>CM056810.1:64855020-67472520 GCA_029852735.1 Persea americana
GTCTGCTGGCGCTTCCACAAATGTAAATGTAGTCTTGTATCTTTGGGCCTGCAAGGAGTGGGCTACAATCACAATGTAAAAATTTTAACCAGACTGCCTTCTAATGATCTCTTGGACTAACTTCTGTACTGCAGAGCAGCCAGCCACATTTAGAACAATTTTGTTTTGCCGTCGGGCCTAACGATAGTTAGCTCAAGATCATAATACATGCATAATCAACAATAAGCCCATTGGGACTGCACAGGTGGTCATAGAAGAACGTATATGATAAGTTGACTGAATCAACTAACATATTCATTACTTGCCAGAGATTTTCTCAATACATAAGGTCACATTTGGCAACCAAACTTTAGGGGAAAGATTTTCGATTCCCTAAAGTTATGATAAATCCATGTTTGGCAATATAAATTCTTAAGGATTTGGACGAATGCAAATCTTCATTTTAGGATTTTCAGATCCGACCACCCCCCCATAAGATTTTAAAATCCTTACTTGAGTAGATTTGCACACCGAATCCTATTTTTCTTAGTTATATGCATCGATACACATCAATATCAATCCAAAACCCTCAACTATACAAATCCTAGTGAGGAATCATTTTTCCGGTGGTAGTGAATAATCATCAATTCTATGAATTCCCCGCCTATTACCAAACATGCTCTATGAGAAAGTAGAGTCATTTGACGATGTCACGTCCAAACAGTATCATCTATAAAAGAAAAAATTACAACATTGTGTGTCCCTGAAAAACCTATTGATATGCTAATTACAAAGAAAAAATATAAACATTGTGTGTCCCTGAAGAACCTATTGCCAGAGCTGAGCAGTACTCTTTCAACATTCTCTTCTTCATTCGTCATTCATATTAGGCATAGGGCAATGTTTGCTGTGCCGAGTTTGTGAGAATGAACTGTATTTGAAACCATAACTGAGAACTCAGATGGGTAATTTGAAAGGTCTTTCTATGATCTATATATGTGAATGAAAAATGAAACCATTTAATCATGAGAGCATTGTTTGAGAGCCTGAGAGTATCACAATAACTAAATTTTGACATCATTATTAAAAACCTCCTAGTTGCACGAATTGAGATCTGTACTCCGATTAGAGAGAGGAGATCAGGAAGCATTTTCACCCATAGCAATTGCACTGAAGAATGTGATCACACGAATCACCGATCCGGCCACACTACTAAAGAAGTGGAAAGATCCAGTGGAATCAAAGTGAGGCACACCATAAAATTTACCAAACACCATTCTGCTAGTTCTGCTAATTGAGATTAATTCTGGCATTATGACTTGTTTTTAGAAGAGAAATTCTCAGTATAATTTATCTTTAGTTATTTACCAAAAATTTTATCTTTAATTAGGAATAATTTTCAACATAGGAACAATGCCAAACAGGCCTTAAACTGACTGTTTATGCACATTTTGCATAATCAATCCAAGTCTAAACAAAATAGGGACAAATGTGTGTTAGTGGGGAGAGAGAGAGAGAGAGAGGTCAACTTTGGACCTTAAAATAGCTGGATTGAATTACGATTGGATCCAAAAGTATAAGCAGTGGGAAATTTTCTCTGGCCATATTTTCTTAGATGTGGTCTAGCTTGTGGGGCCCTTCTAGATGAAAGCTCATCCGTGAGAGTAAAGGTAGATGGGAAAACCCCGCATATTATTTGTTGTACAGGGATCGATCTTTGGGTATGCCGCTCTTTCCACTTTGTGTGTGCTCTCCTTTCCAACGTACAGGCTTTCTCTTTCCACTTACATGGGCTCTCTCAAGTCCTGACCCCCTAAGATAGAATAATACCCAAAAAAAAAATTCTATGGTCTCAATTCGCTACCTGGTAGAAGGGAAAGTGTGTTGTGTGCACTGTGCACCTTCCTAACCTCGCAACGATGTGCATGCTCAATCCTAGTTTTCGTTTGTCTCTGTTTTGTATAAAAGCCGGCTACAATATTGGGATAAAGCGATGATAACTATGACGTACACTTTCTACACAAAAAAAAAAAAAAACCACTATGATGTACATTGACGTTGACAATGAGGATAAATATAGAGGAAACTACCGGAAAAAAACCCCTAAGGACGAAACCACCCCCCCCCCCCCCCCCCCCCCACCCCAGGACCGTTGATGACCTAGTATAATGTTGGAGACCGGAAGAGTCTCCTAGGCCCATTTTTATTTTTTTATTTGTTTAATGAAATGGTCGATATCGACCATTCACGGGATTTTACATAACTGTGGGAACTCCATTTCTCCCTCATTCCGTGGTCGTCTCCTTTCCCTTTTCCCTTCGACTGTCGCAATCGACATTTTCCCCTTTTTCTTTCTAGTCCCAGCCAATGGTCCCAAGAAGCTTTTGGCGTCTTCCCTCGTAGTCCATTCAGATTCGTGATCTTCACATGGCGGTGTGTATATTAGTTTTTCATTTCGTTATTGCCCTAATTAAGAACTAATTTCGAAGGATTTTTAAAAGGAAGACACTGCCTTCTAGTGCCCGCGGACCCGCATATATACTCTAATTGTTTAAAGAGTTTAAACCTTATGCATGGGCACCGTCATGTCTTGCCAATCTATATAGGATGTTGACAAATGCATTTCGATGGAGCCCAAAAAAGATAGTAGGTGGAGAGGAGGGGGTCGGTGAGCAAGGCGAGAAGGAGGGACATCAACTAAGGACACCCACTGGGCCGCTGAAGCTATTACAGGTATAGCCATCTTATTATTCACATTAGTTGACCATTTAACTAAATGCGCTGTAACATGTTGATTAAAACGATTAATTGGTGCAGTTGTGGACTTATACGAGGATGTCTATTGGAAAGCGTCCTAAACCAAATGAGTCTTGGAAGAAGGATATTATGTTCCCGTTTTTTAAAACTTGGCAAAAAAGGCTGCCTGAAAACCCCGGCCTTGCCACAGTGAAGGAAGTAAGGAAGCAGATAAATGTTATGCATGCTGATGGGGTAATCAAGCTGGACACCATCACTTAAAGCTGATTTGCATTACTTAAATCCATGACGAATTAATTGCTTAATGTGTTCTTCCTCTGATGTGTTTTTGCAGTTCACTTGGTAGCCATATTTAGGCCTCGGGGAGAAGTTTCTGAATAAGATATCAAAGGTTGATCGCAGTCTAGTGTCGTCATCCACGGTCTTGGTCTACTATTGGATCATTGAACGACATAATACGTGGCGGGTCATGAAACAATTCGAACTAATGCAAATAGTCCCACCGCCTTTCAAGATGCCAATCACTAGACGAGAACAGACTTTCAGGCATGTGATTGACTACAGCAAGAAAATGGACAAAGAGGTGGAGGCTATGGGATGCAAGAAGTGGACTTGATCTAAATGGTGCGAAGGATACTACACCCCAACATTCGAAGGAGTATATGGTGCAGTTTCGCGAGAACACGGTCCTCTTTGTTGGTAGAGAAGAGCATGCCAAGCAACCTGCTGTAACCAGCCAGTAAAATGGTCGATATCGTCCATTTAAATGACCGATATCGGCCATTTAGCTGGAATCCCTGTCACCATAGGCTCCAGTAAAATGGTCGATATCGGCCATATTAATAATCGATATCGACCATTTAACTGGAATGCCTTGTCTCCACAGAGTTTATGGTATGCTAGTTAAATGGTCGATATTGGTGTTTAAAATGGCCGATATCAACCATTTTGCTGGGAGTGCCTTTTCATTCGCTCCAGTTAAATGATGTATTGGTGATATTTAGTCCTTTTCTCTTAATGATACCATTAAGAATGTTTTTAAGGTGATAATTTAGTTGTTTCGTTTAATGATCCATCATACAAAGCACGTATACAAAACATACATTCAAGAACCACAAGAGGCAAAAAGCAAGGTTCTTTTCATTTTCACTTCCAAAAACTTATACAACTCTTGATTATTACCATTCTGGCATCCACTGTGGCTTTCTTTTGTACAAGCATAGCAGTAGTGCCCAAAGAAACTATTTGACATTTACATATGATCTACAAGCATCACTTATAATACCTACCTTAAAAAGGATCACGAACCCATATACATCATCAACCCAGTACTATGTACATATGTATCACCAACCCATATACAACATCGGAGGCCTCAAAATGGAATCAAAACATATACCAAAGCAAACAAAAGCTCCACCTCCCATATAATCAAGTGACAAATGGAGGATAGCGACAGCTTCCATGATTATGTCCCCTTCCTCGACGGTTCGAGCAGGTTACCACCTTCACTGACAGCCACTATCTTCGTTTCGAAGCCTCTTCTTACGAGGATATCCTGGCTGTTTGGTAGCTCGAGGTGGAAGAACCCTCACATCTGATGTATGCTCCCATTGCTTGTTGTCGAGGGTGGCATGTATAAGTCCACTGTACGTGAGACGATACATTCGAGACAGATACCAATGCTCACAGAACTTGTACGGATCATAATTTCTTACCTTCATTGCTGCCAATGCGTGACAACAAGGGATGCCCAATATCTCCCATTTCCAACACCTGCAGATTCTTTGATCGAGATCAACCACATCGACGTATTCCACAGATTGAACTTGAAATTCAACAAGACCAGCCACCAGAACATGAACTCGGTGAGCTTCCTCCATTTCTTGGCTAAGAGCTTTCTCCGCGTGCAGAGTAAGAAGAGTTGTCACCGCTTCGAACAAGAGCAGCCGCATTTGAAAGAACTCCATTCATTTGGTACGTATTTTTTCTACCTGTTTAGTAATAGGCAGGACTCATATGTCTCTTAAGAGGCTATTAGTTAACTCGGCCACATTGCTAGTTAGCATTTCATAATGACGCCGTTGTACATATGCATTCACCCAACGGTCCCGACCAATCTCGTCGATGTAGTTGAACGCGTCTTGGCTGACTGCACATATATCCGTCATATAAGCCTCATACTTCATAGGGCCTATATGACTTCGCAGCACGCCAAAAGTTAAACACGATTGCCCCATCACTGAAAGCTGCCTTTGTGTTTTCTGCAATGTGGCGACAGCAGTAAAAATGCATTGCTATAGGTATGGTATTTTTGAGCACTGGAACAAGACCCTTTTACCGGTCCGAAACAATAGCCAAATTGGGGGGGGGGGGGGGGGGGGGCGCTTTCCCAAAGATATGAATAAGTTTGCAAGGAACCACTCCCAACTATCACGACATTCTGCTTCCGCAAAGGCAAAGGCAATGGGGAGGAGCTTATGATTGGCATCGTGTGTCATGGCTACATGCAAAACAACTGGATACTTGCCTCGAAGATGTGAACCATCTACAACAATCACCCGTTTACACGAGCACGTGAACGATCTTATACATGGTTCGAATGCCTAAAAAAATCTTCTAAAATGGTCATCTGTTGTGGTGTCTATGTTTGTTACAGTCTCGGGTTGGCCATCTGCAATTCAATACAATAGAGAGGCAATATCTTAAATGAATCTTCGTACGACCCCCGGACTACACGCAGTGCCATTTCCTTTGCTATAAGTGCCTTTCTGTGGCTAATAGTTGACCCAAATTCCATTTGGTAGTCGTTCATTATCTCCTTGGTTTTCAGATCTGGATTTTGCCGGACTCTATCCATGATAAACTCTGTAATAAGTGCCATCGTTGCCTATCGGTGCGCCATACCCATCATTGGTTTCAAGCATCGGTGGCATGGATTGTACGTCTAGACCTTAAACTTTGGCCCTGACTCGACGATAGAAGTACGAATTCGCCAAGGACATTCCTAATCTTTGCAGCGTGCCGTGACCTTGGTCAAGTTGGTCTTCAGGTGCTTAAGAGTGAAGTTTCCATAAATTGCAAACTTAGTAAGAGTGTTTCGAAATGTTTGTTGATCAGGGAATTCACGACCAACCCACATTTCCCTTGCCGAGTTGGAACTGACATCTGTGTTCACCTCCTCGGGCACCATATTGTCATCTAGATCTAAATGTGGGGCTTCGTTGGAGCACTTTGCCGTATTGGATGGATTCACTATGTCAGTGTCGACTTCGGCCTTGAACGTTGGGATCCCACTGATATGGAAAATGGGGCTCTGTTTCTCAATTTCTATGTTAGTATAAGAATCTACGCCTACATTCATATCATCAATAGATTCTTCTTGTTCGATCGGCTGATGTGGACTCAGATCATTGCGTACAGTTTCAAAATGCATGTCTTCATCCTCATGGATATCAACTGTAGGCAGTTCATGAGATTGCAATGGCTCAATGACCTCTTTTCCGATGGAGGATCTTGACACGTTCCTCGATTTTCTTGGACAGGTGCCTTCTTTATAACTCCCTTCAAACCTACAACAAGTGATTGAAGTGGTAAGCAAGTAGGGAAACGAACTAGTATTTGTTAACTTACAACGTAGTGATAAAATCAATACACGTATCTCCGTTGTTCGCCTCCTATATGTTGCCCATCATTCTGGCCGTTGAGCACATAGAGACATATCCCATTCACATCATTCCCGATGCTTTCAACATTCTCCTTACATCGTTATCATCGTCGATGCTAGCCATTGAAAATGCCTGTCCATTGTGATGGAAGTACTATATGTTTAAGTTCTGGATTGATGAGCCAAAATTAGCTGCTTTATTTGCTTCATTAACCAGTGACACGTATGTTATGTCCATAGGTAAATATCTCATCTTCTGTTTCCGTCCATTGTACACCGGATGAATTATATCAAATTCAAAGTTGCCATCGTAGTGGAATATGAATAACACCTCGCTATCTGGCATCCTATCATTAAAGCACAATAAAAACACTTTAGGTGCCGAGGAAGATGTACTTAAATTAAGATAAACACTCCAGACAGCATTGAAAGGGTAGATACCTAGATAGCAATGTAAGAGAGTAGTGCAAATAATGAAAGATAAAAGTTACAGTCTTTGTTTCTATACCATTCACCGGATGGGGCAATCAAGTCATAAACTGGGTAATGTGGTTTTCAATTCAAAACACTAAGTGACACTTTTGAATAACAGAATATAGAAACAGTAGCCTTTTAAGAGGCTACAACACAAAACGAGCATTACAAATTTATACGAGGATGTCTTGGGGAGCGTAACCATGTCGCCTAGAAGGGGACTTCTACAAAAAAAGACTCTCTCAAATAGGCCAGCTGTTACAGCTTCCTAGGGAAAACAAAAGGGCTGTATTTCGATTTTTTAGGGTTTCTCACAATTACAAACTGAAAACGAAGACAGATAATGACATTTTCGGGTGAATCATGTGATAAACAAAGGTGTTTAATGTGTCTACCAACCTCTTAATGGAGGGAAATCGAGTTTGTCATGGACTCCTCAAATGCTTTGTGGAAGGGAAAATCGTCCGAACCGTGAAATGAAGAGGGCTTTGACTAAATGCAGCATCGTGTATTTGATGTAATATATCGCATCTTGGTCGATATCGACCATGTCACAAGAAGACAAAAAATAAATAAATAAAGCCCCGCTAGGACCCCTCCTGTGTGGAAGGTGATAATGTGCCTTGTCCCAACTGGGGGGGGGGGGGGGGGGGGGTGTTGTCCTTAGGGGGTTTTTCCTATAGTTTCCTCATAAATATAGGAAAAAATATAGATGATACATAATGATAATAAAAGATAAGATGTGACACAGTAGATAATTATTTATCAAGGCCTGTGAACTGGTAGCAATGAGCCTGGACTTACATGCATGTCTTATCCAATTTTAAAAATGAGTTTTATAGACCCTTGAACATGGATTTGAGCGCACCTAGTGCAGAGGAGGCCCAAGTCTATCTGATGAAGGCTTTCATTTAATCAAGGCTTGATTCTTAAGTTCGATTAGATCTCAGAATTAAAGAGGGGCGGGGGGGGGGTGGGGGTCAATGGGTCAGGTAGGCAAAGGATCAGGTTAAGCATTGTCGGTGGCATGCCTTATGCGGGGGCTCAACCCAAAGCCATAGTTAATAGTGTCGGGTTTGGGTTGGGTTCATGGGTGATAGTGAATTTTGTTATCAGGTTGGTTCTTGAATAACAACAAAAGACTCAACATGAAACTGACCCATTTATTAATTGATTCATAATTATCAGGGGAAAATAAAATAAAAAGTTTCAACTAGAACCCTGAATTACCAAGTCAGGTTGGTGAGCCACGTCAAGAATTGGCATACTCAGAATTTAGGTGTGGCTCATAAGAGTAATGGATCTAAAATGTTCGTCTCATACAAACCATTCACTTAGCCCCCAGTCAAAATGAAACTTGAGACCCATTTCCAATCTACATCATGTCTAATTGAGAAGCAAAACTTAGCAAGCCTATGAGCTTGCTCATTTAGTGCCCTAGAGATAAATTCAAAGTCTACAAAAAGAAACAAGGAAGCCAAAGCTTTAATGTCTAGAATAATTGAGTTAATGACCAACCAAAGCCTCCCTTCAATGCATGGACCACTTCTTGAGCGTCCAACAAAACACGAGGCATAGCAAAACCATTCTTCCGAATGCAGCTAAGACTAACCTCGCTTTGGCCTCCTTTGAAGAGATGACTTTGGGCCGTTGGATAGCACCTTCATACAAATGACAACATTTAACATCATAACGAAACCAAAGGAAGCGTATCCTTCCTTAGCCTTAAAGGCAACATCTGAGAAGATTATAATATCTTCTTTGTTATAGATCCCTGTAGGACCTATGGAAAGTGTTAGCATTGTGATGGGGCCCACTTGTGTTTACATGTGAGTGGGCCTCACTCACAAAGAGACCCCCCTCACAAGGAGTCACATAGTGATATAGATAGGAATAGCCTGAGTTTTATCCAACTCTCTATCCTTATCATATCTCCATTCATATTCAAATTGAGAGAGTTTGATCTAACCCTTTATCCTTATCGTCTCTCCATTTGAATTTGAATAAAGATTTTATCACCCATTAGCTAGAGAGTTATATATAGACATGAAAGATAGCAGTTGAAAGAATTCTCAATAGGTCATCCCCTAACACAATATCACCTATTCCTTCCTTTAGATCTACAATTGTCTGTCATCATCTTCTACATCCAGGGTGTCCATCCTTGCCCTTGGATATTGAAGAGTGAATCATACGTGGTTGGTCTCTTGTAGACAGTCACAGATCTTCACAACTAGTGCCTGATCGTGTTTGTAGTAGTCAACTCATTTAAATATGTGCTTTAGCAGCATCTACAATTTTCATTGGTATCAAAGACATATCAGTGTGCTTACGCAAGGATTTGATTTATTTTGGTTGCGAAATAGGTAACCCCAAACCTTGGCAATTATATTAGATTGTGTGGAACATTGGATGGGTTTGTGCATGGCCTAAATCGTTGGATTGGTAGGTCATGTGGTTATATGTTGCAAGTTGTCATCAACTGCAAGTCCGATGTACGCATGTAGCCCATGTGCACCGAATTGGAACAAGCATAATATTAACTTATAAGGTGACAAAGAGAGGCCACATGTTTCATCTTGAAACGGAACCAAGCACATGTCCATAACAAATCCTTTTATATTTGTTCATTTGATGCTCCATTCTTTTGTCACACCTTGACACGAGAAGATAACAAAATTAGTGTTTAATAATCTATAAGTATGTTTAATACTATGTTAATCAACCTGGTTATAGGGCCTGACATGGATCATGTTAGTTTATTTGGGCATGCCTTCGTGACTAATCTTGAATAGTTGATGGCCCAATATGTATAAGGTCTGCTTAAATCAGGATTTTGAACCCAACTTATAAGTTCCATTTTGGGCCTGCTTCTAGGCATGCCTTATTATCATTTCAAAGAATAACCTATGCTTACTCCCACTTACTGTTCATGTTTTGTGCAATAAATCTTTGTATCATGTTACGTGTTCATGATGGGACTTCTTTATTTTGCATAGCATTATTTGGATCCACATATATCTTATGGGCCATGTAGTAGTGTTTATGGGATGTCCCTGTGATTTTGAGCTTAATAGGAAGAAGACCACCGAGTTGTACAAATTGTGCTCTTTGATCGAGTCGATTCGAAGAAAAGCCTTGTCCCACTAAAGGGAGATAGTCTATGTTCGAGGAAAGTGGTTTTTAAGCGAGACCATTGTGACCCCACCACTCTCCTGGGGGCTTACCTGATCGATTTGGTTTCATAAGACCGAATTGGAGACTTAGGTGCAATCTTCAAACAGTTGAGCTTTTCTTTGTGGAACCCAATATATGCGGGGGATAATAAACTATTTACTACAAATTTCTCTATTAAAAGGATTCATACCATCCAAAATTGTTATTTGTTGTACTGTTTTGCATCTTTATAAGGTTCAAAGTATTAAATTGCATGATTCTATCAAATCACGCATGTAATTACGATAATTGTTTTTGACTTCCCTGAATTAGCCCTAGGTATAAAGGGTTTTCACTACAATGCCCTAATTCTTGGAATGATTTGAGTGCAAAAAGGGCAATCAATTAATACGTATGTGTGCGTTGCCAATGTTGTGCATTCATTGATCATAAAAAAAATTTTAATCTTGTTTATTTTTTAGTGATGGCTTAAAAAAATATTATTGCTGATCTTAATAAGGGAGACACGTTAGATGGTAATAACTATGATAAATGTTACCGGACCATGATTTATTTGTTCAATGAACAAGAGGTCATGTATACCTTGGAATTGATTAAGACCCGACCCGAATTAGCAAATCATGGTGCACCCATGCCCAGATGGAATGATTTTGAAAAATGGGATTAAGATAATCGGACCGCTCGCAAAATTATGCTGAGTAGTATGCATTTTGAATTGGTTCCCACTTATGAAACCTATGGTATGGCTAAGGAGATGTGGGATGTCTCTAAGGAAGAATATAGTGAAATTACCACCGGTAAGACCTGTGTAATGACCATGGAGTTCGATGCGTATAGGATGGTCCCGAGTGTAAACCTCAGGGGCCACCTCCGTAAAATGAGTCAAATGATTGCAGATCTTGCAAGGGCACGAAATGTATTAAATGAGGACCAAAAGATCATTGCAGTCTTGCGATCTTTACTTGATTCTTGGCGCACAACAAAATAAATTTTGATCCACTCTGAGGTAGTCAAAACTTTTAAGGATCTGTGTCGCTATCTCAAGCTTGAAGCCCAAAGAGTTCAAGTAGAGATCACTAGACGAACACTATTGCAAAACAATAGCCTGTATCAAGGTCGGGCCCTAAGGGGATCAAACGTAAACGTAAGTTTCAAAATAAGGCAAACCGCCAGAAGAAGCCTAAACAAGACCAAAATGTGCCCAAATAAGACCAAAATAAGCATCGGAAGCATAACAAGCCCAGAGACTTAGCCATAATCAAATGCTATAAATGTTAGAAACTTGGCCACATCGCTAGAACTTTCCCCTAGAGAAATACGGTAAACACCCTAACTTTGTCACTCTCTTTGGTTTGCCCCGAAGCATTTTATGTGGATGAAAGTTCTAATGGATGAATAATTGATTCAGTGGCAACTAAGCACGTGACAAGGATAGGAGTGGCTTTCAGGAGTTCCAGTTAATAGATGTTGGTTGCAACAAGCTCTACATTGGAAATAATTCTTCAGAAGATGTATTGGGAATCGGTGATTATTTTCTTCCAACGTCTATAGGAAAAGCTATGGTGCTCCATGAGACACCATTTTGTACCTAGCATGAGGCAGAATCTCCTCTCAATTTGTTGGCTCGCGAGGGACGGTTTTGATTTTTATTTTCCTAGCGATAGAGTTTCCATTAGAAAAAATAGTTTATTTACGCATGGGGTTTTATTGTAGGAGACTTGTATGTTTTGGATTTCAATAATTCTATGGTTAGATTTTCTGATTCATTTATGGTGCCTGACACAAGTTCCGAATCTATTGAGTAGCGTGCTCAATTGGGCCACATAGGAAAAGATCGAATTATCCGATTAGCTAGGGAAGGACTGCTTGGGTTATATACTAACATGAGTTCTTCCACCATTCCATTGAGTCAACGGGTGTATAGAATCAGATAAAACACCCTGCTGTGAGCTGTTCTCTCTGGCTAATAGGAATTCAAGGAATGCCTGGAGAAAATGAATCTGGTGGACTTAAAATACGTTGATCTTCCATACACTTGGTGCAATAATAGAAAAAGGACTGAGAGGATTCTGGAAAGTCTGGATAGAATTGTTGCTAATACGAACTGGTTAAGCATTTATATGTGGCACCATAGTCTTTCATCTTCCAAGGATAGAACCATAACCCAATTTTGCGGATAAACTCTAAAATTAGATCTAAGAGAACACAACCATTTAAATATGAAAATATGTGACATTTTCACCAATACTTCGGAAGTCTTGTTTCGGACATTTAGAATTCCATGGATTCAAGCCTAGATAGCCTCTGTTAAAAGCTAAATGGGCGCCAGCTAAACATCTCCAACATTGGCACACAAACTCATTTGGTAATATCATTAGGGAGACAAATTGGCTGGGGAGAAGAATAGAGATAGAGACACCAAAAATAATGCAACTTTGTTTTACTCCAAAATCTGAAATGCAGTCTCCTAACTTAATACTAAAAAACAAATTGAGTTAGGAAGAGGGGATTTGGACCCAAAGATCAAGAATCAATTGGCTGAAGTAAGGAGATAAGAATACGAGGTTTTTTTTTTTTCATATAACAGCTATGAGAACTAGGTCTAGAAGGCACCCTTAACCATGGGCTGAAGCGCATCAACCGTGGGCTTCTAAATTGAGAGCCTCCGTTAGTTCCACATCAGATATGGCCGCCCAGATCTTTGGGCTTATAAGTCAAGCCCAGTCTTAACTTAACGTGATGCGTCTTAAAGTCGTGCAGTCGTTAGATCCTATAAAAACTCCAATGTTAAGCTGCAGTACTAGTTTAATGAAAACTCCCGTGGGGGAAGAGGTCTAGAGAGTTGTCTTCTCTATCCATAAGAGTAACAATACAGGCCCTAATTGATATTGTCAACAACATGTACTGAGTCCCGTCCTATCTAAATTCATTTTTGGGCATCATGGAACTTTTCTTATGGGAAAAAGGGGGAATCAACACATTGTTATTTCAAAAGAGATGGTACATATGATGGTAAAAAAAAAAGGAAGAAATTGTGTGCGGTCAAACTAGACATCCACAAGGCCTATTACATGGTTTCATGGCAATTTCTAGAAGCTTTGCTACACAACTTGGGTTTTGAAGATGGTGTGGTTCAAAGAATAATGAAGTGTGTTAAGTCTATCTCATTCACAAATAAAGCGAACGGTGACTTTACAGACCCATCATTCCTGATTATGGGCATGCAAGGGTCTTTCACTGTACATGTACCTCGTATATGTGGGGAGGCCCTCAAAAGGTGCTCAGAGAGTGCAAGTAAAATGGGGAAAATTCTGCAACCTAAGGGCATATTTGTGTAACCAATTTTTGCGAAAAAAATCATGTTTTTTCGTGGAAAAGTAAGCTTTCTGATGTTTGTTCCAACAGTTTTCCATGGAGATTAAGATTCGTGCGGCCAACATTTTCCTCAAAAAGTCTGGAATTTAAAGTTCGATAGGAGGGGATGTGGGGCCCCACCCCCTGTGGACCCTCACTTTTGTTTGAATTATATTAAATATAGTATTCTATATCTAATTATGCTAATAAGTAATGGTAGTGTAGTATTTTACTAGTATTTTAGCCTAATCTCTAGGATTTAGTTCATTTTTTGTATTTTATAGGTTCTATAAGGTGTCTATTGTAATTGTAGGAGTTTGTTAGTTAGTTAGTTAGAGGCCCTTGCAAGTAATCAGAAGTAATAGAAGGGGCGTCCGCTTGAGAATGTTCCCATTTTGCATAAAAAGACCTAAAAGCCTATGTACTTATCTCTATTTACAACTAACTAATGATGGACATTTTAGTAACTTTCTTTACAACACAAACTATAAAACTGACCCCTCCCATCCCAAACGAACTCCATGCTCTCATTTCTCATGTCCCTCTCTTTTCTCTCTTCTCTCTCACATTTTCCTTCCAATTCTCTCATTTCCCTCTAAGAATTCCCTCCATTTCTCTCTCTAGAAACCCTAGATCTAAGGTTCTACTACCAGAAGAAGGAGAATTCTTTACAAGTTTCAGCTAGTATCTTCCATAAGGATCCCTTCTATCTTATAGATCTCTCATCTCTCTACAAATCAAGGTACTCCTCTCTTTAGTTCAACTTCCCTAGAAATTTCTCTCTCTCTCTCTCTAGATTCCCTTTCTTATTGCAATTCCCTTGTGGATCTAGGATCAGGTGCTATAGATCTACTTAGATATGGATTTTTGGGTGAATTGAGTGATTGGAAGACCTTAGAAGCTTGGATTTCTACTTGAACCTTGGATTTATCTATTTCTTCTATTTTCATTGCATTTGGATTAAAGGCAAGTACAATATACTTATTTATCATAGAATGCATGTTTTCTTTCGTTTGATTATGCAATTTCAATTAAATTTAATGTCTGATTGCATAGATCAACCTTTTGAGTTTGTTTTCATGGATTTTGGTCATTGATGGATGATGATTCTCATTTGGAAGATCAATAGCCCAATTGTGGATGGTTTGATGATGATTGAAGTATCTTTGATGGTCATGTATGTTTCCATGATAAATGGATGGGATTGGATGAAGTTTGGATGAAAATTGGACTGAATGGGTGAAATTCCAGAAACCTGGAATGTTGCAGGTTATGTGTATTCGGCTAACCGGCCTGCAGTCGGGTCGACCGAGAATACTAGAAGTCTAGGAATTTAAGTCCCAGTTAGCTTTTCTAGGAGATATACTGAGAAAGTGTATGCGGTCGACTCGACCCTGTGCTAGGTTGACAAGATACACTGTGGACCCCAGACTACACCAATGTGCCTGGTCGACCTGACCCTGTGCTTAGAAAAACCTAAAGTCATCTAATTTCATGGAATATAAGAAGAAGAACACTGATTCAAGCTTCTAGAGATCTCTCATTAAAAATAAAAGTGTGACCCTTGGCAACCAAAAGTGGGTTATTGGGGCAAGATCCTATAGAATTCCAATAATCAAAACATTCTCATAATTTCACCTTAAGTTCCATTAAATGAAAACATCTAGATTTATAATCAAATACGAAATAACCTTATCCTGAGGATAAGGATAATCTACTAATATCACCAGCATCCTAACATCACTAACCTCCTAGCAAACTTGTTAACAAATCATAGATCTTAAAAATACATAGTAAAATATTTTAATATAAATTATCTTCATGTCTCCTTGGTAATCACCATCTGTTCGTGGATTCATCACTGTCGCGGCCCGCTCCTTTTTTAGTCTGTTGGTGCAGGTGACCTATTGAATCAGATCTGTCGCAATTTCTTGCAAAAGCTTCAATCATGCGATTTTGAAATTTTGATGGAGATGGTGAGATCGTGGGGCTTAGATGGATGGATAAGAGAGGATGCTTAGTTTTTTTTAATTGAAATATAAAAATTGACCGTGATAAAAGCGGAAGCAGGATCGTACCCGTCTTAGATTGCAATATCATCACCGGACTCAAGCTCTGTACCATATAAAATTTGAATAATCAAAACATCCTTATAATTACAACATAAGTTCTATTAAATGAAAATATCTACATTTATAATCAAATACGAACATCTTATGCCGAGGATAAGAATAATCAACTAATATCACTAACCTCCTAACAAACTTATTAATAGTTCATAGATAATCTCTAACAGATCCAAAGTCCACATCTTCAGACATATGGGTTCATGATATGGGGAGACCTAGTGGGGTTCCCCAAAGATTAGAGGCTCAACATTTAATAGATAACCTGAACCTAAAAATGGTCTTTGATCGTATTGTGATAGTGGGAAACATGGTCAAGGTGGAATGAGACTCTTCTCCGGAGTCTATGGTAAAATGACATGGTGGATAACATTATCAGAATCCCTTTGAGAGAGGATGATGTCAGGTGTTAGAGAACTAAACTAGTTAGAAATTGATCTATCAAAGCAATATATAAGAATATCTCTGGTATTCAAGTGGGTCTCCAGTATCTATGGCTAGACCTTCCATCCAAACAGCAAATGTTCCTCTGGATGGTACTATTGAATCATCTTCCAATTAGAGATTGCTATCCAAAAATTAATGCTCAATCAGCTAAAATATGTACTTTTTGTAGAGCCCAAAACAAAATAGTGGACGATCTCTTGGTAAACTGCCCCATAGTCAACAGAATCTAGAATCAGTTACCCAAGATTTTTCCAAGATCCTTCAAGGCCCAATCCTTTAAATGCTTGGTTTTAGTTTCCTCCAAACAATAATAATAGAGAATCAGTATCCATCTTGGCTTGGTATATTTGGATGATGAGAAGCCAATACTTGTACTTGTTTGGTTATTGTCCTATATACCCAACAGGGGTGATCCATAAAATTAAGGGGTCATTTGTTTCACTGCATTTACAGATGTAAATGACTCTTATGTAAGTGCAATGATTACACACATTTCATGTTTGTTTGCAAGACTTGCATACGTGGTGTGTAAACTAGGCGTGAAAAAGTGCAGGAAATTTTTCACACCTCGGGAGGTGTGAAATCAAATCACATGTAGGCTTGGTTTTGCGGTGCAACAGTGCATCAACACCCATCAGGCCATTTCATTTTTTTTTATTATAAAAGTGGGCCCCTAAATCAAGATCGGAACCGTTAATCACGTTAGAAAGGCCAAAAATGGCTACTGTATCAAATTCCAACAGTTGGATCGTCATAAATTGTGATTAGTTTTTGAAAAAGTCCATACTATTAGATCTTCATTGTTAGACTTTATGGGCCCCATTTTCACGATCCGCGCCATTAATCCTCTTTAGAAAACCAAATATGGCTGAGGTTAGATTTCAGGTGTTGATTGAACACAGATTAGAAAATAATCTTTAAACTAGACTGTTTGATCTTCATTTATAATTTTTGTGATTGATCCTCTTCAGAAAGCCAACAATTGCTAATGGGCTGAATCTCATCACTTGATCCATCATGTATTTTTCAAAATTTGTGAAAAACTGTAAAACACATGTGATCCATTAGGTGCACTCATATTCACATTTGAAGAGGTGTGAAATTGATAATAGATTGTGTTTCAAATGTGACTCATTTGTATATGAAAATGACTTATATGTGAAACATTTACACATGTGGACAATTTTCATTTCACATGTGAAATTGACAAACGTCACCTTTTTTTTAATGATGTTTCAATGGAATGTTGCCCACCTTTATCCGGTCACATATTTTCTTGCAGCTCTCCCAAACTCATCATGGTTTTCTCTAGCCAATGGTTATTTCAAGTTCAACTTTGATGGATCAACGAACCTAGGTACCCTAATAGCTAATGTTGGAGGCATAGTACGTAAAATGTCAGAGATGAGATTTTCGTTCTTACACATATCGGTGAAATTCATACTTCTCAACAATTGAAGGCCAAGTTGCTAGCTTTGACCCAAGGTGTTACGTTCTGTTAGCCAGTGGGCTCACAATAGTACTTCGAGAAGGCGATTGCTTACTCCTCGTAGGGAATCTTCATAAAGTTTATTCATTATCTTGGGAGTTTATGCCCTCGTGGATAAAATTGCTAGAGCTGCTATCAAAAATGCAAAAGTTTGGAGATCAGCAGCAGGTGGACCAAAAACAAGGTGGTTGATATACTAGCTAAGTTTTGTTACCCGGTTTTTCACAATATTCTGCACATATCTTGTAACACCCCACCTGATTTAACCTTAATTAATACTAAATAACTTGGTTTTAGTAAATTTAATTGTGTTTAATCAGTAATTGAGTTGTTTTAACTTTATTTAGTCTTATTTAGGTTTCTGGTCTAGACCATGAGTAATGGGTAGCTAGTTTGACCTCGATTCGACCCGTTTAGATAGAGACAATGACTTTTTTGTAATTTGATATTTTCCTATTTCTTATAATATGCATGTCATCTTGGTGTTATTGCGTGCATCTCGATGAGGAGATCGATATTCATATTGGACCATTTCATTTGACCACTAAATAATCAAGTAAACCATTATTTGACTCAAAATGATAATATAAGAGAGAAACTGGGCTTTCTGGCAATTTGGAGAGAATTAACACTTAAAACAACATAAACCTAGTTCCATCGATCGTCTTCCATTTGCATGAGAGAGAGGACTCCACCTCTTATTTCCTTTCTTTCCTTTTCTCTTCTTTCTTCTCAATTAGCAAGGAGGGGAGCTTGTATGTGCCATTGGAAAGAATATTCCACATCTTCATCATCTCCATTTTCCCTCCACTCTCTTCACCACCTCTCCACAACTGATTTGGGCAAGAAATCATTCTCTACAACGTCCTTTCTGCTGCTATTGGTAAGAACCTCAAACCTATTCCGAATTTGGGTTAAAATGAGTCAAGGAGACTCCTTTCTTCTACATGCATGCATTCTCATTGTAGATTTGGAATGAATTCTTGTTAGGGTTCGTGAAAATCGGAGTTTCATTACTTTTGAGCCAAGAGAGTAGAAAAGGGTTTTGGAAAGCTTTGATTGAGGCAAGTATAAGTAATGTTGATTTATGCATGATGTCAATTCCTTGAATGAGATTATATGAATTCAGTTATCTTGTGACTTTCAGCCTCTAAATTATAAATTCTGTTTGAATGGGATGTTGAATGGAATTGGGTTTTCTTGGAACGGTTGTTGGAAGGGGAAATTGATAAGAGTTGTGTGAGTGTCATTTTGCTGAAGAGAAGGTAAATTTGGAAGTGGGGGAACAGGAGGTTCTAATGTAGAAACTCATTTGGAAGGGAAAGCGGAGTGCAAGAACTCGGAATTGGAGTTCTGGACAGGTTGCTCGAGCGAGCATGCCCGTTGCTTGGGTCCGCTCGAGCAAAGGGGGATTCTGCATTAGGACCCACTTTTGACCAAATTTGGGTTTATCATAGAGGTCCATAACTCATCATAATTAACCCCCGAGGATAATTATGTACACACTAACCTATTAGGACTATGAGACATTGAAAGTCCTTGTAGGGCCTAGAAAGGGTACCCATTGACCATTTAACATAGTCCAATGGTAATAGTAATTACATGAGAGATCATTGAGGCTGAGATTATCTCATGTGCCGTATCTAGCTCTTCTAGCACTTCATCTTATATGTTAGTTTAGGAAATCCAATGCACTTTGCTCATATCATAGTGGTACATTGAATCTCCTAAATTCACGTTGGATTGATGATGAGAGGCGGCGGATAAGAAGACTAGGGTTGGCTAGTAAACCACCTTGATCCTTCTAAATCAATTACATTGCATATTGAGAGGAACTTTATCATTGATCATAAGTTTCTAACTAATTAATTATATATATATAAGTTGTATTACTTTCCAAATTATTATTTCAATTGCTATACAAATGTTATGGTATTCTGATTTGAAATTTAAACTGAGTTAAGAATATGTGTATTATTATTCAATTTGAATGGATCGACACTACTAAGCTTAGACTAGGCATGTCAAACGGGCCGTGCTGGCTAGATCTTGGCCCTAACGGGCCACCGGTTGGGCTGTTTGGTGGGCCGCACCGTGCCTCCATGCCTTGCGTGCTCGGCGTGCATCTTTAATTTCTTTTCCCAATTATTCCTTTTCGGCTTTTCGGTATTAAAATTAAAAATTAGAACACAAGCACGGAGAACAACAAAGATATTTAAGTGATTCAGTCAAACTCGACCTACTCCACTGAGAAGAGAACCATTTGGATCTTAACTTCTTGAATTTTTGTAAAGAGGATTACCTTCAAAACCTTACAATCTTTTTAGAGAATAAAAATAAAAAAAAAGAATGAAAAAATTGTATATTTACAAATTACAATGAAGGAAAAAGCAAAAAATCATATGTGTATTCCACTAATATATTCTGCTGGATCACAATCTTCCATTGCTGTCAACTCTTGTTTCCTCTTATCTGCCAAATACTAGTCTCGTAGGCAAAAACAACACTCTTCCATTTCTTCAGTTAGATTTGTTCTTCTGTCATCCACCACACTTCCACCTGCACTAAAAGCATGTTCTAATGCTATAAGAGACATTGGAATAGTCAATAGATCATGAGCCATGGCGGCCAACACTGGATAAATGCTTTCATGTTGCTTCCACCATGCTAAAATGTCAAAACTAGATGCATCATGCACCCGTATTACACCGACGTGAATATACAATGATAACTCCGTCACTGTGTTACTTAAGCTTGAGTTGCGTGCCATGCTCGTGGATAGGGAAGAATACCACTCATCCCACACAACTTCACTTGTTTGCTGGACTTCTTAAGGGGCCATACTAATCCTAGTTGTACCTATTTGCTCACAATAAAATTGAAAAAGTGCTTGTAATTTTTTCTTTATATTTGAAAAAAATATTTAAATCTTGATAATTCATATTTTTTTATTCCATCAATAAAAAAGTGTACACTACTTAATTTTAACCTAGGATCAAATACAGCGCAGCTAAAGAAAATGTCATTAGAGTCTCTTTCCAATATTCATTAAATTTTTTTCCATGTTTCTAATAGTGTTATTCAATAAAAATGATCTCTAAATCTATTTAGTTGTAAAGTAATTTGAAAAGGCTCCATTAAAGCTTCATTAGATGTGGGACAATATATCCCGGAAAAAAAATAATGTTGAAGTATAGAAAGGTTTTAATAAATCTCTTATATGGGCACACAACTCCAAATGTTCATCACTCATCAACAAATCTTGTACATGAAAAGCACAAAATTCATTCAAAACTATTTTTCGGTCAAATGCATTGTTTAACAAATCATATATAAAATTCAATTTGTGTTCTACCTCTTTGGGTGCTTTTTTAGCCGATATGTCTTGCCTTACACATATTTGGGTATACAATTATCTTCTTTGTCCGGAGCAGAAATAAATTTAGCAATGTCTTTAATAGCATCTGTGTAACTTACAATATGCTTTAAACCAACCTTTGCAATGAGATTTAAGATGCGACATACACATCTATTTTGGAAGATAGAGTTATCTATCAAAGTTGTAAGTGACATCTACAATCTCATTAGTTAAATAGCTATTGTATTATTACTGGCATTATCTAAAGTTATAGATAATACTTTTTCCTTAATATTATATTCATCTAGTTTTTCCAAAATAAATGTACTTATTCAAGTGCCATTGTGTAGCCATTTAAGACAGTTAAAACTAATTATTTGTTTATTAATAATCCATTTTGCATCTATGTTATGTGCAGTAATACAAAGATAGCTATTGCCCCCTTTGGAAGTCCACATATTTGTAGTTATGACTATTCTACTAAGAATTTCTGCAAGGTAATTTTTAACATTTGTCTCCTCTTACTGTCAGAGCCTAATATCATCATTTCTAGCTGCATTTCTTGAAATACTGTGAAATTGTGGTTGACAGTATTTTTGAACCCATTATTCAAAAAACTCATTTTCAACAAAAGAAAATAGTAATTCGGATACACAATCATTTTAACAAGATTTTGTCTAGCACTTTGTGCGTTAAAAGAAAAAAATACCCAAATTGCTACTATTGCTACCACTAGTAATAGAAATTTGGGTTTATGACCCCCCTACCCCTGCATCATCGGCTTATGTAAGGCTAAATATTTTTGCATGTCTTAACAAATGTCCGGTACCCCCATTTGATTCGGTACCATAAATATTACTACAAAATTTGCGTTTTGCCTTTTGGACTTTCTTTCCATCTTCAACAACATCAAACCTTATATATATCCCAAACTTTTGAAGTTCTATTCGTCTTGGATGGTTTACGGGAACTACTAGGAAGGGGGGTGGTAAATCACCTACTTCATCTTCTAATTCAATAAAATATTCTTCCCCCCCTAAATTAACGGAAGAAGGTTCTGTGGGAAATCTAAATCATCCAACCATATTTCAAAAAATAAAAAATAAAACTAATAATAGTAATAGCTTTCTTTTGTGATAATTAATATAAGAAAGGGGAGAAAATGAGAGTTAATATAATATATTATAAACTTATATATATATATGGAATCTCAAATTTAAATGATATAAATACCTCTAAATTTTTTAAAGGCCCTTTAATTTTGTCTCTTGATGACTTGATCTTTGGCTTTCCAAAAACTTCTTAGAGAGAGTGAAAGAGTCAAATGCTTTGAGAGAGAGTTAGAGAGTACATAGAGAGTGAGATAATTGTTTAAATTGGTGAGAAATGAGAATGAGAGGGTTAGAATATTTATAGACTTTGTAAAATTAAAAAGGACACAAAATACCCCTTCTATGACCGTTTTATAGCTGTGGGGGGTGGGGGGGTTTAAAATGAACAATTTTTTTAAAAAAATAGCCGTTTATGGCTGTTGGGCGTGCTAGGCGGGCTGTGCCTGGAGGGTCGACCCTTATGGATGGGTCGGCCCACAGCCGGTCGTGCCAAAACGGACTGACCATGCCCGTTCCCTCGGGCCCAGCAGGGCCCATGGCACGGGCCTTGCCACGGGCCGTTGACAGGCGGGCTGGGCCGTGCCCTTTTGACATCTCTAGCTTTGACCGTGCGATAGTCGACATGGTTAAGTTCTGTTTAGTTATTCGAGGCCACTGCAATAGGTCGTCTGAAACACCGAAAATCCAAAACCACAAAGCCAAGAGAACCTTTGGCCGGGTCATTAGTGATATCCCAACATGATTCGCTCTCTAGTTTAGAGAATAAGGAAAATGTAGTAGCCAACTAGTAATGTATAATTCATTATTTGATTCGTAAAGCATAATCATTCATCATTGCACAAATTGCCTAGCTCAACTTTATATAGATCTCTTTTAATTATTTGTCATTAATTTGAATTTGATACAACATGTGATAAATGATTATTGCCTATATTTGCTAAATTATCATATTCACAATACTATCGCTTGGTATCACAGACGCAGGTACCGCTCTTGGCCGTAAGGAGGCCTAGGAGAGAGAGAGGAGGAGACCAAGGAGGTTCCTCCAAGATTAGAAGAGTGGATAGCTAAGAGTCCTGTCTAGTCCTTTCTTCCCGGAGAGAGTCAATGGATTTTTTTTATAGCATTTTGAGTATGGGTGGAGGTTATACAGTTGGTGTATTTTGCTTTGTTCTTTGGAGAATCGTTTTGGGAACTTGATCCTAAAACTATGTAGGGTGTGTTTTGTAATCCCCTACTTATGTAGTAATTGTAAATTCATTTTGTATAAAAATAAAATGTTTGAGTGGACTAATCATGGAATTAATGATACCAACTTGAGAATGTTTAAGCTACTTCCCCTATTAATTGTGAATGACAGGTGTTAGTGAGTAAGTCTCACATGTGGAAAGTATAATTTTTTCCTTTATGATTTTATTTTATCGTTTGTGATTTTGTACTTGACCCGAGACAAGTGTGATTTCACTGGAGTACGTCATACTTGTTAACACAAAAAATGCCACTTTGCCTCTTCATACACTCTCAGCATAAAAAAGGCACATGAAGTCGCATCCTACTACAAACATGTAATGCTGCTTCAAGCATCAAATCTTGTCATAATCAAATAAAAACAGCAAGATCCTTCAAGACGGCTATAAGAAGAATACACATGAAGTTTCGGGTCATTTCGACATTATTTGGCCTTACTTCACTCTTCCAGCGGTTGAATAGGAGCTCCCGGCGGCGGTGCCAGAGGCCCCGATCTAGAAAACAGAGCACATAGTTGGCCTCAAAATACCACTAGAAGGTTCTGCATCAAGTTTCAGGTCATTTCAACATCGTTTGGCCTAAAAAGGAATCAGTTGTAGCAGAGTCAGCTCTCTCGGCGGCAACGGCACCAAAGACATCAGTTCTTCAATCAGAGCCTATGGATAGTCCTAAAATACTTCCAAAAGGCTCTACATCAAACTTCAAGTCGAATCGAAAACGTTTGACCCTCCATCAACCCTTAAGTAACAAAACCAAGCCTCTCGGCGGCGGGAACCACCGAGACCATCACTCATCAAATAGAGCGGATGAGCGCATGAGTGGTTTCAAGATACTTCCAAAGGGCTACTCGTAAAGTTTTAGGTCATTTCGACAACATTTGACACAACTTTGACGCTTGGAAGCAAAATTAGGCCTCCCGGCGGCGGAGCTCCCTGGGACCATGACATACAAATCGGAGCTAATGGATTATCTTAAAATGACTTCAATATAGGCTCCATGTCAAATTTCAAATCAATTGGACATCGGTTGGCCGTACATCAAAGCGTGGCATCTTTCTTGCAGCGAAATCAAGTCTACTGGTGACGAGACACCACACGAACTCAAAACTAAAAAAGAAGAAAAGCCTATGGTTGGTCTTATTTATTGCTCAGGAGGCTTCACCTCAAATTTCAGGTCATTTCGACATCATTTGACCCAGTTTTGACTTCTTATGGCAAATCGGTAACAAGGTCTTTGGCTTTTCTGGAAAATCGAAAATTTTGCACTTTGATTTGCACAGCTTCTCATCAAGTTTTCTTTAGGGAAATCAGGCCAATAAATTTGTAAAAATGTCAAGAAAAATATCGAAGAAAAAGAATCATAAAACCCGAGAAACGGCCGAAAATCGGCAACCAAAAGGGATGAAAATCCCCATGGTCGCAGGCGACCTTGGTCCATGGTCGTGGTGCATGGTCCCCGGGACCATGGAAATCCGGGTTACCAGATTTTCGCCCAAAAACCCATTTTTCAGGTTTTTTTTTGCGTTTCGAGATGTTTGGCCCCTGCGGTTTTCTAAAAATTTGATTTTCAGGGCACGAAATCCATCGATCTTCGTCAACATCACGGATTCGCTACCGAAATCTTTGGATTGTCATTGGCTTCGAAATCTTCAACCGGCCGACTAAGAAAGCACACTTTTGGCCGATCGATTGAGAAATCGACATGACAGATGTTGTCGGCCCACTGGTATCGATTAATGTCTAAAATTATATGCACATCTAACATCGATCAGCATGAAGATCTATCGGCGATCAAGCCTCTTATATCACAAGAAGAATTACAAAAGACGCGACGCGGCTCGCGACTCTTCAAATTCCTCGGCGACCACTTAATGCAATTAATTGGCCCATTTTATGATAAGTTAATGCGGTCATTAACTCATTATTTTGGACGGACCCATCAGAAGCAAAGAAAAATGAGTTACAAGTCCAAGTAATCATGACATTAAACCATGTAACTCCTCTCATCATGAAGCTTAAAGGCGATTAAATGCCCATTATTCTCTATCGACCAATCAAAAGCCAAGAAAAAGGAGTTACAAAATAATGAATTAAAAACTTGTAACTCCTCTCATCATGTGGCTTTAATGCATTAAAAGCCAATAAACCCTCCTAATGGCCACCAAAAGCCTATAAAAAAGGGGTCATTCCAAAGAAAACAGGTCCAAAAGAAAATCCAGAAAATAGACAAGAAAACTTATGTAAAAGTTGCTACAACAACCTCTCCTCCGTCGAAGAGACTCTGCAACAACCACCACAAGGTGACCGAAGTCCTTTGTGGGGGCACGCCCTCCCAAGGCCCTTTCCTTCTATCCACATGGCTAGACGTGGCTTTTCAGTCCGTCTACGTAGCTTTTTATTGGATATAGGACCTCTCCTTGGTCTTTATCCTCTAAAAATCTGAGGTCCAAGCCAAGCCAAGCAAATCAAAGCGTCCTCTGTTCTCATCTGAAGGATGACGGCGAAGTCCATACATGACTTGCGACAGTCAATCTGAATGAGTCCCCGCAATCTCCTGAGAAGTTAGATTTCCCTTTCTCGCTTTTCATTGTATTTTGTATTTTTCTAAAGAGACAAACAAATCACAACTCTTGTCTTTACATTTTAATGAGAATTGTAAATCGCCTTTCATGGCAAAATCGTCTTTCACGGCAAAAACATCGCCTTTCACGGCAAACAAATAAAAAATAGCCTTTCACGGCAAAAACATATCTCTTTTCTTAAATGTATGTGTAATGAAAACTAGAAAAAAGTTGATTTTCTTTTATGCTTGTGAAGGTGGATCTCCAGACCACCACTTCTAAATTCTGAGTAAAGTAGAAAATCTGGCATACCCGTACAAAAAATGTTGATGCTCGCTTTTTTCCGCCCCCGAGCACGAAAGGGTTGGGCCCTACGAACTCTCACGTCCGCCGACCTCGATAGTCTCGGGATTGAAGAAGAACCGAGTCCATCAAGTGGGCACACCTGGTGAGACTCGTTAATTTGAGAACATAATGCTTAGATTCCTTGGCTCCTTTTCTAGTTGGTAGCCTATGTTGGATTTTGCATCTAAAAAAAAACATGAAAAGGGATTTTTTGGAAATTTATATCTTTGAGTTTATTTCCACTCTTTCTCGTTTAAAAAAAAAATCTAATTTCTCATTTTGGATTCAATTTTGAGAAACATCGATCCTTTCCTCTTTGGACTTGATAGCTCACAGAAATGTTTTCAGTTATGGTTCGTATCGGGGAATGGGCCATCTTTTCTCTTTGATGAGTCAGATAGAGAATTAAAAAAAAATCTGATTTCAAACTTTTCAGATTTAAGAAACTTTCTTTTTTTCTTTTTTTTAGACAATTGCTCGCAGAAATGTTTGAGTTGACGTTCGGATCAGGGAAGTACCATTTGCTCTCTTTGATTTCAAAAAAAAAAAAAAATCTGATTTCAAAGTTTTCAAATTTGGGAAACTTTGGTTTTTTCTCTTTTTCGGACAATCGCTCGCAGAAATGTTTGAGTTGACGTTCGGATCAAGGAAGGGCCATTTACTCTCTTTGATTTTAAAAAAAAAAATCTGATTTCAAACTTTCAGATTTGGGAAACTTTGGTTCTTTCTCTTTTTCGGACAATCGCTTGCAGAAATGTTTGAGTTAACGTTCGGATCAAGGAAGGGCCATTTGCTCTCTTTGATTTAAAAAAAAAATCCGATTTCAAACTTTTTAGATTTGAGAAACTTTGGTTCTTCTCTTTTTTGGACAATCGCTCGCAGAAATGTTTCAATTGACGTTCGGATCAGGGTAGGACCGTTTGCTCTGTTTGATTAAAAAAAATCTGATTTCTAACTTTTGGATTCAGATTTGAGAAACTTTGGTTCTTTCTCTTTTTCGAACAATCGCTCGCATAAATGTTTGTCGCTGACGTTCGGATCAGAGGGGGTGGAGGCATTTTGTTCTCTTTGATGGGTTCATTAGTGATCCTTCAAAACAAAAGCAAAAAGTTCAAAAACCACTAAGCTTACACTAATTGTATTCTTTGACCAAAGTTGATCTAAGAAAAGCCTTGTCCGAAGTGTGGAGGCAACTTGATTGTTCGAGGCAGAGGTCTTTCAAACGGGTTCATTAAGTAATCCTACATTTACCTGGGGGCTGATCTATCCACTAAGGTTTCATAAGACCGAATTGGAGATCTGTGGGTACTCTTCAATCTTTATTTAGAAAAAATTTTCAAAAAAAAAAAAAAAACTTCAAAAAAAGAATCTCTTCATACAAAAAAAAAAAAAAACTTCCGTTACTTTTGAGTTCAGATCTGAGAAATCTTGGTTCATTCCCTTTCGGATAAAAGCTCGCAAAAATGTTTGTAGCTTGCGTTCGGATTGGAATACCACTTGCTCTCTTTGATGAATTCGATCTTGACCTTTCAAAAAAAAAAAAAAAAAACTTTCGTCACTTTTGAGTTCAAATATGAGAAATCTTGGTTTCTTCCCTTTCAAATAAAAGCTAGCAGAAATATTTGTAGCTTACGTTCGAATTGGAATACCTCTTACTCTCTTTGATGAATTCATTTTTGACCTTTCAAAAGGAAAAAAAAAAAAAAACTTCCGTCATTCTTGGGTTCAAATATAAGAAATCTTGGTTTCTTCCCTTTCGGATAAAAGCTCGCAGAAATGTTTGTAGCTTGCGTCCGGATTGGAATACCATTTACTCTCTTTTCTGAATCCAATCTTGGCCTTTCAAAAAAATCACATCTCGTGTCCATTCTAAGGATGCGATTTGCAACATTTGTGCCTAACGGTGCTAGTGCGCCCTTTCGGGTCTACTATATTCACGACCGACACATTTGTACCTCCAACCTTATATTCACTTTACCTCGAGTGAGCCTTGCTTCTCGGTAATTTGAATTAAGGTTTACAATTGTTTCTAGCAGTCACTGGAACGCTCATTTTGAGCCTATCATACTTGCGATTAGAACAATTATACCATCTATGACTTTTTGCCTTCTTCACTTTGCTTGGGCCGGGCCATGTCCCTTCTAGCGATTTGAAAAGATAAAACCATAGTTCTTTTTCCATTTATGATCACTCATGTGATTACTAATGAATGTGGTTTTGTTTCAGAACTTTTTTCAAAACTAACAATGGCAGTTTCTTTGACCATTACTTTCGATAAAAACAAGTACCAACTCATGCTTCAATAGAAGCAAAACATGCGCACTCACAAGCGCCCTGCTAGTTGCCGAAGCGTCATCTCCTTCGGAAACTCTTAGAACACCTGGTCGACCTTTACTCCCGGGGCCATTGTCTTCTGGTTACTGGGACCATTCCCACTCCCCGTAGAAGAAACTGCACCTGCCAAAAAGCAGAAAACTGCCTCTGGACATATCAATGCCTCGACACCAAAGGCGGCCATCAAGAAGCCTGAAGCCTACGGCACTCCCGCGAAGCCTCAATCTGCAAGGAACCAGGTCTACCCCAAGACTTGGTCCCCAAGACCTTCACCAAAACAGAGAAGGTCCCAAACATCTACAAGGCCAGCATACTTGGCTCCTCTCAAGGAGAACCGGCTCTACCATCTCTCTTACATGAAGGAGGATAGACTCGCCTTCCGCCAAACAACAAAATCAACGCAGCATGAGCTGGCTTGCTCCTACAAGCCCAAAATCAAATCATACATCACAAAGGCCCTACAAGAACCTGCTAAGGCCTATATTCCTTCAGTTCGACCTTTCATCTCAACAAGGGCCGAACTTAAAAAATTCAAGGCCTCACTGCGACAGGCAAAGGACCGTGTCCAGATCTTGTCCATGCCAAGCTTCAAGGAAGACAGGCTCGGCTGCTGCACTTGAAGGAGTACATCCTTCATTGCTAAAGCACAGCCAGAGCTAACTGAAGCTCAAATTGCTCGTCGTATATATCGTCGCGCGGTATATCGACAAAAGAGATTAGAGAATCAAAGAACCCAGCATTCTACACTTCAGGTCTCCAAAAAATGGGTCGAAAAAGAAAGACCCCAACCAAGTTGCTACTGTCCATATGATTGGCATAACCAGAAGGCGCCACAGATAGGCAACTAAAATTCATGTCAAAAGACCGGTGACTCGCAGCATCGCCAGGAAACGAAGACATCGGGAGGATTCTCCCGCTCCTTCAAGCCAAGGACATTGGATTAACCACTCCTCGGGCTCTTCATCCAAAAAAATGAGCTCCAGCTCTATCACCAAGATGATATCCTCATTCGACTCTCGAAGGGTGAACTTCCTGGTTACAAACTCCGAGCAACCTCCACCACGTGATGACGTGACTGCGTGCATCTAGCAGTTGGAGCAAGGTTAGCAGAGAACAGATGCTCTAATGAAAAACCTCTTTCTCGCTTTCCAGTGTCAGCGAAACAATGAAGTCCCTCCAAATGATTAGGCAAATGGAGGAGATGATGAGTCATGCGCCCTTACCAAAAAGGATGTTGACGATATCATTGCCAAAGCGCAAGAAGATGATACACTAAAAGAGCATGGAATCAAGCCACCCTATCCCTAACAACCTACTCTCCAAACATACATGGGGAAAGGTTCAGCTAGACTGCACGTCATCCACTTCAAGATCTTGACGGGAGCTATCATGGATCAAGATGCCCTCAAGATCCGTCTCTTTGCAAGTACCCTAAAAGGTACGGCCTTTGATTGGTACTCCACTCTACCGGAGGACTCCATCCAAAATTGGACCATGGTAGAGACACGCTTCCTGACCCATTTCAAAGGTGAGGATCATCCTGTTACTATGGCTCAGCTCTGCAGCCTAAAACAAGGAGAGAATGAGTCAACACACGACTTCATTCACAAGTGGAAGGCAATGGTGTACAAATGCTCAGAAGTACTGCCACAAGCATCGCTGGTCGACATTTGCCGTAATAACATGAGAGCAAGAATCCGCTCCATGATCTTCGGCAACAAATCAAAGAACCTAGGAGAACTCCTAGAAGCATCAATGGAGGCTGAAACAGTGATCAAAGACCTCAACAATAATAAATCATCAAAGAAAGAGCCGACCGCCATTACAACCTCAAAACCAAAGAAAAAGGAGGTTCTCAATGTGTAAACCAAGTCAGCTCCTCAGCCGCCAAAGAAAGCTGAAAACAAAGCTACATGTAAGAAGCCCGAACTCTCTAATGCCTTCAAAGAACGACTATAGAAGAAATACCAGTGCGATGAAGTTATTGAAGAAATCTTCGGGGCTCTCTTAGCAAACGGCAAACTCACCTTGTCCGACCCCAAAAGACCAGGAGATGTTGGCAAAGCCAATAATCCTCGGTACTGTCCATACCACCAAATGATCTCGGATCCTCTTAATCAATGCTTCGTTGTGAGAGAGAAGATCAAAGAGATGTGGAGAGATGGAGTTATCACCTTTGACGAAAACTACGGGTCTGCCTCTATCAACATGGTGTCATGCGGACAAACATCAAAGTCACCAAAGGAGAAAATCACCACTTCCTTCAAGGTGATAAAAAGAACTCAAACATCCCAAGAGCTGGTCTCTTACCTAACACCAGACGGATAACCCATATGTGTACATCTCGATCTCCTTGAAGATGAAAATTGGGAGGTTGTCAAAACAAAGTTGACCGCTCAACAGCGAAGGCAAGCCAGGAGACATCTCCGTAAGCTTAAATAGCAGGAGAATGCTTAATTAAAACAAGAAATCCATGAAAAGGCAGAGACCTCCTTTACCACTTCACTGGGGGGCAACAGAACAGTCCATTCCCAAGGCTTCAAAGGAGGCAATGAGATTCACTCTCAGTGATTTCATGCCTCCACAGCTCAGAAATGAAATTACGCATGGGGCATCATACCCTTGCAATTCAGTGGTCGGATTCTCCATGAATGGATACGAGTCCAGTGACACTCACAAGTGAGAAGAATCCCTTGACACATGATAATACCTCTCCGACGAAGAATGGGTTCCTGAATCTCACCTCATACCAGTAATCTAGTATAATCCATTACAGCCACAATGATCCTGGTCTGATTATGAAGAAGATCAAGAGGCTACTATTGACCCAGCACCCGTCATTGCTCAAAGGGAATCCAATCAGGATGAACCACAAGGGGCAAACGAAGAATAAGATTTGTCTCCCATGCCTGATCCTGAAGAAAATACAGGGATCCTGCAACATCTTCCAGAACCGGAAGTCCCTAAAAATCTACAGGTACCTCCTTCGGTAACTCCTGAAAACAAAGAAAGGTGCTGGATTGATGATCCTCTTACATATGAGGATGAGTCCGATTCTCAATAGTCCATTCTAGGAATGACTCATATCGGAGCAACCTGCAATGTGATAGTTCAAGATGATAATTCCTCTGAAGCCTCATCTGCCGAAGACACATACTCTCATACCACATCTGGTAGTATATCTTCCGGGGCTACATCTTCTCAAGTGACATCCACTAAGATATCATCTTCTCAGACTTCGTCTCTCCTGAAACTGTGACGTCAGAACTCATGCCTCTTCCGACCGGTCATTTTGAAGAAGCTTCGGCCAATGAAGACTTCTTCAATGAAAACCCGGTCAACTGGTCTCAGATACCCGACCTTATAGGTGATGTCTGGACTGATAAAATATTCAACAAAGAAGAAAAGTTGCTAGATAAGAAGAAAAGTTGCTAGATGCTGTTAAGGACTTGTTCCCGAAAAATGCTCTGTGCAACATAGTCACTGAAGATGGCAATGTTGCCGCATATATGTCTTCAGCAAGTGAGAAGGATCAACTTCTTGATCCCCAAGGTGATCTTTCAAACGAAGACCCTTCTCAAGAAGCTCTTGAAGTTGGTAGAGGTACGCGCTCTGGCCGGGATCACCATAAAAATTACAACCAACATTCTTCTTCTTCTTATGTAAATCCTTCGGGAAAACAAGTTGTAAACGCCCCAAGTGGCAACAATAATGAAAATGCAGGCCCCAAAGAGGCTTTCAAGTATGACTTGATTGAGCACTTCAAACACATACCTGCACGACTGCACATCCCTGACTTATTACGAATGTCTCCACACACTTGTGATAACCTCGTTTCAGAACTGCAAATGCTGATTGGGATGTCGACAAACATGCCCAACAAGTCCTACAAATTGAAATGGACTACAGGGTCAAAAAATCAGATACTTCCTCAAAGGGAGAAAAGAAGAAAACTGAGGGATCTTGCATTGAATGCCTCTCGATTCAAAAAGCAGCAAGTGCAACAATCGCCTTCGATAATGAAGACCTTCTATTAGGTGAGACAAAGCACAACCGACCCCTGTATTTCATAAGGTACATTAAAGAGATGCAAATACACATAATCTAGATCGACCCAGGTTCTGCACTCAACCTCATCTCTACTTCGGCACTCGAAGAGTTGGGTATCCCACCTAGCAAGCTGAGTCACACATCTGTGTCCATCTTTGGATGTGATGGAAGCATTCAAAGACCTATCAGCAAAATCAGGTTCAGGTTGCAAATCGGTGATCTTATCTATGAAGTCACTGTGTATGTAATAAAGACCCCGTCATGCTACAACATCCATCTCGGATGCCCCTGGATGCACGAGAATGGTGTCGTCCCGTCAACTCTACATCAGTGCATCAAGTTCGTTGGCAATGATGGCTTGATACATCGAGTGTTTGTAGACAGAAAACCCTTCAAAAGCAAAGAAGTTCATTTTGCATGTTCTTAGATGTATAAGGATGAAAAAGAAGAAAACGAGGAAGACATAGCATCCTTTGCCGAAAATCTCCAGAAAGATAAAGGCAAGGCTCCTTAGCAATCACCGGAAGAAAACAAATATTCCGGCAAACTAGAAGAGAATAGCCAATCTCCCTTCGTTATCTCCCTCAAACCCTCGAAGCCTTTGATAATCACCACCAATGCAAAGAAGACAAAATAAAAGTCTGGGGGCAAGTTTGATGTCTCATTTGTATCTATCATGCAGGACATTGATTCGGATGCAGAGCCAGAAGACTACACACTGTCAAGCCAAGCTGATACTCAGCAAGTTCAGCCCGCTCTCACTCCAATGAAGACATCTACTGACGTAGAAGACCCTACGTCTGCTTCCTTCGTCGTTCAGGCAGCTTGGGCAGAAGGAAAGCCAATATTCTTCCACAGATCGGAAGCTTCTTCATCGAATTCTCCGCTTAAACCTTTCCAAAACGAAGGTATGCCTCAACTATCTCTGTATAGTCCGATGGCACAAGCTATCATGAAGAAAATGGGCTATGACGCTCAGAATCTAATCGGTTTGGGAGGTGGCCGTGGTATTCTCACGCCATTGGAACCCACCCTGACCAAAAGCTAACTGGAGGATTGGAAACTCCATCATCATATAAACAAGTCTTCATGTGAGTTGGGATATGATCCTGACATTCCCCCAAGACAAATGCTGCAAAGTCGTTTTGCCGACCAAGCCTCAACGTCTAGTGTCCATGAAGACATCGATCTCCCTGGATATATCTTTGAAGAGTCACTCGTCAAGGATCTAGGAATCTCATTCAATTGGTACGATTTATTTGATGATGAAGAGGAATTGTCTAATGACACAAACATAAGGTTTTTTGATCCAGAAGAACCATCGTCTCCAAAAGAACTGCCCTACTTCGACCCAGTTTCAGCAGATGATTGGGACCATCTCATGGCAAGTCTTGAGAAGATCACTGATCAAGAAGATCCATGGACAGAAGCAGCCTTGGTCTGAAAATGCCCTTGGAACTCCAGACGGTCTTATTGAGTTGGAAGTCTCCGAAAATATTATAGATGAACCACCTTCTAACCTTCCAATAGAAGATTCTGTTCAAAAAATAGACTTAGGAACACCTGATAACCCACGTCTTGTATTTATAAGTAAGAATATAAAGGATAATGAGTTTCTTGAGTATATCACTTTTCTTCGTGAGTTCGTTGATTGTTTTGCATGATTTTACGCTGAAATGCCCGGTTTAGACCCCAAAATAGCAGCCCACAAACTCAACTTGCAGAAAGATATCAAGCCTGTCAAAAAAGGCCAAAGAAGATTCCATCCTGATGTGATGGACAAAATTGAACAAGAAGTTCAGAAACTCAAAAGCGTTGTCTTCATCCGCGAGGAACAGCATCCTGAATGGTTTGCCAATATTGTTCACGTGACTAAGAAAAATGGGCAGATTAGGGTCTGTATTAACTATAGAAACCTGAATAGTGCATGCCTTAAAGATGAATTCCCACTCCCCATACTGGAGGTGATAATTGACAATACATGTGGCTTCGAGCGAATGACATTCATGGATGGCTTCTCTGGCTACAATTAGATAAAGATGCATCTTGATCTGATCTGATCTGAACACAAAATTGGGAATAACATGAGAACACAAAATTGGGAATAACACGAGAACAATGACAAACGGGTTCTAATAGAGCTAGTGATTGGAGTGTTGTTGAATTTTTTATTGTGGGCTAGACTGGCCTATTGGCCAAGAGTGAAATTGTCAAATCTGAAGACCCCAAGATCTATTCCTGGGCATGTGTGTGACACCGAGGTGCCAACACTACTTAACCATGTGGTTTTGGATATTACATCAATTAGGCCCGACAAAGGTGTGGATAGAATTTCACTAAGCAGCACACTTCTTCCCTTTTATATAAGGGTAAAAAATAAAACATAATCTTGTTACATGCACCTATTATAACTCCACTCTCGATCACATCACATGAAGTCGTATATTTACATTGTTATGAACACTAAGTAGATATGAACATAAGACAACATTGAATTTTGTACAACAAATATGCATAATGTATAATTGTCATACATTCAAGCACCGTGGACCTCACTTTAGTGTTCAATCATTTGATCCGGCAAATATCGTCTCGAATCCCTAATTCAAGTCCTAATTGTCATATATTAAGATGGACCTCACGTCTAAGAGCATTAGAACTAGGGATGTAAATGGATTAGTTTCGGTTTGAATCCATGATGAACCCAAAACTAGAACCGTTAATGAGAAGACGGACTCAAAGCTAGAATCGGTTTCCTGATTCCGTATATGGGACATGTTCGAACCAGGGTCTGGGTCTAGACAGAAAATGATATGGAAAAAAAAAGCCTAATTTTTAGGAGGAATTCTTGAAAATTGAGGTAATATATCGGATTTCAATTCTACCGGTCAGACCCAAGTTGGAATCGGACCCCAACCCGTTCGATCATGGTTGTAAAAAAAAGAAGGATCAGGCCCGAACCCATTTACTTATCGAAGACCAAATAAAGACCCGACCTAATTTTTATCGGGTCAGACTTTTGGATAATCGAACAATTGAAAACCCATTTACATCCCTAATTAGAAATTATGTGTTAAATTGACCCATCTACTTTTATCATTTAAATAGCAACAAAATCTAGTTAGGATGGGGTTCCCCAAAGTTCATCATTTTGTAACAGAAAAAAAAAAAAAAAAAGTTCATCATTTTGTCGTGACCAAACTATCACTCTCTAGTGATTGCACTTATGACCTCAGCCGCACGTGCCACGTGGTATATAACATTCGGTATGAGAACGAAATCACTGTGCTCTGTCAGAGCACCATATCATTTCTCCTGCATTGGCATCATCCTATCCGTCTCTCTGGAGCGTCGGATATTATTTATTTTCAATTAAACCCTTCTTCCGTTCTTCTCTCCTTTCCGATAATTACAAATTGCAAAAAAGCCCCTCAAGGGAGAGATTCAAGGAGGGGTCTCTCGATCCATTTCATGAAGGAAAGATTTAAAAAACGAAATGCATATCCAAAGGTCGGTTTTTCAAAGCCCTACAACTTCAGGGTTTGGAGATTTCTCAAAATTCTTCTTTCGCTGTCTCAAATTCCTTATTGATTTCTTTCCATATCTAGGGTTTCTAGAACTTTTCTTACTGGATTCGATGTCTCGAGGCAGCGATCTCGGCTTTGATAGTGGATTTGGTGATTAAATGTTCCTCACGAGCTCTCTCGCTGCTTGGATCCATCAGATTCTCGACTGTATGGGGTAAGTCGTTGATTCCATCTCTCTTCCATTCAAGATCCTGTTTTTATTGAATTCTGTTTGGTCTTTTGAGAAAGAAATCGATGTTAATGTATTGCTTGGTGTGAATTGGATTGAAATCTTGTTGAATCTTGTGTTGCTTGCTTTCTAAGCAGAACCGGAGTAGAAATGGACGATGATCTGTAGTGTTTCCCTTTGTGTTTAGTGCTTTTCTTGAGGGTTTAGTTGATCGATGACGCGCCTTTGGTAAAAAGAACGGTTTTTTCGTAGGGACTGCGTGCTAATCTGGTTTTCTGCTTCCAGACAGAGGGAAAATGCTTGTCCATGCAAATGAAGAAAATGTGTTTTTTTTTTTTAATGAGTCAAATTGAGTTCTCTTCTAGGGTTTAGTTTGTTTGATTTTCCGTGCATTCAGACGTGGCTTGATCGAACAATTCAAGGGAAGATGGAGTTCAGTTCTCAATGTAAGATACTGAGAAGATTTAATTTATTTATTTTGGAAAGAAACCTAGTTTACTGAACTTATGTGATTGAAGAATGTTGAGAGCCTATTGAAATTCTTGATTCTGCTGCGAGTTGTTTGTGAAATTAGGCTTTTTTAGGTGTTTCCATGAGAAGCCTTTTGGGGAATGATGGTTGTTTTCCCTGTTTATGTTATGTGTAGATTAAATCACTAGAAATTAAATGTAAGTTTGATTCTTTGGCTGTATGGATGGTGGTTTTTTCTGTGATCCCTCTTGAGCAGAGCGAGATTTGTAAACTACATGTCTAGGATATTTTTTGTATTTATTTTCTGGATTCTCTCTTCTGAAACTATAACAATTACTAACATAGACTTTAAGGTGAAAAAAATGTCGGGAACCAGTATCCTGTCTATTCTTTTCATGCCTTGTACACAAGGTATGGTGGAAAGAATTAGCAATCGAGTCTGCTAAAGTGCAAACAAATTTACCTTCTGTGCACCCAAAGACACAAGCGTTGTGGAAAAACAATTTCATGTTTTACATTTCCATTTTTTTTTTTTTTTTTTTTGTTCCATGAATTAACTGTCCAGTCATGCTTGGTTGCAATGCATTTTTTATGTTAACTAGATAATGTGTAGGAGCTACTTGAATATGCTCTAATTATACAAGTTTTTTTTATTTTTATATTTTATTCTTTTTATTTATAAAATGGATGTTAAGGATATTTGTGTTTTGTGTGTATGGAAACGAAAGAATCTAAACTTGATTCATGGGTGTCCCCAACTGTTGTGGGTGTGTGCGTGAGAGTGCATGAGTTTGAGTCCTAATTTGGCAAAAGGAAGAGAAAGCGTGATTCTCAGTCACAAGCATATAAAGGTTCCTTTCCTCTAGAATTTTGGACCTTGAAAAATCTAAAATCCTTCCGTGCTTCTTATCTTTAAATGTTGAAATAATTTTTTTTAAGCATAAAAAGGAATATAATGCCATTTTTTTATAGTGCATCTTGATGGAAGAAAAAGATCTAAAATCTAGCTCCCAAAAGTATTATTGGTGCATGCCCTAGGGTTAGGGCATGCGGGAAGTGCCGAAGCACAATCGGTGCTGGAGCACGTATCCGAAGACACTTCAACAATTATCTGCAAAGACCTATAACGAGGACGCACCTCAATGGGAAAATCCAATATTCATTAATCAACACTCTAAAAATAATAATCTATAATGCCATATAAATAGGAAAAGAACCATTAAAAAATAAATAAATAGGAAAAGAAAACTTAAGCCCTAAGAAACCTAACTAAACTAGGATACTAAATAATATTGTAAACCTAATCCCAATTACAATAAAATTAGAAACGAACATATAATTACTGAATTAAAAATCCTAAATCGACTTGGGCCCTACACATGTGGCCTGGGGTCTATCTACATCATTCTCTCCGGATTGGAAAGAACTCGACCTCGAGTTCGGTAAAATTCCACTTGGGTCGAAGATCAATCTAATGAGCTGCCGATTCGTTGGTTGATTTGCAATTTCTATATGCATCCTCTTGTATAACTTCATTTGATGATTGGATGTTATGTCGGTGTGAGATTGAACCTTTACGCAGTTAACGTGTCGAATCTGCACCATCAAATCACAATCTCTGGCTAGCCGCTATTCATCTCCAAGTTTCCATTGTTTATCCTCGAAGACAAAATCAATGTGAGAATTAATGTGGGGAGTTTTGATAACTGATCTTTCTTCCCTAGTTGCCTGTATATTTTGATCACCATTACGAAATTTCGGGGCCAAATGTAGTCGTGGAATCTTCAGTGTCTTGTTCTGGCTTCTCAGTCAACATATCTTCTGCCATTAGTTCCTCAATATGGTTTGTTGTTTATTGCGAGGAATTTCCTTCTTGAAGTGTAACTTTCCCTGAATTAGATTGTTTAAGCATGTGCTCTACACGAATTGCTTCCCGATATGCCTCATGAATATTCTTGCATTCATTCATTCTCGCCACTATATCTGGTCTCAAGCCTCTGAGAAAACTAATTAAATTATGTTCCTCATCATCCTCCATTCCACATGCATCTTGGAGCCTTGAAAATTGGTCAGAGTATTCAAGAACAGACAATTCTTGTTTCAAATCAAGAAATTGCCGAAAATAATTTTCATTTGCAGCATACGATATTCCATTTTTAAGTGCATGTTTGGCTTCTTGAAGTGCATTGTAGAATTTACTGATATGGAATTTCATATTGTATGAATGGACCGACCTTTTTTGGAGATCTACTTCCCACGAGCGCGTAGGTGAAAACAGAATTAAAATCTGACCTTTGAGGACCGCACAATCGCGAAAAAAGTTCGTGTCATCGATTCTAGGCAAAACCTGATTGTGGACCATTGCTATGATGGTAAGACGTCAACTTATGCTGCTAATAGGTAGGATTGGCCGAGTTTGGGCCCAACCCTACCTGTCTTGACTTGCGTGTGATTCTCTTTCTTAAAGTTGAGTCAGACTTTTGATGCTAGCTTCCTTGAAGCGGTTCAGGACAAGCCCAATCTAGAACCGATCCGAAGTAAGACCTATCCGATTTGCACCGTGGCCCACAAAAGAAGAGATCATGATGAAATAAAAAAAAAACAAAATGAATCACGTGCTTTGAGATGCTTGTGTCATGACACATGCCTTAGTGCACAGCAAAGGCTAAGTTCTTTAGTTTTGTTTGTGCGACAAAGAATAGACGAGCGCGCCCTCTGGCGCAGCCTGGATCCGCGATCGAGTAATAGATCAATCTCCCATAGGATTGATCGAATCCAAGATGGATTCAACTATTAGGGCACCCTCATAAGAGGAGAAAACACTATAATTGAAGAGAAAACTCTCTTACTCAAAAGATCAATTGATAATATGCATTCTAAATACAATGAGGCCTAACATCCTTATATGGAGGAGTTGGCTTAATCCCTAAGCAACAATACTTTCTAATATTTGAATAATGCCTAAAATAAAATAGGAAACCCACAAATAATAATCTAAACAAATCAAACTACTTAATAATACTTCCTAACTAAATGGATGTCTTTTTGGGCCTATAGACTAGACCCAATGGGGTGGCCGACCTATTGTCTGGCCTGCATCAACCTCACCTTTTCGGTGCTAGGAGAGGAAGAACGATGTTGTGACGGTGCTAGCGAACCTGCTGGGTGACGGTGGACGACGGTGCTGCGATGGTCGTGCGATGGCAAATTCAGGTATGCACCTTTTTTTTTGTTTCCGGTTCGGCCATTCTCCTTTGCTATTCTTCTCCTTTTGTTTGTTTTTTTTTTTTTTTTGGGTTGGGTTTGGGTTTGAACAAGGATGGGGTTTGGTTCGGGTGGAATAGTTGGAAAGAGGTAGGTTGGATTTTTGGGAAATTGGGAGACTGGTTTTTGGTCGATTAGGATTTTGGGTTTCGGATGGAGATGGGGTTTGGGTCGATTTGGGGTTAAGCATAGAGGTCCGGATTGGGTTTTTTTTTTTGTTGCTAGTACGGTTGAATGGTTTTGGGTTTCGGGAAGTAGGGAGGGCTTGGTTTTTTTGATCGGTTGGTTTGGGGAGAAGACGTGTTTTGAAATTTTTTTTGGATTTGATTGGGTATTGGGTTTTGATTGGCTGTGGGGTGGTGAAAGGTTTTGGGTTTTAGTATTCGAAGTGGAGAGGGTTCGATGACTAGGATGGACGGGTTTGTGGATTTTGGTTTTGATGAAGTTAGTGATTGGGTGTGACAAAAGTTGACTAGTTGTCGGGAAGATGTCGCTGGGACAGACAAATATGGCATGGATAGGCTCTGATTGGTGACCGGAGATTGATCGGAGCGATGTTGATTTTCGCTCTAATACCAAATTGATGCAGGCCCTAGGGTTGGGGCTTGCGGGAAGTGCTGAAGCATGTGTCTGAAGACACTTCAACAAGTATTCGCAGGGACCGATAATAAGGACGCATCTTAATGGGAAAACCCAATTTTCATTAATCAAAACTCTGAAAATAATCATCTACAATGCCATATAAATAGGAAAAGAAAACTCAAGCCCTAAGAAACCTAACTTAAGTAGGAAACTAAATAATATTGGAAACCTAATCTTAATTACAATAAAATTAGAAACTAACATATAATTACTGAATTAAAAATCCTAAATCTACTTGGGCCCTATACATGTGGCCTGAGGTCTATCTGCATCAATTATCTTTTCCAAAACTATTAGTTCGTTTTCCTGTTTAGTTCTTCTCCCCTTATAGGTGACATGATGAAACCCGCAATGTAAATATTATTAAATGAGTTCAAGATGATCCTCCCACATCTTACCATATATGAGAATGTCATAAAAAAAAGAGTAAAATTTGTGGAGGAAAGGTTTGAAGATTTCATTCGTAATGCTCTGAAAAGTCGATGGCACATTGGTGAGGTTGAATGGCATTACTAGAAGTTCATAATGACTAACATGAGTCTGGCAGGCCTTTTTGTGAATGTCAGCATGATTGACTTACATTTGATGGTAGCTGCCCCTAAGGCCCAATATGCAAAAAATGCTGGCCCCGTGTAACTCGTGCAATAGTTCATCAATGACAGGGATAGGAAACTTTTTTTTAATGATGACATCGTTCAATGCCCTATAATCATGGTTTTAAATTCCGGTCAGCACCGGTCTGTGATGACCCGGTGTCGGCCATGTCCGAAACAAGTCGAGCACCGGCACCAATGTTTCAGAGGAAAAACCTTTAATTTTTATAAAATATTGCATGCAAATGACATAAAGCGTGCTGCAGCCCACTGGTTCTGATGTTGCCAGGGTTCGAAACCCACCTAACTGAAGGCTTTTTTTATTACTTTCTAATAGATTCTGACATATAAGGCCCATTATTTTCAAATATTCTCAAAAGGTCTGCTTTATATTCTAGTTTTATTAAAACCTCCGACTCAGTCACATTGAACTCAGATATTTATTTTTATAAAGACACTCAAATAATTCTTTCTTTGAGATAAAAAGATGATTTTGCTCCTTAAACTTTGAGCATAAAAATTTAAAGTATAAGATCATTCGAATATTCCTAATTCACATCTCCTTTCAATTGATATGCTACTTTAGTATTTATAATTTAGGTGGGTCCTTATTGAAAGTAACTTGAGTTAATGATCTTTGTGTAAGCTTTAATAAAAGTCATTTATGTCATTTATCCATAAAAATTAGAAATTATTTATATGATCCTTTAGTCTTTTTTTTTTTTTTAACCAAATTATCTTTAAAAGATGACTTTTCTCTCAAGTTAAAAGATAAAAGGGATAATCTTTCCTCTTAAAAACTAGCAGCTATATGTTACATTATCAGCGACTTAGTACTGAACAACATTAAATGTCACTATATTTGGATTGGATGCTTGTTAAATAGCTCAATTTTTATATTTTTACTAGTTTTATTATTTTCTATTTTTCTAGTTTTTTTAAAGATTTTTTTTTACACTTTTAAGGACCGGAGCGGCCGTACCGGTTCGCCACGGGCGGCACTGACCGGCACGGTCAGTATGGACTCGTCCTGGTCCCAACCGGCATGAAGACCGGCACCGGAATTTAAAACCATGCCTATAATCCACACACATCCGCCAACTCCCATCAGATTTGCGCACCATCAACACTGGAGATGAACAAGGGCTCTTGCTTAGTTGAACGATACCTGATTTGAGCATCTCTTTAACTAGCTTCTTTATCTCATTCTTTGGATAATGTGAACAACGATAGGGTCGGACATTGACTGCTTTGGTGGACGTATCTGTGAATTCAGACAAGAGAGCATGTAGGTGGACGTTGGTGGTGTTACCCTCTTGCACATTACGCAAGCAAATTAATTGGAGCATAATTTCCTTGCCCGTTTTCTTAGCTTTCTAAAATTGATTGATATCTAACACATCTAACTCGACTGCTTTAGTCCCCTGCAATTGGTTCCTTCTTCCTTCTTTAGTAAAACTTATCTTCATTTGAGAGAAATCCCAATGTTTGTAACTAGTGAGCACCCAAGACTGCGTCACATCGTCCCAATGGCAAAACTAATGAAGTTGGGAGTGGCTGGAATTCCTTGTAGAGCTGTGTCAGCATCAAACAGCTTCCTTGACTAATCAAGCAATCTCTATTGGAGACCATCACTTTAAATCTCCATCCTTCATCAACTTGAACTCTAATTCTTTTAATCTTGGTGGGGTCCCAAAAATTCTGAGGACTCCCTGAAATGATTAGGACTGGAATTGACCAATCATTTGCATGGTTTGGGGGTTGGCAGCTCCAACTATTTCATGCAGGGAAATCTTGGGTGATAACTCATCTAAAATGTCTGCCTTTTCTTCAACATGTGTGAGTTCCTCACATGCCTTCTCATCATCTGGCCAAACCCACTCCATGAGGAAGAGCTTCTGAATTTTACGTCGATGCCTGGGTGGAATTTCTCATCTTAGTTGTAGCACACAGACCACGATCTCTTCTATCCTTGATCTTTACTGGAGTGAGGTGTTTAATTGGTAGAATAGGAGGTTTTGGACCTAAAAGGTCCATTTGGACACTAGTTTTGTTGGACTTATCATTGATGCTCCTTTGCCTTGCCCGCTTCCCTTCTTGTAAATGGGCTAAGTCAATGGAAGTTATTACAGTTTTGGTTTGAACATCAAGGTGTACTTCATTCTTAAGCCCATTGACGAAGCAACTAACTAAGAAAGGCGTAGGCAATCCGTCAATTCGATTAGCCAACCTCTAGTGAAGATTAGTACTCTCGTGTTGTGGAAGTCTAACACAACTTTGAAAGTTCTCCCGCATGGTTGTTAAACTTGGTTGGACCAAATTTGTTGGAATTTATGGCCACAACTAGGGTCCACTTGTTTTCTTCATCTATCTAAAGCATTGTAAGGCTTCTCCTTCTAATTGAAAGGAAGTGCTAATCATATGCTGGTTTAGATCAGCATGGTGGTAAGAGGAATTGCCCCACACGATACACCCATGGATATTCGCCACTAAAAAGGGGGAAAATAAATATGAATTAGTCTTGTTTGAATGCTTCCACTTGTTCTGGAACAAGATGATTCACCGTCCTCAAATAAGAAATGGTGATTTTGGGACCTTTAAGTTCTTTTACGGTGGACACTTGCAGCAACATAATCATACTTTGTGTCAAGAGCAGATAATTTTTGCAGATTCTCTTGAAGAGTTTGTTCTTGTTGATAAACCCTTTTTATAATATTTTTAATTTTGCCTTCATAACCTAGTCCCACCTGTCATCATCAACTTGGGCTCTGATACCAAATTTTATGTAATTATAAGATGATTGGTATCACACCCCCGTTCCTAAAGAAGAATTAAACCAGATCTCGGGGCATGAGATTAGGGGCCAATTAAAATTTCCCAAACGTTTGTACATCATTGGCCCACATTTGTGTGTTGTGGATCGAAATGAGGTTAAGTAAATTCCACAATCTTATAAATGTTTAGGGGGTGTTTGGGTAACTGCATAATATAATATCAACAAGTTCAAATATTGTAAGATTATTATTAAGTAAAATAGTGTCATATTATTATATAGTGTCACTTATGATATTTGGCAATTTTTACAAATTTCAATATACCTTTGGTGTGTTTGGCAATTTATAAAAAACTCACAAGATGATATGCTAAATAAGAAATGGAATGAAAGTAATCAATTGACCCAATGCAGGACCCACAAATTGTAATCAAATGTGTTAATAATCATGGTAGGACTCACTATTGTTAAAAAATCACAGAATTAAATGTTAAAACCTTGAGATCCAAGCAATATTGTTTGATTAATGTAGGTCCACCAAATGTTGATAGCCATAGTGTAATACATCTGATGGTGATTATCACAAATGGGCCTAGCTTTTTATTTATTTATTTTTTTTGTTTTGGTAAAACCTTTTCTAATGTTAAGCATCATTGATGAATCTATCTATGATAAATCATTGTGGGACCCATTTGATATTGGTAGTCATATTAACACAAGGGAGCTATCAAATAATGGGACCCATTTAATGATGATAAACTTCTAACTGCAATCACATAATTCAATCTTGGTAATTAATTAGAAACCCAACTAATTTTGGTAGTATGGGACCCACCTAATGTTGGTAATCACGATGAAGGGTCCCTAGTGTGACATTAGTAAGACCCTCCTAATATTGATAATTAACAAGGGCTATGTAATTGTGATATGGTCCACATTAAATTTGTAAGCATTGTGGGGCCAATCTAATATTGAGAGCCATAGTTGCAATAAGGTTCATTAATATTAAAACTGGGTCACAATAATTATTGGTTGCCCATGAGTTCCTTTGTATATAAAAAAGATTTTGTAACAAGAGATTATCTTATACAGCATATCCTTGAATAATGTAATATGAAGGTTTTTAGAAGAAAGTGAGATATTGTAATATACTTTCTAAGTTATCGAAACACCTCCTTTTTTGGTGCATATATTATATTCTCAACTAGTAGATAATATGACAAAATCTCTTGAAATATCTTGTTTCCAAACACCCCTTAATGTCGAAGCTTCTGAACATGTTACAATTGCAAGCAAGTACTAAAAATGAGCACAATTAAATAAGCAAGGCATAGCTTTCATTTCTATAAGTTAAAGTTTAAGTAAAAGATCCAAAAGTATGTTTAATTACAAATGGCCACCAAAAATCCTAGGCTATCAACAAAAGATATACAAAATGAATATCTCACCAAAACAAACCTCGTGGGGATTGCCATTTCTTGCGGTGATTTGGGCATTATGGAAGGAAAGGAATTCAAGATGCTTTGAAGGGGTGGAAAAAAGCATCAGTTGCTTGGTGGAGAGAATAAGTTTTAAGTAGCCCTTTGGGTGTCCACTAGTCCGTCCTTTAGAGGATACTCCATAGATTAAATAATGTTAAATTGGAAGGAGCTGGCCTTTTCCTTAGAAAGGTCTTAGGTGTTTAGTCTGGGGCTTTGCGTTTTCTTCTTGTTTCCCTGTTTTCCTTGTTAACTTATCGGTACTCATCTCTTGTACTGCTTGCGTTTATTAATAAAATTAGCCATTCAAAAAAAAAAAAAAAACGCTCGATAGGATGATGCTACTCTACGTCATCAACACATGATTTGTGGAACTCTGCTAGTTGCAGATCCTCCTGGACCGCCTTAGGCTCCTGCTCATCAGGAGTGGGTTTAGCTACAACACCAAGTGTAGAATCGTCATGCTAAAAAGCCAGGCAGGCGAATAAATATGAATAAATGGTAGGATGCATCAACATAGAGTAGATGGCAATAATAATAATCATGTGAATAACAATGAGAGGAAATCTAGGCAATATTTGCATTAATATATCAATAACGGGAATCATATGAAATGATAACCTTTACATCCATATATCGTTGCAATAGGCATCCATGTAGGCTAATATACCGGGATAACAACCGATTAAACATGCAATGCAAGCTACAAGGGTTTCCAAGCCACCTCCCAAGGGTATTGACAATGTGCAAGCCACCTACCAAAACTCAATGTCCGACGGTGTCTAATCCACCTGCAAATGATAATGACGATGTCGAAGCCACCTACCACGATCCAACATCCAATGAACGGTGTCCATGCCAACTGCCCACCTATGAATGATGTCCAAGCCCCCTGCCCACTATGATAATATGCCTAGTTTGCAGGCCATGGATTAAAAAATCGGCCTCGGCCCTAAACGAGTCGGGTCCTGTGGGACTCAAACCCAAATTATGTGACTTGGTCATGCGACTCTGCAAAGTCAGACTCGGCCAACTATTTTTTTATTTTCAATTGGGACTCAGACGAGTCCCATGTCGACTTGGACTTGCCCCGACCAAGTCGGGTCCTAAGTCCAAGTGTTTTTTCTTTGTTACAGACGGTATGAAAAATGTAGTCCTTCCCACATAGGATCCTAACTGTGGTTAAATTGAATACAGTTGAGTGGTGCCGGGGAATAACAAGACAATATGGTTTGACTAGTCTCTTTCACGTAAACAAGCCCTTAATACCGAGGAACTACTCCAAGTCATCATGATTATTAAGATTTCACTATCAAGAACATTCTTGAGTAGTCCTCGCCATGGTTTAAAATATCGTCCGTTACTGGTTCGTATCGGTATCGGCTAGTTCTGGTCCGATATAGTGAAGCTTATCGGTATCGGACTCGGGGCCCCCAAATATTGCTGGTGTATCGGCCTGTATCGGCCAATATCTTCAAGATATCAGTCAAAACCGATATATCGGCCAATATTTTTAGAGGACCGACATTTGCCTCATATTTTCATAGTTGGAGAGAGAGTGAGACTGAGAGCACATGTAGTTTATAAGAAGTTCCAGAAAAGGGTAAAAAAGAGAGATATAGTTGCAGAGGGAAAAAAAAAAAAGAAACAGGCAGAGGAGAAGATGTACCTGGACGCCAGAGAACAAGCACCCATCTCTGCCCCGTCCCCACCGCCGTAGCATCATCTTCTCCTCCCTTTTCCTCTCCTTCTCTTTCCCCTCATCTTTTTCCCCCTCACCATCTCGGTTTCATTCAGTCGGTCCTGAGAAAAGAAAACCCTAAAAAGGGTTATTTCCATTTTAAGTCCGCGTTTTGAGTCCGGATTCCGGAAATTATATTCCCATTTGACTTATTGAACGATCATGCATTCATGCCCACTCTTTACCAAAAAACTCAAAACGATCAGGCCCACTTATTGAAAATCTCATTTCAACAAATTAAATTCCCTCTCTGGACGTTTCAAAATTCAACTCCAAGAGGAGTCTCAAAATTTAACTCCAAGAGGAGTTGGTCCCACACCGTGGGATTGAGCATTTTATGAAGAAAAAAACATGATAAATGAATAGTGCACAAGATTGTATTATCACATTTTTTTTTATCAAACGATCAATCCTCGAATGGGACTAACTCCTATTAGAGTAAAAAATTAGAGATATCTCATATACAAGAAGATTGAGCGGCTTAGGTTTTCAATAAGCGGGCTCCATTCGAGGAGTTCCAGTTCTACTAAGTATTTATCCAAGTCAAATGCATATTTACTGGGAAGATTTTTTAATTGTACCTACTAATATGACCCACTTATAAAAACTCCTATATCACTCAGAATAAATGTTTGCTTCTAAGTGGTCCCTCTAAAAATCGCACTCCAATAAGAATTGGTGATTGTCATGTTGGTCACTTATAGAAGGTGCAAAATGAAATATCTAAAAAAATAAAGTTTCTTAGTAGTCCGATTGATTATTTTTTATAAAGTTTATATGAGTTGCATTAATAGATTTATAAATTGTAAAAATTGGCTAAAAGCCTAAATATTAAAGCTTAACATATTTAACAACTTTAGATAAGATAGCGATGCAGGATGTCATGATTTTGGGGGACATATTTTGATATGTTGTTCCTAATCGAAAAAGATACTGTTTTCTAGCATTTTATAATATTATGGATTTTTTGGATATTTTTGTAAGATTTTTTGGACTAAAAAAAAAATTCACACCGCGACAACCGCTACCGATACCAATACCGTATCGTTTTTTGGGCCCAACCGATACCTCGACCAATACTGTGATTTTGAACCATGGTCCTTGCTAGTGCATTTCCATTCTAGTATTTAGCCGCAGATGCAACTATCAATATCATCGACACTACAACAGGGATCCTAGGTACACTCTAGGTCCTTCGTTCTTAGACTCATTACTCGTACAAATACTAGACAATAAGGGAACATGCTCAAGACATGTAGATAATATCACAAGGAAAGTATACACCAATGTGTCAATTGTTCACAAGTCAAAGAATCATTACAATCCAATTCTTGGTCCTTCATTGCTATCCACGTATGGAATACAGTACCATTCAATCCTATATGGTCTTGGAGGCCTTGATGTCCTTAGGTTAGTACTCTGATGTCGCTGAGTCTTATGGCTAGCTTTAAGCTCCCAAAAACAAATTTTTGGAGTTGAATCTATTCATATTCAGGGGAAAATCTCCCCACTTCAGAATTCTACTTGGGTATCCTTTTACATGAGCACTCCATGCTCTATTTATCATGTCCAACCACCCACAGTAAAGGCCAATCATTAAAACCCTAAGCTATGCATGCCGCATCCATCAATATAGAAAAACGAGCTTTAAAATAGGGTCGCTAGGAATTAATAACACAAGAATCATCAATGAAATAACATGCATACCCATATAAATGTATTTATTCACTTGCCTTGGGGTTAGAAGCACAAGAAAGTAGAAACCCTAGCTCAAGACTCTCTCTTCCGGTCCAAATCCTCCAAATCTAAGAATCAAACCAAAACCCACAACCTACAACACAAACACAAAATGTAGTGACAATTCTAAGGTGCATGCAACTAGCAGGGCTCAAAAAGGCTGGAACTTGAAGAAGAAAGGGGGAAAACACTTACTAACTTTGGGTGATAAGGGAAAAGAGCTCAAGGAATAAGATGGCAAGGAAGTGGTGAGCTTGGGGCTGCCTGCCTGATGATGGGGAGCTTGAATTGGTGGAGTAAGAGGAATGGAGAGAAGGGAGAAGAAAACGGAAGAAGTGAAATTGGAGGAGGGTCGATCCCTCTTGTTGTTTGAGGAGTTTTTATGAAATCTCAAAATGGTCCTTGACTCACATAATGGACTTGGAAATTGAAAATGATAAAATGAAGGGATTTGAGTGACTGGATCGTGGTGGGTTCTCAACGAAAAGTTTAGGGAATAGGATTATCTATCCAACGGACCCATAATCGGAGAATTCTGAAACTATGGAAACACCATTAAAAAAACTGCGGAAAGCACCTCACAATTTTCCTTAAATTACATACTACCCCCTACAAGTGCTAAACTCACTCTAAACCGAACCAAAACCTCACAAACATTTGCCTAACACTTAACCCGACTCGCTTAGCTAGTAATCCCACTTAATTAACTATAGACACAATTAATTGTGATACACTTAATTAGGTTCGGGATCTGACAATTGGTCCTTACGAAAGGGTGATGGATAAAAATGGAGTTTTCAAAAGAAAATGAGGGCTCACTTGGAGGAGAGCCGGCCTCCACAATGTGAGGGAGGGAGGGAATTTTGCAATCAATATAGCCAATCACTTGGGATATTAGCTGATTCAAATTATGACATTTGAATTATGAATCGTACAATTTACAAATATTTTCAAGATTTCTAGATATTTTCCATTAACTTTTCTTTTTCTACATATCAGTTCTACTCAAGTTTTATCTACATCCATGGCCTATTACATTGCTAAGGTAGAAAAGGCCAAACCTTTCAAGGATTTTGAGGATTTCATTGCATTTTTAAGTTATAGAAATTATAGCTGCTATATCAAGAAATGTGTGTTAAAACATCTCATTTTGCGACATTTTTGTTGGGAAAGGTACATGATGTGTGTTTACTTAATGATCGGAAAATGTGCTGTACTTTATATAACTTCTGAGAATATTGCTGAATTGGATTTGCGTATGGATCACCCAAAAGAGAAAAACGTCTTCCCATGACAAAAATATGATAGGATATTGTCATTGCAGATTGAAGTCAATGTTTTCTTGGTCAATCACTTGGATTGGTGAATAGAAAATTAGGCAGACATTAGTAGCTTGGTACTAATCATTTTAATGGTTAAACCTGTTTTGCAACAGAGCAGAGGTTGTCTTGGTTGCTGTACTAAAGCCACGCCTATTATTGCTGTGGATGAGCCGTCAAAGGGTCTGAAAATTCAAGGCCGTACTGTGAGAAAGCCCAGTTTATCAGAAGATTTCTGGAGCACCAGCACTTATGAGATGGAAAACAGTGGAGTTCACTCTCAGAGAAGTGTCTCGTCAATAAGCACATCAAACCAAATTTCTGATGCCCACGGAGCAGGCAGCACGAGCAACCCCCCTGAATTTGTAAATCATGGAAAGTATATCTGTTTATATTGTTTCCCATACTTCTACTGTTTCCTTGAAGGTTTAAATTAATAAAGTTATAATTTATTTACTATGCAGGTCTTCTTCTCTGGACTCAGAGTAGGCAGCAGTGGATTGGAAATAGAAGGCTGGAAAATCGTGTGCAGCAGGGTAAAGAACCTAAGTTAAGGTATGGTGCTTACATATTTATGACTTTATTTATCTTTTACTAACCCTAAGAAGGAATGATTAGATCTTTCTATAAAAACTAAAAGCCGGAAACCTTGCCATCATCATCCTATTCCACGTAGTCCATTCATCTTCCATTGATTATCCTTTTCAAATATCAATTAACTACCAACAAAAAAAATTAGCTACAAAAAAAAAAAGGGTTCTTCTGGAAACATGTCTAGATTTTTTGAAGTAGCCATGAACAAACTTGAAGGTAGTATTGACCTTGGCACCTTGGCTTTAGCCAACCACTCCAAGTATATCCATTTTTTAATTAAAGTAAAAGTTTGGGCATTGAATTGAATACTCTCTATCATGATGCAGTGGTTGGATTATTTCATACTTGTGAATTTGCTTAAAAGTTTTTATCTTGGTCTTGGTGTGTATTTTCAGAACCAGTTCAAATTTTCCCTTCCAATTCCAGAGTTCAACTTGGCTGAGTTCTGTCTCTTGAACTGTATGCCCATAGTGTTGTGTAACTCATCTACTTCAAGTTTGACCAAATTACGAATTAAATGGGAGAATTTCTATCATTTAGGTGAATAATTTGAAGCATGTTGTGGTGTTTGGGTGGTTACATTTGTAATTGTAGATTTGCTTAATTTTTTGTCTCTATCCAACTTTGTGTTTTCATTACTTGTTCAATTGTTGGTTCAACTGAGCTCAATTTGGTTAAGGATTAATTCAAATGTATGAATATGTGGTTGCTTATAGCCTGAGTTTATGAGGAGACGTAACTGTTATTGAGGCTTGTGATCGAAAAGGCCACACCTGATGCATGGTTTGAATGTGTCCCAGTTACTATAGCAGTGAAGATAGAAAGATTGGTCTGCAATTTTATTCAATCTTGATGATCCATTATAGAAATTATATCATGATCTGAGTCAATCAGCAGACTATTGGAAAGAAATATCTTGGCCACTATTCAGGAAGGCTGTAAATATAGGAATCAACAAATGGAATTACGAACATTTCTTTTTCAGTATCTCCAATATGCATTTCATTTGTATTCAAATGTGGTCTTTGTTGATGGAGGTTTCTTCCAATTGCTAGTGTGTTCTACTGGGTTTTTCCCCCTCCTTTGAATGTTAGTTTAATGTTTTTTTTTTTTCCTTTTGATTGTCAAACTTGATACTAGTTAGTTCTAGATTGACTTAAGTCATTATTTAGAGTTAGACTGATCATATGCATGTTTTGGTGTGGTCAAGCACTATCAGTCATAGTTGTCACTTTTGTATCTGTCCGCATTTCATTTGGCTCCAAACTGAAATGTTTTGTTCAATTTGGAATTTCGTGATACGTTTCCAATGGGCAAAAATGGGTCGGGTTGACTAGGATGGGTGTAAGTAAAAGCCGTTGGTATCCAACCTATTTATAAAATGGGTCAAGTCATCTTGCACCCGGTGTGGGTCAGCCGACCTGACCCGCATAACCTTCATCAACAGCAGAAAATAAGACGATGAAGAAGAAGAACAATGAAGTAGAAAGAAACAGCAGTTGCTGAAACTCAATAATGGCATCTTCTGTGGTATTTTGCAAATCACAACTATTTCTATTTTGCGGTCTTAAAAAAAAAAAAAAAAATGGCCGGGAAGCTCCACAAGATGAACATTTATACCAAAGGCTTTGAAAACGAAGGACAACCATTGATACTTAGTGTAACGACCCGGGCCCGCTGTCCACGTGATATTGTCCGCTTTGGCTCATGGGATTTCAACCCAGTCTTTCCGCATGGTTTTAAAAGGCCTCATGTGGAGTTAAGGCCAGATCACACACATATATACCCAAGATCAAGACTAGCGTGTTTCCGATGTGGGACTTGTATACCATTGCATAGTGCATACTCAACCCTTTAGAGTTTTTTTTTTTTTTTTTAACTGTCAGTCCTTTAGAGTTTCCCCCGCCTTCTCTCTCTAGGCGGATGTTCGCCGGACTCAACGTCCTTCTATAGGGGACATGCGTGACATACTCCTCCACTAGAAAACATAGCTGTTCTTAGCTATAATACCATCTGTAACAACTTGGGCCCGCTATCCACATGATATTGTATGCTTTGGCTCGTGGGATTTCAACCCAATTTTGTCGCATGGTTTTGAAAGGCCTCATGTGGAGTTAAGGTTAGGTCGCACACATATATACCCAAGATGAGGACTACCGTGTTTCCGAAGTGAGACTTGTGCACCGCTGCATACCCAACCTTTTAGAGTTTCTTCCACCTTCTCTCTCTAGGCAGATGCTCGTTGGACCCAACGCCTTCTACAAGGGGGCCACAGGCATGACACTTAGATTTTATCTAATGCCGGTGTTCCATTCCTCAATGCTGTCAAGCCAGAAAAATCTTGTATGTCGTCCATTTTAGCTGAAAGAAACCTGTGGCAAGCCAATGGTGCAAAGGTCTTTTGAGTTGCAAGTTACAGGAGAAAGTACTGATTTGCAACTTCCAAGGGAGATTGTATGGACTAGATAGCGCATCTTTCCCCAAGCCGTCTAGCGCATGGGATGGGCCACATCTCAAGGACAGTGCAATTTTCAAGAGCTAAGGGCACTTTTACAGTGTAGTGAGTTAGATCCTCCATGTGCATTACTCACACTTTGAGAGTGAGTGAGTGAAGTAAAACTCTTAACTATGTTTCACATATTGAAAATCTGAAACATTGAAGATGACTATACTTTTCTTAAATTATATTTTACCAAATTTTACCTCAATTGAAATAGAATCCACCGTGAGCATATTTACAAAAGACATGAATTTTGGGTTGTATATTTTATACATGCTCTATCTTATGGTTGGTTCAATACTTGTTGGAGTAAAATTTAGAAAAATCTCATCAAAGAGGAGGGTGATCATGCTCAATGGTTCATATTTTTAATATATGCGACCCATATGGAGTTTCATTTTTCTCGCACAGAATAAGCATGAGTGAGAGTCCAAGTATCCTAGACTTGCTTCTCCATTTCCTTTTAGCCATGCTTTGCTTCATCCCTTTTAGTGTTTCGATAGCTTTGACATAGGAGAAACGTCCCTTCAAATCTACACTACCTTTTCTTTTTGTTTGAAAATTAGTTGTGGCTTGGACGGGTCATATGGGTGACCCATTTTGTTGCAGGTCAAATCTATCTGACCCGTGACTAGCCCGCGTATGAGGTGATTGGTTTTACAGGTCAAATGTGCGTCAGATATTGGTCAGGTTAAGTTTTGCCACCCCTAATTTCGGAGTTTTCTTTGGAAAGTTATGAAAAATAAAAATATCTTTAAGTTTAAAAATATAAGTAATAGCAAAAACTTAAAGATAACATATGAATTTTATATATTTAATTTATTCTACTAAATCAATGATTTAACATGTTATTTCCACATTCCAAGTGCTTAATTTATAAGCTATGTATGCATGACAATGTGACACCAGACATGCATTCTCAAATCTGAACTCATAATATGACATGCAATTATTTTGTCGTTTGCTTACGGTTGGGGGCTTTGATTGCGTTGGTGCAATGGTAAAAGTCTCTAGTGTCATGCGTTATAACACGGGTTAAAGACTTGCAAGCGGCCAATTTGTCCAAAATTGCCATAAGTTAGGTCTATCTCCAATTGGGAGTCTTCCGTGTCCCCACTTCGGTGGGACCTGCACTGGGGTAATGGCCATTCATACAGTTGGGGGCTTTGCATATATTTGATAAAAAGAATTACAAAAAGATCCCTTCACTCTAGTTATTTTCTTTAGAGATGAAAAAAAAAATAAAGCTGTAATGGATTGAAATGGGCGAAGTAAGGCCATAATGGACTGAAATCTGGGAAGAAATTATTCTAGATGCGGTTTGGTTTGGCTTTGGCCATTTCAGCTGAACCAAATCTGTCAACTATGCTGCCAGTAAAATGAGACCTTTGATTGAAGGTTGCTAGAAGTCAAACACAAAAATGTGAAGATTAGGACATAATAGACAATAATTAATGCGTAATAGAGGGGAGATGCGGGGTGGAGAGATAGGGGTAGATGGGGATGGATTGACCTTTGGCTCTGATACCAATTAATGTGTAATGGAGGGTAGATGCAGGGCTGGCAAGATAGAGGTGGGATTTTTTTTTTGGTTTGTTGTGTGTGTGTGTTTTTTTTTTTTTTTTTGTTGGGGTGTGTGTGTGGGTGGGTGGGGGGGGGGGGGGGGGGGGGGGGTTGGGGTGGTTTAGATTGGCTAGAATTTGAAAATTGGCCTCGCAGTAAACTCCAATCCAGGAGGCGACAAGATATTGAAGAGTACTTGGGGAAGAACCCCGAATACTCAATTTTCATTATAATCAACCATTCCCTAAGCCAAGAGGCTTTACATCCTTATACCTTAGAACTAATCCGGACCATCTAAACACATTGATGGCTAGAAATAAAACATTCAATTAAAAAACAACTTAAAGCATAATTAAAACTCTAAATAACATAAAATGATTTTTTTTTTTTTTTTTTTTGAGGGGGGGGTGTGGGCGCGCAGAGGCTTGGTTGAGATAGATCAGTTGGGCCCATTGGCTGGTCGACCCATGGGGACCATGGGCTTGTCCTACATCAATAATCTTGAATAGTGAAATTTTCTCCCGCGGATTTGGATTTGAACCATAGTTATCAAATTCGTTTCGTTTCGCCTAAAACTTCAGGATTTGTTCGGTTCAGTAGCAAAACCGTACCGAACACCTCATGTTTTCCCATTTGTTGAACAGTTCGAGTAATTTCGGCCGAGATTCATAATTTCGTATTAGAATTGGCAGTTTCGGACGAATCATGACCGAAACCTGTAATTTGTGTGAAGTTCATCAAATGGAAAAGGAAAAAATTAGAGACTTTGAGAGGTTATTTTTGTGTTTTCCCCCAAAAAAGAGGTTATTTTCTTCTTTTGAGTTTTCTTGGAGATATAAATGTGGCCGATTGAATCGTTCCATGTACCTTCATCACCGAGCAATGAGTTTTGCAGGAAACACTTCATCTTCTTCTAGCCCACATGTGTCCCTTACGGAGCGTATTAATTCTAGTTGAATCAGCCATGAGCTTCAAAAATTTCAGTTGAATCCCCTTTCCCCTACCAAAGCTTCATACCATTTGCCAGTCGAAGCTCTAATCGCTGCTATTGTCGATGTGCGATCTTCTTCTTGTTCTAACTTAGGGCAACAACACACGAACCCTTCCGGAAATCAGGGCAGCAGGTTAAAAGGCTCGTTAAGCGCACTTTTGGCGCTTCTTGTAAAGGAAAAAGTCCTTTTAGACTTTCATTTGCTGGCCCCACCATAAGATCAAATAAGTAACCACAACATTTTTTTTAATCAATCAAAGCTGAGCCATCTGATTTGAGTACAACCGGATGCACTAGAGTTGGAATTTGTTTCAATCTTCTAAATTTTTTGCAAGTGGGCTCACCTGAAAGAGAAAGATACCCAAATCAAATGAGCCCACGTTCACATAATCCAAAGGAACCACTTGATATGACCTGATTTTATTTTTTTTTATTTTTTTTGTATATTAAAAGTAATGTTTTTAAGTGCAATTTGATTTAATGAAATAGGGGATTTTGACATATGTTCCCCATTTTCTAATAATTTTTTTTTTTATGTAGGCCCTTTGTTAGATATGCAAATTTTTTTTTTTTTTTTCATATTTTAAAATTAGGAGATCTGAGTTGGCCCATTTTATAATTATGAAATCTGACCATGATGGTTAGTTAACTTTCTGTTGTGATATACGAGGATGATGTATTTGATGGAAATAATAAAGACTACCATCATTTGGAAATTATAGTTTTCATGCTCACTAGAATGAAATTTCTTTATATTATATTTTATATATATATATTCTATTTTCCAAAACGATTTTTCGAATTGGAAAGCCGAAATGCCGAATCATCCGAAATGTTTCAACTCGGAGCCAAACCGAAATAGGGTCCGAAACGAACTTAACTACTATGATTTGAACACAAAATTCAGATCTGTTTCCATGTATATAGGATCCAGAATATTCAAATCCAGAACAGGATCCTTGTTTGTTTGGACCTGAGGATCCAGAGCCCGGACAATTACATTCACATACTAAATATATATAGGTTTTAAGGGCCTACATAGCTCGAATTATATTCATATTGAGACTCTACTTAGTTTAAATCTTATACCATTTAATAATTCCACTTGTCTATTTAGGAACTTTATATTGAAACTCTTTTATCCAATTATACTAATGCACCACCGTACATCCTACTTTGGATCTGGATTCATTATAAGATCTTTTTAATTTTTCCTCCTTTTTTTTTATTTTTTATAAGGTTGATGTCGAATCCAAAATCCAGATGCAACAGATTGACTCATTTGCATCCCCATCGACGAGGCCCCTCTAGGATCTAAGACTTAATGGAATGCCTTGGTAAAAGGTTTTCTTGGAATGGTGGGCTTCTAAATGCGTATATCCTTGTCTTCCCTGGAAATAAATACACTAGAAAAGTAGACTCAAGAACTCGTCATACTAAACTCTTTTGGACTGACACAGACCCCTCCTAAAAGTCATTGCTGAAAGGTGGGGGTGGAATTTACATTGCCGCCAAAGAGGAAACATGTGTTTCCTCTTCCATGGCTCTACACAAATACATCCTTACATATGATCAAGTTTCGTGACTTGCCAATACTATAGGAAATTTTAATGTTGTACAGGTAACTGTATCCTGATTAGGAGATTTTCACAGCCCAAAGGGTGGTTGTGATGATTAACAGTAGATTACATTCTCCCTTTTTTTTTTTTTTTTTTTTCTCACTAAGTTGGATAATTGGTTCAGCGGTCCTTTTAAGTTGAGGGCCCAGGCTTGATTCCGGTTAGTTTTAAAAATTATATGATCAAACCTTGCATATTTTAGAATTCTTACCACAATTTAAGAATCCTTGCCTATGCCAAACCTGTGGTGGGAATGTTTATTGTACCCATTTTACAGGCCTAGATTGACCTCAAAATATAAAAAATCTGCAAAATATCTACTGTGAGACTACTTCGAAGATTTTTTTTGTATCCCTGAAATTTTACTTTGACTGATGTTCTTCTCACACCATTTCCGTGTTGATGGTCCTCTGCTTGAATTACAGTTGGAATGCAACTTATGAGAGTTTACTTGGGACAAACAAACCATTTCCACAGCCGGTCCCTCTCTCTGTAAGGCTTTGTTTTCCTGCATATATATATATATATATATATTTATATATATGCATATTGTTTCTGAGGTTTTTCGGTTGCCAATATGATTGTTTAGTCCTGGCTGCCAATATGATTGTTTAGTCCTGGCTGTTGCTTACTAGCAATTGTGCTTCACTTGCAGGAAATGGTAGACTTTCTCGTGGACATTTGGGAGCAGGAGGGGATGTACGATTAGCCAGGAGATCAGTCTGGATAATTTTACGGGGTTTTGATTAATTTTATTTTAGTCTTCTGCCAGACCAGAAAACTTAGTTGTAATTAAGTTAGCTCTTGCTCTGTGCCAAAAAGAAAAAAAAAAGATAAAAGAAGGATAAAAGGTTAGCTGTTACCCCCTCACTCCAGGGCTTTTGATGTCAAAGAGATCAAAAGGGGCTTGCATATCTACTGTAATTTTGAGGTGCTCCCAGTATCATCTTTATTTGCAGGTCTTGGCGTTCATCGATTTTCTATTTGGTTATATATGCAGTGCAGATTTTGGTTTTCTTTACATGTAGGACTATTCAGCTTAATGTGTTAAATAGTATGATTCTTTCTGTTCTATTTGGTGCCTGTTTTTCACATTTCTGAGATGTATAATTAGCTGCAGTTATGCTCATAATGTGAATGTAACTCTGATTGGTCAATGGATGAAGAAAAAGGAACCCAACTAGGTACCTCGACAAAAGGCTTCGAGAAACTTCTCCAGTAAAATTGAAGGGAAAGTTTCATGAAGGTACAAAACTTTTGCGTCTTTTTCAAGAAAGTACATGAAAATTTCAAAATTTCTGGAGTATAAAAGCTTTCCATATTTCTTTCAATTAAGTCCTCTCCAAGACAACTATTTGAAAATGAGAGAAATATTCATGTCATTTTTCAAAAATTTCCTTTATTATCATTTTAAGTTCAACCCAAATGACCCAGTGGGGCCCATTTTAGCAACTCAAATGGCTGGTTTTGGAGAGGAAAAGGGTTAATAAAAGATAAAAATCTATCATAAGGAAAGGGTATTTTTGTCATTTTTATAGTTTTTTTATTTTTAATTTTATTGAGAGGACTTGATTGAAAGAATTGTGAAGCTTTTATACTTTTTTTCTGAAATATTTATATATATTTTTTACTTTGAAATTGAGTCAAACGTTTTATACTTTTTGGAATTTTTTTCCAAAATTAGATAATTGGACTACTGGGCTGCTGTACTGTGCAACAGATACCGGGTCAATTTTGTATCACAATATATATATATATATATATGGGGGATATTCATGTCCATCCATCTCTCATCATAGGATGAGGGGCACTTGGCTTTCCCTCTTTACACATGAATATTTCTTTTATGTATATGACCATATATAACTTTTCATCTTTTTGCACATAAAATTTTTTAATTATGTAAGTGTCTCTCACCCTATGGTAAGGGATGGATGCGCATAAATATTCTCTAATATATATATATATATGTCACCAAGGTCTTTTATGCTTTGAGTTTTGATCCTACCATACAAGAGGAAAATTGGAACCAAAAAGCAAGAAAAGTGGAGTTTACCACATCCATTTGAGACACCGGTGAGCCCAAGTACATATGGCATCCATTTGAGCAATAATTTATTTTTATCCACCGAAATAAGAAGACAATTAGTGAGAGAGTGACACATTTTCTTCATTTAGATTTTATTATTTCCGGTTAAATGAAAATTTATATACCCAATGGTAAAATTTTAAAATGTTCACAAAGTAATGGCTTAATTATGGAACAGAAGTCAATAATAAATTGATATTATCAAACTAGTCATTTTGATTCTAATTTTTTTTTTCTCCATGAGGTTCTTTGTCAATTTGTGCGTTTTAAGCTTCTGGGATTTTTGCTCGTGAATGTTGTTGGATTTTCATATCAAACTCGCATGCAAAGCGGCTGTGCTGGATCAAAATTCCTATAAGGTGGACCCATGCAGGAGTCCTGTCAGTGAAAATAATCTGAAATAAAATACCTCTATAACCATATATTCTTGAGGAAATTATCGGAAAAATTATTTTAGTTGTCTGCTGCACCAAAAAGGCCCCAATAGTTTTTACGTAACAGAACATGACCTCTTGTTAAAATTTCTTTTCTTTTTTGGACCTTTTGAATGAGTGACAATATCATCGCCCAACAAACTTTTGATATGAACAAATGTTTCTTTTGTCACCCACTGCATTTTTGTAAGATATAATTGTCTTCGTCGGGCTAGGGCAGCCCCCTCTTACATTTGAAAATCCCTAAGCAACTGTCTGAGCCCATCCTATGTGTGGCCATCCATTAAAGATGGCCCCCTCCTTGGTTTAGAAATTTTTTAAACATAATTTTGACTTTAGAAAAATGAAACAAAAATAATATTGATTTTGGGGAAAACTTAAACTGAGAAAAAAAAAGGAAATGAGAACAAATAAAGAATGTTTGATGGAGATTGGAGAAGAGATTTTTCAAATATCATTTTAATCTATATACATTTGCCCCAAATCTTATGATCCAAGAGAGAAAGAGGAAAACGTATGTCTTTTTGTTGGAGATCTTGCAGACTTACAGAGATTTTGAGATATGAATAAAGAAGAATAATGACGAACCCACTTTCTCTTTTATTAACCATTTTTAAATTGCATATATGTACTGATTTCAATACATGGCATTATGTATTTTCAATCTTTGTTTCTCATATTGAAATCAAATTTTCTTAAGATAATTATCTATTTGCATTGTATTATTACATAATTTTTTAGCTCCATCGGAGTTTTATCCATTGTGGATAAAGAAATATAATTGTATTTTTTTAATTATTATTATTCATGTCAAAAAAATCTGATTGAAGAAATTTATTTTAAGGAGATAAAAACTATTGGAACCATGCTTTTTAGATTTTAGATATGGGATGCTCTCTTTGGCTTTCTCTTTTTTTTTTCTTTTTTTTGTGGAGGTTTTAAATAATAAAGCTTTAAATTGTAACTTACAAGTTACATCCTTAAGAAAAGATCAGTACCACCTCGAGATTGCAGAAAAAGTCAATACTGAAACAATAATTGATTATTTCAAATTAATAGAAGAACATTGAGTACAACTTCAATACTTTGAGTATTACGCGTTTTATTATTAAATTTTATAATTTTTTCAAAAATTTTCTTTTCTTTGGTCCCCTCCCCCCCCCCCCCCCCCCCCCCCCCCAAATAAAATTTTTGGTTTTGCCCCTACCATCGGGTGATGATATCATTGCCATTTCAAGATTTTTTGTAATTGTTTTGTTGTCTAGCGACAATATCGCTATGCCACATAATTGATTCTATAGTTATGTGGTCATGTAATTGTATGCAACAAATGCATACATTATAAAAATCCTTCATTTACAACACCCGCAGTTTACATCTTCCATACAAACCTACATCCTTTTTTTCCGGCACAAAATGCAAGAATTATAAAAAATCATTCGTTTACGACATCCTCGATTTACATCCTCCATGCAAACATTAGTAAATTTCTACTGCAACAAACGCCAACATTGTAAAAATCACTCATTTACAACATCCTCGATGCACTGGTGTATCCTCCATGCAAACATTTGCAACATCACCATCACAACATTAGTAAACATTTACAACATCACAAATGCAAACATTATAAAAATACAAAATCCTCCATCTACAAGTCTTGCAACAAAAAAAAGGTAATTGTTTATAAGTTTGTTTCCTCTGTTTGAGAAAAAAGCTATAACAACTTATTACATTCAAGCTCTCCCATTTGTATCCATTACCCACAGTTCATTTAATTCCCAACTCATCTTGAATATTTCTTATTAAGCCCCGTTTACCTGGAAAACACCAAACAAAGGTATGAAATTAAGTGCCTGCATTTGAGAAAGTATTGCATATAAACATAATATATGCTCACAAACTATACACTCTTTAAACATCAATTGAGGTGAACAACACTAAAATAGGTAAGATTATTGAAAGAAATTGAAATATGAGGCATTTCATACTCTTAAAGTATGCATTAGAAGTTGTATATGAAAATAAAAATCTCAAGATTTCAAGTTGTAAAACCCGATTTGAACACAATAAAGAAGGGAGAAAAACAATAATGCCAAAAAAAAAAAAAAAAAAACGCACAAAGCAAAGTGAGTAAATACCAAATCAACTCAATTTCAAGTCGTAATAACTTTGACATCACTTAAGCACGTATCTTCATCAAATAAACACTTTATCCAAACAAGAATCACTGCTCATCCAGGGAATCGCCAATAAGGCCCTGCTCAATGCAAAGAAAGCATGAGATAAAAACAAATTTAATCTCATCATAACACCAATCCATCAACCGGAGCTGCACCTAAGAGAAAATGCCAAATCAACTCAATTTCACAACCCACTTTTAAAACACAATACAAATCAAAGCATAAACCAAATAAGAGCAAAGTATATTCTTGACTCAGGGACATGCTGGCAAATGTGGAGACTATAATCGCAGACCTTGACCCATCCTAGACTTTGAGAAGCTTTGTATGGATCGGATTTGAGGGCTCGAGGGACGCTAAGGTTTTGAATGGGAAGATAGTTTTGGTGGTGGTGGTGGGTTTGTGGTGATGAGAAGAGAGAAGGAGGGCTTTTTAAGAAATGGAGTGGAAGTTCAATTGGAAGAATGTGGGGGTAGAGATGGGGAGAGAAGGACATCCGTGTGTGATTCATTGTTGGGAGAATGAATGGTTTAATGGCGCGGGACGGAAAGAAGGGGAATAGAGTAGAAGTGGGTGTGTGGAGAAGAGGAGCACCATGAGAAGGGAGAGAGGGAGGGAGAGAGAGAGAGGGGGGGGGGGAGGAGAGGGAGAGAGAGATAGGATAATGGAAATCGCAGGAGAGGAGAAGTAGTGAGGAAGAAGAAACGGGAAAATGGGTTCGCGCGCAAGGTAGTGTGCAAAGGAGTGACTATATATATAGAAAAAAAATGAAAAAGAGCCCACGGACCACTCCAATTTCAAAATATGTAGGGAGAACTTTTTGGTTTAAGGCCATCTAGGGTGACTTTTCCCATAAATCCCTTTATATTCTTTTATCTTTTCGCTTTTTTCCATTTTACACTACTTTCTTCTTCTTAATCCTATAATTTTCATCTCTTGTTTTATCTGCGCCTTGTTGAATATCCGTAGCCATTAGATGAGTCAGTAGTGTGGGCAGATAATCTTTCTGGACTCTGAAGAGAGTTTTCTAAGCTTAATGAAGACATCATTTGACACAGCAAGTTGAGACTTAAAATTATTTACCCAGGCTTACCTTACCTAGATGCAATTCGGGCCAGGCGTTGGCAGGCCAATACCCAACTGTCTCAACAGCATTGCACCTATCCATGGACATGACTGGGCGGGACTAAAACTTATCCTAGCCTGGACCATTAATCTTTAGAAAACATTTATGCCCGGATCCAGCCCACAAGCTTGAAACTCAAGCTCAGCAGCCCGTGGAAGCCCATTTACAAAATCCAAATGGCTTTCGTGTTGAAATACATCAATCCCGGCTCGAATTAAGAACATATTGGGCTAGCAGTAGCACGGCCTGTTTAATAATCAGTCAACGAAATTAGGCTGGGAAATAGCCCATTGTCTTTGAGACTTTGAAACATAGCCCCAGTTCCAGCCGTCCGGTCTTCTCACGGCCTGACCCGATCCAGTGGGCAAATATAAACCGAATCTGGCCCAGTTTCTTTTTCCTTCCTTTTTCTTTTTGTAAATCCAATGAAGCCACAAACTTAAGGGCATGGCTGTGTAACACTTTTTTTCATTCCTTTTTCCTTTTAAGAAAACTTGATTTTTTATAAGGAATCCACGGCTGCACCAAACAACATTAGCACAAATTCAGCGAGGAAAAAAATTCACACCAAGTATGAATATTTAAATTCCATGGAAATCCTTCTTTGAAATTTTTATTTTAATAAAATTTGCTGACTTGACAATTTCTCTTTCCTGCGGAAATGGTGTGCCTACATTCGTGCCCTAAATCGTCAATATTCAAACATTCGACACCACCTCTTATAGTTGTTAATATAATAAAACCTCTTGATCCCCTCTACTATTACACTCTAGTCCCTCAATCCAATGAAAATTACACAACCCACCTTCATCTCCTTCATATAGCTAAAACCCACCCAACTTCCTAAAGCCCTACTTTTTCTATGGATCACATCGGAAAGCTCCATGCCCACCTCATCAGAATCGGATTACACAGAGACCCATCTTCTATTTCCACCGTTCTCACCTCCTACGCCCTCTCACTTCCTCATCTCAAAAACGCCTGTCTCGTCTTCAATCAGATCGAAGAACCCACAACCTACATTTGGAATTCGATGATACGGGGTTTCTCGCAGAGCAATCAGCCCAAAAAATCCATCTTTTTCTACAATTGTATGCGCTCCCAAGGCCTCGGTGTAGCCCAGAACCATCTCACCTTCCTCTTCGCCCTCAAGGCCTGCACCCGCGTGTCGGAGGTCGGAGAAGGGAAGAAGATCCATGTTCATCTGATGAAATTAGGGTTTGGTTCCTATACCTTTGTTTGCAATGCTTTGATTCATATGTATGCGCTTTGTGGCGATTTGGGTTCTGCGCGGAAGGTGTTTGATGAAATGCCGGAGAGGGATGTGGTGTCTTGGAATTCTTTGATTTGTGGTTATAGCCATAACAATGAGTTGAGGGAGGTTTTGGATCTTTTTGAGGAGATGCGGGCGGAAAATGTGAAGGCTGATGAGGTGACGATGGTGAAGGTTGTTTTGGCGTGTACGCATTTAGGTGATTGGAAGTTGGCGGATTCGATGGCGAAGTACATAGAGGTGGATGGTTTGAAGGTGGATGTTTACTTGGGGAACACTTTGATCGATTGTTATGGACGAAGGGGGTCTGTTGAATTAGCTAGGAGAGTGTTTGATGAAATGGCTGAAAGAAATATGGTGTCTTGGAATGCAATGATCACGGCGTATGCAAAAGCTGGGGATCTGGCCGCCGCAAAGAAACTTTTTGATGAGATGCCAAACAGGGATGTGATCTCTTGGACTTCTATCATTGCGGGGTACTCTCAAAGCAAACGTTTTGCCGACGCATTGAGTGTTTTCCGTGATATGATGAAAGCTGAAGTAAAACCAGATGAGATTACAGTTGCTAGCGTGCTTTCTGCTTGTGCCCATTTGGGGGCACTGGATGTAGGAAAGAAGGTTCATGAGTACATATGTGAAAAGAATATAAAAGAGGATATTTATGTGGGGAATGCTTTGATTGACATGTACTGTAAGTGTGGATGTATTGAGAAGGCATTGGAAGTGTTTGATAAGATGAGAGAGAGAGATACAGTATCATGGACCTCAGTCATATCAGGATTGGCTGTGAATGGAAATGCTGAGCACGCACTAGAGCTCTTCTCTCGAATGTTGAGTAATGGTGTCCGGCCAAGTAGTGTGACTTTCATTGGGGTCTTGGTTGCCTGCAGTCACAGTGGGTTGGTGGAAAAAGGACTTGAGTATTTCAACAGCATGGTCAATGTCCATAAAATAGAGCCACAAATGAAGCATTATGGGTGTGTTGTTGATCTCCTAAGCCGGTCAGGCCTTCTGGATGAGGCATATCAGTTCATTATGAACATGTCGGTAGCCCCAGATCCTGTCATGTGGAGGACATTACTTAGTGCTTGCAAGATTCACGGCAATGTAGATTTGGCTGAGGTTGCCATAAACAAGCTTCTTGAGTTGAACCCCAGCAATAGTGGAAACTATGTGCTCTTGTCAAACACATATGCAGGAGCAGAAAGATGGGATGACGCGAGGAAGGCGAGAGAAATGATGGAGGAGAGGGATGTGCGGAAGGCACCTGGGTGCAGCTCTATTGAAGACAATGGCACTGTAAATGAACCCATTGCTCCAGATGGGATTCCTGTAGCAGAGGGGAATCAGGCCTATGGGGGCTAATTCATCCATCCTCCTTTTCAAATCCAGTGTAGAGAGATGTGAACGGTAGCCCCATACCCTCTTAAATATGATTTTGCAACGTGATGCATAATCCTCTGTGCCCATTTTGATTCTGGGAACTCGGGTGCCCTGCAAACTGGTTGCTGCGTAATTGGGTCTGGCAACGAAAACAGCAAGTGCAGCCTATGATGTCAAGATGTGGGTATGGATATGGATACAGATATGGGGACTGAGATATGACTCGGCACTTTCGGAAATATAAGATATAAATACAGGTACAGACTCAACTGTCTTATCCATGTCATGTTTCATACTGTATATTAAGGTTTTTGTACAAAGTATTAATTTTCTTCTTTAGAATATTTTTGAATTAATGAAATTATCATCCCTTACGTTCATTTCTAACATCTTTTATGTTGAAAAGTAAGAAAACTAATAGAAATTTATGAAGTAATTTGCTCAGTATGGTAAAATGTGCTAAACTTATACCCTAGAAGTATTGATGTAGTACCACGTACCAGTACAAGTATCATATCGGTTTAAAATGAGTGTGCTGGATATGTACAATTTTGGGGTTGTTGGGCTGCAGCTTACAGGTAACTAAGAATCCTCCTCCCCTATCCTATGCTACTTTGTTCCAACTCAGATTGACACTGTCATTAGCTGCCCAAAGCAAATCAATTATCATCCATTACCATACCTGGCCGAACAACATCTTGTTTTATAAATAAGAAACAATAGAAATAAGTAAGAGAGGATGGAGGATTTAACGATTCTTTAAACACTGGAACTACATCTTTTTTAAATGAAGTTTACTATTTTTTAGTGGTTCAGTCGTGACGTTTCTGGTCATCTCTCTTGCCAGCAGCTTTAGCCATTGGTTCTCCAGAATGGTTGGGCATAGTATCCTTATCAAGAACTATCAAGTTTGAATTAAGTTCTTCTCTTTAAAGAAGCTTTGATGCCACTCTCAACCAATTGGCAAGTTCAGATCATGGTTTATAAAATCGGCCGAGTCCGAGTCAACTCGGGCTCGGCACGTACCAAGTCGGGTTGCATGGGACTCGGACTCGAATCATGTGACTCGGCCGAGTCCCATGGGTCTAGGACTCAGCCCTCCCACTGAAGTTGGGACTCGGCCCATGCGACTCGGCGAGTCGACTTGGACTCGGCCATAAACGATTCGGGTCCCAAGTCCGATTTTTTAAAACCTTTGTTCAAATTCTATTGAAGCTGAAAACTAAAGAAATTATAATCAATTTAGCCAGTAGACATCGAGAGATGACAAATATTGATACTCAAAAAATTCAAGTCAAATCTCTTTTTTTTCTTGTTCTTTATTATTATGATTATTATTATTATTATTATTATTATTATTATTTTTTTTTTTGTGTGTGCACGGATCAAAGTTGTTGGGTGTTAGAAAATTCATCTTCGCAGAAAATTGTCTGAGAAAAATGTTGCTCGACCTAAATTTTGAAAAAGGAATCAAGTAGATTGTGAGCTTATCATATAAATCTCACACCTTGAAATATCTGCCTCAGTAGCAAAGTCTCTATATTCAAATCCTGAAACACCTGTACATTATGGACTGGTTAAGAGTGCTACATGAACAAAGATATACTAACGAAGATAATCTGGATTTTTACAGAGAATTTGATAATATCCTGAAAATAGAAAAAATCTGGGCATGAATTTATCTCAAGCAGAGGTCATTCGTTTTCACCATGTACCAGAGTTCAAAATCTCATAAACCTGACTTACCTCAGTAGCTCACGGAGTCAAGTCAAGTTTGAGTCTAGGGTGGAGTCAATACAAATTAAAATACCAATATAAAATAATAAAAAAAATGATTTTTCCCAAGTCATGAGTTTTGACCTGAGTCTAGGTTAAGTCATCTGGGAGTATCAACCAAGTTGTGACAGTTTCGGGTTTTACGGTGAGACTCTTGACATTCTATCAAGTTAAGTTTGACTCTACTGAGTCAGGCTGAGAAACAATGGTTTTTTAAACAAGAGGGAGCTATTTATGCCAGTAACATGATGTGATGAATCTTCAAAATTCAGACTTGATGGCCCTGTCTAGCTTAAATCTCCCATGGTCATTCATTACCGAATTCCTTCTATAGCTGTCTTTGCAGAGACATCAATCTTGCTCCTTTTTTTTTCTTTTTTTTTTTAATGGTAGCTTTCACTAATCAAAGGCTTAGCAGTACAAGGGAGCAAGGATCAAAATATCAGTTGCGGCGGGTGTAGTGACCAGTGGCCAAAATGTGACGGAGTGGGCGATACATAGCGGTGTAGCAGTGTGGATTTTTTAAGTGGTAAAAAAAATCTTGAATCTTGTGCAACAACCAATCTTGTGTTTTTAGTGGCTCTGCAGAGACATCAATTTTGCTTCTTTTTTTTTTTTAATGGTAGCTTTCACTAATCAAAGGCTTAGAAGTACAAGGGAGTAAGGATCAAAATATCGGTTGTGGCAGGTGTAGCAGCCAGTGGCCAAAATGGGACGTAGAGGCATAGCAATGTTGATTTTTTAGGTGCTATTGTTTTTAATCTTGTGCAGCAGCCAATCTTGTGTTTTTTTAGTGGTTTGGAACCGTATGAGGGTAGAGACAACTTTAGGAAATGCTAGGGAGGAGAAGAAAAAGGATAAAATAGTGTTTTAAATTAAAAATGTTTAGCTCTCCTGGGTTTTAGACCGTAGCGCCGCTATTTTAAAATCGTGTAGCGGCCTCTACCGCTACTACTAGTAATTAGCAGCCACTATTTTGAACCATGCAAGGGAGATACTAACAAGCCAAAGCTCAAAAGAAATTAGAAAGCCACCAAAAAGAGGACAATAACCCTGTGAATAAAAAAAACAACAAAATGAAGGGCCAATAAAGGATATAAGAAAACTCTGATGGAGACTCCCTTTCATTATACAAGCTGTGAGACTTTAAAGAAAAAAGCAACAAGAACATAAAAAAACAGAAGCTTTTTTTAACCTAGAAGATGTGTGGATCACAAATCTTCAAAGAAAGTAGGGAGGGGGGAAGTTGATTCCTATATAGGCATTCATGATTCCTATGGAGTTTTATTATTAAACCTTACCAATTTCTTCCAGTTGCAAGTTGAGGGCTGGTCAATAAGTATTGTTAACCATAAGATGACTATTATATCTTGTACTGCTTGTTTCTTTAGTAATAGTAACCATTCACAAGGAAAAAAAAAAAAGATGACTATTATAGAAATATTTATTCATGGTAAGCTACAAGTGCTATTGCTACAACTTTATGATAACGAACATACTCATGGCTAGGTGCTGATTATAATGGTTTTGCCTTTGAATAGCTTTCTTGCATATGCATATTTTATCCCCCTTACAACTAAATCTCTTGTTGTCTATATGATGTGCCTTATTTTTCCAGTAGGCTGACTTGGGAGCTTGAATTTGTGGGAAGAAGAGATACTAAGCAAAGTTCAGTCACATGGAGATGCACTATAACATGGCTCTGAATGGTTTGCTTGCCCAATTTTGATGTGCTGGTAGATACTATAACTCCTGCATCTATTACTAAGAGGTTGATTGGTATCTTTGAAAGTAGGATCGATTTGACTTAAAAGCTGATCCAAGTAGATGTTTTGAGGGAACTGCTCTACCATTGCCCTCTTTTTCAAAAAGTTACTAAAGGGAAGAGAATCTGTTCTGAGGTTACTGTCTAAAGCTATCAGACATTTTTTTTCCCTTTTTTTTTTTTTTTTTTCCAAGAAGTTTGCCCATATAACTTCTAATATATGACGAGTCTGCTTTTTCACCTGAAGCAGAGATAATATGTGCCTCACCAAACTGTCTATTAGGAAGATACTCTGATTGAAATAGCTCTAGTTCTAACAAATCTAATCGAATCACTTCTATTTCAAACATATTAGAGTTTCCCGTGGTCAAGATTGATATCTGCATACAACAAAAATTTCCTTGATTCAAGAATGGGGAAAATTGGATGGTACACGTTGTCCTTGTGAAAGAGGAGATCTTTTGTTGACTAATCTCCAAAAATATTCTTATTTAAGCACAGGGCTCAGGCAGTGCGACTGTGAGCAATCCGTATAGCTTTTATATCTCTTTTGTCCTTAATACTTCTAAAACCATTAAATGTACACTTCTAGTCATTATAGTCACAATGGAAACCACTAGCCCGTCAGCACATGCAATCCCCACTTTTTGATAGTTCACTTGTAAAGCGAATTGAAGTGAAGGGTCACTTTAAGGGACAAGTAAAGAAGAGGGGTTATATAAGAAAGTACCACAAACACATCTTCTTAAAAAGAAAAAAAAAGTCAAGAAGTTATTCTTTCATTCCACTAAATGACAAGAAAAAAAAAAAAAAGAAATTACTTCTTTATCCAAAAAAGTAAAAAAGGTACTTTTTATGCCACAAAATGACAAAAAGTTAAGAGGGTGAATTTTGAATTTTGAACGTTTTGATTTGACCCTTCCTCTTTTCATGTCTCTTGATTTGAACATTCACTTTAATTCACTTTACAAGTGAAATACCCAAATAGGCCCAGGATTGTCTGAGAGAGAAATGATTCCTTAAGAAGTAAATGAAGTATACAGAGAAGGGGCACTCAGCATTTGACACTCCTCTCCTTTCTCATTAATCATTATTATGATGAATTATTTTTTTTATCGGTATTATGATGAATTAATGATGATGATATTATTGAATATTTATTCTAAACAAACATCCAAAATGAACTATGTTGGCTGTGAGTTCACTTCGGCTATGAGTTGGCTTAGTTGTATTTAGCAATGATCCTAATACTACACCCATTGGTGATGTGATCATGTGATATTTACTTTTCCCCCGAATTACTGGGTTCCGTTTAACTATTCCTAACAACCTTGCAAGGCAACATGAAAGTAAAGCCAAAACTACACCCCAAATTACAGGGTCCACCTTGATAGATACATGCCAATCACAAAGATAGGTGGGGTGGGTGCAGGGGTATGACATGGATTAGATGTTTGCTGAATTCCACTCTAATCAAATCACCCAACCTTTGATATCATGGTCACAAAATTGATCATTTTCAAAGCACATGTTGTAAGTATGGTTCAATCCAACTGTGGATAATGGTTGGATCTATGCCACATTGCAATGTGCGTGGGTTCAAGCATGTATACGAGGGTTTTATTGATATGAATCACCATCAAATGAAATATAAAAGGGTTTGCTTCTCTCTCTCATTTAACAAGTGTGGGCCCCACCTCGGAGTGATCAATCCTTAATATCTTAGAAGTTTCCAAATATCAATCCTAACATAGAACCATTCATGGCTAGATTGATCATGTGTGAGACATGCAGACATATCTCACAAATGAACAATTCAAGGTGGGGCCCCATGAAGCGTGCCTTAAGATGGGAACCAACAACATTGTCGGTCAGAATGGACAACAAGTGCGGACTAAACTTGAGAAGGTGGGCCCCATAAGCAATGCACTAAGATGGACAACCATCTTCCACATATTCTACTTTGGATTGTAGACTGAGATTTTTGCCTATGAGAAAGTGAGATATTGAGGAAGGAGAGAGAGGTTGAATGTTGAGTACTCCTTCTCTGTATACTTCGTTCTCTGTATATTAGAGAATTGTTTGGGCCACTTGAATAGGCAAAAAATAGAGTAAAGTGAAGTTAAATGGGCCCTAACAGTTTAAATTTTCAACCCTACCCCGCTTCAATGAGTTTGGCCTGACAGATGAAGTATTGTTGTCGGTCCAGGTGTATATCCATTTAACTTCAATCCTAAATACTCATGTTCCCTTGAGTAAAAGTCGATTATACTCCAAACCTTCATTTCCTCTTCTCTCTGCAACTATACAACAATGATCGCTTATCCACCTCCGAGAAGACGAAGATCGAATCCTCCTTCTCACCAACAGGTATGCAATTCTCTACGATGTCGTGTATGTTTTTTATTGTTTTTTTTTTTAATCTTTTCATTCCAATAGGTATGATTCCTCTCTTCTTTTAACTTGGATTGTTGTGTATCGTGATTGCTATGTTTGTTGTGAGAGTTATGTGAATTTGGTGGAGGAGACTCTGAGTGGTTTGATACTTGAATTGATATCATTGGATGCTGATTTTGGGGATGATCTGAAATTGCATTTGGTTGAAATTTGTTTAGGGTGATGGGGGGTTATCTCATCTGTTTAATGGGGATTTGGAATATCATGGAAATTAAATTGGGCTGTTGATATGGGAGGAATTTTGATGCTTGCCTGACCCCATGAATTAGGCTTTTTGCATCTGGGTTTCTTCCCCACTCCTCTGTTTTCTTGGATCTGCTTGGTTGGTCTGAAATGCATTTTCTCAACTGATACAAGTATTTATGTGGTTATCAGAAGAAAGCCTTGTAGTTGTTTAGAAAGGTGTTCTGATTGGTCTGAAATGCATTTTCTCAACTGATACAGATAACAAATCACTCAACAGGTTAGATGTCAGTTTGGGTGCTGTTACTAAGCATCTCTTGTATCTTATTTAATAATGAGTCTGACTATGCCCAAGCTCTGAGCAATACCATTCTCTTCTTTGAAGCTGAGAGATTTGGGTATCTTCCAAGAAACCAGAGATTAAAATTATGCAAGCTTTGATGATGAACTCAGTATAGATACATAAATTTTATTTTTGGTTACCGTGTAGACCCATAGATTAAAATTAAATCTAATGATAACCCAGAAAATTCCTTACTATCTATTAATCTCTTTATTAGGAATAAATAGATCTAGTCTTTAGCCACATCCTCTCAGAAAAATTCACATATAAAGAAGACATTCCCAGTATATCAACCTAACTATTTCCCATCATTTGTTTGCAGCTACTTGTGACTTGGATCTAGTGGTTCTTATTTTTATGGGGACCATGTCCTGTAGAATAAGATTTTGAGGTCCTCATGCATTAAAATTGTCTTGTAAAATTGATCAACTGAAATAAAAAGAAAGAGATTGCTTAACAGATCCCAAACATACCCCACCCTACTAATCAAACCACTCTTCTAACCCAAACAGCAATATGGGTCTGTACCCTTTGCAACACGAGAAAGCTACATTTCAAATGTTGCACACCCGTCCTTGACTTCCAAGATCCAATGATCAACACACCATTCCTTGACTTCCAAGATCAAAGCATTCCTCTGTTTCTCTAGCTCTCTTTTTTTCCACTTCCAATCCTTGTAATAAACCATGATCAACTCTAAGAGGCATGTTTCCATGGTTGATTACTTGTTATCAAATACATTATTGAGACAATGATATGGTTTTGTTGTTTCTGATACTGAGACAGTTCAACAGAATCCTCCTCCTGGATTTTTTTTTTCTTTATTCCCCGCAGATGTATCTTGTGGACTTAATGTGCACCACAAGTGGAGGGCTGTCTTCATGCAGTAATTACTCGATGAGTCCGAGGTTGATCTAGAGGGATGGAACACAATGCAATGCTTGACCTAACCTACATAAACTCTAAATTTAGCCTAATTAAAATCTATGCAATCAATTGGGTTATTGAGTAAAATTAATTACAATGATTACACCCAATAGAAATTTATAATCTAAAAACCCTAGATCTAAAAATTCTAATCTAGATGTTCCCCACAAGTGCATGGCTGTCTTCAAGCAGTAATTACTCGATGAGTCCGACGTCGATCCTCAGGGCTGGAATGCAATGCAACACTTGACCTAACCTACATAAACTCTAAATTTAGCCTAATTAAAATCTATATAATCAATTGGGTTATTGATAAAAATCAATTACAATGATTACACCCCAATAAAAAATTCTATTATATTAAAAATTCTAATATAGAAAAAGAATGCTACAACCGCAATAAAAAAATATTAAACAAGCAATTTTAAAAAAATCAGAATTAAAAATAAATTTAAATAACTGTGAAGATAGAGTTTTCATGAATCCGGGATCCACTTTCCTCCTAATGATTGGAGGTATGAATAGCTTTGGATCTCTTTTTCCAAAATAGGTCATCAATCTATTTTAGGAAAAGATCAAAACTGGTATTTTAAACAATCAATCTCAAGAATGATTATTATAACATGAGTGGCTCATATGTTCTTTTGCACAAATTCACTGTGATTCTAAGCCTGCTATATATATAGAAGCTAAAATAAAGCATCAAAGAATATGTAGAATTAGGCAATTAACACCAAAATCATTCTACTCCATCAAATTGCTAAATGTGTTAGCTTTTGACCCTATCTATGCCTAAAACAATAGAATTACATAAAGTTTCACTCGATTTCCCGAAGATAAAAAAAAATGAAAAGGGCCTTTTATGGCTTTGATCTGTATCATGCTAAAAATTGCAGCATTACTGAACTTCGCAAAACTTGAAGAAGAAGCCAATAGAAGAGCTGGTTGGGTGGTGGAATGGGTGGAGAAAGAAGCCAAGGGTTTGGTTTTGCCAAGGTCGCTTGTTGGCTGGCCCTGGGATTTGTGTTGTTGTGGGGGGGGGGGGGGGGGATGTCTGGTTGCAATAGGCTTGGACGTGCCCCACCCATTCTTAGAGCCTTTTTATGGATTTTGAAAACTTGCTTCCCAAGTTTGAGATGAATTAGGAAATTTTTGTGGCTTAAGGAATGAGAAGGGAGGGAAAGTACAGGAGAAGTAGGGATTTTTAGGGAATCTTTCAATGTTTTGTTCCTTGGTGCACAAGACTTTCTAAATTGGCACCAACTTTCGCTTAGTGGGAAATTCCTCCATAGACTTCTCTTAATTTTGGATTTCTTCAAAAGAGAGGCGATTCACAGTCTTCCGACACAAGTGGGCCCCACATGGGTGTGCAAGGCTGGTGGACCCCACATGGGCGTCCCATGTTTCTTGGTTTTCTCTTCTTTCTTTCTTCTCTTTCCTTCCTTCTTGGCTTGCTTGATCTCCAAGTCTTTCCTCTCTTGAGCTCTCTTTTTGAACTTGAATTTTCAAATTTCCTAAAAATAAAGAAATCCCTTTTGAGCTTGCAACAAAGTGGGTCCCACCCTTGGACGTTATCTCCTTGGAATTCACACCCAAGGGGTTGGTCCCACAAGGTGGTATCTTCTCTTTCTTCATTTGCTCTTGAAATTATCTTCATGCGGGCCTCCTCTCTTGAATCTCCTACAAATATAAAATAATTATATTAAAAGGAATAATCTCACGTAGAAAATTATCTTGCCGTGCATGAGAACCATTTCAACGCGTATGAATGCATCCAACTACACCATTTGAGTCCGTTTTTCATGTAAAATTCAACGGTGTAAAGAAATTATGTGACTTTACATGTTAATGTGAAGATATTCAAGAGGATAATCCGATATTTCAAGAAAAGAAAGTTTCATAAAACATGCAATTTCTACGATTTCAATCAATTTTCACATGAAAGAAACTTTGAACATCATGATGCAGTATTTATCCACCTTGACGAGTGGCCAAGAAGCCCACTATATAAGCGAGTTAATAATGTACAAGGACTGTTTTGATCTATTATGTAGTCATTTGCGAAATAGAGGGCTTTTGTAAGGTACTCATTGGGTGAAAATGGATGAGGAGTTTTTTCAGTTCTTGCACACTGTTGCACATAATGTTAGGAATAGAACAAATGTTGTGCAGTTCTTTAGAAGTGGAGAAATCATAAGTCGTCAATTCCATTGAGTACTAAAAGCGATTAATGCCATAGCTGCTGATATTATAAGACAAGTCGGGAATGATGCACCTAGAGGCCAGTCGATTTTGAGGTACATATTATATCACACCAATAATTTCGGTAAATCCCAGCTTTTTCCTTCTCAATTGCATAGTACATTTGGAAATAGGAGCATATTGTTACAAGCTGTAATGGTCATGTGATTTCAATTTAAACTTTCAATATGACTTCCGGAATGAGAGGGGTTAGCAACTAATGCTCGTTTCCTACAAAATGCACTCACTTGACCCGATCCACTCGTTTCTTGAGGTAATGAAGTCTAAAATTTGATTTTTTTTATGCTTATTACTGTATTTGAAAATGGTTGATCTTTAACCAACTCTTAATGCTTTAAACCATGAGGAGTAGTAGTAGATATTATCTAGTCGACGGAGGGTATGCTAATTAACCTGAATTTCTAGTTCTGTATCGAACTTTTAGATATCATCTTGCTATTTTTAGAGGGAAGAATCCTGTCAATTTAAGGGAGGTTTTCAACAAAATGCACTCACAAACACGAAATGTTATTAAGAGGGCTTTTGAGATCTTGAAAAATAGGTCTGAAATTTTAAAGACATCAACACCATGTGATATTCATATACAAGTTGACATTTTAATAGCGTGTAGCGTGCTTTGCAACTTTATCAGAATGAATGGTGGGCATACTTCTGATGAAGAGCTCTTGGAAGACCTTGACGATGAATACAAGTTGACATTTTAATAGTGTGTTGACATTTTATTAGCGTGTTGCGTGCTTCACAAGTTTATTAGGGCGAATGGTGGACACACTTTTGATGAAGACCTCTTAGAAGACCTGGATGATGTATATTTGGAGGAGGAGAATAACGATCTCAATAGTGTACTTGCTTCAATTGATGGGGCAAGCACATCGCGGATGTGTAGATTCTCACGGAGAGAGAGATGAATGAAGTCGATTTATAGAGAACTCGAAAGAAAAGTTTTGGAGCGAATATCCTCTTAATACTTGCCGTAGTTAGTAGAATAACAAGTTCTATACGTAGGCCTTGAATGTTGTATCTTATCTAATTGTAAAGAATGTTAATTGAATACTACTATCATATTTCAAGTATCATGTATTTGACAATTTTTACTTTGGATATTATGTGTTGTATGTTTAATTCTTTTGTTACATATATCTATGAACAAGAAAGAATATCGTCATCAGTGCTATTATGGATGACCAGATGTTTATGCTCTTAAAAGAACAGATTGAAATGAGCAACAAGGAGTTCAGGCTTCAATGAAGAGGCCTATAGTGTCGTTATATCGGCTATGACTAGAAGTAGTAATTGTGCACATGTCATGACATCATCTAGTATTAAGAATAGATACAAACAATTGACGCAATTGTATTCTGCGATGAAGGAGATGATGATTGCATCTAGTTTTGGATATGATTTAGTGAACAAATGAGTTGTTGCAGATGAGGCATTATGCAACACTTTATTTGAGGTATTATAATGTTTAATGCTAATTTTTATATATTCTTTCATTGTTTATAATGGAGATTATTTGTTATAGTACATGGACATCTAGTAGCAAACCATTGGAGACAAAGAGTATTAAATATAGGATTGGTCTGTGGCACTGATATGACAACATGGCAATTCGCTTAGTGATCATGTAGTTCCGCCTTTTGACTAGATTCAGGAGTCGAGTAATTATACAAACTCTGATGATGTCCCAATTTACATGGATGATTTAGAATATGATCCTAGAAGTGGGGGGTACAAATGGGGAATCTTTATCGAAGGAGGCACAAAAGAGGGCAAAAGATATTGGAAGTGCTTGTAACCGGGATGAAAGAACTAGTAGCTTTAGTGCAACATGCATTAGAAAATCTTATTGATAATATTAAGGACCCAAAGCCACATAAGCGAATAGGTGACAATGTTTATAGAGAATTGGTGAAGATCAAGTCTTAATTCAGATGATAGATGCTGTGCATGAGTGTTTAACATTGAGGAAGGAGATGGTTGCAGTCTTCTTGTCGCATGGAGATAAGAGGGAATGGATATTAAGACACTTGCATAGAATTCATGCTGCATCCTTTCCTTTGGCAGGATTTATTTAACGACACATTTATATTGTGGGACTACATTGTAGGATTCAATTGATTTTATTTTTTAGTTTTTGTGCCGTTTATTGGTTCGTATTCCCCTATTTCATTTCTTACTTGGAGGTTGTGATATGTGAGTGATTTAAATTTGGATTGTTGAATGATGAATTAATGCTTATATAAAAGGCATCTCATGTATATTAGTGAACTTGGATTGTTGCAGCGATCTCCTTCCTCATTGTTAGCCACTCGTGTGCATCATCTATGTCATCTGGACTAAGAACCTCGATCTTCACCAATTCTCTAGTCATTGTTAGCTATTCACTTATATGGCTTTGAGTTCTTAATACTATCAGCAAAATTTTCTAATGCATGTTGCACTAAAGCCGCTGATTCTTTCATCCCAGTTACAAGTACTTCTACATCTTTTGCCCTCTTTCGTGCCTCATTCTTCGGTGGAGGCTCCCATTTGTACCCCCACTTTTAGGATCATATTCAAAACCATTCATGCGAGTAAGGACATCATCAGAGTTACCATAATTACTCGACTCCTACATCTGGTCGATAGGCGGTGTGCACCACATGATCGAACAAATTGGCTTGTTGTCATATCAGTGCCACAGACCTATCCTAAAGTCAATATTTTTAGTCCTCAATGGTTTTGCTGCTAGATGTCTCTGTACTATAACAAATAATCTCCTTGATATTATAAAATCACAAAAAATGAATAAGCATATAAAAATTAGCATTAAATATTATAAAGCCTCTAACCAAGTGTTCTGCAGTACTTCTTCTATAATAACTCGTTTGTTCTTTTGGATCATATCCGAAAATAAATGCAACCATCATCTCATTCATCGCGGAATAGAGTTACTTTTAAGTGGTTGTATCTATTCATAAAGCAAGTGCACTATTGAGATCGTCATTCTCTTCATCCGAATCTACATGATCAAGGTCCTTTAAGAGCTATTCATCGAAAGTATGCCACCAATCATTCTGATAAAGTTGTGAAGCATGCAACATTATTCTGTGGTTGTGAATTTGTTTTGTTGAAGACTTCCCTTTAATTGACAGGACTCTTCCCTCTAAAATTAGTAAGATGATATCTAGTAGTTCAATACAAAGATAGAATCTAGGTTGGTTAGCATACCCTCCATTGACTAGATAGTATCTACCTACTCACCATGGTTTAGAGCATGATTAGTTAAAGATCAACAATTCTCAATTTAGTAATAAGCGGAAAAAAAATAAAAATCAAATGAGTAGACTTCATTAGCTCGAGGAATGAGTGGATCGGGTTGGGCGAGTGCATTTGTAGGACACGGGCATCAATTGCTGACCCTTCCCATCCCAAAAGTACGTATTAAAAGTTTATATCAAAGCCACATATAACCATTATAGTTTGTGACAATATGCCCTTTTTATTTTGAAATGTGTTTTGCAATTGAGAAGGCACAAAGGATGGGATGTGGCTCCCATCAATACCTCAAATAAAACCCTATTAGAATATATGAAAAATGGCAGTAGTTCTTTATTTTAGTTGATTTACAAAAATTATTAGTGTGATATAATATGTACCTCAAGACTAACTGACCCTATAAGTGCATCATTCCCAACTTGTCTTACAATATTAGAGCTTAGGTATTAATCGCTCATAGTATTCGATGGAATTAATGACTTATGGTTTCTCCACTTTTAAAGAACCGCGCTGCATTTGTTTTATTTTTAACATTGTGTGCAACAGTGTGCAAGAAAAGAACAACTTGCTCCTCCACTTTCTCCTCATGAGTGTCTTGCAAAAGTCTTCTATTTCGCAAATGACTGCATAGTAGATCAAAACATCAAAACATTACTTGTTCATTCTCAACTTGCTTATATAGTGGGCTTCTTGGCCTCTCGTCAAGGTGGATATATAAAGCTCTAGTTCTCTTTCTCTATATTGTCTTTCTAATGAGTTTTGAAGCATTGCATTGGGTATGCAACTGCTATTATCATCTAATTACGCCATATTTTCACAGCAGTAGTTGCTGGCCCAAGGATGGCAACATTTCTATGGCTAACTTCCTTTTCCTCTTCTTCCTCCTCTCTATAATCTGAAGTTGACCCATCCATCTAATATTTACAACTATCTTCATAAATCATCTTCATAATTGTATACCCCCACCCCTTCCCCAGCTTCTTGCGTCTCCGACTTATTATTTGGCATTCTAAATGGTTAATGAACACTATGAATATTTTGAGCTTCATGTGGTTGTACCATACATTCAAAATCTACTAGAGTGATTCAAAATTAAAATTAAGAAACAATGGAGGAAAAACTTATATGGGAATTCGAAATTATATTCATACTTGGGGTGACTAGATCAATCAGATCAACTACTCAGTAAACTGGATCTCTAACATCCACTGGAATTGGACGAGATGGCAGCAGCTATGCATCCTCATTTGCAATGAGGATATGAAACTAGATTTTGAATTGGTACTGCCATCCTTGCTTCTACCTCGTTACCATTCTTGCTATCCAACCCACAAACCAGACCCAAACCTGCCAACCCAGTTTAAACCCCACCTATTGATATGGCTTGACGCTTTTAACTTCAATCAAGTTAATAAATGCATTATGTTTGGGTTGAGTCTACATATGTTACCCACAGTGACCAACCCAAATTGGGCTCAAGCTTGTGCTCGGTTTTACTCGTGTGCAATTAAAGCCAAATTCTTATTGTGGTTTAATAATATCTAACTTGTTCAGGAGCTTGGGCTTGGGTATCAGGCTCTAATTCTAAATTTAGGATTGGCCGTTGTCTTAAATTTCGTCTTATATGGGCTTGGGCACAAGATGGGGTGATGCAGGTCCTAGGGTTAGGGCTTGCCTGGAGCGCTGAAGCACCGTGTCTGCAAACACCTCAATATGTCTCTGTAGAGACCTCAACACGAGCACGCTTCTCTTCGAAGGGGGAAAAAAAACCCACAATTCTTTTCCAATTATAAGAAGTACGAGGTTTTCATCTCTACACTGTAATATAAATAGGAAAAGTATACTGAGGGCCTAAGAAAATCTAATCTAATAATGGAAACTATCCTAATTACATTTAGAAACATACTACGTTCTCGTTCTCTCTCTATCGCCCCCACTCCCATTCCTAACTCTCTCTCCCACTCGTGCCTATGTAAGTACCGTATCATAACACTTATTGGAACTGGCTTTGGAACCAACAAATTGGGTCCGATTCCAGATCCGGGGCCATGATGTTAGACTCGGTTCCGGTACCAATTCCACCATGGATCCGAACCGAACTTGACCCGTTTAAATCCCTAAATTTCCAGCTTGCTTGTACATCCTTAATCCAAGCTCAACTTCATTTCAAGAACTGCATGAATTAGTCTTATTTGCGGTTCAAATATGGATCATGTGGGTCAACCCTATCATGACCTCTTTTTTTATGGAGGCTAGGAAAACTTTACTCATTTTATGTGGGTTGGGTTTGGCAGGTCAAATATGGGTTGAGTTAGGGTCTAGTGGGATCAAGTTTTGCCACCCTAAAGGTGCAACTGTCATGTATCCATATTTTTCTGTGTGAGTGGTCCGTCTTGGCCATTCTTTTTGGTAAGACCAAGTAATTTACTAATCTAAAAGATAAACGGGGATACCATGATTAACCTAACCACTTTCTAATGGTTGATGCATCATACCCCCTCCATTTGAGCATTGTAACTTCATGTGGGACTCATTTCTTCTCGTTTCCTGTTCCATATCTTCCCTTCATCCTTCCACACACTGTCCTTTATCTTACCCTCCCTTCTACATTTCTCTGCTTTCCTTTTCCTTGCAGTATGTTTTGGCTTCCCAACTTAGTTTTGCATCTCATAAACGGGAGTACCTAGCACTAGATTTATTATAAAGTGGACGGAATTATAAGAGGCCCTCTTCTCAATTCTCATCCTTTCCTGGTCATGGTGCTAAGGACGGACCCTAATTACTCAAGAATGCCTTGACAATTGGACAATAGATAATGGTTTTACACTTTTGGTTGTGGTTGCTGAGTCGGGCACAATTAAGTTTTGCCGCCTCTGAACTCAGTCTCAAACGCATTGCACTAGTTGACCCACCTTTACTATTTTTAGTATACCTTTTGGCCCCCCGTATTATTCTCCACTGACCATGTAAGCATGCATAGGGGCATGGGCTTGTTATAGCATCCATATTTAACGTTACATCAAGGGTAGAGTTGCAAACAGGACGGTTCTAGATTAGAACTATAGTGGACCCAGACCCAGACCCAGACCCATACCCGTTTCTAAATAACGGTTTCGGTTCCGGATCCAATTTTGATTCGTAACCTGTTTTTATTGGTTCCAGACCCGGTTTCGATAGGAAAACCCAGAACCGGGTCTACCTAGAGGACTGGAATCTAGTTCTAAAATCGTTTTAATTTCTCTTTATTCTACATTTTCTTAAAATAAGCATATCATTTAACTTATAACAGTGCATCAAGTCTATTACCTCCAGTATTATACATACAAATGTCCAAAATAAAGTTGATTTTAAGGTATAATTAAGGTATAACTTGCAATATCAAAGGCTCATATGCCGGGTCTCGGGTCCACGGGCTGGAACCTATATGGACTCAGAACCGGATCCCGTTTATCAATTGGAACCTAAATTGGATTCCGGACCCGGCCCTGGCCCCAATTATGAATCAGAACCTAAAATAGGTTCCAGACCCGGTTTTTTGCCGGTCGGAATTTCTGTGTAATTGGAAAATTGGATACCCGTTTGCAACCCTAATCAAGGGGTTGCTCTAGCGGTTGGCAACCCGCATGTCATCCAGTGCCTACGATTTCATCCTTGGGTGTGCCAATGTCACTCCTCACACATTTATTTTCTTCTTTCCACAATGTGGGCTTTTCCTTGGGGTGCCAAAAAAAGACAATAAAAAAAAAAGAAAATAATGAAAAAGAAAAAACACATCCATCTTTGACATGGTGAAGTTTTGTCCTACGGATGTCCCAAGTTGACTGTAGGTGTCCAAGAGAGATGTCGAATGGACCGGGCCAGCACGACATTGCCCGAGCCAGCATGTTGGTCGATGTGCCATGCCATGGCCTAGCCTGTTCAACGGTATGGCCAAGGGGCTTGGGTTGTGCCGGGTCTATGTGTTAGGCACGTCGGCATGGTTGTGGTGCAACCCGTCAGCGGTACAGGGGGTAAAATGACTGTTTTACCCCCCCGTGATCATAAAATGGCCACATCGCATGTCTTGACCGTTTTACCCCCTCCCAACATACATAAAATGGTCATATTAGGGGCATTTTTTGTCCCTTTGAATTCTCAAAAGTCCATAATTTTTTTTTTTTTTTTTTTGTGGGGGGGGGGGGGGGGGGGGGTGGGTCCCATTCTCATTTACACCAAAATCATCCAACTCTCTCACTCCCTCAACACTCTCTAACTCTCTCAAATCATTAAACTCTCTCACTTTAAGAAGTTTTTGAAGGGTCAAAGATCAAATCATGAAGAGACAAGATTAAGGAGGCTTCAAAAATTTTGAGGTATTCATTTCATTTAAGTTTGAGATTCCATATTTCTGTATAATCTATAATATATTATATTAACTCTCATCTTCTCCCATTTGTTATATTAATTATTACAAAAATCTCTATTACTATTATTATATATCTTTTTTTTTTCAAATTTAATTTTTTGAATATGGCTAGAAGATCTTCTAGAAATACTCTCTAAGATGTTTCTTCCATTAATTTAGGGGAAGAAAACGATTATGTCAAATTGCAAGAAGAAGTAGGAGAAGAAGTCTAAGTAGAAACTACTAGGGCCCATAGAACATCGAAGAGACCCAAAACTTCCATAGTTTGGTTGGCATATGAATTATTAAAGGTTAAAGACAAACGTGGAAAGGAGGTTGATAAGGAAAAATGTTAATATTGTGGTAAGATTTTTGTTGTCGATTCAGGTGGGGGTGCCAACTATTTGATGAGACATAAGAACAAATGTGAACCCAAACATATTTCAAGGCCTCAAGGGGAAGGGTTAGGGGCACAGACCCAAATTTCTATTACTGGTGGTAATAATTTGGGACTTTTTTCTTAAAATATTGTTAATACTAGACAATTACTTGTTAAAATGATTGTATTAACTATAATGTCATTTGTTTTTATTGAAAATGAGTTTTTTTGAAGAATTCATAGAAAATGCCCTATGACCACAATTTAGAAAGATTTCCAAAGATACTGCTCGAAATGATACTACTAGGCTTAAGCAGAGTGAGAAGGAAAATATAAAAGATTACTTTGTAGACAGTCCTCGTGGAATGGCTATAACTACAGATTTATGAAAATCTAAAAGTGATGATAGCTTTATTTGTATTACTGCCCATAATATAGATGCAAAATATGTTATTAATAAACAGATTATAACTTTTTCTAAACTTGAATGGCCAGGCCATAGAAAGGGGTCCCTTATTTTGAAAAAACTCCAAGAGTATAATATTTTGGATAAAGTTATAGCTGTAACTTCAGATAATGCAACAAATAATCAAGCGGTTGTTGATCTAATGAAATTGTAGATGCTACTTGCAAATTTGATAAAGGGTTCTATTTTCCAAAATAGTTGTGTATGTCACATTTTAAATCTCATTGTCTATGTTGGTTTGAAATATATTTCAATGGTAACAAAAAAAATTATCAGTATTACTAAATTTATTTTCTCCTTTGCACATAGAAGACAATTATATTATACAATATGTGCGAGGCATAATGTATTGCCCATAAAAATAAATTTAGATGTTACGCATAGATAAAATTCTAAGTATTTTTTTGTTAAATAAGGTTATTTCAAGAAATGGAGCTTTGAATGAATATTGTGCTTTTAATACACAAGAATACTTGATGTATTAGGCACATTGGGAGTTGTGTGGCCAAATAAGAGATTTATTACAAATTTTTATAATGCAATATTATTTTTCTCTGGGGTGTATTATCCCACTTCTAATGGAGCTCTAAACTTTCTTTTTGAAATTAGTTTGCAATTTGAAAAATATAGAGATCATGTTTTACTTAATGACATTTGTAAAAAAAATGAAAGAAAATTTTAATAAATATTAGAAAGATGCTCAACTTACATTTTGTTTGGCTCATTGGATCTTAGGTTAAAACTAGCCGGTGTGCAATTTCTTCTTGTAGAAATAAATAATAATATGAAAAACATAGATTTAAATACTTTTTCACATTTAAGGTCAAAATTACACACTTTTTTAATTATATTGTGAGCAAAGGGATACATCAGGGGTTAGTATGGCTCCTCAACAAGTCCAGCAATCAAGTGGATTTTCTTGAGACCTCTTTTATAGGAACATGGGTAAAGCCTCCAGCTCAAGTGAAGTTGTGATTGAGTTATCCTCATATCTTGACTCGAGTGTATTAAAGATGCATGATGCATCTAGTTTTGGCATTTTAGCCTAGTGGAAAGCATTCAAAAGCAGATTTTCGGTTTTGTCCATCATGACTTGTGATCTACTGACTATTTCAGTATCTTTCAGAACAAGCTTTTAGTGCAAGTGGACGTGTGGTGGATGACAGGAGGACGGATTTAGTTGAAGAAACAGTGGACTGTTGTGTTTACCCACGAGATGGTATTTGGTTGACAAAAGAAAGCAAGAGTTGGCAGAAATTGAAGATTATAATTCAGCCGAATACATTAGCAGACTACAAGTCTTTTTTTTTTTTCATTTTCTTCATTGTAAATATAAAATAATATTGTCTTTTATTTTTTTTATTCTCCAGAAAGATTGTAAAGGCTTTAAATGTAATTCTATTGAAAAATCTTAAAGTAGAAAAGATCTAAATGGTTATCTTTTCAATGGAGTAGGTCGAGTTAGACCAAACCACTTAAATTTGTGTCATACTCTTTTTTGCATGTAATTTTTTTTTTTTAATTTTTGTTAGTGTAAGAGCTTTGTTTTTTAAGCCAAAGAAGTATCCAAAATAGATGAACCCACACGGCACGAAAGACATGGAGTCACGGCACGGTCTTGGTCATGCTTGGCCGACCCCTCCGGCGGCACAACACGACTGAGGCACGGCCGGGCCGGGATGTCGCCGTGGTGTGCCGCGTCAACTGTGTAACATTTTTCTCAATCTCTACTTTCTCCCCCTTGCTTTTGTTTGTTTGTTTGTGTTTGCCCACCTGCGTGGTTTCTTCTTTTTTTTTTTTTTTTTTCTTCTTGGCACGAAAACAACATTTATATTCTAGTCGTTCTGAGGTTACATTGATTTAAAAAAAAAAAAAAAAAGGAATCTCATGTGATTTTATCTTGAATGTGATCTACATCCGGCCAACATCAATGAGATCTTGACCAGTTTATCCGCTTTGTTTAGCCATGGACCACAAGGAAGCCAAAGGGAGACATATGATTTTTTTGGCAACTCCGTTAGTCCTACATCTAATCATGGATTAAAAATGAGCTGAAATCATTTAGGGCCAGTATATTTACGTGGAAATATGTTCCTGATAATTCTAAGAAATGTATTCCTAAAGGGTCTAAAATTGAAGTAACAAAAGTATAAATTACAAGCAGCCAAAAATGAAAAAAAAAAAAAAAAAAGGAAAAAAAGAGAGAAAAGAAATCTCATCTTTAATGAGAAATGAATCCAGAGGAGATGAAATATATCTAGCCAGCAATCACCATAGTAAAAGAAATCCTTGAAAAGTTGTGTACTATATATCATCACCATTAACCTCTTTGATAATACTTTCTTGGAAACCATATAACACAAATTCCTAGCAATCCAATTCTCTGAAATCAGAGGGCCCGTCAAGTTATGATCAAAAGGCCTACTCTCTAAGGGTACAGTTATCTAGATTTTTTCTTTTCCGCGGAAAATTTATTTTTCTCCATTTGAAACAATTTTTTGGAGATATGCAAAAAAACTGCACCACCGCTTTTTATGCTTTTTTCCTAGAGACTATTTCTACCAAAGGTTTCAAAAGGTTTTCTGTGGGGAAAAAAAAATCCTGCTATTCCTTTGCATTTCAATGGAAAAGCAGATAATTCAATCCCTTTACCCGCTTCCACTCCTAATTTGAGAAGGGACCATTTACTTTTAGGATAGTAAGTTTTCTCATATGGCTATTAAATAAAAAGGACCTAAAATTAAAGGTTTTTCTCCCCAGCCAGGGAGCTGGGACCCAAGAGAGAGCCTGCACACACGAAAGAAAGCCTTCATAAGTAGCAAGGCAGCCCAAATACGCGGGAAGAAGCAGCATACTCAACGTTTGAACTCTCAGCTAGCCAGGTGAGAACGGCAACTCCTTGCCACTTAAATAAGGTGCCTTTATCCTAAAATTAAAGATTTAGATCATTTAATCAGCAAACCCCAAGGAGTAGCTTAGTTGGCCTAGGACTACAGTTTGCACCCGGTGGTTATGGGTTCAAAATTACATTATCACACTGGGGCGTCATGGAAATTTTACTCTACTTTCTCTCCTGAACCCGTAGGAATTATTCTGGCCCAAAGGACTGGAAACTTGCGTTATCAAAAGAAAATAAAAATAATCATTTAATCAGCCCCTTAATCCATTTCTACAACTTTCCATGACCCATGCTTTCTAAGTTGTTGTTTATTCCATGGTGTTGACTTTTTGTTTTCTCTGAAGGAAAAACACTCACGTGCCACCTGGCATTATCTATCATCAATGCCCCCAATCACATGTGGTGTCATGGGACCAGATATACAGATTCGATTGGCGTCAGCCACACGTACGGTTGAGATATGATCCAGGGCAGTGGATCAGGCCTCTTTTTTTTTTTTTTTTTTTTTTATGTCATCTGGGACAAATGAGCCACAAAATTTGGAAACTTAGCTCTGCCCGAATCAGGCCCTTTTTCAAGTTAGGATTCTGGGTTCTGAAGTTTTACAAATCGGGTATTTCGTGGACTTTGTACGGTTCACAACTGAAAAAGAAAGGCTGACTCCTTGTCAGTGACAATTTTGAATACTGTTGCAGGGAAGAAATGGATTTGGTAATAATCACTCAAGTTTTAACAGTAACATGTTCTAAGATTTCTAATTGAAACATATGTTGGGGTTTTATTTAGGCAGTTTGCTTTTTTGGCGAGTTGGGTCATATTTTGGGTCAACTCGGATTGGACCTGAACATAAAACAAAATCCACGCAAAACTGATTTCAGCCTGACCTGAACCTGACCTGAATGTCAAGATGGCCAATCTCAACCTGACTTGACGAGAACATGTTACAAGTTACAACCCCCGTTTCATGAATGATCACAAAGTTACAACATGACCCACCCAAACCTGACCTGGATTTGAGACCAGGCTTCGTTTTTCAGATTTGAGCTCAACTTGAGTTGAGACCCAAGATGCCCAAACTTAACTTGGATTGTGGTAAAGTTGGGGTCAGTCCAGTCCGGGTCAGGCCCAGTCCAATTAGAACAACTTATTTAAAAGGAAGCTACTTTATTCCTGCATTGTGGCAGTTCCGTGATTTTAGAAAATGGAGCAGGGTGTTTTAGTTAGGTTACCTATAATATCTGAAGTCAGATCACAGGAAACCATGTCAGTGGAGACAGTTTCCATAAATATGTTTCTCTATGGATATTTAGTCTCCTCGTGAAATGGCAATTTGCACCTCGGGAGTACTAATATTTATTATTTGGTGTGTGCTTCTCACCCTAAGTTGCACTCAATTCTCAATTCTCAATTCTCAATTCTCAATTCTCAATTCTCAATTCTCATCAGCATTACCCACAAGTCCAACCGTTCTAAGGGGCAGAACTATACCCACAACCCCATTCTGTACTCTATATGTGAATATTCAAAATCCATTTCAGTCACATAAGAGGTTCCTTCCATTTCTATCCATTAAAAAGAGAAAAGTAAAAAAAGTTAATAATATATTTTAAACTTAGTCGATCCAATGGTGGCCATCTCACTAATTTGAATAATAATATAATTGATCACTACAATAATACCAGTGCTAACAAGAGGTTTGGATTTTCCAAAGGCCCCACCCATATTTTTAACATGGGCGCTGTAGCATTCTCAGCAACGCTGCATGGTAGCTCTGCCCTTCTCGCTCAAATAGCTCAAAGCTAAAAGCACAACTACAATGCAACACTGCTGCATTATAGTATGGGATCGCACTCCTTGTACAAAATCTAGGCCCATCATCAACTTTAACACCCATTATATTTTTTTTATTTAAAATTTTAAAAAATATTTAAGTGTGCCGACCATTAGACTGATCACACATGAGGGACTCTCTCCATGACTGTCATTAAAAATGAGAAAAAGTAACAAGTTCATCACGTTTTTCAGATACTGTCAAATCCAACAGTTCCTATTTTATATATTTGAATGATGATCTACACATGATCACTACTTAGGTGTGTAGGACTGATGAACAACTTGGATTTTAAGAAGGTGGGCCCCACCATGTTGTGAAGAGCGGTGTTGCACCATACTATAATGCAGTGGCACTGCATTGTAGTTATTCCCCAAAATTACACTCTGCCATGTGTATTAGCACTAAATTGTAATTGGACTAGCACATAAAACTGATAATGTTTAGAGGAAATGTTCTCTTACAAGTGGACTACACGTGGTCATGCATCAATCAGTCCCAGTTCATTGAACCTTCATTAACCACTAGATTGATGTAGCAACAGACCCATGGGTATGATGCCATTAGACCTTATGCCAATTAAATCAAGAGCAAGAATAATCTAAGAAGGTTGATATTTCTCCACTCCTCAATACTCCCTTTCAGGTGGAACTCGACCGGTGCACTTTTGGAGACACGCAACCTCAAGACGTTAATAGAGGCAGTAGAAATACTTTTCAATATTCACCATCGGGTGGATCCCACTCAATATATTCTCTATAAAAATAATGTTGTACAAACGTGTCCTATTTCTAACGGTAATCCAACTAAGATTAAAATGAAAATTGACCGAACACCAGCAAAATAGGAAGTTTATATTTTAGACATGGCCCCAACCGGTGGGGTTTTGGGGCTGACATTGGAGACTTTATTTCAGTCTCGCCCTCAAAGGATCAGTTGTCTCTTTACAGTGGGGCCCATATGTTGAATGTTGTTCATCTATGCAGCCTACTGCAGGAATTTCTGTGCTCCCATGGCTTATGTCCTTTTTACCAGGGTTTTGGCTCTTTAATAGGGAGGGTAACCAACAAGGACCAGATACATGTCTCTGTAGTAGACAGCAACCCATCACCCTGTCTCAAATCCTCCCATCAGATCTTCCAGCCAAACTCTACCCTCTTAAAATCCCACACTTTCATTTCCTCCTTCCCAACTTCTCTCATCTAGAAACATCAAAACAAAAGCAACATAGGTTGATGGCTTTACCAAGAAGCTACCCAAATGGGCTTTGCACTGCAGTGGTAATTCTCATCTTTTCCTCCACATTTCTCCCCTTCATACCAGGTAACAACCCTATTTCTCTAGACACCTTCCCATCTTTTCTTAGGAGAAGAAAATTCCATTTGGGTCTTCTCCATTTTCTGTTATTAGCTAGATATGTAAATAAGAATGTAAATAAGAATGTCTTTTTTTTTCCTCTTGGAGCTGCCTTTTTTTTTTTTTTTTTTTGTTGAACTTGTCTTGTTTTGACAGTGGCGTTGGTCTTTTCCAAGTCTAGTGAGACTTCCCATAAGCAAAGGAAACCAGTTTTGGGTTCAAGGCCCCCTCAGTGTATAAACAAGTGTTTGAGCTGCAGCCCATGCTTGGTGATTCCTCCACATAGGAGTAAATCCACAGTGCAAGCTAAAGAAGAGAAAGATGAAAGCTACTATCTTCTCTCGTGGAAGTGCAGATGTGGGGATCAGCTCTTCCAACCTTAATATTTGCACAGCACCATAAGAAATTAGAACCTAATTCTAAATCTAAGAAAAGATGTATGATGTGACTAAAAGGAATCTGAAGCAGCTTTTTGAATCATCCAAGACAATTGTTTTTTCTCTCTTAATCTGTCAAGTTTTGGTGTGTAACTGGCTCTCTTTAGTAGCAGGATAGGAATCCATTGACAAGAAGTTGTGCCACCAAACATTATACATGATTATTATATGATTCTCTGTGATGTGATAAGGTTATGAACATTTTCCCGTTCTGCTTTTGCAGTATGTTTGTTGTTCAAGCTTACCATTTGATTTGTTTTAGTCACCAACTAACTTCATGCTTTCTCAAGTTGACTTTTGACTAATTTAGTTCCTTCCTTTCTTTTCAAGTTAAGAGATTTTTCTTCCTTTTTTTATTAGGTGAAGGTGAAAAGGTGGGCACCCACTTGCAACCTTCGGAACTAAATGTCTCTAAACAGTTAAAGTAGGTTTACAGCCAGCAGGTTTTTGGACGTCTTATTCTTTACTAGCGATATGAATCCTTTCTCTAGGCCCAAATGATAATTCGGTTTGGGTAAGCGTCTGCAGTTTGGGCTTCATTAATAATTTGTCTGGATTTGGATTCAATAGTCACTTGAAAAAAATATCAGTATACTAGTTATAATATAGGGGTACTTTTTATAAAAAAAATGAGGCTTAAATTCTAATTAAACGAATAAATATATAAAAACATAAAAACAATGGCAGCGGGTGCTATACATTCTTTTACAAAACTGCCCCCATGGAAATAGCATCACTATTCGTCTTTTTCTGTTTTTTTTTTTTTTTTTTAACTCCGTCACTTTCTTTTTATCTTCGTGTACTTCAAAACCTATCTCTTTGAGTCTCGAGCTCTCTTAAAAAAAAACTGCAAATTAGAGGAAAAGATCATTTTCAAATGAATCCAAAATTTTACAAATGCAACTCTCATTTGGATATTAAGAAGAATTCATTTCTACCATTTAACTTTTTCACGAAGGAAAAATGAAAGGTAACAAATAGACGGAAAATAATGTACAAAATACAAAACAAGAGAAGAAGGAGAAAAAAAAACCATCAGGATGAGGGCCAAACCTCTTAAAGATCGAAACTACTTGGTTCAAGGGCTGATGAATATAAGTTTTATTTTTTCTGTGGTTTATAGCTTCTTTGAAGGGAGCTTATAAGATATAGGTTCTCACGCGTTGGAAGAAAGAAAGTGACGGGCTAAAAGTGTAAGGACCCGTCCCTAGAAATACCTAATGAGACTCAATTTGACCAAGTCAACTCTAGGTTTTCCTATTTAATAGATGATTAGCATGAGTAGTTAGTAATTTCCATTAATTTAGCCTAGTTTATAAGATTAGACCCTTTTGAGATTTATAGTTCCATTAGGAGTTAGATTGGATTTTCCAGAATTAATTAGCTAATTTGAAGCCTTAGTTGTAATCCTAATTATATATGGGTTTTTTAGAAAGTTGTGCAATTAACCTTAGTATGACCCAATTACCCATGGCCTAACCCATTGGCCCATTAATTATATGAGGGTGCTCCAGTCCTTCCAACCACACCTATTCCCTCTTTTTCGGAAATTCAAATACCTTAAATGACATCGGCCTCCTTTATTATCTACCAAGTAAACATGGGCACTTTTGTCATTACAAATAGCCCACCTTTATTGCTCTTAGGCTCCTTCATTTACAGCCACTCATTTGAGAGTATTTTAGTCATTAGATATGAATGCCAAAACTATCATAGTCCTTATCCTTTATTTCTATTAGCAACCAAGGACCCTTTGGTCATTCCATTTAAACATTTCCTAAATACCCCCATTCCTATTCACAATTCTTATTTACTAATGAGGTCATTTTAGACAATGACCTAACCAACTCTATATAAAAGAAACCCCTCCCATCTCCCCCCCTTATTTCACTACAATTTCCCTCTCATCTCTCTCTCTAAGTTAAAGATTATGGTTTCTCTCTCTAGGTCTTAGCCTTCCAAATGCTAGAAGCAAGAGCCTCATCTACATCTCGCCATCTACAAGCTAAAGAACTCATTTCATCTCCTAGATCTTTCTTCCCTCTCCAAGTAAAGGTAATCCTCATTCCCTCTTTCCAATTCCCTTGTAGTATAGTTCTTTCTCTTAGAATATCCTTTGTTATGCACTTCTTTCTTTGGGAATGGGTGTAGAGATTGTAGATTCAGCTATTGGGGTGATTTTAGAGCTTTTGGAGTGAAGTCAAGCTATTGGAGGAGTTTTTTTTCCTAATTAGGTAAGTAAACATGCTTGATTCCTTAATTAAAGTAATTAATATGCTTAGATTGTTAATTATTGTCTTTTTATGAATGTTTGGCATAATTTCTTTATTTGGATGGTTAATTGGATGATATGATTGTTGGATGTGAATTTTGACCCCCCAAGAAACGCATGGCTCGGGAAATCTCCATTCATCTAAATATGCTATTTAAATTTTACATCGAAAATGAGGATTCTGACTACCCTCAAAATTGACGAATCATAATCGCCAGCTACGGTACGGCCGTAACACCGTTCTTCAACAAAAGTCGAAGAAAAATGGGAGAAAATAAGTGGGTGGGTTCTTCTTTTCGTCTAATGTGCTGCCGGCAGCATACAACGGTTGTCCTGTCACATTAATTTGGGTCTCTTTGGTATTGGGTCAATTCAGGGTCATGAGTTAAAGTCCAAATAAAGGTTAATTCTCACATAGCATAATCATAGTGTATCTAGGTAAAATAAAATAACTTAAAATAAAGAAAATAAAAAAGGGGGAGGTGCCAAATATTTAAGAACAGGATCGGCTCCATTCCCGGGTACCCCCTTCTGATCCCTTGGCAAAATAGGGTTTAAAGGCTGATTTTTCAAACCAAAATGATGATGCAAATGAGACTTTTACTTATGATTTATGTATTTTTTGTGTGCGATACACGAGTGATAAAAGTGAAAGGCCGATGGGCCGTAATTGATTGGAGGTGGCTGATGGGACAGTGTTGATTGGGGTGGCCAATGGGCCGTGATTGTTTAAACGTGTGTGTGAAATCACTCATCTCATCTCGTTACTCTCATTTATTCAATTTTGGAAATCAGTTCTTTATTCCCTTTTATCATTCAGTTTGATTAAATATTTGGCACTTGAGGTGGAGGAAGAAACAAAAAGAAAAATCTTTTTGGGTTTATTTTGTTGATTTTATAATTTTTATGGCTTTTTGATATGGGGCTAGAAGGGCCTAACTAAGGGATTTTACTTGGATTTATGTGATTAATGCTTTATTATTGATCATCGGATTAACCTCTAACCTAAGGTCCTAGACCGCCCTCATCAGCTCTCCTAGTCCACTAACAAAATAGGAAAAAGTGGTGGGGCGAAGCCTAACGTTCTACGCTACCTAATGGGGAAAAACCCGATCTAATCCTGGGATGTAAATAGCCTAAGTCTGATAGTTCTTCTGCCTAAGTAGTTGGTTGGCTATGACTTTGTTAGTTCAGTTTATTTTTAAGTTGAAAGTTGATTAAGAAGTGGATTAAAGGTATTTCAGGGTTCTGTTTAAATTGTTGGGGTTCTGGAATTTGAGGTTTTAACTCGAAAGGTAAAATGATGTCAAAACAAACGAAACAAGATTGGCAGAAGACTTGGGTGCACATACAGTGGCGCCTAGGTCACTCTGGTGACTTGGGTGTACCTACAGTGGCGCCCAAATACCAGGTTCTGTGTGGTTTGGCTAGTGATGATAGTATCAACTTGATTTCAGAGTCCTAGGGGTTATTGCTTAATGAATTTTAATATTTCAAATTGTCTTAATTCTCTGATGTTCAAATGTCAAAGTGATTCGGATCCGTATTTTGAAACAAAACCAAGAATTCACGTTTTAGTGCAAACGAGAGGATAGGCGCCAAGGGAGTGGCGCCTAGGTGAATTTTTTGTGATTTTCAAGTATTCCGGATGAGGCTTGATTACTGGTATTTGGGTCCAGGGATTATCTTAGGTTATGGTCTTAATTAATGTAAGTTATAAGGTGTGTAATTATTGGTCTTTAATCGTGGTGGCGGAATAGGGTTAGAGTGCAGGCTAGGCGCCACGAGGGTGGTGCCTAAGTGATTGTTTGTTGGTTCGTAAGCTTTGGATCTTAAGGTTATTTTTACACTGAAACTTTATGGGATTGGATGTCTCAGTGGGAAATGTATCTTCGTATTCAATTGGGATTTGTTTGAACGTCAATTAATAAGGCTAAGTCGTGAATTGGGTTTTTCTGAAAACGGGGAAGCTGGGCGCCCAGGGTGTGGTGCCAAGGTGGATTTGGTAGATGGGCGCCCAAGGGGTGGCGCCCAGGTGAACTGTTTTGTGGTTCAGGTCGGTTTCGTGTTTTCTAGGTTGATTTGAGGTTGAACTTTTATGGTTTGATGTACTTTAAATTAAAAGTGTTTTACTATGTTGTATTGATTAGGATTAAATTAGGTTTCAATTAAATAGGTTTCTTAGTGATTAGAGAAGGCTGGGCGCCAAGAGGGTGGTGCCCAGGTGGATGTGGCAGGACAGGCTTCTAGGGGGTGGCGTCCAAGTGTTTGTCTTGTGTGTTTCGCGTTTCTTAGGTCAATTCAAGTTTAAATTGATTAATATTTCAAGCCTTGTTAAGTTAAAAAAGTTTTATTATATTCATTGGGATTGGTTTAAGGTCTTAATTAGTGAGGTTAGGTTTTGGTTAAAGCTCATTTGGTTGTGGACAAGATGGGCGCCCGAGGAGTGGTGCCTACGTGGAATTCAGTAGGGTGGGCACCCAGGGAATGGCGCCCAGGTGATTGTGCTTTGAGTTTTAGGTTTTGTGTTCTTTTTAGGTTAATTCAAGGTTGAGATTGATTTAAGTTTACAGGTTTTTCAAGTTAAAAATATTTTATTATGTGAATTAGGATTGGTTTAAGGTATTAGTTAATTAGATTAAGTTTAGTTGGAGTTCCTTAGGGACTGAACAGACTAGGCGCCTAGGGGACGGTGCCCAGGTGGACTTGGCTGGATGGACGCCCAGGGGGTGGCGCCCAGGTGAATGTTTTTTTTTCGTGGTTTGAGTTGGTTCGATGTTTTAGGTTAGTTCGGATTTCTGGTTTTAGTTGTTTTAAATCCCAAGGGAGTTCCGGTGTATTGATTTGGGTCGAGATTTGAAATTAATAGGGATTTGGTGGTCCGGGGGCTAAAATGTGACTTGGGCGCACCTGTGGTAGCGTCTAAGTCCTTCTGGTGTACTTGGGCGCACCTGTGGTGGTGCCCAAGTGATTGGTTTGTGGGCTTTGGTCGTTCTCGGGAATTCATTCACTTGGACTTTGAGTTTCAGGTGATCTACGTCAATAAGTATGATAGTGATTAGAGTTCGGGAGTAGAAGCGCAATCGAAGTGCATCCTGGGGTTGGAATGAGACTTGGGCGCACCTGTGGTGGTGCCCAAGTGCTTCTTGATGACTTGGGTTTTGGTTATTCCACGGATTCGTTCACTTGGATTTTGAGATTTTAGGTTATCTACGTCAATAAGTATGATAGTGATTAGAGTTCGGGAGTCAAAATGCAACCAAAGTGCATCCCGGGGTTGGAATGAGGCTTGGGTGCACTTGTGGTGGCGCCCGGGTGTGTTGGGTGACTTGGGCACACCTGTGTCGGCCTACTAGGGTAGCTTCTAGTTCGATGATTTCTAGGGTATTTTAAAGTCGATTTCGAGTATTCTAAGTCGTGTCTAGGTTGGGGGGGGGGGGGTTGTTATTATCTGGTTGTGATTTATCTATTGTTTTAATTAGGTCTTGATTTAGGGTCTTGATTAATTAGGGATTGGGAGTTTGATTAATTAGGGTTTGATTAATTGGGGCTTTAGATTACTGATTTCAATTAAGGTTGAATTAGATGTCTCAATTAGGTGTTTCAAATTATGGGTTTTTAGCTTAAGGTTAATTAAATTTATTAATTTACTTAGGCATGAATAGAATAACCTAGGATCCTCTACTTAATGTCTACTCTTTTTTTTTTTTTTGGATTTTTCTATTTCTTTCAATCTCCTTTTTTTTTCTCTTCTCTAATTACTAAAGAGCAAGATGAGCAGGGAAGAATTTTATGATTTTATATATATATATATTTTGGTATTTTATGCAAAAGCAATGCAACCAAAACTGTGATGATTTGATAATCGAAGTCCAGAAGTTCAGTAATAAGTCATGTTCAGTAATAAGTCATAGTCATCACAGAGACTCAACAACAAACTAAATGAAATGCAAGATATAGAAAATGCGGGTCGAAAGGCGAACTGGGGACTTGGGCGCCACTGTGTGTCTACTGTCACAGCCCCGCCTAACTTAGCATGAAATTGTTCGCTTTGGCCCATGTGTATGAGCGAGGACTTCCCAGGAGGTCACCCATCCTAGTACCGCTCCCCCCCCTGAGCACACTTAACTTCGGAGTTCTTACTGTTTTCGAGGCCGCACGGTTTTAAAAGGCCTCATGCTATTTAATATGGGGTTTGACTTATAAGCCCAGGGTTAGGACTTGGATATTTCCGATGCGGGCTTACGGAGACTCACCGTTTGAGGCCCGTGGTTGACACACTACGCCCCATGGTTAAGGGTACCGCTCAGACCAAGTTCTCACATTCTCCCCCACCGAAAATAGAGTCGTCCTCGGCTCTGATACCAACTGTCACAGCCTCGTCCAACTCAACATGAAATTGTCCGCTTTGGCCCACATACATGAGCGAGGACTTCCCAAGAGGTCACCCATCCTAGTACCACTCCCGCTCGAGCACGCTTAACTTCGGAGTTCTTACGGTTTTCGGGGACACACGGTTTTAAAAGGCCTCATGCTAAGTTAATACGGGGTTTGACTTATAAGCCCAGGGTCAGGACTTAGATATTTCCGATGCGGGCTAACGGAGACTCACCGTTTGAAGCCTGTGGTTGACATGCTACGCCCCTTGGTTAAGGGTAATGCCCGGACCAAGTTCTCACGTCTATCGCAACCCTGGACAGGGTTAAAGCACCCAATCCGGGCTCGCGGGGTTTAAGTGATGATAGTATGATGGTTACAATGATACATACATTTAATTTCCCACAGGGTTCCGCGGTGAGGATTCTCACACATGTGCACAAGTCATTCACTTTCAAGATTGCGGAAGCATGTAGCAAGTCAAATTGGTAACTCATCCCATATTACAAGACTGATAAACACATATAGATGACATGACGTCAGAGAGTGAGTAATATTCATAATGGCATTCCCAAAATATAAAGTTAAGAGTTTATACAAAGTGTAAGTTGATTAAACATTCCAAAAAAATAACGACCAATAAAGGTCGGTACAACTCAAAAGAATCTATCAAAAGATATCAATCAATAAACCCCCAAAATGTGTCGTAACTCATAGCTAAACCCAATGTCTAAATGACATTGTCAGCTTGCCATTCAACTAGCTGTTGCGGCTCACCAGTCGCTCCCTTCGGCTCCTTCTCAATGGTAACGGGATCTGGACCTGAGTACCACAAAAATGGATCAGACATGACGGTCTGGCAGGTGAGTGAATAGATATCACAATAAGATAAATCGAAAGAGTAATTTAGAAGACATTAAAATCGATCAAAGCATTCATTTCCATAAGAACAAGATACATCATTTATCTAAAACATATGTGCAAGATAAAACATGTGGGGTATCAATGATCAGGGAACTATGTGAGGCCCCGCCCCTGGTGGGCCCTCAGTTTGATTTAAATAATAATTAATAAGGTATTTTAAACTTTAATATGCTATTTAATAGGAAATTAGTGGTATGGATCCTAATATTCCTAAGTTTTAGATTGTAGCTTTTGTTTAATTTTAATAGATAGATTAGATTAGATTTTTTATTATCATTAGCACTAGTGGGAAGGCCATGAGAGTTGGAACATTCTAGAACCCCACCAAATTACCCAAATACCCATGGCCCAATTTCATTTTCATTTGGAACCAAAATACCCTTTTGGTAATTAGTCTAAAACCCTAAATTATATAACCTAAGTTATTGCAACATTAGCCTAAACCCTAATTGCCTCTCATCTCTCTCGATTAACCTATCTTCTTCCCCAAGCAACCCTAATCCCCCAAAATCCCAGCACAAGGAGGCTAGGAGACCAGCCCCAATTTCAGCTACAACTCTATTAGAAGCTTGGATTCTCTTCTCTCTCTCTCTACTCTATCACCAATTTTAAAACTAAGGCAAGTACCCTATGCAATTTCATTAGATGCATGCTCTTCTTCCTTGTTTCTGTAATTACATTTCAATTTGCTGATAATGCTAGTTTAGATCATCTCTTGAGCTTGTTTTCATGGTAAAATGGCCATTGATGGATGGGTGTGCCCATTTGGAAAATCAATGGCCCGAATGGATGGTGGATGGAGGTTATTGGAGTGGTTTTGTGTTTATTTGTGTGAATGTGATAAATGGAGAAGGTTTGGAATGGATTGGATGAGAATTGGATTGAAAAAAGGGAAAATCCAGAATTCTGGAATTGCAGCTCACTGCGTGCACCCGTTCGACCGGCCCCTAACTCTGTCGACCGGGCACACTAAGTTCAGGGAAAAACCAAGTCCCAGTTAGTTTTTGCAGTACTTTACAGATAGTGTACCCAGTCGACCGAACCCTGTACCCGGTCGACCGGATACACAGGATGCAGCAGAGTTAACTGAGACCTGTATTTTCTCAGACAGTCAGGAATTTAGTGTACCCGGTCGACATCACGGCCATGATGTCGACCGGACACATAGGGAAACCTGCAAGACCCCCCAGCTGTTTGGCGTCAGGTCTCAGTGGACCTGATCGACATCACGGCCATGATGTTGACCGGGGACACTGTAGATGTCGACCTGGGAGGTTAACATCCGGTTCACACGGTCGACATCTCTGGGTGTGATGTCGACCGGGCAAACTATGAACAGCGAATTTTCTAGACTTCAATATTTGTGATGTTTGATTATATGTGGGGTCTATTGACTATCCAAATAGCCTTCCATCAAGTGTACCACACACGAATCAATGACATCGCTCAGCCTTGACTCGTGGGGTCCACCAATTGAGGTTTTAGGATTCGAATCATCAATGACTCGAACTTTAATTGTAGTCCATGGTGTCCACAACTTCAGGAGCACTAGATTTACCATTTTTGACACCTGAGGCTACGGTTAGGGATCCAATCATGTGATGAGGCCTGAACCAAGAGTGGGTCACTACCTAGGATTGGTCCTTTGTTTATTTCCACTTGATTCCATGTTTTGAGGATTCTTGTGTTATTCTTCTCTCTTGTCCTTGTTATTGTCTCAACTTATTAATTAATGGAAATTGGAGGACCTGAACCTATGATTACTTGAGGTGACCCTATGTTGTGTTTGGAGATAATTGACCCGTGTCTGTATCTAGACGGGCCCTCATAAGGCCTAAGATTGGGAATGTGGAACCCTAGATTGGAGAGGTTAGTCTTTAATGGTTTGATTAGCTCATTGGGTATGAGCATGTGATGAATACTTGTGTAATGGACATGGTATGGTACTTGTGTTACCTCAGGCCACGGTTGTGAGCCTTGTAGTGGATCCAATGATGTTGGACTTGGACTTGGATATTGGACTGTATCCCATGTTGTTGTACTATAACCTTTTAGAGACTTGGTTAGGACCTTGCTCACGCAAGATAAACCTAGACAGACACAGACCCATACTTGATTCCCGAGTCGGCACTAAACATTCACTCAGTTGTTCTAAGCTCAGCCAGTGGATTGATTATCTCTGGTAGGAGCTATATTCTGGTTACTTAGAGCTATCATGATAAGCTGTGATTAGACGGACGGTGTGATACCGCGTCCGGGTTAATCTGATAAAGGGGTTTGATCGGTGCGATAAAGGGGTGTGATCGGTGTTATGTATATTGTATGTTATGATTATTTCAGGGCTGTTATCCCTTGTATGGTTATTACCTTTTCCCCACCGCAAACTGTTTATAGTATGGTACGTTTACAGTACGGGAGGGCCGTGACATAATATCCCGTGGTGTATCTAACTTGTGTGAATGTGCCCCTTTGTTGTCTGATTAGATTAGTGTACTTACATTTCTGACTCTAAACTGCTATTATTGCTCAACTGCTTAGATCTTGTACCTTGTTACTCATATGATTATATACCTGTCGTTTCTCTCTTTTGTTGTGTACATCTGGTGTTATCTGCACATGGTGCCTTGCCAGATCTTTGAATCTGACCCATCTTTGGTGCTTAGGTCCCGACCATGATCCCGAGGGTGACGCGATCTACGAGGCGCCTGTAGTTGGTGACTATGCGATCTACCCAAGTGGTCGAGCCGGAGGATGGAGCGCCTGCATAGGGGGGTTGAGTGCAGATTGTTTTTGGATTTGAGAGCATTTTTGTAGTGAGACATGGGTAGATAGCATGATATGTATAAATACTTTGATAACTACTTTGAGATTTCTATCAGGCTTCCGCACTTTTACATCTGATTTATATGCTTGATATTATTGCTTCCGCTATCTTTTATTACGCTTCCGCATTACAACTGTTGATTATAATGTTGTTTAAAAGTTTCAAAAATTTGACCTCACTGCGGACTACGATCTTGGAAGTTCTCGGTTTTTCCGGGAAGTAGCGCTCCAACTTCGGGTACCTTAGCATTATCTACGGTATTCGGAATTTGGGCGTTACATTTTTTGTGTCAAAGCGGGCAAGTCTTTAGGACGTAGTGAGGATTTTAGCGTTGGGATACGTGTAAGGACGATGGATTGGGTAGAATCAGTATAAGTCCTAAGTGTTATACATAAACTAATACAATTACACTCTCTTGACAGATGTTGGGAGAAGAGCCACCACAGATGACACCAGCAGCCAGAGATCCACCGGATTTCGAGGCGAGGTTTCAGCAGTTCCTTCAGGCATTCCTTGTCTCGTAGGAGACACAGGCTATGGCGCGCCAGCAGCAGACTGAGGACTTTGCGTAGTTCCAGGCGTAGGTCTTAGATGTCGTGGAGAGGGTAGCTCGCCCAGACCGGGCAGTTCCTATTCTGGAGGTGGACCCGAATGTCATTTTCGAGAAGTTCCTGAAAAGGGGATCGCCAGAGTTTACGGGTACAGAGGATCCCCTAGTGGCTGACGATTGGATCGTCCGGATGGAGAAGATCTTCAGGGTTTTTAAGTGCTCAGGACGTCAGAGGATGTAGCTGGCAGCCTATATGTTTAGGAGCGTGGCCGAGGATTGGTGGAGGACCGTGCAGCGTCCTTATGAGCTGATTGGAGATGAAGCAGCATGGACCTCTTTTCGGACAGACTTCCTCCGGAAGTTCATCCCCATCCCCATCCGAGGTCAAAAGATGAGGGAGTTCAAGGACCTTGTCCAGGGAGACATGACCGTCTATCAGTATGAGCTCCGTTTCACCAAGCTCTCCCGATTTGCCGAGGCCCTTATCACGCCAGAGTCGCAGAGAGTCCGACGGTTTGCCGAGGGACTTAGAGCTAACATTCAGTTGCATATGTCGTGTGTCGACGGCGTTACATATGAGGATGTTGTAAAGAAGGCCTATTGGGCCGAGGAGCACCTCCAGCGAGTCGAGGCCATGCACCAGCAGAAGCGGGTTAGGACTGCTCCCCCACGACAGCAGCCCCCAGTGCATCGGTAGCATCAGCAGTATCGGAGACATGGGCCAGCAGGCCAGGCGGCATAGTACCCACAGTGACAGCAGCACTGCCCGCACAGCGCGTGTTACGATTGTGGCGACCCCGGGCATATTGCCAGGCTTTCCCCCTCCGCCCAGAGCAGCCCCCTATGCTACAGCTTCCCGCACCTTCGAGAGCCCCAGCTCCAGTTGCTGCCAGCCTATCCGTCAGGTTGCCTAAGTAGCCCAGCCACCGCAGCAGCAGTATCGTGCCCAACAGCAGGCGTGCGTTCCACAGCAGCAACCACGAGGGCAGCACTATCAGCGTGGGCGTCACCAGAGGCACCATGGGCAGCAACGCCAGCAGCAGAGGCCCCAGGCAGCAGGGCAGGTCTTCGCGACGCCGAGGCAGCAGGGAACGTGGTCAAAGGTACACTTTTCATTTGTGATCAGCTTGCTAGAGTATTTCTTGACCCCGGTGCGACGCGTTCATATGTATCTTCAGCTTTTGCCTTAGTCCTTGGTAGAGTAGGGGAGGAGTTACCCTGCACACTAGTAGTCTCTACACCCGTGGGTAAGAGCGTAGTATGCCAGACTTACCACCCCAGATGCCGAGTGTAGATTGGGGAGTGCATTTTGTTTGCATATCTGATCGTGTTACCCATGCATGACTTCGACGTCATTTTAGGGATGGACTGGTTGGCCAGATACCGAGTAGTGATGGATTGCTTCGAGAAAATAGTCAGATTCACTATCGACGACTCAGATGACACAATGGAGTTTGTAGGCGAGAGGAGACCACCCCGCACCGGATGATCTCAGCACTGAAGGCTGAGAGGATGATGAAGGCAGGATGCGACGGCTACATCGCGTTCATATCAAAGGACAAGAAGTCCAAGGGAGTGGAGATTCCTGTAGTATGCGAGTTTCCAGATGTGTTTCTCGATGAGATCCTGGGATTACCTCCAGTCAGAGAGATCGACTTCACCATCGAGCTTGCACCAGGCACAGCACCGATCTCTAGGGCTCCTTATCGCATGACTCCAGCAGAGCTGCGAGAGTTGAAGACCCAGTTAAAGGAGTTGCTGGAGAAGGGTTTCATCAGGCCGAGCATGTCCCCATGGGGTGCGCCAGTGCTCTTTGTGAAGAAGAAGGATGGATCGATGAGGATGTGCATCGACTACCACCAGCTGAATCAGGCGATAGTGAAGAACAAGTATCCTCTTTTGAGAATCGACGAGCTCTTCGACCAGCTTCAGGGTGCTCAGCACTTCTCGAAGATAGACTTGAGATCGGGATGCCATCAGCTGCGAGTCAGAGAGCAGGACGTGCAGAAGACAGCGTTTCGTACACGCTATGGGTACTATGAGTTCTTAGTGATGCCGTTCGGATTGACTAATGCGCCAGCAGTGTTCATGGCTCTGATGAACAAGATCTTCGCACCGAACCTCGACAACTTCACGATTGTGTTCATTGATGACGTGCTAGTTTACTCACAGTCCAGAGAGGAGCACGAGCAGCATTTGAGGACGTCTCTACAGTTGTTGCACTACAACCAGCTGTACGCGAAGCTTAGCAAGTGTGAGTTTTGGTTGGAGAAAGTGGTTTTCCTCGGACATATCATCTCCAAGGATGGAATGCCAGTGGATCTAGCTACGGTCGACGCAGTGGTGAGCTGGAAGAGATCGGAGAACGTCACCGAGATTCGGAGTTTTCTTGGTTTAGCAGGCTACTACTGCAGATTCGTTAAGAGTTTCTCTACAGTCTCAGCGCCATTGACCAAGTTGACGAGGAAGGATGTACCGTTTGTATGGTCTGACGCTTGCGAGGACAGCTTTTAGGAGCTGAAGGAGAGACTGACGTCAGCGCCGATATTCTCATTACCATCCGGGAGTGGTGGATTTGTTATCTTTACAGACGCTTCAGGGACATACCTTGGATGTGTCTTGATGCAGCACGGGAAGGTCATTGCCTACGGATCATGACAGTTGAAAGAGCACGAGAAGAAGTACGCTACACATGACTTGGAGCTAATAGCAGTTGTGTTTACACTGAAAACGTGGCGTCACTATCTTTATGGGGAGCAGTTCGAAGTTCATTCGGACCATTGCAGCTTGCAGTACTTGTTTACCCAGAGTGGCCTCAACAACCGACAGAGGCGATGGATGGAGTACATCATGGATTACGACTTCCCTATCAAATACCATCCGGGTAAGGCGAATGTCATGGCAGATGCTTTGAGCAGGAAAGCCGCCCTAGTTAGTTTTCTAGCAGCAGAGGGTGTATGGACTGATGTCTTTAGAGACCTAGATGTTCAGTTCCAGCCGCTTAGCGACAGAGTTATGCTTGCTACCATGTCCGCATGGGAACCAAAGTTGTTGGGAAAGGTCAAGGACAGTCAATGTAGCGATCCCGACCTTGTCAGAGTGATCGAGCATATTGACCAGAGGCCAGAGTTCAGACTTATTGGTGGAGTGCTCTATTATCAGGACCGATTGTGCGTGCCAGATGTTCGAGAGCTGAAGGATGAGATCCTAGCAAACGCGTATCATAGGAGATACTCGATTCACCCAGGCAGCACCAAGATGTACCAGAACCTGAGGAGCTACTACTGGTGGAACAACATGAAGAAGGAGATCGCAGGCTACGTATCCAGATGCTTGACATGCTAGCAGATCAAGGCCGAACATCAGAAGCCACCAGGATTACTACACCAGCTTGACATACCCTAGTGGAAGTGGGAGCATATTACGATGGACTACTTCCAACTACCAGAAGGCGTAGTGATGGCATATGGGTTATAGTAGACCGGTTGACTAAGTCAGCTCACTTCTTGCCAATTTCGATGAGAGCAGGACTTGATGTCTTAGCTAAGCTGTACGTGGATGAGATTGTCTCTTTGCATGGAGTTCCAGCATCGATTGTATCAGACAAAGACCCGCGTTTCACTTTACACTTCTGGGAGAGCTTACAACAGGCTTTGGGCACTAAGTTGAGCTTCAGTACCGCTTACCACCCCCAGACAGATGGACAAACCGAGCGTACCAACCAGACACTTGAGGACTTGTTGAGAGCTTGTGTCTTGGATTACAAGGAGAACTGGGAGGATTGTCTACCACTCTGCGAGTTTGCCTACAATAACAGCTACCATTTGAGCATCAAGATGAAACCTTTCGAGGCGTTGTATGGAAGGAGATGCAAGACCCCAGTTTGCTGGGAAGAGGTTAGAGTTAGGAGTTTCCATGGACCATCCTTGGTTGGCGACACCAGTGAGAAGATCCGACAAATAGTCGAGAATTTAAAAGTCAGCCGTAGCCACCAGAAGAGCTATGTAGACAACCGACGCAGACCTCTCGAGTTTTAGCAGGGAGACAAAGTGTTTCTGAAGGTTTCCCCAGCAAGAGGTACTCTCAGATTCGGCGAGAAGGGTAAGCTAGCGCGGAGATATGTTGGACCGTTAGAGATTAGGACCAGGATTGGAGACGTGGCTTATAAGCTTCAGCGACCCCAAGAGTTATCAGGAGTTCATGATGTCTTCCATGTTTCCATGTTGAAGAAGTACGTTGAGGATCCTACTCACGTTCTACACTATCAGCCACTCGACATTCAGCCAGACGCATCGTACGTTGCCAAGCCAGTTGCCATCATCGACACCAAGGAGCAGGTGCTTCAGATCCGAACCATCCATTGGGTGAAGATCCAGTGGGAACATCACACTCTGGAGGAGGCTACGTGGGAGCTACGCGACCAGGTGGAAAGAGACTATCCACATCTTCTACCTCAGGTATGCTCTGACTTTGTTTTTACATTTGGGGACAAATGTTTTAAAAGGAGGGAGTGATGTGAGGCCCCACCCCTGGTGGGCCCTCATTTTGATTTAAGTAATAATTAATAAGGTACTTTATACTTTAATATGCTATTTACACTACAACAACTTTCACTTTTAGCGACGTTTTTTAGCGATGTTTTTATAAATTCATCGGTAAAGAGTACTATTTACCGACGTACAAAATCTCGTTGCAAAAAGTAGACTTTTACCGACGTTTTTCTAAAAACGTCGCTAAAAGTCCTACTTTTGCCGACGTTTTATATAAAACATAGGCAAAAGATGACTTGTACCGACGTTTTTTAGAAAATCGTCGGTAAAGTTCAATCTTAAAATTAAATTATTTTCAAAGGAAAGTAAAAATCAAAGATTATTACCGACGAATTATAAAACGTTGCTAAAATCCTACTTTTACCTACTTTTTATATAAAACGTCGGGAAAATGCTGACTTTTTTTAAAAAACTATTACCAACGTTTTTAAATTCATCGGTAAAATCATCACTTTTTATTTTTTTTTAAATAATAAAAATAAAATAATTTTTACTAACGTTTAATATAAACGTCGGTAAATGTTTATTTTCCCACTCCCTCTGAAAGCCCTCTTTTTTCTCTCCTCGCTCATTTTTTTCTCTCCCTCTCCCCCGCTTCCTCCTCTGTTCCGCCCTGCGCCCGCCTGCACACCACTCCCTCTCGCCGTCGGTTCTCTCTCTCTCTCTTCCTCTCTTCTCTTCTTCCTCCCCTGTTCCTCTCCTCTCCTCTGCCTTTTTCATTTTCATTCTCTCTTCTCTCCTCTCCTCTCCTCGGTCTTTCCCCCCTTTTTCATTTTCATTCTTTCTTTCATTTCTTTCTTTCTTTCTTTCTTTCTCGTCGCTTCAGGTGGAGGCAGAGGAGAGTGAAGTGCAGAGCTGAGTGGAGGAAGAAGAGGAAAGGAGGAGGAGCAATGCCCGTGTCTGCCGTCGCCCAGGTGAGTGGGTCTCAACCCTTCTTTCCAATTTTTTTTTTTTTTTATGCCTGCTGCGGTTGTTTGAGGTGGAGTCTGAGTGAGCAGCAGAGGAAAAGAGGGAGGAGAGAGAGGGCCAGGTAGGTGGTTTTACTTCCTTCCTATTTCTATTCTTTATTCTCTCCTTCTTTTCTCTTTTTTTTTTCTTTTTTGTTTTTGCTAACCTGCTGTTGCCGTTTCAGGTGGAGACAGAGCGAAGAGCAGGAAGAGTAGAGGAGAGGAAGGGAAAGGAGAGGAGGAGAGGAATAGGGCCAGGTATGTGTGTTCCAACCTCCTTTTCCTACTTCAATGTTCTTTAGTTTTTTCATGGGAACTATTTTCTTTAACTACAATGTGGTATCAAAATGTTTTTTGTGGGTTTTGTTGGATAATGTCTTTGGATGTGGATCTTTTTTTCATTTTAGTTTTTGATGTTTCTATGATTTGAATCTTGAGGCTTGTACTGTGGGTGGATCAAATTCATCAAATGTGCCAAATTCCTTGTTCGCGGCAGATGCAGCCACATGAGCTACAGTTGTGGCCCGAACTTCATTCGTATTTTCGGACGGAGAGGATGTTTTAGGTGCTGGTGCTGCTGCAGTGGGTCCTCCATCCCTTTTATTTTAGAAAGGTCAGTAAGTGATTATGATTATGAAGCAATGATGCATAAATATGGAAAAGAAATTACCTGTCTCTGAACTTCATTTACTGTTTCTTCATAACTAGGAGGTGCACTATGATTTGGTTCAGATAATCTGCGCTCAAGCTGCCTGGTTTAAATTTGAAAAAAGAAAAAAACAAACAAATAAATGGAAGTGCAATATATGAGGTTAAAGGCTGAATCTACTTTGCTCAAAGTTTGGACTACAAAGTGGAAAAACAACTTCTAAGATGGCAACTTTTGTAAAAGGGTCAATGGGAGTTCAAATTTCTTGAGAGTCACCTTTCATCTGGAGAAGGTTCATCAGCTCTACCACCACCGCCTCTGCAAAAACAAACTTTAGATAACCATTGACTTCAAGATTGGGACAGTTATGACCTTCAAGTTAAATGTTGCTTCAGCACAGTCCACAAAAGTTGCAATATATTATAGTAACAACCATTAGAAAATAGAGAAATTGGTGCTTCATGGGATAAAGGGTATATGGAAGACATTTTACACCACAACAAATGAAGAGCAACAAATGGTTCCCTTGCTATGATGCCTAGATACAGCATTCCCAAATTTTGACACTTGCTACACTTTTCAACAAGTAAAGTCTTCAGAGGAAGGTAGCAACTAGCAACCCTTTCATTAGGAAGGCTGGCCTCAGTCCCATCTATATAAAAGTTGCAGACCTCAAAGTGTTGTGTGATCGTTAATGTCTTTGTTGGTGGAAGTGGTGAATTGTCCACCTTATTTCTAATTACACCATGTATTGAGTCCAGAATTAATTTTTGCAGTTTCAAGAATAAAAATGATAATCTCATTTTCAGTTTGGACTTAGTCTTGGCTGCTACCAGATTATATAGATATAACTTGGTAAAGTTAGACCTAGACTCTGTTTTCTATGTCAAAGCTCCCATCCCCAACTTTTACAAGAAAGGATAAAAATGGGTTTATGAAAACCCTGCTTTGATCATTGATTGTCTCAGTGTAGTTGCACTGCATCAACTTGGCTGGTGCCTATAGAGACTTGTCTGAGTTGGTTCCAGTCACATGGAATATGATGATCTAAGTGCCAGCAGTTTTTGTGTTCTTGAATCTGGATTATATACTAGACCTTAGGGGTGCAAACTTAGGAGTTTGATGTGGCCGAGCCAAACGGTTTTAGCCTGCTTTTATTTTCATGAATCTTTTATAGTCCCGACCTGTTGCTAACATTATTCATTTCACTGAAGATGTCTAGTTTTGCATTGGTTCATCTTGCTTGTGTTTTAGGATGATTACTTAGGCCAAGACCTGTGTTTTCACTCTTGAATCTTGATTCACCCAAAGTTCAAGATTAGTTATGTAGTTCTAGGTGTGTAGCATTTTCACATAATAATGTTGGACCTTGAAATCTAATGAATTCTTATTGCTATGATTTCATATTTATGCTTTATTATGCATTGGTTTGTTTTTGCTGTTGTTGTTGCTGCTGCTTTTCTTTTATTTAATCTATCTTTGAAGTCTGACTTGTGAATTCTTATCTCCAGCTTTAAATGTGTTATGTTACCCGGGTATTAGACACTCTAATGGGTGCAAATACCATTTCTGACACATAATTTTCAAGTATAAATCCCATAATCCAACAATGACCTAATGTTGTAATCAGACTACAGAATGAGTGATTAAGTATTATGTCCGTGCTTTGGAATTAGAACTTGGTATTTTATGAAGTAATTGACTGGATATTTTTAGCGTCATTTGGTTCTCCATGTGTATAAGGAGGCAAATATCCTATTAGATGCTCGGTTTGGCCATGGAATAAGTAACCAATAGAAGACTTATTAAATTCTTTTGTTAGATCTTGCTGATGATAGTAAGTAATTAGTCCAAAATGTTTGGGTTGTATGAGTCACAAGGAGGTCCTATTATCATGTCCCAGGTGAGTGAATGGAATATGGAATAATTATCTGATTTTTCCTCTATGGATCTTTTTTGGAAAATGGGTCTGTTTTGTTTCAGTCCACTGGACTCTCTTTCTCTCTCAGTTTTGTTTGTATGATGAAAAACTGATGGGTCCTCTCTTATGTTGGTGGCAAGAAGAGAATGAATATGGGCCAATGGAGTATGAGCTTGGTGCTCCCGGTAGAGCGTATGCGACATTGGCGGCGAACATGGCAGTCAGTCTTAAGACTGGTGTCCCATGGGTCACGTGTAAGCAGGAAGATGCCCCAGATCCAGTTGTAAGCACTTCTGTTCTGCCTCCCTTTTTCTCATATTCTTTGTTTGATGCCCCACTGCATTTAAAATAAGTGTTGAGTGGACTAAAACACAAGTTAGTTCTTGCATTTAACATGGCTGTATTTTCATCCTCTCTGATTTGATCTCCAGCTGTGTCTTTTCTATTGGCATTTAAGAGTGGGTTGGATGCGTAATGCATAGTTATTTTTTGGGTGATGGAAGATGGAAATCACATTAATGAATGTCAACAACCAAGACTATTATCAATTAGCAAAGTAGAAAGGTTTTCTGCACAATGTGTTTTTTCAATTTATGCATCACCCAGAAAAGGCATAGTAGAACAGAATACATTCTGCCAAACTATTTCAAGCCATTTGGCAATTGGTTTCCATCTAAGAACTACCTTAACTTTCCTAGCATTTGAGCTTTGTTATAATAGTATTGACGTAGATGCCATTAACAGTTTCAAGCTTTTCTTTACTTTGATCTTCTTAATTTGTTGGGACGTGGTCATTGGAGATTCTTTCGGGCTCTGAAGACTAAATTCTAAGTGTAATGCAGTTGGAGCTTTTGGTGTCTTTGTAGTTGTAGTAAATTAACTTCTCTTCCATGGTATATCCTTTATCTATTTCTTTTTTAAGTTATATAACTCCTGCCAATATTACAACAGATCAATTCCTGCAATGGTTTTTACTGTGATTACTTCTCTCCCAACAAGAATTACAATCCCAAGTTATGGACAGAAGCTTGGAGTGGCTGGTAACTGTGTTTATAGCTCATGCAATCTTTGAGTCCCTTTTTGAATTAATTCTGTTTCTACTAGATTTTCACGAGGAACAGAATATTTGTAAGGATTTAGACTGCTTATTTTATGCACTCCATCCGTTTGTTATAGGTATACAAAGTTTGGGGGTCTAGCTCCACATCGACCGGTTGAAGATTTAGCATTTGCTGTGGTGAGATTTATTTAGAAAGGTGGATCATTCATCAATTATTACATGGTAAGTGGGCCCATTTTCCTGTTAATGAATGCAGTAACTTTGATCAATTCAATTGAAAATTTCTATCTGTTGAAACTGAGACTTGTAACTACTTTAGCAAAAAAAAAAAAAAAAAAAGAAAAAAACCTGCAACTGAGACCTGTATATGGTCTTCTTATTGAAGTGGATTCTTTCCCAACTCAAAATTTGTCTCCACAGCTATTGACCTGTATATCAAGCTACTGAATTTACATTAGTGCAGCAACCTTCATTCGTGAGGCCAAACACAGTGTGCATCCTATTTGTAAGTTTCTGCCTACTCAGTCCCAATATATGTGTAAATAATAATAAATTTTTTTATTTTTCGTTTTACTTTTGTAGCCGAAAAAAAAAAGGTTAGGAAAAGTATTTTATTTTTTTTATTTTTCTTTTTACTTTTGCCGCCGAAAAAAAACGTCGGGAAAAGTATTTTATTTTTATATTTATATTTTTACTTTTGCCGACGAGAAAAAAAACGTCGGGAAAAGTATTTTATTTTTTTTATTTTTATTTTTTATTTTTGCCGACGAAAAAAAAAATGTAGGGAAAGGTATTTTATTTTTTTATTTTTCTTTTTACTTTTGCCGACGAAAAAAAACGTCGGGAAAAGTATTTTATTTTTATATTTATATTTTTACTTTTGCCGACGAAAAAAAAAATGTCTGGAAAAGTATTTTATTTTATTTTTTTTATTTTTTACTTTTGCCGACGAAAAAAAAAATGTAGGGAATGGTATTTTATTTTTTTATTTTTCTTTTTTACTTTTGCCGACGAAAAAAAACATCGGTAAAAGTATTTTATTTTTATTTAGGTTTCTTTTTACTTTTTCCCGGCGAAACAAAAATGTCGGGAAAATTATTTTATTTTTTTATTTTCTTTTTACTTTTGTCGACGAAAATAAAACGTCGGTAAATAATTCGTTATTTTTATTTCATTTTCCTTTTGATTTGGCCGACGAAAAAAAACGTCAATAAAAGTCAAATAATCGTCGGTAAAAATTTATTTTTGCCGACAGAAAATAATTTTGTCGGTAAAAGGTTTTATCCATGAGTTTTTACCGACGTCTGGCCGATGAAAATATTTTCGTCGGTAAAGGCTTTTACCAACGTTTTTTTGACTTTTGGCGACGAAAAATTTCGTAGCTAAATCTGTAAACTGTTGTAGTGTTAATAGGAAATTAGTGGTATAGATCCTAATATTCCTAAGTTTTAGATTGTAGCTTTTGTTTAATTTTAATAGATAGATTAGATTAGATTTTTTATTATCATTAGCACTAGTGGGAAGGGCTTGAGAGTTGGAACATTCTAGAACCCCACCAAATTACCCAAATACCCATGGCCCAATTTCATTTTCATTTGGAACCAAAATACCCTTTTGGTAATTAGCCTAAAACCCTAAACTATATAACCTAAGTTATTGCAACATTAGCCTAAACCCTAATTGCCTCTCATCTCTCTCAATTAACCTATCTTCTTCCCCAAGCAACCCTAATCCCCCAAAATCCCAGCACAAGGAGGCTAGGAGACCAGCCCCAATTTCAGCTACAACTCTATTAGAAGCTTGGATTCTCTTCTCTCTCTCTCTCTCTCTCTCTACTCTATCACCAATTCTAAAACTAAGGCAAGTACCCTATGCAATTTCATTACATGCATGCTCTTCTTCCTTGTTTCTGTAAACACATTTCAATTTGCTGATAATGCTAGTTTAGATCTTCTCTTGAGCTTGTTTTCATGGTAAAATGGCCATTGATGGATGAGTGTGCCCATTTGGAAGTTCAATGGCCCGGCTGGATGGTGGATGGAGGTTATTGGAGTGTTTTTGTGTTTATTTGTGTGAATGTGATGAATGGAGAAGGTTTGGAATGGATTGGATGAGAATTGGATTAAAAAAGGGGAAAATCCAGAATTCTGGAATTGCAGCTCACTATGTGCACCCGGTCGACCGGCCCCTAGCTCGGTCGACCGGGCACACTAAATTCAGGGAAAAACCAAGTCCCAGTTAGTTTCTGCAGAACTTTACAGACAGTGTACCCGGTCGACCGGACCCTGTACCCGGTCGACTGGATACATAGGATGTAGCAGAGTTAACTGAGACCTGTATTTTCTCAGACAGTCAAGAATTTAGTGTACGCGGTCGACATCACGGCCATGATATCGACCGGATACACAGGGAAACCTGAGCTGTTTGGCTTCAGATCTTAATGGACCCGGTCGACATCACGGCCATGATGTTGACTGGGGACACTGTAGGATGTCGACCTGGGAGGTCAACATCCAGTTCACCCGGTCAACATCCCCGGGTGTGATGTTGACCGGGCAAACTGTGAACAGCGAATTTTCCAGACTTCAATATTTGTGATGTTTGATTATATGTAGGGTCCATTGACCATCCAAATAGCCTTCCATCAAGTGTGTCACACACGAATCAATGGCATGGCTAGGCCTTGACTCGTGGGGTCCACCAATTGAGGTTTTAGGATTCGAATCATCAATGACTCGATCCTTAATTGTAGTCCATGGTGTCCACAACTTCAGGAGCACCAGATTTACAATTTTTGACACCTGAGGCTACGGTTAGGGATCCAATCATGTGATGAGGCCTGAACCAAGAGTGGATCACTACCTAGGATTGTTCCTTTGTTTATTTCCACTTGATTCCATGTTTTGAGGGTTCTTGTGTTATTCTTCTCTCTTGTCCTTGTTATTGTCTTATTAATTAATGGAAACTGGAGGACCTGAACCTATGATTACTTAGAGGTGACCTTATGTTGTGTTTGGAGATGATTGACCCGTGTCTGTGTCTAGGCTGGCCCTCATATGGCCTAAGATTGGGAATGTGGAACCGTAGATTGGAGAGGTTAGTCTTTAGTGGTTTGATTAGCTCCTTGGGTATGAGCATGTGATGAATACTTGTGTAATGGACATGGTATGATACTTGTTTTACCTCAGGCCACGGTTGTGTGCCTTGGAGTGGATCCAATGATGTTGGACTTGGACTTGGATATCGGACTGTGTCTCATGTTGTTGTCCTATAACCTTTTAGAGACCTGGTTAGGACATTGCTCATGCAAGATAAGCCTAGACAGACACAGACCCATACTTGATTCCCGAGTCGGCACTAAAATTCACTCAGTTGTTCTAAGCTCAGCCAGTGGATTGATTATCTCTGGTAGGAGCTATATTCTGGTTACTTAGAGCTATCATGATAAGCTGTGATTAGATGGACGGTGTGATATCGTGTCCGGGTTAATCTGATAAAGGGTTGTGATCAGTGTTATGTATATTGTATGTTATGATTATTTTAGGGCTGTTATCCCTTGCATGATTATTACCCTTTCCCCACCGCAAACTGTTTATGGTATGGGACGTTTACAGTACAGGAGGGCCACGACATAATATCTCACGGTGTATCTAGCTTGTGTGAATGTGCCCCTTTGTTGTCTGATTAGATTAGTGTACTTTATATTTCTGACTCTAAACTGCTATTATTGCTCAACTGCCTAGATCTTGTACTTTGTTACTAATATGATTATGTACCTGTCATTTCTCTCTTTTGTTGTGTACATCTAGTGTTATCTGCATATGGTGCCTTGCCAGATCTTTGGATCTGACCCATCTTTGGTGCTTAGGTCCTGACCATGATCCCGAAGGTGACGCGATCTACGAGGCACCTGTAGTTGGTGACTACAGGTGGGGGGCGGATGACCAAGTGGTCGAGCCGGAGGATGGAGAGCCTATACAGGGGGGTTGAGTGCAGATTGTTTTTGGGTTTGAGAGCATTTTTGTAGTGAGACATGGGTAGATAGCATGATATGTATAAACACTTTGATAACTACTTTGAGATTTCTATCAGGCTTCCGCACTTTTACATCTGATTTATATACTTGATACTATTGCTTTCGCTATCTTTTATTACACTTCCGCATTACAACTGTTGATTATGATGTTGTTTAAAAGTTTTAAAAACTTGACCTCACTGCGGACTACGATCTTGGAAGTTCTCGGTTTTTCCGGGAAATAGCTCGCCAACTTCGGGTACCTTAGCGTTATCTTCGGTATTCGGAATTGGGGCGTTACAAACTAGAAAGATGGCAACCACAGTAAAGCTAAATTCTCCATCACTAGAGTGATGAGAGCACATTTAGTGCGTTGGTTTCGGACACACGAAGTGACGAGAACCAACATTATATATACATATACATATAGCTAGACATGACCACGGCCGCGGAATCTAGTAATGGGACAGGACAGGATCCAAACTGCAGCTAGCGGGAGCATGAGGGAGAGGCCCAAGTCAGTTGATCAGACTAACAAGAACGTCCAAGCTTAGTGGTGCCGACTCATAGGTCACATGAAAATCAAAACATACACATATCTATAATGGTGTAAAACACCCGGGCAGGCGGGACAGGGTGCTCATAGGCACACCTTTCACATCGGTCACTGATCATGCAAGTACGGGGCTAGTAAAACATGTCAATGCCTAAATCAATAGTTTGAGGCAAAATTGGCTATATCGAGTGAAATCGGGTAAGTATAATCCGAGTAAAACAACATGACGAATCTTTATGCAATTACGGACTATGAATTGAGGCTTCAGGATTTAAACAATGTGCATAATGGCTTTGTATGTCGGGTTTTCCTCTTGGCATGGTACTCCATAAGATAAAAGACATCCCAAGGTCCTTATGCAATTTGACAAGCCCTAAATCCTCAATATATTTTCCGAAATGGGGTTTCTTTCTTGATTAATCTCCTTATGTCATCCCCTAGGTCTTCCCAAGGCGTTAGGGCTTTAAATCAACCCAACCAAGCCTTAAAACACCATCGCTGAAAACAATGGGGAAGGCCCAGGAATTCTGCATAGTTCACTCGACCGAATGGCTTTCTGGGAGGGTTCGCTCGAGCGGATACAAGTTTGCTTGAGCGAACAGGTCCGAGTTAAGTGGGCTCGAGCGAAGCGAAAGTTCGGCTTGAGCGATCAAGTCATTAGGAGGGGTTCGCTCGAGTGTACAATAGGTCGCTCGTGCGATCTAGCTTTTGGAAGGGTTGGCTCGAGCACACTGGGAGGTTAGCTCGAGCCACCCAGTTTCTATAAGGGGTTCACTCAAGCGAACCTCAGAAATTGCCCGTTTTAGCAGTTCGGGCCTCATCTCCTCTTCGCTCATAAACACATTTGAAGCCACCATTTAACACAATATTTATGGCACTTCAACCTACTCACACCACATTCATTTCCTCCAACAACCACTCCATCAAGTCATCAATTCACATTCAGTTCACAATAAATTTTCACCTCATTCAATACATGAACCACCACCATTAATGAAAATCCAAAAATGACGAGAACAACTTTTAGCAAAAGAAATGCAGACATTCTCAAAAGGTTAATTAAGAGAAGAAAACCATCAATATGCACATCTCAAGAGAATCATTATAAGCTATAGAAATCTAGAAGAAGATGAATAGTACAATCCATAATTTCTCACTATAACATGAAATCATTAAAACAATCCATTCATCCACTTACCTTGGTTCCAAAGATGACTAATCAAGCTCTTAAACACTTCTCCAAGTTCAATCAACAATCTACACAAAAATCCCAAAAAACACACCCATTACAAACCCTAAAATGGGCAAACCAAGAAATAGGAAGAGAGAACTCCCAATAATAGAGATGAAGCTCCTCTAGGACTAGAAGAACAATAATCTAGACGATGGAGATGATCACTTACATGAAAGACCTTCAAATAGACTAAGTTTCCTTAACAAGGGCTTTGAAGTGGGTGGTTTCTTTCAAAAATGTCATCAATGGATAGCCTTCATGGAGAGGATGAAGATGTTAACCTCCATTTTCCCACTATCAATAGTCTTGAGTGAGTTGGAGAAGAAGAAGCAAGGAGAACAAGGTTGAGACTCTAGAGTGCTAAAGCCAAAGTCTCTTCTCAATATGAAGTAGCAAGAAGAAGAAGAATTGAGAAGGATTCACTATATAAAGAAAGTGGGGATGGGTTCGACAATTTAACAAGCTAGTTGGGCTTAAAATATGGTTTTTCAGGCCTCGGATGCATTCGATGAAGAAGGAAGAAATGTTCAACAAAATTTCTGATTTCCAAAAAGTATACATTTCGCGGGTTTCGGAGATATTGGAAATTGTGTTCAGATTTTGTGTAAAAAGACTGTTTTGCCCCTAACATTAACAAAGTAGGGTTTCGGGGTCTCGAACGGGAACAGAGTAAACACAAAAGTTGTAGAGAATAGCAAAATCAATTAAATGGAGTCAAAACACGAATTTTCAGCAATCGAAAAAAATCCCCAAGTCACATAAAAACACAACAAATGCAACCCAAAGGGTCCCACTAATGAAATAAGGTTTCCAAAATATTCTAAAGCTATGAAGAAGCTATTCTAATCCCAAACATAACCAAAATTCACTAATCTTACTTATAACTAAAGTACGACTTAATTAGTACTAATCGCAATCTCTCGGGGCGGGGTCTTACTTTTACCCTGTGGGTTGTGATGCACTTGCGATTCTCAGCGATATTCCGACGTGATTTCCGGTACTTTGCGACTAAGTACAGGGTCCTAATATTAATTACTGATGTCAGAACTTTCAGATCTAAGAGTGATGACATGAGGATCCAGATTCGAGGGGTGGATCCCTTTGGCAGTGACTTGGGCTCACCCACAGCGGCGCCCAGGTGCAGTTTCTTTTCTTTTTCGCTTTTCTTCTCGTTCTGGTAATGTATTTGTGTATTCTTTTGGTGCCTTTCGTGATTCAGAATGCAAAGTTATAGATCCAAGGGTCTTGATACCAACTTATATGAAGAGAAATCTTGATTTGGGAGACAAAATGCAGGCGGGACAAAAACCGGGGTCGAAACCCAACTCCTGGGACTTAGGCGCACACACAGTGGCGCCTAAGTGCTTTTTTTGCACTTTTCTATTTCAGGTTTGGATTTTTCCCAATGAAAATGAGATGGATACAAGATCTATTTTAATCACGAGTTCAGGATAATGAAAATGATGCATATCTACAACCTACGAATGATCCTGGGCATGTTACTAATGATGAATGATTGCTAACTATCAGATCTACTACAAGAATGCTACTGTTAATGCAGATCTACAATGTATGCATGATCCTAAGCATGTTTCTAACTACTGATGATGATGGATGTTTAACTAAGAAAACTAGATCTAGAAATACCGGTTTGGATTACGTCTTTCAAGTCCTAAATCGAAGCTCTCGTGCAAATCCATGGCCCCCGGGAGCTTTCCCCGTTGCTTATCTTGAGAACCAGAATGCTCCCTCTTCTTCGTTCTTCTAGATCGAGAGCTCTGTAGTGGCTACTCTCTTTCTCTCCTTTTTCTTCTAGTTTTCTCTCTTTTTGGTAGCCTCCTCTGCAAATGGGTATAAGAGACCCTTATATAAGATTTTGGGTGTGCAAAAGGGGTTAGGGTTGCTGTTTGCATGGGTTTCTAGAAGCTTCACGCACTCTAAAATCTTATATAAGGGTTTTTCTAGACTTGGATGCACACATGGTGGCTTCCAAGTGGGTCCCATGAGATGTGCGCACACCATGTCTAATTTTAGGGCTTAATGGACGCAGGGTTCGGGTTAAGATTGTTTTTGAGCCGAGGTCGGGTTGGAACTGAGAAAAGTCAAGCAGAACATACCTAAATATGCACCCAAGCTCATTTCTAAGGTGATTGGAGACCTAGGCGCACCTGTGTGTGCGCCCAAGTGCAGCTTGGAACATGGGCGTACCCATGGTGGCGCCCATGTGTGTTTCCAGCGGGAGCAGCTAGGGTAGCCTCCCAAGTCCCAACGGTCATATCTTTTGATCCAATGGTCGAATTCGTACGTACTATATATCGTTGGAAAGATCTCAGGGCTTAGAACTCATTGATCCATGTACCTCAGTGAAAAGTGGGTTTGACTTATAGTCTCGATGCGATTTGGCTCTTTCTCTCGCGAATTTTTAGAAATCATCGAACTAAGTTTAAAATTATCAACAAGCATCTTCATCGTCATTAATTAATCTAGATTGTGCTATTAATCATTTAATTATGGGTGACATAGGGGCATCGCTATATATGATGGGTATTTAAGACTATCATAGGAGGCCAAATGAGGTGTCTACAATTATGTGTATAATTGTTATTCTAAGCTCTTTTTATCTGTATTTGGCCATTGATGGATGAGAATCCCCCATTTAAAAGATCAATGGCCCATTTGTGATGAGATCATGATGTGGGAGGTGTACCTGAGGATTGGAGATGATTGGTGTAGATCTGGGATGGGTTTGATAGAGTTTTGATGAAAAATGAAAGAGAGCAAAATCCTAAAAATCAGGATTTTGTTTGTACCGGGTCGACCTGGTCACTCAGGATGTTGACCGGGCACACAAGGGACTTCCCCCTCAACTGATTACAGAAAATGGTCACAGGGTACAGAACCCAGTGTACCCGGTCAACCGGCCACACTAAGAAATGTCCATCTGCCAGGTTTTTGTAGAAATGTCACCGAGTTCACCCGTCGATCGGAGGACCCTCCAGGTCGACTGGGGACACTACAGACTGTATTTTCTATCTCCTAGTTAGCCGTTCCCTTTCGTAGAGTACCGGGTTGACCTGTGGACCTAGATGTTGACTCGGTACACTACAAACAACAATTTCCCAGATTTAGTTTCCTTTAATGATCTAATCATATGTGGGCCTTGTTGACCTTCTATTTGGACTGTTTGGGATACGCTAGACACGAGTCAAGGGCCGGGCTTAACCTTGACCCGTGTAGCCACCTACGTAGGGTCTTGGGTTGTAAAACGGAACTCGATTTAATGGTTATGGATGTCCTATGATGCTAAACACCTATAAGAGCACCAATGATACTTAATAAGCATCTGAAACCTCGTGATTACTATCTTAGGTGAAGTGGGACCCTAAACCTGAAAAGAGGGGTGGCAATTATCGATGAATTAAGACATGTGGTACTTATGTTATTAAGAATGGACACTGAGGCTGGCTGATAGGTCCAAACCTTGGATGTAGGCCTTGGGATGTATTATAAATCTAGGCATCGCACTTAGGCTCTGATCCATGATCACGGTCCGTATTGGATGAGATATCAGGACATTGCACTTGAAGTCCTGACCTTTAATATTGGGAGCTTAACGATAGATACTGATGGACGGTCCGTATAATGAGATAATATTAATTAAGCGTATAGAGAAGCTGAGTGTATAAGTGTATGCATTATTAACTGCTGGAAATCATAAGGATTGATTACTTATACCCGAACTTCGTGTCTCATACCCTTGACTGGCATTGTCTCATAACAAGGACAATAAGGTGATCCGGTTTGGAGTACCCCCACCTAGTGGTCTGTGGGATTGTGAATGTACGGTTGGATTGCCGAGGGATTTAGTGCCGGCATGGATATTGATATTGAGATGTGGTTGAGTACAGTAGGTACTGTTGGGGTACCGAGACTGCTAGCACTCGGACCAGGTGCATGCGGATGGATATTGATGTTGATTTAGCACGTAAGACCAATGGCTGGAACTTGGTTGTAGCTATGGATATTTTTGGTTACGTTAGCACGTAAGACCAATGGCTGAGACTTGGCTATGGTTATGGTTGAGATAGACTCTTATACACTCCTATTCGATGAGACGACTGTAAGACCCTGCCCCGAGAGTTTGCGATTAGTACTAATTAAGTCGTGTTTTAGTTTTAAGTGAGATTAGTGGATTTTGGTTAAGTTGAGATTAGAATAGCTTTTATATAGCTTTAAAATATTTAGGGAACTTTGTTTCACTAGTGGGACCCTTTGGGGGTTCCTTTATAGTGTTTTTGTGTGACTTGGGGATTTTATTCGATTTTTGAAAAATTCGTATTTTAGCTCTATTCGATTTGTTTTATTATTTTCTACAACTTTTATGTCTACTTTGTTTCCGTTCGAGACCCGAAACCCCACTTTGCTAATGTTAGGGGCAAAAAAGTCTTTTTACACAAAATCTGGACAAAATTTTCAATGTCTCCGAAACCCGCGAAATGTATACTTTTTAAAAACTAGAAATTTTGTTGAACATTTCTTCCTTCTTCGTCGAATGTATCCAAGGCCCGAAAACCAATGTTTTAAGCTCATCTAGTGTGTTAAGTTGTGGGACCCATTCCCATTTTCTATATAAGGAGAAGCCTTCTTTTGTCTTCCTTTTCTTGCAACTTTCCTTTGGAGAGAAAAGGAGTTCTAGCCACCTTGGGTTTGCTCCATTTCTTCTTGCTTCTCCATATCCCAATCACTCTAAAACTCTTACTAAAAGAAAAACGGAGCTCATCTTCTCCTTCCTCTCCATCAAGGCTCTCTATTGATACCATTTTTAGAAGAAACCCTCTATTCTAAGGTTCAGTTTGAGCAAGCTTAGTCTATTTGAAGGTCTTCCATGTAAGTGATCATCTCCATCTTCTAGATTATTGTTCCTCTAGTCCTAGAGGAGATTCATCTCCATTATTGGAAGTTCTCTATTCCTATTTCCTTGGTTTGACTAATTTAGGGTTTGTAATGGGTGTGTTTTTGGGGATTTTTGTGTAGGTCATTGATTTGGCTTGAGAAGAAGTGATTAGGAGCTTTATTAGCCAATTTGGAGCCAAGGCAAGTGGATGAATGAGTTGATTTGAATGCTTTCTTGTTTTATGGAAAATGTGAATTTTTACTATTTATCTTCTCCCAGATTCCTATGGTTTATAATGCTTTTTGAAATGTGCATATGGTTGGACTATTCTTTCTTAAATGTTCTCTTAAGAATGTATACATTTATTTACTAAAGTTCGTTTTGCCATTGATTTCATTAACGATGGATGTTTTGCAATGAATGAGATTGGAAATGAATGGGAGTTAATGGCTTGGAGGTTTGTTGCTGGAAAAGTAAATATAGTTGTTGGAAGGCAAAAGGGAATTAAATGGTTATGGAAAAGTAGTATTACAAAGGAGGTTTGAGAAGTGAAAAAAAAAAGGGAACTCGGATTGCACAGAACTGTAGGTTCTGAAGCTGTTCGCTCAAGCAAAACCCTCACAGAACCTGGTTCGCTCGAGCAAACCCCTCAGGTTCCCTCGAGCAAACCCTCCCAGAAGCTAGGTCGCTCGAGCGACCCATTGTATGTTCGAGCGACCCCCTTCCAGAGACTTGATCGCTTGAGCAACATTTCCAGTTCGCTCGAGCCCACTTGACTAGGACCAATTCATTCGAGCGAACTTGTATCCGCTCGAGCGAACCCTTCTAGAAAGCCCTCCGCTCGAGCGAACTGTACAGAATTCCTGGGCTTACCCCAGAAACATTAAAAATGGGTGTTTTAAGGTTCGGTGAGGTTGGTTTGGAGCTCTAACTAGAAGGGAAGTTGTAGGAGGTGATATATGGAGGTTGATTGTGAAAGAAACCCCATCCCGGAAATGTATTGAGGATTTTGGATTTGTTAATTTATATAGGGAACTTGGAATGTCTCCTATCATTCGAGTACAATGCCAAAAGCAATAATAGACATACAAGGCCTTTATACATATTGCTTAAATACGAAAGCCTCAATATATGATCCGTAACTCTTCATCACAGTTGTTTTACTTGGATTATACATGTAGCCATTTCCACGTGATAACCCCCGTTGTGCTCAAACTAATGAGTTGTGAATTTGACATGTTTTACTAGCTCTTGATGGACCCGACTCTTGCCTTCCTCCGCCCCGGGTCTGCTGGGGTCTAGCGGACGAAAAGCGGGCATCAACATTTTTTTGTACGGGTATGCCAAATTTTCTATTATACTTGGAATTTAAAAATGGTGATCTGGAGATCCACCTTCACAAGTAGAAAGAAATCAATCTTTTTTCTAACTTTCCATTGCATATATATTTTTAAGAAAAAAGACAAATCTTGAATGCCGTGAGAGGCGATTTTGTTTTGTTTGCCGTGAGAGGCGATTTTGTGTCGTTAAAGGCGATTTACAGATCTCATCAATAATGAAAGACAAGAATTGTGATTTTTTTTGTCTATTTAAAAATACGAAATACAATAGAAAAGTAAGAAAATGAATCTAACTTCTCAGGAGATTGTGGGGACTTGTTCAGATCGACGGTCGCGAGTCATGTATGGACTCCGCCATCGTCTTTCAGATGAGAACACTTGATGCTTTGATTCACTTGGCTTGGCTTGGACTTCAGATTTTTAGAGGATAAAGACCAAGGGGAGGTCCTGTATCTAATAAAAAGTCGAGTAGACGGGCTGAAGGGCCACATCTGGTCATATTGGATAGAAGGAGAGGGGACCTTGGGGGCGTGGCCCCCCAATGGACTTTAATCACCTTGTGGTGTTTGTTGCAGCAGAGTTTCTTCGAAGGAGAGGAAATTGTTGCAATAGTTGTAGAAGTTCTGGATTTCCCGACAATTTCTGAACAATTTTCTGGACCAGTTCATCTTGGAATGCTCTCCTATTTATAGGCCTTTGGTAGCCAATTTCGGAGGGTTTATGGGCTTTAATTGTGATAAAGCCACAAAAAGGGAGGAGTTACAAGTTTTAATTCATTTATTTTGTAACTCATTTTCACCGGCTTCTGATTGGCCGGTGAAGAATTAAGAGCTTTTAATTGCTTTTAATCTCCATCATAGGAGGAGTTTCATGGTTTAAATGCCATGAATCCTTTGACTTGTAATTCCCATTTGCCTACTTCTGATTGGGCCGTCCAAAATAATGAGTTAATGACCACAATAAGTTGCCATAAACGGGTAAATTAATAGCATTAAGTGGTCGCCAAGTCGCTCGAAGAGTCGCGGGCTGCGCCGCGTCTTTTGGAATTCTTCTTGCGATAATTGCCGATGGATCCACATGTTATTTGATGTCGGATGGTGATGCAACTTCAGACATTGGTTGACACCAATGGGCCGACAACATCTGCCCAGTTGATTTCATGATCGGGCGGACAGAAAGTGTGCTTTCTTGGTCGGTTGGTTGGCGATTTTGAAGCATCGGATGATGATTCAATGATTTCGACAGCGGGTCCGTGATGTTGATGAAGATTGATGGATAGTATGCTCAAAAAATCAGATTTCGGAAAAATCATAGGGGCCAAACACCTTGAAATGCGAAAAAAAACCGAAAAACGCCCTTTCGGCGAAAATCCGGTGACTTGGATTTCCAGGGTCGCCGGAGACCATGCGACCATAGGGATTTTTCCCCTTTCAGTCGCCGTTTCTTGGCCGTTTTTCGGGCTTTTTGGGTTTTTCCTTCTCCTGTATTTTTTCTTGACATTTTTCCTCATTTATTGGCTTGATTCTCCTGAAGAAAACTTGATGAGAAGCTGTGCAAAGCGGAGTACAAAGTTTCCCTATATTTTGGAAAAGCCGAAGACTTTGTAACCGATTTTCCGTCAAGAGTTGAAATTGGGTCAAACTATGTCGGAATGACCTGAAATTCGAGGTGAAGCTTTTTGAGCAATAGATAGGACCAACCATGGACTTTTGTTTGAGTTTTGAAGCCGTTTGGGGTCCCGTCGTTGCTAGACTTGATTTCGCCGTAAGGAAAATGTCGAGCTTTGATATACGATCAACCAATGTCCGATTGGCCTGAAATTTGACAGGGAGCTTATTGGAGTCATTTTGAGACGATCCATTAACTCCGATTTGGATGCCATGGTCTCGTGGTGCTCTGCCGCCGGGAAGCCTGATTTTGCTTCCGAACGTCAAAGTTAGGTCAAACGTTGTCGGAATGACTTGGAATTTGACGTGTAGCCCTTTGGAAGCATGTAGAAGCCACTATGTGCTTTGTTTGATGAATGATAGCCTTAGTGGTTTTGCCACCGAGAGGCTTAATTTTGCTACTCGAGAGTTGAAAGGGTCAAACAGTGTCGGTTTGACTTGAAATTTGATGTGGAGCCTTTTGGAGGTATTTTGGGACCATCCATAGGCTCTGATTGAAGGTTTGATATCTTCGATACTGTCGCTGCTGGGAGCTCCTGCTCAGCCGCTGGAGGAGTGAAGTTAGGCCAAACAGTGTTGAAATGGCCCGAAACATCATGTGTACCCTTTTTTTGGCTATTTTGAAGGATCTTGCGGTTTTTGCTTAATTCTGACAAGATCTGATGCTTGAAGCAGCTTTGCCTATTTATAATAAGATGCAGCTCCATGTAGCTTTTGATGTTGAAGAGGAAAAGTGATATTTTTTTGTGTCAATAGCCCTGTACTTGTATGATAAGTGACTGATGTGAAAGGTGTGCCTATGAGCACCCTGTCCCGCCTGCTCGAGTATTTTACACCGTTATAAATGTGTATGTTTTGATTTTCATATGACCTATGATTCGGCACCACTAAGCTTGGACGTCATTGTCAGTCTAATCAACTGACTTGGGCCTCCCTTTCGTGCTCCCGCCAGCCGCAGTTTGGATCCTGTCCTGTCCCGTTACCCGGTTCTGCGGCCATGGTCTTGTCTAGCTATATGCATGTGTATATATAATGTTGGTTCTCTTCACTCCGAGTATCCGAAACCAACGCACCAAATGTGCTCTCATCACTCTAGTGATGGAGGATTTAGCTTTAGTGTGGTTGCCATCTTGCCAGTTCTATGTTCATTGATACCCCACATGTTTTAGCTTGCACATATGTTTTAGATAAATGATGTATCTTGTTTTATGGAAATTAATGCTTTGACATATTTCAATTATTTTCTAAAGCACTCTTTTGTATTGTCTTTGGTTATATCTATTCACCCACCTGCCAGACCGTCGTGTCTGACACATTTTTGTGGAACTCAGGTCCTGACTCCGTTGCCTTTGAGGAGGAGACGGAGGAGGCGGCCGGTGAGCCACGACGTGTAATCGAATGACAACCTGACAATGTCGTCTAGACATTGGGTCGAGCTTTGAGATGTGTACATTTTGGGAGTTTTAGATTGACACATTTTGGGGAATATTCTTTTGGTTGTATTGGCCTTTGTTGGCCTCTATTTTTGGGAAAATGTATAATCAACTTACATTTTGTATAAACTCTTAACTTCATATTTTCGGAATGCCATTATGAATATTGCTTACTCTAAAGTCATGTCATCTATATGTGTTTATCAGTCCTGTAACATGGGATGAGTTACCAATTTGACTTGCTACGCGCTTCCGCAATCTTGAAAGTGAATGACTTGTGCACATGTGTGAGAATGCTCATCGCGGAACCCTGTGGGAAATTAAATGTGTGTATCATTGTAACCATTATACTATCATCACCTAAACCACCGCGAGCCCGGATTGGGTGCTTTAATCCGGTCCGGGGTCGCGACAAAGGTAGTCATGGGTGGCTATGACTCCCATGGTTAATGTCCATCGATAGTTGTTGGGATGACGATGATGGGCAGACTCTGATCCCCCACGTCCTTTGTACTTCAACTGTGGATGTACATTTGTGTGCTCCTGTGGATTTATATTGGAAGTATGATTATTATGTATTATGGATGTTGTTGCTTGGTGTCTTTAATTGTCGACGTTCATACGGTTGGATCTAGATACGATGGTTATGGATATGGTAAGGTTACTTCTGTTACATGTGACACTAATGTGCTTGTGTGATTTAGATGATATCTTGATGATAATGTTTTCTCTTATCTACCTGATATGCTGTATTAAATATTTGTTATATAACTATCTCGATTATTGTTCATGCACTACACTTCACACCGTTTCTGTTGTACTTTGATATTCTATATTATTATTCAGGTACTAATCACGCAGGTATAGCTGGGATCATGTATGGTCTTTTTTCTTATCTATTAACATAATGTATTGCCATCTAAGCATGCCTATTTTCAGGTATCTTCTCTTCCCCTTTCTTTGATTGGTGGTTTTCTTTGCAGTTGATCCGTTGCCACAAGGTTCGGAGAGAGATACGGTTGGTGCATCAAGAGAGGTCTATCACATAGATCTTTATTCTTTTCTTTTCTTGTAGCTGGCTGTGTTGGCTTAGGATTGTAGTTAGTTTAATTATGGAAAGTACCTTGTAATCCCTTAAAGTGAAATAAAATTATAGAGCTTTGCTCATCTACTTGCTCTTATGAGATTCACACTTGCTTATCTTATTGGATTTTCCGCTTCTCCTAGTTTCCCGTAGCGTCTCGAGATTCGAGGTGCCCGGATTTTGGGGCATTACAAAAAGAAAAAAAAAGACAAACAATGGTACTATCGCCAATAAGTGGCGATATCACCACTGGGGGCAATATCATACAAAAAGGCACAAACCATTATTTTTATATTTCTTATATACTTATTCGTCTAATCAGAGTTTAAGCCTAGTTTCTCTAAAAAAAACCTAGTATATATAATGTATAATGGGGGACAGTCATGTGCATCCATCCCCACCATAGGGTGAGGGCACTTTCCCTTTTTGCACATGAATCCCTCTTTTGTACTTCACCCTATGTACTTTAAATCCCCCTTTTGTACTTGAAGATTCTCATTTATAGAAGCATCCCTCACCCTATGGTGAGGGGTAGATGCACTTGAATATTTTCCAATGTATAATAATAAAATATATATTATTTTATATGATCAATATCATAAGTGCTGTACATAGTATATGAAAATACTAATATGATATTAGACTAAACCTCTCACATATAATGAAAATAACAAAAAATATATAATAACAGAGACTAAAGCTTAGAGGGTTTGTCCTTTTCATGGTTGTGGTTTAGTTCTTTGGAAGATTATTCCTTTCGCTATTATACAGTCTCTTTGGAAAGAAAGAAATAATAGAGTTTTTAGAGGTTTTTCTTTGTCTTTTAAGGACATCCTATTGAGGGTGGAGTTAAGGATTGCAAAATGGGCTCTCTTGAGAAAAGAGTTTCACAATATTAGTTTGGATAACATTATTCAAAATTGGGAAGCTTGCATATGTTGTGTTCCTCCAGTTGTGAGAAAGGTGGTTCATTGGTGTACGTCCTTCTTCGGTTGGTGTTTTTAAGTTTAATGTTGATAGTACACCTAGAGGAAAACTCAGGCTATTGGTGGAGTTCTTCATAATAGCAAGGGACTGGACTTGTTCATGTTCTCAAAAAAGTGGAGTGAAAGTTTTAATGACGCGGAAGTTCTTGCTATTTTGGAAGCTTTTACGATTTTCTCATATTCTTTTCAAGAAGGTGTAATTGTGGAAAGTGATTCTTCTGCTGCTATTCATTGGGTGTCTTCATTGGATTCAGGCCCTTGGAGTTTTCATTTTTGCTTCAACGAAATCAACGCTATTTCGTCTTCTCTTTATGTGTCCTTCACTCTTGTGAGGCGATTAGCTAATGGGATGGCCGATTCCTTGGCCAAGCAAGGGGTTGACAGGGTTTTTCCTTTCTTTTCCTCTCTTGTGTGGATCTTTTTTAGTGTTGGTATATGGTTTTTATACCAAGACTTTTTGTTATTTTTCGTTGTGCTCGGTTTGTATGATCGTGCTACTTTTCAATAAATTTATTGTACCAACATTATGTATAATATAATATAATATAATAATATGTATCGCCTTTGAGTTAGGCCTAGAGTTGGGTCCAAAAGGGTCCTATAGTTTGGGTTATGGAACTAACCCTTACTCGACTGTTTTACTTCTCTACATTTAGGTAACTTTTTAGGAATCATATGGGGAACCTGCAGGTAGAACTTCTAATTAGGTTCTTTAAATGTAAAAATCTCGTAATATTATCAAAATTATATAACACTTTTGTAATTTCTAAGTTTTATCTTTTTGAAATATTTTATGAAAGCCATTTCATTTCAATGCCATCTTTATGCCTTTGTTAGGACAGACTAAGAAAAGCAATAAATATTATTTATCGACCAGCGATCGTGATTTTTGACTGCATTCACACACATGCGCGTGCGCGCGCGCGCACACACACACAGAGATATATATATATATATATATTACAAAAAAAATGATGGTGAGAGAGAGAGATTACAAAAAAAAAAATGATGGTGAGAAGGGCAATTTATATACACTACAATTTTTAGTAGTATTGCCCTTTCCATCTTTGAGACCTCTATCACAAATTTGTTCTTTATTATTTTTTGAGGAAACTACTGGAAATGACCTACTTATAAACCAGCCGTGCTCTTTTGTGGCCATCAAATGTGGGCCTCAGGCCCACATGCTAACACACTTGACTCGCCCATACAACGGCAACCCATCTTCACCATCATAGACATCTCACCCCCATTGCCTACTCACAAACTTGAAACTCGACCGACGAGACGAGCAATGATACAATCGCTCAAACAAAAGTGAAAATTGACTAAAGGGCCTTTATTATAATAGAGAAATTACAAGAGCCTTTTTGGTGCACTAGACACCTAATGTGATTTTTCCGGTAATTTCCTCTTATTTTTTTTATTGTTTTTCCATTATTGCTTTTACATAGTAACGAGGAGAAGATAAGATGGAGACAACAAGAAGAAACAACAATCACAACAAAAGATAATAGGAGATAAAACATAGGAGTCAAGCTCTCCAATGAATTAACATTAATCCAAGTGAAACAAACTTAATCTACCCACCATTGGACTCTTACAAGATCTATATAACACTCTTCTCTCATAAATGCATTGCTTAATCCCAAAGATAGCTGCATTTAATGCTACAACTTTTAAGTAGTCAACTTAGACTCCCAAAATGAACACAAGTTAACTACATTCAATACTGCAACTTTCTAAGTAGTCAACTAACACTACCAAAACAAACACAACTTACTAAGAACTAGTCTAGTTACTAGGCAACATAAATACTAAGAGTTTTAAAAATTTTGAAATAATACCAAACCCCTTCTCAAAATCACATTAATTGGGCAAAAGAAACTTGGTCTTCCAATGTGCCTCAAAGGAGCTCACATGGCAATGAAAATGACATGGCGTTAACTAAGTGTCAAACCCCAACTCAGGATTAGCGCGATTAGTACCTATTAAGTGCGTGCTTAGTTATAATGTGGATTTAGTGTTCGTGGGTTAGAAATTGGTTCGATTTAGTCTTGGAATTAGCTTTGGAGAATTTTGAGAGCGTTTTGTGTTATTCAGTCACACTCAGGGAGGCCTGGGTGTACGTGTAAGCATGGGTGGAAAATTTTAGTTTTTTTCCAATTTTAATCATGATTTCGATCTATTTTGAATGGTTTTATTTTATTATTCTGCTTTTGTATTCAGCCTGTCTGTATTTGAGGCTTAGAAACCCAAGTTTTGGCCCAAAAGGGTAAAAGAGTCCTTTCACACCAAATATGGACCCAAATTTCGAAATCTCAAAACTATGCCAAATTTATACTTTTTGGAAACTAGATTCTTCGGTGATTAATTTTTTCTTCTTCGTCGATTTCATTTGGGGCCCGCAATTCAGTGTTTTATCCATCACAAATTTTGAAGTCAATGGGGCCACAACCCATTTGACTTAAGTGGGTTGTCTTCTTCCCTCTCACTCACTCACGTTCAGATGACCTTCCTGCAGTTTTCTTCTCAGCCCAGCTGTTGAAACTCCTTTTTCCTCTCCCTTTTTCTTTTTGCATGCCATAGCTAGAGGTCCCCAAATCAAAATCTGATCATACCCTTTTCTCCCTCTCAACCCAAGCTTCCAATTGGTAGCATTTTCTTGGAGATTCTAGTCGTGGGAACCATCGTTTTCGTTCTTGATCCTTGTTCAGCAAGCTCTAGGTTAGGCTTCTTCTTCTCCCTTTCAATGGAGCCTTTTGAGCCCATTAGGAACTCATTTCTCTAACATGCAAACCCATTTTTGAAATGGGGGTTTTGGTTGACCAAAAATGGGATTTTTGAATGGTTTCATGGGGTTCTTGTAGAAATTCGTGGCTCAGCTGTGGGGTAGGATTTTTGAGAGAAGTTGGGCTTAGCTATTGCCAAGGCAAGTGATCAACTTAGCTCTTCTTAATGCATGCATTGTTTAAATGTTTTAGTTTCAATGTTTGATTCTTTTTCCATTTTGGTTTGAGCAATGTATTATCTCAAATACATATGATGGTTTGAAATCTTGTTTAGTTTGAAATACATGTGTTAATGGTTTAGTTTCTGATGGTTACCACTGAATTTAGATGATTTTTACCATGTTTGAATGTCTTGGAAATGGATGAAAAATTGAGGAAGTGGTTGTAAAATGTTGGAAGAACTTGATTATTGAAGTTGTGATGAAATGGCCCCTTGGAGAGCATGGAGGCTCAAGGGAAATGTAGGGATTTGACAAAGGAGGAAATGAGGTGGAATGGGGTAAGAATGGAGGAAGAAAGAATTGAGGAATCTGACTTGAACTGGGCTGTCGCGCATAGTCGGTCAGCTGGTGGTCAGCTGTCGGCTAGCCGACATGTTCAGTTCGGTCCGCCGACAGCCAACCGAGTTCAGTTCGGTTCCACTTCCAGAAGCGTGTTTTGTGACAGGAAATTGTCGGTCAGTTGTCAGCCAACCGACATGCACCACCTCGGTCGACCGACAGCCAACCGAGTGAAGTTCGGTCCCAATTCCAGAATGTGGTTTTCGTGTCAGGAGACATTGCGGTCAGCCGTCCGTCAGCTGACAGCTAGCTGACAGGTGACCGAGACCTGACCTAGTTTTTGAACCAAACCCGTTTAATGAGATTTTCCTAGGAACTGAAAACCAAAATACAATTGAGAGCTTTTCGCTTGAGATTGTGTAATTGGAACTCCAATTGTCCATTAGCTTCAAGGACACCAAATATATCGTAATTGCGACAATTGAGCTTTAAATACACAAAAGTCAACGAAAGGTCTTAATGTATACTGATTAGCTTATTTTGAGACCTCGATTCTTGATGCGATGAATATCGTAGGACTTATTTTGTTTTACAAGTACTAGCCTGATTTTGGAAGTGTTTCAAGAAATTTCTAATGGGGATTACTACTCTTGCTTTATTTGGCTATAGCATTTGCTATCCTTGATATGTCCTGCTTTGTCCTGTTTTAATGAGTAAATCCCCCTATTTTGGTCGGTTTTGTATATATATTATCCTGTTTTCGTGCATACATGATTTTAGGTGAATACCACTGAGCTTGGACTACCCTCTCAGTCTGATCCACTGTTTGGAAGGTCCTTAAACTCTGGACAATCTGCAGATTAGTTGTATATTCATATATATACACCTCTGTCCTGCTTCCAGTTCCGCGGCCGGACCCTACCTACCTAGTGTAGCATGGGATTCTGTTCTGTCCTGTTTTGTATATCCTGTTCTGTTCTGCTTACTCTGCTCATCATGTATGGTAAAGAAAGGATGAGCTCAAGGTGGTTTTTCTCACTAATCATGATATATTTCTATATGCTCGCTCGGTTTGTCGTGTACACTTTTAAGCACTATCTCGCGTTCATGAATGGTTTTAAATATTGAACTTTTCATGGTATAAATGATTTTTATTTTTGTCTAAATTGATCACCCGCCAGACTGTCGTGTCTGACCCGTTTATTTTGGAGACTAGGTGCAGGTGACGTTGCCTTTGAAGAGGAGCGTTAGGAGGAGGCTGTTGAGCCACTTCCAACCCGTGAGTGGCAACCCGACGACGTCCTCTAGACATCGGGTGGGATCATGAGTTGCGTTCACATGGTTGGGTTTAGCATTTTGATGTTTTGGGTTGTAAGGCCTTTGTTGGCCATTCTTATTTTGGGAATTGTAAACTTGAACTTAATTCTAACTTACTTTTGAAATCTTGAAACTTGGAACTAAATTTGGTTATGCTATGTATATTTTGCCCCTCTGAATGTTTATGTCCTTTGAATTATTTAACTTATGCAATATGGAATTCTTGATGTGTATTGACAAGTGTGATTAAGATTACTTGCACACTTCTGCAAACCATGGTTCATGTGAGATAGTTCCATGATTGTTTTGGGGAATCCTCACCGCGGAAACCTATGGGTTAATCATAGTTGGACACACCCAGTCGCGGGCCCGGGTCCGAGGTCGTGACACTAAGCTACTGCATCATTCTATCCGGGTGAGAAAGAAATTGCCCACGAGTTTTCTCCTTCCTCACCATGAGAAATGCACAAATCATGTACATTAAATGTAGGATGGTGTGGATATGAGGAGGAAGTTTATCCTTGTAAGAATCGTCATTGATCTTCTTTAGAACTTGACATGACCCGACCTTTTTCTCTTTGAGCATGTTGTAGGAACCTAACGGAAAACGTTAATTGTTCATATACACCCACACAAGATCATCTTCCTTGAAGACTTTTACACGGCGATGCACATCAGCAGCTTTTTTATACTTAGGATTATTCTCTTCTAACTTATTTTGAATGTCTTCATGAGTCTTGGCCATTGTAGCAGCAACGTCTTTGCCCGTTCCCTCGACAATGGTTGTTCGGAAGATGGTACTTAAGGTTGAGATAGCATGTGGGTGCTCGACCATAAACTGTCTCAAATGGACTCTTCCTGGATGAGCGGTTCACCGCATAATTGCAAGCAAGTTCAGCTTGAGGAAGCACCGAGTCCCATTGTTTTGGCATCTTGAAACTTTGTAACAAATTACCCGAAGTCCGATTTACCACCTCAGTTTGCCCATTCGTTTGAGGATGATAAGCACTACTATATTGTAAATTAGTGCCAAGCCTTTTCCATAAATTCCTTCCAAAAATGACTTAAGAACTTACTATCCCGATTAGAAGTGATTGACATAGGGAGACCATGACGCTTTACCACTTCATTAAGATAAAGATTAGCAATATATGAGGCATTTGTAGATTGTATGTCCTCACTCTAGTGGATAATATAAACAAAATTTATCTTTACTGATACATTCTTGCATATATTCATGAGATGAATATGATTTTATTAATCATGGCATATATTTTGATAAAAAATATCATGGTTGTTCATGAGATGAATATAGGAGCCCTTAAGTATATTAAATGTGATATATGTATGTGGTATGCTGGAGACATAGCTCACAATTCTTATATTTAAAATGTTTTCACAATCGATGATGAGACTGGACACCTCATTTAGAAGGTTTTTAGCACTGCAGTTGCTATGAGATAGTGTGGTTTGTCTTGACTATCGGAGCGAGAGACTCCGGATTATTGTGGTAGTAGATTGGATATACTGAAGGATCATCAGTAACACTTTATATATAAAATACAGTCTCTAATTAAGGAACACCTTCATAATTTCCAAGAAATGGGCTCTTAATCCTAAGAAATTAATGGACTCAAGTTTTTGTTATACATTTGTTTTGACTTATCAATGAGGGAGGCCAACTGTAGGCCAACACTTTGGTATCTTGGATATATAATAGTGGAATTATGGGAATATATATTCTCAAGATGGAATCTGTTCTTTGTAAGAGAAATATCCGTTTGTATTGATTAATGAAATTTATTGTTGATAAGTGAACATTCATTCTAATTAAGAGTTAATCAAGATGGTATCGATGATTAATGTGATTAATTGGGCCACACGGATAATAAGAAATGGGTCTCCATTGGTTAGACAGTTTCATATTAATTTCCAATGGATCCATGAACATAATTGACGGAGGCGCTTTTCTGCAGTAATTGGAAAGTTTAGGGTATTCTTGCAAAATTTCTAGGACTCGAATGCAATTACATTTCTATAGTAGTGTTATTTGTAATTAATTAATTGTTGGTCAAGATCTTGCATGAGATGTGGGGCCCAGATGCATTAGTTGGAGCCAGATCCAAAGAATCCATAGTGGTCCCCATGCTAGCCCTAACTGAGAGATGCATATATATATGCACTCATAAGAGAAAGAGAAAAACACACGAGAGAAAACCCTAGAGCTTGGACGTCCCACTCCTTTTGCACATTTTCCCATTCCCTCTCTTATCTCCTCTCAATCATTGGTTAAGTACCCTAAGGAACTACTTCTCAAAAGTGATTCCACCATCCTTTTGAGAAGATCTCTCTATTTGGTCATAGCGTGGAAGACTGCATGGTCTGTAGGATCGCACCTGTAGAGAGGATTTGTAGAGGCTAAAAGATCAAGGACTCGATTTGAGCACAACAAAGCTCCTCAGGTATAAATCTGTACCAGTTTATTGTAGATCTAGTAGTTATATGTATAGATCTGCACTAGTTTCTTGCAGATCTAGACGTCAATAGATTAGATAAATTATTCTTGTTGATAGATCTGGAATTTTAATACATTAAGAAAAGGTAATCGATCCTGGGATTGGTTCTTTGCAGTTTTGGGCGTCAGATCCTAGTTTTCAAGATGAAAAGAAAATAAAAAATCACCCAAGGAGGCTTATCACCTTCCAACATCCATAGTCTTTTTACATAGGATAAAATGTGCCATTTTAGAAAATCGATCAACAACTGCTCCATCATTTGGGTAAATTTGGGTAAAGAAATTATCACTGCTCCATCATTTATAGAAATACCGATAGAAATCCTCAACAATCCTAAATACTATCCTTGACTCAAGATAACTTTTTCACCTTTTTCCAATCACAATTTGCTACAAGATAATATATTTCTTTTTAATAACTAATGCCATATTTTTATCACTTAATATAGGATCGTGTAGTAGCCATTGATTGAACACATATGAGTGCATCTATTCCTATGAAGAATCAAATTCCTTAACAAGTGAAAGTAGCCTTACTAGAATGAGTGTTGGTCCAAATACTAAAACACAGCGGAATAAATAAACCAAATCGAACGGAACTAGCAAATAAATCTACCAAACAATCACCACAAAAAGGCAGACATAATCTTATACGTGCAAATCCTATACAGAGAGAAAAGCCACGTATGAAATCAAGAACTATTGAACAGTTACAAGATATACTCACAGCTCCCTTTCCCAGTCTATCCGTCAACCTAAGGACTGTAGTTGTTCTTGCACAACTTCTCATATTGTCACGACTTCCCCTGCGTGCGCCATTCCCCACACTTGATCCAGCAGCACCTTGAGAACCAAGATGTACCAATCTTCTACAAGAGAGTAGAAGCAACAAAACCTCTAGAGCAAATCTTCAACACAGCCTCTCAATGATGGCTCTAGAGAATCAAAGAATCTCTCATAGGGTTTTCTCACCTCAGAACAATGAGAGAATTACCAAATGTGTCTATTAGGGTTGAGAGAAACATCCTTTATATGGCCCAAACTCGTGCCTCAGTATTTGAACACAAATAGGACTCAAAGTGGGAAACACCAATTGCAAAAGGAAACAAATCCACGTAGCCCGTTTTGGAATTTTTTTGACATCTTATCAATCATGTGAAGTATCCAATCAATCGGGTCAGCCACATCCGATTGATTCAGCCACCATCCGATCAATCGGGCCTCATGGGTTCACCCGAAATTCTTCTAATTTCTTCTCTGTCTTCGCTTCAGCTCTTCTGGTCTCACAATCACAGTCTATTCTTAAATAAATATAAAAATACAACCCAATGGACCAAGAGTTTTGTCCAACCCATGAATTAGTCAACACAAATAAAATCCTAACACCAAGGAGGGAAGATTTTGGTCACACAAAATGTTATGTGTGCATGCTTTTTTTTTACATGAGGGTCACCTTTGTATATGCTGGTTGGGAAAGGAACAACAAATGATTTTCGTGTTTTTATAGAAGGTATAACTAATCAGTAATTGCTCTTTCCCCATCGTCCTACAAGTAAGTCTTCTTTGATGGATGTATATGAACATATATATTGCTTTTGAAATTGACAAAATTAAAAATTTTGCAGGTAAATACTATGTTGTAGACTCTTTCTACACCAGCGTACTAGGCTATCTTATGCATTATAAAGGAGAATGATATCACTTATAACAAATACAGGGGACATGGACGAAGGCCTAGAGGGAAAAAAGAGTTATTTAATTATCACCATTCATCATTGCGGAATGTAATCGAGCATTGTTTTGGAGTATTAAAAGGGAAAGTCTCCTATTTTGAAGCTCATGTCACCTTATTCTTTACGTAGACAGAGAAAAACTGTGATTGTTGTATGCACGCTCCACAACTTTATAAAGGTGAACATGCAAAGTTATAGAGATTTTGTTCGATTTCAAAATGAAGACACCATAGTTTATGGTGAACCTATTATTGATGTAGGGCCCTTGATGCCCTTAGAAATATGAATATCACAAGGAAGACATGAGATTGCACTCATATGAGATGAAATAGCAGCTGCACTTTTTGTGCATCATAGTGTACTTGAAGAGTAATTTTTTTTAAGTACTTTCATGTCTAATTAAATTTAAAACTTTCAAATTTATTTATGACCTGAATATTTTTTATTTTTAAATTAATAACAGGGATGTATGAATATTCTTAAATTAAAAATGTTGCCAAACATCATTTTGCCAATTTTTCTAATTGGAAATAATTCTAACAGAACATTACCAAACAAGTTCAACAAATTTCGTTTTCGGAAGAGAAAATTCTCAACACGATTCATTTTAAGATAGGCATACTTTTCAATATAGGAATGATGTCAAACAGGCCCTTTCACTCTAAAAAACAAACACAAGTTAACTACATTCAATATACTACAACTTACTACGTAGTCAACTAACACTCCCAAACTAAAACACAAATTACTAAGAACTAGTTACTAGCATGGTTGGAAAACTCTTCGAGTTGACTCTTGACTCTCCCGAGTCATCTCATTTTGACAAAGGACTGAGTCAAAAATAGGGAAGGCTTGACCAAGTCATTTTATTTTAATAAGAAGTTTGCATTCCGAACCATTTAATAGGTGGATCTAATTTTAAATAATCAATATTTATTTATAAGTAATTATGTATGAGGTTTGAAGTCAATAATATAAAAATGATGTGACTGGAATGTAATTTGAAACTTACTTTTCATCTTTTACATTTGATATTTGTACTAACAAATTATGTAAGCTTTCTTGAAAATATAAATTTATTAATTTAAATTGATTGCCATGAATGCATGTAAATAATTATATTTTTATATTTTATAAGTAATGGACTCATTTTTAAATATTTTTCTAGTTATTCAAAAAAACATGACTCTCTCAAGTTTCCGCAATGACTTTATCCGAGTCAATTTTTTTGGTTTGGACGAGTCGAGTCCTAGCCACGAGTTATCCAACTTTGGTTACTATGCAACATAAATGCTAAGAGCTACAAGAAATTAAAAATAATACCAAGCCCCTTCTCAAAGTCACATTAACTGGGCAAAAGAAACCTGGCCTTCCAATGTGCCATAAAGGAGCACATGGCAATGAAAATGACATGGCACCCACTAAGTCATTGCATCAGATAGTATGTAGAATATGTTACATATATCAAAATAATATATAAAAACATAATAATAATAATAATAACTAATTTAAAGAAAATCATGGCATGAACTGTGACGCTACTTTGGATGTATGCCAATCATTGGGGAAGGTGGCATAAGATTTCAGAGGTCTTACTATGATGACGGTCATCGTCACGGTCATCAACAAACACTTATCTAATCGATTGAGGGTGGGCTTTCTAGAGCCAGGTTGGGGCAAAAAATAGAATCTTCTAATCATGGAACCGAGTGTTCTGAAGGCAATAAAATGGAATGATCCCTAGCCGTTAAAAGTGTGTGCATCCATTGTTTTACATGATCAAACCATCCTTTTCCTTCCAATTAATTGAGATTTCAGGAAAGGGATACTTTCCCTCGGAAGAATTTTTACCCATTTCAGCTTAATCGTCTTTGAGATGGATTTCTACAGATCCTCAAACCACTGTGGACCTTGATGAGCAGTGACCAATTAGTGATGCTACCGTCTACTTGATGAGCAAACTATGCATTGATTGAAATGTGAAGACAAGGTACATACTACTACTACTACCATGTCTCAAGTCTCCCACATCTTTTTGGCCACTTCAATATTTCTTTTGCACATCCTTAGTTTAACCTCCTGATCCAGTAAAAGAATTAACAGCAGTTGCACCACCACCACCAACATAGACAACATGAGACTAGACTCCGTGTGTGTGTGCGTGTAGATAACAACAAAGGAAAACAGCCAGAGATCTAGACAGGCACTATGAAGGAGTTGATATTTTACGATGCAGTTCTTGATTGATATGACCAAAAGTAGCCTCACAATATGTGCAGGATACAGAGATTTTTATGTACACATAATACAACATAGCCACCAGCAGCCAACTTCAGATGTAACCTCTTTCTTGGAGACAGTACTATTCTTTGTATATGTAGGCTCTGAGTTCAGTTGAATTCTCAGCGATTTGCAACTAAAAACCAGATCAGCAGCTCATTGCACCAAGCAGGCTGGCTTTAGTCATTCCCTCGGGTTTCCAGATGATATGCTCAAGTTTACTGCAGAAGTTTTTGTAGAACTGAAACATGCAATTACAACTGGAAGTCAGAAAAAAGGTAACTAACAGCCACAAGCACAGCTTTCTAAGAAGTAGCCCATTCAAAACCTGTGTTATACATGTACAGCATTAATGGAAATCCCTATACTTCTGATAGAAATGTGCAGTCCTAAATGGTGCACTTACGGGAATGGATTTCGACTGTCTAATATTTCTATTTACCAGACCTACTCCTGGCCAATCAATAACTCCAATTCATGCTAATTCAAAATTCATAGCTATCTATGGCATAACTCATCAACCAGTACTGTAAAATCAGAGAGGAATTCCGATGAATTGAAATTTACACTGTATCACTCCCCTTTGGGGATGATATCCATGTATATAGTATAATTGCAATGGGCATTGGCCTTTATGGGCCTGAACCACGACCTGAGTCAAGTGGCTCATTTTTACACTCCCCTCAAATTGATGTAGCTTTGGAAAAAAGTATCAATTTGGTAACTAGAAAATCATGGTGCGGTCATGGCAAAGCTTTAGTTAAGAGGTTTGCCAACTGATTCTGAAAATTAACATGTGGAAGATGAAGAAGACCGAAAGATTTGGATTTGTAGCTTGGTTTCTGGACTTCCATGAAATGCGAGAGGAGCCTAGGAATACACACCAGCCAATTGTTGATAGTCGAGGGTCAGGAGATCCGGCTCAGTCTGTGTCGGCATAAGCATGTAGTGCCATGGGAGAAGTAGAGTAGAAGAGACCTCTATCAAGGGTTCCACGAATATAACATAGTATCCAATGGACATTAATTAGATGCAGTTTGTAAGGTTTGCTTACAAATTGGCTAACAATCTGGACTACAAGAGATATGTCAGGACATGTCATGGTAAGATATATGAGACTCCCAACTAATCTCTTGTTAATTGTAGTATCCGGAAGAGGATCACCTTCATCTCAGTGAAGTTTAGATTTAAGCTCCATAGGTGTGCCACAGACTTTGGAATCAGTCAAATGAGTTAGAGAAAGTAAGTCTTGCATATTTCTTTTGGTTAATACAAATACTAGTGTTGCTACAGGCAATCTCCAACCAGGGGTGTAAATCTGGGCTGGCGGCCCAAGCCCAGCACGGGCCCAGCACGGAAAAACCGTGCCTGGGCCCTTTAACTTGGTCAACGGGCCGGCCTGGCACGAGCCCGGCAGTGCCCAGTGGGCCATGCTGGGCCAGGGCTGCCAGGCGCGGCCTGGCACGAGTAAAACTAGTGCCGTGCTGGGCCAGGCCCCCCAGGCCTGGGGGCGGCCCGGCCCGGCACGAGGCCCGCCCAGGCATTGGGCTCCTTGGGGAGTTCTGGTTTTTGTATCCTTTTTTGTCTTAACACATACTAATGTACACTCACCACATCTCCAACAAAGGAGGAAGTTAATCAGCTGAAGATGTATCAGGCATGTACTCATTAGAACTGTGAAGTGCATCTTCTATGGCAGGCCATGAATTGCTTTGTTTGTTTGGTTTCCTCTTTCCAGACTCTGCCAATGTCTTCTGCTATTCTCATGGCATCCACTGATGCACCAGCCAGCCCTCTTCTCGTGAACCCAACTGCTTAGAGTCCTGACTTCCCTTTCCACCCATTTGGGAAAGGCTGCTTTGGAAACCCATTTTTAGAGAAGAAATCAGTCTCTTGCGAAATAAAACCCGGCACATTTCAGTATCAATCCATTTATATTCCTATACTACTTTTAGATAGAAACATAGAGTGGGAAAAAAAGATCCAAGGCCAAATAAAAAGTCCCAACCTTACTACTTATTTATTTCTCTTAATTTATTTATTTTAATGAAATTGGTCCAAGAGTCTAAGACTCTAAGTCTAAGTTTGTAAATTTGTGTCTATCCAAAATCCAAATTTAAAAAAAAAAAAAAATTTAAAAATGAAAATCAGATCTGTGGGCCGCCCATAGGCTGCCCGGCCGAGGCTCATCGGGGGCCCTGCCCAGCACGGCAAGACCAGGGCCGTGCCCTTGGCCGTGCTGGGCCGACCCCTAAGGGGTTGGGCCCGGCAAGGCACGACCCGCATATCAGAGATGGGCCGTGCCAGCCCAGCCCGGGCACGAGTGGGCCCGGACTTCTGTGGGCCTTGCCGGACCAGATTTACACCCCTATCTCCACCCCAAGAAAATAGGTAAGATGGCCAAGGTTCGTCATCTTGAAATGAAGCATAAGATATGTTTTAAGGGCTATACTACTTGTAAGGTCTTTATGGTAATGATATGTGCTTGTGTGATCTTGTACATGTTTAGTGGGTTTGGATGCCTATTTTTGGGTATTTAAATTGATTTTAAGCTTAGTTGTACAAGTTTAAGGGGTTATTTGTAACTTTGAGAGAGTGTAGGGGTGTTTGTAATTTTAGGAAGTGTAGGAGGTAGGGCCCTTTGAGAGCAATATGTTGTTTGTAGGGTTCCTTGGGAGAAAATAAATATTTTCTTGAGTTTTTGAAAAATACCCTTCTATGGCCTTCTTTGCATTATAACTTAAGTGGGGGCATTTTGGTCATTTGACTGTTCATTGGAACCAATAAACCGACGAGAGCAGCTACCTGTACACTACAAAATCCTCTCCACACACTGCATTTTTTAAAAAAAATAAAAAAATAAAAAATTCCTAAACTACCCATCTCCCTCTCCCCCAGTCTCTCTCCCACTTCCTGCTCCCTGCTCCGCCCGCTCCCTCTTGCTCTCTTCCTCTCTCTATCTCTCCTGCTCTCTTCCTCTCCTTATCTCTCTCCCTCGCCAACCGCTGACCCCACAACCTCCACCCTACGCCAACCCATCTCCCCGCCCGCTCCTTCTCCCTTTCCCCATCTCCTCTTTTCTGGCAACCTCATCCCTCTTCCCATTTCCTCCTTTCTCTCCCTCTCTCTTCCTCTTTCCCCCACTCATTCTCTTGTACAAAGGTTCATCAAATACCATACCGTCAATTTTCACCATTTTTAGTGTGTTTCTGTGATTTTGCTCATTAGCTCTCGTGGGACGAAACAAATAGAGTTTGTTCGGCGACACAGGGCCGGACAAATCGAGTTTGTTCGACCACACAGGGCCGAACATTTTTTATTTGTTTGGTCTTGTATGGCCAAACGAATCAGGGAGAGGGGTAGTTTAGGAATTTTTTATTTAAATTTTTTTTTTTAATACAGTGTGTGGAGAGGATTTTGTAGTGTGTAGGTAGCAGCTCTTTAAACCAACCCCATTCTCAAACCCAACGACATTTCTCTCACTTTCTCTCGTTCCGTCCTCCACAAGCCCATTGGGACAAGGCTCTGACAATGATGATGATGAAAAGAGGAAACAAGGACACATGGCAAAAAGGCAACTAGCAAGAAAACCTCAAGATGCCAATGTTGCTGTCTTTACTGATGCCATCCCAAAATACCTGTCATCTTCACTGATGCTAAGAAATCTTGAGATTTCTTTTGCTAAAAGAGAATACTGAAAAACAGAGATGATGCCGAAGAGACCTCGTATGTGATGATGGTTGAGGTCCACCTGATCCAATGAAACAAACAAAAAATAGAAGAGCTTCATCGAAGATGATAAATCTATGGTATCTTGGTCTGTATTCTTGTTTCCTATATCAAAAGGAAGAGGGAGAGAGAGGTCTCTATTTGCAAAACAGAACCAGAAGGGAAGACACTACCCTTACACAGTTTGGCTGTTGCAAAAAAGGGCAGTAAATTGCAGCCAAATGCAGAGAATGCGGGGACCCAATCAAAGAAGGACCCAATACCTAATATAGTCTTGATAAGAGGATGCCAAGACGGAAGCGACTTCCTGGAGTCTGCATCAAGAATAGATGAACAGACGAACAAACGAGCAGATTGATGCACAGAACAGATGAACAGACGAACAGATTGATGCATGCATGAAGATCACAAATATCCTAGAAACGCTAATCAAACAAGGGTTGTTGCTCCCTAAAAATGACGAGCCGATCTCACGAGAGGGACGAAGATCTTCAAAGCTCACAGTCGAAGCAACTAGATGGAGACGCCAAAATTCGCAAAGGTATGAACCTGGGGATGAACTCAATATATACAGTATAATTGCAATGGGGCTGGGCCTTTATGGGCTGAAACAGGACTTGAGTCAGTGGCTCATTTTTACATTCTGGACAGTCAAGGAAATCATATCAACAATCAAGGAAAAGGTCTACGCATGAAAAAGTTCACCTCCTACAACCATCTGAGAAAAGGTAACTGTCACGACCCGGGCCCAAGTTACAATAATTTAGGGCCGCAATCCATACTTACTCCCGTAAACTCTGGATTAACCGAAGTTAAAACAGAATCCACAAGGGATAACATTCATACATACCTGTCAATTGTACAAACTGCGGAAATATACATTGATAAAATCAATTTAAGATTTTACATGTATACAAAATAAAGTTCTTTATACATGTATCATTTCTTTGCTTTCTTTCATCAATCACTGCATATTCAAATACTATGTAGATTGATGACCACTCAAGTTCTTAAAATATTACATTCTAAAATAAAATTCAACTATTTCAAAAAGAATTCTCAAAAGAATTTCCGACCCACTATGCATATGGATAACCATTCAAAGGTTATCTTGCCCGTTCCATTCTATCAATCCTCCTGGAAGAACCGCAACGGTCTCCTCTGCTGCCGCTGGGGCCACTACCGGACCAGCATGGGTAATCGGGTCTGTAATGCCATCAATAATACTAATGAACACGATGGTTCAACAATATATAAACAGAACTTATGATAGCACATGTTAGTACATATACTAAACTTATGCAATCAGTTTAGTAAACAATTCTAATTCTAGACAAGTTTAGATAATTCCTACAATGATAATGGTGGAGCATAACAAATCAATCAATAGGTATGTAGAAGATGGCAACTACCATAGTATTTATTTCATTTCATTTACCATATTCCCTCAAAGGAAGGATTCATCTTCCAAATGGAATGCATCAATCAGTACTCATAGATACGATTGGAATTTGTGAGACTTACCAGTGTCCGGGTCAGGGACACTAGCATTACCACGGAGCTCCGGAACACCCCAAATCCATCTACTGCAGTAGGAATAGTTATTTGGCTCAGGGAGGAATGGCGCACCATTCATGACCCCAGCCTCATGAAAAGTATCACTTGTTTATTTATTAATTCATTTGAAACTTAATACAATAGGTAGGTGGCTTCAGACTCAAGAGTCAATACATTTCATTAATCAATCCATTTCTAGATTTAATTCTATATAGTGATTCCATTCTTAATAATGGAAAAGAAATAAACAGTAACATTAATCTTATGAGATCGGAACACAATGATACGATATAAAACCCATACAATGAGAGAATTACTAACTATACAATTCTACTCATTTCTATTTCAGTTCCAACCAAACATTTAGCTGTAACCGTTGGTTATCTAATGTACGTGTTATTCTCGATGGACATCACATATATATATTATATGTACATTGGAGTCTTCGTAATTATCACCTATGGAGGTTTGGTCCATAATCAATTAACTATTCGGTCAATGAACCTATCAAGTATTCTTCTTGTATTGTTCTTAATTATCAACAATCCAAATTACTCCATGATTAGCCTTAAACTAATTCAAAGGACACTTATGTGCCAAAAAAGCATCCATATTTCCTACAAAATCCAAAACCAACTGACTATTCAATCGATTAGCCAAATTTTCGCCCTCAGTCAATGTCCTGTCTAGTATCAGGTTCATTCGAGCAAACTCAAGTTTGCTCGAGTGGACCCAGACAGAGAAGTGTTCGCTCGAGCGAACTCAAACAGAAAGTGGTCATTCGAGCAAATTCATATCCGCTTGAGCGCACTCTTCCAGAGAGCGGGTCGCTTAAGCGAACTCAAGTTTGCTTAAGCGAACGCTTCAGAATTTCACTCCGAAATTCTGTAACTCTCTCTTTTCTTCTCTCCCTTCTCCATTCCATTACCACAACCTGCAATGGCATTGGAACTTCCTGTTCCCTCCTCAATGCTCACACTATTCACACATTAATAACACTTCTAATCATTCAATCAATTCATAAACAATCCATTCTAAAAATCAATGGAAATATACACAAACCCAAATTTATGAAATCTCCATTAAATTCTACAATAACTAACACCATTCACAAGTAATGCTTATACTTGCCTCTATTGAGTTCTTAGACAAAAAGCCCTTTTTGCTTAGTTGATTTGAGACAACTATTTCCCCAAACTCAAACCCTAATCCAAGTAAATATGAAAAAGGGTGTCCATGAGCCAACTATGCTAGAATTCATTCCTAAGTACTTAGAAGAGCTTGGAAATCCTACCAAAACACCAATCACTTACTTGTAATTCAAGGGAAGAAAGTTTGGGCTCTCTTCCAAGCTTCAAACACTTAAAAAATGGAAGAAGTTCAATAGAGAAGATGAAGATGATCAAGCTTCTTCAAAAGTCACTTGCAAACTCCCAATCCTCACTCTTGATGGAGAAGAAATGGAAAAGAAAAGAAGAAATGAGCCTAGGGTTTGTTTTGGAATGGATTTGAGCTCATCTCTTAGCTTATATAGTGGACTTTTGCACTTAAGCCCTCTTCCACTTTTCTTATTTACATTCTAAGTCAAATGAAAGTTCATTTGATGAATCCTAAGTCAATTGGAATTAAGTGCATTATGAAAATTGATGTACTCTTTAAGATACACACGTGGATATCAAGGATTTCCGTATTTGATGAAATACATGAAATCCCGTATCTACAAAAAGGTCCTTAGTTTACCTTGTTTGAGTTTAAACTCATATTAATCAACTCAATCTCATTCAAATTCACTTCATTAAGCTTAATTCAATCATTTGAGATTAGCCCATCTCATTTTGTTCATTAACCACAATTAGCACAATTAATCATATTTAAGTAATACTAATTTGGATTAATTAGCCTTAATTACGATTAGTCCGGGTCGGGGCTTAACAGTAACTGAGGAGTGGCAGATAGAAAATCTTCAAGTAGCAGGTTGAAAAGTACATTAGACTGATGCTAGTAGATAATGAAAATCCCCTTTACTATATTGTAAAATCCTGATTGTTGCACTTGCAAGCATAGATTAGGACTAATATTGTAATTAGTAGACTACCTCTTTGATGATAATGGCCAAAAATTCAAAGTCATTAAAGTTTCATAGCCATCTATATCATGATTTATTAACCAGATTTGAACAGGTTTAGAATGGACTTTCGTGTAATTCATGGTATAGAAATAGTAGTAGTGGAACTGTGGATGACTATATACTTTGTGACAAGACTCAACTTTATTGTACTTGGACGATAGATGTAAATAATTTTTGGTGAAATCCTATATAATCAGGAAGAGAGAGAGAGAGAGAGAGGGAGATTCTGCTGCAAAATCTTCCCAATTCACTGTCATTGGAAAGAACTCTCCGAATTTCGGGTTACAAAAATTCAGGAAGTTACACCAATTGGGTAATATTTTTATTGTAAAATAGTACTCTAGGTAAGACTTGAAAACAGGAAGAATGATTGATGAGAAAAACTAACCTTGTGATATTCAAGTGTGTCGCCTGTAGCCTTCCGAACATCCACCATGAAAAGGGATGGTGCAACTTCAAATATCTACCACAAAAAAGAAGAGTTTTCTTAATAGATAATGCCCTCCAGGAGATAAATCCCATCAATTAAATGACGAAAGTGAAAGTTACAAGAGCTTAACATATGAAAATTACACCTCCAAGACAACAGCAAACTGCCCAGTGTTATTTGCAGATACTCCTTCAAGTCTAATCTGCATAATAATAATAATGTGAGAGGAATCACAGCATCAGTTGTTTTAGAATCAAAGAAAGACTAGAAAAACATGTCTGTGTTTAGCACGGGCAATATAATCATAATATTAAAATTTATTAAAAAAAACTTTATGATCGGTTTCTTTAAAATTAAATGCAAAAGGTTTTAGTCTAAGTGAGAAGAAAAAAAAGAAGTCAATAAGAATTCAATACCTAGTACCGTATAATTTAAAAAAATAAAACACAAGCCCATGAAAATTGAAGATTAATGACCAAGAAAACTAAAAAACAAAATCAAAACAAACAAACAATATAAACTATGAATAAAATCTAAAGAAATTTGAAAGACACATAAACATAAAACATAGAAATGAAAATCCATAATCAACTCAATAACATAAGCAATTTAAAAGAATCCAACACTCGTGAGAAAAAAAAAAAAAAAAAACACCTAAAAAATGGAGCACAAAAGGCAAAGACAAAAGAACCCACAAATTCATGAAAAACCATCATAAAAAAAACCTACAAACTCATTACAAGTGAGAAATTATAATAAAAGAAACACAATATAAAATGAAATAAATTTTATTAAAAAGGCTATAAAAATATATATAAATAAAGATCCATAGACAATACAATGATAAAAGAAATTTAGAAAAACCAAACCAACTTATGATAATCTAATACTCAAAAATGGAAATCTGAAGCAACAAAAGAAATAAGAAAAATCCATAAAAAGATTTCACAAAGAGAACTTAAAGAACCCAATGGAAGTAAAATAAATAATTAACTCATAACGATAAGCATTAAAAAAAATAAAAACATACAACAGAAAAATGAGAATTCATAAAAAATCCCATGATACAAAGTGATTTAAAAGAAAAAAAAAACAAGGAGAACCCAAGACCCAAAAGTTGAAGAAAAAAGGGGAAAAAAAGAAACTCACAATCTATGAAAACCATACAAATACAAACCATAAAAATAATGCAAATCTATAGAAATTTAAAAAGATGATTCTTTTGTATAAATCATATTAAAATGACATAATTAAAATTTCTCAAGTAAAATATGATGAACTAAAAAATAAATGAATTAAAAAAGGTATACCTCTCAAATTGAAATGTTTAATAATTGCACCAATTATCTCAAGATGCTCACATTTTAAAATGGGTTGAACATTGATCTAAACTACGCATGCAAATGAGACATGAGACGGTACTAAAAGGAGACACAAAGAAACAAAAAAATTATTGAAGTTGCTCTAAAAAGATACAATGAACTTAAAAGTAAATGAATGGAAAAAAATGAAAGTTCTCTTGTTGACATAGAGAAATAGAATTATATTGGAGAAAGTAGAAAATGACGATAATAAGAATGAGCTTAATTCTTTATTTAGATGGACCAATATTATTGGAGATTCCTTTTACCATTAGTTTCGCATTCTAAAAAAAAAGTGTACAATCAAAATTAATAGATAAAAAAAGAAACCAAATAACCTAGAACCGAGAGTGGATTAAATAAAAAAGGCTAAGGATTAAATAAACCAAACAACCCAAAAATCGGCATTTCACATTCTAAAAAAAAAGAAGAAAATCATATAATTAGAACAAACAAAAATACTTGAAATTCCTTATATTAGTAGCACTTATATAGTGGGACCCATTAACACTCAAATGCTATTGCCTTGATAAAAATAGGATGATATTGAGAGTTCCTTAATAGGCAAAAGGCATGATGGAGAATCCAAATCACAAAAAAAACTTTATTTGAGCTCCAGTATTTTGTATTTTTTATATCAGAGAATCAATTTGACCGTGGAAATAACCCAGAATGAGGTGAAAATTTGAGGTATCCCATAAATAGCAAGGATGTTTGTCTTAATGATTGTGATTTTTAATAAATGGGGTCTATCGTACTGTTCCACTCCATTTACATCACGATTTATAAAAGTTAAAGCCACACACACAAAAAAAAGAAGAAAAAAACCAGATTCCACCCTTTCCCCCTCGGCAAGCGTGCATGGTAGCACATCGGTTACATGGAAAGTTTCCCGCCTCCTCTTTAGCTCCACGTTGTTGTCACGAGTTTTTCTTTTTTCAATAATACTGTCATTTTCTTATTAATTATGAAACTTGTTATTTCTTTTTTATCAATTTCTTATATTATATATTCATTTGAGTTTAGTTTTATTGTAAAATGGTTGTCATAGAAAATTAGTGACTATATAGGAAATCATATAAAATAGTTATTTCAAAAGTTTGATCATCTATGCTTAAAGTACGATGCATAAGCATGAAAAATAATAACAACAGTATTTATAGGGGTCAATATTATAAAAATATAATTATTTTTATAAATACCTCGTAGATAAATTCCAACTCCTGGTCAATATTCTAAAGTGGGGTTGGGTCCCTTCCTCATTAACTAATTTTAATTTTTTGTTGATAACTATTAACAAAAAGATGCTCTGTAGTGTAGTGGTAGGGTCGCTCCTTTGAAATACATATTGTCTTGAGTTCGAGTCTCGGCACATACTATGATTAATTTTTACCATGTCATTAAAAATACACAAGTCAGGTTGGGATCAAAAAGTGTGCTTTATCTCTAGCCCGACCTAATTTACCCTAACTCGACCCGTTTGCTCGGGGTCAAACTAAGTTAAATTAGTAAATTGGATGAGTCAAAATCAATTGGAGCGAATTGGAACTGATTTCAATTTGAAACCACTTCGCTTCATATATAATAATTAGTATGTTATGGAGGGAAGGATATTGCAAAGTTTACAACTTTTTCTCAATATCACACAACTAAATGCCCTCTTAGTGATAATTAGTTCTTTTTTGTTTGCTTTTTTTTTGGGCTTGGGTAAATTTAAAAATGGGCTGGTGTGATCTTGATGATAAATACTTTATTGTTGTAGCATTCAAGGGAAAACAACACAATCTTACAATATTTCTGCATTTGGTTGAATACCACCAACATGACAATGATAAAATATTGTTGTGATGAAATATTGATGCTGATCAGGCCATATGCACTAAAGAAGACCAAGAAGGGGCCCTATCCTTTGCTTATCTGAAAATGTTTCATTGTCCTTGTGAGATCTGAAAGTGCAAGCTAGACCTAAATTCCGACTAATTAAAATTTTTAACTTAATTAATTCAATTAATCCAATTAACCACAACCAGAAGTTTCCTTGAATTGAACAACAATATAGGTATGACTATGTAGTGAGAACACTCAAGTGAAATGACGCAAAAGACTGTGTGCTAAACAATCTATGATATATGAATATGTTCATTGTGATTTAGCACAAGTGTGTGTTGCATGCCAAAACATGAAATGCATATCTATCTAGCTCATGTATAAATATGTGATAATGAACAAAGAGAGATAGGGGCACACAAACATTTATAGTGGTTCGATCCCTTGACTTACATCCACTCTCAACTCTCAAGAGCTTTAACACTCTTGCTTCGACTAATTGAGGTCACCACACATGTACACCTCCAATCACATACACAACTAATTTTTTTATACGATGGTTTGATCGCGAAGATCTAATCCAGTTTACAACTCAATTTACAAATTGAAACAAAGAACACTTGCCTCTTGGTCTATGTCTTGAGGATGCACTTTGATGCTTTAATCCAAAGCTCCAAGATTTGACTCCTTTCTTGCTCCCTTGATGTTGATGATGCTCCATTGAGTGCTCAACCAAGAGGGCTTGGGAGTCTAAACCTAGGGTAATAAATGATTATGACTTGTGAGGCTTGAGGTATACCCTAGAGAAGCGATTCCACTAATAAGACTTAATTAGAACTTTGAATGCTCTTAAGTACGCCTTTTAGAAGCCTAGGTGTGAGTGGAATTGGGTTTTGGGAGCTCTAATAAGGTATTACTACGAGGGCACTTAGTATTGGAAAAGAGGTCTCAAAATCACGAGTTATGGCCATTGGAATGGGTTCTTGTATATATAGAACACTCTCCAACAGCTAGTCCACGGTCAGCCTTCAACCAATTACTGCTAACCTCCAAACCCCCAACAAATAGTTTGACTGAAGTCAAAAACAAGGGAAATGCTCTATGGCTGGCTTCACAACTAGCCGCAGGGGACTTATGGCGAGCCGTGAAGCTAACCGTAGCTCATTTATAGTGAAATATAAGATAATGTTTTTGTGACCGTGAGCTGACCATGGGGTCCCATGGTTAGCTGAAACCATGCTTTATAATTGAGCTATTCCAAAGATCAACTTAGCAATTTTAACCCTGTTGATTTAACTATTTGGGTCCTAGGGGCCTTTTCTTGGTTTGTGTAGGGTCCAATTTACCTAAATAGGTTGGCACCAATTGGAGTTTCTTCCTTGATAAAATCTGGGCCTTCCAAGACTTGAATCTTCTCCTTTGAGCTTGATCTTCCTTGTAGAGACTCATAGAGGCAAGGTCTTGGACTATTGACATGGAATTGACAACCAATGAGTAGTGCATATATGACTATGGCACTAACAAGATCCGTACCCATGTTTAGCGTGTTTGAAACCATTTGGGTGAAAATCAGTCCCATATATTTGCTGTTAGTAGACTGTTTTATCCAAAAAGTTCCTCATTTCGGCTGTTCCCATTAATCAGAGGGCCTGGACTGGAAGCAAGGACTTGATTTGGACCCAAACAGAAGCTCCATATGCACATGGCTCTTATGTGTTTCCTGTAAAACAAAACAGGCCCAGAAGTGTGTCTGTCCATCCCAATAGGACCAAAATAACGGCCCAAAGGCTGTGTGCAGGATTGCACATGCACAAATCTTGTGCAACTCCTTTCTTTTTCTTTGCTTCTTTAAAAAGGTAATAATGGCTAGGATCGCTTATCATGTTTGCTTTATTGTTGGTCAATAGTTTGGGTTGTGTTTGAGGTTTTTTTAAGTTGAAACTTCATATTAACAATGAGAAGAATAGCAGTGACCTTTGAAGTATATGAGGTTTTTTTAAGCCCTATTCTTTGATGTACCCGACCTTTGAAGAATAGCAGTCCCTTTTTATTCTTGTGAACTATGGAGGTGAAAAGGACAGGGTTTTGGAGGTTTCTAACCTATGATACCCGGGTACTAGTACATGGCCAGTGTATTTGTGTTCAACCAATATGACACCCTTATTGGTAATTGATGCAAGCCCAAGGGTTAGGGCTTGCATTAGAAGTGCTCAAAGCACAAAAGGTGTCGAAGCACGTGTCCGAAGACACAATAAGAAGTCTCCTCAGAGACGATAGCACCTCAATAGGAAAACTCAATTTCATTAATCAACTCTCTGAATAATTCTTCATTACAACTCCATATAAATAAGGAAGATAACTTAGGGCCTAAGAAATCTAATTAACCCAGGAAACTAAATAAAATAGAGACTAATCCTAATTACAATATTTAATGAAACTAATGACATAAAAATAAATTCCTAAATCTATGTGGGCCCTGCACATATGGCCATGAGGTCTATGTTACATCATTCTCCCCGGGTTGGAAAGAACTCGACCTTGAGTTCGGTAAGCGTTTGCCTGGATCGAAAATCAATTGAACGAACTTTATATTAGTTGGCTGATCTTGAGCTTGTATACAGATCTTGAAAATGCTGAACATGACACATTCTTTGATTTGACGGTAGAAGTGTGCTTGGAGGTAAGTGTGAACTATTAGGGACATCACACGTGGAATTCGCACCATCAAATCGCAATCTTTGACTAGCCGCTCTTGATCTCCCGTTTTCCATTATTGATCCCCAAAGACAAAATCAATTTGAGAGTTTGGGTGAAGAATATCAACAACTTGCTCTTCATCACCTGCTGTTTGCACTTCGGGATTATTAGTACTCATAGGAGAAATTTCAAGGCCAACCATAGATGTGGAATCTTCTGTGTCTAGCTCTGGCTGATCAGTATGCCTCTTCTTCTTCTTCTTCTTCTTTCTGCTCTTCCTTTCTTTTTCTGCTTTTCTGTGCTTTTTCTTTTTTTGCTCCCGTGCATTTTCTTCTTTTGCTCCCATGCATTTTCTTCTCTTTGCTCTTTTCCTTCTTTTTTTCTTCTCTAGGTGGGATTCTGGGCTGGAAGAAGGGTAGGGCCGGTTTGACTGAGATCATGGGTGGGATTGGGGAAAACAGTGTTTCTGCAAGGGGTTTGGGGTTTTTTTTTTTTCAATTTGGATATGTCTCGGCATGCAAGGGTTTGGATTTTTGGGGATCTGGTTGGGGTTTGTAGAGATGGGTGGAAGAAGAAGGTTGTGGGTTGTTTTGGATTCGGCAGAGGGTACAGGATGGGTTTGAAGAGCATGGGCTACTGGTTCGGAATCTGTAGAGATGGGGTGGGGGAGGGATTTTTGGATTGGTCGGACAAGGGCGGAGTTCGGGAAGATGGGTTCAATAGGGGCGGTGGCTAGTTGCTAGTTGGAGATTGGATTCAATGGATGGGTGGGAGTCTGGCTGCGGATTGATTGGGATTGATTGGAGATGGAAATAGCTTGATTTGGGATTGGCAGCGAAGGGATTTGGGTTTTGGTGGTGGGTTCTGGGAGAGACAATTTAGATGGGTGGTGGGGATAGGGATAGGTGAAACCGGAAGGGGTTTGCTAGCAGTGAGTATGATTGGACGGAGATGGTAATCAAGCGGCTCGATCACAATGATGCAACATAGACCTCATGGCCACATGTGCAGGCCCCCCGTAGATTTAGGAATTATTTTTGTCATTAGGTTCTTTAAATATTGTAATTAGGATTAGGTTTCCATTTTATTTAGTTTCCTAAATTAATTAGATTTCTTAGGACCTAAGTTATCGTCCTTATTTATATGGGATTGTAATGAAGAATTATTCAAAGAGTTGATTAATGAAACTGGGTTTTCCCATTGAAGTGCTATCGTCTCTGAGGAGACTTCTTGTTGTGTCTTTAGACACGTGCTTTGGGACCCATTGTGCTTTGAGCACTTCTCATGCACCTTAGGGCATGCATCAGTAATATCCATACTTGTAGGATACTGGGTTAGCAACCTACATGCCAAGTCCATTTATATCTTTCGTTTAGTTTTCTTACTTTTCAACATGAAAATGCTAGAAAGGAATGCAAACAATGAGTAGCTACATTAATTCATGGTTAGAAACGAATCTATAGAAAAAATTAGGACAGTGGTATCCGTATTATCCTAAATTTCCAAAAGTGCCAAGAGGTATTTACGATTCCCATATCTATTTCCATATCGTCATCCAAATCTGAGCATCATTGTTCCTAAGTCTCTTTACTTGTGAGATTGAAGTGGAGGTGATTTCCCCTGTTTCTCTTTTTCCTAGCCGTTTTCTTGGAGTTTCCAATCCCACAAACTGCTCAGTCCCTTGGAGTTGTAGCCCCTTCAAATGCATCCTTACTGCATCAAAGAATGAAATGTACAATTTTTTCCTTCTTGGAACATACCATCAGACATGAGAACAGAAGATGCAATCACAGGTCTATGATAGTACATGCTAATACATATACTAAATCTGTTCAATTTATCAATTCAATAATTATACAATCAATATACACTTCTAAACAATCTGAACAATGAGAGTCAAATAATGAACAATTACAATATGGCAACTACAATAGCACTTATTCCATTTCATTTACCATCTTCCAAAAAGGAAGGAATCCATCTTCCAAAAGGAAGGAATTATTTATTTATAATCATTTATTCAATATTTAATCATTGTCATTCATTCAATAATGTGGGATCTACCAGTGCCCAGGCAATGGACAATTGGCATCACCATAGAGCTCCGGAACACCCCAATCCATCTACTGCAGTTGGAATAGTTCATTCATTAATTCATTTTAACTCTTTCATGAGTTGTAATAAAATAGCTATGTAGTGCCAGACTCAATAGTAAATACAATTCAGTATTCAATCCATTTCTGGATTCAATTAAATTTGATAATTCCATTCAAATACTTGAAAGGAAATGACAATTTCTACATTAACTGGAGATCTACAAGGTGGACGCAATCCAATAATTTACATTTCCAATCGTTTCTATGATTTCAAACCAATCATTTAGGTGAAACGTTCGGTTATCTAATATACCCGCTATTTTTTATAAACATCACATTATTTTTTATTTGTACATTAGAAATCCCTTAGTTAACACCTATGAAGGTTTATGTACAACTTCCACAACACTTTACACTCCATTTCAATCAAATTCGAGACTAGAATTCGGTACGAACTTCAATTCAATTAGGACAATTAAATTTACACAATTAGTATTAGAACTATCCATTTAATAATCTCAAGAACTCTCCAATTCAACAAGTCTTAAAAACTGGAAATTCTCTTTATTCAGCCACCCTTTGGCCACCTTTCAGTTGATCGAACCACTTCGGTTAGCTGAAGTTTTTCCATGAAAACTAACACACACAAGGGCACTCAGCCACCTCTTCGGCCAGCAATTCGGTTGGCCGAACAACATTCAGCTGGGTTATCTGTGGCTCATCTTTTCCTGAAAAATGTGACATGGTCACATTCGGCCAGCATTCGGTTGGCCAAACCTTGAACTTCGGCTGGCCGAACTTTCTAGTAACTCACCGGTTTCTGCAAAACCAATGCAAAAACATTCGGCCACCTGTTCAGGCACTTTTCAACTTGCCGAACAGTGCCCATGTGCACAGAAAATTCTGAATTCGAATTTTCTGGTTTTAAACTCTTAAGAATTCCTAAATAATTTTTAGTATCCTAAATCACAAGAAATGAGTATACTTGCCTTGGTTTGAGGTCAATTGACAAAAACTCCCTCTATTAGCTTGACTTTGAGATGAAAATCCCTTCAATTCAAGCCCTAATTCCATGAAAACATTCAAAAGAGAGTTCCATAAGCTACTTGTGCTAGAAACTACTCCTAATCACTCAATAGAGCATGAAAGCTCTAGAAAGAGTTCAAGCTACTTACTTGCAAACTCTTGAAGTGAGATTTGAGGTCTTCCTCAACTCTAATATCCAAAGAAATGAGAGGTCTTGATGAAGAAGATGAAGTAGTCCACTCTTCACTTGAATCACTCCAAACCTTAACACTTGAGGAAGGAAGAATGGAAGAAGAAGGAAGAAGGAATCCTAGGCTTTGCTCTCCACTCTTGGGCTGGGATTTCTTTGAGTGAATGACTTCATTGAGCTCATCTCCACTCTTATCAACCCTCTTTTGTACTTAAGTCCCTCTTCTCATTCTCTATTTACAATTTAAGTCAAATGAAGGGTCATTTGATCAATTCCAAGCCAAATGGAATCGAGTCTATGATGAAAGTTAACGTATTCCTCGAGATACACGCGTTGGTATCAAGAGTTACTGTATTCGACGAAATACACGGAAATCCATATTTACGGAAAAGTCTTTATATTTCCTTGTTTGAGTCTAAATTCAATTCAAATCATCCAATCCCACTCATTATCATTTCACTAAGCCCAAATCAATCATTTAAGGCTAGTTCAATTCAATTTGGTCATCAACCATCATTAGCTTAGTTAAACATAGTTAATTAGCATTAATTCTAATCAATTAGAGTTAATCTTGATTAACTCGGGATGGGGTGTAACAAATGTCATGAAAAGGATGTGGGAAGAAGTCACTGCTATTGCTATATTATTTATCAAGTAGAATTCACTCCCAGATGATAAAATAAAGAGTCTTTTTTATTTATTTTTTTTATAGATCACATGTTGTTTCAAGCGGTTCCTCTTGATCATTTACATGTTTTTAACCAATAGTATATACTTCAGCACAAGTATGAAGATGGAGTTCACAAAGCCAGTCTTTGGGCAGCCGGGTGACATGCAGCGTTGCCGATGAACTATTTTTTATTGGTGGTTAATAAGTTAAATATGATTGTTTTTGCGGATATAACCTCTGTACTGTATTTGTAATTTTAAATTGAATGCGGATTGGATTGCCCTCACAAGTAGAAACGAGCATCTAGCTCTGGTACGAAGTTGGCGCCATCCTTCAAATCACCGTAAGTATCCGGCTGACCATTTCCCCCATTTGGACCTGCAAGTGCATTCAAGTAGGAACTTAATTTCTTAGGTTAGATACCCTACCCCCATCCCTTTCTAATCCTTCAATTTTTCATGCGACTAGACACACTCGTCATTCTTTCAATCCCTTCCTTTGGACCTGGTCCGACCCTTATTTTCTGTACATAAGCCATTTAAAATGGTTAGAGGACCAACATTGTCCGATATGACCATTGGAAGTTGCCAATCACATGGCATGTTAAATTGTTATTCTTCTAGTTTAGGTCCAATCTCCATCCAGATAAAAGTTTTGCATGTCTTGTAGCTAATTGAATGAGGGCCATTTCCATTTCTCGACCTTCATTCCATGGCCACACTTGATCATGAATTGATCTGAATGGGATCTATCCCAAATTCTAGAAGAGCCAACTGGACCAGACCAGACCAGACCTTAGTCCACCCAACTCGAGCATGTTATCCCAAAAAAAAAAGGGTCAGGTTAGGAGAGTCATGGCCTGATGCAGTATTTGGAAGTTATTTGGGCCAAAATTATTGAGGTTTGGTTTGCTGGCCCACTATCTGAACAGTAAGGTGCCAAATTAGGTTTGAGCAATCGATTGACTAGATGGCTTCCCCTAGCACCTTTCAATGGCCAGATCCGGGCCTGACTTCCTTGTGTCCGGGCTCAATTCTGTTTACAGTTGAAGTGTCCAAGTCCAGGTCTTTTTTCAGAATGGACCCCAGAGCCCAGATCTGAGCCCACCTGATTGGAAATGGACAAAGCCTCTTAGAATTCCAGGGAATTCAATTACGTGAAACAAACCGGCCCTAGATGTGTCTGGGCCAAGGATTAGATTTCACCAGGTCAAAATCATTCTGGATCACAGAACTCTTGAAAGAAATAGGAGCATATATCCTCCTAAGGTCCTGAAAGTGGCCAGTGTTATTTTTCTTTTTTGGGTACCACAGCCAATGAGGCTGGGACTCAAAAGAGAGCCCCCCCACATACACACTGGAAGGTAACCCACTCGGGTGGGAAGAAGGCCTGCACAAATGGAAAAGGAACCTGCAAAAGTGGAAGAAACCTCACACAAGTGGGAAAGGAGCCCGCACAAGCGAGAAGAGGTGACGCACCTGGGGTTCAAACCCCGGACTGCTAGGTAAGAACTAACGCTACTTACCACTCTGGTAAATGGCTGTTTTTTAAAGTGGCCAAGGTTGAGAGCTGGAATAACCTTCCACAATATAGTTTGAGATTTGCTAAAAGGATAACCTTAGGCCTAATAACAAAATAGGCTGGGCCTGTTGGGGTTAAATCAAGGCCAACCAGTTGCTACCTCGCTTATTGTTAACATTTAGTTTTTAGATGTATTAGGTTCGTGCCGCAGGGATGGGCAGGCACCTATAGTCGGCCACATTTGTTGCAGGTTTGCTAGTCCAAGAGTAAGCCTAACCAAGAGGTAAATGTAAACAGATGTGAAACATTGTGGACCCAAACACTTTCAACCATTTGAGTTTTAGAAACCAACCATTGGAGTTTTATAAAGCTATGACAAATCCAATTGCCAGATGGATCAATAACTCTGGGCCCAAAGTTGGAAAAGAAGTACCAAAGAGGTCTACTACCAACCGTAGCATATATAGCTTTTCAGGCTAAAAAGGCTGGGCCCAAGCCTGATTAAATGTACAACTCATAACCTTATTTCGGGAGTTGGGAATTGGGTGTGGACCTGTTTGGGCCTAAACTGCACTTCTTTATGGACATGGTCCGCATAAATGGATAACCTGCCTTCTCCACTCCTACTAGGGGTAGTTTTGGCAGTGGTTTTGATAAGTTTGGAGTGTCATACCTGAGTCGGGTTTGGATGGCCGAATTGGGTGTGGACCTGTTTGGGCCTAAACTGCACTTCTTTATTGAGATGGTAACGGTCCCAGATAAATGGATAACCTGCCTTCTCCACTCCTATTATGGGTAGGTTTTGGCAGCGGTTTTGATAAGTTTGGAGTTTGATACCCGAGTCGGGTTGGAATGTCCCCAACTGACCCCACCTTGTTTATATATATATATAGAGAGAGAGAGAGAGATGAAAGCATCTTTTACCTTACTATGAGAGATAAGGTGGAGGGCCTCACATTTAAGTTGTTGGCATTGGATATGGATGCGAGAGCCCCCACCTTATCTCTCATAATAAGGTGGGAGATGCTCTCATAGGAGATGCGAGGGCCCCCATCTTATCTCTTATAGTAAGGTGAGAGATATGGTGGGGGCTCTCACATTTAAGTTGTTAGCATTGGATATAGATATGAGGGCCCCCCACCATATCTCTCATAGTAAGGTAAGAGCATCTTTCATATGAGCATCTCTCTCTCTCTATATATATATATATATATATGGAAACATAGTAGGGTTGACTTTATGATACATCCGAACTATTCACACATCTGGACGCCCTTAAGTACACTAGATCCCTTGAATTTTCACCTATCCAAATGGATTTGACCGTTGGATCGAGGGTCATATTTTTTCCTTTAATGTAAAGTCGTTAAATTTGTGGGCTACAAATGAAGGGGTTAGAGGCATGGGATTGACCCCAAACTTGATAGATGGGCTCATCCAACATGTCTCTTTCCATCCCACACAAGTCCTATGATCAGATTCTTAATTTTTATTTTATTTTATTTTCTACAATAAAGCATTATGATTCAACAATTACACGCAGCTACATGAATCATTTTCTTCATTCAGCTTTGTTAATGAAGCTTGAGTTGCAGTTCTTAATTATATAGGGGTGAATACTGTATTTCACTCTTTTTCTAAAGTTCAATTCGCTTGTGGTTTTTATTGCCTTTGAATTAATTGTTAATTACTTGAAATGAGATTTACCTATTTTCATTGAAAATATTTCTATGTCCTTTTGTTTATAGTTATGACAACAAGAAATAGGCAAATAAGTGCACATATACGGGATGCTTCAATATTTAATTCGTTGGTTGAGCCAGAGTCACATATACAAGGCACTTCCATGAGTAGCATTGGTAAGATCAATACTATTAGTTATATATTTTATAAAATTATTAAATGTTGTGTATTTTTTTTAATGATTTTCCTTTTCCTTTTAGCTTTTTCCTCCGCTAAAAGAGGATGCGGGAGGTCAAAAAATATCTCCTTTCCAAGCACATTAAGGATACGGGTCAAAAGCTAAGGATTAAAATCCCCGAAGGGCTGTAGAGACCAATTGACAAGTATGCTAAGCAATTTAAGACTGAAGTTGGTATAATTTATCGAACGTATGCTCCTCTTGCATGTTCCACCTGAGCAACAATTAACTAGGAACAAAGGCAAATATTTTATGATTGCATTTTGGTAATTAATTTTTCAAAATTTTTATTTTTTGCTTTAATTTTGCATACTATTTTATTTGAAAGTTGGATGCAAAACTAATTAAGTAATCTCTTTCCTGTAAAATATACGTAACAAACTTATTATGAATGCATCTTATTTGTAGGAGAAATTTGATATAGCTCTTCAATATCCATGATTGAGAAAAGTCGTTAACAGTTATTTAGCATCAACATTCAAGAACTATAGGAACATATTGCACGTCCATTATAAGAGGGTTGGCAATCACAAGGTGGCATGCCAGAAACCTTATGAGGGTGTGTCATAAGTAGATTGGGACATGTGCTGCAATAGGTTTTGTTCAGAAGACTTTAAACTTGAATGAATAAAGTTAGTAAAAAAAATTCTGAAAAACGACAGCTACTTAAAGTGAACCATTGTGCAGGTTCAAAATCATTCGGCGAATATCTTCATGAGACGGTATTAGTAATTCGAATATTTTAATAAGTATTGATTTATTAACTTCTTTTTTTCAATTTAATATTGTGTTTGGATTTATAAAGCGTGATATTCCATTCGGTAGGATGGAATTGTGGCATAAGACACACTATAGTCTAGAGAAGGGTTAGTCTACTCTCGAGTGTCAGCAGCTCTATGTAAGGATACTTTTCTAAAAGTTTCATCTACTTACTTATTTTTTGTGTTCTTCATCTTTTCTATACATGTCTAAATATTTATGTGAATTTTTTGCTTTAATATGTTCGAGATCTTGGGCATGGCGTGGTGGCCCCTCCATCCTCATCAACAGGCCTTCACAATAATCAGCGAGTGGAAGAGCTTACTAAGAGGGCCATGGCAGCTGAAAGACAAGCTTAAGCGTTGGCCGAGCAGTTGCAACGGATGGAAGCTCAAATGGAGGCTCAGAGACAGCAAATGGAGGCTCATATGGAGGTTCATATGGCGGGTAAAAAACAACAAATGAAGGCTCGGATGGATGACATGAGATCCTGGCAAGAGAATATAGAGGCCATGATGCAATCTATAATGGCGCAAAAGAGGGGCACTCCTCTATGGTAAAACATTTATACATTGCATGCTTCTATACATCATCTACAGAAGACACATGAGATAGGTTGATAAGTACAAAAACTCTAATTTTTGTCTTGTCTACTAAAATCTATTCTGGATAGCAAACCATGATATAAAATTGAATCACAAAATAGTATTTCAGCTTAAACATGGCATTAAATTCTTACGTCCCTTGTTTCTATCATACAATCACATGTACCCATGGCACTTTTCTTGCTTCAATAAATGTTTTTCATTTTCCAATTGACTCCAATTTTATCTATACCGTGTGTTTAATACTTCAATGCTTAGATTCTACTTGAAGGTTCACATGCACACATTTTACACTTTCATACTAGTAAATCTTACAATTGCACTTTGATTCCTACAATCCAATGATTGCATCAAATCACATGGTCTAGGCTAGGCGAGAATAGTGACAACTGAGTGAACTATTTTTAATTATTGTTGTCTTCCATTTTTGGATTTTTGTATTTCCTTATCACCATATATGGGGGAAGACACATTATTCAGTTGGTTCTTCCTTCACATGGTACTTAGAAATTATTTCATCACTTCCACATCTAGTCTTGGCAATTTCACTTGCTTCTCATCCTAGGTGATGTCAATATGACTAGTTATAATAGTGAATATAGTTGTGTTTTTCTGAAGTGAAGAACTAGACACTACAAACTTAGCATAAAGTGCTAGCCTCCTCCTTAGGACATTAGATTTAGTGGCAGATTGGAAACAAAACCATTGTTCTGGATAATCTCCACGACAGATCAATTGTGGAGCAAAACCAATTTTTGAAGTTCATGTTTTAGTCAACCATGCAAAGGATAATATGAGTACATGGTACTACTGTTAATCACTTAACAGTGGGATGTCGCTGTCAAACACATCTAGCTTCGGATGCATTCTTAGATATTGTTGCTACTTTTATAGATTTAGAGTTGAGGTTTGGATTTTTTTTTTTTGTTCCCACTTCCTTCTATACATTGTTTTTTGGTTGAATTTTTAATACTATAGTTGTTCAATATTTGGTACAATTAAAAATCAAATATTAGTTTAATTTAGTATACCATAAAAAAAGAGTGCAACCATTCAATTTCAAACAAACTCAATGGTCTCGATTTTTTTATATATTTTAACATCCATCTTGTTTCATTTATTACAAATCGAAATGGGAGATGAAGAGAAAAATAAGAACAAGCAACATTTTTTGGATTGGTTTGGATGGTGCAGATCAATTTGAGAATGTTATATTTTATCGTGGAAATTGTTCGTTGTCTCTCCATGATACATATCGAAGACCTTCATTCAGTTACTATTTCTATGTTATATTTAGACCAACTATTATATAGATTTATGCTCAACAAGATTTTATCAGCATCTTCAGTAAGAATTTGTGACGAGGACAATTGTTTCATTGCACTCAAATTCAATGAATTAATTTAGTTTATGTTTTTATATCGATGGAGTGTTATTTTCATACCTCAATTGCTACTTAGAGATATATGACTATGATGACCTAAGGATGACTTTGCATTAAAGATTTGTGAATGGATGGATTGTGAATGGATGATGAGATTATATTTGTATTGATAGGGTATCATAACAAGAAAAATATATATTTTTTAAATATTAGAAAATACTTTTTTTTGAAAAATTATTATTTGTGTCGTTTTTATTGTGTCTCAAATAATCAAATGTAACAAGATGAAGATTATTAACAGCACCATAGAAGCGTTTCAAAAAAGAAAATTTGCAACTTTAAAAGGGCATCGCCATTGTTGATTTATTAAAGACTTTTTTGAATCGTCGCAAATAAAAATTATTTGCGATGCAATCTTGCCGTTGCAAATAAATCATTATCTGCGATGCAATTTTGCCATTGCAAATAAATTATTATCTACGACGCTTAAAAAAGGTCGTAAATGATACGTAGTAGCGACTCTTTTAAAACGTTGCAAATATTCTCTCCTATTGCTACGCTGCAGTCTTCAGTGTAGCTAATCTTTCTGCGACCTCATTATATGCGACGCTTAGCTTTTTGCCTCGCACTTATTGCGATACCTTTTATATTATCTACGTCATTCTTTTGGAGTCACAAAAAAGCTAAATTGTAGTAGTGCTAGTCCATGAATTTCCAAGCATATCCACATTATTTACTACATACATGATTGAAAATTTCCCAAAATCTATTACCAACTAATATACACAAATCTGAAATATATAATAAATAAGCATTTAAGGAAAGCATAAAATAACTTAAATCATTAAAAGAATGCAATCCTTAAAGACATATGTACAAAGGACTCCAAACCCACAAAATCCTTATAGGGATTTCGGTCCAACGACCATGATCCATGGCTGTACCATGTTCGGCCAACATGTGAGGTACACTTGAATCCCACAGCCAAGGGATCCCCCCTTTTGTATGTCATGCATGATTGCCAGTCATGTCCTTTAGGATTCTAGGGCTTTGAATATTTTTTCACACATCCAAACACAAGTTTGTTGTTTAGGCTTAGAAATTTGGGTTTCTAATAAGTGAAAGATTGAAATCAAACAATCAAATATGTAAGAACATTGATTCAGATTTGTTTACTTGCGTTGATTGTCAAATTCATCAAAAATATCGCACGTTGTGAAAACCCTAGATCGATCAATTGCGTCTTTTGGATTTTTTCCAAGTTTCAGCCCTAATTCGTGTTTCAAATCGCAAATCCCTAACCCTAAACGAGCATAAGGTGGTGACTTGAAGAAGCTAGTACTTGGAGGACGAGACCGTAGAAAATAGGACTGCATAGAAAATACGATATCACCGCTAAATTGGCCGGATCGAACCGGGCGGTTCAGATTGGTTTTAAAGTAGATCGGTTCGGTCTACGATTTGAAAATCGTGAAAACCGCTTAGATCGGTCGGTTATCGATTTGAACTTGCCTAAACTGAACCGACAATTATATTATGTAATTTGAGTATTTTTTACTATCTGGATTTTTATCTTTGCCCCAAACATTGGAATAAATGCAAAGGATGGGGGTGTCATCATTTTGAAAATTTCAAATTATGATTCCCAAAAAAAAAAAAAAAGAAAAAAAAAATGGTTTAACGGAACCGAACTTTTGGTTCGGTTTGGTCTAAACCCTTTCCGTCGGTCGGATCAGATTGGTTAATTAAAAAACGGATAAGTTCGGTTTGATAGTTGGTTTTAGTACTGCTAAACCAATATGAACTGCCCATGCGCAACCCTAGGAGAAAGATGGTGGAGAGAAAGTGTAGAGAGAGAGGGAACAAAGAAAAAAAGTAGTTTTTAATGAAGGAGTACGCCTTTTATCTTGTATTTCTATTACAACTTGGGTATTTATGAGATAAAAGTCTTCTCTTAGAAGTCACAAGTGTAGTTGTAATATAATACTAATTGGCTGTGAATTCCACGTGAGAAAGGCTTGATCGTTGCATCATACCAGCCCCTTGTATTTTTTTAACCTCTGAAATATATATATATGTTTGTGTGTGTGTTCCCCACGTTACTAAAGTCTTGGTTGTATAACAATCCTTATCTATTTGTATTTATTTGATACCAAAAAGCCTTGCATCATCGCATGCTTCATTAAAGGTTTTACTTATTTATTTCCTATCAAATAAGACCCATATTGGCATATTTCAGAAATTACAAAAAATCACTCTTGTTTTCTCAAAATTACAAATAGGTCCCCATAATTACCAAATAGTCCCTAACCATACTTATGCCCTAATTTTTCCCTAATTGAACCTTGATCGTGCCCTAATTCAAAGTAGCTAAATTCTACTCGTTCATCATTTACAGGACAAATTTATTTAAAATAATATCCAACGATGTGTCCTTAACACCGTCTCAGGGGTACCAACGATGTCCGCCTACCAATACCTAAAGTCTAGATCTGATGGTGTCCAAGCTACCTACCGGGGATACCAACAACATCCAAGTTGCCTGCCACTATCCTATGCCTAGTGAGCTAAGTCGCTTGCACACTAATGAATGGTGTTCAAGGCAGCTGCCCACAATCCCTTTCTACAAAAGGTAATGAACGCAATCCTCTCCAGGGGGATCCTACTGTGGTTGGACAAACACAACTGAGTGGTGCCTAACTCGAGAGTACAACACGCCTGTGTCGGGCTAGCTTTCCATATCCATAATACCATAAACCCTGAGGAGCTATTGAAATTCAGTTATGCTGTCAAGACCCAATCATCAAGATCCATAATGAGTAGCCCTCATTCATTATCGTTCCATTTCCAAGCCATTAGCCCAGACATAACCATCAAGTTTAATTGTAACAGTATGGGGTCCTAAGTAAGCTCTATGCCCTTAGGATCAACTCACAACTGGTACAAAAATAAATTCAAGGTTGAATATGTTTAAAGCTGAAAGTTTTGCTAGTCTAATTAACCAAACCAATGCAGCGGATGTAACCAATCAAAAAAGATAGAACTGGCAAATAAATCTACCAAGCAATCACCACAAGAAGACATACACAATATTTATGTGAAAACCCTTTCCAGGGATAAAAGCCATGATTTAGAAATAAAAAACTCACGAACAGTTACAAGATATACTCACAGCTCCTTTACCTCGGTCAGTAGCTCGACCTAAAGACTGTAGTTGTTCTTGTACAACTTCTAATGATACGACTTCCATCGTGCACCGTTCTCTTTACTTGATCTCGTCGCATCTTGTCAGCCAAGATGAACTATTTTCTATAAGAGAGTAGAAGCAACACAACTTTTTAGAGCTACCCTTCAGAATAATCTCTTAATGGCGCTCTAGAGAATAATTCTTTCTCTAAGAGATCTCTTACTCAGATTAATGAGAGAGGTGGTGTGTCTTTTTGGGTTGAGAGAATCACCCAATTTATAGTCCAAAATCCGTGCATAAGACTCTTAGTGATAATCCACTAAGAATTACAAGCAATCTCAAACTCTGTCATAGAGTCCGGATCGGACCGGGCTTTCTGTGCCAAGCTCTCTATAGGGAGACCTCCTCTAGTTTTTTTTTTTTTTTTTTGATAAGCGATTTTGGCACTAACATGTCATCTCCCCATTTTGGTAATTTTTGGACAAAACTCCTTAGAACAATACAATTTGATCTAGGTACCCAAAAGTAAAATCCAAAATAGATTGAATTTAAAACAAAATTAATTCAACACCGTGGATCTTGTATTGCCTTTGCTTGAACTTTTAGATCTTGAATAGCCTTGGCTTATATAGCTCCCCCTAACTCCATTTTTCTCCTCCTGCATTTGTCCATAATTGACAAACAAATATCATCATGCAGCTTTTGTCAATCTGGATCCAACAACTCCCCGTCAATATTGACTCCCCTTCAATAGGATCTTCGTATCAGCACTGGGGTGGGGTTTGATCTTGTAGATCAGGGGTGATGAGGCTTAGGCATACACACTTGTAAATTTAAATATTTTAGCAAAGTGTATATCAATACAGAAGATAGGTCTTCTTTCTTTACTTAAACAGCTTTGGTATTCTTCTTTTTCAGCTCAGCTTTCTGCCTTCTCCATTACTTTTGATTTGATAAACTTCACAGCTTATTGCCATAGGGTCGAATGTGTCCTTTAATTCTACAATGATGACAAGTGGGAACTCGTTTGGGCCATGACACATTCGTCTTCTTTGGGGCTTTCTTTGCAACACTAACAAGAAGATTAGTAATAATTGAATTCTTAACAAAACAATTTATACCTTTGGCATTCAAAGTGGATGCTCCGTCAACGTAGCCAATGTCATGCTTATTAATGTGTGCCTTTTGACTACATAGGATGTCATCTAATTTTCCCAATGCTGTGTTCATCCTATTCAATGAAGCTTTAGCAGTATTTAATTCAGATAGAATCATCTTGAGTCTTCCATTCAGATCAGAATTCTCTACTTTCAAAGTCTTCATATCAAAATCAAGTAAGTACACTTTTATGATTTTGCAGTCAATTTTTCAACCAACTTGTTATTTTCATCCTCCATTTTTTGTATTTTAGGAAGTTCTTCTGCAAGTTCAGCTTTCAAGGAGGTATTCTGCTCTTCAGACACTTTCTAATTGATAGCAGCTTTTTCATTTACTTTAACCATCTTCATGGTTTTCTTGAAAAGTATTTCATATTCAGCTTTCCAATTTGGTTCTTCCAAGGACGTAGTATCTTGATCAGTCTCAGCTTCAGAAGAAACATGGGAAGTAAAAGAACTAGAAGTTTTTATAAAAGCAATAAACTTCCCATTGCCAATGTCAGGCTTGTCAGATTCAGGATTTTCATCATTCTCATCAAAAGTTTCATCTTCTCAAGTAGTATTCAAAGCTTTCTTTTCAGATTTTTTGTTTTCGCAGTCATTAGTAATGCGTCCATAGCCTTGACACTCGTAGCATTGAATCCCTTTAAAAGATTTTTTCTTTCCATAATTTTTAGGGATTGTCACATTGGTCTTCTTCCCCTTAATCAAAAGCTCGAATTGCTTCATGAAGTGTACAGCAACTTGGGGATCAATTTCCTCAGAATCCGAATCGCTTACAGCTTTCTTGTATGATTCCTTGGACGCTTTCAAAGCAATACCTTTAAATTGTGTCTTCCTATTAGACCTGAGGTTTGCTTAAAAAGTTTGTGGGTTGTCAACCAACTCATTAACTTTGAGCGTATTCAGGTTTTTATTTTCTTCTATGGCCAAAACCTTTTCATCAAACCTTTCTGGGAGAGACCTCAAAATCCATTAAACAATTCTGTTTTTAGGAATTGGTTCTCCCAAGGTAAAGGTATCATTGACAATTGCATTCATCCTATCATTAAATTCATTGAAAGAGTCATCTTCTTCTATCTTTATGGTTTCAAAGGCTGTATATAACTTTTGAAGTTTCGACTGTTTGACAGTGTCAGTCACTTCATGCACAATTTGTAGGATATTCCAAGCTTCTTTGCAATAGTGCATGTAGAAATTCTTCAAAATTCAGACATAGTAACTCCATTATAAATAGCATTTAAAACCCTAGAGTTACAAGTGGCAGTCGGCTCTTCTTCTTTAGTCCACTTATCTTCAGGTTTGGGACCAGTTACCCCATCAACAGTAATAGTGGGCAAGGAATAGCCATTCATTGCAGTTTTCCAAACTTTCAGATCTATAGCTTTTAAGAAGACAACCATCCTGGCTTTCTAATAAAAATAATTGTTACCATCCAACAGCAGAGGCTTATTGGTTGAGTGCCTTCGCGGTAGATATCCATTCTAGCAAAAATAGGAACTATACAATAGAATAGTGCAACCCGTTCTGATATCAATTGAAAGTTCTGCAGAACCTACTAGAATAGATGCTAATCTAATTAATCAAACCAATGAGGCGGATGCAGCCAATCAAATAAGATAGTAAATATTTAATGTGGGTCCAGGGAGAAAACCACGATCCAAAAATCAAGAACTCACAAACAATTACAAGATATACTCACAGCTCATTTACCTCAGTCGGTACCTCGACCTAAGGACTGTAGTTGTTCATGTACACCTTTCACTAACATGACTTCCATCATGTACCGTTCTCTTTACTTGATCTTGTCACACCACGTCAGCCAAGGTGAACTATCTTCTACAAGAGAGTAAAGCAACACAACCTTCTAGATCAGCATTTCAGAATAATCTCTCAATGGCTTTAGTTAATAATTCTCTCTCTAAGATATCTCTTACTCAGATTAATGAGAGATGTGGTGTGCCTTTTGGAGTTGAGAGAATCACCCAACTTATAGTCTCAAATCTGTGTATAAGACTCCTAGTGATAATCCAGTAAGAATTCCAAGAAATCTCCAATTATGTCATAGAGTCTGGATTGGACCAGGCTTTCTACACCACGCTCGCTATAGCGAGTAGAGTCCTCGCTATAAGGACACCCTCCTCTGGTTCCTTTTTTTGGCCTGACCAGCAATTTTGGCCCTGACCTGTCATTATGACCCTTACAAAAACAAGTAAAGAGTTCTCAAAGAAGTGTAAATAATGATGGATAATTGATTTGTAAGTCAAGGAGTCATTACAGTCCGTTCTTAGGTCATCGATTGTCAAATGTGTATAGGGTGCGGTATCATTCAATTCCGCGCAGTCCCAAAGCCTTAATATCCTTGGGATACATCCTTGGGTTTTCTAAAGGTAATGAACAACTATAACTCAAGGTTTTGAGCATCGATATTGGACTCCGTACACTTTCCTGTACAATCCGTAAGGGTACGTCAAGCTCCAACACCCCTCACTCGATATTCTCCATTTGATCTTCATTAGGTAGGGTCAAGGGTCCACAAGTAGGGTCAATGACTAGGTTTAAGCTTCCCTTTTAAAGGAAACTTAGGGAAAATCATAGAACAATTCAATTTTAGGCAACTTAAAGGATGAACAGTCAATTCCGTCAGTCAAATTTGCATTTTAGTTCTAGATGGCTACGACTAGTAGTGAGACCTCTACAGTGGCCTCTAGCTAGCCACAGTGGCTAGCTGTAAGCTAACTTTAGTTCATTCTGATAGTCAGCCAGTTTTAAGTAGCTCACAGGTTGCCTTCCAGAAATGAACCTACACTACAACAATGTGCACCTTTAGCGACGTTTTTTAGCGACGTTTTTCTAATTTCGTCGGTAAAAGTGGACTTTTACCGACGTAAAACAAATCATCGGCAAAAACAGGACTTTTACCGACGTTTTTAGTAAAACGTCGCTAAAAGTCCACTTTTTGGCGACGATTATTTAAAAACGTCGGTAAAAGGTAGACTTTTACCGACGTTTTACTAAAAACGTCGGCAAAGACCAATCGTAAAATTAATTTATTTTGTAACTAAAGTAAAAATGGAATATTATTACCGACGAATTAAGAAAACGTCGGTAAAATCAGACTTTTATCGACGTTTTCTGTAAAACGTCGGCAAAGATCAATCGTAAAATTAATTTAAAGAAAAAATGAAATATTATTACCGACGAATTAAAAAAACGTCGGTAAAATGCAGACTTTTACCGACGTTTTATAGAAAACGTCGGCAAAGATCTATGGTCCTTTTTTGCAAAATCCAAACCGCTAAAACTCTTCAGAATGCCTAAACCGACTGCACGGACAGTTTCGCAGTGTGATACATCATGGATCGTGAAAAAGTTGTGAAAAACTCTAGATCATTTATCTTCCATAGTGTAGAAAATGTGATTATATCGCAGTACTTTTTTCAAGTTTTTGGCTCCTATGGGCCCTGAAATAATGATCTAAGTCGTACATCATTTCTGAAAGGCCAAACGCTATCTGGAAATTCAAACATCCTCCGTTGATCCTTCCTAAATTTTGAGATATTTGTAGAAAAGTCCATGCCTTGAAATATTAATTCTTTTTATTTTTTGGGCCCCTTTTGTATGATCGAAACCATTCAAATTCCTCGTACGATTTTCCACAACAAAGGAGTGAAAGCTGAGGTAATCATTTTTTAAGTATTTTGAGAAACTTTCAAAAAAGTTAGATGGTAGAAATCCTCCCTAGTTACTAAACCTAAAACTCTCTTCGAAAATCCTCTGTGATGATATCTTGGTTTTAGGAGATGGAGGGAAGAGTTTACCAAATGTGCCCTAGAATGATAGAAACTCTTTCAGGACATGTAATGTGTTGATGAAGAGAGGCCAAGGTTGTTATTTCTAAGTTTGAAAATTGCTAAAGTGAGATACATAAATAATAAAGTAAGCTCTATAATGGTTAAAAAAACCATGATATCTTTAGGAAACTCCGGAAAATCTAAAGGATTTGTGCATTCTATGAGATATTTTCCTTCATTCATAAATGCTCATGCCCCACCACATGGAGTGAGAATAATTCAACCGTGCTTATTTTAGTTTGTATGTTGTAAAATTTGAAAACTTGAATATTCATAAAATTAGTATTTTGTATTTTATACTATCAATGTGCTATTTCATTCTATGTATACATTACTCACTTAGGTGTTGGCCAAGTGGCATAAGGCATGGGTTTGCTTCCTATGTCCTGTGTTTGAAACAAACACCAAATTTACCAGTGTGCATTTGTTTAGGTTTAATGAGTTATCACCCAAGGGATTAGTCCTAATGGTTCAAAAACCTAAAGATACCCACATCATAAAAATAGATTTCAAAATCCGAATCTATGAAGACATCACCAAACACCTTGCCCAACACAAGCCTTACACGATCAGATTATTACCGACGTTTTTTAATTCGTCGGTAAAATAAAAATTTTTACTTGTTTTTAAATAATAATAATAAAATACTTTTTTGCGACAAAAAATAAACGTCGGTAAAAAATAAATGAATTATAAGATATCGGTAAAATTGACTTTTAGCAACGTTTCCTTGAAAACCTTTACTGACGATTTTATTATTAACTTCATTTTTAGGGAAAATAAATATCAAAGTCTATTATCAAGTTCAATTTCATTATTAACTTCATTTTTAGGGAAAAAATATCAAATTCTAATATCGTTGAATTTTATAAAGTTGAACTTTTAGCGACGATTTCTATAAAACGTCGGTAAAGTTTAATTTTATTTTGAGGAAAATTAAAAATAGAGACCTTTACCGACGATTTTATTTTTAGCGACGAAAAATAGCGTCGGAAAATGTATTACCGACGTTTTATATGAAACGTCGGCGAAGGTTAAGAAAAATTAAATAATTGTTACCGACGAAACCATAAACGTCGGTAAACAAATTTTTTTCCCTCCCCGCCACCAACATCCCCCTTTTCCCTCTCCCAAGCCCTCTTTTCCCTCACTCCCTTCTTTCTCTCCCCTCACCCAGAACCTCCAGAAGCCTCCCCTGTTCCTCCCCTGTTCCTCTCCTCTCATCTGCCTTTTCCTCCTCCTCTTCTTTCTTTCTTCCTTATCCTTCTCCCTTATCTCCCTTTCCCCTTTCTCATTCCACGCTCTCAGCAGCTCCCTCTCTCATTTCCCTCTCCCTTCTCCCCGTCCCTCTTCCCTCTCGACCGGCGCCAACACTCGATCCCCCCCTCTCTCCCTCTCTCTCTCCCTCTCCCTCTCTGTCCCCTTCCTCGTCGCCATCAGATAATCGCGTGGAAGGGGCAAAGCGCCCTTGCCTCCCAAGCCAGCGCCACAGCTCCCAAGCCACCGCTAATGACCAAGCACCGACCTCCAGCGTTTTCACCTTGTGCCACCGCCTAGCCTTACAACCCTGCTCCACCGTCCCTGCCTCCCAAACAGAGCCACCGCCCAGCCTTCCTATGCAAGCTCTGCGATTTCCCCTCTGCTCTCTGCCAACTACAAAAACATCATTATCAGGTTCGTCCTTTCCATCCCTCTCAGCAGATCCACCTCTTCTCTCACCATCCTTGCGCAAGCACATCACACCCACTCTCTCGATCTCATCCCTCTCTCTCGGCCATCACCCGATATCTGAAGTTGGAACGGGCGCTCCAGTGGATCTCGCTGTTGAGGTGACAAAAATTTTGTTTTGTTCAATCCTCCTTTTGTTTGTGGTTTGAATCTGTGAATGACAAATGGGGTTTTGTTGGATTTTCAACTGGTTTCCATTTTCTGCAGTTTCATTTGATTTTGTTCAGGTTTTCTTTTGAATGTTAGTGTAGCTAATGGTTAATTTTTTTTTTTTTTTTTGGGTTTTCCAATTTCTCTGATGGTGTTATACTTCACATTCTATGGGATGATGGCGATAGCCATGGCACCCAATAAGCAGGGTTTCTGCTATCTCCTCTACTACATTTTATGCCATATGGAACCTCTTTTCTGGCTTTATAATTCCACGGCCTGTAAGCTCTCAAATCCATTCTACTCAATCTATTCCATGCTCTTCCAGTCATTCATATTGTGATAGGTTTAAGTGGGATTAACTTCTAATCTATAATGGAAATTGCTGTTTGTTGCTCTGTCCCAAACTCTGCTTATTATTATGTAAGCTAGTCTATAAGCTGCTTATTATTATTGCTATTCTTATTGTTACTATTATTATGTGAATGCCAAGTTATGCTGCTCTGATGATACCTTGCCTGATAGGTTCAATGTTGGGAGAGGGGATTTGGTGGTGTACCTTCCTCATCCCATGAGGAGAATGAAGTTCCTATGGGGCGATGATGCAGAAGTGTTTAAACCAAAAAGGTGGCTCAACAATGATGTGGTTTTTCAACCTAAAAGTGCTTTAAAATTCACTGCTTAATTTCCAGGTAAGCAAAAATAGTGAAAACAAAAAAAAAAAAAAAAAAAAGCAATTTTGTGATGCACTCTTATTAGTAAAATGTGCACAATGCAATTTATTTTCTAGTTGGATTTCACAATTTTCTTTTGAGCATTTAGTGAGTTTTAAGCAATGCTGCAACTCATAATTTATTTTCTCACCTTTTAGCATGGTGTTTTTAAGTTCAATGATATGAACTTTGTTAACCCTTTTCAATGATATGAACTTTGTTAACCGTTTTAAGAAGAAACAGAAAGGTTAAAGATTGGGTTGTTGGGATGTCTATAATAATAAATAATAATAAAAATAATAAAACTTGCAGGGAGTATTGCTCACAATTTTTGTTGATCTACTGTAATTTGAATCTTGCAATTATCCTCTAGCAATACAAAGGTCTGAAAGTTAGGCTGCTTCTGCCTTTGAATTGGGTGGACAATTGGATTTAAAGTGCTACATTTGAATGCAATAGCCTCTCTCCTTTATCAACTTGATCAGATGGACCTAGCTGTCTGTGAATGGCTACAAAATGGACTGTCAATTGGGTTTCTTGTGCAGTATCATAATAGGCAACCTATGCATCAGCTGTGGGCCCTAACATTACCTGGTCATCATAGGTGGAGTCCATTTTCTTTGACGAGGTCTGCATGCCATAATGAGTCTGGGCTTCATCCTAACAACGTCATCACTTCAGATTCAAAATGACCAGTAATGCTTTTGTCTTGTTGTACGTCAACTGGGAGCTTTGAATATGAGATTGATGGTGTCTAGAATGAAAGTGCCACAGACCAAGATAGCCAACTCCTCAACTTAATGAACATTCCTTTTGTCAGTTAAAATTGTTATTAGGATGAATTCTTATTGCCTGTTACCTTGGAACTATCAGTAGTATTACTATGGGCCTGAATGAGAGTGCATTTCTTCTTGATTTAAGACGGCAATCCAAATGCAATCATAGGATTTGATTTGTTTCGGCCTATAAATCTGAACCCACCCTGACTCAATACATGCCCTGCTGTGTCTAAGCCTGCAACCTATGATGGGTTTATGGTTTGTGAGACTATACGTCTACACCCACCCTGAATGGATGCATACCTTGCTGTGGTCCAGCCCACAACCCGACCATGATGGGTCTATAGTTTGTGATATAACCCCACATTTGTTCAGTCTTCCATTCAATTCCACCACTATTTTACCTGACCTATGATCATCTACATACTCAAACTCTCCAATGTAACCTGTAGAATTAGGAAAGACCAACATGAGGGAGTGAACAAACAGGGGAAAAAAGTACAAAATACCAGCAAGACATAAAGATACAAACCATGCTTTTGCGTAACCAAAAGGAACTTGATAATCACTTTTTGAGGATGGCCTGAGCATCGCAGTCCATGGTTGTATCTTTATGGATTTCCTCACCCAAAGGCAAGTGAATATGTATTTATTTTTATGGATATGCATGTGTTTTTATGGAACTGTAGCTTTGACATGATTTCATTATTGTTTTACATTTAATTGTCAAATGGTTTTGATTTATGGAAAACCAATGGAATGAATTGTGATGATGGAGATGATGAAGGAAGGGGATAAATATGAGGTGATTGGAAAAATCCAAAACCGGCACAGACACTATGCTCGAGGGTAGAGAAACGTGTAGGAACTGACGGCTCGCAAATAGAACTCCCGGTTAGGGAGTTTGGAGAGGAAATGAACGCTTTTGCGACACTTAGGCTCGAAAATGGCCCGCTGGGGGTCCGGAACGGGAACCGGCGACCGAAAAAATCCGAAACTAGTACGGGCACTTCACTCGAGGGTAGAGTAACCTGTAGGAACTGCCGGCTCGCAAATAGGACTCCCGGTTAGGGAGTTTGGAGAGGAAATGGACGCTTTTCCGACAGTTAGGCTTGAAAACGGCCTGCCGGGGGTCCGGAACGGGAACCGGAGACGGGAAAAATCCGAAACCGGCACGGGCACTTCGGTCGAGGGTAGAGTAACCTGTAGGAACTGACGGCTTGCAAATAGGACTCCCGGTTAGGGAGTTTGGAGCAGAAATGGACGCTTTTCAGACACTTAGGCTCGAAAACGGCCCGCTGGGTGTCTGGAATGGTAACCAGAGACTGAAAAAATCCGAAACTGGCATGGGCACTTCGCTCGGGGGTAGAGTAACCGGTAGGAACTGACGGCTTGTAAATAGGACTCCCGGCTAGGGAGTTTGGAGAGGAAATGGACGCTTTTCTGACAGTTAGGCTCGAAAACGGCCGCCGGGGGTCCGGAATGGGAATCAGCGATCGGAAAAATCCGAAACCAGCACGGGCACTTCGGTCGAGGGTAGAGTAACCTGTAGGAACTGACAGCTCGCAAATACGACTCCCGGTTAGGGAGTTTGGAGAGGAAATGGACGCTTTTCCGACAGTTAGGCTTGAAAACGACCCGCCGAGGGGTCCGGAACGGGAACCGGAGACCGGAAAAATCCGAAACTGGCACGGGCACTTCGGTCGAGGGTAGAGTAACCTGTACGAACTGACGGCTCGCAAATAGGACTCCCGGTTAGGGATTTTGGAGCAGAAATGGACGCTTTTCAGACACTTAGGCTCGAAAACGGCCCGCCGGGTGTCTGGAATGGTAACCGGAGACTGAAAAAATTCGAAACTGGCATGGGCACTTCACTCGGGGGTAGAGTAACCGGTAGGAACTGACGGCTCGTAAATAGGACTCCCGGCTAGGGAGTTTGGAGAGGAAATGGACGCTTTTCTGACAGTTAGGCTCGAAAACGGCCGCCGGGGGTCCGGAATGGGAATCAGCGATCGGAAAAATCCGAAACCAGCACGGGCACTTCGGTCGAGGGTAGAGTAACCTGTAGGAACTGACAGCTCGCAAATACGACTCCCTGTTAGGGAGTTCGGAGAGGAAATGGACTCTTTTCCGACAGTTAGGCTTGAAAACGGCCCGCCGGGGGTCCGGAACGGGAGTCGGAGACCGGAAAAATCCGAAACTAGCACGGGCACTTCGGTCGAGGGTAGAGTAACCTGTAGGAACTGACGGCTCGCAAATAGGACTCCCGGTTAGGGAGTTTGGAGCAGAAATGGACGCTTTTCAGACACTTAGGCTCGAAAACGGCCCGCCGGGTTCTGGAATGGTAACCGGAGACTGAAAAAATCCGAAACTGGCATGGGCACTTCGCTCGGGGGTAGAGTAACCGGTAGGAACTGACGGCTCGTAAATAGGACTCCCGGTTAGGGAGTTTTGAGAGGAAATGGACGCTTTTCTGACAGTTAGGCTTGAAAACGGCCCGCCGGGGGCCCGGAATGGGAATCGGCGATCGGAAAAATCCGAAACTAGCACGGGCACTTCGGTCGAGGGTAGAGTAACCTAAAGGAACTGACAGCTCGCAAATAGGATTCCCGGTTAGGGAGTTTGGAGAGGAAATGGACGCTTTTCCGACAGTTAGGCTTGAAAACGGCCCGCCGGGGTCCGGAACGGGAACCGGAGACCGGAAAAATCCGAAACTGGCACGGGCACTTCGGTCGAGGGTAGAGTAACCTGTAGGAACTGACGGCTCGCAAATAGGACTCCCGGTTAGGGAGTTTGGAGCAGAAATGGACACTTTTCAGACACTTAGGCTCGAAAACGGCCCGCCGGGTGTCTGGAATGGTAACCGGAGACTGAAAAAATCCGAAACTGGCATGGGCACTTCGCTCGAGGGTAGAGTAACCGGTAGGAACTGACGGCTCGTAAATAGGACTCCCGGCTAGGGAGTTTGGAGAGGAAATGGACGCTTTTCTGACAGTTAGGCTCGAAAACGGCCGCCGGGGGTCCGGAATGGGAATCAGCGATCGGAAAAATCCGAAACCAGCACGGGCACTTCGGTCGAGGGTAGAGTAACCTGTAGGAACTGACAGCTCGCAAATATGACTCCCGGTTAGGGAGTTCGGAGAGGAAATGGACGCTTTTCCGACAGTTAGGCTTGAAAACGGCCCGCCGGGGGTCCGGAACGGGAACCGGAGACCGGAAAAATCCGAAACTAGCACGGGCACTTCGGTCGAGGGTAGAGTAACCTGTAGGAACTGACGGCTCGCAAATAGGACTCCCGGTTAGGGAGTTTGGAGCAGAAATGGACGCTTTTCAGACACTTAGGCTCGAAAACTGCCCGCCGGGTGTCTGGAATGGTAACCGGAGACTGAAAAAATCCGAAACTGGCATGGGCACTTCGCTCGGGGGTAGAGTAACCGGTAGGAACTGACGGCTCGTAAATAGGACTCCTGGTTAGGGAGTTTGGAGAGGAAATGGACGCTTTTCTGACAGTTAGGCTTGAAAACGGCCCGCCGGGGGTCCGGAATGGGAATCGGCGATCGGAAAAATCCGAAACCAGCACGGGCACTTCGGTCGAGGGTAGAGTAACCTGTAGGAACTGACAGCTCGCAAATAGGATTCCCGGTTAGGGAGTTTGGAGAGGAAATGGACGCTTTTCCGACAGTTAGGCTTGAAAACGGCCCGCCGGGGGTCCGGAACGGGAACCGGAGACCGGAAAAATCCGAAACTGGCACGGGCACTTCGGTCGAGGGTAGAGTAACCTGTAGGAACTGACGGCTCGCAAATAGGACTCCCGGTTAGGGAGTTTGGAGCAGAAATGGACGCTTTTCAGACACTTAGGCTCGAAAACGGCCCGCCGGGTGTCTGGAATGGTAACCGGAGACTGAAAAAATCCGAAACTGGCATGGGCACTTCACTCGGGGGTAGAGTAACCGGTAGGAACTGACGGCTCGTAAATAGGACTCCCGGTTAGGGAGTTTGGAGAGGAAATGGACGCTTTTCTGAATAGGATTCCCGGTTAGGGTGTTTGGAGAGGAAATGGACGCTTTTCCGACAGTTAGGCTTGAAAACGGCCCGCCGGGGGTCCGGAACGGGAACCGGAGACCGGAAAAATACGAAACTGGCACGGGCACTTCGGTCGAGGGTAGAGTAACCTGTAGGAACTGACGGCTCGCAAATAGGACTCCCGGTTAGGGAGTTTGGAGCAGAAATGGACGCTTTTCAGATACTTAGGCTCGAAAACGGCCCGCCGGGTGTCTAGAATGGTAACCGGAGACTGAAAAAATCTGAAACTGGCATGGGCACTTCGCTCGGGGGTAGAGTAACCGGTAGGAACTGACGGCTCGTAAATAGGACTCCCGGTTAGGGAGTTTGGAGAGGAAATGGACGCTTTTCTGACAGTTAGGATTGAAAACGGCCCGCCGGGGGTCCGGAATGGGAATCGGCGATTGGAAAAATCCGAAACCAGCACGGGCACTTCGGTCGAGGGTAGAGTAACCTGTAGGAACTGACAGCTCGCAAATAGGACTCCCGGTTAGGGAGTTTGGAGTGGAAATCGACGCTTTTCCAACTCTTAGGCTAAAAAACGACCCGCCGGCGGTCCAGAACGGGAACCGGCGACCGGAAAAATCCGAAACCGGCACGGGCACTATGCTCGAGGGTAGAGTAACCTGTAGGAACTGACGGCTCGCAAATAGGACTCCCGATTAGGGAGTTTGGAGCGGAAATGGACACTTTTCCGACACTTAGGCTCGAAAACGGCCCGCCGGGGGTCCGGAACGGGAACCGAAGACCGAAAAACTCCGAAACCGGCACGGGCACTTCGCTCGGGGGTAGAGTAACATGTAGGAACTGACGGCTCGTAAATAGGATTCCCGGTTAGGGAGTTTGGAGCGGAAATCAATGCTTTTCCTTCATGACCCACCACCATACCATGTGTACAAGACTTTTAAGGAAAAGAATTTTCAATTTGTTTATCAGGAAATGGTTATTGGTCCTTCAGGACCATTTCCAACTACAGGTATTGACCTTGGTTTTAGGATGTTTAGCTGTTTCTTTTATTTACAAAATAAATCTTTTGTTTTTAATTTCTTTGAATAAAACTTCATTTTAAGTGTTAATTTATATTTATTTAGTTTTTCCGTAGCCAAGAGAGGTGGGACCCATGGGAGAAGCTTACTCCTACAGTAAAAGAAAGCAAGGGATCAAACCGGCCCCTTGTTCTCATTTCAAGTGTTTCATGATCTAAGTTGTTTATGCTATTGACCTGTTTTGGATATAGATGTTCAAGAACCTTTCATATTAGAATATCCTAACCCTTCAATCATCTGCATAGATGTGGATGTTTAAGACAGTGAAACAAAGACAAAACAATGTTTTCACCTCATGCGTGTGGATTCTTGAGACCAATTAGGCTTACCAGGTATAAGAGGTTATTGAATTAATCAACCATAGAGACTCAGGTCTAAGAAACATTAACTAATTGTCCAATCCAATCATGTAAAAAGATTCTAATTTATAATTTATATATATACATGTATATCTTTCTTTTATAATTTAATTTATTGAAAATATTCTAATGTTGTTTTTGTCTTTGCAGATTGACGGACGTTTTGGGATCGGTTGCATACTTTGCTGGTGTTTTATTTTTTTTAGTTTATTTGTATTTGTATATTTGACATTTTTATCGGATTGAATCATTATTGATTAATGTAATATTTGATTAATGAGATCAATGATTTGATGAAAAATGGCGATGGTTGTTTGTTTATTTAGAAACATTTGTTTGCATGCATTTTTAATATTAAATACAGGTATATGAACAGGTTTATGTTTTGATACAGGTGTGATACAGGTGTATAAATAGGTTTAAAGGGTTTTTTTATTGCAAAAACAAATAAAAGATTTAAAAAATAAAAGACTTTCACCGACGTTTTTTTTACTTTTACCGACGAAAATAAAACGTCGGTGAAAGTCACTTTAAATTTTTTTATTCTCTTTTTTACTTTTACCGACGAAAATAAAACGTCGGTTAAAGTCTCATTAATTTTTTTTATTTTCTTTTTAACTTTTACCGACGAAAATAAAACGTCGGTGAAAGTCTTATTAATTTTTTTTATTCTCTTTTTACTTTTACCGACGAAAATAAAACGTCGGGGAAAGTCTTATTAAATTTTTTTTATTTTCTTTTTTACTTTTACCGACGAAAATAAAACGTCGGTGAAAGTCTCATTAATTTTTTTTATTCTCTTTTTACTTTTACCGACGAAAATAAAACGTCGGGGAAAGTCTTATTAAATTTTTTTTTTTTTCATTTTTACTTTTACCGACGAAAATAAAACGTCGGTGAAAGTCTTATTAAATTGTTTTATTTTCTTTTTTATTTTACCGATGAATATAAAACGTCGGTGAAAGTCTTTTTTAATTTTTAATTTATTTTTCTTTAAACTTTTACCGACGAAAAAAAACATCGGTAAAATTTATATAATCGTCGGTAAAAATTAATTTTTGCCGACGAAATAGTTTTGCGTCAGTAAAAAGTTTTGTCCACGTTTTTTTACCGACGTCGGGGCGACGAAATTATTTTCGTCGGTAAAGACATTTACCGACGTTTTTAGGGCTTTTGGCAACGGAAAATTTCGTCGCTGAATGTGTCAATTGTTGTAGTGCTATAGAGTCACAGCTAGCTATGAGAGTGTTACGACTCGCTGCAAGGTCCCAGAAAATAATTTTTTAGGCTGATTCAGGTCAAAATCAGGGAAATTGCCTCCCATCTTTAGCTCCTACCTATAATACACATTTATAAGGCATATTCCTCTTCATTTATCCACCCACCCAACCACATTAGAGGATCTATTCCACTAAAACCCTATTTCCTGCATGTGTATTTAATTCTAACAATATAAATGAACTTAAAATTGGTAGCTAAGGGAAGTTAAAGCCGTGGATCATCAAAGTGGCACATACACATCTATTTATAACAGTCACTCACTTGCCTTTGGTCCTGGTTAAATGAAATTGAAGAGTTTTCCTAGTTCCAAGCACTCTAACACCAAATTCACTTCCAAAAAGCTCCAAACCTCTCAAGACAACTCCTACGACCACAAAAGAGAATGGGAAAAAAGATCTAAGCTAACATTCAATCCTAGAGACTCAAGGAGATAGAATTGGGCGGGAGGGCATGGGTCAAAACTCACCAAATTATAGCTATTGGGTAGAGGAAGTCAAAGGAAGAAGAAGATGATGGCCTTTTGGCTTGAATATAAGAAATCCTAGCTTGAATTGGCCTCTTGTTTGACGAAGAAAGAGAGAAATGGGGGTAGGCGATGTAGCATGCAGGGAGGAGGAAATGAGATGAATTAGGGATCGGGTGTGTTTTAAGTGGGAAATTTGGAAAATTGTAAAAAGGCCATTCATTTTAAGTTATGGTTCAACGAGATGACTAGAAAACGAGGGTCTTCAGGTGTCGGATAGCGACAAGTCAAGAATGGAAAGTGCAAAAACGCGAAGATCTTTTCAATGAGCCCAAAATCCATGAAAATCGAGTTTTCAGGAAAAAAAATCTCTCGTTTTTCCCTAAATTGCACACTAAAACTATGACCAAATGTGCTCCAATTCATACGAAACTTTTTAAACACCTTCCTAACACTAAAATGAACTCACTCAACCACTAATCCCTCTTAATTAGTTAACAAGATAATTAATCGAACAAAATGCACATTCGGGGCCAGGACCTTAATTTTTACAGGTAAGATGGGAAATGAATACCCAACCATTATTATAGGAATTAAAATCATAAGTCAGGGTCCATCTACATCTCTATCTTATATCCTTTGCCCCTCACCTCACATCCGTTACCAAAATTCCTATGTATTCTATGCAAACCTACACCCTAAAAATAATCTTATTTGAGTTGTTTTTTTTTTCTTTTCTTGCTAATCTCCTTTTGAAGTGAAAAATCCAATAGCCCAGCTCATCTCCATCCAAAAAGAGCTCTAAAATTATATTGGGTTGTTTGCCTTTTACACGTGATAGGAAAATGGATTTTACATGTGTAAATGTTACATATGCAAATGTTGCATACGTGAAACACATTACCATATTTGTCAAAATCACATTTTTTTACATGAGTGCATGAGTACATCCAACGGTTTTAGTTGTATTTGGATTCTTTGGATGTTTTTGACAAATCTCTCATAATGCATAAAGAGAATTAAAATATGATGTCTTAGTGTTTACCATTAATACAAGAATGTGAAACGATTCAAATCATGAAATACAAGCCCACAAAATTGTAGAAAATTAGATCTATAGTTTAGAACATTTTTTGCAAATCTCTCAAAGTCTATGACGACTTAAGATAATCGGCTCCATGGTCTGAGGCTTTATTAGTTCAATTGCCTATAATGATCTGGACTACAGATATGGGGTTTGCAGGAATGAAAAAAAGAAGGGTGTGAAAGTCTCAGGGTACGCGATCTATAGATTGGTCCACTCAATAAATCAGCCCAAAAAGTGTGCAAAAATAGTAAATATGCAGCAGAAATAAAATCACAAGCACACACCACAAGGACACCTGATTTTTAAGTGGAAAACCTTAACTGGGTAAAAAACTACGGATCCAAACTAGATCTAATTAAACACTATGAATCTTGCAATTACAAGAAACTCATATTTCCTCCCCATATATCCCTTACCTAATGACTGAAGTTACCTTGTGTCGCTTCATGCTTCAACGACTTCACACCATTGATTGCAACAAACTCAATCCAGCGCTTGACTCCTCAAATCTTTTCACAAGAAGATAATATTCTACAAAGGATGTGAAAGATACTGGCTCTAGAGAACTTGGCAGCACAACTTCTTAATAAATCTCTATAGAAGAATTCTCTCAATTAAATCTCTAATTCAGAACTTTGAGAGGTGAGGGTGTCTCTTTTGAATAGCCATTGAGTCCTTTAAATAGCCCTTGGGACTTGCTTAAGGTTGCCTAACTTGATTAAGATTAAAACAAGTAGTTTGGGCACAATTAGAAAGAAGTTTCTAATTTTCGTCAAACTCTGCATCCATTTCTGCTCGAGCGGACCCACCATTCGCTCGAGTCAATGAGGTTTTGTTTCATGTCTGCTCAAGCGAATGCACTGGTCACTCGAGTGAACCCCATTCTGGTTGATCTAGAATTTCAACGCGAACTCCAGCTTTCTTCTTCTGATTCTTTCAGACTTTCGTCTTTTGAGTTCTTCCAACCTTCTATCTTCAGAGTCCTTTTCTAAATAAGAAATACAATCAATGGACCCCTAGAGTTTTGTCCAACCCATGAATTTAGCCAACACACTTAAAATCCTAACAATCTCCCCCTTTGGCAATTCATAAACAAAACTCCATAGGATAATACAATTTGATCTACCCAAGATAAAACCCAAAATACATTGAATTTAAAAGAATTGGCAATTCGAAAATGTAGATCTGCATTGTCTCTGACTTCTTGTTCTCCCCCTTGATCTGTTACCTTTCTCCCCCTTTTTGTCTATAATTGATAAAAAATCATCATGCAGCTTCTATCAATCTGGATGATGTAGCTCTCCCTCAATTTCAACTCCCCCTGAATGTATCATCGTAGCGGTGCTGGGGGTGGGAGGTTGACCTCCTTGATCAGGGCTTATTATAATTAGCCACCTACATTTGTGTAGTTTGAGCTTTCAGCACAGTGTGAGCAAACTCCTTTGGCAAATCAGACCTTCTAACCCAAATTTGAGTAGTCTTGGGTGGAGATAAATTCTTTTGCCATTGCTTGGTCTTTGGTAGACTATTCAGCTTCTTGCAACGCGGATGAATGTGTCATTTCTTTCCACAATGGTGACAAGTGGATGTGCGTGCAGTGACTGACACATTCTTTTTCTTGAAACTACTCGACACATTAGTTGTAAGTGCAGTATGTGAAGTAGCATGTGTAACACTTGAAACAAAAATTGTTTTACTTGTAGTACCTGAAGTGGATGCACCATGATCATAATCGAGACCGCTTCTGTCAAAATGAGGTTCTGACTGCACAAGATGTTTGTAAGAGTCTTCAAACTAGTGTTCATCTTGTTTAGAGAAGCATGTTTAACTTCTAACTCAAATAGAGTGATCTTCAGTCTTCCTTGCAGGTCTTGATTTTCAGCTTTCATCATCACTATCTCTTTCTTCAGATTCACTATTTATTTTCAGCCTTCTCAAGTTTTTGACCATCAGTAGTCAAATTTTTGGCCAAACAACTTTTCTGACTTTCCAAGAGATGAATCTTTTTAAATGCTTGCTCCAATTCAATCTTCAATGTAGAATTTTCTTCTTGAGCAGTCTTGAACTTGATAGCAATCTTGTTGCTATACTTGGTCATCCTAACACAATCAGCATAAGTAGTATGGTATAACTCTTCCCAATCTTTCTCTTGATCTGACATCTCATTTTCATGATCTTCATCAATATCACTGTCAGACAGAGACTTAGCCATGAAAGCCACAAACTTGCCATTCACATTTTCTGAAGAATCAGCCACGGTATCTTTTTCTTCTTCTGATGATGACTCTTCATCCCAAGTTGTGTTGAGAGCCTTTTTCTTTGTATCCTTTTTTCTTGTTGGCACACTCATTAGCATAGTGACCGTAGCCTTGGCACTCAAAACACTTAGTTCCTTTAGCATAATATTTCTTCTCAGATTTGGAACTCTCCTACTTGGCTTGTTTTTACTTCATGTACTTCTTGAAGCAATTAAACATTTCATCCATATCATCTTCAGCCTCAGATTCAGGATCAGATTCAATTTTCTTTTCAGGCTTCTTTCTTGATTCTGATATGGCTTTCAAAGAAATACCTTTATCTTTTGATTTTCCTTTATCCAAAAGGTTTGCTTCAAAAGTCTGAAGATTTCCAACCAGCTAGTTTACCTTTAGGGTATCAAGATTCTTATTTTCTTCTATAGCATCAACCTTAGAATCAAACCTCGAAGGTCTCGCAGGTAAAGACCTCAGAATTTTCTTGATAATCTTGTTTTCTGGAATTTCCTCACCCAGAATGTAAACAGAATTGACAATATCATTCGGCTTTGCATAAAATTGAACAAAGTTCTCATCTTCTTTCATCATGATGATTTCAAATTTTTTAGTTAGCCTTTGCAATTTAGATTGCTTCACCGTGTCTGTACTCTCAGACATTGTTTGTAAAACTTCTAATGCTTCTTTTGCAGTTTTGTAAGTGAAAATCCTACGGAACTCTTCAATAGACACTCCGTTATATATTCCATTCATTGCCTTGTTATTATAATTGGAGGCACGCTTCTCATCCTTAGTCCACTGGGCTTTAGGTTTATGAACAGTTTGTCCATTAGCCACAATTGTTGGTCTGGAGTAGCTCTCCTCAACAATATCCCAAACATTATCATCAATGGACTTAAGAAACCTAATCATCCTTTGCTTCCAATAGGCATAATTAGAACAATCTAGCAAAGGGGGCTTTGAAGTTGATGTTCATTCTTGATTGAATATCATTCTAGAAATTTCTTATGATCAAACACAGTAATTTAGTGCAACCAACTCTGATACAAATTGAAAGTTTTAGGGTACGAGATATCTAGATTAATTGGTCCACTCAATAAATCAGCCCAAAAAGTGTGCAAAAATAGTAAATATGCAGCAGAAATAAAATCACAAGCACACACCATAAGGACACCTGATTGTTACGTGGAAAACCCTAATCGGCTGAAAAACCATGGATCCAAACTGGATCTAATTAAACACTATGAATCTCGCAATTACAAGAAACTCAGATTTCGTCCCCATATATCACCTACCTAAGGATTGAAGTTACCTTGTGTCGCTTCACACTTCAACAACTTCACACCGTTGATTACAACAGACTCAATCCAGTGCTTGACTCCTCAAATCTTTTCGCAAAAAGATAATCTTCTACAAAGGATGCAGAAGATACTGGCTCTAGAGAACTTTGCAGCACAACTTATTAATAAATGTCTAGAGAAGAATTCTCTCAATTAAATCTCTAATTCAGAACTTTGAGAGGTGAGGGTGTCTCTTTAGAATAGCCATTGAATCCTTTAAATAGCCCTTGGTACGTGCTTAAGGTTGCCTAACTTGATTAGAATTAAAACAAGCAGTTTTGGCACAATTAGAAAGAAGTTTCTAATTTTCGTCAAACTCTGCATCCATGTCCGCTCGAGTGGACTCACCATTCGCTCGAAACAATGAGGTTCTGTTTCATGTCCGCTCGAGCGGATGCACTGGTCGCTCGAGCGAACCCCATTCTGGTTGATCAGGAATTTCAGCACGATTTTTCTCTAGCTTTCTTCTTCTGATTCTTCATACTTTCTTCTTTTGAGTTCTTTCAACCTTCTATTTTCGGAGTCCTTTTTTAAATAAGAAATACAACTCAATGGACATCTAGAGTTTTGTCCAACCCATAAATTTAGCCAACACACTCAAAATCCTAACAGGGTAGTTAATGGGGAGCCCGGGAAGGAAATCACCATGTCAGAACTGTATTAGCGCCATTTTGCAAAAGCGCTATGGAAATCACTCTTGGTGTGAAAATTTTGGTGTATAAATAGCCTCTTTTACACGTCATTTGCGTACTCCTAAATGAATGCAAACAAATGTGATGATGCGTAACAATTACGTATGTAAATCATTTATATCTAAAAATGACTGCAAACAAACTACCCCTAAATAAAAAATAATCTCAAATCTTAGGGAGGGTGGTCGGAAGAAAACGATTTAAGAGTCTGACGTCTTGCAAACATCACGTCTGGCTCGCCAATAGCCACCAATACTGTACACCCATGGCCAACCCGTTTGGTGGGACTTTCATGTGGGTTCTGTAACTAGGACGGAATCAGGGTACAGGTGCTGTTCCTCTTTCTGGTACATTTATGTAGTCTAGAATGCTGGGTTGGATCGACTTCTATTTCTTTTGTTATGAAGAAAAGTGATTCTGACTTCCTCTTGCAAATGGTTTTCTGCTAACATAAGAAAGAGTCATTCATTATTTATTTTTTTATTCTTAATGACCACACTAAATCATGAAAAACTTGCAATCCTCAGATTTATGGGCATTAGTGTCACACAAAGGTGCTCTTAGGTGCAGGCCTAAGTAGACCATGGACCTGCATGTCCTCAACGCAAGCTGTTTCATCTCTAATTGGGGGCCTTCGGAGAAATAATGCACGTGCAAGATGCTCACCATAATTCTTTTGCAATTTTCTTTGGTGAAAAAAAAAAAGGAAAACAGAGAAACTGGGGTGGGAAGCTTGAGCTGTTGGGCACCTAAAGATGTTTTTTATTATTTAAAACAGTCGCTGGCTGGTCAGGGTTGTACCCGTGAGGTAAAGGCTAGTTGTTGGGAGTGAGTTGATGGGCTTATTCCAAAAGCAAAAGTAAGAAAAGAGAAAGGGACCCTCCCTTCTGTTGCTTTAGTTTCCTGTCATTTCATTTCACTTTCTAAGTGATGTGATTACCTCACCCATAGGCATTGATATTTCACTAAAACTTGATGCAGGTAGGGCCATTACCGGCCTTATAATGACATATTTTTAATTCAATTTGTGATGGTTACCTTTGGGTCCCACTTCAATTGTACTGTTAGTCTAATGGAGGAGAGGAGAATGGATTAATACTATTTATTCAATGGAAGAGAAGCTGGAATTGTATTTGGTGTCCGGCTGCAGGTGGAGATTATCTGTATCTTTTCGAAAGCTTCTGTGGATGGCATTTGATTTGATTGAACCAAAGGGAATCTGCCACATACACTGTAGAATATATTTCTCTGGTTTCTCTTCTCCTCACCAATTTGCAAGGATATGAATAATATTTCAGCTGGGTGGACAGGTCCGAATTGATTTGTTCACTCATGTGAAGTCAAATATGTCTCAGAGAAATGGCACTAGTTTCTCTTTTGGATATGGAGATGGGTGGTATTGTTTGTTTTAGGTTGATGGGACATGGCAAGTTGGGTCTGTTTCTTTTCCAGCAATTTTCACCAGCTAGGGCTATTATAGCTTACATGTGGTAATATATCCTTCTTATGCCTCATTAAAGGGATTTACTGAATAGTTATTCCTAATTATACAATCAATGGACTTTATTTGATCATATGGAAGTGGGAACCACACTAGATAATAATAGGGCTAGTGACCCATTTTAAGCACCACCTTTTATTCACCTCTTTAACGATCCTTTTTAGAGTTTGATCTGGATCAGAACGGATCCCAACTCCTAGTGGAAATGTTACACATGTTCATCATGGGAGTCAAGACTGAAATGTTAGCATGTGAGAGAATCAAATGTGAGTTGTGCTCACAACCACACATGACACATGGTCGCATGCATGGGCAAATCATTTGCTCGGCTTATAATGTTTTGGTTTTCTTGGTGTTTGAAAGCACCTACCTAGGCCTTGTTAGTTGTGATCTGAATCGAAATACAGTTTAGCTTGGAGGCCTACCCCTGGTAGTAACCACTATGAGAAGGTTTCTTTTTTAAAGATCGGGAGTCCTGTAAACCTTTTGTAAAGGGTTTCCGGGGATATTACATTAGCATACTTTGGACCGGGGGCGAGAGAAATGAAAATCATAAAACATGAAAAAGTCAAAAGATCAATTATGTTGATTCCTCTGCCATTAGCTGCAGCTATACAATTAATTTTTGTAACTTCTGTACACTTTTACTATAAATGTTTATGATTGGACTAAATTCAATCAATAGAAACAATAAAGCTCACATAAAATACTCTCTTCGGGAACTTTTCTTTAAACTATTATTTCTCTTCCATGTTTTTTTGGAGTCGCATCTATCGACAGACCCCACTCAGATCATATGGCTGTGCTACCGCTGTGGTTTTCCAATAGTTTTGATGTAAGACATCTCGTAATATATATGTAATATAGAACATTTACATTTTAAGATGACTTTAACATGAGAAAACCTGGAATGAACTATACGACAGTTGTCTCTTTCACTATTGCAGCAAGATTGTGGATTCAAGTGATGTCACCAACACAATAGGAGGAAAAACAAAACCATTATTTTTGTCAATAACAGAACCATTGATATCTGATAAAAAAATTTTTGGAGATAATAGTTTTTATCTGAACTTCCTGTTAGCATTCGTTGTTTGGATGATCGAGATCTAGCCCTTTCAAACCTACCTACCCTTTCAAACTCAAAAGATTGTGATAGCCTTCCCACTTTGTTTTTGGCACCCCCAGTTAAAAGGGTCTGGGACCCCAAGAGACTCGCACTTGCGAGGGAATCCACGCGAGCGGGGAGTAGAACTTGCACATGCGAGGAGAGAGAACCAGCACATGTAAGAAGTGAGAATGGGCACATGCAAGGATAGACAAGGGTGGATCGACATAATAATGACCTGGGGCGGTGCCCCAAGTCTATATTGAGATTACATGAGAATAAATGGGCCGAATCATGGCCAACACACATTGCCCCATGTTTAAACCTGGCAATCGCCCCACATGGCATAGAAATGGAAACACCCATCTTCCATTTCGACATCTTCTTCCACCGAGAATATGAGACCGTCTTCTTGCCATTATCTTTCAACAGCTTCTTTCACCAGGAGATTGGGTCCTCATCGCCAGTCCTCTAGTAGTTAGTCTCTCTCCCTCCCTCCCTAGATGTGGTATAATCCTGATCACTCTATATCTAAATCCAAACCCTTAATTTGTAAATCCTAATCTGAAACCTAATCCCTAAATCACCAAATCTAATAATATATACAAATTCGAAGAAGATAGAATCACCCTTGGGCATGCTTTAATCTTCAATTCATATGTAAATCCAGCCTCAGGGTTCATATGTTTGAATAGCTTGAGTTACAGTTAAGTGGCAATTTCTCTTCTTTGCCATGACCCCATGACCAACTATAAGGAATTATTTTAACAGCTAAAGTAAGTGTAGGGCATTTTAGTGAGAGAAATGTATGTTAATTACTGCAATTAAATATTTTGTGTCTCTATAAATGCAACACATTTTCTCTTTTACTATTGTTAATGTAAAAAAAGTCTAACAAAGTCGAGCAAAGTTTAGCCCCACCCAAATGAAAATTCTAGGTCCGCCACTGAGGATAGAGGAAATAACACATGCGAGGAGTGGGGGAAGATCAAGGTCAATCCCTGGTCATCCAGGTAAGAGGCGGGGTTGCCAACCAATTGAGCAACCCCTTGATCTCAACAGTATTTCCACCTGAATTTAAAATATTGCTTAGAACTCAACATTCATTGTAAAATCAAATGAATACAACATAGAGACAAGTTCCAGCTCCCTCACCTTCATTTACTTCCATGTATAATACATAAACTTAATGGGATACCAAGATCAAGATATCACCAAATAATGGAAAAGTTATGAAATGAGAGCCTGTAGAAATAAAAATCTGAATTTGTCTCTTACCGACAGAGTAAAGGAGAAGATGACAATCCAAGAGAAACTAGTCTCTCAAGGAGAAATAATCAAGTCCCCTAGAGAGGACTACAATTGCAGTCTAATGCCAGGTATGGGGCCTGCTGCGGCCATCTCCATATGTTTGTGATGTTACTCTAGGGTTCCATTAGCTAAAAACAACATGTGAAAGTTACGATAGGAAAGCCATATTCTTGGGTACATATGGCTTAAATTTTAGTTTGATTCTAGGATCATAAGAAACAATCAAAGTGAATGGTTGGACTTGATTATTCTAGCTGTTATAGTTGTGGATGAGATCATGTAAACAGGTTCCCCTCATCTCCGAGTGGAATGAGACAAAACACCGAGTTGGATCCTATCCCATCTCTTGATCTCAAATGGGCCCAAACTTGAGATGATGGGCCACACCAAAAGTCTAACATAAGTGGTCATGATGATCATCAAATGGAGCTAATTTTTTTAGCTATATACAGTCTGTGAGTAGACCTTATCATCCTACAATGGACCATGAATATTTAAGGGCCTAATTGGCCCACCTAGTTGCATTTGATCATTTGTAATAAAAATGAGACTGCCATAACCCGAATCATCTGTATGTGGGATCAGCTGGTCCTAATAAAGGTTCTGGGCCAAATGAATGCCACATCCAAATCCAGACCCTTGTCTATCTGACCCAAGGATTTAGGTCCCTTGCGAACTTCAGGTATCTTTAAGAGTCTACAAAGCTTGAATAATTTTGTTTTGTGAGAGAGGCTATAGATCTTAAATTATATTTTCATTTCGAGAGTTCTACTTGTTTGTTTAACAGATATAGTTTGAAACTAATTGATACTGATATACTCATACTGGCCCCATTTTTTTTAATCTTGGATAGATTGTTGGAAATAGGGCTACAGTACTGAAAAGAAAAGCTGAAATTAAAACAATGGTACCAGATTGCAGATTGTGAAGAGCGTTGTATAGGCGGAAATCAATCGAGATTGGGCCGAGGCACGTCTGGTGACGCTTTCTTTAAGACGAGTTCCACCCTTCCGGGATGAACCTAGATGCAAACAGGATCTCTGCAGGAACTACCCCCAGGATACAACGGCCTTCACAGAGGCCTGGTCGCACACCAAGTCCAGATCAAGCTCCAAGAACCATAGAATGCTCAGGAGAGAAAGGAAGAAGAACAGAGTAGTTTTTTTTTTCTTTTTTTTCTGTTCCTAGACCAGCTATTTTATATCCAAAAATACTGTCGTTGGGCTTTAAGATCAGCGATTAATCACAACATTAATGCATTAATAAAAATAATTAAAACGCAGTTTTGAATTTCATTTTTGAAACTGTTTTCAAATTGAAATTTCTGCAACGTTAAGTGTTTGAACGTTGATAATTAAAACATTAATAATTAGAATTAAAACAGTAATAAAACACGTTTTTTAGTAGAAAAAAATATTAGAAATTTTTGTAAAAGTGAGCCATTTCTATATTAGAATATGGGTCCCTCTAGGCCAGGTGGCCTGGATTTGCACCCCCCCTGCGCGCGATATACACGCAGGATGCACGTCGCGGACGCACGCCCAGTTAAACGTTTTCCGGACCGGCCACCCCGGGTCAAGCTCGACTCGCGTGCGCGCATAGGGCCCATGACAAGATGTTCCAGAACTCTTTAAGGTATATAGAAGTGAAACCACATATAAAGGCATCTCAAGAGTTGAGTTTTAGCAATGTGGAATGCTAAGAATTCTGGTTAGTATACACTACCCACAAAAAGCAAAAGCACAAAGGACAAAACACCATTTCAAAAACTTCCAAAAAACACCTTATGAATTTTTTGAAACACCCAAAAAACCCAACAATCTCCCCTCTGTTTCAAAATATTCACTGAGCATCTCATTGGTAAGGTGACAGAGCTTGAACCTCACCGTCATGACATAATTTCAAACCTTTAGTAGTTGGAGTGAACAAAGTCTTGAACTTCAACCTTTTATATCAGTTCAGAATTACGTCAAGTTTAATCTTGGAGACATTAGGTCAGCACTTTATGGCCATGTGCTTAATCCCGGATTTCATGAGTGCTCTAGAGAATCTGCCCAAATTCTCATAGGAAGCGGCCCCATTTCCACTCTTATAGGTGAGTCTATCAAGAGTGCTCCTGCAGCTATGCAACCCCACCATAGAGGCTATAAATCTCATTAAGGATTTTAATCCAACCTCATTCGCTACCGGTTATGTACCAACCATCAAGTAATCTCACACAACAGGGATGAGTACTGAGTAATCATACTCTATATGTCAGTACTTCACATCATCGAAATAGCTTGTTTTTCCCATTGAACCTATTTCTCGGGATCTCCGGTCATTAGGTTGGGTTCCCGCTATTGATGATTTATGGGCTTAAGACCCATCCCTTTTGTTGTTTCCTTTATTTTTTTCTCTTGCAAGTCCTTTTGTCAAAGGATCTGCTAAGTTGTCCTTTGATTTTACATAATCAATAGCAATCACTCCTCCAATGAGTAATTGTCTCACATAGCTATGTTGTAATCTTACTTTTCTAGACTTTCCATTGTATGTGGCATTGTGTGCATTTATGATTACTGCAGTGTTATCACAATGAATAATAATAGGAGGAATTGGTTTAGTCCACAAAGGAACATCATATAATAAATTTCTAATCCATTCGGCTTCGGTTGCAGCAGCTCCCAAAGCCAAGAATTTCGAATCCTTAGTGGATTGAGCAATAGTAGTTTGTTTCTTGGATTTCCAAGAGATTGCAGCACCTCCCAAAGTGAAAATATAGCCACTGGTAGACTTAGAATCGTCTAAGTCTATGTTCCAATAGCATCGCTGTAACATTCAACTACAGCTGGAAAACTAGAGTAACACAATGCATATTCTATAGTATGCTTTAAATATTTAAGTACTCTGAATACAGCATTCCAATGTTCAACACCAGGATTACTAGTGTATCTACTTAATTTGCTTACAGCATAAGCTATATCAAGGCGGGTACAGTTCATAGCATACATTAAACTACCAATCACACTAGCATAATCAAGTTGTGCTACACTATCACCATTATTCTTTAATAATTTAATACTATGATCAAAAGGAGTGGACACTGATTTACAATTAAAGTGGTCAAATTTTCTCAACACCTTTTCAATGTAATGTGATTGGGATAATTTAATACCAGTGTCATCTCTAATAATTTTTATTCCCAATATTACACTTGCTTCTCCCAAGTCTTTCATATCAAAATTATTGGAGAGAAGTAACTTTGTTTCTTTTACACAATCCAAGTTTGTTCCAAAGATCAATAAATCATCAACATATAGGTATAAAATTATTGTTAAATCACCATCAAATTTATAGTAAATACATTTTTCAGCCTCATTTAATTTGAAGTCATTTGAAAGAATAACTTCATCAAACTTCATATGCCATTGTTTTGGTGCTTGTTTTAGTCCATATAAGGACTTTAACAACCTACACACCTTATGCTCTTGTCCTTTTATTACATAACCCTCTGGTTGATCCATATAAATTTTCTCCTCTAAATCACCATTTAGAAAAGCATTTTTGACATCCATCTGATGAATATATAAATTATACACAACAACTATAGCAATCAAAGTCATAGTAGAACTTATTCTTGATACAGGTGAAAAGGTATCAAATAAGTCTACCCCCTCTTTTTGCCTAAAGCCTTTGGCTACTAGCCTGGCTTTGTTTTTCTCTATTGTCCCATCAGGCTTTAATTTTTTTCTTAAGAACCCATTTGCATCCTAAAGGCTTGGTAGCTAGAGGTAAATCAGCTAGTTCCCAAGTATGGTTTGCTAAAATGGATTCTATTTCATCATCTAATGCTTCTTTCCAAAATGCAGCATCATGGGCAGACATTGCCTCATTATAAGTAGATGGGTCCTTTTCTATTATATAGGTCTCAAAGTCAGGGCCAAAACTAGTGGATATGCTTACTCTCTTACTTCTCCTAAGTTGGGGTTCCTCTTCTTATGGAATTTCCAAAATTCTTTTAGATGAGGAAGGTTTAGATGTAATCCCAGTTTTAAAAGGAAAAACAACTTCGAAGAAGTCTGCATCTCTAGACTCAACTAGAGTTAGGTCTTCAATTTTTAGGAACCCGATAGGCAGCACTATCTTGTGCGTATCCTATAAACGCATATTCCCATGAATAGGGTCCTAACTTCAGTCTTTTAGGATCAACTATCCTAACATGGGCTAGACAATCCCAAACTTTAAAATATCTAAGGTTAGGCTTTCTCCCCTCCCAAATTTCAAAGGGTGAAGTATTAGTTTTAGAATGTAAAATTCTATTTAAGATATAACAAGCAGTCAATAAAGCTTCACCCCACAAATTTTTTGGACAACCGAATGAAATCAACATGCTATTCACCATTTCAATTAAAGTCCTATTTTTAATTTCTGCTATCCCATTTTGTTGAGGTGTGTATGGAGCAGTACTTGTTCTTTTAATTCCTTTAGATTCACAGAAGTCCAAGAAATCTTTTGAGGTGTATTCACCACCTCTGTCACTTCTAAACTTAATTAATTTTCTATTTAATTTATTTTCAACTTCAGACAAATAAATTTTAAATTTAGATAAAGCTTCATCTTTAGTTCTAAGTAAATATACATAGGTATATCTAGAGCAATCATCAATAAAAGTAATAAAATAATATTTTTCACCTCTAGTCATAGTGTTACTTAAGTCACATATATCAGAATGCATTAACTGAAGTAACTCAGTTTCTCTTTCCACTTGATGAAAAGGCTTTCGAGTAATCTTGGACTGAGAATATATTTCACATTTCTTGTATTCATCTTTATATTTATCAATCAATCATCATTACTCATTTTTTTCATTTTTCTAAAATTAATATGACCTAGTCTTCCATGCCAGTCATAAACAGAAGCAACTATATAAGCAGAAGAAGATGCATTATTATTGATTACATTCAACTTAAACATTCCATCAGAAGCATAACCTTTACCAACAAAAATACCTTTTGTAATTACAAATTGATCAGACTCTATTACGTGCTTGAAGCCTGCCTTGTTGAGAAGAAAACCAGAAACTAGATTTTTTTCTCATCTCTGGAGCATGAATCACATTCAACAGAGTCACAGTTTTTCCAGAAGTGAACTGAAGTTCAACCTTCCCTTTGCCAATTACCTGTGTAGTAACGGTAGTTCCCAGAGCGAGTTTACAGTCTTGCTTGACCTCCTCATAGGTGTTAAACAGACCTCTATCAAATGCAACATGAGTGGTTGCCCCTGTGTCAATCCACCATCCTTCGCTCTTTCTTGTGCTGAGTGTGTTTACTTCAGAGATAACAGCCACGAAGTGTTCTTCAATGATATTAGCTTGAGGCTTATTGGATTGGGACTGTTGTGGGAACTTCTTTCGTTGGCGACATTCTCTTACAAAGTGGCCTGGTTTCCCACAAGCAGAACAGCTTCCCTTTGCCTATGGCTTGTTTGACCCTTGGTTCTAATTTTTGTTTGAACCTTTTTTATGATTATGGTTATGCTTTTTGTTTTTGAAGGAAGGATTACTTTTCTTGTTTCTGCCTAGATGTTGATCAAACTTGCTCTTCTTTTCAATCACCTTTTGGTTCAACAACATTTATTTTTCCACTGTTTTCATGTGTGTTAGTCTGATCACTCATCCGAGCTTCTTCTTCAATTCTCAGATAGCGCTGAAGGTGCTCTAGTGAGTAATCCCTCCGTTTATGCCTCAAAGTCTTTTGAATATCCTTCCAAGTTGATGACAGTTTCTCAATTATTGTTGCAACTTGAAACTATTCATCAACTCGAATCCCTTCTTTGACAATTTCATTCACCAAAGTCTGTAACTCATGTACTTGTCGAAGAATGGGTTTATCATCTATTATTTTGAAATTTAGGTACCGACCCACTGCATATTTTTTAGCCCCAAATTCCTCTGTCTTTAACTTTTTATCAAGAGCTTTCCAAAGCTCTCTGGCAGTTCGTGCATCAGAGTACAGACTGTAGATGTTGTCTGCAACCAGGTTGAGGATATGGCCTTTCCACAAATAGTCATCTTCTTTCCATTATTTTCGTGCATATGAGCCCCCTGGTTTCTTTTCACGATCAGGACATGGTTCAGTTAAAACATATGCAACTTTCAGAGACATTAACAGAAATAATACTTTCTGTTGCCATCATCGGAAGTTGGATCCGTCAAAACTATCCAGCCAAACCAAGTCCTGATGCATGAACTTAACAGCAGAGGTAGGCATTGCAGAGGAACTCATCCTAAAATTGTTGGAATTAGGGCTACAGTACTGAAAAGAAAAGCTGAAATTAAAACAATGGTACCAGATTGCAAATTGTGAATAGCGCCGTATAGGCGGAAATTGATTGAGATTGGGGCCGAGGCACGTTTGGTGACGCTTTCTTTAGGACGAGTTCCGCCCATCCGGGATGAACCCAGATGCGAACAGGATCTCTACAGGAACTGCCCCTAGGATACAACGGCCTTTACAGATGATCAGGCCTGGTCGCACACCAAGTCCAGATCAAGCTCCAAGAACCACAGAATGCTCAGGAGAGAAAGGAAGAAGAACATAGTAGTTTTTGTTTTCTTTTTTTTGCTGTTCCCAGACAAGCTATTTTATATCCAAAAATACTGTCGTTGGACTTTAAGATCAGCGATTAATCACAACATTAATGCATTAATAAAAATAATTAAAACACAGTTTTGAATTTCAATTTTGAAACTATTTTAAATTTGAAATTTCTACAACGTTAAGGGGTCGTTTGTCTACACCCATTTACGTATGTAAATGGTGAATATGCGTAATATTTACCCATCAGTCATGTTTGTCTATAAGTATTGACGCATCTTGTGTGTAAATCAGATATGTAAATGGTGTGAAAATGAGCCCATTTTCACACCAAGATTTGAACACCTGTTCAGGTGGGAAAAGAAAATACCAAGCCAAAAGTGATTTCAAAGAATACCCGTTGGAGGCGGGCGGTTTGGTTTTGGGGCAATTTCTGTAAAAGAGGTTCTAGGTTCGAAACCCCCCTCCAACGCATTTAGAAAAATAATAATAAAATAGGCATTTCCATCATAGAGATTCTTAGTTCAAAACCCCCTTCCAACGCATTTATAAAATAATAATTAAAGATGCATCAAGACCAATGAAACCTATGAATGAAAACCCTCCCTGTGAGGACCCGTCCCTAGAAATACCTAGTAGGACCCAATTTAACCAAGTCAACCCTGGATTATCCTATTTAATAGGTGATTAGCATGAGTAGTTGGTAATTCTCATTAATTTAGCTTAGATTATAAGATTAAGACACTTGTGAGATTAATAATGGTTTCCTAGAATTTATTTACTACTTAGAATCCTTAACTGTAATCTTAGCCATAGATGAGATTTTCATAGAGAATTGTGCAAGTTATCTTAGAATGACCCAACTACCCATGGCCTAACCCAATAACCCATTAATTATATGAGGGTACTCTAGTTCTCCTAACCACACATTTTCCCTCCTTTTTGAAAATCCCAATACCTTAAATGACCTTGGCCTCCTTTATTGTCAACCAAGTAAACATGGTCACTTTTGTCATTATAAATAGCATACCTTTATTGCCGTTAGGCTCCTTTATTCTCAACCACTCATTTGAGGATACTTTAGTAATTAAATGTTACTACCTAAACTACCCTAGACCTTATCACTTATTTATATTAGCTACTAAGGACCCTTTAGTCATCCCATTTTAACCTTCCCTAAATACCCTCATCCTTATCATAAACTCACATTAACAAGAGAGGGCATTTTAGACTACAACCCAACCCAATTCCTATAAAAGAAACCCCCCTCATCCATTCTTCTCATTTCACTACAATTTTCCTCCCATCTCTCTCTCTCTAAATTAGAGATTAGGGTTTCTCTCTCTAGATCTTAGCCCTCCAATTACTAGAAGCAAGAGCCTCATCTACATCTAGCCATCTACAAGCTTAGAAGCTCATCTCATCTCCTAGATTTCTCTTTCCTCTCCAAGTAAAGGTAACCTCCTCCCTTTTCAATTTCTTTATAAGATAGTCATTTCTCTTAGATTTCTCTTCCTTATGTATTTCTCTCTTTGGGAATGAGTGTAGAGTTTGTAGATCCAGCTGTTGGAGTGATCTTAGAGCATTTGGAGAGAAGCCCAAGCTAATTGAGGAGTTTTCTTCCTAATTACGCAAGTAGACATGTTTAGATTCTTTCATGTAATTGATTAATATGCTTAGATTTACAATTACTGTCTTTCATGAATGGTTAGCATGATTCTGTTTATGGATGGTAGGTTAAACGATGTGATGTGTGGAATTGATTGTTCTAAGCCTTTTTTTTGTGTTTTTGGCCATTGATGGATGGGAATCCCCCATTTGGAATATCAATGGCCCATTTGTGATGAGATCATGATGTGGGAGGTGTGTATGAAATTTGGAGATGATCAGTGTAGATCTAGGTTAGATTTGATGAAGTTTTGATTAAGAATGAAAAGGGGAGAATTCTGAAAAATGTCGAACCCATATGTACGCGGTTGACATCATCCCTCAAGATGTCGACCGGGCACACAAGGGGACTCCTTCACAGCTGGGAGCAGAAAAATCACACAGGGTGCAGACGCAGTGTACCCGGTCGACCGGCCACACTGTATTCTGCCCCACCTGCCAGATGTTTGTGAAAATGCCTGCAGTGTACCCGGTCGACCGGGTGACCATGATGTCGACCGGGGACACTGCAGAATGTGATTTCTGACTCCCAGTTAGCTAACCATTTCCACAGAGTGCCAGGTCAACCCGTGGACCCATGATGTCGACCTGATACACTGTAAACAATGATTTCCCAGATTTTGTTTCCTTCTATGATCTAATCATGTGTGGGCCATGTTGACCTTTCATTTGGACCGTTTGGGACACGCTAGACACGAGTCAAAGGCCGGGCTTAACCTTGACCCGTGTAGCTACCTAAGTAGGGTCTAGGGTTGTATACGGAACCTGATTCAATGGTTATGGATGTCCTATGATGCTAAATACCTACAGGAGCACTAAGGATACATAATAAGCATCTGGGACTCCGTGATCACTGTCTTAGGTGAAGTGGGGGCTCTAGACTTCAATGGAGGGGCAACGATCATCTATGGATTTGTGACATATGGTAGGCATATTGATGAAACGGACACTAAGGCTGGCTGGCAGGTCTGAACCTAGGATATTGGCCTTGAGAGGTACTATAATCAGAACATTGTACTTAGGATCTGATCCATGATCACGGTCCATATTGGATGAGATGTCAAGATATGGAACTTGAAGTCCTGACCTGTAATATTAGGAACTTAACGGTAGATATTAATGGACAGACTGTATAATGAGATAATGTTAATTAAGTGTATCGAGAAGCGGAGTTCACAAGGGTATACATTATTAACTGTTGAGAATCGTAAGGATGGATTACATATACCTGAACTCCGTGCCTCATGCCCTTGACTAATATCGTCTCATATTAACTATGATAAGGCTATCCAGTTCAGAGTACCCCCACCTAGTGGTCTGTAGGATTTGTGGATGTACGATTGGTCTGCCGAGGGTTATGATGCCGGCATGGACATTGATATTGGGATATTGTTGGTTGACACAGTAGGTACCGATGGGGGAAGGGTACTGAGACCGCCGGCACTCGGACCGGATGTGGATGGACGGTGATGTTGATCTAGCACGTAAGACCAATGGCTGGGACCTGGCTGTAGCTATGGGTATTGATGGACTCCTGTATGCTCCTATTCGATGAAACAACAGCGATGGCTGGCTATGACCCCCATGGTTGATGTCCATCGACAGTTGTCGGGACGATGACTATGGGTTGGCTCTTACTCCCACGTCCCTTGTACTTCAATTGTGGACTTACCTTGTGTGCTCTTATGGATGTATATTGAATGTATTAATATTATGTATTTAAGATGTCGTTGCTTAGTGTCTTGACCGTTGACACAGTTGGATCTAGATACGATGATTGTAGATATGGTAGGGTTACTTTCTCTGGTTACTTCTGTTACTGGTGACACAGATGTATTTGCATGGTTCATGAGATATATTGGTGATGATGGCTTCTCTTGTCTACCTGATATGTTGTATCTAACATCTGTTATATTATTATCTCGATTACTGTTCATGCACTACACTCCACACTGTTTATATTGCACTCTGATATCCTATATCATTATTGAGGTACTAATCACGCAGGTACAGCTGGGATCAGGTATGGTCTTCTTCCCTATCTGTTAATATGATGTATTGCCATCGAAGCATGTCGATTTGCCTGGCTCATCGAGCCTGACCCAATCCTTGGTGTTTTCAGGTATATTCTCTTCCGCTTCCTTTGATTGGTAGAACTGCTTGGCGGCTGATTCGTTGCCGCAGGGTTCAGAGAATGGTGCAGTTGGTGCACCAAGAGGCGTCTATCAGATATATTACTATTCTTTCCTTTTATTGTAGTTGGCCGTGTTGGCATAGGATTGAATAGTTAGCTTAATTATAGAAAGTACCTTGTACTCCCTTAAAGTGAAATAAAATCTTAGGACTCTGTCCATTTACATGCTCATATGAGATTTAAACTTGATTATATTACTGAATCTTCCACATCTCTTAGGTACTTTCTCATAGCACCCCGAGATTCGAGGCGCCCAGATCTTGGGGCGTTACACTCCCTGCGTCTCATCCCTTTTTATTAAGGTCACCTCTCTATTTCTCTCTCTTACCTTGCTATACAAATTTTTTTTTTATAAAATCTATTTCTATAATTGATTAATAGTAGCATAAAGTCAGTGAGATGCATGGGTTAAGTTTTATGCAAATTGAATAATGAATTAAGATAATATTGAACTAAATATTAATAATAATCCTGTTTTTCTTAACGATCGTACTATAAACTCATATTTCCTTAACCAAACATGTTGGAATGCATTTTTTTTTAAGGTGATCATTGATAGAAATGTATATTTTTGAAAAGTATATTTCATGTTAAAAGACATGTTCTTTTTTAAGGATCTAAAATGAAAATAAAAACTTTGATATAAATTAGACCTTTTTTGTTTCCATTTCACATCATTATAGTAGAATATAATTTAATGATTAATAAGTATGATTTATAAAATTGTTTAATACATTATACACATGTCATTGAAACAAACATAGAAAAATGAATCACATGCGTAAATGATGGGAAAATAGTGTTATTAGACAAACGTTGTAAAAAGAAATGCATGTGTAAACGTTACATACTTAAAATTTGGATATTCATCATTTACATGTGTAAATTGTATTTATATATCCCACGCGTAAAAGACAAACGACCCCTAAGTATTTGAACGTTGATAATTAAAACATTAATAATTAGAATTAAAACAGTAATAAAAACACGTTTTTTAGTAGAAAAAAATATTAGAAAGTTTTGCAAAAGTGAGCCATTTCTATATGAAAATATGGGTTCCTCTAGGCCAGGAGGCCTAGATTTGCACCCCCCCTGCGTGCGATATACACGCAAGATGTGTGTCGCGGACGCACTCTCGATTAAATGTTTTCCGGACCGGCCACCCCAGGTCATGCTCGACTCGCGTGCGGGCATAGGGCCCATGACAAAATGTTCTAGAACTCTTTAAGGTATATAGAAGTGAAACCACATATAAAGGCATCTCAAGAGTTGAGTTTTAGCAATGTGAGATGCTAAGAATTCTAGTGGTATACACTCCCACAAAAAGCAAAAGCACAAAGGACAAAACACCTTTCCAAAAAACACCTTACGAATTTTTTGAAACACCCAAAAAACCCAACATAGATTGGGATTGTTTCTTATCAGGTTTCAAGTCTAGATACATCCTAACAACTCCTCTTACCTCAATAGTATGTGGCGTCAGTTCTTACCCGGCTGCCCAAAATTCGAACCCTAGGCATATCACCTTCCATCACCCAAGAGGTATCCTCCCTCTCCTGGGTCTAGCTCACTCACCTTACACGTGGTCTTCTTCCCTCACCCAACCCATTTACTTTCTCTAATTCCATGACATATATTATCTGTGCTTATAATCATGTCATGAAAGAATCATTACTTCTATAATATTCATTTGTACATATAATGCGTCTGAAAAACAGGTCTAGGCCACAAAGATTATACCATATTATGTCTATATTGATACAGAGAAAAATTATATTTTAAACAACCATTCTATTTTAAACATCGATTATATGGTTGATAATGTTGAAGGCATGTCCTATTAGTTGTTCTTGATGGAGAGGTTTCAGTTCCTTTGTACAACACCTGGTTCATGTACACAGGTTGGACGAGTGCAACTCTCACTCAATGGGTCTTCTCTCTTTGGGACATTGTTTTGTCTTCATTAAAAAAAAGTTTGACTTACCCTAAAAGGACCATTTTGTCATTTTAGACCAAGTCAATGGCACACCACTAACCTTAGGCATTAGAGTACGGATCCCCCTAATGTCTCCCTCACGCTTCCCATGAGTCTAAGAAGTGGGACTCTATCAAAACTAGAGATCTTGGTATCGACCCTTGGCTCTCTCCTTTTTAGGAACCGAAGGTTAAATCCACTAATGTTCTCTCTCCCTAGGGCCACCGGAGATTTACCTGGCTTCCCCTTAGACTTGGAGAGATCAGTCAAGCCTGAAAAACAGAGAAACCATATGTCAGAAAAAAGAAAAGTGGCACTCTACCATGAGCCCTATTTTTTAAAAGTATGAAGTGCTCAAAATGGTCACATCTACATAATTAGGTTCACGCTGGAACCAGATGAAGCATCAATCGACATTTCTCTACCTATGTATAGACCTTGATTGGACACATGTTCAATATAAAGGACACGACCTATCTAAATGGAAAGAGTCATCGTCAAGGCTCTCACTTTTGAGATGAATCCTGACTTTACAAGTGAAACTCTACAATTGAGCCTACCTTTTGGAAAACTCGATGCTTCACCACGACACTCGTGGTCGAGTGGTGTTGACACCTCGGTATCATATATATGACTAAGAAACCATAGATTTTCAGATTGATAGTATACGTCCTAGCTAGTAGGCCAACCAAAACCATCCCACACTCCCCCCAAACCACCACACCCCCCCCCCCCCCCCCGCCCCGGAACCCCCGAACATGTGTGTGTGTGTGTGTGTGTGTGTGTGTGTGTGTGTGTATAGGAGTCATCTAGTGCGCACCATCCAGTGTGCACTTCAATGTGGGGCCCACATGGGGTCCCACTTGGGAATGGGACCAAGGAGCCTTGAAAGATCTCCCTGGGCCCCTCATCTTTGCTAAAAGTCAGCCCACACGGGGTCCCACTTGGGAATGGGACCAAGGAGCCTTGAAAGATCTCCCTGGGCCCCTCATCTTTGCTAAAAGTCAGCCCCATCCCTTATCATCTCCATCTGGGCCCCACAAATTTTCAAGTGTACAATGCATTCGAACGGGTGCAAACTCAAGGCATATGTGAAATTTAGAGGGGGGAGGGGGTGTGGTCCAGTCATATGGACCATTAGATGGTATAACCCTGGTGTGCAATTTGCGCACTGGGCACACTTGATAACTAACTAGTGTTATATATTTAATATCGGTAATTCTACAAAACACCCTACTTTAAATATGGCCCTCTTTTTTTTGGATGATGGGACCCACCGTAAGCACACACACTACATTCCATGCCGCCCCCGGCGCCCCCCCCCCCCCTCCCCCCCAAAGTCACAAGTCCAAATTTGAGACTCATCTAACTTTTCCTTGGATTGGAATCATAAGAAAATTATGCCTCTAAAATAATTATATTTTAGGATCGTGGATAAAATGGTTAGGATGATCTTATGGAATCAAAATTTTGCACATAGCTATTTCTTAAATAGATCTTTCCGTCCAATGGACTTACATGATCATCATGCATCCCAGTACGCCCAACTAGGTGGGGGTTTTCTTATGAAAAACGTATGGGCGTGGTCTAGCGCTGCCATAAATATATATATATATATATAGTCATACTATGCGCAACTCGCGCACTCGAAGTGGGCCCACAGAGGCCCCAACAGGGAGTGGGACCTAGGGGGAATTGAAAGATCTTCATTGAGCCCTCCTCTCTACAAAAGATCTACAAATTGATTGTCTCTTTATCCTCATCTGGGGCCCATAAGTTTCACGGTGTACAGCCCATCTAGATTAGTGTATCGTAGATCCAGCGATGTATAGTCCATTCGGATAGTTGCAAACTCAGTGGGACCCATGTAGATGAGGGGGAGATTTTTTAGTCCACTCGGATGGACCCCACCTCAGTGCTTCACATATGCGGTAATATATACATATACATGGCAACTTTGTCCCCTTTCATACAAGAGTAGAACACTCATTTTGGGTGAATTTTATTCCCTTCAAATGGGCCCCCGTAGAGATGTCAAACAGGTCGTGCCATGCCGGCCCATTTGGCCAGGGGATCGGCCCTGCATGGCCCGCGGGCACTGCACGGGCCGTGCCTAAGTCGTGCTCGGTCATGTCGTGCATTCGTGCCTATTGTACCATGAGCTTTGTATGGTTCTTACTTTTTGAGCGAGAAAAATAAAGGTCATCTTACACCCTTTTGGGCTGAAAAAACAAAGGCCTTACATTAAAAAAATTAAAAGATACATACAGATAAGAGTATGACACAGATTTAAGTGGTTCTGTCAAATTCGACCTACTCTATTGAGAAGAGAACCATTTTGGATCTTTTCTATTTTGAGATCTTTCAATAGGATTACCTTCAAAGCCTTTACAACATTTTTGGATAATAAAAAAAATAAAAAATAATAAAAGACATTATTTTTTATATTTACACTAAGAATATCAAATTTCCCATGCTGTGTTGTGTCGTGCCTCTGGCAGGCCATGCCCAACCATGCCAGGCCCGTTGGCCCAACATGGCCCTTGCCGCAAGATGTGCCGTTGACCAAGCCACAGGCCATTGACTCCCAAGGCCCAGCCCGGCCCATTTGACAACTCTAAGTTCACGTATCTAGCTCACACATCATGTGGTTGAGAGCCACAGAAAATTCGAACTCTAATGGAAGGTATTGAGCTCAAAGGAGACTTTAACGCTGAGCATGTGTTCTGACAACTAAGGGTTGCTTGGTTCGATAACCCCATTTTTTCGCCTAGCCACCCATCGATTGTTCCCTGGGCATGCCACTCTTCCTATTTGTGTGGACCCTCCTCCCGTATGGCCTTTCTTTTTTTTTACTTGTGTGAGATTTCTTAGGTACCAACACCCTTAGTGTAAGGTCCCCGGCCTTAATAGGGTGCTCAATTTCCTAATATTGGCGATTAGCCTAATTAATTGTGATTCTAGCTAATAGGCAGGTTTAGTGCCTAAGCGAGTTTCTTTTATTATTAGAAAGTGGTTTACGAAGTTTAGTGTGATTCCGAGTGCGATTAATCTTAATAGGGGATTAAGTTGTGATTAATAGGAAAACTAGGCATTTTTCCGAAAAATTTCGTTTTCACCAAATTTGGGTTCGTTGGAAAGGTCTCGTCGCGCTCGTCACTTTTCGTTCTTAACTTGTCACGATTCGACACACCGAAGTCCCTCAAATAATTGCTTTTCTCTCATTTCACTCAAAAGGGGCATTTTGGACTTTTTCCCTTCATCCCTTCATTTAACCCTAACCCATCCTCCACTACCCCATTCATTTCTTTGTCCTTCATTTCAGCTACTGGGAGTCTTCTTCTTCACTCCTTCTCTCTCTCTCTTCTTGCAAGTGCTACTTAGAAGTGGGATTTCAAGAATACAACCACATCATCTTCTTCCTCGATCTCATCTCCTTCATCTCTCAGACCCATTTTTCCCTTCATCCCTTCATTTAACCCTCATATATGATCATGCATGTCTATTTCTTGCTTCTTGGAATGGTTTTAATCTCAATTGCTTTGATTTTCCCTAAATTCCATGCGTGTCATGGTTAATTGGATTGCTTATGCTAAAATTGGATAAATGGGTTGAATGGACCTTAATTGATGGTTGATTGATAAATGGAATGGATATGGAGAGAGTAGGAGGGTCTTTTTTTTGTAGGGACGGTCTTGGAGGAGAGGGGATTTGATTCTCCAAAGTTTGGGATTTGATTCCCTAAGTTTGGACTAAAAATGGGTCATTTTCTGCATTTTTGGGCACTTGGCTCAAGCCAGCCTTCAATTTGCTCGAGCCAAGTTGCTTCTAGAAAGTTTGGCTCTAGCAGACCTCCGTTCGCTCGAGGCAAGAAGGTTCTGTGATTAGTTCGCTCGAGCCAACTTTTCTTCACTCGAACGAACTACTCCAGGCTCCGGATGACTATCTTCCAGAAGCCATAAATTTTGATCCATTCGTCGTAATTTGGAGTTCTACATACCGTCGGAAAGCTCTCGAGACATAGAACCCAATGATATACTTATCTCAATGATCAGAGATTAGGAAAGAAAATGGGTAGCGGACCAATGAAACAAGCCCTTATCTCTTTTAGAAATGGATTCTAAACCTAGTTTGGCCCTTAGGTTGGAACCTATTGACCCTACCCTTGCATGACCAATTGGGGAAATGAAAACAGAGCATTTTTGGCTTGGTGTGCTTCGTTGGTTGTCCGGGATTTTCCGTAAATCGACATAACTTGGCCGAATGCATGTAGAAATGAGTTAATTGGTACCCAACAACTTCCGTACATCATAGGCCCGCCAAATTAGGACACCAATGACTCATTCTCCATACGTACTCTGTTGGGGACATGTTCGATACACAGTGGACAACTCTTGACCTAGGATTGACTTATTCCTCATTCTTGACTCTTGAATCTCGTATCCGTAGCATGTCGTACCTTATACACTCTAATTTGAATACTTGTATAATTGTAATTTAACTTGTAGAATCAGGATTGGACTGGACTTAGAGTGTATTCGTAGGTACCTTGTCTTGTATTGATGGACACGTGTGGATAAAATTGAAAGAGGACTACTCATGGAACTTGGAACTTGACTTGTATGTCAGCTTGACTTGGAGTAGCCCTCTGCTTGTTATCTTGTACTTGGAAACTATTCACGTGTATTTGTCCTGGAATTGTGTCGTGTATAAACCATCATCATCATCTTGCATTCATGACCAGTTGCAGACTGAGGATTTTAAAGTGGGCCGGATACCGGACACTAGGGTGGGCAGTCGGCTTTGGATGACGTCCATGGCGCGAATAGCTAGGAGCTGGCTAGGACCGTGCTGCTATTCCTAGAACTAGGAGCTAGAATCCCCCTAGAGCCGGACTTTGGGTATTCGTAGTCGACTAGGACGTCACTAATACCCCCGTGAAATGGCTTGGATATCATCAGATTCTCTTCTTGCTTGCATTGCATTTCATGGATGGTTATTCTTGTTTATCTTGCTAGGATTTATATTGTCACTCGATTCTTTTAATTACTCATGCTTTTATGCCTAGCTTGTACCTTGATATCACATAATCATGTACTTGTCTCTATTCTCATTTGAAATATATTATGAATAATGTATATTGCTTATCTTCATGCCAACATATTGTTGATTCTTTATTCCATAGTGTGCAGAGGACACCTACTACTATTATGCCGACCCGAATGCCGAGGCAATCCCAGAGGATCCTCAACCAGGGAGGAGGATGAGGTACGAGAGTGGGGTGCCGATGACGTATCTTAGTGTCATTACTCCCGGCAATAATGCGCGTTACACGGGGATATCTTTCATCATGCCACCTCATTTCATCTTTTGGTCTAGATCTTTTATATATCTTTTGTACCAGGACCTAAGTTTTGGATGGTCCTGATGTGTATCAACTTTATATGTTTTATCTTTTGAAACTTGAACATATATATAATGGAATGAATACCGTACTTGCTTTGATATCTCTACAGTTTTAATGTTGTATTTACCGGACAAGTCCCGTTGATTAAATTGTTAATGAGGCTCGACTACACAATCCTCACAGCGGACTTTGATCCTTGGGCACTAAGGATAAAAATTTTTAATTAGTCCTAAATTTCACACCCCGGATCCAGTTTAATTACTAATCGGGTTCGGGGCTGTGACACTTAGCTGGGGTATAAAAAAAAAGTAACAAAAAAAAGCCATGCATATGTGCCCGTGCAAGTATAAACCATCAAGTGAGAACCCTTGTTTTAGGCCGCTTGGTCCACTTATGATCATGCTACTTTTCACACGCATCACCATTGTGACTTGGAACGACTTCAAATTTGGCATTCAACCAATTGGGATAAGTTCTATTATAACAGCAATAAACTTGACAGCAATGGTGGCAAGAAAAATGTGTGGAAGATTCATACTAGATTCATACTTTTAATATATACTTGTGGAGCCCTGCACGTGCAAGGCACATGAAAGGTCCAACCACAACTTACAATCCTTACACTCTTTTGGATGTTTTCTTTGATAGTCATTGCAATAATAACTCGAAACCATACTCATCACAATCGATTGGAAGAAGGGTGCAAATCTTAAGTAAAATAATGCAAATACTTTGTAAAAACTAAACAAATCTCCCCATTATAAAAAAAAAAATTGAACAAAGAGAATTATCACAAATCGGTTAAAGGTATGAAAATTAACATAATTACCTCATTGGTGGACCGGTTTGTGGTGGTACATCTTGATGACATTGTGGTCTATAATGGAATGCTTGAAGAGCGCGTGGAGCACTTACTAGCTGTCTTCCAGATATTACATGACAGCCAGCTTTATATCAAGAAGGAGAAGTGCTCTTTTGCTCAACAAGAAATCTCGTTCCTTGAACATCGGATCACTTGTTCTAGGACAGGTCCTATTACTTGTTTTTCTTTCTAGTTCAATTAGGGACTTTCTTACTTTGTTTCTTTCTTCAAAGATGGGCTTATTATGCCGCTGACTTACTTAACGTATACGCATCGTTACACTTACTTTCTTTTAAGACAAAGAGGATAGCGCGCTTCTTACACCACCACTTCTAAGATAAGAGACTACTATTCTACTTTGAAAGCGCAATAGCTAACTAGTTGCTTGGTACCAAGTGGTTGATTGGCTAAGAATAAGAAGCAAACAGTAACTGACGTTTTAGATTTGCTTTAGCTACCGCTTTCTTTCATAACAGAGGTGGGAATAATGGCCGGCATAGAAGTCTCTCGCACGCGATAAGATGCTGCTACTGGATGTCCGGATTCCAGGGCGCCATGATCCTTCTCTCTAGAACAATCGAGGGCACTAACTAACTGCGTCAATCATCGCTCAGTGAGCTATTTATTTCCGCCAATAGCACTTCACTTGCATGCAAGGCGGCATGCCAATGCCAGGTAGAGCTAGCTTTTTAATGAGTCAGTATTTCATGACAATATGAGCTCTTATTAGCCCTACTTAAACTAGTTAAGTGACAGGCAATTTACTGTAACAAATTTATCTCCACCCACTAAATAAAATCATTGCACCCTAAAAAGAATGTTAAGGCTCCAGAATTTCATTAAATTCTCCCATGAAATGAAGGCTCTTAGTGACAACTTACAAGGGCATTTAAGAGTCATCTCTTCCGGACAATTCACAAGGGCATTTAAATTAATAGCCATGGCCTTCTCTAGTTTTCTCATAGAAAGACAAGTGTTAGATTTCCAAAGAATTTGGAGGAAAATACTTGCTCAAAGCATCTTTTGAATACCATCCAAAAGTAGAATTTAATAATAATAAGAACAACAACAACAACAACAATAATAATGATAATCATGATAATGATGATGATAATAAAGAAAGCGACATATGATCAATGGTAATATTTTTTTATACGACAATCCTTTTAGTTTTATTTTTTTTTATTGATACATGATTTAAACCCACAACTTCAAGGTTGCAATAGGGAGCACTTTCTACTGTGCCAGGCTTTTGCCCCTTAATTTTGAGAAAAAAATGGTACATTATAAGATATATGAGCATGAAATAAAGCTTAAAAGCAAGAAAAAAAATACCAGAATAAGGCTAGCTCCATATATTATTATTATATAAGTGGGGCCCGCACAAGTTCTTCTCTTTTATAATCGGCCCACAGATGTGTAGAGAAATAAACATGACAAGTTCTTCTCTTTGATAAGAGTAATAATAGATATAATAATAATACTAATAATATATAGATTATATTATTATATAAGTGAGGCCCACGCAAGTTCTTTTCTTTTATAATCTTATTATTATTATATAAATGGGGCCCATAGATGTGTAGAGAAATAAGCATGACAAGTTCTTCTTCTTTATAAAGGTAGATATATATATCTAGATATAATAATAATAGATATAATAATAATAATAATGCATAGATTATATTATTATTATATAAGTGGGGCCCACACAAGTTCTTCTCTTTTAGAAGGGTAATAATAATATATAGATTATATTAGTATTATATAGGTGGGGCCCACACAAGTTATGTCATTTTGTTCTCTTAGATTTTATGTTATAACAGTGGATAATATTAGTGGGGCTCACACAAGTTCTTCTCTTTTAGGATTTTATTATTAATATATAAGGGGGGCCCAGGTTCTTCTCTTTTAGAAGGGTAATAATAATATATAGATTATATTATTATTATATAATTGGGGCCCACACAAGTTATGTGGGGCCCACACAAGTTCTTCTCTTTGATAATTTTATTATCATTATAAAAGTATAAGTGGGGCCCAAGTTCCTCTCTTTTAGAGGAGTAATAATAATATATAGATTATATTATTATTATATGAGTGGGGCCCACACAAGTTATGTCATTTTGTTCTTAAGTGGGCCACGTGTGCAGTGAAAGCAAAGTGCATTTTCTTCTCTTTTATAAGAGTAGATATAAGAGTAGAGATAGGTGTATATATATATAATAAGGGTATAGATATTATATTATTATTATTATTATTATATAATATATTATTAAATTCTATTATAATATTTGGGGGTGGGCCCCACAAAGGTGTAGTGAAAAAACTATGCAACTTTTCATATTTATAAATATATAAAATAAATATATAGATATTATATTATTATTATTATTATTATTATTATTATATAATATATTATTATTATATTCTATTATAATATTTCGAAGTGGGCCCCACAATGGTGTAGTGAAGAAACTATGCAACTTTCCCTCTTTTATAATAGTAGATAGACATATGAGGGACATTCATGTGCATCCATCCCTCACCATAGGGTGAGAGAACTTTCCCTTTGTACACATAAGTATTCCTTTTATGCATAGGATCATAAATGACTTTTTCTCTGAAAATTTCCAATTATGGAAGTGTCCCTCACCCTATGGTGAGGGATGGATGCACATGAATATTCACTATACATACATATATATATATATATATACACGCACACACACATACATATATACATATATGAGGAATGCTCAAGTGTGGACGGACCCACAGACAGGTGGGAGATCAGGAAATCTAAGCGGTACAAACTTATATATAAGATTTCAATGTCAAATACATCATCATAACCCCTTGATGTATGGCTCTCAAGTTAATGATTTTAAAACGCACCACTTTTTCTATTTCAATCGAACATCTAGTCCATTTTATGAATGTAAAACTCATGCGATCCCTGATATGCAGGGGGTTGGTTTTGGGTGACAAGATTGGATTGATGATGTGAGCCCCTATGTGGGTCCCACTGGATGCCTTGCACAGTGTGAGACATCCACACCTGATCTGCCGCCATATGCATATGTATGTATTTTTTGATGGATGGTTGGATATATGTGTAGTTTTTTTTTTTTTTTTTTAATTTTGAGTTCCTCACAAATCAATCGGTGACACGATTCGAGTGGGATGACTTTTTCCTCAAAACCTAACCAATAATAATATCTTTACTAGTGTGAGGCCCTTGTCCAACATGGGCGAAAAAATTTAAAAAGAAATATTTAAAAAAGATTTATAGAGGAAGCAAGATGAGGGAAGGAGTAAGAGAAAAATAAAAGTCTTTGACCAATTTTGGTGGGCCCATAATGATATAGTTCTAACCTAGTGGTCGTCAGACATAAAAAAAATTAACAACAATAAGCGATATAAAACTTTCAGGGATGTTAGCCTGACCCGGGCCTATAGGCTTGATCTGCTAAATTAAGAACCTAAAATTTTTTCTTTCAATGCAAAATGACTAAAATTTAAAATCAAATGCAAAGTAAACACAAAAGCATGTAACTTTTGTATTAGAAGTTAATAGGTGGGATGTGGTCCCGTACTAACAATATTTCAATCAACAGAACATAAAATATAAAATAAGAATAAAACATACAGATGAACAATGTTCCATAAGAATGGTAGAATATCATATTAGTAAATGGGCCCCATGAATATTTTCTGGTCATAAAACACTTTTGTGGGTAGAGTGGTCATAAAACACTTGATTTTGATTAAAAGTCTTTTACGGGGATTAGTAAGGACCCCATAAATGAGGGGTCTAAGTGCTAGATTATAAGAATTTTAAATGGACCAGCTTTTATGGAGTGGAAATGATGCCATTATTTTGATTGGTTTGGAGATCTTTTAGAAGTGGGCTCAATGAAGACACGGAGAAGATTGGTCGATTCAAGAGTATTATGAATTTGTCATTGATCCACTGAGTACTAGGTTATGAAGATTTTAAGTGGACCAAACTTTTATTGAGTGAAATTTGATTGGACCCATAAAATATGGGGCCATTTATTTTTATTGGACGAGATTTTTTTCAATGCGCCCAATGTGTGGACTGTTCTGAAAAAAGAAACTTCTTTTGAGTAAGGAGAATTTTTGGGTAAGTCATGTTCTTCTTGCACACGTAACAAAATCGATTGCCTTAGAATATTAAATGAAGAAAGAATTTAGTGAAAGAATTAGTAATAAGGGGAGGGAATTTAGGGAAAGAATCAGATTTGAGGGAGAGATACAGAGATGATAATAATTTGAAAATTATAATAAGAATTGATTATGCAACGTGTATCACAAAACCTCAAGAGAGAGCGCCGCGTGTCGCTCTCTCACTATATATAATAATATGCATCATCCCTCCATCATGCATCCTAGCAAGTCCAAAAGCAACTTACATTTTTACCTTTTGTGGTTTCGATAGAGATCGTGAGAACACCTCATCTAACACGTATATTGTAAGGCCTCGTATCCTGATTATGTGATTAATTGCTAATTGATCATGACTAATGGATAGATCGGCAAGTTTTGCGGGGTAGATTAGAGACTAGATGGTTTGGGAGAGTTTGAACCTGGTTTAAGACCTAAAAGGACCCTAGGTTAGATCTTGTCTTGGTCTTGCATTGTCCCATGATATATGTCTTATTGTGTACCAGTACTCGCATGGCTTGAACATGTTTCTTTACTTATACATGTTGTCCTTGTTTATACTGAATGTCTTGACATGATGGACTTGTATTTTATAAGGTGGACTTGCTGTACCTTCTATGTAGTTGGTTTACTTATGACGGAGACGTAGATGGACTTGGAAGTATAAGGATACACGCCTACACCCCTTGATGCATGCAACTTGCTAGACGAGCTTTTATGTTGTAGCCTATCGCTTATCTCGTTACCATTTTTTTTAGAGTTACCTTCGATCCAAGTGTGAGCGCCACTAGCTTCGATCCCATTTTAGTCGAATTCGGCCTAACATGGATTTAGCCTCGTTTATGATTGCAGCAACAAGGCCCTTGCTTGGGAGTGACTATACTCTGGTACGATACGCAAATATTCTTGATGGCCTTTTGTTTCCAATTTGGTGAGAGATGGGTGGGGGTCCGTACTTCCATATCCACTCTCACCAACTTAAATGCAATGACCCTAACTTAAATGGGAGGGCCCCTACCCATCTCTCACCAAGTTGGCGAGAGTGCCTCTCATAGGAGCACCTCCCTATATGTGTATATATATATAACAAAAGCGATATATAGAGTGCTAATCCGGTGCACGAGTCGCGCACTGGATCAGCATGCGCGCCTCAACGTGGGGCCCACATGGGGCCCCTCGTCAAACTAGGACCAAGGGGGATTGAAAGATCTTCCCCCTAGCCCTTCATCTCTGCAAAAAATCAGCCCCATCCGTAATCATCATCACCTCCATGAGGGCCCCACAAGTTTAACTGTGTACAGTCGATACAGATGGATGTGCAGTCGATCCAACGGTATACAGTACATCGGATGGGTGCAAAGGTGGGCCTCATGTGAAATTTAGGGGGGGTTTTGTGCGTGGTCCATTCAGATGGACCATCAATGGGCCCCATCCTTGGTGCGCAAGATGCGCACGGGCGCACCTAATAACTACACGCGATATATATATATGGAAAATATTCATGTGCATCTATCCCTCACCACATTATGGTGAGGGACAACATAGTTGGGCCACTTTATGATTTATCCAAATCATCCACACATATGGAACCCCCTAAACTACAATGAATCAATTGAGTTTTCATTAATCCGATTGGATTGGACCGTTTGATTGAAGGTCCAAATTTTCCTTTAATATAAAGTCATTAAATTTGTAGGTCATTGATGAAGGAGTTAGAGACTTGGGATTGACCTCAAACTTAATATATGGTCTCATCTCATATGACTCTTTCTATCCCCCCAAGTCCCATGATCAATGGGGCCCTATGTGGGCCCCATTGAGTTTGTCTCTCACTATATGGTGAGGGAAGGATGCACACACACACACATATATATATAGAGGTCAGCTCTCCTAAGCTGAAACAGTGTTGCTCTCACAAATCAAAGTCTATTATCATTGTTTTTTTTGCATGATGCGTCTCCAAAATCAAGATAAATCCAATCAGAACTGGATTTTTCAATTCCATCAAGCAAAAAACAGATATAATTAACTTTGATTTATAAGATCAGCACTATTCCAACTTAAGACAATGTAAACTTCAACTTAGAAAAGCCTTACTCATATATATATATATATATATTTATATATATATATATATTTATATATATATATATTTATATATATGGTAACGCTACACAATTCCCGAATGTTTATTAGGAGAAAATGCCCCTCCTAATCGGGCACACTGGAATGCATGATGACCATAAAATTTCATTGGATGGAAAGATCCATATGAGGCCCATCTATATGATAAATCTTTAGTTCATAAGATCATCCTAACCTTATTTTGATCCATGACCTTAAAATTTAATGATTCAGATGCATCATTTTATCATGATTTCAATCCAACGGCGTGAAAGTTAAATGTGTGTCAAACTTGGACATGTGACAATTCATGGGATTGGTAGTGTGTGTAAAAAGACTAGATTGACTTAACATGAGCCCCATGACAAAAAGAAAAGAGGGGCGGAAAGAGGGGCATTTTTAAAGTGGGAAGTTTTTTTAGAGAGAGAGAAATACTCATGTACATCTATCCCTCACCATGTTACTAAGATGTTAGTGGCGAGAGCTAAATAATATGTAGAGAGGGACATTCATATATTCACCTCGCTTATGAGCTCACATGGATTGTCATTTTGCTATTTTACACTTATTTAGACTTGTCTTAACATGATTCCAAAGATGTCAATCTATTTATTGCACAATCATGCCTAGACATTTGCTTTTCTTCCTATATTTTACAATCTACTTGTCTTTGAATTCTATATTTAGGCAGCATGCCTATTTAATTATACTTGCTTACTGACTTTAACTTCCTACCCTTGGCGTTGTAGTGGACATTGCCACCACCATTGAGGCAGAGCTTGAGGTGGTGGTTGAGACGCCGTCTAATCTAGTTGAGTGAACTTCGGAAGACATGGTTTAGGCATCCGCTGGCATGAGGGCCGATATATTGAGAGAATAGAAGTGAAAGATCTCACCGAATCGGATTGGATCATGAATCTGAGAAATCATGAGAATTCTTGATCTCTCTCGATTCTAAGACTTGGGAGATTTACTGTTTTGGGTAATTCTAGTTGTTATAGCTGGGTGGTTATGGTCTGGATTAAGATATGTAATAATGGTCGAATCTTTTACATTTCCGCATTACTCTACTTTTGAGGGATTTGTTTATGATCTCATGTTAAGACATCCTAATTACCTTATTTGAATGCTTTTATATATACTATATTGCTTGATGCCACTGATGACTTGTGCTTCGTTGAAATATGGTGCAAATGCGATGAAAATTTTTTACGTTCTCACATGCGAGATCCTACAGGAAAAACAGGTGTGGAGCAAAAAATTGCCATATCTTGTGGACCCAGCACTGGTCGTGCTCAAAAATTTGGAGAAGTTTTGGAAAATCCAATTTGGAGGTGTGACACTCATGGAGATAGTTGAGTGGTGTTGGCACCTTATAGGAATGAAAATTACTCAACAAAAACTCTTTCTTTCTTGAGAATCCAAAACTTGTAATCTCACAAAATTGCCTACAAACCAAGTGAACAAACCAAGTGAAGGCATAGGGAGATGTATCGGTTATGAAACAGACCCGCGCTAAAGGTTAGGGGTGTACACGGGTCGGATTGGTGTGGATTGGGCCAAATCTGTCACCAATCCGTTGCCTACGGATTGACGGATTTGTAATCAGTCACCAATTCGTTACTCTTAAAATCCAATCCGTGGAGGAGCGGATGGATCGGATTAATCCGTTCAATCCGTTCCTGTACATTACATGGAGAAAGAAAGAAGAAAAAACCCATAAATTTTTAAGCCATTAAATTAAAGGGACATGAGTTGAGAGCTGTATGCCTATTCTATTCATAAGGTTAGTGACTTCATGCATTTTTTTTTATTATATATATATATATATTTTTTCTTTTTTATTTATATTTAATGACAACGGATCGAATCAGATTCAATCCGCGGATTAAGGGTGAGATCCGCCACCGATCCGTTGCTATCGGATTACACAATTTCCAATCCATCACCAATCCGTTAGCCTTCGGATCGAATCAAAATCCGCGGATCAGATCGGATCGAATTAACGGATTGACGAGATTTTTGTACACCCCTAATAAAAGTGATCTTGACCAGTGAACCATATGGTGCTACCTTACAAGGCTACAACCAAGTACATCCACTTCAACAGTTCATTTAGATTATGAGTCAAAGCCATGCACCATTTAAGAGGATCACCACCTCAATCTGGTGAGATCATTGCTTTATCTCATTACGATGAGGGAAGCCACGCTTTAATGGCTGATCTGATGGGCCTTTTGGTGGATGGGCGTGGTACGTGTTTATTGTGGCAATATCTTAGATTGGCAGATTTGAGACTTTCTACTTTGGCTGATTAGAAGTGCCTTTATTCTTATAGCACTATGGATCCACCAAATTCAATGGCGAATGGCTAAATAAAAGGCCTTTTTACCACTTCCAATGAATCTTCGGTAGAAGCTGCCAGAAGAAGACGAAAAGTATCCTTTCATTAAAGTCAATTTCCGTGGTTTATCCTTGATTAACTTTAATTAATCTTGAAATTTGAACTACGAGGGTGCTAGAGGAGGTAAAAATCTTGTGATAACTTTACTTGATTTAGGGACAAACCGGTTCATATCTAGGTAATTTGAGTATAGTTATTTCAACTAGAGCCAAACACTAAATTTACTATAATAAATTAATTAAAGTAAGATAATAATTTTTGTCCTCTTAGTAACTGTTGGCTAGATTAAAAGTCCAGAGGATGAAAAAGAAAGCTTGACTAATATTGTTTGCTAATATTCTCGCAAGCATTGATTGCAGTACATCAAAAATCAAGAGTAGAAATAAGGCCCGCCCGCACTTGAGCAACCCTGCTCGAGACAAAGTGAGCACTACTTTTTTTATGGGGCCTACCTATGGCCCAACCTGGAGATGGGATAATTGAAAGATCTCTCCACCATCTTAACAGTGTATGACGACGGATGCTCGAATCATCATCTTAACCATTTGAACAATGGCTTATGAGTATTCACCATCCAAAATTAGTATATTTTCGATCCAACGAGAAGAAAAGCTACTTTTGTCATTTTCAAGTGGAAAAAATAGAAAAGAAGAGCCACTTCATTGGATGACTACATTGGAACCACGCGTGGATTTGAGGCCAGGGATGACCATAGCCATCATTCCTAAATATGGTCCCCAATCACTTCATGAAATAAGAGTTTTCTTTTATAATTTTACCCAACACTCTCTTTGTAAATTAGAACTAAAACTTAGATATTTTATTTTAGACCTTAGTCTAATTAGCTCTTCCTAATTAGATTATACTTTCCAAAGGCCCTACATGTGGCACTGAATTGAGTTAGATTGCGAGATCATATCCATCCGACCATCAGGATCTTGATCTGATTGAGATAGCCCATACTAAATATACAGACCACAATGAGCCCCTTCCCATCTAATGGCCGACATTGATTATTGTACGACCCACCTGCGATCATAGAGATCACACTATAAATTCACATTTAGATGGTAAACTCATAATATGGACCTGAAATCCAAGATGGTGGCCAATTATTTTATTTCCAGTGATAGCTTCTTTGATGATTATCTCTCTCGATCGTTGGATTTCTCTATGCCCCCATCTGAAAAAGGTAATCATTATTTAGAACTACAAATTGACATATGATACATGCATCTCATTCTTACACGGATGTATCATGGCCCAGTTATGGAAGACGCACACCTAGGAGCGAAGCCGGACGAATACCAGGGACGCTTCTGCAAAACCGCTGGGAAATCTTCACCGTCTCGGTTTCTAAAAAAATCTGCTGCGATTTTGCAAGTGGTGTTTTTGTTTTGTTTTGTTTCATGAGGAGACCGCGATAGGTCACGTGGAGGCACGCAATTTGGACCGTCCAAATTGCAAATCGACGTCCCTTACGGGTCCCAAGTCACGTGCACATCTCATCATCTCGAGGTGGGCCCACCGGTACCGGTGTGTCTTTCAAGCCCCCATTCATAGCCACATGGCATTCTAACAAAATGGAGACAGTTCTTCTCCTCTGAGGGCAGACTTCAGAGGGTGAAATGTGAATACTTCAGCGGTTCAGCCCATGCCCATGTCTGCAAATCTAAGAACATCACCCAGTTAGAAACTTAGAATTAATATATCATCATAATGATCATCTGATTGAAGTCCCTGTGTTTTCATTATCATATAAGCAATCCTAAGAACAAATTAGGTTCATCCAAATATCTAGTGTTACAGCTGAATATTACTATCATCACAGTAAAGAGTGCGAAATGTAAATGGTTCAGATCAAGGAAAAGTGAAGCTTCCATGAGCTTAATGGTATATCATTTGTATTAGTTCATGAGCCCTGCTGACGCAAGATCCTGTTTTTTCTTAGTTAAAGATTGGTTTGTACAGCAAGAGAATTCAGCTTTTTAAATTTTCATTTCTAAAAGAGAGATATCAAAGTCCTCTGTTTGAAACAAAATCAATTTATTTTTGTTCCTTACCATGAGGAGAATGCATTGCAGTAAATGATTTAAAAAAAAAAAGGGACTACACCGAAAATAAGATTAATTTTCCTTCTACCCTAAATTCCTCTAACCCTATAAAAGTGGTCAATTTCAAGATGGGATGATTTATAATTTGGCCCAGGACATAAGAAGATGGGACATTTGCAATGCAGACATGGCCTCTTGCCTGTTTGTTAGTTTATTTGTAAAATAAAGGTAAAATAAAGCCTTCATTTTATAAATATGAAACAACATATGAATCATATCAAAAGTATATAAATTCAAAGACTTTCTTTATTTCTTAAAAAAAAAATAGTGAAAAAAAAATAACTCCTCAAATCACTATAGGAAAAAAAAATTCACTTTCTTTATATAAAAAAATAAAAATGTCAATCCGTAAAATATAAAAATACCATTATGATGCCATTATGCTTTAGCTATATTTTATTTTATAAAAACATTACAAGCGGCCCATAGAAGCTCAAAACCCAACCATACGGCGCCTGGTAATTAGAGAGTTGGCACGTGAGAAGGAAAATCTACTTTGTGTCGACGTCGAGCCAGCTCTTGAGGCGAATAAACGGCCGAGGTTCTTCCTCGCCTACTATAAAAGCCCCAGCGATTCCTCTCTTCTCGCTGGCGGTGAGTAGAGATCGAGAGGTCTCGAGAATTTGAATACACACACACGTTCCTTTTAAAAAACTGCTTACTTTCTTTTTCTTTGCAGCTGATCAAACCCTAATTCAAGGGTTCTTGAATTCCTCATGAAATTAAGAATGTTTAAATCAAAGCCCATCATGGGTTTTGGAGATTGACTTGGTTGCTTGAAACCCTTTTAAGAATTTTAGGAACTGGGCATAAGAGGTGGATCGATTTTCTGAAATCCTAAAACCCTTTTGAGGTTTTTGAGCATCTGGGTTTTGCAAAGAAGTGATTTCTTTTTACCAAACCCATCAGTGGATTTGAGGAATCTGGTCTCTAAATCTCTCAAAAAATTGTTCTGGGTCTTGAAGATCACGGTCTTGGTGTTCTGTTTTTGGTAGAATTTGAATCGGATTTCTATCTTGCAATGCTTCTCAGAAGCTCTTCGACTCCGATCCTAAACACATGGCTTCAACTCTCGAAAGATTCCTCTCCAGAACCGGATCTGATTCCTCTGCCGCGAAATCGATCGATAACCCATCTCTCTCCTTCGATGTTATTGACAGCATCACTGAATTCTCCATCTTCCAGTGACGAATCGATTGGAATATCATCTAAAAGACTCACAAGAACTCTATCAGATTCCAACCTTAGGGACATTGTTCGGCCTCCTACAGTCCCAAAGAAGAAACCTTTTTATCAAGTTCCAAACGGGTTAGCATCAATACCAGTGAAAGAAGAAGAAGGAGAAGAAGAGAGAGGTAGCGACTCGATCCCGTCTTCGCTTCTGTTTACGAGTTCGGGTTTGAATGAAACTGTGTTGGGAGCAGAAGGGTGTTCTGTTTTGGGCTCCAAAATGAAGGATATGTCGTCTGTGACTCTGTTTTCTGGAGATGGGTCTGGGTCTGGCGGTGGTGGTGGGGTTTGTGGTGGGGGAAGAGGAGGTGGTGCCGATGATGGAGATGGGGAGTCTGGATTTTCGGATTCGAACCATGGAAACAACAGCACTGATGCTCATTACCAGAAGATGATTGAGGCAGATCCTGGAAACGGACTTCTTCTCTCCAATTATGCAAGGTTCCTGAAAGAGGTACGTATCAAGATATCAATCAATATGCTGTTTATAATTCATTGGTTTCGATTCTTGATTTTTCATAGGAAATTTTGATCTTGCTTGTGATTGATGTCTGGGGTTCTTCTTGTGGATAGGTTCGAGGCGATCTACCTAGAGCTGAAGAGTACTGTGGGCGAGCGATTTTGGCGAATCCAAGTGATGGGAATGTTCTGTCTCTCTATGCGGATCTGATATGGCAGAGCCATAAGGATGCTGAAAGGGCTGAGAGCTACTTCGAACAAGCTGTTCGAGCTGCCCCTAATGACTGGTAAGAGCTACTGCTGTAAGAATTTCAATTCTGATGTATTTGCTACTTTGAAGGGAGAAAGGTTTTGGAATTGGTTTTTCTTCTCTTATGGAGTTATAGGAATTTTAAACCTGTTTTTTCATTGTTTTTCACATGGGGTTATTGGGTTCTTTTCATGAATTACCATCTTACTGAGGCTCAGGGGTTTGTGTTATAATATTAGATGCAACATATAAATGGTATGGGTTTTGGTAATTATAGATGGTAATTTTTGTGTTGAGTTTGATTTCATGGAGTAAAAGTAAAACCCATCATGTAATCTCAATTAAGCAACAAGATTGATTACTGTTTTGGAGTTTTGATTGGTTTCTTACGTTTGAAGAGTTGTTTTAGATTCTAATGTTTTTTTTTTTACTCTTTTTCAGTTATGTGATGGCTTCTTATGCTCGATTCCTATGGGATGCTGAGGAAGAAGAAGGAGAAGATCAAGATCAAGAGAGAGAAAAGACACAGCCTTTCTTCCCAGGAATGGCTCCTTCTCAGCTTCCTCTAACCGCTGCTTCTTGAGATAGAAATCATATGAGAACATCTCGCTCGCTCTCTCTGTCTCCATGAATATAAGGATACAGTAACATTGTAAAATATAATACAGGTGGTGGAAACTGCAATTCTGAGTGTAAATTCTTTTTTGTTATTACTGGGGGTTGATATTGAGGAGGGTACCGTAGGAATAAGATTTGACGGTAGCTATAGTTACTTTTGTCTTTTGTATTTTGTCTTTTGTCTTTTTGTTCTTGTAGAGTTCGAAGGATTAAGATCTTTTTCTCCGTGGAAACTGTGTGTGACAGAGAAGAATGGTCGAATGTGGGGTTGCTTTGATCTTTTTTCAAGTGTGCTTTGAGGATATTCCCACATTCTCATATGAATGTGTGGTTGCTTTCTTCAACAATTCTTGGAGTGGAACCAATGGAAGCATCTTAGATTTTTCTCTCTCATAACGAATGATGTCTACGGATGGAAGTTTTTTTTTTTCTTTTCCTTGGTTCATAATTGACCATTGAACCCTAAAATGGAACTGATGCAATCTTGACCCCTAGATTTGTTATTAGGTATCCGAATTACTCACTATCACAAGACTTTAATCTAAGGAGGGGAAAAAATGACCAGTTTTTAGATCTAGATCAATGGGTTCTAACGTGATTTAGATTGAGAACCAAAAAGTATACAAATAAGAGAATGTAAGATTTTCTTTTAGAACTGCACACAACCATCCCACGGGTGTAGGCTAGATTAGAACTAGGATAGTTTACTATTCCTCTCCTCGGGGATTCTACTCTGGTATTCACTGGTCGTATTTTATACTTTGTAGTGCCACTTCGTAGTCTCAGACTAAGAACCAGATGTGCCATGGTTGTGTGACTTGTGTCACAAATTAGACCATACTGATACGGGCCATCAATAATGATTGTCTTTGCTAAAAAAGAAGTCATCCGGGCTTTGTTAAACAGATATCGATGAAAGGAATAAGATGTGCGCGATGACCATCTCAGAAATGGGGTCTTGAGAGATGCTCAAGATCGAGAGACCGGGCTACATAAAATGTAAAGAACACAAATAAATTGCAATAAAAACGAAGGGATACACACACTTGTGCGTATATACTAAAAGCAGTTCGGTAGGAAGGTGGGAAAGAAGGGCAACCAAAACTCTTGCTTTCACCATGTGAATGCCAGCTTTCCTCACCCAAGAGCTTTATCACCTCATCCGAGGTCTGCTACCCTTGTCTAGGGCAAGGTCACATCCCCTTATAGCTGTGTATCAGAAAAAAAAAATATGTGGTATTTGCTTATTACACACTATATGAAATATATGAAACTTACTGAGGTAGGAAAGTCAAGCTTCCGTCTCCATCTTAACCTTATATTCTTCATCGCTTCACCTCATTTCTTTCACCCTTCACCTCTATAATAATCATATTACTAGCACAGTAACTTGTCCTGAGCACGAGTTTGTCTGGACAAAGCAAATCAAATATTAAGCATTGACTTGAATGGCGCCCAAATGCAATGCACAATAGTAAGTATTTAGAAAGAAAATAAAAGAAGAGAATATATGACAATACATATTTTCACAATTGAAAGTAAGTAGCGTAGAAAGGGAATACAAAAAAGTGAGGTAGAAAAAAATGAGAGAATATATAGGGAGTAGGAGATGTGGACAAAAAAGTGTTTTATAGAAAACAAAAGAGAATAAGTGGGGAATAGACATAGCTAGTTATATGAGATAAAATAAATATTGCATGGGATAAGAAGTGGGAAGTTAGAAAGGATAATGGAGGATAGAAGAAAAATTATAACAAGAGGATTTTACCGAAAAAATCCTTTTAGATTTAGTGGAGACCAAAAAGGTCCTAAAATATAATTTTCCACTGCAGTGGTCATAGGGGCTCTTTTTAGTTATTAAAAAAAAAGATTCCTGAACAGGGATATCCCCTCTCACGTGTTCTCTAAAACCCGCCCAGAACCCTTTTTCCTCTTTTCTTCTCCTTTCTCCTTCCTCCTCCCTTTTCCTCCACAAGCTTTCCTCCTTTCTTCTTCTTCCTCCACTTTTCTCTGCCACGAGCTTCCTTATTTTCTTCTTCTTGCTCCTCTCCTCTCCTCCACAAGCTTTCTTCTTTTTCCTCGTCTCTCCTTCACAAACTTTCGTCTTCTTCTTTCTTTCTTCTCCTCCACAAGCTTTCTTCTCTTCCTTCTTTTTTTCTCTTCCGCGAGCTTTCTCCCTATCGTCGGCTCTGCTTTGCTCTCTCTCCCTCTCTCTCTTCCCCCACCAATATTGGACTCAATCTTCCATACTTTCCCTAAATCTTCCAATAAGAAACATGATGGAGGTGTCTATCTTCATTTTTTATTAGAAAAAACTTTGCATTTTTGGAAAAAAAGAGATCTTGCAATAAAGTGTGTTCTTATATATCTATTATATATTTGCAAAAATTTACTTGTTCTTTCTTAAGACATAGAGTTCTTCATCGGATGCTACTTGTTGGAGTTTGTAAATTTGTGGATAGATTTGTTGTCACTTGTAAATTTATTATCAGGTCTTGATGATTCAAGAGAGTATCTAATTCCAAATCCTTAATTTCTAAATCACTGTTTCAAATCCTAAGTCCGAAAGTCCTAATCCAAACCCTAAGAAACACAATCAAATACTCTTTTATTGAATTAACAACATTACTCAAGGGATATTTCGGTGGTCAGGTTAGACCCTCTAGTCATATTGGTAATTGTCAACTTAATATGCCTCTTTTGCGCCCCTAGAAATTCTCACATTTGGTAGTAATATTTTGGGTGGGAATTCAATCTATTTGGGCCCGATTTTGTAATTGAAAGTGAATGTGATACGTAAAAGTGAAATATGAAATATTAAATATAACTTAAAATATGGAATGCGAAAGTGGAAGGTGGAGTGCGAAATGTGGATGTGAAAGGTGAAACATGGAACGTAAAAGTGAAATGTGAAATGTGGATGTGAAAGTGAATTGTGTGTGTGAATATGAAATGTGAAATGTAAAATGTAACATAAATTCTTAATGATAGTTTTTTCGTCTTCCTTTTTTTTAACATGTGATAAGCAGGGATATCCCCACCTGACACAATTAACGCACTCAATTAGGCAGGGATATCCCCGCCCAACTGATTGTTTTAACGGTGATGAGTGGGGACATTCCTGCCCACTCATGCATGACTAAGAGGGGATATTATCATTAACGAAAAAGCTCAAAAGAAAAAAAAAAAGGAAAAGAGTGGCAGGAGGTCGATCATATATGGTCTATATTAAAATCTAAGGACCTTTTTCGTCTTTAAAGAGTCTAAGGGGATTTTTCGGGTATGATCCTCTTGTAACAATAGTCCATATTAGATTGAAAATGCATGGCTTTAATATAGTATAATGGGGCTCTTTTCACCATGACTTTTTGTGTTTAATTCCTATGTATTTCACGAAACAAATAGGCCTTATATTTGTCCCAATAAAAAGTATTACATTTAAATTGAAATATCTATTTATAGTGAAAGGAGAGCCCCTTCGTCAAGCTCCGACGCTCACTAGGAGGATTGAAAGATCTCCCCCAATACAGTCCATGTATGGTGACAGAGATTCCAATCGTCACCGGCCCTTTCTGGTCCATGTCCAAGAAATCTCTATTATTCAAAACGAGTGCGTACTTGATCCGACAGTCCAGGTTATTTGGATGAGTGTCAAACCCTATGACCCATGGCTATTAGGGGGGCTCCTATTTTATGGTCCATTCGGATAGATGAAGACATGGGCTTCAACACATGTTGCAGAGTGGCTCTCAACTAAGGTTGGCGGTATGGAACTCTCGTTTGATAAGCTCCTACTTAGAGACAACTTAGAATTGAAGAATGAAAAATTAAAGTACGATTCAACAATGCTTTTTAACATAGGCACTAGAAAAACATGCTCGTGTTTAGCACGGGCAGTATAATCATAATATTAAAATTTATAAAAAAAAATTATGATCAATTTCTTTAAAATTAAATGCCAAAGGTTTTAGTATGAGAGAAAGTAAAAAAAAAAAAAAAAAAAAAAAGTCCATAAGAACTCAATACCTAATACCATATAATTTAAAAAAAGACACAAGCCCAAGAAAATTGAAGATTAATGATCAAGAAAACTAAAAAAAAAAAAAATCAAAACAAATAAACAACAAAAACTATGAGTAAAATCCAATTAAATTTGAAAGACACATATAAATGAAAATCCATAATCAACTCAATAACATAAGCAATTTAAAAGAACCAAACACTCATGATAAAAAAAAAAAAAAAAAAAAAAAAACCCTAAAAAATGAAGCACAAAAGTGCAGAAACAAAAGAACTCACAAATTCATGAAAAACCATCATAAGAAAAACTAAAAACCCATCACAAGTGAGAAATTATAATAAAAGAAATACAAAATAAGATGAAATAAATTTTATTAAAAAGGCTATAAAAATATATAGAAATAAAGATCCATAGACAATACAATGATAAAAGAAATTTAGAAGAACCAAACCAACTTACGATAATCTAATACTCAAAAATGGAAATCTGAAGCCACAAAAGAAATAAGAAAAATCCATAAAAAGATCTTACAAAGAGAACTTAAAGAACTCAATGAAAGTAAAATAAATAATTAACTCATAATGATAAGCATTAAAAAAATTTTAAAAAAAAGTACAACAGAAAAATGAGAATTCACAGAAAATCGCATGATAAAAAGTGATTAAGAAAAAAACCAAGGAGAACCCAATATCCAAAAGTTGAAACAAAAAAGCGGAAAAAAAGAAACTTGCAATCTAAGAAAACCATACAAATACAAACCATAAAAATATTGCAAATCTATAGAAATTTTAAAATGATGATTCTTTTGTATAAATCATATTAAAATGAAAGAATTAAAATTGATCAAATAAAATATGATGAACTCAAAAGTAAATTAATTAAAAAAGTTTTACCTCTCAAAATGAGATGTTTAATAATTGCAACAATTGTCTCAAGATGTTTACATGTTAAAACGAGTTGAACACTGATCTAAATTAAGCATGCAAATAAGACATAAGACGGTACTAAAAAGAGACACAAAGAAACAAAAAAAATTATCTAAGAAAATACAATGAACTTAAAGGTAAATGAATGGAAAACATGAAAGTTCTCTTGTTGACATAGAGAAATAGAATTCTATTAGAGAAAGCAAAAAATGATGATAATAAGAATGAGCTTAATTCTTTATTTAGATGGACCAATCTTATTGGATATTCCTTTTACTATTAGTTCTGCATTCTTAAAAAAAAGTGTACAATCAAAATCAATAGATACAAAAGAAACTAGATAACCCAGAATCAAGAGTGTATTAAATAAAAAAATAAAGGATTAAATAAACCAGACAACCCAAAAATGGGCATTTCACATTCTAAAAAAAAAGAAAAATATTATATAATCAGAACAAACAAAAATACATGAAAATCCTTAAATTAGTGGCACTTATAGACACTGGAACCCATTAACAGTCAAATGCTAGTGCCTTGGTAGAAATAGGATGATATTAGGAGTTTCTTAATAGACAAAAGGCATGATGGAGAGTCGAAATCACAAAAAAAAAAAAAAAAAAAAAAAAAAAAAAAAAAACTTTATTTGGAAAACTCCAATATTTTGTATTTTTTTTTTACCAGAGAATCAATATGACCATGGAAATAACCCACAATGAGGTGAAAATTTGAGGTATCCCATAAAATAGCAAGGATATTTGTCTTAATAATTGTAATTTTTAATAGGTGGTGTCTATCGTAGTGTTCCACTCTATTTACATTATGATTTATAAAAGTTAAAGCCACACACACACAAAAAAAAAAAAGAAAAATAAATTAGACTCCACCCTTTCTCACTAGGAAAGCGTGCACGGTAGCACATCAGTTACATGGAAAGTTTTTCGCCTCTTCTTTAGCTCTATGTGGTTGTCCCGAGTTTTTCTTTTTTCAATAATATTGCCATTTTCTTATTAATTATGAAACTTATTTTTTTTGTTGATCAATTCCATATATTATATATTCATTTGAGTTTAGTTTTATTGTAAAATGGTTGTCATAGAAAATTAATGACTATATAGGAAATCATATAAAATAGTTATTTCAAATGTTTGATCATCTATACTTAAAGTACAATGCATAAGTATGAAATAATAACAACAGCATTTATAGGGGTCAATATTGTAAAAATATGGTTATTTTTTTAAATACATTGTAGATAAATTCCAACTCCCGGTCAATATTTCAAAGTAAGGTTGGGTCCCTTCCTCATTTACTAATTTTAAGTTTTTGTTGATAACTGTCGACAAAAAGATGCTCTGTAGGGTAGTGGTAGGGTTGCTCATTTGAAATCCATATTGTCCTGAGTCTGAGTCTCGGCACATACCATGATTAATTTTAACCATGTCAGTAAAAATACACAGGTCAGGTTGATTCCAAAAAGTGTGCTTTATCTTTGACCCAACCTAATTTACCCCGACCCGACTCATTTGCGGGTCAAACTAAATTAAATTGGTAAATTGGATGACTCAAAATCGATTGAAGCAAATTGAAACTAATTTCAATTTGAAACCACTTCACTTCATATATAATTGCACGGGCAACGTGACTCATAATATTAAATGTTAAAAGAATAAATTATAAAATTTAAACTACATCATGGTACGATAAATTTATTTTTAAAGAATGTATTGTCAATATTAAATTTACATTTTTAAAGAATGTTTTGGAAAAGAACTCATTTTTTTTTACAAAAACACGAATGTTTTATATCCATAGCATTGCAAAAACAACAAAACATATCACAAATTTAGAAAACCCAATTGGATTTCCAAGTTAGTCAATGAAATATATGCACAATGTTCAAACTACATAATTCTAACACACACAAAAACGCACAAAAAAAAAAAAAAAAGGAAAAGAAAAATGGAGAAGATAATACCCCAATTCAACAATAACAAAGAAGAAACCACCTTGTACCTGGAACATCAAGTTTCTAAACTGCATCAAGCAAAAACATCTCTCAACTATTGGGATATAGCGGGATACTTCCCAACCATGTGCACATCAATGGTATTCTCATTTTTAGCCAAACCTATGCCTAGAAATAAAAACATCATCGAAGCAGGAATAATTGCTATAGTCATTTCTTCCTTGTGCTTATGACAAAATTTCAAAGAATCCTTGTTTATTTATCGTCTCATGTCCAAAATGAACAAACTATATTATATTTGGATTATTTCAAAAGAATAAAAATATGGTGTGAACATATATGGTGATGTGACGTAATATGCTAGGCTGAATTAAACAAAGGTGGGTCCTACACCTGTCATCGAGGTCGTTTTCCCTGTCTCCTCCCGACCATTTCGCAGCATCCAAACCACCAAAAAGATTCTTCCTATATATTGTCTCATTATTTTTTTTTATGAAGCTCTTGAGAGGGCGAGGCCTCATTATTGTCAAATAAGAGATCTAACGCCCAAATGAATTTCCAAATCCTTTATAGGGAAGGGTAATTGATTTTGAGTGTATTGTTCTTCATCTACCAATTGAGTGATCAAGGCTAAGCTCCTCAGGAGTCACTAAGCCAAGTTTCAGTGCACTCCATGTCATGTCCCTGGCTCAGATTTTGATCATGTGTTGAAGGAATATAAAAAGGAAACACCTTAATTTGACTCCTACATATTTACTTATGCTAGGCTGCCCTCCTGTCTTTAAGCCAATTAAAGAGAAATTGTCTTCGTAGTAGCCAATGTTCATACTTCTTATCACCTCACTATAGTATCCTTTTTTCTTTTTCTAATTTTATTAGTGTGCTTTCAACATGATCAATTTAGTGGTTAGCACTGAGACACTGATCAATTTAATTCTATTATCTCACTGATGGATTTATAGAGTTTGACACTCGGGCATTGTCTGTGTCCTGGCCTCAGCTCAGACTCCTCAGAGGAAGAGAACTCCTTTTTTGTGGGGGGTCGATCGAGGCCGGCTCTTTTTTGTCTATTTTGTGGTGGTGGGCATCTTCCTTTTGACCGTACTGTGGCAGGTAAATATCTTTCAGTGCTGCTGTTCTTTGCAATCAATGAAATGAAAGTACATGAGATTTTTTTTTTATTCATTTCTTTCTTAGGAGGGTGATGGCTGACAGCCTGTATGGCTACGATCTTTTTCCATTTTTTATAACTATTTTGGAACATGGTAAGAGTTGCCTTTTGGGTTGAACTTTACTACTCAGGCTAAAAAAACTCTACATCTACATGGAAAAATGGAGCAAGAAGAGAGAAAGATGAGAGCTCCTTTTGGAGCATGCTAATGAATTTGCGTAATGAGTTGATTTTTCTTCTTTGCTAAATGAAGTAATTCATTTTAGCAACTAAAGTTGTTCAAAAAGGGCGTTTTGTATTTTCACCATAAAAAAAGATTTTAGAATTCAGCAAAAAATTGGCTGTATACATCAGGCTATCTCCGATAGTGGTTTTTAATGTGAAGGTGATGTGTTATAATTTCATTCACACCATCTCCATATTCTATTGTATTATTTAATTTACCTCTAAATCATTTCAAAAGAAATTAGAAAATTAATATCCGGGCCCGACTTCGAAAACACAAGCTCAGGCCCGGCCCAAGCCCAAAACGGGCCATAAAAGTAAGGTCTGGGTTTGCCTATTTAATGGCTCTTTTTTATAGAAATTAGAAATAGCAAGCTTGACCTAACTATGGTAAAATTTAAAGGGGATGATGTTAATTTTACCATGATGAAGGTGAATGAGTTTTGGGTCGACTAAGGTAGCAATGGTTAAAGTAGCAGTACTCGAGCCGTCTTCTTTAAAATATGAATTCACATGCACGGATATAGTCGAACCGACTTGATTTTATTGATAGGGTCGACCTTATATAATTGCTCCTGTACATAAAATACTTGTAATGGTTCAACACATAAAATATTAGGAATGGTTCAAGCCCATAGAGCCCACCTGGCCTTCCTTTGATCAATCTAATCCGTCACACACTATTGTCTTATCCTCAAAAATTTACCAACCGAATTATGCTCATCTGCAAGTGCCCTAATTGATTGTGAAAATTTTGACACTCATTCACTTTTATGTAATGACAAAGGATTGGAGATTTTATTTTGCGGCCCTCAGTATCAGGATGGCAATTGGTTGAGTTTGGTAAAGTTTGTGCTAAACCTTAATTCAACCCGACTAACACCTAACCTGAAAAACCGGCCTTAACACAGGCTTAGGTCTCAAGATCTCTGTTAGATTTCAAGAACAGGTGATTAATCTAGTAATTAATCTTAATTCAGATTAAAAGCAATCAACTACGAAGAGACAAGGACACATGATATATACGTGGAAAATTCTACTCGGGAAAAAACCACGGGTCTTATCGTATAGACCAACAGACAACCAAGCACTAAATAAATTAAAAGTTACAAGAAAAAACCTACAACCCTTTTCCAGTTGCAACTCAACCTAAAGACTGCGCTGTCTTGTCGACTGCTTGTCGTACAGCTTCACCGTGCTTGAAACAAACACCTTGAAGTCGCCTTCAAGATGTCTCTACTGCAAAAGAATAGATGAGACGCAAAACCAAAGCTTGATCTTCAGCACGGCAACTAAAAGCCTTAGGTGATGATGGATCTCGCAGAAATATTCTCTAGGATTTTGCATTGAAGAGAAGTACTTTGAAATAGAGAGAGAATGGCTATATATAAGTCTGGGTTCATGCCTCAACAGTTGTAGTTCGATTAGGGTTTAGCTAAGCATCTTAAGAGAAAATAAGAAAAGAACTCCGAAAGAGTTTCCAACTTCAAGCACATATCCGCTCGAGCGGCCACGCTTCTATCTTCAAAATTCAAACTTCAGGACACAGCTTGAGCGACCACGGGCATGGGATTTCCATGATCCAATGGATTGTCGTTGACAAGAACATACAGAATGAAAAAACATAGTGGGTGGAGAAGGCAACAAGAGAAAGGCAGAGAGACATGTGGGAAGTCATCGGCTTAGAGAGGACATGAATGATTGTGGAATTTGAAGTGAATGTAGTGTACATAGGCATTTGAGAAGCCAAGATTCTGCTTTTCACAATGGAGAAGATGAGGGGTCGGGAAGAGAATGACGGGAAGAGTGAGGCGTGTGCAGAAATGGTTTTTAAGAGTTTAAAGGAAATGGTGAAAGTAAAAAGAATAACAGTTTTAAGAGTTAAATGGCAAGGTGAGAGGTAAAACGAATTTAATGAGGCATTTGATAGGGTTAATTCTGCAGTGATGGTCAAAGTCAAATTGAAATAAAGCCTGATTTCTCAATTAGAATCCAGTTTGCTTCATTATATAATAATTGGACCAAATTCCTCCCTTACTAGTACTGTCATTAACAGCTATAAACAATCGTAACTGAAATACAGAGTCATAAATTTTTTTCTAATTAGCCAATGTTTTGAATCTAATCGGAGTGCAATCCCAATAATTGACTAATTCGATCGTTGGTGATGTGACGTAATATGCTAGGCGGAATTAAACAAAGGTGGGTCCTACACCTGTCATCGAGGTCGTTTTCCCTGTCTCCTCCCGACCATTTCTCAGCATCCAAACCACCAAAAAGACTCTTCCTATACATTGTCTCATTATTTTTTTATGAAGCTCTTGAGGGGGTGAGGCCTCATCATTGTCAAATAAGAGATCTAACGGCCAAATAAATTTCCAAATCCTTTGTAGGGAAGGGTAATTGATTTTGAGTGTATTGTTCTAAATCTACCAATTGAGTGATCAAGTCTAAGCTCCTCAAGAGTCACTAAGCCAAGTTTCACTGCACTCCAGTGTCATGTCCCTGGCTCAGATTTTGATCATGTGTTGAAGGAATATAAAAAGGAAACACCTTAATTTGACTCCTACATATTTACTTATGTTAGGCTGTCCTGCAGTATTTGAGCCAATTAAAGAGAAATTGTCTTCATAGTAGCCAATGTTCTTACTTCTTATCACCCCACTATAGTATCCTTTTTTCTTTTTCTAATTTTATTAGTGTGCTTTCAACATGATCAATTTAGTGGTTAGCACTCAGACACTGATGAATTTAATTATATTATCTCACTGATGGATTTATAGACTTTGACACTCAGACATTGTCTGTGTCCTGCCCTCAACTAAGAGGAAGAGAACTCCTTTTTGTGGGTCGTGGCCGGCTCTTTTTTGTCTATTTTGTGGTGGTGGGCATCTTCCTGTTCACCTTATTGTGGCAGGTAAATATCTTTCAGTGCTCCTGTCCTTTGCAATGAATGAAATGAAAGTACATGAGATTTTTTTTCATTTCTTTCTTCAGAGGGTGATGGCTGACAACCTGTATGGCTACGGTCTTTTTCCATTTTTATAACTATTTTGGAGCATGGTAAGAGTTGCCTTTTGGGTTGAACTCTACTACTCAGGCTAAAAACATCTACATCTACATGGAAAAATGGAGCAAGAAGAGAGAGAAATGAGAGCTCCTTTTGGGGACATGCTAATGAATTTGCGTAGTGAGTTGATTTTTCTTCTTTGCTAAATGAAGTAATTCATTTTAGCAACTAAAGTTGTTCAAAAAGGGCGTTTTGTATTTTCACCATCAAAAAAGATTTTAGAATTCAGCACAAAATTGACTGCTATCTCCGATAGTGGTTTTTAATGTGAAGGTGATGTGTTATAATTTCATTCACACCATCTCCATATTCTATTGTATTATTTAATTTACCTCTAAATCATTTCAAAAGGAATTAGAAAATTAATATCCGGGCCCACCTTTGAAAACACAAGCTCAACCCTGGCCAAGCCCGAAACGGGCCATAAAAGTAAGGCCTGGGTCTGCCTATTTAACGGCTCTTTTTTATAGTTCTATTTTGGATGGTTCCGTTAGAAAAAAAAAAAAAAGAGAAGAAATTAAGTAGAAATACCAAGCAAGACCTAACTATGGTAAAATTTAAAGGGGATGATGTTATTTTTACCATGATGACGGTGAATGAGTTTTGGGTCCACTAAGGTAGCAATGGTTAAGGAGTAGTACTCGAGCTGTCTTCTTTTTTTAAAATATGAATCCACATGCACGGCTTTGGTTGAACCGACTTGAATTTATTGATAGGGTCGACCTTATATAATTGCTTCTGTACATAAAATACTTGTAATGGTTCAACACACAAAATATTAGGAATGGTTTAAGCCTATAGACCCACCTGGCCTTCCTTTGATCAATCTAATCTGTCACACACTATTGTCTTATCCTCAAAAATTTACCAACCGAATTATGCTCATCTGCAAGTGCCCTAATTGATTGTGAAAAATTTGACACTCAGTCACTTTTATGTAATGACATAGGATTGGAGATTTTGCGGCCCTCAGTATCAGGATGGCAATTGGTTGAGTTTGGTAAAGTTTGTGATAAACCTTAATTCAACCTAACTAACACCTAACCTAAAAAACCGACCTTAACACAGGTTTAGGTCCCTATAACAAGATCTCTATTAGATTTCAAGAACAGGTTATTAATCTAGTAATTAATCCTAATTCAGATTAAAAGCAATCAACCACGAAGAGACAACGACACACGATGTCTACATGGAAAACTCTACTCGGGAAATAACCACAAGCCTTATCGTCTAGGCCAACAGACGACCAAATACTAAATAAATTGAAAGTTACAAGAATAAACTCACACCCTTTTTCAGTTACAACTCAACCTAAGGACTGCGTTGTCTTGCCGACTGCTTGCCATACACCTTCACCGTGCTTGAAACAAACACCTTGAAGCCGCCTTCAAGATGTCTCTACTGCAAAATAGTTGATGGAACGCGAAACCAAAGCTTAATCTTCAGCACGACAACTAGAAGCCTTGGGTGATGATGGATCTCTCAGAAATCTTCTCTAGGATTTTGTATTGAAGAGAAATACTTTAAAATAGAGAGAGAATGGCTATATATAAGACTGGGTTCGTGCCTCAAGAGTTGTAGTTAGATTATGGTTTAGCTAAGCATCTTGAGAGAAAATAGGAAGAGAATTCCGGAAGAGTTTCCAACTTCACACACATATCCGCTCAAGCTGCCAAGCTTCTGTCTTCAGAATTCAAACTTTAGGACACACAGCTAGAGCAACCACAAAGAGAGACTCAGCGATGCAGCATCTGTAAGGGTCCACTCGAGCGACCATTGCAATCTTCTTGTTTTTCTTGGAAATTCTTGGATGTCTTGGGCAATCCATTCAATGAAAATTACTCATTATAAAGAGACCCGGTTTTGTCCAATTTCCAATGAATTAGCTAATACTCGTAAATCCTTACAATCTCCCCCTTTGGCAATTAATGGTTAAAGCTCCTTAAAAAAAAAAAAAAAAACCCACTAACACTAAAGCCATCCAGAAACTAATCAAGAAAAATCAATCAACTTCAAAATTGTCTTGACCTGTAAATCCCCTGCAAAACTTGTCACTAGATCAAGTGCTTTCATCATTGAAATCAAGCATATGTTAACAAGTTTATAAACACAGCATTAGATTAAGTTTATAAACACAGCATGAGATTACTCCCCCTTTTTGTTCATAATTGACAAGGGAAAGAAGGCATAGTTAGAAGCATTCAGAAGCACTAATGATAATAGCCAAAATCAAAAGCAATTTAAAACAAAATAGTCAAACACTAAAAGAAATAATTAGTCTAGTCACTGATTCTTAAGACGAGCGAGGATAGCAACAAGAGCTTCATCAATTAGGTTGAAGCATCCATCAAAAGCATTCAGACTGCCATCCACTACATTGAACCGAGCATCAATGTTCGCATGTAGCGTTTGCATTTGCTCTTCAAGACGAGCAAATTGTGCATCAAAGATTGGTTGCTCCCCTTGCGCTTGGTCGCCTTGGTTAGCTTCTTCCTCTTCATCCTCATCATCCTTATAGTCTTGAACATGAGCATCAGACTGTTCCAGTGTCCTTTTGTTTATCGGATCCCGAATCCGCTTGGTCACATCCACTGCTTTGATACCAATTGAAAAACCAGCATTAACACAGGCTTAGGTCCCAATAACAAGATCTCTATCAGATTTCAAGAACAAGTGATTAATCTAGTAATTAAACCTAATTTAGATTAAAAGCAATCAACCAAGAAGAGACAAGGACACACGATGTATACGTGGAAAACCCTATTTTAGAAAAAACCATGGGCCTTATCGTCTAGGCCAACAAACAACCAAGCACTAAATAAATTGAAAGTTACAAGAAAGAACTCATAACCCTTTTCCAGTTACAAATCAACCTAGGGACTACACTGTCTTGCTGACTGCTCATCGTACACCTTCATCATGTTTGAAACAAACACCTTGAAGCCACACACACAGCTCGAGCGACCACAAAGAGAGATTGAGCAATGCAGCATCTGTGAGGGTCAGCTCGAACGGGTGTGACATCCGCTCGAGAGACCACTACATTCTTCTTATTTTTCTTGGAAATTATTGGATGTCTTGGGCAGTCCATTCAATGAAAATTACACAATATAAAGAGACCCGGTTTTGTCCAATTCCCATTGAATTAGCCAACATTCGTAAATTCTCGCATAACCCATCTCATACTGGACCTAACCTGTGATGTGTTTATAAGTTGCAGTATCATGCCTGTCCTATGATAGACTTAAGGTAAGGTTCAGTTTAATACTATTTGTAAGACTCCACCCCGAGAGTTTCCGATTAGTACTAATTAAGACGCGATTTAGCTATAAGTGTGATTAGTAAGTTTGGATTAAATTTGAATTAGAATAGCTTCTTATAGCTTTGAATTATTTTGGGAACTCTTTTGATTTAGTGGGACCCCTTGGGGGGTTTCCTTTATAGTGTTTTGTGTGATTTTGGGAATTATCTGATATTCGGAAAAATCTGTATTGTGCTCCATTTGACTTATTTTATTGTTTCCGACAACTTTCGTATTTGCCCCGTTTCCCTTCGAGACCTCTAAATCATACTTTGCTTGTGATAGGGGTAAAACAATCTTTTTGCACAAAATCTCGGCACTAAATTCAATCTCCGAAACTCGTAAAATATATACTTTTTGGAAACTAGAAATTTCGACGAACGATTCTTCCTCCTTCGTCGGATCCGTCCGAAGCCCGTAGAGTGATGTTTCAGCCCAATTGAAATTTTAAGTTGTGGGACCCATCCCCACTTTCTATATAAGAAGAGCCTTCTTTTCTCCTTTCCCTTTTCTTGTAACTTTCATTGAGAAGAAGAGGAGTTCCAGCCCTAGGGTTTCTTGCCCTTCCTTCTTGCCTCCCCATCTCTCAATCACTCTCAAACTCATGCTAAAGGAGAAATGGAGGCTACAATCTTCTTCCTCACCTTGAGAGCCTTCCATTGATACAACTTGTGAAGGAATCCACCTTCTCTAGAGTTCATTTTGAACTACTTTCTCCCATTTGGGGACCTTACAAGTAAGTAATCCTTCCCATCTTCTAGATTATGCTTCTTCTAGTCCTAAAGAGTCTCCATCTTCATTATTGGAAGCTCTCTCTTCCTATTCCTTGTTTTGCCATTTTTAGGGTTTGAAATGAATGTCATTTTAGGGGGTTTTTGTGTAGATTGTGGAATTTGAGCTTGGGAGAAGTGCTTAGAGTGGTTTAGCATTTTTGAAGCCAAGGCAAGTGGTTGAATAGAGTAAATGGATGATTTCATATTTTATTTGAATCTTCATTATTGATTTTATTTATGACCCATAGTTTATATAAGCATGCAAGGAATGTTTTGATGAGCACCTCCTTCTATTTAGTCTTTTGGAAACATGTGTATGCATTGCTTTTAATTAAAAGCCATTTTGTCTTTCTTTACATCTTCATTTATGTTAGTCATGTATTGCTTTGAATGGATTTGATATCATTATGAATTGGATGAGATGTGATAGGAGGAGGGATATGATTTTTTTTTTTTGAGCTGTAATGGTTGGTTGTTGGAGGACTAGATGTGGTTGAAGGGTGTTGAAGGATGGCCATAAATGTTGTGTTAAAGGGTGACTTGAATGGGGTTTTGAGTAGAAGAGAAGTTGAGGTTCGGACTGTTGAAACGGGGTATTTCTGAAGCAGTTCGCTAGAGCGAACTTGCATTCGCTCGAGCGAGCCATTCACAGAACCTCATTCGCTTGAGCCAACCACATACTTTGCTCAAGCTCTCCTATTCTGGAGCAGTTCGCTCGAGCGAACCCCTCCCAGAACCTTGGTCGCTCGAGCCTCCACCTTTTTTTGCTCGACCCTTTCTGATTCAAAGTAGTTCGCTCAAGAGAACTCATATCCGCTCGAGCGAACCCCTTCCAGAGAGTTGTGTGCTTGAGCCATTCTATCTGTTCGCTCGAGCCTTCCTGACTCGGACTAGTTCGCTCGAGCGAACCCCTCCCAGGATACTGTTCGCTCGAACGAACCTTCCAGTTCGCTTGAGCGAACTGTGCAGAATTTTTGGGTTAATTCCAAACATGTTTAAAAGGTTGTTTTAAGGTCCAGTGAGGTTGGATTGGAACCCTAATATGATGTGGAGGAAGAAGAAGTGATTTTTGGAGACCGATTTGAAAAAGAACCCCAATTGCGGAGATCTATTGAGAATAATGGATCCATCAATTTGTATAGGGACCTAGGGATGTCTCAAACCTTTCGGAGTACCATGTGTAACACCCTGTCCCGAGTTAATTAAGATTAACTCTAATTAATCGGGATTAATGCTAATTCAACATGTTTTATGGAATTAATGTTGATTACTGGCTAAATTGATAAGAATTTGGCTCAAGTGGTCAAATTGAACTTAATGAAAAGAATAGTGGAAGTTCTGAATGGACTTGAAATTGTTTTATGCTAAACCATGCAATGTAAGGACTTTTTCGTAAATACAAAATTGTATGTATTTCGTCGAATACGGAAACTCGTGATACTCACACGTATATCTCGAGGAGTACGTTAACTTTTATAAATGTGACGATTCCATTCGACGTGAATTGATTCAAATGACCCATCAGTTGACTTGGATTGTAATTAGAGGAAATAAGAGGGGGTTAAATGCAATTTAGGGCTTATAAGATGAGGATGAACTCATTTGAGTTCATTCCTTCATCCCAGCCGGTTCTCTTCTTCTCTTTCTTTCTCTTCTTCTTCTTTCTTTCAATTGTTCTTCCTTGGGTGATGATTGGGAGAGCTAACGAGTGCTTGTGAAGAGGGACTCCATCTTCACCATCCTCTTCTTCATCTCTTTTCCTACTATTTTGGGAGTTTAAACTTGAGAAGATCTCAAGATTTCCACCAAGAAGCTACAAGTAAGTGTTGAGTTGAATTCAGCACTTCCATAGTTTCCTTATTGAGTTATGGCTCAAAGAATTCACAAGAATTCTGTTTTTGTGGATTGATTTTGGGTTTTAGGTTCAAAAGGAGGTTTGGCTTGAAGAATTCAGCTTGGATTCAAGCTAGACAAGGGAATTCTTGCTAAGAAGTTTCCAAACAAGGCAAGTATACTCAATTACATTGATTTCAATTGTTAAGTGAATTGTTAGAACTCAAGAAGTTCAGCTACAGAAAATTCGGTTCAGAATTTTCTGAACTTCTGAGCGTAATTCGGTCAGCCGCCAGGCTGACCGACACCTAACCGAGAGCTGACCGACATAGGTCGGCTAGCCGAAATTGTGAGTTCGGCTAGCCGCGGGTTGACCGCAAGGTGACCGAAAATCTTGTCAGGGTTTTCCATCAGAAGTTTAGCTTCTGGAAAACGAACCGTAAGCTGACCGAAGAAATTCGGCTAACCGAAATTTGAATTTCGGCCAGCCGAGTGGGTGACCGAATAGGTGACCGCATTGGGCAAAATGTCCGGTAAAATTTAGGAATTCTGGAAGCTGACCGAATGTGGTTCGGTCAGCCGAAACCCCTAATGCGGCTAACCGCCAGGTAACCGACGAGGTGACCGAAATTGAGGGAATATCAGCATTGATTGCTGATAATTTCCTAAACCTTCATGGGTGTTAGCTAAACTTATGTGAATGTAAATTTCACTAAAAAGTGATGTCATCCACAATAACACCTACATTGCATAATGAACGTTTCACCCGAATGTTGTTTTAGGACATTTACTTGTTTCTGACTTGAGTTGGCTTGTCCTCTCTCGTCTATTACTGTTATGCTCCTTGTTGAGCTATCATTGAATAATGTATTGAATTAATACAATGAAATGCAATGAAATGAAACGAAAAGAACTGAAATGAACAAACATGGTAATGTATGAAAGATTAAGTCTGCTGCAGTAGATGGAGTGTTCCGGAGCTCCGTGGTTATGCCGGTGATCTCTGATCAAGACACTGGTAAATCCCACACATTTGATAAGCCACCTAATAAAGTGAGTACTAATGAAATGAAATGAGACCTTGAAAGGCTGGGTTGTGAATGGTGCGCCTTCCGCCTATGCTATAGGACAATGAAAGGACACTGGATAAAGTGTATACATGAATTGAATGCTCTCTTCAGGGGAGAACTACATGAATTGCATGCTCTCTTCAGGGGAGAACTACATGAATTGAATGCTTCCTTCAGGGAAGAACTATATGAATTGAATTGATTTGAATATAATTGTTATACATTGGAACCAATTCGCTAACATGCGATTGTCATAGAATTGTGTATACATTGTTGAACCGTCGTGTTCACAGTGTTATTGATGACATTACAGGCCCAGTTGGCCATTCCAGTGGTTCCGAGACCACGCCGCCAGCGGAGGAGACCAACCCGGTTCCCCCAGGAGGATTGAACGAATGGATATAAATCGGAGGCGACCGGTTTAGAAAATTTTGGGAACATTTTGAATAGATTCATTTTGTTGTAAACAGTGATCACATGCATTGTATTTGAATATGCATGGGTGATTTAAAGAGGAAATGAAATGTATAAGTAAACTTTACTTTTTGTAAAGAATTTGTACATATTAAAATTGAATGTCAATGTATGTATATATTCCGCAAAATAATGTACATTTGACAGGTATATGTAAGATCCCTTGTGAATCTCGTATGGACTTCGGTGATGCGAGGTTTACGGGAGTAAGTATGGCATCGCGACTCAGGGTTTGGCCGTGGTAACCCTAATCTTGGGCCCGGGTCGTGACACCATGCCATCAAGTTTTAATCGACATACTGGACCCTTATACCTATTGTTTGAATCTTGAAACTTCAATGTTCGGTCCGAAATTTGGTGAGGGTTCATAGTGTCCGCTTTTATCGAACTTCACACGTTTTTTACAGTTTTCGTATATTAGTATAAGTTGCATTTCAAAACCACTGAAACCTATATTGAACATTTGATTAGCCTTATGCATTTTGATAAGACATTATTGTGTTAAATGCGCTTTCGAGCCCTCAGTTCAGTTTGTTTTAAGTGTTATACACTTCTTCAGATATGTATATGTTTGGAATGTGTTTTAACCTATGAGTCGGCACCACTAAGCTTGGACGACCTTGTCGGTTTGATCCACTGACTTGGGGTCTCCCTTTTGCTTCTGTCAGTTGCAGTCTGAATTCTGTTCTGTTTTGTCACCCGGTTTCGCGGCCGTGGTTTTGCTCAGTATATTATATATATATAATTGTTTCTCGTCTCCTCATGTGCTTCGAGACCAATACCCTTACCCTCTGTTTGGGAAAGAGGGAAAGTGGGGGGGAGGGAAAAAAAGGGGGAAAATGGAGGGAAAGTGGAAGTCGATGGTGTTTGGGAAGGAGGGAGGGGAAGTGGGGGGAAGGAAAATGGGGGTAAAATGCTTGTGGGGCCCACCTTAAAATTTTCCCCTCAAAAATGAGGGGAAAGTGTGAGGGAAAGAGAGGAGGGGAAGGAATTTTACTAAAATGCCCTTATCACCTTTTCACTTTTTTACAAAGTAAGGGTAAATTGGTAATTTTCTCTCTACCTCACAAACAAACAAAACCTTACTTTTTCACTTTTCTTTCCCCTCCTTTTTTACTATCCAAACAAGAGGAGGGAAAATTAATTTTACCTCCCCTCCCCTCCCCTCCATTTTCCTTCCCCCTCAAATTTTCCCTCCCCTCTCCTCCCCCCTTCCCAAACATAGGGTTAGTGTGCTCTCATCACATTAGTGATGGAGGATTTAGCTTAAGTGTGATTGCCATCTTGTCAGTTCCTTTCCTTTGGTTGCCTTCATGATTTATCTTGCATTGGTACCTTATTTCAACAAGGCATCATGTTTATAACAATCATTGCTTCATTATGTTTAAGTTATGTTTGCTTTCTTAAACTGTATTATCTATTCACCCACCCGCCAGACTATCGTGTCTGACCCATTTTTGTGGTACTCAGGTCTAATCCCCGTTATTGCCTATGAGGAGGAGCATGAGGAGGCGGTCGGTGAACCACAGCGATTAGTTGAATGGCAAGCTGACAATGTCATCTAGACATTGGTTTGAGCTTTGAGTTGCGAAACGTTTTGGGGAAAATCTATAGAATGTTTTGATTTATACTTTTTGGTTGTACTGGCCTTTGTTGGCCATTATTTTTGGGGATTATAAACTAAATGATCTTTTGTTTAAACTTCAAATGTTATATTTTGGGAATGCCAATGATATCATTGCTCACTCTGACGTCATGTCGGTTACATGTATTTATACGTCTTATATTATGGAATGGATTATGAAATTGATTTGCTACACGCTTCCGCACCAATGTAAATGTTTTGTGAGTGTGTGTGAGATCCTCATTGAGGAAACCTGTGGGAAATTAGTAATTGTATAATCATTGTTAAAGGTATGTTCACCTAAGCATCCATCATCTCACTTGCTCGCGGGCCCGGATCTCGGATCGGGGTCGCGACACTATTGTTTTTTATTTTAAAGTTTATAATGAAAATTTCATTATATGTTTTCTATTTTGTGTTAGAAGATTAAAACTCAGATTCCCTTCCTTGAACTCTTTCAAATAACCTATATCACTTACTCATCACAAAAGATTTTTGAGGACTTAACCAGGAAAATCCCCTTAGACTTGTCAAAAGCAAAAAATGCCATAAATGTCTTATATAGACTAGTTTGGTCCTCCCGCTAGTTTTTACTTTCTTTTTTTGCTCTTGGCTCTTAGTAGGGATATCGCAATTTATTCTAAGTAAATGAGTGGGGATATCCTCGTTCATCGTTCATTACAACATAAAGAACGTCGAACTCCCTTTTCACATTTGCCTTTTTTGGGATCCAGACGGATCTCTTTGCAACCTCATTCATAGCACTAATTTTGGCAAGGATATCTCCAGCTGAACTGATACAATTTTGAGAGAAAACACCAATAATACTCTAGTGGGCGGGGATATCCCTGCTCACAACACTAATACAGGCAGGAATATCTTTGTTCACAACACTAATTTCGGTGAGGCTGAAGATGGCGAAGGCGAAGGGGCAGCCACGGTAGGCGCCCATCTGGACGAAGAGGGCGACGGCATTGCATAGGCGGGGAAGATGTGCTTGTTGGGATCAAATGGGGTGGGAGAAGCAATTCCCCTTCTACAACGAAGAATCCAGAGACTTCTATCCCAAATCCCTTGTACAAAGCAGAAGTTGAGCCCTTGATTTCTCCAAGCTCGATTTCGGACATCTTCAAGCCTCAACGAGGGTTTTGAGCACATCTCCACCATTGCCGCCTGCTCCGACCAACATCAATCAAGAACAAAGAAGAACCATAATTAGGTACTCTTTACCTGAACCAGAACCGGACCCATGAAACTAGTTCCGAGTCGGAAACGGAACCATCGTGTCGGAACCGGTTCCGGTTCTAATATAGATTTGGAAAGCCAAGATTCCAACGGGGATGATGACGAGCTGAGTCGAAATTTAGGTGGCGTCGATGATTTTGCCTGGTCAATTGCCAGGATAGTTGTTGTACAGACATGTGAATCCGCCGGATTCCAGAGCTTCCAGCAATCTGCCCTCGACGCTCTCTCTAATATTGGGATCAGATATCTGCTCGATTTGGGGAAGACGGCATGCTTCTACATGAACTCTATAAGTAGAACGGGTTGCAGTGTGTTTAATGTAGTACAGGGATTTGAAGACTTGGATTCATCTTGGGGTTTTAATGGAGCTTCAGATGTGAATCGTTGTGGAAGAGAGAAGAGGATTGGAGAAGAATGCAAAGGGGAAAAAGGGTTTTGGGACTTTTTAAAATAAAAGGAGTAGGGATATCCCCACTCAGAAAAGAAAATAAAAAAAAAATAAAAAACAAACAAAGCCCCTGAGACCATTATAGTCTTCATAAAACATTGAGGGTGTTTTTGGCTTATAACGAGTCTTAGGGGATTTTTTTTGTAAAATCCTCACTTTTTTTTATACCAGTACTTAGATAAAATATATAAAATAGTCATAAAAGAGTTGGATGGCTCAAGCCCTGTTTAGACATAATCTATAAATCTACAACCAACCCAAACTTAAAGGAAAACCACCACCAAACCTCCTCTCGTCGGAGTGGGTCATGCCGTAAACTTAATTCATTCACATTCTTACCTCAACATGAGAGAAGTTCTAATGAAAATATCTCAATTTTGAACTTAAAGGTATACAAAATATCAACCCCATCTAATCATTTTAAATGGTCGATCTATCACCTCAAGTTCAAGCATCATATCTTATAGTATATGCATAAAAAACTACAGTCACTTCTCATTTGGAACTTTGGTTTTCACCACTTCAGGAATCAATTGTGAGAGGCATTTCCTGTGAAAACTACCCTATGCAAACACAAAATCCAAGGGGAAATGTATATCGCCCATGTGACCTACATGAAATTTGTGTAGTAGAGATTGTGAATTCTGACAGGGGAGCCGTATATGAAAAGTAATATTCCATTTCAAGTTATGGAAATCACGTCGTGTACTTGTTGTGGCTTCCTAAACTTGGTATGGAGGTTTGTGGCTGGGAGTTGGTATTTGCACCCACTCTACACCCACTCTATATGGGCAAGCCTAGCTAGAGCTTGTCTCTCCCACTGAAATGATGAAAAAGCAGTACCCATCCAATCGATGGAACCTACAAAAGCCTCCAATCTTTATTTTTGCTAATGATGATGAAGCCCGAGAACGTCCAATCAATTTCTATGGTCGGATTACATTTTAGTGGTACATGAGAGTTGAGCCCACTGTAGTAATTTATTTTTCCCATGAATCGATGGGAGCATAGCTCTCTATTAGACCATTGTCACAGATACCCTGTGTTTTTTTTTTTTGTTAATTTTGTTACAAACACCCATGTTGAATAGTTATGGACGAGTCTCAAAATTTTCGAACATGGAGGTTCTTCTCAGGATGTGGTTGACAGAAAAAAGTTCTGAAGAATAAATTAATTTAAGTGATTGAAATAATATTAGAAGATACAAAGTACATATTACATAGTATTAAATTTAGGGATTCTTATGAAAAAAAAAATTAGGCTTAAAGTCCAGTTAAAATAATATATATAAAAAAATCTAAAATAACTGGCCGAGGGTACTTGTCGTGTATTTTTTTAAGAACATGCTCATAGTCACAGTTTCTATATATATTTTTTCCTTAACCCCAATGACCTTCTATTTTCGCGTGCTCCAAAGCTTATATCTTTGAGCCTCAAGCTTCCTTTAAAGAAACTCCGAGTAGAGACCAAAAAAAAAATCCTTATATTCAACGTTCCTTGAACCAAGTAGTTTGCAATATAAGTTTTTTCTCTAGCTTTAGCTTCTTTGAAGGGAGCTCAATTACAATTTTCATGTGGTGCATCATGTGAGGCACATTTAAATGCATGTCTACCAATAAAAATAGATGGAAAGGTTTTTTTGTGAAAGAGGGGGATACAAAAAATCAGCCCCACTCATTATCAAGGCCCTTGATTTAACAAATTTAAAGTGTAATGAGTTATTAAAAAGATTTTTTTTATTAATCAATCCATCCATTAGTGAAGGTAGATTGTAAAATTTAGCACAATGCTGGATCTTGCAGTGACCAATGTATCAAGAGAGCTGCATTATTCAAGGTTTTCCAATTCGCACCCCCCCATACACCCACCCTATGGCTATTCACACACAAAAATAAGAGAGTGTCATAATGAGGATTGATATTTGCTTTTTCAGGTACATATCGTCTGATGCAATAACAACAGCAAGTCTGACCATGTCATTTGTACTTAAGTGGACCTCATCTCACTACTAGCTATAGGAAATATATTCTCTATTTGTTGGGAATATATTCTCTGCAGGGAATATATTCTCTTTTAAAGTGTGTCTCTTTAGTTCCATCAGATCTGTGTTTTAGTCTATATATACATAGATATGGTTCTTCTTAGCAATATACATACCAGCAAAAGATATGAATTTGGATCAACTGAGAATTTGGGCCAATGATATGCGATTGTCAAGTGGTTCAAGTGATCAAGTAAATATACAATTCTTTAATTTTTTCAGGAAATATTTTTTTATTAATTACAGATGCTCAAGTGAATGTATATTGTTGTTAGGATGATATTCTCAGAAACGAAATAAATCAAGAAGACGAAAATGTGGATGAAAATGTTACAAACGAATTTTCCACCGACATGGTATGATATTAACTCAATTCCAATTATGTTTTATTTTCTCAGTTTTTAATAAAAAATTGTTAATTTCTAACAGATTTAATACATTTTCAGGTATTTAATTCGCGCCAAACTCTAATTGATTGGATTCAAAACACTGGACGCAATTTATGATATATTATTGTCATTAAAAGGTTAGAGACTAATATAATCGGGAAGAGTCCTAGACTGTTGTTCCAATGTGATCGCGGTGGCATATACAGAAGCAAGAAAATTTCCACGAAGGTTACAGGCACAAAAAGAAATGATTGTCCTTTCAGAGTGAAAGGGGTGAAAATGCGAACAAGTGATAACTGGATGGTAAGGGTGGTATGTGGAACACATAACCATGCCCCTGCATCATATATGGAGGGACATCCATACCCTGGTCGGCTCTCTGAATCTGAAATCCAGTTGACGGTACATCTATCTACGAAAAATGTGAAGCCACGAGATATCTTGACATCATTGAAGAAGCAGAATCCGGATAACATGTCTACCATTGAGACCATATACAATGCACGCAAGAAATTTCGGATTGCAGAGAAAGCCGGTAAAACCCAGATGCAAGTTGTCATGTCATTCCTACAAAGTGAATGATACATTTTCGAGAGTTGAATAAATGTTGTAACCAATGAACTTGAAGATTTATTCTTCGCACATCCAGGATCATTAGAGTGATGGCGTGCATTCCCGCACGTGTTATTGATGGACGCAACATATAAAACAAGCAAGTACTGCTTTTCTTTGTTTTTTTTTTTTCTCCTTTCTCTTTCCCAGCTTCCCTTTGTAATTTACTTGTCTCCTTTTAATGAATATTCTTGATACTAATAAAAAAAAAACAGGTACAGGATGCCTCTCCTCGAGATTGTCGGCGTGACTGCAACTAATATGACCTTTTGCATAGCATTCGTGTTCATGCACTCAGAAAAAGTGTTCAATTATACTTGGGCTTTAAGGTGTCTGCAGTCAACAATAGATGGATGCACCGGTCCACGAGTTATTGTCACGGACAGAAAGTTGGCTTTGATGAATGCGTCTGCCCAAGTATTTCTCGATGCTAAGAAATTACTCTGTAAGTGGCACATTTATAAGAGTATTTTGAGCAAGTGCAGGCCATCAATAACAGATAAGAAATCCTGGAATGCATTCTAAAAATGTAGAATATGTTGCTGGAATCTGAAACTGAGAATGCCTATGTGTGTAAACTGGCGGACCTTGAGGTAGTGTTGCAAAACTTTTCATGTATGATTAATTATCTTAAGGATGTATGGTTGACACTGTATAAGGAGATGTTTGTATCTGCCTGGACTGACAGATATCTGCATTTTGGAAACTAGACAACTAATAGAGTCGAGAGTCAGTATGCGAAGTTGAAATGATACTTGGAGTCATCACAGTCAGATTTGGAGACATCGCTATTGTTTATTCACCAAGTCATCTAATCAGAGGATATAGCTATCAAAGTAAGTATTGAGCAAAGCAAAACTATCGTCCAACATCGATTCAATATACCGCACTTCTAGGAATTATGTGGTTTTGTTTCAAGTCATGCATTGCATATGATTTTGAACGAATTTGAGCGGTCTAAGGATGTCGGAGAAGTTTCCTATAAATGCAGATGTCGACTTCGTACGAGCTACGGATTGCCATGCGTGCAAGAGTAAGCAATATATTTGAACAATGGTCGTCCCATACCAATTGATTCCATAGATAAATTTTGGAGAAAACTTGACTTATCACCGTGTGTGTCTCTTTAAGACGATGACATTGATTGTGACGTCAAGATACAAGTGTTCACGGAACAATTTAAGCAGCAAACAAGGCATGGTAAATTCAGTCTTTTAAGGAAGTGGAGGGAGATAATCACACCATCAACAACTTCAATTCGTGAACCTACTGTTAAGACGAACACTCGTGGACGCCCCTCCTCGAAAAAAAAACTTGCAACAAATATTTTCCAGTTTCAGGAACCAGCAAGACACAGTTGCTCATCTATTTACAACTACTCTGTACATGCATATGTTCGTCAGTTTCCACATATATTGCATCCTTACATTATGCATGAATAAGACGTAAAACCTGATGGAAATTGCGGATTTCGGGTGATAGCTGTTTGTCTTGGTCTTCACGAAGATGCATGGCCAACTATCCGGTATAACTTAATAGAAGAATTGCACACATTCAGGACACAGTATGTTACAATATTTGATAGTGATGACCAGTGGACTCGTGTTTACAACTCATTGAACTTTTTTGCATTAGATAGAGGAGCACTGATTCAGCATTGGATGACCATGCCAGACATGGGTCTCTTAATTGCTTCAAGGTTCAATGTGATATTACACGTTTTAAGTGCTGCACAGAGCTTTACGTATTTGCCACTTCGATCTACTCCACCACCGTCGAATCAACATGTTGCTATTGCTATCGGGTATGTAAATAATAATCACTACGTCCAGGTTGCATTGACAGATGGTTACCCGATGCCTCCCATTATATCTCAATGGGTTCACTTCAGGCATGATTGTGCAGCTGCATGGGCTACCCCATATGCAGAGCGAATTAATGCGTTCATGCAGTATATGCATTCTAGGTTCTCTTCTGAAACCATTGTGTTGGAAGATTGGGAATGTAATATGTTTTAATATGTTTAAATAAATTTGTTTTAAACATCCAAGACTTTTGAGATTAGGAAGATTTTTGTGTTATTAGTGTGAACCTGCTCTTTAACCAAATTGTGCCTTACTTCCAAATTAAGATGACATAAAAAAATGGCTGATGTGTTAATCAACATCCCTATATCTTCAAGACATATCATTTTCATGCGAGTAACAAAGGCCCCACTCAGGCCACAACCTTTGATCAAAACAGGTACTTTCACTCGCTCGTCTCCTCTATGATCTGGCCCAATTTCACCCACCATTGAATGAAATCTCGAAGAAATGTGTGGTTTAAAGACCACCAAACAAACTTCAAGGCCCCTTAAATCAACGGCTAAGATGATCTCACGTCCTTCTTTCCTCCGACCCCAACGTTCATCTGCATCTGCCAGTTCATTTCAGCCACAAAACCTGATCTTTGCTGTAGCGGGCCCCACAGATTAGAGCTCTTGTCGGAACCCAGCGGGAAAAAATACACTGGCAACTCACTGTGGCCCATCTCTAAATCACAGCCGTTCATCTCCAAAGAGGCCATGTCCTTCCTAAAAAAATAAAGAAAAAGGGTCAAATTTCACCCACCATTGAATGAAATCTCAAAGAAATTTGTAGTTTAAAGACCACCAAACAAACTTCAAGGCCCCTAAAATCAATGGCTAAGATGATCTCACGTCCTTCTTTCCTCCGACCCCAACCTTCATTTGCATCTGCCAGTTCATCTCAGCCACAAAACCTGATCTTCGCTGCATCGGGCCTCACAGATTAGAGCTCTTGGTTTTTGTCAAAACCCAGCGGGAAAAAATACACTGGCAACTCACTGTGGCCCATCTCTAAATCATTGTCGTTCATCTCCAAAGACGCCATGTCTTTCCCAAAAAAAAAGAGGGTCCTACAGCATGCCCTTTAAATTAACCAGGGGACGTCGCTTTTAAAAGTACGGCTATTACTTTTGTTAAATCCTAGGATTTATTGAGATATAGGGTGGGTGTACTTACTAAATAGGGTGGGTGTATTTACCTAGGATCCTTTGTGCTCCCATTTTCTTTTGCCTTGGGAAGAGAAGATCTCTCACATGCCTTCTACCGCCTCAATGAATCTCATTCGATGTTCAACTAAGACTGTTTCCTTAATAAATGCAAGGCATGGATGGCAGAAAAGACTGTCAACCTTATTCTTAAATAACTTGAGCTTGTGTGAACTAACATTTTAGACCCATGCCCCACTTTGTCTTAGTGCATGCATAGTATATGTAGGCGGTAAAAACGACACCTACTTAGATTGAGGAGATGAACCTCTTAGATCAGGGAAGACCGAACGCCGGGAACCTCCACGGGGCTGAGGAACCTGAAAAGGGAAGGAGAAAGGCTTGGGTCAGAGCCCCTAGCTGCCGTGAGCCGAAGGCGCTCCGATGCCTGAGTTAGTTTTGGAAAAAGACTAAACAGGAGGAGGCAGGAGAGGGGAATGAGAAGATCTGGTCAGTCTTGCGAGTTGTGTACCTCCATGGGGTCATCCCCAGTGCCTATATGCGGGCACTCCTCGTTCATTCTCTCTGTGAGTGGGGGTAGGTGGGGTGAGGTCCCATCGATCCTTACCCTGACATGCAGCGGTAGGTGAAAAGGGAACATCCCATCCTAACTTTCCATGCCTTCAGTCAGTTAATGTTAAGGGCTGATAAAGCTAACTTCTTATCGCCATAAATGAGCAATCCTATCGTCATAAATTCCTATCGTCATAAATGAATGCTCCTATCTGTCAGGGCGCGCCGTACTTCCCGGAGCAAGGTGGCGGCCCACTCTGCCTTCAGCATTTTGTTCTGAGACCAAGAATGGCTTGGCCGTGCTATGCTTTTGTGCTGAGGTGGCACTCACGCCGAGCTACAGAGCCGCCCTGCCGTGCTGGTACTCTTGATCGAGCTGACGGGTTGTGACTACAGAGGCCGAGGTGGTCAGCAAGTCCTACTGTAATCCTTGCTTAATTTCTTCATTACGGTGTTTTACCTACACAATTGCCCCCTAGCTTTTGACTTCTGAGAGTCCTCCAGCTCGAGGAGGTTGGAAGCTTGGTGATTGTATGGCCGGCACCGCTACCGAGCTCGAGTGAGGGTTACCGTCGTGTGGGAAGGAGTTACAGGGACAGAGGAGCTTCGGATCAGAAGGGTCCCTCCTGAGCCTGGTGGCCGTTGCTAACGTACGGTCCCTTTCAAGATGTCTCTTCGCCTGTCTAAGATATTTAATAGCCCTTAGATATTGCGTCGATGGTGGCACATGTCGCCTCTTTTTGCTGCCACTCAATTACTTCGAGAAGACGTTAGGGCTGCGAGATGGGACGTTAGGGCTAATTGAGGGGACGCCTCTTAAAGGCTCTTCTCGAAAACCGAAACGACATCCCTGGCCCTTATAAATTAGGGCGTCTCCCTCGTCTTCACTTTCTTTTACCTTCTTCGAATTTCTACTGCGCTCTGCAAGAGAACTTCTTCAACGTCCTCGAACTTCCGGCGATTCTGTCTGTGCAGTCCTCCTTCGTAGGGCTTCTTTCTGCTTCTCTCGTCTTTTCTTTTAGGTAGACTTTCGTCTGGGTTGAGAATGGGGATCTATAGACATCTGTTAGGAGACCCAGGTTCCATAGCCTATTTTAGGGATGCGTACAAGGTCCCCGCTAATGTGGAGGTCAGACTAGATGGCCCTGATGATGGCCTCGCCTACCGCGATGGCTGGATGCCGTTCTGGCTGGTCTCCGTAGTGGAAGGAGGGGTCCGTTTCCCCCTTCATCCACTGGTCCGGGACTGCCTCCGGGAGTGGAGGTTGTGCCCATGCCAACTACTTCCCAAAGGATACAAAATTATAATGGGAGTAGTGCGGCTGAACAAGATTCTGGATATCAGCCTTGGTGTCCCGGACATCGAGGACACGCATGACCTCTGCAAATCCGCAGAAGGGGACACCTATTACCTCCGGCTGAGGGTCCGCCAGACTGGGTTTGTGACCGCGCTGGAGGATTCCAACAAGTATGGGGGCGAAGACCGAGTACTCGTTAAAGGAGGATGGGAGTTCGGTGAAGCGGAGCCTAGCACCACGGTCCGGATTCCTTGAAAAATAGGAACTCCACCAAGTAAAGACCGAAGTCTTTTCAGTTTGCAGTTTTTTCTCTCTTCTACGCCTGACTCCTAACACAGTTTTTTTGTCTATGCAGATTTTCGCGAAAAGAGGGTGCTCGCCAGGAAAAACCACTTGAGGGTGAACAGTGCGTGGCACGAGAAGGCAAGAAACTACTGCGGTCACAACTGCCGTGCTGCGTGGTCTCTCATGGGGTATGTACCCTACTACAGATCCTTCAACACCTCCAAAAAGGTATCGGGAATAGACTCCGTGCTGCACGGGGAAGGCGTCAGCCTAGGATCAGCGACGACCGGGGTGCCCAGCTCGGCGGCAGTGACTGTCGCGATTCCTACCGGACGTCTGAATGAGTCTGGACACCGCGCTCCAGCATTCCCAGTCACAGAGCCTGACAGGACCTCGGGAGCCGAGCCCTGGCCTTCGCGAAGGAAGAGGCTAATAGCTTCCAGTTCGTCTGAGAGCTCGGCATCTCCCAGCTCCGAGGATGAGGAAGAGGAGGGAGAAATGTTATGCCAGCGCGGGCAACGCTACGCTGCAGAAGACCTGTCTGCGGCAGCCTTCGGGGGCATCGGAGGCAAGGTCCGGGATCCCCCTCAGGCAGTGGCTGCGACGCCTCCGGCCGTTGCGGGTGGAACTCCTGGTCCAGATGCCGAGACGGTCCGTGCAGTCGCGACCGAGGCCACTCAGTCAGCCGCGGCCGAGGTCGCCTCGGCTCTGCCTCCTGCGACCCTCGTCGTGGATGACTCACCCCCCGATCACACTACAAGGGCTGGAGGTCGAGCTCGCTCCGCCGATGTCACTGAGGGGAGGCAACCCGAGAAGAGAGCAAGGGTTGAGGCCTCGCTTGGCCCCTCTTCGCCTCCGCCCCGCTGGCGGAACGTCGCCCCCTCCTCTGGCTCCGTGGAGGCCGGCCATCGAGGAAGTGCTGGGGAGGCAACTAGCCTAGACAGGCCATGCGACCGATCCCTAAGTGGTAGCCGCACTGGGACGCGCCTGCGCCCTTCCTCAGGACATGGCGAGGTGGGCTGGGATGGACAACGAGTCGCTCCAGCTCTCCTCGATGCGCTCGCCAGTATCTGTAAGTGCAGTATCCCCCCCCCCTCCCAGAGCTTTTGGTTCGGTGTTCTTTTATTGACTTTTGGTTCTCTTCTTGCAGCTATTGCAGAAATGCCAGATGGGCATAGAGAGGCTCGACGCAGCCGAGGCCAGGGAGGCGGAATGGGTGGTCGAAGGGGAGGAGCTGCGGGCGTCCTTGGCGGCTAAGGAGGCGATGCTGGTAGAAGAGGTGGGCAGAAATGCTGGCCTTGTCTTCGACCTCGAGGAGTCCCAGGTCGTGGTCGAGCGCCTCAGGGATGAGCTGAAGGAAGAGGGGACCCAGAACCTCCACCTTGCCTCCGACCTTGACGACCTCCGGACTTCGGTGGGGGGCTGGAAGAGGACCTGCGGGATGTTAGGGGGACAAACAAGAGGCTCCTCTCTTAGCGGAACCAGGCGCAAGGCTCCCTGGAGATGGCGTTGAGGGGGAAAGCAGCCGAGATCGAGTCTGCTCTGGCGAAACAAGAAGCTAGGCTCAAGGAGGAGTTCCTGGCTGAGCATAACTCCATCATGGGGGAGGAGGTTGGCAGATTGACGGCTGACTACAAGGCTCAGCTGCCAGGCATCCGGGACCGAGCCTGGCAGCTCGGATGGAAAGCAGCCTTGAAGAAGGCTGGGGTCCCTGAGGATAGCTCTCTCCTCAGGAATCCCCCAAGGTTCCCTCGCTCTGACTCGGAACTTGCAGCCGTGTCTTGGGCTTCCCCTTGCCTTCCTCTGCAAGCCTGGCCGGAGGTGAGCGCCGCCCCCGAGGCGCCTCCAGAGGCTCCTTTAGCTGCCAGTGCCAACCTTGAAGACTCCCCTGCGCCCGCGGTCGTCGAGGCCCCTCTCGAAGCCGCCGCTCCTGAGGCTAGCGTTCCTGAAGCTAGTGCAGTTGTCTCTGAAGCCACCTCGACCGCTCCCGAGGCCAGCGCGGTCGTGGCCGAGGTTCCTCCAGAGATTGACTGCAATGTGGAAGCTGCAGCCCTCTGTGACCCTTTTGTAATTTTTCTTTCATTATATTTCTATCCATCTTGTAATTAGGATTTCAATTAATGAAACAACTTTCTTCGCATTCTTTGGCTTTCTTTTCCCTTGTCTCTGATGAAATGGGTGTGTGGTCGACGTCTATCTTACTATGCTTTATTTGCTAAGTAGTTGGTCTGGATAACCGAACTCCTTGTAATTCTTAAAATTGGATGTCTGCCCATGACCGAGATTTAGTTTATAAACCATGGTCTTGATCAGCGCCCATAATCCTTGAGAGCGGAAGCTGACAACTCGAAGTATTCTTGGAAGTTTTTGGCTTTACCGCCGCAGCTGGTGCTGGAACTGAGCTAGGACGGCTGGCACTCGACTACGCTGCCGAGCCGGGGCTGGTGCCGGCACCGGACCCTTAGACGCTTATGGCTGTGCCGCCAAAGCTAGTGCGGGCACCGAGCTGAGGACGGTTGGCGCTCTGAACAGAGCTGCCGAGCCGCGCGGTGGTGCTGGCACCGGACCCTTAGACGCTTATGGCTGTGCCGCCAAAGCTGGTGCGGGCACCGAGTTGAGGACGGTTGGCGCTCTGAACAGAGCTGCCGAGCCGCGGGGTGGTGCTGGCACCGGACCCTTAGACGCTTATGGCTGTGCCGCCAAAGCTGGTGCGGGCACCGAGCTGAGGACGGTTGGCGCTCTAAACAGAGCTGCCGAGCCGCGCGGTGGTGCTGGCACCGGACCCTTAGACGCTTATGGCTGTGCCGCGAAAGCTGGTGCGGGCACCGAGCTGAGGACGGTTGGCGCTCTGAACAGAGCTGCCGAGCCGTGCGGTGGTGCTGGCACCGAACCCTTAGACGCTTATGGCTGTGCCGCCAAAGCTGGTGCGGGCACCGAGCTGAGGACGGTTGGCGCTCTGAACAGAGCTGCCGAGCCGCGCGGTGGTGCTGGCACCGGACCCTTAGATGCTTATGGCTGTGCCGCCAAAGCTGGTGCGGGCACCGAGCTGAGGACGGTTGGCGCTCTGAACAGAGCTGCCGAGCCGCGCGGTGGTGCTGGCACCGGACCCTTAGACGCTTATGGTTGTGCCGCTAAAGCTGGTGCGGGCACCGAGCTGAGGACGGTTGGCGCTCTGAACAGAGCTGCCGAGCCGCGGGGTGGTGCTGGCACCGGACCCTTAGACGCTTATGGCTGTGCCGCCAAAGCTGGTGCGGGCACCGAGCTGAGGAAGGTTGGCGCTCTGAACAGAGCTGCCGAGCCGCGGGGTGGTGCTGGCACCGGACCCTTAGACGCTTATGGCTGTGCCGCCAAAGCTGGTGCGGGCACCGAGCTCAGGATGGTTGGCGCTCTGAACAGAGCTGCCGAGCCGCGGGGTGGTGCTGGCACCGGACCCTTAGACGCTTATGGCTGTGTCGCCAAAGCTGGTGTGGGCACCGAGCTGAGGACGATTGGCGCTCTGAAAAGAGCTGCCGAGCCGCGGGGTGGTGCGGGCACTGGACCCTTAGGGAGCTGGTATAGCGGCCGAATTGCGTAACTTGGAAGCAAGTTTGAAAAAGATCTGCTGAAGAATGTTGCTTTTTATTGCTGTTTGAACCCTTAAATACATGTTTTCAAAAGTAAAACTTTTTGAGATGCATTGTGTTCTATGGTCGCGGCAGCTCTTTGCCTTCCATATCCTCGAGCCTGTACGCGGCCCTTCCCGCCTTTGATAGCACTTTATATGGCCCCTGCCAGTTGGGTGCTAATTTCCCTTCATTAGGATTTCGGTCACGAGGAAGCGTTTTCTTCAAGACTAGTTCCCCCACCGCGAATCTTCTTGCTTTGACCTTCTGGTTGTATCCCCTGGCCAACTATTGTTGATAGGCAACCAGGCGGATAGCTGCTGTCTCTCTTCTTTCTTCCGCGAAATCCAGCTCTCGAGCCATATTCAAGTCGTTCAGCCCCTGGTTACAGATTTCCGACCTCAAGGTCGGGAGGCCGATCTCAAGAGGAATGACTGCTTCCATGCCGTAGGCAATGGAGAATGGTGTAGCCGAGGTGGAGCGCCTTGGAGTTGTCCTGTAAGCGCATAGAACACTAGGAAGCTCTTTTGCCCACCTCCCCTTCGCTCGGTCGAGTCTCTTCTTGAGTCCGTCAAGAATCACTTTGTTTGAGATCTCGGCCTGGCCATTACTCTGTGGGTACGCCAGGGTGGAGTAGAAGTTTCGGATGCCGTACTCCTGGCAGAAGCTTTTGAAGAAGTTGGAGTCGAACTGGGTCCCGTTGTCGAAGATGAGAGTTCGAGGGATTCCAAATCTCGTGATGATGTTCTTACAGACAAAGTTCTTCGTGTCTTGCTCGGTGATGGAGGACAGAAGCTCCGCTTCGACCCACTTTGAAAAGTGGTCCGTAGCTACTATCAGCCATCTTTTGTTCCCTAGAGTTCGGTGTAGCGGACCGACGATGTCCAGGCCCCACTGAGTAAAAGGCCACGGGCTGGATAGAGGGCTTAGGTCCTGTGCTGACTTGTAGAGAGAGCGTGAGAACTTCTGGCACTTCTCACATTTCCTGGCATAGTTTGAGCGTCCTTTTGCATGTACGGCCACCCGTCCCCTTGACTGATTGCTCGGTAGGCGAGCGACCGACCTCTGATGTGGTTGCCACAGATCCCCTCATGAATTTCGTAAAGGAAATCGTCGACTCTGCTCGGGTGGACGCACTGGAGGTAGGGTCCGGTGAACGACTTCCTGTAGAGCTTGCCATCTGGGGAGAGCCAAAACCGGGCTGCTTTCAGCCTAATCTTCTGTGCCTCCAACCTGTCTTCGGGCAGCAGGTCGTCCTTCAAATAGGCGATGACCGGGTCCATCCAGCTCGGACCAAGATCCACGCACATGAGTTTCCGCAGTCACTGTAGTTCAATGCCGGGCTCGCGCAGTGTCTCTACTTCGAGAGTTCTTCTATTACCGGCCTCGACCGCTGAGGCGAGGCTGGCAAGGGCGTCGGCATGGGAACTGGACTCTCTGCCGACCTGTCGGATCTCGGTCCTTTCGAACTGGGAGAGGAGTTCCTTCGTGTGAGCTAAGTAGGACGCCATTCTGTCGTCCCGAGCCTGGTCGTCTCCGCTGAGCTGGTTCGTCACCAATTGGGAATCGCTGAAAACCACAATATGTCGAGCTTCCAAGATTTTAGCACTGTTCAGCCCGGCAATGAGTGCTTCGTACTCAGCCTCATTATTGGACGCTTTGAAGCCGAATGTTAGACCTTGCTCGATGACAAGGCCCTCCGGAGACTGGAGGACTATGCCAGCGCTAGCCCTATTGGACGTTAAGGATCTGTCGACGAAGATTTTCCAGGACTGTTGATGCTCTGTCTCAGTTGCTGCCTCTGTATCCTCATGGCCCCTTAGTTCGGTGTCGAGTAAGGTCAGCGCCGAACTCTGAGAGGTGAATTCGACAATGAAGTCTGCTAAAACTTGGGCTTTGATGGCCGTTCTGGGCTGATACTTGATATCGTATTGCCCCAGTTCGACAACCCATTTGGAGATTCGACCGGAGAAGTCTGCCTTTCGGAAGAGAGCCTTCAGTGGGTGCTCGGTCACGACCACGATAGTGAAAGTTTGGAAGTGATGGGAGAGCTTCCGCGAGGCGCTGACTAGCGCCAGGGCAAGCTTCTCGAGCTGTAAATACCAGGTCTCGGCGTCGAGCAAGATCTTGTTGGTGTAATAGATAGGCCTCTGCTGGCCATCTTCTTCTCTGATAAGCACCGAGCTCACTGCGTGGTCCGAGACCGCGAGGTACAGATACAGTGTTTCGCCATGGGTTAGGGTCGACAGTAGCGGAGGTGAAGAGAGGTGGCACTTGAGCTGTTCAGGGCCTGATCGCATTCCGGCGTCCATTGGAATTTTAAGCCTTTGTGTAGGAGCTGGAAGAAAGGCCTGCAGTTGTCGGAAGCTTGACTGATAAAGCGATTGAGCGCGGCAGCCATGCCGGTCAGCCTCTGAACTTGTTTAGCCGAGGTCAGGCTGTGGATCTCCTGGATCACCTAGATCTGGTCAGGGTTTGCTTCAATCCCCCTTCTCATGACTAGGCTCCCTAGGAACTTTCCGGAGCCAACACCGAAGGCGCATTTGGATGCGTTTAGCTTCAACTGGAACTGGCGGAGGATCCCGAAAACCTGGCGGAGGTCGGTTAAATGGTCCTGCAACTCTCTGGACTTGACGACCATATCGTCGATGTAAACCTCCACAGTCCTCCCGAGCTGTGCTTGAAACATCTTGGTCACCAGCCGCTGGTATGTCGCCCCTGCGTTCTTCAGCCGGAAGGGCATCACCTTATAACAGTAGGTGCCTCGGGGTGTGATGAAGGCTATCTTCTCTTGGTCAGGTACGAACAGAGGTATCTGGTGGTATCCTCGGTAAGCGTTGAGGAAACTCATGCGGTCGTGTCCGGCAGTGGCGTCAATGAGCTGGTCGATCTTTGGAAGGGGGAAACTGTCTTTGGGACAGGCTGCATTGAGGTCAGTGAAGTCAACGCAGACCCTCCACTTCCCTGTCTTCTTTTTTACCACTAATGTGTTGGCTAGCCACTGCGGGTAGTGGACCTCTTTTATCGCCTGCGCTTCGAGCAACTTTTCGACCTCTTCCGCTATGGCCTCAGTCTGTGGGACCCCGGTTCGACGAGCTTTTTGGATTACAGGCTTGTGGTTAGGGTCCACATTCAGCTTGTGGCACATGACTGCTGGATCGATGCCGGGCATCTCGTAAGGCATCCACACAAAGATCTCTTTACTCTTGAGGAGGAAGTCCAGTAGCTGTGTCTTCTCGTCCTCGGGGAGCTGGCTTCCGACTAGAAAAAATCTGTTCGGGTCGGCGAGGCCGATCCTGACCTCGACGAGGTCCTCGATGCTTTTCTGCCCTGGAGCCCTGCCAACATCACCGAGCTCGCCCTCCCTGTCCAGCTCAGCCATATGGACCTGGGATGACTCAGCTTCTCCAGGCAGCACGGCCATCAAGCATTGTCTGGCCATGTGCTGGTCACCTCTAATAGTGATCACGTCGGTCCGGCAGGAAGAGTTCTCTAGGGGGAACTTGAGCTTCTGGTGACGGGTGGAGGGCACAGCCTCCATGCCATGCAGCCACGTCCTTCCCATTATGACATTGTACGGGGAGGGGACGTCGACGACCAGGAAGTCAACCTGCCTGGAGGCGCCTCCTACTTGGACTCTGAGGGAGATCTTCCCCTTCGGGTACACTGGTTTTGAGCTGAAGCCAGCGAGAGGAGTTCGGGTAGTTTGGAGGTCCTCGTCCTTGAGTTTCAGCTTCTGGAAGCAATAGTAGTACAGGATCTCGGACGAGCTGCCTGGATCGACAAGGACTCTCTGGACCAAGAAGTTCTGCAGCTTCAAGGTAAGCACCAGAGGGTCGTTGTGTGGGAGTTCTACGTCCTCTAGATCCCTTTCGGAGAACCATATTCTGGGACCCTCTGTCTTGGCCTTCTTTGCAGCTGGTCCCGGCGCCGCAGTCAACACCTGCTTCTGATGGGAGGCTCTTCGGGCCTCGGCACGGGCTTGGGAGCTCCCCTTTGCTGGGGGAGTGAGGTGGATGACATTGATGATGCCTTCCGGCTTGCTATCCTGTCCGCCATCATGTCGGCGCAAAGTTCAGCTGCTGTCGCGTCCTTCCTCTTTGACGTAGTCCCTCAGGTGCCCCTCTTTCACAAGGCTCTCGAGGTGGGACTTGAAGCTTTTGTACTCATCAGTCCTGTGCCCATTCTGCTTGTGATAAGCACAGAACTTGCCCTGGTCTCGAGAAGAAGGGTCACCTCTCATGGGCTGCGGCCATTTGAAAAAGGGCTGTGCCTCTATTTTGGGGAGGAGCTTATAGATGGGCTCTTTGAAAATCGTGTTTACCGCTTTGAAGGTGGCGGCATTGTTCCCGGCCCTCCTGCTGCTCCCCGAGGCTGTGGCCGAGGTGGAGGGGTTCCGTCGACAATCTAAGGACCGGGCCCCGTGCCGATCTGGGGACGGGTCCCTGCGGCGGTCCTCCCTCCTGGAGGACCTATTGTCTGTGTCTCCTTTGGGTGGTCGGCTCTTCTGGGAGAGGCCGAAGTTCTCCCGCCCGCGGACCTCGTCCTCCTCCGCCCGGATGAACCGGTTTGCCCGGGCCATGAGCTCCTTCATGGTGGCCACGGGATACATGACCAGTTATGCCCGAAGCTGGATGCCCGTGCGTAGGGCCAACTGAAAGGATTTCACCGCCATCTCTTCAGAGGCGCACTCGATCTGGCTGTAAACAGTCCAGAAGCGATGGGCGAACTGGGTGACGTTCTCGTCCTTTCGCATCCGGAGGGCCATCAAGTCAGCATCGGTCTTAGGGATGACGCGGTGAGCCTGGAACTTCTCCAGGAAGGATGTCCAAAGCAGTCGCCAACTGGAGATGGAGCCCCGTGGGAGTGAGCAGAACCATCGTGGGGGAGATCTCCCAAACTGGAGGAAAAAACTCGACAGTTCAGGAAATCGTCCTCCCCCCAGACCGACATCCTCTGGACATAGTGTCGAGAGGTGAGCCGCAGCGTCCGAGGTTTCATCATACAGGGTGAACCTCGGGACGTTGAACTTCTCAGGGAGGGAGTACTTTCTGATCTCCCTGGAGAAAGGAGATGCACTTGTGTCTTCAGCTTCAAAGGCACTGCATTGGTCTCGAGCGATACCAGCAGTCTCCATATTCTGGTGAACGATTTGCTTGACCTGCAGGTCGATCCACTGCTTGAGCTCCTCTTCGTCTTCTGGTATCCTCCGCTGCTTCTTTGCTGCTAGAGTCCTCTTCTCCGTGGATCCGATCACGCCTTTTATCGTCGAGGATGTGCCTCAGGTCTCGCACGTGGCCCGGAGGAGCCTGGCTGTGCCTGGGTGGAGGACCCAAGAAGTGGCTGCGTCCATGAAGTGTGCTCTGGGCCCTCCTCTTCTCCTGGAGCTGCTGTTTGAGCCGTAAGATAAGCTCGTCCTGCTCCTGAATGAGGCGGTTTTGGGCTCTGATCTCGTCCAGGCGGGGATCTTCGTCTTTTTCAGGGTTAGCCTGATGGTGGAACTGAGGTCCAGCCTTTGCTGACTTTTCACGCAGCCTGGTGACTGACTTGTCACCTCGCCTGGCGTGCTCATAGCTGTGGTGGGGCTGCTCTGGAGGCATGACATTGTGAAAGGAAGGCATCGTCAATCCCCTAGACTGTGATACCGACTGGACTGTAGGGGACCTTCCTCCTGATCTTCTCTGTTGGGGGGGTGGACCTTGTGCCAGCACAGGCTGCATGGTCGGTCCCCTGCCCTTGGAGGGTCCTTCACCATTTCTGGTTTTTGGAGGCATGGTGTTGGAAGGCTTTTCGTTCAGTGATCCCCACAGACGACGCCAAACTGTAGGCGGTAAAAATGACACCTACTTGGATTGAGGAGATGAACCTCTTAGATCAGGGAAGACAGAACGCCGGGAACCTCCACGGGGCTGGGGAACCTCCACGGGGCTGAGGAACCTGAAAAGGGAAGGAGAAAGGCTTGGGTCAGAGCCCCTAGCTGCCGTGAGCCGAAGGCGCTCCGATGCGCGAGTTAGTTCTGGAAAAAGAATAAACAGGAGGAGGCAGGAGAGGGGAATGAGACGATCTGGTCAGTCTTGCGAGTTGCGTACCTCCATGGGGTCATCCCCAGTGCCTATATGCGGGCACTCCTCGTTCATTCTCTCTGTGAGTGGGGGTAGGTGGGGTGAGGTCCCATCAATCCTTACCCTGACATGCAGCGGTAGGTAAAAAGGGAACATCCCATCCTAACTTTTCATGCCTTCAGTCAGTTGATGTTAAGGGCTGATAAAGCTAACTTCTTATCGCCATAAATGAGCAATCATATTGTCATAAATGAATGCTCTTATCTGTCAGGGCCCACCGTACTTCCCGGAGGAAGGTGGCGGCTCACTCTGCCTTCAGCATTTTGTTCTGAGAACAAGAATGGCTTGGCCGTGCTGTGCTTTTGTGCTGAGCTGGCACTCACGCCGACTGCCGAGCCGCCCTTGCCGTGCTGGTACTCTTGACCGAGTTGCCGAGCTAACGGGCTGTGACTACAGAGGCCGAGGTGGTCAGCAAGTCCTACTGTAATCTTTGCTTAATTTCGTCATTACGGTGTTTTACCCACACAGTATATATTATGCCAGCATGGGTTGTGGAATTCTATGAAAAGATGCTTACATGATCATAGTCAAATTGAGTACATCCAAGTAGTAGATCGTGCACATCGATATATATATTTTTTTTTTCAAGTTAATTCAATGATTAGCATGTATCAAGATAGGTACCATAGCAAGTTTCATAGATATAAACTTCTTAGACCAGTTTATAAACAAAATCTCCTGTCTGTGATAATGAGGTCCATTCAGATGACGAGGCAAACTAAATTTGGCCACACCATTGAACCATTTCATTATCTACCTCCAGTTTATTTTATGTAATTGAATTTTTCTACGTTTTAATATTTATATTGCTAGAAGTGGTTGAAGTTTCAAATGTGAATATTCCTTTTAGTAGAAAACCGACAAAGTGGAGATTGGACTTCTGATTTGATTGATGCAAATTAGTGATTGGGAATATAAGCTAAGTTACGGTTCAACCCGTCCAAGCTGCCATCGGTCTATTGAAGTTTAAATGGTTTTGGCTATTTTTTCATCAGCTGGATTGTTTGATTGATTTGAGACTCACACTCCAAGCATGAGAAAGTCTGATTACCCAATCTTGCCCAGTTTTTAGAAGATTGAAGAGATGGTTCCAGATTCCATGTATTGTCCTCCTCGGATCCACTAGTCCCTGCAAATGATGAAGGACATGCTCCAAGAACAGCAAATGTGGAAAGATCAAATTCATCCAGCATTTGGTTGAAAAGAGAAGAAAATGCGGGCGGACAAATTTCTATGATGTTTAAATTTAAACTAGAAGATAGGAAAATGTTGTGTGTCCAATGCTCACTAGATAGAGCAATTAGAAGCCTATGTTGGACGTTAGTGATCCCCACGACCACATGTCTAATAATTACAGGGTCCCACTCTAAGTCAATTGGTAGGCCTTTGACTTTCAGTTTTGATTTTAATAAATCTTAATTGTATTCAATTTAAGAAAGCTCAATCTATCAGGACTTTTGTTTGGGTAATCTTTGAGGGAATTAAGGAATAACTTGTATTGGATTTCTTTGATAGAAAGAAATTTCTTTAGGGTTATTTATAAAAGGGTTTTCGGTCCGTTCTCTTGACTTACGGTATTTGCAAAGGACCCGAGTGAGTGACAAGAGAGACATAAGAAAACTCTATTTTGATAAAGGCCATTGATCTCATAGCGTGACAAGCTTTAGACCAATCAATACCGCTCATCATTAAGATCATGGCGCTGTGTATGCTTTTGGTATTTTGCCTAGAGGTGAAGAATTCCTTTTCAGAGATTTATCACTTTTCTCTGACATTAATTCTCCACTATGTTTGATTTTGGAAGCTATGGAAGAGAAACTCATTTTGAATCCGTTATTTAACATAAAATAATTATGAAATAGTTAAATGTTTGGAGAATCTTCTCCACAAGCGGACTACGTAAGTATGAGGCCCACTTGGGCTCACCCTTGATTAATTCAGCTCCTTTCACATTCTTATCCCTCCCATGATCTAGCATTATACCTATTTTTATGCTTATCAAGCTTTTATTCACCGTTGGATTGAATTTAAAAAAAAAAACTACAATTAATCTATTAAAATGAGGCTAGAATAATCTAATGGATCTTTTTTTTTTCCATGATTAACATACATAAATAGACTGTGCAATCCATCCTAGCAACAAAGATAGCAATAGAGCCCTACGAGCTCGAATATTCACAATATGTAATCCACTTGCAGGGGGAAATGCATATTGCCGACGTGACCTACATGAAATTTGTGTAGTAGAGATTGTGAATTCTGACAAGGGAGCCGTATATGAAAAGTAATATTCCATTTCAAGTTGTGGAAATCACGAAATTTGTGTAGTAGAGATTGTGAATTCTGACAAGGGAGCCGTATATGAAAAGTAATATTCCATTTCAAGTTGTGGAAATCACGTCGTGTACTTGTTGTGGCTTCCTAAACTTGGTATGGAGGGTTTGTGGCTCCCATTTTCTTTTGCCTTGGGAAGAGAAGATCGCTCACATGCCTTCTGCCGCCTCAATGAATCTCATTCGATGTTCAACCAAGACTGTTTCCTTAATAAATGCAAGGCATGGATGGCAGAAAAGACTGTCAACCGTATTCTTAAATAACTTGAGCTTGTGTGAACTAACATTTGAGACCCATGCCCCCATTTTGTCTTGGTGCATGCATAGTATATATCATGCCAGCAGAGCTTGTGTGAACTAACATTTGAGACCCATGCCCCCATTTTGTCTTAGTGCATGCATAGTATATATCATGCCAGCATGGGTTGTGGAATTCTATGAAAAGATGCTCACATGATCATAGTCAAATTGAGTACATCCATGTAGTAGATCGTGCACATCGATTTTTTTTTTTATTTTTTTCAACTTAATTCAATGATTAGCATGCATAAAGATAGGTACCATAGCAAGTTTCATAGATATAAACTTCTTAAACCAGTTTATAAACAAAATCCCTTCTATCTGTGATAATGAGGTCCAATCAGATGATGAGGCAAACTCAATTTGGCCACACCATTGAACCATTTCATTTTCTACCTCCAGTTTGTTTTATGTAATTGAATTTTTCTACGTTTTAATATTTATATTGCTAGAAGTGGTTGAAGTTTCAAATGTGAATATTCCTTTTAATAGAAAACCGACAAAGGGGAGATTGGACTTCTGATTTGATTGATGCAAATTAGTGATTGGGAATATAAGCTAAGTTACGGTTCAACCCGTCCAAGCTGCCATCGGTCCATTGCGGTTTAAATGGTTTTGGCTATTTTTTAATCAGCTGGATTGTTTGATTGATTTGAGACTTACACTCCAAGCATGAGAAAGTCTGATTAGCCAATCTTGCCCAGTTTTTAGAAGATTGAAGAGATGTATTGTCCTCCTCGGATCCACTAGTCCCTGCAAAGGATGAAGGACATGCTCCAAGAACATCAAATGTGGAAAGATCAAATTCATCCAGCATTTGGTTGAAAAGAGAAGAAAATGAGGGAGGACAAATTTCTATGATGTTTAAATTTAAACTACAAGATAGGAAAATGTTGTGTGTCCAATGCTCACTAGATAGAGCAATGAGAAGCCTATGTTAGACGTTGGTGGTCCCCATGACCACATGTCTAATAATTACAGGGTCCCACTCTAAGGTCCGCTGGGCGTCTCTTATCTATATGAGATAGATCTGTATAAAACAAATCTGTTTCAAATGACCCCGTTTGAAATAGATGGTGTAGAAATAGTTTGTTTGGTTACATAAAAAAAACTGATTGAAATAGACATTTTTAAAACAATAGTTGAAAATTTTTCATAAATATCTCAAGATCCATGATGATACAAGTATTGAAATTTGGCGCTGTAGTTGTGTTTAGCCTTATAAAGAGAATTAATGGTTTGGATCTTGCATTTGGGGGCCATGGTTTTAAAAAAGATAGACATAAATGTTTGTGTTTTTTTTGTAAATATCTCAAAATCTATTATGATCCAACGGCTAAAATTTGGACCCATAGTCGCGCATGATCTTCTGAATATATCCAATGGTTTGGATCATGACTTTTGGTGGCCGAATTCAAAAAAAAAAAAAAAAAAAAACAAATGGAAAACCACACTTCCTATGTACAATTCCAAAACTCAGTAAAAAATCATGGTACATCAACTGTCAAAAACGTTTTTATAAATATCTCAAGATCCACTTAAATTTAGAGGCTTATTTTTTGATCTGTAGCCATTTTTGGCTATCCAAATAGAATCAACGGATCAGATCATGATTATGAGGCACACAATGTCCAAAATATTATATCACTGGGCTCATGTTTTTTTGCAACTATCTCGAGATTCGAGAAAGATAAACGACTGAAATTTAAATACGTGGTTGTGTTGGACCTTCTTCACATTTCTAACGGTGTGGATCATGGTTGTAGGTCGCATAAGGTAAGCAAAAATTGAAAAACTTGTACCGGCATGATTCACGTGAGAATTACTGTTCATAGCCATGTCTTTCCTCTTAAGACACTTCTGTCTATTTGAAATCCTGCCATTCTCTTGACTACATGAAAAAGACATTTTATGTCTTATCCTCTTTTCAAATGGACACAATAAAATGCATTCCCAAACATTCTAATGTCTGTTTTGAACCGGTTTTAGACAATAAGAGGTAAATTCAAGAGATGCCAAACTTAACCTAAGTCAATTGGTAGGCTTTTTCCTTTTAGTTTTGATTTTAATAAATCTTAATTGGATTCAATTTAAGAAAGTCCAATCTATCAGGACTCTTGTTTGGGTAATCTTTGAGGGAATTAAGGAAATAACTTGTATTTGATTTTTTTGATAGAAAGAAATTTCTTTAGGGTTATTTATAAAAGGGTTTTTGGTCCTCTCTCTTGACTTACGGCATTTGCAAAGGACCCGAGTGAGTGACAAGGGAGATATGAGAAAACTCTATTTTGATAAAGGCCATTGATCTCGTAGCGTGACAAGCTTTAGACCAATCCATACCGCTCATCATTAAGATCATGGCGCTATGTACGCTTTTGGTATTTTGCCTAGAGGTGAAGAATTCCTTTTCGGAGATTTAACACTTTTCTTTGAAATTAATTCTACTATGTTTGATTTTGGAAGCAATGGAAGAGAAACTCATTTTGAATCCATTACTTAACATAAAATAATTATGAAATAGTTAAATGTTTGGAGAATCTTCTCCACAAGCAGACTGCGTAAGTATGAGGCCCACTTGGGCCCACCCTTGATTAGTCCAGCCCCTTTCACATTCTTATCCCTCCCATGATCTAGCATTATACCTATTTTTATGCTCATCAAACTTTTATTCACCGTTGGACTGAATTTAAAAAAAAAACCTACAATTAATCTATTAAAATGAGGCTAGGATAATCTAATGGATCTTTTTTTCCACTATTAACATACATAAAAGGATTGTGCAATCCATCCTAGCAACAAAGATAGCAATAGAGCCCTACGAGCTCGACTGCATATTCACAATATGTAATCCACTTGCAGGAGAATATTGTCAGTTAGTTAAATATCACTTCTTGACTATATGAAATCTAGTTTTACTAGAAAAAAATGGTGTTTTATTCACCCCTGATGAGAAAAATCATTTATCCTACCTTTTGCAAAAAATGTTGTGAGGAAGGATAATTACTTTTCGCTATAGAAGGAACCAAATTAAAGCAGAAGAACTATTTTCTTAACCTCCTGTCAACTTTTCTTATCCAAAGACGATGGTTTCTTGAGTTCGACCATGTATTATGTGATGATTTTTCTAATCCTGATGGACAAATGTGAGGAATCATACTCTAGAGTTCACAAGAAGAAGAAATATTCCTGAGAATTCCAACATTGGATGAACCATAAATACATTATTCCCAGGTCCAGCTTTTGGAGGAATCCCTAGGTGTTACATAAACAAAAACCTTCAAAATCTCCAGTGATTCTACAAGTATAGACAATGGCAGACCTAGGATTTTCGTTTGATTTTGGAGGCAAACTAAGGGTTTTCAAGTGGATTTTCAAGGTGCAGACCCATGATTTTTATTGGATTTTCGGAACTGGATACAAGATTTTCATATTGGTTTTGGAAGCGCACCATTAATTGGCAGGTGTAATCGCACCCCACGTTCCTTTACTTGGGTGGAGAATCCTTGCATACAAAAAAGTTTAGTCTAAGAGCAAGGAACTCACACACTCACACACTCACCTTGCTCTACCAAGCTCAAGTTAAAACGATCAAAGGCAAAGAAGTCATATTACATAATAAAGGAAGTTAAGTTTTAAATGTTAGAAAACTATGGGTTTTAAACCCTCTCTGGAATCAATCTAATAATACTATAAACATCAAATCTATACCAATAGAGTGGATAAATTGTACTTGATTGTGCCATTTTGAAACTCTGATCCAATAGAAGGTTGGTCTTCAATGGGGAATCACAACTCTCTTGTGCTTTGTCTTTTCTTCTCCATTAAGTGATGGTTGTAGAGAAAATTATCGTTACCAAGAGAGTTATCCGGGTTGCCTTTTATAAGCCCTAAATCTCTCCTTCCATCAAGAAGAGAATAAATATCGTTTAACCCTCAAATTAACGTAGATGGCGGTTATAAAAGGAAAATAAAAGCAGTTAAAAAATCCTTTAAAGAAACCCTTTAATGTGGGATAACCGATTGTATTGATATTCATGTGGGCCACACCATTCGGTCCAACATTCTCCCACTTGGTCCATATGACCAATAAAAATTAAAACAAAATAGAAAAACTAAGTTCGAAAATGACTTTGACTGGTGATCACCATTTAAAAATAACAATTGTCATCTCAACCTTTAAGTCAATCTTTAATTTGCAATTAAGTCAGTTTGCCAATGAGAATTATGGTGGTTATATGCCTTGAACGGCGTGCTTCCTTTCATAATTACTTCACTAACTATCTAACTTAACATAATCCTTTATAAGGGTAAAAATAGGATAGTTTATATGGCGATCCTATTTGACAGGCACAATAATGACATTTTTCTTTAATTTTCTCACTTTTTGCACTTCAATCACATGTGACAATAATTCCAACAAAGTAAGAAAATACGAAATCTTATTTCATTGATAAATATGACAGTGTCTTTACAAATCTTTAACAAGGCAATTCAATCAAGCCCATATTTCTAACATGCCCTTTGTAGTCCTTCGGCGCCAATCCTTTGTCAAAGGATCTGCTATCATGAGGCTTGTCAGGATCCCAACGATAGACACTAATCAATCCCGTACCTTTTCTTTTAGCACAAGGTATTTGAGTTCCAGAAATTTTGATTTACTGGAAACCTTTTCATTTCTGAGCAAATCTTCTTGTAGCGTCATTATCACAAAAAATCTTCAAGGGCTTAGAAATTGTGTCCATAATACGTAGTACTGAAATAAAATCATGCATCTATAAAGCGTGACCCATGGCTTCAAAACATGCCACATATTCAGCATCAAATGTGGATAAAGTCGCTAAAGTTTGTTTTACATCTTCCAGTTAACAGGAAGGTGTATCCTGAAGTCAACTTTCTTGTATCGAGGCAACTAGCAAAGTCAGCATCCGAATAACCGACAACTTCTAAGTGCTCGGATCTTCTGTAAGAGAGCATGTAGTTTCTTATGCCACTAAGGTATCGCAAAACTTTCTTAACTCCTACCCAATGTGCCATTCCTGGATCACTTTGATACCTACTAAGCATGCCAACTGCAAAACTGATATCGGGTCTAGTGCATGTTTGTGCATACGTTAAACATCCGATTGCAACTGCATAAGGACAAGTTTCCATCTGTTGCCTTTCAACTTCATTTCTTGGATATTGTTCTTTACTAAACCTCTCTCCTTTTGACATAGGTACATTTTATGCCTTACACCCTTCCATGCGAAATCTTTTAAGTATATTTTTAATATAGGCTTCCTATGATAACCCAAGTAATCCTCGAGATTTATCTCGATAAATCTCGATTCCTATTACAAAGGTCGCTTCACTCATATCTTTTATATCAAAATTGTTCTTAAGATATTCCTTAGTTTCGTAAATCATTCCAAGATCATTACTAGCCAATAAAATTTCATTGACATATAAGACTAAAATCATAAATCGGCTCCCACCAACTTTAAGATATATACAATGATCAACGGTATTTTCAGTAAAACCAAAAGATGTAATAATACGATTGAACTTTAAATACCATTGTCTGGAAGCCTGTTTAAGACCATATATCGATTTCTTTAATTTACAAGCTATTTTATTTTCATTCTCTTTCAAGAAACCCTCAAGTTGTTCCATATACACTTCTTCTTCTAGATCTCCATTTAAGAACGTTGTTTTGACATTCATTTGATGTAACTCTAAGTTGAAATATGATACAATTGCCATAACAATTCTAAATGAGTCATTTTTAAACACCGGACAGTAGGTTTCATTATATTCTATACATTCTCTCTAAGTAAAACCTTTGGCCACGAGTCGGGCCTTGAACCGTTCGACTTTCCCTTTGGAATTCTTTTTGGTTTTAAAGACCCATTTACAGCCAACGGCCTTAGAACCCTTGGGTAGTTCAACGATATCCCAAACTTCATTTGTAGCCATTGATTCTAACTCATCCTTCATGGCATCTAACCATTTATCAGAATTTTCATTTTCAATGGCTTCCTTCAACGTCTTAGGATCTTCTTTAATGCCAATATCAGATTCTTCCAAATGCACCACATAGTCATCTGGAATAGCAGGTTTTCTCATTTGAGTTGACCTTTTTAACACTTCGGGATCGGGTTCAATGATATTTTATTGTATACTTGGAAGTGGATCATTTTCTTGTTCAGGGAGTGTATTATTGATATGTTGCTCAATGTCAGGTTGATTTTGAATGTTTTGTGGTTGTTGTTCCTCTTTATCATCATTTATAAAGATATCAAGTGGAACAACAACTCTAGGTTGCTCAACAGGCAACTCAAGTTGCTCCCTAACTTCTTTGTAACTCAAATTTCTATTCTATTCACTCCTACTATTCTCAAGATCCTCTAAACTTTTGGCATTTCTAGATTCAACAATCCTAGTTGTATGGGTCGAATAGTAAAACCTATACCCTTTAGACATTTCCAGATAACTAATGAAATACTCACTGATTGTTTTAGTCTAATTTCCTTTCTCATGGGTTAAAATTTTTTTATTTCAGATGGACAACCTCAGATTCTAAAATGATTTAAGTTGGGCTTCCTATCGGTCCACAACTCGAAAGGAGTTTTGGGAACAGCATTCGTAGGAACACGATTCAATACATACATTGCCATCTTTAGTGCCTCTCCCCACATTGAATCGGGTAAGTTGGTGTTACTAACCATACTCCTTACCATATCCATTAAAGTTCTATTCCTTCTTTCAGCTACACCATTTTGTTGAGGCGTGTCTGACATTGTATACTGTGCTACAATACCATCCATTTCTAGAAATCTAGCAAACTGGCTTGTGTTACGACCCGATTCAGTGTATTTACCATAATACTCACCACCTCTATCAAATCTCACCACTTTAATTTTCATGTCTAATTGCTTTTCTACTTCTGCTTTGAATATTTTGAAAACATTCAAAGGATCAGATTTTTCTTTAATCAAATAGGCATAATCATACTGTGAAAAATCATCTACAAAAGTGATAAAGTATTCCTCTCCCGTAAAACATGGAACATGAATTTTACCACATATATTTGTATGAATAATTTCTAAGGTTGCAGAACTCCTTGTGGCACTTTTCTTGTTTTTATTGGTTTGTTTTCCTTTCATACAATCAATACAAACACCATAATCGATGAAATCAAGATTGGCCAATAAACCATCAGTCACCAATCTTTTTATTCTTTGTTTAGAGGTATGCCCTAATCTTTTGTGCCATAACCTTGATGAGTTCTCATTTAATGGCCCTCTTTTCATGCCTATGTGCAATCCACAATTAATGTGTAAAGTTTGTTAATATATAGAATCTAACTTTAATCTATACAAACCATCACACATATAACCATTCTCAATCAAAATATTATTGCTAAAAATATGCATAATGCCATGTCCAAAGTTGAAATTAAATCCATTACAATCAAGTCTAGAAATAGAAATCAAATTTCTAGAAATATTAGGAACCAAGAAAGTATTATCTAAATCTAGTACATGACTAGTGTCAAGCACCAGCCTATAAGTGCTTACAGCTTCGACCGTTGATTCCTTTGTATTCCCCATCATAATGGTTTTCTCGCTATCATTTGGAGTCTGCCTTGAAAGGAATCCTTGCCCACAATCAGATACGTGAATGGTTGCTCTAGAGTCAACTCACCAAGAATTTGATGGGATATTAGCTAAGTTGGTTTCTTGATATACAAAAGATAGTTTTTTACCTCTCTTTTCAAACCATCTTTTACGCTTTAGGCAATCCTTCTTAAAATGCCCGTTCTTTCCATAAAAAAAAAACATTTCTTCTGTGCCCCTTTCTCTTTCTTGTTGGGCTTTGCTTCCTAAACATTGGCTTTCCTTTTGCCTTTTCCTTTTCCCTTGGAATCATTATGAGAGACAAAATTAACACTTAATTGTCCCTCAGTCTTAAGCATCCTTTCTTCTTGATCAGCCTTTGTGGTTAATTCATTCAATGACCATGGAGTTGAGCTTTGGTTGTAGCCTACTTTAAATGGACCAAACTCGGGAGAAAGAGAATTGAAAATGAATTGCACCAAATATTTTTCAAACACGGTCGTATGAACTTCCTTCAACTTAGAAGCGATATTTGTCATTGTTAATATGTGTTCTCTTACTCCCAACGTTCCATTATATTTTATGCTTGTAAGACGGCTATTCAAGGATGCACCTAGGGCTTTATCAGTTATTTGAAACTGACCTTTTATAGCTTCTAGTAGGTCTTTTGCTCAATGGAACCTTGAAATTGAGTTTGTAATAATTTTTATCACAACCATATTAGCCTTAATCCATTTATTATAGTTAGCCCTTTTATCAACTGAGCTCGCATCCATAGGTATTGCTGGCTTAGGCTCATCCAAAGCCATATCAAGGTCCAAGTAAGTAGTAGTTAACAATAACATGTCCAGCCATTCAATAAAGTTTGATCCATCTAACATGGGTATATTCCTTAAAGTCGAAAGTGATGCCATGGAATTTGTAACTGAAGAAAAAAAAAAAACAATTAACAATAAGTTATGTGATGCTTTGAATTTATCTACTCAATATACTAAAATTTAAAAATGACATGTACATCATTGTAAAGCCACCTTTTGGTTGGGAAAACAATATATAAATATATTACTTTTCTTTGATTAATATGACCATGTTCATAATATGTGATGTGATTGTATTGAATATATTCCTTTGGGTATAAATCAAATACAAGCAAAAACACATTTATTAACCATGTCATATTCCAATTTCAAATTATGGACAATCATACCTTTGGGCTTAACTGAACCATTTCCTTTATAAAATTGCAATTTTAAGTGTTGTCATATTCAAACAATAGAGTTTGTAGAGCCTTAACTCAATTTAGAGAATTAAACAATTATCTATAATTGGGTTGCTTTGGCGGCTACCAAGTTAAGAAATTGTTGAATTCTTTAAATTGATAACAACACTTAAGTGATAAAGTTATTTCATTCGGTCATCAAGTGTGATGAACCAATCAATCAAAAATATTGGTCTATATGCACCATTATATAATTTCTGAATAACTCTATTATATCACATTTAAGTTGATTAGGCATCATTTTATAAATCAATGTTCAAAGTTATCATTAATTGATCATTGATCAACACCTAATATCTTTAATTGATTCACTATAAGCATACATCCATCCAATCCATGAAATAAATAACTCTAAATAGTAAACCATAGTGATCATAGTTAGATATTAACAATAAAATAGAACTCCAATTTTGCTAAATAAGTAAGATTAGCAACGAAAGAACCAAAACTGAGGTAAACATAATGTTAAAATAAAATATGCTCTAATTTAGAGTGATTAATTAGTCTATCAGATCTGTCCAGGTGATAGACCTCAATGCCATCGATACACATAAGAAAACGGATCATTGATCCGTGTCCAAATGTGTCTTTTATTATCAAAATAAGATCTAGACCGTTTATTATTAACCAATCTTTTCAATTCTGAAATTGATCAATGAATTCAAAATGTTATTTATGGCCAACAAAATCACTTTAATAATTCTATTCAGACTGAATAAACAATATATGGGAATAATTATAATAAAACTTTAATGATCAATAAAATTTGATTTTGACCAATCAATGCCCAATAAATATTTTCAGAACTCAATTAGACCCCATTAATATCTGATAGAATAATTTGATGGTAAAAAAATATCATCAGAATAATTAGAACCATCGATCATACTATAATTTACAATTTCATAGTCCAGGGTCAACTTCTTTGGGTCACTTCTTAAGCTTATTTTGGTCAATTGAATGTACAAATATGTACTGTCTAATAAGTGGGTCCAACTGGAAAAATCTACTCCAAAACTGAAATGGGTTTAGTGGGCCCTTAACGGGTCAGGGCCAACCTACTATTGGCCCAGAAACTGGCCCAGACCAGAACCTAACCCGGTCCAAAACTCAGGAATGGACAGACTGGGTCGGGTCCAGCTGAACCAGAACCCAACCAAGCCCATACAGCTTGGGTAGCCAGGCTGGGCTTGTCAGGTCTGGTTGACCCGACCTGCTAGCCCGGCCCAGCTACCCAGAAACATAAACAGAACCATTCTGTTACCAAATGTGCGCTGAATTTATTTTATTTTATTTTATTTTACCAAACATTCTGTGCACTGAACCTGCGGACAGACTCCTTTTCTTATTATTATTTTTGGTCTTTAAATAAAATAATCATTATAAAACAATACAAATAAATAAAAGGAAATTTTATCATCTCTGTAACTTTTCTTTCGATCACCCATCACATTATCATTATCAAGCTATTGATATGCCCAAAAAATGATAACAGGAACCAAACATGAGATTAAAACCTCTCATGTAATTTTTAAATAAAAATAATTTAAATGGCAAAAAAAAATCTTTTCTTACCATCTCTTTCATATTGGATTAGACACTGTAATCCTCATTTCGGAGGCTATTATTATCTAATAAATTGAATACCCTTTATCAAATACTTAAAAAATTCTTTCATCTGCGTATTTGAGTTTTTACTCCGGAAGAATCCAAAAAGCCCCGATAAAACGATAAAGGATCATTGGATTGAAATCAGGCCACTCTGATACCAAATGTTAGAAAACTATAGATTTTAAACCCTCCCTGAAATCAATCCAATAATACTATAAACATCAAATCTAAACCAGTAGAGCAGATAAATGGTACCTGATTGTGCCGTTTTGAAACTCTGAGCCAACAGAATGTTAGTCTTCAATGGGGAATCATAACTTTCTTGTGCTTTGTCATTTCTTCTCCAGTAAGTGATTGTGCAGAGAAAACTATTGTAACCAAGAGAGTTACCCGGATTGCCTTTTATAAGCCCTAAATCTCTCCTTCCATCAAGAAGAGAATAAATACCGTTTAACCTTCAAATTAACGTAGATGGTGGTTATAAAAGGAAAATAAAAGCAGTCATAAAATCCTTTAAAGAAATCCTTCAATGTGGGATAACCGATTGGATTGATGGTCATGTGGGCCACAGCATTCAGTCCAACATTAAATTGCAAAAGTCATCCTTATTCCCCTAACTCGGTTATGGGGCTCTCATGTCCGCAGGCAGAAACAAGTCAAAAACGACAGTGAGCTGTTGTTGTTTTCTTTCACCTAATCAACATGATCTGACATTGCATCAGCATAAATGATGTAGTTTTTAACAACAAATCAGTGGCCCAATCCTAGGCCCTAGACGCGCCTCTCTGAACACCTTCAGACTTCATTTGGGAGCTTGCCTAGAAATGTTTAGACGCCGTCTAAGGAAGACTTTCTTCTTCTTCTTTTGGGAGACACCTCTCCAATTTCCTCTTGACAGTCTAATTGTTATTTATGTTGGCTCTTCTTCGTTGTTCTTTTGGGAGGCATCTCTCAAATTCTATTTGACAGTGTTTTTGTTGATTCTATTGGCTTTTCATATCATATAAAAATCCTGTATTATCTTCCAAGAGGCTCCCTGCCCTTGTTGTTCTCCTTTTTTTTCTTTTTCTTTTTTCAATACAATTTTACTTCACAGTAAAAAGAAAAAAAAGTTTTAAATCGCAAATAGTACACATATTCAGCGAAAGTTCTATGAACAAAACAACTTCACATCCCACCAAGCCAATTCCCTGGCATCTTCGTCCCATACATATAGGCCTGTCAGTTTCACTTGTGCTGTCCAATTGGTGACTTCTTTAATGCATATGAAGAAAATGAAGCCTATGGGTCCACAAAAAACACCCTCCCTGCTCCCCTTCAATTTTCCTCAGTGGAAGCTTCACATGAAACTTCTTTATTATGGGCTTCTCTTGCTCCTTGGTCACTGGAGGTCCATCTTCTCGAGATTCACCTTGGAATCTGTGCTCTCACAAAGATAATCTGATTAATAGTTTCTTATTCTAGATTTATGTCTTTGATCCCCTTATAAATCAATTATGAACTGGTTAGCATTAAACATGGACTAATAAGTGATCCTTAGTTAGTAGTAACTATTATGTAGGTACTCAGTAGTAACTAAGTGCTAACAACTGCACACTAGGAAGTACATAGAACATGATTGATGATATCATGATACTACATACTCTATACATGCTAAACAGTACATATCTTGATTCTAACTATTTGACCATTAACATTTTATTAGATCTTAATATAACCGAGTAACTTAACATGAATATAGGTGAACGTACAATTACATTGTTATTGTTATTTTAAAATTATACAACAATACACAATTTGTATAAAATGAAGTGCACGTTACATACATTCATCTTAGTTGCTAATGAAAATAAGCATTAACTTTAAATATCTTTTGATATTTCTGGCATTTTTCATTTTCTTTTATCTCGTTTTAGGTTCACACGCCTATAGCTGATGTGCTTGTTACCCAACACTGAGCTCGCCACAAACAAATATATATATATATATATGAGTAATGCCCCTATACAAACTCCCCTTAACCTCGTGGGCCACCTACTGGTCCATCCGAGAGGACCATCCAAACCCACCCCTCCTATTTACACAGGTCCCGTCAGATTTTGATAGATCTGAGTGGAGTGAACCGTTGGATCTAGGGTCGATTTTATTATTTTCTATAAAGTCGTTAAACTTGTGGACCATAGATGAATGTGTTAGAGGTATTAAATTGAGATCAAATTTAATATCTAGGTTGGCTCCACTTGGGTCTTTCGATCCCCCCTTATTCCATGATTTGTAACTCCCAGGTGGGCCCCACTAGGTAGGCTTGTACCGTAAGACAGTATGGGTAGCTTGTAAGGGAGCATTACTTGTATAATAGGGGGTAGCTAAAGCTTAGGATAAGATAAGCTCAAGTGTGTGATGGGGCCCACTTGGGAATGGGGGGATTTCAATGACTCCCTAAGACCATCTTCTGTAAAAAAAATTCAGCTACAACCGTGGTTTCTATCATCTCCATCTGAGCCCCTAAAGTTTTATGGTCAATAGTCTATTCGGATCAATACGGAGTTGATCCAATGGTCTAGTATCCATCATTGATCATAGGAGGATGATGAGTTTAAATCCCCTTTTTATTTTCAAATTACAAAAGAGAGTCCAGTTTGCACACAAGAAACCGAGGCAATAGAAAGGAGGTATTGGTCCCCTCACTTCAATTGGTTTAATGAGCTTGCTTAGTTGCGTATATGGATCTTATCTATATATAAACATTAACATGTTTCCTAACAACTATAAAACATCGATTGCTTATACTTTTATTACGTAATGTAAATGAGAAACTATAAGAAAAGAGATAGACCTACTTAATGTAATAATGCCTTTATATATATATATATATATATATATGAGCTAGCACTCCTAAGCTGCAGCTTAGGATAAGGTAAGATGAGGTAATCTCAAGTGTGTGGTGGGACCCACATGGGGGTGAGGATGAGGGGATTTCAAGGACTCCTTGAGATCCTCCTTTTTGCAAAAAATAAGCCCCAACCGAGATTTCTATCATCTCCATATGGGCCCAAAAGTTTAATTGTCAACAATCTATTTGGATCGGTACACAGTCGATCTAATGATCCAGTAAATTTGGATATGATCGAAAGTTTGTGGACATGTGCAATTTAGGGGGGGTCATGTGTTTGGTCCACTTGGATGGACTAAGGATAGGCCCCACAAGCGTAAGCTTATGAGATTTTATTCTAAGCTGGTAGAAATCTCGGTTGGGGCTGATTTTTTGCAAAAAGGAGGATCCCAGGGAGTCCTTGAAATTCCCCCATCCCCACCCCATGTAGGTCCCCCAGGTGGACCCCACCACACACTTGAGCTTAACTTATCCTAAGCTTGAGCTTGGGAGAGAGAAAGAGAGAGAGCGCAACACATCGCCCGGGCATTTTTTAAGAGAAAACGTCATTCCTAGTTGAACCAATTGGGATACATGATGATCATGGCAGTCCATTGGATGGAAAGATCTATGTGAGACCTACGTATATGCTAAATCTTAAGTCCATAAGATCATCCTAACATTTTTATCCTTGCCCCTAAAAATTAATGATTTAGAAATATCATTTTATCATGATTTCAATCCAACGGTGAGGAAAAGTTGGATGAGTGTCAAACTTAGACTCATGACTATTCATTGAGGGGTAGTGTGTGTGTGTGAAAATGCTCGATTGACTCAACATGTGCCAGATGACAAAAAAAGAAAAAAAAAAAGATGACAGAAAAAGGGACGTTTTTAAAGTGGGGTGTTTTTTAGAATTTTCATATATATATATATATATGTATGGGGCCAGCTCTCCTAAGCTGAAGCTTACCTTATTCTAAGCTGAAACAGTGCTAGTTCCACAAATCAAGTCGATTATCATTGCTTTTTGCATGATGATCGTCTCTAAAATCAAAATAAATCCAATCAGAACTGGATTTTCCGGTTCCATCATGCAAAAAATAAATAAAATCAACTTTGATTTATGGAACCAGCACTATTCCACCTTATGATAAGATAAGCTTTAGCCTATGAGATCCCTGCTCTCTCTCTCTCTCTCTCTATATATATATATATATATATCTATATATATATATATAGAACAAGTGTAATTCTTGAAAACTTTCGATCATAACAAGGCTCCTGATATAAACTGGGCAGGGGTGTTGATTTAAAATTTAAGGTCTTCCTAAGTTGCTTAGTCTCTGCCTATTGGAGTTTCGCATAGAAGGAATCACTGAACCATATAAACAATGAAGTTAATGGCAGCACTTCAAATTTGGCCTGCATAGTAGTTTTCCCTACTTCCTTGGCATGAATCTTTTCCTCGAGTTTAGAGAGCTGTTCAATAAATAACACAATAAACTGTCTTCGGTCAATTGAATGCAGCTACTAAATTACATGATCCATTTAAAACTGAAGATGTACATTGGAGTAGTACCTATTCTACGAGGTTTTGGACCTAATGCAGGGAGGCTACTGTAAGTCACCATAGGATAATCAGAATCATCAATGTATTGCTGATAACCGGATGACATAGATGTCAAAGGAACCCAATATCTTGTTAGATGCAGATTGTAGTTAGAAAGGATACAATGAAGCACAATGAGAGAGTTCTTCAACTTTATTGAGTGTTCCTCGTTTCAGGGGCTTCAGATCTTTTATCTGATTCATTTTATAATAGATAAGAAGACGAGGTTTACAAGTAAAATCTACCAGGGACATGCGTAGATTCTCTCATATGAACAAGCAGTTGTACAGATAAATGTTGTGCTGAGATATCTTGCATTCAGTTTGACCCTTGCCATTGATGATCACCTGCTCCCTGAACGTGGGTCGACCTAGGATTTTTTGGTGCGATTGTCTAGACCAGATTGATTGGGTTAAGTCGCCCTAGGTTATTCGTTATAACAAGGGTATTTTAGGTATTTACTTGTAATCAGACTGATTATATAAATTGTTATTTTCGGTCTAGGGTTTTATGATCCAAAGGATTTCCAACTTTGAGAGAAAGCATTGCTGAGACAGTGAGAGAGTGAGAGTGTCTGTAATCCTTCGCTATTCTTAGTAAGTAAAAAGATTGTCTATGTGGACATAGCTCTCATTGGTTGAACCACAAAAATCTTGTGCATTTGTGTGTTTTTTGATCAATTTCTGTCTTTGTTTTTCCAACTGTAAAATCTGCAAAAAGAAAGGTCCACAGAGAAATAATGACTTGAACAAAGACAGCGCAGAAACACACTTTAAACCTTCAGCCGAAGAGAGATTGGTGGTGGAAGTTGGGAATCCAGACCACCTTCCAGATAACTGTTAAGAGAAATATAAATATGATCATATCACTAATACCACTAACAGAGAACTGGGAATTTAAAAGCATGCAAATTATCATATTCAGTTTAAGCAGGAAACTCTGCTGAAGAAAAATAGCTGTCAAAACCGTAGAATTACCAGCAGAACTTGGTGGGGCCAACACTTGCATTGCTCCCAATTGCCTGCCTGCAATTAAATGACACCCGTTGTTAGCAAGGGCAAAAGGCAGCTTGAAATAGGAAGCTAAAGTGAGTGACACATTTGAAACAGAAGTTTCCCTCTGTATGTTTCATCTTTTTTTCTTTTTCATTAAAGTCACAACCACATGTTTGGGGCTTGACTTAAAGGCTTCTCATTTCCAGAAACTGACTTCTTATTCTTCCCTTCACTACTCTGTTTTGTGAAACAACACACTTCATAAGTTTCTTCTGTTTCGAGTTCGATGAGAAAAAAGTGCACTGAGAGGCAACTACTATTAAAACAGACATTTTCTAGTAATGTGATCAAATGACACAAAAGCAGCAACCTCAAAGGCAGTTGAATTAAAGACAGTCATTTTCTAGTTATGTAATCAAACGACAAAAAAACTGCAATCTCAGAAGTAGTTGAATTTTGATTTCCTCATGAACAATCAATCTACCTCCAACTTCCTCCAAAAAGAATAGATTTGCTTCACTCTCTTACAATTGAGGTTCTACTAGATTTCCTAAACTCTCCTACAACTGAGGTTCCACTCCTGAATTCTCATCCAATTGTGCAGTCTCCACGTCACTATGAACAGACCTTTATTTTGTTCAAAGCTAAGCCTTCAGAGTCACATGCAATTGTCCAGACCGTTCATTAGGTGGGCCCTGAGATGAATAACCAGTGTACTTGGATTACAGAAAAAGTTGGAAAATCATACCATCCCAATCTTCTATTTCGATCATGGCCCCTCCATGTCGTGTTCTGATCGTGATAATCAAGTCTGGAGCGTGTCTATCAATGGTTTAGGTTTAGGTTATTTTTCATCGCGGCTAATCAACCGTATGCTTCTCCATATCAGTGTTGATCACAAAATGCCTATTTGTTTGCATAGAAATTGAATACACGAAAATTCATGCTATAAATGGTGAAAAATGATGACCCAAGGTCAATATACAAAATGACCATCAAATAACTTTTCCTTATAAAGGAAATTGAAATAAGAGAAGATGGGGAATGAATACCTAGCCATCAACTCGGCGATTTAGATCCCAGGAAATTCAAGGTCCCATCTACATAACTATTGCTGAAGTCAACGTCCACCCTTACTCCTAAACGGTCATAATTGCGGTCAAGCCCTCACTCCTAAACGGTCATAATTGTGGTCAAGGCCTCACCCTCACCATAAAACTATTGTTGTGCCGTTTTCTATCACCAACTAGTTTTGGAATAAGTGGTAGCTCAATGGGGTGCAAGATTCTACAAGTGGTATCAGAACCTGGTAAGTCGGGTGTTCGAGTTACGGGACTCGCGTTTTGCGAGTTCGCAGCAGGAGTTACGGCGGTTACTTCAATCTCATGAAGGCTCTTTAGAGGGAAGAAATCTCTCTAATAAAGATCTAAGGTTTAGAACGGTAAGAGATGCATTCTGTAATGAGGGAAAAATTGCCAGACCTGCCGCATGATGAGTTTGACAATTCTTCGGACGATCTTCAAATCTCTTGCATGTTGAAATGATCCATCTAAAAATTGAAGATTACAATAACCCCGAGTTTTGTCCATCCACATGAATTAGCCAACACTCAAACCCTTACAACTACCATATATGCTTCGCTCACCTTATGTCATTCACACCCCACCTCATAAATAATGTTTTGGTGGAGCTCATTCCTATGTATGCAATTTGTATGTAATCTAATACAAACAAGCAGGTCCTAAACCAAATTGGCTTCAGATGTGCCTAACAGGATGATCCAAAACTAAGAATGCTACAATGGGTCACATTAGAACCTCTCAGGTTATATAGATCTTAGCCATCCAATAGCGTTGCACATGGATGATTGCTGTTTTATTTCTTATCCGTCCATTTTCGGCCCACCAGTGTAATTTAGAAGATTTTCCACACGTGGGCATCCATTTTGTGCTCTTTATAGCAATGGTGCTGGATTTTCTATAGTGATCTAGTATCAGATGGCACATTATTTCAATGGTTGGGGATTTTAATAGATAAGTTTCACATCTGCAAATTAGAACTCAAGGCCCCCAGAGTAGAGAAAAGTTGCCTGGGAAAACTTAAAGGGTTATTATTGCTTTAGGGGGTTTAAACCCTGCTGCTTAAAGAGTTAATATTGATTTTATCAATGTGAGTTTCAGCCAAGAGCCTATAAGATCCTCGATAATGGTTTAGATATAGTAAACCATAAGTAGGGCAAGAGTTGATAGTAGCCCAAGCAAGCCCATGCCTGACCTCAGTGTAGCCCACTTTGTGCCTGATTTGGGTTCAACTTTAAACATGGGCTGGGCCCAAAGTAATCTTTCAGCTCAATCTATAAATAAGCTGGTTGACTAGCCCAAAGTTATGTAGCATAAATGGGCGTTCTACTTTCCTAAATGACCATATTTACTAAGTGGTCTCGGCCCATGAAACTTGTCCCACCCTATGCAAGGTTGTCATGGACACAATAATCGCTTAACTGAGAATGAGCTGGCTGGGGACCCTGCTTCTTACCTAACTTCCCAGTGTTCGGTCTCTAAGCTTTTCTTTCCACGCGAGCAGACTTTTTAGCTCTTTCCACTTTCCTACGGATGGGGTCTCATGGGTGCCTGCCCCGTTAGTTGAGTACCAAAAAAAAGGGCTAAACTTGGTAACCTGGCCTGAGAATCATATATGGACCATGGTGGACCCAACTCATCTACATCAGACTGGATAGCAGGTTGCCCTCCTTGATTATATTAGAAAGATCAGACCTGAAACGAAGGGACATTGGTCACCCTGAACCCCCTCCATTTACTGCCCTAGGACTTCATAAAGTACCTATGCAAGTATAATTGAAATTATGTAAGCAAGAAGTGAAATCTATGGATACAGTCGAGATCTTGCCACTGGAAAATGTCCACTAAGCGGATTCTTTTTGTTCCCATCTTTTATGTTTATTTCCAAATGATTGTAACCAATGAATGCTCAATGGCAAACATCCGTATGGTTTCTTTGTATTGAATATGAAGGAATCAGCAGGTCCAGATCTGTATACTGCAAATTATTAATCCTTGGTGGGCATTGGTTTGGTGATCATGACCATTAATCGCATGGCTCATTGTTGGAATATGTTGTGAAAATCTTACATATGGAAATCAATGAACGGAATAGAAATAGATGGTTGAGAACCAGAAGGTGTGAAAAAGAAACTGAGTACATTAATATACTCACTAGGCCTAATATCGAGATACCCAGCCCACAACATTTGGTAATAGGCTGGGCTCTGGGACTAATTTTGGGCATCTGAGTGGAGAACCAAATGTTTTAGGCCTATTTTCAATAGTGAATCCCACTGTTGATGTTTGGGCTGTGATTAGATCTTACGCTGCTGTCAACCTACACAACACAACCCTCCTTTGCCCGGGCTTTGACGGGCAATTAAAAAAAATGGCGGAGTTTGGATCCCACTGTTGATAATGTCTCTTAATCTACTAGCTTCCATCCCAAGTGGTGGGTCTCAACTCTCAATACTTGGCATTATAGTGGGAAACATTTAGTTGTGGGCCTAATTTTTAGGACACGGATCAGATATGGAAACCATGGTTCAATAACTAGAAAATGTGGTTCAGCTCGGAAAGCCTGTGCTGAGTTGATTTAGAACTGAATTTAGTCATTTTGTTATCAGTAACTTGAAAATTAAATTAATGAAAAGAAAGAGTACATTAAAGACACCACACACTAAGAGGAAAGCAAGAAGGAAACAAAAGTATAAGAGCTCATCATACGCAAAAGACCAAGCTACATAACATGAGCTACCAATCAATTAATCCCTTGCTTCGCTAGCTAATCCGCCATATCATTGGCCAATCTCCCTACATGGTTAAGCACCACTTGAATAGAAGAAGACAAATCCAACCAAAAAAAAAAAAAAAAGAATAGAAGAAGACAAAGCCTTAATTTCAGAAAACAAGAAATGAAACCCCGGATGTATAGGGAGACCTTTCAAATCCCTAAATCCCCATAAATTCATGCTCCCAATCCCAAGTTGCCCCTTCATGCTGGTCCATATCTAACAAGGAAACGGTCCGACGATTTCACAAAAATGACTTATCATATATCATTATATATGATACAACTGAATTTTAAGGGTAATTGGTCCAAATGTGATTGGACTCTGGCCCAAACTCAGACCCGAACATTAATGAGGCCCAAACCATGGACTGGGTTCTGATTATCCATTGGGTCTAAAAAGAGGATCCATATTCATTTCCCTTGATGAGGTTCTTGGAGTACCTGGGTAATTGGGGTTCATTGACATCCCTAGCTACGCCCTTGAAATTATATTATTGTTGGGTACTTGAAAGGAATTTCTACAGCTAGTCAAAAAGTCGCAATAAGACCTTCCCATACAAAAGGGTTATGCCACCGGCCATTGTGTCAACTACCTCCAAAAGCCAAGGCCAAAAATGAAGAAGCTTTTCCACATCAAACTTCAAAAGCATTCAAAGTATCTTTGGTCTATTCAATTGCTTTACATGATTTTTGAAGCTTGACTATTTGACTGGTTCTGGTGCTGCGACAAAACAATCATAGACCACATATGTGCCTTCTGTGATTTCTCCTATCAATCAGCACATAGGAGCAAAAGTTGGTGCTTATAAAAAAATCACTACAGGAGCAAGTTTGTGTATGTGGGCTCTCTACCCCAAAACGCCTTTAATGAGGGTCTTCATGTGGTCCAACTTGGATGATATAATTTGAAAGGGACATCATATTCTTTTGTATGACAGCTGAAGAATTCTAACCATTGGATCAAGGAACTGCAAAAATGTATCCGTAGATGTGAATATTTTTCCATTCTGGTTCTTCTATTGCAAAGGTCGCCCTTCTTTGGATGCTCCAATGCATTATAAAAGAGAAAAAAGATTGTTGTGGTGATGGTTGGCCTTTAGTGTCACGGAAGCTTTTATCGGCCGCTACAAATACTTGTATCAGCCATCTAGGATCAAACTCCCTTTATAAAGATAGGAGATAGAATACTAGAGATCAATTCCCACTAGTTTACTCCTCATGATTCGAGAACTGTGTATCAGGTAGGATCAAACTCCCTTTATAAAGACAGGGGATAGAATACTAGAGATCAATTCCCACTAGTTTACTCATGATTCGAGAACTAAGAATCACACACTGATCATGGAAATAGAAGATGGATGGTTTAAATCAACCTATATAAGATGAGTGGTTTCATTGATTTCCAACCCTAGTATCTCTATTTGTTCAATAATCTCAATGGGCAATTGAGGATATATAGAATAGAACGACTCTCCATGCTTGAGAGAATTTTTTTTTTTCCCTAATCCAATAGAGAAAATCTCAATTACTTAGACAACTATCTTTAAAGAGAGACATTAGGACATAAGGAAACCTAATAATCATTGAAATCCAAATATTTCCAAAAGTAATGGTTGTATGATCCGTCACTTGAGGCCCACCACATATGATCTCGCACGGGCCCCATGTTATATAATATTCTAACAGTGATGCATGCAGAAACATGCATGTCCAAATTAAGAGAATAACAAGCACCCACATAGTAGAGAAGAATTAATGTATTCACCATTGTGTGATAAATTCCTATTACTTAGCACGTCTCTGTCTATGATTTTCATATACGACTTGGATGCAACAGGGACACGGTAGAAATCAAAGGACATCGAAGTATGAAATATGAAATGATAGGACATAAAACATTCCCCATTTTGAAACACACGTGTATCAAAGGTATGGGTGCACAAAAAAACGGCTAAACTACTAAATCAATCCGCACAAAATAGAACCAGGTGGTTCGGATCGGTTTTGTAGTAGATCAGTTCGATTACAGTTCGGATTTACTTCAAACCATTCAGTTTGGTTCAGTTTGAAGGTGCGGTTAAACTGCTCAAATCGAATTGAACTGAACCAGTTACATAACTATATATTTTATAAAATATATAAATGAATATGAAAAATTACTTAAAGAAAGCTCGAACCTCCACTCCATTACTTAAAAGTCCAACGTCTCTCACCAATTGAACTGCCGTTTTTTTTATAAAAATAAAATAAAAACCAAAAAACCGTAACCGAACCGAATCAAACCGGTTCGGTTTGAGCACACGGGTGGTTCGGTTCAGTTTGAAAAAATAAAAAACCAATAGGTTCGGTTTGATTAGTGGTTTGCCCTCTAAACCGATTCAAACCGCCCATGTGCACACCTAATCAAAGATATCTAACTCTTCTCCACATCCAAAAAGGTCAAGCTCTTTAAAATCATTGCCTTGATCCTTCCTACTCTTTTCCACTTTAAGAAAGCAGTCACATCCTAATGTCAGAGTTATCTTCACCATCTATCTAATAGGTGAAGAGTCCACCTTTACTTAGTCTAATCCATTCACAACACTCCCAATAATACAAGCAATGGTCTAAATTTCTCTCCAACTAGAGTTATATATATTATTGGATTGATCATGTTTAGTAAATGTGGTGAAGCTTTTAAGACATATTGATAATCCAACAGTGTAAATTCCTTTAGTTGGAGTAAAACTTAAGACTTCATGCTATAAATGGTTTGAATCAAACAAAAGTTAGCTTCACGCGCGAATATAGAATCTTATCTTATGAAAAAAAAAAAAAATATGACCCTTTCCCTCTGAGTGATTTCCCAAACATGGGCCATTTTCACTTATAAAAAGTAGTATAGGCTGCCATTCAAATCCCCATCCAATAAAAAACCATATATTAAGTTAAAATTATAGTATAATATTTCAGACAAAAAGAGATCAAAAGTACATAATAAAAACAGAGTGGACTGAATAGCTCGGAATTGTATTCAACCAGTCAATTACGTGTGAATTGCGATGGAGTCAGATGTCGGATTTTAAAAACTAAAAAACTAAAGCATGAATTCCGTAATTCCTCCAGTCATGCATGACAGCAGGGAGCAGCACATGCAAGAAACAGTCAAGGAAGTGATTAGTGGTTTCTTTGCTTTTACTTTAATTTGCAAAGAGCTGTAACCATTGGCATTGTCATTGGAAAGTTGGGAGAAATACAAGGGAATCTCAGCCAATGACAGCAACATCTTTAGTTAGTTTCCTTTGGAAATATCTCTAAACTGTCTGTTGTTGTATTCAAGGTAATGTGAGAAACAAGGGAAATATTCTCTATCATTTTGGGTTATTCTCCAAGAGCATGTTTGGATTTCTTCCTTCTTGGAGAATGTTTTGGAGCACCGGCCTGGCCTGCAACTTAAGTCTTCTCACTTAATTATCATTTCCAAAACAAATAGTAATATTGAAAAGTTATGAGTTTAGACTATAACTGATTGTGAGAATTAAAGACTATTAGATAAAGGAAAAGTGATTTGCTACTGTTAAAAATGCACCAGCTAAAAATTAAAAAAAAAAAAAAAAAACTATCAAATATGTGGTTATCAACTAGACCCTTTTTACTGTAAAACTTTTTTTTTTCTATTTGTTCGTTTATTGACATTTAAACATCCTGAAGTAATTAAAAAAGAAGAAATACCATTTCTATTTTTAAGCCTTGATTATAAAATTCTATTAATAAAACTATTGGGAGAAAAACAAAATATCAGTATAGGATCTATAATACTCCGGCCCATGTTGGCACTAGTGATTTCCCAGGCCCCAACCCATTTAGTTATTTGGCCTTAAATACAGCAGCTCAAGGTTGGAAAACTCAGAATTAGAACTCAACTTGCCCAAGTCGTAGCAATTAACTTGACACGTGCGAGTCAATGTGGTCGATCGAGAGTCATTTTTCACTTAAGTTATTTTTAGAATATCTTGAAATAGATTATTTTATTTTTAATTTGAGATATAAATTAATTCACTTGCATTCATGATAATAAATCTAAAACTAATAAATTTCTATATTCAAGAAATATTAAAAAGAAAGTGAGAAAAAAAACTTTTAAAAGAAGATCCTTAGTACTTTTTTTTCATAGATACTAAGCTTTCCAGAATTTGACTCAACGCCTTGTCCAAAATGAGACGACTTGGATGAGTCACAAGTCAACTCAATAAATTTTCAGACCACAGCTCAGCTTTAATAAATTCACATCGCACTTGGTCACCACTTGAGGTGACCAAGCTCATGACCACTATTATTTTAAAAATTGTTTGAAATCAATTTGTATCACTTGACACTTGAAGACAACCCACTCACGTGGGCAAAAGAACCCTCACACAAGAGAAGGCGGGGTACCTAGGGTTTGTACCCTGGGCAAATAAATTTCCATTTTGTAAATACTTCAAAAATGATCTTTTAAAGAAAAAGAACTTAAACAAATTGAAATATCAATCCATAATTGATATATGAGCAAATACCTAAATATCTTGACATTGGCTTGTACAGGGGTTACTTATTTGTTTGTGATGATTTATATATATATATATATATATATATTCACATATGTAAATAGAGATTATGTGTAATGGTTATGCATTATTCATGTTTGTTTGCAACCACTTACGTATCCCAATTGTATATCAGTTCTGAAAATCTGCCCATTTTCAAACCAAAATTTGCGCACCTCAACATATGGTAAACTGTTATGCATCAAATTGATGCCTGTTATGCATTAGATTTATGCACGGTGTAAAGAGGCACGTGCTGTAATGAAAAAATGTGGAATAATGCCCATTGATTGCATCATTTTTTTAATTCCTATCGGCCCCTGAATCATGATCCAAACCATTCATCTTCTTTAGAAGGCCAAAAAGGCTAGGGGGTTTCGAATTTTAAGTCTTAACTAATCAAAGGTTTTGAGTGATTTGAAAGAAAAAAAAAACATTATATCTGCTTTTCTGGACTTTCGTGGGATCCTAATTCATGATCCAAACAGAAGGCCAAGAATGGCAGGGGCATCAAATTTCACAATCTAATTGATCATGGATATTGATACCTTTGTGAAAAACAATAAACTATTGGATAGATCCAGTGAAAGTGATGTGATTTTCACATCCGATGTATGGCTATCCAACGTTTTTAAATTTCTCAATACTATCTACCCCTAAATCAAGATATGAGCCATTAATCCTTTTTAGAAGGCCAAAAAATGGCTAGATGGTGAGATTTAAGGTCTTTATACATAATGGATTTTGAGAGATTTGCAAAGAATTCTAAACCCTTAGATATGCTCTTTTGGACTTCTATGGGATTGTGCCCCTAAATCACAAGCTGAATTATTTATCTTCTTTGGAAGGGTAAAGAAGGTGAAGGGGCCAAATTTCAAGCATGGGTTCTTTATGGGTTTTTAGAAATTTGTAAAAATGGTGAAGCATTGGACATGCTCAGATTCACATGCAGAGGGATGTGAGAATGACAAGAAAAAATGGAATGTCTTTCATTAGTGTATTGTTTGCCAATGTAAGTGATTCACATGTGGACCATGTTTACTCATGATATGCATCGTTTTCACAAAAAACAAATGACGTTTAGGAATTTTGTCGTATGAAACATTAACACAATGTGTACGTAAGGCCATTTACACACCTAATGAGTGTGAAGATCTTGTGTGCATAAAGCCATGTACACACCTAAATCAGCACAAAAGTGATTTACCCCTTACAAAAATCGCTAGTACAATATCTCACACGGTGATTACATTATTGTGGGCCACATCAACCACCTTTGTTTTTTTTCTCGGTGGGCTTCAAACTTGCAATCCAAACAGTTCTTGTTTATTGAAGTAATAAGCCCCACTACCTTAAAGCTAATTATTTTAAATTTTCACAGAATTTGGGTTATTTGTAGAAAAACCCCAACCTATAAATTTAATTTTTTGCACTTTTATGGGCTCCTGTTTCATGATCCAATCCGTTCAATTTCCTTATATTAATGGTAGACGTCAAGACATACAGTTTCATATCATAATTTTTCCTGGATTTTGAAAAAGTTATGGAAAAGTCTAAAATATCTAAATACATCTAAAACCGTTAGATATACTCATTTACCCGAGTTAAAATGGTGATTTTGACAAACATGATAATGTGTTTCACTTGTGTGACAATTATTTGATGTCTCCATATTGACCATTTACATATATAAAATTCATCTTCTAACCCGTGTATAAAAGTCCTACGGCCCCTTTTGTCCTATTCGATTGCAAACATTTTTTACAAGAAATCCCTCTCTCTGGAATTCCTACCGGTAACACTAGTGCAGTATATCTTCAAATGGCCTATTTGAATAAAGAGAATTCTCTTAATTGACATTCTAAATGACACTTTACCAAAAGAAAAAATGACACTGTTATTTGCAAGATTTTCAGAAATCCAGTATTTGAATAGACAACTCCTTAATATAGCCGAATTCCCCTTGAAGTACCACATTTGAAGCTGCCCAATAGAAATCGTGAGATGCATGCAAACACACACGGTCGAGTCCCTATACGATGATTTGCCCTCGGACACGTTGAGACTATCAAGGCAACTGTTATTCTTTCTAGCGTGGGGTCATGTGAGAAGATTCTAATATCCTCTGACAATCATGTAATATAAGACACGTAAAGGAGGCTTTCTGTCCTTCTCTTGCCTATTAAAACATCTGAAATCTCAAAGCATTGAATCTGGGATACTTGTGTATGGTAGTTATGCCTCTTGCAAGCAAACTTCCTTTTCTTTTTAATGAAGTTTGCTTTCATAAAGATGTTCAAAGTCTTATAAAAACTGTAAGGTCTTATACATAGATAATATAATAATATATAATGTTAATCTCAAGAAAAAATTCAAAAATACAAGGTTTTTTTATTTGGGGTTTTAAGGAATTTCAAATTTTTTGTTTTTCAAAATCAACATCAACAAGGATCCAATGCTAGCCCAAAACTTATAGTTTAACTTCTTCTTAAAAAAAAAAAAAAGGTCTATCCATAATGGTACTCTAATGGATGAGTTCCAAACATTTTAAGTTTTGGGGGGGAATCCAATAAAATGGGTATCCATCATGGCTGGAATCTGCATCCTTTGAGTGAAGATTTTGGTCAAGTTTTAACATTTTGGGGTTGGAACTATTTTTGCAAGGAGACATTGTTAATGGAAAAATAAAAAATAAAAAAAAGGTTTCTTGGTAGGCTATTAAAAGAGCCTCAGAAGTTAAATACCTTATTATGACTCTAAGTAATATCGGGTGTGTGAGCATAGTAGCCCTACTATGCTAGAATTTTTTGTTGTTAAATAAATGCATTAAAAATAAGAGTGAAGGATCGTCAACCTAACCATTTGATCAACAACCCACATGCTTTCAAAATGAGTGTATAGGCGATCCAATGGTCTAGTCCTTCATATGAGTGCCAAACTTGGGATTAGTGACGGTAGGAAATCGTGTGGCCAGCATGCCACGGGTCCCACATCAGATCAAGCACTGATTCAAACAGAAAATATAATCCCACTTAATATAAAACTTAATCTGGTCCCACTAATAAAACTCTCAATAGGATTAGTAGATGTGAGTTTTTTTGGAGAAGAAGTCTATAGTAATAAATGTGACTCTTTGGTAATTGTCTATATAAGATAAGGGAGCCCTAGGTTGGGATTATTCCATCTACAGGAGAGACAAGAGGTGAAGAGATCCGCAGATCTTCTCAATCACCGGAACACATAGATCTCCGCCACATGTCAGAGTCTTTGTAATCAAATCTATCAATTTGTATCAGAGTTTGGTACCGTGCATTTTGACGGTTTTGATCGCAAAGTCACATTTTAGACCGGAGTAGATCTAAGGTTTGCTTCAGACCCAGACCTCCTTTGTGTCTCTCAGCAACTAGTGGGAAGGAAGAAGAAGACTTGCGTATAATGTTGGAAAGGTCCAGTGTGCATCATCTTGTGTGCTACATTGAAGGGAACAATCACGTCATTCATCTTGGCTTTCTGCTGGCTGCTGGCTTTATTTTATTCCAAAAGAGGAAGGGGAGAATTTTTTTTTTTTTTTGCTTTGCTTTTGAAAAGCAACAGACGCAGGACGGCACTTTTCCATTATCGGGTTTCGTGGGCCATCAGAAGAAGAGGAGAGAAGCCAGCACCTTTTGCCATTCGTTGCCTTTCATCTCGCCTCGGTTTAGGCACGTACTTCTCCTCTTGGGAAACGGCTTGGTACAGTGGGCTGACGCACTGGTGCAAGCGTAACGCAGGCTCGACACACGTGTGACGTCAGAAACGACTCAGGGACCGTACGGCTGACGCAGGAAAGGTGGTTTTTTAACCGTCAAAACTTCGCACCGCGATAGCTTGAGCCTCGGGACTCTGACCGTGGTTACATGGAATCATTGCGAGCAGATCTACGCCGTAACAATAAAAGGAAGATGATCCAGCGGTTCAAAGAAAAAAGGGTGATTTTTCTAATTTAACGGTAAGTGGTATCTGAACATCTTTTTCAATTCGGTAATTATATCTTCAAAATCAGCGTTGCATGATCTTGCTAAGGCTGATATTTTTAACAACAAAAACTTAGCCGTATGGAAGCGTCAGATGGACGCATTGCTGCACTTTAACGGATTAACATATGTGATTGAATCTGATTCGATCTCCAAACCCGCTGACGATGCCCCTAAGGAAGATCATGATGTGTATGAACAATAGATATTTGATAACAAATCAGCGATGCATCTTTTGATTGGATTCATATCCAGCGATTTGGTAAAGCTGTTTGAGCACTTTAACACTACTAAAGAAATCTATGACTATACTATGGACAAATATGATGAAACGTCCAAATCTCACTTAATTGAGGCATTCAGCGCATATGTTAACTATAAGATGCCAGAGGGATCATTTATAAGGGATCACATTGATCAAATGACGGTCTGATATAGTAACCTAACAGCCTTGGGAAAGGAAATGGACGAAGATTTTCAAATCATGTACTTGCTGATGAGTCTTCCACCTTCGTGGGAGAATGTGTCTCAGACTCTTAGCCTCCAAAAGGGTGCAACACTCAGTAAGGTTGAAGCTAAATTGGTTGCTGAAGGAAAAAGGCAGGCCGCCCGCGGTATAACACCTACAAACTCTGTCATGATTGCTAAAACTAAGAATAATAATGATGCGTTAACTGTCAATATGAAAAAAAAAAATTCAAAGGCAATAAAAAACGGAAAGGGCCTAAGAATGCTATTTGCTTTAACTGCGGGAAGCCTAGACACTTTAGTTTTAATGCAGAAAGAAAAAGGGAGAGAATAGCCAGCAAGGTAAAGTGGCCAATGAATGCGGTGATTATGTTGAGATGGTCACAGAGTCCATGATGGTGGACACCTATGACAAGAATTGATGGATTGACTCAGTAGCCATGCACCGGGCACATATCAAGAACCAAGGCTAGATTTGTTGAATTCCAAAAGATGAAACCGGGAGATCAGAGTAATTACATAGGGAATGATACATTCTGTGATGTATTGGGTGTAGGGGAAGTCAAAATTCCTTTATCAATTGGAAATTTCATGTATCTCTCCGATATTTTCTTTGCTCCAGCTATGAGGAGTGTCATCTCTGTGAACTAGTTGGCTATGAATGGATTTGAACTCAGATTTAAAGATAAGGAGGTTGAAATTAGCATGCGCAGTCAAGTTTTCGTCAATGGTTTTCTTTTTGATAAATTGTATTTGCTGGACATTCTTAATGATGAAATAAAATATAGTTCTCATTATTCTGTGTGTGTGAATGTGTGCATGGATGGTCTGGCAATGTTATGGCATATGAGATTATGGCACATTAACAAAAACAGAATAAGTAGAATGGTTAGGGATGGACTCTTACCAGATTTAGGTAAAGCGGAGTACCCTATATGTGAACCATGTCTAAGTGGAAAAAATGGTCAAGAAACCATTTCCAAAAGAAACTAGAAGTTCAGAAATCTTGACCATAATTCATTCTGGTATTTGTGGACCATTGAATGTCCAAAATATAACTGGGGAGGACTATTTTATCACATTCATTGATGACTATAGCATATATGGTTATGTGTACCTGATTAAACACAAACATGAGGCCTTAAAAATATTTCAAATATATGCTGCTGAGGTCCAAAATCAAGAGGGCAAGAAAATAAAACGGATTAGATCCGATAGGGGGGGTGAATATACCTCAGAACTATTTAAAGAATATTGTGTACGTGAGGGCATCATTCATGAATATTCGATTCCATACACCCCACAACAAAATGGCGTGGCTGAGAGGAGGAATACGGCCTTAATGGATATGGTAACATCAATGATCAGCCACGTGAGACTTCCGCTGTTTTTGTGGGGAGAAGCATTAAACATTACACAATATATCTTGAACAGAGTACCCTCCAAAAGTGTGCCCAAGACCCCGTATGAATTATGGGCTGGTGCCAAACCAGAATTAGAACATGTAGGAGTTTGGGATCCTGCTACCATCACAAGAAAGATATAAACTGCAAGCAAAAACGAAGAAAAATTGTTCTTTCGTTGGCTACCCATTACATTTTAAATGATATTATGTGTATGATCACGATAACAGGATAATCATGGAATGTCGAGATGTGTTATTCCTTGAGGATCCGACAGTCAGTCTTAGAGTAGAACCACAATGTGTGAAATTATATGAAATCTCTAAGGGCAAGGGGACTCACGCAAATGGGGGTTCCGATGTAAAGGACGTTGGACATAGAGTTCCTAGCTATGGCCCACTTGAGGTGATTGAACAACCCGATGAGCCGATTGGTAGGCCGCTTCGGGTGAGGAAACAACCGGCATATCTAGATGATTATTGCAGTTTATTGGAAACCGTGCAAGATTTGGATCCAAACTACTACTCTCAAGCGACCAAAGCGCAAGATGCACAGTATTGGTTAGAAGCTGTGAGAGAGGAGATAGAATCAATTAAAAAAACCAAGTATGGCAATTGGTTGATCTTTCAAAAGATCGAAAAGCTATTGGATGTAAATGGGTTCTTATAAAGAAACTAAAGTCGGATGGATCCTTATATAAATATAAAGCACTGCTAGTATCTAAGGGTTTCACACAAGTGGAAGGAATAGATTACGAGGAGACGTTTTCGCTGATCGTAAAATTCCAATCCATACGAACCTTAGCAACATTGGTAGCATGTCGTGACCTTGAATTGCACCAGATGAATGTGAAAACTACATTCTTGAACAATGAATTAGAAGAAGAAATTTATATGAAACAACCCGAGGGGTGTGTGGTGCAAGGTCACGAGGACAAAGTGTTCAAACTCAATAGGGCACTGCATGTATTAAAACAGGCCTCGAGACAATGGTATAGAAAATTTCACAATGCCACAAGTGAAATAGGATTTGTCCCCAATAATGCAGACACATGTTTCTATATTAAACGTAGTGGAAGTAGTTACTTATATTTGTCATTATATGTGGATGACATTTTGATCGCTGGTGATCAATTGAAAGCCGTAAATGAAATCAAATAATGGCTAAAGTCAAGATTCAAAATGAAAGACATGGGTAAGGCAGAATATGTCCTTGGCATTGAAATAACCTGTGATCGTCCTAATAGGCTATTGACTTTATCACAGGGATCCTATTTGGAAACTGTGTTGAAACGGTTTGATATGGTTATGTGTAAACCAATTGACACTCCCATCTGCAAGAGCATAAAATTGTCAAGCGATCAAAGACCCACAAACGAGCAGGATAAGGAAGTGATGAAAATGAAATCTTATGCTTAAATTGTGGGTAGCATCATGTATGCGATGCTATGTACGAGACTAGACCTTGCAGTCACTGTGGGTCTCATAAGCAGATTCCTAAGTAACCCAAGATTACAGCATTGGTATGTGGTTAAGAGGATTCTGCGGTTCACCAAAGGAACAGTGAATCTTTGCCTATGTTATCAAGGTGAAGTCCTGGAACTGTGCGGCTACTCAAATGCAGATTGGAACGGTGATTTAGACTAGAGAAAGTCAACAACTGGCTATATGTTTACCCTCGGAGGAGGTGCAGTTTCTTGGGGCAGCAAGAAACAGACCTTTACGGCTATGTCAATAGCCGAAGCAGAGTATATAGTCTGCAGTACAGCAGTCCAGGAGGCTCTTCGGTTAAAATATTTCCTAACTGATTTGGGGATAATTGGAGAAAAAAAGCTTATCCAAATCAACGTAGATAACACATTTGCTATATCCATGGTGAATGAGCAAAAGTTCAATAGCTGATCAAAACATGTTAAGATAAAGTATCATTTCATCAGAGAAAATGCTAAAAAGAATTATATAGAAATTTTTTATATGCCTTCAGAGGAATTGATGGTTGATGCTCTCACCAAGGCTTTGCCTGCAGAGGTTTTTACAAGGCATGTGATGCATATGAGACAGAGATATGTTTGATGTACATGGCATTCGTGCCAAGTGGAAGATTGTAGAAAATTGTGTGGCACGCATGCCACGGGTCCCACGTCAGATCAAGAAGGGCTGATGCCAATAAAGAATACAATCTCACTTAATGTAAGACTTGATATGGTCCTACTAATAAGACTCCCAATAGGATTAGTGGATGTGGGGTTTCTTGGCGAATAAGTCTTTAGTAAGTATGACTCTTTGAGACTTGTCTATATAAGATGAGGGAGCCCTAGGGGTTGGATTATTCCATCCATAGGAGAGATAAGAGGCGAAGAGATCCACAAAGCTTCCCAATCTCTGTAACGCATATAGATCTCCGGCCTCGTGTCAGAGTTTCCGCATCCAAATCCATAAGCGACTGTAGGGGATCTCTATTTTATAATCCCTTGGGTGGATCATTTGGTGGGCCTAATAGGTGTGATGCTCATAAGGAGCACTGGTGCTCGGCAAAAGTTTTTCCTTCAACCACTTTTTTTATTTTTCACGTTAGTATTATGAACATGCGTTATTTCCATAAGCAAATTAGTGCAAACAAGTGACCCCAAGGTCACACTTGGAATCGAGTCCTCGAGAGTTCCTCACTATTTTTTCACAAAATTGGAAAAAAAAAATGTTTGACAATTGTAAATCCATGAAGCATTGGGCTACTAGAAATCCTCAATTTTAGGATATGAAAATTCTTGTTTTGCGAACGGTGCATTCATACTAATTTTCTCAACTATACAATACACACTAACATTAATGTAAAATCCTGAACTATATAAATCTTCGGTGAAGAATCTTTGTTCCAAAGATAATGAGGAATCATCAAATCTATTGATTCCTTGTTTGTCATTTACGGTGTCCTAAAGATCTCGATCTGTTAGAATTATAGTCTTATTCTTTGTTACATCACACGCACATTTTTGTTGGAACTTAGGAAATATCATGACATTCAGTGCGGCCTACCAAGATTAAGCTGCTGACATATCATGATCCTCGATATTTAAGTAGAGATAGATGGAGGACCCTGCCATTATATGTATTTTTCAGCCACAAAGAAGGTCACGTTCAAAACTTTTCTTTCTTGCTTTCGGTATTAATGAACACCATAAATGCATGTGTGGTAGGATTTTGAGTTTGAGGGTTTGGAATACACTAATGGCTAAATCCTTTTTTTAACTTCCAATTGACATTTGGGGTTTTAACATTTTAATTTTCTTTAAATTCAGTTTTTCTAATTTAATGACTGAAACTCAAACAAAGTCGCTTGACTCTAGTCAATATTTTTTTCAAAATTTGTTTGGCTCAGTTCCCATGATATTATGAGATTTATCATTTTTTTATAATACACTTTTTGTAACCAGTAAATAAATTTATTTTTTATAGAACACAAAAAAATGACATTTGTGAGAAGTAAATACACATCTGACCACCGTTTCTCAAGTTCTATCATTTGAAGAAAGAATTACATAGATAATGCATAAAGGACATGATATCATGGGATTTATCAATTTTTGTTACATACACTATTCTCATGATATCATGGGATTTGAGGCAAAAAAGCTTAAAAAAAATATTGACCAGAGTCAAGCGGCTCTAGTGACATTATTCAAACTTCAATGATGAAATTGGAAAAATGGGTTTTTTAGGATGATTAATATGTCAAACCCCTTTCATATTTTACTGAAAGTGAAAAACTCTTGTTTTTTATAATGGAAATCCTAAAAAAGCCAATGATCAATTCACCTCCCAATTTGGCGTTGATCTTAATTTCACTTACCATTGTATTTAATTGCAAAAAATATGCAAGATATGCATCATTGAATCAGAAATTACAGTTAGAGCTGCCATATTATATTAATTTCAATGTTGTGCAACAAAGAAAGGAGAAAGGAGAGAGTGCATGTTGTGGACTTAAAAAGAAAGGATATAATTAAGAATACGATTACAGAAGAGGAGAATTATAGATAGGTCAAAAATAGGGAAACCAAAACGTTTTGGGACTATTGACATTTGATTAGATTGATATTGGATCTACCTTTAATTCACATCAAGATCTATTAATCCCCCCATCTTCATTGATTGCCATGCATCTAGTTGGGCCAATAAGAGGAGGCATAGACGACGCATGGAAACAATAAAAGAAGATGTCTCCCCAAACAAATAACCTAGAATCTTCATGGAGAAGATAAAAGCAAATGTCAAGAAAATTTAGGAAGAAAAACAGATGAATCATACTGAGTTTTCAGTACAATGCTTTATATAGAAAAATAACAACTCGTAATTTGACTTGGCTGTTATTTACTGAAAATAATGAAAGTGTTTATGTAGACTCTAAACCAAAACAAAATGCATAAATAAAGTTTTAAAGGACAAATAATATATAAAGTCCAACTAGATTTAAAAACCTAAAAATCTAAAAAGAAGCTTAAGTTTGACCACTTAAATGATGAAATGTTGCCCGAAAAAGACCACTAATTACTGCCCTAGTAATTTACCACCATAACAACTTTCCAATGGTATAAAATAATTTAGAATAAGGTGATCGGATCAAAGTTATGGGCGTGAATATTGGCCCTGCATTTGGCCTACAAATCAATTTCTCTTGCTATTGATGCTCAATATAATCATCAATGACTAGTTCTAACTTCTACATCAAGAAAAGACACTATCCTTTTCTTTAATAATGTCCATGAATTTAGAACTTGATCTTTATTTAAGTGACTATTATTGGTTAAATTTTGTTTGTATCTTATTTATAGGCTATCATGCTCTCGTGGACCACTAACATGGAGTTTGTTTCACTAGTTGAGCACTCTCATTAAAAAGCTTATAAATTGTAGTAGTGCTAAGAAGAGTGGAACTTTCTATTAGTTCACAATGTATACGGAAATGAGGGTTTGTGATAAACATATTTTTGCACACGTTACCCAATCTCATCTGCATCCATCATCTTCATTAAATACACAATTAAGCTTGGACAATCATTTTTATCAAAGGAAAGGCCATAGGATGGCCTCCTATAGATTTTCATCCTCAGTCCTTTTCTCTAGGTCCAATCTACATAAAGGTGTCACCTTGAAACCTTAGGAATTTAAATCCTGAATTATACTCACCACTGAATTAAATTTCATGAAAATTATAATTTAAAAAAATCATTAAACCTTAAATTACTTAAATCAGTTGTTGTAATAATCTGATTGAGATTATTTTCCCCAAAGTTAATATTCACAACGAGACCTCTCCAAGACCCTATCCCTTCATGATTGACATGTATCCAAATCTATCACACAAGAGGCTTCGATGTTTGCCTCTCATACAAGCTTTGTTAAAAAACTTTGTTAAACTTACAACCCGCTTATCATCAAGCCAACCTCATCATACTTAATAACCGCACCGTGAATTGAAAAAATATTCTAAATTATCTTTACTCTTTGTTCAGATTTCACAAATATTGCAACTTAAGAAATCCTTAAACTTGATCTGATTGATATGAATTTTGCACAAAACTATATCCAAAATGAGACTTTTTTTATCACACTATTCTTTTTCTTTAAAGCTGAATGTTAGTTAAAAAAAAAAAAAAACCCTCAATTTTGGCCTTAAGAGAAGCCACATCAACTTTTTGGGGCCCATTTGTGAATGTGCCCTTTTAAAAGCACATAATATTTGCCTTTTCAATAAAAAAGCGTCTCTTGGGTTATATATGTGTTTTTTTCAATAAAATGTATCTCTTGAGTCCATTTGTATGGATGTGACCCAATTCAAAGGGATGCCTTCCAATTCTATAAACTAAGGTTATTTTCAAAGTTTTGATATAGTATTCGAAATGTGCAGAAATTTATATGAATTCTTTATTTTAAGATGAAACATGTATGCTAATGTGGATTAAAAGAAGAAATGTTTCGTTTTCATATTCTTTTTATTGATTTGAATTTTTTAATTATTTTGTTAGATTCACATGAAAGGGATATTAGTTTTAATATATTATTCAGGTAACATGAGACTTAATTTGTACATCGCAAGGCCTTCATTCTAGTATCCAATGATTGATAAGTATTCACCATGAGCTTAAACTTTTACCACTCATGCCTTACATGAGAAGGCAACAATTTTAGCATCATATGGAACCCACCTATCATCAACCCCCACACCCCTACCTCATTTATATATCTGAGTAGGTGGAAGAAACTTTGCAAAATTCACTATATCATGAGAAATTTTATGATTTTTTTTTCATGTGGCCCCCCTAAAAATCTTTAAATAAAAACCCAAAGAAGATTTCTTGGTCCCTGCCTTAAAATGAAAACAAACTCCCCACAATCCGTTAATCATGTTTCTTGTGAGCTGATTGGAACCACCTAAGCCATCTTGGATTTCTCCAACGCCTGCCTCTTTAAAAGGTCAAGCTCTTTAAAATCATTGCCTTGATCCTTCCTACTCTTTTCCACTTTAAGAAAGCAGTCACATCCTAATGTCAGAGTTATCTTCACCATCTATCTAATAGGTGAAGAGTCCACCTTTACTTAGTCTAATCCATTCACAACACTCCCAATAATACAAGCAATGGTCTAAATTTCTCTCCAACTAGAGTTATATATATTATTGGATTGATCATGTTTAGTAAATGTGGTGAAGCTTTTAAGACATATTGATAATCCAACAGTGTAAATTCCTTTAGTTGGAGTAAAACTTAAGACTTTATGCTATAAATGGTTTGAATCAAACAAAAGTTAGCTTCACGCGCGAATATAGAATCTTATCTTATGAAAAAAAAATATATATGACCCTTTCCCTTTGAGTGATTTCCCAAACATGGGCCATTTTCACTTATAAAAAGTAGTATAGGCTGCCATTCAAATCCCCATCCAATAAAAAACCATATATTAAGTTAAAATTATAGTATAATATTTCAGACAAAAAGAGATCAAAAGTACATAATAAAAAAAGAGTGGACTGAATAGCTCGGAATTGTATTCAACCAGTCAATTACGTGTGAATTGCGATGGAGTCAGATGTCGGATTTTAAAAACTAAAAAACTAAAGCATGAATTCCGTAATTCCTCCAGTCATGCATGACAGCAGGGAGCAGCACATGCAAGAAACAGTCAAGGAAGTGATTAGTAGTTTCTTTGCTTTTACTTTAATTTGCAAAGAGCTGTAACCATTGGCATTGTCATTGGAAAGTTGGGAGAAATACAAGGGAATCTCAGCCAATGACAGCAACATCTTTAGTTAGTTTCCTTTGGAAATATCTCTAAACTGTCTGTTGTTGTATTCAAGGTAATGTGAGAAACAAGGGAAATATTCTCTATCATTTTGGGTTATTCTCCAAGAGCATGTTTGGATTTCTTCCTTCTTGGAGAATGTTTTGGAGCACCGGCCTGGCCTGCAACTTAAGTCTTCTCACTTAATTATCTTTTCCAAAACAAATAGTAATATTGAAAAGTTATGAGTTTAGACTATAACTGATTGTGAGAATTAAAGACTATTAGATAAAGGAAAAGTGATTTGCTACTGTTAAAAATGCACCAGCTAAAAATTAAAAAGAAAAAAAAAACTATCAAATATGTGGTTATCAACTAGACCCTTTTTACTGTAAAACTTTTTTTTTTCTATTTGTTCGTTTATTGACATTTAAACATCCTGAAGTAATTAAAACAGAAGAAATACAATTTCTATTTTTAAGCCTTGATTATAAAATTCTATTAATAAAACTATTGGGAGAAAAACAATATATCAGTATAGGATCTATAATACTCCGGCCCATGTTGGCACTAGTGATTTCCCAGGCCCCAACCCATTTAGTTATTTGGCCTAAAATACAGCAGCTCAAGGTTGGAAAACTCAGAATTAGAACTCAACTTGCACAAGTCATAGCAATTAACTTGACACGTGCGAGTCAATGTGGTCGATCGAGAGTCATTTTTCACTTAAGTTATTTTTAGAATATCTTGAAATAGATTATTTTATTTTTAATTTGAGATATAAATTAATTCACTTGCATTCATGATAATAAATCTAAAACTAATAAATTTCTATATTCAAGAAATATTAAAAAGAAAGTGAGAAAAAAAACTTTTAAAAGATGATCCTTAGTACTTTTTTTTCATAGATACTAAGCTTTCCAGAATTTGACTCAACGCCTTGTCCAAAATGAGACGACTTGGATGAGTCACAAGTCAACTCAATAAATTTTCAGACCACAGCTCAGCTTTAATAAATTCACATCGCACTTGGTCACCACTTGAGGTGACCAAGCTCATGACCACTATTATTTTAAAAATTGTTTGAAATCAATTTGTATCACTTGACACTTGAAGACAACCCACTCACGTGGGCAAAAGAACCCTCACACAAGAGAAGGCGGGGTGCCTAGGGTTTGTACCCTGGGCAAATAAATTTCCATTTTGTAAATACTTCAAAAATGATCTTTTAAAGAAAAAGAACTTAAACAAATTGAAATATCAATCCATAATTGATATATGAGCAAATACCTAAATATCTTGACATTGGCTTGTACAGGGGTTACTTATTTGTTTGTGATGATTTATATATATATATATATATATTCACATATGTAAATAGGGATTATGTGTAATGGTTACGCATTATTCATGTTTGTTTGCAACCACTTACGTATCCCAATTGTATATCAGTTCTGAAAATCTGCCCATTTTCAAACCAAAATTTGCGCACCTCAACATATGGTAAACTGTTATGCATCAAATTGATGCCTGTTATGCATTAGATTTATGCACTGTGTAAAGAGGCACGTGCTGTAATGAAAAAATGTGGAATAATGCCCATCGATTGCATCAATTTTTTTAATTCCTATCGGCCCCTGAATCATGATCCAAACCATTCATCCTCTTTAGAAGGCCAAAAAGGCTAGGGAGTTTCGAATTTTAAGTCTTAACTAATCAAAGGTTTTGAGTGATTTGAAAGAAAAAAAAACATTATATCTGCTTTTCTGGACTTTCGTGGGATCCTAATTCACGATCCAAACAGAAGGCCAAGAATGGCCAGGGCATCAAATTTCACAATCTAATTGATCATGGATATTGATACCTTTGTGAAAAACAATAAACTATTGGATAGATCCAGTGAAAGTGATGTGATTTTCACATCCGATGTATGGCTATCCAACGTTTTTAAATTTCTCAATACTATCTACCCCTAAATCAAGATATGAGCCATTAATCCTTTTTAGAAGGCCAAAAAATGGCTAGATGGTGAGATTTAAGGTCTTTATACATAATGGATTTTGAGAGATTTGCAAAGAATTCTAAACCCTTAGATATGCTCTTTTGAACTTCTATGGGATTGTGCCCCTAAATCACAAGCTGAATTATTTATCTTCTTTGGAAGGCTAAAGAAGGTGAAGGGGCCAAATTTCAAGCATGCGTTCTTTATGGGTTTTTAGAAATTTGTAAAAATGGTGAACCATTGGACATGCTTAGATTCACATGCAGAGGGATGTGAGAATGACAAGAAAAAATGGAATGTCTTTCATTAGTGTATTGTTTGCCAATGTAAGTGATTCACATGTGGACCATGTTTACTCATGATATGCATCGTTTTCACAAAAAAAAAATGACGTTTAGGAATTTTGTCGTATGAAACATTAACACAATGTGAACGTAAGGCCATTTACACACCTAATGAGTGTGAAGATCTTGTGTGCATAAAGCCATGTACACACCTAAATCAGCACAAAAGTGATTTACCCCTTACAAAAATCGCTAGTACAATCTCTCACACGGTGATTACATTATTGTGGGCCACATCAACCACCTTTGTTTTTTTTCTCGGTGGGCTTCAAACTTGCAATCCAAACAGTTCTTGTTTATTGAAGTAATAAGCCTCACTACCTTAAAGCTAATTATTTTAAATTTTCACAGAATTTGGGTTATTTGTAGAAAAACCCCAACCTATAAATTTAATTTTTTGCACTTTTATGGGCTCCTGTTTCATGATCCAATCCGTTCAATTTCCTTATATTAATGGTAGACGTCGAGACATACAGTTTCATATCATAATTTTTCCTGGATTTTGAAAAAGTTATGGAAAAGTCTAAAATATCCAAATACATCTAAAACCGTTGGATATACTCATTTACCCAAGTTAAAATGGTGATTTTGACAAATATGATAATGTGTTTCACTTGTGTGACAATATATTTGATGTCTCCATATTGACCATTTACATATGTAAAATTCATTTTCTAACCTGTGTATAAAAGTCCTACGACCCCTTTTGTCCTATTCAATTGCAAACATTTTTTACAAGAAATCCCGCTCTCTGGAATTCCTACCAGTAACACAAGCGCAGTATATCTTCAAATGGCCTATTTGAATAAAGAGAATTCTCTTAATTGACATTCTAAATGACACTTTACCAAAAAAAAAAATGATACTGTTATTTGCAAGATTTTCAGAAATCCAGAATTTGATTAGACAACTCCTTAATATAGCCGAATTCCCCTTGAAGTACCACATTTGAAGCTGCCCAATAGAAATCGTGAGATGCATGCAAACACACACGGTCGAGTCCCTATACGATGATTTGCCCTCGGACACGTTGAGACTATCAAGGCAACTGTTATTCTTTCTAGCGTGGGGTCATGTGAGAAGATTCTAATATCCTCTGACAATCATGTAATATAAGACACGTAAAGGAGGCTTTCTGTCCTTCTCTTGCCTATTAAAACATCTGAAATCTCAAAGCATTGAAACTGGGATACTTGTGTATGGTGGTTATGCCTCTTGCAAGCGAACTTCCTTTTCTTTTTAATGAAGTTTGCTTTCATTAAGATGTTCAAAGTCTTATAAAAAGTGTAAGGTCTTATACATAGATAATATAATAATATATAATGTTAATCTCAAGAAAAAATTCAAAAATACAAGGTTTTTTTATTTGGGGTTTTAAGGAATTTCAAATTTTTTGTTTTTCAAAATCAACATCAACAAGGATCCAATGCTAGCCCAAAACATATAGTTTAACTTCTTCTTTAAAAAAAACAAGAAGGTCTATCCATAATGGTACTCTAATGGATGAGTTCCAAACATTTTAAGTTTTGGGGGGGAATCCAATAAAATGGGTATCCATCATGGCTGGAATCTGCATCCTTTGAGTGAAGATTTTGGTCAAGTTTTAACATTTTGGGGTTGGAACTATTTTTGCAAGGAGACATTGTTAATGGAAAAATAAAAAATAAAAAAAAGGTTTCTTGGTAGACTATTAAAAGAGCCTCAGAAGTTAAATATCTTATTATGACTCTAAGTAATATCGGGTGTGTGAGCATAGTAGCCCTACTATGCTAGAATTTTTGTTGTTAAATAAATGCATTAAAAATAAGAGTGAAGGATCGTCAACCTAACCATTTGATCAACAACCCACATGCTTTCAAAATGAGTGTATAGGTGATCCAATGGTCTAGTCCTTCATATGAGTGCCAAACTTGGGATTAGTGACGGTAGGAAATCGTGTGGCCCGCATGCCACGGGTCCCACATCAGATCAAGCACTGATTCAAACAGAAAATATAATCCCACTTAATATAAAACTTAATCTGATCCCACTAATAAAACTCTCAATAGGATTAGTAGATGTGAGGTTTTTTTTAGAAGAAGTCTATAGTAATAAATGTGACTCTTTGGTAAGTGTCTATATAAGATAAGGGAGCCCTAAGTTAGGATTATTCCATCTACAGGAGAGACAAGAGGTGAAGAGATCCGCAGATCTTCCCAATCACCGGAACACATAGATCTCCGCCACATGTCAGAGTCTTTGTAATCAAATCTATCAATTTGTATCAGAGTTTGGTACCGTGCATTTTGACGGTTTTGATCGCAAAGTCACATTGTAGAACGGAGTAGATCTAAGGTTTGCTTCAGACCCAGACCTCCTTTGTGTCTCTCAGCAACTAGTGGGAAGGAAGAAGAAGACTTGCGCATAATGTTGGAAAGGTCCGGCGTGCTTCAGTTTGTGTGCTACGTTGAAGAGAACCATCACGTCATTCATCTCGGCTTTCTGCTGGCTGGTGGCTTTATTTTATTCCAAACGAGGAAGGGGAGAATTTTTTGTTTTTTGCTTTGCTTTTGAAAAGCAACAGACGCAGGACGGCACTTTTCCATTATCGGGTTTCGTGGGCCATCAGAAGAAGAGGAGAGAAGCCAGCACCTTTTGCCATTCGCTGCCTTTCATCTCGCCTCGGTTTAGGCACTTACTTCTCCTCTTGGGAAACGGCTTGGTACAGTGGGCTGACGCATTGGTGCAAGCGTAACGCAGGCTCGACACACGTGTGACGTCAGTAACGACTCAGGGACCGTACGGCTGACGCAGGAAAGGTAGTTTTTTAACCGTCAAAACTTCGCATCGTGATAGCTTGACCTTCAGGACTCTGATCGTAGTTATGTGGAATCATTGCGAGCAGATCTACACAGTAACAGTAAAAGGAAGATGATCCAGCGGTTCAAAGAAAAAATGGTGATTTTTCTCATTTAACGGTAAGTGGTATCTAAACATCTTTTTTAATTTAGTAATTATATCTTCAAAATCAGCGTTTCATGATCTTGCTAAGGCTGATATTTTTAACAACAAAAATTTAGCCGTATGGAAGCGTCAGATAGACGCATTGCTGCACTTTAACGGATTAACATATGTGATTGAATCTGATCCGATCTCCAAACCCGCTGACGATGCCCCTAAGGAAGATCATGATGTGTATGAACAATAGATATTTGATAACAAATCAGCGATGCATCTTTTGATTGGATTCATATCCAGCGATTTGGTAAAGCTGTTTGAGCACTTTAACACTACTAAAGAAATCTATGACTATACTATGGACAAATATGATGAAACCTCCAAATCTCACTTAATTGAGGCATTCAGCGCATATGTTAACTATAAGATGCCAGAGGGATCATTTATAAGGGATCACATTGATCAAATGGCGGTCTGATATAGTAACCTAACAGCCTTGGGAAAGGAAATGGATGAAGATTTTCAAATCATGTACTTGCTTATGAGTATTCCACCTTCGTGGGAGAATGTGTCTCAGACCCTTAGCCTCCAAAAGGGTGCAACATTCAGTAAGGTTGAAGCTAAATTGGTTGCTGAAGGAAAAAAGCAGGCCGCCCGCGGTGTAACACTTACAAACTCTGTCATGATTGCTAAAACTAAGAATAATAACGATGCGTTAACCGTCAATATGAAAAAAAAAAATTCAAAGGCAATAAAAAACGGAAAGGGCCTAAGAATGTTGTTTGCTTTAACTGCGGGAAGCCTAGACACTTTAGTTTTAATGCAAAAAGAAAAAGGGAGAGAATAGCCAGCAAGGTAAAGTGGCCAATGAATGCGGTGATTATGTTGAGATGGTCACAAAGTCCATGATGGTGGACACCTATGACAAGAATTGATGGATTGACTCAGTAGCCATGCACCAGGCACATATCAAGAACCAAGGCTAGATTTGTCGAATTCAAAAAGATGAAACCAGGAGATCAGAGTAATTACATGGGGAATGATACATTCTGTGATGTATTGGGTGTAGGGGAAGTCAAAATTCATTTACCAACTGGAAATCTCATGTATCTCTCCGATGTTTTCTTTGCTCCAGCTATGAGGAGTGTCATCTCTGTGAACCAGTTGGCTATGAATGGATTTGAACTCAGATTTAAAGATAAGGAGGTTAAAATTAGCATGCGCAGTCAAGTTTTCATCAATGGTTTTCTTTCTGATAAATTGTATTTGCTGGACATTCTTAATGATGAAATAAAATCTAGTTCTCATTATTCTGTGTGTGTGAATGTGTGCATGGATGGTCTGGCAATGTTATGGCATATGAGATTATGGCACATTAACAAAAACAGAATAAGTAGAATGGTTAGGGATGGACTCTTGCCAGATTTAGGTAAAGCGGAGTACCCTATATGTGAATCATGTCTAAGTGGAAAAAATGGTCAAGAAACCATTTCCAAAAGAAACTAGAAGTTCAGAAATCTTGACCATAATTCATTCTGATATTTGTGGACCATTGAATGTCCAAAATATAACTGGGGAGGACTATTTTATCACATTTATTGATGACTATAGCATATATGGTTATGTGTACCTGATTAAACACAAACATGAGGCCTTAAAAATATTTCAAATATATGCTGCTGAGGTCCAAAATCAAGAGGGCAAGAAAATAAAACGGATTAGATCCGATAGGGGGGGGGGGGGGGGGCGGAAATCAAGAGGGCAAGAAAATAAAACGGATTAGATCCGATAGGGGGGGGTGAATATACCTCAGAACTGTTTAAAGAATATTGTGTACGTGAGGGCATCATTCAAGAATATTCGATTCCATACACCCCACAACAAAATGGCGTGGCTGAGAGGAGGAATACGGCCTTAATGGATATGGTAACATCAATGATCAGCCACGTGAGACTTCCGCTATTTTTGTGGGGAGAAGCATTAAACATTACACAATATATCTTGAACAGAGTACCCTCCAAAAGTGTGCCCAAGACCCTGTATGAATTATGGGCTGGTGCCAAACCAGAATTAGAACATGTAAGAGTTTGGGGCTACCTTGTACATATCCTGTTACCACCACAAGAAAGATATAAACTACAAGCAAAAACGAAGAAAAATTGTTCTTTCGTTGGCTACCCATTACATTTTAAATGATACTGTGTGTATGATCACGATAACAGGATAATCATGGAATGTCGAGATATGTTATTCCTTGAGGATCCGACAGTCAGTCTTAGAGTAGAACCACAGTGTGTGAAATTATATGAAATCTCTAAGGGCAAGGGGACTCAAGCAAATGGGGGTTCCGATGTAAAGGACGTTGGACATAGAGTTCCTAGCTATGGCCCACTTGAGGTGATTGAACAACCCGATGAGCCGATTGGTAGGCCGCTTCGGGTGAGGAAACAACCGGCATATCTAGATGATTATTGCAGTTTATTGGAAACCGTGCAAGATTTGGATCCGAACTACTACTCTCAAGCGACCAAAGCGCAAGATGCACAGTGGTTAGAAGCTGTGAGAGAGGAGATAGAATCAATTAAAAAAACCAAGTACGGCAATTGGTTGATCTTCCAAAAGATCGAAAAGCTATTGGATGTAAATGGGTTCTTATAAAGAAACTAAAGTCGGATGGATCCTTATATAAATATAAAGCACTGCTAGTATCGAAGGGTTTCACACAAGTGGAAGGAATAGATTACGAGGAGACGTTTTCTCTGATCGTAAAATTCCAATCCATACGAACCTTAGCAACATTGGTAGCATGTCGTGACCTTGAATTGCACCAGATGAATGTGAAAACTACATTCTTGAACAATGAATTAGAAGAAGAAATTTATATGAAACAACCCGAGGGGTGTGTGGTGCAAGGTCACGAGGACAAAGTGTTCAAACTCAATAGGGCATTGCATGTATTAAAACAGGCCTCGAGACAATGGTATAGAAAATTTCACTATGCCATAAGTGAAATAGGATTTGTCCCTAATAATGCAGACACATGTTTCTATATTAAACGTAGTGGGAGTAGTTACTTATATTTGTCATTATATGTGGATGACATGTTGATCGCTGGTGATCAATTGGAAGCCGTAAATGAAATCAAATAATGGCTAAAGTCAAGATTCAAAATGAAAGACATGGGTAAGGCAGCATATGTCCTTGGCATTGAAATAACCTGTGATCGTCCTAATAGGCTATTGACTTTATCACAGGGATCCTATTTGGAAACTGTGTTGAAACGGTTTGATATGGCTATGTGTAAACCAATTGACACTCCCATCTGCAAGAGCATAAAATTGTCAAGCGATCAAAGACCCACAAACGAGCAGGATAAGGAAGTGATGAGAATGAAATTTTATGCTTAAATTGTGGGTAGCATCATGTATGCGATGCTATGTACGAGACCAGACCTTGCATTCACTGTGGGTCTCATAAGCAGATTCCTAAGTAACCCAAGATTACAGCATTGGTATGTGGTTAAAAGGATTCTGCGGTTCACCAAAGGAACAGTGAATCTTCGCCTATGTTATCAAGGTGAAGTCCTGGAACTGTGCGGCTACTCAAATGCAGATTGGAACGGTGATTTAGACTAGAGAAAGTCAACAACCGGCTATTTGTTTACCCTCGGAGGAGGTGCAGTTTCTTGGGGCAGCAAGAAACAGACCTTTACGGCTATGTCAATAGCCGAAGCAGAGTATATAGTCTGCAATACAGCAGTCAAGGAGGCTCTTTGGTTAAAATATTTCCTAACTGATTTGGGGATAATTGGAGAAAAAAAGCTTGTCCAAATCAACGTAGATAACACATTTGCTATATCCATGGTGAATGAGCAAAAGTTCAATAGCTGATCAAAACATGTTGAGATAAAGTATCACTTCATCATAGAAAATGCTAAAAAGAATTATATAGAAATTTTTTATATGCCTTCAAAGGAATTGATGGTTGATGCTCTCACCAAGGCTTTGCCTGCAGAGGTTTTTACAATGCATGTGATGCATATGAGACTGAGATATGTTTAATGTACATGGTATTCGTGCCAAGTGGAAGATTGTAGAAAATTGTGTGGCACGCATGCCACGGGTCCCACGTCAGATCAAGAAGGGCTGATGCCAATAAAGAATACAATCCCACTTAATGTAAGACTTGATCTGGTCCCACTAATAAGACTCCCAATAGGATTAGTGGATGTGGGGTTTCTTGGCGAATAAGTCTTTAGTAAGTATGACTCTTTGAGACTTGTCTATATAAGATGAGGGAGCCCTAGGGGTTGGATTATTCCATCCATAGGAGAGACAAGAGGCGAAGAGATCCGCAGAGCTTCCCAATCTTTGTAACGCACATAGATCTCCGGCCTCGTGTTAGAGTTTCCGCATCCAAATCCATAAGCGACTGTAGGGGATCTCTATTTTATAATCCCTTGGGTGGATCATTTGGTGGGCGTAATAGGTGTGATGCTCATAAGGAGCACTGGTGCTCGGCAAAAGTTTTTCCTTCAACCACTTTTTTTGTTTTTCACGTTAGTATTATGAACATGAGTTATTTTCATAAGCAAATTAGTGCAAACAAGTGACCCCAAGGTCACACTTGGAATCGAGTCCTCGAGAGTTCCTCACTATTTTTTCACAAAATTGGAAAAAAAAAATATGTTTGACAATTGTAAATCCATGAAGCATTGGGCTAGTAGAAATCCTCATTTTTAGGATATGAAAATTCTTGTTTTGCAAACGGTGCATTCATACTAATTTTCTCAACTGTACAATACACACTAACATTAATGTGAAATCCTCAACTATATAAATCTTCGGTGAAGAATCTTTGTTCCAAAGATAATGAGGAATCATTAAATCTATTGATTCCTCGTTTGTTATTTACGGTGTCCTAAAGATCTCGATCTGTTAGAATTATAGTCTTATTCTTTGTTACATCACACGCACATTTTTGTTGGAACTTAGGAAATATCATGACATTCAGTGCGGCCTACCAAGATTAAGCTGCTGACATATCATGATCCTCGATATTTAAGTAGAGATAGATGGAGGACCCTGCCATTATATGTATTTTTCAGCCACAAAGAAGGTCACGTTCAAAACTTTTCTTTCTTGCTTTCGGTATTAATGAACACCATAAATGCATGTGTGGTAGGATTTTGAGTTTGAGGGTTTGGAATACACTAATGGCTAAATCCTTTTTTTAACTTCCAATTGACATTTGGGGTTTTAACATTTTAATTTTCTTTAAATTCAGTTTTTCTAATTTAATGACTGAAACTCAAACAAAGTCGCTTGACTCTAGTCAATATTCTTTTCAAAATTTGTTTGGCTCAGTTCCCATGATATTATGAGATTTATCATTTTTTTATAATACAATTTTTGTAACCAGTAAATAAATTTATTTTTTATAGAACACAAAAAAATGACATTTGTGAGAAGTAAATACACATCTGACCACCGTTTCTCAAGTTCTATCATTTGAAGAAAAAATCGCATAGATAATGCATAAAGGACATGATATCATGGGATTTATCGATTTTTGTTACATACATTGTTCTCATGATATTATGGGATTTGAAGCAAAAAAGTTTAAAAAAAATATTGACCAGAGTCAAGCGGCTCTAGTGACATTATTCAAACTTCAATGATGAAATTGGAAAAATGGGTTTTAAGGATGATTAATATGTCAAACCCCTTTCATATTTTACTGAAAATGAAAAACTCTTGTTTTTTATAATGGAAATCCTAAAAAAGCCAATGATCAATTCACCTCCCAATTTGGCGTTGATCTTAATTTCACTTACCATTGTATTTAATTGCAAAAAATATGCAAGATATGCATCATTGAATCAGAAATTACAGTTAGAGCTGCCATATTATATTAATTTCAATGTTGTGCAACAAAGAAAGGAGAAAAAGAGAGAGTGCATGTTGTGGAATTAAAAAGAAAGGATATAATTAAGAATATGATTACAGAAGAGGAGAATTATAGATAGGTCAAAAATAGGGAAACCAAAACGTTTTGGGACTATTGACATTTGATTAGATTGATATTGGATCTACCTTTAATTCACATCAAGATCTATTAATCCCCCCATCTTCATTGATTGCCATGCATCTAGTTGGGCCAATAAGAGGAGGCATAGACGATGCATGGAAACAATAAAAGAAGATGTCTCCCCAAACAAATAACCTAGAATCTTCATGGAGAAGATAAAAGCAAATGTCAAGAAAATTTAGGAAGAAAAACAGATGAATCATACTGAGTTTTCAGTACAATGCTTTATATAGAAAAATAACAACTCGTAATTTGACTTGGGTGTTATTTACTGAAAATAATGAAAGTGTTTATGTAGACTCTAAACCACAACAAAATGCATAAATAAAGTTTTAAAGGACAAATAATATATAAAGTCCAACTAGATTTAAAAACCTAAAAATCTAAAAAGAAGCTTAAGTTTGACCACTTAAATGATGAAATGTTGCACGAAAAAGACCACTAATTACTGCCCTAGTAATTTACCACCATAACAACTTTCCAATGGTATAAAATAATTTAGAATAAGATGATCGGATCAAAGTTATGGGCGTGAATATTGGCCCTGCATTTGGCCTACAAATCAATTTCTCTTGCTATTGATGCTCAATATAATCATCAATGACTAGTTCTAACTTCTACATCAAGAAAAGACACTTTCCTTTTCTTTAATAATGTCCATGAATTTAGAACTTGATCTTTATTTAAGTGACTATTATTGGTTAAATTTTGTTTGTATCTTATTTATAGGCTATCATGCTCTCGTGGACCACTAACATGGAGTTTGTTTCACTAGTTGAGCACTCTCATTAAAAAGCTTATAAATTGTAGTAGTGCTAAGAAGGGTGGAACTTTCAATTAGTTCATAATGTATACGGAAATGAGGGTTTGTGATAAACATATTTTTGCACACGTTACCCAATCTCATCTGCATCCATCATCTTCATTAAATACACAATTAAGCTTGGACAATCATTTTTATCAAAGGAAAGGCCATAGGATGGCCTCCTATAGATTTTCATCCTCAGTCCTTTTCTCTAGGTCCAATCTACATAAAGATGTCACCTTGAAACCTTAGGAATTTAAATCCTGAATTATACTCACCACTGAATTAAATTTCATGAAAATTATAATTTAAAAAAATCATTAAACCTTAAATTACTTAAATCAGTTGTTGTAATAATCTGATTGAGATTATTTTCCCCAAAGTTAATATTCACAACGAGACCTCTCCAAGACCCTATCCCTTCATGATTGACATGTATCCAAATCTATCACACAAGAGGCTTCGATGTTTGCCTCTCAGACAAGCTGTGTTAAAAAACTTTGTTAAACTTACAACCCGCTTATCATCAATCCAACCTCATCATACTTAATAACCGCACCGTGAATTGAAAAAATAATCTAAATTATATTTACTCTTTGTTCAGATTTCACAAATATTGCAACTTAAGAAATCCTTAAACTTGATCTGATTGATATGAATTTTGCACAAAACTATATCCAAAATGAGACTTTTTTTATCACACTATTCTTTTTCTTTAAAGCTGAATGTTAGTTAAAAAAAAAAAAAACCCTAAATTTTGGCCTTAAGAGAAGCCACATCAACTTTTTGGGGCCCATTTGTGAATGTGCCCTTTTAAAAGCACATAATATTTGCCTTTTCAATAAAAAAGCGTCTCTTGGGTTATATATGTGTTTTTTCAATAAAATGTATCTCTTGAGTCCATTTGTATGGATGTGACCCAATTCAAAGAGATGCCTTCCAACTCTATAAACTAAGGTTATTTTCAAAGTTTTGATATAGTATTCGAAATGTGCAGAAATTTATATGAATTCTTTATTTTAAGATGAAACATGTATGCTAACATGGATTAAAAGAAGAAATGTTTGGTTTTCATAATTTTTTTTATTGATTTAAATTTTTTAATTATTTTGTTAGATTCACATGAAAGGGATATTAGTTTTAATATATTATTCAGGTTGCATGAGACTTAATCTGTACATTGCAAGGCCTTCATTCTAGTATCCACTGATTGATAAGTATTCACCATGAGCTTAAACTTTTACCACTCATGCCTTACATGAGAAGGCAACAATTTTAGCATCATATGGAACCCACCTATCATCAACCCCCACACCCCTACCTCATTTATAAATCTGAGTAGGTGGAAGAGACTTTGCAAAATTCACTATATCATGAGAAATTTTATGATTTTGTTTTTCATGTGGGCCCCCTAAAAATCTTTAAATAAAAACTCAAAGAAGATTTCTTGGTCCCTGCCTTAAAATGAAAACAAACTCCTCCCAATCCCTTAATCATGTTTCTTGTGAGCTGATTGGAACCACCTAAGCCATCTTGGATTTCTCCAACGCCTCCATTTGAACAGATTTGGGTGCACTAGTCATTTGGAGCAACAAGTTACAGGGATTCAGAGACCGTGTCCAAGAGTCGCCACCGTGTGTACGCTGAGAGTGGAGGAGTGTCCTTTTAGAGCATTTCATCCACCCAGGGCACGCCACGTGGTGCACCACAAAGTAGTCGTCAGTTGAGATCCCTATAAACAGAGAGTCGTCTGGAGTTATCCTTGTCCGTGACTTGCATTTCACGCTGTTGCACGTGCGCTAAGAAATGACGTGGCTTCACCCTTTCAATTCGTGCCGAAGAATCCAGGATATTTCGCATCCGCTTCCCTTCTTGTTTTGTTCGTCCACAGCTTTTTTTATTTTATCTTACCCCGAAACGGCATCAAACGGACGAAAATGGAAGTTGTTATCGACAATGGAAAATGGACGGCCCATCCTCATTCGAATGATCGAGAAGCATCAATCCAACGGTTGGTAATGTTGAGTAATGATGGTGGGGCTCATCAATTAGGAAATTACCCACTTGCTTAGGTCGAATGATTGGCCTTCAGTTAATGCGTCCATTGTATTATAGCATTCATTGGGACGGGTTGATTCACTAGTATTTATATTTTACAACATAATTAAAAATGAAGAATAGAAGATGACTATATCCAAATTGGGTCATCAAAAAACCCATTTTTCAATGGGAATTAAATTAAAAGGAGATTTGCAACGAATACCAAACCATCAACCTATTAATTCGAATCTCAAGATCTTATCTACACATCTACTTGTATCCTTCGCCCCTGCTAGTAAGTAAATCTTGCGAGTCCTCATGGGCCACTAGTCTGCCCTTGCTGAAAATGAGTTGGATTTGGACTTTGGTTTTAGGCCCATGGACTGTATCCCCGATTATTTTTTTTCCCAATTATTGAATATTTCACAACCTAAGTTTGCTTAAGCTCCACTTGGGCCACTAAATGTAACCTAATAGAATTCGGTTTACATATTTAGCCTTACAACCCTACATGCTTTGGCCCTATCAGACCCGTACTTGTGACAGGGCTAATACTTGACCTGACGACCCAAGTTCACCTCTTAGCCCAATACCAACGTTTAGGGATGGCAATGGGACCCGCTCCCAATACTCTCCCATTAGAGGCAGATTTGGTAATAATTTATTTTGATCGGAATGGATTTTTACTATTTCTACCTAAATTTGAGATGGAGCGGGTTTGGATTTTTCCCAACCCATACCTAACCTGCCCGTTGCCATCTCTACCAACGTTCCGTTAGAAAGCAACCCCATTTCTACTTTTGCAATTTCCTCAACTTCCCCGTCCTATACCAAAACAAAACAGAAATCCCTCTCAAAGTTAATAAACCAAAAACCAAACTGGAAGTTTCTCTCTCTCTCTCTCTCTCTCTCTCTTCTCCGCCTTTCTTTCAACTCCAAATTCCCTTTATAAATACCCATCAAACCGTCCTCTCCCAAGAACCCAACGGACAATTTCCTGCTCACAGAATCCGGCATCTATCCCGGAATCGCAAGATTAAAATGGTGGCGAAGATGATGAAATGGTCTCCATGGCCGCCGTCTGCGATGAAACGGTTCGAGGTGAAGGTGGAGCTGCAGAGATTGGAAGGAATCGGAGGAGTAGCAGAGAGAGGGAAGGTTGTGATGGTTGAGATGAGATGGAAAGGACCCAAATTGGGGTTGGTGCCTTTGAGGAGGAGAGAGAGGAAAAACACTTCCATGGAAAGGGCTGTTGGGGAAGAATCTTGGGTGGATTTTGGAGATTCGTTTGAGAATGTTTGTGGGTTTTCCACCTCGACCAAGGGGAATGTCTTCAATGCTTGGGACGTTTCGTTTTCGGTCTTATATGTGAGTATTTCTCCCTCGCCTTCCTTTTTCTGTCTTTTTTGTTTTGAGGATTTGAGAATTACGTGTTCTTGCATTCCCGGGAAAGTTTCTGGTGCCGGGATTTCGTGAAATGAAAATTCAAGATCTTTCCCCATATCATTTGTCTCGAGATTTGAGAATTCTTTGGGTCATTTTCTTCTGGGTGAAACTCGAATTTCGTTTCTGGGTCGATGAAAGTTCCAGTCTTTTTTTTCTTCACAAATCGTTTCTTTTGGGATTTGAGAATCCTGGGTCTTTGTTTTCTTGGTAAAATTGCTGGAATTTGATTTTTATTACCGGGTTGGTTTGTGATGAGAGTTGAAAGCGGTTTTCCAAATGATTGATTTTGTTTCTGCAATTTTCTCTTGATGGTTTTTATCTGATCGTAACGTTTTTCTCTTCAAGAGGCCGACATGTGCTCCCGATATGTAATAGTTTCAATGGAAATGAATTTCTATTAAGGAAAAGGCCCGAAACAAACTGTAACGTTGGTCCTAAACGGACATATCGGCCAATCCGTTCACATCTCGGCTTTGACCGATACAGTATTCGAAACCGTGTTTTCAACGGTTGATTTCACATCTGCTGTTGTAATATAACATACATAAACATGTTAAGGATTTTTACCAAAAAAAAAAAATTGTTAAGGATGTGAATGGTGTCCTTAGGTCCGTACAGGTGGGCCCCAGTGGTCTGATGGGGTCCACTTCTCCTCCTTTGCAGATATGTTGTTGGTTTTCCGTCGTTTTACAGAAGAACATGCATAGGAATGATTCGTATGAGACAAAGAAACGGTCAATGAATGGACGGGTGAGATCATTTCATTGTGGGGCTGGTGGAAGCATCCCAGGAATTAGAGGAATTTCTATCTTTAAATTTTAAATTTTTTAGTTTTTTTTTGTTTAAATGTTTAATTTAAATATCAAAATTTGAATTTTAGATTTTAAAAATCTCATTTTAATCGTATTACAATTCATACCCACTCGCAAGTTGGTGGAATAGAATAAGGCAGGGAGCTGCTACTTTTGGCTTTGCTCGAAATAGATCATCCCATATTTATCTAGTTTGCATTTTGTATGGGTTTAGTGGGTCCCAACCTTATTAAAATAATATCGATGGGTCCACGGGATACCCACCTAATTAAGAAAAAAAATAACATCTTACAATTGCTGACTTTTATAGATTATATCTATTACATAAGAAAAAAAATTAATGTAATTAGCTTGTTTTTAAATTCTATTATATTAACCAGATGATTTGATTAATTTAGAGGACAGAGGTCTGACATGAAATGTGAAATTCCTTTGTCCAAATTCTAGTAAAAGAAATTCCCGTTACATATCGTTTCAACAGTTTAGAAAACAAGGAAAAGGTTTTTGGAATCACCCGAGAGTTCTGTTTTTGGGAATTGGGATTCTTCCTGTAATCAAAGGGCTTCTTGTCCTTTTGTTGTTGTTGTTTTTTTTTTTTTTTTTTTTTTGATGTGGCTGACACTGAAAGTGGGGAAATTCAAATACGAGGAAACTAGATTCTTGGTCACTCTGTCTTGAGTCTTGACTCTGACCTCTTCAAAAACCATTTCAAGACGTCGTTTACTCGTTTTTTCGTCGAAACGAAGTAGACTCCTTTAATCGGTCAATTTTGAGCCCGTGGGGTGGGTGGATTTTGGTGGGGTCCACACGAGTGATTTGTGGGACCTGGCGACCAAACATTGCAAGGAACACAACTTTAAAAGTATAGGCATGGGTGCAAGAATATAATTGAGTCTTCCATTAAATTTGGGTGTGGACCCACTGTGCTTGGGGTGCATGGTTCATGCCCAAGGACCCCAGGAACCAACAATGGTGTGGTATTGATTATGCTTAAAGTGTCACAGATGAAAATATGAACTTTCTATTTAATTTTGGATGCTATATTCATACCTGTCTCACAGATGCAGTCTGGTTCGGCCTGTTATTTTATGCATTTCAATGAACAACTTAATCACTAGAATGGGAAATAAATTAGTCCACATCATTTCTTGCCGGGCCCACGCGGAATCGGCATCAATGCGTGAGCCCCTGGTGTGGCCCACTTTTCTGTACTATACATTCTAGTGTATATGTTATTTATTTAGACCTGGTCATTATTATAACGCCATATATATATATTATTTATTTATTATTTTATTTTTATTGTAATGTAGTTCGTTGTCGTTGATGTGAAATGACAATAATGTCCAGGGGGACGGCCAGGAGAGCAGGGTAAGCAAGCCCTCAGTGATAGGGAGTGTTTGGGTAAATCTTGGAGAAATTGCTTCTCAAGCTGCAGTTGTTGTAGAAAGGGGAGAAAAGGAAGCAAGGAACATCCAAAGGAACCTACCAATCCCTTTACAGATTGGTGATGTTGCCAGTAATGCCTCTCTTTTGGTAAGCCCTCCACCACATGCTCTCTCTCTCTCTCTCTCTCTCTCACAGCTGTATGTGACCATGTCATTGATTGATAACAAAGCATCTTGTTCCATAAAATACTTGTTAGGTTGTGCACGAGGGACGTACATTTAGGCCTTCCTTTTTCCTTTTTGGGTTGCAGCCCAAGAGTGAGATTGGTATAAAATGAGTCCAACCATCTGAAGGTGTAGATGAACCGAGCTTGATATGGGCTTGAGGAGCCAAGCTTAAGCTTATTCTCACTTTAGCAAGCTCTAGCTCTAGATCAATTATAGACGAACCCTACTTGAGTTTGAGCTGGCTTTGTTTGTCTTCCTAATATTTTACACATTTAAAGTTTATTGCCCAGTCGATTTGGACTTTGAGCTTGGGCTTGCGCTCATATGTTCATTAATAAATGTCAACTTAATTGAGCCGAGCTTGAGTTCAAGTTCAAGCCAAACCCTTTTTGTCAACCCGAGCTTGACAGACACTAGCCTGAGTTAGTCTAGATTAGCTCGTCAGCCAAGATTAAGCCCGAGCTCCATACGGCAACAAGCCGAGCTCGAGGCCAAACCAAGTCGAGCTGGCTCTGTGTGTTGATAGCCAAGCTTGACAGACACTAGCCTGAGCTCATCTCCATTAGCTCACTACCCAAGGTTAAGCCACAGTATTACTACGCCACACATATATCTCTGTCTGCCCTCTCTATTATCTATCTGTCCATTTATCTGCCTGGGCTTTACTTCTACATCTATAGATTGTTGGATGGCTGTTTACTGTTTGAGTAGCTATTATTGCATCAGATAAGATTGTCAATGCAATTTGGTTGTTGAGGGGGGTCTTCATACTTTAAGATCTTGTTATAAATTGTCAGGTTGGACTTGGGCCTGACTTTACAGGCCTAGAATTATGGTATAGGATATGGCAAGAGTTAAAAAACTTTTGGAATCCTACACCGAGCCATGTAATTCAGGCTTGCTCAGACACTGAAGTTCATTTGGCTGCCTCAACTAGGGGAACTACTGATCCGAGTTGACTGAGCCAAATTAGGGTGGGCTAGAATGCGTTTTCAGACTATGGGTATGGGTGATCAGGATATTCTCATTGAATTCATGAAGTGGACCTTATAATCTCTCTAGCTCTAGCAAATGATCCTAAATTAGGTAGTTTCATAGACGCATTTCCTTGCGTAGGTTTGCATATTCAAGTGGGGCATTTATGTAACACAACCGAGCCATTCTAAAGATAGACCCCATTTTTCTTATAGCTGCAAATGCAACATTGGGTCACCTGTGAGAATGGACTTACCGGAGTACCTGCCCTAGTTGCTCAGGTCACAAACATAATTGGCTTCATCATGGTTTAAATTTTCAGAAACTATATGCAACTCAGGAAGGTCACCTAGCTGAGTGACTCAAGCAAGTTTCACTAACTACTCAGGCAGTCTCGTTCAACTCCCTTGAGTCATGGGCTTAGCGCGAGGCTATGACCCATGACGACTTGGGCAAGTAAGAACTAGTTTTTAAGCTAGTCTTAAGCATATGGGCCTCCTGCGCTTGGCTTCATCTATGTGTCTCAATAACAGCCTTACCAAGCCCCTTTTGACACATTTAGCTTCAGAGGAATTGTAAGCAATTTGAAAAGCATAATCCTGAGGGTGGAACATGAAGAGAATGTTACTAACACTCTCTGTTATCTTTCAGTTCTCTGTCAGTTTTGTTGAGATTAGAACATCTCCGGATTTATCTGTAACTGTTCAAGAAGCCAATGTACCAGAGAAAGAAGACAGCTTCCTCAGAAGGATGACAAATTACGTTTCGCCATCAGGGAGAGCCAAGAAGAAGAAGAACAGCCCAGAGCATATGGAAGAACCCAGCGACGGCCAAATCTGTAGTAGGTTATCAGTTGACAGCAATGACTCGTCCACCTCCAGCACCCAAGACTTGCTTGACGATGACCAGGGTCCCGTCCAACCTGAGCAATTGGGTTATGGCCCGATTGCTTCTGCTGCAAACTTTGCATTGGCAGAGGTTGAAGATGATTCAGGGCTAGGTTATAGCAGCAGTTGCCGATATGAGGAAGCGAGATCAGTAACTCGATCAGAGTCCTCTCCAAGTTTAGAGACTGCGATGGGGTCTCCACCCAAAGGCAGGTTTCTGTCATGGAAGAAGAGGCGGCTGAGTCTCAGAGGTGGGAAAAGAAAGGAAGAGCCTCTGCTTAAGAAGGGGAATGAAGAAGGTGGTGGAGATGACATTGACTTTGTTCGCCGGCAGCTCTGCTCTTCCTCAGATGAGTCCACGTCTTTTAGTAAGGTACATTCTTGAAATTGGAAGACTATAAATGAATGCTCCTTGGGGCCTTGGCGTCACCAAAGTCAATTTGGGCTCAGTTAAATTTAATCATACAGAATCATAGTTCTTCTATAGCTATATACAAATTGACCCAAATAGATGGGATGAGGCTAAGACAATGATGATGATGATGTTTGTGAAACATGTCATAGGTCTATTTAATTCAGTTTGTGTTTTCTGCCTTCCTCTAGGCACATAGGAAAATGAATGCCAGTGGATGTCAATTTTTCTTGCATTTTGGGTTTCATAATTTTAAAAATGTTAACTGAAACCACTGGCCTTTTGTAGTCTGATCTTCTTTTTCCATCTTTTCAACAGAAATCGAAAGATGAATTGGCTGAGAAACCGGTACCCAACTCTGAGTTTGGGAGTGATGACTTCACAGTTGGCAACTGGGAAGAGAAGGAGCTGATCAGCAGAGACGGGCAGACAATGCTTAAAGCAAACATGTTCTTTGCCTCGATCGATCAGCGCAGTGAGAGGGCTGCCGGAGAGAGTGCCTGCACTGCTCTTGTTGTGGTAATCGCTGACTGGCTTCAGGCAAACCAGGGCGCTATGCCAACAAGATCAGAGTTCGACAACCTCATTCGAGAAGGCTCATTAGAGTGGAGGAAGCTCTGCCAAGACAGGTCTTACCAAGAGCTCTTCCCTGACAAGCACTTTGATCTCGACACAATACTTGAAGCAGGAACCAGACTTGTTTCCGTCTCCAGAGAGAAATCTTTTATTGGGTTCTTCTGCCCTGAGAACTTTGAATTCTTGCAGGGTGCAATGTCATTTGATGACATCTGGAATGAGATCAGTAGCAGCGCCAGCAATTCCGGGCCACAAGTTTATATTGTGAGTTGGAATGATCATTTCTTTGTGTTGAGGGCCGATGCAGATGCCTATTATATAATAGACACATTGGGCGAGCGGCTGTTTGAAGGGTGCAACCAAGCCTACATTTTGAAGTTTGACACTGGCTCATCAATGTATAGAGTACAAGAGAAGGTCACGGGAGATGGTGCGCCGGATGGTGTTAGTAAACTTAATGAGGCAAAGCAGATGGAAGCGGTGATGGGCGGGGAGCAGAATGGAACTGGGGTTGTGTGTAGTGGGAGAGAGTGTTGTAGGGAATTCATTAAGAGATTTCTTGCAGCCATTCCTTTGGGGCAACTAGAGATGGATGTGAAGAAGGGGATTGTATGTGACTTCCCTCTCCATCAAAGGTTGCAGATTGAATTCCACTTCAGTACACCAGCTTCGGCGCCATCCTCATTATCGTCATCTACATTTTCTTCTCCTTCTCATACCACAACATCGATCACACAATCACCTGCTAGTATCATAACTAATTAATGGGTCTCTTGTTGGAAGATGGGGATTAGCTAGCCTAGGAGAAATGGTTGTGTTTTTTAGTTCATGTGTACCTATAGGGGTGTCAATTTGTTGTAATGGTTGAAGCTGAAGTGTATGATATGATCAATGTAAAATCAAAACAATAAAGGGATAACCTTTTTAAGTTTTGAATGGGCATGTGCTCTTCTACTTAATGAAGATGGCAATTGATTAAGGCAAAGCATTAATGCCTTTTTGTGTGTTCTTGTCTGGTGCTTTCTATTTGTACTTGGAGAGACAACTATTAATGGCAGATTGAATCGGAAATTTCCAATTCAAATAAAATTTGTGAATGACTTGGTTACCAGTAGGAGTGACGGTCTCTATTCCCATTGGTGGGTGCTGAAAGCAGGGTCTTTTTTTTTTGTTTTCGTTTTTGTTTTTTTTAAACAAGCAGGTATTGGTATTGAATGCTCAAAACATGAGTGCATCTGCATCATATAACTGGATCTGTCAGTGGGCCTGGATCCATTTTGGCCTGAATTCACTCATATAACTGGATCTATCAATGTGATTTTTGGTTTGTTTCTATCCAGCATGGAGAACATTGTGTACCTGGAATATAACAAATCCTTGGACCTGGGGCTTTACCCCGACAGTCATGTTGAAAGTCGATGCATAGATTTTTCGTTGATTGGTTTACTTTGGCTGTCATGACTGGGCATAAATCCCACATCTGATGACTAAATGGGCCTAACTTTGATCATGATTTGGAAACCTTTTGACTGTGAATAGCCAAAGAGCTGGCCAGTTACCTTTTTTTTGTTAGAAAGAAGCACAATAACAGCAAAACAAGGGGGGGATCAAAAGTAAATCCAACAACAAAAGACTAGAGCAAATTTACCCCTCACCAGTAAAAGCTCTAACCCAACCAGGAAAATCCCTCACCCACACATTTTCCCCATTCAACAGGTAGCAAGACTTAGCTAGCAGAGGGCTGCCCACATTTAGTTCTCTAGGAGTGTAATAAAACTCAATAGAGTCAAAATGGGAAGAAACACGAGCAATATCTTTTGAGGGAGAAAGGCGAGAGAAAGATGGAACACACAATATAAACTAGTATTATTGTGTTCTTGTGTTCTATTAGATCTCATTACATGCACCAATATAAATAGGAAAACCTAACCTATCTTGCTATGCAAGAAATCTACCCACAATAGGAAAGCCAAGCCTAATAAAATAAGCAACCCTATGCAAAATATAATCCTACCCTAGATAACGCCAACGGCCCAACCCCTCTAGTGCATGTGCTGAGTCAGTGATGACTTCAATAATATCTTGATAGATTGCCTTGATCGACCAATCGTATGCTCCGTTGATGTCTTATATCATTTCCAGCCCATCTAAGAAGATCCACACTTTACATAAACCTAGGCCTGTATGTTTGTAGGGCGGAGTAAAAAGTAGAGTTGAGCGTCATATAAGGAAGAAAAAAAAGGTGGAGGGAGTTGGGAGTAAGAGAACTTTTTTATCATTTTGTACTTTTAAAAAATAGATTTTTGTAATTTTGTTCCCTTTTAGAGCATTTTTTTTTTATCATTTTGTATAACAAAAATTTTTTTTTTTTGGTCATTTTTGTTAGGAATTTTGTGTGTTGCAATTTGATGGATTCATGTTCATTTTAGCATCATTTGAATTTTCACACATGCATTGATTTTGAAAAACTTGAAATCTTGATTTTTCACATTCATGGTTTTATAACTTTCAAAAGTGATTTTTATGCATAGTTTGGATTTTAAACTTGGATGCATTTCTATTGAAAAGTTGATTTATTTGATTTTCAATTATACACGACAATGATCTCATAGTTAAATCATTTTAGGCATACTAGTTTCATGTTTTGAAAAATAATTTTGGATTGATTTAAACATAAATCTAAGCATGATTTTCATGGCCCATAACTCTTACTAGCAAAATACTTTGGAGTGGCTCTTTGCTTAATCTTTTTAGAAGGCATAATTTTTTAAAATCGGTGCTATAGTATTTTTGGTATAGTTCTTGTGCTATAGTGCTTTGCTACAGTGAATTCGGTTAATCGAACTCTGATATGTCGGTTAACCGAACCTTCACCAAGCCCATTTCGGCTCAAGTTACTAGATGGTCAAAACTAACCATTTTTTTAACGTTAGGAGTTTGGTTAACTAAACTGTGAAGAGGGTTAACCGACAACTAGCTGTTGGACAACTTTTTCTATATAAACTAGCTCATTCTAAGGCCAAAAGCGAGGGACCAAGAGAGACTCTTATAGCTATTTTGAGGCCAAACAAAGAGGAATGAGCTAGGGAATGCTAGAGGGTCAAAAGAAAAGCAAAAGCTTAGAATCATAAGTTAAATCATCTAAGTAAGGTTTGTTTTCCTTATCATATGTTTTTATGTTTTGATTAAATTCTTGGTAAATCTATTTTAGCATGTTAACTATGATTTGTTGTATCCTTTGTTAGATCTAATATGGTTTGCAATTCATATCAAACATATGAATCATTAACAATGGATAATCTAAAATACTAAAAGCGTACCTTGCGCCATGATCTTGATAATGAGCGGATCTCCTTTCATAAATAGGGTTTTCTCCTATCTCCCTTATCACCCACTCCAATATGCGTGAAGTTGATGGACTTTTTAGATCTCGTAGGTCAAGAGAGAGGACCGAAAAACCATATATATAGATAAGCCATAGAGAGATTTCTTCCCATAAAAGAAATCTAATAAAGATAAGTTTCCTTAATTCCCTCAAATCAGCCAACAAGAGTCTTATTTGATTGGGCTTACTAAAATTGAATCCAAGATAAACTTAGTGAAAAAAAAAACTAGGAAGGGGAAAGTAACTTAAATTAGTGGGCTCAAACCGTGGGTCCCAATAGTGTTCCACATGTAACGCCCCAAGATCCGGGCGCCTCGAATCTCGAGACGCCACGAGAAAGTACCCAAGAGATGCGGAAAATCAAATAATATAATAAAGTGTAAATCTCATATGAGCAAATAAATAGAAAAAGCCCTAAAATTTTATTTCACTTGAAGGGATTAAAAGGTGCTTTTCATAATTAAACTAACTATTCAATCCTAGGCCAACACGGTCAGCTACAAGAAAAATGAAAGAATAAAGATCTATGTGATAGACGACTTTCGATGCACAAACTGCATTGCTCTCCGAACCCCGCGGCAACGGATCAGCCGCCAAGTAATTCTACCAATCAAAGAAAGCGGAAGAGAAGATACCTGAAAACACCAAGGATTGAGTCAGGCTCGATGAGCCAGGCAAATAGACATGTTTAGATGGCAATACATTATATTAACATATAAGGAAGAAAACCATACATGATCCCAGCTGTACCTGCATGATCAGTACCTTGATAATAATATAGAATATCAGAGTGCAATAGAAACAGTGTGGAGTATAGTGCTTGAACGATAATCGAGATAGTAATATAACAGATGCTGGATATAGCATATCAAGTAGATAAGAGAAGTCATCATCATCAATAAACCATATAATTCATACAAGCACAACAGTGTCACCAGTAATAGAAGTAACAGGGGGAAGTAGCCCTATCATATCCATAACCATCGTCTCTAGATCCATCCGTAACAATGTCGGCCGTTAAAGACACTATGCAACGACATCCACAACACTTAATAATCATTCAACCAATATACGTACATAGGATCACACAAGGCACGTCCACAGTTGAAGTACAAGGGACGTGGGACATGGGAGCTCAAAGCCAACGCGTCTTCATCGTCCCGACAACTGTCGATGGACATCAACCATGGGGGTCATAGCCACCCATCGCTGTCGTCTCATCGAATAGGAGCGTTCAAAAGTCCATCAATATCCATAACCACAGCCAAGTCCCAGTCATTGGTCTTACGTACTTAATCATTCATCCATTGCCACAACCAAGTCTCAGCCATTGGTCTTACGTGTTAGATCAATATCACCGTCCATCCACATCCGATCCGAGCGCAGGCGATCTCAGTACCCCTCCCACACCGGTACCTACTGTGTTATTCAACAATATCTCAATATCAATGTCCATGCCGGCATCATAACCATCGGCAGACCAATCGTACATCCACAAATCCTACAGACCACTAGGTGCAAGTACTCCGAACTGGATAGCCTTATCATAATTAATATGAGACGATATTAGTCAAGGAAATGAGGCACGGAGTTCGGGTATAAGTAATCCATCCTTACGACTCCCAACAGTTAATAATGCATACCCTTGTAAACTGCGCTTCTCAATACGCTTAATTAACATTATCTCATTATACAGTCCGTCCATCAATATCTAGTGTTAAGTTCCCAATATTACAGGTCAGGACTTCAAGTGCCATGTCCTGACGTCTCATCCAATACGAACAATGATTATGGATCAGAGCCTAAGTGTAATGCCCTGATTAAAGTACTTCTCAAGGCCAACATCTAAAGTTTGGACCTACCAACCAACCTCAGTGTTCGTTTCATCAACATAAGTAACACATGTCACAATTCTATCGATGATCGCCACCCCTCTATTCAGGTCTAGGGTCCCACTTCCTTTGTATTCATCATCCAGCTTGTTTTCTAATTGTATTTTCCTGCAACATCTAAGTTACACTTGCATCTGACAATGGGACCATACATATCACCAAAAGGGACGGTCTATACCATTTCATTACACTTTCACATATGCCAATTAAAGAAAATTCAGTACACATTTCATGTGCAAGCTAAAGAAAATTGCATATCGATCGTTTTTACGTGGGAAATGATAGTTCGCCCAATTTGGATTGCTAATGATTGAAGAACTGCTTCAATTTGATTATGCTCATCATTTTTCTTTTTGGCTTCTTTCTATAAAATATTGAAAAGGGGATTGGGTATGGGCTCCAATTGATGGTTGAAATCACCTGATCAATGTAATTTTCAATAACCGGGCCATCAGAAAGTAAGGCAATCAAATATAGGACTGGATTTGCTGTGTAGTTATTAGGCATATTGTTCACTGAGTTATGTTCCTACACCCCTTTTTTTTTCTTTCTATCATTCAAAAAAAATAAAACTTAGATGCATGTTTTTTGGTTTTTTTTTAGCACAAGGTAGATTTCTTCATTCTTGTTCTAGATGATGCATAGATACAATGAATTTGAATTTTGTGTCTTTTTTCTTAGATGTCTAGCACTGGTGAGCACTTTACTCCTAATCCTTTCGACAGCATGACAGTGATACAACCCCAGCCGGAGTCTATTCAACCACAGACATCACAATCTTCAGCCACTTCTCAGTCTGCTCTTCCTCCTACGGTGGCTTCTAGTACTGTATTTACTGAGGTAAATCCTTCCAAAAAAAGGGGTAAAGTATCTGAGGTCTGGGCATATTTTAAAAGGCCTCAAGATTATGACCCTAAGACTCCAATTACTGTCAATTGTTTGTATTGTAATGCTGCTTATACTTGGATTAGTTCTAATGAGACTACTACTTTGAATAATCATTTGAAAACATGCATCAAGAATCCTTTAAATGAAGCCACAAACAAAAAACAAAAGCGGATATCATCATATCAATCAGTATTAGATGGTGAGACTATAAGTAACATGACTGTATAGAAATTTAGTCAGCCTGCATGTAGATTGGCACTCGCTAGAATGATAATTGCTGATGAGCTGCCTTTTAAATTTGTGGAGCATGAAGGGTTTCGTAATTTTTGTAGCATCATGCAACCAAATTTCAAACATTTGTCACATGTTACAATTGCCAGAGATTGTTTGGAGTTGTATGATGAACAAAGGAAAAAATTGAGGGACATGTTAACAAACCAAAGGGTTTGTCTCACTACAGATTGTTGGACCTCAGTCCAAAACCTTTCTTATATGTGCCTTACTGCTCATTTTATTGATAAAGATTGGAAATTGCACAAAAGAATCCTGAACTTTAATTTGTGTCATTTCTAGTCATAAAGGTGAGTCCATTGGTCGAGCTGTGGAGGAATGCTTAGTTGACTGGGGTACCAAGAAAGTTTGTGCTCTTACTGTTGATAATGCGTCTGCCAATGATATTGCCATTGCATTTTTAAAGAGAAAGTTTGCTAAAAAAATCTGACAGTTTCATTTTAGGTGGAAAACATTTTCACATGAGGTGTGTTGCACATATTCTTAATTTGATTGTGAGAGATGGGTTAACTAAATTGAAATGTGCTAAAACAAAAGTTCGTACTGCAGTTAAGTATGTGAGGAGTTCTCCACAAAGACAAAAACTCTTTAAAGCATGTGCGGAAAAAGAGGGAATAGAAAGTAATAGTTTGTTGTCTTTAGATGTTCCAACTAGGTGGAACTCTACATTCCTCATGCTAGACACAACAATTAAGTTTCAAAAAGCCTTTGACAGATTGGATGAAGAAGATGATAAATTCAGCAAGGAATTTGATGAATTGGAATTAGATGGACCTCCTTTTCCTATGGATTGGAATGATTGTATGCTAATAACAAGATTTCTGAAGAAATTTTATAATGCTACTAATCGATTGTCTGCTTATTTGCATATGAGTTCGAATTTGTACTTTACTAAAGTTTGTGACATTGTTGGATCTTTAAATGAATTGTCTATGATGGAGGATTCTTCTTTGAGGAGTATGTCTATTAAAATGAGATTTAAAGTATGTTTATTAAAATGAGATTGAAATTTGACAAGCATTGGGAACCCATTGATAAAATGAATATGATGTTATTGGTTGCGGTTGTGTTGGATCCCCAATATAAGTTGAAATTTGTGAAGTTTTGTTATAGCTACTATTTCAAGCTTGAAGTATCTCACGCGATTGAGCTAACCCAAAAGTTAAGAAATGCATTAGATGGTATTTATGAGGAGTATAAACAGTTGGGTCAGCTAGTGCATCATCTTCAAGTCTGACATCTGAAATGGAGGTTGGCCAATCAAGTTTGCAAGCATGTGACCCTTCATCAGTGTTTGAGAAACATTTGGAAGAAGAAGAATGTGAAGGAGATAAGTAAGAAGTGGACACGTATTTGGAGGAAGCTCGTGAAAAGATACATGGAAATACAAAGTTTGAAATTTTGAGTTGGTGGAAAACAAATTCGGCTAGGTATCCTATTCTTTCTCAAGTTGCACGGGATATTTTAGCCATTTCTGTATCTACTATTGCTTCTGAGGCTGCCTTTAGTACCGAAGGTTGTGTCCTAGATCGATTCCTTAGTTCTCTTTCCCCCAAACTTGCGGAATGCCTAATTTGTACACAAGATTGGTTGAGAGTTTATGATACATCAATTCCTAATGTGGAAGAACTTATGGAGGAGTTTGCTGATCTGGAGCCATCGGACTTAGGTATTTTTATTTTTATAAAATTAATTTTTAGTTATCTTTAATGTTTAATTAAATTATTCTAATATATTACTTGATGTTCCTAGGTTTCTCAAGTTGATATCAAGTGTGAAGTTGAAGTTGGTGATGGATGCTGATGGACTGCAATTGTTTAATAGACTAATAGTTGTACTGTTTGTTTTTGTGTGTTTTTAATTTACTTAATGCTTTGTATTTTATCATTAAATTAATGTCTGGGAATCTGAAGCCTTAAATGTAATTGTGGATATTGTTTTGGAACTTGGGTTATTTTGTACAGCTATGTGGATGATGAGAATGTGAAGTAAACAGTTATCCCTGTTTGATCCAGTAAGGATGACCTTCTCATATGTGACACTGATTGTTGTCAAAGGTGATGTGGATTTAGATGATTAGGAGTCTTTTAACATGGCGATTGATTATTGTATCCATGTTTTTTAAACTGTTAGATGATTTAGAGGTTTTGGTTTGTGGGTTTTCTTTTCTATGTGACAGGAGTGAAATTTACAGTAGTTGTAGCATGTGGGTGGTTTTGTGTGGTGTGGTTTTAGCTTTAATGATGACTGGTGGGTTAGAGGGAACAGGAAGGAGGTATCTTGCTGGACTCTGGAGTCATAGCTGGTGTGTGGTTATCTAATTTTCTGGGATAGTAGCTAGTGAGGGTTTTGGGCTGTGTGATTTCAAGGTAAAGTTGGTAACTTTTCCCCAAGGTGTTTGGGAGATTTTGATGGGTTTGAGGTTTTGTCAGAAGGTTTCTTGGGTGGTTTTTGTATGTGATTTCCCTAAAAAATGTGAGATTTTCCAGCTGTGAAAGTAGGATAGGATTTGTGGGTTTTGCGATGTTGGTTTCAGACTCTTTGGTTGTGATTTTGAGAGAGAGAGAGTTAGGATTTTCAGTAATTCAAAGTTGTGATTTTCCAACTACTTGCAGCAAGATTAGGTGGTTTTTTGGAATGTGATTTTTAGGAGAAGATGAAATCTCTGAGCAGTTTGGGCATTGGTTTGAGCCTGGTTTTTGGTTGTTTGCTTTTAGCCCTTATTGCAGAGCTCTACTACTTGTTATGGTGGAATAAGAGAATAAGTAACAGAAATTTTGAAGATGACTACAACAGCTCTCTAAGAGAGCTTTTTTACCTCCTCTGTTGGAAAAAGCCCTCTTCTTTGAGCTCCTCAGCTCTAAATCCTCACACTCTAGATGCACAGGGTCATGAATCTGATGACCCCATCCACTTGCATTCTAGATATGATATGGATTTTGTTTTCAAGCCCTTTGGATAAGATAGTGTGGAGTCTGAGATCAGAGGCTGCACAACCTCTCTGGTCCACCTAGGTCACTGAACTCAAGTTTTTTTTGTGCTTGAATCATCATGTTGACAAACAAATAACTAGGACAGCCTGATGCCTTGGAAAATGTTGTTTTTCATGTTCTTATTTTATTCATTGCATTGTTGGAGTATAAGTTTTAGAATGGTTCAGAGTAGAGGAACAATCTTAAATTTTTCATGGGTTTTCTTGTTTTTTTTTTTACATGTAATGTACAGTAACGGATTGAACGGATTAATCCGATCCGATCCGCTCCTTCACGGATCGGATTTCAACAGTAACGAATTGGTGACGGATTACAAATCCGTCAATCTGTAGGCAACGGATTGGTGACGGATTTGGCCCAATCCACACCAATCCGATCCATGTACACCCCTAAGACGGACGGTGCGATACCGGGTCCAGTTTAATGTGATAAGGAGTGTGATCGGTGTGATAAAGGAGTGTGATCGGTGTTATTTATATATTGTTATTAACAGGGTTGTTATCCCTTGCATGGTTACTTTACTTTTCCCTACCGCATTGTTTCAGTATGGGAGGGCCGCAGCATAATATTCCTCGGTATTCAGCTTGTGCGAATGTGCCATATTGATATATACTTGATTAGATTACTTATATTTTTAATTCTAAACTGTTATTTACTGCTCAATTGTCTATCTTATGTTTCATTGTTATTATTATGATTAAATGATCGTCTCTATTCTCTTTGATGCATATATCATGTGTTATCTATATATGGTGCCTTATCAGATACTCGGATCTAACCATCTTTGGTGCTTAGGTTTTGACTTTGACCCCGCGGGTGACACGTTCATCGAGGAGCCTGTAGCTCGCGATTACGGGTAGGGACCGGTTGACCAAGTAATTGAACCGGAGGATGGAGTGCCCGTATAGGGTGGTTGAGTGCAGTTTCTTTTGGGTTTTGAGTGGATATATAATGAGTAGGAAAATAGATTGTTATGTATAAACTTGTTATCTACACTTTGAGGTTTTGTTAGACTTCAGCCTTGCTTTACTTGACTCATTTTATATGATACATTTTGCTTCCGCTATTGATATAATGCTTTCGCTATCTTTTCTCATGCTTCCGCAATTTAATTGTTGATCATCTTATTGTTCAAAAAGTTTTAAAATTTTGACCTCACTGCAAACTATGATCTCGAAAGTTCTCAGATTTCCCGGGAAGTAGCGCGCCAAATTCGGATACCTTGGCTGTAACTTCGGTATTCGGAATTGGAGCGTTACACTAAACCTTTACAAGTTAAATCTCCAAGTGTTTGTGGGATGACAAAGTTAAACCTTATCAAGACCTTAGGTGGATTCCCAAGGTAAATACTTAGACAAACCTTAAGGCCTTGAACCTCATTGGACCAACCTATTCTTTATAGTTATATCATTTTGTTGGTCATGATAGATGTGCATTTTAATCTCGTATAGTTGTATCTCTTGTAATGCATGTCTATGTTCTATTGATGATCAATTGATTGTGGTTTCAAAAGCTTTCATAGTTAGATTATTTATGATCAAATGATGTTGCAAAATCATTTGATGGATATCAAAGTTCGATCATTTTGAAAAATCAACTGATTTGAATTTTCCATGAATTTTTAAATTATATCTCTTCAAATGGAAAATTATTATTTTCTAAAATCAACTTGTATGTGTTCCTATTAGTTACATTATTTAAAATACAAGTTGAAATTGATTAGAATTGATTTTCATTTTATGCTCACTATTTTAGAACTTTTAAATGAAAATTCAATTTTAGTATCATACAATTGAAACTCAATTGGGTATGATCCTTGTAGTTACATTTTTTTAATCAATTGATTTTGGTATGAATGTTTTGAAAAAATGCATTTTCCATGTACTTACCAGGTTGTTTTTTTTTTTTTTCCGAGAAAAAAGTGATTTTAAAAGCAACTTGCATGTTTGCTCAACTAGTTACTTTCTTCTTAAATGCAAATTGGATTGGATGATTGTGCTTCATTGTTACATTTTTTTTTTTTAAATGGCTTGTGGATCATGTAATCGATTTGCATACTATTCTTAGCCTTGTACATCATTTTCATGCAAATTAATGATGTTATTTTTAAAATAGAAAAAAATCTCTGTTACATGAGCATCTAAGCTTCATTAGTACATTTGCAAGAGTGGAGATTTTGTGTGTTGACTAATGGGTTATTTTAGATGGATTGGTGTTAAATTCATTTGGCATGCTTTTCATATATATATATATATATATATATTTGAGATCCATTTTCCAGCTATATGAAATCCATGATACTCTTCATGCCTCATACATTCTTGTTCACATATTTATATCTCTTATGAATGAATGCATGGTATGAAATTAATTTTAATTGATGTATAGTCCTCTCTATGCAAATGTAAAATTGTTCCATATATGGTTATGCTTATAGTCACATCTTTACAAACTACATTGGGACTCAATCATTCTAATCTCTTGTGCTTATTATCATATATGTTGAGATTAATGAGATTGCTTCTTAACTTATAGAAAAATCTATGAAATGCAATCTCACAATGTCTATCATATGATTTTAAAAGTAATATGTGTAAATGTGATGGATGATTATGACATTGACTTATGTATGCTTACTCTAGTAATATCATCTTTGTGCATTTTTCAATTTCATAATTGTGTTTATATTCATACGAAACTCTTCAAAATTCATTTATTGTACCTTATAGTTATATCTATTGTTTGAAGGATGTAATCTAGTTGATGAGTTCATATGTTTAGAAATTGTATGCTACATCAAGTCATATCTATGAAATGCAATTTCTCTTGTTCATCATTGTGCTTTATAGTTATAGTTATGAAAAGTAATGAATATTCATGATGCTTAGTAGGATTTGTGTTTGCCACACCCATGCTCTTTGTCTTGGTATATATTATGTTGATGTGATAGATCTTGTGTAAAATGGACTGCTCAACAAAGTTAAATATTATTAATCCATTCCATAAGCATCATAGTTTTTATGATTGCCACCTCCTATGCTCATATAGTTTATATCTCATAACCACCATTTTTATGTGTTCATAATCTTTGTTGTTCAATGGTTGAGGATAGCTTTGTGATTGAACTTCATATCCTTGTGCATCATAGTCAAATTAAATGTTGGATGAAATGATTTCAATGCGTTTGAATACTCATAGCTTATGGTTTTCATAGTCACATTAGTTTATACTATGTAACCCCCATTCTCATGGATATCTTTGATTTGGACTAATCCTCATAGTTATACATTTGTAACTTCATTTCAGAGTAATTGTGCTTTTAATCATATTTTTTATTATCCATGAATATTGCATAGCCCCATGCCTATGCTCCATCTTTAGCAATTTGATCATTTAGGCAAATATTGTTTAATTATTTCCTTGGAGTTGACTATCTATCTCTTATCACCTTCTCCTTATACCACATAGTAAAATCACTTTAAGCTTATTGACGAAAGGAGAGAATGGATTGATGGGGAGTGTGACAAAACAAAGGAAGCAATAGACCTATGCAAATTGATCAAATTCACCCTTGAGTTGGCTTTGACCCCTTAGGATTGTTACCTATCATACATGACAGCCTGTTATTTACTCCTTGTAACTTAAGTGCTTCTTGGCCTTTGTGGATTTGCAAAACTCGATGAAGCGATGAAGGAAGGTGAAGACCGAGGAGTTGGTGGAAGAGAGGATTTTGATGGGATGAGAGGATTTGCAAAATTCTCTCACCTTTTCTCTCTTCCTCCAAACGCGGGTTTTCCTCGGAATCAAGGGAAACAAAAAAGGATTCCTCTCCGAGGAAGTTACTCAAACATGCCCTTAGAGTAAAGCCTAGGTCAAAGGGTTTGTTATTTTTCCAACAATGGTTTTCTAAAGGCCATGGCGGCCCAATCATTAGGTACTCAACATCGTAAAAAAATCTTAAGTGGGATTGATGGTTATACCCTTATGAGTGAATTCATTCTTACCCTTCCAAATTGTTGAAATTAAATTACGAAAATTGTCAATAAATTCATTATTAAAAAAAATAATTAGACAAAGGAATGAAAAGACCCGGACAAATTGACAGCTGAAGCACATAACAAAGTATTCTTTCTTTTGATAGATTTCTCCCCCACACTTAAGCAGTGGACTCGCGAGTCTCTTGGATACGACAACTTCCTAATCGGTCAATTTCTAGTACTCGTGCACTCAAATGCGCATCAGACCACTATTTCAAACTTGCTTACAGTAACAAAACAAAAAAGGAGAAAGGAAACGAAGAGCAAAAGAGAGGAGTTGTGTTATGTGCATTCTTTATCAATAAACTCTCTTACATAGCAGAGCCCCAACGTTAACGTCTCTTATTACACATTATAGTCATTTATGGTCATTTTAGGTAAAGGTAACATAACACTAATGTGGGCATTTACACTTCAAACCCCATAACTCCATAACGGCTAGTCTCATAATTAATTCCTCAACGATTATGCCTCATAACTCTATAATGGCTAGTATCATAACTCTACAACAACTATAAGGAAATGGGTCGTCCTAGATGGAAGGCTTGACTTATATGAGTCCAAAATGTAAATACAAAAACAGGGAAATAACCTATGCTACAATGTGCAAAACTACAAACAATCCCCTGCACATTATAGCATTGGAAAGAAAAGAGATGTTGTTGCAAGCAGTATGCTGAGATTGTACATAAATGGAGGTGAACTATATCCTGAACCTCCACTTAGTGTTGTTGTAAGTTTGAGAATACCAAAACTCTATGGTGAACTAAGATCTTGAACCAAGAGTTTATCCAATAACTCATACTTATTACATGCACAAGCTTAATGTCACTTTGTTTCCTAAATAACTTTGCACATTAATGGCTTGTGCTATCCCAGTTTCATGAGTGATTTAGAGAGTAGCCTAATTTCTCATGGGAAGTGGCCTAACTTCCACCCTCACATTGGTATGCTCTATCAAGGGAGTTTCTGTACAGCACCCCGCTTATAAAAGGCACAGAGCTCATATCAATAATTATATAGGCACTACATAAAAAATGTTAGAAAACCACATTATTGGCCGCCTAATAGCCTCGGCCACCAATGTCGTTATTTTTTCCACATTTCATTTAAAAATATTCTGGAAGTATCTTGTGGAAATGAACACTTCATGTCATAGGAATGAGTCTTACACATGAAGGGGTTTGAAGTGATCTCATAATGTCACCAAAAATAAATCATAAAGCCATAACTTATTAGAACAGCACCCGAAACTAGATTTTTCTATACATCGGGCACATGTTTTACTTCAGTCAAAGTGAGACACTTCTCGGATGAGAGGTGTAGAACAACTTTCCCTTAACATTCCACTTTGGCCAAAAAGGAGTTGCCCATGTAAAGTTCTTAGCTATCTTCTATTTGCTAATAGGAGATGAACGCACTTTTGAATTTGCATCTGTGTTGGGTAATCTCACCAATCTCTATCGCTGCTAACGAGGTTCACCACTATCACTACCACTACAAAACTTTCTTCGGTTAGGTTGACTTAATTCTTAGCCTTACCCTTAAGAGTCTGGTCTATTTCACAATTTTCATAAGAATTCCAACGTATGAAAGCATTTTAGCAGTGTCTTATCTTTGAAAATTTTAAACTATTTATATTCACATATCTTTTATCAATTGGAATTATTTTTAATTTAATACCAAACTGACCATCAAGCATTGTTGGATTTTAGTCACAAAATAAATGCACTTAAGAAATATTATTAGTTTGGACTTTTAAAAATTAAAAATTATAATTATCTAGTTAAAAGGATATTTGGATCCCCCAATATCCTTAAAGTTCCATGTACATACAAACTACCTTTATGATTTGGTTAGCATCCAAGTAAATCTATTGAGGAAAAAGTGTATCATTATTGATAGTAAGGAGTATTCCCCCCTTGCACTCACAAGATAAAGAAAAAATAATATAAAAAGACTAAATAAGAAGCAATAAAACAAGAAGAAAGGGATTATAATCAATTGTAGAACACTTACTGCTTATATATTAAGTACAATACATAACTTAAATAATTAAATATAAATAAAATGAATCAAGTATGCATGTAGATTTTAGGGCATTTTGTAATGGATAGGTGGGTAGGAGATTGCCTTCATACCCCCCTTTTATTATTACTAAGTACTAAGTGACTGCGATAAGGACATTTTAGTATATATTTATATATAGGGAGATACTCCTATGAGAGCATTTCTCACCTTACTATGAGAGATAACGTGGGTGCCTTCACAATTATATCCAATGCCAACAACTTAAATGAGGGTCCCCACTGTATCTCTCATAGTAAGGTAAGAGGCTCTTCTCATAGGAGCATCTCCCATATATATATAAATAAATCTATAAAATAAAATAAATAAAAATAGGAGGGCCAGCCCGGCCCTCAAATTTTAGGCCCTGCAAAAAAACATCCAAGCCCTCATTTTAAGGGTTTTTTGAGGGCCGGGCTAGGCCGGACTCCCTTGTCTTAGGGCCAAATCGACATGCCTAGTCCTCAGTGTATTACTGCTGAGAAAAGTTTCACCGTAATCAGATTCTAACTCATCTGGTTTCACTTCATTTTTTATTTAAATTGCATTGCTATAATCAATCAATCTTAATATCCAACCACATCCATGTGTACTAAAGCCTGGCCCAATAACATAACAGTAGAGGAGAGTAGCTCTCAATTGTTTGGATTCTATAAATGAGGGGGACCCCATCAACTTTGATATATACAGGGGTAGGTAGATATGGATGTTTCTGTAAGACATGGTCTCAGAGTATCCAGCACTGGTATATAACTTGGGATGGATATAGATATATATATATCATAAGTACCTGACACCGTAGTGACTCTTCCTCAAAGAGAAATAAACAAAAAAGAATTTGTTCGCTGTAGCCCGGATGCGCCAATTGGTAAACTTTCTCCACCCTTGATCTCTACTATGGAGCAAATCTCATTTAATCCAAACCGTTTGATTAAGTTATTCCTCAATGGTTAATATTATCACCAAACAGAATAATCATTAGAGTAGTATTAATGTTTGGATTGAGAAAAAACAAGTATAATTTACACTATCTCAATCCAACGGTCAATTCCACTTAGATTAGTGGTAATTATTGATACTTTTGACAGAAAACCATTGAAAAATTTGGATTTGAAAAAAAGTGGGCTCCACAGTGGAGAGTCCAAGGTGGTTCTCCAGTGTGAGTGGTGCATAGCGTTTGCAAAAATATTTAAAATCGTTTCTTTGTGATAAAATCTGATATGAATAAATATAGGGGAGTGAGGTGATGTCATACGTCACTCGTTTCGAATCCTACATCTCTGTGCATTCGGACGTGAAAACTCCAAGTCCAATTCAGTTAATTGTTTATCTTGAGGAACGTAATCCAGGCCTTTAATCTCCCATCTTGGGGCAGGTGTCCGTACGATGCATCCAACCCCCCCCTCTCTCTCTCTCGAGACCCACAGAGATTGCTGAGAGCAGTTGTAGGAACTTATTAGTAAACTTTGAACCACACCCAGAGAGAGAGAGAGAGAGAGAGAGAGTCAGTCTTCTCTTTTCATGTATGTTTATATATAGAAATATCTGAAGTGAGAAAGAGAGGAAAAAGGAAGAAGCTTTGTGTGAAAATAGTTGTGGGTTGTCATTAGCTTATTTGGTTTTGTGGGTTTGATTGAAATGGCAAGTGAGAACTCTGAAGTGGTTTGTGTAGAGCTTCCAGCTCCTCTTGGTTGGAAGAAAATGGTATCTCTCTCTCTCTCTCTCTCTCTCTCTCTACACCCCATATTATGTACTTCTTTTGTCTGTATCTTTTTCTGCTACTGTTTCTTGCTTTTTCTTTGTTGAATTGATGAATGAATTATATTTGTTGTTATTACTCTTTTTTTTTTTTTGCTGGGGATTTTTCTGGGTTTTGTTTGTGTTGCTGTTCTGATACTTTTTGTACTTTGTAGTTTTAATCTTGTTGGATTCTTATTGAAGTTTGCTTGAATTGTGACTTCTGTTTCTGTATTTGCCTTTTCCCTTGTTGAGAATTTGCAGTGGGAATTGCTTGAATCGTGATTGTTTTGCGCCTGGTTTTTCAGGAAGAGTACAAAGGAAGGATTTTTAATGGAATAGTATATTTTGATAAGTGGGAGGAGTATATGAGGTTTTTTTTTTTGTTTTTATTTAACTTTGAAAATTAGGGGTTTGGTTTGTTATGTGTTTTGTGCTGATCAAGTTTCCAGTGGTGGCCGGTGTTTGCTTAGAAAAAATCATAATTTTATGGGAGATGGTTGGTTATTGGTTCTAAATTAACTGACTGGTCAGTGGTTCTGCAGAAGAGGGGAACTAAATGGATTTATTTATTTATTATTATTAATTTATTAGTACTATTACTAAAAAAAAATTGTCTGTGTGTTTTATGTTTTGTTGTAAGAATTTCATACTGTGATGATTTTGTAGAAAAAATTGCAACTTGCTGTGGATATTGTCCCACAGTAAATATAATTACCTGTTGTATGAATGCTTTCCTTGCTTATTTGATTTTTTTTTTTTTTTTTGTTGATTTTGTTTTTTGTCTTTGTGCTGGGGATTGGTTGTATGGCAATGTTTTCCGAAGGCAGGGCTTCCTAGAAAATTTCTTTCTTTAATGGAAATTGAATATATGGATTTTTTTTGTTGCTGTTTGGCTTGTCCAATTTTTTGGGTTTTTTTTTAATTCTGTTTTGTTTCTGTATTTTCATTTTCCCTTCTTGAGAATTTGTATTTGGAATTGCTTGAATGGTGATAGTTTCACCATTCAATGAATGGGTTTTAATGGAATAGTAATTTGCATAGCGTGAGGAGGTTTTTTTTGTTTTTTCTTAATAAAGTTGGAAAGTTATGGGTTTGGTTTGTGTTTGTGTTGATAAAATTTCTTGAGTGGTAGTGTCAGTGTCAGTTATTCTGCCAGTGTTTGAAGAAGAATAATCACATTTTTTAAGTGATATGATTCGTTAGGGGTTCTACAAAGAGCATTGAAGTAAATCAGTAAATGACTTTAGCATTTATTATTATCATTATTATTATTTTTTTATTGGTAAAGAGAGTTGAAGTAAATGCCTTTATGGCTTTAGCCTTTCTCTCTGCACCTGCGTGTGCGTCTCGTGTTTTGCTGCAGGAATTGTCAAATTGTGATGATATTCCAGAAAAAAAATATTGAGACTTTCTATTGTTATTCTTAAATGGTTTCCAATTTCTTCTAAACTTTTCTGGGTTTGTTTCCCTTTTTTTTTTTTTGCTGGGTTTTGCTTGTATGGTGATGTTTTCCCAGGGTATGGGTTGGTGGACATTTTCTTATTTCTATGAAATTGAAGTATATGGATTTTTTCCTGTTTGTTTCTATTTCTGTGTTTTTGATGTAGAAATTCCCAATTGTAATGTTTCTTCTGGCAGTGCTTATAAAAAAACCCCACTTTTCATTCTTTTGAAAATGCCAAATGGATACAAACAGTAATTTGAGTAGATATGTCTGGTGCGTATATTTCTGGGTTATTATATGTGTTACCTTCTGTCTTTTGCACTACAAATTGATTAAATATGTTATGGTTTTGTGCCTAAGGTTTGTAGAAAAGTCCCCTCTTTTGGAATAAATGAGCAGTCATCGCTAACACAGATTAATTTCGGTTTGTTTTCTCTGTTTCTTGAAAATTGACGTGAGTTTGGTTTGCATTCTATTTTTTGGGGTGGAAATTGCTTAAATTGTGCTGCTTGTCTTTATGTTGTAGTTGTCAAAATAGCTCCTTTTTTTTCATAATGATTTTTAGGCTAGGGTTTGCAAAAGTTTCCTCCTTCCTTTTCAAAATGTGAAATAGTAATATAAGTGGCAATAGTAATTTCTTTGAACTTTTCTGTCTGTTGATATTTTCTCTTTCTGTATTTAGAAAATTGCTAGAGTATGTATAAAAATCTATGTCATGTTTGTTAGCTTCTTCTCTTATTTTTTTTTTTTATCCTGGAAACTACTAATATTATATATATATATATATATATATCTATATTTCAGTTCTATTGTTTATACCAGTGCCTACTTTTTTATTTGGAAAATGGCAAGCATAAGTAGCAGTGAAAATGATGAGCTTCTGATTTATGTTTCCTTTTGATTCTTTCTGTCATTACTCATTTTGTGTTTTTGTTTTAGGGGTGTGCACTTGTGCTTCTGTTTTATGGGTTGTTCGAATGAAATAGATATAGACGAAACACTGAGCAATTGTAACATTGGTGCAATGGTATAAGTCTTGGATGCCATACCTGATAATGCAGGTTCGAGACTTGTGAGTAGCCACTTTGTGCAAAATTGCCTCAGGTTAGGCCTGTCTCTAATCTGGACCCTCTTAGAACCCTACTTTGGTGGGACCCGCAGTTACTAATAACATTTTTTTAGCGGGCAATAGATACGACACATCGATAATGGTTAAAACCACAATATAGTGGGAGCATACCTTAGTGTTTTGGCTCTTTGGTCAAGTGGGAGCATATGGGCCCATCGTCAGCCTCATATGTGTGGCCGTAAGTGTTAATAACCAGTAACACTAAAAGCTTGAGCTGTTAGTGGACGATATAACAATTTATATCAATACCCTCCCCTCAAACGGGAAGCCGTTCAAATTCCCGTTTGAGTTCAAAACCCAACAGACAGATGGAACAGACAAACAAGAAAGACAGATGGAGGTAAAATGATAGACGGAACATACTAGACAGACAAATGGAGGTAACATGCCTCCCAGGGATTTCAAATTCATGACCTCTGATATCATGTTAGTAACGAGTAACACCAAAAGCTCAAGCTGTTAGTGAACAGCATAACAGTTTACATCAACAGTGAGAACCTTAGTAGCTCTATTTGCTTAGTAAACCAATACTAGCAACTTACCCCAAATTTTCTCTTATCTACATGCCATAAAGGAGAGCTGTTCCTGGCAACTTAGTAAGGAGCTGATTGTTATAGAAGAATAAGTGCATATATACAACTTCAATTTGAGAGGTTGTGGGGTTGTGGAAATTTCTCAGAAACAGTTTGGATATATCAGGAATTGTTGGTGACAACTTCATCTCTTGCTCTGGCATGACATGTATGAAAAAACATTCATTAGATGTGCTTTCATCAAAATTTTTTTTTTTTTTTTTTGGGTTAAAAGGTATGTGAATTCCGGTAGTATAAATGGCAGCTTTATCTAGATATGTTTGTGTTCTTTAACTTTTGAGAGTTGGAACTACCCGAATGAAATGGTTTTAGGTCTGGTGTTTGTAGTTAATGTTCTTTTCTGAAAAAAACAGGATGCCTTTTTTTTAACAAAAAATAAAAAATCATGCACTATCATGAGCAGGAGTAAAGTACATTTTTTTGTGTTCATGCTTTTCGGTCTGTGTGACCTCATTGATACACTGATTCCGTTTTCTTCCATGTTTTTGCCATAAAAATTCACGTGGATGGTGTTGGCTGGGTTTTAGGTGAGTGGTAATTTCATCCTTTATGCAAAAACAATGAGTGCTTTCATTACAAGATGTGTATTGCTTGGACATTTATTATTCTGTATCTTGGTGTGGAAAATTCGAGGCTTCATTGAAAATGACAAGTATCACAAAGTCATTTCTTCTATGGATCTGTTGGCTTTTTTTTTTTTTTTTTTTATCATTCGGTTCCATAAAATCTTCTGTTCATATATATTTACTTCAATGGACTGAAACTCTTTGATTAGTGTGTCTTCCTAGGTTGCTTTGTTGTCTTATCTATTATTGTTACTGAATTTCTTTAATGTAGTGATTCATGAACTAGGTTTTGTTGAAAGGTTCTGTGTTTCTGTGGAAATTTGAGTGTTAGTGATTTTGACCTCACATTTCTAATAGTTAGTGTTCTCTACTTTGGTATCTACTGTAATTTGAGAATGACTATAACTCCCCACCCTACATGGATGCATGATATTGTCCGCTTTGGCCCACGGGCCTCACGGTTTTTTTTCTGATGGGCCAGAACCCATCAAAAGGCCTCATGCAAGGTAAGGGTGTAGGATCTACATATAAACCCATTCATTTTCCTCTCTATAGTCGATGTGGGACTCCGGGGCGTCACAATGACAGATGCTGAATTGCCTGTGGTTTTCTTCCAGAATTGGAGGGATGAGAATTGTTTGGGTGTTGGCCTCATCTATTTTCTTGAAAACATTAGACATCAGTTTGCTCTATCATTGCCTCTTTTTCTTTGTTAGTTTGGTTTCTACTTCTAGTGTTGTGGATTATGTATGTTTCTTTAGATTCTTACTCTTTTTCTCTCCTCTTATTGTTCTTTGACTGATTAGGGTTTCATTAGTGTGTCTTCCTTTGATAGAAAGGCACTAGGTAACGGCTCTGCTATTCCTTGTAAAAGGCCGAATTTTGTCAGTGTTAAATTCCGTTTAGCAAGGGAATTTTAGGTTTTGCTTAACCTTTAGAGAGAATACATAAATGACTTAGTAAGGACTTAGAGCAGAGATAGGATCAGTTGTATTGGACTGTAGGGGTGATTTCTTTTGCTGAAATTTGTACTTTTCCCATAATGAGCCCTCCATGTGCTACTTCCATGGCAGTTTTTCGTTTATGGTTAAAACTTCTTTTCCTGTTTTGTTAATTGTTGTAAAGTCCTTTTCCTTCTTCTATTTCCTTGAACAGTATTATGGAAGCAAATGTCCTATTATGAGAAGTGGTGGTATAAAATACTTTTGAATCTTATCCGAAAATGGAAAGCTATTATCAGAAGTAATAGGGAGAGTATATATATATATTTTTTATTGTTAGGAACAAAATGGTTCTCTTATCACTATAAAACTAATGGAAGCAGGAAATTCAGACCTGGCCTATCATTTTATTTTCTGTTTGGATTCATTGGTGCTGCAGGGGGAGGATCTAGACCTGCTGGAAAATGAGTCATGACTCGAGCAAATAAAATGTTGGATTGGGCAGCTTTCTTAGTCTGCTTCTTATCTATTCTATATCACTAATATATGTGTGTGTGTGTGGCGATAATTAATTGATTACAACTATCAGATTTTTACTAATTAATTGATTACAACTATCAGATTTGTACATCAAGATTTGTACGACTATCTGTCTGTTAAGGCAATATCAAGCTAATAAAAAGAGGAAATACTAAAACGGTACATGATAAAGTCAAAATCACAGAGGTGATGTATTTCGTAAGGCAAGTTTTGATTAATTCACTCCTAATTTTGCCATGGATCTGCCTCTCCATTCTTTGATCTTTTTTACTGTTGATGTATAATCTCCATGGAGGATGTAAACATCCTTGCCCTTATTTTATACCCACAAGTGAATCTGCTTCAACTAGTAAGGTCCTGACTCTGCTTTTGTAGAAGCAAGGAAACAATTGTTTTTTTTTTTTTTTTTAGCAATGGCACACAATGGCATTGTCCAGATAATTAAGGACTTGTGAGACAAGTTTTTTTAGTGCGAGAGTCAGATTCCCAAAATTGCTCCATGGTATGAATGGAGATTATAGGAGACTCAATGGGTGTCATTTTTACAATGGAAACAAAAAAAAAAAACCAAAGAAAATGAAACATGAAACCAAGAATGGTCTCTAATGTTTATTTGTAACTACACAAATATCATTTTTTTTTTTTTTTTTGGTAGAAGTACATAAATATCATGTTGATCATTACATTATCAACTTTTGGGGTGACGCATGACCTTGAGTTGAAGATAAAGATTCGTGCCAAGCTGATAATTTTTTATACTTGTTTCATTAGAATGGTTTTTTTTTATTCGAGTTGGTTTTTTCTTCATTGTTTTTCTGATATGCATTGACCAGTTACAGGGGATTCTAGTAACTCCAAACTCCAGGATGTGGTTTATCTACTTATTATATAATCATGTAGCAATTTTTTAGAACGTAACCATTTTAAGTATTTCTGGAGCTGTACTTAGAAATTGAGTTCTTCTCTCAGAGGCTAGTATCTATTCTTTAAATAGCTACATGTTTAAGCAGTCATATTTTGTCAGATGAGGAGTTCAGGGCTTGGGAGAGGACAATATCTCATAACTATATTACTGCTGAGATTGGACGAATCATGGAAGATGGTTCAGAAAATGTAGGTTTTATTTGATAGATGTGTAGTTAGTATATGTGAAATTTAAACACGGATTGAAATGTAGTTTAAATCAGCTTGTACTCTTTACAGTAGAAATAACATAGGGTCCAAAAATCAAGATGCCCGTTTCCGAAATATTAAATTCCCCATAAATTCATATGTGCTTGGTAATAATCTGGATACTTGAATGACTTCTGACTTAGGATGGCTGTAAGATTTGGTGAACAAAGACATTTGTGTTTTTGGTTGATCTAAGAAAGATCATGCCTGCTTACAATCGATGTTCATACACCTTGAGACGTGGTGAACAAAGTTAAAGAGGATTGGTGTTTAAAACCATTAAAAGAAAGGATTGGTGTTTAAAGAAATCTTGAATTATAACTTTAAGATGATACTTTTGGACTATTACAGAGTTTTCATGTGATATTTAAAATGTTGGCATTGCCAGTGCTTTCCCTTTTGTTATTTATGGAATCAGTAAGTTCACTTACTGTTGAGACTTTGGAATGTTACAGAACTGAGTTATTGGAGGAGGTTGCAAGTGATATCCTAGTACGAATCGGAGGTTTGTAGTTAGAATTGAATGTTGAATAATGCTAGATACATCCTATTTAATAAAAGCCAATGTTGGGTAATAGAAGTGGTGTTTTTTGATGGCTTAAGTCAGACATACTAGTAGAGGTTTACTTTGGATCAAAGGCATGGCCGTGTTTTCATTTAGCTTTTGGTCATTCTCCGGAGGTGGAGGACCGAGAGTAGAGATGCTAGTAATATTTTATGTGGATCTTGATGGATTGGATTGGTTTATCTTATAGCGAAAAGTTGCTTTTTAAAAGAAGAAATAAGATAGCAAGAATTTACTTAAACCAATTGTTAAACAGCTGGAGGTGGAAAATCTTTCCTCTAAAGACAAGCAAATAAGGAGAAATTATTTTGTTGAGAAGGGAAATTTATGCTAGTAAGGTACTCTAGTATTTAGATTCTGCCATCCTTTAAAGTAAGTGGTAGATTTGGATGGCAATAAAACTACTATTTTGAAAACAAAAATATTATAATCAGATATGAGCTAGCAGGAAGCATTTCTAGGCATTCAAGAGAAAATACCATTGCAGAGAACTGTTGTTGCTAATGAAATCATTGGGGTTGGAGCTCATGTGACCTTTTCTCATCATCGCTAACTTCTTAGTTTCAGTGATAATATAGCGACACAGGTGAATGAGAGAAATACAACTATTTTGCTTTGAATTCATTTCCCGAGGGTGGGAATTTGGCAATCTAGGTTGGTCAAGGTGCGTAGTAGGACCCAGATATTGGGCATCTTTACCTGCGCATAACCGATTACCAAAATCTTTGATTGACAGCAGGCCCAGTTATGCTAAGAGCACAGTTGCTAAAAAAAAAATGCAAGGAAATGTAATCTTGTTTTCGGTGTGCTTTCTGTTTTGGTAGCTGCCTATTGACTCATTAGACTGCCACTGATATAATTGATTTATGGTTTTCTTTTTTATTGTTTTTCAAATAAAATTCTTCATCATTGGTTCTCACAAAAAAAATAAAAATAAATATATATATATATATATATAAAATAATAGAATAAAGCAAAAGAGAGTCCAGTCTAGCATCTGGATCTGCACCACTGTATGACAGGCCACTCATTTTTCTTGGAAAGCTTACCTAGAAAATATGGTTTGAAGTGTTAATGATTTCACCACATGGCTTACAGGTGGTATGATGCTAATAATAGATTAGAATTTTCTAACATTTGTATAAAGAGCTCCGGTTACTACGGTGTGTTTCGACCCCTGCCCCCCAAACACCAAACGCCCCACCCCACACCCCCCCTTCCAAAGACAGACACACACAATGGATTTATGGTTTTCTTTTTTTATTGTTTTTCAAATAAAATTCATCATTGCTTCTCACAAAAATAAACAAAAGAATAGAATAGAATAAAGCAAAAAAGAGTCCAATCTAGTGTCTGGATCTTCACCACTGTATGACAGACCACTCATTTTTTCATGGAAATGTTTTCGAAATGTGTTTCCATCAGACAGTGTTTATTGTGCATTTAGAAAGCTTACTTGGAAAGTATGGTTTGAAGTGTTAATGATTTCACCATATGGCTTACAGGCAGTATGATGTTAATCATAGATTAGAATTTTCTAACATTCTTATAAAGAGCTCTGGTTACTACAGTGCGTTTTGAGTTTATATATTTGTGTTGACTACCACTTACTCTAAAAGCTTAGGATGATAGAGAGCGGTGTATTAAGCCTTTGCAGGACATGGAACCATGGCAACCCAGGATCTTCATTTGAGGAGGTTGGGCCCAACAGGTAGTTGGGTTTGGGGTGTAGACCCAGGATTTTCATGTTGGTTTTTGGGGGCAGGCCCATGATTTTCATTTAGTGTTTGGAAGCAGACCCGTGATTTTCATATGCGTTCTGGAAGCAGAACCAAGTCTGGCAGGGGCAACCGCTCCCAAATCTATGTATGTAGGTTCGCTCACGGACATCAATAAATGTTACTTTATTTATTTATTTATTTTTGAAAAAAAAAAGAGAATAAATGAAACAGTTGTATTGAAGAACAAATCATTGGATGGGTTGCTTTTTTGTTTAATTTCCATGTCCACCATAGTTGTTAAGTTCGTTTCGGACCCTATTTCAGTTTGGCTCCGAGCTGAAACATTTCGGATGATTCGGCATTTCGGCTTTCCAATTTGGAAATTTGCTTTGGAAAATAGAATATATTTATATATAATATATAAAGAAATTTCATTCTACTAAGCATGAAAATTATAATTTCCAAATGATGGTATTTTTTATTATTTCCATCAAATACATCATCCTTGCATGTCACAACAGAAAGTTAACTAACCATCATGATCAGATTTCATAATTATAAAATGGGCTAACTCAGATCTCCTAATTTTAAAACATAAAAACAAAAAAAATAAAAAAAAACAAAAACAAAAAAACTTTTTGCATATCTAACGAAGGGCCTACATATAAAAAAAATTTATTAGAAAATGGGGAACATATGTCAAAATTCCCTATTTCATTAAATCAAATTGCACTTGAAACAATACTTTTAATACACAAAAAAAATAAAATTCAGGTCATATCAAGTTGTTCCTTTGGATTATGTGAACGTGGGCTCATTTGATTTGGGTATCTTTCTCTTTTAGGTGAGCCCACTTATGAAAAACTTAGAAGATTGAAACAAAACTCATTGCTTGGTGATGAAGGTACATGGGAACGATTCAATCGGCCACATTTTTATATCTCTACGAAAACTCGAAAGATGAAAATAACCTCTTTTTTGGGTAAAAACTAAAGACACAAAAATAGCCTCTCAAAGTTTCTAATTTTTCTTTTCCACTTGATAAACTTCACACGAATTGCAGGTTTTGGCCATGATTCATCCGAAACTGCCAATTCTGGTCCGAAATTATGAATCTCATATTACCCGAACGGTTAACGAACGGGAAAAAATGAGGTTTTCGGTACGGTTTTGCTACCGAACAGAACAAACCTGGAAGTTTAGGGCGAAACGAAATGAATTTGATAACTATGATGTCCACACACTTGAACTGACTTATGCAACTAAATGTAATTTATGTTTATATCTGGATTTTATTATCATGATTTTTTCTCTGAGTTCATGCTTGGTTATATTTTGATAGTAGCCTTCACTTTGTTTTTTCTCTATTATCTCTATGCACCATTCTGCTTACTATATTTGAATGATTTACTATGCCAATATTCTTATTGACACATTCTCTGCAGTTCATGCCTAAGAAAGGGACCCCAAGGAAAAGCGAAATTGTTTTCATTGCGCCTACAGGAGAAGAGATGAATAACAGAAGGCAGTTGGAGCAATACCTCAAGTCCCACCCTGGAAATCCTCCGATCTCTGAATTTGACTGGGGCACTGGAGAGACCCCGAGGAGATCGGCAAGGATCAGTGGGAAAATAAAGGCAGCTCCGCCTCCAGAAAGTGAGCCTAAGAAGAAGCGGAGCAGGAAATCGCGAGGTTCGAAGAAGGATGACATGGAAGCAGATGGTGCCCATGAAACCAAAGAGGGGAAAGAAGATGAATTCCATGATGAAGAGGCAAACAAGAAGGGCAGTGACACAGCAATAGGTGCACAAGTTTCAGAAACAAATCAGGATGGAAAGGAAGTTAAAATGCAGGAAAGTGAAGAGCTAACCAAGAATGATAATGTAAATGAGAAGACAGCTCATGTAGAAACCCAAGACAAGGAAGATGTTAAAATGCAAGATGTGGAGATAATGAAGAAGGATGATGCAGAACCAGGAGCTGCTATTTCTGAAGGAGCCGAAGATGGAAACAAAGTTCAATTAAAAGAAGACGTAGAACCGACTGAGGAGGATCATAGGGAGAATTTAGCTTCTGGGGAACAAACACAGGGTAAGGAAACAAAAGCAAATAGTGATGGAAACAAATCTACTTCACAGGTTGAAGAAAAAGATAGAACTGAGAACAAAGTGATCGAAAACAGTAGCCTTGAAGGCGATGAGAGTGAAACAAAGTCACGGGAGGTTCATCAGTCAGAGCGTGTTGATATGCAGCCACCTCCGGCGCCTGCTCCAATTAGCTGCTAAGTCCAAAGCTTCTTATCTAATCCCTTTTGTGTTCCTGGGTTCAATTTGATGGCTGTATTTGCAGGTTGTTTATGTTTTGATTATTCTTGTGACATCCAAGTAGGGTCGTTTGCAGAGAGAACATTAGAACCTTAAGATACCCAACGCTTCTGATATATGCATTAATTATGTAGTCATTTGCACAGAGAACATTATAACCTTATGATACCCAACACTGCTAATATTTGTATTAATTATGGATGCACTTGCTAATCCTCTAAACTTGTTCTTAAAACTGCTCTCTTTGGTTGAGATAGATGATTACTTGGCTTTATGTTTCGAATCTTGTGGTCATGCAATCAGATGAGCAATATTTGCTACTATTTATAATCCAACTATTTGCTAAAAAAAATATTTGAAAAATATAGATCGGAAGATCCAGCATGGTTGTAGGATGCCCCATTATTCTTTGAGATCAGAAGATGGATTCCAATCTGGGAGACTTTAGAACCACCTGCAATCCAGTGTGGGTCCATAAGATCAACAAGTCTTGATTTAGGAAGCAAGGCTCCTATCGACAAAACGAATGGTGATTAATTCACTGTGCACCATGACGTATACTTAAATTATACTGGATTTTCATTCATGGGCATGCTGTCCGCATACTATTGCATTCTCAATGACAACGTGAGGAACTTCTGCTTGTGGTAATTCTCTTCATATTCCATTTCGTTTTTACTCTCTGATGTAATCTACCTAACCATGAAATTGAGCGATGGTGTGTGACAGAGGCCAAGGGAAAGGTGTAAGTGAAGAAAGTGACAATTTATAATGCATCAGAAGAGTCTCAAAGCGTTTTGTGACATCTGAATGTTATGGACTAAGGTATGTTTATTGGAAAAATATAAAAAAGAAAAGCATATTGTTAATACTTCTGGGAGTTTCAGCTTCCAACAGCATCTTTGTCATGTCCTCCAAAATAAGAATTAGAAAAAAACGTGAACAAAATAATTTAAATTTCCTGTGTTTAATACAATACAACCTTCCAAAAGTGGACCCACATACAATTTCAAACTGTGGTGAGTCGAAATAAATTTTATTAAATGCAACGGAAGCTTTATTCAATTGATATTCAAAGTTTATAAATGAAATCCAACACAAAATCAAATAAACATTAATAGTTAAAATTGCAGAATAAATTAAATAATTTCTAAAAGAGGTCTCAACACTAAAAGAAAGTTCATTAAAATATTCTAAGATGATGCTCTCTCTTGTGCTGGCTCAGACGGCTCCAAAGCCATCTCCAGCATCTTACTCAGGTTCATCAGTTGGCTCAAATGTTTGAAACATTTGATCCTCCTCCGTCTCCTCGATATAGTAGGGCTAGGTACCTATGCACCAAATATTACAAAGTAAATAGCAAGAACATGATCATAATTCGAAGTTAAATACGATATCAAGTTGAGTATCGATGAGTAAGATCATATAGAAGCAAAGACAATAATAACAGAAAGAGGGAACGTATGACAAAAGTTCAAACGATACAAATGGAGCAATAGAAAATCACACAGTGACAAGTGTCCTCGTTGTGGGTGGTTAGCCCTAAATAAATCGGAAAAGCCCGTCCATAACGTCGGTGGTCATAAACCAATCAAAATATCATGATAACATGTCCATATTCAAAGCGGATTATAAATGATCCGGTCACATCGGTGATCAACCGTCCATATATCGATCTGCAGTCGTCCATAAAATAACCCACATATTCACATAAACATATACATAATGGACCCGATTCATATTTGCTCCGACATAAGAATCCTAAGTCAAAATGAAGTGCTGGCCATTCCACATTCCATACCATATTATATTCAAATCATATCCATAAATTGCCAAGCCACCCCATGGTCCATAAACACATAATAGGGTATGCATCTAAAGGGATACACAACCTAAACCAATATATGCAAGCGAATCTGAAGGTTAGGACATAATCACAATCCAATCCTAATGTTAGACGTATATTCATGTACCTGTCAATACACAGCCATAACTAATAGTGAGTGAGGGACATTCATCTCTCCAAATTCATAGTGCATAGTCCCAATGAAGGTTTATCAATAGAGATGCATCGAACCTCTCTCGCTAGTGTTTATGAACGTTACATCGGGTATTTGAATCCTACGTCAATAAGACACTGTATGCCCAAAGACGGTCTTTATGTAAGGTCTAGGTAAATATTTAAGGTTATTAAATCCATATGAAGTCCCATACACGATGCCACAGTTTCCCAAAATGGTATAGAGCTAAATGAGTTCATCGGAAACATAAATTACCCAAGGGCACTAAACGTTTGAACGTTCCAAGGCAACGTTTGAACGTCCAACACCTCGGTTATTGGCTTAGGGGCGGGTGGCCTTGAACGTTCGAACGTACGAAAGCAACATTTGAACGTTCGTTGCTTTTGCCCTTTGGCCCAGATGATCCTAAACTCGAACGTTTGAACGTTCAAGTGTAACATTCGAATGTTCAAGTGTAACGTTCGACGTCCAGAACGTTTTGGCCGAGTTCGTGCAGTCATTGAAATTGGGGTTTTTCCCCTTTTTCATCCATTCTTCCTCCCTGTACCAAATGAGAATAAAATCCAACCAAAAATCCATACCAATCATATTTAATCCAAAAAGGGAGGAAATCCACAATTCCATTCCTAAATCATCAAATGACCCAAACATCCATTTAAAATCCCTAATCTATCATTATCATTTAGAAAAGGGCAATTAAACAAACCTATATGCATATTAACAGAAATTAAAGATTGGAAACATATTCAATAACAAATCATGATAATGTACTTGCCTTTTACCGGGGTTGAAAAAGAATGCGACAGATCCTAACCAATACCCAATCCGAGATTACCATGGCTCTCGATCACAATCCTATCACCAATCTGACATAGGAGATGGGAAAGAAATACCCAGGTGATCAGATCTATAGTAATCCTAACCAGAATCTAGCATTGAAAAGAATAAGAAGATAACCTAAAAGTATAGATCTACTCCTAATAGTTTGAGGAGAGGGTTACCTGAGATAAGAAAGTTGAACTAAGAATGATGGTATCCTCTTATCTTGATTCTAATGGCTGGATCCTAAAGCTGGAATGGCTTGGGAAGTTGAAAGAGGAAGAAGACGAAGAATAACTAGGAGGAGTTGTAGAGATAAGTGGGGAGGGATAAGTTGTGCGGTTATTAAAATAGGAATTTGGTTAAAAGAGAATATTCTCTGGGCTTAAGTCATTGGGTCAAACTGCGGGTCAGGTTATCTACCCATTAGCCGAACTCACCGATCCAAGCATCTAATCTATCGGGTGGCCCACTTAATCCTACCCACTTAAATAACTAAAATACATTTAATTAAAATAATAGTAATATTCTAATTAAAATATAATAAAATATTAGAAGTGGGACCGGGATCTTACAATCTTGTTATTAGCAGAGTTATATTTTCACTACAAACGTCATGTCTTGTTAATCCTAAAATAGTCCCTAAGATCCTACAATTGTCAGATAACCATGGACTGAGGGTAGCTGAGTGTTGGAACTATTAGACATATAGTTTTATTTGATATTCATTCGTGAATATCTTCATTTTCTTTTGGGCTAAGTCGGTATACTGGCCAGGAGTGATACTACCAATGTCAGGATCGAGGGATTGATTCCTGGGTACATGTGTGATGTGTGATACCGAGGTGCTAATACCAGTCAATCATGGGCGTGTTGGCATAAGTATCTTCATTTCACACATGTAAAAAATGTAAAATATAATCATCATGTATTTTGTAGCTCAGCAAACAAGCTTGGTAAGTTGAGCATCCATTAAAAACTCATTCCAATATGAAAAACCATACCCATTAATCCCCAAGACTAGAATCATCAACATTGCATCTGCATCACAGAAGACAAAGAACAAAAGAGCGCCATCTCCTTCTCAGAAGAATAATTTGATAAAGTTGTGCCGTCCATTTCTCCAATGTGCTCGCAGATTTCATGAAAGCCTTTTTGGAAGATTCGACATAATTTCTCCTAACTGCAAAGGGAAGAATTTTACTTCTACAAACATCTTCAAACAAGTAAAGAGATAGAGAACATTATAGTCAGAATGCAATGCACCTGATCTTCAAACAAGTAAAGAGATAGAGAACATTATAGTCAGAATGCAATGCACCTGATGAAATCAATGGTGCCAAGGAGTTGAATGTATCGACTTCAATGTGTTGTTATGATCATTATTGCCATCATTATCATCTATCATAAAAGCCTTGTCCCAACTATATTAGGAGACCACAATAGAAATTCTGTTTCACCATTTTAGTTTATCCAAGGCCAAATCCTCAAATAGGCTGCATTTCCTCATATGTATCCTTACTAATTCCATATATGTCCTCTGTAGCCAACCCAAGAAGAATGTCTTTACTTGGAGCATCCAGCTTTTAGCCAATATTAAATGTCCACCTCAATCTCTCCATCCTTACTAATTATAGAGCCTAAATATTGAACGAGATCTTAATATCTTTTGGGCTTTCAATTCTCACACAAGGTACATCTCTTCTTTTTTTTCTTTTTTTTTTTTTGCTATCGGAGGGTTCCCAACCCTTTGGACTGAACTAATCCCTCCGGGCCCAAAGGGAAGCCGGGTAAACTCCTTTGTAGCCCAGTGTTGTAGTGCAGTTTTGAACCTACAACCTATACAAAGTACATCTCTTGACACATCCCTACTAAAGTTGCAATTCATATAATTCATCTTTGTATGACTTATTTTAAAGCTTTGGATTCTGAAGCCTCCTATCAACTCTTTAGTTTCATATTCATTTCATCTTTGATTCATCATCCAAGGACTGTACAACTGAAACAGCATATGTAAAGGTCCTCTAGAATATGACCAATTAACTTGTCTATAATAAATAAAAGAAAAATAAAGAGCTTAAAGTTGATCCCTCTTTGGATTAGCATAAAGCAAAGAGAATTGCCTCCTTTTCTACCTCCTTTCACAAGCACACCCTAAAGCCTTTCACATCGCCTACACCCGTAAGAAAGCCATTGCAAATCACAACAAACCAAAGCCTTGTCTCTCATTCTCTTCTCAGAAGTAAACATTAAAAAAAAAAAAAAAGACTTTCATAAAAATTTCCCCAAAAAGTAGACCTACATCAAAATTACCCAAGGAGGCTTTGGGAGAAACCATTACATTGTCACATAGGAACATACTTTTGGCCCCAAAGATGGTTCTAGACAGGGTTAGGATTGTGCCTTTGAAAAGATAGTCATTTCCGGTCCTCCAAATGGCCCACCAAAGAGAGAGAACTTATGCTTTCACATCACATGATCTCTGTTGAAAGTCAGAGTTTGGCTTTAAGGAAATTTAACCACGATTCATTTAACCCCTACTTTGGAATATGGTGATCTCATAATCCCTATTGTTATTGGAACCAAACTGCCCTCACAAATTCATAGTGAAAAATAGAATGTTCCAAAGATCATTCTTTCATATTACAAACAAGGTAAAAATCATTCACAATTCCAAGTCTTGACTTGAAAAGATATCTGTCAGAGCCAAATTCCAAAGAGCACCCTCGCTATAGCGAGCGGGGCAATGAATGCCCAGTCCGATTCGAACTTGTTTTTTAGAATTTGAGTATGACTTCAATTCTTAGTGGTTTATAATTAGAAGTCTATAGCATGGATTTGGGGCTATAAATTGAGTATTTCTCTCAACCCAAAAGTTATCCATCCACCACATCTCTCATTATTCTGAGCAAGAGAGATTTAAGAGAGCTAATTTTTCTCTAGAGCCATAATTGAGAGATTGTTTTAAAGGGCTGCTCTAAAAGGTTTGAAGCTTTTATTTCTTTGTAGAAGATTGGTTTATCTTGGTTCTCAAGGTGATTGAAAAAGGATCAAACACAGGGAGCTGTGCACGGTGGGTAAGTCTTGGCAACAGGGCAGTTTTTGCAAGAACGTCAATGTACTGGCTGGGATAAAGGAGCTCTAACTATATTATGTAACCGTTCAATAGTGATTAGTTTTTCTGATCGTGGTTTTTCTTCCGATAAGGGTTTCCACGTTAAATTTATGTTGCCTTCTTATGGTGATTGCTTGGCAGATAGTTTTGCAAGTTCTTTTTAGTTAGTTATGTCTGCTGTGCATTGGTTATATTGGACTAGCGTACTCATCCCATTCTAGTAACTGCACTTTCAATATCTGTCCAGGATAATCCTTTTCGAACATTTCTAGCCAAATGAAAGAATCCTTTGGGCATGAGAGTCTTCCAAAAATCCTTCAAATTAATGGAAGTATCAACATGATTTAGATATCCAACACTCTTGGACATTAACTCACAAGCAAATTTAGTTGTGATTTGGCCACTTCTGGCAAAGGGTAAAAAAAAATAAAATCTCTTTAGTTCTAGTAGATCAGAGAATATAGATCTTAGAAATGTCTTCTAACATCCTCACGATTGTTGAATTGATTTTAAAGTTCAGAAGTTTTCCACTCCTTACTCGAATTTCAAAGGTCACTAACATATAGATCTAGATTTGAGATGTCAAATAATGATTTCTTAAATCCATCGGGATTAGGTATTCAATTACAATTTCATACTTAAATATTTTTATCATTATTTGTGACCCAACTAGCATTAGCATTTTTAAAGATAAGGGTCTCTACAAATCCTTTCCAAAATCAAGAATTACTGCTTTTATACTTGCCTCTTAATTTATTAGGACAATGTTAGACATTAGAACTCTAGAGAAAAGGAGAATGCCGTTATGAAGATATCTCTAACAAGTTTTGGTAAGGAGAGCTATATTGTTAACCTTAGACTCGCTGGTTTCAAGCTCCCCTTGAGTGATGATTCTACATACTTCACTCCATTTAATAGTATGGAGCATCATCTTTTCATCATAATCCCCCCACCCCACCCAACTTCTCATTAGTTTAGACAGTTTGAGGACAATTATATTGTGACATGGAATAGCTGAGCCCATTGTCTTAGGAAGGTTATTTCAATCCTATCAACTTATGAGAGCAATGAGACCTCCAAAAGTTTATTTTACTTTTGATATTATTAACAAGTGATTCAAAACTTAGGGCTTTACATTTATTAATCATTAAGGGGCTGCCAAAATACCTTCCATTCTTACTCATAATTTTAACCCCCTAAGACTTTGGCATCTAGGTTCACACTCTTCCTTGCTGAAGCAAATGGCTGATTTGTTAAAATGGACTATTTGGCTAGAAGCTTCGCAGTAGTCATCTTGGATGTCCCTAATTTTTCTAACCCCATGTAAGTTACTATTACAAATAATAAAAATTAAAAAGTAAAAATGAAAAGACGAAACTATCATTAGCGAAAAACAAGTGAGAGATACTTGGTGCATTCTTTGCAATCTTAATAGTTCCGTTGTTTTCAGTAGAAACAAGCATTCGTGATAAAAGTTTAGCACCAAATAATGAACAGTGTAGTATAGGGGATCTGCGTTGAGGAAGAAGGGAAGAGAGAAACTTGAGAACCACACACTAGAAAACCAGTTTATTGCATTATATTATTGCATTCTAAGTAAGTCGAAAGTTTTTGCAGGCTACTAGAATGGATATTAGTTCTAATTTAGCCAATCAACATGCAGCGGAAATAACCAATTAAATAATATAAAACTAGCAATCTGCCAAGTAATCACCATAAGAAGGCAGACACAATATTTAGCATGGAAACCCCATCAAGGAAGAAAAATTGCGAATAAAAAATCAAGAACTCACGAACAGTTACAAGATATACTCACAGCTCATTTCCCTCAGTCTATACCTCAACCTAAGAACTGTAGTTTTTCTCACACAAAATCTATTGCCACGATATCCACCGTGCACCGTTTTCTTTGATCTTCTCGTACCTTATCAGTCAAGATGAACTATCTTCTACAAGAAAGTAGAAGCAACAATGACCTTCTAGAACAACCCTTTAGAACAATCTCCCAATGGTTCTATAGAATATTTCTCTCTAAGATATCTTTGACTCAGATTAATGAGAGTCGTGGTTTCTAGGGTTGAGAGCAATACCCTATTTATAGCCCCAAACTCATGCCTTGTAGTTAGAACACCAATAGGACTCAAAGTGGTAAACCAAGTCTCAAAAGGAAACTAAATCTTAGCAGATCTGGAGACTTTCCCGCATAGCCCGTGCTTGTTCGATCGATCGGACAGTGGCTCAAATCGATTGGACCACCCAAAAAACTGGGGCGCGTCAGCAATCTAATCGATCGGACAGAGGCTCTGATCAATTGAACCTGGATGTTTCACCTGGTCTTCTCTTTTTTCTTCTTTTCTTCGCTTTAGCTCTTTTGGCGACACAATCACAGTCCATTCTAAAATAAAATAGAAAATACAACTCAATGGACCTAGAGTTTTGTCCAACCCATGAATTAGCCAACATAAAAGTACTTATAATCTCCCCTTTTGGCAATTTATGGACAAAACTCCCTAGGACAATACAAATGATCTATCCAAAAGAAAAACCCAAAATACATTGAATTTTTAGCCTAAAAAAATTTTCAACACCTGTAGTTCTTTGCTTGTTTTCTCCCCCTAGCTTCATTATTCACCCCCGTTTTGTCTATAATTGACAAACAATTACTTTCAAGTAGCCACGACCAATCTGGATTCTGCAGCTCCCCCTCAATTTTGACTCCTTTGCAGTAAGATCTTCGCATCAACACTGGGGTGGGGACTTCATCTTATAGTTTAGGGGTGATGAAGCTTTGGTACGCACACTTGCATATTTAGGCAATTCAGCTAAGTGTGTACCAATACAAAAGATAGGTTTTCTTTCTTGACCAAAATAGCTTTGGTATTCTTTTTTAGCTCAGTCTTCTATATTTTCCATTGCATTTGATTTGGTGACTTTCTTAACTTATTGCAATGGGGTCGAATGTGTCATTTAATTCCACAATGATGACAAGTGGGTATACTTTCAGAATGTGGCACATTCTTCTTCTTGCAGTTGTATTTACAACATGAACAGCAGGATTAGCAACAACTGAATTTTGAACAAACCAGTTAGTACCTTTGGCTTTTGATGTAGCCGCCCCATCAGTGTAGCCAATGCCATGCATGTCTGTCTTTGCCTTTTGACTACACAGGATGTCATCAAGTTTTTTAAACCATGTATTCATCCTATTTAGTGAAGCCTTGGTAATATCCAACTTAGAAATAACCATCTTAAGTCTTCCATGTAAGCCAATATTTTTAGCTTTCAAGGTCTTCATATCGCGATCAAGTAAACCACACTTATGTGCTTCAGCTGTCAATTTATCTGCCAACCTGTTATTTTCTGCCTCTAAGTGACTCACTTTTGTAAGAGCTTCTGACAGTTCAACTTTTAAAGAAGTATTCAGCTCTTCAGATTCTTTCCAGCTTGTAGCTACTTTTTCATTCATCTTTAGCATCTTCATGGACTTTGCGAATAATAACTGATATTCAACTTTTCAATCATGTTCAGTCTCTAACTCACTAACATCTTAATCAATCCCATCATCAGAACAAAGTGGTGGAGTAGCAGAAACTGAAGTTGTCATGAATGCCATGAATTTTTCTTTGCTAGCTTCGGGGTTCTCAGACTCAGATTTTTTATCATCTTCCTTAGAAGTATCATCATTTCAAGTCAAATTGAACGGCTTCTTTTTTGGCTTTTTGTTAGCACAGTCACTAGCAATATGTTAATAACTACGACACTCAAAACATTGAATCCCCTTAGAAGATTTATTCTTGACATAATTTTTAAGGATTTTCAAATTAGTATTCTTCCCCTTCATAAACAGCTGAAATTGCTTCATAAACTAAACATCAACTTGGGGATCTATCTCCTCAGAATCAGAATCATAATTAGAAACACTAGCATTTTTCTTGAATGATTCTTTGGAGGCTTTCAACGCAACACCTTTGGATTTTGATTTTCCATTAGTCCTTAGGTTTGCTTCAAAAGTCTGAAGGTTACAAACCAAATCCCCAACTTTAAGAATATTCAGATTTTTATTCTCCTCTATGGCCACAACCTTTGCATCAAACCTTTTTGGAAGAGACTGTAAATTCTTTTTAACAATTCTATTTTAAAGAATTAGTTCTCCCAAAGTAAAGGTATCATTCACAATTGCATTTAACTTCGAATTGAACTCATTAAAGGTTTCATCATCTTCCATCTTGATGGTTTCGAAAGCTGTATACAACTTCTGAAGTTTCGACTGTTTAACAGTGTTAGTCCCTTCATGCACAGTCTGCAGAATATCACAAGCTTCATTTGCATTAGTGCATGTAGAAATTCTTCGAAACTTAGACATAGTAACTCTATTATAAAAAGCATTTAAGGCTCTAGAGTTACAAGTGGCAGCCAACTCTTCTTCCTTAGTCCACTTATCTTCAGGCTTGGGACCAAATACCCCATCAGCAGTAATAGTGGGCAAGGAATAGCCATTATCAATAGATTTCCAAACTTTCATATTTATGACTTTCAAGAAGGCAACCATCCTCGCTTCCTAATAAGCATAATTGTTATAATCCAACAGAAGAGGCTTATTGGTTGAAGTGCCTTCACGGTAATTATCCATTCTAGCAAAATATGGATCAACACAATAAAATAGTGTTACCTGCTTTGATACCAATTGAAAGTTTTTGCAGGCCACCAAAATGGATACTAGTTCTAATTTAACAAATCAACATGCAGCGGAAATAACCAATTAAACAATATAAAACTAGCAATCTACCAAGCAATCACCACAAGAAGGCAGATACAATATTTAGCGTGGAAACCCTATCTAGAAAGAAAAATCGTGAACCAGAAATCAAGAACTCACGAACAGTTACAAGCTATACTCATAGCTCATTTCCCTCAGTCCGTACCTTGACCTAAGGACTGTAGTTGTTCTTGCATAAAATCCGTTGCCACGACATCCACCGTGTACCGTTCTCCTTACTTGATCTCCTAGCATCCTACTGATCAAGATGAATTATCTTCTATAAGAAAGTATAAGCAATAATGACCTTCTAGAGAAGCCATTCAGAACAATCTCTCAATGGCTTTAGAGAATATTTCTCTTTAAGATATCTCTTACTTAGATTAATGAGAGCCATGGTTTCTAGGGTTGAGAGCAATGCGCTATCAGCTGTCCTATCGATCGGACCTGGGTGTTTCACCCGATCTTCTCTTTTTTCTTCTTTTCTTCGCTTCAGCTCTTTCGGCAACATAACCACAGTCCATTCTAAAATAAACTAGAAAATACAAATCAATGAACCCAGAGTTTTGTCTAACCTATGAATTAGCCAACATAAAAATACTTTCTTACATATGTCCAATTATATTCACCAATATATAAAGAAAACCCTAAGCACAGTTGCTAAATAAGGTCCTAACCAAGCTAGGAAATAAAATCACACTAAAAAGGAATATTCCTAATATTTTGCCCTACACAGCATCACCGGCCCAACCCTTCTAATGCATGTGCTAAGTTAGTGATGACTTCAATAATGTGTTTGTCTAAGACCTCACGAGGGTAAGATATTACCAAAGGGCAATCCATTGAGCAAAATAGAATACGAAATAGATGATATACATTCTTTGAAAATAAGTTGAATTCTCTCTAAATACAAAGGCATCAAGAGCATTCTCAATAAAATCTCATTCCATCCTATCATAGTCTTTGGTCATTTCTAATTTGAGGCCCAACAACTAATTTTTTCTTTTTCTTAGAACAGTGAAAAATCTCATACGCAATAACGCACATGCCAAAGATATGTCCACCGCTCTAAAAAAGAATTTAGAACCATCTAAAAATTTTGTCAAAAGTTATCTCGTAAACAACATTACAAAAATTAATTAGTCTAAAATCACTAACACCTTAGCTATGAGGATCTTTAGGAATACGAACAATGAAAGTTTTATTTAATTTGGCTAATGAGAATTGAAAGATAGCTTCTTTTATCTCTTTCTAAGAAGAGACGCTAAAAAGGATTAAGGAAGTTATTATCTTTAATTGAGATCCAAAACCAGATTTCCGGCTTACACTAAAAAGTAGGAACCGAATCCATTTACATCGTGGTTTGGACCCAGACCCGACCCATTGTCCCCTTTGCCCCCACATGTTTGAAGTTGGAAACTAACACTACTACTACTCCTTAGGAGCAGCCCGCAGAGTCTGTCTGTGTCTGATGGCAAACAGCAAGTGAAGACAAGAACATAATAGCTAAAAGATGTCAAAACAAAAACTCTTTAGAATTTCTATTCAAAATAGATGATTACAAAAACAAAACGAGCTCCCTCCTACTCACAAAACAGGACTTATATAGAGGAATGCAATAAAGATTACATTAAAGAAAGTAATTTTCAAAACAAAATACTGCTTTAAAAAACAACTTAACACAGTCCCCATATTCTGTCATTAAAGTTGCTGGTTTTCAAGGCATTCTGTCATTAAAGTTGCTGGTTTTCAAGGCACAGACTACTGAGGAGCACAAGTTGCAAGAAAAACTTTGGAACTGCTATATTAAGCCGGGAACTTGTTGCATCTTATTGGACTTGAGGAGCTGACCATTGGTTGAGCTGCCTGGATTGGATAAGCTTGGCTGGGATGCAGCAACAAAAAGATTCAGATTTACATCATCCTCCCCAGGTTGAAAAATATTCGACTCCGACGAATGATACTTGTAGAGATCGTGGATTGAAGACATGAGAGATGTTCCAACCACTTGGCAAGTCGACTTCATAAACATTATCATTGAATATTTTCTTCTTGATGCGGCAAGGACAAATCTTTCTAGCTTTGAGCTTCCCATATGTGCCGACTGGAAAATGTTATGGACGAAGATAAACCATCACATAATCGCCTTCATAAAAAAGCTGCTCACGTCGGTGCTCATTTGCATCTTGTTGATACTTGGCATTACTTTCTTTAAGTTTTTGCTGAATGTCAAAATGTATCTACTTCATGAATTCGGACATATCTGTAGCATCAATGTTATTTTCTTTTGTGGGCAAGGGAGCCATATCATGAAAATGTAAAGGTGACATTCCATAGACAATATAAAATGGTGCTTTTCCAGTGGAACGGTTGGGAGAATTGTTGTATGCAAATTCTACATGAGGTAGAACCAAATCCCATGCTTTAACATTATCTCCTACTAAGATTTTCATCATATTACCCAAATATCGATTGACGACCTCAGTTTGTCCATCCGTTTGAGGATGATAGGCACTACTAAACTATAGCTTAGTGCCCAAAAGTCCCTATAAGGTTCTCCAGAAATGACTCAAGAACCTGGTATCCCGATCTGAAGTTATGGTTCTTGGAAGACCATGTAGGCGAACGATTTCTTTGAAGAAAAGCTTGGCAACCATTGTTGCATCAGTTGTTCGTCGACATGGTATAAAGTGTGACATTTATGAGAATCTGTCAACAACTACCATAATCGAATCGCGCCTTCTTCTTGTCACTGGCAAACCCATAATAAAATCCATAGATAAGTCAACCCATGGTCTTTCAGGAACAGGCAGAAGAGAATATAACCCGGTGTTTTGAGAGCGCCCTTTAGATGTTTGATATTTCATACACCGATCAACAAAGGGATAAACATCCTTTCTTAGGGAAGGCAAAAAATATTGATCCTCAAGTAAAGAGTAAGTTTTATCTATTCCAAAGTGCCCACCAAGATTTCCAGCATGCAGCTCCTTAATGAGGAGTTCTCGTAGAGAAATCTAAGGAATGCAGAGCCGATTTCCATAAAATAAATAGCCATCAGACAGAATGAAATGACAAAAAATGTTCCTAAGTGCTAATTGGCATTTGTTTAGAATTTCTTTGAAATATGCATCATCTTGGTAGGCCTCACGTATTGTTTCAAAGCCCATGACCTCAATAGCCAAGGTCTTGATCAAATATGAATGCCGACTTAAGGCATTGGCAACCTTGTTTTGCTCCCCTGACTTGTGCTTGATGATGAAAGTATACTCTTGAAGATAAGACACCCATCGAACACACTTGGCACATAACCTTTTCTGACTGTTTATGTGCCTAAGAGAATCATGATCAGTGTAAAGAATGAATTCCCGCTGGATCAAATAATGCCTCCAATGACGAAGCGCCTGAATAACAACATAGAATTCGAGCTCATATGTATAATATCTTTGCTTGGCTTCATTTAGTTTTTCATTGAAGAAAGCCACAGGCCGCTGCTCTTGACTTAATACAGCTCCAATGCCTATGTGTGATGCATCACAATCTACCTCAAAAGGTTTAGAAAAGTCAGGCAATATGAGTATTGGAGCATTAGTCAACAGATTTTTGATCTCTTTGAAGGCTCTGGAGGATGCCGTCTTCCAATAAAAACTTTCCTTCTTCAAACATGCAGTAATAGGTGCCATAATAGTGCTGAAATTGTGAATAAAACACCTATAGAAAGAAGCTAGGCCATGGAAGCTTCTCACCCCTGTGATAGTTTTCAGTTCAGGCCACTCGATGATACTTTTAATTTTCTTAGGATCAACCTTGACGCCATCAGAATACACAATAAAGCCCAAAAACACTAGGCTATTGGTCATAAAACTGCACTTTTTGAGATTAAGATACATCTTCTGCTCTTTCAACACACCAACACTTGTCGCAAATGGTTTTGATGAATTATAGGGTCAAGACTGTAAACTAAAATATCATCAAAATAAACAACAACAAAACGACCAATAAAATCCCACAACATTTGGGTCATTATATGCATGAATGTGCTAGGGGCATTGGATAACCCAAATGGCATGACCAGCCACTCTTATAAGCCATTCCTTGTTTTAAAAGCTGTTTTCCATTCATCTCCTTCCTGAATACAAATCTGATGATATCCACTCCGTAGATCAAGCTTGGAAAATATGGATGACCCGGCCAACATGTCCAACATATTGTCCAGCCGCGGTATGGGAAACCAATATTTTACGAATATCTTGATAATGGCCCTGCTGTCCACACACATCCGCCGAGTCCTTTCTTTTTTTGGGTTAGAATAGCTAGTACAGCACAAGGACTCATGCTAGGCCGAATCAACCCTTTGGATAGTAATTCAGCCACTTGTCGTTGCACAACTTCATGCTCTTTAGGACTCATTTTGTAGGCTGGTAAGTTGGGTAAACTAGACCTGGGAATGAAATCAATGCAGTGTTGTATACTTCTCATTGGGGGCAGACTAGTTGGTAATTCTTCTAGAACCAACTCTTTAAATTCTTTCAACAACGGTTGAAGTGACTCAGGTATAAGAGATGGACTGATTGTGTTTTTGTTAACTATCACAAAGACTTGGTTGATATCATTACTTTTTTTTAACAAATTGGTTGTAAGAGAGTAATGACATGTTCCCTTCATTATTCCCCTTCGCTAGAACTTCTTCTTGAAGAGGCAGTAAAATTACTTTTTTACCATTCTTCCAAAAAGTGTAAGTATTTTTCTCCCCATTATGAAAAGTTTTCCGATCAAATTGCCAAGGTCGGCCTAGAAGAATATGACATGCATCCATAGGGGCCACATCACACCACACCTCATCTTGATATGAATTTCCAATGGAAAATGTAATTAAACAACGAGAATTAACTGGTACCTCGACGCCTCGCTTAAACTAGCTGATCTTGTATGGTTGAGGATGCTTGATCTCCTCAGCTTCTCAATAGCTTCTTTTGAAACCATATTTTCACAGCTCCCGCCATTGATTATGATGTTGCACACTCGCTCATAACAAGTGCATCTTGTGCGAAAGATGTTGGTCCACAACCAGCTATCATCTTGGGTAGCTTTTGGGCTGGTTAGAACTCGATGAACTAGAAGAAACTCGCCCTGGTCAACAAGAACCTCATCTGCATCATTGTCTTCATCATATATGGCTTCTTTGGCATCTCCTTTATCCTCTGTTTCAGCTTCAACTTCTGCCAAATGAACTTGACACTATTTCAATGGGCACTCAGCAATTCGATGCCCAATCTCATTACATTTGAAACACCTTGTCCCAGCCTGCTTGTTGAATTTTTCCTGACTGTGCTAGCTGGGTCCCACATCTTTTCCTTTGTTATTCTTCATTGTTCCTGCTATGCCCTTTGAAGTCAATGATTCTTTAAGGTGGGATGGCGTCCTCATATTGGACTTCCACGAAGTGCTCCTCTACTGCTTGGCTTCAGCTTTGAGGGTGGCTTGATATGAGTCTTCCACACGAGGTAAATGAAGAAGGGAAAGATCATCTTGTAACTGGATACGCAGTCCTGCAAGGTAGCGTACGACTTGCTGGTCCTTGGTCTCGCTTTAGTCTGTACGTAGAGACAGACGATGAAACTCCTCAGTGTACTCCCGAACAGACCTTACTCCTTGCTGGAATTTGTGAAATTGCTGGTAGACTGACTGAGAATCATTCGCAAGGAGGAATTGCTCACGCATTTTAGCCTTCATCTTTGACCAAGAACGGATTTTCTCTTTCCCCTTTTGCATTCTTGCTTCTTGTACTTGATCCCACCATGTCGATGCAAGCCCCCGAAGCCTTGTTACAACCAATTTCACTCTCTTGGAGTCTGATAAGTCCTTCCACTTGAAGAATTTCTCTATTGCACTCAACCAATCCAGAAATTCTTCAGGAGAGAGGTTCCCTGAAAATTTTGGGAGGTTGACTTTAATTCCCACATCAGATTGGCGATGATAGTGATGACACCTTGCAGATTTATTACTGGATCCACTATCAGAATCACTCCAGTTGTAGCTATTTCCTGAATCAGAGCTTTCATATGATCCATTCCTTCTTTTGTGATGCCTTTGATGATCACGTTCTTGAAGCAAATGATTGACTGACTCAGACAGGTGTTGTACTATTTCAGCCAATTGGGTGATGTCAGATGCGTTTCCTCCATGCCCCCTTCCACGTCAACGTTCTTGAAGCAGATGATTGACTGACTCAGACAGGTGTTGTACTATTTCAGCCAATTGGGTGATGTCAGATGCATTTCCTCCACGCCCCCTTCCACGTCCACGTCCATTTCTGTGACCGCGACCCTCCATTGGATATACAGAGGACCTGCTCTGATACCAAATGATGGCAAACAGCAAGTCAAGACAAGAACATGATAGCTAAAAGATGTCAAAATAAAAACTCCTTAGAATTTCTATTCAAAATAGATGATTACAAAAACAAAACAAGCTCCCTCCTACTCACAGAACATGACTTATATAGAGGAATGCAATAAAGATTACATTAAAAAAAAGCAATTTTCAAAACAAAATCCTACTTTAAAAAACAACTGAACACAGTCCCCATATTTAGTCATTAAAGTTGCTGGTTTTCAAGGCACAGACTACTAAGGAGCACAAATTGTAGGAAAAACTTTGGAATTGCTACATTGGGCTGGAACTTGCTGCATCATATTGGACTTGAGGAGTTGACCATTGGTTGAGCTGCCTGGATTGGATAAGCTTGACTGGGATGCAGCAACAAAAAGGTTCAGATTTACATAAGTGTTTCTCCTTTGCGTCAGCTTAGAGATGTCAAATGGGCCGGACCAGTCAACAGCACGGCCCACCAGGCATGGCCCATGCCATGGGCTGTGCTGGGCCGAGGGAACTGGCATGGCTAGCCCGTTTCGGCACGACCTGTCCATAACAGTCTACCCGTTAGGCACGGCCAGCCAAGCAGGGTTTGCCTGGCCTTCCTTGGGTCCTATTTTCTAGCTTGATAATTAAGTGAGCTATGGGCCTTTAAATATTTAAGGCCCAAATATTAGGCCCAATACCAAATGGTTGGGCTTACACAGCCTTCAACCTGGCCTATCCTTTCTCATTAGCACCTCTATTTCAAATTGGCTTGGGCTAGGGCTTACACAACCTTCAGCCAAACCCACCCAGTTTCAACTTTCGAAGACTCTTTCATCATTTTATTTTACGCTGAAATACATAATGGGAAAGTCTACATGCCACAGAAATAGCTAGGGCGAATATAGATATAGATAAATGGATGGATGGATGGATATGTCGTCATAAATTGATTCAAAATGACTGAAGATCAAGGAGACGAATAAAAACCTCTCTATCCCTTATCCCTCTTTCTTTTCTTTTTCTTTTTTTTTTTTTTTTATCCTTTCCCGCAAGGCCCATTACCTTCTTTACGTTAAAAAAAATAAGAATAATAAAGTTAGGGAGGGAGAGTGTCACTTTTGTTTATGCTGTGTTGCCTATATATATTTCTCATCTTTCGTTACTCTTTCTCTTCACATTTACGGATTTTACGGCCCAATCCCTCCTCTCTCTCCGTCTCTCTCTCTCTATATATATATATACACACACACATCACAGAGAGCAAAGACATAAAGAGAGAAAAGAAGAGAAGAAGAAAAAGAAAAACTAATAAAGAAAAGAAAAGAAAAGCTTCGACATTAACAGCAGAAATGGGGCCATCCAATATTGATAACCATCTTATTTAACATCAGTATTTATGTTTTTATTTTTAATTTTAAATTTAACACTGAAAATGCCAAAATTCATTGAAAAAAAAATTAAAGAGGCACGCCGAGCGATGACTGGGCCCAGCCAGCCAGATGGGGCGGGCCGTGCCCGGCCCGAACCCGGCCCGTTTGACATGCCTGTCGGTCAGCTTCTGCTTATGCTTCCTGGTCTTGTGCTTTGTCCCGCGCAGCCACGAAAGAAAGGTATCAGAAAGGATGGAGAATTGAAGTCGTTACGAACGAAAATCCAAAACCGTTACTTTCCCGCAATGGTAAGACAGAACCTATACTTTTCTTTCCCACATTTCCTTTCCTCAATTCTGTTGTTTGGAATCTGCATTCCATAGAATGGATTTGGAATTTCTCAAGAAGAAGCCTTCATATTCTCTACTAATCCCTATACAAATGGAGTATTTATCCTTCATGTCGTTTGCATTATTCCACACACAAAACCCTCAAAGGAGGCAGCAGCAGCAGAAGAAGAAGAAGAAAAGGGAAAAAATGGGAATTTCATTTCCCTCTCTCTATGTGTCATTGCTTCTTCTCTTCTTCTTATTCTTCTCTTTCAATGGTACGTGGGTTCCAAATTCCAATCCATTTCTGGGTTCCTCTAATAAAATAATGACAATTCGACCCCACATTCTACTTTTCTTGGAATTTTGACTGTAAATGTGATTTGGGTGTTGAAAGAATGGAAATTGATCCTGACCCATGATGGTCGGAGTTCTGTTGGTGATTCTTTTGCATAGGTTTAGGCCGCAGAGAAGATTTTCTTTCTTTCCTAGGATTTTAAAACCTGGGGAGCCTAATGCGGGTTTTGATTCACCTCATTAATCTGTTAATGTGGCTTAGACATTATGATTGTTCATATCATTGGTTGTATTAGAGCCTTATGTGATCATCATTCTGGGGCTGGCTTAATGTGTTCATTTAACACCATACCAACCTATCTTTCTAATATTGGTGCGAGTTCGATAGTTTTCTCTCCCTCTTTTTCCCTGTGTCCATGTTCAAATGAGTGCAAAATATTGGAGTCAAGGTAGAATAGAACAATGTTGTTGCTTTCATTGTAGGCTAATCCCATTATAATGAACCTTGGTGAGTTCTGGTTTGGCACTCGACCCTATCTGAGGCCATGTTCTCTATAGCTCTAGGGTCTAACATGTCTTTCCTTGTTACTCCATCCAAGGTCTTAGTTGGGCTCTCCCTCTTCTACTTCCTTGAAGTAGTAATCTTTCAGCATGGTGTACAAGAGCTAATTTAGGCCTCCTCAGCACATGTCCAAATCAACTCAAATGACATCCTTTGATTCAAAAGATTAAGGTAATGGTCATCTAGAAAAGCTTTATGCCTCGGGAAAAAAAAAACAGTTTTTAAGGCAACAGGGAGCTAAAAAGAAGGGAAAAGATATACGGAATTTCTCATAACATATTACAATCTCTTCAACTCTTATTTTGCTAATACAGATGCCTCTTCATTCTCTTCTCTTGGATTATGGGCATAAGACACCTCCATTTAATGAACTGAATGGATATCTGATTTGGCCTAACCAGATTCCCATACTTCTTTTGCAGGAATAGGCAATTTTCTTTCTTTTCATTGTTAACCATTTCATACTGCTATGCATTGCTTGATATGAATCATCGGTGTGATTCTTTTACATGGTCGATTCCAGCGAATTTATTGGAATGGACCAGGCTGATATGTGATGCTTCTTGTATCAGCGTTTTTTAATTTAAAAAAATTGCCACTCTCAGGTCTTTTCTATTGATATTTAAAATTTCACTGTTGGGTAATTGCATATGAGCCAATTCTTTCAACAGTATGAATGTTTTATATGGCTGGTTCAACCTTTTTATTGGAGTGGACCATCCTGATACATGATACAAATTGTATCTGCTTCCTTTTTGAGCTATGATTGGGAAAGGGGGCAGTGTAGTTCATTGCAACTGTATTCTAATGAGCATGAGCTTTAGAGTCATTCTTTAAATCAATGACAGAAGTTTTATATAACCATGCATCAACATTCATAACCATGTATCAACATAGCTTCTAAGAGCCATTTAAGAGGCAACTGAACTACCATTTGATGGGAAAGTTGAGTTCCTCAATCCTCATAGATGATTGGGCAGCTTAAATGTCCTCTCTTAGGGTGCTACCTTCAATTCAAACTTGAGTTCCAGTTGCATCCCTGATCAGACTCTTTCTAGGAAGGTACTCTGATGGAGACAGTTGGAAGTAGTGTGACTGATTAAGTCATTTCTGTTGCTTTGCAGGTCCAGTGAGAGTGGAAGCATTTATCGGAACCTATGGTATAAACTATGGCAGGATTTCTGATAATATACCTCCACCTGAAAGCGTTGTCACACTCCTTAAAGCGGCTAAGATAAAGAATGTTCGTATCTACGATGCCGACCACTCTGTTCTCAAGGCATTCAAGGGATCTGGTATTGAAATTGTGGTTGGAATTGGCAATGAGTTTCTGAAAGATATCAGTGTGAATGAGGATCGTGCAATGGACTGGATCAAAGAAAACGTTGAGCCTTTTCTGCCTGGTACACGTATCCGAGGCATTGCTGTTGGCAATGAGATTTTGGGGGGAGATGATCAGGAGCTGGCAGAAGTTCTACTAGGTGCTGTCAAAAATGTTTACAGTGCTATTGATAAGCTTAAGTTGAAGGATACAGTTCAGATTTCAACTGATCATTCAGAGGGTGTGTTTGCTAACTCCTATCCTCCATCAGCATGTACTTTCAAAGATAGTGTCCTCCAATACATGAAGCCTCTTTTGGAGTTCTTTTCACAGACAGGCTGCCCTTTTTATATCAATGCCTACCCATTCCTGGCCTACAAGAGTGATCCTGAGCATATAGATCTTAATTATGCTCTTTTCAAAAAGAATGCTGGAATTTATGATGCAAAGACTAATCTGCACTATGATAACATGTTCGACGCTCAGGTAGATGCAGCTTATGCTGCTTTGGACAATGCTGGCTTTAGCAAGATGAATGTCATTGTTTCTGAGACCGGTTGGGCTTCTAAAGGGGACCCTGATGAAGCGGGTGCAAATGTTGAGAATGCTAGAACATATAATCTAAATCTACTTAAACGGCTTCGTAAGAAGAAAGGAACTCCACTTAGGCCAAAGATTCCAGTGAAGGTTTATGTCTTTGCCTTGTTCAATGAGAATTTGAAACCAGGGAAAACATCTGAGAGGAACTTTGGATTATTCAAGGCAGACGGTAGTATTGCATACGACATTGGATTTACAGGGCTTAAGCCTTCATCTGCATCCAAATCTCTCTTGTCTCTGAAGGTATGATTCTCTTCATGACCTACCATTTTTCTCTTTGTATCAAAACATGAGATTCAGGTATAAATGTGGAAATCGGTTCCGATGTTTACAGCCATCCTTTTTTTTTTTTTTGCCCGCATGTGTAGCACTTAGAAAGTCAAAGGCCTTAATGTATCAGAAAGGACTGTAAAATCATTTTCCATAAAACATCCTGCTGCATGAATCATAAATCTTCATATCTAAGCTAAATCCATTATTTTGATGCCCAAACTTGATCTTCTCTAACATGCCCCTGAAAGCTCTTATTGATGGACAAAATAAATCAGCAAGTGTACATCCTGAGTAGAAAATTTGTTGTACAATTCCAATTATGAATTAGATGTAAATAACAATTATATAGATAACACAGGTGAATGTTCATAATGCCTCCCATCATTACAACCGGGTTTTTTTGTTTATTGTTATTCAGTATAGTAAGATTTCCGCCCATTGTCACAAACAAGTAATTCTACAATCATAACAGGTTTTGTAGAAACTACCTTTGATACATTGCATCTAATGTTTAGCATTGTCACAGGATATTCGTGCTGGAGGTTGGCTGATGCCCTATTCAATGGTCTTAACGACGTGTGCTGCGGTTCTGCTGTTAGTTTTGGTATCCTAATTCGTAAGCATATCAAGATTGAGGGTTCCTACCTTCTTATTCTCTTATTATTTTTTTATTTTTCAAAGCCAAATTGGTTTACGGAGTCATGTGGTTCCAGGGCGAAAACCTTCATTTGGATTCATTTTCTTGTAACGTGTGTATGACTTATGTGTACATAAAGACATCAGCTAATGTAAGTCATCTTTAATGAAATATCTGACAATAATTACTTTTTTTTCCCTCTTTAGCAATGCATGTGGATGTTTGTGAAACACTCATTTTCTTGTAACGCCTATCAGGATTTAATCTCTTGACTTCTTAACTTCTGTCGTTTAAGAAGCCCTCTGGATGTGAGGTTTGTCGGAGTAGATCAGCTCAACTAAATGTTGGGTTGAGAGATTGATTTTGTAAGTTGTGGAAACTAAATGGAGCTGTGAAGAATTCACGCATGGCTTCTGAAAAATGAAAATTGGAAACCTTTGAAAACTTTTTCTTCTACAGCATGTTTGTGCATTCTTCAATCTGGTTTTTGTGGGAAGGAGAGAAGTTAAGGCCTCAAAAAAACAAAGGGTAGAGGATCAGGTGGATATCTCCGTGGGCTCGATATATATATATATATATATCCTCTGGGTAATTGGAAAAATGGGTTTGGTTTAGACCTGTGAACCGAACATAATAATTTCTGAAATAAAATAAATGATCCATGATTGACTTTACCGTTCAAAAAAAAAAAATCCATGCATGATTTTCATGTCGAGTCTTTTGGATGAATATAATCCATTGATAAACATGCCAAGCTAAACCAAAGGTGCAGCAAATTAAAAATTAAAATGAAAAGAGAATCCATTGTCAACTTAAATAAAGATCCACATAGAAGAGAAAATGGGAACAATAAGTAAGCATCCTCCATTACTTTCATATGGGGAGCAAATTAGGCGCGTAAACTGACTTCATTTTTGGGGTGAGATGTAAGGTTTGGGAGGAGGTGAGGCGTTAATGATGAGAGAAAGAGAAACAGATGACATGGTTAAACCATAGTGAACATTGCTGCAAAAACATATATCTTCACCCTCCCTATGAACTTTAATTTTTATTGATTGGTGAGGTAAGGTTTAGTTGTGAATCTTGGACTTGTACAGAGGCACCAGAGGTCTGAAAATGAGATGGTTTTACTGCTTACAAGTTCCAACTTGAAAGTAACATTCCTGAGATATAGGTCCTGCCTCAACTCTCTTATTGAACTGGCTTGAATTTAAGGCCCAGCCCTGGTCAATGACTTGACTGTTTGTTCAAGATCGATCATAGCAGGCTTCTAGCCCATTTGTTCAACTAGAGACGTTTTTCTTCCTTGGATCCTTTTAGATGATCACAATGACCATAGCTGCTGGGATACACTTTTTTTCAGGTTTTGTTTCATCCACATTGGGTCTCAAGATTTTGATAGTTTATGCGGTGATACATAAGCAAGAGAAACAATGTTTGGCTTTGTGCTACACCCCGACCCGAATTAATCTTGTTTAGTACTAATTAATTGTGTTTTAGTTAATTAAATTAAACTTAGGTACTAATTAGGCGGTTTATGTTTATTAGTTCCTTATAGGTGAGTTAGTTGGAGTTTTGAGTCTTGAATATGTTTGTTGGAACCGATTTGACTCGGTTGGGTAGAGTCGAAGACTTTTATGTAATTATCGGTTCTCTCATTTGGCATCATATGCAAGTCATCTTGGCGTCATTACGTGTATCTCATTGAGTACATCGATTTTCGTATTAAGCTTTACTTCATTTGGTCAACGGTTGACGAGGGCCGTACTTTGACTTGAAATAGAAATACACTAACCTATTGGACTTGTGTGCAAAAATGGGTATCTTTACCCCATTTAAACCATCCTTATCTCATTCATTCATTTGCTACTTGCATCTTGAAGAGAGAGAGAGAGAGAGAGAGAGAGAGAGAGAGCTTCTTCCCTTTTTCCTTTCAATTTCTCTTCCTTTTTCTCCAATCATTTTTAGTGCACAAGAGAAGGCAAGTGTAGAGATCTTCTTCACCTTTTTCATCTTCTCCATTTGGTCATCTTCATTTACTTTGTTGACAAGATCTCATCTTTCCCCAAATTTGGAATTCTTGTCACAGTATGAATCAAACTTCTCTTTGTTTGTGTTTTTGAGTTGAAATGGAGTCAAGAGACTCTTATGTACTCATACATGCATAATCATTAGCATTTTCATTTGATAATATGATTAGGGTTTGTTATTTGGGGTTTTTGATTCATTGAACAAGTGACTAGAGAAAAGAGGTTTGGAAAGCTAGTTGGAGGCCGGTATAAGTTTTAATTTGGATTACATTTGTCCATTATTTGATTGATTTAAGAATTCCATTCTTGTTATAATTTAGCCTCTTTTGTACTTGGAAATGGAAACGAAATGGGTTGGGTTCTTTTGACGAATGATGGATAAATGGATTGATTGTGTGGAGGAGAGCATGGAGGCTCTATTTTCTACAGGTTATAATGTTGAGAAGCTTCAAAAAGGGTTTGAAAGAGGTTGGAAGACTCTTTCTAAAGAGAGAATGAATTTCTAAGCTTGTTACAGAAATTCTAGACAGGTTCTGTCCCAATTTGGTCTACCGAATTGCTCCATTTGGCTGACTGAATTGCTTAATTCGGCCGACCAAATTGGTTCAGATTTCTCTGTAGCTTTCTGTCCCAATTTGGTCGACCGAACTGACCAATTCGGCTGATCGAATTGATGATAGATCGATTGTTCAAGAACTCTCTAAAACAATTTGGTCGACCGAACTAGAAAGTCGGTTAACCGAACTGCCTAGTTCGGCTGACTGAATCCTTCAATTCGGTCAACTGAATTCCCCCAGAAAAATTTTCCCACAATTAATTTGAAAATGAAATGGGAGACCCTTTAGGGCTATCTTTCGGTACCTTGACCCTTATATGTCCAACAAAAACTTCTAAGAGTATGTGATATCTCGTGAGGCCGAGATAAACTCATGCTTACTATTCCATAGCCTTCCAATGTGCCATGGGTCTTCTTTTAGTGAATCTATTGTATTTATTATACAATGTGACACCGATTGAGAATAGGAATACATCGATTTGCTAAACCTACATCGGATTGGTATAATAAGAGACAATGGATAGTTAGATTAGATTGGTTAGTAAATTCCTTGATTCCTTAAATTCAATTACATTTCATATTGAGTATGAATATCATCATTGGCTTCAAAGTGTTTTATCAATGCATTATAGATTAGTATATTTCTAATTCAATTATTATTCAAAGTTGATTCCTTGGAGCCCATATGAATGTGAACAATTAATATTCGATTCGATTTGAGATTCTGACATTTTGTATGGAAATTTTATTCACATCCATGTATCTATTCGATTCAATTGAGTCGGCACTATTTAGCTTTGACCTTGTAATACCCGACGGGATCAAACTTGATTTTTTTATTCGAGACTAGTGCAGTAAGACATTTGGAGCATCGGAACTCCAGAAATGGGTAGCCAGCTAGCCTTTTACTGGGCATCTGATGATATCCCAACTAGATTCGCTCTCTTTTGAGAGGATGAGCTTAATGTAGTGGCCAAATTAGTGTGTTTTATTCCCCTTTGATTCGAAAAGCATGAATTATTCGTTTTTGGCACAATTGCCTAGTTATTACTGGATATTGACATCTTTTAATCACTTTTCATTTAAATTCGATTTGATACATTGTGTATTTGCTTATTAATGCCTATGCTTGCCAATTCATCGTATTTGAGATACTATTCTTAGTGTCACAGATGTAAGTGCAACTCCCGATCCTGAGGAGGCCCAGGAGGGAGAGGAGGGGACCGAAGAGGTTCCTTCAGGATTAGAAGAGTGGTTGGATAATGGGACTATGTAGTCTGGCCCACTGGAGAGCGATTGGACTCTTTTGAGAGCTTTGTGGAATTGTGATTGACTCATTTTTGTGTGGGTCACATTAGTTAGATTCCGAGATTAGTTGTGGATAACATTTTGTCATAGAATGTAGGGTGATTTTTGTATTCCCTACTTTAGTGTAATGTGTAATTGTTGAGGTCAACGTTCACCCTTTTTCCTGAGCTGTCATAATTGCGGTTGAGCCTTCAACCTCACCATAAAATTATTGTTGTACCGTTTCCTATCACTAATTGGTTTTGGGATAAGTGACACCTCAATGGGGTGTAAGATCCTACAAGTGTTATCAAAGCCTAGTAGGTCAATTGTTGAGGTCAACGTTCAACCTTGCTCCTGAGCGGTTATAATTGCGGTCGAGCCCTCGCCCTCACCATAAAACTATTGTTGTGCCGTTTCCTATCACTAATTGGCTTTGAGATAAGTGGTACCACAATGGGGTGTAAGATCCTACAAGTGGTATCAGAGCCTAGTAGGTCGGGTGTTCGAGTCACGGAACATGTGTTTTGCGAGTTCGCAGCAGGAGTTGCGATGAGTGTGCGGTTGAAAGAGTGATTGTTGAGGTCAACGTTCAACCTTTCTCCGTCGTAATTATGTTTGTATAAACTTGACACGTAACTCTAAATAGGATTGTGTCGTTTCCTATCACCAATTGGTTTTGGGATAAGTGGCACCTCAATGGCGTTTAAGATCCTACAGTAATTATGTTTGTATAAACTTGACACGTAACTTTAAATAAGACTGTTCAATGAAATGGTACCTAGTGGCTGATTATTTTAAATGCTTCCGCTATTAAATGTGATTGACAAGTTAGTGAGCTAGACTGACAAGTGAAAAAGATGATTCTTCTCCTTTGTTTTGTTATACTTGGTTCTAGACATGTATAATACTACAAGACTACGCGTATCGCACATCGGGAATTACCCTAGGCCAGCGTGATTTGGAACCTGGATGTGACACTTTGTGAATGAATAGCTTCAGAATTAAGATCCTTTTTATCTGCAAACAAAATTTAGTGCTTGTTTGTTTGCATAAAATTTATAGGAATTCATGGTCAAATGATTTATACTGAGGGGTTATTAAAGAGGTGAGGGTGAAGAATATAAGGAAGCAATATAAAGTTGGACCTTGATTTTCCTAGGATTTAAATTACTATGGTGATATCTAGGTATTTATTTTCCATCTCTCTTGATTCAATTTCCATTATGTGGAAGGTCATTTGATGGTCATTTTTGGATTTTTAACTTTGATTCATTATTTTTAATCACTTAGAACGATATGAAGTCCTAGAATTCCTTGGAATTCAATTCCACAAAACAAAGAGACACCTAGCAAAATAGAGAAAACTTTTCTAAAAACGGTATATAAACTGCCATGTAATGGTACTTTGTCTTGTGCTGGAATAAGAATAGAAGTATAAGTCCGATATATCCTAAGCATTTACATGAGTAGTCTAAGAGGAGAAAAAAGTGGCAATCACAAGCAATTTTTCCCCCATTGAATGTAGTTTTCTCTAACTCTGTCGTTGCCTTCACTCATACACTGTTTGATAAGAGTTTTCCACAACAATGAAGCATAATTTCAAAAGAAAATAAAGTTAAAATAAACAGACTTACGTAAGAGATTTCATGAAGATGACATTGTGTTGTCAATCTTAGCGGCTTGAATATTAGAGACACCTTTTGCACCTTTCATATTGAGCAGAAATCAGGGTTGTCAATTAGCTATTTAGCTGTCGTGAGCTGGATCGACTCAGATCAGTTGGGCTTGGGCCTGCGCTTGACTCGTTTGCTAATAGGGCTGAACTCAAGCTGGACTTGATTAGCCCACATTAAGCAGAGCTCAAGCTATGGCTTGTTCAGCTTGATCTCGATTTGATTAAGGGCTTGGCTCAGCAAGTTCACTTTGTATACTCATCCTTGCATAAGCTTATCCTTTATTAACTGATTAACCTGCCATCCAGAGTTTTTACTTTATTGATGGTGGCACAAAGTAATTCATAAAAAAATACTTCTCCAAAAGTGGTTATGATATAAGCAGTGGTTAAGACAAAATTATAGCTATAAAATATTCGAGTTTGAGTTTAATCTCGTTACGGATTGTCAAGCCAATCTTAGCTCAGCTCAAATTCTAATCAAGCTTGAGCTTGATCGTGGCTCGAGCTCAGTTAAATCTGGCAACCTCATCTCAATCAGTTCCCAAGCCAAGCTCAAGCTACACAAAGCTTGGCTCAACCAATATTTGCTTAGAGAAGGGTTCATTGTTTATATAGGGTAGGCTAACATTAAGATTCATCACCCTATTTCCTTAAGGTTTTTAATCTAATGGGGAGGCATTTAACTATCTTGAAAGGATCATAAGTATATTATACTGATAATATAATATCAATGGATGGCAACATTATAAATATATATATATATATATATATCGATGACATCTGCATGAATGATTAGAAAATCAGAGCTGATAATTGGTCAAATCCACGAGGCAAGCTTTGATCAGGACATTGTCCAGGAAAGTGCAAACTCACTCCAAAAGTCCCACCAAACAAGTCATGGAAGTTGTCTTTCAAAGAAAATAAACAAATAATTTTGATCGGGACATAGTCCAGAAAAGCGCAAACTCACTCTAAAAGTCCCACCAAACAAGTCATGGAAGTCGTCTTTCAAAGAAAATAAACAAACAATTAGAAGAGTTTACATAGAGCCCTTTCTAGAGTTCTAAGGACTCAATCTTTCTAGTAGCAAAGAGAAAAATGATTAAAAAAAAATATTTAAGCTTTCTCAAGATCTTGAATGCTGTTCCTTTTGACCAGGAACAACTCCAACAATTAAAAAAGACTAATCTCGTTCATTTTTACAACCATGATTCTAAAACTAGGCCAAAACCAACTCACATCCCTTAAAATATATAATTTATATGACACAAAACCAATTCAATGGGTTTTTTTCCGAAAGGAAAAATCGTATAATTTTTATCTTGACTACCATTGTATTCTTTTTTTTCTTTTTTCTTTTTTTTTTTTTTTTTTTGTTATTGTTGTTGTTTATATATAAAACACATTGAATGCAATTTAAAACGAAGATCTGCAATGTTTTATCTTAAATATTATAATTCTTATTAAGAGAAAAGCACATAACATATAGGGCCTTTTTGTTTGCATTATACTAGGTAGCAATTGAATACATAGGATTCATTATATAAGCAGTTAAAAATAAAAATCGAAGGTAAATTTTTAAAAATGAGTATTAAATAACCTTTCTTTTAAGGAAATAGAATCATAAAAAAATGAGAAATAAACTATCAGCCATCACCCTAATAGTTCATTTCTTATCTTCTTTTGTTTCTATTTTTCTAAAAGGAAAGATATTTTATGCTCATTTTTAAAACTTCACATTTGATCTTTATTCTTAACCAATAAGGGTATGAACCCTATGTATTCAGTTTCTCTGTAAAGAAAATAAATAGGCCCTTATATCTCCACTGGATAAATATGCTTGAGTTTTTCCTTACACTTTTGAAACCATGTTTAAAAACTATGGCTAGGATTTGTTAGCGTGGAGCTTTTATGGAAAACTAAGTGGTGATGGCTTTGAACAGCGAGCATGGAGATTTATTTACTTTATAAAATTGGTCAATGCCTTTTGAGGTTTACCATGTCCTTGACTTTATTAGTGTCATCATGATTTGACCAAGTTGTGGCCTATCATTTGTATTCGCACTTTTGTGTTGACCCATGTGTGGCTGCTTTAATTTTGACCCAAACCATTCAGATTGCTTATTCCACCCCCCCCCCCCCCCCCCCCCCCCCCCCCACATCATCATTTGTATTCACACTTTTGTGTTGACCCATGTGTGGCTGCTTTAATTTTGACCCAAACCATTCAGATTGCTTATTCCCCACCCCCACAAACGAACTACTGCCCAGAGTAGCTCCAATTGGATTATATAAAATATTTGGATCGATTAATCTTTCTTTCCATGCATTAATCAATTAAGTGGTGTGCACCACTCCAATTAAAGTAAAATTTGGAGGGTTGGCATTTATGTTAAAGCGCATGGCATCAGCCGAGGTCATGTTTGGCTGCCAGGTACCTCCCTCACAATCCATCCACCACATGGGACGCTCTATATGATAAATTTAACTCGCTCACACTCGATAATCTCTTATGAATTAGCATTTACTGCAATTTGATATTAATATGAATTATGTTCACCGTTGGATTAAATATCATAAAATATGTAACTTAAGAAATTATTATTAAACTTTAAAGCCCTTAAATGATGGATGTGTTGATTTTTTACCCAAAATCATATCCACAGTGAGACATTTTTATCACATTACTCTCTCATAATTAGCGTATATCTAAATGGGTCACAAAAGAGACTTAAGAAGTTTTATCTCTCATGGATACCGTGAGATGTATTGTATCTCTTGAAAGAACATGGCACGAGTAACAGATATGATCGAACCTATAGGTAATTGGCCCATCTGAGTCAACATAAAGCGATATCATGGAAAGGTCCCAAGTGGTCCTCATTTGGGCCCTCTTATGAGTGTACTTCGCCCTGCCAGTTGCCTTCAAACAAGTCAGAAAATGAAGAATTTTGATTTTCTTAAAGAGCCTAATGGTCAAGCTCGGACAATATTTTTTGCAAGCAAAGGTTTTTGCGTTTAAGCCTTAATACAGGCTAAGGTCCCAAATCAGAATTATTTACGGATTCCAATGCCAATTAATTAATCTAGAAGATATTTAAAACTAAATCCAGAAAATCAATCAAACACAAAAAAAGAGGAGCCACGCGATTTCTTAACGTGGAAAACCCTACTCGGAAAAAACCACGGGTGGTAGAGACCGCCGAAAAAACTAAGTGCTAAATAAAGAAAGTTAGAAGGACTCGCAGAACATTTCCCAGTTACAACTCAACCTAAGGACTGCGATGGACTTGCCGACTACCCGCCGTTCACCTTCAACGTGCTTGATCCAGACAAACTTTGATGCCTCGCAAAGTGATGCAAACTCATCTTGATGCCTCTCAAGGTGATGCAAAATCATCCCACCTTGATGCCTTTCAAGGTGCTTCAATCAACAACCAAGAAAAAAGAAAGATAAAATCTTCTTCTTCTTCTTGAATAATCAACCCAAATACCCTAGCTGCAGAACTCATAGGATGAATATATATTCCAAGGTTCGTGCATGAGGTTTCCATTTCGATCAGAACTCAAAAAACTGAAGTTGGAGTGAAATCAGAATACTTTTCGCTCGTAGAAAATCCTAGTTCGCTATTGTGAGGCCCCACCCCTTGTGGGCCCTCAATTTGTTTTTAATAATTATTAATACAATATTACCAACTTTAATATGCTAATTAATAGGAATCAGTAGGATAGTTGCTAGTGTTCCTAAGTCTTAGAATTTAGCTTTTATAGAATTCTTTATAGATATTAGGTGATTATTGAAAATTTAATAGGTTTTGATTTGATTAGGACTTAACTAATAGTAAAATTAATAGGATGGGCATTAAGAGTTAGGAACCTTCTAGAATCTCACCTAATGACCTATTTACCCATGGCCCTATCTATTCCCCATTTACAACTAAACTACCCTTTTGGTAATTGTCCTAAACCCTAATCTATATAACCCAACTATTGCAAACATAGCCTAAAACCCTAATTCACTCTCATATTCCCTACCTCTCCCTAAGAAACCCTAATTCCCCAAATTCCAGCACATGGAGGCTAGGAGATCAACCCAATTTGCAACAACAACTCTATTGGATCTCTTCTTACACTATAATTTCCCTTTTCTACTACTCAAAGGCAAGTATCCTATGCTAATTTCACTTGATACATGTTGTTCTTCTCTCGATTTTATAATTCAATTCAATTAGATAGATATGTATGTTTAGATCTTTACATTTGAGCTTTGTTTATGGATGGTGGCCATTTGATGGATGAGTTCTCCCATCAATGGCCCGGTTGGATGATAGATAGAGATTATAGAAGTGTTTTGTTGTTCATTTGTGTGTTTGTGATGTATGGAAGAGATTTGGGATGAATTGGATGAGAAATGGGTTGAAAAGGAAAATCCCTGAATTTTGAAAATTTAAGCTCTGTGCGTTTACCCGGTCGACCGGCCCCCAACTTGGTTGACCGGGCACACTGAAAATGATGAAAGTCAAGTCTCAGTTATCTGTTTATGTAAATTTTACAGACAGTGTACCCGGTCAACCGGACCCTGTCTCGGTCGACCGGATACACATGAGTCTGCAGAAAATAACTAAGACTTGAATTTCTCAGACAGGTCAGAAACCTGTGTACCCTGTAGACATCACGGCCATGATGTCGACCGGATACATAGAAAAACCTGAGGAACCCCCCAGCTGTTTGGCTCTAAGTCCCAGTGGACCTGGTCGACATCACGGCCATGATGTCAACCGAGGACACTGCAGGATGTCGACGTGGAGTTAACATCCAGTGTACCCAGTCGACATCCTAGGGGATGATGTCGACCGGGAACACTGTGAACAGTGCGTTTCCAGATTTTAGTCTCTTTTGATGTTTGATCAATTGTGGTTTCCATTGACCATCCAAATAGGCTTCCATCAAGTGTGCCAAACACGAATCAACGGCGTGGCTCAGCCTTGACTCGTGGGGTCCACCAATTGAGGTTTTGGGATTTGAATCGTCAATGATTCAACCCTTAATTGTAGTCCATGATGTCCATAACTTCAGGAGCACCAGATTTATTATATTTGACATCTGATGCTACAGTTAGGGATCTAATCACATGATGAGGCCTGAACCAAGAGTAAACCATTACCTAGGATTGGACCTTTGTCTATTCCAATTGATTCCATGATTTGAAGGATTTTATGTATTGTTCTAGTCTCCCGTCCTTATTATTGTTATAAACCTATTAATTAATGGGAATTGGAGGACCTGAACCTAGGATTACTTAGTGGTAACCCTATGATGTGTTTAGAGATAAATAACCAGTGTTTGTGGCTAGGCGGACCCTCATACAGCCTAAGGTTGGGTATATGAAACTATAGAATGAAGATGTTAGGTTTAATGGATTTGATGGCTCATTGTGTATGAGCATGTGATTACTTGTAGAATGAACATGGTAATGTACTTGTATTACTTCAGGCCATAGTTGTGGGCCTCGGTATGGATCCAATGATGATTGGACTTGGATTTGGATATTGGACCGTGTTCCATGTTGTTATACCTTAACCTCTGAGAGACTTGGTTAGGATCTTGCTCACGCAAGACAAGCCTAGACAGACACAGACATGTACTTGTTCCTTAAGTCGGCACTAAACATTCACTCAGTTGATCTAAGCTCGGCCAGTTGATTGATCATCACTAGTAAGAGCTTTATTGGTTACTTAGAGCTATCATGATGAGTTGTGATTAAACAGATGGTGTGATACCGGATCCGAGCTAATCTGATAAAGGGGTGTGATCGGTGCGATAAAGGGGTGTGATCGGTGTTATATTTATTTATGCTATTATTAGCAGAGCTGTTATCCCTTGTATGGTTATGATCCTTTCCCCACCGCAAACTGTTTACAGTATTGGATGTTTACAGTATGGGAGGGCCGCGGCATAATATCCCACGGTATATCCAGCTTGTGTGAATGTGCCATTTGTTATCTGATTTGATTAGAATACTTTACATTTCTGATTCTAAACTGTTAATTACTGCTTAATTGCCTAGATCATGTATCTTTGCTACTCTTATGATTACATGCATGTCTCTATTCTCTTTTGTTATATAGATCATGTATTATCTGCATATGGTGCCTTGCTAGATCCTTGGATTTGACCCATCTTTGGTGCTTAGGTCCCAACCTTGATCCCGCGGACGACGCATACTATGAGGCGCTTGTAGTAGGTGACTACAGGTGGGAGCCGGCTGACCAGCTGGTCGAGCCAGAAGACGGAGCGCCTGCACAAGGGGAATGAGTGCAGATCTTTTTGAGTTTTTAGAGGATTTATGTAGTGAGCAGGTAGATAGACATTTTATATAAACTTTAATGACTACACTTTGAGATTTTTATTGCACTTCCGCACTGTTATATTTGACTCATTTACATGATACTATTGCTTCCACTATATTTTCTTACGCTTCCACAATACAACTGTTGCTTATGTTATTGTTTAAAAAGTTTTAAAATTTTGACATCACTGCGGACTACGATCTTGGAAGTTCTCGGATCTCCCAGGAAGTAGTGCACCAAATTCGGGTACCTTAACGTTATCTTCGGTATTCGGAATTGGGGCATTATAGCTATAACCAATAACCTCTCGTTGTAGCGAGCCTCAGGTTCGCTTGCTTGTTGGAATTTGGCTTGAAGCTTAGTTTTGTGCGGCCAAGACTCTTCAAACTCTATCTTGAAGTATCTTGTACGTCCAGGAGTCTTCAATCTTTGTCTTGGGTTGACATCACAGTCCATATATGAAAGAACGCTAATTATAACTCAATTAGGACTTGAGTTTTGTTCAAACTAGATGAATTAGCCAACTAAAAATCTAACAAGTTCTCATGAAATTCTTATGTTAATTTTTAATATAATTCTTATGTGATTCTCATATGATTCTTATGTGATTTTATATTAATAAGCCATGCGTGATTCTTATAAACTTTTTACTTTTGGCAATGTCTTTACCTACGGTTGTTACATATGTGAATTTATTTGAGCATGTATGTGGGTTTGTTTGTGCATGACTCTTATGTGTGATGTTAGTAGTAAGTGATATCACTTCTCTTTAGTTATTGGGTCTAATGTTTAGCCTCATATTTAGATTCAACTCTAGTGGCCCACCTTTTGGATGTACTAAAGTGTGAAAAACAAAGTGCTACAAAATCCTAATGGCATGATGTAGAGAATATTATGAGCCATTTCCTTGTTATAAAGGATCCATTTGTCTTTTCGGTGCTTAATTCATGAAAATTTAATACAATGCATTCGGTCAAGGACCTAAAGTTGATGAGTTAAGAGATAACATTCACTAATATTGCCAAACAATCTTTTGTTTAATAATAGAAGACTGTCTAGCCATAACCCTACTAAAATCAGATTATAGTGAAGTGAGGTATTCAACTCAGAAAATATTGTTTGTTGCATTGTATTGTCAATCCCAAATTCCAGTAAGGGAGGAGAGGCTTTTTTTAGTAAAAGATGAAGGAGAATGTTAAACATTAAGTTCACAATTGGTGCTCAATCGCAATGTAGAAGAAATTAGGTGGGTCCCATCCCATACTATAAACATTAGGTGAGTCTCATATTTATTATCAAAATTGAATTGTGTGATTGTAATTATTAGTTTGCCTTCATTAAATAAGTCTCATTATTTAGTGGCCTCCTAGTGATTGCTATAATTAGTTTTGTTCAAATGACTATTAACATCAAATGGGTCTCACATTGATTTTTCATAGATGGATTCCTCAATGATGTCTAAAACTTGATAGGGTCTTCTGTTATAACCACTATTAGATGTATTATGTCCAATATGTGGACCCACATTCATTAAACAACATTGCTCGTGGCTTTTAACATTTTAGTCTAATTGTTTTCTAATTAGATGGGTCATACCCTGGTTTACAATATTAAATCACTCCCTGTCAGTATTAATTAATGGATTCCCTTCGCGTCTATCAACTAGTGAAGATTTTATAAATTGCCAAATACTTTATAAGTATATTGAGATTCGTAGAAATTTCCAAACACCATAATTGACATAATATTATCGTATGACAATATTTTATTATGTGAGAATGAAATCTTACGACATTTAAATTTGAAAATATTATATTATACAGTTATCCAAACATCCCCTTAATTGTTTACCCATCTAATACAAGAAGAATAAATGGATTGCGAATAATAATAACAATAATTAATAAATAAATAAATAATCTATTGGATAATCCTGAGATGAAGAGCTGGAAATTTACAGTGTGGCCCACCTATCAAAACCCAATCTGCTCAATTAAACTTCCTTCTGGTTTATAGAGTATTCCCAACATTCACCTTGGTAAGAGTTGATCACACTATAAGATCAGCTGTTTTAATAAAAATGTGATTTACACAATCTCATGCATTTTCATTAATTCCATTTCTTTATTGTTTGGTAAATACATTGAAGTAAAAATTGAGAATATCCCATAGATTGAGAAGGAAATTAAGTTGAGTGGCTCCCATTTTTAATAAGTGGACTCCATTATAGATTCCCACCCGTTTAACTCACGAATTCTTTAGAGTCAAAGCCTAGACAATCCGAATCCTTTAAAGTAACAATCACCATTAATCTCATGGCTATCAATGTCGGTTGGAGATATCGAGATGACAATTAAACTACACACTCAACGTCCAATATGCTACGCATCCACTTAAAAATAGATTATAAAGTCTTCATCCAATTATTAAAAAAAAAAGTTTGGATTAAAAAATTAAAAATATAATAAATAAAAAAAGAATTTCTGATTTGTATCACAACTCACGACTGAAAGCAATGCACTAGAAGTGTACTTCTATGTTAACCTTGCCCAATCAAGATTAATGGATGTTAACATTTCCTGGTTATGTTATTATATATCAATTAGGATTGAAAAGGACTTCAACACATCTGATTTTCCCTGTTTCAAAGATGAATGATACACGTTATGAGTTTATTTTATAGTAAGCAAACGACGGAAGGACTAGGCAGCTAACTGCATCTTTTACCTAACCTCTTTCTTGACCAATTCTGCACCATACATGTGGTGTAAATGAACACCAATCCAGACCGTCCAAAATGGCCGCCCCATAACATCAACTTAAAAAATCACATTGACCAATGTCCATTTTGCTGTTGTCCTCCAACCAGCTGAGTCATGATGATTTGGGAGGGCAGTTTGATTGGGATTGAGTCAATTGGTTATACTACTTAAAAACTATAGGACTTCTCTAAATAGGTCCATTGGCCCGGGGCCATCTTCAAATACAGTTTGTGCCCAGGCCCAGGCCATTGAATGCAATCACAATTTGTGGAGAAAACTCCTAATAAATACCAGGGCACCTGCCCCATGAATGGTTTGGATCGTTGGATTGGCAATTCCCAACCCAATTTGGTGATTTGGGGTTTGGATTTATAATTGATACACAACTAATAAACAGGGCTGCATTTGAATTGAGTCCAGACCGACCCAAGATTTGGGTTTGATATTTCCAACACACAATCACTCTAAAAATAAGAAAAGACTAGAATTTGATCTGTACTTAGCCTAACTCACCTAATTCATTTCACTCAATCCGTACTGAGACTTAACTCATCTTATTCATTTCATTTAAACCAATCAACTGAACCCAACTGACCTGGTTTTTTAAGCTAGTGTGATTGCATGGAATTGAATTCCCAAGCATTTAATGGTAATATGGGTTCCAAAAAGGGATTATTAAAGAGGTGAACGGTTAGGATTTAATTTACTATGGTGATAAGTGATAAATGGAAAGTAAAATTATTTATGGATCACCTTTGTTTCCTCAGTTTTACTTACTTTAAAGAATAAATTTCCTATATAATTTCTAGGAATTCAATTCCGACACCCCCCATCTCCTTGGATATTATGGCGACAGAGGCTTGAATCATCATCTTAACCACCAGATCAATGCTCAACAAGTTTTCATTGTCCAAAACAAATGCAAGTCGATCTAATGGTCCATTTCATTCAAATAGGTTCCAAACCCAAGATCGGTGCCTATTGGATGTCCCTGTTTTATGGCAGACTCGGATGGTTCATAAGATGGGCCCAACTAGATGTTTTGGCACGCGGTCCTCACCACATCGTAAGCACACCAGGAGAGGGAGTTCCATAAATAAAAGAAATGATAATATGATCCCAAGTCTCTTTCAATACACAGCTTCAAGTTTGGGGTACATGGAATCTGTTCCAAATCAAAATCTCTCATATTTTCCTCCCCTATTTGGATGATCAATACCATTTGCATCTTAAAGTCAGAATCTCGTTTGAATAAACAGGCCAAGCTCCATACAGGTATTAGTTCACCCACTTCCATCAACGGCCCGAGAGACGTAATACTTCACCTCATCTCCAAAACATACAACAACAGAAGGGGCCGCATGAAACGGTCCTTCTGAAATAACCGTTCTATGCAGACCGAGCCAACGATCAAGATCATGTCAACACCTCGTGTGGTGCCCACTACCCCCCCAAATTTCATACCAGTTCCACCCACTCCCTCGACCGAACACTGACGCGTTCCGCAACCGCCTTCAGATCAAAAAGGCCCCACGTGTCAGTTCTCTATTGGACAGGCACATCTGAACTTGTGAAACGATTTTTTTTTTTTTTTTACTAAGACCACAGTTTTCTTTATAAATAGGAAGCCTTGCCTTTCTCAGTATACAAAACACAGTCTCGCATACAATATACAAAGAGAACAAGAGAGAGGGGTGGCGACCTGAGAATACATTAGATTGAAATGGCTTCAAGAATGGGTTTGATTGGGCCTGTGGTGGTGGCAGTGGTGGTGGTTTTTGCTGCGTTGTTGCAGTGCACCGCGGCGCAAACAACCCATGTCGTTGGCGATTCGACTGGATGGAGATTACCGAGCGGGGCTCAATTCTATTCCAATTGGGCCAGTGGCCAGACCTTCAGAGCCGGCGATACTCTAAGTAAGATGAACTGCTTCTTCTTCTTCTTTTTTCATCAGATACTTGAAGCGTAAAACAAACACTCTTCATCCCATGTTTTCATTTTTCGTGTTTAAAGAACCTCAAAATAGGAAAGACCCAGATCATATCATATATAGTACTTCATTTTTTTTATTATGCGTGAATCATGTTTCTTAAGCATATTCTTGTGAGATGGCTTATTACAACTGTGGTCTCTTGTCTCTTTAACTACATCTATACTTAATAACACATTTAATTTTGTATAGCTGTTTCTTTTAACTTTTGATAATTCATTAAACCGAGTTAGTTTACTAGTTAATCTAGCTCAAACTGAAGTGGTAGTTGGGTGTGTTTCTGCCAATTACAGCGTCTCTTGCTGTCAACAGGTTTCACGCTGTGTTTTGTTTGCAGACCATCTCAAGTTGAGGTCTCTGATGAACTTTAATTCTAGTAAATGGATCTTTTACCCAAAAAAGGATTTTCTAGTAAATGGATTTTTATAGATTTCGATGAAATAAGTTGACGCTCTTTTTTGGTAAATTTTATCTATGGTGAGGATGGCTTGTCTCAAGTGATTATTGACACATATATAACGCTGGTATGTTAGGATTTAGATTGCAACAGTATCAGCAACACTCCTAAAACTCGGCTTCTTTTGATTCTCCTTTCTCAGTAAATAAGAGCGAGATTTGTTTACACACCGAAGAAATATGGAAGATGAATAAGAGAGATCTAAAGGATGTATCTCTACCCTATAATCTAATGCGACCAAACGTTCTTTTTTTTATTTTTTTAAAGTTCTTCAATAGATCTGTGAATTTGTGGTCTGTTTATATTCAGATACTAGTGGTTTTCCTACTTGAAATTACTCATGGAATCAGATGTTTGATGTGTGAATATGCTTTCTGTCTGCAGCCTTCAATTTCGGTGCTGGTCAGCACGATGTCGCTGAGGTGACAAAGACAAACTTCGACAGCTGCAGTACCTCAAACACCATTGGCTCAGTTATAACAACCGGCCCGGCAAATATTGTTCTTAACAGCACCGGCAATTTCTACTATATCTGCACATTCTCAGGGCATTGCAATGCTGGTCAGAAAGTCGACATCAACGTTGTCTCCTCCAGCACCACCACCCCTTCTACCCCAACTACAGGATCATCTCTTAACCCATCGCCTGCACCGACAGCGGGTGGAACCCCTAACACCCGTAACTCTGCTTCTTCTCTAGCTGCTGGCTTTGGTGTTTCAGGCATCTTTGTTGCCATCTTGACTGCCTTTTTCCTCTAGAGATTTCATTTACTCCTGCGATTCTATACTATAGTGCTGTTGTATTTTTTATTTTATTTTTCTCTTCTTGATTTAGTATGATGTGTGATTCATTTCTGTTTTTCAGATTGTTATTACTGTACTGTTGTTTTGTAGTCAGATAATATAACAGATCATTCATATGGATTATAGTTATCAGCCATGTTCAATTTATCCCCAGTATAGCAGGATCAAACCCACACTGAATCAAGCAAACTGTTAAACCAGACATTCACCAGAAAAAAAACTATTCTCTCTTAATACCTAACAATGCTTTCCGCCCTATAGAGATGCAGGACTAAATTGTTGCAAGGGCATCTTTTGCATTCATCTTTGGCTGTTCATCCCAGTTCTCAGTCTGGCGACCCTTATTAGTTTTATGATGCATTGCCAGCCTATAACCTAGCAGATAGAAAATAACAGGACAAACACCATTCCTTTGTTCTCACAGCATAGCTAGACAAGATCATACCCTAAGCAATCAAAGCAAAGATACTTTCAAAATAAACATGGATTTACCAGAATCATAAAAAAGATGGAGCCTCGGGATTCCTCATATTCTGGTTACATAAACACGATTCACCAGAATCATCAAAAAGATAATGTCAGCTTGTCCAGCTGAGGATTTTAATATATTTAGTTACCGCTTCAAAAACATTTTCATTTCAGCCTTCCAACAGAAAACACATTCTGATACATTAATTGGCAAACCAAACTGCAGCCAGGTGGTATTATATCATGCTACTGAAGATCCTTTGAGAATAATGAGTTTTCAGTCATATTAGTTTAAGAGCCTTTGGTTTATGATACCTGGTGAAAATATTTATTGCCAACACAGGTGACCTTGTACAAACTAAGACGTGCAGAAGAACCCAACATGATGACTATTCTTGTTAATGCTCAGTAACCCGGTCCAAGAAAGCATAACACGTATTTCAAAGAAAGTTCAATACTAATAACTAAGCAGCTATCCTCGCATTAAAATCAAATGTCTTCACTAAGTCCGAAATACTTTGGAATGCCAATCCACTTCATACCTGGATTTTATGTTTCTAATCCATGATCTACAATGCCCAGATAAATGGACAAGCAGAGACACCATGAATATCAAGGACACAGATTTTATGCATGAAAAATGAAGTACTACAATGATAGGGATGCAGATATGTTGACTGTTTCGAAGTATCTGGTATAGTAGTCCATGACAAGACCTCTAGGGTTTACGGTTTAGGGTTTAGAGTTTAGGTAAGCATCTAGCATAGAACCATCCTTCACTTGGTCTCATTAAGAAAAATCCAAAAAGGTTCGATAAATCCTCTAGACCAGTTTTCCCTTTGATACAGGATCCTGTTGCATCCACTTTCTGTTGGGGATCTGGATTCCTTACTGAAAAAGAACCAATCCATTCCAAAAGTAAGGAAAAAGAAAAGAATAGTAGAGAACAGGATATCACAAAACCAGAGGAGAGAGAGTCCTCTCATTTTGACAATCACAGAAGAAAAGTTAGCAAGGAGAATATATTACTGGGAAAGAGTATTGGTTTTCGCTGTCAAGTATTATGGCTCCCTGAAAGTTCACTCACTTGAGGAGAAAATGCATGACTAAAGCCCCGCACTAACCCTCTAAAATTCAGCTCCAAATGGGTTAAAAAATTAAAAACCAAATATCTGGAGAAACCCCTTTACCATAAGATTTTCACGACCTCTGAACGCAAATCCTTGCAGTGCCTACTAATGCAGACAAGCACATCAAGGTCTACAGACCAGAATTGCAGCCAGTCCCAACTCCATTCCCAGGACCAAACTAGGCTCAGAACAACCAAAATAGATCCAGATCAAGTCCAAGCGGCAGTCCCAAATCCAAGATGGGGCCAAAATTGATGGGGTGTTGATGCAGTGAGATCCAAGAAGAAGAGGGCCCCTAGTAGACCCCACCAAGGATGATTTGCTTTCTTTAAATAGTTTAGTAATTTTAGTAATTTAATGTAATCTCTGATTTGAGAGATTTTAGTTATTTGATTTACTTAAGAGATTTTAGGGAGTGATTTTAGGAATCACTGAATAAGGGTAGTCTCTTTATTTGGACCATTCCTCTATTATAAATAGAGAGAGATGCTTGATTGTAAGGTATGCTATATTTTAAATAAGATTTCAGAATTGTTCTTGTGAGTTCCCTTTCGGGTATTTTCCCCTAAGTGATCTTAGGGTTTTGAGTCTTAGGGCTCGATCTCACCGTCGGATGTGTAAATCTTCATCGTGGCCTCCGGGCTGCACCATCAATTGGTATTAGAGCCAACGATCCATCTCAGATCGCCGATCCGAGGTACACCCGTATCCCATCTTTCTATTTTCTGCCCATCCATTATCATCCCCACCGATCATCATCTTCATCCATTATTATCATCATCGTCGTCATCGTCATTGTCATCCTCTTCCATCACATGCCCAAACCAATTTAAAAGAAAAAAACAGCAGCGTCCATCACCACCTCAACTGATTCACATCCCAGACCCAGCCAAACCCTCCTTCCCCTCATCCCAACCATCCCTGCCCCTGCCACACACAACCAAGCAGAACTCCATCCCTTCGCTTCCATCACCTATACCCAGAGAAGAGAAGAAACTAAAAGTGAGAGAACAGACAAAAAGGACAGCACAGAGAGAAGAGAGAGAGAGAGAGAGAAGGGCAGCAGCAGAATAGAGAAAAAAAAAAAAAGAAAAGAAAAGAAAAAAGAAAGAGCAGAAAAGAAGAAGAGCAAAAAAAAAAAAAATTCGTGGCCTCCGGGCTGCGCCATCAGGTCCTCATAGTTAGGCTGAGTTCGTCTAAGCAGTCCAATAGCATGTTCAACTCCGGTGTGTGGGAATGCTTTTCCCTTTCATTTTGGTTTGCTTTGTTTAGAGAGGAGACCACTTGTTAGCAGGGAAAAAAAGAAGGTCCAGACTCTTAGATCAATTAGATTCATTATGGGATATAGAAAATTAAGGCTATGATCACCTAAGTAAAATAGGGTTCTGGTATTTTTAAGGCTCATTGGCAGCCTGTAGAGATTTTCACTCTTGATTGTTGAAGGGTAACAAAAACAAAAAAAAATCTATGTACTGTGGGTAGCATTTCAGTAAATGGTTCCTAAAATCACATCTCTAAATTCTGCTGTTTCTGGTTTGCTGCACTGAAAAGATTGCCTGTTTGGAGATTATCAATTCAGATCTGCTTACCAGGGCTAGCCTTAGGTTAAATTAAATAGAGAAAAGGGCCAACTATTATCTGGATTGAAAATACCCACACAAACAACAGACTACAGATTGTTTTTCCTATTTTGCGCTTGAAGAATTCTCTGTTATTTTATATCGACCAACTTACGTCCTATCAATAAGGGTTCCTTTGGATGCATGAACTTCCATGGAAATGCACTTTTTTTATTACCTGGAAATAAAGTACATTTCCATATATCAAAATGTAGACTTTTAAGTACATTTCCTTCAACTAGTTTCATCTGACTCTTCTTTGTGAAGAAATAGAAAGTATAAGGGGAGAACATAGTGGAGAGACAAGGACTTGAAACGTACTTACATGTATTGTTAATGGTATCCAAACACTACAAACATAGGGGAGACACCAGAACTGAAAACATACTCATATGGATGGGCATCCACACACCAATAACTTTTTTTTATTGCTGGAAGCCTGGACCAATAGGTGCATTTCCATTGAAATGGAAATAGCCAAATGCAGCCTACAGCATGGACAGAAAAGCATCAAGAAGGGTTTGACCAAGGCAGCATGTTATTCCAGCATAGCCATACAATTAAAGGTAGATATGAAATGGAGAAACAGTAAAACAATTGTTTTTACACCAGCCTGGTAGTCCCAATCATTTGATTGGAAGATATTCAAGAAAATTAGGGTCGTTAGATTTTTCTGGTACCCAGCTTAGGGGTACTAGGACCTCAGCCCTCTGGTGAGGGAAGTAGACCTCAGGTGAGGTGAGGGAGACCTAGGGTGAGGTGAGGGAGCCCTCGGGTGAGGGAAGGTGGCTGCCCAGGGTTGCAAGAACCAACGCCTCTCACCACTGGGGTAAGAGGCCATTCTCAAGGGTTGTTAGATTAATATTAATATGACCAAAGTTTTCACAGAACAACCATTTCATTTTTTATTTTAGGTCTATCTGAAGATTAGGATTTTCAGATTAATAAACCATGTAAACTTCTGGCAAGAGCACCAGATGGCAGGGGTGCTGTATAAATGGTTTGGTCCAATGGCTTGCAAACTGATGCCCATGAAGCTATTGAATGCATCCCAAAATTTGAAACACACTCTTATCTTTAATAAGTGTGGTAATCCTCCAGTAGCTTTGCATTCCACTCACATAAACTCAATGCATCATCTATAGACAATTTCTTAGCCATTCACTTTGGATGATTAATCATTATTGATTGTCTGATATGTTATTTCCAATCTTCAGCAACGATAGAGCTTAAAGATCAGACTGACTTAATGACAAATGAATTATGAATATCTTAGAAGCTCCTGGTAACAAACACCTCATACAAGGCACATTGATAATTGCCATCACCAGTAGCACAAAATGAATAATCGATCAGGTATTTGTTGATATCGAATGGGAATGGTCTATCCCAGAACATTAGCCCTTCATAAATTTCTACATATATCAATAAAGAATACCACCAAAACAAGGTTGAATCGGTGTAATACAAGATTGCAAGGAAGCTTTGAAAATATTACATTATTACTTATATAAGCAGATATTTACACTTCGCATTAGTGACAGTTACACGGTAGGGTCACAAAGAAGCTCTGAAGATGTACCTCTTTGAAAGAGTCATTTGCAAATCAATGGAATATAAATATTAATGGGGTAGTTCTATGAACTTGGCCCCCGTGTCCTATCAAAAAGTTGGTTTTGTGAAGGCTTTGGCCACCAGAAACAATGCTCATCCTCAAACGAACTATTAATAGGTGCCTTGCGTTTCCTAATGGGGTTCTCAATATTCAGATTTTCCCCTGCTGAACTCCATCTTCTCAAATGAGTCTCAGAAGTGTTGTCAGAATCATTGCTAGGGAAGAAACAGAACTCTTCATCTCTGTGAGAAGAGGATGAACATTCGAAGTGGCTAGCAATTACTCTGTGTGGAGAAAGATCACAGAACCTGCGCCCATCATGAGAACTACTTGAAACTGCATCTGCAAGAATTGAACTGCTTTCTCTGTTCAAACAAGGAACTGGGGGTGGCCCCAATCGCAATGATAGGTCATACCCCCTGTCAAGTAGTGTTTCAGAAGTGCCACCTAAGTTTGAATACCCTTGTGTGGTTCTGTTTGAAGCATCTAGAGTATTTTTGCAACCGTGAACATTTTGCAAAAACCCTGTTTTGGCTTCAACAATAGGCAGCACAGGGGGCCCACAGACAATAAGTCTGTCACAGTTTGATTCTTGGGGGTGTTGAAAAGGATAATTTGGCTCCACTATATTATGGCTGGAGCTGTAATACAGTGGATATGAGCGGCCCGAACTTGGTAAAGGATAAGTTGCCATCTGAAGGTTTGGATTTTCTCGGCAAGAGATGGCAAAATTTTCAAAATAACGAGGAAACTCACGGCAAGATATGGGCTGTAGATTAACTTGTTCGTGAGGCCTACATTTACCCTGAAGAGCCGGTCTGACGGAGTCTGAACCTAAACAAGTGGTTAACATTGTGGGTGCTGATTGGATTGAATAATTCAATGCATTCTGTAAGTTGGGACTTGGAACTTGACTGCCCAACGGAGAAGGTAGTACATGGGATGGCCCACGGTAGATCGGGTTGTCAGAGATCTTGGGAGCAACTGAGGTTTCGCAAGCTTCTTGCCTGGTGGAATTAAGATAAAACCTTGGATTGTGCCGCTGGCTCCGTGAAGCTCTTCGTGGAGTGCAGCCCAGATTAAGAGCAGCTGAGAAAGAACATGTAGATAGATATCAATTACATGATTAAGTTTCTCCATATGAGTGCAGAGAAGGACACTAAATGTTGGCTAAGGCTGGGCAACTGGAAGCCTATTCCCACTCCACTAAAATTATAGAAAAAGACCCCAACCTGTGATGGGCTTTGATATCTAGGACAGGAGAGTTCCAAAAAAGATTTGTAAGAGGCTAAGAGCTCAGACAAGACAGCCTGCCATGGCCCATACTTTTATTCTTTTAGCAGTCATAGCTAGCAATGACCAATAAGAAATTTTTTCTATTGGGAAAGGGAAACAAATGTTTGTGCCGTGTGTGTGTGTCAGCAACTTAAAAGAACCACATGATTAAACATATCTTCAGAATGATCAGAAGAAACACATCATTTACCCAAAGGCGGACTACCACTTTCTATGTTAACATTTCTTAAGTCATGCCCAAAGTAAAAACTATACTCTGGATAAATTGGTGATGAATTCTAATAATAAACAAGACAAAAAAATCAGTTTTTCATTATTAAATGATTTTTACTCCCCAAAAGAGATAGCACACACAGTCACCAGGAAGGTAGAGAGCTGCAAACAAGTTGAGCAAACCAAATCAAGAACATGTAACTATAGCAAACCAAATGAAGAACATGTAACTATCTTTTTCCCCCTTTCAACTAAAAATGAATAGTTTTATTTCAGGAAAGAAATGCCGGTGATAAAACAAAGATAACATAATTGTCAACCCCGCAGTAATTTGAAACAATGGAAAAGTACTTAAATAAATAATGAGAATTGGAGAGAAAAAAAACAAAAGTGTTGGCACAATTTTTTCTTTCTTTCTTTTTCCCCCCTTTTTATTGTACAGACTACAGATGCATTGCTACGACTTAAAAACTTAGAGATTAGAATTTAATAATTAGTAAAATTTCAAAAGATGAAACTTATAATGTTGAAAGTAGCATGAGGCTTTAAATGTAAGCATTTCCATAATATTCTAGAACTAAGAAGAAGGTAACTAAATATTCTTTTCTGTTCATGAACATTTTTACTTCAAGAATGATCAATAAAATGTGACCATTTTCCAGGAAAAGAAATTTTTTAAATAAATGCAATAAGTAGAGCAAGTCATATATAATCTCTATTATACACATATGGATAATGTGTGTGTGTGTGTGTGTGTGTGTGAGAGAGAGAGAGAGAGAGAGAGAGATTCGGAATTATTTTTAAAGTGCAACTCCGTTGGTGGAGAGTGTTGGCAGATATTGGTATGTACACAACCATGGACAAAGGATCTCACAGAGTCACAGTTGCACCACCATAAATAGATGTGCAACTTGGGCCAGGCCAGGCCAGACCCACATGTCCCACCCTCTATAGAACCCCATATATATCTGTATGTACTGTACATTCTATATTTAATGTATGCATTTGTAGAAGTGATTACAGCTATTTAAAACTCTACATGTGTACACGATAATCCATGTGTATGCAGTAGTTACTAGTTACAGTTAAAATCTCTCTATGCAAGCACACGATGATCCATGTATTATGGGCAAATCCATGCAGCTTCCACAATTTTCTAGTACGGTGATCCATGTGCATATTCATCTGGTAGACCCTCAACCTACCTTCCCTTGCATCACTTACGACACTCTTTCATTCCTCTCATCTCATAGTTCCTGGGGGCAATTCGGATCGGTCAAATGAAAATACATTTCAAGGTAATCTCTTTACACTTATTCCTTATATTAGCCAATCTATAATGAAAGGTTTAAAAGGCAAAAAGAAAAAAAAAAAGAAAAAAAAAGGATACAGTAAACCTGCTTTGATTGTCTTCTAAATCAAAACTAACGTCCTCTCCACTGCATTTAAAAAAGGAATAAGAATACGTAAGTTTATCAAAATGGGAAACTTTGTGAGTGCTTCTTTAGGAGTAAAACTTTCATTAATCAACGTTTCAAGAAACTTTCATTCGTTCACGTTTCAAGAAAATCCAAATCTCTCTCCCTCACATCTCAGCATATCAATAGACCTGAAAAGCTACAGATAAGATTTTTCAATGCCCTGCCTTCTGCCCAAGTTTTTTTTATGTCTTAAATGATTAGACATATGCATAACCTAACAAAAAATAAGTTCTCTCTCAATCTACCCTCTTTTTTATTCTTTTTATTTCTTTTTTTTATAGTTTACCGGAAGTAGGGTTTAAGAAGAATCTAGATCAATTTGGAGGACTTCATATGATGAACTGCACCAACCATTCAAAAACAGAATGCCCGTGTAATGATTTTGGGAAGATGGTGGTGAAAATGATGAGAGAAACCAGAAAGAATGTTCCTGGGTACTGATGATCCGGAATTGTTTACTAGGCTCGAGCTTGGGCTCAAACTTGTGTCCAAATTTGGGCTCATGCTTGTCCCATTCACGTTCCATTCATGCCAGGACTGGGCTTGATCAATACCTAGGCCCATCCCATCCTAATTGAACCAGCAACCCAAAAATTAAATCACTGATGTTCAGTTGAAAGCATCTCACAAAGAGAGATCCAACGGGTCCATTAGTAAAGCAGGCTCCATGAACTCATCCCTCCTGATTCACAGGCTCAAATTACTGTGTGAAGGCTACACTTGACTATTGAGAATCCTATCAAGAAGGTGAGATGAAGAGGAAAGAAGAAAGGAGAGGTAGATTGTGTACACATAGGAATGGTCAACCATCCCCGTGGAGAACCTTAGTTGGACTAGTAAATATAACTGCACTCTTTCAACACATGTTTACTTATTGGAGTGTGACTCATATTCTTCTATTAGAAATCTATTTCCAATCAAACTTCCTATAACACAATCCTCATAAAGGGCATCCAGTGGATGGGCCCCACACAGCCTAGATGGAAGTAGTTTCCACCTTGCTTTTCCAACAGAAAGACCTAAATGCATGCCATGAGAAAATTTTAGAGGCTACATTTTTGCAAATCTTGAAAGTTATTCCATTGAAATCCAATCATACTTATAAAAGAAAACCTAATCAAATACGATTCTAGCCTAATAATCCAAATCCATTAGAATCTAATATCATCCTTTGCCAAATCCGATCTTCTCCAGAACATTCTCTAAAATGGGGGTTTTGGTGTGTGTGTGCCAGGGGGGCGGGTGGTTGTCAAATTCATTTATTTATTTTGTACTGTTGAATCCAACAGTGAATAACATCCAGCTCAGCATTAAGCTGGAATGACTGCCAAATCTCTTGGTGGGTTAAGGGTTTGACGGTTAGGCCATTTTGCATGTTTGAAATAATGTACACTTTGTGAATGTAAACCCAGAGTTTATGGAGTTTTACCCATGGATAATTCATATTTTTACTTAAACAATAACAAAAGCATGGCATTAACAACACATTTGAGCATTGCCATTTAATGCATAAGCCTAGAACACATTTGTGCTGGATTAACAAATTAAGTTCAAATCAGGTCTTCCATGACATCACTGGCAGAGCTCCGCAAAAAACATGTTTCACCCAATATTCTTCTTAAGATAACATAATGCCAAATATTATAAGACTACAAAGTGCAATACCATCACCATCTTGCAAATGAAAGGATACAGAAATGGTGGATTGTAGACAATAGAAAATTGCCAATAAAAGAATTAGATAGAAGTAGACATACCTTCAATACAAGGCTGCAAGAAGTCTCCACTTTCAGTATTCTCATCCCTCCGAATAATCGTATTAACCGCATCGTTGGCCCGCTCCCAGATTGTTTTAAGGTCTGAGTACTCTGCCTGCACAACAAAACAAGATAAAAACGATGAAATCAAATAGCCCACAAGCAGAAACAGCCGAAAACAAGAGAAATCCGAAGATTACCCAAACACCCATTTGCAAAAACAGAAAACCAAATCCCTCACAAGGGGCAAAAGTAAACAAAAATGATGAAATTTGGAGAGGACCCATATTCCCAAAAGCCGGAAAAAAGGACGTTATAGTTGAGAATGAGATATTACCTCGGAATTGGCCTTGGAATACATGATCTCCTCGGCCTTCAAGACAACAACAGGCAGCTTCTCCTGCCACTCCTTGTTCTTCCTTGTGTCAGGGCTGTGAATCTCATTCACAAGTCTGAATAAAAAAAAAGTAGCAGGCACTGAGAGAAGCAAGTGAGAAATGAGAACCAAAACCCAACTCATATTACCTGAAGATCTCTTGGATTACAGAGCCTCTCATGGGCTGGTGCCTGTCACTGTGCCATGCTCTTCTCACGCACTCGTACGGCCTCGGCCCAGGCCTTGGCATCTTCTTCTTCTCCTTTTACAAAGAGGAAGGAGATCACAGTTCTTCTTCTGCTACTGGTTCTTGAACTGACAAGTGGGTGGGGGTTTTCTTCTCGCAGGGAAAGAGAGGGTTTTTCTACTTGGTTTTGGGAGGGAGATATGGGCAATGCATTGGGGAGTTGGATTATATGTTGGGACTTGGGAGTGGTCTCTTTTGCTTTCGTTCTCTCTGTCATCCCCTCCCTACAGTTATAGCATTATTTATTGAGAGGGAATATGCTAGGCCTCAGGACTACTAAAGCTTTCGCATTGTACCCACTGAGTTTGCGCAGGGTGGCAATAAGCTTGGTGGGTAAAGCACCATATGGAACATGGGGTTCATATTCTGTTTTTGGGGACCCCTTTTTTTTTTTAAGTTAAGTAAGAGTAAGCCCGTTGCACACGAAAAGACAGCCTGTAAAAATGAGAATAAAGCTCACACAAGTGGCAAAGAAGTCTATACAAATGGAAAAAAAAAAAAAAGCTCACACAAATGGAAAAATGGTGGTATACCTAGGGTTCAAACTCTGAATAGCCAAATAAAAACTACCATCATTTACCAGTGAAGTAAGTTGCCGTTTTCTTGTGGACCCTAGTTAGAAATGGCAATGGTTTGGATGGGGTTGAGCACCATGGCTGGGGTGTAATTAAATGAATTTAATTTACTAATTAGGTTGAAATGTCAATCCAAAATCAAGTCTTAAAAAGTTGAGAATTTGGGGATAGTCAAGTTCGTTGGATTTTCATTTTTAGTCCAACCGCCTAGGGATGGATCCTTGGGTTCTATGTGAGCAGGTTTCTCTCTTTTAGTAAGTTGACATCATCTTCCTGCATGAGCAGGTTTATCTTTCATAGCTTGATCTCTAGGGTTTGAACCCCTTTAATTGTGTGCCAAAAAAATAAAAAACACTTGCTCAAAAGTTGATTTTACAGGCAAGTTTGGGTTGGATTGGTTGGTCACGGTGTAATTACACTACACCAAAAACGGGAATTTGGAACGCTTTAGGAACGGTTTAACGGATTAGGAACGGACGGATTAGGAACGGTAATGCGTTCCAATTTCCTGTTTTCCGTTCCTAATCCGTTAATCCGTTCCAAAAATAGGAAATTGGAACGGTTTTGGAACGGTTTAACAGATTAGGAACGGGCGAATCAGGAACGGAAATCCGTTCCAATTTCCCGTTTTTGGTGTAGTGTTAGTTTAGTATGGTCATATTTGGATCAAGCTAAATGGAAAAGTAGACCTAACACGAACCTAAGCTATTGGTTATTTGAAACAGAAATGTCCGTCCAAACTCAAACTTAAGGTCTATGAAGAATTTTATTTACCAAAAAAAAAAACAAAAGGTCTATGAAGAATTATTGACTCTCCTAATCGCAATTGATAATTCATGATCGGACATTGGGCTTGTGTCAATGAGAGGTGTCTCAAGGGGTGGGATGAAATGAAATAATTCATATACTTTCATTGAAATGGATACAAGCTTCGTTTTTAACGTTCTACATGTAAAACTTTTCATACGACAGACACATTTCTTCATCCCAACCAATTTTTAACTTCCCATATGAAAATCAAAACTTAAGCCACCGGTGAATTGAATCCTAAATCAAAATCAAAATCATATTACGTTTTGAAGGAGAGTTCACCCACAATATAGATTGCTGTGACCCAAGGTGGAGCTATGTTGTGGCTACATTGATCTAGGTTACCCTACTAAAGTATGCACCGCTATTATACCCACACCAATTATGATTGAGTAACCTCAAGGGGTAGCTCAATTGGCCTAGGACCACGGTTTGCACCCGGAGGTTGTAGGTTCGAAATTGCACTACCACACTGGGGCTACAGGGGAGTTTACCTGGCTTCCCTCTGAGCCCGGAGGAATTAGTCCAGCCTAAAGAGTTGAGAACCCTCCGATAGCAAAAAAATAAAAAATAAAAAATTTATGATTGAGTAGGACATCTCAACTTAACACATTTGACAATTAAAAGGATTAACCGGAATCATGCATTAATAAATCAAGTTAATTGTACGTCTTAACTTGAACTTATTACAAAGTTAAAAGAGTTAATCTGAATCATAAATTAATAGCTCAAGTCCGACCAGGATCTAGTCCCAATTGCTCGGCCGCATTGTGATGTACTTGGTTGGATTGCCTGTGGGAAAGCTAAAAAGTTGCCCAGCAAATATATACCCAACTAAAATCCAACCCATTTATCAAACAGGTGAAAGATGTCAATTATAAATAACAAATGATTAGATTGGAGGGTTAGACCAGGATTTACCACACCTAAATGTATGATCACAGCCATTCAAGAATTGACCCTCCAACATGGATGTGGACAGGAAAAGGTAGAATATGATGCTCTGGATAGCATACTAACCATTTGATATATGGGGCCTGTCATGTATTGATGTTATGTATCAACAATTTTCCCTTTTTTCTTTCTAGTAATGGAATGGATACATGGTTGGTGTTCATGGTGGGGTCCACTTCTATGCCCTGGAAGAAATCCCAACCGCTGGTTCACGCTTAGTGCCGTCTCTAGAAAGATGAGAAGGACGTTTTTAGGTTGGAGGAGCATAAAAGATGTGTGTACCTGTTTCGTACTTTATATTTATATGGGGCTATTGCCGGAGCATCTCGGTAGTGTTGTTCCCCACACATCCACATGGTTGCCTCCTCGTGGGTGTACCATCCCACTCATCTCTCTCTCTCTCTCTCTCTCTGCTCCCCTTTTTTTCTCATGTATATATACAGGCTGTGGCAGAACCCGAAATGTTCATCACCATCCAAAATATGCCAAAAAGTGAAAAAAGGAGAGCCTACTATGGATACTTAAATCGCACACAATAAACACATGAAGTAAATCACCAGTGGATTTCTCGTGGTTTGGTAGTGTGACTACGTACAGGGACAAATAAAAATATATATCTTTTCCATTGTTTTTTTGTCAAGCATTTACAGGTTACATGGTATATTGAAGTCATAAGAAAATCTGTATAATTATCAAAACACCATTGAACGCAACCTAATACACGAATCCGGTTAACCTGAATACAAGATATGAGCCCAACATTATAGTTTGCTTTCATTTTCTATCATATGAATAGTACTATATGATGATTCTAAATTATAAATCTTAGATGTGGAATGCAACAGAAAAAAAAAAAAAAAACTCTCTTAGTTACCCCTGCAAGGAAGTGTACCCTCAGATCAATTGCGTAATTTTTTTTTTTTTTTGTTTTGTTGAAATGAGATGTGTCTCAATATCAACTTTCCGTACTAAAAAAACATAAGTTTGGTCATCTTCGTCCTCCTCTTATCCACAAACCCAACCCAAAGGGGAAAATCAAATGAAGAGAAAATGTCATTGGTTTGGAGAAGTTATTTTTTAGATAGTATGAGGATTCCCATAGAGGAAGAAGAGGATATTTTACAGAGTTTCAGTTAGGGATAAAGAATAAGAGGACATTCGATTATTCTCGCTTGCGCAGGAAGAAGTGGCGAGATTTTCCATCTGAGATAAATATGTACAGGAGTTAAAACTTAAGTATCAGTCGTCTTGTCCACCGCACTAAGCCAGTGACTAATATGAGTAACTTAAACAACAAATAACTTAATTACAAGGAAAATTAGTTCCTCCAATCTAAACATGTACTTACTATATTATTGTTTCCGAAACATGGCTGTCGTGTAACGGTTTTATTCTGAAAGGAACACAACATATTGTGGGAAGCAAGACAGTTTGGATCATAATACTGACCGGTAGGTAAAAGTTTGGGCCTTGACCAGGGTCCCAGACTCCCAAATCTTTTTTTTTTTTTTTTTTTTCCGAGGGCATGTCTTGTATGGTTTGGTTTGTAGCTAACTGAAAGCATATGGTCCCTCTTCCATTAAAAATGAAGAGTAGCTGTGCTCTTCTCCAAGCACTGACACATGTGGGGACTTATGGTCTTGTGACTCTGAAATTTGCCATAACTAGGTGAGAACCAAAGCAAGTGTTTAAAGTGATTGGACTTGTTGCAAGGAAGAAGTGATTGGACTTGTTGGAGTGAGTGGGCCCCGCTTGAGATATTGCACAACAATAAAAAGGATGACTGTAGGGAACTTGAACTGAAATTATGCACTCTCTTTTCTATATATGGATCTGGTAATTGTGACATTCTTCTGTTTGACAAAACCCTCCTAATGAAGGGCTGGGATCATTCAATCTGCTTGAAGTTTGAGTGTGGGTGTAGATGAAATCGCTATAATGTCTCGTGGGAGCGGACTTGTAAACATTTGAGTATTGTGGCATGGGTGGTGCGATGGAGTGCACCACACCCATCTGCTCGGTGTTTAAGTGTCATGTGGTCCCTCTGTGGTAAGTCCTGCAGAAATATTATATGTTAGACCCACTTCCACAGGGGCAAAGGTCATCGAGTCAGGCTGAGAGTACCATGTTATAGACCTAACTCAAACTTGAGCCATCTATTTAACGAGGAAGGCTCTTCTAAGCTCAAGCTTAGGGTAAGGTACGCTCAAGCTTGTGGTGGAGCCCACCTGGGGACCCACATGGGGATGGGGGTGGGGGGGACTTCAAGGACTCCTTAGGATCTTCCTCTTTACAAAAAATCAGCCCCAACTATGATTTCTATCATCTTCATATGGGTCCAAAAGTTTAATGGTCAATAGTCCATTCGGATCAATATATAATCGATCTAACGGTCTAGTAAATTCGGATATGACCAAAAACTGGTGGACATGTGCAATTTAGAAGGGTCAAGTGTTTGGTCCAATTGGATGGACCAAAGGTGGGCCCCACAAGCATGAGCTTACGAGATTTCTCCTAAGCTTGAGCTTAGGAGAGCCTTGCTCCTATTTAATAGGTCCAGTAAGAAAGGTCAGTCCAGACAGGAGACACCAGGTCAGAGACTAAAGTACCACTACTCTATTTGGTTTAAGGTTGTGTTTGGCGCCATCTCTACTTTCTACCCCTATTTCTCTTAAAATTGATTGAAAATGGGTTTAGACCTTTTGGAAGCTACATTTACAATCTCTATTTCAAAACCCATAAAGAGGTATTCCCTTTGTTTGAAGAGGAGTGGTTTCAAATTGAAATCAGTTCCAATTCTCTCCAATTAATTTTGACTCATCTAATTTAGTTTAGTTTGACCCTAGCAAACGGGTCGGGTCGGGGTAAATTAGGTCGGACCAGAGATAAAGCGTACTTTTTTTATCCAACCTAGTAAAAATTAATCATGGTATGTGCCAAGACTTGAACTCAGGACAATATGGATTTTAAAGGAACGACCCTACCATTACACCACAGAGAGCTAATGAGGAAGGGACCCAGCCCCACTTTGGAATATTGACTAAGAGTTGGAATTTATCTACAAGGTATTTATAAAAATAACTATATTTTTAAAATATTGACCCCTATAAATACTGTTGTTATTATTTTCATCCTTATACATTATACTTTAAGTATAGGTGATCAAACTTTTGAAATAACTATTTTTATATGATTTCATATATAGTCATTAATTTTCTATAACAACCATTTTACAATAAAACTAAACTCAAATGAATATATAACATATGGAATTGATCAACAAAAATAATAAGTTTTACAATCAATAAGAAAATGACAATATTATTGAAAAAAAGAAAAACTCACAACAACAGCGTGGAGCTAAAGAGTTGGCGGGAAACTTTCTATATAACTGATGCGCTACCATACACGCTTGTTGAGGGAGAAATGGTGGAGTTTAGTTTTTATCTTTTTTGTGTGCGTGGCGTTAACTTTTATAAATTGTGATGTAAATGAAGTGGAATGCTTCAATAGACCCATCTATTAAAAATCACAATCATTAAGACAAACATCCTTACTATTTATGGGATACCTCAAATTCTCACCTCATTCTTGGTTATTTCCACGGTCAACTTGATTCTCTGATAAAAAAATATAAAATACTGGAGTTTTCCAAATAAAGTTTTTTCTGTGATTTGGACTCTCCATCATGCATTTTGTCTATTAAGAAACTCTCAAGATCATCATATTTCTATCAAGGCAATAGCATTTGAGTGTTAATGGGTCCTAGTGTCTAAGTGCCACTAATATAAGGAATTTCAAGTATTTTTTTTTTTGTTCTAGTTATATGATTTTTTTCTTTTTTCTTTTGGAATGTGAAATGCCGATTTCTGGGTTGTCTGGTTTATTTAATCCTTAGTTTTTTTTATTTAATCCACTTTCGGCTCTGGGTTGTCTGGTTTCTTCTTTATCTATTGATTTTGATTGTACACTTTTTCTTAAGAATGCGGAACTAATGGTAAAAAGAATCTCCAATAATATTGGTCCATCTAAATAAAGAATTAAGCTCCTTCTTTTTATCATCATTTTCTACTTTCTCCAATAGAATTCTATTTCTCTATGTCAACAAGAGAACTTTCATTTTTTCCATTCATTTATTTTTAAGTTCATTGTATTTTATTAGAGCAATTTGATCAATTATTCTTTTGTTTCTTTGTGTCTCTTTTTAATAGTGTTCAACCAATTTTAAAATGTGAGCATATTGAGACAATTGGTGCAATTATTAAACATTTCAATTTGAGAGGTAAACCTTTCTTAATTCATTTACTTTTGAGTCCATCACATTTTACTTAAGCAATTTTAATTATGTAATTTTAATCTGATTTATACAAAAGAATTATCATTTTAAAATTTCTATAGATTTGCAATATTCTTATGGTTTGTATTTGTATGGTTTTCATAGATTGTGACTTTCTTTTTTTCCCTTTTTATGTTTTAATTTTTGGGTATTGGGTTCTCCTTTTTTTTTTTTTTTTTCCTAAATTACTTTTTATCATGGGATTTTCTGTGAATTCTCATTTTTCTATTGTTTTTTTTTATTTTTTAATGCTTATCATTTTGAATTAATTATTTATTTTACTTCTATTGGGTTCTTTAAGTTTTCTTTGTGAAATCTTTTTATATATTTTTTTTCTTTCTTTTGTGGCTTCAGATTTTCATTTTTGAGTATTAGATTATCATAAATTGGTTTGGTTCTTTTAAATTTCTTTTATCATTCTATTGTCTATGGATCTTTATTTATATATATTTTTATAGCCTTTTTAATAAAATTTATTTCGTTTTGTTTTATATTTCTTTTATTATAATTTCTCACTTGTGATGGGTTTTTAGTTTTTTTTTTATGATGGTTTTTCATGAATTTGTGGGTTCTTTTGTCTTTTCCCTTCTATGTTTTATTTCTATGTGTCATTCAAATCTCATTGGATTTTATTCATAGTTTATATTGTTTGTTTGTTTTGATTTTTTTTTTCAGTTTTCTTGATCAATAATCTTTAATTTTCATGGGCTTCTGTTTTTTATTTTTTTAAATTATATGGTATTAGGTATTGAACTCTTATGAACTTCTTTTTCTTTCCTCTCCGTCAGACTAAAACTTTTTGCATTTGATTTTAAAGAAACTGATCAAATTTTTTTTTTTTATTAATTTCAATATTATGATTATTTTGCCCGTGAAGAGCAGCACGGGCATGTTTTTCTAGTTATTATATATGAAGCGAAAAGAGTTCAATTGAGAAATCAGGGTTCAATTTCAATTTGATTTTGACCAACTCTAGCTAATTAATGTTGACATTGCATCCCCTTCTCATTCTTATCCCCACTCCCCCACCTTTCCATTTCCAATTTTGTTTCTTCTAATTGTAATTTAAATGCATTTAAGTTAATTGACATTTAAGTATCCGTAATATTAGCCAGGATCAGTTTCACTTCTAGATATATCAAAGTTGGACACAATTTAAAATTCTCTCATTTAAATTTATTATTTATTTTAGTTTATGTAAGTTAGCTATGTTTCATTTCCTTTTACATAGATTAGATATATATATATATATATAAAATATTTTAGAAATGAGTAAAACTTGATATACCAAATTTTCTGGGATTCACATGACATTGTTTTTTTTTCCAATTTCTACATTTAATTATGACACATTACCGGGATTCATATTTCTTTAATTTAAAATTATTTTTATTTATTTTACATTTAAATAGAGCTATTTTTTTATAATAGCAACCCATATTAAGTTTTTTATATACGTTTTCAAAATTTAGTTTTGTGACTGATTAAGAGATGAGATGAATACTATTTTAACTTAAGATGTTTTTTTTTCCAACAATTTCTGCCTTAAAGTTAATTCATATATAATTGTAGCTTATAAATACTATAGTAGTACTTACTTCTTTGAATAAATTCTCATGTATAGAATTCTTTGTATACTAAATAATATATATACATATTATTTTAGATAAATACTATAATTCTAAAACATAGTTTTTTATTTTAGATTTATTTTGTTTTCATTAATATTCTAAAGACATATATATATTTATATTGCAGACTAATTTTAATTTAGAAATCAACTTCAATTGCTTAATTGATTTTTGACTCTTTAATTCATTTAATACTCCATCAATTGCTCACTAACCGACCCTTCTTCTCTTACCCATCTCTTAAAGAGAGGACAGACCATCATGATATCACATCATTATGGCCCATTGCATCTCTGACTTAAAATATTCTTTTCTGCTTCTAAAAATGTCATTATTCATGTTAAAAATGGTAATGTCTCTTTAATATTATAAATGTCACTAAATTATCAATCTCTCTTATTTAATTCACTCCATGAATGCTAGGCTTCCTTGACGCACCACCAATCAAACACACATGGAGAAATCTCGCCAGCTTACAATCTGGGCCTTATTCAAAAAACTCTGTTTCATCCATAGTGGAGTACTATTTTTACATTTTCTACATCATAAAATAACATCTTTTGCTAGCATCCACTGAAGCAGATAGACTCTCTAACTATAGTGAGTGTGAGCATTTGTTTTCGTGTGACCGTGGGTTTCATTTGTTTTTAAATTATGGGCCCCTAGATGATGATCCAATCTGTTGAAAGTATTAACAAGGCCAAACACAGCTAGAGATCCAAATTAAAGCCATTGATCTATCTCTGATTTCAAGATATTTGTAAACAAACGTGGACCATTTGATCTAAATTTTTGGACATTGTGGGCCCCATAATTACAATCCGAACCGTTGATCCTATTTGGAAGGCCAAAAATTGGCTATGAGTTAAAAAATCAGCCTCTGATTCCAAGTGGATAAACTTAATAAAAGTTGGCGGCTGTTGATATACCATGCATGGCTGGCTGGGTTTTGAAAGGGTCCATGGGCAGTTTGGTTTTTTGTATTTTTTTTATAAGTTGTGGGACCATAAATCATTATCCAAACCGTTGGATATATTAAATAGACCAAGCATGACTATGGGTCAAGATTCTAGCCATTAAATCATCATTGATTTCAAGATATTTGCCAAAAAAGTCTAGACATTTTTATCTATTTTTTAAAAATCTATGGGCCCCAAATGCAAGATCCATACCGATAATTCTCTTTGTAAGACTAAACACAGCTATGGCGTCAAATCTCAATGCTTGGTTCCTTATGGATCTCGAGATATTTATGAAAAACTTCTAACCATTGCTTTAAAAAGATCTATTTCAATCAAATCTTTATCTGTTATTGAACAAACTAATTTTAAAACATCTATTTCAAATAGGTCCATTTGAAACAGATCTATTTCAAGCAAATTTATTTCATAGAGATAAGACTTGCCAAATGGGGCCAAGTCAGTTTGACGAGGCAAATATCAAGTACGGAGCAGTTATAACCTATCTGTTTCTTTTTAAAGGACTTTATCAGAAATATTCTCTTAGAGGAAGTTGGATGGTGATGATGGGTGAAGTTGAAGATGATGAAAGGAAAATGTGAGAGTCTCGGTCACATGTATATGGTTGGTTTAAGTGTTGTGAATTGGATTGGTGGGGAATGGAGAGGTGAAGAGGGAATGAGATGAGATGATGATAGGGGTAGAGGTGGTTTGGAAATGTGTAGTGGTTGTGCAAGGGAGATAAGAAAAAATTGCAAGAAAAAGTTGCTGAGAAAGGTGGGTTGCAGAGAGTAAGAATGGAAGGAGAAAAAATAAATAAAAGAAAAAAGAGTGAAAAGAATGGGTTCAAGAAAGAGAGAAAAAAAATGTGAGTTATGTGAGATGGGGGTGAAGTTTCATTCGTTTGGTTGGAATAACTTGAATGGATTCAGATGGGTTTGTTTAGGTTATGCGAGAAAGAGGAATGAGGAAAATGATGGATTTAGATGACTATATGTGAGATTGTGGTGTTTCGGTAATAAACTCCCACTTTTAACCAAGTCCAAGACCATTGAGGTCACCACATCATGAAGAAAACCATTGTGCGGGTAACTGGTTAGTTGGTAGAGGTTGAAGGAATTGGAGAAAGAAAGTGAAGGAATGAGGAAGAAGAAGAAACGAGCGGGGACATCCCCGCTCGTATATGCAATTGAGTGTGGACATCACCGCTTCACTAACAACAAAAAAAATAAACAAAAAAGGGCCCCTAGGACTATTACGGTGCGTACGTATTTTTTAGGTCCTTTCTAGTATACAATGAATCAAACGGGGGTTTTTTCCGATAAAATCCTCTTTTTCTCTTCTTTCTCATTCTTTTTTTTTTCTAGGATACTAGTTAAGGAGCTTTTTTTTTTTTTTGGATACTAGTTAAGAAGTGATACTTTTACTTGAAAATCTATGAATTGATTGTTAGTGTCATAGTCTTATATGTATTACCATTAGGTTGTCAATTCCGTGTCAATAGTCGAAGACCTTTCCTCTAGAGTCTCTCCAAGGAAGACCAAGGTTCAAGTCTTAGAAGGCCGGATTTTAATCTAGTCATGGAAGGCCGGATTTTAATCAAGGAAGAATTCCCAGTTTGTGCCAACCTATTCATATATATTGAACCTTAGGCAAACCAATAATAGGCCTTCAAAACCCTTGTCCCAATTGGTTAAATTAATAGGGTAAAAATGGCCGAAATGAACTCAAGAACAGTGTTTGTCATAGTGTCATTGGTCGATTGTGGAAGGGTCCCAGTGGACCGTGAGCTCACCGAGGTCCCCCACAGTTACATTTCCAGTATGTTGCTTGCCCGGGTGCCTTGAACCTCGGTTACCCCTACGGTTGAGCACAGTCGTCTGGGGAGTCGACTTCGGCAACTAAATGGCCAGTAACTACGGGTCAAACTAACCGTTGGGCCTTAGTTGTTAACTGTAACTTGGTGTAGGTTCACCGTGAACTAGCCGTTGGTAGCTCATATATATATATATACACACACTTAAGCACATTCTAATGGCCATATCTTTTGAGATCTTGAGACCTCTTCCAACACAGAGTGCCCGCTAAGTAACAGACATATTAGAGCTCCCCAATCCCAATTCCACTCACACTTAAGCTCCTAGTAAGCAGATTTAAGAGCACTTAAAGCTCAAATTAAGTGTGATTACTGGAATCACTCCTCTAGGGTAAACTTCAAGCTACTCAAGTTATTATCCTCACTCACCCTAGATCACATTCCTCTTGGTTGAGCATTCATTGGAGCATCATCAACGCCAAGGGAGGAAAGCAAGGAGTCAAGCTTGGAGCTTTGGATTCAAGCATCAAGAGCACCCTTAGAGATGCCAATCAATGCGTGTCGTGCCGAATCGGCATGGCATGGCTAGATTGGGGCACGACTGTGCCACGGGCCGTGCCGACATTGCAGACACCGCAATCATGCCGTGTCATGCTGGCACAGCTGGCCGAGCACAGCATGGCCAGCAGGCACGACACGGTTCATGCTGTGCCTGGCCGTGCCATTCGTGCCGTGCCATTCGTGCCATGCCATTTCGTGCCATGGGTTTTCATGATTTCCTAGGGTTTAGGGTTGTTTAGGCTAAACAAATTAAGAGATCTTACACTAAAAAAAGAGAAGAAACGATACATACAAAGAAGAGAATAACACACGTATTTAAGTGGTTTACTCAAACTGGACCTAAAAAAAATAAAAAATAAAAGAATATATTATTTATATTTACACTAAAATATCAAATATCATGTGTTGTACCGTGCCGCTTGGCAGGCCGTGTCATGCCATGTCGTGCCTTTGGTGGGCCATGCCCTAGTCGTGCCAGTGGGCTTGAGACTTCACCCTAGCACGGCCCGTGTCTGGGCCATGCTGTGCCACGGGCCGTTGACTGTCGTGCCTGGGCGGCACGGCCCATTTGACATCTCTAATCACCCTCAAGACATTGGTTTTCGTCTAGAGGCAAGTGTTCTTAAGTTATTTCATTTCAATACCATTGTAAAGTGGATTAGACATTCGTGATCAAACCACTATAAAAAAAATAAGTATTAGTGGATTAAATCTTAGTGATTGAACCACCGTTTCAAAAAAACTGGATGTGTATGTGAACATGTGTGGTGACCTCGAATGGTGGAACCAAGAGCGTTGAAGCTCTTGAGAGTAGCATTTCACACTTGATTACTTGATAGCCATCCTTCATAGTCATACATTGTTGTGGATTTCAAGTGAATTTGTAATTTTGCTTAGTTGAATTAATTAAATTAATTAAGCTAAATTTTTTAGTTAGTCCTATTCACCACCCGCCCCGCCTCTGGGACTTGCATAGGTCTAACTTACACTTTCATTGATCCCTAAATATGTGTGTATAACCTATGTGCCAACACTACTCAAACACGAGTCATGTATTTGCATAACCAATCTAATTCACTAATGAGTTTTAGAGTATCAACGCAAACACAAGCTTCCTTGTGTATTCTTGAGTATATTATAATATTCTCAGATGCAACCTTCTCCAAAGTGCATGGGTTGACGGCCTATAGATGGATTATGTTCTCTAACAATTTCATTGTGGGTGCAGATACTGCAAATGGACCCAGATTGTGGTTGGCTGAGGAGGCCGAGACGGGGGCAATTTGGTGTGCCTTAACACAAAGCTAAGAAGAAAGGTATGTCCGGGATACATCTCTTCTTGGCTGCTACAGAGTGATAAAGGCAATCAATGGGATGGAGGTCGAGACAATCTCGTTTCGAACTGTGAATATTTTGGCCCTAAGATCTCATTTTTTTTATGTTATCCATGAACAAGGCAGCCCATCCCTTAACTAGATCTGGTTTCTTTTAGTACTAGGGATGAGGAATGGTATCATGATTTTCCGAAATAGCTTCCTATGTCATTTCCCCTGGACTAGTATTTAGTTTGTCTGGGTTGCTATCCTTTTGGTTTTGTTTGTTTGGCCTTTTAATGACATTTTCTTTTTACCAAAAAAAAGAAAAAAGACATAGGCAAGACATAGGCATTAAGTAAAACAAAAATGAACCAACGTACGCTGCCATATATACTACAGTTAATATGACTTTCCTTCAGTGGGATGACCTTTACTTAATTTAACCTACTCATATCCTGTCATCATTGGTATATGAACTAACTCAAATTTTATTTTAACATAAGTGATAAACCAGTTAATTGATCATGTAGGGAAACAAAACTATATACTCCACTCCTCATTTATCCAAACGGTAGGAATACAGAATAAGAAATCACATTTTACATTTGATGTGAAGAATGTGAGCTAGCACTTGGACCCTGGTATTTATCTAGTTGGATTCAGATTGGCCTTAGGTAAAACTCAGCCCACTTGCAGCTCTAATGTTTTATATTGACATGAGGATTAATGTGAGCACTTGGACCCAGACCTTGTATTTATCAAAGTTGGGTCTAATCCAGTGCCTTAGGTACAATTCCGCCCACTTGCAACTCCAATGTCCATTTTTAGATATTTTATGAGCCAACTTCAACAAATTAGACTAATTAAATCAACTTTAGTTTTTTCTATCCAATACTGGCATATTTCTGTCAACCAAGTTGTTTACGGATTAAACTGTCTCCTTTAAAATTTAAGATGAATAATAATTTTTTTTTCAACAAAGCTCAAATTTGTTTCAATAAGTTGGTTTATATATGGATTGTTTCTTGTCATGAATTTATTTTAATGGGTCCTTTTACTTCGCAGGGTTTTTAAATTATTCCTTTTTTAGTGAAAATGAATTGATACATTACTTTTTTTTTTTTTGAATAAATTATTTTTTCTTTTTGTGATTGTGAATAAAAAAAGAGTAGCAAAGTAGTTATTGACATTATATCAGTCAAGCTGAAGCATTTCATCTTGGCTATCAAATAGATGATTTCTCTGTATGTTTCCAGCCATCCATCTCAATCACTCAACCATAAATCCGTGTGTAACCTGCACTAAAAGAAAACCTTTACAGCCGCTCATTCATTCCTCTGCACATACAGTAGGCAAAGGGCCCGGCCTGTACTTATCCTGCCCTCAATATATGTGAGCTGGGCTTTGGGTGAGCCAAAGCCCTCAGAGGCCCTTATCCCACCTCGTAGGCCATGGCCAAGCCTGGGTCGGTCAGGCTCAAGTCTTGAAAATAATAACAAAATTTTTCCAACACAGCCATTAGACATCGAGTGTCAACCGAATGCTAACCCTATTCCTTTATTTGGACATGTATATGACAATGCTTACAACAAGCAATATGGTGGATTTAAAAGATTATATTTACTCAATAATGGTTTAAAATAAAGAAAAAGATGAAGACATTACATTATTTACAGTTTAAAAAATGAGTACGACCTTATTTTATGGTGCCAAGTTGGATGTATAAAAAATAGATCAAATCATTAAAAATAAAATTATACCAAATAAATCAAGAATATTATTAGGTTACAGAACAATCGCCGCTCCTAAAAAGCAAAGAAGATACTTCATTTTATCAAAATTTAAGAATAGTCTTAGAGTTATGGATAGATCTGGAACAATATTTGCAAGGATGTATCATGGGAGAGAGAAAGTGTTGCTTGATGAGGAAATAATAATAGAAGTAACAATGGGTCAGGTTTAAATGCAGATTTTTGGTAGTGGGTTGATTAAAAATGGATTTCTAGATTTTGACCCAAGTTGGGTATTGGGGTGTATTCAAGTTTTGGTTTAGCTTAACCTGCCCTGCCCAATCTTAAGAAAAATTATTTGACACAAGCTGTAGCTAGCAATATATTCTATTGCATAGGCTATGGATCAATCTCTTCATTCCCTAGTATGAACATTTAAATTTCTAAAAGAAAATTTAATCGAGTTGGTCAAAATTGAAAAGCGCAGTCAAATTTGAAATTGAGATGTCAAAATCATTGGCTTTCATATGCGCTGGACGCACCACCTGTATGAAAAACGTTCTCTTATGAGCATCCTCACATGCAGTCCAGTTCCGTGTGTCCCACTTGGGCCCACCTTTGATCAATGTAGGTCTTTCACGCTCTCATCTCCTCGTAATTTGGCAACCAACTTCACTCTCATCAAAGTTTTATCTACCGTTGGATTGAATCTCTAAGAAATATATGATTAAAAACCACTAGACTTTATGGCTATTAAATCAAGGGCTGGGATGATCCGACAGGGCTGGTCCTTACGGTGGCCCTTAACCACAAGGAGACCTTATCATGCAACCCACCCCAATTGATTAACAAGGATATAAGTGGACCCATGAGCTTGACTACATATGAGAAGTATGCATTCTGCTCGTAAACATTATATATATATATATATATATACACACATATATATTTATATATATGCATAAAAATGGGAAAAATAGTGTTATTGATAGGGTCAAAATATTTTAAGATTTAATTAGAAAATTAAAAGTAATAACACAACATAATATTTTATGGGAGGAAATTAATAATAAAAACTTAAGGTGAGAGTTTCCAAAATTATACGAATAGGTTCTCTTTATACATTTAAGACTAAAATTAGAAAGGGATTTTTTTTTCGAACTCCCAATAATGATGGATTCCCAAACTATGGACGCTGAAAAAAGACACGTAATAGAAATAATAATGGATGTCTATCGTTGATCACATATGCCTAAAACTTAAAAACTAAGGGCACATGCAAAAGAATACCTCTTAGATAAATTTGTTTTCAGTTCCTGTTTGGCCTACTATTAGATTAATTTCTTGTAAAACATGATCAACTTAAACAAAAAGGAAAAGAATTAGTAAATATTAAAATATGGATATAATTAAAAATAAAAAATAATTGATAAGTCTAAAGCCAACTCCACCAAGTCAAAAAGACTTTCAGAACATAATTGTCATACATCATGATCGATTTTTCTAAGTATTTTCAGTCATTGGATTCCCTATAAAAATAACATGCCTTTTTTTTTTGTTTTTTTTGTTTTTTGGTATATGGGTGAGTGGTACAGAACTTGTGAGACAATTTATCCATGCTAGCTGTGTGAGACGAGACAACCTTGCCACTAGGGTATCTCATGTTTCTCAAATGATACGGCTATTGAAAGCCCGGGATCCGAAACTGGGTGGGGGGGTGGTTGGTGGTGTGGGGCGGCGGCGGCGGTGTTGTTTTGAATAGGGGGGGCTTAATTCTAATCCAGCTATGATCATAAAGTTTAATTTCTTTTTACAAATTGAGCACAAGTGGTGTTTATAAACTAATAAAGGCGGAAGTATACATGATAAACATACGCCATAAAAATTAAGCATGTGCTACAATACAATGATATATAATGGTTTGGCCAACTTGCCTACATCCACTTCCGGATTGTGTCCTTACACCCTACTAGTATTCCACTAAAATAGTGGAGGTTTAGGGTTCACCTCAAACCTTAGAACCACTTATGATTTTCAAGGCTAATCAATAACCTTACATATGCTTTTCAAGGCTAAACAATAACCTTTACAACAATGATTTTCTCTCTAAATTGTGTCTAACAATACACTATTAGAGATACATTTGAGTACATGATTAAGCCTCTAACATAGGCTGCTATGAAAGTGATTTTCCAACATAAACATACACACAATAATGATGCAAATATTAATGTTCAATGTGTATGCATGGTACCTCTAATCATTTTAAAATCATAGCTCATGAAAAGTAAGCCAAATAACATGACTTTCTAAAGTGATAAAACAAGATAGTAAGATAGAGGTAGAAAATGTAAACACATGTTTAATTAAGAAACATTCTAAAGTGATAAAACAAGATAGTAAGATGGAGGTAGAAAATGTAAACACATGTTTAATTAAGAAACAAACTTGATGTTTGAAAGATGAAAATCAAAGACAAGCAAGTTTAATCATGAATTTTGAAGCATGACATGTGTTGATTAGGAATTGTTGAATCCAAAACACAAACTAGTTTGAAAGTGATTTTCATGTTAAGGAAAACAACAAAATAAGGATTCAAGACACTCATAAGATCATGCTATAAGATAAAATCAAAGACTTAGTAGAAGCGTGAAGTTTATGAAAGGGAAAGGCAAACTAACTTTACATGATTCGAAGTTTGAATTTCATGCTTTAGCATTCCTTCCCTTCTCTAGCCTTCCTCAGCTCATTTTTTTTCCTTAGCACTCAAAACATCTCAAAAGTTCTACAACTAGGCTTTGGAATGAGTTGAAAATATATAGAAATAGTTTCTCAATAGCTAGTCTATGGCTAGCCGTGACTCCAATGGTCACATTCAACGACTAGTTTGACTATTCGTCATACTGATTGTTTTGTACTACAGCCAGCTCCATGGCTAATAGTAGTTTGACTTTGGTCAATGTTATTTTTTTAAAACTTTTTTACACCATATCCCATGAAATCATGGAATAGTCTTGTGACATCATGGGATTTATTAGATTTTGTATCAAACATTTTTTGCAACTAGCAAACGAGTTCATTTTTTATAGAACAAGAAAAATGACATTTTGTGAAAAGTAAAGACATATCTGACAACCATTTCTCAAGTTCTATCATTTAGAAAAAATCTTCCCTAAGATGCTGCATAAAAGTCATGATAAAATGGGACACTTCTATAATATCATGGAATTTATTAGTTTATGTGACATACATTGTTCCCATGAGATCATAAAATTTGGGGAAAAAAAGTTAAAAAGAAAATAATTATTGACCAGAGTTAAGCGACTTTGGTGAGATTAGCTGAATTTGGATCATAAAATTGAAAAAAAATAGATTTAGGGAGGACTAATATGTCAAAACCCTTGGTTTCTATTATGTCTGTTTTGCCTAATGCAATCTTTTGTTAGGGAGAAAGAAAAGCACAAATCATCCATCCCTCTTTCTTTCTCCCTTTCTTCTTTTGAGCTCATTCTAACTAGCAAAATATGCCAGTGCTTAGCATGGGCAATATAATCCATTAAATCAAAGATCTACTAAGCTTTTAAAAGTATAAGAATTTTACAAAATGTAACACAAACCGCCCGTTTGGTGCTTTCCAAAACGGTATCATTGAATGCTACACTAAATAGCAATCAAAATCATCATTAAAGATCCATCCCAATAAGATTCAACACAATGAAACCATATCCATAAACGAAATATCCATAAAATCTTAAATATCATAATGGGACCAGTTCTATCAAGCGGTCATTTGTACAATTAATTGAACAATATCTTACCTCATCAACCTCTCACTGGAAGGAATTAAGAATACCCACACCAAGCACAAAAATAAAGCCACAGAGAGCTTTCAGCTCTCATGATGAAATAATGATAATCATGAAAATGAAGATAATAATTTGAAGGGCATTGCTATAATGATATACACTAACAACACAAAAGACTTGAACGATATAGTGGGAAGCAAGGTCTCATATGGCCCGTTTAACGTAACCACACCTTAAACACCAATTTACTTTTGACAAAGAAATTTATGGGAAATGGAGCAACACCTAAGAATACAAAATGATAATGATCACAGTAGAGCAACATTACAAAACACATTTAAGTATTCTTGAATAAGTGACAACTTTGATATTGTCAATTAAGCCTTCAATTGACTGACAAGGTGCATATACAATAAGATCAGATCATAAACTCTGAAAACACAGCAACCTATTGAAAATCTAGTAATGGATACAGTCAGGTAGTAAGCAAATCAAATTTGGTTCTATCTTGCAAGAAGCATACATTCAACTTTGCCCATGTAATATATATATATATATATATAAAGAAGGATTGCACAAAGATTTGCCTTCAAATAGGCTAAATCAGTTTTGAACTCCTTTCGGTCATAACAAGTTGAACACGTCAAGAGGGATGCAAATAGAGTGGCACATAAATTGGAGAGATTGTGCCCCACAATTTATTCATGATCTTGTAATCCTTGAATGTGATATTTCTGATGATTCTTAATTCAATCTGATATTCTCTCTAAAAAAAAATAAATAGGCTCTGGTATGCCTCTGCAACCTCTCTCCATTAAAGCAGAGCACGGCTATAGAAATGCAGATCAATCTACACAACACAACCATGAGCAGCAACAATATCTAATGCACATTCTGTCATGACCCGGACTTGAGATCCGATTATCTCCGAGCTAATTCCGAGTTGTGATGCATACTTACTCTCATAAATTCCGAATTAACCGAAGTTAAAATGAAATCCACAAGGGTTGAGCATTCTCTCACCTGTCAAATATACAAATTTGCAGAAATATATATTTTACGATATCAATTTACAATTATACATGTTTGCAAAAGTAAGTTCTCTATACATGTATAAACCTATCATTTATTTACTTTGTCCACCACCGTATATTCAAATATAATGCAGGATGACAACTATACAAATTCTCCAAAATAATTCCAATCCATTTCAAATTGAATTCTAACAAAAAGAGTTTATACGTTTTGTTTGCCCTTAGATATCGACATAAGGTGATATCTTAATCATTCCATTCGATCAATCCTCCTGGAGGAACCAGAGCGGTCTCCTTCACTGCCGCTGGGGTAATTGGGCCTGTAATGCCATCAATAATACTAGTGAATACAACGGTTCAACAATGTATATACAGACTTGTGATAGCACATGTTAATACATATACTAAATCCGTGTAATCTATCAATTAACAATTCTACAATCAGTATCAAATTCTACACAATTTGTACAATAATAATACATAGACATCTAGAGTTAAGTAATGAACATTTGCAAATTGGCAACTACAGTAGCATTCATTTCATTTCATTTCCATCTTCTATAAGGAATGAATCATTTATTCATTTTCATTCATTTAATATTGTCATTTATTCAACAATGTGGGATCTACCAGTGCCCGGGCAGGGACAACTGTCATCACCACGGAGCTCTGGCATACCCCAATCCATCTACTACAGTAAGAATAGTCATTTGTTTACTTATTAATTCATTTTAGCTCTTTTAGAGCTTTAATAAAATAACTATGTAGTGCTAGACTCAAGAGTTAATATATTTAATCCATATCTGAATTCAATTCAATTCAATAAGTCCATTCAAAATAATTGAAATGAACAAACATTACAATAATCACATTAGACTGGAGTTCAACAATACGAATATATCCCAATGAGAGAGTTGCGATCATTAATAATTCTACTCATTTGTTTCTTAGTTCCAACCAACCATTCAGGTGTACTAATTGGTTATTTAATGTACATGTTATTCGTAATGGACATCACATTTATATAATGTACATTAGAGTCCCATCAACTATCACCTATGGCGGTTTAGTCTATAACCAATTGAACATTTAACACACTATTAAAAAAATGTTCAATTTATCACTAATTATCCTTTTATTATCCATAATTTCTAATAATCTCTAATTACACTATAACTAGCTTCAAAACTAATTTAGAGAGCACTTATGCTCATAAGAAGCATTTATAACGCAAACAAAACCATAATCAAAGGTTTGATCGATTGGACAGAAAAAGAGTCCCAGTTAGGGCCTTGTCCAATTGATCGGACATTCAGTTCCGATCGATTGGACGGTCACGGATTGCAATTTCAGGTTCTGAAATTGGTTTTCTTCCTCTCCTTTCTCCTTCCTTCCAATTTAAACTTGCATATAAACTAGGACCTCCTGTCCTTTCCTCAATTATCACCTCATACATCAACAACTCCATACAATCTTTCATTCCATTCATTCTATCAATCAACACAAATAACAAACAATTTCTAGATAGAATGCAAATTTGTACAAAAATCCAAATCAATGGAACATCTATAGTCATTAACATAAATCACAAGTATACTGCTTATACTTGCCTCTCTTAAGCCAATTGACAAGAAACTCCTCTTTTTGTTAGCTCAATTTGAGATGGAATCTCTTCTAATGATACCCTAATTTCATCCAAAACAAGAAAAATATATTTCTATGAGCTAATTGAGCTAGAAATCAACTCTAAACACTTAATAGGACTTCAAAGTTCTTCAAATGACTTAATCACTTACTTGTAATCCAAAGGAAAGGATTCTTGAGACTTTTCTCCAACTCTATCACTCCAAAAATGGAAGACAAAGTGAGGAAAAAGATGAAGAAGATGCAAATCTCCTCAAAACCACTTGAATCGTTCCAAAGCTCACACTTGAAGGAGAAAATGGAAGAGAGAAGAAGAGAAAAGAGGTCTAGGGTTTTGAAAAAAATGAGTGAATGAACTAATTGAGTTCTTCTTATCTAATATAATGAAAATTTTACACTAAAACCTCCCTCACTAAGTCTAATTACATTTTGAGTCAAACGAAAGCTCATTTGATCCACTTTAAGTCAAATGGAAGCAATTTTATTATGAAAGTTGACGTACTCTTTGAGATACATGCGGTGATATCAAGAGTTACCGTATCCGACAAAAAACGTGAAAATCTGTATTTACAAAAAAGTCCTTGTTCCTTCTTGTTTGAGCCTAAATTCCATTTGATTAACTTAGTTTCATTCACTTTCACTTCATTAAGTTGAATTCAATCATTTGAGACTAACTTGTCTCTCTTTGGTCATTAACCAACATTAACTCAATTAATCATGCTTAATTAGCATCAATCTCCATTTAATTAGCCTTAATCATGATTAGTTCGGGACGGGGTGTAACACATTCATTAGCAAGTATCCCCAAATACAAACAAATGCCCTTTTCAATATCACCTTAATTCCTAGGCAACAACCTCTCAAATGGCCGTTCTCATACAAGGAGCTTTGTGCGCTTCAGAAACACAAAATATAAAAATAAAATTTCTAAATAGGTGAATGCGACACTAACATCAGCTAAGTCAAGTTCAACAATTGAAGCAAAAGAAACTCAAACAAAACATTCAGAAGAGCAAAATAATTTAACCTTAAAATCCTAGGCAATCTCATGGACCAACATTTTGAATGGCAGTTTTCAAACAAGATGCTCTATGCTTTTCTGATATTTATGGGTATCATGCATTGGAGAGGAACGTAATTTATCAACTACATAATATTAAAAACAAAAGTTCCGAAATCTAGGTACATGCAACACTAACAATAGCTAAGTCAAGCTTAACAATTGAAGGAAAAGAAACTCAAAAGATACATATGGAAGAGCAAAGTTCCTATTGTGCGCGTGTATGCGGAAATGTGAATCAAAGTGATCGAACAAGCAATCGAACACACACAAACAAACAATCACACACAAGAGAATTACGTGGTTCGGCAAACTTGCCTACGTCCACTGAAAAGAAATTCGACTCTCATTGGGTTCACTCTGTGTATGATCAGTACAATATCTCATGGGTTACACATTAAATTATATATATATATATATAATGTTCTCTTTCTTATCCCCCAAGAAACCCTAACTTAATCAATAAGAAAGTCCCGGTACAATTTCCATAATACCCATGACCATGAACCCACTTGATTTGGACCCACTAGACCAACAATTCCAAGGCGGTATCTACGTAGCTTCTGTGCTCCTATAGTTGCACGGGTAGAATTTCAAGTAGCATAAAATGGCAAGACCTAAGTTTGTTTATGCAGAGAAAACTTTGATATATTTTCCTTGTCTATGCAAGTGGAATAAGTCTAGTATCTTGTTATTCAAGTGAGCTCCAAACTTTGTGAAAATTGTGCGGGCTCTACTAAGGTCAAAATCAATTAAGATGATTAAAATCAAAATTGAGAGGTCAGATTAAAATTGAGGTATAGGCAAAATTAATATCTTCATTATATGTACTAATAGATGAAGCCAATGGTAAGCCTAGGCCTTATTTCAAAAGGAATAACTTTCCTATAAATGTGCATGAATATTGTAACACAATTTGAGAAAGATAAACGTGTAAATAACATTGGAGAGGGATCATGACAGCAAATATACAAATAGTAACATTACCAATATGCAAATATTAAAAAAGCTCTATATAATATTGAACTAAAAATATCACATAATCTTTCAATAGGTCTACATTTTCAATGTGCTAAACCTAAAAGTAGAAAAACCTAAATTTTAAGACCTAGCTCCACATCTAGTCTGCTTTAGGAATAAAAGAAGCACTCTCATTGCACTTATGAGGCGACGTGAGGAGGTGTCTCTTCAGCAAAGGAGGCCTTGTGAAGCTTGGGTCTCAAAACGTTCATAATTTGATAAAATTAAATATTAAGCTTAGAACCCACATAAATAGTTATAGGATGGATGGATGTAACAATTCATATAATAGGTCTTGCATGGATAGGTGGATATATCAGATTGGGCGGGACGATGGTGACCAAGGGTGGTCGCATGGGTTGAGGAGTGGAGTCCACCCGAGGTTGAGTATTGAGAAGTATTTACATGACCTCTACTAACACCTTTAGGTTTTGGTAAGAATGGTTAGTTAAAATCTTTTTAAATGGTATCAGAGCCAACCGATCAAGAGTTCGAATCCAGGAGGGACGAATCAGCATGTAAAAAAATATGTACTACCAAAAGTGCGCCAATCGGGTTCCAACAGAGGGGGAGTATTGAGGAGTGGGCTCCACCTGAGGGGGTGACCGGTTGGCTCTGATTCCATCTTATATTCCTTTAGCTAACCACTCCTACCAAAATCTCCAAATACTTTTCAATACTTCCCCACGGATGGAGCCCACTCCTTAACAACATGAAGGTTTCATTAGTTCAAAAATATTATTTGAAAAGATAATGGTTTAACTCAAATTCTTATGGGAGTAAGTTTAACTAGTTTTGACAGATTATTAGCAAGCATTTAAATAGAAATTCTAGGTGGTTTCGTGGTTCTAGTGGGTTTTCAAAAGTTTTAAATAATGAAAGGTTGTGAGTTCAAACAGAGTAATATCTAATGAAACCAATAAAAGGACATCCTACTCAATAGTGGATTTATTCTCAGGATCTCATCCGCATACAAGAAACCTAATCAGGGTAGAAAAAGATGATATGAACCATGATGTTGATTCATTATTTGATTTTTGTTTTCTAAGGCTTATGTGCTTCAAAAGTTCAATGAAGGGTAAAATATAATTATTTCCTAAACCGTCACGCCCCCGAACCGGATTACTGCCTTTATCCACGTCTCAGGGGAGTGAGCTTAGGATTTGTGAGATAATGTCTTTATTTCTTATGGTCCACATGTGTGAGGATATAAACATTTCCCCCACTTACATGAACATTTCGCGGAAGCATACATGTTATTGTAACCCGAAGTTCGTGGCCATTGGATCTCGTGCCACAACCCAGACGCTTAATCATATGTTCCCATTTACACATCACATCATCGGACTAGTGTAAAGTGTAAAAAAAAGTTCGCGAGCTTTTTACTGCCTGTCCCAAGCCCGAGTAAAGGAGGAGAGTTGCGTTAGGTAGGTTGACAACTATCATAAGAATTTGTCACAACCCAAACATGAAAAAAAGTTAGTCCAACAGAAGATGGATAAAGTTAAGGAGTTTGATGAGGGTTGTAAGCCATTTTATGCAGGAAAGAACACAAGAAATGGAGTGGGTATAGTAGTTGTAGATAAGGATTTGAAAGATAAAACTATAGGGGTAAAGAGATAGGGGGGGGGGGGGGGGGAGGGATCGAATTATAGCAATGAAACTAGTGTGTAGTGTTAGAAGAAGACATAATTCATATAATTAGTGTATATGCTCTCTAAGCAGGATTAGATAAAAGTGTTAAGAGCTAATTTTAGGTGGAGATAGATGGTTTACTACGAGAAATTCTAATTGATGAAAAGATTTTCCTAGGAGGTAACTTAAATGGGCATATAGGAAAGGCTAATAGAGGTTATGAGGAAGTGCATGGAGGGCAATGATTTGGAGAAAAGAATGAGTTAGGAGACACTTTCTTGGACTTTGATTAGCATTTGACTTTGTAGTAGAAAACACATGCTTTAAAGAGAAAGAGGAGCATTTAATTATTTATAAAAGTGGACCTAATAGGAGCCAAATGGACTTTTTCTTGTTAGAAAATATGACCGATTGGATTGTAAAGATTGTAAGGTTATCCCAGGAGAGAATTTGACCACGCAACATAGGCTAGTAGTTTTAGGAAGTTGCATTAGAGGTAGAAAGAGAGAGGTAGTAAATAAAATGTGCCCTTAAACAAGGTAGAGGGATTTGAAAGGACAAAGAGCGACAATATTTAAGGACAAAGTGATAAATGAGAAAGAGTGGAATCTTAAAGAAGAAACTATTGCTAAAGAGGTGCCTGGAATCAAACGATAGGGTACCTAAAGATTTAATTTGGTGTGTTTTAAATAAAATGAATGTTCCAAGAGGTTATATGGAAATTATTAAAGACGTGTATGAAGGATTATCAACAAGTGTGAGAACTACTTGTGGAGAGACAAGGGAGTTCCCAGTGACCATATGTTTGCATCAGGGGTTAGCTCTAAGCCCTTATCTCTTTGCACTGATTATGGATGGGTTATTGCTCATATTCGAGAATGGCTACCTTGGTGCATGTTATTTGCAGATGATATCTTTAATGGGCATATAGAAAGAACTGATACTATTGTGAGAATTGAAAACCACGAGATACCACAAAGTGATTCTTTCCGCTAACTTGGCTCTATAATTAGTAATGATGGGGAGATTGATGAAGATGTCGAACATAGGAAATGAATGGGATGGTTGAAATAGAGACTTGCTTCTGGAATTCTTTGTGACCAATGAATGCCAACAAGATTTAAGGAAAATTTTTACAGGATAACGATTAGACTAGCTATGACCTATGGATTAGAATGTTGGTCAATTAAGAAGCAATGTTTGCACAAAATAGATGTAGTAGAGATGAGAATGTTAAGGTAGATGTGTGGTAAAACTACGAGGGTTAAAATTAGAAATGTGCGCTTTCAAAAGTATTTAGGGGTAGCAACAATACGGGATAAAATTAGATAAACCTGTTTGAGATGGTTTGGGCATGTCCAGTTTAGGCCAGTAATGGAGCCCTTAAGGAAAAGCTTGACCACGAAGGTTGACAGCCCCCCAAGGGGAGTGGGTAGGCCAAAGAGGACGTGGATGAAGGTGGTAAAAATAAATATGAGGAAGTGTAGCTTATCTGAGAACTTGGCTCTAGATAGATCAAAATGAAGAAACATAATTCGTATAGCTGACCTCAACATAGTTGGGACGAGGCTTTGATGATGATGATGATGATCACCAGCCTAGTGTATTTTATTGAGCTAGAATATTCAGAGCATAGCAGTATACCCCGTTATCTATTACCAAAACATGTTTAATTTACAATTAGAAAAGGTACATTAATTACAACCCATTGGGAAAATGAGCAACGAGGGCCAAATCTAAAATCCAATGAAGATTGGGTAGTCCCTTGTGACGAGTTCTCACACAATACAGACTCCTAAATGATGACATTTGGGGTCCACTCATATATCCCTGAGGCGTCACCTATAACGCAAAGTGTAGCACCGTTAGATAGGATGATTTAACAAGTAGAACGAATATAAAAAACATATACATGTAGCATCAAGTGAATAAAAAAAACAAATGATCATAAGATGTCAATGAGAGGTTAGCAAGGCATGATCATGTATATGAGTAAGCATGTAACATAATGAATCATGGGTGACAAAATCTATCAGTGTGTCCTAACGAGATAGAAAAACTACGTTAGATATATTCTCCCAAATTGGCTGCTACATATGACCTAATGAGAGTATTATACATTACATGATATGACATGATTGAACCACTAAGAGGCATAGGGCCCACAAAACTCCATCATAGATATGGAGCACTGGTAAGCTCCCATAACATAATCTATACTACAACTAGTTCATAAACATGATACTAAGCCCCTTTCAGCTGGGCCTAACTAAGGTAAGGTCAAAGTGAGTGGTGTCGAGTGCCGACACAAGGAGTAACATAAAATAGAGCAAGTGTCATGAACATAAACATGTGCAAAAAGGGTGTACTTCAAAAGGCATCAATATCATGAGCATAAGTGTAATCATAAACATAAGGGTACCCCATGGTCCAGATAAACAAACATAAACATGCTATGTACAGATGGGCATTGTTTGGTAAAGTCCACGCTTAGGAATAAACATAAATACATACATGGAACGTATCAATGCTGGTAACTTGTATAATTTGGCGATATTGACCTAATTGGGTGTAAGGCATGATGCATAATAAGGAATCATAAATATAAAACATAAGCAAAATAAGAAGCATGATCAAGCCATGCGAATATCAAGAACGTATACAAATGCATGCATAACAGATTGATGTCGATGCATGGAGTAAAATACAACCCAACCATAAGGTCTGGATTGCCCATTGGCATCACTATCCAAGTACGTGTAGTACTAAGGTGTTCGATGTCTCCGGGCTACCTTAATCTTGGTGTTACTTGAAATTATGAACATCGAAATACCATAGGCAAGCACCTTTGGCTTAGTATAAATGATGATCAATTTCCGGACATGCATATAGGTGTATGTCAACTCGGACATAACCTACAATGGTTTCATGACTCATTGGGCCTTGTTTAGGGTCCAAGGGCTCTAATACTGAGGTCCAAGATTAAGTCCAAGACTACCTAAAAATCCTTGGTCTCTCAATGTGCTTCATGGCGACCCTACGGTGAGTCATGTGAATTTCACAACTAGCCGTAACCTCGCCACGACGAGCCATGAAAATATAAAACCAAAAGCATGTGCTCATAGTAGAATTCTGATTGCTTCTATGATGAGCATTACAGCTAGCCATGTTTGTTCTACAGTTAGCTTTACAGGAAGCCCTGAAGCTCACCCTAGAACAAAGTGAAAGATTTTATATTTCTTGAAAATCTTGCCGTTACTTCCTGTAAGGTCCGCGACCTTACTGGGTCAGTTGGGCCCAATAGTAGGCCTATTGACCGTTTATTTTGTATTTATTATAATTAATTTTATTGTTAGATAATTAGGTTGGTTTAGATCATGAGCGAGTTTCTTTTAGCATTAGAATAATGTCTATGAAGTTTCACGCGATTCCGAGTTCGTTTGATCATAGCAGGGGGTAGTTTGCAATTTAGGGAAAATCGAGTGTTTTTCTGAAAAATTCCAATCATTGTGATTTTGAGTTCGTTGGAAAGGTCTCGTCACACTGATCATTTTTGTCTCTTGGCTCGTCAAGATCCGATGATTGAAAACCCTTCAAGTGGTCCATTCTTTCACCGGACCCACTTAAGGGGCAAACTTGTCCATTTTCCTCTCTTCTTCTCTTAAACAGGGATTAACCCTAATTTTCATTACGATTCTCTGCAACGAGAGAGCTATAGCAGCCCTTCTTCTTTCTCTTCATCTTCTCAAGCCCAGAACTCCCTCAGAAGACACCATCTCGAAGATCCAAACCGGTAATCTTCTTCCTCGCGATCTCCTCTTTCCTTTGGTTATAATTTGGTACGATTTCTCTTACCCTCATCTTTCAATCATCTTTCCTTTGGTTAGATTTAAGTTGTTCTTGATATTTTTCCTTTTCTTTCTTTTTCTCTGCGATTTTGGTTGCGTTTGGTTGGGTTAAATTATAGTTTCGTGTTATTAGAGCTTCTCCTCAAATTTCCCCAATTTCTACTATCTTCTTGGTTGAGGCAAGTAGATATGCAATTTATAATTTAACATTGATGCTTGTTTATTTGATTGATGTTGATCATATGATAGAATACCCTAATGTCAAGTGGTTTGGTTTTGATTCAAAGCATAACATGCTAGATTAGGTTTTTGATTGTGTCAATTGATAATTGGAAATCTCTAGATGTTTTAATTGATTAGAATGGATGAAAATGGATGGAATGGATTGTTGGGAGAGCATGGTGACTCAATTTCGTGTAGGTAAAACCATGGGAGTGGTTTGGAATGGATTGGAGTTTATTCGGAATGGAGGTTCGTCATAATTGGGTTTCTGTGTTCGAACGTTTCTCTGAACGTTCGAACGTTCGAACCCGAGGGAAGAATGGTTGACGACCAACGTTCGAACGTTCCTCCTGAACGTTCGAACGTTGACATGTTCTAGAGAGTGGTATGGGATATTCAAGAGTTCGAATGCACCCTTCAAGCGTTCGAATGTGTGCATCTTCGGGTGATTTGGCATTGGAATGTTGAACGTTCGAACGTTGAACATTCATTTCGAACGTTTGAACATTGAACGTTCATTTCGAACGTTTGAACGTTGGACCTTTCGAACGCTGAGAGACTGAACGTTGAACATTCGAACGTCCCTCTTAGACGTTTGAACATTTGACGCTATTGGTGGATTGGCCTGGAGAGTGAGAGTTTGAACTCTCCCTCCAAGAGTTCGAACTCTTGGAATTTGACTGATGTTTGGGCAGGTTTCCAAGGCTATAACTTTTAAACCGTTCGTCGGATTTTTGTGAGCCATATACTGTGGGAAAGCTCATTGAATGTAGAATCTAACGGTACATGTTTCGCGATGATCAAAGAACGGGAAGTGAGGTAATGATGGAGATTAATAATTCAGACCATGTTTTGGTTAGAAACAAGACTGTTAACCTAGGTTTGGGGACTTAGATGTTGGAAACCCTTAAACCACTTCTTGTGACCATTAATGGAATTGAATCAAAGCATGTGGCTTGGTATGCTTTGAGAGGTGTCTATGTATTCGTGTGCTAAGATATGGGGTAACCAAATGCGTATGGAACTGACTCAATATATGCCTGACATGATTGTACACCACGGGATTTTAGAAGCATCGTCGATCCAATTCCATACTTACTTCGTTAGAACATGTTGAATACATGGATGACACCACTTGCCTAGGATGAGATTGTAACATCTTCCTTGACTTATTAAATTGTATCCGTTGTAATTATTCTTTGTACACTCTCTTGGCATAATATACTTAATAAACTATAAAACATAATATCTTGTGGAATTAAGACTTGGACCTGACTTAGAGTGTACCTTAGGATCCTGTATCAAGAATTGATAAACATGATTGGCTAGTTAAAAGGGATTATCAGGTGTGCTTGGACTTGTCTTGTATTATTTTGAAAGTGATAATCCCTATGATCATGTCATGCTTGTTAAACTAGCCAGACTTGCTTGTCTTGGTTTTCCTCGTGTCAGCACCACTTTGTTATTGTTTGCATGTCATGGCCAACTGCAGTTTGGGGATTTTATTAATGGGTCAGTTACTCGGACATCGGGGTGGGCAGTCGGCTTTGGACGACATCCATGGCATTGATTAGTTGAGAACGGGCTTGGACCGTGCTACTATTCTTAGGACCAGGAGCTTGGATCCCCCTGGAGCCGGACTTTGGTATCAGTAGTCCAGATTGAGATTGTTACTAGTACCCCGGGAGGTGGCTTTGACATCCTCGGAGTCTCCCTCTTGATTCTTGGATTTGTATTGCTGGTATAGTGGTGATTGTTAGTATTGCTAGGATTCCTGTTATTGACTCTGATGGTTGTTATTCACGCGATATGCCTAGCATTGATTTGTTGTACTCTTATGATCTTGTACATGTCTCTATTCTTATACTTTGATGCATGGTATGTTTTTATTGTACTTTATTTATCTATTGCTTAACATGTCGTTGTCTCTGTTCCTTGGTATGCAAACACCCCAGGTGACTACTATGAGGAGCAGGCAGGTGAGAAGATCCCAGAGGATTTCCAACTAGCTGAGGAGGAGCGAGAGTGGTGTGTCGATGACGTAAAGTAGCGTCATCATGCCTGGCACTAGAGAGCCTCACTGGGACTTCGTTAGATTTTGACTAATTCATTGTTTTCCTCATTGAACCTTTATACATTGATTTCATTGTTATTTTGAAATGACCTTGATTATTGGGTTGGCCATTGTAATTAATTTAACTCTTGGAATAGCTTTCATTGTTCTTTACAACTTGAATCTAATAAATGAGATTTAGTATCCATTGTTTGATATTTAATAATACCTCTAATTGTATGATTCCGCAAAGGGTTATATTCTTGAGGTTTAAAATATTATATCCTCACAGCGGATTTACATTCCTTGGGCCTAAAGGGAAAAATTTTTAATTAGCCCTAAAATTTACTCTCCGGATCCGGTTTATTCTCTAATCGGGTTTGGGGGACGTGATACTTCCCATTGTGTCTTCCCCATTACATATGGGACTTCAAAACTCCTCTTCTTACACATATTAGACTCTCCAACACCCCTTTTTACTTCAATTACAAAAGTATAAGGAAAACCCCAAATCCATTCACCACTTCTAACCTAGAACACATACATTGATCTTGAAATGAGTTACTAAAGTTAAAAATTACATGAGAAAGTAAAAATTACATGAGAAAGTTAAAATTACATGAGAATCAACAATTAGAGCATACATGCATGATATTATAAATGCTCAACTTGCATTCTCTTGGTGCTTAGCTCAAACCCACCAAACCCAAGCATTTCCCACTTACTACCAACCCTGAAAAGGAAACCCCCCAAATCTATTGCTCGGGAGAAAACTCTACACAACATAATAGATGAAACTAGTAACAAATTCCTGTGCTCAGCCCGGGCCCTACAATGTGCTCAGCCTGGGCCCTACAATAAACATATTTTCAGTTTTGATATTATGATATAAAACATGTAATGAGAGGTAGAAAGACATTGGGGCACAACTATATTTTTGCATAAATATCATACTATGTTAATGCATTGAAAAATAATCTTTAAATTAGATTAAGCTGCTTCAAAAGAAGTACTATTGAATTTAGTTTCAAATAAAAAGTAAGATACGAAGTAAGATCAATAGAAACTATATCAAATAATTGTTTATCCACTTGTTACAAGTGTTACAGGAAGATCTTGATTTTGCAGTGGCATCACATATTAAATTGAAATAAACATAGATTTAGAAGGTTATGATCCATCAGTGGGCCTCAGATCCCAGCATCTTGGATCTAAAAGGTGTGTCCCCATAGTGTGTTGACTCAAAAAAAATGTCACTTTGCCTCTTTATACCTTTTCAACATCAAAGAAGCTATAAGAAGTTGCATCCGAACACAACAAACAATGTTACTTCAAGCATCAAATCTCATTAGAAACTTCAAGATCCTTCAAAATAGCCATAAGAAAAGTACACATAAAGTTTTGGGCCATCTCGACATCATTTGGCTTAACTTCACTATTCCAGCAGCTAAGCAGGAGCTCCCGGGGGCGGCGGCAAAGTTGAAGACCTTGTTTTTAAAAAAAGAGTACATAGTTGTCTCAAAATGTCACTAGAAAGCTCTACATTAAATTCTAAGCCATTTCGCCACTGTTTGACCCAAAATGCAAAGAGCTGAATTCTCCATGCAGCAAAGTCAGCCCTCCCGACAACAACAGTATTGAAGACATCAAATCTTTGATCAAAGCCTATAGATGGTCTTAAAACACTTTCAAGAGGCTCTAAGTCAAATTTCAGGTCAAACCATCGACATTTGACCTAACATCAACCCTTAAACAACAAAATCAAGCCTCCCGGCGGCGGAGTCCCTCGGGACCTTGATTTCCAAAATGGAGATAATGAATCATCATAAAATGATTTTAAGAGGCTCTTTGTCAAATTTAAGGTCAATCGGACATCGTTTGACCATAAATCAAAGCGCAGCATCTTCCTCGCGACAAAATCAAGTCTACTGGTGACAAGACCCCACATGGCTTCAAAATTCAAAAGAAAGCACGTGGTTGGTCTTATTTATTGTCCATAAAGCTTCACCTCAAATTTCAGGTCATTCTGACATCGTTTGACCCTATTTTGGTTTCTGACGGCAAATCAACACATCTGCGCGACAAATTCTTTGGCTTCCCGAAAAATAAGAAACTTTCCCTCTGTTTTGCATGGCTTCTCGTCAAGTTTTCTATAGGAAAACCATGTCGAAAATTGTACAAAAATACTAAGAAAAATTCCAAAAAAGAAAAAAAAATTAGAAAAACCAAATGGCGACCAAAAGGGGCAAAAGTGCCCCATGGTCACCAACGACCATGGCTTATGGTCGCCGGTGGCCCTGGAAATCCGGGTCGCTAGATTTCATCCAAAAACCCATTTTGGTTCGCTTTTCGCATTTCGAGCTAATTGGCCTCTGTGATTTTCCAAAAACCAAATTTTCAGAGTACGAAATCCGTCGATCTTTGACAAAATCACGGATTCGTCTTCGAATTCATGGGTTTGTCATCGGACGCTTCGAAATCACCAACCGGCCAACCAAGAAAGCACACTTTCTGCCCGACTGATCGAGAAATTGACATGATAGATGGTACCGGCCCACTGGTAGCAATCATTGTCTGAAATTGCATGATTATCTGACAACAATTGGCATAAAAAGTCCATCGGCGATCAAGGCCCACTACATTACGGATAGAATTCCAAAAGACGAGGCACAGCCCTAGAGATGCCAAATGGGTCGGCCCAGGCCGACATGGACCGCCCAAATCCCGGCCTGAACGTGCCACGGGTCGTGCTGGAACGGGATGGTCGTGCCAAGCGTGCTTGGCGTGCCTCTTTAATTTTTTTTCTTTTTTTTGGTATTAAAATTAAAAATTAGAACATAAGCACGGTGAATGACAAAGATATTTAAGTGGTTCGGTCAAACTCGATCTACTCCATTGAGAAGAGAATCATTTGGATATTAACTGTTTAAAGGTTTGTAAATAGGATTACCTTCAAAACCTTATAATCTTTTTAGAGAATAAAAATAAAAATTATAATCTTTTTAGAGAATAAAAATAAAAAAAAAGAATGAAAAACTTGTATATTCACAAATTACAATGAAGGAAAAAGTAAAAAATTAGATGTGTAGTCCATTAATGTATGCTGCTAAATCATAATCTTTCATTGATGTCAATTCATGCTTCCTCTTATCTGCCAAATATCAGTCTCGTAAGTAAACACAACACTCCACCGTTTCTTCAGTTAGATTTGTTCTTTTGTCATCCACCACACGTCCACTTACACTAAAAAGCCTGTTTTGATGCTACATAAGACATTGGAATGGTCAATAGATCACAAGCCAGGCTGCCAACACCGGATAAATGCTTTCTTATTGCTTCCACCAAGCTAAAATGTCAAAACTAGATGCATCCTGCACCCATATTACACTAACTTCAAATTACTTTACAATTTAATAGATTTAGAAATCATTTTTTTACTTAATAACACTATTAGAGACATGGAAGAAGATTTTAATAAATATTGGAAAGAGGCTCCAATGACATTTTTTTTAGCTGCTGTATTTGATCCTAGGTTAAAATTAAGTGGTGTATAGTTTTTTTTATTGTGGAATAAAAAAATATGGATTATCAAGATTTAAATATTTTTTCAAATATAAGGGCAAAATTACAAGCACCTTTTCAATTTTATTGTGAGCAAATGGGTACAACTTGAGTTAGTATGGCCCCTTTAGAAGTCCAGCAAAGAGGTAAAGTTATGTGGGATGTGTGGTATTCTTCTATGTCCACGGGCACGACATCTAGCTCAAGCTCATGTAACACAGTGATGGAGTAATCAATTGCTTGATATAATTTACTTACTTACCTTATTATTTAATTAGCATGGAGTGTGTTGTTGATAGCTATAGTGGGGCCCACCTGATAGTCCACCCAACTCTGGAATTATGCATGTACCTTGGGTTTGTGCCCAATCAAATGGGTTGGACGGTTGGATGATTGTGTAAATGTCTAAATGGATTAGATTTGTGGACTCTGGATGAAAGGATTAGGTTGACCAAATGGGTTGTTAAGATCTTAATGCAATCAAATTCACATCGATTGATTAATGGTCAAAAAACAACGGTAAAAAACTGCATGCGGCGGATTTTAAAATTTCTTTTCTTGTGGGAAGTTAGGGTCATGGAAATCATCATTAGATCCATTCTTAAATAAATCCAAAGGTGTTTTTCGAAACATAAACCTATCAATGCCTAAAATAATTTGACAATGAGAGCTTGGGCATGCATGGTTAAAACAATTTTTCAACTAATTAAGCATCCAAGTTTAAAAGCCAAATCATGCATGAAAGTTATAAAACCATGCATGTGAAAATCCAGGATTTAAAGTTTTTTCAAAATCAATGCTCATGTGAAAATTCAAATAATAATAAAACGAACATGCATATATCAAATTGCAACATACAAAATCCCTAACACCTGGATGCGTTTAAATAAGAATGCCGAAACGAAGGAGATTCTCCACACAATGAGCAAAAGAAGAGATTTTGGACGCTCCGAAATTCGCATTTTGTTGGACGCTCTTGAAGTCATAGATGGAGCGGATGATTGGTCTATTGGTCATCGGATTTTGGACATCGGATTTTGGAAATTCATAATTTTGTTTCATACTAATGGAGCGGTGTATAGTTTATTTTGATGTCTTCTGTTGTATTTGTTTGCTTAGTGAAAGTTTACTTTACGAAAAAACAAAAAACGTTCTGTTTTCCAAGGAAGGTTGACATTTTGAGAGTCTTGTTCACACCAAAACAAAACTTGCAAGTTCTTCGCGGGACTGTCCTCTTTCCAAGTGCATGTAACACTCAAAATTGGATTACAATAACGTAATACAATATCTTCTCCCTGAATCTCCTCTCCTCTCCATGTGTAGGAAAAAAATCTAAATCTCTCAGACCCCAAACCTTTACACCACATCAATAACCTCCATTTTCAATCAATCAATCAATCCCCCTCTTTCTCTGCAATAGAGAAGACAAATACAATGTTCTATGTTCCAATTTCACTCTTCTGCACTCTCCTCCTCTGCCTCCATCTCGCTTTCTTCTTCTCCTCCACCACCACCAACACCTATCTCCCTTCATTGTGTTCTCCCATTTCCAAAACCACCACCAACACCACCACCACCACCACCACCACCACCACCACAAAATACCCATCTTCAAAACCCAAAACCCCACCACCCAAAGGAGCAAAATACGAAGAAGAAGAAGTCGTCGAAGAAGACGACGACGAAGAAGAAGATGAAGCCCTCTTCCGCCTCGCATCCCTCACAAACCCAAACCCCACAACCCCAAAAAAGATAGCCTTCATGTTCCTCACCACCACCCCTCTCCCTCTCTCCCCTCTCTGGGAACTCTTCTTCCAAACCCCAAAATCCCCAAACCAAACCCAACCCCTCTTCAACATCTACATCCACGCCGACCCATCTCGCCCCTACGACCCCCCCTTCTCTGGCGTCTTCTCCGGCCGCGTCATCCCCTCCAAGCCCACCCGCCGCGCCGACCCCTCCCTCATCTCCGCCGCCCGCCGCCTCCTCGCCCGCGCCCTCCTCCACGACCCGTCCAACGCCATGTTCGTCCTCTTATCCCCTTCCTGCATCCCCATCCGCTCCTTCCCCTTCATCTACGAAACGCTCGCCAACTGCTCGACCAAAAGCTTCATAGAGATTCTGAGCAACGAAACCACTCTTCGGGTCCGCTACGACGCTCGCGGGTCGGGTACGATGCTGCCCGAGGTGAGGTTCGATAGCTTCCGGGTCGGGTCGCAGTTCTTCGCGCTGTCGAGACGGCACGCGCGGCTCGTGGTGACCGACACGCGTCTGTGGCCCAAGTTCAAGTTGCCATGCAAGAACGTTTACACGTGCTACCCCGAAGAGCACTACTTTTCGACGCTTTTGGGCATGGAGATGGAGGTGGGTGATGACACGTGCGTACCCGCCACACTCACACACGTGGATTGGAGCTGGAGGGGGAGCAAGTACGGGCATCCTCGCACGTACAAGCCCGAACAGGTCGGGCCCGGGTTGATACGCGGGTTGCGGAGCGCGAGGCCCAGGTATGGGGATGCGGGAGCAGGGAATTGGAGTAGTAGCGAAGAGTACCCGTTCCTCTTCGCGAGGAAATTCTCTCCCATGTGCCTCGAGCCGTTGATGAGAATCGCCAGTGACGTCATCTTTCGCGACTAGGCTGTGGCGAGTCACCTCGACACGTGTCCTTTTTTTTCCTTCGTTGGGGTGTTTTTGTAAAACGAAAAAAATAAGAGGGTGGTTTCATGAAGTGTAATTATTACTAATTAGTGAGAGAGAGAAGAAAGGAAAAAGCAGGAAAGATGGTTGTTTGTATGTGCAGTATTAGTATATCATTACTTTCTGTTTCTGCACTTTGATTTCCTTGAAAACAAGATGGGCATGTAAAGGGTTAAGAAAGGAATGCTTTTTAATGGAAACTACTAAATGTTCTTCTTTTTTAAGATGTACAATGAAAGGTAAGTTATCATGGGTTCATGGGTGCAGATCTTTTTTGTTTTTTTTTGTGGGTGGGACCTGATTTAGGGAGTACATTTGGTGGGCCCCTCAATGGGTTAGTCATATCATGAGAATCAGGTTTGATTAGACGGAAGATTATGATTACTGTGAGGAATTGCTTTTGCATCATCTTTTTAAGGGCCATGGGTCGGGTTGGTGCAAGGTTGAGACCCATGTATGGAATGAGGATCAAACCGGAAGTGCATTTATTGGGTCAACCTGGCCCACCCAATGGAACATTTAATGCACCTGATTAAATTTAGGTTTTAGTGAAATCTTATGCCGGAGTGGAAAGGGAGGCGAGCCCACCGACCCAAAACCCAGACCTGATCCTCAATTTGGTATTTCCAACCCAATAATAAATGGGTCGGACTTAGATTGAGCATTCTCGTAATCCATGAATAAGATATGGGCCCAATCAAATCTGATAGCCCAATGCTAACCCAAATTGACAATGGAGGATCCAGTTTGATAATTTCAAGGGCTTTTTACGGTTTAAAAGGACTCTAAAAGGACAGCCGAGTTGCTTGACTTAGGCCATTTTCTTTTCTTTGATTACTTTGCCCAAAATCCCATGACCCATGATAGCATGGGCTTTTTTGCAGAAATTATAAACAGAATCTTTCACAAATTTATTACTTCCACTGAATAAATTGCCAAATGTGGATTTTATTTTTCAAAACAAAATACACGGTGAAAGACATCATTTCTTTCGTTGTTTTACGTCACTATAGTTTCCAAAACCTTGATAAATCCAATGATACTGTGGGTTTCTTGAAGAATTTTTTGAAAAAAATTGTAGATTTATAGCTCCCGCAGAATGATTATTAAATGTTTGACTGGTGAAAATTTCTTGGATTAGAAGGAGAAGGCTCTCCTAACATTATGGCGTATGGACTTAGATTGGGCACTTTGTATGGATGGACCACTCATCCCTACTAAATCAAGTACATCTGCTGGAAGGGCTTCATATGAGCGGTGGGATATAGCAATCAAATCGCTTAAGTTAAATGCTCATTAAGTCTCATGTTGGAAAAGGTAATTGGGCTCCATCCCAAAATTCACCAAGGTAAGCGATCTCATTAATGTTGTTGAACAAAAGTATGCAATCTCCGAAAAGGCCACTAGCCAGCACCCTAAGGAACAAGTTATCATCCATGAAGCTTGCCAATGATAAGAATGCACGTGAACAGATTATAGAAATGAGAGATATAGCATCTCAATCGAAATCTTTGGAAGTCACATTCTCAGAATCCTTTCTTGTCCAATTTGTGCTTGACTCCTCGCATGCTGAATATGGGCCATTTAAGATTTCCTATAACACACACAAGGAAAGATGGTCGATCAATAAACTACTGACCATGTGTGTTTAGGGGGAAGGGAGATTAAAGCAAGAGAAACTAGAAAGTACCCATCTACTGGCTCATGAAAAGGGACAACCAAGAAAGGGGAAACGTGCTCATCATAAGAAGAAGAACAAGAAGAATCAAGTTAATAGTAAGGATATTATCAGATGCTTCTTCTGCAAGAAGAAATGTCACATTAAGAAAGAATGCATCAACTATATGGCTTGGCTCGAGAAGTAAGGTAATCCCATCTCCTTAGCGTGTTATGAATCTAATGTGGCTGGTGTTCTTCATAATGCTTGGTGGATTGTCTCTAGTTCTACAATTCATATTGCCAATACCATGCAGGGTTTAATCAACCATTGTGGCTGATGTTCTTCATAAATTAGATCCATTTGTTGTGTCCTTACATTACATCGAAAACGAAAATTCGGAACGGTTTGGGAACGGTTTGACAGATTAGGAACAGTAATCCGTTCCAATTTCTTGTTTTCCGTTCCTAATCCGTTAATCCGTTCCAAAAATAGGAAATTGGAATGGTTTGGGAACGGTTTAACAGATTATGAACGGGCGGATTAGGAACAGTAATCCGTTCCAATTTCCCGTTTTTGGTGTAGTATTAACATGAATATGATTTGAGTTGATTTATTATTTTGGATGCATCACCTTGATTCAAACCAAGTAGAACTCAAAGTGGTATATCTAAGTGAATCATGTTTTGGAATCACCTTTAAAATCACATGTAACATAATTCATATACTTGGTTGAATTTTTGGTTGTTGATTTTCATCACAAGAAAATCACTTTCAATCATGTTTTGGGTTCAACAACACTCTCAAATCACATGTATTTTGGTTTTAGAGTTTCACACAACTTGCTTAGATTGCTAGGTATATCACTTTCAAGTTGGTTTTTAAATTACATATGATTTGTCTTTTCACTTCAATTAAATCTCTTTTTGTAATTTGCACTTTCAAATGCCTTAGGCATACATACTTGAGCTTATACTTTTAAATTTGATTGAAGATCACTTACATCACATCTTTTGGCTTTGAAAATTCACAACTTGCTTGGACTAGATCTGTAGATCTTTTGTAAGTTTTTTATTTTATTTTATTTTTTAACATGTGATTAGCATTCTTACCTCAATCATAATTATTTTTATGAGCTAAAACTTTTAAAAGCTTTGGGCATACATTTATGAGCTTTCATTTTCAAATTGATTGAGGACATCATACATACGCATTGACCATTCATCTAAGCATTCATATAGTATATATGTGAGTTAGATTTTCACTTTTATATTTGCCTATTTAGAGGCATTGTATTGACCCAAAATTGTAGCTCCATCAAGTGTACTCCAGACACTACTTAGAGAGAGAACCAACCTTTTGGTCGAATGGTTTATTGCTTAACCTTAGAAAAACGTAAGTGTAAAGGTTAATGGTGAATTATAAAATCCAAGAGGTTATTGCTTAGCTTTGAAAAGCATATTGTAAAGGTTATTTCTAAGTCTAGAAAAGCATTTTGTAAAGATTATTGCTTAGCTTATTTAAAAGAATATATAGTAGAAATCCGGTGGGGTGTAGGAATACAAGCTAGAAGTGGATGTAGGTATTGAGGTCGAACCACTATTAATCATTGTGTTATGGTGGATAAGTTGTGGTGATTGTTTTTGTTAGCTTCTGCACTTTAGTTCTTTATCATCACTCGTGACTACTTATTTTAAAGAAGTTAAGATTTGGCATAATTGGTCACTAATTCAAAGTTCACACTATTCACCCCTCTGATCGGCTCGCTAATTCGTTCGCGGGACTGCCGGGGTCAGCGGATGTGAATCCGTGGAGTCCAACCCTTTCGTGACCGGGGACAAAGCGAACATCAACTTTTGTGTACGTGTATGCCAAATTTTCTACTCTACTTGGAAATAACAAGAAGTGCTCCGTGGATCCACCTTCACAAGTATAAAAGAAAATTAGCTTTTTTCTAACTTTCATTGCACATGTGTTGAGAAAAGAGACATGATTTGAATTTAAATGCCGAGAAAGGAGATTTTCATGTGTTTGTCGTGAAAGGTGATTTACAATTCTTATAAAAAAGAAAAGACAAGAGTTGTGGTTTTCATGTCTCTTTAAAAAGATACAAATACAATGAAAAAGAAGAAAGGGAAATCTAACTTCACAGGAGATTGCGGGGACTCGTTCAAATTGACAGTCACAAGTCATGTTTGGACTTCACCGTCATCCTTCAGATGATAACTGAGGATGCTTTTGATTCTCTTGGCTCGGCTTGAATCTCGGATTTTTAAAGAATAAGGACCAAGAGGAGGTCCTATATCTAATAAAAATCTAAATAGATGGGCTTAAAAGCCGCTTCTAAGCCATGGAAACAGAAGGAGAGGGCCTTGGGGGGTTGCCCCCCAAGGGTCTTTGGTCACCTTATAGTGGTGGTCGCTGTGGAGCTTGCTCAACGAAGGGGAGATCGTCGTTGGAGCGTCATAGCAACGTTGTAGAATTTTTTCCAGGATTTTCACATTTTCTTGAATATAGCATCCTTTTATGGGCTTTTGGTGGCCGTGGGGGGAGCTTATGCGCTTTAAATGCGTTAATGCTCCGTGATGGGAGGAGTTATACATTTTCATTTATATTTTTGGTAACTCATTTTTCTTGAGTTTTGATTGGCCGTTGGAAAATAATGGGCCTTTAATTCATTTAAACTCCATGATGGGAGGAGTTATATGGTTTTAATGCCACAATTGTGTTTGACTTGTAACTCTCACGATTGGCTTCTGATTGTGCCGTCCACAATAATGAGTAATCAACCACATTAATTTGTTATAAAATGGGTTATTAACTACATTAAGTGGCCGCCAAAGTACTTAAAAAGTCGTGGGCCACATTAATTTGTTATAAAATGGGTTATTAACTACATTAAGTGGCCGCCAAAGTACTTAAAAAGTCGTGGGCCGCATTGCGTCTTTTGGAATCCTACCCAAGACGTAGGAGCCTTGATCGCTGGTGGATTTTTCATGCCGATAGTTGTTGGATGATCATGCAATTTTAGACATTAATTGCTACCAGTGGGCCAGTACCATCATTAATTGCTATCAGTGGGCCGGTACCATCTGTCCTGTCGATTTCTCTATTAGTCGGGTAAAAAGTGTGCTTTCTTGGTCGGCCAATTGGTGATGTTGAAGTGTTCGATGATGAACCCATGATTTCAACGACAAATCCGTGTTGTTGTCGAAGATCGACGAATTTCATGCGCCGAAAATTAGATTTTTTGAAACTCATAGAGGCCAAACATCTCAAAAAGAGAAAAGGGACCCAAAATGGGTTTTTAGCGAAAATCCGATGACCTGGATTTCCAGGCGGGCGACCATGGGGCATTTTTACCCCTTTTGGTCGCAGTTTTTCAGCAGTCTTTTTGTTTTTTCTGCTTTTTTCTTATTTGACATTATCTTGGTATTTTTGTATTGTTTTTGGTATAATCTCCCTGTAGAAAACTTGATCAGAAGCCGTGCAAATCAAAGGGAAAAGTTTCGGATTTTCTGAGAAAACCGAAGACTCTATCGCTCGGAGGTGCCAATTTGCCATAAGTAGTGAAAACAGGGTCAAACGATGTCAAAATGACTGGAAATTTGAGGTAAAGCTTCATGGGCAATAAATAAGACCAACCATAGGCTTTCGTTTGATTTTTGAAGCCGTGTCAATAGACTTCATTTTATTGCGAGGAAGATGCCGCGCTTTGATGTACAGTCAAACAATGTCCGATTGACCTGAAACTTGACATGGAGCTTCTTATAGTCATTTTAAGTTGATACATTAGCTCGGTTTAGAAATTATAGTCCCGTGGGGCTTTGCTGCTGGGAGGTCTAATTTAACTTTCGGGAGGTCAAAGTTTGGTCAAATGATGTTGAAATGATCTGAAACTTGACATGTAGCCCCTTAGAAGTATTTTGAGACCATCCATGTGAATTGTTTGATGAGTAATGACCATGGTGGTTTCCGCCACCTTGATGCTTGGTTTTGCTATTTGAGTGTTGATGTTGGGTCAAACGTTGTCGATTTGACCTGAAATTTGATTTAGAGCCTATTGAAAGTATTTTAAGACCATCAATAGTCTTTAATTGAAGATCTAATGTCTTCAACGCTGTCGCCGCCAGGAGTGCTAACTTTACTATGACGTTTTGCATTTTGGGACAATTAGTGTCGGAATGGCCTGAAATTTGATGTAGAGCTTTCTAGTGGCGTTTTGAGGCCACCTGTGTGCTCTATTTTATGAAAAGTTTTATCGCTACCGTGAGATCTTGTTTAGTTGTTGGAAAAGTGAATTTATGCCAAATGATGTCGAAATGACCCTAAACTTAATATGTTCTTTTCTTATGGCTATTTTGGAGGATATTACAATTTTTGGATGATTCTGACAAGATGTGATGCTTGAAGTAGCACTGTCTGTTGTGATTGTATGCAACTTCATGTAGTTTCTTGATGTTTGAAAGGATATGAAGAGGCAAAGTGACATTTTTTGTGTTAACACCCCCCTTTCTACGGTTCGGATCCCCAACTTACAAATGCTACTTGTATAGCCCATAATATTCAAGACTTCAGACTTTTCAAAATTCGGTTGACTCTCCTAATTTAAAACATTTTATTTTCAAAACTTTGTGTGCCCTGTGCAAGTGTATACATCAAATTAATCTTTCAAATGTTCCGCTATGAGGCAATGAAAACAGAATTCTCCCTTAAATGCTCCGATCTTTTTCTAGTTTTAGAAGCACATAAGGCCCAGTTGGGCATCATGCCAATGGGACGATACCATGTTCCCACGAGGCAAAACTGTATAAAACATGTTTGGTTGGCTACATTAGCATTCCAAATTTTATTCTTCACAAAAGGATCCCAAAAAATCTGTCCCACTAGATTAAGAAAGTTAAAACGATAAAATTTTGTTTTTTTAATGCGTCTTGCTGGCATGATTACTTCTCCATCCCCTTTTCACATTTTCAAGTCATAAGAGGACATCATAAGATTTCCGTGTGGCTCCAAACCGTCTGCAGCTGTAGCCTGCAAAATCTTTTATGAACCTCTCCCAACTCAAACATCTGATGCACCAACCCTTGCAAATTTCTCCCTTTATCGCCCATACGGCCCACTTCCTTTTTCTTCTTCTTCCTCTCTTCTTGTGTTTTCTTTCATTTTCTTTTTCTTTTTCTTTTTCTTTTTTTTATCTTTTCTTTTCTCCTCTCCCCAACCCACCCACACAACACGATCCCTCTTTTCCCTTTTTTCTTTTTTCCTCGTCTGCCCAGTCCCTTGATCTCTCCTTTTCTCTCTCTACCCTCCCTCTCTTCCTGCCCATTTGTTCTAGTTTTGGAATTATGAATACTTTGTATCCACTTACTCACATATTTTGATTTTGGATGTGATGCATGGATTACATTTTCTTCAATCTCTAAAGTTTAGTAAATCACATTCTAATATATTCCATGTCAATTGTGTTCTTCATATGATTTTATCAATCTTATTGTCTATGTATAAACTAAAAAGGACGAACAATGATCAGCTACACTTTTTCTCATGTCGCAATGTCAAGAACTAGATTGAATAGGTGGGTCAGTGGATGGGACAATGGGTACTATGGGTTGTGTAAATGGTTGTAAAGTGGGTGGGTTGATAGATTGGATGCCTTTGTCAGGTTGCTCGTGTAAGTTTTCCAAGCTTTGGTTGGGAGTTAAATGATGAACTGGTAATTGGGGGTTGGCGAGTAAAGGTGATTGAGAAGAAAGGAGGTCGAGAGTGAGTAGATCGAATCGAGTTATGGTTTTGTCAAGTTGGTGAAGTGGGTTGAATTGTTTGGTTCAGATGTATGATTGGCCAGTAAATGTGCTTGTTGGTGATGATGGATGGATGAGGAAGGTGGCTGTTTGGTTGGGGGAACTGAGGAAGATATGGATAATGAGTAGACAAACTTAAGAAAATGTACAAAGGCATGGCGTGAAGGTGAGTTCGTGGGTTGCACAGGCATGGGGTGGGCGCTACTATTTTTAATATCTAAGATGAATAGATTAATATTTCTAATAAACTTATCCCACACTATTACCAAATATGATGTTTTAAATTTTATTTATTAGAACTAAGTTGTTATGTTGTTACCTAACAAGTTCCGTGCAACACGTTCTCAATGGAATAATTTAACAAATGGGGCCTAAGTTTCCCTCCTAAGACTACTATGATCGCTTTCGCACTACTATTTTCTCAAAGGCCGTAAGATGTATCTCTATATTTTCTTTTCTTTTTCTCATTTCATTTTTTTCAGCATAGGGTTTCATTGAGTGAGTTTCGCTTATCAACTTGCTAGGACATCGGGAGCAAACCCACATCTTAAGTGTTCCACCTTTCATCATCAGCATTTTCTATGGTCCCCAACAATAGGCAACCCTTTTCAATTTGCTCAAAAAAATCCACTGGTTATAGTTGCCCTAACCATCCCGATGAATCAAGTGGACTTGTAAGTCTAAACTTCGAAGAGTCATCCTACTGTCCTAAAAAATCCTGAATTCGACACTCATGCATCATATCCAAAGTCTCAATAGATGCATACATGTTTTAGTGAAATACAGAGTTGTGACATATCCTAGAAAAGTTTGGGCCTTCATTTCACTTCCTTCCAAAATTTTGAAATTTTGGGTTTTCGAGCATCTTTGAATTATATCAACTCCTTTGAAAACTTTCTAAAACAAAAACACATTTCTTTTGGAAAAATAAAACAAGCTAAAATCGGAAAATGGTCCATCTTGGACCGACATAGAGGTCTTTTAAAGTTAGATTCCCAGACTAGTTGCATACCGTGGCGATGGTTTAGTTCTGCCTCAACAGGAACTCATTTATCACACTATCGGTGTAACCAGTCTTAGACCAAATTTCTTTAGTCTTACTCAGTGGTTCCTAAACAAATAGTCTTCTTTGTAATCTCTGGGCAAAAATAAGTCATTTCATCTTTTTCTATTTTCTTTTAAAACTAAATTGCAAGTAAATCTAGCACAACGGTAGCAACATCCTCTCCTCTTTGTTCTACGTTTCATGGCATAAAGGCTCGTGCCATCGAATGGCGAAGATTGTTTATCCTTCATTTCCTGTTCGAAGGCGTTCCTTATTTTCATCATGATGAAGAACTTGATGTCAGAACAAGTTTGGACACAAATTAGACACACGGACGAAAACTAGAAACCATTGGGTTGCCTCCCAACAAGATCTCACTAAAGTTTAATGTCTATAGCTGGACAAAAAACTTAGAAAAAATTTTGAAATTTTTTGACACTTTTTGAAAATTTTAGGAAAGAAAGCAAAAAATTTGCTTTAAAATCTCTAAAATTTAGGCAAGTGCCTGTTCCTGCCCCTAGACCTAAATTAGACAGCATCCTCGATGTCGTCATATAATGCAAATAATGATAACGCAACATGTGTTATAATATATGTATCTTGGGTGGATACCCACTTGAGATGAGTTAGGGTTAGAAGTAGGGTTTCGCCTTTTGTGGGGTTACTTTGCCTATAAATAGGCCTCTCCAGATTGTATTAAGATATAATTAATGAGATAGTGAAAAGCTCCCCCTTCTCCCTCTAATCTTCTTTCTCTCTTAGTCTCTCTATTTATAACACATTATCAGCACGAGCTACATCCTCTTCCATGATCTGCGTGTAACCCATCCACCTCTTACGAATTGCATGTAGCCCATCTGCCTCTTGCTTGAGTTGAAAAGAAACATAACCCATTGGCGTCGTTTTGTGTGCATTGAAAACAAACAAAACCTATCCGCCTCGGTTTGCATGAGTTGAAAATCCATCCGCCTCAGTTTGCATGAGTTGAAAAGAAATAAAGCCCATCTGCCTCAATTTGCGTGCATTGAGAACAAACATAACCTATCCTCTTGTTGCATGAGTTGAAAATTGAAAATCCTCCGCCTCAATTTGCGTAATCTAAATCAAACTTTGACCAGCCACAACTTCTTCATCTGACCTTTGATCGACGAACGACTTAGTTTTACGGATTCGTAGCGATGAGCACTACCTAATAGACGCAACAAATCAACATTCCAACGGTCAAAAATTTCACTGAACTACGATCACGGTAAGTGGTATCTGACCATTAGTTAAATTCAATTTATTAGAACACGTGAAATCAATTTTTTTATACCTATTTACAGTAATCATAGTTTTTGCTTACTGTTAATCCTCTTGCATATTTTTTGAAAACTTGATCAATACTATGAATAGGTCACAAAAATAGAACCAGAAGTTCTAAATCTGGACCTGAAGTTCACTGATTCTTGGACCAGAAGTTCTAGAAGTCGGAATACTAATATGAACCTGCAGATTTATATCTATAAAATTATAAAGCCATGAAATTAGACCTGAAGTTTTGACAGAACCAGAAGTTCTGATAAATTATTAGAACCAGAAGTTCTACTTCAAACCTGAAGATTTGATAGAACCTGCAGTTTTTATGAACCTGAAGTTCTACATCAAGCCTGAAGTCTTGATAGAACCAGCAGTTCTGATTCTTAAAGTTAAGAACCTGATGTTCTAAACTTTTCATTGGCTAATTTTTTTTTTTAATTCCTTCCTCAATTTATTTTTTTATGTTAAATCTTCCATTTTTTTTCCTTTTACTTCATTGGCTATCTTTTATTACAGTTGTTATATGATGTCAAATCTGGCTAAACTTGACTTTAAAGCACTTAATATAAATAGGGACAATTACTTATCTTAGCAATTGGATGCTAAAATCCACTTGCAATCCAAGAAACTGGGAGAGACCATAAAGGAAGGTAACAAGATGTCCCCAGAGGAAAAGGTGTTAGCCCTCATCTTCTTGCGTCATCACATTCATGAAGATCTCAAAAACGAATACCTAACTGAGGAAGACCCAGCAGGCCTATGGAAATCCTTGAAGGATAGGTATGATCACCAGAAGATGGTCATACTACCAGCTGCCGAGGATGAATGGTTAAACCTGAGGTTATAAGATTATAAAACCGTATCTGAATATAACTCTGCCCTTTTTAATATTGTTTCCAGATTAAGATTATGTGGTGAAAAGGTTTTGGAAGAGCAGATGTTGGAGAAAACGTTATTCACTTTTCATGCATCTAATGTGCTCCTGCAACAGCAGTATCGAGAGCAACGTTTCTCCAAATATTCAGAACTTATCTTATGTCTCCTAGTCGCTGAACAAAATTCCATAGTATTGCTGAAAAATCATAACTCCAGACCAACTGGACCTTCGGCAGTTCCTGAAGCAAATGCCAGCCTTAGCTTAAACAAGGGTAGAGGTAGGGGGAATGGAAGACATAAATCCTCCAGTAGAGGTGGCTGAAATAACTCCTCCAGGCGAGGTGGTTTTAAAGGTCCTCCACCAAAATTCAAAAATCACCAGAAGTGGTCTACCCCTCAGCACAAGAACAACTAAAATCCATCGGCTAACCCTTCCCACTGTCCTGATGACACATGCCACAGATGTAGAAAAAGTGGGCATTGGTCACGGACTTGCCATGCACCAAAAGAAGTGGTGGAACAATACAAAGCATACAAGGCCTCTGTTCATTCAGCAAAGACAGAGACAAATGATCTGGAAGGCTGGAATTAGGATATAATGACATCAAAGAGCCCCCAATTGACATTACAAACTTAGAGACTCGTGACTTCTTTGAGGATGAGGACAACCAACATTTGGATGATAGGGCATTTAACAGTCTTTTGGGAGCACCCCCTGGCATGGTCTAGAAGACCTATGATTCTTTGGACATTACTTGACTTTTTTTTAGTTCATTTGGAATGCATTTTTCTTAGATTTTTCCGTTTTTGATGGAAAACTTTATTAATGTCCTACTTTATGGTGAATGTTTTAATTATTTCAATTTTCATCCTGTGGTTGCATAGTTATATTGTTTTATTATTTTTTGTTTAAGGTATGGATCATGGAACTGGGGGCAATCTCTGTTTGGTAGATAGTGCCACCACACATACCATTCTAAAAAATCAGAAATTTTTCTCAGAATTAATGTTCATTCCACGAAAGGTATCCACAATAGCTGGATTTGTACAGATAATTGAAGGCTCCGGAAGAGCCCATATGATGTTACCTAATGGTACCCATCTATTCATTAAAGATGCTCTGTTCTCAAAAAGTTACCGAAGAAACTTGATTAGTTTCAAAGACATCAGAATGAATGGGTACGACATCGAGACTGTAAGTGAAGGTAACAATGAATACTTATACATCATTACTAGTATTGGAAACCAGAAGTACATACTAGAAAAACTAAGTGCACTCTCCTCAAGATTATATTATACGACAATTTCCAATGTTGAATCACATTCGGTTACGAGCAAAACCACAAAGTCAAGTCCGAAGCTTAGTGATCCTAAGACTTTACAGCTTTGGCATGATAGGTTAGGTCACCCTGGTGCTACTATGTTGAGAAAAATCGTAGATAACTCATTTGGTCATTCCTTAGAGAAACATCAATTGACCATCCCCAGTGGGTTTTTATGTGCCCCATGTTCACAAGGAAAATTGATCACTTGGCCTTCTTTTACTAAGGTTGCATATGAATCCTCATCCTTTTTACAGAGGATACAAGGTGACATTTGCGGACCCATCAATCCCCCTAGTGGACCCTTTAAGTATTTTATGGTTTTGATTGATACCTCCACCCGTTGATCGAATGTTTGCTTACTCTCAACTAGGAACGTAGCATTTGCTCGCCTATTAACTCAAATAATTAAACTGAGAGCTCACTTCCCTGATTATCCCATTAAGTCTATAAGACTTGATAACGCAAACGAATTTACATCAAAAGTTTTTAATGATTTTTGTTCATCTCTAGGAATTGTAGTCGAATATCCTGTCCCCCATGTCCACACACAGAATGACTTAGTTGAATCCGTGATTAAGCTCATCCAACTTATTTCTAGGACTCTGCTGATGCAGTTCACATTACCAGTTAGTGCTTGGGGACATGCTGTGTTACATGCAGCAATGCTAATTTGACTTCGACCAACGGCCTATCATCAATATTCTCCTGCCCAACTTATATCAGAACATCAACCTAATATTTCTCACTTACGCAAGTTTGGTTGTGTAGTTCAAGTCCCAATACCACCTCCTAAGCGTACTAAGATGGGACCACAACTTAGATTGAGAATCTATGTTGGCTATGACTCTCCTCCAATTATTCGATATCTAGAACCAATGACAGGAAATGTCTTCACTGCTCGTTTTCCCGATTGTCAATTTGATGAGACAATATTCTCGCTATTAGAGGGAGATAAGATAGTTCTTGCAAAACGTATTGTTCCTGTAGAACAACCCGTTCCTAAAGAACGGCGTGAATTAACATGGAATACCTCTACTTTGTCTCATCTGGATCCACGAACTTCACAATGTGAGAATGAAGTACGGAGAATTGTGCACTTGCAAGAAATTGCAAACAGATTACCCGATGCATTTAACTATACAGCAAAGGTAACAAAGTCACATGTACCAGCTATGAATGCACCTGCCAGAATTAATGTCCCTGCAGGACAAAGTCAATCAGCAAAAGAATCTGCAATACGCCAGAAGCGTGGCAGACCTATAAGTTCAAAGGATTCAGCTCCGCGGAAAAGGAGAAATGAGAGATCATCATCATGTCCTCCAGAATAGGCACGTAACCCTCTTCAAGAGGTTCCTCCCGAAGAGGCACGTATCGCTCCTGAAGAGGTTATGGTAAAATCTGCTCTCTCTAGAATAATGGAAATCCCTAATGAGACTTTGAAAGCCCCTGAAGAGGCACCGGTACTGGATAATGAAGAGATCTCTATACTTTATAATTATTCAAGAGAGAGATGGAATAGAAATGAGATTATCATCGATGACACATTTGCATATACGGTAGCTACACAAATCTGTAAAGAAAATGATGATGATGATTGGGACACAGAACCACATTCTATAAATGAATGTCGACAAAGAAAGGATTGGCCAAAATGGGAAAGTGCCATCAAAGAAGAGTTAGAGTCTCTCAACAAACGTGGTGTGTTCAGACCTATAGTACAAACCCCAAAAGATGTTAACCTTATAGGTTACAAGTGGGTGTTTGTAAGAAAACGAAATGAAAGGAATGAAATTGCTAGATATAAGGCACGATTAGCGGCACAAGGGTTCCTGCAGAAACCTGGGATTGATTATGAGGAAACTTACTCCCCTGTTATGGATATAACAACATTCAGATATTTAATAAGTTTAGTAGTTTCTCAAAATCTAGAAATGAGACTCATGGATGTTGTAACTGCTTACTTATATGGCGACTTAGACACATAAATTTACATGAAAATCCCGGAAGGATTTCTTTTGCTTGAAGCAAAGCCAAGGAGTATGTACTCAATCCAATTAAGGCGATCATTGTACGGCCTAAAGCAATCCGGAAGAATGTGGTACAATCGTCTTAGTAAATACTCGTCTAAAATAGGGTATGAAAACAATCTCATTTGCCCATGTCTATTTATAAAGAAATTCTTGAAGGGATTTACAATATTTGTAGTTTATGTGGATGATATAAATTTGATAGGAACTTCAGAAGAGTTCGAAGAAACTACTGACTATTTAAAGAAAAAATTTGAAATGAAAGACTTTGGAGAAACGAGATTCTGTCTCAGATTGCAAATCGAGAGAAATTCTAATGGAATGTTGGTCCATCAATCTAATTATACTGAGAAGGTCTTAAAATGATTTGGTTTGGACAAAGCACATCCATTAAGCACCCCCATGGTCGTCCGGTCTCTTGATGTAAAGAAAGATCCATACCATCCCATCAAGAAAAATGAAAAAGTATTGGGTCCCGAAGTACCATATTTAAGTGCTATTGGAGCTCTGATGTACTTGGCACAATGTCCTAGATCGGACATTGCATTTTCTGTAAATCTACTTGCCAGGTATAGCTCTGCACCAACCCAAAGGCACTGGATTGGTATTAAGCACATCCTACGATATTTGTGTGGAACAACTGATTTAGGAATATTTTATTCTTATGATCGTAAAGATTTCAGTTTTTTAGGATATGCAGATTTGGGTTATGTGTTTCTTAATGGTAATGCCGCCATTTCTTGGCGTTCCACTAAACAGACTTTGGTAGCTACTTCCTCGAACCATGCTGAAATCTTGGCCTTTTATGAAGCCAATAAGGAATGTGTATGGCTAAGATATTTGATTCAGCATGTTCGTAGTTCTTGTCAATTACCATCTATTGCAGGTATCCCGAATATTATCTATGAAGATAATGAATCATGTATAAGACAGATTCGAGAAAGTTTCATTAAAGGAGACAAGATTAAGCATATAGCACCGAAGTTCTTCTTCACTCATGAACTTCAGAAGAACAATGAAATTGAAGTCAAACAAGTTCGTTCGAGTAACAACCTGGCTGATCTGTTTACCAAATCTTTACCAAAATCAGTTTTCTAGAAGCTTGTATATGAGATCGGCATGCGTAGAGTTTATCATCAAACTATGTGAATGGCTATTATTATGAGGGGGAGTGATTTGTGTGTGGGCATCCTGAAGTGTGCTACCCTAGACATTTGTGCGCTGTACTCTTTTTTCTGTTCTAGGTTTTATCCCACTGGGTTTTCCTATTCAAGGTTTTAACGAGGCAGCATTATGCACGTCCGACACCAATTCAAAGATCTTGAAGAATGTTGTACTCTTTTTCCCTTCGCTTTGGTTTTTTCCCATTGGGTTTTTCCTTAGCAAGGTTTTTAATGAGGCAACTATCTTTGAATGGTGGTCGTCCAAGGGGGAGTGTTATAATATATGTATCTTGGGTGGATGCCCACTTGACATGAGTTAGGGTTAGAAGTAGGGTTTCCCCTCTTGTGGGGTTACTTTGCCTATAAATAGACCTCTCCACCTTGTATTAAGATATAATTAATGAGATAGTGAAAAGCTCTCCCTTCTCCCTCTAATCTTCTTTCTCTCTTAGTCTCTATTTATAACAACATGAGAAAAATAAATGGCAAGGGATAAAGGAAAGAAGCCACCTGAGATGAGCCATTGTCAGATCCAGGGCTCGTCAATCCTGGTAGACAGGATCTTCCAGAAGAATTTATTGAATGTTATTTATCTCTCAGTTCTAGAAAACGTTTCAGTCATTGACCATTAACTTTGAAAATCTCCCCAGTTTTTGGATTTTCAATATCCACAGCCTTGTGAAAATACACCACTTCCACTATGAACGGTCCAGTCCAGCGTGATCGAAGTTTTCCTGAAAAAGGTGTAACCTAGAGTTATACGTGAGAACTTTCATACCTGGTTTGGATGTTTTCCTAAAGATAGATCTATCATGGCTCCATTTCATCCGTTCTTTGTACAATTTGGCATTTTCATATGCATCATTCTGCGGTTCTTCTAACTCATTGAGTTGAAGCTTACGATGGGTATCGACCGATGGTAAATTGAAAGCGAATGTTTTAATGGCCCAGTATTCTCTGTGTTCCAAGTCAACGGGCGAGTGGCATGGTTTTCCAAAGACCAACCTATATGGGGACATCCCAATGGGTGTCTTATATGCAATTCCATAGGCCCGTAACGCGTCCAACAATCGTAAAGACCATTCTCTCCGATTTGGATTGACTGTCTTTTCCAAAATCTTTTTAAGTTGGCGATTTGAGACTTCTACTTGACCACTGGTGTAACGCCCCAATTCCAAATGCCTAGTTTACCACCAAGGTACCCGAAATTAGCAAGCCACTTCTTGAAGAATCCGAGAACTTCCAAGATCATTGTCCGTAGTGAGGTCCAATTTAAAACTTTTCAATAATATAATGATCAATAATTTAGTGCGGTAGCATAAAGAAAGATAGCAGAAGCAGTATCAAATAATAATAGAAGCATAAGGTACCAAATCAAACATATGTCAAATGTAGCAGGGCATCCGTCCAACTAATATCAAAGTAGGAATATAATGTGTACAAATCTGTTTTGCCCAAAATGGAAAGAATAATTGAGAGGTGAAAAAGTATTTGTTGGAACTTTTATTTCTCATTTTCATCCTTTGAACGTTACAGAAAGATGCGAAGACAACTTGATTGTACAAGAAGAGTCATCTCCACTTTTATTTATATGGGTTCCTCATTGCTTCACCTTCTGAGTGCATGATAAGTTCACAAAATTAGGTCATTAGGTCATCATTTCATTAGCATTTGTGGACTTAATTATGTTTAATTGCATAAAAATACACTTAATTTCATGATTACATGTATTTGGGGATATGTTTGGGAAAATAGTCTAAATTGGTCAAAATTCATTGAATTACATGATTTTTGTGAAATTAAGTTTTTTCTCATTAAGGTTTTGGTTTCATTAATGCATACCTACTATTTTTGGCACCATGTACTATTTTTGGAAAGTTTGTCATTTGGGTGCATCATTAGGCGTGTAGGGTCTCATGCATGATTCATGTTTATTTTCTTACACGTAATTAATGTTAAATTTATTTCTTTCAATTTGTAGGAGAACTCAACATGGGGACCCACATTGATGCAATTTGAGAAGAGAGGTCAAAGGAGAGTCAAATAAGCATGCCTTAGATGTCCAACATAGGTCCCACACACCCCATTGCATGCCAATATAGAAGCTTCCATTTGTGCAAAATTATTCCCAGATTTTTCAGGGACAGCAACTTAAATTGGGTATAATTCTCAAACTGAGTGTTAGATCAGGGCAATCTAGTACCGTTGGAAAGCTCTTTTCGAGTAAATATCCGTGAAGCCCAAGATTGCGTAAATCAGAGCCATATTGAGGGAGATATGACCTCGGGAAGTTGTCAGCTATAGTTTTAGGCAGGAATTGCAAGAAATCTCAATATTTGGAAAGCTTCTTTCATCCACGCAACTTGCAATTTTTGAGAGATATTTTAAGACTCTACAAGGAAGTGATTGTTCTTGGAGGAAGTGATTGTTCTCCAAGAAATTCCAATTAGCAACAAATCCTTACAAAGTCAAATTCTTTCCAAGTGTGAAGCCTAGCTTGAGGTCTAAGCAAGAAATCTCTACACATTAGGAAAGAAGTCCCTAAAAGAGAGGAGATTCTTAGTAAAAGGGGAGGCATCACACACAATCAAAGGAGTCAATGAAGAGGTGCTAGGGGTGCATCACCTTGTGTAATAGCTTGGAGGCTCTCTTTTTCTTTCCATTCCATTCCCATCCACCATTTCTCTCTAATCCCTTTCCTTTTCTTCTCCCTTCTAATTCTTTAGACATATGTTGAGAGATCATGTTGAGAGAATGATGAAGAGAGGAGAATCTTAATTTTTTGTATTTCAAGATCAAGGAATAAAGACACTACTTGGATTGATTCTGCGTGTTTATATAAGTGGTTTAATTTTCTTTGTCTGGTTCTTTTATGTGTTTTGATTGGAGACAATATTTCACATGATTAGATCTAAGATTTTGAAAATAAAATAAACTGATTAAAAATTGAGAGACATCAAAAAATCACTTGCATAATTTTTTCCTACTCTGAGAAGAGAGGACATCATCATTGCATTGTCAATACTTGTAGGTTTGTCTAATTTCTAGATCTTTGGTACTACTTTTCCGCTTTTTATTTTCCACCCCTTTTGTTTTTATTTAAGTTAATACTCTGATTATTTTTATTTACAAATTCTAGATTTAGAGATTACAACGTGTATCTTTCTATGTTTAGTTGAAACTTTCGATTCTTGTTACTTGCATAACATATGGTTGGAAAGTGTCTTTTTGCATGCATCAAATCTAGAAATTGCATTAGAAAAGGTTTTGTTGCTGAAATCACAATATTATCAACTGTTAAGAAAGACTAAATTCGGACTCGGTATGTGAATAGTGAAAAATTCTGCACAGTTTCAGCAGAATCGACTCAACTGTATTATAAAAGTGTGCAATTTAAAAACCAGGTAAACGTGAATATTTTGGTCCGAAAAATAGCAGATTTAAAGTATGATAATAGGACTTTGAAACCCCAGAATTTCAGCCAAAAATAACCTTGGGAACCGTGTCAACCAGAGGCCCAAATAGGGGTAGTTGGACAACTGCGAACAGATTTCTAGTACAAAACAGTTCAAGTAGGCATTTTTAGGTGATCATATCTTTTTCGTTTTAAGTCCTTTTTCAATTCTTCTTTTTTTGTTGTGTTCATGCATCATCAGAGTATTGATCTCAGCCACTAGATTTAGGTTTTTATCAACTTATACCAGTCGTACAGTCCAGCAAAATTGGGCTTGTGCAATAGTTTCCATACTTGGAATTTTTCAGCGTGCACCAGATTTTTAGGAACTTGTCTAGAATTGCATTTTTTTCATGTAGGATCTTATAAATCATTCATATTTACACTGTAATTTGTTTTAGGAAGTTTCGTTTTGATTTATCTTATATTAAATTGCTTGTTTTGATGAGTTTGTTACTTTTGCAGGTTATAGTTAGAATAAGCTTGAATAAACTAGGTTTCTTTACTTAGTTAGGATTATTTTTTATTTGGAAAGTTGTAATCGTTAATTTTCAGTTTTTAGAAATTTTCTTGTAATTTAATCAGTTTCCATTTAGGCCAGATTTAGTGATTATTTAGGATAGGTCAAAGTTGGAAAGTTTCTTAAAAAGCATTGCTTCTTGTGGATCGACTTGGATTTACCAGATTATTACTACAATCGCACCCTACACTTGGGGTCCGAACAAGTTTTTGACGTTGTTTACAAGTTTTTATATAGCTCCCTCGTCAGGCTTAGATCAAAATAATGGAAAACTTGAGTTGAAGGAAGGGAAGATAAATCTGCTATCTTTATGAGTTTGCTGAAGACAGTGTTGGAGAAGCTTGCAATTTAGCTTATTTGGTCAGTCTTTATAGCTTATCACCATTGTCGGGGAAGAAGAATTAATTAGAGAAGTTTGCTTCAAAACAGCATAGGCAATCTCTGTCCTTTTTCCATGGTGAGAGGAACAAAGGCTGACTTTCAGAGGCTATCGCCCAGGTCCAAGGACAGATGCCTACCACTGCCTAATTCTCACCTTACAGATGAAGGAGGAGAGAGTTTAAAAAATGACAAAGTTTTTAGGCTTCTTTTCGTAGGATTCGATTGACAATGGTATTTTGTGAGAAATGCGATTGTCCAACCCCCTCTCTTATTCTCCTTATTCTTCATTTTATAGCCTTTGTGGGGGCCATAACTGCTGGAGATTATGGAGGAGTGGAGGTAGTTTTGAAACTGCCATTGATGGACGTGTAGCCTTTGAATATGGAAATTAAAGACTTCATCTTTCTTCTTTCCTTTGGATGTAGAAGGCGCGGGAGTCTGAGTTCTTCTAGACTTATCCTTCTTATCAAGTTCTTTATGACAGTCTCCTGCGTCGATGATTGCTTCCAATAATTTAGACATGGATTTAGTCTTAACACTAATTACCATCTGTTTAATTTTAGGTTTGAGGTGGGCCTTGTACTTGTCTACTGTTGATTTCTGAGAGATGGGTTCTTTGCATCTGTACGCCAGTGCTCTCCACCTGTTTATGAAGCCTTGAACAGATTTATCCTCTCTTTGCTTGGATTGAGTGAGTGAGTTTAGAATAACTGGTTGATCTTCCTCTTGGAAGTGTAGTAAGAACTTCTCTTCCAAAACTGCTCATGAAATGATAGAATTCTCTGACAATTGTTTGTACCAATCAAAGGCAATTCCTTTCAGGGTACCGATGAATGACCTAATCTTTAAGGCAACTATATTAGGCATGTCCCAAGTTGAGACTTGAAGTGGACTATGTGCTAATAAGCAGAACTTTTGCCCATGTAGGACTGGAAAGTCGGACGCTTATATGTAGGAGGATAGGGAACCAAATCCATTTAAGGTGGATATTTTGGCATGATCCCCTTTTCCCGAGTCTCCTTCGTCCCTTGTTTTAGTCAACATATCTGCAACCTCTTTGTAAGTCATGTGTTTATCCAGATCGACTGAATGACTGTTACCTGAGGACTGACCACCTTGCTTGGACAGCCTTTGTGAAACATGTTGCATTTGTACGCTAATCTGATCAATTATTGTTCCAGATGTATGGGGGTCTTTTCTGTTTGAAGAAGATGAAGTTGCCATCGGTGGATGATCGTTTGGACCAGTCATCCGCCCCATGAGGAATTGCAGCTGAGTAGCGATTTGGTTAATTTTGTCATTTTACTGTTTAACCAAATCATGTTTGTTTTCAACCGGATTTTTGCCTTTAGCTTGTTCTTCAGCATTTACTGGTGCGCTAGTTTCCCCAGCCATGAAGACGGGGTACTTGCCTAGTCCAGTATGGGGCGAATGGCTGCTTTCGAGACTTCGGGTGGTTAATGAAACATTGTCATCGATGACCTGAAGTACGGGGGAATCCATGCCCCCTGTGTTTTTATTGATCAAGGGGTGCATCTTTATCTGTTACCGGAGTTTCATGGCCTTCGGAGGCGTTATCCGATTCTTCACTTTTGATGGGGTTCGAACTTTGGGCCGTGAGTCTAGCAGAGCGTCTGCCGCTTCTAGCCCCGGTCATGTAGACCATATCAATATCAAGGTAATCTTCTTTCACTACCCATTGCTGAGTGATTCTCCTTTAATTGTGATTTTTTTTTTATCATTCCTTCTTACAACCATAGGTATGGAATGATTAATGATGGGGTCCACCTCTTCTGGATGATGAATCGGTAGTGTGAGGATATCCACCTCATTCTTCTCCTTCTTTCTCAGGAGGTCTTTGAATTGTGCAAGCTCTCCAGCATTATTAATAGGGAAATGATGTTGTCTCCTCTTTGGATGCCTTGCATGCACCTTTGGAGGGCATAGTGTGGGCCCTACTATGATTGAAGTGAGACACCACCTTCCATACCTCCTTCTCACTTTCTGAGTAAGAGGATAGCAGGTGTTTTCTTCAAGTGATGTCAGGGGTGTACCCTGGCAAGATTTCTTTTTAAACTTATGTGGATTCGGAGACCACGTTCCACAACCGGGGATTGTTTCCTTCTACTGCAACTTCCTATTTTTAGTACTTTACTCTTTCAGGTTTTGACTTTGCCATTTGCTATTCCGAAGCGTGGGGTTTTGTCAATTGTTTGCATCCTCCTTACCCCCTGCCCTTCCTTAGTGTGGCGAAGGCGAATTTGTACAACCTTCTTTGAGTTTGGGTATTCTTTAAGATGAACACCAAAAGGAATCTGGGTTTACTTTGATACCCATGGCCCTCGTGACACAGACCTTTTGGAGGACTTGCTCACAGCTGGAGGAACTTCAGCAGCAAAGGCCGTGGGAGCCATCCGTTGGAAAATAGACATTCAAACTGGGAGTTCATTTTCAGTTCGGACTCTTTTTTGGCCTTTGGAGGTCTTGCTTTCTTGGATGGACACTTTATACAGGCGTTCCTTGCTTTCATCGAAGGTGATAAGAAGAGAATTCATGTTTGATCTGCAACATAAATAAAAAGACCAACAATGAATGAGTGATAGGAGAGCATATTTACTTGCTTAATCCTATATCAATCTATTTCATTTTCAACTTCTATGCCTTTATGTACACGCTATCGATAATCAAGCAGTACTTTAGTGCGATAAACATAGTCCCCAAAATGGGTGAGAAAGTGATTCATGATCCGACCATATTCATGGTGATGTATTTTGCTTTTGACCGACATACACCAATGAACTGATTAACTAGGATCTTGTCAAATCTCGTAGGCCATAAGCTGGGCAATAAATGCTCACTACCGACCAAATGAAATTGACTTTGTATAAAATAAATTGATCAATATGGACTTATTAATTGAGACAACTTTCTAGAAAAAAAAAAGAGTCTGTTAGCCATATTATCTTGTGACGTTTTTTATTTCTACCACTATTTTTCAATTCTCTGTTTAACACTATTTCGGAGTGTCTTAGGTTCCGTATAATGAACATTTCATCAGCACATAGGCTTAGAATTTCATGACAGAATACCCAAGAAAAGAAAAAAGTCCAGTAGCCACTTTTCATGTGGACTAGTCGGTGAAGATTGCTGTCACTAGCCGATGAAGGCTGCTAGTTGGCCGTTGGGTGCAAACCACTTCAGTCTTATTGCGCAGGCCTTACACCTTACGGCCGCTGAAGAAATAATGTCTTAAGTCGCAATCCACCAGCCGTGAGACTTAGTCAATCGATGTGGCCGCCTTGGGACGCACTGATTTTTAAAAGAAATTAGCCGTTTTGATTTGTAACTGCCGTTGAGCGCGTGCAGCAAAACCGTTTAGCATCATGTTCAATGGCCACATGTCACGACCCGAGCCCGAGAATAGGGTTACCATGGCCAAACCCCGAGTCGCGATGCCATACTTACTCCCGTAAACCTCGCATCGCCGAAGCCAATACGAAATTCATAAGGGATCTTACATACACCTGTCAAATGTACATTATGTTGCGGAAATATATACATACATTGACATTTAACTTTAATATGTACAAATTCTTTACAGAAAGCAAAGTTTACTTATACATCTCACTTCCTATTTAAATCACCCATGCATATTCAAATACAATGCATGTGATCACTATTTACAACAAAATCAATCTATTCAAAATGTTCCCAAAATTTTCTAAACCGGTCGCCTCCGATTTATATCCATTCGTTCAATCCTCCTGGGGGAACCGGGTTGGTCTCCTCCGCTGGCGGCGTGGTCTCGGAACCACTGGAACGGCCAACTGGGCCTGTAATGTCAGCAATAACACTGTGAACACGACGGTTCAACAATGTATACACAATTCTATGATAATCACATGTTAGCAATTTGGTTCCAATGTATAACAATTATATTCAAATCAAATCGATTCAATTCAATTCAATTCAATTCATCTAGTTCTTCCATGAAGGAAGCATTCAATTTATGTAGTTCTCCCCTGAAGAGAGCATTCAATTCATTATATACACTTTATCCAGTGTCTTTACATTGTCCTCTAGCATGGGCGGAAGGCGCACCATTCACAACCCAGCCTTTCAAGGACTCATTTCCTTTCATTATTACTCACTTTATTAAGTGGCTTTTCAAATGTGTGGGATTTACCAGTGTCTTGATCAGAGATCACCGGCATCACCACGGAGCTCCGGAACGCTCCATCTACTGCAGCAGACTTAATCTTTCATACATTACAGTGTTTGTTCATTTCAGTTCTTTTCGTTTCATTTCATTGCATTTCATTATATTAATTCAATACATTATCCAAGGATAGCTCAACAAGGAGCATAACAGTAATGGACGAGAGAGGACAAGCCAACTCAAGTCATAAACAATTAAATTTCCTAAAACAACATTCGGGTGAAACGTTCATTATGCAATGTAGGTGTTATTTTAGATGACATCACTTTTTAGTGAAATTTACATTTACATAAGTTTAGCTAACACCCATGAAGGTTTAGAAAATTATCAGAAATCAATTCTGATATTCCCTCAATTTCGGTCACCTCGTCGGTTACCTAACGGTTAGCCGCATTAGGGGTTTCGGCTGACCTAACCACATTCGGTCAGCTTTCCAGAATTTCTCAATTTCCAGGACAATTTGCCCAATTCGGTCACCTATTCGGTCACCCACGCGGCTGGCCGAAATTCAAATTTCGGTTAGCCGAATTTCTTCGGTCAGCTTACGGTTCGTTTTCCAGAAGCTAAACTTCTTATGGAAAAACCCTGACAAGATTTTCGGTCACCTTGCGGTCAACCCGCGGCTAGCCGAACTCACAATTTCGGCTAGCCGACCTATGTCGGTCAGCTCTCGGTTAGGTGTCGGTCAGCCTGGCGGCTGACCGAATTGTGCCCAGAAGATCAGAAAATTCTGAACCGAATTTTCTGTAACTGAACTCCTTGAGTTCTAACAAATCACTTAACAATTGAAATCAATACAATTGAGTATACTTGCCTTGTTTGGAAACTTTTTAGCAAGAAGTTCCTTGTCTAGCTTGAATCCAAGCTGAATTCCTCAAGTCAAACCTCCTTTTGAACCTAAAACCCAAAAATCAATCCACAAAACGGAATTCTTGTGAATTCTTTGAGTCACAACTCAATAATGAAACCATGGAAGTGCTGAATTCAACTCAACAGTTACTTGTAACTTCTTTGGTGGCAATCTTGAGATCTTCTCAAGTTTAAACTCCCAGAGAGTAAGAAAAGAGATGAAGAAGAGGATGGTGAAGATGGAGTCCCTCTTCACAAGCACTTGTTAGCTCTCTCAATCATCACCCAAGGAAGAGAAATTGGGAGAAAGAAGAAGAAGAGAAAGAAAGAGAAGAAGAGATCGACTGTGCTGGAGGAATGAACTCAAATGAGTTCATCCTCATCTTATAATCCCCATTTTTGCATTAAACCCCCTCCTATTTCCTCTAATTACAATTCAAGTCAAATGAATGGTCATTTGAACCAATTCACGTCGAATGGAATCGTCACATTTATAAACGTTAACGTACTCCTCAAGATATACGCGTGAGTATCAAGAGTTTTCGTATTCGACGAAATACGTGTAATTTCGTATTTACGAAAAAGTCCTTACATTGCATGGTTTAGCCTAAAACCATTTCAAGTCCATTCATCAACATTAATTCCATAAAACATGTTGAATTAGCATTAATCCCGATTAATTAGAGTTAATCTTAATTAACTAGGGACAGGGTGTTACATTCCCCTAAACTTTTAGAACCATTCGGTCCTCCGAATGCAATACAAATCAATTAAACAATTTAAAACGAAAATTACCTGAACGAATAGCTCTGGATACTTTCGAGCCATTTGCTCTTCAAGCTCCCAGGTAGCTTCGTTTGGTCCATGATGTGCCCAAAGCACTTTGACCCATTTGATAGTCTTGGTACGCAGAATTACCTCCTTGGTATCAATTATCTGAATTGGCTTCTCAACATATGCAGTGTCTGGCAACACTTGGATCTCTTCATGACGAATCACATGTGAAGGATCCGATACATACTTCCGAAGCATTGACACATGAAAGACATTGTGGATATCAGAGAGTTCTGCTGGAAGATCTAGACGATAAGCCACATTCCCAATTCTACTTTGGATCTTAAAGGGTCCGATAAATCTCGGAGAAAGCTTACCTTTTTGTCCAAATCTGACGGTGCCCTTCATTGGAGAAGTCTTCAAAAAGACTAAATCACCAACGGCGAATTCCAGATCACGCCGACGATTGTCAGTATAGCTTTTCTGCCTTGATATAGCAACTTTCAACCTTTCTTGCACTTTCTGCACTTTATCTGCTGTTTCAGCAATGATCGTAGGACCGTGGAAACTTCGAGTTCCAACTTCTTCCCAACTAACTGGAGTCCTACATCTTCTACCATATAACGCTTCAAAGGGTGCCATTTCAATGCTGGAGTGATAGCTATTGTTGTACGCAAATTCGCACAAAGCTAGGTGATCATCCCAATCACTCCCAAAATCTGCAACACTAGCCCCGAAGCAAATCTTCAAGAGTTTGGATTGTTCTCTCTGACTGCCCATCTGTCTGTGGATGATATGCAGTACTAAACCGCAGTCTCGTACCCATGGCATTCTGATATGTTTGCCAAAATGTGGAGACAAAGCGACTATCTCGATCAGAAATGATCGAGACCGGTACTCCATGCAGTCTAACAATCTCCTTGACAAACAATTTGGACATTTCACTGAATCCCATATCCTTTCTAAATGGAAGAAAGTGCGCGGACTTCGTAAGACGATCCACAATAACCCAAATGGAATCATGTTGTCTCCGCGTCCTTGGTAATCCAGACACAAAGTCCATCGTGAGATGTTCCCACTTCCATTTAGGGATATACAATGGATGAAGCAAGCCTGGTGGCTTCTTGTGCTCAAATTTCACACGCTGGCAAGTCAAGCAGGAAGATACATAACTGGCTATCTCCCGTTTCATGTTATTCCACCAGAATCTGCCCTTAAGATTTCTATACATCTTCGTACTTCCTGGATGCACAGAAGATCTAGTGTGATGAGCTTCAAACATGACTGCTTGCTTCAAATCTTCCTGTGCTGGTACACATAGTCTGTCTCTGAAATAGAGAACTCCTGTTACCAACACGAAATCTGGCCTTGCTGCAATGTTATCCCGAATTCTCACTAATTCCGGGTCGTCGAACTGCCTATCTTTAATTTGCTGAATGAGTAGCGGTTCGAACACTGACATCGCTGTAATCATGACTTGATTGTCCACGAATTCAATGGATACATCCCAATCCCTGAATTCTTCAATCATAATCCATTCACCCACCAATGATGCCAAGTCAGCAGATTTGCGACTCAAAGCATCAGCTACCACGTTACCCTTTCCAGGTACATATGTGAATGGAAAATCATAATCCTTGATAAGCTCTAACCAATGGCGTTGCCTCAGATTGATATCTTTCTGAGTGAACAAGTATTGGAGACTTCTGTGATCGCAATGAACTTCAAAAGTTTCTCCATACAGATAATGTCTCCATTGCTTCAATGCGAATACAACAGCCGCGAGCTCTAAATCATGTGTAGCATAGTTCTTCTCATGCTCTTTTAATTGACGCGAACCATAGGCAATTACCCTACCTCGTTGCATCAACACACATCCCAATCCAATGCCTGAGGCATCTGAGTAAATCTCAAACCCTCCTCTTCCTTCAGGTAAAGCCAAGATTGGGGCTGTTATCAACTTCTGCTTCAGAGTTTGGAAACTGCACTCGCATACATCATTCCATTGAATCGGAAAGTCCTTCCGAGTCAGTTTCGTCAACGGAGCTGCTATCTTGGAGAAGTCCTTTACGAACCTTCTATAGTAGCCCGCCAACCCTAAGAAACTCCGAACCTCTGGCACATTCTTCGGACTCTGCCAAGTGCTAACCGCGTCAACCTTAGCCGAATCAACAGCTAATCCATCTCTGGTAATGACGTGACCCAAAAATGCAACCTGCTGCAACCAAAAGTCGCACTTCGAGAACTTTGCATACAACTGATTCTCTCTCAGTGTCTGCAAGGCTATCCTCAGATGACGTGAATGCTCTCTTTCTGACCTTAAGTATACCAGGATGTCATCAATAAAGATCACGAGAAACTGGTCTAGGTACGAGGCAAACACTCTGTTCATTAGAGCCATAAAAACTGCAGGTGCATTGGTTAGACCAAAAGGCATCACTAAAAATTCATAGTGTCCATAACGAGTCCTGAATGCAGTCTTCTGTACATCTTGATCCTTAACTCGTATCTGGTGATATCCAGATCGAAGATCAATCTTAGAAAAGTAAGCTACACCTTGGAGTTGATCCAACAACTCATCGATTCTAGGCAGTGGATATTTATTTTTAATGGTCACTTGATTAATCTGCCTATAATCAATACACATTCGAAAGGTGCCATCTTTCTTCTTCACAAACAGTACAGGTGCTCCCCATGGTGAGACACTAGGTCTGATAAAACCTTTGTCTAGCAATTCCTGTATCTGTTTCTTCAATTCATACAACTCTGATGGTGCCATCCGATACGGTGCCTTGGATATCGGTGCAGTACCGGGCACAAGTTCAATAGTGAAGTCCACTTCCCTTGCTGGAGGTAGACCTGGCACTTCATCGGGAAATACGTCTGGAAATTCACAGACTACCGGGATGTTTTCTAATTTCTGTTCAGGCTTCTGTTCAGAAATGAATGCAATGTAGCCTTCACAACCACTATGCATCATTCGTTCAGCCTTAAGTGCTGAAATAAGCCTCGTGTCAAATCTCTTTAAAGTGCCTTCAAAAAGTACACTGGCATTGGCCTCATCAACCCTGAAGGTGATGATTTTGCGGAAACAGTCTAAACAAGCTCTGTACTTCGCAAGCCAATCCATGCCAAAGATCACATCAAAATCATTCATGGCTAGTATAACCAGATCAGCTGGCATTGCTACTTCCCCGATTTTCACATCACATTGGGGAACATACAATTCACATACTACCCTTCTCCCTAAAGGAGTAGATACTGTAAAGTCATATGGCAATTGCATTATCCGGTCTCGCATATTACACACAAATACAGGTGCTACAAATGAATGCGTGGAATCGGGATCAAATAATGCAACCACAGGTTTATCACCTATAAGAATTGTACCTTCAACCACATTGGTTGCAACATCAGCTTGTTCTCGGTTAAGAGCATAAGCCCTTCCAGCTATCTGTGGCCTCTGCTGTTGCTGTCCAGGTTGTTGCCTCTGCCATTGACGCTGCTGGCCTTGTTGCTGCTGTTGCCTAGGAGGTGCTGGCAAAGCTAATCGCTGTGGAGGAACAGGGAGTGCTGCTTGTCCTTGAGCAGTCTGCTGATTAGGAGCTCTGTCATCTCTCCTTGCCTTTGGACATTGTGCCATTTTGTGTTCCAAAGAACCACAAACAAGGCATGCTCCAGTAGTCCTCCAACACAACTCAGTTTTATGAGCATTTCCACATGTCTCACAAACTGGCTTATTCTCAGTCCTAGCAGTAAATTTCTGTTTCTTATTTTTATCCTTGAATCGTCCTCCCTTTTTGAACCAGGAGCCTGTAGATTTTTCACCACTACTCCTCTTAGTACTCTCATTCTCAGCCATTTCCTCTCTGTGGACTTCTTCTGCTGTGTAGGCTCTATCAACGGCATCATCGAATGTAGTAGGCTTATTTGCCAATACCATCTTTTTATATGTGGCATTTAGGCCATTGAGAAACCTCTTCACCTTCTTGTCTTCCGTATCTACCAAATCGGTAGCATACTTAGACAACTACAGAAAGGTATGGACATACACAGATACGGTCATTTGACTTTGTTTCAATTGCAGAAATTCGAATTCTTTCTTCTGCCTCACATGCTCTGGGACAAACTTCCTTTGAAATTGCTGTTTGAAAGTCTCCCACATTACCGCTTCTGGCAATTTAGTGATTGCCCCACTCACACTCTTCCACCACGTCTTTGCTACCTCGCGTAGCATGGAGGAAATGAGAGCAACTTTTTGTTTCTGCGTGCACGTAACTGTGCCAAACACATCCTCAATGTGTTCCAGCCACTCATCAGCTTTCAGCACATCTTCAGTACCCCGGAACTCAGTAGTTCCTCTTCTCCTGAATTGTTCATACAGGACATTAGGGTCATTCTCCTTGGACTGAATTACCACTTGTGTTCCAACCTGAGTAGGTGGTTGAACTGGTGGCACTACTGGTGCTGCTTGCATCTGAGCCTGTAATTGGCTCTGCACTTGCAATAAAGAAGTGATCTGGGCTTGCATACCCATCTGTGCTTCATGACTCTTGGCCATTTGTTCATTACTTCTCACCAATTGCTCTAGGATGGCAGTTATCCTTGTGTCCATATCGGAGACAGGAGACGGTGTGACAACCTCAATAAAGTCATCACTTCCTGGATTCGATCCAGATGCAGCCATGCTGTAAACAACACGGAAGGTAAGATACATAGATCTCAACACTTCCATCACATATATCACATAAAGTGAAAGCATTTAAAGCACAAATCCAAGATTGGATTTGGCACGAAACGTAACGGTCCTCACTTCGTTCCTATAATTGGCTAAGTCATTTAACTTAGTTAACTTAGCTCTGATACCATACAATAAGTATGTCACGACCTGGGCCCGAGAATAGGGTTACCACGGCCAAACCCCGAGTCGCGATGCCATACTTACTCCCGTAAACCTCGCATCGCCGAAGCCAATACGAAATTCATAAGGGATCTTACATACACCTGTCAAATGTACATTATGTTGCGGAAATATATACATACATTGACATTTAACTTTAATATGTACAAATTCTTTACAGAAAGCAAAGTTTACTTATACATCTCACTTCCTATTTAAATCACCCATGCATATTCAAATACAATGCATGTGATCACTATTTACAACAAAATCAATCTATTCAAAATGTTCCCAAAATTTTCTAAACCGGTCGCCTCCGATTTATATCCATTCGTTCAATCCTCCTGGGGGAACCGGGTTGGTCTCCTCCGCTGGCGGCGTGGTCTCGGAACCACTGGAACGGCCAACTGGGCCTGTAATGTCAGCAATAACACTGTGAACACGACGGTTCAACAATGTATACACAATTCTAATATAATCACATGTTAGCAATTTGGTTCCAATGTATAACAATTATATTCAAATCAAATCGATTCAATTCAATTCAATTCAATTCATCTAGTTCTTCCATGAAGGAAGCATTCAATTTATGTAGTTCTCCCCTGAAGAGAGCATTCAATTCATTATATACACTTTATCCAGTGTCTTTACATTGTCCTCTAGCATAGGCGGAAGGCTCACCATTCACAACCCAGTCTTTCAAGGACTCATTTCCTTTCATTATTACTCACTTTATTAAGTGGCTTTTCAAATGTGTGGGATTTACCAGTGTCTTGATCAGAGATCACCGGCATCACCACGGAGCTCCGGAACGCTCCATCTACTGCAGCAGACTTAATCTTTCATACATTACAGTGTTTGTTCATTTCAGTTCTTTTCGTTTCATTTCATTGCATTTCATTATATTAATTCAATACATTATCCAAGGATAGCTCAACAAGGAGCATAACAGTAATGGACGAGAGAGGACAAGCCAACTCAAGTCATAAACAATTAAATTTCCTAAAACAACATTCGGGTGAAACGTTCATTATGCAATGTAGGTGTTATTTTAGATGACATCACTTTTTAGTGAAATTTACATTTACATAAGTTTAGCTAACACCCATGAAGGTTTAGAAAATTATCAGAAATCAATTCTGATATTCCCTCAATTTCGGTCACCTCGTCGGTTACCTAACGGTTAGCCGCATTAGGGGTTTCGGCTGACCTAACCACATTCGGTCAGCTTTCCAGAATTTCTCAATTTCCAGGACAATTTGCCCAATTCGGTCACCTATTCGGTCACCCACGCGGCTGGCCGAAATTCAAATTTCGGTTAGCCGAATTTCTTCGGTCAGCTTACGGTTCGTTTTCCAGAAGCTAAACTTCTTATGGAAAAACCCTGACAAGATTTTCGGTCACCTTGCGGTCAACCCGCGGCTAGCCGAACTCACAATTTCGGCTAGCCGACCTATGTCGGTCAGCTCTCGGTTAGGTGTCGGTCAGCCTGGCGGCTGACCGAATTGTGCCCAGAAGATCAGAAAATTCTGAACCGAATTTTCTGTAACTGAACTCCTTGAGTTCTAACAAATCACTTAACAATTGAAATCAATACAATTGAGTATACTTGCCTTGTTTGGAAACTTTTTAGCAAGAAGTTCCTTGTCTAGCTTGAATCCAAGCTGAATTCCTCAAGTCAAACCTCCTTTTGAACCTAAAACCCAAAAATCAATCCACAAAACGGAATTCTTGTGAATTCTTTGAGTCACAACTCAATAATGAAACCATGGAAGTGCTGAATTCAACTCAACAGTTACTTGTAACTTCTTTGGTGGCAATCTTGAGATCTTCTCAAGTTTAAACTCCCAGAGAGTAAGAAAAGAGATGAAGAAGAGGATGGTGAAGATGGAGTCCCTCTTCACAAGCACTTGTTAGCTCTCTCAATCATCACCCAAGGAAGAGAAATTGGGAGAAAGAAGAAGAAGAGAAAGAAAGAGAAGAAGAGATCGACTGTGCTGGAGGAATGAACTCAAATGAGTTCATCCTCATCTTATAATCCCCATTTTTGCATTAAACCCCCTCCTATTTCCTCTAATTACAATTCAAGTCAAATGAATGGTCATTTGAACCAATTCACGTCGAATGGAATCGTCACATTTATAAACGTTAACGTACTCCTCAAGATATACGCGTGAGTATCAAGAGTTTTCGTATTCGACGAAATACGTGTAATTTCGTATTTACGAAAAAGTCCTTACATTGCATGGTTTAGCCTAAAACCATTTCAAGTCCATTCATCAACATTAATTCCATAAAACATGTTGAATTAGCATTAATCCCGATTAATTAGAGTTAATCTTAATTAACTCGGGACAGGGTGTTACACCACAACACCATTTTTGCATTGGCTGCTAGGCGCTATGTGTCTTCTCCACTTTGTCTCTGTCAACTTTTTCTTCCATCCATTCTTCCTTTTCTTTGTTTTCAAACAACAACGACTAAGAAATTCCCTTCAAGCTCTTCTCAAGCATTTTAATCAATGAAGCTCTACTGATGGTATGTAATGTAGAGGTTCCCATAGACGGCGCTATTCTTCTGTTTCGCCCAAAATGGAAAGAATAATTGAGAGGTGAAAAAGTCTTTTGTAGGAACTTTTATTTCTCATTTTCATCCTTTGAACGTTACATAAAGATGTGAAGACAACTTGATTGTACAAGAATAGTCATCTCCACTTTTATTTACATGGGTTCCTCATTGCTTCACCTTCTGAGTGTAGGTTGTTTACAAGTTTTTATACAACTTCCTCGTCAGGCTTAGGAGATCAAAATAATGAAAAACTTTAGGTGAAGGAAGGGAAGATAGATCTGCTGTCTTCGAAAGTTTGCTGGAAACATAATTAGAGAACTTTGCAATTTAGCTTCTGTCGTCAGTCTTTGTAGCTCATCATCACTGTCGAGGAAGAAAAATTAATCAGAGAAGTCTGCTTCAAAACAACAAAGGCAATCTCTGTCCTTCCACCATGATGAGAGGAACAAAGGCCGACTTTCAGAGACTATCGCTCAGGTCCAAGGACAGACACCCACCATTGCTTGTTTCTCACCTTACAGATGAAGGATGAGAGAGTTTCGAAAATGATAGAGTTTCTAGGCTTCTTTTTGCAGGATTCGAGAGACAATGGCATTTTGTGAGAATGGCGATTGTCCAGCCCCCTCTCTTGTTCTCATGAGTCTTCATTTTATAGGCTCTTTGGGGCCATAACTGTTGAAGATCATGGAGGAGTGGAGGTAGTTTTGAAACTGTCATTGATGGGCGTGTAACCATTCCTTCTTTGTAGGTTCAGCGGTTATTGGAAGAAGTAACTGACCATGGCTCATGGGCGACGTGCAGTCGAGGAAGAAAGAGTTCAGCGGCCAATGCGTGGAGTCGTGTAGCGTCCAACGGCCATCCTTACATCGTTCAGCGGTCAACTTTTGAATGGAGGTCAGTGGCCGCTTCATTGTGCTGGGTGGCCTATATATTCAAGATTGCAGCAGCCAGTGACGTTTTGCAGATAGTAGGCATTGGAGAATTCTTTTGTTGTAGCCGGCCAGACTTCAGCAGTCACCCAATGTCATCATTTTTTTTTATGAAAAATGTGTACTTTGCCTCGGAAAATGTTGTGTATGGGCGGATGAATTTTTATATGCCAACAAATGGCCCCTGGTGAACCTGATGTTAACATGAATTTATGTATGGTATAGAGTTGTTCTATACCTCTGGGATCCTTCCTTGGGCTCTTTCCCATAATCCCGTGAAGATGCAAATACTTGATATCCTTGAAAAGCAAGGCATGAGCAGTTTTTAAAATAAATTTTCTATACTTTTTCATAAAAAATACCGATTTGTGAAATTCCCGAGCCACAATGATTACCATAACATGTTCCAATCATTGTATCACGGCGGGGGGGGGGGGGGGGGGGGGGGGGGGGAGGGGTGCATTTGTTGGCGTACAAAAATTCATCTATCCATACATAACATTTCCCGAGGCAAAATACACATTTTTCATTAAAAAAAATGATGACATTTGGTGACTGCTAAAGTTTGGTCGGCTATTACAAAAGAATTCTTCAACGTCTGATATTTGCAAAACGTCACCGGCTGCTGCAGTCTTCAATATACAGGCCACCCAGCACAATGAAGGGGCCGCTGACCTCCATTCAAGAGCTGACTGCTGAACGATGCAAGGCTGACCACTAGACGTTGCATGACTCCACGCATTGGCCGCCGAGCTCCTTCTTCCTCTACTGCACGTCGCCCATGACCCATGGTCAGTTACTTCTTCTAATAACCGCCAAAAAAGAAGGAACGGTTGCACTCCCATCAATGATAGTTTCAAAACTACCTCCACTCCTCCATGATCTTCAGCAATTATGGCCCCGCTGCAGAGCCTATAAAATGAAGACTCAGGAGAACAAGAGAGGGGACTGGACAATCACCTTTCTCACAAAATACAATTGTCTCTTGGATCCTGCGAAAAGAAGCCTAGAAGCCCTGCCAATTTCGAAACTCTCTCCTCCTTCATCTGTAAGGCGAGAATCAGGCAGTGGTGGGCGTCTATCCTTGGACCTAGGCAATAGTCTTTGAAAGTCAGCATTTGTTCCTCTCACCATGGAGGAAGAACAAAGAGTGGCTCTGCTGTTTTGAAACAAACTTTTCTGATTAATTCTTCCTCTCCGACAGTGGTGATGAGCTACAAAGACTAACCAAAGAAGTTAAATTGCAAGCTTCTCCAACTCTGCCTCCAGTAAATTCTCGAAGACAACAGATCTATCTTCCCTTCTTTTAACCCAAGTTATCCATTATTTTAATCTCTTAAGCTTGACGAGGGAGTTGTATAAAAACTTGTAAACAACCTACACTCAAAAGGTGAAGCAATGAGAAACCCATGTAAATAAAAGTGGAGATGACTCTTCTTGTATAATTAAGTTGTCTTTGCATCTTTCTGTAACTTCCAAAGGATGAAAATGAGAAATAAAAGTTCCTACAATAGGCTTTTTCACCTCTCAATTATTCTTTCCATTTTCGGCGAAACAAAATCAAATGCATAAAACCCGTTGCTCACAACATGTGTCACTCAAACCCTAAAATAAGTGCACTCAAACCCAAAGTATAGGCACTCCAGTCTCTAGCTCGACCTTCTGGTCAGTTGGTCCCAATCCGTAGTCTCCTGCTATAGGCGCCTCGAAGAGTGCGTCGTCCTTGGGGTCGAGGTCAATACCTAAGCGCCAAATGATGGGTTAAATCCAAGGATCTAGGAAGGCACAGTATACAAGTAACATATGATGTATGCATGAAAAGAATAGAGATGATGGTAATATCATAAGCATAGCAAAGGTACAAATGCTAGGCAATTGAGCACGATATAACAAATAGAATAAGCAAGAAAGTAAAGCATCTAGTCTAACCAACCATCAATGTGGCACATTCACACGAGCTAGACATCACATGATATTATGCAGTGGCCCTCCCATGCTGTAAACCAATCGTGGAGGGGAAAGTAAAGTAACATGCAAGGGATGACAAGCCTCACCAATAATAGTAACAAAATCAACACTTTCACGCTCAATAGAATCAGCAAGGGCGGTCGACCGGGTATACTAGGAAAGTCAAGATTCTGACTCCCAGGTCGACCTCCAGTGCAAAGTATCAAGTCGACATCATGGCCAGGATGTCAACCGGGTACACATAAATTAATGTACAATCACCTCGCAAGCAGTACCCTGGTTTCTAAAATTATGCGATGTGTTTGGTCGACATCATGGCCTGAATGTCGACCGGGTACACTGAATTTGTGAGTCTGAGAATCATTTCCAGTCCCTAATTATACCTCTGAAATTTCTTTGTATCCGGTTGACATCTAGCAAGGCAGGTCGACCAGGTACACTGGAATTTCTGGGACTGAGGGAAATCTAGCTCCTAGTTTTTCTCTTGGATTTCCTTTGTATCCGATTGACATCCTCAGGGGTTGGTAGACAGGGTACACACGGGAACCTAAATTCAAGATTTCTGCAACTTCTCCAATTCCATCCAATTTCCATAAAAAAAAACCAGCCAAACTCGTCCATTCATTATGGAAACATACACAAACATCAAAGATACTTCAATCATCATCAAGCAATGACCAATTGGGCCATTGACGTTCCAAATGAGAAATTTCATTCATCAATGACCAAAATCCATGAAAACAAGCTCAAAAGGGCAAACCTATGTAATCAAATATCTAATAGAATTGAAATTACAGAATCAAATGAAAAGACGCATCCATTCCATGTTAATTATATTGTACTTGCCTCTAATCCAAATGCAATGAAAATCACTAGAAGTAGAGAAAACCAAGCTCTAACGTAGAAAACAAGCTCCTAAGGTCTCCAATCACTCAATCAGCCCAAAAAACTCAGATCTGAATAGACCTATAACACCTAGTCCCAGATCCACAAGAGAATTCCAATACGGAAAGGAATCTAGAGAGAGAAAAAGGGAATTCTAGAGAAAATAAGCTAGAGGGAGAGGATTACCTTGAATTGTAGAGAAACAAGAGAACTATAAGATGAGAGAGACCCTTAGGCAAGATGATAGCTGAAACTTGTAGAGATCTTCTTCTTCGAGCTAGGAACCTTAGATCTAGGGTTTTTAGAAAGAGAAAGGGTAAGAATTCTTGGAGGAAAATGAGAGATGAGAGGAATGAAGCTCAGTTGGGATGGGAGGGGTTGTATATATAGTTTTGTGATGGAAAGAAAAGGTCCAAAGTACCCCTCATTGGTTAATTGCAAATTGAGATAAGTACATGGGCTGTTTGGTGTTTTTAGGTGAAGTTAGAATATTCTCATGAGGAAACCCCTTCTAATACTTCTAATTATTGGCAAAGGCCTCTAACTAACTAAAAAAACTCCTCAAAGTCTACTAAACACCCTATAGAACCTATAAAATACAAAAATGCATTAATTCCTAGAAAATAGGCTAAAATACTAGGAAAATACTATACTACCATTACTAATCCCTACTAAGTAGTATAATTAGATATAGGATACTATAATTAACACAATTAAAACAAAAGTGAGGGTTCACAAGGGGTGGCACCTCACAACTGGTCTGTGGATGGTAGGGTGTAGCAACATTGTGGGTGACAAAGTATTTATTCACGAGGGGATCAAGGTGCTATTACAGAAATGGGTCCCTCCATTATTGATGGCTCTGGGTGTGCCAAACCGAGAAAAGATAAACTCTTTCACAAACTTGATCACCACATGGCAATCATTTTTCTTTGTTGGAATGGCTTCCACCCATCTGAAAACATTGTCCACATCAAGTAAAATATAAACATAGCCGAAGGAATTTGGAAATGGTCCCGAAGTAAATCCCCCAAACATCGAAATTTCAATAATGAGGATTGGGTTTAATGGTAACATGTTTCTACAATTTATCCCTCCTTACTTTTGGCATCGTTCACAACGTAAATAGAATTCGTGACAATCTCTGAAGATTGTTGGCCAATAAAAACCACATTGCAAGATTTTTGCAGCTATCTTTTTTGAACTAAAATAGCCTCCACAAGCATGATCATGAAAAAAAATGAAATGACACTATGGTGGTCCTCCTCATGAATGCATCTCCTAATAATCTGGTCTAGGTAGTACTTGAACAGGTATGGGTCATCCTAAATGAGATATTCGACTTGTGATAGAAATTTAAACTGATCACATTTACACCAATGTTCGGGCATCTCCCCCGTAACAAAGTATTTTACTATATATGCAAACCAAGGGAGTCGAGCAATACTCAGTAATTGCTCATCAGGGAAAGTTTCATTCAATGGGACAACCTCCTAGGGCTCCATTGGTAACTTGGGTAAGTGGCCAACGACAACATTTTCAGTACCCTTTTTATCTCAAATTTCTAGACCAAACTCTTGTAGTAGGAGTATCCACCTAATCAGACTGGATTTAGCATCTTTCTTAGAAAGAAGATACCATAGGGTAGCTTGATCAGTGTACACAATAACTTTAGAGCCTATGAGATAGGGTCAATATTCTTCTAAGGCAAAGATCACCGCTAAAAGTACATTTTCAATGGTAGTATAATTCAACTGCGCATCATTAAGGGTCCTATTAGCATAGTAGATCACATGGGGCTTCTTATCTAATCTTTGACCTAAAACGGCTCTTAGGGCATGATCTGATGCATCACACATGAGCTCAAATGGAATAGTGCAATTTTGAGGTTGAATGATTGGGGTAAAGGTAAGCTCCTTTTTTAATTGTTCAGAAGCATTAAGGCACGATTCATCAAATCCGAATGGAACATCTTTGCCAAGCAGATTGCACAATGGTCTCGCGATTTTACTAAATTCATTAATGAATTCCTTATAGAAGCCAGCATGACCTAGGAATAATCGAATTTGTTTAACCATCCGTGGTGACTGAAGATTAGAGACTAGGTCAACCTTGTCTTTGTCTACCTCAATTCCTTTTTCTGAAATCACATGTCCTAAAACTATCCCTTGTTTCACCAAAAAATTGCATTTCTCCATATTTAAAACCAGATTTCTCTCTTTACACTGAATCAACACTAGCTCAAAATGATGCAAACACTCCTCAAAATTATCGCCAAATACTAAAAAATCATCCATAAAAACTTCCAGAATTCTCTCTACCATACCTGAGAATATACTCAACATACATCACTGAAAAGTAGCTGGTGCATTGCAAAACCCAAAGGGCATGTGGTGGTAGGCAAAGATTCCTAACAAACGGGTAAAGGAAGTCTTCGCCTTGTCCTTATGTGCAATTGGAATCTGGTTATAACTGGAATAACCATCAAGAAAGCAATAATATGCATGTCCGGCTAAACGTTCAAGCATTTGGCGAAGGAATGGAAGTGGGAAATGGTCCTTTCTAGTTGCTTAAGTTCAGTTTCCTATAATTGATGCATATTGTCCATCCTATATGTATTCTTGTTCATACTAGTTCATTTCCCTCATTTTTCACAATTGTAATCCTCGATTTCTTTGGTACAACTTGGACCGAGCTGACCCGTGAACTATAAAAAATTGGATAAATCACACCTGCGTCCAATAATTTTAGTACTTCAGCTCTAACTACATCCTTTATAGACGAATTAAGTATCCTTTGTGGTTCCTAAGAGGTTTTTGCATTTTCTTCAATGTGAATCTTGTGTTGGACCACAGAGGGGCTTATTCCCTTAATGTCTACGATTGTCCACCCAATAGCCTCTTTATTGTCCCACAAGACTTTTACTAATAATTCCTCCTCACCATGGTTCAAATTAGAGGCTATGATTACTGGAAGTGTTTCTGATGGGCCTAAGAATGCATACTTGAGTGTATTAGGTAGTTGTTTTAGGTCCAATTTTAGGGGTACTATAGTTGAGGGTTTGGGTGGAATAGCTGATGGGGTCAGAATTTCTAGTTTGGGTTTCCACTTATCCAGAGGCGGAACCGGTCATTTTTTTTTTTTTTTTTGTGGTGTGGGTGGGTGGGTGTTGGAGTAGGGGGCGCATAGTACCAAAATTTTTACTACGCTATCGGCTCCATGGGAGCACCGATCATCTAGACCATCTTGAAATGCAGGACTATTCCCCTCAAATTTGTGGGTCCCATCGTGACGAATCATAGTTTGCCCCGAAATCTCATAATAATATTTGGAATTTTTTTGGGACACTTAATTATACTCATTGATAAATATCAATGAAAGAGACTCATGTTTAAATTTTAAATTGTTCAGAAATATGGTCCCACTAGTTTTGTCTATCATCTAAAAAGGCTTTCCTCCAATCATATTTATTCTGACATAGGTATAATTATAAATAAAACTCTAAAGCATAAGAAAGTAACTGACTTTTTTAATTCACAGTGGGTATAAATCCATTTGAGTTAGAAGTTTATGTAATAAAAGAACACGATGAGAAAATAATTTTGAGTAGTTTAGATTTTATATGTGAGCTTCAATGATTGAAAAGATTAATATTGTACTGTGCACGATTATATTTACCAAGTGTAAATTATTAAAGTAAGAAAGTTGTAAGATGGTTATGTTTTTCTTCAACAAACGTTTACCACTTGGCCTCTAACTTTTAAGTTTCTGCAAAACTCAAGACGAGGGTATCCCAGATTTGCTACTCGAAGACGGTGTGTGGGCAACTCTTGGCTAATCTAACACAGTAGAAATCATGAGATTCCCATTTATGATTTATTGAATAAATAGCATGGACAATGAATTCCTATTCATGCAATAAATCACTCAATTACATTTAGCATATTCTTTTTCCTTTAACTCCTCCCTTTCCTTTCCATTTCTTTTCTTTTTTTCCTTCCGTCTCTTTTTTCTCACAAATCAATTAAGATCGTGTGATGCTGCTTTTGGAATCAATGATCCACACACACTTGGATTTCACAATTGATGGGGGGCCATCCACCACAAGATACAAGTGTGAAATGATCTAAACAAAGGATATTTAAAAAACTGTGGGGGACCATTGCCCCTACCAGCCCCCCTCTAGTTCCGCCCCTGCAACTATCCTTAGGCATGATTGCAATTGAATCTAGTCATGTATTTATTTCCTCAATTTGTACATCAAGATCAAAGTCATCTTCAAAATGCACAATAGACATGCTTCTAATGGACCCTCACAACCTATGTGTGAAGCGAAATTATCAACGAAGTCATGTATATAGCTCACTTCTCGTAAGTCATCATCTATGTCATGGGGCTGCCTACTCACATTGAAAATATTAACTTGGACCGTCATGGCACCAAATGAAATTTACATGATTCCATTCCTATAATTAATTAGTGCATTCGAGGTTGTTAGGAATGGTCGACCCAAAATAACAGGAACTTTGGTTGCGGTCCCTTCTGGTGGGCTCGTGTCTAGAACTACAAAGTCCACATGAAAAAACATTCTCCTATTTTTATTAAAAGATCCTCCACTACCCCTTTTGGATACCTAACTGATGAATCAGCAATTGAATGTTCACATGAGTCCCTTTCAATTCCCCCAAACCTAGATCTTTGTATATGAAATATGGAAAAAGGTTCACACTAGAGCCCAAATCTAATAAGGCGTGCTCAATATGATGGTCCCCCATATGACACAAAATGGAAGGACATCCTAGGTCCTTATATTTGATTGGGTTTGGACAAGAAATGATAGAGCTAGCTTGCTGGGCCGAGAAAGCTTTATTGGGTACATTAGTAGCCCTCTTGAAGATACAAAGGTCCTTCAAAAATTTAGCATAGGCTGGGACTTGTTGAATCGCATCCAATAATGGGGTTTTGGTTTGGACTTGTTTGAAAACTTATAGCATTTTATCTATTGGTCATTGGTCTTTGTTGGGCCTAACTTCTGAGGGTACGGAGCTTTAGGTATGTAGGTCTTAGGAGGTTTATCAGTGGGTAATGGGCCTCCTATGATAGTACTGGGCTTCTTAATTGACTCTTTCTACTTTGGTTCAACTAATGGTTCATCCTTAATTTTTTCTAAGTTCACATCCATTTCCTTTGCTATCTCAGAATTTTCATCATCCTTTGGCATCTCTACTTTGTTATCGATCTATCTACTGGTCCTAAGGGTGATGATGGATTTGACATGTTTGTGGCCCTTCCCTTTATTACCATGAACAATTGGGCCTTTAGGGTTGGGTTCTGGTTGACTAGGGAAAATTCCATTCTCTCTTGTGCTTAGAGAATTAGTCAGTTGGTCCATTTGGTATTCTAATTTTCAAAGGTTTGAGTATAGACATTCAAAAGTTAAGTAGTGTCTACTGGAATTGAGCAGTACTTTAAAACAATTGGGCCATGGTCTGAGACATAAGTCTCATGGCCTCTTCCAAAGAGTCTACCCTCTAGGTCAATGGACTGGGCTAAAATTCAACATTTGAAAACCTGGTGGGGCATTGGTCTGAGATTGATTAGGATGAAATTGATTAGACTGAGATGGGCCACCCCAAGTTGGGCCTTTGATCCAAGAAAAATTTGGATTATCCCTCCAACTAGGATTGTACGTATTGGAGTATGGGAAATAGCTCTGACAATTACCAAAGCGAGTTTTTTGATAAAGCACATTAACTTCCTCAGTTGACTTGGCTTGACCTAAAGTTGTTAGGTCAACATCTCCATTTATGGCTGGACTATACCTTCATGCTTCCAAAGAATCTGCATTGGGCTTTTGGTTCATCTCTAAGGCTTTTAACCTCCTCATCAATGTGGCCAATTTGTTCTCTGCCTCAATTTTGGGTTCAACTTTGAATATTCCCCCTTCTTTCTGGATTGGTGGTTTTAGTGGGCTCCCTTTTGATTGGGGCCCAATGTAATGTATTTTCAATTGTTTCTTCTAAAAATGTCCGTGCGAAGTAATTATAAAGTGTCTCCCCCTCTTTTTGGTAAAACTCATTTATGGCCTACCTAATGAAGCAGTTTCTGTTTAGAATATATATTTTTATAAAATTCTTCAACGAACTTTGTCCATGTAGTAATGGATCCGACCTACAAGGTATAAAGGTAGGCTTTAGTTGTTTCCTTCAATGAAAATGGAAATAACCTAAGCTTTAGGGCATCCTCAGACAAATTATTTATTCTCATGGTCCCACAAATATCTTCGAATTCCCTAACATGTTGGTATGGATTTTCCTGGTCTAGCCCACAGAATACTAGAACTATTTGGATCATTCCAGATTTAAGTTCAAATGTAGCATTGGTTTGGGGCAGGGTGATGCTAGACGGTTGAGTTGTCCTAGTGGGGTACATGTAATCCTTTAAAGTAATGGGTGGGGCCACTTGGACAACCATTATGAAAATTTCTTCAAAAATTGAAGAACTCCCTACAATGATTAAGGCTAACTCAAGCTCAATCCTGATCAGTCTTCTATTCTTATGTTCCTACATTTTTTCTTTCTCAAGGCTGGATCGTATTCACTGGTTTAACCTAATCTATATGCAAAGTCCTATTGTGCTAATATGATGCATAAGCAGTCAATCAAAGACTAGGGCACACAGAAAATTCTAGTATGTTCCTAACTTCTAGTTGGCTCCTAATTGGTTTGAAGAATGCACTAAGGACTCCAATCCTATCTTATGAAGCCAAATTGAACAGGTGAGTCCCCAAGATGAGTGGTGAGGTCATTATGCTCTTGGAACGGTCCCACTTAAAAACCAAACTCCAAGAACTGATACTACCACCCTTTTTAGTGGGGACAGGACTTATTTAGACATCAACTTGACCAAAGAGCGTAACTGGTGCAACCTTTTGTTATCTTCTCCCTAAAATCCTAAGGTCCCGTTCCTACTTAATTTTAATTAAAGCTTGGTACCTATGTGAGATGTGGCTAAACCAAATAGGGTAAGGATCTGGTGATGAAATCCAGTAGTTATCTTGTTGGGGTCAATTGCCCTTAACTAAGTGTGTGTGTGTGTGTCCAATTACTTTGGTTTGTTAATCAAGCATTCACACTTTGCAAGAATTTAAAACAACAAAGCCCCAATTGCAAGTAAAAGATTCGTGGGGTAAAGTTTAGAAAGTCTTATGGTGGGTCCACACTAGATAATCCTTAAATTATGCAAGCTTAACCGGTATTTTTCGTGATTTTTTTATGCAAGCAATTTTTATTTTTAGCAATTTTGAGAGCAACTTGTTTTCTTAAGAGCGATTCCCATGATTTCTTTCTTTCTAGAGTCTGTCCAAACCTGGAATTGTACCTAAAGATTAAACACTAACGAGTTAGATCTAAATAAACTACCAAAAATAGCTAACAATTCTAAATAAAACTCCTAAACAAAAAAAAATCAACCTAATCTATATTTTAAGCCCCTAAATTAATGCAATTTGAATGAAAGATGCAATTCTAAAACTCCTAATGCAGTCCTAAGTTAAGTAGACACTTTGCTGTCTAGTGTAGAAAAAATTCTAAGTGTTAAAACGGTTGCACATGCCCGATTTGACAGATATGTACGACACACTTAGATTAGTGAAAACCTAAAAACAGTGGCTGAGATCTATCTCCAACATGCAAGAATCAAAGAAAAAAAACAGCCTAAAAATGATGAAAAATGAAGAAGTTATGCCAATGAAAAGTTGACCAATTAGGTCAGTTTTGCTGCTAAATGCAGAATCTACCAAACTGAATGGCAATGTTCACATCATTAAAACCCACCCTTACTTCCCGAAATTACTTTTGGCTGGGATTTTGTGGGTTCAACATTTATATATCAAAGTTTATTCCATAAAAAATTCAAATCGAAAGGAGTCCATTTGACTGGTTTTTAAATAGTTAACTTTTGGGAAAAAGCCAGGCCAAATATGTCAAAATAATAGTGTTGAAACTTGTCTTTTATGGACCCCACTTGTAATCAATCCGGAAATTAATTAAAAACCAGCAAACAAAACTTGAAAAATCAACAACCATGGATATCAAAAATCATAAAAACTAAATCTAATGAACGCTATGAATGCAACAAATCATGTAAATACGCTATGATATGCACTAATAATACTAACTAAGAGATATTTTCTTGATTGGCTCCTTGGCAACGGAGCCAAAAACTTGAGTACGTGATTCCAATCAACGCTAATAACCGCAAGTGCATGGGTGTCTACGAATAGACAACGGCAAGTACGGGTCGAACCCACAGAGAGCGAATCAAGAAGAAAAATCTAAAGGTGTCACAAGTAATTAATAATACATAAAACTAAAGTAAATAGATAATGAGATAATCAATAATGATAGCATAGATCGGCATTCCGAACCCAACAATCCAAAACAACATTTTTTCATGAAAACACATGTTCGTCAGTTTTTCTAGTTAAGATCTAGACCCAATCAAGGCATCCAAATCGGGATAATCTAACTTTAAAATCAATTTTTCTCAAAGAGATAATCTCTCTATAAAAATTAAGCAAAATACCTAAGACCTCCTTCCCTCTAACAAAGTACTAGAATTACTTAATCATTACCTATCAAGTCTAAGCATAGACCATAAAAGGAACATATTTCCAAACATGATCTATCAAAATCAAGCATAGATAATAAAAAGCTTATTCTAGCATTGAGAACTACAATACAAAAGGCACCAACTGGTATGAAGACATAAATAATTAGATCAACAAGCATTTTCATAAAGAAAAGAAAAGAAAAGTTAGGGACTACTTAACTTCATCTTGTAACCCCGATCGCTAAGTTAACCAGCCATTGCACGTAAGAAAAAGATGATTTTCATTGATAGCATTCTTAAGTAAAACTTCACCTCCTTCCTTAAAACTATGTTTTGCTTAGACAAGGCCCAAAAGTACCTTAAAAAGAATCGAAAAAGCGGAGAACTAGATTGTGTGTGTGTGTGTGTGTGTGTGTGTGTGTGTGTTGGGGGTGGGGGGTGGGGGGTGGGGTTGAGAAAAGAGGAGGAAGTGGACGTCCAAGGCGCTAGGGGAGCATGGCTTGGACATCCGAGGCCCTAGGGGAGCTTGGCTTGGTGTTCGAGGCCTTAGGGTCCTTTTATACTTTTTTTTTTCTTCCATTTGGCTTGGAGTTCTTTTGGGAATGGAACTCTATATCTGGCTTAACTTGCACTCCAAGCAATTGTAATTTGAATTGGAATTGATTTGATATTCTTTCTTTATCTTGAACAAAACTCTGAGCAGCAAGTCCCACTGAAGATCACTTGTTGCACAGTAGATAGGAAACCAATGGTGTGGATTGAGCAAAGGAGGAGAAAGAGAGAATGATGTGAACGTCTAAGGGGAGTGGGCCCATGGTTGGACGCCCTCTTTTCCTTGGGCTCTTCTTGTATGAAATTTTTATTCCTCTTTCCTGAAAGTCAGGGATTCGAACCCTAGAGGGGGGGTGAATATGCTGAGCTTTGAATTAGTGGCCAATTATGCCAAATTTTAAACTTCTTTAAATTAATTAGTCACTAGTGATGATTATCTAACTTAATGCAGAAGCTAACAAAAATAATCACCACAAATTAAACACTATTACATAAAGATTTATAGTGGTTCGGTCTCAATGCTTACATCTACTACCGACTTGTGAATCTACACCCCACCAGATTTCCACTATCTAAGCTTTTCAATATGCAAAGCAATAACCTTTACAATATGCTTTTTAAGGCTAAGAAATAATCTTACAATATGCTTTTCAATGCTAAGCAATAACCTATTGGGCTTTATGGTTCACCCCTAACCTTCTCACTTATGCTTTTCTAAGGCTAAGCAATGACCTATAACCCTAAGATTGGTTGTCTCTAGGAAGTGTCTACAACACAACACTTGATGACATACAAATTAAAGCTTAATTACAATGCCTTTTAATTAGGCGAATATGAAAGTGTAAATCTAACTCACACAACACTCTATGTAATACAAAGATGAATGCTCAAAGTATTTGTGTGAATAATTCGATCAAGTTTTAAAATGATAGCTCAATGAATGCAAGCTTAAGACTTTTGAAAGTCTAAAACAAAAATATTTTGATTGAAGTGAAAATGCTTAATCACATGTTTTTTTAAGTAAACAACTTGTAAAGATATTACTTAATGAGTTATGCCAGTTGTATTGAAATACCAAATCTAAAACATGTGATGCATGAGCATAGTTGTTTTCAAAACAAATTAGTTTGCGTATGTGTTCATCGACTGAAAAAAACTAGCTAGAGATTCAACCAAGCGTGAGATTCATGCTACGAGAGAAATCAAAGTTTTAACAAAACTTGAAAGTATTATGATATGTAAGTTAAAACAAACTTGGTTTGAATCTAAATGAAGAATCTAAAACAACAAGATAATTCAAAGTGAAATACATGTAATGGATTTAACAATTCATAGTTAGCATGCTAAAATTAATTTACCAATAATTTAAACAAAGCATGTAACATCAGATGTAGAAAAATAAAGCTTACTTAGAGATTTAACTCAATGAATCCAAGCTTTAACTTTCTAAAACCACTAGCCTTCGTCCATTTCCCTTTCTTTGGACTTAATTCCCTCGAAGAGTGCCTTAAAGTTGGTTCAAATCCCAAGGAAGATCTCAATTTATTGTAAAAATAAGGCTCCAACGGCTCTCTAACAGCTAGTTGTTCGGTTGGCCGAATTCCCAACAGTCACAACATTTTGAATTTGCTGCGCAGAGCATTACACATTCAACTGGCCGAATGGGTTTGTTCGGTTGGCCGAAGAGGTGGCCAAACACCCTATGGGAAAGACATGCTCCACGGAATGGGTGGTCGAAAGGTGGCCGAACAGCCTTCAGCTGGCCGGATTCTGGGGGGGTTCTAAGGCCTAAAATGCCTTATTTTTCACCACTAAAGAACGTCTTCAAACAAGCTAAAAGGCAAGGGTTTTTAGGGCTCTAAGGAAATGGTTCAGGATCCCAATTATCTGTACTTGGTTTGCACATCTCGACTTGCAAACTCAATGCTTCGGGCCTTTCAAAAGCTTGACACTACTCTTGAATTTGATCTTCCTTGTAGTAGTTGGAGAGACAATGTCTTCGGGACTCTTTGGCACATAATTGATAATACAAAAACAATGCTCATGAAAATATGGCACTAACATTACCTTTTTACACTTGATCTCCTTATCCTTCTTGCCTTCTATCTTCTCTTGCTGACTCATCACAAATCTACTTGGATAGCACTTCCTAGTCCAAACCATCAGGATTTCCTCTGGAATATTTTTTTTCCTTGATTTGGAACTCTAATCTTGTTTATAGAGAGACAAGCTTTGGCTGCTTGGACACTTAGAGAGAGAGAGAGAGAGAGAGAAAAGAGTTATGGGCCAACGGAACCCACCTTTGGCATGCCTAGGGAAGCACGCTCAAGGGTGTGGTTCCCTTTAAATTTTTTCTCTTTTTAACTTCTTTTCTTTTTTCCAATGTCCCTCTTTCATGTGGGTTCTCATTGCTTTGACAAAGCCAACACAATAAAACAACCAAATTACAAGTAATGAAATAATTAGTAGTGAGATGCATGGGCCCTATCTAATGCAAGATGAGCTAATGCAATGGGGGCACGGTGCTTTAGATCTAATTGGCGGGACCCAGAGGTGATGTAATATACTAATCTCATAAATTCATGAAGAATTAAGGGTTTTTAGCTAATTCTACCTATAAATCCACATTTATGCTCAAATGCATGAAATCATGGGATTAAAATGAAATTGTTCATAATTAAGTCTAAAAATGCACATGAAATGATGGTTTTTTAATCCAATTTTGTAGGCTCATCAATTACAATAGATATAGTTATATGTATCTGATTAAATACAAACATGAAGCCTTAAGAATGTTTCAAATTTGTTTCTAACGTCCAATATCAAAAGGGTAAGAAAATAAAACGGATTAGATCCGATAACGAGGGTGAATACACCTCAGAACTATAAAAAGAATAGTGTGCACATAGAGAATCATTCATAAATATTCAAATCCATATACCCCACAAAAAATGGAGTGGCTGATAGGAGAAATAGGACTTTAATGGATATGGTAAGGTCAATATTTAGCCACGCAAGACTTCCGCTATCTTTGTGGGGACAAGTATTGAATATGGTACAATAAATTATAAATAGAGTACCCTCTAAGGGCTTGCCCAAAGACTCTGTATGAATTATGGATTGGTGCCAAACCGAGACTAGAACATGTGAGAACATGGGCCTGCCCTATACACGTAATGTTTTGGCTGCAAGAAAGATATAAAATGTAAATGAAAATGAAGGAAATGTTTTCTTTCATCGTTTGCCCATTACATTCTAAAGAATACCGTGTATGATGCCGAGATGTGTTTTTTCCTTGAGGATCTGACGGTTAGTCCCAAAGTTGAACTACAATGTATGAAATTGTATAAAATTTGTAAGGGTAAGGGCGTGCAAGTGGGGTTTCTAATGATGAGGACGTTGGGCATAGAATTTCGAGCCATGGCCCACTTTGAGGTGATTGAGACCAGATGGGCCAATTGGAGAACTAGTTTGGGTGAGGAAACAATCGACATATCTAGATGATTATTGCGATTTATTAGAAACAATAGAAGATTTGGATCCAACTTCCTACTCTCAAGCGGTCAAAGTCTAGGATACGCGGAATTGGCTGGAGGGTATGAGAGAGCAAGTAGAATCAATTGAAAAGAACCAAGTATGGCAGTTGATTGATCTACCAAAAGATCGAAAAGCCATTGGATGCAAATGAGTTCTTAAAAAGAAACTTAAGTCGAACGGATCCTTGGATAAATATAAAAATGGTTCATAGCTAAGGGATTTATACAAGTAGAAGAAATTGGTTACGATGATATGTTTTCTAGTCATAAGATTCGAATTCACATGAACCTTAACAACATTGGTAACATGTCATGACCTTGAATTGCTCCAGATAGATATTAAAATAGTATTTTTGAGTGGTGAATTATAAGAAGAGATTTATATGAAACAATTCAAGGGATTTGTGATGTAAGGTCCTCAGGACAAAGTGCACAAACTTAATAGGGCATCGTATGGATTAAAATAGGTCTCGAGATAATGGTATAGAAAGTTTTACTAGGTGATATGTGAGATAAGATTTGTCCCCAATAGTACAGACACATGTTTTTATATGAAGCACAGTGGGAGCAGCCATTATATGTGGATGACATTTTGATTGCTGTGATGAATTGGAAGACGTAAATGAAATCAAATAGTGCCTTAAAGTTAAGATTCAAGAGTGAGGTAGAGTATGTCCTTGGCATTGAAATAATCCATTTTTGTCCAAGTAGGTGACAATCTGAATAGGCTATTGACTTTATCCTAGAGACCTTATCTGGAAACTGTGCTAAAGTGGTTTGACATGACTATATGCAAACCCAACTACACTCTTATCTACAAAAGCACAAAATTATCAAGTGATCAGAGATTCACAAACAAACAAGATAAGAACGTGATGAGAATAAAACTTCACGCTCAAATTGTGGCCAGCATCGTGTATGCGATGCTATGTAGGAGACTAGACCTACCATTCACCGTTGGTCTTGTAACCAAAGTCCTAAGTTACCCAGATTATAGCATTGGTCTTCTTTTAAAAGGACTCTATAGCACATCAAAGGGACTGTGAATCTTCACTTACGTTATCAAGGTGAAGTCCTAGAACTATGCGGCTACTCAAATGCAGATTGGCCAGTGATTTAGACTAGAGAAAGTCGATGACAAGCTATGTATTTATCCTCTGAGGGGGTACAATTTCTTGGCGTAGCAAGAAACAATCCTCTATGGTTATGTCAAAAGCGAAAGCAAAGTATATAGCCTGCAATGCAGCATTCTAGAAGGTTCTTTTGGTTGAGACTTTTCCTAGGTAATTTGGAAGTAATAAGAGAAAACGAGCATGTTCCGATGAGCATAGAAAATACGATAGCCATCTCTATGGTGAATGACCAAAAGTTTAACATCCAATCAAGTCATGTTAAGACAAACTACTACTTTATTATAGAGAAGGAAGAAAATAAAGATATAGAAATTTTCTATACGCCTTTATAAGGATTGATGGCTAATGGTCTCACCAAGCCGTTGCTTGCAAAGGTATTTGCAAGGCATGTATTGCGCATAGAACCGACAAAATTTTGATGTGTGTGGCATTTGTGCCAATTGGAAAATTGTAGGAAGTTGTGTGTGACCCGCATGCCACGTGTCGCACATCAAATCAAGCATGGCATAGGCCAGCAGAGAATACAATCTCACTTAGAGTAAGCCTTGGTATGTTCCTACAAATAAACTACTAATAGGATTAGTGGATATGAGTTTCATGGTGAAGAAGTCTCCAATGCGTATGACTCTTTGGTACTTCTCTATATAAGGATAAATGAGTCCTGTATTTGGATGATTATCCATTTCTATATATAAGACAAGAGGCGAGGACATCCGCAAAGCTTGCCAATCACTGGAACAAACTTAGATCTCCAGCCACATGTAAGAGTCTCCGCATCCAAATCCATTAGCGACAACTTTGAGGGGCCCACTTCTGGGTCCCTTTTTGATATGCCATCCGTCTCCAAAAAAGAATGAATAAATCAATAATGAAAAAGGAAAGAAAAAAGAAAGAAAATGACATAATTAGATCTCTCATTGTATGGTAGGGGACTTATTTGGAGCTCAATACAGACCAACTAACTCTATCACTACAAATGAAATCAAGGTGTTTCTATTATTTAGCATGGCTGATATCTCATTCATAATATTCTATTGAATCTCAACATGTGCCTTACCTCTCCTAATTTAAACTCAGCATAGCCCTCTTGGGAACGGACTAGTTATAGGATATTCTTTTGATGCCGATAAAGTTGTTCAAATCCAAGCCATAAGACAACATCGTATGGGTCCTAAACTTGCACGATCAAGCCAAAGGCTTCCATTGACTCTTTTGATGCCCACAAAGTTTTCCTAATCCTAGCCATACGACAACATTATATGGGTGCCAAACTTGCATATCAAACTAAGGGCCTCTTGTGCCTTTTCTTGGCTAACTCCTTTCAATAAGGCTAATCCCCTTTTTTTTTAACTGCTAGTCCACCACGCTCTATCTGCCTCTTTGCCCTCGCCAAGCTTACAGTTATTTTGTGTCTATCCCTCTAAGCCATTGATAATAAGTGTGCAAGACATGAGTCTGTGAGTCAAAGTACTCGGGTTCAAGTCCTTATACAGGAAAAAAAGAAAAAGGAAAAAGGGACTATTCTTTTGTTTCCTTTTGTTTACTAAGTGCCCGTGCTTTGGGCTATAATGGTGCAGGAATGCAAGTATCGGTGTGGGTTGTATGTGCCTTGTTTCCTAGTTGAAATCATTTTAGAAAATGTTTCAACAATAAAAAAATGACATAATTAGCGAAAGGTCCCTTATAGAGGTCTTGTAAGGCCTCCAGTCCATCAACTTTTCCTCTAAGGCTTGTAGTCCATACAGCTGGACATATTTTGGCGAGAGGTCCCTAGATACAATTTTCATGACTGATTTGCCATTTTCAATTATTTAGGCATAAATTTTGAATTCTAAAATTTCAAATCTTCCATTCTCCCTCTCTCTCAATCTTTCAATCTACATTACCCAAAAGATCACTTCTCCGCTCTGTTTACGATTTCTGTAAGCTCTGTTTTTGGTTTCTGCAACACGACGAGCAGCAGCATGCAGCGTCTATGACGCTTGTTCGGCGGCGGCGGCAACATTGAGGATCAGGTCCTCTTTCGCGGCAGCGCATGGAGTCTGGGAACTCTGATCTAGGGCGGCAACAAGCATCGAAATCCCTGTTTGTTTCTGCACTTTGTAACCAAGCTCGATTTCCAAGCGTCCCTCCACTTGTAAAAACAAGACAAGATTTCTTTTTGTCTTTAGTTATGGACTCAGAGAAGCCAACAAAGAACTTGGTTTGAATCAAGGAAACAAACCACACCTTCTTCTGAAGCCCGGCGTCGTGACAGATTCTGTGCGCGAATATGGGGTTTTGCGACGTGATTGATGGTTCGAGGAAGTGGGTTTTTCTTGGGCAAATGGATCGGATGGGGATTTGGGGAAACGTGGTGTTTTGTTCTCTCCGATGGGTGGGAATGGTGGGAAGCTTGTTGGGATTTTGAGAACAACGGGACCCCGAAGCCAGGAAGAAGAGAGGGTTTTGGAGATGATGATGGGTTTGATTGGGTTCTAATGGGGTTTGGATCGATTGAGAAGGAAGAAGGCCCGCCGGTCTCGTTGTAGCTGCCGCTATAGTTTTTCGATCGTTGCCAAACGTCGTCAACGGTGCTACACCATCGCCAGAAAAGGAAGGCAGCAGCGCTGTTATATCGTTTTTTACAAATCTATATGAGTTTTTTATGAAATTTATCTGAGTTTTTGTGAAATTTATCTAAGTTTTTTTTTGTAAAGTTTATCTGAGTTTTAACAAATTTATATGAGTTTTTCATTTTTTGTCAAATTTAATTGAGTTATGCGCAAATTTATCTGAATTCTAAAACAAATTTTTCTGAGTTTTGGACAAATCCAGTGAGTTTTTGGCTAATTTATATGAGTTCTGAACAAATTTATCTGAGTTCTGGACAAATCTATCTGAGTTTGTGGTAAATTTATTTGAGTTTTTGAAAAATATAGCTGATTTTCTGACAGATTTATCTCCATTTGGAAAATTTTAACTGAGTTTTTGAACTAAATTCAGGTTGTTCTTTTCAAATTTATTTTCATTTTTTGAAATAAATTTAATTGAGTTTTGGCAAAAATACTTGAGTTTTTAGCAAATTTTTCTAAAATTTGGAAAATTGGCTTATCTTAGTTTTTGCAAATGTGTTTGCATTTTTTAATTTTATTTGCATCTTTTGAAATTAATTTTTGTCTTTTGAAATTTATTTGTATGTTTTTTAATTTTCTTTGGATCTTTTGAAATTTATTTGAGTCATTTGAAATTTATTTACATATTCTGAAATTTATTTGGATCTTTTAAAGCTCATTTGCATCTTTTAAAATTTATTTGGGTTCTTTTTAAATGTATTGTTTTTTTTTTAATTTATTGCATTTTTTAAACTTATTTGCGTTCTTTTGAAATTTATTTGCGTTTTTGAAATTTATTTGTATTTTTTAAAATTTATTTGAAGATCTTGTTAATATGATTCTATTAGTCGTGGCCAATTAAATGGTAGTTGAGCATTATTAATGGGATATCCCACTAATCATGGGATATAATTTAAAGAAATGGTAAATTAGATATTGTAGGTCTTCAAATTTGGAAAAAGGACCTAACACCGTATCAAAAAAGATTGTAGACCTAAGGCCATAAAGTTAATTGTTCAGGGACCCGCTGCCGAATGCCCCTAAAAAAAAGTTATTAACCATCATTTTTAATGCTTCTAAGGCCTATTATATGTAAATAAAATGACGTAATATTATACAAAGGTCTAGATGATAGAGATCAATACATTTTGTGATGACCCAATAAAATATTGGGACTCTTTTTCTTTTTCTTTTTTTTGGTTGGAAGATTGATATTTATTAAAAAAGAAGTAAAAGTAGGGAAATCATAATTGACAATAAATACTTCATCACCTATGCCTAAGCATGATTTTGCTAGATTGTGAGCTTGGCAATTGATAGTCCTGTTGATGACCACAAACATAGCTTTTGTAAAGGATTGTTTTCTTTCCTTGACTTTCTCCGGAGCAGGGCATAAATTTCCCAAGAAGACAGATTTTGAGGTTTTTTAATTGCATCAATGGCTACTTTGGAATCACTAAAAAAAGCCAACCTTTCTCCATCCACATTGAATTGCTAAGGCTACCCTCACTCCAAAAGTCCCTCACTCGGAAACCATTGAGCAATTCAAGCCGATAGGATTATGCAACTTTAGCTACAAAGTAATTGCCAAAATCATTTACTAATCACATGAGGGCCATTCTTGGAGCATTATAGACGATTAACAAAGTGCTTTTGTTCCAAAGAGACTCATTACAGACAATATTCTTCCAATACATGAGCTTATGCACCTTCTGAAAAGAAAGAAACAAGGGAAGGATGCTTACATGGCAATGAAATTGGACATGTACTGACTCAGGGCTAAACCCTTTACTTATCAAACAATACAACTTCATTTTCGACTGAGTTTTGAAACCATGAAAATGTGAGTGTCATTTGTAATACATTAGATGCCCGCTCCACCCAACTTCTAACCATACATGTAGAGTGGTAGAGCGGACCCCATGGCATGGATTGCGTAGTCTGAAAATGGAAGACAATAGATTGATCGAATATCCATACTCAAATATATTGAGTTTTTCAAAAGAAGGTTGAATAGAAACCAGTGAGCAACGTATGGATAGCCAATTAAACACGCGCAGCACCAACAAATCGAATGATGTTATCTACTTTTTCAAAAAGCAAGATTGGCCCTGAGATACAATACAAGTACTGAAGCATTTGTGTGGGATCTGTAATCCATAAAAAGTGTAGATGAGGAACGACTTAAATATTTTTAGCCATTCTTTTTCCTAGTATACGAAAGCACCTTTCTTCACACGTTCTTTAAATTATGCATCAATTGGCTGACTAGATTTACAGCATAGGTGATATCTATTATTCGAAAGGTCAGTCTACTACCGACTTAGACCCAAATTTGGATCCAAATCAATCACGCTTTTGGGAAAAACCCTCAAAATCAGATCAAGTTTGGGGTGCATCTTTTATGATCTCTGAAAGATTTTATCCGAACTTTAGATGCACTCATTGTTTTAAAGCTCAGATTTACTCATTCAGAGTACCAGTGAATTGACTCCACTCAATAGGTCACTATGTGGTACAAGTTAAACTAGTCAGATCATTGGCTTTTTGGCCATCCAGGTTGAAATTATGTTTACTCCAAGAGCATTTATTTAGGAGCTAGCTTATTGTTCATAAGCAATAATTGTCCTTTATTCCACTAGACAACCCATATCATTATTATCAATGCCACGCAGGTTGCACCATGATAAGAGGCTGTCGGTGTTGTTTTCTTTTCTTTTTCTTTTTTTTTTTTGTGATGACAAATAATAAATAAATAATATGAGACATTAGAGGAGTGCTATACAATAATCAATATTGGGTGGATCCCATTGAATTTACTATCAAAAGAAAAGTCCTATCATTTTTGCACTAGATGATCCACTTAATTACTAATTAAAGCTACTCTTAGTCATAGGGTCAATCATCTCTTATCTCTCTATTTCTTGCTTTTTATACATTATACCTTACAAAATGCCAAGCACTTTAGTTTACTTCATGTTGAATTTTGTATAAATTTCCAAATATCACAATTGTCACAACTCACAATATTTAAATATGTTGAAACACGCTCTTAAATATATTAAAACTTAAGATAACTAGATACAGATATAGGATATGGACATGCACAAAGGAATTGAAGACATCCTTACACTTTGAAAATTCCGTACACAGATACGAATACGACTATCCTAATTTGTATTTAGGACATTCTTGAATTAATAAAATTATAATTGTTTGCATTTTTTCTAAGCCTTTTTCTTATTTTAAAAAATAAGAAACTTAGAGAAGACTAAAAATAGGACATGCTAAACTTATAACCTAGAAATACTGGGTCAGTATTAAATATGAGTGTCATGTGATATGAATACATTGGACATATATAACCATCCAGGTATCATAGATTAGAACTTTGTTTACTAATTTATTATCCTTTACATCTAAAACTCTCAAAAAAAAAAAAAACTAGAAATCTCCTTTTTTTTACGTTGTACTGAATTCCTAGGATTAATCCATAATAAAGACCTTCTATCTAAGGAGTACAAAGGGGTAAATCGCAAAATCTATAGAGCAGAGATATAGATGAACCCTTTCTTAAAATTTGATTTATTAAGATAATAGCTAGCTAATCATTTTCTATAAAAGTAGACATCATTTAACTTCCTGTGCCACCAATATAAGGGCTGACATGTAAAGGTTTCGCCTTTGATAGATACACATTGCCCAAAACCATGTTCTAAAACCTCACCACATACTATGTTTTGTTTCAACATTATAGGGCGTTGGATTGTAGTTTTAAATAGTCGAGATTCCCAGGGTCTACATTATTGTGGGTTTGAATTTTTCTTCTATTTTCTGCATGATCCAAACGCAGTCCCGTGTCGAACTTGAACATGATTATCGTAGAAGGTGCCAATCTGAATCAATATATATATATATTTTTTTAAAAGCAGAGATGTACTTGTCTAAAATCTAAAGATACGATTTTATTCACAAGATTCTAAGTTTGAAAAGTTGGCATGACCTTCCTAATCTGGCCATATCTGCAACTAAGGACTCTTGTTCGTTCTTTGGAAAACATTCATATCTTGATATCTATGTGGGTTGATTCGATACATATAGTTCTCATATATAAAAGGATATGTGGGCAGATCTACTGACGGTGGGTTTTAATCATCAATAGTGATGAAATAAGAATATTTCCCAATCCAATAGTGAAAGAATAAATTCCTTCCCCTTTTGGAATTGGAATTAAACGTTTATGGGGCTGTGTATAGCTACGATCGGATCGGATCGGATCAAACAAAGCTGACCACACTTAAAAGAGGGCGTCCGTTTTTCCATTTTTTTTAATCTAGACACCACCTAAGATTAGGCAAATTTGTAAAAGAAACCCTTCCAAGCTACATCTGCATATCCACACACCTTCTTATAAAATATACAGATAGTGCGGTTATGGGTAGAGTCAGATTAGACCAAATGAGCTTGGCCGCAAGAGCCTAGATTTGGACTAAGTGGTTTGGCCCATGCTAAGTAAACACACCAAGCTAGGTAATCTGTTTTTCTTGACCTATATTTGTTAAACAAAATATTTATCAAAATTAAAATCTGACAAAAAGATACCAAGTAAAAGAAAGTGACCAAATGGTAAAAACTGTATGGATATACTTCTTTTTGAAAAAGACATCAAAGAAAGGTAATATTCCTATGCACCCGGTATACACGATCTTACCACATATACTGGCTACTGGGGCCTACATAGGGCCCCCTTAGATCATTGGATATGGAGGATGGAAAGATTCACTTATGAAGGACTTTATTATAAAAAATGAGATTAATCCCATGCATCTAACCAATTGATCCATTACCCATAAATTTAATGGTTTTAATTAAAGAGAAAAATTGACCATCGATCCAATGGTCTAGTCCATTAAGTTAGTGCAAACCTTGGAGTCCGTTTACTATCAAGGGAGTTTCGATGTGTGTGAATGGTCGGGATGAATCATAAGGTGGACCCGTCAAAAGTTCTAACCGTAAGAATGCACCGTAGAAACATTTCCCATCCAAGAACTTTAAAAATCATAGCTAAACTAATGCATTTTTTATTTCTAATATAGTGGGTCCCATGTAAACACATTAATGGGTTGGATCTACTGCATCCCATAGATGGATGGGCTTACTTTCATCTAAGAGGTCCACATGAAAGGGTTGGATGGGTATGCTTTCATCCAAGAGGTCCACATGAAAGGGCATTTAGGTTTGATCTACTGTCGCTCCAGTGGAATCTTTCACTCTAGAATCTTCGAGTCGACTCGACCCAGAGCTATTTCCAGTCAACGTTTCTGACCACCGCTCTAAAATCTGGACTACCTGCTCCTCGTTGCCTTTTCCACGATACGCCAGCAAGATGATTTCCCAACTTTCTCCGACAGTCTATGCGTCTGCCACACCACACTGCAGTCTCTGGCTAGCCAACTACCAATAAAAAAAGAACAACTTTCCAAGGTGGGGACAGGTGCATTTTGTTTTCTAATCTGAGAAGGGACAAAAGCAATCGGCCAAGAGTGCTTTCAACAGTACGTGGATTCTACATAATGCTAGTTCGCTACACCACTTTCAGCCTAACATACTATATTCTAACAGACAAGTTGTGATTAAAAGAGAGATGAGTTAGAAAGATTGAGATTAGGTATCCAAATCACTAATTTCAATGCTCCACTACTTATCTGTAACTACACTTGGGGATGGCAATGGGTCGGATTAAACGGGCGACTCGCCTGACCGGCTCAAATTAGGGGCAGATTTGATAATAGTTTTTTTTCAGCCTGGGTTTTGTGGATTCAAATCCATGCCAGGTTTGGATTTTGGCTGCCCAATCCTGCCCTAATTTTATGCTTAGTTTGGATATCTATTACTAAAACATCATCAACAGAGCACCTGTAGCTCTGCATGCAAATGGACATTAACAAAACCATGAGTTGAAGTCAAGGATTCAATTCATCCTAGATTCACTTAAATAAGATAATAATAACAATTTTAATATTTAAAAATTAATATTGGTAAACTTGACTCAACCAGGGTGGGAATCGGTCCAATGGGCCAGTCCAGGGATTACCCTGCCACGCTCTCATCGCTGACTACACTTAGTAAAGTGTAAATTGTTTGACGATGATAAGTTAAGACTGATAATATTAAAGTGGTCCATGATGGCTATAGGGATAGAGATGTCTTAAATTTCTCACATATTGGATGTATCTTTTGTTGCTTTGGATCAATCTCAACTGTATTTAGGATGAGTGTGTAATGTCGCAGAAGAGGAAATGTGAATTTTCTTTTATGCGAAAATGGGTTTTCCATGGACGGGGCGGACTTTGCTTTCCACACTTGCAAGAAGAAAAAAGCAATGGATCCTGCCATTTTTATAGAATGAATTGTGTTAATTACATTGAATAGAAGAACAAACTATGAAACGGGAAATTCCTTTATGCTTCCATGGAAAGTCCTTTGCCCAAACGCATCCTAGACCATACGAAAAATCAGAGCAGCCCTATTGTGCTATTTATTTGATCACAGGGCCCTATCAAAAGAAAGACACCTTACCATAATGGTATCTTTTGGCTGGCCATTGAAAATAACAGGTAAACCATAATTAAGTCCTTACCCCAAAAAAACAAAACAATGCAATTGTTTTTGTATTATCTTTTGACATGGAAAACTGACACATATACATCACATATAATCTTTTAGGTTGGACCTTCACATCTGAAACACCTTTATAGAAAATATAGAATCCATGGCCCCAACTGTTATGAGTCTGGGAACCAGACTTCAAAACCGTGGTTCCCACCAGCCCATGTGTTTCATGTAGTACCAGGATTCTCTGAGGCTAAGTCATACAGCACAGTTCGATAGTGTCTAAAAAGTGATTCAATCCACCCTCGAAAATAATTTTGTGACACTGTGAAAAATTAGTTGTTTTTTGTCACCTTCTCTTGTAAATTATGTGCTGAACGAAAGTATGAAATCTGAACTGCTGAAAGATGATCCCTTCATATATATTAACAATGGCCAAGTTTCAATTAGATAAATACTAGTTCCACCATAAAATTGATCACATGTTGATATATGCGTGATCAATTTGACGGTGGAGTCTTTGGTCCAGAGCTAATACATCAATCGCATAGTTGTTTTGAGCGATTTAGATTGTATAGTTGCGTCTGAGAAGGAATTACAAACTTAAAAATCTGAAGATGTTGTTAATTCTATTCTTATGTAAATTCTACTAAGGCCATGTTTGGGACCACTAGTCTATTTCTTAAAGACCATTCAGTATAGACCCATACAAAAAAGAGCTATAGAAAAAAGTAGCTAAAATAAAAGGAGGTGTTTGGTAATGCAAGAGTCTATGCTAAATAGACATTTTTATATTATTTTTTGAGAGTTTTTCCACTTATTTCTTTAGATTCACAAGGTATTAGGCCATGAAAATTGACCATATGGACGTGCTCAGCCTTCCAAAGAGATTTCACGGTTTGGATCTTGTGCTTGGGGCCCACATAATCCACAAAATTATACCTAGTAGCTCATTTTTTTTTTTTTTGCACATATCTAGAGATTAATGATGATCAAATGAGTAAAATTTGGTCTCATGGTCATGTTTGACATTGTGAACATTACTAACGGTTTAGATCTTATTTTACACCTCTAAATAATAATAAAAAATTAAAAGAGTTTACTGCTCATGGACAAATGCAATATTGAGCATAATACATCAATAGTTATTTTTATTTTGCACATATCTCGAGATTCACGAGGTCTTATTTGATCAAAATTGGTCACATAGCCATTTTCAGCCTCCCAAACATATCCAATGGTTTTGATCTTGCGTTTAGGGCCCACAAATCATAACAAATTATATCCAATGGCTCACAGTTTGTGGTACATATCTCGAGATGGATGATGATTCAACAGCTGAAATTTGGATATGTGGCCACGTTTGACCTTGTGAACATTTGCAACAGTTTAGATCTTGATTGAACCTCTCAGATTTGGAGAAAATTTGAAAAAAGGGACTGGACGTAATTATGCATAAAACACTGTAGCTCCTTTTCCCTCTATTTCTCAAGTACCTCATCAAAGGAGCTATGGAAAGTAGAGCCATTGCCTCTGCTTCTCTAAAATTGGTAAAGGCCGAAACATGGTGACCAATACTCTATTTTTTCAAACCTCTATCCATTTTAGAAAAATAGATAAATAGAGGAAAAAATTAGACCTTCTAAACATGCACTAACTCGTTGTGAATGCTATTAACAAACAAAGGGCTCTAATCCCTTTAAATAGACGGGTCTCAAGCATCCGACTAAGCTACCACCAGTATATTTTGATCTAGGAATTCTTTACAAAAAGTCCAATTCCCATCAAACCTCTTTTCATATCACAGATTAAGACTTAATTGGGAGACCAACTTGGTCTAAAAATACATGCTTAATTTGGCGTGAGTCCCGTGGCTGGGAGGCATCGGAATTCCTTACCAATTCAAACATAGTTGGTCAATTCAGTTGATTTTGGCCCATTTTGCACTGTGTGATCTCACCCAAAGGCAAGAAAAAAAAGAAAAATACCGTCGGCATTTGATAAAACACTAAATCTAGAGAGCTGACATGGGGATTGACAAATATATAAAAACAGGTAGACCCCCATATAAATCCCAATTGCAGGAAGAAAACAAGGCACAGGAGACAAAACCATCCACCGTCCATTGAGTCATACTCATCATAGGTGGAAAGAAAGAGACCCTTTAACCTTTCTTCCCTTCCCCAACCATTTACCATCATCCCATGGAAGTTGAGCGAAAACACGCGCTTGAACGTTGAAAAAAGAAGAGGGCTCTGCTTGGGGGGAGTAGTAGTTAGCCAATGCTTTTGAAGGTAACATACGTGACACTCGTTGATGTGGCTGACGGTGCAATTTAAGGTTCACAAGTCAAAATCAAGGGGTCCTTGAAAGAAAGTAGGATATTACTTGTCAACAACAGTGGGTCCCAGTGCTGTTGAAGAAGATTTTAAGTCTTGGTTTCGGGTGGATTTGTTTAGAAACCCTTCCCTTCAAATTTTACTATTTGGGGGGCCCTTGGTGAAGTATATTTACTTACAAAAACTTAAAACAGTTGGCATAAAAATATAAATAAACATATGCCTTTCTTTTGCATGGTCCTATCATTTGCAAAATATTTGAATAGATGAAAAACACATGTTATATATTGATGAAGATAATGTAAACTCTAGTGGATTCAAATTTGACAAAGGCTTGTAAAAGAGAAGAGCATTTATCTCGTTGAGTTAGACGGTGGTCCCAAGGTTTTGTCCAAGGGCAAGTTTGTTTGTACAAAATATATAAGAAACAATACATAGGAATTTGTACTAAAACAAATAATCTCTATCAAAAAATTATTAAAGATGTTCTTAGTGGTGAAGGACACAAGAAAACTATATAAACGAGACCTTAGGCTTTTTGAGGATTTGAATTAAAGGTCCGAAAAAAAAAATCTCAACCCAAAATGATTTTCTTTTTTTTTTTAATAAAAATGACTTTCGGCAGCACCACACAAATGTGCCCTAATTAATGGTCAATTTTGTAACAAAACCCTTCATTTTGGGAACACTCAAGCTATCTGCAGATGGGCCACACCTAAAAAAATGCAAGTAGAGTTCTTTACTTGTGATCTACAATAAAAGTATAGTGGCCTCACAATAAAAGTATAGTGGCCCCACCAAAAGAAGTAAGTAGAGTTCTTTACTTGCACAACAGAATGGAAACCGAATGGAAACCAAATTCAGAAGTATTCGATTCTTTACAAAAATGAAAAAAAAACCAGAAACCAACCGAATCACGAACTCAAAGGTGAGGAAGAAGGAACCACCCTACCATCCTCATAATCGCCGCCGCCTCCGCCATCATCAACAGCATCACGACCGTTGATCTGATCAAGCACTAGGACGAGGCCCATCGCGAAGGCCCCATCGAACCCGGGCTTGAGGCAGAGGCAGAACACATCCTTTCCCAGCACCACATTGGCCGGCGGCGCCACCTTCCTCTTGATCTCCGCCACCGTCTCTCTATCACTGCTGTACACGGTGCAGCAGCGGTTGGAGAAGGAACCCTCTATTTGGAACTCCTTCGGGCCATCTGGCCCTTTGTACACCTCTACAGTCACGCTCGACCGTCCGATGATGGAAGATCTTCGCACGCTGAAGATGGGTTTCTGACCGTCCATCTTCTCCCCCAGAAACCCTTCCCATCTTTGATGAAGACTCGGCCTCTGCACCCATCAAAGAGAAAAAAAAAAAAAAAAGAAAACGAAGATGTCAATGGGGGATGATGATTAATGGTGGGGATGATAAATTTACCTTTCTACGGACGGTTAGGATACCCTTTCCGGAAGCGTCCATGAGAACGAGTTGGTGGTGATTCCTTGCATCATGGTCATAGCATTCGACTCGGAAGACGAGTTCTCCTTCGGAATTGTAGACGCTGAAGCCGTCTCCTGTGAAGAAGAGAGATGTCTTGAGAACCGTCAACTGAGTCTCTTTCTCGTAGCAGAAGCACTCTTCGACAATTCCTCCCATGACTCACCAACCAGATCGACTCGGTATCACTCAAAATATCAACTCACCATAAGAGAGAGAGAGAGTGAGAGCAGAGAGAAGAGAGAGAGATTTGCTACATGAGAAGATAGATATAAATAGAGAGATTGGGGCAGAAATGGAAACGGCTCGAAGACTTTGGTATTTTTCTGCCAGCATGAAAGCAAGCAGAGGGCAACATGTGTATAAATCCAGGCCGTTTAAATATATATCACTATTGAATTGGGGGCCCAGTTGGTGATGATGGAGATTAAATGGCAATGAATGGACAATTGCAACCATCCAATTTATGCTTCCTTATTTCAAGATCTAAATCTAACAAGAGAGAGGGCCACCAAATCGATGGTGGTTGGATCTCCATTCCTAGCTCTCATATTTCAAATACCCACTTTTGTGGTGGGACCCACCTTGGAAATCCATGACATTATACGTTGGGCAGAATTAGAAGAAAGTTTGAGTTTCTTATGTTATTTTTGACCCATTGGTTAACCAGAGTCGGGCAGGTACAGGGTCCAGTCGGTGTGGGAGATTAATAAATTGAGTTTATATTTTTGTATTGAAGTATAAATATTTAAAATTTTTATAAATTAAGAGATTGCCTTAAGATAAGTAAAATGATCAATTCAGATTTGATGAGGAGTTTTCTCCTAAAGACGTTCTTGCAATTCAGATTTGGAGGTCCATGTTGTCACAATCAAAGCTGTCATAGAGATGCTCGAGCCCCACACCTTTATAATGGACGTATCACACAGTTTCATAGATAAAAAAAAAAAAAAAAACTTCATGCAATTCCACTTATCATCCACTTGAACCGTTCACACCGTCCAAATTTGCATCCACCAAAAGGACTAGGCCGTCGAATTGATGGTCAATATTTTTTAATATATAGATATTAAACTTTGAACTTGTTGATCAAGAGTTAGAGGCATGAAATTGATCCCATAACAAGAGGTCTTTCCATCCATGATATGTGGGGCCTAGGTAAGCTCCAGCAGCTGGTGTACATGGTAAGACCTTGCACACAGAATACTTCCTGTTTTTCTGTATGGTCATATTTGTGTTGCACTCATGAATAAATAAGGTAGTGATTGAAATGATCACAGACCTCCTTATTGAGAAGGTGCTCACTTGGGACAATAGCGGTGTGAAATTCTTTTACTGCCTTCTAGCTTTTAAGACTATTGTGGAATTGAAAATCTTAATTCGTACCACTCAAATTCTTTGTCGACATTTACTAATGTGAAAATGGAGTTTCCTAATAAACATTGTGTTGTGTTTTATATGTGTGAATTTTACATATATAAATCCCATTTTTGTATCCATGCATAAAAGGCATACAACCCCTTTATTGACTATAATTTGCAATTTGCTACTCCCGATCACCACTCATATAATTAGAAGCCTGCCCCAGTTGGAGTCCGTGTCATTCAACTGAACCATATCCCTCAATTGGAGGGCTCTCAATCTTAGAATTCAAAATGATAAATGTCTTATTTAAAGCAGATTAAACAGAAGGAGAGTAAAAGTCATAAGACAAAGACCAAGATGAGATCATTACTTTCTATGGATTTAATTTATTAGAGCGATGGTGCTTAATCATGTCCTACCAAATGAGAGATTTGGATAGACAATTGTACAATTTCACTTTAACCATTCATTAATTTTCTTATTGATAAATAGGCATTGTGTTAAGAACCTTAGAAATATTAAATATACTTGTTAAACAGACGGGCTCTGTAGGTAAAAATAAATGTTGGTATTTTTGGTAAAATAAAAAATGTTGATTTGATCCATGCAAAAGTAATTGAGTTTTAATCACGCTTGCTTTTGCCCATGATCTCAAGAATCCACTGGAAGCTAGCTTTACCCATGATCTCAAGAATCCACTGGAAGCGACTGAAAGTGATTGTTGTTGGGAAAACTAAAATTTGGTGCATTTATTGACAGAAGGCAATGGGCAACAGGGCTGGCTCGCTTGCTCTTTCTATAAAATGAAAGTCTTCACATATAACTGCATACTGTGGTTATGTCTAGCCGGTAGGGCTCACTTGGATGCATTATTATTATTAGCTGCAAAAATTAGATGGGAAAGTCTCTTTATAAACAGCAATCATTCCAAAAAGAACTACCCCTTAGATCCCACAAAGAGTAAATATTCAATTAGCATAAAGTTGAGCATGGTGCCATATGATGGGAGCCATATGATGGGAATCAGTGTGTGAAAGGAGCTACACTGATCATGGTGAGCTCAAGTGGGCCTTTAGAGCCCAATTATATGTGAAACCCAATCAAAGGAGAGAATTTTCTTCAATAAAAAATCACTAAAACTGTCCCTGACCATAGTTCAACTGGTTAGCTTGAGTTTGAGTCTCTAAAACATAAATATAAAAGAAGAAGAAGAAAAAACTGAAACCTAATAATGCCTAAGTATATGTTGACCACTTTTCCTTATGTATTTTTAATTAAATCACCTAAACGAGGACCAAGTACCCATATTTATAATAACATGTGGTTGATTGGTTGGGTTGGCAACATTGGATGTTACCTGAGTACCCAGGGATCAATCCCAGGTATGCCACTCTTGCCACATTTGTTGGCTTCTTCTTCTCACTTGTGTGGACTCCTCTTTCCACATATGTTGGCTACCTTGTGTCCCAACCCCCATGGATGGGGTACCCAAAAAAAGTACCCGTATTTATTTCCAAAAGGATGTTGAAGGGCTGGGCTTGTTTTAAGAAAAAAGAAGATTCTCTGTTAGTTGGGTTTACCCAAAATGCATGACAATAGAAAGGTTTGGACATTGAAGAGAAAAATATGAGCTATAAAACTGAACAGGTGATCATAGCCTTCACTTTTGAGCTCTCAAAGTTATTAGCTATACACTCATGCAACTTTCTTTTTATAATAAAATTCAATGGTGAATAACGTCTAGAACAAAGTTAAATTAGGCTCAATGCCAATCTAAGGGGTTAATTAAAACTCTGAAAGAGGTGCCGAAAAAGTGGGTTAAAAAACTCCTTATATTGGGGTTCTCGTCGACGTAACTGGCTATAATAATAAAAAAAAAAATGGTGGGAGAATAATAAAATTGAGGGTGGGGGAGGGGTGGGTGGGTGGGTGGGTGTGTTATCTATTTGGAAGTGTAACTGATCCCAAGTCGGAAGCTCTTAGAAAGCCGTCATCTACAGTATCCAATCCTAACCTGATGGTTAAACACCTTTTGAACTCCAGTAAGTGGTGGGATATTGAAAGGATTAAGAACATGTTACGAAGCAAAGGTTTTATATCCTGTTGCCCTCTCAAGAAGAGACGAGAATTTGGTCCCACTCCAACAGTGGGGCTACCAGGTGGCAAGTTTTACTCTCTCAAATCAATGCCCAAAAATCTTTGTCAATTTAAATACAAACAATGCTTCAAACAAAATATATTTATCTTTATTTTCTTTTTAATAATACTAATAAAATACAAAAATTGGGAACTCCGACTAGTATTTGAGGCTTTCCACTTTACCCGATTTCATCCCCAAGTATCAATTTTCCTTTCTTCTCCATCCAAACCCTTCCCCCCGGGCACCAACATCTGGATCGTCATTTTTCCTTCAATTTAAATAGAAACAATGACTAAAACAAATTTACTTCTCAAGAAAATGCTTCAATAGAGGGGGACATTTCTCTAATGGTGTAGACAGGAGATGAGCATTTTCTATTCTCTTGCCTTAAGCTTGTTAAAAACTTATCTATTTATCATGCATTTTCTTTTTAATGCTAATAAAACACTTCAATTTTACTTGGGCAGTGCATTCAAGTCGATATTTGAATATGTCACCGCATGTCCTTCTTCTCCTTCTCATGCGTCTGTCGGCTCTAATCAAGAATAAGCTTTTCCTGGAATCTCAATCCCAAGTGAAATCAAATGATTGTTAGGTAAGGTAATAAAAATCTTACTCGAATAATCTTGTAATCTTGTCATAGTGAACAACACTGCATAATGCGTGTAGGCATACTCATTTTATAAAAAAGAAATTCTCTATCCTCATTTAAAAAATGAAATAGCAAATAGGAGATAAAAAATATATATTTTATTATGCGATAACAATAAATAGGAGATAAAAGGAAAAAAAAGGTTACTATGATTATTTTATTTAATAAACTCATGTTGATCAACGAGGAATGTTTTGTTGAGAAAGACATTTATACATATGGTAATCATGTTTCCTTCAATTTAAATATAAATAATGAGCGAAAGAAATTCACTTGTCAAGGAAATGCTTGGATTTAGGGGTGGAACACATATGGACATTTTTTGTAGGTGTAGATTGGAGATGGGCATTTCATGTTCTCTTACGGGCATTTTTGTCATACGTGGTTTTGAACCCGGGACGTGTTGGATCTGCTACCATCTTAAGTTGCTAAACAATACACCCAAAATGCCTAGGCGGTAAACTAACTACTTAACATCCAGGGATTGATCCTGAGTATGCCACTCTTCCCACATTTGTTGGCTTCTTCCCTGTTGGCTTCTTCCCACATGTGTTGGCTACCATGGGTCCTAGCCCTTTGGTGGGGTCCTAAAAAGAGTACTCATATTTATTTACAAAGGGACGTTAAAGAGTAGGGCTTGTTTTAAGAGAGAAAAACTCTCTGTTAGTTTCGTTGCCCAAATGCATGGCAATAGAAAGGTTTGGACATTGAAGAGAAAAATATGAGCTATAAAACTGATCAGGCGATCATAACCTTTCATTTTGAGCTCTCAAAGTTTATTAGCTATACACTCATGCATAGGGATGTAAATGGGTCCCTAATTCTTTGATTACTCGGAGGTTTCGACCAGTTAAAAACTGAGTCTGGGTCTAGGTCCTTGTCCTTATTTAAGCCCCGATAAGTAAATAGATCCGGGTCCAATTCCACCTTGTTTCAGACCAATGGACCCAAGACCCGACATGTTACCTAAGTTTTTGAAAATCTATCATAAAAACCATATTGTTTTAACATCATTCTCTACCTAAATCCGGAACCGGATCCAGACTTGTCCCGTATATGGTTCAGGTTCCGATTCCGAAACAGTTCCAAGTCCGGATCTAATTCTACCTTTTTCCTTAACAGTTTCAAGTTCACCATGGACCCAGACTGGAACTAACCCGTTTACAACCCTACTTATGGAATTTCTTTTTTCTTTTTTAAAATAAAATTCAATGGTAAATAATGTCTAGAATAGTGTGAAACTAGGCTTAGTGCCAATCTAAGGGTTTAATAAAAACTCTGAAAGATGTGCTCAAAAAGTGGCTTAAGAAATCCTTTATTGGGGTTCGTCCATGCAATTGGCTTTAATAATAATAAAATTGGGTGGATAATAGGTAGCAGGAAAAAAATATCTATTTGGAAGTGTAACTAATCCTAAGTGGGACGATCTTAGAAAGCCATTGTCTACAGTAGCAAATCCTAACCTGATGGTTAAAGACCCTATGAACTCTAATAAGTGGTGGGATATTGAAAAGATTACGAACATGTTATGAAACAAAGAGATTTTGATGATATTCTTATGGTTTATATCCCGTTGCCCTCTCAGGAAGATAAAAGAATTTGGTCCCACTCCAAGAGTGAGGTTATTTATTTTTTTTTTTATCGGTAAGTTAGGGAATGCATTAGATAAAAAAGAATACATAGTAGAAAAGAAATAAGACCAAACATAGTGTTCCGGTATAAGAGTTCCACACCGGACACCCACCACACATACATTACAAAAGCATTCAAATTACATGAACGGTGAACCCCCTGTTTAGCTAAACAATCTACAAAACCATCTGCAGACCTACTAAATTGGCTTTTATTTTGTTGAATAATGCTAACCCTAATCCTCATGTGTCTTCTAGTCCATGGACAGACCTAGGTACAACCAGCGGGCGCTGTCACACCCGTTAAACCATGACATGCTTTAAAAAATCTAATAAAGATTGTGGCTCTATTGTTGTGCAATCAATGGTTTTGTTGTTGAATCTTTGGAGTATGTAATTACGTAAAAAGACCGAAAAGACAAAATGGAAAATCCTTACTTCGGGTTTTTGGTTGGTGCACTGGTAGAGAGAAGAGAGAAGTCGTCTCTAAACTTCTTGGCTCTATCGAAATGTACGAAATTCAAGCCAAGATGGAGATTGTTGGGTTATGTCTTGTATTGCTGGTTCAACATGTAAAAGTGTTGAAGAATGAAAGCTGCACCCATCGGTGTAGGGATATACCAATCAATGAGATACAGGAAGACATTGTCGGTTATCTCCTTGTGTCCTAGTGGCTTGAGTTCTATGGAATTCAAGCCAAAGTGGAGATTGTTGAGGTTTATGTCTTGTATTTTGGGTTTACTGGAGTGGTCCATTGTGTTTACCATGGACCGGGTTCAGGGTCAAGGGTGTTTTAGTCATTGTACCAGGGCTTTCTTGGAGGCCAAAAAAGCGAAATTTATATATACTATGTAATCAATGACCTAAAGTCAGAAGAGAGTCAAGATGTGAGTTGATGCTCTCTTTCTGTGGAAGTAAGCAGTTTTGCTGAACCACGTTAAACCCTCCAGTCTCTCTTGTGCAGCATGTTTGATCGACCGCAGGTTTTGCGCTTCCGCACGCATGTGTACAACATCTACCCTCAAAATCAATATGAAGATCCTTGGTTTGCCCCTCAAAACCAAACTACCTATTTAGGTTCGTACTCCTCAAACGAAAATCCTGTGTCCGCCACTTCTACTACCAGGCGGCAAGAATTTTTGAGACTTCCTTCATAGGAGAGAATTTGATTATTTTGTTGGAAATGTTTAAGATCGACCATTCCAGTAAGATCCTTGCTCAAAGCAAGATTTAGTAATTCTGATTTCTCATATTTTTTATAATGAAAAAGAGAGAGCCATGGAAGAAACCCTTTTTCGAAGCAAGTTTGCCCCATGAGCATGCTTCCCATTTTAGGCTCGTGTGTGGGTAAAATACCGTAATAACAAAATTAAGGGAGAACCACAGTAATAGCATTAGCTGTTTACCTCGATCTCGGTAAACACAGCTCAAGAGCTCGGCAGCTCGGTAAGGAGTGTCAGCTCAATATGTATCAGCTCGGCAACTCGGCGTAAGTGCCAGCTCAGCAAAGTACTAGCTCAACGAGACCCTTCCTGGTCTCGGTAAAGGCACTATAGGCTAGGAATGGGTCATCACTCTCCTATGAGAAGTACAGGCGTGCTCTGACAGATAAGCTGGCTCATTTATGGCGATAAGAAGTTGGCCTTATTATCCCATCACGTCAACTATCCTACAGCATGGAAGCTTCTGATGGGATGTGCCCTTTTTACCTGCTATTGGGTGTCAGGGTAAGGCCCGATAGGACCTTACCCCCACCTACCCCCACTCACAAAGAGAATGAACAAGGAATCATCGACAAATACACATGGGATTAGCCCCATGAAGGTACGCAAACATATAGCACGCAAACTCTTGCACTAGTTCCCTTCTCTTCTTCATTCTCCTCCTGCTTAGTTTCCAGAATTAACTCAGGCATCAGAGTGCCTTCAGCTGACTGCAGCCAGGGCCTCTGACCCAAGCTCATTTCCTTCCCTTTCAGGTTCCCAGCGTTCAGCCTTTCCCATTCATCAAGTTCTACTCCCTCCTAATTCAGTGGGTGACATTTTACCACCTACAGTTGGCGCCGTCTGTGGGAACGACTGAACAAAGTTTACTAACACTATGCCTCCAAAGACCAGAAATGGTGAAGGATCATCTAAGGCTCAGTCCCTACAACCTGTATTAGTACAGAATCTACCACCCCCACCACCTTGGCAGAGGATGTCCGGAGGAAGGTCCCCCACGGTCCAGTGAGGCTCATCATCGAGGGGGGTGACAGTACCCTCTCGTCGAGAAGTTCCTCCACTGGAACAGCCCCGCCAGAGCAAAGAGCATACCATACGAGGTGAAAAATCTATCGCCAAGCAGGGCGAGGCTTCGGTCTTGGCCAAGTTCCAGTCCTATCACCAAGCCAACCCCGACGATAACGAAGACCCTCTCCTGGACGATTTCAGGACTTAGAACCTTGTCATCCAGGAGCAAGATGAGCTCATCCGTCAACTCAAGCAGCAACTCCGAAAGAGGAGAAGGGCTCCAAGTCCACCTCCCAGACGCAACCGTGCTTCGGGTCCACAACCCAAGCAGGACCAGGCTCCTCCGTCGGTCGAACAGGACCTGAGGCACATACTCAATAAAAAGAGGCGTGATCGGATCGACGATGAAGGCTCCAGTAGCAGCCATCTGCACGAAGGCCCCAAGAAGCAGCGTCAAAAGCCGGAGGACGAGGACGAGTTGAAGCAGTGGCTTGACCGGCAGATCAAGCAGACCATTCGGCAGAATATGGAGACCGCTAGTATCGCCCGAGATCGGTACAGCACCTTCGAGGCTGACGATCTCGGTGCGTCTCCTTTCTCCCCGGAGATCAGAAAGTTCTCCCTCCTAGAAAAGTTCAGCGTCCCGATGTTCGTCCTTTACAATGGGACCTCGGACCCAGCAACACACCTCTGACACTTTATTCAGAGGATGTCGGTTTGGGGTGACGAGGACTTCTTGAACTGTCGAGTCTTTTCCTCAAGTTTGGGGGACCTCCCCCTGAGGTGGTTCTGCTCACTCCCTGAGGGCTCCATCTCGAGCTAGCGCCAGCTCCGGAACTCCTTCCTGGAGAAGTTCCAAGCCCACAGGATCATCCCAAAGACGGACGCCAACCTTATGGGCCTCAGGATGTGGGACAGTGAGAATGTCACCCAGTTCGCCAAGAGATTCTGGACGGTCTACAGCTAGATCGAGGGCGCTTCTAATGAAGTGGTTGCCAAATCCATCCAGCAGACCCTGCAGCCGGGCCTTGACCTGCGAACCGACATGGTACGATTCCCCATGGTCACAATGAAGTCTCTCATGGCCCGGGCGAACCAGTTCATTAGGGTGGAAGAAGACGATGCCCGAGGTCGGGAGAACTTTGGCCTCTACCAGGAGGACCGGCCATCGAAGAAGGACAAGAGATCCTCCAGGAGGGAGGAGTCGAACCAGCACGGAGCCCCATCCTCAGACCGCCACGACCGCCACCGGCCCCATCCTCAGACCGGCACAGGGCCTCGTCCACCTCGGTAGCGACCTAGGGGGGAGGCCGGAAATCCAAGCGCGAGGCCACCATCTACAAAGCTGTGAACACGGTCTTCAAGGAGCCAATCTACGAGCTCCTCAGCAAGATCAAGACGAAGCCCTTCTTCAGGTGGCCGCAGCCGATGAGAGGTGACCCATCGTCCCGGGACCAAAGCAAGTTCTGTGCATACCATAAGCAGAATAGGCACAGAACCGAGGACTGCAAGGCCTTCAAGGCCTACCTCGAGAATCTTGTAAAGGACGGGCCCCTGCAGGACCATGTCAAGGAGGAAGGCAGGGATAGCAGCCGACCTCGCCACCGAGATGATGACGGCCACGACAGCGAACCAGAGGGCATCATCAATGTCATTCACCTCGCCCCTCCGCCCAAGGGGAGCTCCCAGGCCCGTGCCGAGGACAGGAGGGCCTCCCACCAAAAGCAGGTGCTTACTGCTGAGTTGGTGCCTGCTGCGAAGAAAGCACTAACAGAGGGGCCCAAAATCTAGTTCTCAGATAAAGACCTAGATGGCGTCGAATTCTCCCACAATGACTCGCTAGTTCTCACCTTGAAGCTACAAAACTTCTTGGTTCAAAGAGTCTTGGTAGACCCCGGGAGTTCGTCAGAGATCCTGTACTACGATTGCTTCAAGAAGCTGAAACTCAAAGATGAGGATCTCCAGGCGACCCGTACCCCTCTCGTAGGCTTCAGCTCGAAGCTTGTATACCCCAAGGGTAGGATCTCCCTCAGAGTCCAAGTTGGAGGGGGCCTCCAAGCAGGCTGACTTCCTGGTAGTCGACATCCCGTCCCCATACAATGACATAATGGGGAGGACCTGGCTACACAGCATGGAAGCTGTGCCCTCCACCCGCCACCAGAAGCCGAAGTTTCCTCTGGAGAACCGGTCCGACGGGACAGAAGTGGTCACAGTTCGAGACGACCAGCACATGGCTAAGTAGTGCTTGATGGCCGTGCTGCCTGGTGAAGCCGAATCTTCACAAGTCCACATGGCCGAGCTGGACAAAGAAGCCAAGATCTGGGATGTTGGACGGACTCCAGCTCAAAAGAGCATAGAAGATCTAACCGAGGTCAGGCTCGATCTTGCCGACCCCGACAGATTTTTCCTGCTTGGCAGTCAGCTCCCCGAGCCCGAGAAGACCGAACTGCTTGACCTCCTGCTGAAGAACAAAGAGGTCTTCGCCTGGACTCCCTATGAGATGCCTGGCATCAACCCCGAAGTCATGTACCACAAGCTGAACATGGACCCCAAGCATAAACCCGTGATCCAGAAAGCACGCAGAACTGGGGTCCCAAAAACGAGGCCGTGATTGAGGAGGTCTAGAAGCTGCTCGAAGCAGAGGCGATCAAGGAGGTCCACTATCCAGAGTGGCTGGCCCACACCATGGTGGTCAAAAAGAAGAACAGGAAGTGGAGGCTCTGCATGGACTTCACCGACCTCAACAAAACCTGCCCCAAGGACAGCTTCCCTCTTCCAAAGATCGACCAGCTAATTTACGCCACTGCTGGACATGACCGCATGAGTTTCCTCGATGCCTACCGAGGCTACAATCAAATCCCACTGTTCGAGCCAAACCAGGAGAAGACAGCCTTCATCACACCCCAGGGCACCTATTCTTACAAAGTGATGCCCTTCGGGTTGAAGAATGCAGGGGCGACATATCAGCAGCTGGTCACCAAGATGTTCTAGGCGCAGTTCGGCAAGATGGTGGAAGTTTATATCGACAATATGGTTGTCAAGTCTAAAAGGTCACAGGACCACTTGTTCGACCTCAGTCAAATCTTTGATATCCTCCGACAGTTCCAGTTGAAGCTAAATACATCTTAATGTGCATTCGGTGTCAACTCCGGCAAATTCTTAGGGAGCCTGGTGACAAGGAGAGGGATTGAAGCAAACCCGGACCAAATCACGGCAATCCAGGAGCTGCAGAGTCCAACCTTGGCAAAGCAAGTCCAGAGGCTGACCGGCATGGCTGCTGCGCTCAACCGCTTCATCAGCCGAGCTTCCAACAAATGCAAACCTTTATTTCAGCTTCTGCGGAAGGGCTCCAAGTTCCAGTGGACGCCAGACTGCGACCAAGCCCTGCAGCAGCTCAAACGCTACCTCTCTTCACCACCGCTACTGTCGACTCCAACCCAAGGCGAAGCGTTGTACTTGTACCTGGCAGTCTCGGATCACGCAGTGAGCTCGGTACTCATCAGAGAGGAAAACGACCACCAGCGGCCTATTTATTACACGACCAAAACCCTTCGGGACGCCGAGACCCAGTATTTGCAACTGGAGAAACTTGCATTGGCGCTCGTCAGTGCCTCCCGCAAACTCTCCCACTACTTCCAAACATACATAATCGTGGTTGTTACAGAACATCCACTGAAGACTCTCTTCTGGAAGGCAGATTTCTCAAGCAGAATCTCCAAATGGGCCGTCAAATTGGGACAGTATGATATCAAGTATCAGCCTAGAACGACCATCAAAGCCCAGGTGTTGGCAGACTTCATCGTGGAATTCACCTCTCCGAGTTCAGCACCGACCATGTTCGACACCGAACTGAGGGGCAATAAGGACATGGGGATAGTCACCGAAATGGAACAAGAGCGGTCCTGAAAACAGTTCCTGGACTCAGCCTAGAAAATCTTCATCGACAGATCCTCAACATCCAAGAGGGCTGGCTCTGGCATAGTTTTCCAGTCTCCGGAGGGCCTTGTCATCGAGCAAGCTCTAACACTTGGCTTCAAGGCATCCAATAATGAAGCTAAGTACCAAGCGCTCATCGCCGGACTAAACAATGCCAAAATCCTAGAAGCTCGGCATCTGGTGATTTTCAGCGATTCTCAACTGGTGACGAGCCAGCTCAGCAGAGATTACTAAGCCCGTGATGACATGATGGCGGCCTATCTAGCTCATGTGAGGGAACTCCTCTTCCAGTTTGAAGGAGCCGAAGTCCAGCAGATCGGCAGAGAGTCCAATTCTCATGCTGATGCCCTTGCCAGCCTCGCCTCGGTCGTAGAGGCCGGTAATAAAAGAATTGTCGAAGTGGAGACAGTACAAGAGCCTAGCATTGAACTCCAGCAACCTCGGCAGCTCATGTGCGTCGATCTCGGTCCGAGCTGGATGGACCCAATCATCGCCTACCTAAGAGACAACGAGCTGCTCGAAGACAAAACAGAAGCTCACAAGGTAAGACTGAAAGCAACCCAGTTCTGGCTCTCCCCAGAAGGCAAACTCTACAGGAAAGCATACACCGGGCCCTATCTCTAGTGTGTTCATCCAAGCAAGGTCGAAGACTTCCTTTATGAGATTCATGAGGGGATCTGCAGCAGTCACATTGGAGGTCGGTCACTGGCTTATCAAGCTATCAGCCAAGGCTACTGGTGGCCGTACATGCAGAAGGACGCCTAGCTCTACGCCAGAGAGTGTGAAAAATGCCAGAAGTTCTCACACTCCCTTCACCAGCCAGCGCAGGATCTGAGCCCGCTCTCCAGTCCGTGGCCCTTCGTTCAGTGGGGCTTGGACATCGTGGGACCACTCCAACGAACTCCAGGGAACAAGAGTTGGCTGATAGTAGCCACCGATTATTTCACCAAGTGGATCGAAGCTGAGCCTCTATCCTCCATCACTGAGCATGACACGAAGAACTTCGTGTGGAAGAACATCATTACAAGATTTGGGATCCCACGAACTCTCATCTCGAACAACGGGACTTGGTTCGGTTCCAACTTCTTCAGGAACTTCTGCCAGGAGCACGGCATCCGAAATGTCTACTCCACCCCGGCATACCCGCAAAGCAACGGCCAGGCTGAGATCTCAAACAAAGTGATCCTCGACGGACTCAAGAAGAGACTCGGCCGAGCTAAAGGAAGGTGGGCAGAAGAACTTCCAAGTGTTCTATGGACATACAAGACGACTCCAAGGTGCTCTACCTCGGCTACACCCTTTTCCCTCGCCTACGGCATGGAAGCGGTCATCCCTCTTAAGGTCTGCCTCCCGACCTTGAGATCGGAACTCTGCGACCAAGGGCTAAATGATCTGAACCTGGCTCGAGAAACGGACTTCACCGAAGAATGAAGAGAAGCAACAGCTATTTGCCTTACCACCTATCAGCAGCAGTTGGCCAGGGACTATAACCAGAATGTCAAAGAAAGAAGGTTCGCAATGGGAGAGCTAGTCCTGAAGAAAACACTTTCCGGAGAAAGAAATCCAAATGAAGGCAAGTTGGCACCTAACTGGCATGGACCATTCAAAGTGCTCTTAGCTACTGGGCGATCCGCGTATAGACTTGAGGACATGGAGGGTAAAAAGCTACCACGGCCATGGAATGCGATGCACCTTAAAAAGTATTACTTCTAAAAAATGTATTCAAAGATTCAAACATCAATGAAAAAGCATTCTTTTACGGATCTGTCTCTATCAAGAAATGCTTCAAGTTATACAGCTCGTCAGCAGTGACAGCACCCTTGGGCTCGATGACAATATCAGCTGTCCTTAGCTCGATGACAGCACCAAAAACAGTTCGGCAGCAGTGCTAGCTTCTTTGGGCTCGGTGACAGCACCAGCCACGGCTCGATAACAGTACCAGCCGTCCTTAGCTCGGTGACAGCACCAGCTACAACTAGGCAGGAGTGTCAGCTTCCTTGGGCTCGGTGACAGCACCAGCCCCAGCTCGGTAACAGTGCCAGCTTCTTTAGACTCGGTGACAGTACCAGCCCCGGCTCGGTAACAGTACCAGTCGTCCTTAGCTCGGTGACAGCACCAACTACAGCTGGGCAAGAGTGCCAACTCCCTTGGGCTCGGTGACGGCACCAGCCCCGGCTCGGTAACAATGCCAGCTTCTTTGGGCTCAGTGACAGCACTAGCCCTGGCTCGGTACCAGTACCAGCCCTCCTTAGCTCAATGACAGCACCAGCTACAGCTGAGCATAAGTGCCAGCTCCCTTGAGCCCGGTGACGACACCAGCCCCAACTCGGTAACAATACTAGTCGTCCTTAGCTCGATGACAACACCAGTTACAGCTGGACGAGAGTGCCGGCTTCCTTGGGCTCTGTGACAGCACCAGCCCCGGCTCGGTAAGAGTACCAACCACCTTCAGCTCGGTGACAGTACCAGCTACATTGCTGCCGCAAGGCTAATCACACGGAGGTATACTTGGTTTGCAGGGCTAAGTACTCTACCCTGGCAAATAAAAAGGCTGAGAGTGTTCCCAAGGCATTAGTTTCGACGCCTGGAAACACTTTGGCTTGGAGACTCGAAGTGGGTTCCTTACGTCGAGTCAATAATCTGGCCAAGTCCATTCTCCTAGTGGCTATAAGTTACTGGGACTCCAGTTGCTGAACCGAGGTCAGTGAGTTTGATTCCAAGTATACAAGAAGTTCGGTTACCGAGACCAACTACTTAAGCAAAAGAAAATGAACATTCCATACAGCCATACAGACGTGAAAGAAACAATGAAGCCAAGATGCAAGACAAAGACTGTTCCATTGATAGAAGGTCTTTACATCAAAAACCAAGAAACAAAATACAATGGAAGAGAATAAAAATTCAAGGGGCGACAGCTTCCACGTTGCAGTTGATCCCCCGAGGAGCTCCAGCTTCGAGCAGGACAGGTTCGGGGTCGGTAGGAGCGGCTTCGGAGATAGGGTCGGCAGGAGCGACTTCGGAGATAGCTTGGCAGGCTTCAGGCACGGCGCTCACCGCTAGAGGAGCTTCAGAGGATGGGCCGGCCGAAGGCAGAAAGTGGAGCGACAGTGGAAGGGAAAGCAGAGCCCGGACTGGGAAACTGGAGAGGATTCCTGAAAGCAGGATCATCCTCAGGAACCCCGACCTTCGTCAGGGCGGCCTTCCATCCAAGTACCCAGGCTCGGTCTCGGATCCGCTGCAGCTGCGCTTTGTAATCCACAATCAGTTTCTGCATCTCCTCTTCCATAGCAGCGTCGAACTCGGCTGCACACTTTTCTTCGAGTTCGGCCTTCTGCTTCGCCAAAGCAGACTCGAGTTCGGCTGCTTTCTCCTCTATGGTAGTTTCCAACTCGGTCCTTGCCTGATTCCTCTGGGTGTCCAGCAGGGTATTAGCCCTATGTGTGGACTCCAAGTCCTCTTACAGCCGCTCCACCTCGGGCTGAGCCTTATCAAGGTCAATGGTAAGAGTGGCGCTCTAGATCGCCCCCCTCCTTCGCTTCCTCCCTCAGCTGCCCTAGCTCGACATGAGCTTGCTCGAGGTCAGCAACAAGACTGGCGTTCTTGCTCGCTGCCTCCTTCAGCAGCCCATCCTTAGCTTCCAAGGCTTTCTGCAGCTTCTCCTTCTCGGCCGCCCACTCGGCTGCCCTAGCCTCTGTTCTCTCCGACCTCTCCATGTCGACCTAGCATTTTTGGATCACCTGCTGAAGAAAGACAAGCGTCAGAAAATAGATACCGAAATCAAATACTTTGAAGGATTTGTGCCAGATATTTACAGCGACTGCCGACCGCATTGTTGAGACCAGCAGTGGTGCGTCATCCATCGTCTCCCACCTTTCCATGTCCGCAGGGAGGGCGCAAACTCGCCCCAGCGCGGCGACCACTAGGGGGTTAGTGCCCGCACGGTCCGTCACGGCCAACGGCCTCCCCAGCACATCCTCGATGTTTGGTCTCCATGAGACCTGCGGAAGGGACAGGGGTGCTTCTTCAGTGGGCGGCGGAGATGAAGGACAGGGCAGGACCTCGATCCTGGGCCTCTTCTCTGGCCTTCCCTCCGCGATCTCGGCAGAGCGCTCCCGACCTCCTGCCCTTGGAGAAAATCTGGGAGGTGAGTCGTCGATGACGATAACCGCCGGGGACAGTGGGCAGGGGGGATCCTGGCAGCAGCAGCAGCGACAGGGGTGACCTCAGCAGCAGCAGCAGCGGCAGGGGCGACGTTGGCAGCGGCAACGGTAGCAGGTGGTGGCGAAGCTGGAGCATCACCAGCGCTCTGGGGGGCATCCGAGGCCACGCCCCTGACACCGTCAAAGGCCACGGACTCCAGGTCCTCCACTACAAAATGCTGACGACACCGCCACAACATTCTATCTTCTCCTTCCGAACTTGAAGATACAACAGCTCTCCTCCGCTACGAAGAAGTCCCGGCCTTGACTGCGGCGGCCTTGGCAGGCTCCGAGTCGGAGTGTGACGTTGAAGCTGGTCACCGGACTTGACTAGACGCCCGGCGAGAATTGCAACTGTCACTTGCCCCGCGCTGGTGCCTTCTCCAAACAGCAGGGAATCTATCCCGGTCACCCTCCTCTGAGTATTGAAGAAGCGGTAGTGCGGCACGTACCCCAGCAGCGACCAAGCAGCTCGGGTGTTGTGCCCGCGATAGTTTCTCACCAGTTCGAGCTAGGTAGTATTTCTCGCCCAGCCATTTCTCTAGGCTAATTGTCTTCTCTGGCGAAAATCTGCACAACAAAACGAGACGTCAGTCCGGCAGGTTTTAAAACGGAAGAGGAAAAACCGAAAGATTTTGGCCTTTACTTGGAGGGGTCCCCATGCTATGAGGGATCCGGATTGATCTTCTTGTCTCCAATTCATTGAACTTCCACTCTCGTTTGACAAAAACTCGGTCATCTCCTGCGTACCGGTAAGAGTCTTCCAGCGCGGTGACAAAGCTGGCTCGACCGGATCTTATCCGGAGGTAGTAAGAGTACCCGTCCGAGGATTTGCAGAGGTCATACACGTCCTTGATGTCCGAGACACCCAGGTTGATCCCTAGGATACTATTCAGCTATACTACCCCCATGATAATTTTGAAGCCATTTGGCATCAGTTAACAGGGGCAGAGACGCCACTCCCAGAGACAATCCCTAAGGAGCGGATGAAGGGAGAACCGGACCCCCCCTTCTACAACGGTCACAAGCCAGAACGGCATCCAGCCGTCATGGACGACAAGGCCGTCGGTGGGGTCCTCGGGGTTGTTCAACCTAACGAATCCTATACTGAGTCCTAAAAACAACTATGGCGTGTGGGTCTTCTAGCATATATCTAAAGACTCCCATTTCTTCAAAACCCAGAAAAGAGAAAAGGGCAAAAAGGAAGCAAAGAAACCCTAAGAAGATGGGTGCGCAGACGAAGACGATGGCAACTTACTGGCGACAAGGTGCTCTTCGACAGTAAGAGGAAGAAGAAAAAGAAGACTTCAATGAGGTGCAGAAGAAGAAGATCCAGATGAAGAAGGCTCCCTGATTTATAAGGGTGAGAGGCGCCGTTTTGACTTCCGAGATCGCCTTTATAAGGCACCGTCTCGACTTCCGAAACCGCCTTTATGAGGTGTCGCCTCGACCAACCCTAATGTCCCTTCGAAACGATTGCGTGACAGCCAAAGAGGCGACACGTGGCACTAGCAACGCACTTCCTGAGGACTATTAAATACTTCGGGCAGATGAAGCGGCACATCTTAATAAGGACCGGACATCAGCGACCATCATCAGGATAAGGAGGAACTCCCTTTTCAAACCGAGAATCCACCGTCACAGTAATCTTTTTCTGCATTTCGGCAACCATCTTCAAGCTCGATAAAGGTACCAACTAGGCAGTATCACTTAGCTTCTGGCCTCCGCGAGTTGGAGAACTCTCAGTGGCCAAAAGCTAGGGGGCAATTGTGTAGGTAAAATACCGTAATAACAAGATTAAAGGAGAACCACGGCAATAGCATTAGCTGTTTACCTCGATCTCGGTAAACACAGCTAAAGAGCTCGGCAGCTCAGTAATGAGGGTCAGCTCAACATGTATCAGCTCAGCGTAAGTGTCAACTCAGCAAAGTGCTAGTTCAACGAGACCCTTCCTGGTCTCTGAAAAGGCACTGTAGGCTAAGAATGGGCCATCACTCTCCTATGAGAAGTACGGGCGTGCTCTGACAGATAGGATGGCTCATTTATGGCGATAAGAAGTTGGCTTTATCATCTCATCACGTCAATTGTCCTACAGCATGGAAGCTTCTGATGGGATGTGCCCTTTTTACCTGCCACTGGATGTCAGGGTAAGGCCCGATGGGGCCTTACCCCACCTACCTCTACTCACAAAGAGAATGAACGGGGAATCATCTACAAATACACATGGGATCAGCCCCATGAAGGTACGTAAACATATAGCACGTAAACTCTTGCACTAGTTCCCTTCTCTTCTCCATTCTTCTCTTGCTTAGTTTCCAAAACTAACTCAGGCATCGGAGTGCCTTTGGCTGACTGCAGCCAGGGCCTCTGACCCAAGGTCCTTTCCTTCCCTTTCAGGTCCCCGCGCGTTCGATCTTTCCCGTTCATCAAGTTCTACTCCCTCCTAATTTAGTGGGTGACATTTTTACCACCTACAGCTCGACTCATAAGTCATATTATAAATGTATTTAATATGTTGGATTGGTGGAATAGTTGGATGAATGAGTCTCATCCAAGCAAGCCATCCCTCTTTTTCAAACCCTACCTCCCAACCCTAAGTACTAGCCCAATAGTGGATGATTTGGAAGGTTAGAAATGAAACTTCTATCAAGGGGAACTTTGCGGGCCTAAGTTCTAGCCGCATGGTGGATGATTTGGAAGGCTAGAAATGAAACTGAAACTTCTATCGAGGGGAATTTATCAAGTCCTCTTTGAGCTATCTCATTGGTCAAAAGCATGTTGAGTTCCTCCAAACCATGGGAATTGAGGTTTCCTCCTAACAATGGGAATTGAGGTTTTCTCCCAAGCTGAACTTTTGGCCTCTGAGATTTGGGAGCAATTTTTGTGGGCCTGACGTCCCTTCGTGTTGAATCTGCCTTTGTTTTTTTGGAGTTTTTCTTAGTGGCAATATAATTGTTGCAGGTGTTCTCAATCTATCAAAGAAGCTGAAGGGCAGGCGGTCCTTTTTGCAATAAAATTTGCCAAAGCTCTTGGGTTTTCTAAGATTGTGCTTCTCCAAAAGGTTATTAATGCAATTAAGTGTCCATCCTTAACTGTGGACATTCAACATGTTGGTAGTTGTTTAGATTATTTTAAGACTAGCTAGTACAATCCTGGGCTTGCTCACTGGCTTGTTAAGTGTGGGCAATCTAGTGATAATGCCATATGGGTTGCTGTCTGTCTTTTTTTTTTTTTGGGGAATGATTAGTTAGGGTTGGCCTCCTGAATAAAATGCAAAATGATCCAACTACAGAAGAATCCATTCTGAACTCATTATCACCTTCTTCCCTCCAAAACGTATAAGTACAGCTATGGAATATTTGATGGATGGTGAAAGATGGGCCCCGTTGGTGGACCTCACAATTGGATATTGTTTCACATTTTTGGTGGGCCTCAAAATGTCTCGATCATTTGGGTGTTCCCGTCATGTAGCATCAGTAGGAAGCTGGGGCTCCTCTCTCATGTCATTTCATTGGATAGACCTCACCCAAAGTGATAGGTTCATTTCTGAAATAGGAGGGATATGGGCTGCGACCAGAGCTTATTCAAGCCCAGTGGATTTAGTTATTGGGACTGATACTAGGGCTAAATTTCAGCTCATAGGTTTAAAGCTAAAGCACAGGCTCCAATGTTCACAAAACAGAACTAGTTCTCACTTGAATATTTTTCATATATATATACACACACACAACACACACACATCCAATGCCAACAATTTAAATGTGAGGATCCCTACCTTATCTTTCATAGTAAGGTGAGAGATACTTTAAATGTGAGGGTCCCTACTTTATCTTTTATAGTAAGGTGAGAGATGCTCTCACAGGAGCATCTTCCATAGGCCATATCTATATATACCTCTTTTACTCCTGGGGCAGGCCTAAAGCATACTAATGCAAAAGGCCCATCCATGTAACTATATAAAAAGAAATGAGACCTAGCACCAACCTTGGCCTACAAACACAACCTGAATCCAACCCAATGTGCGGTAGGCCTGTGTCTGGCCCGAGATAATATGGCTAATGAACATCATTATTGAGTTAGTGTAAATTTTTTTTAAATGTGGCACCAAAAAATGGCTTTCTAAGTGGACCTTTGGACAACATCTTTATAACAAATAGGCGCTTTTTAAGCATTTTATGAAAAGATAAAGATCTTTTTAGAATAAAAATGTCTTCTTCCTCTTTTTTTAAGTACAGTACGCACTTCCAAAACCTTTATATTGAGCCCACTGCTCATGAATCTATCCTGCTCATATCACACAACTATGAGTAGATAGACACCATTAGATCCATTGAATTACATCATATGTCTACCCTATGACCAATCCAATAACAGCAGTTGCATTGCAGCTGCTGTGAGTTTTAGATGATTGCCCATTCATAAGAGACCATAATACGATGGGATATGAGGCAAAAAAGTTTTTTAAAAAAAATTACCGACTAGAGTGAAGCGATTTTAGTGATGTTATCTGGATTCAAACAATGAAATTAGAAAAACTGAGCTTAAGAATGAGTAACATCTCAAAATCCCTTGGATCTATCATGGAGGAGTTCATTGCAAAAGATTCTTCATAAAAAAAGAAAAAAGAGGTATAAAAATTCATAAAAGTCAGTTCAACGTCTTCAAAGAATAATAATTTTAAAAAAAAATGTCAAGGAGAAAACCCTAATCTTTGGTTGGTGCCTTCATGTTTTGTGTGGATCAACCCGACTTGGATACCTTTTGGTGCCGTACGAAGTGGACCATAACAATGAATGGATGACTTTAATCTAATGATCAACAAGCCATTTCAATAGCTGTGTACTGTCGGGTTTACATTTTGATACTCAGTTTGGTAGGATTTCACATCCACTGCGGGGCCCAATGGATGATCATTCTTATCAGCCAGGTAGAACCTTTTCTTTCTGGAAAGAAGAGCAGAGCATATCCGAACATATCATACATGCATGGGACCGACACAACTCTATCCCTCGATAAATTCACTAGAGGAGTCCTGGTTCAAGGAGTGGCAGTATATCCCTATTGAAAATTCAAGCAATTCAAAATTAATTTTTTCTCCGTATATGAGATATTTTAAAATTTTACTTCAATAAGAATTGGTCTCATAATAAGATTAGCCATACGATGAATAATGTCACTATTCATGATGTTGTGATCTAGGGCCTAGGAGAAGATCAAGCATACACAAGAAGATTAAAGATTTACGTGGTTCGACTTTTGACCTACGTCGACGGAAAAAACGGAAGAATTTCACTATGTAATCAGAAGAGGTGTACATCATAAAGGCTTTGAGCCTCTAATTATAATATCAGCCCCAAAACCCTGGTACTCCCCAAACAGACTACTTTTAATCACAATAGACCTATAATAGACCTACTTCTAATCACACTAGAATAAGCATGGTACCAGGACCCGGTCAACCGAGACCATTAACTTAATCACTCAATATCACAGCCTTCTATTAAGCCATACAAGTCAACAAATCACAACATTGACGAGCATTGAAGCTAATCCTCATAACAGAGAACACGTCTCACTGTCTCCACCTGCCCTTTAGAGCACTCAGGTACTGAACACACCAATTAAGTCCAAGCAATGCTTGAACTTGACTTTATCATATTTCATTATGAATGCACCAAATCAATTGTACTACTGTCCATAAGCTTAATTTGACCCGTTCAATGATTTATTCGAACTGCATACATGATCAGGAACCTGAAATTGCACTTCCCTTGCACTGGAAGTTCCTTTCTTTTCCTCAAAGAACAGCCTGCGTCCAATGACTTGATTTTCCTTATCAAGAGACTTCATCTCTTCATTCATAGTTGCTAGCTGTTGACTACTTTTCAGCCCTTTTATTAATTCAAAAGACTCAGTCGTCAATGCGTATACAGCCATATCATCACGGCTACTGTCTGATGTCAACACATACGTCATCATATCCTCGAAACCATATCAAATTGGCGGTTCCCTTTCTCTATGTGGTCTACATGTTTGCGGCATCTGCTGCTCTGTCTGCTGCGTCTGCTGATAAGTCCTTAAAATGCGTAATTTCATCATCATTTTAGAGTAATTAAGGACTTAATCATCAAATCATGTACCATTTTAATTAAAAAAAATCATGATTCTATGTTTGTGGGCATCAAAGTCTGAATTCGAATCAAAATTCATAGAAAAGTTGCATTTTCACATAAAATCATGAATTTCTTTATTTCTTGGCATTGAAAGTCACAAATTTCTCATAACTTTTTATTCACACAAAAAAAGATGTACATTCTCCGCACCATTGATTTAATTAAAGAAAATTTGATAAAATTGTGACATTTAATGCATCTATTTAGTGTGAATTGGGCCCGCATTTTGCATCATTCCTTTCATATATGAATAGATTATTCTTTGATCTTTGCTTTTATTTTTGTAGGGAATTTCAAAAATTAGGGCCCGCTAAAGAGTATTGATGAAGCAAATGTACCAGGGGACCCATTTACTTTTTGCATGAATTCCAAGGAAGGGTCGGTCATGATTGGTGGGGACTACTATGGACAAAATCCAATGGAGATTAATGAGGTGTCCTATCTACTCTCTTACACGTCAAGATGGATAGCCAAAATTCAAAACAAGATAAGAAATAAGAGAAAGAGAAGGAAAAAAAAAAGTGCAAAAGAGCATGGACGTCCAATGCATTGGACGTTCCATGTTGTCTACACCCAAGTGGGGCCCATCATGTGTTACAAGTGCAAATGAAAATATGAATTTCAGATTCGGCTCAAGATTTTTGAAAACTCAAAAGTTTGATTTTCAAAGAAAGGGAGTATGGACGTTCAAGCATGGTATAGTTCAAGATTGCATTCTTCCAAGTATGGCCCACTCCTTTATCCTGTTTAGAATGAAACTAAATTCAAATTTGAGGAGATCTTTTAAAGAGAGAGAGTGGGCCATGCTAAGAGATTTTTCCATCCATAAAGTGTTCTAAAAAAATGGAAAAGCAATTCAAGTTGGAAACTAATTCGAAGAGTCAAAGATTTTAGCACTAAGTTATTAAAGTTAACTTCAAGAAGATAGGCTTCAAGATTTGAAAGTTTTTTCAAGCCAAGATTTATCCAACCAAGCATCACACATTAAAGCTCCATTCCAAGTTTCACACGTCCCAGATGGGTGGGGACCACATGCATCCAAGCTTTGCAACAATTTTAAAAATCCAGATTTGAATTTATTCTTAGTCAAAGTGGGACCCTTGTCAAGAGAAGCAAGAAGATAGAAGAAGTTTAAATTAAGAAGGATTTGGGAGGCAAGCCAATCAAGAGGGCAATTCCAAAATTTGTAACCTAATCCTATCCTAATTTGGACGCTACACTACTACTCCTTCTCAAAATCAAAAACTTGCAAGCCAAGTCATCAAAAAAATATAAAAAGAGCTGCAAAGGGGCTGGACGTGCATACCATATCCCCCCATTCCCTTGGACGACCAGCAACAAAAATCTTCCCCTTTCTCCATCCTTCCATCACTACTTCATCCGAGGCCCTTCCTAAGGCTATCACCACTTAGATTTTGGCCCGTTGCCACGGAGATTTTCGTCACTTGAGGTGATTTTTAAGTTCTTGGCAGAAAATTATGCACAAAATTGGGACAATTCTGAAGGTATAGACCCCGAAAACAAATCAAATCAGGCCAAAGGAGGTGGGTTATGTGTATTAAAAGAAAATGATGATCTTTAATTGAAAATTTCCTATCTTACAAGAGAAGTTGAATCCTTAAACTTTGTGAAGAATAAGAAACCTACTATAGTTTGTAGCATCTGCGCTCGTGATAAACACATTTCTTTGAAGTATCCAACACTCCAAGAAGTGTTTCACGAGCAAGCAAATGCCACTAACACATACAACCGACAGTTCAACAATTCTTTGGGTAACATGTACAACCCTAATTGGAGGAATCACCCCAACTTTAGTTGGAAGAATCACCCAAATGCTACTTAGCCCAATTTTAACCAAATGTCAAATGAATTTGGGGGTACTTTTGGTACATATGCTCAAAACACACAGCAAATGGTACCCCCTACAATTCAAACGGCGCCTTAGGATGAATTTGTGGCTAAGTTTATGGTGAATCAAGAGTCCATCAGCAAGAAATATGATCGGAACTTTGAGAATTTACAGAACACCATGCAGAATCTCTGCAAATTGATTGAATCACAAAATAAAGGGGGCTTTTCCAGCCCAACCACAGCCCAATCCAAAAAGGCAATACGAGGTTCATCAAGGTGGTCCGTCAATTCAAAGGAGCAGGTTCAAGCTATTACTACTCTACGTAGTGGTAAAAAGATTGAAAGCATGATCTAGAAAAAGATAGACAACCTACATCCTTAGTTCAAAAAGGAAAAGAAAATTAAATCCCTCCTATCAAGGAGAAAAGCCCAACTTCTTTGGGATTCAAGCCCTTACCGCCTTTCACCCCAAAAGCATATCCCACCAAGATGCACTACACAGCCCTTGGTTATAACATATCGATTTTCACGTGAGCATAATCTGGACAACCGAAGATCCTCAAGTTAGAATAATCGGCTGGATAACCTGACCACATTTCTTCTGGTGTCTTGTAGCCAATTTTTGCGAGTAGAGACATATTTATCAAGTAGCCTGCAGCATTAACTGCCTCGGCCCAAAAGTCCTTGGACAATCCTATAGTAAACAACATACAACGAGCTCTTTCCAAGATCATTTTGTTCATCCTCTTTGCAGCCCCATTCTACTGCGGAGTTTCTGTAGTGGTGTAATGTCAAACTATGCAATGATCCTTGCAATAGTTCTCAAACTCTATCGATCTATACCCCTTGCCATTATCTGTCCTCAACTTCTTCACTTTCTTACCAGTCTGTTTCTCAATCATTTCCTTCCATCGCTTGAATGTAACAAAGGTTTGATCCTTCGTCTTCAGAGTATAAACATAAACTTTCCTTGAATAATCATCAATAAAAGTCAACATAAACCGGGACCCACCCTTGGAATAAACCTTAGAAGGACCCCGCACATCTGAATGAACATAATCAAGGGTACTTTTCGTGCGATAAATACATGTCTTGAAACTAACCCTTCGATGTTTTTCGAAGATGCATTTCTCACAAAAATCCAATTTGCATGTCTTCATGCCACATAACAAATTTGCTCGGTATCGTCAATCCATTCTCACTCATGTCACCCATGCGCAAGTGCTATAAACACGTTGAGACAGATTCATGGTCACCTAAGGAAGACACTGCAACTCCACCTACAACTATATTTCCAGACAAAATATACAAATTTTCAACTCTATTGCCTCTCATAAGAACCATAGCACCCTTCACAAACTTCATAACTCCACCTTCACCTGAGAACTTACAACTGTCGGAGTCCAAGGCACCAAGAGAAATAAGATTCTTTTTCAGATTAGGATCATGCCGAGCCTCGGCAAACATTCTTAGAATTCCATCTTGCATCTTGATTTTGACTGTTCCAATTCCAATTGTCTTATATGCAACATGGTTGCCTATCAAAACGCTACCACCGTTTATTTCTCTATAAGTGGTAAACCAGTCCCTATTGGGACACATGTGATATGAACAAGATGAATAAATAATCCATTAATCCTGACGATGAATACCATTTTCATTCACAGAATGTACGTTGTCGGAGTTATAATCCGATCTTCCATCTGCAATACTGACTGAATCATCAGATGAGCAATCTTCTATTTCTTTCCCTTTCATCTGCCTTTCCAGACAATTTTTTCTGATGTTCCCTTTCTTATGGCACTAATAACATACAATATTTTTTCTATTGAATCTAGACTTAGATCTACGTTTGCCCTTACTACTAGAGTTTTTTGTTCTTCCTCATATTACCAAATCCTCACTCGAACCATCATTTTCAGCCGCAACATTTTTCTTTAACTCTTTAGAGTTCAAGGCTACCTTTGTATCCTCTTTAGACAGAGTTTCTCTCCCATACATCATTGTATTAACAAAATGCTCATATAATGGTGGTAACGAACACAACAGCATAATAGCTTGATCCTCATCATCAATTTTAACATTGACATTTTTAAGATCCATAATAGCTTTTGTGAAAGAATCAAGGTGGGTTGAAACAGACGTACCTTCCTTCATTTGTAAAGTGAACAACCGCTTTTTTAGATACAAGCGATTTGTGAGAGACCTCGTGATGTACAAGTTTTCCAACTTCTGTCATATGCCAACGGCAGCTTTCACCTGAGCAACCTTTCGCAGTATACCAATGCTAAAAAATAGCAAAATCTGACCATATGCCTTTTCCGGCAACTTATCCTTCTATTCATCTGACAATTTCTCAGGCAAAGCATTCTTTCCCTTCAAAGCTTTATGCAACCCATTTTGTACCAGAAAAGCATGCGTCTTTAAACGCTATAGACCAAAGTCGTTGTTTCCATTGAATTTCTCAATTTCAGATTTTGCAACAAGTCTACAAATCTTTTACTACATCTGCGTAGATTTGCTCGCGACAAGTCCATAGGTTCAAACAAAGCTCAGATTGGACTCTGGATTGTCAAGATATCGCGAAAACAAACTTCAGACATTGATCAGGCAAATCCATCCCTGACCATACGAAGTGTGACGTCAGTGTTGTACCAACGTCATTTTTGCTTTGCTTATGGGCTTTTAAAAATGGGTTAGGCCAACCTAAAATGGACTCGACCAGGAACCAAACCCAAAAAAGAAATTTGGGTTTTCTTCCTCTTCACGTTCTGGTTCTGCAACAAGAACCCTGAATACAAGGAGCTTCTCCTCTTTCGATCTTCTTCTTCTTCCACGGCAACGGCGACATCTGACCACCTCCTCCGGTGACCACCCTCTTCTGCGGTATCCTTTTCTGTTCGCGGTGGGCGAACTAGAAAGGAAATCCTGGCCTTTGTTTTCTTCTCTGAAAACAAACAGGGCCTCTCCTTTCTCTATCTTCTCTGGCAAGACAGCAGGCGAGGTGACAGCGAGGCCTTTCTTCCCAGGCGCTGGCAGGTATCCGAACAGAGCTCTGGCTGCCAAACAAGAAACGAGAAACTCTTCTTCTTCCTCCGATCACGAACGGAAATACACTGGTCTTCTTTAACCCCTCTTCCGGTCGAACCAGATGTAAACAGAACCTTGAGAACCCAGAAAACGCTGGTCTCCTCGGCACCGACTCAAATCCTTTGTTTCAACAGTGGCTGATCCAGAAAGAACCAAATGTTCTTTCTCTCTCCAAATCGATACAGACAATCTCTCCTTTTCTATTGCGCTCTGCAACTTCAGACATAAACAGAGAGACGCTACTTCTCTAGCCAACGCACGATCGAAACTAGCCTGATCTCTCTTCTTCTTATCCGATCAACCCTCTCAAATCCGATCTGCCGGATTTCTTCCGATCACGCAAACGCTTTAATACTAGTTTGTTATGATCTAGGGCTTAAAAGAGAAGATCAAGCACACACAAGAAGACAAAAGATTTGCATGGTTCGACTTTTAGCCTATGTCCACGGGTAAGACGGGAAAATTTCACTATGCAATCAGACGATGTGTACATCATAAAGGCTCTTAGCCTATGAGCCCCAAAACCATGGTACACTAAGAGCATGCTACATCTAATCACAATAAACCTATAACAAACCTACTTTTAATCACAGTAGAACAAGCATGGTACCAGGACCCAGTCAACCAAGACCATTTACTTAATCACTCAATATCACTGGCTTCTATTGAGCCATACAAGTCAACATATACATGATATGATCAATCTTCCAATAGAGTCAACTGTTATTAGAGTAAAGTTTAAAAATATCCCATTAATGACAAGAACGTTCATTTTGGGTGACTTGAATTTTCAATTAGTAGGCCTCACTATGGAGTTTCACTCCTCGAACTCAAGGATTTTCTAAGTTAGAGACTCAAAAGGCCCTAACTCAAAATTCAAATATTGAATTGAGACCCAGTCTTTCCCTTTCTCCCAACTTCCCAACTCATGGTTCCTCAAATACTCCTTTGGAGCTATGCACCGTTTAGGGAGAAATAAGGTTCTTCCAAAATTATCTTTTCTAGTAATATTGTTGTAAAAATGTTGCAAAAGACTAATTTTTAAATAACTAAAAATCATAAATGATTACAAGGTTAAATTGAAATAGTTATTTTTAAGTTTTTATTTTTTCTTATTTTATCTTATTTTTATTCCACTTTCATTGTAATTCTTCTTGTAATATTTGTGTTTTCTAATTATATTTTTGGAATTTCACAAGATCATTGAAAGAATATCATTTCAGGTAAAATGTTGTTATAAATTAGACAAAGATACACGGTTTTCATTCTTTTTTTTTTTTTTTTTTTGGTACCCTAGCCTAGAGGACAAGGACCCAAGAGAGCCGACACTGTCTAAAGGATACATGATAAGTTTTTATGTATTTTAAAAGGAGAGTATTTTATAAAAGAAATGTCCCTCCTCAATAGACTTTTTTAAGAAGTTCTTACACACAACAAATGTATATTTTCAAGCATGGTTCAAAATCGCGGTATTGGTCATGTCCAAAAACCGATATAATATCAGTATCGGTCTGTCGCGGTCATCACGTTGTAAAAAAAATTTAGTCCTAGAAAATTTTCAAAAATATCCAAGATATTATAAAATGCTAGGAAATAATATTTTTTTCCCATTAGTAACAACTATAAATCAAGTTATCGATCCCCCTAAATTATTACATCCTGTATCGTTGTTTTATCCCAAATTATATAAATTGTGCTTAAAAACTAGGCAAGAACAATATAAAAAAAAAATAGAAAAAGAACTTTGGAAGTAAATGATGATGTTGGTTTTATTTGTTGATATAATTAAAGAAAATAAATCTTAGCATTTTGTTATACAAGATCGACCAATAATCATTAATGAATCTAAAAAAGATAATAATTTGACAAAAAAAAAAAGAAAGAAATTCGACATCGGAATATGAGGTATACTTTTCGATAGCTCCATGGTAGGAAATCAAGGTCGGAACCCGAGAATTTTTTCACGGGGGGTGGGGGTGCAGGGATTATGTAAGAGGTTTTGTGTTTTTTTAGAGGCCACTATTAAAAAAATACTCAAAACTTATATAACATAAGGGTGTTTTTCCAAAATTTTCGGATTGCCAATGTAAAAAAAGCTAAGAACCTCAATACACCAGGGGTGTTTCTCATTCCTAAATAGAATGAAGTCACAATGATGACGATGATGTGATTATATTGCCCTCATTCCTAGTAAGATGTCCACGGAGCAAAGTATATTGCCCTCATTCCTAAATAGAATTCCGTTAAGGATGTGATTATCTTCTGTAATGCGCCTTTCAGAGCAGTCGATGGCAAGGCCCATTTTTTCTTCTTTTTTTAATGAAGCTTAATGGTATTATTGTGAGTGCAGGTGCTTCCAAAGGTCTTCTCTTGAAAGGAGGCCGAAGCGAGGACAATCTTCCTGACCCTAAAGGCAAAGGGTCTCTCTAAAGTTCGCCAAGGAGGTGGTCCATGTTGGAAGTAGGTGGGCCTCTAGGATAGATTTTCAAAACTTTTGACCCACTTGACTCAGGGATCAACTATCCAGAAGGCTACAAAACTCAATCCAAAATCCATGGCCTCTTTTTCATCACCATGTACAGTAATAAGCTCTATCTAGAAGATAGAAATAGCAGCAAACAAGCAACTACGAAACCCACAACATACAAGGAAGTAGATTATACCTTTGGAGCTCGGTTGTGCTCTAATGGAGAAGTTGCGTCTTTCTTTAATGATGAAACTTTTTTACAAACCAAATCAGAATCTCTAAGACCCAATCGTCTTCCACGCTATGACCCGTATCAGATTCTCTTTTCTCAAGAAGATGGGTGGGATCTTCAAGAGAAAACTCTTAAGGAAACTAGAAGAGAACTAGAAGAGGGAAGAAGAGAAGAGGCATGTGCAACTCTTGCACAGGAAGGCTTTGGGCATGAATCCCTAGGTGGGATTATGCATTAGGACATCCAGCCCATATCTCCTTTTTTTATAGCTTTTGCAAACCTCTTCATTGTCTAATTGAAATAGAAGTTTTACTTCTCTAACAACTAGCAACACTTTTTTCATACTAATTTAAATAGAAGTCTCACTTCTATTATAATTAGTAACTTTCTCCTTTTCTAATTAAAATAGAAGTCTCACTTCCATTAATAATTAGTAACTTACTATTACCACTATTAGAAGTCTCACTTCAAATAAAAATAGTAACTTTCTGTTTCCTTTTAAAGTTCTACTAGAATTAGTATCTTTCTAATAACTTGGGCTAGCGTGGGGACCACTAGGGATTTCATAGAAAGCTAGCTCCAACTGGGGCACCGTGACCCCACATCTTATGTGCAATCCGGGCCCACAGTTAATTGCAAATAACTCCACTATATAAATGCAATTGAACTCCAGTCTTAAGAATAAATTGCATGAAGACCCTAAACTTCCCTATGTCCACAAGTAGGCCTCTCCATCAATATCCATGGATCAATTGGACCTGTCTTCCAAACTTAGATCTATATCTTATTATCCTCGAACCCCAATTAATTATAATGATCATATGTACCTTTCCAATTAACTCTTAATCGTAATGGATGAGCACTTACCAATGATAAATCCATTAATTGGCACAAAGGGATATTAAAGATAGATTTCATATTAACCATTGAATGTTCCCACAGCTCTACTACCACCTACCCAAATCACCGAGGTGTTGACCTACAATTGGCCTCACTCATTGATGACTCAAAGCAAATGAGTGGATAGAAACTTGAGTTCATTAATATCTCAGGATTGAAAGCCTATTACTAGAGAATTATGAGAGCAAACTTTAAAGTAAAGACAGTGTTCATAAGGTGCTTCTTATGGTCCTTCAATACATCCAATATACTAGTACTGTGATCCATAATCTTCTATTATGACGATAAACACAAATCATACTATCTCATAGTAATTAAAGTACTGTAGCCTTGTCAGATGAGATGTCCAGTCATCATCATTTGTTGTGAAGATATTCAAGTATAAAATCTGCTATACATGTCTCCCGTATGTGGATCTCATCCATACACATATATTGCACCTAGTATACTTATGGATTCCGGTTCATCTCATGAACCATCATGTCATTCGTATTGGTTATGTGCAAATGAGTAATAAAACACCATTTATCTCATGAAAGGAAAGCATGATTATATTGATAAATAAAGAAATTAATCAATTTATTTCATCAATCTTAATGGATTGAGACCATAAAACTAATAGTCCATACATCAATGGTGGATTTGATTGGGATGTTAACCCTATTATCTTTGGATATTCAGGCTTTAGCTTCTGATTTTGATCACTTTAGATTTGTTTTGATATGTAGGAAGTTATATATTGTTGGTCAACTTCTAGCGAAGTTGAGATATACTATGAAATAGGTTCTTCTGTGGGGGTAGGGATCCTGGAGGCTGAGGGGCTAGTTTTGTGTTTAGACTTGGGAGTGTTTCCTTGCTTTTGTGTTGTTTTGGGTTGATGTTTTTACCTTGGCTTTTTGTAACGAAAGTTCTCTTCACCAAAAAAAGACACTGTCCCTTGTGAAATGATCGATAGACTTTAGGCTCTTGTGGGATGCAATGGGCAAACTCTCAGAATGGGCCTAGCTAGTTCACCACATATCCAAGGTATTGATTGATCACACCCTAATTGATAGGTTCCCAAGTAAGGCTAGGCTGCAACTGGTCTGGTCTGGATCTAGTTCCATAATGTAACGGGCTTGGCCCAAATATTAATCTCTTCATATTATAGACCCAGAGTTGGACCCAATGGCCCCAGTTAAACCTGGGGCCGCATATATACTCCTTTGCTGCTGCATATATTATTAGACACATAATTAAAATGATGTAGAGTTTGGGTTGGCTTGTACCCTACCCCAACATATACTCAATTAATGCTACTGCTGCATACATGAAAATGAGCTCGAGTATAGGTTTGATCGTACCCAAACATGAACCTGAGTTACTTATAGGGAATTGCACCCAAACCCAAATACCGACTCAAGTCCAGGTTAGGAAACCCGTGCCCAGATTTCATTAATATAGACCTACATTGAGGCCTGAATCAGATACCTACAAATATGCTTTGTGTACTTATTAGACGTGCAAAAGAAATTTTATAGTTGTAGGGTTGTAGCATCGGATATTGCAGGTCCACTACTATGGACCTTCAACCATGCCCCGTTTTCATTGATATCCATGGAGTAGAATCAAAACCTGACCCAAGTTAAACATGGGTCAGAATTGTGGACCCATGGTCCCAAACCCAACTAATTTCAATTACGGCTCACGTATCCAGGGGCCACTTTCATCCCTAATAATATATAATATATAGTTCATTTTTCATGTACATGATAAAGTGGGATTTTTTCTCATATCAAAACACTTGTAATCAAAGCCCTTTTCCACCATCTTTAGTTTGGAAAGTGGTGCCCCTCGTTTGAAAAATTCGAAACATTTGAGCCCCCTCCCCGCCTTCATCTGAATTCGCGCTACACTGTTGGATTCAATCGTGAAAAAACGCATGGACTGAAAAATAGACATCAAAGTTTTAAGCCTTATCAGCACACTCTATATCCTCTGTCCTATTACCTATGTTTATAAATTGGGATGAAGGCCTGGGCTTGGGCTTGGGCTGTCCAATTCCGTCCCGAATATTAAACGGACCTGCCAAGGGTTGTCTAATCATGGCCCTAAATTGAACGGGCCTATGTCAAATCAAGTCCGGGTCAGGGCTTAGCATGATCTTGAATGTAATGAGTACACAACATGTACGATGTCGTAATCTTTTCAGTGAAAGGACCAATCCAATCATTAGTCTTGATGGGAAATTACTTTGTTGATTACATAAATGCACTTTTTATCAACATTTAGCACAACCGAATATCAAATTGGTCTATTTATTCAGGGAGATTAAAAAATGAAATTTGAGTTGTTGATTTGCTAAGTATCCCTTATGGCTGGATTTATCACATTCAAATTCTTTGTTTAATATAGAAGAAAAAAATAGAGAAGAAACATGGAGATTATTAAAAGCTACAAAACAAATGGCCCACCTATATTGCCTGGTGGACCCCATATTGGAAGATCAAAAACATCAAAAGCTACAAAACAAATAGCTGGGCCAAGCTTACCTGAATCATCCATTTAGATGGCTCTTTATGGAAGGTTTAAACCACCCAAGTAAGTCAGAGGAGCAACTTAGTTCATCCAAGCTGGAGCGTACCTATTCAACAACCTATGAGTGTTAACAGGATTTTTCAATGTAATTCTACAAGTAACCTCAATCATCTTCCATTTTTTGGGACTCATTTATTTTGGGACTTATCTTCCATTAGACTGCTAGTAGATTCGTAATTCATGAAAGAAACCATCAAAATCAGTGTAATAAGCTTAGGGTGATTAATCTAGCACATGTTTCGGTAGAATCATGAAAAATTAATGAAGTTTCCATGCGGCGGACTGGGCCAGGCTTGGACGGGACAGGCATGTTCTGCCCATTCCCAGTCCCATTTTGGTTGGGCTTTAAATTCGTTGTCCAAGCCCAACCCGCTGGGCTCATTTTAAAAAAAAAAACATTGTATTTTCAGGCTTGGGCTAGGCCAGTTACCCATTTCAACGGGCTCAATTGACAGGCCTATCCACCAGAGGGAAGAGCTTCTTGGAAATGCATCCAAGTTAATAAGAGTACACCTGTTATAATATATTTTTATATTTATAAATTAGACATTGACAAAATATTGAGATGGTTTGGGTGATCTAGCAATTGTGCAATGGAATTGTCTAGGTTATAGCTCAGCTTGTTAGGATCATACGTGTGAGTTTGGGCTTGCGTCCGGTGGCGGACCCAGGATTTTCACCTGTCACTTGAGAGGGGCTGACGATGGTTAAATGTAAAGGTCAATTATTATTTTATTATATTTTCTTCATGTTACCAATGGCAAAAGAGAAAATAAATCAATTGTGTATTTGTATTATTAAGAATTTACGTAAAGCAATGTGCAAACAAGTAAATTGTGTGCTTGTGTCCATTTGTGTGATACAAGAGTAATCCTAAAAGACCATTTGTTTGTACGAGAAATAGAATGAAGATAAATTAAGGTTCCAATCTAAAGAGGAGATTGGAAACAAACATTGAACTAAAAAAATCAGTGGGTTCTCTTATCCTTCGACCTTCATTAGTTTATTTGTTCAAATCAAGTCCAAAACTACTTCCTACAACTCTATCTAAAACTCTTTCTTAAAATCCCAACACAAATTACAACAACAAACAACCAAATATCGCATTAAAAATTAAATAAAATCAGCTAACAATCAATAACATGCATTTGTAGCTAAAAATCAATAATGACTGATTGAATATATCTCTTACCCTCGTCTCTTAACAGTTGTTTTTTTTTTCTCTTTTTGAATTCAAATACAACTTCATCAAGGGAACCCATTTCAATAATGGGGATTTTTAGAAAGCTTGGGTTTTTACGAAAATCCTCCATTTCTTAAACATCTATCATAATCAAGAGAACCTATTTCAAATATGGGGATTTTCAAAAGATGCTAGATTTTCAAAAATCCCCTATTTCTAGCATCACCATTTTTGAAAAATATTTCTTTAAGACCAAGGAGAGAGAGAAAGACCGCGATGCGCACAAGAGTTAGAGGGGATTATAATTTTGGAATTTCTTGAGAGAGAAAGGGTTTTGTTACATGGTGTTTAACAGGCTTTGTTCCATGAGGGCTAGTCTAGGCAACTCATATAGCCCTGACGGGCTTCTTTCGAGTTTCTAGGGGGCTGAAGTCCCCACGCACCTATACATGGGTCCGCCCCTGTGTGCATCCAGTATGTGTGGGTTTGATTATATGTGAGTGTTGAGTTCCAGTTCTCCAAATGGTAAGGGGTTGTTTGTCACCCGAAATTTTGTCTCTAACTACACTAACCAAGGGAGGGTATTTTGGTCAATTGACATAATCCAAATACTGTAAAAATGAACCCCGCCATCTCTCCCATGCCATTCATTTCTCTCTCTATCTCATTTCTCTCTTCCCTCCTCTCCTCATTTCAATTCCCCTTAATCTCTCTCTTTTCTCCCTCTATCAAAGAGCTCCTAGATCTAGGGTTTCTATATCAAAGACAAGAGATCTCTCAAAGCTATAGCCACCTACAAGCAAGGATCATCTACTCACCTTCTAGATCTTCTTCTTCTCTACAAAAGGTAACTTCCATTCCCTAGCGTGATTTCCATATAGACTTAGCTGCCTTTCATAGAATTCTCCTTCCTTATGCATGTTCTCCATGGGATTTGGTTGTAGGAGGTTTGGATCTGTAGAGATCTGTGGTTAGAGGGGCTGTTAAGAGATTTGGAAAGCTTATGCCTTGGATCTTGAAGATCAAGCTAGGAGAACCTTGTTGGAGACCAAAGGCAAGTGCAATGTACATCTAGCATAGAATGCATGCTCTTTCTCTTTGAGTTCTGCTATGGATGATGAATATGATGATAGATTTGTAGATTTCCTTTTCTCTAAGCTCTATTTTATGATTTTTTGCCATTGATGGATGGATGTCTCCCATTTGGAAGATCAATGGCCCATTGATGATGGAATGATGATAATTGATGGAGTTTCTTTGCATGGAGATGGATTTGTATAGATTTGGGACGAAATTGATAGATTTTGATTGGAAATTGGATGAATCTTAGAAATCATAGAAATCTAAAATTTCAAAACATGTGTGTACCCGGTTGACCGACCCTTCAACTGGTCGACCTGAGACACCATAGGCTTCCAATATAACTGAGAGCTAGTATGTCAGTTCTGTTATAGGACCACAATGTAGTCGGTCGACCGACTGTGTACTTGGTCAATCGAGTACACTGCATAACTGAGACCACCTGATAGGCTGGTTCCCAAGTAATTTAGTGTAGCTAGTGGACTGGCTCCATCACCAGGTCGACCGGCCACACTATAGCACTTCTGAATTGAGACCCAACTGTGAGGTTTGGGGATGTCGACCTCCTATGTGCTGGGTCAATCGGTGGACCCAAGTAGTCAATCGGGTACACCGCCAACTGAAAATAGGCCTAACAGTCAGGATGACTATCCGGTGCATCCGGACCACCAACTATGTATGTGGTCGGCTGCATACACTGTGAACAGTGTTTTTCGAACTCTGTCTCTTTCATGATTTGACTTTGCATGGGCCCCATTAACCTTCCATTTGGACTGGGATGAGTGGACTGGACATGAGTCATGGGTTGGGCTTATCCTTGACCCATGTGGCTACCTAAAGTAGGGTATAGGGTTGTAATACAGGACCCAACTTGGTGTGTAATGGTGGACTTAGATGCTAATTAACTTCAAAGCACCAAATATTCTTCTCTCAATATCCGAGGCTCCATTAGGCTCTAACTTGGGTAAAGTGGGACCCTACACCTGAATGTGTGGCTTGGATGTAGGTTGGATCACTTTGATAAGTTCCTTTCTTAATAGATGTTGAAGTCATATATCCTCTATGCTCTTCCATTATTGTTTACTGTTGTTATAATCCTTGTTGACCCTGATTAATAAATGGAAATGAGGATCTTGACTTAGGGTTGACCTAGCTAGAGGTGACCTTGATTATGTATAAAGGATATTTGACCCATGTCTATGGCTAGGCAAGCTATAATATGGCCTAATGGATGAATGGATGATAGACCCTAGAGTAAATGGATTGCGTGAAGGATTAGGCACCTTGCATGGATGTACGAAATGCTTATTGTATTTGGAAGGATATAATGATGGGCTATGGATATGGATACTAATATAATGATTGATTGTATGGCATGTATGACTACGACATAGATTGGACTATGATACTGGGCCTTGGATAGACATACAGACCTTGCTCACAGAAGGGTAGCCTAGCCAAACACCAACCTACTTATGTGGTTTATTAGAGTTGGCATAAACATCCACTCGATTGATATGAGCTTAACCTTGGCACTGATCACCCTTGGTAGAGCTTTTTTATATGTAAGGCCATCATAATGAGCTAGTAAGGTGAACGCACGCAATTGGAGTATCACACGATACTTCATTATAACTATAAACGACCAGCAGACTCCAATAATATTGATATGACTGGGCTATGATCTCGTGCATTTCCCCCACCGCAACTTGAATATAGTACGTTCATAATTTTCCACGATACTAGACTGCGTGGATGTGCCATATTGATTAGATAGATGGTTTAGCAGGTTCCTTTATATTGATCCATATTGCTTATGTATTGTGTGATATGCATAACATTGTTACATTTATTACTCTATCGATCTTATTACTATCACTATTCCCTTTTGATGCATCCATACTATATTATTGGTCTACTGTTTTGTCGGGTCATTTTGATTCTAACCCATTATTTGGTGCTTAGGTATCATTGTCAACCCCGTTTTCCCAGAGGATGAGGCGTTCCTCGTGCTGATGAGTATAGGTGGGATCCGGGCGACCTAGTGGCAGAGCTCAATGATGGAAAGCCTGTTCAGAGCATTGTGTGATCCTTTATTTTGGGATTTTGAGAGTAATTCGTGTGAGGCTTGGCGACTGATGGTTGTATAAACACTTTATATTTCCACTTGAACTTTTAGATGGACTTATGCCTATTATCTTTAACATATGTATTCTTGTGAGGCTTGGCAACTGGTGATTGTATAAACACTTTATATTTCCACTTGAACTTTTAGATGGACTTATGCCTATTATCTTTGACATATGTAGTTGATGTCATTGGATCTATCTGTTATATTGCCTTCGTATATTTATGTTGCTTCCGCTATCTCTTAATGCTTCTGCGTTTAACTGTTTCTTATTAAAGTTATTTAAAAAGTTTTAAATCAGACCTCTCTGCGGATCAATGATCCTGGTAACTCCCGATAATTTCGGGAGGTCGCACGCCAAATCTATGGACCTTGGCCGTAAACTCAGGATCAGAAACTAGGGTGTAACAACTTCACATTTGAGTATATGAACAATCCAAAGGTTCAATGTTTTTCACCAAATTTCTTAAAATCTATTATGAGTTAAAGAGTTGAAACTTAAAACTTTACTTCATAGTCATTTTTGGCCTTCTAAAGAGGGTCAACGATTTGGGTCGTAAAACTAGGCCCAAAAAAGTCGAGAATGGCAGATTTTGGGTTTGATTATTTTTGTAAATATCTTGAAATTCGCATAACATCAATTGGTGAGATTTGGCATCGAGGATAGACGGTTCGGTTAATATTTCGGAGCCCACGGAGGGTTAAAAACTATAAAAAAAAAAAAAGAAAAGAAAAAAGAAGGGTATTGTGGGAGGATTTTAAGCATGATATTTACATTACATTAATCTAATGATTGTACGTTTTTTAAAGATAGCTCAACATCCATGATGAGCTAAGTTGTGAGACTGAAACTCTTAGTTGTAGTTGACCTTTTAAAGAGAATCATCAGTATAAAAATGAGTCCCACAACAATTCAAAATGAAGTATCGTTACTTATGGATTTTTTTTTAAGTGTCTCAAATTAGTAATGAATCAACAATTGAAAATTGAACCCCCTGGCCGTAATGATGAACGGTCCAAATCATAAAATATGGCCCACAAAAATAAAAAAACATAAGAAAAAGGTGGACTGCTACTATTCTCGTTTAAATTTACTATAACACTGCCTCTCTATAGTACCATGCAAAATTTTCCACACCACATGAGGTGTAAAGACTCTTGACTCAAAATAGTCCTTTTTAACACCATTTTTACATCTATTGTATGAATCTCATGCGTAAATCAAGCCAAACAAATGTGATTGTCTATAATCATTACGCATGTGAACCATTTACATGCTTAAATGGCTAAAACAAGCGACCCCTACGAATTTAAAAAAAAAAAAAACTCTAAAGGGATTGGGGACCCATTTACTACCTTGTTCCCAAATCCCAAACGTATACTTACATAAATGAAATTATTTCACATTATAATGTCTACAGTAATCAAGCTTTATACCGTTTGGGGACAATCCAAAACAACTTCATAAGCATGCTTATGAGGCATGGAAGATCTTTGAATGTGTACTCCCAAGTTTCTAAGTCATAGCTATTTTCTATGTCGAGTGCACATGCTCTAACCCATGTAATAATTCTTCTTGAGATAAAGGAATTTTCTAAAAACCAATTAACATATATTATATATACAGGAAGATTGGCTTTCAGCAGTCCCAAGGTGAGGAAGATTAATTTGTAAATCTGACAATTAGTAAGATTTTGGTATGGCTCAGCCTAACTCAGCTCCAATCTAACTAGAACACATCTGGCCCAATACTCAACCTGACTCATAGGGTTTATGGTTTGTAAAACCAAACATGACCCATGATGAGTAGGAGTTGAGTTGGATAGACACTATGGATTTTTTGTTTTAAAATGAAAAAAAATACTCCTTTATCTTCAAGGGCCAAATTCAAACCTTTGACAAAACGCTCTTTGTTTTTGAAAGGGTAATGAAAGAATCCATTAAAAAAGCATTTGGTAAGGAGTACAGAAAGAACACAAAAAAGAGGAATGGAAAAGGTGCAAGAGAGATGCAACACACCCAACCTCAAAAAATAAGACACCCAATTGCATAATCACTCTTACCCAAGGAACAAGCCTGTCAACCCCTTGGTTGGCTAGCACATCTGCGTGGAGTTGTCAAATCTAAAATAATGATAGGAGACCTCGATGCTAGCTGCTAGCTCCCAAATTTCATTGAAGTAGAGTTGAAGTTTCTATGGGTTAGCCTTTTGTTTAGAGACCCAAGCAATCACATTAGAAGAATCACTCAATTATGTTACAACACCACCGTATAAATTCCTACGAAGTAATATAAACTATCTAATTAGGATGGGTTAGGTCAAGCGCAACCAAAATCTTAATTTACCTTAAACCCAACTAAGATCAAAGTTAAAAATCCTATATAGACCCATTATCAAACCCACCTAATAGGCAAGTCCGGGTGGCCATTTTAACTCAACTCATTGTTTCCTACTAATTAGAACTTGGTTGAAGAAATTGATTAAATTAACGTTTAAAGACTTTCCAATTTTATATTGGCCAAAAACCGAAAATGAGTTTTAACACGCCTAACCAAACACACCTTTCACCCTTATATTGCTTCTTTCTTTTATTTTAATTTACATTCTAAGTTCATAAATATCTTAACAGGTTATATTGTCAAATGTGCAGTGTAGTAAAATAGAATTTATTTTCTCAATTGCATAAATGATTGTAATACAACTTTATAGTCTACTATGGCCATTTGATTTATGAGGCTAATTTTGAAAAAAAAATGCTCTCTCTTTCTCTCTCTCTACCTTGCAATCTTGTCCCACTCCCTCCTCTACTAGAATTCAAACTCATTTTCTCACTTTATCTCCTCTCCTTACCAACTCTCCTCATCTCTTTCAAAAGCCACCTTCATTATTCCTATCTTCTTTCTTTCTCTATCCCCCCTCATCTTTCTCCTAACCATCATCTCCACTTGTATCACCTCTCATCTCCTCACAAAACCCGACCTCTAATGGTTTTTTGGAGTTATTATCAGTGAAAGCTGATGACTTCATCATTGTCCCCCAAGAATTCTCATTTCCAAATCCTGCACTTCATCTCCTTCCCTTTATTATGGCTCCTCACTATATTGGAATCTTAATTAGAGAGAGAGAGAGAGATGGTGGAAAGAATTGTGTTAATTGGGAGTATAAGAAAGAAAGAGAGGGATAATGATGAGAGGAGAGTTGGCAAGAGAAGAGTGCTCATGAGAAATTGAGTTTGGATGTTGATGGAAGAGGAAGTAGGATGGGATTGCGAGGCCGGGGCATCTTGTGGGTTAGGTGAAACCGTGAAAGTGAAAGAATAAGATGGAGAAGAACGGTTTGGTTAAACCAATGGTTAGTGATATGTGTAGATGGGTGCTTGATTAACAAAAGGGGTGCGTGTTTGGTTGAGGAATAACGAGACAAGTAAGATGCAAAAGCAGAAAGACGAAGAAGATGGGTTGCATGTCTTTGACGATATGATCAACTAAGACAATTTGGTTAAAAAAAAAGGGAACAACTCTCTTGTAATTTTATCATTTCTCGCTATAGAACCATTTGGTCGAAGTTTAAGCTTAACATTTTCATTTAAATTCTAAGTTTTTTTTTTTATTATAATGGAGGGTATCCCACCCTTTGGGCGGACTAATCCTTTCTTGCCCAAATGGAGCTCGATAAATCCCTGATGCCCCTGTGGCAACACAATTTCTAATCCTCATCTGGGAGCAAACACATGGTAAGGCCAAAACCTCATCTCTAATTTTTCCGTTTATGGCAACATTAAGGGCATGTTTGTGTAGCCCATTTCCAAGGAAAATGAGACAGTTTTCTGCAGAAAACTTACTTTTCATGTGATCGATGCAATATTTTTCCATGGAATCACTTTATTACCAGCTCAGCTTTTTCCTTCCTCACTACGGAAAAAGACTTCCCATGTGTGTGTGTGTGTGGGTGGGGGGGGGTATGGGAAGTCTATTTCCTCAGAAAACTTGCCCCCCCCCCCCCTCCCCTTTTATAAACTTCTTTTCCTATCCATTTCCCATCCAAAACCCTAGCCCCCAGTTCTGGAAATCTCCTTCATCGACGAGAGCTTCCTTGTGGACGGCAGCCATCGCCCCCTGGAGGTAAACCCCCCCTCCTCTTCCTCTGTCTCTCTTCTCCACCCTGTGCTTGCAACCATGCCCCAACCTCTCTCTTTCCCTCTCTATTCTCCTCCTAGTCCAACCTCTTTCTTCCCTGCTGCCAGCCAACCTCTCTATCTCCCCTGCTACCAGCCACCACGCGTAGTCAACCCACCTTGCTTGGCCACCTCTTTCTCTCCCCCCCCCCCTCCCTTCTCCACCCTGTCCCATCAACAAAACCCTTCCATCCAGCCACCACGCGCCGCCACCCGACCCTACCTGGCCAACTTTATTTTCCCCCTCTTTCTTTTCTGCCTGTGCTTGCAGCCATGGCCCAAGATGTCTCTGTCCTTCTCTATTCTCCTCCCAGTCCAACCTTTTTCTTCCCTGCTGCCAGCCAACATCTCTCACTCCCCTGCTACCAGCCACCATCTCTCTCTCCCCTGCCAGCCACCACACGCAGCCAACCCACCCCGCCTGGCCACCTCTTTCTTCCCCATCTCTCTTCTCCACCCCGTCCCAGCAACAAAACCCCTCCATCCAGCCACCACGCCCCGCCTCCCCACCCTGCCTGGCCACCTCTATCTTCCCCCTCTTTCTTCTTTGCCTTGTGCTAGCAGCCATGCCCCAAGATGTCTCTATCCCTCTCTATTCTCCTCCTAGTCCAACCTGTCTCTCCCCTACTGCTAGCCACCATCTCTCTCTCCCCTGCTGCCAACCACCGCCCCTCTTCTCCACCTCGTCCCAAATATTGAACTTCAAGACCTAGGTTGGATTTTTTTCTTTTCAAATCCTCTTTAACTACTTTATTACAATTGTTATTGTTGATGCTTATTCTGTGGGCTTCATGCTCTTTGATTTCTTTCATCAAAGAGATCTCTTTTCTTGTTCATGTGTTGGGAAGTGAATGTGTTTTGAGGAATTAGGTGTTGTTTGCTGTGTATATTTGTCTATGCATCTCTTGCCTTGAAGTGGTTTGTTAAAATGAACCTATGACTTGAAATGAAAGAATGGCTTCTAATGTCGCTAAAAGATCAAACATGTATGTTTTTATGGTAATATAACATTACAATTGGCTTGTTTACTTCAACTTGACAACGGATAGCCAGGGCAACAACCTTCCTTAGGAATCCTTTTTTTTTTTTTTTTGCTCGGCGGGTTGTGATTTTACAATAAGTTCCATTGTTTTGAAAGGAAAAAGAAAGTACAGGGGAAGTATACTGTTAAGGGTAAAGGTTATAAGAACTTTCCAAACCCCAACAAAAGGAAAACGAAAAACCATGAAGGCTATATTTCAAATGTTTATTTCTCTGGTTTATGTATTTATTTAATCTTTTTGTGGTGTATTAAGATTGGAATGTAAGAATGTTATTTAGAGGTTGAAGATGTACGTAAGTAACATCAAGTTAAAAACGTTTTTGAGGTTGACTCAATTTTAGATATTGGCCCATTTTGATGAAATGATTCAACTTGCAATTGTGATCCTCGTATTACTTTGGTCCAACTCTTGATAATGGGAGTGTTGGATGATTATAGGATAGAGATGTTTTCCATCAAGCAATCTCTACCAACAATTGGTTGGGTTTTTATTTTTTCTTGTTTCTTTTTGTATGTTGTTTCTGTGTTCTTTTTAGCAATCCACATGCAAGCTAAATCAAAGGATGACCAAGATTTTATGATGGGTTCCTAGGATCATCACCGTCCATTCTTGTTTTTTCATATGATGGATAAATGATCATAGCTTTATTTGTTTTTACATGATGGAACCACCATTCTCCATGATGCCAATGCCCAACAATGGAATTAAGTTGGGAGGAGAAAAAGCCCTGCCATCCAATTGTAGTGTTAGATGACTTTTACTGTTCATTCAATATCAAATATTTGAATTATCATTTTAAGGGGCTAGCATTTGAATTATCTAAATATTATTTTTGTGATGGTTATGTTGGCACACAAAAATTCATCTACCTATACATAACATTCCCTAAGGCAAAATACACGTTTTTCATAAAAAAAAATGATGACACCGATGACCGCTGGAGTCTAACCGGCTATAGCAAAAGAAATTCTCAATGGTTACTGTCTACAAAGCCCATCGGCCGCTGGAATCTTCAGTACACTAGTTGTTCAGCGCAATGGAGCAGCCCCTGTTCTTCGTCCAAGAGATGACCGCTGGATGTCACCTCACTGGCCGCTGAGCTTCTTCAATCTTGGCTACCTAACACCCACGATCTCCCACGATCCAAACTGTTGTTTCTTCTAATGGCCGCTAAAACCTGCAAAAGAGGAACAACGACGTTCTCAATGAAGACAATTTCGAAACGACCTCCATTCTTCCATGATCTCTAACAGTTATGGCTCCACAAAGGCTAAAATGAAGACTTAGGAGAACGAGGGGGGTGTCAGACAATTGCCTTTTTCGCAAAAATATCATTGTGTTTTAGATCCTGCACAAAGAAGCCTAGAAACTCTGTCATCTTCAAAACTCTCTCCTTCATTCATCTATAAGGTAAGAATCAGGCAATGGTGGGCGCCTATCCTTGGACTTGGGCGATAACCTCTGAAAGTCTGCCTTTGTTTCTCTCACCAGGGAAGAAGGACAGGGACTGCCTCTGCTGTTTTGAAGTAGACTTTTCTAATTAATTCTTCTTCCCCAACAGTGGTGATGAACTACAAAGACTGACCAAAGAAGGTAAATTGCGAGCTTCTCCAATTCTGTCTTCAGCAAATCCTCGAAGATAGTAGATATCTCCTCCCTTCCTTCAACCCAAGTTTTTCCTTATTTTGATCTCCTAAGCCTGGTGAGGGGGTTGTAAAAAAAAAAAATTGTAAACAACCTGCACTCATAATGTGAAGCAATGAAGAACTCATATAAATAGAAGTGGAGATAACCCTTTTGTAAAATCAGGTTGTCTTCATGTCTTTATGTAACGTTTAAAGGATGAAATGAGAAATAAAAGATCATGCAAAAGACTTTTTCTCCCCTCGGTTATTTTCCCATCCAATATTTTGGGCGAAACAAGTTATTGTATCTGTGATTTGATATTTATTAGTGTTGTAGTGTTGTTTAATCTCAATGTGCTTGCATGTAAATGGATTTTTAATATCTATTGCCATTTATTTAACATGAATATATTTCTTAGGAGCTTCAAGATTTTGTTGTAACCCATACCAGTGAAATACTGATTTTTCAGATATGACATACTATATATATATATATATTCACATCCTCACTAAAATTTGTAGGAATGGGGTTGCAAAATACAAATGATAATTTCGCTCCCTTTCCAAAAAATTTGAAATGGACGCCAATGCAAGATGACACCCTCATCCAACTTATGGCTGAGCAATGTAAAGAGGGGTGCAGCATAAAAGGAGGTTTCACTTGTGAAGGGTGGAATTTATTGACAAAGGAAATAAAGACTGCTCATGGTGCCTTCTTTAGCAAGGATAAACTGAAAAATAGGTTTAAAACATTGAAGAAGACTTATGGGGATATGACAGCAATGCTAGACCTTAGTGGATTTGGATGGGATGATACGAGAAAAATGGTGACTGTTGAACCGGATGTTTGGAAAGAATATGTGGCGGTGAGCCAATTCATACGTCTTTTTTTTTTTTATAGTTCCTAATAATGTAGTAAATGAAAATTTGTCACAAGTATAAACTATTTTGAATCACTTGCAGGAACATCCTAAGGCAGCTCTTTATAAGAACAAGACCTTCCCAGACTGGGTTTCTTTGGCCATTATCTCTGGTGACAGCGTTACAAATGGTAGAGATGGTTTTGCTAGCAACGATCCGGAGCCTATAGAAACCCAAGCTGAAGAAGAGACGCAAGCTGATGATATGGATAATGTGTTTGAAGATAATGTAGATAAGGATATTGACATGTCCATAGGCACCAATAGGAAGCAACGCCAATTGAATACTACAACGCCTTCTCGCCATGTAGAAAGACGACCAAATATGGCTCAAGCATTGATTGCTGCAGTGGAAACAATAGCATCTGCAATGTCTAATTATGCAAATGAAAGAGCTAAAGAGCATCCAGACATGGACAAATGCATTGATTCTCTTTGTGCTCTTGGACTTCCAAATGTTATATATTTTAAAGCACTTAACGTAATAGAAATTGAGAGGAATGCATAATTCTTTTTGGCGTTGCCTCCTGGTGATCATGAACCATGGATACTAAGTCAACTTGGATTAGAGTTCAACTTTGACTAGAGTGATCATGGGAAAGGTGGCATTATGAAGATTTTGGAACGTGGCAAATTTTTTGCCATGTAATGAAAAACCCTAGTAGTGACTACATGGCATTTTTGGAACCTAGAACTTGGGGGTACTACTATTTTGGGCACATTTATTTCTTGTTTGGAATGAGGCATAAAACTATAGATATGCATTTAGAATATAGATGGCATACAATCATCTAACCTTTTTGTCTCTCATTGAGAGAACTTTTCAAGTATGGATATGTATGAACTTCACTTTTACTATATACATTGTTCTATATAGTGGTTGTGTTTTATATGCTTGTTATGTTTTATATGTTTGATGTGTTTTATGTGGTTGATATGCACCAAGATGATGACTTACAATTATATAGTACTTTGTTATTAATGTGCTACTTGTTGCAAATTATATTTTGTTATGAAATGGTTGAGGATGTGAAGTTCTTTTTCTTTTGTGCCCAGACTGTGGCTCCTATTTGTGTTCTTGGGTACTATTATTCGTATGGCCATAGCGAAAGAGTTCATAACTCTATCTTAAGTGGCGATTCTTTTGTGGATGAGTTATTGATTGGCCATGAGCGTAATTACTTTGACCTATTACGAGTGAGCAAGGGATGCTATGTTAACCTATCAAATGAGTTAAGACAAAGAGGTCTACTATTCGACTCACGAAATGTTACGGTCAATGAGCAATTTTCCATTTTTTTTCATTCACGATTGCTCACAATGAGCGTAATTGAGTGATGCTAAATCGATTCCAACACTCTGGTGAAACTATTAGTAGGTACTTCAATAAGGTGTTGGGTGCGATTATGAGGCTTTGCCCTCATTATATTAAGCCCATAGAAAGTGAGACTCCAACAAAAATTGCAACAAACCCAACCTTCAACCCTTACTTCAAGGTAATTTACATGTGATTTAAATTATGTCATTTTCTTGTAATAAGTTTAATAATATTCTGTTTATCATTAGGATTGTATTGGAGCAATTGACGGCACACACATACATGCATGGGTTCATTTAGAAGATCAGGTGCGCTACCGAAACAGAAAGGGTTTCCTTGCACAAAATGTTATGGTTGTTGTATCTTTTGATATGTGATTTCAATACGTATTTGCTGGTTGGGAAGGGTCAGCGGCTAACTCTATATTAGACCCCAACCCCGCATAAGTGTATTCAATGCCTAATTAATTTTGATTAGGTGTATAATATTTGTTTTGGATGGTTTTATATTGGATTAGTAGGTTAGTTAAGCCAAGTTAACTAGCGTTATGACCTTTTAATAGTGTTGATCTTGTATGTGTATTAGTGGGCTTTCATGTGCATTACATCAAGCATCTTCCCTACATCACCTCCATGTTGGACACAACCCAACTCATATTCAAGCCCATTTCCATCAAAAGGACTATTCCCAAATATCCCTTAAGACCTTGGGTTTGCATGCAAAGGAGCAAAACTTGCCCTTCATAATGCAACCATCCCAGCGATTTACACCTTCTTTCTTTCTTTTCATTCTGAGTGAACAAGAGAGCTTCTCTGTACTGCTCCTTCTCTTCTTATTCTTTCTTCCTCATTTTCATTATTCTAGAAGCTTACAGCTGAGTTGTGGGATTGGAGCTGCAACTTCATCTTTTTCCTCATATCTTGTCACGCCCCCAAAAGTGAAACCGGGGTTATGCGTTAGATTAGGGCCAATCAAAATTTTTCCAACATTAATCAAATGCAACCTGGCCCCAATCATGTCCCATAGGATCGAAGTCCGCTGCGAGGTATAAATATTTCCTCAGTAAAACACAGCGGAACATCATAATAAACAAATGGTATAATATAACATTTAAGAGTATGCATCTCTTCATTTTCTATAGTTTAAGTTTAGCAAAAGATAACAAAAGCATATTAATTAATGGCTTCTATCAAAACCTAAGCCAAATGAAGAATAAATACAAACTAACCAAAGTATGAAGGCACTCATGTGCTGGTCAAGACGACAATACAATCGTCACACAACTCGTACTCACCATCAGGCTAAACTGCCTGAAGCAACGCCTCCACTTTCCCAAAGGTAGGTGTACCCAGCACCTATGCACCAAGTGCAGCATTAGACACGACAGTCGACAGGCAGATATAATATAAAATATCAATAGATATGCAGAACGAATCAAAGTAAACAAGTAGTCAAATTTACCGGAAATGCATAGCATTCGAATAAATAAACAACTATTAAAATAGGCAGTCCACATGTGCTAATTCACTACGGGATAGTGTCATTACCCTTCCTACTATACCCAAATGGGCTCGGATCTCAATCCAACTTCGCACGCGCGATTCTAATGATTAATCGGACCTGTTTGGCTTATAAACGAAATTAATTATCTAAAAGCACAATTAACTACACTAATTACCACCTTGGAATTCCGGGATGTTACATCCTTCCCTCCTTAGAACATTTGGTCCTCCAAATGACTAAGTCTATCATAGGTAAAAGATTTGGTTACTCCTACTAAATTCAATCTCTGAAGTCTGAAGGTGACAAGCTGCGATGAAACTCAAGATAGTGCTCAAGATGCTTATGAACTGACCCACAATCTGCTCACAACTCCGTAACTCTGTCTGACATCGTCAAGACTGACGTACCTTGCAATCTAGTTCCTTCTTAATATACTTTTGAGATACACACCCAAAAGAGCTATCATCCTCCGCCAGTAGTGACTTCGTAGGTTCTAGTACATTTGACACACAATCTGCCCTGACAAAACAACACACCTTCCATGAATCTAAATTCTGATCTACATACAATCTTCTTAATCACTATGACTAACTCCAGGTCATTCCTCTGATTGTCATTGATTCTGCCCAAAATGTCTAACTCTCTTCGTAACATGCTATCAATCACCCACTAGCTGATATCTCTGCTCAATGCATCTGCCTCTGTTGTCTAAAGTTTAAATCCTCCTTGGAAAACAGGTATTGTAGATTTCTATGCAAAGTTCAAATCTCTCCCAAAACAGTTAGTGCATTCACATCTCTAGAGTTAAAACTACTGCTGCAATCTCCAAGTCATGGTCAATGTATCTCTTTGCGTGTTCTTTCAACTATTTGGACACATAGGTTGTTACTTTTTCCATCATGCATTAGTACGAATCTCAATAGAATCCCAAAACACCAGTAAATTCCATGAAACTCTCTCTAATCAATAAAGTCCATAGTCAACCTCTACTTCGGCTGCTTGAAACTGATCTCACACTGCTCTGACCATATCAACGAAACATATTTCCTTGTCAACTTGTTCAATGGGGCTACAATTGTAAAGAATTCATTCACAAACTTTCTCGAATATCCTGCCCATTCTAAGAAACTTCTGATTTTTTATACCCTCTTCGGCTTTCTCAACTGACCACTGCTTCCACTTACGTTGGATCTACTGTATGTCCTTCTTTTTCACAAAAGAATCAGTGCAAGAATCATCGCACCCCATGGTGACACACTTGGTTTCACAAAACTTTTGTCTAACATATCCCGCAACTGCGCTACCAACATCCTCTAACTCTGCCATAGCCTCGCAATACAGGGTCTTGGGTATCAGTGTCGTCCCTGACACAAGCTCAGTAGTGAAGTCAATCTTCCTAATCGGTGATAAATCCAGTATCTCCTTCAGAAAGACATCCAGGAATTCACATATCACATGTATATCATAACCTTCACACCCACTTCGAATCAACCTGTCTGCCCTCAAAATTGAAATGACTCCGGTACATAGGCTTCTTTTGTCCCACAAACTGAATATCGGTCACCTGCGACTATATGAATGTCAATCTAACTCCAAAACATCACAAAATTGTCGTTTTCTGTCTATAATATCTGAAGTCAATCTCTTCCTCAAAACTAATCTCACACTTGTCTAACCACACAAACGTACAACTTACCAGATCAACTCTGTCAACAAATCTGCACTCAAAGAAAAACCCGGAACAAAACATCTATTGTAGCCTACTAACCTGAGAAAACTCTGAATCTTTAACACTGACATAGGACTGAACATCGAGAAAACTCTAAACTTCAACAAGATCTGCTGCAAAACACTCTTCAACGAACTGGAAAAGTCTTAAGGCGGTAGAAAATCTTCAAACAAACCTAAGAAAGAAACTAACTAAATCTAAGAAACTCTTATTCTAGCACAAATGCGATACTCAAACCACAAACAGTAGGTAATGAGATATTAAATGCTCTCCCCACTAACAAGGAATTTGGTCCCCAAATTCATTTCTATAAGAGAAATTACTAAACACCTATTGTACTAACAAACAATACTATAGGATCCATACATACAACGTATAGATGCCAACTACCGAATCGAATTCCTCACACGCGTCCTCTTGTTTCTAGTAGATTTTATTTCTAAAAATGTGCCCGCTCTGATACCAACTTGTCACGCCCCCAAAAGTGAAACCGGGGTTATGCGTGAGATTAGGGCTAATCAAATTTTTTCCAACATTAATTAAATGCAACCTGGCCCCAATCACGTCCCATAGGATCAAAGTCCGCGATGAGGTATAAATATTTCCTCGGTAAAACACAACGGAACATCATAATAAACAAATGGTATAATATAACATTTCAAAGTACCTCTTCATTTTCTATAGTTTAAGTTTAGTAAAGGATAACAAAAGCATATTAATTAATGGCTTCTATCAAAACCTAAGCCAAATGAAGAATAAATACAAACTAACCAAAGTATGAAGGCACTCGTGTGTTGGTGAAGACGACAATACCATCGTCACACAACTCATACTCACCATCAGGCTAAACTGCTTGAAGCGACGCCTCCACTTTCCTAAAGGTAGGTGTACCTGGTACCTATGCACCAAGTGCAGCATCAGATACGACAGTCGGCAAGCAGTTATAAATATAAAACATCATTAGATATGCATAACGAATCAGAGTAAGCAAGTAGTCAGATTTACCGGAAATGCATAGCATTCGAATCAATAAACAACTATCAAAATAGGCGGTTCACATGTGCTAATTTACCATGAGATAGTGTCATTACCCTCCCTACTATACCCAAACGGGCTCGGATCTCAACCCAACTTCGCACGCGCGATTCTAATGATTAATCAGACTTATTTGGCTTATAAACGAGCTTAATTATCTAAAAGCACAATTAACCTGACTAATTACCACCTTGGAATTCCGGGATGTTACATATCTCATTTTCTCCACCAACTCTTTTTCATCTCTTTCACTTCCCCACACATTTCTTGGTGGAGCTATGCATCTCCATATCTTTTCCCTTGTTGTGAAGCCTGATCTAAAACTATTTGGGGGCATTGCATGTTGGATTAGATTAGTTGGGAAGGATCACCTATCTCCAAAATCATCATCTTCTCCATAAGCATCACCTATCTCCAAAATCATCATCTTCTCCATAAGCATTCTTTGGGTGAGTAATACCTCCATACTATTCCACCTTACTTTCTAATGGTGATTTTCAATTATATAGACTTGTAAGCACCTTCATTTATCTCATCACTTGCATTTTACCATTGTAGGAAATTGTGATTGAGCTAGCATTAGGGGGTTTGCTTGCATTTGAGCTTGGAGATTGGGGATTTTACTTCATTTGGCCCAAAGGAAGAGATTAGAGTGAAATGCACCAAAAAGAAGCAAGTATGAGCAAATTGGGTTTATGCATGTTAATTGATTTTGTGATTGAATGCTATATTTCTCTGGGATATCAAAATTCAGCCTTTTTTATTTGAATGGAATTCATAATGTGTAATGGGTTCTATATATATATGAGTGTTAATAGATAATGGAATCAATGTGGTTTGATAAAATAGCTTGTACATGGAGCTTTGGAGGCTCAAATTATATCTAACATGGTCTAAGGATGATTGATAATTGAAATGGGAGAAGAATGGCTGCAACTTCACATTTTCAGACTCAGAAATTGCCCAGAATTAGGCCAACCGAATTGGGCCTGCTTGGGCGGGTCGGCCCAATGGGCCCAAGAGCGCCAACTTCGAATGGCCATAATTTTTGAGTTCCACATATCGTTCGAAAGCTCTTGAAGTGTAGAATGTAATGATATGCATATCTTAATGATCAATAGATTGGAATTAAAAGTGATATGTGGACCATTGAACCGGACCTTATCACTTCGGAAAAATGGACTTTAAATCTAGTTGAACTCCTAGGTTGGAACCATTGGCCTTTAAGGGAGTTAATCCCGCCTCAAAGGCCTAAACTCTTCATAATCAATCACTGAGGATGATTGTGACATAAACACTAAACCAATAAGGTTTTTAGGTTGTAAATGATTGACCTTATAGGTCCATAGAATGGTACCCATCACTGATTATCATAGTCCAATGGAAATTGTAACATATGAGAATCTTGGGCTGAGATTATCTCATATGCTTATCCGTCTCCTCTAGAACTTCACTATGGGTGTTGATTTAGAGGAGTTCAATGTACCTCACATATATTCAAGTGACACCAATAAAAATGTAGCACATGCATCAAATGACCTAAAACTACATTGGAATGGATGGTTAGAGACGGCGGATAAATAGATTAGATTGGCTAGTAAATCTCCTCGATTCTATTTAATCGAATTGCATTTGCATATTGTTATTAACTTTATTATTGCCCTCAAATGTCTCAAGAATTGCTTATATGCATTTCGTATTACTTCTCAAGTATTATTGCAAATGTCCTATAAATGTATCGTGATTTGATGTGAATGGTGGACTGAGTACATATGACTAGATTAATTGAAATGAATAGAATGGAATCGAAAGATTCGAAATGAATTGTATGTTTAAGTCTTACTCAAGTCCTATTGATTGAATCGAATGAGTTGACACTACTTAGCTTCGACCAGACGATACTTGACGGGGTGGGTCTTGGTTTAGATACTGCAGTAGACAGCTTGGAGTACCGGAACTCCAGAACCCGGGTAGCCAGGAGAACCTTTGGCCCGGCCCCTGGTGTTATCCCAAAATGCGTGCTCTCTATTAAGGGATGATTGAGCTAAGGTAGTAGCCAACTAGAATGTAAGTATTTGTTTTGTGATTCGATAAAGCATGATTTATTCTTAATTGCACAATGTGCCTAGTTTTTCGATTATTTGACATCTTTTACTCTTCTGTCAATAATTCAAATTTGGTATAACATGCGATATATCTTAATTGCTCATACATTGTTGAATCATCGCATTCATGGTGCTACACTTGGTGTCACAGTGTTCCAGGTTACTAAAGAGGATAATTGATAGTGTTTCATATTAGAAACTTGATCAGTAAGGTTAATGGTTAGCTTTGACCGCCGGAGTACGTACAAGTGTGGTAATCATAACTTGATATTAGATAGTTAATCTTGCACTTAGTTTAAGTATACATTGAAGGTTTAAATTATTAGCTTTGTTATAGACTGATGGTAATATAATAGATTGATTAATAGACTACTCATTGCTTTGTTATTGATGATATACTTGCTTCCGTAAATAAATGTTTTTTGACAGGTGTCAATGAGTAATCCTCACACGGGAAAAGTGAAATTCTCTCTATCGTGAATTCGGACTTGGTCCGGATCAAGTGCGAGTTCACGGGATTACGCGTGTCACACTTTGGGAACCACCCTAATCAGGGGATTCTTGGGTTTGGGATGTGACACTCTAGAATACTGCAAGATGCTTTGTGAAGATGACAATATAATAGGCTTTATGTCCCAACAGGTAAAGTCCAATTCACCTAATCTAGAGCTATGGATTATTTCATTGTTGCGAAATTTGATAATTGATTATATTTTGAATGCTTTAATAAAGTAAATCTATTTCTTAGGAAAATATTATTTGGTGGATAGGGGTTATGTGAACACTTGCGGATTTATTGCACCGTATCGGGGAGTGCGCTGTCATCTGAAAGAGTAGTCAACCACACAAGCACCACAAATACCCAAGGAACTCTTTAATTTACGACATTCTAAATAGCGAAATGTAGTGGAGCGTACTTTTGCGGTATTAAAGCAACGCTTTCTCATCCGACAAACAACAACACACTATCCTCTCAAGATACAACTGAAAATAGTAGTTGCTTGTTGTGTTATGCACAACTACATCAAACAATGAAAATATATTGATGAAATGGATGAAGAGCATGCACAAGAGATGGGTGTTGATGCAGACATGTGTGCTGAGGAGGGAGGGGAAGTTGGATCCAGTTCAAGTGATGCGGACAGTCGATTTGCATATGAGCTGCGGGATGCAATTGCTCAACAAATGTAGGATGGGTATTAATTTGTTAGACATTTATGTTTAATGTTAAGACCTTGTATCATTTTTAAGTGTTATGGTTGTTGGTACTTCATAGAATGTGTTGCAGTAGATTGTTGAGACTATTTACATATATTTGACTAATTTTCTTTTCATGGAATGCTATTTGTAACCCAATATATTGATGATGTTGACATGGAATGCTATTTTTTTTTATTGAAGATGTATTCATAGTTGATGAAAAGGGTTGCAAAGTTTGAAGATGTATCCATAGTTGTGATGGGGTTGACATGTGTTTTTTTTATATATAATATGTGTTCATAGTTGATGAACACAGCTGAAAAGGTTGAAAAAGAGGTAGCTTTTTAACTCCTCTTATAGGAGTCCCATATAGTTTCTAGTTCAGATATGACTATAAGGCTTTCAATTGAGAAAATCATTTCATATTGTGGATGAATCTGTATAGTTAGAAACAAATCAACTTCATTGTTTTCTTGTTTTTTATGGTTCTCTTTTCAGGTTGCTCAGTGAGTTGATGGTCACTTCATATTTGAAGGTCCTCTTACATACTTAAATCTTCAACATTTGAAGAGATGAACGGAGCTAGTCAAGGAATATCAAGCCCGTACTGCCTTGTTCAATGAAGAAGGCTTAGGATACATGCAAGTTTCAATTCTAATAAAAGATTTTGTTTATTGGCCAAATTTTTTTATGCCCATGAGCTCGTCAGGTTTTAAACTTGATTTGATAGCCCTTTTACTAATGTAAAGAAGCCGGCCCTCTAAACTTAAGAGCACCTGCCAACAATGTCACCGGTCCGGTATGTGGGAACATCTGTAGGAAATAGAGCTGCTAACTCTTGATATATGGGCTCTATTTTCTATTCACAGAATTCCCATAATCTAGATCCCAGTTATTCTGTTTGTTTGAACGTGGACAATTGTTGCTATATTGATTGTTTCCAATTGAGGAGAGCTACATATTAGAAGGTCATATGTAAGATCCACACATAAGGGTTCATCATACAACAAAAACATGGGTTCTCACTTGTCCAATTTGAAAATTCAAGGAATGCTGGCTCCCTTTATTTATTTCTTTCTTTCCTTTGTTTTTCCACCCTTTCAATACTGGGTGGTGTGGTATAGGCCCGCATTTTACAGGTACCAAGTTCTTAATTACCAGTGAGAAAAATGGAAAAGATCTTCTTAAATTACAAGTGCATTGCTCCGTACATGTCCCAACTCATAACTAAAAACCAAAGTGTCAAAAATATAGTGTCACGCCCCCGGACTGAGGCCCTGATAATCAGGTCCTTAATCTGGGGACGTGGCAAGGCGAGTCAGAAAATTCCGCCCGCATGCGCTTATTATTTTCTCACAGGATTTCGCGGTTAGGATTCTCTGACCATCCATCACAACTATTTCACAACATATATCAATGTGCGGAAGCATATAGTAAAATAAAATCCAATGAATCATAATAATAGATAAACAAGATTGCATCAAAAGGAGAAATATATTCATAGCATAAATCTCGAGTTAAGGTTAGAGTTGTGAGGATCACAAAGTGTATTAAATTAGACATCCCAACACGGCCAACAGCGGCCATAAACAAAGTTCCCAAAATATAAAAGTCATTCCCAAAAGATGTTACGAAACTCCAAACCCAACATGACGTCTACATGACATCATTTGGATGCCACTTGGGCTCCAACTGAGGTTTTACTGCCTCAACCGCGCGCTCCGCCTCAACATCTACGGGTTCGTTATCTGACACCAAACATGAAAAGGATCAGATATGACAGTCTGGTAGGTGAATAAGATAGATAAGATGTACAAGTTTTACCCATAATATTTAAAAATCATGAAATGAAATTTAAATACAAAACATGTACAAAGAATGAGTCAAACTAAGCAAATTCTGTACAAAAGAGAATTTCATATTAAAACATTTCAAATCGACTGAGAAATAATCAAAATATTGGCAAACCACATTTAGCTATATTCTCCTATTACCGAAGTAAAAAGAACAAACAGACAGAAACCGTTGCCATAAGAAATGGCCGGAACAAATGACATGCAAAGGGACTAAATAGAAACCGTTGCCATACAAGATGGCCAGAACAGACAAAAACTGTTGTCATGGCCGAAGCAAACAGACAGAGTCCAAACTGCAGTTGGCAAATTGTTTAAGATCCTAAGCCGGATGATCAGTCCGACAAAGTGACCTAAGCTTAGTGGTGCCGCTTCAAATACAAAACGATATAATTTAATTCACTAAACACAATTCAAATTTATAAAAGGACTACTTTGTATCATAACAATCAGACAATTTCAGAAACAAATCAAATGAGTAGCCTTTCTGATGTTTTTCAAACGCGGCGAACCACTTGAATCCATTTCAAAACGATTTATGAGAAATTGTATAAATCTACTAACATGAAAAGGGGTGATACATAATGGTTGAATGGCTCACCTAGGTTCGTCTCATTACATACTTAGTGCCCCAATATTGGTTTATGAACAATAAGTCTGGAGCCACTGAAGATCTTCAACGCTTGGGACATAAAGTGTATATTGAGGCTCATAAATATTTTCCAGTAATTTCAATATCAACCTTCCACCTAATCTCCCTTCAAATTTATGTAATACGAATTATCTAGGTTCAAATGCATTTCATCTCATGTTAAAGGAGGCATTGGGGAAAGTCTTCACCTCAAACCCATCCAAAATAGGTGCAAGAACCATCCCCAGGACTGAGCCTGAGTTCGCTCGAGCGGATGAGGGTTTGCTCGAGCGGAGCCTTCCAGAACCTCCTTCGCTCGAGCCAACAAGAAGTTCGCTCGAGCGGACGAGCTTCTGTCACTCAATTTCGCCAAACAGTACCATGTTCGCTCGAGCGAGACATTCAGAAGCTCATTTGCTTGAGTTGACACAAAGTTCGCTCGAGCGGATGGGTTTCTGCAATGTTTTTCAACAGTCAATGACCTGTTCGCTCAAGCGACCATCAGGTTCGCTGGAGCGAACAGTTCAGAAACTGTCTCGTTCAGTACAGTTTTCTACAATTCTGATACTCTCTTTCTTCATCCATTTTCATCCATCCCTGAGCTCCATTCCATACAACTTCCTTTCACAACCAACCCCTATTCAACCACCATATAATCCTTCATTCTAGCATTCAAAACTCTGATACAAATTAGGTTCAATTCATCAAAGGAAAATCTGATAATCATCCATCATCAGTGAAGGAAATCCACATAGTTTGCATAATCCATATGTAAGAAGTAAACACAAATCATAAGTAAGACATTTCGAAATTAGTCTACTCATTGTAGATAAAACACATAGCAATAAAAGAAAGAGCTAAAACTCCAGAATTTGTGAGAAATCAAGTAATTAAGTTACATGCATCTCATTAACTGAACTATTCACTTGCCTTGGTTGCTATGAGTACCAATCACACTCCTACAAAGTCCAATTCCAATCCTACATCAAAACCCCATGAAAGCTAGCTTAAAATCCATGAAAAATCTGGAAAACAAAGGAGCTCTCCAAGAGACTCCTTGCATATATGATGAAAAGCCTCCAAATGATGTAAGAAACCCATATCTACAAGGAGAAAACAAAGCCTTACACGTAGGTAGACAAACTAGCAAGAAGAGCTTGAAAATGATGTTGGTTTCAGTATAATTTTCTTGAAAAGAGCATCAATGGAAAGCTTGGAGATTGAGGAAGATGGTGGTGGGGTTTGTTTTCCAATTTAGGTTAAATTTCCATGACATGCAAAGGAGAGAAGATGAGAAGAAGAGGAGAAAACCCTTTCTTGGTTCAGCTGATGCAAAACGAAATGAGGAAGAAGATGATACACACGTGGGTTTAGTTGTATTTAAATGGGTAAGTGTGGGTCCCAATAATCTTAATAGTTAAAAGGCTTTAAAACTCATGTTTGTGGGTCCCAAATGAAATCGACGAAGAAGAGAAAAATGATTGTCGAAAAATCTAGTTTTCAAAAAGTATATTTTCCTCATAATTTTCAAAATTTGAAATTTATGCACAGATTTAGGTGTGAAAAAACTATTTTGCTCTTTTTCTCGAAAAACGTGATTTCTAGGATCCAAATGCAAACAAAGTGAACATAAAAGTTGTTGAGACCAAAATAACGAATTCATAAATAGAGAAACCAATATTTTCCAAAGACCAAGCCAGATTTCCACTTGTACACGCGTCATACGGGCCACCCGGGGCCTGGTTAAACCAGACTCAACGCGCTCAAAATTTCCAAAGCTATTCAAAATTCTAATCTAACTAACAATCTAAACAAATAATCCTCCAATCCCACTTAGAAACTAAATACGGCTAAAATAATAATAAAATATACTAAACCTGGGTCGGGGCCTGATATATATAGCCTTTGAGTCCTTTAAATAGCCCTTGGGTCGTGCTCAAAGTTGCCTAACTTGATTAGGATAAAAACAAGCAGTTTGGGCACAATTAGAAATAAGTTTCTAATTTTCATAGGACTCTACAGCCATGTCCGCTCGAGCGGACCTACCATCCGCTCGAATGGATGAGGTTTTGTTTCAGCGATGGCCATTCTGATACATGTCCGCTCGAGCGGATATAGTGGTTGCTCGAGCGGACCTCATTCTAATTGATTCGGAATTTCAGCGTAAATTTTCTCCAGCTTTCTTCTTCTAATGCTTTCAGACTTTCTTCATAGAGTCCTTCTAACCTTAAGCTTTCTTCTTCTAATTCGGAGTCGTTTTCAAATATGAAATACAACTCAATGGACTCCTAGAGTTTTGTCCAACCCATGAATTTAGCCAACACACAAAATCCTAACAATCTCCCCCTTTAGCAATTCATGGACAAAACTCCCTTGGACAATGCAATTTGATCTACCCAAAATAAAACCCAAAATACATTAAATTATAAAAAAAAAAATGGCAATCAACACAAAAACTTGCAATCAGCTAATGTAGATCTACATTGTCTTTGACTTCTTGTTCTCCCCGGCCCCTTGATTTGTCAACCTTCTCCCCCTTTTTGTCAATAACTGACAAACAAATACCATGTGGTTTTTGTCAATCTAGATGCATTAGCTCCCCCTCAACTTCAACTCCCCCTGAATGTATCCTCGTAGCAGTGCTGGGAGTGGGAGCTTGACCTTCTTGATCAATGCTTTTTATATATAGCCACCTACACTTATGTAGTTTGATCTTTTTGAATGGTGTGAGCAAACTCCTTAGGCAAATCGGATTTTTTTACCCAAATTGGAGTTGTCTTTAGTGGAGAAAAATTTTCAGCCATTGCTTGGTCTTTGGTAGACTATCCAGCTTCTTACAATGGGGACGAATGTGTCCTTTTTTTCTACAATGATGACAAGTGGATGTGCGAGCAGCGCGTGACACAATCTTTTTCTTAGTACTACTCATCACATTATTAACATGTGCAGCATGTGGAGTAGTATGTGCAACACTTGAAAAAAAATTTGTTTTACCTATAACATTTGAAGTGGATGCACCATGATCATAACTGAGACCGCTTCTGTCAAAATGAGACTTCTGACTACCCAAAATGGTTGTAAGAATTTTTGAACCAGTGTTCATCTTATTTAGAGAGGTCTGTTTGACTTCTAATTCAGACAGAGTGATCTTTAGTCTTCCTTGCAAGTCTTGATTTTCAGCTTTCACTATCAGTATTTCTTTCTTCAGATTCACTATTTCTTGTTCGACCTTCTCAATTTTTTGACCATCAGTAGTCAAATTTTCAGCCATGAAATTTTTCTGACTTTCCAAGAGATGAATCTGTTTAAATGCTTGCTCTAATTCTATTTTCAGGGCAGAATTTTTTTCTTGAGCAGCCTTGAACTTGATAGTGATCTTGTTGCCATACTTGGTCATCCTGACACAATTAGCATAGGCAGTATGGTACAACTCTTCCCAATCTTTCTCTTGATCTGACATCTCATTATCATGATCTTCATCAGTATTATTGTCAGACAGAGACTTAACCATGAACGCCATAAACTTGCCATTCACATTTTCTGAAGAATCAGCCTCAGTATTTTTTTCTTCTTCTTCTGATGACTCTTTATCCCAAGTTGTGTTGAGAGCCTTCTTCTTTGTACCTTTTTCCTTGTTGGTACTCATTAGCATAATGACCATAGCCTTGGCACTTAAAACACTTGGTTCCTTTTGCATAATCTTTCTTCTCATATTTGGAACTCTTCCACTTAGCTTGTTTTGACTTCATGTGCTTCTTGAAGCAATTAAACATTTCAGCCATATCATTTCCAGCCTCAGAGTCAAAATCAGGCTCAATTTTCTTTTCAGGCTTCTTTCTTGATTCTGCGATGGATTTCAAAGCAATACCTTTCTTTTTTTATTTTCTTTTATCCAAACGGTTTGCTTCAAATGTCTGAAGATTTCCAACCAGCTGGTTTACCTTGAGGGTATCAAAATTATTATTGTCTTCTATAGTATCAACCTTATAATCGAACCTCAAAGGTAGAGACCTCAGAACTTTCTTGACAATCTTGTTTTCTGGAATTTCCTCACCCAGAATGAAAACAGAATTGGCAATATCATTAAGCTTGGCATAGAATTGATCGAAGGTCTCATCTTCTTCCATCATGTTGGTCAGCCTTTGCAATTTTGATTGCTTCACCATGTCTGTACCTTCATACACTATCTGTAAGACTTCTCATGTTTCTTTTGCAGTTTTACAAGTGGAAATCTTATGGAACTCTTCAGTAGTATTCCATTGTATATTCCATTCATAGCCTTGTTATTACAATTAGACATCCTTAGTCCATTGGGCTTTAGGTTTAGTAACAGTTTGTCCATTAGCCACAATTGTTGTTTTGGAGTAGCCATCCTCAACAATATCCCAAACATCATCATCAATGGACTTAAGGAACTCAATCATCCTTTGCTTCCAAAAGGCATAATTAGAACCATCTAGCAAAGGGGGCTTAGAAGTTGATGTCCTTTCTTGATTGAGTACCATTCTAGAAATCTCTTAGGATCAAACACACCAATTTAGTGCGACCCGCTCTAATATCAATTGAAAGATTAGGGTACTAGATCTCTAGATTAGTCCACTCAATAAATCAGCCCAAAAGCGCGCAAAAATAATAAATATGCAATGGAAATAAAAATCACAAGCACACACTACAAAGACACCATTTTTACGTGGAAAACCCTAACCGGGTGAAAAACTACGGATCCAAACTAAATCTAATCAAGCACTATGAATCTCGCAATTACAAGAAACTCAGATTTCTTCCCCAGATATCCCCTACCTAAGGACTAAAATGACCATATGTTGCTTCACGCTTCAACGACTTCACACCGTTGATTGCAACAGACTCAATCCAGCGCTTGACTCCTCAAATATTCTCGTAAAAAGATAATCTTCTATCAAGGATGCAAAAGATACTAGCTCTAGAGAACTTGGCAGCACAACTTCTTAATAAATCTTTAGAGAAAAATTCTCTCAATTAAATCTTTAACTCAGAACTTTGAGAGGTGACGTCTATCTTTAGAATAACCCTTGAGTCCTTTAAATAGCTCTTGGGCCGTGCTTAAAGTTACCTAACTTGATTAGGATAAAAACAAGCAGTTTGGGTACAATTAAAAAGATGTTTCTAATTTTTGTAGGACTCTGCAGTCATGTCCGCTCGAGCGGACCCACCATTTGCTCGAGCGGATGGGGTTCTGTTTCAGCGATGGCCATTCTGATACATGTCTGCTCGAGTGAATATAGTGGTCGCTCGAGTGGATCCCATTCTGGTTGATTTGCAATTTCAGCACAAATTTTCTCCAGCTTTCTTCTTCTAATGCTTTCAGACTTTCTTCATAGATTCCTTCCAACCTTAAGCTTTCTTCTTCTAATTTGGAGTCCTTTTATAAATATGAAATACAACTCAATGGACCCCTAGAGTTTTGTCTAACCCATAAATTAGCCAACACACAAAATCCTAACATATGGCTTCATCATAAATAAATCCAGTTGATTTGTTACTTTGATTAGTCCACACCAAAAGCAAAGGGTCGAAGGATAGTGGCAAGCATGGTCCCAATTCAAACTCAATCTTATGTTGAAAGTTTCAACATGCACAAACAGAAAAGTTAAAAAATCAATTTGAACCATATACTAACCAGCTTCTGCTCAGACTGGCTAGCAGGTTAATAACAATGAGGGAGGGTGGTAGGGCTGGTTGAGCACCTAGTAGAATAGTAAGAGTAGAGTAATCCACATTTGTGCACAAAGACCTTGGACAAGCATAGTGTTCAGTGTTTCACGATGTTCTAATAATTCCATGGTGATGGTCATCCAAAATCCAAGTTCAAAGTGTCACGTGATATAGGCTCAAGTTAAATGGAGGACATTGCAGCCAACTTCTGTATATCTCTTGTGTGTACATGCCAATTAATTCACATACTTTCATGGTCCCACATGCCCATTTATTTTGTCCTAAATTTCTTATAATCCTTGATTTTATATATAGAAGTGTGAACAAATGAGTAAATAGAAAGTAATTTATAATTGACAATACCATTGTAGTTTTATTATTTTTTCCGTATAAAATTACCGCACTAAACAATAAATTATAGTTTTCTGTAAAAAATCCGTAGCTGCACCAAACAACATCATCACCAATTTATCAAGAAAAAACATTTTGCACAAAATATTAATTTTTTACTTCCGCATAAATATATTTCCAAAGTATTTAAAACCATAGATTTTGGTGATATGAAATCTTTTAATTTTCATGAAAATTACGTGTAGACAAACGTGCCCTGAAATTCCCGAGTCTCACACTATTTTCAACCGTCAAACACATTGTAATACTCTTCATCCCTCAGGAGGAGAGAAATCCAGATCTAAAAAGAACCCAGCAAACATCGTTGACTTGAAGACGAGCAAAGAAACCAAACGGACCCCGCTCCTCCCCGAAAAAGCACGTTGTTCGGAACCAAGTCCATCATTGCTCGAGCCCATCAACCAAAACCTCCCTCCCACTCCGCTCTCTGTCCCAAGATGAGATCTCCAAATAGTTAAGAACAGACCCAAAACTCACCAGCAGAAAAGTAGCAGAAGAAGAAGAAGAGGAGGAGGAGAGAAAGAGAGAGGACATGTCTTCTTCTTTTTCTTCTGCTCCGAGATCTCCCCATGAGACGTTTGACTGCATGCTCCCAGGACCCGCCACCCGCAGCAACGGTGGCTGCGGCGACTGCAGCGCCACCGGCCTCCTCGCCTACGGCGCCGGCAGCAGCGTCGTCATCATCGACACCTGCTCCATGCAGCTCGTCACTTCCGTCCCCATGCCCTCCCCTTCCTCCACCTCCCACTCCCTCGCCCCCTTCGTCACCTCCCTCCGCTGGTCCCCCCACCCCCTCCCCCGCCACCTCCTCCCCCACGACCCCCCCTCCTCCCACCTCCTCCTCGCCGTCGGAGACCGGCAGGGCCGGATCGCCCTCCTCGACCTCCGCTCCCGCCAATTCCCCCTCTGGTTCGACTCTGACCACTCCAAGCTCGGCGTCCAGGATCTCTGCTGGCTCCGCACCACCGCATCCGCCTCCGGCGACGCCGCCTTCCTCCTCGCCTCCCTCACAGGCCCCTCTCTCCTCTCCGTCTGGGACCCCCTCTCTGGTCACCGCCTCTGGACGTTCGACGCCTCCCCCGACTTCCTCTCCTGCATCCGCCTCGACCCCTTTGACTCCCGCCACTTCTGCGCGCTCGGCCTCAAGGGCTCCCTCCTCTCCGTCACCGTCCTTGGCGACCGGGGCGAAGACGACATCGCCATTGCCAAACACCAGGTACCAATTACTTCCGCTGACCACTTCGTTGACCTGCAGAAGCTGGAGAAAGAGGCGGCGGCCAACCCTACTCTTCCTGTGCTCGCGGCCTTTCCGACATTCTTCTCAAAATGTGGGTTCTCGCTGCAGTGGCGGCATGTCTTGTTTGTGATCTTTCCCAAGGAGATGGTGGTGTTTGATTTGCAGTATGGGCAGGTGCTGGCCTCGATGGCGTTGCCGCGTGGGTCCGCCAAGTTTATGGATGTTGTGCTCGATCCGGTCTGCGATCTAGTCTACTGCGCTCACCTTGATGGGAAGCTCAGCATCTGGAAGCGGAAAGAGTAAGGAATTCACACTCAATTGTGGCATTTTTGGAATGTGTTTTGAAGTTCTAATTGTGAAATGTGAGCTGGTATTCTGATGTGATTGGCTATGAATTCATAATGTTATCAGCCGTTTGGTTGATGAATGCTTTTATGATAGAGGGAATGTATTTATGCTTTTCTTGTTGAAAAGATCTATACATGCCTTTTGTTTTTAATTGGGTTAGTTGAATTGATTGAATTTTAATTTGTTTATGTAGTTGAGAGCATGGATTTAACATGGGATTGCAATCAATTTATTGATGGGATGCAGATATTACACTTAAAACTGGAATGTCAGAACATTAAAAGGGTACACCTACCAATTGTTTGAAGATTCTTGAGAAGTGACATGGATTTAAGCTCCTTAATGTGCCAAAGACTCAGTGATAAATAAAATACCTATTTTCACTGCCTACTGCTCTTAGAATTTGGGCGGTTTGCAATAGCAGTAGCACATACCAAGTTACTCTTCGGAAAGAATTTTTTTTTGGAGCAGTTTGCAATAGGAATAGGACATGCTAGAGATATCTTGAAATCTTATGATTTTTCTGCTTTAAACATATTTTTCTTTTGCATTCAAGGTCCTCACCAAATTGTTCTTACACGCTTATTCATAGAAAGAGTAGGTCCCTTAAAATCATCTGCGTTTTCTGCTTTGTATACACACACATTTGGCTTCTTAATTGTTTATATCATGTTCATTTCCTAACCAAAGTGTAGTACATAATGCGAGTTTATTCCTTTTCCTGCATTTCACTTTAATTTTTCTTGTTGGTTTATTTAAAAAGTTTGGCAGAGTGCACTTTAGGAATTAGGAATGGAAGTAGTTAAATACAGGCTAAAAGCTGACTCCCTGCTGTAATGGTGACTTTCCTTCGGTACATTGACGTTGAGGCATCTGCATCAACATCGAAGCCTACAAATTTATAAACTATACAATGAAACTTTTTGTTGGTTGATTATTACAGAATGAGTTACTTCTCTCATGGATATGTCTTGCGTAGGGAATACGTCACTTCTCTCATGCACATTTCTTGCATGCTACTTAAGTTAACCACTTTTCTCTGAACTTAAGGAGATATGCTTATTGGCTCATTACTGCAGAGGAGAACAGGTGCACATGCAGTGTACGATGGTAGAATTAATGCCGTCCATTGGAACTACCGTGCCTTCTCCCAATGTTCTTATGGTTGTTGCATGCCAATTAGAATCTGCTCTCCAAAATGTTGCCAAGCTTTATTGTGACACAGCACCTACTTCATCTTCATCTTCTGTGAGCAATGCTGCTCCAGATTTTTGTAGCGAGTCCCAGCTTGTTTCTGATACATATTTTATCTCCATATCTGACGATGGGAAAACTTGGAGGTGGCTTCTTACTGCTGAAGGGGATAGAGATGCTCGGATGACACTGTCAAATTCCAACAGGGTTGCTGATGTCAGCAAAGTAATAGTGCCAGAACCACATATAAACTCTGTGGACTCTTCTGTAGATAAACCTGATTTAGATGCAAATAAAGAATCATACCCTGTTAGTAGCACCTGCAGCCGCCCATCAAATGCAACTATAAGCACACCAGAGTTGTCATTTAAGGTTTGTAAAGACATTCTTTTTTAAATTATTGTGTTGTTTTATTGGTGTTGGCTTCTCTTTGCTAGCTTTCCTCTAATCAATCATTTGAACTTAGGTATCATTTCTATAAGAGATGAAATGCTTCACTGCATTTATTTAAATCCAGAATTTTCTGTTGATTGGTCTCAGTTGGTGCTTTCTGAACTTGCACATAGATAGGGGAATTGATGGATACCATATGGAGCACATTACATCCATGGCCCATACCTATGTGGAGAGGTTTGATAAGAGCCTAGGGGACGAAGACCCTACTATGCCCTATGTGGACAAATTATTGCTCAATGAGCCATACTGATATTGGCTTAATGTTTTGGGCGCATGTGTAGGATGTCCGCCCCTATAGTCTATTTCGTTCATTTTTTTTAATAATCTGAATAAGAAATAACTTATATTTCTAGGTAGAACAGTAATTTTAGATTTGGTTTAGTTAGATTTTGTAGATTAAAACATCTATGCTTAGTTTATTGCTTGGTACAACCTAGATTTTGTCTAAGACTTCTTTATGTAATGGCATATAAAAACCCATACAAATTGGTTAACAAGCACTCTTTTTCTATAATTTTGATTGAAACTCAGAACACCCTCTATTTGGGGCTCATTTTGCATATTTTGGCTTGGCTGTGTGCTTCCTAATGGTTTTGTATTAACTGGTATGAAGTTTACAAGTGGTTTTCCTGATTTTCCTTGTTTAGTTGGTGTTGAATTGTTGTTTGGTGGTGACTAGAGCATTGAAGTGCTTACCGAGGAGTTAGTAGCTCCATTTCCTTAATTGTAGTATTAGTATATTCAAAGTGAGTGCCAGTTGCATCAAGATGCAGGAGAGAGGTCAGTGCTGTTGGGTCAAGGGTCATGATGCATGGCCAAATACAAATGTTTGCTGATACATGTTGAAGACATATAATAGCAAATGCACTGGCTTGCTCAGGATATATATGTCAGATGGCTTGACACCATTGCATTCTTGTAAAGGAGTTTTAAAGGGCCAAGCTTCCCACAGTCTTGGATTGTTCATCATCATTTTCATTTCTCTTGTCAATGCAACTAGAAGGGAATAATCTTTTCCGGCAACTTTTTCAATGGAAAAACTATACTGTGGTAATAAATATTGCCTCCAAGCAAACCTTTGCAGTTTTGGTGAAGAGACTAATTATCTATTCATAAAAGTGATTGGTATGCACCAAGTAACCTAGAAATAAGCTACTTAATATGCACACAACTTAAAACTAGCAAGCGCTCAAAATCTCTATGTAGTATAATGAATTGTAAGTACGAGATTGATCCCACGAAGTCTCGTGATAAAACAATGTAAAAAATAACTAAAAGTTCAGAATATATTAAATGAATGAAAAAGTGATTGAATGCTGATTGGTTGAATGAAATTACTAAAAATAGTAAATTAAACTATTAAAATAAATCAAAAGCTTAATGGAAAGTAACCTAACACACAAAACTACTAATAGGATTAAAAACAATAAGAATGAATGAACTAGGATTTCATCTACTCCCCTAACCCTATCTTATGCATGTCCCTTATTATCCCTTAATCAAAATTCAGAATTAGTGGTGACATTTATCAACCTAGATCATGGCATATATATCTAGATTATGATTCCCCTAAACCTAATTCATGAGTGGCATATTACATGAATCGTTCATCAAGTTCTAAAAACTAAGCATGGCATATGTCCTAGTCAATACATGCATAATGCATAAAAACATGGAAATGATAAATGCATGAGTCTAAGCATGGCATATACTTAGATTATTCATGGTTCTAAACCCTCGATGCTTAACATCAAGATCAATCAAAGATACGTTAGCTAATCTTAAATTTAAATGAACATGGCATGGTTGGCATGGCATATACACAACTCATCAAATAAAAAACATGGTTTAGAAACTCAACCAACAAAACTGGAATCTTAATTAAAGAATGCCAAAAGGGACTACATAAAATTAGGATAGGATTTCAATCACACCCTAGCCCTAAAAGTTTAGCTACTCATGTTTGGAATTGAAAATAACATAGAAAAGATAGTCATAAGAAAACTCTAGACGATGATGAAGATGAAGTGGACGGCCAGCAGCAACTTGCTTTCTTCTTGGCTTCAAAAAGCTCCTCCAATGTGTGTTGTACGGCTGCTAGGGATGGGTTATGGGTGCCAGTCGTCCATGCCCTTGCTTCCCTTTTATGCTTTTTGCAAAAGCAGTCTATAGCAAGGAGTTTTCTCATTTTTAGACTCTGTTTCATTTTATGATTAGCTCTATTGCTTGCTTTACAAGTAGGTTTCCTAATTAGATGAGAATAGAAGTCTTCTTTTCCTGGTGTGCCAGACTTTCTAATTCCAGTCCCACTTTGTAGCTTCTTGAAAGTTCCTCACATGGACCCACAAATCTGAGATTTATTTTTTAAGAGGCTAAATCTGAATCTTTGAACATAAAAGTGGGCCCCATATGGGGAATGCAACAGGGAGTGTGGGACCCCCTTCTTGGACTTCTAAACTTAGCTTGGACTCTTGCTTGGTAACTTCCTTCTTTCTCTCGTTTTTCTTCTCCATGCTTGGGCGCCACTTGGACTTGAGAAAGAATTTCCAAATTCTGAAATTCTAACTATTGCAATAGATGTGGGCCTCCCTTTGGGTGTGCAACATATGATTGGGCTGTTTTCTTCTTTTTCTTCTCTCCTTCTCTTTCTTTTTTGACTTATGCTATGAGTCTCCAACACTTTCCTTCTAGAGCTCCACCTTAATTTTAAATTTCAAATCCCCAAACAGAGTAGGGAGGGCCCACCTGGCCGTACATCCCTTGGGATTCACATCTGAATCTCTCAATTAATCAATTGCTGAAATTCTTCTCTTTTAGCTCCTTTTGACCTTTTCATTAAAAATAACAAAGACAATGTAAAAACAAATAAAATAACCATGAACTAGCACAAGATAAACCAAATATTAGGGCTCAAATTATAAACAATTAAGCACTTATCAGTGATCGGTTGTTGAAGATTTTTTGCTTTTAATAAAAATTCAAATGAATCAGCCTGGTATCAGCTGGACTCCTCTAGAAGCCCTGGTTGGCTTGGTTTTGTCAGAATTTGTCAACGCTGGTCATTTCAATTTGAAAATGGTACAAATGACTTATAAATTTTTATGACTTTATGAGCATGGCGATTATTATTGTTCTTTTCTCTTTCTATTTTATCAAACTCTTCTTTTGAGCTTGTTAATGATTCTTCTGTTCTTGTTGACTTACCTCTTAGGACTGTGAATGATATATACACATACATACATGCATATACATACATACATACATGCATACATACATACATATATAAATATATTAAAACATATGTATGTATAATTTTTTTATTTTATTTTTAATGGTGGCTGAATGATGCATTCTAACCAGTCCACTGATTTCTTATCAATTTGCAAAGATCGGATGCTAAGGGTCCAATTATTATTATTATTTTTTCATATTTTCTTCCATCTTTATTATTTTATTTTATTCTATTCTATTCAGGTAGCATGCCAATGACTTTCCATTACATTTAATCATGTTATTGAAACAACTTTTCTCCTGATGCAGCTCAACTTGGTCGGTCAGCTTCATCTCCTCTCTTCAACCGTGGCAACACTAGCTGTACCTTCTCCTTCTTTAACTGCTACTTTGGCACGTGAGTTCTGTATCTGTCAATTTCCTTGCATTTATGATTTGGTGTTTCTGACAGTATTCTGACAAATGCATGTTAAATAATTTTCTAAATTAGCTGATTTGAATCAGATTGCTATATGCAGGTGGGGGCAATAATCCTGCAGCAGCAGTTCCCCTGGTTGCACTAGGGACTCAGAATGGTACTATTGATGTCATTGATGTTTCTGCCAATGCTGTTGCAGCAAGCTTTTCTGTTCATAATAGCATTACCAGGGGATTACGATGGCTTGGGAATTCTCGTCTAGTTTCATTTTCATATATTAAGGTACTTGAGAAGCAACCAAAGAAAAAAAAAAAAAAAAAAAAATAAATACTAAGCATTTTCAATGTTCTTAAACAATCTTTGTATGTCACTAGCTTGTGTAACCTTAATTTCTGTTACTGTACTTAACTTGATTAGTCCATACAGGGAGATTAAACTGAAACCTTGTTGAATTCAGGTCAATGATAAACCTGGTGGCTACAAAAATAGACTTGTTGTAACTTGTCTAAGAAGTGGTCTCAATCGAACATTTCGGGTGCTACAAAAACCTGAACGTGCTCCAATAAGAGCTTTGAGGGCTTCTTCCTCTGGAAGGTTGACACAGAACCTAGACTTAAAAGCTTTCATTATGTTCTTTCAATCTATTTTATATTTGACATCTATGATGTATAGTATTAACTCGTATTAACTCATATTATTGTATTGGCCGCCTTTGTTCTATCTCTGTTTTCCTTCCTGTTCTCTTTATGAGCGTGGAACAAGGGATGAACTGATTGTTTGCAACTTAATGTCAAGGATAGCTGACATCTGTACTTCAGTGAGTGGTTCTACATGGGATTGTTGATCCAATTTTATTCAAATATTTAGGTAGAAGTTTAAATGAATTTCTCATAGTTTTGCATGTTCATTTGAAAAAGTCTTTTATAAATGACTAACATTTGGCACAAGTATGATCCTTGTTTATAGAAAGCGGATCTGGTTATTAGATAATTAATTTTATAGAGGAGTTGATTTGCCCCATTTTTGTGTAAGGTGGCAATTTTTCATTTATCTGTTACAAAAGTTCAATCTTCCAGCAAAAAAGAACAAAAGAAAACTCCAGTATTTAAACAGGCGACACATGGTTTAGTAAATAGTCTCTTTTTTCCTTGATGATTAATTACTGCAAAAGCTTGTAAGATAAAGGGGTGGCCTTAGGCCTGAAGTTGAGCCTTGGCCAAGCTTGTTCGAGAATTGTTTAATCCTCTTTTGTTTAACATGTTGGGCCAATTCGAAATTTCTAGTCAGGCCTTTACAGATAAAAGCAAAAGTCCAGGCCTTCTTCTAGTCCAAAACAATTGTGATGTCTTCTGAGGTTTATTTATTTTTTCTCATGATAAAAATGCCCTCTTTGATGCCACTTTACAATGTATATATAAATGCTGTTGTAATCATTAAACAATTCCTCGTTCTTCACCGAATAGCACCTCATTTATTGCTGGAACATGCTTGGACTTTTGGAACTTACTGAATTACCGCCATGTTAATCATATTGTAATAAACATGGTGGGACTCAGAACAGCCCAATGATAGAAATTAAGTGGACCCATTACAACTGTGGACTGACCAAACAATTTAGTCTGGGCCAACGTAGTAATGAATATTACTTTGTATTGTCCTGGATGATGGAACGCATCGTGTTGCACACACCATTGGAATTTGTGGTGGACTCACGTGATGAAGATACAATTTGGATGGATTTCAGAAAAAAAAAGAAAAAGGATACAATTTGATGGTGAAAGGGAAACCCATCAAATGATGAAAAACATGGTTCTCCACTAATTGATTTTCTCATTATTTGTTGTCTCCACTGTATTTCCATTGTTAGTTGGATCCTAGATTTTGTTTATTTGATAGGGCCATATTGTTTCCATATCATGACTTTTCATCCTGGGATGGTCATAGAATGATTCTTTTGTGGGCAAACCTCCGTGTTTCCATCTTTTGGTGCCACCTTTTTTATCCATCATTCAGTGGATCCTGCCATGATGGATTGTATTGAAATTCTTTTTCTTGGTGTTACAATTGATTCTTTGCATTGCATTCTGTGTGATGCATGGTTATTTTCTATTTTTGTTACTGGGCCGAAAACTTAGTTTGAAACACTTCTAAAAGTATTCCTAAAAGCAAGTCAGCCCATATCCATCACATAGTCGGCTAGGTCAGGCCCCACCCGATCAATGAAGAGTTATCATATGCTATCCTTCAACATCATCAATCCACAGCCCCTTGATTTAACCCCTGGCACCACCCCTCTCACAAAGTTTTACCTCGCTTGATTTTTAATTACTCAATTTCAATTAGGATTTTCCTTAAAACTTTGCATACAACTCATAATCTCTTCATCCTTTAGTTTATCCCATCACTCTGGGTGGACTGGGAAAATTCTGCTATTAAGTATAGAAATAAGTAATGCAAACATATATCGTAACTATTTAAGGTGCACCAAGGTAAGATCGATCTCTTGAGATCGAGATCAAGGTTGATCAATCAATTGAAAAATCGAAGCCACTCTGTCCAACAGTCAACTCCACATTCTAACGCGTCCTTCCTCACTACACTACTATGTTTGAAGTCATTACTGGTCTCCATCTGGAGGAGGATGAGTTGTAAATGTTTTGCCAAAGCGCCTCAATCTCATTGGAACTACTAGGAACAAAAATTTGAAGTTGGAACCTGACTCTCATTGTACGTGGCTCATCACAGTTAAGCATATAACTTCACAAATCTATTCAGGTTATGCGACTATAATTATGAATAACAAATATTACATTAGCAACTTAGTTTGATTGATTCAGCTAGGTATAGACGGTGGATGCCTGGATGATGTTGGTTTTGTCTGACGGTGAAGTAGTTTTTTTTTTGCATCATGTTGAAGTTACTTAGTATTTCGTTAAATGGCTTAGAGTTTCTGTATTTTCCTTATGTTCAGTGAGGTAGCCATATCTTTCCTTTTATCTTAGCAATTTCATACAAATGACGTGGTCTAAACTCATAATTGATTTTACAACAACTCTTGTTCTATCAGATGACTCAATTTTTTTGCAGATATCTTCTTATTTTGTTTCGTGATGCTCCTGTAGAAGTTTGGGCTATGACAAAGAGTCCCATTATGGTATGTAAACTTTTCTTTTCTTTTTTCTCTTGAAACATGATTGTGCAACTAAGTTTTCTTTTCTTTTTACTGTTGCAAAATACCTGACAACTGAGGTCACCATACATTCATAAATGTATTTTGGAACTTCAAACAATTCCATTAACTTTTAAAAGGCTTCAGAATCTGATTGAAACCCAACTGCATCCATGAACATGAATGACTTGATAAATGTGTCCAAATATATATGCTTCATCTTCGAATCTCATGTTGCTATTAATACGTAGTTGAAGGAAATCTTTTAGAATGTTATACACTTAAATATTGTAGACAGAATTCATGTGGCCGACCCCAACATAGTTAGGACAAGGATTTGATGACGACGACAACAACGACAACGACGACACTTAAATATTATAGAATTTCATTGGAAACTGTACTTTATATCAACATTACTAATTGCTGAACTACATTTGAACATTTTATTATGATCGTTTTCTTTTTAATATATATCATCCTTTCTTGACCTGTGTAGCTTAGATCATTAGCTCTTCCATTCACGGTATTGGAGTGGACACTTCCAGTTGCACCTCGCCCAGTTCAAAATTTATCTTCTAGACAATCATTATTGCCCTCAAAAGATGATACTCCTGTTGCTTCAGTTGCTGCAACTTCTACTACAAAAGTGTCAAAGGATTCCCGTGAGAATCTGCTTCAGTTGATTCTTTACTATGACTTCTTTAGACCACATCTTACTTCAAAATTTGCCATTTTTTTCTGTTCAAGTATTCTGTTACATGGAAATAACTATTCTTTTGCAGAGGCGACAGTCTCAGAAGGATCTGCTGGAGATATCTCAGAGAGTTTTGCATTTGCATTAGTCAATGGTGCGCTAGGTGTTTTTGAAGTTCATGGGCGGAGGATCCGAGATTTCAGGTAGATCTTTCTACATCTGCTGTTGACTGGTTATCCTGGAGATTGGCGTTTTTGTTATTTAATCATTGTGGTTGATGCTACTAGGTCCTAACTCCTAATATTAATAGTTGTTGATATTTTACTTTTGGAAGATTATAATTGTTACTTTGAAGAACTTTTTTTTTTCCTCTCTGGTTTCTTAGTCACCATTTATTGCCACTGAAAAAAATGATGTCAAATTTACAGCTAATTTGTCTGACTTTATTTTTCTTAGTTTAAAACTTTTTCAAAGCATAGTTATAATCATTTCTGGATACTGGAATTTAGCTGGTAATGCCCTTGAATTTTTGTATGGTACCACCATGTCTGATGGAGGTTAGATCTTAGAAATTTCCATGTTTCCTTCTATCTTGTGAAAGGGAAAGGAAATGCAAACCGAATGAAAAAACCCATGAGGAGCAAGGACATAAATGTACCACTCCCATGTTTTGGTTCTTAGTACTGTGGCAGGAGTAAAGATATTCCATTGGCTTGAGTTGTTAGCCAATGTCCTTTTTTGCTATGATAATATGCTTCCCTTATAATAAACTGGCTCGTATATTTATATATATATATATATTTATGGGCCAGCTCTCCTAAGCTGAAGCTTAGGATAAGGTAAGCTGAGGTAAGCTCAATTGTGTGGTGGGGCCCACCTGGGGACCCACATGGGGATGGGGATGGGGGGTTTTCAAGGACTCCCTGGGACCCTCTTCTTTGCAAAAAATTAACCCCAACGGTGGTTTCTATTATCTCCATCTGGGCACCAAAAGTTTAATGGTCAACAGTCCATTCAGATCGGTACACAGTCGATCCAACGGTCCAGTAAATTCGGATTTGACCAAAAGTTGGTGGACATGTGCAATTTACGGGGGTCGTGTGTTTGGTCCATTTGGATGGACCAAGAGTGGGCCCCAGAAGCATTATATATATAATATATGGGAGATGCTCCTATGAGAGCATCTCTTACCTTGCTGTGAGAGCTAGGGTGGGGGCCCTCACATTTAAGTTGTTGGCAATTTGGCATTGGATATGGATGTGAGGGCCCCCATGCTATCTCTCATACTAAGGTGAGAGATGCTCTCATAGGAGCATCTCCCTATATATATATATATATATATATATATCTTTTTGAAAATTTATACATAAGAAAGACCTTTACATATGCAGCACATACGATTCAAATTCTGCTCCTTTCCTCTGATAGCTTTTGATTGTGGGCTTTTCACCTCATGAAAGATTGGTTTGTTGTCTGGTTCCAGACCAAAATGGCCTTCTACTTCATTCGTTTCATCAGATGGATTGGTTACTGCTATGGCGTACCGTCTTCCCCATGTAGTATGTATCGTATTTTCTTGAGTTCTTGTATCTTATTAGATTTTCCCCCTTTCATAATGAATTTGATCTTCTATCTTCCCAAGCTTGCCATTGTTAGTAGTAATTTGTACATGATGCATTTATTCAGGTTATGGGAGACAGGTCAGGGAACATACGTTGGTGGGATGTAACAAGTGGGCTCTCTTCATCATTTAATACTCACAGGGAAGGAATTCGGAGAATCAAATTTTCTCCTGTTGTTCCTGGAGATCAAACTAGAGGGCGTATTGCTGTACTCTTTTATGACAACACATTTTCAATATTTGATCTTGTAAGTATAAAAGAAAAGTCATATTCAATATTTTGATTACAATTGAGAAATCTTGAACCTTTTGTTTGGTTTCCTTATTTGGCTAGAGATGTATCTACGGAAGTTTGTTTTAGAAACAAACTCAGGTCAATGAGCAAGTTTGACAGGGCTTGATCTATGATACCAAGATACTTGTACATGCCCTGTATATCTGTGTTGGATCAATACTACACCTCTCGGTACTCGATACTAGACCAATACTTCTAGGGTACTAGTTTGGCATATCCTACTTACCAAGTACATTATTTCATGTAATTATTTTGGTTTTCTTACATTCCAACATAAAGAAAGACCATGTTAGAAAGGAATGGGAAGAATGATAATTTCATTAATTAGTAATTTTCTAAAGAAAAAAAGCAGGACAAACGTCCAAATCCATTTCCTAGATTTCCGAATGTGAAGAATTATATCCTAGATCCCCATCTTTTTGTCTGTATCCATATCCAAATCTGGGAATCATAGGCCTTGATATACCTTTATAACTAAATTTGGACTTAGACCCAAACTATTTTAATTGGTCCTACATTTCTTTTGCAAGCCCACCTCAAAGTAGTCCTCATTACCTCATTAGACTCAAGCTCAAACATATCTTAATAGAAAATGTTTACTCGTTGGCCCAAGACCAACCATTAATTAGAGAGAGATTTTCTTCTATGCATTTACCTCTCACCCTCTTACGGTGCGAGGTAGCTTGATGAGGCCCACTTGGGGTCCCAATGATCACATGAACGGGGTTTTTTTTTTTGGTGGGAGGGGGGTGGGGCGGGGCGGGGCGGGGGACTATAAAGTACTGTCTTGGATTGGCTTAGATATCAAATTTGGGGTCAATCCCATGCCTCTAACCCCTTCATCCGTGGCCCACAAGTTTAATGACTATATTAAAGAAAGAAATTTGACCCTCGATCCAACGGTCTAGTCCATTCGGATCGGTTCAACTTCAAACCCAACAGGTCCGGTGTAATTCAGGGGGTCCCATGTTTGTGGACAATTCGGATTGGTGATAGGTGGGCCCTACATGCTAAGTAAGCTCATGCTCAAATAGCCTATACGAGCACAACCAATGAGATGTGTAGGAAATAAGAGCATAGCAAATGAGATGTGTGAGCATGTGCCCCCCTCTAGATGACATCATCTTTTCTAGAATGGGCAGAGCATCTCATTGGCCGTGCTCATATAGGGTATTTGAGCATGTTCTCACTTGAAAATCCCTCTCTCTCTCTCTCTCTCATATATATATATATAAAAGGATCACTAGAAAAATGCCCGGGAGTTTTCAAAAGCAAAAATGCCCTCTCCAAAGAACGAATTAGAAAAAGAGGAGCTAATGAGGACTCGATGAGGTGGCATGGGTTGGTGTTCTTACTTCTTCTGAGTAAGGAAAGTAGGTAAAGCAAAAACACCCGTAAGTTTGACCACTAAACAAGGAGTAGTCATTAAAGACAGGGCTGTTTGTTTTCTATTATTTCTTTCATTAAATGACTTAATGAGCATCCTCCCTATGTTTTCTCCCTCTTAAAATGAAGATTTTTTATAAAAAAAAAGGTTTCTATCTCATAGTAAATACACACCAGGATTCTTTTGGGTGGGGCTTTTTTGTAAATGAGGTAGTGGGCCTACTTTGTCACTGCTAATTTAATTATTAACTTTGGTTTTAAATTCTTTAGATCTTATATAAAATCAGGTACCTACTTTTGATTGAACTGATATTTTGGTCAATGTTAATTCAAGTAGAGACTTTGATTTTAAATGGTTTAGATTTTATTAGAAATGCTAATTCAAGTATATTTTAGTAATATACTTTGTTCACATAGAATTACTTATGCATTGGAGTTGAGAGTGTGCCATGTTTCATATAAAGCAAATTCTAAACTTAGGTTGTACAACTTTTTAGAAGAATGAAACTGCCCACATCAAAGTACACTTTGCATTGGGAATCATTGTGCTGAGATGTAGATGTTCTCTTTGTCATTCATAACTCAATGCACTTGACTTTTCTACAATATCTGCTTCTAATTATGGGGTGCAAATTTGGACGGTATAGAATAAAAAAATGGGAAGGTATTTCTATTTTCAGGTTTCTTATATGGTGCTTTAATACACAAAAAAAAAAAAAAAAAGAAAGAAAAAAAAAGGGTCATGAAGCTTGTCTTTATATACAAAACTAAAATTCTTCGCTTTAAGTTTGAATTATTCTTTTATAGATGGGTTGGTTAGGTATATTTAGAAAGAGTTCTTGCTTTCTTTCTTCTTCCTTTAATAACACCAATGGATTGGTTGAATTTCTTTCGAGTCAGAAAATATTGTCAAATTTATTGGTAGTTCAATTTTATTTAGGAGAGAGGAAATTTCTCTCTTTTTTTATGGCTTAGTGACTTTATAGGAGAAAAATAGTTGATATAAAATTTCTAATTACTTGATTCTTTTAAAATTTATGGGTGGTCTGAATCATTGAGAAAGGGAAATTTGCTCGAAAAATTCCTAAATTTGAAGCTTCTCTTTTCCTCCCTTTCAATTTTACTTTTTGGGCAGATTTCTTTTATTTCTGTTTAATCTTTCTACTTGAGTAGTTGGCATTTAAATGAAGAAGATAAATATTATCGAATTTTTATTACAAAAGACTTTTTTGCTTCATTAAAGCAAGCTTAAAGATTTGCCAATGTATTAGACTCAGGCGATAGTGTCGCCTTAGTAGTTTTTTTTAGTTTTATGTTTGTAAACACGTTTTTAATTCTTTGTGATCTTTTAAATTTATCCTCATCCTATCATTGCTGTTGTTATAGTAAGGGAATTTTATACATCTTATAAAAATGCCTGTGTTCCTCAAGAGGGATCACACAGGATTGATACAAGGAAGCTTTGGTGCTTGATAAATGAGTTTGTACATTAGAGAAAGCGTTCATTATATGAATGGTCCATCTATTAACTTTATGGAGTTAAATTGTTACAATTTGCTGAATGTTAACTTTCAGCGTTTTCTGTTTTTCAGGATACACCAGATCCATTAGCCAATGCCTTATTACAGCCACAGTTTCCTGGAACCCTTGTACTAGAACTTGATTGGCTACCTTTACGTACAGACAAAACTGAACCACTAGTATTATGCATTGCTGGAGCTGATAGTAGCTTTCGACTTATTGAGGTTAATATGTATGTAAAAGTTTTTCGGTTATTCTTATATTTTGCCTCATCATTTCATGCAAGCTTATATTTGTCTTGTACTTTTTCAGTTTTACTACATGTCAGCTTAGTCATATTTTGCTGAATGTCGTAGCCATTCATTTTCTGAGCTGACTTATGTACTCACTGCATCTTAATTAGTTGTGTTTAATTGCTTGGTATAATCTTATGCTATGCCCAGATCGGATGTTTTTCTGTTATAGTTGCAACTGCACATTCATTGAAGCTCCGCACCATTTTGTTGGGAGGCAGCACATGGTGTTGCTATAGTGTCTAGTGCAATGTAAATTACACACTTGATAGAAAAGGGTCATTGTATCATGGTTTAAAATAGCAGTCGCTATGCTACACATCAACCACTATAAATTATGGCCTTGGCCTCTATACACTACTGGTATAATGTATTGGACATGTCAGGTGATGTTATCCTTTGTATTGGCTGATATGGCTGATAAAAGTGTTCAACTGAACCCCTTGCCAAATGCCAGTTTTTCATTTTTTTTTTTTCCCTCCTATTCTCTTTTCCCTGCTGGCCTTTGCCTATGAGTTTGGTCAGCATCCAGTCTACACTTTCCACTAGCATATAAACAGATTCTAGCCATTACAAGGAGATATAAAACGTTACGGGTGGTTTTTTTATGCATGGGATATGAAAATGGGTTTTACATATGTAAAGGGTTCATATGCAACTTTTTCATATGCAAATGTTACATACGTGAAACATGTTATGATGTCTATTTGGAAGCGCACCATTTTCGCACGGGTAAAATGAGTACATCCAATGGTTTTATGTGTTCGTGTTTTTTCACATGTTTCTCAACATACATGAAGATTGATGATATAAAACTAAATTTCTTCATGCTTATTTTTAATATGAAAATATTGAATGGTTCAGATCATGAATTAGACACCTGCAATAGTGGAGAAAGTCAGATCTATAGGTTTTTGGATCTTTTGGACATTTTTCACAAATCTCAAAATCTACAAAGATTTAAGATATGATGAAACTAAACATCTTACAGTTTATTACAGAAATAAAAAAGATGAACAGCTTGGATTACCAATTTAGGGCCCACAAAAGTGCACAAAGAAAAAAAATATGGTTCAAGGGATTTAATCCCATATTTGTGCCAGGTGGAAGCTCTATTCCATTTGTACTGGCACCTTTTATTCATTTACGTATGTAATCGTTTACCACCTCTGCAGGTATGTAAATGAGGGGCTGAAAATGGCCTCATTTAATGACTATTTTCGCACCTCATTCATGCTGATGCATAAATAAGCCCAAACAAATGTGATCATGCGTAAAGGTTATGCATGTGCATCATGAACTTATGGAAACGAGTGCAATCAAATGACCCCTTATGCTCGACTTTTATTGGTGAAAACGAAAAATAGTAAATATTATCCTTTTTATTTGTAATTGCTTTGAGGAATTTGATATGAAATGTTTGAAATAGAGCAGAATTCCTAAACCATGCAACATTTGGCCATGATTTGCTTCATGTTGCATGATTTGGATTTTTTTAAAAAAAAATTTCTCAGTTTTTCTTCCTATAGCCTTTTGTTTTCATTTATTTTGGAGGATACTCAAATATGTGCATTCAAATAATGAATTGGCTTAGTCTCCCAAGAATATTTCATTGCTAGTATTTATGTAATTTGACTGTTTGAGTGATGAGCTTGCTCATATCTTTGCTTCTTTCCATTCTTTGTCTTTTTATTTTTCAAAGATGATTGTTAGGAAATCGCAGGGCCTTTTTCCATAGAATAATAGGGATTGAATATATAGGAATTCATTATCAAATGAGCTCCACCAAAGGATTATTAAGAAGGTGAGGGGTGAAGGAAAGGTAGCGATGTAGATGGGACCTTGACTTTACTAGGATTTAAATTACTAGGGTGATGGCTAGGTATTCATTTCCCATATTCCCATGGGTTCAATTTCCTTTAGAGGAGAGGTTATTTGATGGCCAGTTCTTCATATTCATCTTTGATTACTCATTTTTTAGCCACTTATAGAAATACGAAGCCTTTGAATTCGTAGGAATTCACTTGCATGAAACAAACAGGCCCTTAAGGACAACTTTGATGCACTTTTGAACATATCAATGTTCACATCTAAGTTACTGGATTTTTTTTCTCTTCTAATTGTAACAATTATTTTTTCTGCTTTCTTATGCAGTTTTGATTTTTCCTGAATTTTTTTTCAAATATTTTTTAAATATTTAGTGTTACATGTTTGGGTTAAGATCTAGCCCTCGGATCGTGTGGATGCTTAGATGATCCACTGGCTTAAGATTCTTCTCTTTTCCAATTTCTTTATTTGTGTTGCAATTTATTGTGATTTCCTTTTTCAAAAAAGGTTATACTACTCGAATATTTTGGAGATTAGAGCTTAGTACTATCTCAAGTAGGAATTGAATTAAAAGTCCAGATCTTTAATAAAGAAGTAAGAGAGGAAATAACAGGGGAAATGAGAAAGAGAAGAAATAAATTAGGGTTTTAATGACATGAAAGAAGAAAATAGAACAGGATGCCTCAAACTCTATAGTGGGGACTCGTGTGCTCTGGGCATACAAATTCTCTGTATTTTTGTATTAATAAAATCTGATAATATTACAATTATGCACTTTTTTATTTTCATTGACAAGTATACCACTATGCTTCCTCACAAAATATCAAATTCTACCATGTCGGTATCACTATGACGCTGCAAGGGATGGGAGGGATAATCAAAGATCGCTCTCCAGGCTTGAGGCTTAGAGCATAAACACATTCACAGGTTTTGGTTTCACGCCAACAGACATTTAACACCAAAATAGAGGGAGAGCAATCTTCTTTTCATTCAGTGCTTGAGAGGAGAGGAAACTTCTATTTATATAGCCCTTAGAGGATAAGATCACACATAATGTGATTTATTCTTTCACTCCTTAGATCTTAGCTATCAAATCCTAAATGATTACTAATCTAGATAACTTTTATCTATCCTTGTCAGTCAAGCAACAATTATCGACCTAGATAAGATCTTATTTATCCAGGATTCTAAATATAACAAAATAGTTATAAAAAAGTAAAAATACCTTCTAATTGGTTGTGTAAGGGGTCCATGGATCTACTGCTCAACTAATTGGACATTGCCTCCTGCGATGACTATTGGGCCCAATGGACCTTCATCTGGGCCATGGGCTTGACCCTGGGCCTTTGTGTGTCCCTACGGACTGGTTCACAGCCTGCATTGCATTACTGATTACACCAATATGTCCCAATACATTGCATGTTGAAATACATGTTTGAGCTATTCTTTTTTTTTTTTAACCTAACATTTTCAGATTTTTAGATGTTTGCATATTTATTTATGTCTGAAAGTTACTAAAATTATTAGCTTTCAAATGTTCATTGAGCTTAGATGTCCTCCAAATATTTTTCAATTAAAGATCTACCTCATTTGGGGTAGGTTTTCTCCCCATTTTTCACTTTCATGGCTTGTGAATTCTGTGTTTTTGGTTCTCAGAACATAAAAAGAAATGAGTCAGATAAGATATTGTTTACATGTCATATGCCTATCATGCTCGGATTCTTTGAACAAATGAGTGACTTAATCTGTGCCAGATTCTTCTATTACTACTTTAAACATTATTTTGCAATTGATATATTATTATCACACCTTCTCTTCTTATGGGATATGTTGTATTAAAATTTGTTTGTTATTTTCATTGGTGTTCTTTTAGGCGTATCACTTTTTGCTAAATATATCAATTACATAAAAAAAAACATTTTGTATCATGCCAAAACCATGGTCCTTTTATTTATTTATTTATTTTTTGGGAATTTTCAATTGGATACCTTGTACTAGTAGCAGATTCCAAGATAACTATTTGTACTTGTGCAACTTATTATGACTTTTATAATTATACTTGTGTAAGTTTAGCCCAGTAAAGTTGATAGAGATGTAAAGGTTAAATGGTTTGACTATTAGAAAAACAATGACATATGAATCTGGTGGGCCCTACGAGGTTGTAGTTCAATTAGTTTATGTGGGTCATATCGCTTGGTAGAATGTTTGTGTACATATCAAACTTACATTATAATATTCTAAATCTTTAGGGTATTTTTCAATTATTTAAATAAAAATTTGTGCAACTAAAGATCTGACGGCCGATAGCCGCAGTTGTGCTGCGATTGGCTTTTTGTTTTTTTGGTCAAATGATAATGCTCAGAAAGATCCATGCTTGTTACTTTCAGTATTTATTTAGTAAATTCAAGCTTTGTTGCACATTTGCTATAATCTTTATCACGGAATCATTCACTATGATAACATAGTTAAAAGAATGTATCTGCCCTTAGGAATTATTAAATCCCATAATCCCGTTGGCGATTGTTCAGATGTATCAGGGAAATTATTTGGGATGCAAGACCAAATATGTCTGGTGGAACAGAATACAGTTTGGTTATTTTTTTATTCGCACCCAATGTAAATCTGCTTGTATGGTTAGTAGTAAACTTCATATATGTAATTGATAGTAAGATTCATATGGACATAGGAATATTAAAGTGAGAATTGTCCGCACATATGAACCCTGAAGTACTATCCCCATACCACACCACCCACGCTCCACCTCCCTCTTCTTCTCTTCCTCTCTGGATTCGCATGGCTCAGGTGGGCCTCATAGGGCAGTCCACACCATCTTCTATGCAGTGGTTCTCACCTGAATAAAACAATGTGTATACATGGTAATGTTCTGCCAAGAGGTACTTGTCACAGATTCTTGGATAGGTACCCCTTAGTAGAATGTGACCACACACACATATAGCAATAATCTTCTGGAGTGCTTTGTGATCGGCATGTACCAACATGATTGAAGGAAAATTTTTACAAGATAGTGATTAGACTATCTATGACCTATGGAGTAGAATGTTGGTCAGACAAGAAGCAACATATGCACAAAATGAGTGTAGCAGAGATGAGAATGCTGGGATGGAAGTGTGCTAAAACTAGGAAAAATAGAATAAGAAATGAGCACCTTCAGGAGCAGTTAGGGGCAGTATCAATAGGTGATAAATTAAGATAAACTCGTTTGAGATATGCAGGCCAACAACTACGCCGTCGAGAAGTTTTTCTTTGCATGTTGATGCTCCACCGGGAGAAGGTGTAGGCTGAAGACGACATGGATGGAAGTAGTAAGGTTAGATCTGAAGAAGTGCAACCTATTTGAGGATTTGACTTAAGATAGATCGGAATGGAGAGACAATTCATGTAGCTGATTCCAACATAGTTGAGATTAGGTTTTGATGATGATGTCCCCGTGGGTTCATATTACCCATTTGTAAAACCGGTACAATAGGTCCAACTTTTTTAAATCTAGCCTTATCAGATTTCTGCCTCTTTTGTGTAAGATAGAACTAGCCCAAATTTCACTCTGATAAACTTTGTATTAACTGTTGTGTTGCTTACATGAAGAAAACATGACTAACTCGTGGAATTTACCACTTCTCATCAGGTAAACTTTGGTAAACTATGGAATTGGCATTGACCTCATTCCCAATATAAAACTCTTAGATATCTGCTCTACTCCTGACCTATATGCTATGAACTGCTATCTCTTCCATATATCTTTTCAAGTTCAATCTACTTGCCATTGTTGTATATATCTGATTCCTCATAGTTTTTCATGATAAGAGTTGTGCACATAAAGATTGGATGATTTGATATGAAGTTTCCTAGTGTAATTCTCATTTTTTATTACACAGCAATGCCACAAAATCCAGCATTGGGTCCAGGCTACGATCTATAAAAGAGAGATACCGGCCAATGCCACTATGCTCGCCCATCTTGCTCCCTACAGCACATACCTTGGTAATGGTTGTATTTTTTCCTCGTCAATACAATATAATGTCTAAATGCTTGCTAGGATTGGCCCATAAATTGTTGGCTTTGTATTGGATCAATACTAGATTAGATGCACTTTTAAATCTGCTGTCTTTATCTAGAGATGGTGCTTCTATTGGAGCTGGTGAGGTTTAATGTATAGCATAACTAACTGTCTATGAGTTCCAAGTTCATGCCCGTCTCAAATGATGTTTAGCCGGTGAGCATAAATTGTTGAATAGATATAGAAATCCTCTCCTCATCTTGAGCTGACGGAGGAATCCTATCCGGCCACACGTGTGGGGCCCATTGGTGGGTCATATAGCTGGAACATACCCCACCCCCCCCAAATTTCACATGGGCCTCGGGTTTGGATAGATCCGAATGGACTGGACCGTTGGATCGACTGCACACTCCATTCGAATGGACTAAACTAGTGGGCCCTGGGTGATAAGGTTATGATGATTTGATTGGGATGATTTTTTGCCCATAGGAGGGGCACATAGATCTTCAAATCCCCCAGCCCCATCCCCATGCCGGCCCCCATGTGGGCCCCACAAGCTTGAGTGGACAGATTCCTCTTTTAGCTTGAATTGAGGAGAGGAGGGTATATGTCATCCAATGCGCGACGCACGCATTGGATGACTTTGCTCACCCCAATGTGGGGCCCCACCTCTGACTTGGGACCAGGGGGGATCGAAAGATCTCCCTAGGTCCTTCTTCTTTGCAAAAAAACAGCCCCATCCCTAAATCCTAAATCTCCCTCCAGGCCCCACAAGTTTAATGGTGCATGGTTCATTCAGATTGGTGCAAACCCAGGGCATGTGTGAAATTCGGGGGGGGGGGGGGGGGGGGGGGGGGTGGGGGTGGGGGGGGGAACTGTGTGTGGTCCAGTTGGACCATCAGGTGGATCCCACCCCCCGGTGTGCTCTGATAACTCCTCTCTCTCTCTCTCTCTCTCTCTCTCTCTCTCTCTACATGTGCCTAATTTCATTGTTATCACCATTCCTTATTACCTCAATGTTTGGTTTAATATGTGCATGAGCATACATGCCACACTTTTTTCCCCACAAAGCTGCACAATCCTGTTTCCAAAGGTTGAATGGAGAACTTGAATTACAATGTTTAGCATGTTGAGTCACTCAGTAGAATGCTTGTTGCCTTTTATACTTCAGGCACTGCGGATGATCTTGCAGTTGGGTGTAAAATTCTCTTGGTTCAATACCTGCAGTACAACAACAGACATGTTCCCTCACCAAATTCCTGAGATCTCTCAAACATCTGCAGGAGACCTTCGTAGCTACATGATTGACTCAGCTGTCCCACCTGTTGGTGATTCTGTGGTGCCAGAACTGCTTCTCAAGGTGTTGGAACCGTATCGAAGAGAAGGTGCTTTCTAGTTCTACTCTGTGATTCTTTTTCAAGAAAACTATTATGATGTTCAACCAATTCAATTTTCCTTGTTTAAGGCTGCATACTTGACAGTGAAAGGGCAAGACTATATGCTACTATATCAAATAAAGGTTCTGCAGCTAGATTGGCTTTTGCTGCTGCAGTCTTTGGAGATTCTTCAGAAGCACTTTTCTGGTTACAGTTGCCTCGTGCTCTCTACTATTTGAGGGATAAATCGGTTACAAGGACCTCTCCTGGAGCTTCTGTATCACTATCAGATACAGAGGTTAGAGACATGTCTACGCCAAAAAGAATGACTTCAGTGGGAAAATCTGTGTCAGGAAAAATGAAGAATGATGATAACGTATATTCCTCATTTCTTTTCATTTGATTGCATTATTTTTGCAGATGCATTTAATTTAGAATAAATGCAATGTTAGACAATAGAGATCCATGCACTTATTCATATCCTGAGGTTGATAAGCTTGTTGTCACTTTCATATCGTTTTTTAAATTCAGAAATTCACTATCTTGTTTGCAGAGTTACGGGGCACTTAAGTTGATGGCGTTCAAAAAAGAAGAGTTGTTGGGAAATGCTAATGAGCGGATCCCTTGGCATGAAAATTTGGATGGAGAAGAGGCAATTCAAAAGCGTGTTCATGAGTGAGCTCCCACACCTTCCCCTTGTACATACTTGATCTTTGGTTGTACAGCTGCATATTAACCTAACTCTTGAATATACTAGCTTTATTTCTTGATTTAGAAGTTGCTTTCAATGTTCTGAACATTGTCCCAAAGATTATGAAAAGAAACCAGATGGGAAAGACCTAATGTGCTTCTAGTTTGATTTACAAAAATTTACAAGTGATGTAGCTCGGTGGCTATTGTTAGGCTGCTAGGATGAAGGCATCATTACATGTATTTGTGGAAAGCTTCCTGACATGTTACTATAGTCAGTATCACACATGGTTCAAAATATTAGCCGATACATTTAGTATCAGCTGATGGGTATTGATCTGTACTGAACTCCAGGTCCTCTCAGGCACAGACTATCAGAAATTCGTGACTCATGGGCAGGAGCAGATCTACAGGCCCCGTTGGACCTGGGTTCACTTCCAAAACCTATATGAATATTCTTGGTCCGCTTCCAAAATCCACATGTAAATCATGGGTCCACTCCCAAAACCCACATGAAAATCCTGGGTTTACCCCCAAAATCTGATCTAGGTTTTAAAAAAGGACCAGACTTGCCCAGGGCTGAGTCCGAGTTGACTCGCCCTACTTGGGTAAGTCACATGGGACTTGGCCGAATCTCTATGCAGTGCTCAAAAAAGGAATAAAAGAACAAGCTGCTACATGGGTCTAATAAAGGCTTGAAGCAGAAAAAAGAAGAAAACAAAGAAAAGGTGTACGAGTCACCAATTAGTAGAGCAGAGCGTAGCAGTGTTGCAGGTGGTAGCAGCAGGTAACATGTAGCAGCCAGCTAGTGGTAAGAAGCAGGAAGCAGCAGCAGCAGCCAGCCAGCAAGCAGTAGGAGGAGCTAGCCAGCACCTAAAAGCTGGCAATAACACAACAGAGCAGCAGCACCAAGAGGCTCAACAACTGTCCTCTTTCTCTTTCCCCTCTCCCGACCTGCTGCCTTTCTATCCCCTCTCTTTTCCCCCAAACTGCCAAAATTCTTCCCCATTTTTCACTTTTATAATGGTCTCTCCCCTCCCCCACTCTATTTAAAGAATTTTTTACCAAAGACCCCTTTTGCTTTTTTTTTTTTTTTTTTTTCCTTTTCATTTTTTACTTCATGTTCAACATGACTTCTGAGATGAGTCCGAGTCACTATAGACTCGACTCAGACATGGCCGAGTTGACTCGGACTCGTCCAATTTTTTAAACCATGAATCTGACTACCTATTTGGGCCCACCCCCCTCAAATGAAAATCCTGGGTCCTTCACTGCTCATGGGCCTCACCTATTAAAAATCTCATCATCATCAAAGCATTGTCCCAACTATGTTGGGCTCAGCTACATGAATTCTATTTCACCAATTCCAATCTATCCTTGGTCAAGTCTTTAGATATGTTGCACTTCTTCCGAACTGTCTTAACTACTTCCATCCATGTCCTTTTCAGCCCACGCCTTTTTCCCACATATTATTGTTCTAAACCGCTCAAAGTAAATGCCCTCCTTTTTTAGGACCTAATCAAATTTCGCTTAAATATGTTTTTGGTCCACTATAAAGATTTTTTATGCAAAAAAAAAAAAAAAAAAAAGATTGTTTTATGCATGATTTATCTAATGGAGGGCCCATCTTCTATTAGAATGAAAGTTGGCTAGATCCCATATAGTGGGCCATTTATTTTAAGTGGTTTAGGTTTTTAATAGGTGGGCCTCACTATGCTTCTTCACGAGTTTCCCAATTCACGTATTTTATAAGTGATCAATTTCAATGTGGCTCCAACTCCTATTGGAGCGAACATTGTGGAACACCCATTCAAGAGGGGGAATTTATTTTGAGCAATTTGGGATTTTCATAAGTGGGTCCCCATCGAGGGTTTTTTAAGCCCATCCTTATAAATCCATTACTGGAAAGTCATAGTAAATCAAAATTGCTCAAAACCATTGTCAAACTTCCCTTAGTTCTCTGCAATAGAAGCTGGGCCTGTGGCCGAATTAATCGCACAAAACACAACTAAAATTGGAAAAAAATGAAATAGAAAGACAAAGTGTGTTTTTTTCTTTAATTATAATGATGGCCCCAAAGAATTCCCTATCTAGCCCTCAGTGGATCCAAATGATCAAATTGGCATTAGTGACAATTTACAAGAGGGTTGTAGTCCACTAAGGTTGGATCAAACTTATGTGGGCCCTAATGCATTGTTAATACTTAAAAGGGATTATTAAGCTTTGAGACTCTTTAATCATAAGTTAAGAATTAAGATTATTCTTGCTTGTCAACATATATCTCTTGTACTGCTAATCTTTTTTTTTTTAAATAACAATCACAATTTAAAAAAGAATTAAGATTATTCTTTGGATTTGAGTTTTTGACCAATTCTAACCCATTATGAGAGGTTTCTATCTCCTCATGATGTAAGCCATGGACCCAACTAATTGTGCTGCCTCCAAATCATTTTGCCTATTTTTTAGTAATAGTTAAAATTCAGGGATAGTAATGGGATTAATTAGAAAGTCTTATTGAGGATAATCTTATTAAAAAATTGATGTGATTGGAATGATTGGATTTGGTCTACAAAAAGGATTGTAATCCCTCCTTAGAGATCGGACATTGAAAATGAAGATATTGGTTTTCTCTTTTGTGAGTGGTGGTTTGACTTTGGGTGTGGAGCCTAAACTGGTTATTCCTAAGCCTTATCTTGGAGGGTAATCCCTGATTCCTCTTTGTCTACATGTTCTGTGGTGGTTTGTCTCTGGGCGTGGAGCCTAAACTGGTTATTCCTAAGCCTTATCTTGGGGGTAATCCCTGATTACTCTTCGTTTATATGTTCTGTGTCAATTGGTATGAAAGCGAAGATTCCATCGTTCCGATCACCCGATCAAGGTTCCTCGAAAACTCCATTTTTATTCCATTTTATTTTATTACATTAGTCGTTTGATGCAGACAATGGAAGGAGGATGCGGGGCGGGCAAGGATAGGGGATGAAGATAGAAGAAGGTTGGGCTCTCACCGAACTCCAAAGCAAGAGGCATTAGAGATCTCGAGGAGCATAACTCAAAGAAAACCCAATTTCATTATTCATTAACCATCATTGATTAACTAAAGAGGCTTTACATCCTTATATAGGAAAAGAAATAACCTTAGGACTAATTTGGACCATCCAAACACACTGATAGCCACGATTAAAACATCATACTAGAATAACACAAATAAAGCTCTAAATAATAGAAAACCTGAGGTGTGACACGCATGCTCCCATGAATTCGCACCTGTTCTGGACCAAGTTCAAATCTACGAAGGAGAAAATTTCGCTTCCTGTGTGTGGATTACACACTGACACCTTATGCTTACATCATTGGAATATCGTCCTAAGACAAATGCAACTCTTTTAAGAGTTGCATTTGTCTTAGGACCATATTCCAATGATGTAAGCATCTAGTAAGAGTCATTAGCTTTACGTACTTTTAGTACCATTTCATGTAAGGGTTTGAATTCTTAAATTGCATTAACTAGAATCTTAATATATAATTATTGAAATTGTTATGGATTGTTTAGGCTTTGATATTGATGAGGTTAAGGCTTTCGTAATAAATGTATATTGATAGGTGTCAGTATGTAATCCTCACACGTGGAAGTTAAACTTTCTCCTTCGTGGATTCAGACTTGGTCCGGAACAGGTGCGAATTCATCCAAAGCCTGAGAATTCCCCAATTAGGGCGATCATTGAGGTGTGACATGTGTACTCCCGTGAATTCGCACCTCTTCCGGACTGAGTCCGAATCCACAAAGGATAAAATTTCACTTCCATGTGTGAGGATTACACACTGACACCGGTCAATATACATTTATTGCAGAAGCCTATACCTCATCAATATCAAAGCTTGAACAATCCATGACAATTCAATAAATATACATTAAGATTCTAGTTAATGCAATTTAAGAATTCAAAGCCTAACATGAAATGGTACTAAAAGTACTTAAAGTTAATGACTATTACTAGATGCTTACATCATTGGAACAAGGTCCTAAGGCAAATGCAACTCTTAACTAAACATGTCCATAATCATAAACTACGTGCAAAATAACTTGAACATTCTCCGACAATCAAGTGCTTGAAGATGTCCTTAAGTTTTCTTTACTCTAATCGCAGAGGAACTGCTAGTTCTTCTGGATTCCTGTGACACCAAGTGTGGCACCATTAATATGACAATCCAACAAAGTATAAGCAATTATGAATTAACACATGCTGTTCTAATTCGTTAAAAGACAGATAATTAGGAGAGGTCAAATAATCGTCAACTAGGCACATTGTGCTTCATGAAATAAATCATGCTTTTCAAATCATAAATCGATATCTTACTTTTCTAGTTGGCTACTACCTTTGCTCATCCTCCCTAAATAGAGAGCACACATGTTGGGATGTCACATGTAACCTGGCCAAAGGTTCTCTTGGCTACCCGGTTTTGGATTTCCGGTGCTCCAGACTACCTACTGCGCAGCGGCATTCACAATTCTAAACCGAACTTCAACCCCATCGAGTATCGTATGGTCGAAACTTAGTGCTGAACCATTCAAATCGAATAATAATAGGACTCGAGTAATACTTTTCTATTCAAATCATTTCTAATTGAATCCATTTATTTTCATTCTATACATTTCGAATTATTTCCAATCGAATCGAATCATGAGCTTACCCAGTTTGAATATCACGTCAATGTACAATAACATTTGTAAGACAATAGCAATAAAAAATTGAGAAATAATATGAATAATGCATATAAAAAACTATTTGAAGTTTTGAACATTTGAGGGCAATAATAAAGTCAATCTCAATATGCAAATGAAAATTTGATGAATGGAGTCAAGGAGATTTACTAACCGACGCTAAACTAATTACCCGCATATGCAAATGAAAATTTGATGAATGGAGTCAAGGAGATTTACTAACCGACGCTAAACTAATTACCCGCCATCTATAGCCGTCCACTACGATGCAGTTTTAGGTAATTCTATGCACGTGCTACATTTCGTTGGTGTTACTTTATGTGTGCCTAGGATGAAAATAGCGGTAGCGGCGGGCGTAGTGGCCCGCTGCCAAAATGCTACGTAGCAGCGTAGCGAAGCAATTTGAAAAAATCGTCAAAAAAATCTGAAAATTTTGTAGAAAATCTAGAATACTAGAAAATGAGATAATGTTTTTTTTATTTTTATTTTGCAAAAGTAACTAAGTTAAGGGGCCGTAGTGATCCCCTCATTGTATGAGATCCTGTATCACTGTATAAATAGAAATAATAGTAATGTTCATTTTCTTTCACATGTATTAATGTTGCGTAGTTATGCTAACTTAGAAACTAATGAAAGGCTCATAAAAAAAAAATGTCATGAAGTCAATAATTAAGATTTTAGAGTACCTAGAGAAAAAAATAGCTCTACCAAAAGGGGTGTCTAATACGATGTACCTAGAAAAGAACTCTCTATATTGACTGAAATTTGGCGAGATCATATGCTTTTTGGTGTTCTTTTAAACATTAAAGGGTAGAAGAGTTGAGTAGAAATGTTATTTGGAGAGAACAAGAAAAGAAATAGGTCTTATCATACATTTTAAGTTTTGTTGGAAAATACAAATCTGTCTCACTCCGTAATGGGCGTAGTGGCTGCTACGGATGTGAACGCCGCTAAATGCATTCCGCTACGCCCGATATAGCTTAGCGGCCGCTATTTTCATCCATAATGTGTGCGAGGTACACCGAAATCCCTAAACCAACAGTCATGGTGTAGTGTTAGACAAAACGAATAAGCACATGAGATGATCTCAGCCCAAGATTTCTCATGTATTACAATTTCCATCGGACCATGTTAATCGGTTATGGGTTCCATGTCTATGGACCACGTGATCACTCTTTTCACACCTGAAGAACTTTATTGATTTAGTGTTTGTGTCATAATCATCCTCATGGATTGATTATGGAGGGTTTAGGCCTCTTGAAGTGGAATTAACTCCCTTAATGGTCCAGGGTTCCAGCCTAGGGGTCCAAGTAGGTTTAAAGCCCCTTTTCCAAAGGAGACGGGGCCTGGTTCATTGATCCACATATTCACTCTCTCTCCCAACCTCTGATTATTAGGATGCGTGGACCACTAAATTCTACATTTCGAGAGCTTTCCAACGGTATGTGGATCTCCAAAATTCAACGGACGGATCAAAAGTTATGGCTATTTGAAGCAGTCCTAGTACCTAACAGATGTCAGGTCCGCTACAGCGGTCCATATTTGCTCGAGCGGATATCATAAAATAAATGGATTGGGCCCAAAGGCTTGGTCAAGACAAATGGGTTGGGCCCATTAGCGGGTCGACCGATGGACCATGGGTCATCCACCCCTAAATCTCAAATCCATCATTGACCCAATCCCAACCCTTCCAATTCCTAAACCTTGAATTTGTTTCACCTCCAACCACTGTCCTTGCACCATAGATCCAATCCTACTTTGGAAACAATTCTAATCGCATCAATTTCTTAATAAGATTATTCTCAATAAGACTTTCTAATTAATCTCATTACTATCACAAAATTTTAGCTATTACTAAAAAATGGGCAAAATGATATGGAGGAAGCACGATTCTTTCTCTTAGTGGTCTTGGACCTCTGGGTGTAAACTTTTGGGCCGGCCCCATTCGTGTTGGGTCCATGGCCTGCATCAGCTCTCCTCATTTTGAAGGACTCCCAAAGCACATGAAGGATGTCCATGATGGGGTACGAATGCAGATTCCCCCTTTTGAGTAATGAAATAGTCACTTTTTTCAAAATAAAAATAAAAATACAAACAATATCTTTTTCAAAAATAAAAATAAAGAAAATTACAAACAACGTGCGGATGCTCGAAGATACTAAATTGAATTTAAGGAAGGAGAGATATGGTGGTGGCCGGATTGAATCTTGAAAGGTTTCCAGCAAACATTTTCAAGAAATTACATCCATGAAGCGCCAGCCAATTTATAATCATGAAGAAGATAAGCTCTAATGCTAATATCTTAGATTTTCCAATAGAGATAAACATCAGCATTCAGCCCTATGTTCAAGATTGAAGATCTTACTTTTATCATGGACCTTATGTTCAATGTTGAAGATCATAGTTTTTATCATGGGCATTATCAGGATGAAACATTTGAAGAGCAAGAACTCAGACTTCCCATGATTCTACCATCACACGAGGAGATTGGAGGCGTCCTTGACGATAAGTTGGTTTCAAAAAAGGATGGTGGATATCAAAAGTTCCTAGTTCGATAGAAACCAAGACCTCCCTCAATGCTACATGGATCACCATAAGGAGTTTTCAGCGGCTTAACTCGGATCTGTACTGGAGTCAAATTTCACTAAGCCGGCGAAAGCTGATGTAGGCCTTGGACCCAACACCAGTGGTCTTGGTCCAAAAGTTTGCAGCTAGCGGTCCAACCCGACTAAGGCCCACTTAAGAGGAAGTATTTCAGATCGTGCTACCTCTCGATCATTCTGGCTATTGTTTAGTAATAGCTAAAATTGAGGGATGGTGATGAGATTAATTAGAAAGTCTTACTAAGAATAATCTTATTAAGAAATTGATATGAGTAGAATTGTGTCCAAAGTAGGATTGGATTTATGTTTTATATAAAGGATTGCAACCCCCGCTTAAAGATTATATTATTGAAAATATAGATATTGGTTTTCTCTTTCATGAGCGGTTTGTCGATTGTGTTGTGAAGCTTAAATGTATGATTCCTAAGCTTCTGCTTGGAGAGTAATCCCTGATTACTCTTCCCCTACCCACATTGGGTCATCTCATGCCTCCTTATTAGAATTCATCTTGGTGGGCCTCAAAAAGTGAACACAACCTATATCAGCATAAGTTGATTGATGCCATCATGAGTCATGGTAGGGGTGGCAAAATGTGACATGATCCCCTGAGCTGATCCATATGTGACCTGCATGACCTGACCTGTATCTTATATTCGTCAGTCATGAGTTAGATAAATCTAACCCATAGTAAAATAGGTCAAGTCAAGGTTGATTTGCATAACCCTCCTAACCAGCTTCTGTTCTTTTTCCTTTTTTCTTGAGAAGTATAAATTGTGGTACTTGAGGTCACCTTTAGGATTACCACATGGAACCCACCTTTAAGAATTACAAAGTGGCGCCACCTTTAGAAATTACGTGAGCCCCCTTTAGGAATTACAAAAGGGTGGGCCCACCTTTCGAGATTACTATGTGAGGCCTGCCTCGAGAAAGTATGGTGCATGAGGCCATTTTTAGAAATTGGATTGCAACTTCAATAGGCATGTACAAAGAGCCGAAACTGCTGCGAGAATTGAAACCCAGGAGATACCACAGAGAGATTCATTCCATTACGTTGGCTATATAATTAGTAAGGATGGGGAGATTGATGAAGATATCGAATATAGGATAAAAGCGAGATAGTTGAAGTGAAGACTTGCTTCAGGAATGCTTTGTGACCGATGAATGCCAATAAGATTGAAGGGAAAATTTTACAGGACAATGATTAGACCAAATATGACCTATGGAATAGAATGTTGGTCAATCAAGAAGCAACATATGCAGAAAATGGATGTAGTAGGGATTAGGATGTTGAGGAGGATGTGTGGTAAAACTAGGAAGGATAAAATTAGAAATGAGCGATTTCTAGACCATCTATGGAGAGCATCAATAGGAGATAAAATTAGAGAAATTCGATTGAGGTGGTTTGGGCATGTCCAACGCAGGCCAGCAATGGCGCCGTAAGGAAAAGTTTGATTATGCAGGTTGATGGCCCACCAAGGGGAAGGGGTAGGCCGAAGAGGACGTGGATGGAGGTAGTAAAAATATATCTGACGAAGTATGAAAATAGATCTGACGAAGTATGACTTATTTGAGGATTTGGCTTAGAATAGATCGGAATGGAGAAACATAGTTGATGTAGCCAATTCCTACATAGTTGGGACAAGGCTTTGATGATGATAATGAGGCATCTTTAGACATTACAATGTGGGGCCCAAATTTAGAATTGTTGTAGATGAGGTCCAACTCTAGAAATTATGAAGTGTGGACCTTTTAGAAATTGTGGTGGATGAGGCCCATTTTTAAAAATTACAACATGAGACCCTTTTTAGGAATTACAACCTTGGATTAAGAAATTGTGGTACGTGGGGCCTACCTTAAGAAATTGAGGATGCTGAGTTCCATCGAAAGCTGTCATAATTCTAGAAATCTCAAATGGGTGCTGGGACTTAGAAATGCTTGATTTTGGGCATTTGGAAATGATGGGTTCCTGAATTCCCAAAATTCTGCTAAAAAATAGGGAATTTCTAACAGAAATCATAAAATTCCCACACGACTGGAATCCCTGTCAAAAATTATTGCAAAGAAATGAGCCTTTAGTATTCATCCGACTAAATGAATATAAATGCGGGCATCAATAACAATTTAAATTCATTATTCCTAAATGAAACACAGTAAGTTCTATGATTATAGATTCATCAGACTATAGTTTCTATATTTGTGTTGTTTTTTTCGTTTTTTTTTTAATTTATTGGGCTTAAGGGTGCAACTCTGTCAGCCGAGCCTACCTGAGGGGGGCCAAGTCGCTTGAATTTTTAAAACCATGGCTACAATAGTTCATTGAGCTTTGAGAATCAATGTGCTTATAAACTGCGAGCCATATGAGAAGGAAACAGTACATATGTCTTACTCCTGTGTTTCTGTCATATATTTCATTTATATTTTTCTTAAAATGTGAGGGACTTTATTGTGGTCATTATTGCTTTAGGATGTTGGTTGTAGCAATGTGTTACTGACACTCCGTTGGATATTTTACTTTCTATTTGATGATCAGGCTTGTTTCAGTTGGAAATTTAGAAGCCGCGGTGACTTTGCTGCTTTCTACTCCTCCCGAGGGTTCCCATTTTCATGCCAATGCTCTCCGCGCAGTTGCACTTTCCTCTGCTGTTTCAAGATCATTGCATGAACTTGCTGTTAAGGTAAATATGGAAGTGCCTGTCTTGTTCAGTTGCACTTCCGGAACTTTGTTGTAATAATTTATCTTTTTTCACCTGAAGTGGGAGTTACTATTTTTCTAATTCTGTATAATCTCTCAGGTTGTTGCAGCCAACCTGGTTAGAACAGACAAATCGTTATCTGGGACTCATCTTCTATGTGCTGTTGGAAGGTATCAAGAAGCTTGTTCTCAGGTCAGCTTCAACCTAATGAAGCAAGTCTGCCTTCTATGCATATTCCATATCCTCCCATTCTGTGTTTCTTTGTGTGTTAGATGTACCCTTATCTATGAATGATCATGCCTAGTTGTCAATTTCGTTTCAGACCCTGTTTTGCTTTGGCTCCAAACTGAAATGTTTCAGCTGATTTGGAATTGGGTGAAACATTTCGGAGTTCAGATTCAAAAATATAAAAAAAATAATTTATACATATAAAGATATAAAAATAATAAATTTTTAAAATAACATAGAAATTATATGCATTAATTTATTCTACTAATTCAAAATGAAATATGTAATTTCTACATGTCAAATGAATAAGTTTTAGAGGTTTAGATTTTTCTTAAATGGGCCTATTAAAAGGTAGAAGGAAAAAAAGAAGAGAGTTCTGGATGCTCGCAAGCTTGGACTGACAATTTTTTAGGTGCATAGTAAGGCCCACCCATTGAAAATCTAAACTACTCAAAATAAATCCCCCCTCATGCATGGACCTTGGCCAAATTTCACTGTAATGACCACTGTCAAATTGATCAGCGAGTGATCATAAGTGTACCTCTGATCAATCTGATAGTGGCATCTTCTATTAAAGTGAAATTTGGATAGGGCCCATATAAGAGAGGTGCATTTACTTTAGGACGGTGAGGATTTTTAATAGTTGGAAGTTGGAACCCATTGTGGAGCCTGTGAATCTCACATGATTTCAAGTACTACTTGTCCATATGAAAATAAGAGTAAAAGGAAAAGAAGGAGAGAGGGTGGGGGGTCCCCTCGCTTTCATTTAGATGGATAGGGAAAACTGAATGAGAAGAGGGAAAGGAGAGGAAGGGGAAGAGAAAGACGAGAGGAGAAAAGGCATTGCATCCATATGTATATATAAACAAAAGAAATAACCTAGATCTAATCTGGACCATCCAAATGTATCAATGGCCAGGATTGACAGCACTTAAAATATAATTAAAAACACTAAATGAAAGAAAAATAGATGGGCTGTGTCCATTGGCCAGTTGACCCTTGGGGGACCATGCGTCTGTCCTGCATCATTTAATCTTATGGTTGTTGGCTGATTCACAGATATTGCAATATTCTTTGTTTAAAGTTTCATTTATCTGCTGAACTTTGCTTTCTTTAGTACTAATCATATCCACATTGATTGTAATTGGTAATTGAATTGAGTCAAATTAATCTAGATTAATCTAGAGTCACTTGAGTTTGGCCTGGACCAACCTGATTTGCATGAGTTGGATTGGTCCCACCTTTTATAGGATCATATTATACATATATCTATATATTTTGAATGGTCATATATTGAGGAAATGTAGGACAATAACATGTGGCACAGTGGAAGGTGCTCATGATTGCAACCTTCAGGTTGTGGGTTCAAATCCTATTGCCAATGTTAGATACCATGTATCAATTCAAAAGCTTAAGTTGATAGGTGGAATGCCTAAACAGGTATATGAAGCCCTTTCAAACCCATTACTTGGGCGATGTGGGATGTGGGATTTTCCCTACACTCCCCCTCATGTGCAAGCCCAACAGATTTCGTAGACTGGCATGCCACGTGAGCTACACAAGAACAACATGAACCAGTTCCGATACCATGTACCAACCCAAAAGTTTAAGCTGATAGATGGAAGGCCCAAACAGGTATATGAAGCCTAGTCAAACCCATTACATGGGCGATGTGGGATGTGGGATGTGGGACTTTCCCAACAGCCATTTGGAAACGAGAAAAAAAATTGTAGTAGAAATGAATAATAGTATTAACTTGAAAACCAGGAGCCACATTCAATTTTGAATCGAAATCTTGACACTTTTAGTTTCATTTTGACAAAACAACTCTGAACCTCTAACTTCCCGACTCTAGATATCAGAATTCGTTTCTCCCGGTTTTCAGCACAATATGATGCACCACAATTAACAGAAGATACTAATACTTTGTTCAGTTTTCCCCAGTCAATTTGCTAATTATCTGGTTTTAGTGAAGTATGATAGCTCCTTCCTGATGCGGCTTCCACAAGAGTCTTGATATGCAGATGATTTCCACGAAGTGATAAAAGTCAAATCAAGAACCTGCATTTTAGTGTCCCAACAGCTTGGCAAATTTTAGGATTCCGATGCTTTTGGTTTCCTGAATAAGACAGTGTAGCAAAATGGGAGTGAAAAACTTTCTACTTCCTGAAATCCTATGGTTTATGTGGAGAATAACCCAGTATGGGGGTAAATTACTTATGTTGTGGAAAAAACTCCTCACCCTCACTTTTCCCATTGGATTATCTTTTTCATTTTCTATGAGAAATGAAAGAATTAGTTGGTCGCTTTTCTAATAGCGTAGGATTTTGGGAGTGATGGGCATTAATTTCAGGTTTGCTAGTGCTAGGGACTGGCAAGTTGAAACTGTAACATATTTACTCACCCAGTATGGATAAATGTGATACCCGCCGTTTCACTTTCATACCCAGATGCCTATTAATCTATGGTTCATCATCTTGTAACCTATATTCACTAGGCAAATACTTGTCTGCACTGCTTCTCTATATTTATTTAAGAACAGGAGCTGTTGTGTTGCTTTACTAGTCTTTTTCAACGATGGAAGGTCTTTAATGAATGTTATCACTGCTGTAGCTACAAGATGCTGGATGCTGGACAGATGCGGCAACTTTAGCTGCAACTCATTTACAAGGATCAGATTATGCAAGGTGCGTTAATACTGTTTCAGAAATGATTCAGAAATGAGCCATAGTTACATGTATTCTTTATTAGAGGTTTGTTCTATCTTGAGACTTTATGTCTATAATACTTTGCATATTATCCAATTTGGGATGCAGGAGGATTATTTTCCAGCTTTTAGAGACCTTTGGCAATTCTATGAAGGGTAGAATTCCCGAACTCAGGAACAGATTTTCCTATCTCCCGAAATTGCAAGGATTAAAACACAGAAATGCTAGTTCTGGATTATTAATTACATCTTCATACTTCCATGTGGGGAGGGGACAGTTTTTTAAAATCCTTTTTTTTTCACAGTTATTTCTTTAAAATATACTGGTAGCCCCCTCAAGGAAAACTTCCTGGGTCCGCCCTGGTTCTAACACCTCTAGTTTGATTTATTCTTGTAGTGCTGCTTACTTCTGGTCTGATGATAGCAAGACTTGCTGTGGCCTGTGCTTCAGCATGTACTCTTGCTTACATAAACGATTTAATAAATTTGGATGTCCCCATGGCTGGAGATCCATACCATTAATTTTAGATATGAGGATTCCCGATGAGTAGAGATGTTCCAAAAAACTCATATTAGACCTAATCCTTTGCAACACTACATTCGAGGTAAAGGAAAATTGAGATATGGCTACAGCCTCCCGTCTCAGAATTCTGGGATCCTTTATCCATTTGGGTACGTAAATCATCAACCTATGGCCTTGACATGAACTGGATAGGTGGCGCAGCCCCGGATCCTTGATCAAAAGTTTGGACCAATCTCCCAAGGGATTGATTGAATCTAGATGGATTCCAGCACTAGGGCACACTAAAAATCATGGAACACTCCATACTTGAAGAAAGCTCAGGCAATCTTTATTAATTGGACTGAGCATGACCAACTACAATGGGTACTCAACTATATATAGAGTAGGGTTGTTTCTTAGCAATCAAGACATTCTAAAAAATAAAATAAGAAACTATCTAATCCTAATCAAACATGAAATAGAAATTAGGAAGAAAATTTACTAATTTAGAAATTATCTAATTAAAGAATAGGAATCTCTGATCTTTAGGTAGATCATTGATCATGTGGGGCCCATCAAGGCCTGTGGGCTTATGATCTGGACTGGATATTGGGTCGGCCTGCATCAACAGGGTCCCTCTGCAAACTGTATGTTTGCTGATGGGAACGCCATAAATCTTCCACACTTTGATGGTGTGGCACCAGCTTTCGGGTGGAACAAGGGATAGTATCTATTGTTGAGATGTGTCTGATGGTGTATGCATCTAATGTGATCCTGCAGGGTGTTGCTGAGGTGGGCCAATCATGTCCTCCATTCTGAGCATAACATTTGGAGGTAAGATAACGTTTTTATAATTTCCAGCAAAATTTCATTCATGATTTCCTCTGTGATTAACTACATTATTGGAACCAAAACATGCAGGGCTTTAATCTTGTATGTTGCTGCCGGTGCATTGGAAGAAGCACTCGCAGCTCTTCGTGATGCTCAGCAGCCAGACACTGCAGCAATGTTTTTACTTGCATGCCATGAGATCAATGCAGAAATTGTCCCCAAGTCTGAAAATTCAAATGAGTCTACGCCTTCAAATGTACATAAGCTCTTTGTCTTGCCTGGCATAAATCCAGAACATGAAGATGTGGTTGCAGTTAATGAATATTTTGGAGAATACCAGCGCAAATTGGTACATCTTTGCATGGATGTGTCCCCCATATTCAATTGATGAGATTCAGAAGATAAATTCGCAACAGCTCGCCACAGGATCAAACCAGACCAGATATCCAATGTTGGCTTAGGTCTCATGAACTTCCAGGGCTACTGTTTTACCCATTATATTGAGAGAGTACAACCAGCGAAACCATTTTTTTGGCACAGAATTTCAGATTGACACTGCCTCCCTTGTGCTGAAACAACTTGGGCAGTGTTCTTAACTATGATTTATTGGGAAGAAGACTCAATTCACAAGTGAAAGCAGCATTTTTTAATTCTTTGGGTTGCCATTTGATTGGTGGGAACCGCGGAGGGCCATCAGAGAACTTTTCTACTCGCAGAGGTCAATGCCTGATTTCTTTGGGTTGTGTATCAAATACTTGTCTTGATTCCGGCAATGATACAGAAGCAACTAGACAATTGAGATTTTTTTTATCCCTTTATTGTAGAAATTTTAATTGGAAATGTTGTATTGCCCTTTTTCTTTTCTTTTTTTTATTGTGGTGGGGGGTGGGTGATCTGGGTCGGATTCAGTTATTCCTTCAAGAGAAAAGAAAATTGATTTTTTTAGAAACTTTTATTAGTGTTAAGAAACAAAAGCAAATGGTGATGCCCGTTAGGCTTGTTGGTAGCTGCAAACACATGCATTGAAATTCAGATCAGGTTTGACTTTGTTGTGATTTCTGAAAAAGAACTCTTTGGGGGTGGTAGACCATGTGTGAAACTTGGAACTCGGTGGCCCTAATTGTTTATCTCAAAGAACTAAATAACTGTAACTTTAACGGGTAACTAGGATCATCCAAATACATGAATTATCTGTTGCATATAGACCGAGTTACCTGCAGTTGGCTTTTGAAGATCAAAATGGACCAGAGCTCGTTTGGGCAAGTTGACCTGAAATGATCTGGACATATAAAATCCTCTTATTGAACAACTGTTGATATCCTAACAGACGAGAACTTCTAGTAATAATTAGTTTCCTTAAAAGTGATGGATCCATGGAATCTTTTCTGTGGCTTATCCAAAATATTAAAAATCTTGTGGGGTGGTTCGTATGCACTCATTCACACATGTAACAAAAACAGCATCATTTCTTTTTGGGCCTGTTTGCGCTATCGCATGCATAAATTTTGGTGCCTCAGAAGAAGTGCCACTACCATTTCTGCGTCACCCCATCATTGCCTTCTAGCTTTTGCAGCTCGGACACCCAAATTTTTAATCCATACTGTAACAAAGTTTTCATTGACCCCAAAATATTTAGTTTCGCATTTTAAAATCTTAATATGAAAATCTTATTATGTTATCCAAACCATTCAATGTTTACACTGCGTTTCACTCGTTTACACATGTAAATCCCATATTTACACCAGGCATCCAGGACCTTCCCTGCCGTCAATGGGCCGAGTCAGTCCAAAGTACTACGTTTGTCAAATGAGAGCAAGGCCAGGCCCAGTGGTCCTGGTATATACTTGGGTGGCCTTTCTTTTTTTGGGTATACTATGTGATCCTCGCGGATCTCCTCATTGAGTTGGTATCATTTAGGCAGCTGATTTCATCACACCTTAAATTGGATAGAATATCCAATGAAGCTTAGTTATTAAAGATTCAGAGCAGAGCAATGCATATCGTAGAGCTAGTGGATCTCACCAATGTGCTTCATTTTGTTCGTCCAACAAAAAAACAGGCCCCTTGGATTCTGCATATTTGATCTGATTCCGATTGTCCATACTTCCAAGTTTTTGCTAGTTACGAAAACCATGTCCTTAATGTGGAAAAACTGAGATGAATCAAGAAAGAAGTGAATACAACAATTTTAACAATGAAATTATATTTCATACTGTAGCTATGCGTAAAACTACAGGACCCAGAGGGGTTAGTGGACATCTTGAGAAACGCATTATTAAGGCAGAGTTCCATTCAGACCATAGAGTTGAACTTGGAATCGGTTTTGGCCCTTTTGGGTGGAAATGATGGAATAGCAGAAGCCAAGCACTCTCCTTGTGCCACCCAAACACAGCACCAAATCAATGTCAATAAGAACACAAGGCAATAATTCATCTCAACAAGAGAAAATACAAAGGGGTCCACGATCATCTTCAATGAACAATCAAGATAAAAAATCGCAAGATGGGGAGGGCCCAGTTTCAACCATTAGCTGAAAGACACTATCTTTGCAACATCAGCTCTTTCGCAGACAATGATTCTCCTTGAGGCCTTACTTTGAACCAGTACTCAAAGCTACCTGTAGTTTTGTCAAAGAACAAATTAACTGCCGACTCCCATACTCAGGCTATTCAAATTTAAGGACTGAGCTTCTGCCTAAGTCAAGTTACTTCCATACAAGCTTGGCAGATCAAAACAAATTCAAGGGGTAATATGGATGAAATGCGCACAGCTAAATGTTACCAAAGATTAGGATTTTCAATCTAATATAAATGTGTAATGAGAGAGAGAGAGAGAGATTCTGAAGTTCTCAGATTTAAATGTGATTAGTAAAATCAACTTTCCCTCTGGCTTAAAATAAGAAACTGAATAGAAAGCAGGGCAAAGTGCATACATACTTCTATTAACTTCTACAAATTATGGTTGGACAAGGGTTTTAATGTACAGAGAACAGAGGCGACTGGAGAAAGGGTGATAACAGCACGGGCCAAGCAACTCAAAAGAAGGTATTCAACCTACTGAGAACAGGACAATGTCCTCAGCAACTGCTGTCAAACAAGGATAGAAATCCATCCAGGAATCATCATCGGAGACCAATTACTGAAAAGTGATCTCAGGCTTGAGGAGGCCCTCCTTTCTCTTCCCTGTTATATGACCTTTCCAACATACATGAGAGAGAGAGAACCTGCATTTAGCATGTTAGGACGACACAAACATCATGTTGATACTATTGGGTCCAGTTTATGACGCACGGATACTCAAAATGGGCAACATATCATGTTGTATCGAGTCAAAAACTTCACTTCTTATATCTAAAATCTGTCCTTGCCACGTCCATGGTGAGTCCATGCCATATCTAGGCATCATAGGGTCCAGTGAATTGAGTAGTATCGTTTGAAAGTGCCTTTGCCTTCAAGGCCTTCCCGACCCACATTGCTGGTACCTCATTTTGTACACAAGATGCTGCATCCTCTGAGATTTTACTTTTTCTCATCCAACAAAATTAAATATAAAAGCTCCCGTGTATGGAGAATATTCAGTGGAAAAAACGGCGTCGACAGCGAGCTGATCCAAGCTCTTCATACTCAGATTTTGTGACACACATGGCTTCAAAATCAGGGCTAGATGCTAAAAGCGACCCGCCTCTCCATACACCTCGAATTGGACTGCAATAACAGGGAGGACATGTAAACTTGTAGAATATATTAAATAGAATCCAGTGAATCCCTTCAAAGAAAAATAGATCTTATCCAGAATAACAGTTTATACACTCAATGGACCAAGAAGAAAGCCCATACTCTTCTTGTGTAGTGACCTTCACTTGATAATCATCACGAACAAGAGGTCTTAGCTCCCTTTCTCTGGATACAATGAAAATTTTTTACCAAGGGTAGGAACACTTTGATATACACTTTGACCCAAGTACTTTTTTTTTTTTCATAATCAACCTAAGTACTTGATTTTATGGGAAAGAAGCTTACAGTCTTTGAGCAAAATAAGGAAATAATGTGCTCCCACCTGTCAAAATAATGCTGCAAACAAACACAGATTTAAGATAAAATCCTATCTGCCTTTTCAAAATGGAAGAGGAGAAATATCACAGGGAATCTTTCAGTCGGTGCTTGCGATCACGCGTGCATACGCATGCATGTGTATTTTGAATGGTGAAATCTTTCTACAAATGACACAAGTTATGCAAATCACCTCTCAAACAGCACTGGATGAAGATGAGGATGGCAAGATTGAACAGCTCGAACAATACACTCTGCCAGTCCAGCTTCATTCATTCCTGCAAAGGAACTCCCAGATAAAGCTAGTCAATATAACAGACCACCAGAGGTGACCACAGGAATGGCAAGTACAACCATGTTGACTAAGATCCCAATAGGAATGCATCAGGCATGAAACAGCAGCTAGAACTCAGGTTAGATTAAAAAAAAAAAAAATTGACTATATGATTCAGAGAATCTACTTTACCAACCACAAATTCTTTTATTATTATTTTTAATCAGTACCAGCTACCAGCCACAATTGTCCAAGAGGAACTACATAATCCTCAATCCGAGAATGTTCCCAATAAGGGTTTATGAGCAGCACAAATTTCCTAAAAAATTATTTTCCTAGCATCAGCTTTTCTGAGGTTCATTTCTATTATTTCATTAAGGGGATTGTTTGTTTGCACTCATTTACATGTAAATGTCATTCATGTGAAACATTTATGCACGAACACATTAATTTGCACTCATTTATGCATAACATGAGTAAATTTTGGAGTGAAAATTGCACGTCATTGGGGCCATTTACATATCAAGATTTGCACACCTTTCCGGGTGTGAAACAATTACTTGACTCACTCAAAGAGGCGCAGATACATTCCCCCACCTTATTTCTCCCGCAATAGGTCCCTCGAACAAAATCCGTAAACCACTTTTTTTCAGTCCTCTGGGCCCCAAATTTGTAATCCGAACCGTTTATTTATTTGTTTACTTTATAAGTAAAAAGAACCCAACATATTCAGTTGCATATCTTAAATCTTCATTCATTCTGGGGAATATGTGTAAAAAAAATTCTATAGATCTTGTTTTCTGCACTTTTGTGGGCCCCTGATTCATGATCCAAACCATCCAATATTCTCATATAGATGGTAAACCTCCAAACATAAAGTTTCATATCTTAGATCCTCACAGATTTCAAAAAACAAGTGAAAATCACAAAAACATCTAATTCCAACTTTCTGATTATCCACACTTCTGTGGACCCCCAATCATGATCCAAATTGTTCAACATTTTCATAGATAAATCCCAATGCATGAAATTCATATCTTAGATCGTCAGGGATTTATGGATTTTGAGAAACATGTGAAAAATAGTTTAAGCCCACTTTCTAATTTTCTATACTTCTATGGGCCCTCAATTCAAGTGTATTTTTATGAGGTCACAAGAACACAAAAAGGGTATAAATGTTATTTGCCAGGGAATGACAAAAAACAGTTTGCCAGTATGGATATTTCTTTCTTCGAGGATATTCCTTTTTACTCAACAAAAAGCAAAGAGATAATTAAGCCATCAGGGGGTGTTTCCTCCTCTAGTACAAGACATGCTGTCATCATAGTTGTCAATTCCATTCTGTTCTGGCCGATTTCAGCTGGAACATTCCCATATCGTCCTAGGCCTAGGGCAAATGCCCCCTTGAAAGTTTGTAGGCCCAATTTTGGCATTCCGGCCTCAGTTCCTGCCCAACTCCAGCCCAAATCTGCCCATGTTCTAAACTTTCATTCATATGTAGTGAAAACCAGAAAATAGTCAATTGTATAGTGTAGTTTAATTTAACTGATGTAAGTATGCATTTTAGCATCAGTTTAGCATTCTACTCTTTTTTTCAATTTTAGGTATTCTTTTATGTTTTTCTTCATTTTTCAATCGTGTCTTTTCAGAAAGGAACACCGAAATTGACCACGATGCCATAACATTCCACTACAGGGCCAAATTGGGAACTGAGGGGACTGGAATGAAATTGAAAACTATGCCTACCAACTACTCACCTAGAATCGCCAGTCACAGTTGGCAAAAGACCCCAACTCAAGAAGAGTAACCACTTTAAGTGTACTCAGAAGAAGTAGAAGGAAGCAAGGTCATTGTTCTTGTAATCTTATCGACCTATCCGAAACTTAAGTCCAAGCTGCAACTACTCCATCAGATGAGTCTAATGATATTGATGCAAATCTTGATTTGCTTAATACTTGCAAAAAGGGAACACATCAACCAATACAAAACTTTATATCATTACCATCACCCTTCACCCAAATATCGTGCCTTCCTATCACCCAAATATTGTGCCTTCATGTCAAGGTTGTTTGCTGAACATATGCCTTCGTGTGGGGGTGAAGCATTAAAGAAAATCCTAAATGGAAGGAAGCTATGGTTGATGAAATATAGACACTTGAAAGAAAAAAAAAGGGGGGAAACATGGGAGCTAATGGATCTTCTAGCAAGGAAGCATATGGTGAGTAATCAGTGGGTGTGTGCTTTGAAGTATAATCCAGATAGTACTATTGACAAAGGTGTTCTTTTCTCAATGCTATGCAATGGATTACACTGAGACTTTCTCCTGTGGCAAAGTTGAATTAAGTAAGAATGAGTCTTTCCATAGCAGCTAATTTCTCTTGGGCTTTGCCTCAGGTAGAAGTAAAAAATGAATTCATTCATGGTGACTTACAAGAAGAAATCTTTAGGAACTATGACTAGGATTTAAACCAAAGGGACAAGAAGGATAAGAGTGCCACTTAAAGAAAGTATTACATGGTGAATAACAGTCTCCACGTGCTTGGTTCGACAGATTCAATAAAGCAATGGTATGATATGGATACAAGAGGTGTCACGCAAATCACATAGTATTTGTGAAAAATATTAAAGGGTTTGTTAATTGTTACTATTCTATTCTCATTGTTTATGTGGATGACATAGTAGTTGCTGGCAACAATGAAGCAAAGTCAAGAATTTAAAGGCTTATCTTGGAAAAGAGTTTTGAAATATAAGATCTTGAGACATGAAATATATTTTGATAATTTAAGTTGCTAGATCAGAGAAAGGTATTTTGATTGATGGTAGAAATATATAATAGAATTATAGAATTGCTTCAAGAAATTGAAAATTAGGTACAAAATCAGTGGAGACATAAATGGAACAAAATCAAAATCATGGATAGCATTTTGAAAGTGGTGAGTTGTTACATGATCCACGTGCATGTCAAAGATTGGTAGGAAATTAATTTATCTCACTATAACCCGGCTAGACATATCACATGGTGATGCAAGTTAGTTATGCATTCTCCAAGGACTAAGCAACTGGCTACAATAAACAAGATTTTGAGATAATTGACAGGAGCACCAGGAACAGGTATTTTGTACATGTGGAACTGTATGCTGATGCTACTGAAACCAATTATGTGTAGATGGTGGGTCCTATAACACAGAAGATGATGAAAAATTTGAAGAAATATCAATTGGTCCTTCACCCATAATTTTAATATGATCCCATCTACAACACATACTATCATGAAAAGAAGACCCATATGATCTAAATTTGACATAATACTTGTCACGTGATTTGTGGCCCCTGAATTGATTACCCAAGTAGCACTAGGAAGCATACAAATATCACGTGTAACAGAGTCAATACATGGAGTAAATGATAATATTGTATGTGTAAAGATCAAATTAGCGGTTGGGACGGACGTAGCAACCGGTGGCCAAAATGCTACATAGAGGTTGTGCTGCTTTGCGGTGGAGCAGTGTGAATTTTTAGTGTTAAAAATTCTAATCTTATGTAACGATCAATCTTGTGTTTTTTTAAGTGATTTGGAACCATATAAGGGTAAAGACAACTTTAGGAACAGTTGTCAGGGAGAAGAAATAGGGAAAACAATGTTTTAAATAAAAACTGCTTGGCTCGGTTAGATTTTATACCATAGCAGTGATAATTTCAATTTAGCGTAAATATTAAAAAAAAATCAATTTAGCGTAGTGGTCATGACTGCTACGGCTGATATATTGGCCACTCCGTAGATATTTTGTTCCATGGTATGCGTAGCCTTATCTACAGATGATAATGAAATAGCATGCTCAACCAAGTACTTCTAGTAGCAACAGGGAGGCAGCTTGTTATGTTCCTCGTAATGTTTCATTAATCCTTCAGCCTGGATTATCTGTTGGAGGGTATTCAACTTTCTAGATTACATTAGTATGGTTTGAGAACATCCAAACATCTTGATAGTGTCCCAGATTGCATTAATTCTGGTATCAGAGCGAGTCCACCCCAGGCTTAATTTTTGAAAGAAAAAAAATAATCACATTATTATTAATATTAATATTAACACAATGCCGCCAAATCAGACTCAAGAAGAGATGCTTGAGCTTTTAAAATGCCATTAATGATTTACAAATAGATGTGGGCCATAACTCATTCCGTTAAGAACTTGTCTCACGGATGAATCAAATGTATGGCAGATTGGTAATTGTAGAAAGAACATGATCAAAGGGGGTATCAAAAGGCCGAAATATAATTAGTCCTCCAAGAGGATATCAAGATCGACAATATGATTAATGATCTGGAGAGGGACTTCAATCATTGGAGGGATCTTGGTCGACGAGATTATCAACATGGGTATCATGGTGGACAGCAATGAGATCTTAACTACAATCAATATTATCAGATGCAGTACCTGCATTGAGCGGCAAAGATATCCAGGTCATGGATAATCCAATTTCATACAGTATCTGCTGGATTGAAATTAAAACAACAAATTCTGAACTCCATTATTAAATAAATACGGACACTTTTCTATGAGCCAGGTCGGGAATTTTATTTATTTATTTATTACAGAGATATTCTAGATCATGGCAAGGTGAAGCAAGTTGTTACTAGAGTGACTGGTATTCATTGGTTTGGTGGGACAGTTTACAGAATGATCAGTTCAAAAAGAAAAGGGGCAACACAGAGTCATGGGATAAAATGACGAAACGCTTTGACAGTAGTTTGTAACAGTAAGGTGCGACTTGGAGTTGTTCGATATAGCATCTTTGTCAAGGCAATAGGACTAATAGCACAGAATTTCACCCATGTGCGTCTCCCAGAAAATAAATCTCAGTGAGTGGGTCTTTGGCTGGATTGGTCTGGAACTGCAAAATGGATGGCATATCAGGGTATCTTTAGATTTTTTGAAACTTATAATTAGGCACATAAGGCGGAAGAGTGTGTCAAATTTTAGTTAGAAAAGACAGGAAGTCTACTAGGGAATGCAAGTATCAGTTCTATTATCCAAGTAATCTCGAAAATTCACGTTCATCCATGCATTACTGTCATCCAGAAAGAGGACTACTAACCTGGGAGGTGGTCCTGACCGTCCCGTGGACAAGAACTAGCAAAAGAACAATAAGTTTTGCCATCATCGGGAAACAGATCACAAGGCTAATGAGTGTCCACTGTGACAACAAATGGCTCCAGTGCATGTTTTATCAACAAACAAGATTCAGAGGATAACCAAGAAGAAAATAAAGCAACTGGACAGCAATCAAGAAGCATGTGTTAACCAAGCCAATCGACAAGGTGGATGTGCAACGGGACTCCTACAAAAGGTATGACCATGAATGGAAACAACAAGGTACATTTTGAATTTTGAACCATGTGCACCATCAACTAAAAGGTGCGCCCCCATCATCAGTGACTCAGGAAGAGCTCTGAAAGCATCGTGCCCGAAGAGGCAGCTAAAGAATCACCAACATCTGCAGCTATATTGTATACATTGGATTAACACGGGAAGTCAGCATCCACAAGTGATTGGTCTTGTATCCTAGTGGAGACATGTACAAAGACAAGGTGTGGGTAACATGATGCCCACGGATTGGGCAAAAACATACACTTGATGCAGCCCGATCCAAGACCAGAACCCACAAACCCTAATGGACCCGCCTGATGGGGTCTACATGATTTCTGATTTTGCAGAGATCCGCATCTTAATTTAGATAGTCTTTAAATTAGTAATGTTGCTTAGTAGACTTGCTTTCTAATTTATATATCATTATTTTGATTAGGATTCGATATTTCCTTATTGATTATTTAGAAACAATGCTACTCTATATGTATGGAGGAGGCCCCCCATTGTAATGCTATGCTTCTTCAATTAATTCAAATTATCATGACTTTTCTATTCATGAGTTTCATGGCTGTTAATGCTATTTTTTGTGGAATCCCTTTGTTGGATTCGATCAACCTCATCTAAGATGTTGACCTATTCGATCAAGGGATCTGGGGCTGCGCCAATACTTCTCAGGTGACCATGGATCTACTTTAGGGATGTGACCCATCGAGGAAAGGAGAAGACACATTCCTTTGAAAAGGATGGCATGGAGGTTGTGCTGAAACTCAATCATCCGACCCTAAACTCAGATCTCCCCCAGTTGTCCCGGAAACCACTCCATCATCAGCCAGTCCTGTGTGCTTTCAGTTGGGAGATAATTTCATTATCTGAGGGTGGTTGTATCACAAAACTTTGATTTTAATTGCCAAGGTTGCTGTTGGCATTGGCAGGGGCAGAACTAATTGGGGTCTATGATGAGGAGATACTTCAAAATGGGCAACATACCGTATTGCATCGTATCCAATACTCAACCTTTTATGTATAAGATCCGTGTCACTGTAGCGTTCATGGCATGTCCTGTCATATCCATGTTGTATCTGGGCATCATAGATCGGCGGTTGTTGGGTTGGGGTGGGGGCGGCGGCGGCGGCAAGGGAAGGCCGGAAATCTTGGAAAAACCCTTTCATTCTAGAGGTAATCTTTTGTTCTTTTCACACTACTCATCCCCGCAAATGGAAAATTTCCTTGTTCCACCATTGGGCATTGGGAGGCAGCTTATCATTGTGTGACTCGTATGCTTCATTATAATCCTTATCAGTCTGCATTGTATGTTTGGAGGCCAACTAACTTTCTAGATTTCATCAATAAGGTTTGAGAGCATCGGAACATTCTTGATTGTATCACATATTGCATTATTATCTATCACGGTTCAATCATTACGCCAAAAACATGGACACAGAACCATGGGCTCCAATGGTATTTAAGACCCAAAGATACTTCACACGTCAAGGATCATATTCTTGATTGTATCACATGTTGCATTATTATCTATCATGGTTCAATCATTACGCCAAAAAAATGGACACAGAACCATGGGCTCCAATAGTATTTAAGACCCAAAGATACTTCACACATCAAGGATCATATAGTCCCTCACCACATGAACTCATAAAAGAGAACATATGTAAAGTGCAGAATGGAAGCTAAAACAGAAAGTGAATAAAAAAAAAGAGAGAGAGAGATCAAATTAGATATAAAGCTCAAAGATCAATGTTCAATGTAAAACATACCTAAATCAGCAGGATGGAAAAGCATCTCAGGGACAAGGAAGCGCTCATTTGTCAGGTTAATTTCCTGCAGAGAAGGTACAGAGTTTACATGACATGGTTAAAAGAATTTATATCTAAAAGCTAAAAAGAAAAAAGAAAAAAGTTTAAACATTACATTTTTTGTCAAATCAATTCTGTTTCTAGCTTCAGGTTTTTCTAAGTCTTCATAATGTCCGATGTCTTCCTTCGTTCCCGGCTGTGGAGGTTTGGCTCCATCTGAAAGAGTGAGGTATCTCTGTGCCTCATTTATGTCTTTTACAAAACCTTTGGTGTGGGTGATGCCATCAGGAAGGACATACGTGCACTTTAATAGATTTTCCTTCCCACGTTTTCTGATAAAGTACATCGTAACATGCATTAGGTTAGATTCCATAAAAATTGTGTAAACTGAAAACTTTTAATTTGAAATAAATAAATATGTATGTGTGTATGTGTGTGTGTACGGTGTGTGCTCCTCTAATATATTTTATAATCATGATTGCTTCCCCAAGAGCCCTAACCTCTGTTGGTTGATAGATCACACATCCTGAACAAGCCCAAAAAAGCTCATATCATTGGAGACTTGGGAGAATTATCTTATAAAACCAACTATAACTACAGATCCCAAAGTTACAAAAGATGACCTATCAAATATCATACCCATAATTCCATCCAGAGAAGTTTTTCCACAATGACAACAAGGCATATAGGATTGTGATGGTACCATTCCATCTGTTTATCACTCTAGCAGTGACGAGATAATAGCAATGTTCGTAATACAGATACAACTGTGTAAGAAACTTTGTCCTGAACAAGATGAGATGATGTTGGTTGAGACTCTGAAGACCAAACTTCCAGACGCTGCATTTATCAGTCATCGGAGGATGAGGGCGTGATGGCGGCAATAAAATGGCCACAGATAGATTCTAATAAGAAGAGTGTGGTTTGTTTTGGGGTTTTGGGCTTTTGAGCATTTTTGATAAACCCAAGGTAGTTGCCTCAGAACTTCTTGATATTCGCATATGAACTCGTTTAGTTACAAGTATTTATAATGAGAATTCCAGACAGATGTCAAAGCACTGTCCTCTCAAATTCTTTGAATTCCCCATTTGATTGGGAGAAATCCAAATGCAAGCAGCGTGAAATGGCTTCTCTTATCCTCCCAAATTCTCCAATTTCTGGTAGTAGTCCAAACCAATTTTCAACAGAAGGAGTTGCAAAATTATGGGGAGATTATTGCATTTGGAACAGAATTCAGAACATGAATCCCCCAAATTCCTTCAATGAAACAGGCCCATGAAATTCATGTGCATGCCTACCAATTGAAGGGAATTGCATTGACATCACCTGGAATTTGGAAGATGAAAAATAAAACACACAGCAGTTCTATACACAGTCAGTTTGCGAGCTCTTCTTTCCACTTAACACTATAATTCAAAATTCTATAACCACTAAAACCTACATATTTGTTTGTGAATCTCTCATGTGACATATATTCAAATGTTTGACATAAAACACCAGCAGAAGCAGCATTTAGTTCTTATCCCATCTATCTGAATGAGTCTGTGAGTTCTATTTCAAACTCAGCACTAGAATTCAACACACACACTATAATCACTAAAACCTACATAATTGATTCAAAATCTCTTGATATGGCATATATTCAAAATTTAAGAAGTTCCAATGAAATCGAATTGAGTTGAGGCCATCTTCACTATCTTCATCATAGAATTCATTGCTACCTGGCAATGTCGAGATGGCGTGGCACATCCAAGGACACAAAGCAGAGCTTCTCCTTCACATCATCCACAAGGAAAGTCTCATCCATTACATTCAGCGATCTGAACGAGATGAGCTCCTTGAGGTAGTTGGTGAGCGCCTTGCCGCCCAAATCCAGCCGCTTCACAGCATAATTGACCGTGAAATTCTGCAGCACCGGCGCGGCGTGGGTGAAGGAGAAGCCGCAGTCGACAACGAGGCTGCACTGGGTGCGGGCCATCACCGACCCCGGCCCCCGGCGGCTGGCCTCGTAGAGGTGGACGAGGGATGGGGAGTCGGCGACGTAGAGGGAGCGGAAGCCGAGGTCCTCGAAGACGATCTCGTCGGTGGCGCGCTGGGCGGAGGGGAGGTTGAAGAGGGGCTCGACGAGGAGGAGGTCGGAGTGGTGGGGGTCGACGCGGAGGGAGGAGCGGAGGAGGCGGTCCCAGATCTCCCTCTGGAGGTCGGGGTTGATGAGGTAGCCGCGGTCGCAGGGGCGGCGGAGGGAGACGGAGGTGAGGTCGTCGGAGGAGAGGAGCTGGTCGGCGACCAGCCAGCGCTTGGAGTGGAAGGGCCGGCCGGTGCAGTTGGGAACCACCGCCTGAGGGTCCCGCTCGCCGGCGATTCCTGCCTTGCAGAGCCCGGCGCCGCTGTCAAGCACCACCACGACGTTGGAGATGGGGTCGGTGGACATTGGTTTTGGGCCACTGGGGTTCGGGTTTTAGGGTTGCGTCTGCTCTATCTTCTTTCCTTTCCCGCTCTCTCTGAGTTTCTGCTGATTCGGTTTTTTATTTTGTCTTTCGGTTTTTTTTATTTTAACCGGCAGATAACCGGGTTTAAGAGGTATTTTGGAGACATGTTTTGGAAGGGTTTGGAGAGTTTTTATTACGAGGATTTAACCAGAAAAGACATTTAATGCACATATGTTACGCAATCAACTACTTTAGCATTTGGTGCACCAATTCGAGTAATTGGGCCTGATCTTCTCTTTTTTTTAAATATATTTGGCATATCGTCGACGCCGACCTTATTTACACCGAATAAGCTCAGTGATGAAGCTCTCCATGAATCATTTTAGGGCCCTTTTCCCTATTTGTTCTAATTCTTTTCTTCTCTCTTCTCCACCACACCGTCGAGACTGACCTTGGACGAGTGCCGACAAGCGGATACTTCCATTTCCAATTGCACCTGGCTTCAAACTGAATTCCTCAACCGCTTCTCTTTGCTCCCTTCACTTTTTCCATCGTCCGTGATTTCCACCTAGACTCCAAGGTATTTATCTCCTTCCATTTTTTAATCTTTCTCAATGTTTTTGTATTTTCACTCGTTCTGGTTTTCCCGCCATCCCGCATATAATATGGAAGTGCATGGTAGCTTAGCTTCAATGTCGTTGTTCAATTTGTTCATTATTTGTTTACATTATGATAAGGGTTTGTAGGCTAATTTGGGGTTTTTTGACTTGAGAATGACGATGGTTTCGTAGATCTAACTGTCTTTGGCAGTTAGATTGGATTTCTGAATTGGATTCGCTTTCTTGTTTTGATTCATTGGATTAACTTTATTTTTGTCCCAAAAGCTTTAAACAGAGTAGGAACTAGTATCCACATGGAGTGGGTTTGGGTTTGATTTGTAGGTTAAACTCATGGGATTCATAGGCCCATAGCAGTAATTAAAATATTGCACAAGGTTGCATGTCACATTAGGACAGACCTCAAGGAATGACACAAACCTTGTTTTTCAAATGTCACTTAGATGATCAAATATTGCACTAGGTTTCATGTTAAAGGACTTATACTTCCACCTTGGATGATCCATAGACCATAGTATTAGTTATCTTTGATTGTCAGCAAAACCATTTTATAGTGTTTTCACTTTTGTTTCTGCATTCACTTTCGCTTTTCACTTCACTTGTAAGTGTTTGGCATAAGAGCTAGAACTTAAACACATCCAGTTCATGAGTTTTAAGTTAAAGAACAATAAGGTGACGTGAGCAAAACTGATATCTCTAGTGTAATTAAGGGGAAAAAAATAGATGGTGGGTCTCTTTCATTTTCATGAATAGAGAAGAAAACGACTAGACAGTGAAAACAAAATCCAACAAAGGTGTCCTCTATGAGGTCAGGAGAAGATCTAGAGAGCTTTTGTGATCACCACAACCTCCAAGCTAACTTATAGATCTAAGAATGTAATGGACTACTTATACATAGCTGTGATAGATGATGTGATAGATGATGGTAAGATAATGCTGTGATAGATGATGGTAAAAAATGAAATAACATTTATAAAAGATGATTTGTTCATTCATATTCCTTCTTTTCATGTACCTACCCTCATTCATGTTCCTAAATGTAATGGAAAGCTTATTACTTTCCTTTCATGCTCATGCCTTTCCTTTTTTTATTAATTTTCTCATTATTCATGTATGTTCCATTTTCGTTTAGTGTTGTGTTGACTATTTCTTTTAAGCATGAAATTTTTAAGTGTTAATTATTTCCGTCTTGTGAACATTTTCTATGTATGTTTGCCCTTTTATTTATTCTTGCCTTCATAACATTTAATGGCATCATGTCTAATTTGGATGTACATAGATATCTAAAGATAATACAAGCAATGAAGAATTTTCCCGCAATGAGGCTAGTACCTCAGATGCTGAACCAAATATACTTTTGTGCAAACAAGAGCATCACATTTCCGCCGTTATCGAACGCGGTTTGGTATACTCTCTTCCACACAATCACTAATCAATTGAACTTCTTTTCGATTTATGGCTAACGTTATTCAAACTGTCATTTTTCTCGTAGGAGTTGGGTACCTACCGATGCTTTCCCACTAACCCCGACTATGGGAAATGGATCTGAATGAGCGTCAGATGCAGCGGGTAATGGATGCTAGGCTGTATCAACTTGCTCGGATGAGGTGGATGAGGATAAACCATGCCTTGATCATGGGGCTGGTTGAGAGGTGGATATCGGATACGACACCTTCCATTTCCCATCCGGCGAGGCTACCATCACACTGGAGGACGTAGCTTATATCTACGGCCTTCCTATAGATTGTCCGCCCGTAATCGGCTGTACGTACATCTACTATCAGATTGACGAGCTTTGTGAAGAGCTGCTCGGTGTTGTCCCCCAATAGAAAAAAGACAACAATAGGGTTTCCCTCAAGTTTACATGGCTGGAATGTGTCTTTCGTCCCACTCCAAAAGAGTTGAGGGAGAGGGAGAAGGCCAAGAAAAAGGGAAAGAAGAAAAGTAAGGGACGGCCAAAGAAGAAGTAGATGACAGAGGCCGAGGAGATGTGCAGAACTCGAGCCTTTTTTTTTTTTTGGACAGATTCTTTGTAATTCTTCAGATGCATGAGGCCCATTTTATATTTTAGAGTTGTTTAGAGAGTTTAGGCCCTACTCATGGGCCTCCGCTTGTTTAGCCAATCTGTATAGAATGCTAAACAAGGGAGTTCATTCGGAATGACTTAAGAAGCCTGAGATGTCCGACCCTATCGACGAGGGAGATGTCGTTGAGAATAAGTTTAAGTCTTTTTCTGGTCCCCTCCAGCTTCTGTAGGTGAGGTCGATATATTTCTTCTTCATACTTTCAGTATTTATGTATTAATGTTATAATGATTCCCTCTCTTTTAATAGATCTGGGCGTATACCAGAATGAAGATCAGTCGAGGTTCAAGTCCAAATTAGCATCAGAACTGTGACATACAGTTTCCGCTGATGGTTACATGGGCCAACCAACTTCAAAGAAATGACTCACCTGACGACCGTGCGAGAAGTGCAGAAGCAACTCAATTACCTCACGTCTAAAGAGGTAGAATTAGTTTATTTCAATTTTTCTGTCATTTTCATACTTGCTTTATGTATTCTAATTTATCCAATGCTTCATGCATAGTTTGAGTGGCGCCCGTACAAAAACTATGGAAAATATTTTTGAACCATGTATCTAAGGCCAAAAAAGCACTTTTCACCACAGAGTCTCCCCTTATATCTTATTGGGTGTTGGAGTGTCACCATTCCCCTAGGGTTATAAGGCAGCTTGGCTTGAGACAGACAATGACTCTACGCTACGTCAAGCCCATCACAAGGAAGGAAAATAGGGGGAAATATGTTATAGATTGGAGTCTAATGCATGAGGAGGAGGTTAATACGTGAGGAGGAGGTGAAGGCATAGGAAGCACTGCAAACAATGTGCTGAAGAGAAAAGGAAAATCGAAAGGCGGGGAGGAGGATGAACAAGCATACATCAGTTGGGATGAAGCAAATACGATCATGCGTATTGCCCGTGTCAGGCAGCGCGATGAGCCAGAAAAGGATCCTCCCCCACAGCCCGATGCCCCTTCTTCTACGTCCCACGGACTCGAGTATGACGTTCACACCCTTTGCATCCCTTACTTTGCTTCACATTGATTTTGTGAATATATTTTCTAACGGAATCCTTTCAATATGTGGATTGCAGGTCTCTCTCTTCATCGACCACGTCGTACGGTCATGTGATAATTCGATAGCTGCAAATGTGGACCTAATACATTTCATAACTTCAATTAAGAAAATGGTCAAGAGATTTAGGTCCACATTTGGAACTACATACAAGGACTACGTTGAGACGTGTAGTACTTCCACTTCGGAAGATGATAACCCATTGGTAAGTATATAAATAAATTCCAATGATATGAATAGGTTACAATCTTTAGTTAATGTGATTTCCTCACCATACTTTGCTTCATTTTGCAGACCCGTCAGAACACCAAAGCGTGCAAGGATTAAGGTGAAGTCCTTAAAATGCCTCGCAAAGAAGCCTCAACATAGTATCGATGCTCCCTTACTTAAAAAGGACTCCCTCGTGAAGGCATCAGCCTCTCACACTTTGGATGAGGAGCAACCACATGAAGTTGATGCCAGTAACCTTGATGCGGACTTTGGTGACGTGGATGACATCCCTATCGAAGATCTTATCTCTGTCTTGCCCTATCCTCAAGGATACAACACACCTCCAAAGGTCACTTGTCAGGCAATCATTGTAGCCCCTTCACCTGCTACAATTGATTCATTGATATGGAGGTGCAAGCACATACCGAGGCTGAGGAAGATCCCGGATAAGTTTCTTGATTATCAACATCCATCGCCCCAAACGGGTTATTTTCTGACGGAAGTGGAGAAGGAACTTTTGTTGGATTTCTACAAATATTACACACATAGGTAACTTCAATTGTTGAAAACACTTTCGTAATAATTATCAAGTTGTTGGGTTCTTTACTAATTCAATGTCTCTCAACTCATTGCATTGACAAGAAGGAGGAGTTGGATATGATCATCTCGTGCGTCAATTCTAAGTCCCTCAGAGATTTATTGGACAACGACACTTGAATGGATTCGACGATCATATATTACTGGTTCAACGTGCTACGGGAAAGGTGCAATGATGCATACTTGGCTAGCCCTAGTATATGCGTAAGTGTAATAAAAGATTAAAGCCTCCCCAATTTTTACTCAATAGGTTGGTAGTCTTAGTTGTTTGATGTCTGATATGCTTATCTTACAGAGTTTCTGGGAAAAGGGCCTAAAGACTGGGGATGATATGGCCTTTTGGGCCAAAGGGAGCACGTGTGATGGACGCGATGGAGTGCAAGACTTTAGTCTACATATTGCACGCTCACAATCATTGGCCCTTACTGGTCCAATATGTCGATGAGCTACGTTGGGAGTACAATAGTAGTTCCAAGGGAGAGATCTGGGGCAAAAAGACTTGTGAAAGATTAGTAAGTACATATTTTTTCCTGTATTGAAAGCAAAATGTTTCGATAGTAAATAAATTTCAAAATTGAAGTATAATTCATTTTTACTATGTTTGGACAGAGATTGTGGCGTTAGCAGCGCTTTATGGATTTCGGGTGGTCGGTACCTATGATGTGGATGATTACCACAAAGACGGACATCCCATTTCAAGATAACGGAAATGATTGCAGGTTGTTCGCTTGTACGCTCGTAGAACATTGCATATATATCGTCGTCTCATCGAGTTCACCCAGTCAGACATCCCGTACTACCGACGGAGAATTATCATCGACATATTCGACCAGAACTGGATTAGAAATGCATCAAAGCTAAACCTCCCTCTATTCTCGGTCTTGCCGCCTGACTTGCAGTGAACCTTCCCCTATCTATGTTGCGTAATATGTGTTATTCGATATTGATCCCGGCGTCGGTTGTAATTGAAGTTATTATGCTGTGGATGTTGTTCGCTTCAAACTTTAAACTTAGTTCATGTGCATAACTTTTTCTTAATTGTTCTATGGGATGTTGATTGATTGGATGATTGAATGTAAATTGAATGCATTAAATGTTTGTGTTTATATTACATCTACAGCCTCAACTTTTTTGAAGCGCATAGGTGTGTTTTTATGTAATTACTTGTCAAACTCCCATCCTAATTTTTTTCCCTTCTTTGTACAGTGTCATTACCAACGCTGTAGCAGTAAACATGAGTGAAAATGTCTCCAAAAGTTACAACTTTTGTTAAGAAAATTAGGATACCTGAGTCGGTGATGACCTTATTTGACACTAAAAAGGTCATCACCAACCCTATACTGGATTTCTCCTGTAAAAGTTACAACTTTTGAAGGGAAAAGTATATAACCTACGTCGATGGTGACGTTATTCAACACTGTTAAGGTCATCATCGATTCTATCTTTGTTTTTTTCCCATTGGTTGCCTAGAAAAGTTACAACTTTTGGAAAAAAAAATTGAAAACCTGCATCAACGGTGACCTTATTTTATACAGCTAAGGTCATCACCGACCCGTACTTAGAATTTTTTCCAAAAGAAGCTTGGAAAAGTTACAACTTTTGGTAAAAAAAATTGAAAACCTGCGTCGGTGGTGACCTTATTTAACACAACTAAGGTCATCACCGACCCGTACTTAGGATTTCTTCCAGAGGAAGCTTGGAAAAGTTACCACTTTTGGTGAGAAAAATTGGAAACCTGCGTCGGTCGTGACCTTATTTTACACAGCTAAGGTCATCACCGACCTGTACTTAGAATTTTTTCCAGCAGAAACTTGGAAAAGTTACAGCTTTTGGTAAAAAAAAAAAAAAAAAGCGAAAACCTACGTCGGTGGTGACCTTATTTTACACAGCTAAGGTCATCATCGACCCCGTAATGGATGGTCCTAGGAAAAGTTACAACTTTGGTCAGAAAAATTGGTAACCTGCGTCGGTGGTAACCTTATTTACAAAGGATAAGGTCATTGCCAACCCTATAATGAAAATGTTCCATGTGCATTAAATAAAAATTCTATGCAGATTCCTTATATTGCGTACAAGCATACATCATCTTCCACAACAAATTATTAGGTTCCACACATCTTTTCAAAATAAATGATAATTTATACACAAACATCCAAAAATGCAAAAACCATTACTGTCATTTTGATTAATAAACTTCCCACAAACATACATATAATAACGTCATTGTTGAACTAGCGGATTTTTGCAACTCCCACGGTTGGGACCCCTCTTTCCACAGCATGAATAAGTTACCACTCTTCGCTTGCGATGTCGATCTTCAACTCAGATCCTGTTCTTCTTTGGTCGACCAGGTTGCTTGCTAGCCAATGGTGGGAGAACTCTCCCGATTACAATGTGATGTTCCCCTTGTTTTTCATCATGAGTGGCATGAATGACATCAATGTACGTCTTTTGGTACGTGCTTGTGAGGTACCGGTGCTCGCAATAGTCATATGGATTCATATTCCGTGCTTTCATGGTGGCAACAGTATGGTAACATGGGATCCCAATTATGTCCCATTTGCGGCACGAGCATGACTTGCGATCTAGATTCACTACATCAACATACGCTGTAGATTGCACTTGGTATTCATTCAATGCCACTACCCGTACCATCAGCTTTCGTGATTCCTCCATATCTATAGCTAGGTACTTCTCTGTATACGGAGTTAGTATTGAAGTGATGCTTTGAACTTAAGTTGACCGTCTCTGAAAGAATTCCATCGGTTTTGCACATATCTCTTCCATTTGCTTTGTAATCGGGAGCACTCGGGCGTCTTTTAGGAGACTATTTGTGCACTCTGCAACATTGCTGGTAAGCATGTCATGCCTGCATCAATGAGCAAATGTCATTGCCTAGAACTAACGGCCAATCGCATGGATGTAATTATATGCACGCTCATCTACACTTTTTATGTGGTTCATGCAAGCATCGTACTCACAAGGTTGGTACGCCCTCGCTGTGCTCCAAAATTTTCTTATAATGTCATGGTCGTTGAAAACCGCCTTTATGTTTCCAGCAATATGATGGCAATAAAAACAATGCTTTGCACTTGGCATCATGGCTTGTACTGCAGGGATCAGACCCTTCTGACGATCAGATATAATTGTGAAATTTTTTTGCTCACCCAATGAGAAGGACAAGTGCGCAAGAAACCACTACCAACTATCACACCGCTCTGCTTTGGCAAAGGCAGATGCAATGGGAAACAGTTGATGATTTCCATCATGTGTTATAGCCACCATTAGCACTCCTAGATATTTGCCACGAAGGTGTGATCCATCCACTGTTATCCATGGCCTTAAAGAGGTTTGGAATGACCTTAAGCATGAACCAATGGACCAAAAGAAGCGTCTAAATCGGTCATCCGCCTTGATGTCCAACGCAGTGTACGGACCGGGGTTGGTTCTATGAAGCTCATTGCAATAGAGCGGCAATATCATAAAAGACTCATCGTACGATCACGCACTTTGCACAATGCAAGCTCATTTTCCATATGTGCTCTCCTGTATGTAATGCAAGTCCCAAACTCAATCTGACATTCATTGATGATCTCCTTGGGCCTAAGATCGTTATTGCATCGCACCTTCTCTTCAATGAACTCTGCTACTAGCTTCGTGGTTGCTTGCCGATGTGCAGTTCCCAAAAGTGGTTTCGAGCAACAGTGCGTGGAATTATACTTTCAAATTCTGAAGTGTGGACCAGAATCTACCATGGTGGCATCTATACGCCAGGGACAATCAACTTCTTTACAACTCGCCGTGACCATCTTCATATTAGTCCTCTCGTGTTTCAAGGTTTGTATATTGCGTACTTTGCTATAGCTTTTCTAAAAGCCTTGCGATCAGGAAACTCCCTACCTAGCCACATCTCCTTAGTTGAACCGGTCCCTTCTTCGAGCACAACATCTTCAGGGACCATGGTGTCCACAAAGGGAGATTTTGAAAAGCTGTCTTCTTCATTTTTGCTTATAGTATCTCTTTCGACACTTGAATTAATTAGTTGAGCAGCTGCTGAACTTCCATTCACATCCACATTAGTTGCGGGACCACTGCGCACACTTTTGCTTCCATTCACATCAAGCAGTTCTACATTGATTTCTTCAAACATTGTCTCATTATTGTTTATAAAATAGGACAATGTTGTTGGGAATCTGGTATCGTCATCCTCCTGTATATCAATCGTGGGAAAATCTTTAAAAGGTGGAGGTGACGGTGGTAGCACGGTCATTAATTTAATATCAATCTTTTCAATGCTCGGAGCTTCTCTAATGGTTTCGTTTCTTTCATCATGTACAGACCTACAATAAGGAGTTATAAAAAAAAAAATACTTTCGCTCCAGGCTGAAAACGTTGAAATATAGTTTTAACTTCAGAACATAACTATTGCCATTAGTTTGTTGGAAAGTGCCTTCATCACATAGCCTTCTTGAAATGAATAATAATATCCATTTTGCTTCACTTATTAATGATTTTAACAAACCATTGATATCATTGTCATCGTCGATATCTATCATCGAAAAAAAGTTGTCATTGTGTAGAAGATACTTTAGAGTTATCTGATCGGAAATTGTTGCCCAAGTCGAAGCTTCCAAAGCAATTTTTCACAACTCGTTGAACATGACATTGCTCGAGAAATATTCATCTTCTGCCTTCCACCCTTGTATTGAGGATGATTGAGCTCAAATTCAAACTCACTGCCATAGCGAAAGATTATTCGGTGCTCAACGTCTGACATGTTATTAGATCATTATAAAATAGATAAATTAGTTAGATCATCCTTCTCAACCAATAATGCATGGGGTAGATTAAATTTGTGAATGTTTTACTACTTATTAGAAACTGATTATGTATAAACTACTTCGGCAACACATTTAAGTCAATGTATTACGTATTGCATTGTGGATTCCAAAAGAGTAAATAGTGCTCATGTGTAACATATACCATATTCAATGACAGAAACAATAAACAGCATACAGTGAAAGAGAAAATGTATTATGCCTAAGAATTATTTGTCCATGCATTAAATGATACTATATGCATGATTCGTTGTCAATAGAAAGAGGAGATTGATTTCTAGGGTTCCACCATGTGAAGAGAAAAGTTTTCACTACCTCCTTTGTGTACACCCAATAGCAATAGGAGATTGATTGAAAATTAATGGGGCAATCACTGGTGGGAAAACACACTAGTCGCAGAACACCTCTCTCTGACGGAAGAAAACGGCTTCTTTGCAATTTTAGAGAAGTGGGAAAAATGAAGCTCGAAATTGGTTTAAAGGGGCTTAACGGACAGCGTCATCACCGACCTTATTCAGTGTAAATAACGTCGGTAACAATGATGTGCCAAATATGTAAAAAAAAAAAAGGAAATTGGGCCCAATTGCTCGAATTGGTGCCTCAAGTGCTAAAGTGTTTGATTGTCTTACATGTGCGCATTAAGTGCTTTTTCCGGTTAAATTTTTATTTATTTATGAGGTTTTCAAAAAATTATATTTAAATCCTGATTAAATAGATAAGGGTAAAAAAACATAGAAGAAAGCAACTACCTGCACACTACAAAAGGCTCTCCACACACTGCATTTAAATAAATAAAAAATAAAAAAATTTCTAAACTACCCCTCTCCTTCTCCTCCCCTCTCTCTCCTTCTCCCTCTCCCTCTCCCTACTCCGGCCACCTCCGCTCGACGCCGATCCCTCTCGCTCTCTTCCTCTCCCTATCTCTCTCCCCGCTAGTCGCCGACCCCGCCACCTCTTCCCTGCGCCGACCCATCTCCTCGCCCTCTCCTTCTCCCTTACCCCATCTCCCTTTTTCCGGCAACCCCATCCCTCTCCCTAACTCCTCCTTTCTCTCCCTTTCTCTTCCTCTCTCCCCTTCTCCCCTCGCTCATTGCTGGCCCCAGCCTAAAATGCCTCATCCCTCTGCTTCAGGAAGCCCCAAACCCTGAGACGATCGAGCACACCCTTTGGGCCATCTACGCCCTCTCTACCTCCGCCTCTGCCTCGACGGAGAGGGCCTTTTCCTCATCCCCCTCCTTCACCGGATTCCTGCCTTAGCTGGCAGAGCTAATCTGGCAGGGGGGAAGCGTGGGGCTGCAGCATATCTCTGCTTCCTGATCTGCAACCCCTCTCTGGCCGACGAGTGCAAGCGGGTGCTGGCCAGATGCATGGGCACCCTTGTGAAGATGATGGAGTCTCCCTTGCAGAAGTTGGCAGCGGTGGGAACACAGGAGGTGGTAGCGAGCGCGCTGGTGTTGCTCCCGCCTGTCCGGGATGTGCAAGAGCATCCCCAGCCTAGTCTCCCTCTCTCCCTCCTTCTCTCCCCTCCTGTCTCTCTCTCCCTCTCCCTTTCTCTTCCTCTGCTTCGGCGGCACTGAAATGATGGTGGGGATGGGGATGAGGGCGGGTTGGTGCAGAAAGAACTGGGAGCAAGGATAGGGAAGGAAAGGGAGAGGGAGATGGGTCAGCTTAGGCCGGTGGCAGCGTAGGGCGGCTACAGCGGGTGGGGTTGCCGGAGCAGGGAGAGGGAGAGAGAGGGAAGAGAGGGAGAGGGGTAGTTTAGAGATTTTTTATTTTTTATTAGTTTTTAAAAAATGCAGTGTGTGGAAAGCCTTTTGCAGTGTGCAGGTAGCATCACTCAACATGGAAATCATATGGTCACCCTCTTACAAATGGGGAAGGAGAGAAACGAAAATAAAAAAGATGAAGAGGGTAAGAGGGTGATAATGCTTGAAAGATAAGACTATGGTTTTCATGATAGGTTGTGAAGGGTATGTAGCATTTATTATAGAAGATAAAGCAGTCTAAAGCGACATTAGATATACCTATGGTATTTGAATTTCAGGATGTTTTCAGGATGAGATATCGGGTTTACTGCTTGTAAGAGAAATTAATTTTATCATTATAATATAATATTAAGCAAATGGGTTTTGGTTTAATTTTGACCGGAAGTTCTAATTTTGACTGACGATTATACCTTTTTATTCAAATGTTCCTCATTCTCTCTCTACTACTTATCTCATAACTACCCACTCATGTTTTTTTCCCCCAAACCACTTACCTTTACTCTCCACTACATCACTGATGTCAACTCTTCACTTTTTAAAGTTTCAGTTCTTCATTTCTATAAAAACTCTCTTCTTTTGGTTCTTTACTTCTGGAAAAACTCTCTTCTATCCCCATTTCTTCTATTCCATTTGTGCCCTAATTTTTCTATTTCTATTTTATGCAACTTCATCTATGGAAGGAGGTATTTTAAGAACATTTTTAATCTATGATTATTTATTTTAAAATGCATGGGGATACCATGCTAAGCATGGGTTATTGTGCTAGTTGAACCTATGCCAGGAACAACACCGATTTCAAGGCCCATTACCGCATGGCTCCAGCGGAGTTGAGGGAATTAAAGGTACAGTGTGGCACCTTGGGGTGCACCGGTATTAGTTGTGAAAAAGAATGACCAGGTCAATGAGGATGTGTATTGATTACCGTCAGTTGAATTAGGTGACAATAAAAAATAAATACCCACTGCCCATAATTAATGAGTTTCTTGATCAATTGCAAGGTGCAACAACATTTTTCAAAAATAGATCTGAGCTAAGATTATCATCAGTTAAGGGTGAGAAGGTGAGATGTACAGAAAACTCCATTTAAAAAGAGATAAGGTCACTATGAATTTCTGGTGATGTCTTTTGAATTAACAAATGCACCTGCAATTTTTATGGCCATAATGAAAAAAAAATATCTTTGTTCCTTATGTAGATCAATTTATTGTTGTATTTATTGATGATGTTTTGCTTTATTCCAAGTCGAAAGTGGAGCATAAACAACATTTGAGAACGTCATTACACATTTTAAGAGATTATTAATTATATCTTAAGTTAAGCAAATGTGAGTTTTGGTCAGAACAAGTAGCATTTTTGGGCCATATTATTTTTAAAGATGGATTGGCCGTAGATCCAACAAAGATAGAAGCAGTGGAGAACTGGGAGAGTTCGAAATCAATAGAAGAGATTAAGAGTTTCATAGATCTTGCAGTGTATTATAGGAGATTTGTATGTGGATTTGTTTCTATTTTAGCCCCATTAACTAGACTGACTAGAAGGATGTACCATTTATATGGTCAGAGGAGTGTGAAGCTAGTTTTCAAGAGTTGAAGAAGAGACTGACTACCGCTCCTATCCTCACATTACTATCAGGGAGTGGTGAATTTGTTATTTTTGCAAATGCATCAGAGTTGGATTAGGTTGCGTACTTATGCAAGATGAGAAGGAAGTGGCCTATGAGTCCAGGCAATTGAAGGAGCATGACAAAAAGTATGCTACCCATGATTTATAACCTGTAGCAGTGCCTTTAGCATTGAAGTTGTGGACGAATTACTTCTATGGTGAGAAGTTTGAAGTATATATAAATCACATAAGCCTACGATATTTATTTTCACAGAAAAAATGAATATGGGAGAAAGGTGGTGGATGGAGTATATTAAAAATTATATTTTCCCAATTAAATACCATGTGGGGAAGGCTAATGTTGTAGTGGATTTACTGAGGAGAAAGACATCAGTTAGTGGATGTACGATAGCAGAGTGTTATAAGTGGGATAATATGAAGAAAGAAACAGTAGGATGTGTATCCAGATGTTATGTTAGCAAGTGAAGGCTGAGCATAAGAAACCCCTAGGTTTACTACAATTGTAAGGTCCCCAGCCTTTATAGGGTGTTTAGCTTCTTAATTTTCATGATTAGCTTAATTAATCGTGATTCTAGCTAATTAGGTGAGTTTAGTGTTTAAGCGATTTTCTTTTATCATTAGAAAAATATTTGCGAAGTTTCATTCGATTCCAAGTGCGATTGGTCTTAATAGGGGGTTAGGTTGTGATTATTAGGAAAATCCATTGGGCTAAAGTTCAGTAGGAACATCAAGAGCTCAAGGACCAAGTCAAGAAAAAATATCCATATCTTCTTCCAGAGGAATTTTATACATTCGGAGGACCAAATGTTCTAGGGGGGAAGAATGTAATATTCCAACCCTTTTAATTGTATTTTAATTACTAAAGCTCGATTAGAGGTTAAGCGAGTATGATTTATTGTTAGGATTGTGTGTGTGAAGTTTCATAGAGTTTCATATTCGTTTGGTCATAGTAGGAGGTAGCTTGCAATTTTAGAAAGTTTTGAGGGGTTTATCATAATTTTTTATTTTCATGATTTTGGGTTCATTGGGTAGATGATTTTCAAGTGAAAAATTAAGGGTTCTCTAGTGAAATTGATCACCACTATCTTCATCTTCAAGTTCTCCTCAACCTTCCCATACCAGTTTCAAGATTTTTCTCTTTCTCTTTCAACCTTAGGTAAGTTGATTTATCTGTAGGATTTAGGGATTTATATATGTTCATTTGGTTAGATTAGTGATTTCCCAGATTAATAGATTCCTTTGTGTTGATTGTGTAGGATTTTTGGGTTTGATTTGGTTTCTTTCCAAGAGAGTGAACTTTGAGCGGGTTTGAGCTAGGATCTCCATTTGAGAGTATATCTATAACCCAAGGCATGCATGATTTCATTGATATGTACGTGGAAATTCATGATTCTAGCAATTGGTTTGATTTTAGTTACCCTTGAGCTCAATTTTGTGGAAATGATGGAAATCACATCTTGTAGATCTAGATGAATGGAAATGGGATTGGAGACTGTTTGATATTTAAATGGAGAGGGCTTGGCCCTTTTTCAATTGTGTAACAGGCGTGTATCAAGAGGGAATTGAATTTCCTTGTTTTTGTACGGAAACAACCTTTAGGCAATGGTTTTTGAAATCTTACGATTAGCCATAAAAATTTTACGGCTAACCATGGAAATCACACAATGAACCATGGGAGACCTCACGGTAAAATAAACGTGAGTATGTCCAGGATGGGATTTTGAGTGCAAAAAAAAGAAAAAGAAAAAAAAGAAAAAGAAAAGTGTATTGTTTTATTATTTTTTATTCATTATTTTACAACTTCTACTACTTATTATAAAAGAGGCAAGGTTGCAAAGTGCTTTCACTACACCATGTGGGGCCCACCTCCAACTATTATAATAGAATATAATAATAATCATAATATATTATATTATAATAATATCTACTATATACTATCTTACTATTATAATCTACTATCTATCTACTTTTATAAAAGAGAAGATATTATAAACTATTTCACTACACTATTATAGGGCCCACCCCTAAATATTATAATGCAAGATTTTTCACTACACCATTGTGGGGCGCACTCCTAAATAATATAATATAATAATATATTAATGTGAGAAATTGTAAACTTTTTCACTACACCTTCGTGGTGCACACTTCCAAATATTATAATGCAAACTTTTCCACTACACCATTATGGGCCCACCCCTAAATATTTCTATCTATACTTCTACTATCTACTACTATTATAAAAGAGGGAAAGTTGCAAATATTTTTCACTACACCATTGTGGGGCCCACCCCTCAATATTATAATGAAAACATTTTCACTACACCATTGTGGGGCCCACCCCCAAATATTATAATATAATATAATATAATAATATATTATTATGAGAAATTGCAAATTTTTTTACTACACCTTTGTGGGGCCCAAACCCAAATATTATAATGCAAAACTTTTTCACTACACCATTGCGGGGCCCACCCCCCAAATAGTATAATATAATAATATATTTATTATGAGAAATTACAAACTTTTTCACTACACTATTGTGGAGCCCACCCCCAAATAGTATAATATAATATAATAATATATAATTATAAGAAATTGCAAACTTTTTTACTACACTTTTGTGGGGCCCACCCCCAAATATTATAATTTATCTACAATTTTATCTACTAATATAAAATAGGAGAAATTGCATACTTTTTCACTACGCCTTTGTGGGGCCCACCCCCACATATTATAATATCATATAATATAATAAGATATTATTATTATAGTATAATAATAATAATATAAAATCTATACCCTTATTATAAAAGAGAAGAGAAGTTACATACTTTTTCACTACACCTTTGTGGGCCCCCCACAAATATTATAATGTAATATAGTATAATATAATATAATAATATATTCTTATTACATTATAATAATAATTATATAATATCTATACCCTCATTATAAAAGAGAAGAAAGTGTCATACTTTTTGTCTACATATCTGTGGGCCCTACTCAGTACTATGACATTATATATATATATATATAATAAAAGAGAACTACACATATATAGGCCCCAATAAAAGAGAAAAACTTGTCATGCTTTTTCTCTATGCATTTGTGGGCCTCACTTAGTATTATTATATTATATATATAAAATAAAAGAGAAATACACATCTGTGGGCCCCACTTAGTAGAAGAACTTAGCATACTTTTTCTCTACATCTAGACATCCGTGGGCCCCACTTAGTATTATTATATTATATATATGTATAAAATAAAAGAGAACTACACATCTGTGGGCCCCACTTAGTGTTATTATATTATACCACTTACCCCACTTAGTGTTATTATATTATACCACTTAGTAGAAGAACTTGTCATGCTTTTTCTCTATACATCTGTGAGCCCAACTTAGTATTATTATAACATCTGAAGGCCCCACCTAGTATTATTATATTATATATATATAAAATAAAACGAGAACTACACATCTATGGGCCCCACTTAGTAGAAGAACTTGTCATGCCTTTTCTCTACATCTACACATCTGTAGGCCCCACTTAGTATTAAAATATTATATATATATATAATAAAAGAGAACTACACATTTGTGGGCCCCACTTAGTATAAGAACTTATCATGCTTTTTCTCTACACATCTGTGGGCACCATTTAGTATTATTATATTATATTATATTATATATATAATCAAAGAGAATTACACATCTGTGGCCCCCCCTTCGTATTATTATATTTCAATGAAATGGTTAGCTCAAAAGTTCATGAAAATGGTTGTGTTTGAAGAATTTGTACATTCTCTACAATAACTCAAATGAGAAATTTCAATTGAGGTTTTCAGAAGTAAAAAATTTCAACTTCGATCCCAGTGCCTGTAAAGACACGATTTGCTTGTTAGAGGAAGAGACGAGAATGCCAAAGATTGCTTGGAATCTATGTAATTTGTTGTTAATTGGTTTAAATCTATGAGTTGGGTACTGTTTTGGTTGGTTGATATTTTGTTTCATTGAATGTGCAATGCTATAAATGAAATATGTGAAATAGAATTGTGACATTTTAAACATTTAGTGCTCCAACAACATTCGACAAAGTGAACTTTGTGACAATAGAAAATCTCTTTTTAATGTTGGGCCTCTTTTTAATGTTGGTTTTCAACTTTTTTTTTTCAGTTAGTTTCCTTCCATATATCTTGTTATTCCATATTCTGCTTACTTTTTTTTATTGAAGCTTTTACTGAATTTTATAAGAACAATGAGTGACTGTAAATCGCTTAATCTGCCAAAAAAAAAAAAAATGAACTATATGTAAACTGGTCATTCCCCATTGGGATCGTTAATATTGAGTTTTTCACTAACTTTATTTTTTTATATTTTCATACTGAAAGAGTATGTTCCTCACACGTGCATGGGCTCCACTAGTACTATATAAAGACTCGGTTATTCGTTATGGTTTTCAAGTGCCCATACATATTTGTTTTTACTGAAGCTTCAGTGTGACTTATTATTACCAACACTTTGGATATAACCTAGCCTTTGTGGACTTAGTTGGGCACCTTAGCGCCACATTTTGAAAGAATAATTGGAAGACTATTGGTGAGAGATGTTTGAGCTGACATACCTTATAGATTGTCCGGGTAATTTACGAGGTATAAACCACGATGAATGTGGAGTGATGTAAGGTGAATTGATGTCCACTATTATTTGGTACACTAAGTTTGAGACAAGGACATTAGTGACTTCATTAACTTAGAACCGAATGGTGATGAATGGTACAAATAGGACAATCATGGACTTAGGAATTGGATTGTAATTTCTCCTCTGACTATTCCATAATTGAAATTGATTATATCCTTCGGTAATGATATCTAGCTACATGCTTCAAGCATGATATGTAGCATTGTACTTTGCTTTTGTTATTGATCAAGTGTAGAGGCTAGATGGCCTTAATTGTAAAGGTTTTGGGAGAACTATTACATTGTTATGGATTTGAGTTTTGATTGGAAAATATTGAAAGAGTGGAAGTAGTTTCTCTTTTGTTTGATGAATCTTGTTCATGCAAGATATGCCCAGCCTCTTACTGATTATTATTAGGGCTCTTGAGTCAGGCACCACTCAGCTATTATTGTTTAACTCAGTTGGGGCACCACTGTGAGAGGACTTTTGTTTTGCGACTACATATCGAAATGAGATTGATGTACACCATTGGGTACCTATAAAATGAGAGGCTTTAGTCATAATATCTTGTGGTGATTAGCTAATGTGGATTGCTTATTTGATAGAATGTTGTATTTAGATTATTATCTTATTTGAATCATTGTTTCTTTATACTCAAGCATTTATGCTTAGACATCTATGATTGGGATCTTTACGATCACATTGTTTTTGTTTGGTTTGATACTGCATATCTATTGATGTTACGTATATGTACTTGCTGGCTATTCGTTGCCTGACGATACCACTCTTGGTGCATAGGTACCGAGCCTATCTTTACGTAGGAGGAGGAGATGGAAGAAATTCAGGTGGATTAGCCTGATGAGTGTCATAAGTGGTGTGCAAACGACATCATCTGAGTTGTCAGGACATGCACCCGACAACTCACATGCTTTACATGGATAGTACTTATAGTTTATCTTTTGAGGAGTTCAATTTTGTAGAAGTTTTGTAATTAAAAACACTTTTGATGTTAGTTCGTAAATTCTAATATGAGCAATGTAATGATGTGTGTCACGACCTTGGACCGGGGCCGAGCCAACCAATGCACGCCCTAACCTAGAGTTGTGATAAGTCCACAAGATCACATGTTTAATTCATTATTTCACATAAATTTGTAAACTTAACTAAGACAAAATGCATTGAATTCATAGATTTTCACAAAATTATGGAATTAGCTAGATTCTTTTGGTTGAATTTAAGTAAAAATCTCTTAAAAATGCATGTCTTGGTGTAATGATCAAATTCTGCATTTTTAGGCCCCATGCATAAAACCATTCCTTTTAATAAAAACTATTATTTATGAATTAGTTTTAATTATTTTGTAGAAATCCAGAAATCAGGACCCACAAGAAGGAATAATTAAGAAGAGCTTCAAATAGAAGCAAAATTGAAGAAGACCCACATTGGGTGCAAATCCTAAGGTAGGGCAGCCAAGGTGGGACCCAATTGAGAAGAAAAAAAATTAAAATTTCATTCCAAAGTGGTGTGAAGATCCCTTGCAAGATTCAAATTCAAATTCAAAGAAAAAGGAGGAAAGAAATAAAGAATGAAGAGAAAATAAAGAAAAAACCCATGCCAACATGGGACGTCCAAGTCATGCCAATCCAGGGTATTGCACACCCCTAGAGGGGGCCCACATCCATACAAGTTTGCAAAGAAATAAAGTTTCAGATTCGAAAGATATTTTCAAAGCCAAGATGCTGGCACAAGTGTGGATATTTGCAAGCTATGAAGAGTCCTAAATATGGAAGGTGGGTGCCCTAAAGAGTTTCAAGTTTCAAAAAGACTCCACAAGGAGTCCAAGATCCTACTATCAAGGTTACCAAATGCGACCAGACTTGTATCTCAATCAAACCAAGTTTTTAAAGATTTAAAAATTTTCAAATCTTAAAAGGATTGCAAGGAGTACATGGACGTTGATGCTCATAACCCCCAAATCTATCTCACGCATAAGGGGTCTCTCTCTTTATCTCTCTCATCCCAGATCTACACGTGCAATTCTTTTTCTCTCCTTATTCTCTCTCCCTTTCTCTCTCTCCCATATCACTCACCTATTATATGAGGCCAAAGGAAAATTTAATTCTTCTGTGAAGAAGAAGAAGGATGGAGGGGTAATTGTCTACTTGTAATCTAAGGAGAAAGGGTGTAAGTTGCTTTATTTTTATTGACTGATTTTTTGTGTGAGCAATTTTAATTCAAAAACTAATTTTTAGTTTATTGATCTATTTTCTTTATTTATGTCTTTTTTATGCCTTATTTTTGAATGATATATTGCATGCTTAAAGACCGCTAAATACTGAAAATATTCGAAGGAGACTAGAGTCTTTTTGAAATCTATTGAATGTTAATAAATTTGATTTTTCAGATTTTGGGTCTTGAATGAAATCACTTATATTCTCATTATTTAGAAAACCATTGAACCATGACCCTTAGATTGCAAGGCTCCTATTCAATTCTGAATTTCGATTTAATTATTTCTGAATTTTTGACATCTGCAATTGGTTTTCTGATTATTTTGTGGATGCAGCTTTTAGTATAGTTTTATTGGACTAGGTTTCTAGTTTATGATTTTTCTTTAATTTGGATTGTAACTACTTTTATTCAAATTTGTATTTAATTTTTAATTAGAGTAGGATTTTTTATTTTTATAGATTTTTTATAGGCTAGCACTATTTTTCCAATAGGACAGGTACATCACGATCATTGACTCCTTGTGGATCGACCCGGTTTCACCGGTTATTACTACATCGTGACGACCCTACACTTGGGGCACGATCAAGTCCTGGCGCAACGAGCCAGAAAATTTCGCCTGCTCTCGTTGTTTCCCATAGGTTTTCGCGATGAAGATTCCACAATCCAATACCTCACAATCGAAACAAGTAAATAATATGCAGAAGCATGTAGCAAACACAACCTGAAGTCCACGACATACAATAATATCTAAGTCTCATGTCAGAGTGAGAAACATAATTAAGCATACCCAAAGTTAAGGTTTAAGTTTTTACAACACCAAAGAAAGTAAGTTAAATTTATATATATTCCCAAAGAGCTAACAATGGCTTGTAAAAATAAATCCCAAAAACTGAAGATCATTCCCAAAAGATGACGCGTGTCTCATAACCCAACCCAATGTCTAGATGACATCATTGGGCTGCCACTTTCGAGCAAATGGCTGCTCAACCGCCTCCTCCTCACGCTTCACCTCATGGGCAACAGGATTGACATTTGGCACCAGACAAAAAAGTGTAAGACACGACGGTCTGGCAGAGGAATAAGGCAGATAAGATCATGACAAGTGTAGATGAAATCGCTTTTAAATATAACAGTGCAGTTGAAAATTTAGCAGAGGTAATGTTGAAATAACAGAAGTTAAGTGCTGAAATTAAATATATAGAATGAGGAAACGTTTAAAAGAATTCTGATAATCGAATAGAGCAATGACAACCACACTGAACTATATTATCACATTACTGAAGTAACGGGAGTGAATAAAGTATAACCGTCGCCATATGAAATGGCCGGAATAAACATAAAATACATATATAACCCGATATAGCTGGGCATCAAACAGAATCCGCCGCAGAACGAATGAAAAATAGATAGGATTTCCAAGCCACAGTTGGCGGAATTAATTAAGCCAGGCAGGTGATCTGACCGACTAGGCTACACAAGCTTAGTGGTGCCGACCAAATCCGAACGAACATAAACCAAATCAAAGAGACATATTTCAAATCGATAAGGGACTACTCTAAATATAACGTATATGAATACACAAAAAACAAAACAAAAGAGTAGCCTTACTGAGATTTTACAATGTGGCGAACCACACAAAGCTAGTCAAAATGTTTTATAGGTAAAACATACAAAATCCTAAAATTTGGAATGAGGTAGTTGGTTATGGTTGATTGGCTTACCTAGGGCCGTCTCAATAAACACTTAGTATCCTCTGAAGGTCCTCGACATTTGAGACCTCAAAGTGTACATCTAGGCTTCAACAAAGTTGTAATATTTCCCCGGTAATTGAATCACAAAGGTTCCTCCTTTTTCCCCCTTGGTTTCTTTGTTACAATGTGTTTTTAGATCCACAATTTCCATCAACAAGCATAAATGGGTCCTTAGGGGCCTGCACCAATAAGACATGAGGAAACAGTGCGCAGGAAACAGCCTCAGGACAAAACCCAAGCCCCTCGAGTGAGTATCCATTCGCTCGAGCAGATTTCCCAGAGGCTTGCTCGCTCGAGCGAGCGAACCTTCCGGCAATCCCGGAAGGCTTCATCGCTAAAGCGAGCTCGGGCTCGCTCGAGCGAGTGGGCCTTCTAGCCTACGCTTCGCCAGCCAGTGGCCTGGCTCGTTCGAGCAAGCTAGGCTACTGCTCGAGCTTATCCCTTGCAGAAATCTCTGTCCTTCTTGCATATATTTAGTTTCCTTTTATTTCCATTCAGCTCCACCATCTTTCCTACACAAACATGAGCTTCCCTTTTCCTCAAACATATCATCCATCAACCACAATACCACAACCATTTTCCATAATCAATTTGAATGCACAAAACCAAAATCATCACAATAGAATTTGAGCAACTTAGAAAACTAAATTCATCATCTTTCTGGCTACTTTCATAACCAGATTTTCTAAAGGACTTTGAGTATAGCTAAAATGCCAAGTTCCCTACTAAACATCAATTGCTCATTTAAAGACAAAAACTATAACAATTATGCAGAATATAGCTTAGGAATTTTCAGTGTAAAACATGATCTAGCTATGCATGCACGTGCTCATCCATTATTTACTTGCCTTAGGCTAAATTGGGTTCTAAAGTCACTCCAAGCACTCCTCTTCTATAGCAAGAACCTCCAATCAACAAAACCCGCAAGAAGACACCTCAAAAACCCCAATAATTTAAAAGAAGACAGAGTTCTCCAGGAAACTCCTTGCATGCACGATTAGAGGCTTCCTAATGGTCTAGAAAAACCAAATCAAAGAAGAGGAATCCATTGCTTACCTAGAGAAGCTCTAACCAAGAAGAAGAGCATGAAGAAGAGGATGATCCCATTAGGAACCCTTCACAAATGGTATGGTTGGATAGCTTAAGAGGTGAGGAAGGGAATGGTGCACTCCAATCTCTCTTCGGACCAAGGGAGCCTAAGCATGCAGAGGAGAGAAGGGGGGAAGAAGAGCTGGTTTCCTCTCTGGTTCATGGCTGGTTTTGAAACAAGAAAAATGAGGGAGGAGATACACGTGGGCTATGTTTTAAGTTGGGTGGGGATGGGGCCCACTAGCTCTAAAGTTTCAAGTGGCTGAAAACCCCATTCGTGGGTCCCGGATGAGATCGATGAAGCAGAAGAAGTTGATCATCGAAAAATCTAGTTTCTTAAAAGTATATTTTTCACATAATTCGAAAACGTTGACAATCATGTGCATATTTTGATGTGAAAAGTCCGGTTTGCCCTTTTTGCTGAAAAAAAGAATTTATGGGTTTTGATTATGGGCGGAAGGAACACAAAAGTTGTAGGGGCTAGACTAATCAAAAGAACTAAAAACTAGATTTTTTTCAAAATCAACCCCCACGCGTACACAAGTCACACAGGCTACCCCTGGCAGTGTCAGACCAAGCTCAACGGTTCTCAAAATTTCCTAATGCTATGAAAAATCTAGTTAGTCAAACTCAAAATCTAAGATAAACGTCCTCTAATCTCACTTAGTGACTAATATTCGTCTTAAGCTGTACTAAACACATCGAACTTGGGTCGGGGTCTGACAATGTGTTTGCTCTTAAATGTTTAATTTGATACCACTTGTTTTTAATGAAGCTTTCGCTATATTATTGGTGAATTGAGGAAATATTTGTGAACTTCAGTTTTATGGGACTTTGATTGGGGGCCACAATGTAAATTACTTAGAAAAATTTTAATCGACCCCTAATTTCGCACATAATCCCTCTTTTACGAAATGGGGGAGTGACAGTGGGCCTCATTAATTTAGACTTTTACTAGAGAAAAGATTTTCCATAACTGGGCGAATGCCAATTCACAGAGGATGAATTTAAATGGCTTATATTTGTGAAGGTGGGTTCTACTGTACCAAGTATATAGGAGCATCAAAATAGAGCCCACAAGGGATTGGTTTGATAATTAAGTTACTCATCTATAGTTTCAAGGATCATGTTGAAAAGGAAAATCCATGGGATCCAAGACATCTAATGCATAATTGGAACAAGATCTAGGTGGGCCTCATATCTTAAGCAAATTGTGGTTTACATTTGACCTCGATCTTTTACAGCTGTCAATAATAAAATATTGCTTTGCATGCACAGCTTAGTTACACTCCATTTCATAATACATGGATGACACGCAGCGAGTAAATTATACATGATAAATGAAATAACAATATACGTGACTTCCTTGCACATCATTTTCATGACATCTATTGCTATTTCTAGCTTCCTTTGTTGCATATCCTCTGTTGATAGTGTTGACTTCTAAAGAGCTATGCTTCTTTACTTATGTCTTAAGAGTCGATGAGTTTCATCCATTCGGTGTATTTTAATAAACTATTGACTAAATATAGTGTTTCATCATCATGTTATTAACTTTTTTCCCCATTTTATTCCAAGGTATAATTGAAAATAAAAGTTAAGATATTGGAGACAACTAACAAAAATGAGGTAAAATTGAATAATTCTTGTTTCCACATATTTCATGTTATTATCTTTACTGTAAAGTTTCGTAAACATTGTTGTCTGTAATAATTTACCAGTCATTGATTTACAACATGTGTTAATTATTAATATTTTAAAAAGATACTCCAATCTTTTATCCAAATTTCTGTTTTTAAAATTAAAACATCTATCTTATTCTTTCCATTTCTTAATTTTGAAGTTCTCTTTATTTTGAAAATTTTTAACCGATCACTCAGAGTTTTGCTAAGATTTAGAGATATACTATCGTTCATTGAAGATAGAGATCCCTTGTTTGAGTACAAAAAAAAAAAAAAAAAAAAAAAAAAAAAAAAAATTTAATTTGAGCATATCAAAGATTTGTGTATTTTTAATCTAGATTAGAAATAATTAGAGAATTACAAAAGTTATCACTTTACCACGCTGAGATTCTTGTAATTATTTGTTATTGTTTATTATTATTATTAGATAACTTTTGTTTATAAATTTTGGGATTCTTTTATGAAAAAATTAGTTCTAAACCCAAATTACACGAATTGATTAAGAAAAACACACTATAACATCGAATTAGGGTGCGTACATACCCAAAAGACCAATTTGCCCTGCAACAATATTGTTAGGGCTCATTAAAAAAATCTTTTTGATTTTTCCCTTCTTCTCCCCTATAACAAGATCGTTATGGCTCATTGTCCATTTATGATTTCTCCTCTTTTCTTCCTTGGTATCCCTTTATTTGTAGTTTCCAATTCGGTGTTTGACGTACAAGCCTTCGGACTCGGTCCTAATTGTAATGAGAGACAGAAGAAGAAAACGGGTGAGCATCGATCTTTTGTCACAAATACCAAAATGCACACTAATAATCTATTCCATAGGCCTTATAGGTTGTAGCTACTACTCTAGTAGTAAGTTCACTGCTATTATGGGAGCACCCTAAATCTGGATTTCCCTTTGCAATTAATCGTGGAATTGGTACTTTTCCAACTGCTACTTAAATATGGCCTTGAGAGCGATAATTGCTATGCATAGAGAAGTTGTACATCTTGAGAAAAAAAAATGGGGAAGAGAATGTTTTGAGTCATAGAGAGCAAAGGATGAGAGGTGAGAGAAGACGATGATTTTTTTTTTTTTAAAGGTAGGAAACAAAAATAGGGCAAACAATATCACTTGGAGAAGATGAGGCGAAAAGATTTTAGCAACGAGCCCTAATGATGGTCTTTTGTTCCGTACACCACCCTAATTGGGTGTTTTAGGGTATTATTTAATCAATTTGTGTAATTAGAGTTCATGACTAATTTGTTCGTAAAAATACCTAAAATCTTATAAATTATTTTTGTTAAATAAATTAGAATTATTGATTCAATTTGTTTTGGACATTAAAGATATGGTCACAAAAATTCGACAATACCAATTTTCTTTCTCTGGCCATCATTAGAGATTGAGAGAAATGCTCGTGCCTACATCAAATTTTGGTGATTTGCATAAAATATGGCATTAGAAAAAAATTTGAGAAAAAAAAAGAGTGTTACTTTTATGATCGCACGCGATCCAGATGATAGCAGCATTTCGTTTAGATTGAAGTTGAAATTCGAAGGAGAGTGATATGACTTGTGTGAATGATACAGAAATGCCTCTTACTCTGATAGGAACCATGAGTACAATGAAAGAGTTTCCTTTGTTTAAATGGATACTTATTTGCATATTCAATTGATATTAAATTAGGAGACTCGATGAAAATTAATTAGATTTGTCAAAATTGAAATTAAATTTGAAATGGAGAGTCTTAACATTTTAAAGATCAGTTTTACACCTCTCTCAAATTTGAACACATCACTTATACATACTTGCTCGTGCAATGTCCAAACATAGCTGAGACTGTTTTTCACCTATACATTTAAAAACAAAAAAACAAAAAAATCATGATGGTCGGTTTGCTTTGATATGGGATTGAAGGGGTTGCTTTCTTTAGATGGGTAATTGACATCTATGGAATTAGTGGGGAAGTCACGAACATCTCACTCTATAATCAGTAAGGATGGAGATATCGTTGAAGATGTCAAACATATGATAAAAGTGAAATGGTTAAACTGGAGACTTTCTTCTAGAGTGCGTTGTGACCGATGAATTCCAACATGATCGAAGGAAAAACTTTACATGACAATGATTAGATTAGTTATGACATATGAAGAAGAATGTTGGCCAATCAAGAAGTAACATCAATACAAAATGGATGTAGCATAGATAAGAATGTTAAAGTAGATGTGTGGTAAGACTATGAAGGATAAAAGTAGAAATGAGCACTTTCGAGAGCATTTAGGGAATAAAATTAGAGAAACCCGTTTGAGATTGTTTGGACATGTCCGACGTACGCCGGCAACGGCACCAGTAAGAAAAAGTCTAATTATGAAGGTTGATGGCCCACTAAGGGGAAGAGGTAGGCCAAAATGGATGTCGATGACGCGTGTAGATGGAGGTAGTAAAAATATACATGAAGAAGTGTAACTTATCTAACTTACCTAAGGATTTGGCTCAAGATAGATCGGAATAGAGAAATAAAATTCGTGTAGCCGACCCAACATAATTGGGACAAGGGTTTGATAATGATGATGATATCGAGTTTTTTTTTTTTTTGTCCGTACAGTCAAGATAAGTATGTAAGTGTTGTGATAAAAACGTTTAATTTCTCAGAATTGGGGTTGTAATTTTTAAATAGGTTTTTAATTTTTCAGAATTGAGGTTGTGATTCTTGGGCAGATTAGTAACGGAAAGCAGAATTTGGTAGCATTGATCTCCCATTAACTATATCCTATGCAGATGCCAACCTATATATGCATTCCTCTCACACACATATCCCTGGTTCACCATCAGCCGACATGGCTCCCTTCCCTTCATAGTATAGAGGGGCCCGTACAACTAAAAGGAACTCCTCTCCCAACTATAGAGGTAGGAAATAACTGTAGAAAGGAAATATCGCTTTTTATATTTAAAATAACAAATTTACCTTTTTTATTAACTTTATGTTTCCATATTACGGCAGATTCCAATCTACATTCATGTGCCTCTCACGGAGCTATCTTAGCCTCAGCCGACATTGCTCCCTCCCCTTTAGCGGCAGGTATAAACTTTTTTGAAAAGTGGCTAAAACTTGCATATAAATTAACTTTTTATTAAAATTTATCTTTTGCATGTCAACACAGATGTCAGTTCAGCCAAACAACTTTATCCCCCTCAAGGGCCATGGCCTCGTCATCTTCCCTAGCAGGCGTAAACGTGGGAGATCTCTAATTTATCTTACTAATTTATGTCAATGGGCCATTTGTTTTTTATTTGGCATTGGGTGGCAGTGTAACTTATGTCAATCGGCCATTGGCTTTTGACTTGGCATTTGGTGTCAATAATTTAGGTCAATGAGTTGAGAATTCTTTTATTGGGGATTGGACTTTTAAATAACATAGGATTTTGGTGTGTACCTTTTTATTGATTGAAATATATTCCATTAGCTGATAATGCCTTCTCAAAGATGACGAATAGGAGTGAATTGCAAAGTAGAGATCTATCTATCTTATACCGGGCATGTATTGGATTGTATGTCCTCAACCCAATGGATGATGTAAACAAATTGGTTTATTCCCTTAACTGAATTTATATTTTCATGCTTTATTCGTATGATGAATGGTATTTAATTATGATTGCACAATAACTAATGCAAAATAACATGATGGTTTATGAGATTAACTAGAGCCAACAAGTATATTAGATGTAATCAATGTCAGTGGATGAGATTCACATAAATGAGATATGGATCACAAATCTTATACTTGAAAATAGTTTCACAAACAGTGATGATATTGGGCGTCTCATCTATACAAGGTTCTTAATGGACTCAAGTTTCTACTATACATTTACTTTGTGTCACCAATGAGTGGAGCTAACTATAGGTCAACACCTCGATGTCTTGGGTACATAGTAGTGGGACTGTGAGAACGTATAATTTTCAAAATGGAATCTATCATCTAAAAAAGAAACATCACCTCGTACTAATTAATGGAATTTATCATTGGTGAGTGCGTACCCATTTTGACTAAGAGTTAATCAGATGGTACTGATGATTATTGTGAATAATTGGGTCACAAGGATAATAAGAGATGGATCCAATTTGGTTAGACAGATTAATTCCAATCGATCCATAGATATAATTGATGAAGGGGCCTACTTGCAGTAATTGGAAAGATTATGGTCTTCTTGTTAATATTCATAGGACTGGAGTTCGATTGCATTTATATAGTGGACTTATTTGTAATTAATTTTGGGTCCGGAGTTTACATCAGATGTGGGGTCTAGATTTCCGGTTGGAGCCAAATTTTAAGGAATCCCTAGTGGTCCTCATGCTAGTTCGAATAAAAGAATGTTACTAATTATCCAATTGGCACTCTTAAGGAAAGGAGCAGTGGGACATATACTAAAAATAGAAGTGAGACTTCTAATTCTGGACAAAGAGGGGGTGCTCCATAAACTATAAATTAGAGAAAAGGGTTAAGGATCTACACACACAATCTCATAAGCCTCTCTTTCCTTCCTCCTCTTCTCTCCACTAGTTTTCTTCTAGAGTACTAGGGTTGTCACCTCCATATTAGAGATCCCAGCATTCTCTTTGGGAAGTTCTATACTAGAGGGTCATAGCGTGGAAGAACACAAAGGCTAAGGAGATCAAATCTGCGAAAGGGTTTCGTAGAATCAACTTTTCAAGTTCTCGATTTGAGCACAACCAAGCTCCTAAGGTATAGATCTACCATCTAGTTTCTTTTAGTAGATCTTCTAATTTGTGCTGTTTGTTTTCTTGATTTGTCTTCTTGATACATCTTTAATCTTAATACATGAGATAAGGGTTATAGATCTTGGGATTGGGTTCTTGGGTTTTTGGATGTTTGATCCTGCATTAAATGGGTCAAAAGTTTTTGAAACCCATCTAGAAGGCCAACATACTTCTAACAATATACATAACAACCTATCTTTTCTAATAACTAGTTGAGCTCCAAACACAACTGATGCTATTTTTCACCTATTCATTTAAAAATTAAAAAAAAAAACACTAATATAATGAGACAAATGAGATCTAATAATTAAAGACAATAGATATGGGACTTGTATAAACTTTTTGTGGATATAAATCACATATTTCTACAGATTTTATCATGAATGTGCATAGAAAAAACTTTAAATTACTTTTTTTAACTTGCCCGGTCGACCTATCAGTTTCCTCATAAACTCGAGATGGTAAAATTGGATGAGTCTTGTCAAACCACTGGGTTGAAAAACTATGTTCTAGAGTGGGTCTTCATATTTATCAAAGTCCAATACACATGTTGTGTCCATGTCTACTACTTACAATGCTAAGTATATGTATGAATAAATTGAAGTCCATCCCAAAAAAGAGTTCTTTAAACTCTTATTTAAACTCTTGGATTGCTGCCAATTTGAGGATATTTCAATATAGTCCAGTCGAATGCATAGTCAAATGATGACATGTAGTTTTATAAAAACTAAGAATCAAAATATCAGATGAGCATAATGTTCTATCTTATTAACCCGAACATTAACTGTACACTACAAAGTTAGCATGCTTCGGACCAAGTCCAAATTAACACTTGTACCTGTTCTGGACCAAGTCCAAATTTACGAAGGAGAAGATTCTACTTTTCACGTGTGAGGATTACTCACTGACACCTATCAAAGAACATTTATTTGCGAAAGCATGTATATCAACAATAATAAAGCCATGAGCAATCCATTAACAAATCCATTATAATACAATTGTCTTTAACAAGCTAGTAATTTAAACCTTCAATACATACTTAAAATGGGTGCAATATTAACTATCTAGTCTCAAGTCATAATTACTACACTTATATGTACTTCGGCTGTCAAAGCTAACCATTAACCTTACCAATCAAGTCTCTAATCTGAAAGGTTATTAGCTATCCTCTTCAGTAACGTGGATCCCTGTGACACTAAGTATAGCACCATGAATACGATAATTCAACAATGTATGAGCAATTAAGATTTGACACATGTTATATCAATTTGAATTATTGACAGAAGATTAAAAGACGTCAATTAATTGTAAACCTAGGCACTTTGTGCATTAAGAATAAATCATGCTTTATCAAAGCATAAATCAATATTTACATTATAGTTGGCTACTACATTTGCTCAATCCTCCCTAAATAGAGAGCATGCGTTTTGGGGTGTCACTGGTGACCCGGTCAAAGGTTCTCATGGCTACCCGGTTCTGGAGTTTCGGTGCTCCAAACTATCTACTGCGCAGTGACATTCACAATTCTAAACCAAGACCCATCCTATCGAGTATCGTCCGGTTGAAGCTAAGTAGTGTTGACTCATTTGATTCGATCAATAGGACTTGAGTAAGACTTATAGACTCAATTCATTCTGAATCTTCTCAATTCCATTATATTCATTCCAATCATCTCAATCAATATAGTCATATTTACTCAGTTCGTTATTCACATCAATGTACGATACCTTTGTATGACATTTGCAATAATACTTGAGAAGTAATACGAATAATGCATATAAGCAATTCTTGAGACATTTTAGGGAAATAATAAAGTCAACAACAATATGCAAATGCAATTTGATTAATAGAATCAAAGAGATTTACTAGCCAAACCTAATCTAATTACTCGCCTTCTCTAACCATCCATTTCGATGTAGTTTTAGTTAATTCGATGTATTTGCTACATTTGTTGGTGTCACTTTGTGTGTGTACATGGTACACTGAAATCTCTAAACCAACACCCATGGTAAAGTGCTAGATGAATGGATAGGCACATGAGATGATCTCAGCCCAAGATTTCTCATGTATAACAATTTCCATTGGACTTAGTTAACCGATTAGGGGTTCAATATCTAGGAACCTACAAGGTCAATCCTTTTACACCGCACGAACCTTATTGGTTTAGTATTTATGTCACAATCATCATCATGGATTGATTATGAAGGTTTTAGTCCATGGGTTCCATTTTAGGGTCCAAACTAGGTTTAAAGTCTCTTTTCCCAAAAGAGATAGGGCCCGGTTCAATAGTCCCCATTTCAACTTCCACTCCCAATCTCCGATTATTAGGATGTGTGTACCGTTGGTTTCTACATTTCAAGAGCTTTCCAACGATATATGAAACTCCAAAATCGTACATGCGGATCAAAAGTTATGGCCGTTCAGAAATTTGCTAGAATCAGTGAAAAATTTGTCCACATTTGGCTAGCCAAACAGGTGGCCGAAGGTAGCCAAACATGTGGCCAAAAAGCCTTGTAAAGGCATGGCTTACAGAATAGGTGGCCGAACGGCTTTCGGTTGGCCAAATTCTGGGTAGGTTTTCTTTCGAACAGAACCTGTAGAGTTTTGTTTTGATGGAATTTCCACTCCCATTCATTTCTACTCTTCCAAATGCTTCTAAAGTGTTCTTAAGATCATATTTTGACCAATTTAAGCCTCCATTTGCTCCTATGGTCCAATTCTTTCCACACATCCAATTCATTCTTTGTTAATCCAATCAAAAGAACCCATTTTACATTATCAATCTAATTTAAAGGAACAAGGCTGAATTTAACATTCAATAGAGTAGTATTGCTCAATCAATAAAATGAATCACATGCCATTATCAAAATTGCTCATTACTTGCCTCCAATGATGCTTTTCCACTCAAATCTCTTCTTAGACTCAATTAGAAGCAAAACCCCTAAATTTCAGTCTCCCAACAACTCCTATAATGGTGAATGAATGAAATAACTTAGAGAGATCATGCATGCAAGGAATCTAACTTCCATTGAATGTTTCCAAACTTAAGGGGAAAGAAAAACTTACCAATAGAAAAGATGGAGATAAATGGGCAGAGGTGATGAGATCCTATAATGGAGTTATAGCTGGAATGAGGAAGAAGAAAGCATGCATAACATGAATTAGACTAGCTCCAACTATTTCAAAACAAGGAGATAAAGAACAAGAGGTTGTTTACCCAGGAAAGAAGTTCAGCTATGAGAAAGGCCAAGAGAGTTTGGAGATGGTGCTGATGGTGGAAGGAGATGCAAATCAGAATAACCCACATGCATTGCTTCTCTCTTTCTCTCTATGCTATAATTTGGCAAAGATGAGAAGAAGACTAAGAAGAAAGAGAGGAGCAAAAGGAGGAGAGTTCTCAATGGAATGAAGAATGAAAGTGGGAAAACCGATGGGCATGTTTAGTTATAAATGAGACTTTTGGTCTCTTTGCTTGCAACTCCCAAGAGTTAGACATAATTTACGGAAAAGGCCTCAAATGAAAGAAACTCTGTAGAAAGGCTTTTATAATTAAATGGGCTTCAGATATGGGTCGAGTTGGGTCCGAATGGGTCAGGTCCAAACATGAGTTTTTAATGTTAATGACATGCTTATGAAATGCACTAAACCCATTAAACTTTGGCAACACATGAGTGACCTAACTTATCAAAAGGTCATAGGTCTACCTAAGTTGTCCCCAAAACTCCACTAAGCTACTTAAACCCATCATAAAACCATCCAAAATAAATATTAGGCACCTAATCAAGATTAATTAGGCACTAAACCCACTAAGGCGGGGTTAGAGTCTAACAGTTCTCTATAAAACATTTGAGTGCTAGTTAGAGTAAGAAAATTGTGAAACAGACAAAGACAAACTGAATTTGTTGCAGCTCGGCATCAAATACTTGTTTTAGTTGTTTACACTTAACCAACCACATCACTCACCGACTCTAAGGTGAGTATTAACGCTAGCATAACAAGTGATTCCTAGCTATTAGATTCTTGTTTTCCTTACAAGGAAAGGCATGATGCTTCATTGCAGTACATGAGAAGAAGAAGAAGAAGAGTGCAATGAAGAAAGAAATAAATGTGCAACCTTTTAGAAAATGATAGAAAATTTCCAAGTTAAGCCTTATCAATAAAACTATTCATGACCTTGAAAAGCTCGTAAAAAAAACCAAACCCAGATAATGTACCCGCAAGTTCATAGAACTGTATATTAAAGAACAATTATGCAATTCTTCAAACATGGCAATGCATTAAGTCATAAAAAAAATCTATAAAAACTGTACACAAAACAACAATTTTACGATAGGGATCTACAATACCTACCTCTAAATTGTATTAATGAAATTATCTTTAGCAATTAGTAATATCAGAAGAGAACTAATATTTAGCAGTAGTTATCACATTATACAACTTGTGATGCACCATAATCCTTCAAAGTTACTAAACCATATAAACTCAACATAAAACATTGAGATCTCAAACTATGTTTCCATAGCTCCAATTCTTCCAATAGGAGTATAAACCAAAATCATTACAACTATCATATTAGATTGAAAAACCAATTATTCTAACTAAACAAAATACAAACACATGAAACAAAGGGAAAAGATATTTCAAAAATTTCCTGATATAGGTATAAAATCGAGTCAGTTTTAGAACAAAGCGGGATCGAGTCAATTCAAAACAAGGCAGGCATAAAATGAGTTTAAAGTTTGTACATTTCACTTTCTTATTTATGATATTCTATCAGGAGCCACCTTTTTTCTAAGATGGAAAATGAAAGAATAAACATAAAACAATAATTCAAAGAAAGTAACTGTATATATGGAATGTGCTTATGAGCTTGGAGGCCCCTATACTTTTTTGCAGACCATAATTAATAAGATACACCTGAAGGAATATCAATTCACAGAGAAGAGTTAAGGTTAGTGTACAAACGATTAAAGTGTTAATACTAAAAAATAATTAAAGGATTACACCCGTAAGAAGAAAATCATCTCATATCTTCTGGAAACCCACTGGAGTCCTCTAAACTCTCAAATTTCATATACAAATATAACTCAATTATCTTGGTTCCACTAAACAATACAAAATAAATATATAAAAACTATCTTCGCAATTAGCATTGAATCAAGTAAAAGAGAAGGTTAACTCTCCCGTGTGTAGTCAGTTTTGTATTTGAATAATAATACAATCACCACCTGACCACCACCAAGAATTATAAAAGCAGCAAGCTAGCTAATATCTTTTGTGACAACTTTTAAACTGATGGTGAAGTATTTGAAGTTCCCACAACATTATATGTATTGGACACTGGAAGGTAGTAAGTATGCTCCCTAGCACCGCTGCTCTCAAGTCTCAATGGCACAGGAAAACTCACAGATTAAAAGCTTACTAACAACAAATCCATTATAAAATACATGCAATTATAATTTCTTTTTATTTATTTTCATCTTGTCTTACTTCAAGTTTTAGTATTAGAAGTGCACATGGCAGTTATGTATTCAAATTCAAAAGGTAGTATGCACACCCTGAACAACATAATGGAGTAAATAGTGCACAGTTAATATCTTCTCTTTGTTTTTCCACCCTGCCTTAATTCATTAACTGGGGTGGGCAAAATAGTGCCAAGAAACCCTAAAAAAATATTCCCCAATGATAAATCTGGATTTTTTTCCTTTCAAATAATGCTTTAATAGCACCATATCTCATAATTAATTTTACAAGAAACAAGAAAAAACCATATTGAAGAGAAAGCTTGGTGAACTTTGGTGACCAATAATGGTTCAATAAGAATCACAAATGAATGGTTCTTGGTCTTATCTCACTCTGTAGGGATTTGGAGGATGGCCTTGGTCTAAAGCAAAAGGGTTTAATTGACAAGCTAAAATAGGAAAAATTAAAAAATTAAAAAAATGTTAGATTCTTATACAAGTATGAATCAGACACATGCAGTGCATACAAATCCTGGACAACTTATTCGACTCGGTTGATCTAACGTTTTAAAAGAGAGCTAAAATCATTGAGCCAACAAAATACCAATAAGCAGGCATTAATCTATACCAAGAGTGTTTCTTTATGAATGGTGCTCTTATTTGGAAAAAAGAAAGTCTACAAGTAACCGTTGAATGGTGTACATACTTCCGATTGCAGTAATTAAACAAACCTTCCAAGCTTGGACCCAGCAGATCAATGGCCATGGCATTGTAGACACCCTCCCCTCCAAACCATTTCAAGTGATACAAAATTAGTATAAAATGGCCATGGCATTGTACTCACCTAGAAGGTCAATGACCATGGCATTGTACTCACCTAAAATATTAGGCTATGTTTGTTATTGTATACAAATGAAGCAAAATCTATAGCAAAATATATATGTTGTTATTGTTCTATTTCAATGACAACAGGGTTTAAGTTTTGGCAAAGAAAAAAATATCCGTGTTCATTTGGATACCCACTGCTATCAACTTTTTTTTTAACGATAATCGATGGTAAAATTATTTGGTGCATCTAATGAATACATAAAAACCAAAACCATATCATTACTAAGAAGTAGTAAAAACTCAATGCCACGCAAGATCGTTCATCAAACTTGAAAAGATAAGATGAGAATTACCAAAGATTCTCTATTCTGTTAGGAAGCAATCACCTAAAATTGAAATTTGCAGAAATGATTCATCATTCTAGTTGATCAAAAACTTAGGAAATGAGTTGTAATCACCCTAATATCTCCCAAGACAACAAAAAACAACAAAGAAAAGAGCTAAAACCCAAATTGGACTCCTGATATGCAAAGACCTAAAAAGTCTATGAATCGTCACCAAAAAGCCTAAAAATTTGAATTAGAGCAAGCAAAGGGGATCTAGATGGGAAAAAGAAGATATAACAAGATAACAAGCATAAAAACCCCAAAAATCAGATAAAAGGGACCTAGGAAGAAGGTGAAAACCCCAAAGCCCATATACCAACCTCCTGTTTGTTGTGGAATTGGAAACCATTTTTCTTTAATGAACATATGCAACAATAGTATGGTGAAGACTCAATAAACCAGTCCTCTACTATGAGGAAATTCCTATGATTTCCTGGTAAGGAAAAATGCCAAATGTGAAATGACTTCTTAGAAATGAATGAAAGAAAGGGCAAAAAGAAGAAGCTATCAAGTTTAATATAACAGAAAACATATGAAAAATAGAAGCTTTTAGTTGCATATATCATTGAATCATGCAATGAACAGAAATAAAACAGAACGGTAGAACCTAAAGTATCGAATAGTTTTAAAGAGAAGGATTTCCATTTTTCTTTTTGTATGTTTCATGTAAGATTATTACAATACTTCGGGATGAACAGAGGCAAGTCAGAACCTTAATATACTACCCTTGGAAACTTGTGAGTCCCACCAAGAAAACAACTTGGTTGTAGAAGAGAAACCAAGAAAAGAAGAACAAACCAACAAACAATTTCACATCTAATTATTTGTTTAAGTAATCAAATTTCTCTATCTCATCTCATGTATAAAAGGAGAAGTTAAATGTCCCCTTGGCTGTAGCTCCCTTGGATATGGAGATAGGCGTTTGAGTGAGGGTATGAGAGTTCAAGCCCACAAAAACCAAAAAAAGAGGTTAAATTGCACCAATGCCATAAATTATACCTTCGGCTTCATCTTTACACTTTTGGAGAGAGTATGACTTTGAGCATGGATAATTGCCACTCCAATTGAGAAAGACCTCCTCAATGCTAATAGAGGTGATCGAAAATGAACAACATATAGGCCTTCATGAATGTTAATAATTTCCAAGGTGGGTAAACCTTGCTTTGAACCCTGCAAATAACAAGTTGGTTAATGTTTATTTTGATGCATTACCATCATCAAGTTGGAAGTAAAATAGAAAAAGTCATCTCTTATTTACGGGATTGAATCAGGCCCATATTTTGTTTAAATAGTAGTAGTAGTTAGTATTATAGTTTTTATCCCATTTTTTTTTTTGGGATGATAACTACTCAAATCCTCAACCTCCTTGTTGCGAAAGCGCCCCCCTTCCAACTTTACTTCAAGCTCTTGTCACTAGTACTCTAGTTTTCCAATAGCAGAGACTTGCAAAGCAAGGGGGAAAAAACCACAATATTATAGAGAATCTTTGGTTCCACTAGATTTGAAGAAGGTAGAATCCTTGAGACTTGGTTGCTTAAAACATAAGCATGAGTAGTACAAGATAAAAATGAAAAATAAAATATTATTATGCACACTATCTGATTTGAGAAGTCCAAAAACAGGCTGTAGTTTGATAAGCAAGATGAATGGAAATTTGGTAATCATGAGGAGATGTTTGACCCATTACCAGAAGCTTCTATGTTGTCCGGGAAAATCATCAGGATTAATTATCATGCACTTAACATAGGTATAAGTACTACAAAATAAAAATGAAAAATATAATATTAATTGTCACGCTATATGATTTGAGGAGTCCAAAAACATATTGTTGTTTTATATGCAAGATGAATAAAAATTTGGGGACCATGAGAAAATCTTTGAGCCATTAATAGAGGACAACTGGTTAGATTCCGGTAATATCAGAAGGTTCTATGTTGCAATAGAAAACCATCAATATTCAATATCATGCAGTTAACCAAACTATAATGCAAGCTTTACACCCCTCCATGTATGGATCAATTGAGTTGTACTGCTGTTTTTCTCCATCTCAGGCCAGCTTTCTATATTACATGATCTAGTACAAGTCAATTTTTGTCCCATGCCAAATGTACTGCTACTAACATATTGAAAATACTTGCCATTTGATAGAGTTAGCTCCATATGTAAATTTTAATACATGTGCCTACAAATGCTTGAAAGATGCATGGCAACCCAAGGAGTGTCAAGGATATCTCAAACCTAGGAAATATGTGCTCCATATATATTTTTTTCTTTTTCTGAGCCCCTCCTGAATTTTAGAATAGAAAGAATTATAACAAGGGGCAGTACCAAGCCCTCACCAATTACAACCAACCAGAATATATTTCTATTGAATTCCTTCCACCTTGAAGTCAGAAGGTCAAAATGAATGACTATATAGATTGTAGAAATATTAGTACCTCTATATGTGTGGCCTCTGCAGACACCACGGTTGAAATGATATCACTATGGCAATGTAGTAGCAGTGTCAGTAGGAACAGTCACTCTATCATACAATTAAGAACCAACTTGTGTAAATAATGGCTAATATTTTAGAAATAGCAGTAATAGTGAGAAATGAATATGATTTGATTTTTCTAGAGGCTTACAAGAAAAATATCTCATATATGCAATATTAATAGCTTTCTATATTAACAAGTAATTATTTAATGTTTCCTGTGCTTGATGTTTCAGTTTTCCATTTTCTTATCACATAGAACAAAACACGTTTCAATTTTACATTTTGAATGCTATGCACAAATTCATATTCCGAATATAGAGTGAGAACTGAATACAAAGTTCTAACACATTAAGGAAACACGAAATACGCACAAGTCGGGAGCAAATATCTCAGCACTTGTATCCATTTGCTAAGCCTCCAATTAAGATTCAAGAAATAAAAAAAAAACATATAACTAAAATTTTCAGAGTTTTGGCATCTATCAAGGGGCTCTTTGTTTGTGCATGGTTTGGATTGGTTGCTAGGTGGGCCCCACCAACAGTTCTCATGGAAGCGAGGTGAGAACTAGTTCTCACTTGAATATATATATATATATATATATGAGAAGGCCTTCCCTAAATTGCAACTTATGTTATCCTAAACTGAAGCAGTCTTCAAAATCCTCTCCATCGTAAACTGCCTTAAATCATCGCCTCCAAAATAAAAATAAATCCAATTAGAACTAGATTTCGAGTTTCGTCATGCTAAAAACAAAAACAAAAAAAATCCACTTTGATTTGTGGGACCAACACTAATTCAGCTTAGGATAACATAAACTGCGACTTAGGAAAGCCCATATATATTGGACCCATTGAATTTTGACCTATCCATATGGATTGGACCGTTTGATCAAGGGTCAAATGTACGTTTTCCTTTAATATAAAGTCATTAAATTTGTGGGCCACTGATGAAGAGGTTAGAGGCATAAAATTGACCTCAAATTTGATATATGGTTTCATCCATGATGTCACTTCCCATCCCCCACAAGTCCCATGGTCAGTGGGCCCCTAGGCGGACCCCTTTAACTTTGTCCCTCATCATGCATAGGAATATCCCCCTATATATATATATATATATTATATATGGGAGATGCTCGTATGAGAGATATCTCTCACCTTAAATGAGAGGTTAGAGGGGCCCTCACATTTAAGTTAGTAGCATTGGATCATTTAAGTTGTTGGCATTGGATATGAATGTGATGGCCCCCACCCCTATCTCTCATATAAGGTGAGAGATATCTCTCATAGCAGCATCTCCCTATATATATATATATCTAAAATATGGGCTAGCTCTCCTAAGCTCAAACTTAGGATAAGTTAAGCTCAAGTTTGTGGTGGGACCCACATTGCCGGGATGGGGATTGTGTGTGTGTGTGTGTGTTGGGGGGGGGGGGGGGGGGGGGGGGGGGGTGGTGTTGTTGAAGGACTCCCTGAGATTCTCCTCTCTGCAAAAAATCAACCCCAACCGTGATTTATATCATCTCTGTATGGGCCCAAAAGTTTAATGGTTAACAGTCCATTTGGATCAATACATAGTCAATCGAACGGTCCAGTGAATTCAGATCTAACCGAAAGATGGTGATCATGTGCAATTTAGGGTGGGGGGGCGGGGGGGGGGGGTCATGTGTTTGATCCATTTTGATGAACCAAAGGTGGGCCCCACAAGCATGAGCTTACAAATTTTTTTCCTAAACTCGAGCTTAAGAGAGCCTTGCTCATATATATATATATATATATATGCTAAAGTCCAACTTAGAAAACTAACTAAATTAGAGATAAGCGGATGCATATTTATCTATCTTGTTGTTACCGATCTTATACTTTTGAACACCAAGAAGTCATGTTTAACAATTCATTTTTTCTAACTTCAACTATGGTCAAGCCTAAAAAGGTCCTCCTACCCTAGTGGTTAGAGGCGTCTGTTCTTACTTGCCTACCGAGTTTCGAACCTGGGCAGACACCATTTCTCACCGAAAGATGTGCTACCTTACCATAGGTCAACACTAGAGGCTTTCCCACCTCACCAAAGAGCTCCCTCACCAAAAGGCTATGGGTAGTCCCAGCCCCCCTAAGTTGAGATAACAGAAAAAAAAAAACCTCTGTTCATGCCTATATTCGTTTGCAATTGAAGACTTTCCGAGCAGAATTTATACATGCTGTCCTAGATATAAGCTTTTGGCATGAATCTTGATTTGTAAAAATCATATAAAATTCAGAAAAATTATATGTAGTAATATATGAGCAAGTATATTTTGTATATGGTAATCAATTCTAATCACGCGTGCCCCGTACCGGAGAAATAGCCAAAGTTTAACAGGATTTCACTCTTTAATACAGCAATCTGAGGCCAGATGACAGAGGAAGCAAATCCAAATTCAGAACAGCAAGTGCAGCAGGAACATAAAGTTGCAACAATCACAAGGCCTAACTTAGATATAAATATGTGAATTATGTTTTTAAGTAGGGTCAACTTCTAATGTGTTTTAATAGATTCAGTTGGTAAGTTTCAGATTCAATAAGAGCCACTCCAATAAAAGAGTCAATTGTCCATGTCATGCTGAAACGGTAATAAAAGGCAGTTGCAAGACCCTCCAACAGAGGTGCCAAAGCCTAACTGGCATTTGGCAGTGCATCCTGTATGTCAAATTTGGCATAAAGCCAAGCACATGCCAAATTAATTCTTTTCAATTAAATAATAGTTTGGCAACTAACACCATTTGAATTTTCCCGCAATCAAAGAGTTTGTGGAGATTTTGGCAAATCATGACATTCAACGTTCCATTGTTAGAATGGTCATTCAACAATTTTCAACAAGAGTCGTTGGAGAATTTTGCTGCAATGGAAGAGTATTTGAATTTTCTACTGTTTCTGTCCGTTGGAGATTTTTTTGTTGGACCGTTTGGGAATTTTGATTTGTAAATTATTATTGTGAAGATTTAAAAAATCCATGGAGCTTGGATATCTATAAATTGGGAGTGTTTGAAGCCCATTTTTTCCTCATTCACACTATGGATTCACAATTATCTCAATTTCCAAGATTTTCCGGTGAGGCATCCGAATTCCCTACCAATGAGGCCCCAAAGGAAAAGACTGTTGTTCGAGGTGTGGGCTTCAGTATAAAAGAAGACCGTCTTTTCGTCAATTTGTGGCTGAACACCTCTCTAGATGCTGTGTATAAAAACGAGCAGAAACTTCAGGCTTTTGGGGAATGAGTGGGAGAATACTATCACAACAATAAGCAGTTTGGCAATGTTCGAACAGATAAAATGCTATCACAACGATGGCAAAAGATTCAAGCTTCTGTCAACAAGTTTTGTGGATGTTTTGCTACAATTATTTCCTGAAATCAAAGTGGCATGAATGAACAAGACAAAGTAAAATTAGATATATTAATGAAGTTATTTTTTTATTCTTAATTTGAGCTTAAATTTAATTTTCAAATTGCAAAAGCAAAAAAAGTTTAAAAACATCTATATGGATCAAGATTCACCTTGGACTATGCTTGGATTTTGTTGAGGCACCAACTGAAGTAGATTTAACTGCAACAATAAGTAGTAGAGAAGACAACCGTAAAAAGAACTAAATAGGCTCATTTGTGATAATCACCATTAGATGTATTACACTATGAGTATCAACATAAAGGATCGTATCAACATAAAGGATCTGCCTTAATTAAACAACATTGCTTGGATCTCAAGGTTTTAATATTTAATCCTGTCATTTTTTAACAATAGTGGGTCTTATACCATGATTACTAACACATGATTATTAACTAGTGGGTCTTGCATTTAATCAATTGATTACTTTTATTCCATTTCTTATTCAGTATTTCATCTTGGGAGTTTTTTTATAAATTGCCAAACATTTCAAAGGTATATTGTAATTTGTGAAAATTGCCAAATACTACAAGTGACACAATATAATAATATGACACTATTTGTTCTAAATCTTACAATATTTAAACTTGTTGATATTATATCAATATGACTTATTTTGTATAATTCGTTTTTTAAGTACTTGTAGAAAGGCATGATGGTGATGGGGAGAAATGTAGTATAGGAAGATGGTGCAACAATCCAAACAAAAGATGTTTTTCCCATTCTTCCTTGACTCCTTGTAAAGTAAATACATTGAGAAGGGGCTAAAGCCCGCAAGAGATGAAAGAGAATCTAGTTGCACAAAAACACAAAATACAAAACCATAAAAAATTTATTTATTTTGCTAATAACAGAACACCATCAGTAAATTATATATTCACATACAAAATGGTTACATTCATCACGTTTATTCATGCTAAGGTCTGAAAAATAGTGTATAAATACCCTTATTTACACACCAAAACTTTCACACTAGAATATGTGTGAAAGTGATTCACACCCCTCTCGTAAAAAGGCGTTAGTGCAACTCCTACACAATGATTGTGTTCTTGTCAGCCCCATCAACCCCCTTGATTTTTTAGGAAAGATTTTAGAAAAAGATAAAACTTTTGGCTCATTCTAACAAAAGTACATAAAGATTTGAATATTTCAAAAGAGTATGAGAGTTTTCCATAATTCTTTCAATCAAGTCCTCTCCATTAAAAAGTTTAAAAAATGTAAAAATACCCTTCCCTTAAAACTAGTTTTTGTCTTTTATTTACGATTTTCTTCCCCAAAACCAATCATTTTGATTTGCTGAAGTGGGCCCCACTAGTTTACTTGGGGTGGACTTGATCATTTCTCTTAAATGATTTACTAAGGGAAATTTGGAAAAAGATATATGAGTGTATTTTTTTCATTTTTCAAACTTTTTTCCTGGTGAGTACTTGATTAAAAGAAATATGGAATACATTTATACTCTCTTGAAACATTAAAGTTTTCATGACTTTTTATGGGGCTAATTTGTGGGTCTCATTTAGGGATGGGACTAGAGGGGATGAAAAGATCTATATGAGAGCACCCCAAGTATCAAGTTTGACCTTAATTCTATGCCTCTAACCCCTTCATCCATTGCCCATGAGTTTAATGGCTTCATATTAAGAAAAAAAATCCAATCATCCATCCAACGGCCCAGTCCTTTTGGATGGGTGTCAAACATCGGGATTAGTTACCATTAAGGGAGGTCACTGTTTATGCGTGGTTTGGATTGGTTTCTAGGTGGGCCCAACCAATAGTTCTCGCAAAAGCATGGTGAGAACTAGTTCTCACTTGAATATTTCCCTTTTTTTAAAATGAGGCAAAGTCTTCGTGTGCTTTTTTGAAAATGAGGCAAAAGTTTTATGCCTTTATGAAAGTTTTTCTATTTTGTACTAATTCTTGTGGGCTTTATATTTATAATCCAAACTATTCATTTTGTTTATCAAAGTGAAAAACCCCAATATCTTGAAGCCGATTATCTTAAATCTTCATACATTTTAAGGGCACGTTTGGCAACGGTTTGCGCAAGGGGATTGCTCGCCCTTTTCTGTGCGGTGATGGATTTTGTATGTTTGGATCGGCGTTGATTTTTAGAGAGTGGACAAGAGAAATCAGTGGAAGCAGGGATTACTGCAGTCGGACCTCCCCATATGGATTTGCAAAATCTGTGGAATGAGAGAAAGGCGGATGAACAATGCGCAACAGTAACTAGGGGCGGTAATGTTGGCTTAATACGTTTTTGCTTTTGGAATCTATCTTTTAAACCCTATAATCAAGATCCAAACCGTTAGTCACCTTTGAAAAGTCCAAAACAGCCACATCACCAAATTTCAACCGTTGATTCCTCTTATATCTCGAGATATGTGCCAAAACGTTTGACTGTTTACACTAATTTTGAAAATGGGATTAAAAACAGTCCCTTTTTCCAAAATTTTCGGTTTATGTGGGGTCCAAAATCATGATCGGAACCAGTCATTGGTTTGGGAAGGTCAAACACGGTAAGGTGACCAAATGTCAACCGTTGATTCCTCTTACATCTCGAGATATGTGCCAAAACGTCTGACTGTTTACACTAATTTTGAAAACGGGAATAAAAACAGTTACTTTTTCCCTTTTTTTTGGTTTATGGGGTCTAAAATCACGATCGGAAGCAGTCATTGGTTCGGGAAGGTCAAACACGGTAAGGTGACCAAATTTCAACTGTTGATCCTCACCGTATCTTGAGATATTTGTAAAAACATCCATTGGATCATACATTCTACAAATCGTAGGAATCCTTCCTCTATCCAAACCTGGAACTCTCATCAGGAATCCTACCTGAAGAGGTGTTGATTCTTTGGAGATGGAGAGAATCCTCTAAACAAAGGGTTTCTCCCCTAGCATGGACCGTTGCCAAACGTGCCCTAAGTAATTTATGAAAGGTCTCAACTATAGATTTAATTTTCTTCACACCAATTCATGATCCAAACCTTTTAATATTCTTGCATTAATAGTAAAGATTAGGACGTTTAGTTTTGTATCTTAATTCTCCATGGGTTTTGAGAAAAGTTGTAAAAAGATCCAAATGCATATTGTAGTGTTCCTCACATTTAAAGAAGAGAGATAAATTAGGAGACCAATGAAATAAATTAAAAGCAAGAAAGAGGTGGGGTCATGAGACAGTTGCACACTTGCACTTACCCACGTTTTTTTTTTCTTCTATGTTGGGTTAGTGGTCTGCTGTAATAATTCAGCTTGAGGGATTGATACTTGGGCATTTGTTTAAAACTACCATGCCAACACCACTCAATGTGTCGGAGCACTTGCCCACAGTTAATTACATAAAAAAAACACGCTCTAAAATGAAAATAACTCTAGTTATATGCATGCTTCATGCAAACAATGCCTAAAATTAATTCACATGTGACTCTTCGATTCGATGAAAATTATATATAGACCTTAAACCGCCCTATTAGCTTATCCACGTTGGAAGTAAAGCGAAGTAAAGCTTCCATTTTACAGATAAAATGTCACATCAAAAGCACTTTAATTCAAAACTCCCTCCATCTTTTTTAAAAAAGTCAAAAAGCAACCACCTCTATCCACTAAAATACAAAAAAACTCCACTTTCCCATACAAAAAGTCAAAAAGATCCCATAACAAATAACTAAAAAAAAAATGCCATCATAACCCACTTATATTTTATTCTTTTTTCAAAATCAACTTCACTTCACTTGACTTTATTAGTAAAGTTGCCAAAGTGACCCTAAAAATAGCATCTTCCCCTCTTATTTCGGTTGAGATTGATATAAAAGTGATGGGAGTTAACATAATTATAGTGAGACACATCCCTAAATTCTCTCCAAGAAGCATTTGTAAGACAAGAGGAATCCTTTCTAGGGAGGAGATTTATTCTGATTTTTCATAAAGTCCCCTTTTGTTATTGTTTGGTGCAATGCATTCTGCTCATGGAAATGGGAAATATGAATTGATTTTCTTCAAATAAAAAGCATTTCAATTTTTGATGCAAGGGGTAGGAGAACGAAGGATCCCTCTTTAGTGTGGAAATGGAAATCCACATGTGCACGAAATCCTCTAGGTGCACAAGCTCACCCTGAAAATGTCCATCATCACTCTTACCGAAAAATTTGTGATGGCCCATATGTAGGGTTGTCAAGGGGCCAAGACCGGGCTGGGCCTAAGCTGAGCCCAAACCCTCATAACCTCGTTGGGCCTCCAATATTGAAGCCCTTACCCTACCCTCAAGGGCTAGGGCCGAAAGAAATGGTTTTTTTATATTATTATATATAATAGTTTTACTATGCTATGATTGTAGCTCTTCTTTATTTGAGCTAAGGACACGTGCAATGCAAAAATCGATCCTTTTGTATTATTTCTAAAAGAATGTACGAAATAAGTTATTTTATCCTCATATAAAAATATCATTTAGGATTAAATGAAACAAGTTAATTTGATAGTATTGCAACATGAAATTAGGACATGAATAACACTATTAAAGACCTTAACACACTAGCCGGAGTCACATAGTTTAAGTAATGTGCCCAATTTTGTTTGTTGTCAAGTTATTAGTAAGAGTATTGCAATTGAAGTTATGCTAGTTGTACCCTTTTTGTTTTACTAAGTTCATGTACTACATTTTTTTTTATAGAACAATAATATGGGTGATCAGAGCCTGTTTGACAAGTCTTATCTAATTTAATTAGATTTATTTATTAGAAAAATCATTAGAACTGCTCTAAATAAATTATGCCACTTTTGAATAAACATTAGGCCACTTTTGAATTAGCATTAACCCTAAATTGTAATTCTTTGCAACATTACCATTGGACTTTATAATAAAATAATTAAACTTTGACTTCCTAAGATGAATGACAGATGATTTGATGCATCTGAACATGGGTCAAAGTAAGACTTTAACTCCATATATGGGGTTCACTTGAATAGAACAATAATCATGGAAGTAAGGGGATAGAAATAATTTGGCATCGATAAGTAGCTAGCGGCTAAAGCTCAACCCCGTTCAGTGATGATGCTGATGGCCATCCATCTAAACTCTTAAAACATCAGTGGTTTACATTGATTGTGAAAATTAGTCTAATCAATGACAACTTGAATTCTCTTTTCGTTGAGAAGAATACATTGGTGTTGGGCAAAGGTAGTTACAAACATAGGTGACAATATTAGGATCTATGGGAATATCCATAAAAAAAAATTTCACCTAAGATTTGACTAATATTTTTTGACAAAATATTAGAGGGGTACTGTTCTTTATACTTTTCTTTTGGTAAAAACCCCTATATATTATATTATACATTAATTATTTTATATATTAATAGACAAAAGGGCCGGGCCTCCTTGAGCTGGCTAAGTCAAGCCCTAGCTTAGCTTTCAAGGTTGTGGGCTTTTCAAAATTGGGCTTTACCCTACCCTCATGCTTTAGGACAAAAAGAAAAGCCGTCACTTTGCGGGCTTTTGAGGCTCAGCTAGGCCGGGCCCTCTTACGGATTGACGACATTACCCATGGGGATGAGTTCTTATAATTGAGCAATTCGATCATACTTGCAAGGGATTTTTACGAAAAAATTAAGCTCAAATCTTAATTAAATAGTTTTATGAAGAAAAAGCATAAAATAATGAGAAAGTTGTTAGTACAGTTTTTCTTACGAAATTACTCCAGTTGATGATATCGTCAATGTCCCTTTTATACGAAAAAAATCCAAAACCCCTTCTCTCAGACCTTGTACTTTATATCCTTCCACTACAAATACAAAATGAACATAAGCCATGTGACAAAGAATCAACTACGGGGCGAAGCAACTCAATCTTTCCCACAAAATGCATTGATTTTCATAATAGTTAATAATACCTCGACTGCTCAGAGATTGCCCAACATGGTTACCCACACATTGCTCACAAACATCAAGACCTATGAAATTCCCTCCAAACAAAGGGCTATAAGACTCCAAATTTTCACAAAGCATACCCAAATCCATCCCTTGCAACCTCATTCACAGACATCAACTAAATCGAGAGAAAATGATCATTTTGGCATCTCATTGAGACTCCAAATTCACACCCTCAAAACTCATGAGAATACACTGTAAAAGGGGCGAGAAATGCGTGAAAACCAAGCATGAGACCCACACCCCCGAGGAAGATTGTCTAAACCACCTAAGTAACACAACCGGGACATAATGCAATAGTTTCCACAACCTTTCTATCATTAGATAGAGAGAGATGAAGCAGCCACTGGCGGACCTAGGTGTTATGACACGGGTGGGATCTGCGGGAGATAAAAATTTTTTTTTTTTGAATAGTATCTTAAAATCTCTATTTTATTATTTAATTTTTTAACTTGACCATTAGTCGCACCGCTGAAATAAAAATTCTGAGTTCGCCATTGCAAGCAGTATATTGTCTTTTTTGCTATTGAAGTTAATGATATCATCTATTATGGTAGTTTTGTAATAAAAAAAATGTACAAACTAACTCTCTTGTCATTTTATGATTTTTCTTCGTAAAACCTTTGAATTAAGATTTAAAATTAATTCTTTCGAAAAAGTCCCCTTGAAATCCTAAATGCTTGATGGACACCAGAGATTATTCATTCATCCTCACAGATTTTTCTGCTCTTACCGTAAGACAAGATTCTTCCAGTCCGCTGTCGTTGTCTTCTCTCTCTTCCCAGAAGCAAGATGAGGCCGAGATATTCCTCTCTTCCTCTCTCTCCTGTATATATAATTGTATTGTAATCTAACCTCTTCCACACACTATCCAATACAAAACAGAAGCAGTATCTCCAACAAAAGCAACAGCAGTCTCCAATGGCCGTCTCAGCAGCTTCTATCCTCTCCTCTCCGTCTTCCAATCTCTTCCACGTCCGTAACGGTTTCCGTTGTAGCGTTCCTCCTCACTCTCACCTCTACAGTGCGTCTCTCATCTATATGCTTCTCCATCTCTGAACTTCTTCTAAAACTGTTCGAATCTAAGAGAAATTCATGTTTGGTGTTGTAATTAATAGATTGTAGAATGAATTATGACTTCACCATCTATGAATCGTATTGGGGGACTGCATATTATCTGAGAGATTGAGATTTTAATGTCTCTGGGTTTTCATGTCATTAGATGTGACCAATTTCAGTTGGGCTCTCCTCTGAAATCCATATTGATTGAAATAAAGATCTTTGCCTTGGTACCCAATCAGCTAAAAGTAGATGTTGTTGGAGTAGGGATCATTGTCAGATTAGTCACTTGTTCTACATGTTGTTTATACTCTCTTGTTTTTGTTTTTGATGGATTGATTTACGCTCAATCAATCTAATGGTAGGCCCCACTGTATTGAGTGAATTTTGGATAAGTGGTTACTCACATTTATTTTCTTGTAGCAACTAATTAATCTCTTGTACATTCATTTGCATGTTAACTGAAAAGCTAGAATATAAGATGACTTAGTTTCTCTATAGTTACATGGTAAAACTCTTTAAGCTGAATCCTGATGGATAAGATGAATTAAGATGATGATGATGACAATTTGTGTGGATGCATTTATTCTGAGCAGTTCAAGTTCAAGAGGTGGGCGCCTATGATTGACATATAGGCTCTCAGGGTTCTTTTCTTTTTTCTTTAGGCCTGGACTTATCGGATCCCAATTTAGCCATGGAGATATTAAGATGCCTGAGCAATAAGGATGGCTTTTATTTTTCATTTTTTATAATCTAAAAGAGGTACATGAAAAAAAAAAGAGATTAATATAGTAGAAACTACAAAGAAATAGAAATTGAGTGGAATTAATGATCAGTTGAAAACAAGTACATAAAAGGAAAATGAGTAATGTGATTTTGTATTTTTTGTGTGATTGCTTCTTTAGAGATTGAATGGAACTTTATAAAATAGTTAGTATGCACTAACAAGTAGTAGTTAGTTTGTTTTCTATGAATGAAGTGGAAAGTAGGGAAAGCTATATGCTGGTCCAAGTATCATCTGTGAAAATGCTGTTGAACCGATTTCATGAAGCCTTTATTGATTTATCTCTTTACAAAAAAAGTGAGGCCCTTTGCTATCCTTTTCTGTGCATTCTTTCTAGATACAAAGAGTAATCACTAAAATGTGGTGAGAGATTTTGGTGATAGTGTAATTTATCTTGAAAAGCTGGCTTTGTAGTTAATTACATCTTGATTTGTTTATTTGTCATTTGGCATGTTTCAGTTCATTGTATACCTATTGAAAAGTAGAACTCACAATGGTGATCTCAAATATATGGATAAGGTTTCAGTGTTAGTGATGATGATCTTTGTCGTATAACTAAGGAAATGTAAAGAGTGGATGGGATGGTATCCATCCAACAAAAAATATGTAAACTAGCTTTTTTCTTCAGTCTCCCTTGGATCCTAGGGACTTGGAGGTTACCTGTAATTGGTTCTTGCAAGGAACAAATGAACTGTCGACCTTCATGAAATTAGGCTGTCCAAATGCAAGAACCGATTGCTTATGGGTGATTCAAGTCACTTGCGCTTGAATTGTGCAGGTCCAAGAGGGCGCTTTAGTTAATGAATGAATAATTTCCAATTTTTCAAACAATTAAATGATCATTGTTGCATTTTCTTCATCAATCCCTTAGTCCTTTCACACCTTTGTAATCCTTTTGTGTTCCTCTATAGTATCTTGTCTCAAGTTTTACCACTTCCAAATGTGCAATTTTTAGGAAACCTTGTTTATTGCAAAACCAACAACTTCCTATCTTGTTTACATCAGTCAATTATTTGAGGATAAGAGGCCTATATAAAACAAGTATTTTTGTTTACATCATCCATGGAGCTGCTATAAACAAGGGCTGGAAAGAAGGGTGCTTTGTAATAGCAAAGAAGTTCTAATGTTGTTTTCTAAGCAAGTTGGCGTTAAAAGAGTCAAATGAGACATTGGTTTTGGCGATCCTTGAGGCTCTTCGGTTGTATGTGCCTTATTTTAGTAGCAAGTTAGTGGTTGAGAGCGGCTCTTCTAGTTTCATTGCTTGGTTCGTGTGCCCTGTCGAGGATCAGTGGAAGCTTCATTTCTTTTTCAATGAATTAAAAAGTCGTCTCCGGTGAAATTGGAATTTAAGAATAGTTTGCATTCCGCTGATGGTTTGCCGGATTTTTTGGCTAAGCAAAGGGTAGATCATTCGGTTCCTTTGTTTCATATCTTTTTGCAATCATTTCTGTTTTTGGTATAAGGCTTTTATAATGTTTTTCTTGCCATCTGTTTAGATTGGCTGGTGTTGTACATTCCTTTCTTTTTCAAAATATCATTTTCGTTACCCTTTTTTTACAAAGTAATCTTGTCTCCATGCATCATATTCTTTATAAATTTGAGTTCTTAAATTTAAGACTCTTTTTTTCTTAATTTAGCTTAACACAGTTATTTCTTAATGCAGCTAGTGATTTCATCGGTAGTCGTTTGCTTGGATATCTCCCAAAGAAGGGAATAGTTAAGAAAATCGGAAAAGTGAGTGCTGTTGCAACACCTGCTCTGGAGGAAGTCAAAGAGTGCGTCTTCACTCTTCAGTTATTTTTGTACCTTATAAAATTCTAGACAGAGGCCAGTTCCAATTTACTTTAGCAATAATTATTAAAATTTTATCCTGTCATCAGTGTTCAATGGAAAAGTTCAGTTTTAAATAGTTTGATTCCTTTTGATGATCCTTTTTTTATGTGTCCTTATAGGTAATCTTTAGCTGTTTACCTTCCTTGCTTTGCTTAATATCCATGATAAAGGATCATTATTGGAAGATAATGGCATTTTTAGATCATTTTCTTGCAATAGTTCATGTGTTGCTAGCATCAACCAGATTGGCTAGTTTCTTTAAGGGATGTTGTTCAACTTTCTTTCTGTTTCTCATGCTGTCAAATGCATCCCACAACTTAAACTTTCTTAGCACTTTGCATTTTGGGAAGGCTGGCGACATAAGTTAGCAACACACTTCTTTTTCTCAACTTCCAGCCACCTGTAACTGTATCTTTTGTGGAGTTGATGTTGGGCATATGATTTCAGGTATATGCTACCTACTTGGGCTGAATTTGACCTGGGAAAGGCCCCTGTGTTTTGGAAAACTATGAATGGTCTTCCTCCTACTTCTGTACGTCCAGAAATGCAGCTGATTCTAAGATACTTCTTGATTTCTTCATTTTGGATTCTATGAGAATAAACTTCAATCTTTGACAGGGAGAGAAGTTGACACTCTTCTACAATCCTGCAAATAAACTGGTCCCTAATGATGAGTTTGGGATTGGATTCAATGGTATCGTATTTCTTGTAAAATGTAAAATCTATTCTTTTGCCCATGATTTTGTATGTAAGACATGAGCGGTCTTGCTGTTCGCAGGAGGTTTTAATCAACCCATCATGTGTGGCGGTGAGCCAAGAGCAATGACAAGAAAAATACGAGGAAAGGCCGATCCACCATTTTTCACCATTAAGATATGTGTTCCTAGGCATGGTTGGTTCTGTTTCAGGAATTCCAATGATCTTATTTCAAGTTAGCAACTTGTTTCTTTACCGTGGCTTTATTTGGTTACAAATGTCTTTTGACAGCTGTGAACTTGATTTTCTCTTTCACCAATGGAGATGATTGGGATGGGCCCTATAGACTGCAGTTTCAAGTCCCTAAGATGTGGAGTAACAAACCAATCAGCTTCTTTAATGAGGTAACAATCAATTCTGACTATGCTTCCTTTAAAATAAAATAAAATGATCAGTATAGTTCCAGTTAGACTGTAGTTTCTTTATTTCTTTTTCCTTTTTAAAGGTTTTGTTAAAGATGCTGCATGAATTATTTAAATGTTGATGCAAATGAAATTTCAAAACAATGGATTGTGTTACTTGAACATGCAAACAGATTTATAAAGTGATAGATAAAGGTTGGCAATCTGACTCTGGGATGTTTAAAAGTTATAGTGTGCAATTTAAATTCCAAATCCAAAACTTTTTATGGAATTAGTTAAATAGTGCTGCAATCATATCTAAGGGACTCTTTTAACTCAGATTTAATTGATCAACGGTGATTTACTCAATTGGCTGGGAGATTAGAGCCTCATAGCCACACTAAAATAATATAGAAACTCTCCTCCACATGTCCTTTTGCTTTTAACTTTCTCTCGTTTGTGGTTGTTGAATCTTCGACATTTTCATTCTTTCAGTGGCTTCTTGCGTTTCTATGTGTAGGCATCAAAGTCTTAATGAACTAGTTGAGGAGTCCATTTTTCCTTTTCCTCATGGGTAAACCAGCCGACAGTCTGAAACTTACTATCAATAGTAAGTGTGATAGAAAAACTGTGTTTTGACCACTAAACAAAGGGATTTCTCCTAAAAAATAGCTACATACCTGTAAAACTTGTTTGCTGAGACACAAACTGCTTGTCGAGAGCTTCCTAATGCAAAAGGCACATATTAATTCTAATTGACTTCTAAGAAGCATTCTGCACATCCACAGTTTCCTTATACCCTTCTAGAAACGTTGAAGACTTGGAACTATAAGTTTTATCATTTTCATTCACTTTTGTTTCGTTTGAAGCACTGTAAAAAGGATATTAGATATCTTGTATCAGAACAATCACAGGAATGGTGACGGCATGAGAATTGGAATGGTTTCTGCTAAAAAAATTGGATCTTTCAAGGGGAGAGGCTATCCCTTTATAATTTATATACTCATCATATGATTCATTTACAAAAAAAATATGTTCTTTCATCATAGTATGCAATAGACGTGTTGTAACTTGTATAGGGGTCCTCCCTAAGGAATGATAGTTTGTAGGAGTTTCTTGCATCCCCCTCAAATTGATGATGGGGAATCATGTAAGATACCATATATTAACCCAAAAGCTTAAGCTAATAGGTGGAACGCCCAAACAGGTATATGAAGTCATGTCTAACTTAGGACTTAAGCGATGTGGGATGTGGGACTTCCCAACACTCCCCCTCACATGTAGTCCCAACAGATTTCATGGATGGGCCTGCCATGTAGGCTACACAAGAACGACAGGAGCCACGTGGGCTACCCAAGAATGATGGGATCGGAACCCGCTCTGATACCATGTAAGATACCATATACCAATCCAAAAGCTTAAGCTAATAAGTGGAAGGCCCAAACAGGTATATGAAGTCATGTCCAACTCGGGACTAAAGCGATGTGGGATGTGGGACTTCCCAACAAATCAACCCGCAACAATTTATTTGTGAAGAATTGTTGCCTATTCCCCATCAAGGCTTTAGTGGACATGTCGGTGACCTGGAGATTTGAAGGCAGATAAGAGAGTGTAAGTATGTTTTCATGAAAGGCTTCTTGGATAAAGTGAGTCAACTTCAATATGTTTTGCTCTTCATGAAGGATAAAGCTGCAATTTGGATGGCACTCGTGTTATTAGCATTAAGACGAGTTGCATCATTTTGAGGAAAGCCAAGTTCGGAAAGCAACCTTCAAAGCCAAATGATCTCTCAAAGTAGGCAGATGACATAGCACGGGATTCAACTCAGTGGAGGATTTGGAGACTTTGTTCTGCTTCTTACATTTAGAAGGCAGGAAAGGTTACAATCCAGATCATGGTTCAAAATCGTAGTATCGGTCAGGCCAAAAAACCGATACAGTATCAGCATCGGTCATGATTATCAATCTGCAACAGTCGTTGCAGTGTAATTTTTTTTTTTTTATAAAAAAAAAAACTCGCAAAAATATTTTAAAAAATCCATAATATTAAAAAATGTTGGAAAACAATGCTTTTTTTCCGTTAGTAATAACAATAAATCAAAATATCGGTCCCCCTAAGTCATGAAATCCTATGTTGCTGTCTTCTCCAGTATTGTATAGATCTTGGCATCTTGCTTGCAATTCAATATATTTAGATGTATATATGGAGTACTGTCCTCCTTATTTACAGTGGAGTCTCTCAAGTTAGGCCCCAAGAATGGGCTAATTGAGATTACAACTCACCCGTTAAAGGTTCGGTTTTGACAAATGTTCCCCATTTTATAATAAAACATTTATTATGTAGGCCCATCGTTAGATATGCAAAAAGATTTTCTTTTTGCTTTAAAGTTAGGAGATCTGAGGCGGCCCATTTTATAATTATGAAATTTGATGATGATGGTTAGTTAACCGACTTTCTGTTGTGATATATGAGGGGAATGTATTTGATGGAAATAATAAAAAATGCCATTGTTTGGGAATTATAGTTTTCATGCTTACTAGAATGAGAATTTTTATATTATATTATATATATTTTTTCTATTTTCTGAAACGAATTTCCAAATTGGAAAGCAAAAATGTAGAATCATTCGAAATGTTTCAGCTCGGAGCCAAAAAAAACTTGACAACTATGCATAGAACAATATTCAACTTCAGGTGAAGATTTGGAGATAGTGGTGTCACGCTCCTAAACTGGATCTCCGAAAGCCACTCTGAGTTCCGGTGCGTGACTGGTGTGGGGCCTACCAAAGATAATAATTTCCTCTGCACTGGGTTCCCACAGCATTCTACGTGTGAGGATATGTACAAGTTCCATCACCTTCATATCATATTTCAGCGAAAGTATATGTAACCAATGGTTATCATACATCAATATCACATTGATATAACCATTTAATGTGATAAGATAACCTGTCATTAGAGCATAAATGAGTTCATCATAGAAGTGCAGAAGCGTAAAAGGTTATACCATCAATGGTATTTTAATTACAATCCAAGGCCATAAGGCTATCATCTAAGCAAAAGGAGACTAGCTAAACGATGAAAAGACATCTATCTGTCTCCATGTGGCGCAATTATCGATATCCGATGCCTACTCCACATCATTGGGGGTCCATTCTACTAATCCATGGGGCGTCTCCTCCGCCGCCTCTGGCTTTGTGTCAAAGGTGGCGGTGCCATCGCTTTTAACGCCAAGTGTGGTAAGTCAGAGCAAGTAAGCAAATATAATAAACATAGACATGTTGCATCAAATATAAAAAACTAAAGACAAGGAGATTATAAGAATAGCAAAAAATGTGTAATACTAGGCATGATTGTGCAATAGATAAACCAACATCAATGAATCATGTAAGACAAGTCTAAAGAAATATAATCTAGCAAAATGGCAATCCATGTGAGATCATTCTCTCAACTGCACGGTTACAAGTGAGGTACCCATGGCGAGAGGTAGATAATAAATAATAAATAGGGGTACCGCACATCTCCACATAGGAATGTCTTCATAACAGGAATCTATGTAAATGGACATCAAGCATGTTTCTGAATATGGTACCAGAGCACATAGCCACTCCCATGCAAGGCTAAGCTGCAGCTAGCATAACAGAAGGCTAAATCCACACCAAACCGGGTCTAACTAGAATGGGATCGAAACTAAGTGGTGCCGACATGGGAATCAATGACAACTCTAACCGGACATGGTAACAAGGTAGGCTACAACATACCAGCTTATCTAGAGAGTTTCATCCTTGAGATATAGCCTCATACGTCACACCTCCCAAGTCCTTCTAGTTCTAGGGTCATCATAGTAAACCAAGTAAAATGAGGAGATATAACAAGCCCATTATACCGAGGATCACTGGGTCTGTTCTATATACAAAGTACAAGTCCATCATAACATTATATCAAGGATAAACAAGTGTAAGCAATAAAGATGCATATGCAAGCCATGCGAGTAATGGAATACAATAGGACACATATCACAAGATAATACAAGTCAAGGACTAGTTTCAAGTACCAACCTAGGGTTTAGATTTCCTTTGGACAATGCCATCCAACCCTGCATAGCCCTAGGGTCCAGAAAGTTGAGTTCAGTATTGTAGGGTTTTTCCCCTTACAATCAAGTGCTAGCAATCTGAACTGAATATGGATTTGCTGACCTTTTTTGAGATGTAATTGCTCTGATTCCTGCTGCCTGTTTCTTTGATCACAACCTCCATTGAAGTCACCGGACGTTTCCGTGGTCCTATTGTTGCCAAATTCCCGGATCTTGATTCTTGAGTTCAACTTGGTTTTTTTGAATATGTGGGTTCCCTTTAACTGTTTTGCAATAGTATTCTATCTACAGACTTGTTAGTACAGTCTGTTGAGGAAGTACACTGGATTTTGGACTTGAATCTCCACAAGATTCAGTCCAACACCAGAATCTAGAAAGTCTACCAGACTTCCTGGCTTATGAGTTCAGCCAGCAAGCTGTGTTGCTGAAACGTGATCCAGAGGATTCTACTCTCATTAGAAATTGACAAGTTTTCATGTGGAGTATCTGTCAGCAGATTCCTTCACACCAATCTATTTCAGACTTGTTCCTTACTTGTGGAGTTCCACATTGGGAGTCCATCACAAGGACTGCAAGCAAACCCATTCAGATCTTCTTACTGTCTCTCAAGAGGGAGGGAGGGCCGGAGGGAGGGGAAGCAAATGAATGTGGAAAAAATGACAGGTGTATGAGTTTGTCAGTCAAGATTATCATGGCCTAATCTGGTTAGGGTCGGTTTTCTAAATTCTGCTTTACCGTTCAACCTTATTTGGGGCCAGGTTCTTAAATGACTCCACAATCTAAAATGTCTTTCCTAACTGCTTTGCCTGAAGCCTTACCCCTTTTCCTAGTTCATTGGACTACTAACCCCTTTAAAATGTCTTATAGGACTGATTCAGTATTTTCGTGCACATGCCAAGACCATATCTAGTATCACAGCTGCCTATAAATTTCCTTTATGAAGTTAAATAGGTGCCCTAATCCCTTGATTCACTCCAATACCACTTGCTGCGGATTGAGATGCTAAACACTCAGATGAGATGAATTGTCAGGTGTATATATCCAGATATATATCCAATGAAACAAGAGGAGAATGTCACTTATATATCATTTTTAAATTAAAAAATGTCACATAACTTATGTTTACACCATCGTAGCAACTTCTAACTTAATTTCCTTGTCTTCAAATATTTCCAACTTGCTATATTCATACAAAATAAAAAAAAACACTTGCAACAATTATGTTAACACCCAAAATGCACTCCTTCCCTAGACCTTACAAGTAAGAAGTATGGATGGCAAAACCTATCTCTATGCACTACCTGCCTAACTTACCCTGTAACTGATGTGCGTCATTACTGAGTCAGTCACGATTAGGCAACCTGACCTGCATTTAAATGAAATGGACACAGTTTGACCCACCTAACCCATAACCCTCGTAGGCCGTCATTCCTCCCATGTCAATCTAATTATGCAGGGTTTTGAGTTTTTATGTATGCGGTTTCCAATAATAATATGAATCTCATGTGCATTGGTTTTGAAGGGCCTGGCAGAAGAATTAAGTAAAGAAGGTGCCTGTGATAAAGCAATCTTTCCAGATTCAAACATGATTGTCACACGATGTGCAATGATTGGTAATCTGTCCCTTGAAGGAGTAAGTGGGTCGGTTACGCTATGTTTTAGTTTGATACTACAAAAAACTTGTTATTGTTGTACCATATATATATATATATATATATATTTTTCGATTATGGATTTCAAAATTGCGCACAGAATGGTAGAAATTTCAAAGAGAAATGTAAAGAATTTGACCATTATCTCCAATTAATAAAAAATAATTTCTACTTAACTACTGATGTTGTTTCCTTTCATGGGTGGTATTGATTCAGGGTGACCGCTGCAATCTAAACCTTGTTCCAGGATGCACTGATCCAAGTTCACCCCTTTTCGACCCACTTGCTAATGTAGATGATGGATCTTGTCCAATGTACTCAGACTCTGAAGAATGAAAGATCTCCAACTTAGTGTATATTGTCATTTACTGCATGACAGGCCAGACCTCCTTGTAGTATTTATCGGAAAGCAGGGAATGTATCTTCCATGATAGCTAGCATGAGGTTGCTGCAGGCTATTCAGCGGGCCCATCTGAAGTAGGATTTCTACTCGATACTTAATTTTTACATTTTTTTTTGTCAATCCTATACTTAAAAGTCAGCCTCTTGTATTGGAAAAGAAAATGATGGCATGCTTTTAGTCAGCAATGATTGAGTGGCTCACCATTTTGGTGAAGATCTTTGGAACCCAGTTGACAATATGTTGTTCAGAATTTAGGCCATAGGGAGTAAGTATTTATTGCAGGTAATGGGATAAGATGATATTGTGATTTCATTTCCATAAGGTATATTCATGCTAGTCATATTATAACTCGGACAAATGATGCAAGTTGCCTTATATTTTGGTGAGACCTGGAATGCCATTGAAAATGAATTACTTGGATGTCCATCTGGTCTTGGAAGTGTTAGATCTATAGACTTGTTGGCATGCTCTGGCACATATGCCCATAATTGGGTTGCTGGGACCGTGAGACCCTACAGGATTTTGTGGGGATATTCACTCCACCCGTTCCAATCTCTAGTTCCTTATAGATGTCTTTTGAATTTTTTCATTGGATTTTAAAATGCTTAGACTCACTACATTCTTCTTAGATGCAAATTTAAAGAGCTAACTACTTTAGCCATTTTTCTCATTTTGGAGCCTTGACGGAAGTTTGCTGCAAGTTTTATAAATAGAACACCTCTTTGCCCCTGGGACCATCCTTTTTTGTCATTTAAGGCTGTTGAATGATAGAGAGAAAGTGAACATTAAGGACTTACTGGGCGGAGTTCATCAAATTTTGTGGGTCTCTTTCCTCTCTCTAAAGCTTGGAATCATGGTCAGTCAAGGTCAATGCTTCATTTTTCAAAAATCTTATTACTAGCATGCTCAAGACTATAGGGACATCAATGGTTTGGGTTGGATTGGTGGCCTGTCTCAGTTAGGGTGTGTATGTTTGGTAGTGTGGTTGATTCTGATGTTACTTTTAGGAGCTGTGGAGGCCCATCAGATGAAATGTTATTTTCAGTTCAACCCTTGCGTCAGCCAGGGCCCAAGCGTGTAGAACCAACCAGGTAGGTTTCATCCACTACTGTTGAAAACAGGGATCTGGGAAAACAAAAAAAATCCTCATTCTTTATAGTTTCTAGCTGCTGTAGATGGAGATTAAACCTCAAAATTGGGCTTTAGTGGACTGCCCAGCTCATGATGTTATAAGTAAGACACATTTGTCAGTGGTGGATATTATACAAGAGAATTGAATATATATAGACTTGGGATTATCATGGATCTTATACACTCGAATCAAATCCCTGCATCTGGGCCCCACTTTCATCTGGAAACCCTCATGGTAGGTATAGTGGGCCGGCATATCCCCTGCTGATTAGTTGATACAACTGTTGATTGAACTATGTTACCTGCTGTGGTTGGTTTGAATAGAAATTGATCATATTAACATTACATAGGCTAGTGGAGCTTTCTGGGAAAAAAATAACTTGTGAATTGCAGTTGCCCATTGCATGTCAATGGTATCGCTAGGAACACGGGAGGACACCTTAGAAAAATGGCCCCAAGGATTCTTGTTTGCTTTGGTGTTTTTCACTTTTTTTTTTTTTTAGGATGATGAAAATACTTAACTGAAGATTGCAAAAATGATATAAATGATCCTCTTCCTGATAATTTTCAAATCAAGTTTCTAATGCCCCACCTTATTGATCATCTCCAATAAAAACTGCCTTGCTAATGCTCTCATCTCTAACAAAACTCAAGAATTTAAAACCCTTCCTAAACGTATTCCCAAACTCACCAAATTCAATCCAAGCATAAAACTTCCTACATTCTATCTACTTATCATGAATAAAAGTGTAGGTGTTGACTGTCTTTACTTGTTTTGCAATGGTGTTAGGGTTACTTAGCAGCATGGATTCTTTCCTTTTATCCCCTTTCATGCAATGGTATTTTTATTATTGAGAAAAAAGTTCTACTAAAAAAATTTCCAGTTTTTGGTACCCCAGCCAAGGGGGATGAGACCCATGAGAGGCCACATATGTGGGAAGAAAAGCCCCACACAGATGGGAAGAAGAGGCTACATGTGGGCAGAGAAACCCACTAAGTGAGATGCAAGGTTGCTCACCGCGTTGCGCTTCGCGGTCCATTGTTGTGCGAATATTTTTTTACCAAAAAAAAAAAAAAAATACAAAAAGTCTAGATATTATAAAATGATAGAAAGAAATTGTTTTTTCTATTAATATACACTTTAAAGTAAAATATCGGTCCAGCCCTAAATCATACCATCCTATATTGCTATCTTATTTGAAACTTATAAAGCCCGTTGTAAATATATTGCATGTATTTACTAAAACAAGTTGAAATGTCACAAATCTTATAGAATGCAGCCATAATATGGAATCCAAGCACATCCATCCTCTTTTCCTTTTTTTTTTTTTTTTCTCTTTTTTTTCTTTATTTCTTTTATTTTTACTTGGGTCCTGCAAGTCACCAAGTAAATGGAGGCCCATTTACATCCCAAATCAAAACTCTGTTGCGTTGCTTCCCCCTAGACATTATCAGGACCGGGTGAGACCTGAGAACTGGTTAAAAACTCAGTCAGTTTTATTGAAAGACTCAAGTAATTTATATATTTTATCTTTCATTAATCTTTCTACCAAAATTTATTTCAAAATGTTGCATTAGAGGATCAACTGATCATCAATCAATGCATTGAAAGCAACACCATTTTCTCTGTTCATTGGAGTTTCCAGCCCTTCCATGCCTGCCTTCTCTTAATGATCTTCCCAATGTTTTGAAAACAGTATAAGACAATTAAGATCAGCAGGTCACAACCTAACTGCACAGTGACATTAATAGTCTCCAGTTCTTTTATAAAGAAGACGAGAGCATAGTTGACTTTTTGGCCCCATCATATTCGAATAGGGTCTGTGAATTTACATTTAGATCCTTACCTGTACTCATTAGCCATATGAAGGGAGATTTTCTCCGACCTATAAAAGTCAGGGCCTTTAATGCAGTCCATGTATTTACAAGGTTGATTTTCTCCCATGTGCACAGATATTTTCAGTGGCCTTTATTTCGAAAGGTCTGCTAGGCTTTTATGGACGGCAATGCCGGTCCTTGTGTGGATTCAGAAGCACCACCCACCCACCCACCCGGGGGAGAAAATTGCACATACCCCAAATGCAACTCCACTGGAAATGAGGATGTTAGGGGTCCATTTCTGGTTTGGTACTCCATGATACAGTTAATGCTTTTCTACACGGACCTGGACAAGGCACACCTTACCTGAACTCAACTGCAGACCTAACTAAAAGCCCAGGTGTGTTTTTCTCTGTCAGATATTTGTCATTTAACAGAATTACCAGATTTTCTATGACTCAAGTCATTGAGATTATAGGTTTGAAAGGTAAGACATAATTTACCTGTGTGAAGACGGAAATGGGGAAATATTTGAAGAGAAGACCCTTTCGAGGGCTTTAAAATTGTCCAAATTTTAGCCAATGAGCGCACTGAAATAAAAGTCAATATTTACGCGATCAATTGGAAGGCCTATGCAACTTGGATATTTAAGACAGACCTGACTCGACCTGAACTCGGGTGCGATATCAACTGGGTTCCAGACTCAATCAATTTTCCTATTGGGCCTAAAGAGAGTCCATTGACAGATATTCATTACATCACGGCCGATTCTTCAGGTAATTTGGGTAGTCAGCATCCATAGACATAGTCACCCACTTGATGACCCAGTCCATACCGGTTTACTCATTGAGACACCATTAAATGCATCGTAATCTATCCATCATGGGCCCACACAACTTTGAAAGGTCCTACCTTAAATACATATCTAAGAAAATCAGGTGTGGGTGCTAAAAATAAGTATCCACATCAACCATGTGTATTAGGACCAGATCCAGTCCAATCCAGCAGGCAGAAGCACATGAATCTGACCTGTGACCAATATTTTTAGCCTTTTTTACGTCTCACCTTCCTCATTTTCTTCTCTAAAACGCGTTTGTATAGGATCTGTAAGGCTGGTATTGGTATAAAGTATAAACCAACCACAAACCCAAGACGCAAAAGACGAGGAAAGGAAGCATCGATCAATCAACCTCTTATTATACATGCATGCAGTAATAAAAATCCAAAAAATGATAGGAAAGGTCCCTATTGTTTATATTGGACGGCTGCAGTTGCATCATCTGCACAACTGCAATCAGTTGTGTTATATAGATGATCAGATATTTTCTTGCTCTCCTCGTACTTGCCGGCGAGAGAATCGAACAAGACACCAGCACCCACACCAACAGCCAAATCAATGGTGTAGTGGCCTCTTGTCACCAGCAGCCTCACCCCTTGAAGCAAATTGAGCATGTCGAAGGTCCATGCCAGCTCGTGCCGCTGCATTCGACGCATGTCGAGCGATGCGATCACCGACCCGGCAACGTGCCCAGAGAAGAAGAGGAAGAACGACACGTTGCCGACAGGAAAATCGGCTCCTGAGCCCAAGAACTCCTACACAGATATAGATGCTGTTATTTAAGTTGTTATAATTAAAAATAGCCCGTGGCACAGTTGGTAGGTTGCAGGTATCCCAATTGAGTTAAGTTAGGTTAACATTAAAAGAAATACTCTTATGATTCCATATTACAAATAGTTAATGTTGGTGTGCATTTGGATGTACCTCAAATTACAAATGAACCTACGGATTTGGAACAAAGAAGAAAGATGGGATATATGGTCATTAAGGTACAAATTAACTTATGGATTTGTACCCCAGATCAATTCAATAGAATAAGACTAAAAATATGATTCATAATGACGACGGGATGGATTTGGAACAAATGAACTTGTGGATTTGTACCCCAGATCAATTCAATAGAATAAGACTATGATGATGATTCATTATGACGATGGGATGGATTTGGAACAAATGAACTTATGGATTTGTACCCCAGATCAATTCAATAGATTAAGACAATGATGATGATTCATAATGACGATGGGATGGATTTGGAACAAATGAACTTACGGATTTGTAACCCAGATCAATTCAATAGAATAAGACTAGGATGATGGGATTGTGAATAATGATCTGGGTCACCATGAAAATGATGGTGGGATGGTGAATAATGATCTGGGTCACCAGGAAAATGCTATCACATCCAAACCCAACCCCACAATAGTGGAAAAAACAAAAAAGAATTGCAAGTGATACCTGAGGCAATGGGAGTTGGGTGGAGTACCCCAATATCCCTCTACATGTAAACATGAAGAGAGTCGAAATGGTAGCTCGTGATCTGCCTTCTACAAGCCAAGTCCAGAGAATATACGTTGTTTGCATGCCCACAAACACCTGCAATATTAATTTCTTTTTTACAGAATCGCACACCGTGATCTAGAGTTTTAATATATCAACAGAAATTCCAATCTATAATTCAAGGTCTTACCGTATTGAGACCTGCAAGAAGGGTGTTAAGAGCAGGTCGACTCGCAAGTTGGTGATGGAGACGCTGAGTTAGTCGGAATCCAATATCAAATGGAGGGGAAGAAGGAGGAATCATGTTGAGGGTGTATTCGACGCCCATGAAGAAGAAGAGGGAAAGAGCAAAGGCGCATAGAATGGAGTGGTAACGCAAGACATGGATCATGTCCTTCATGGACCAGTTCATGAAGGATGGTTTGGATGGGAAGGAGGAGGTTGTTGTCTTCTTGTTTTTGCTCATATCTCTGTTGAGAAGGCAATGGCTACAGTTATCTGATGATGGTTCCGTGGGCATTTTGGGATCTTCTTTCGTCATGGTGCTTCTGAGGGTGCAGGGATTGAGAAGGTTCGTTTTTCCACTCATGGCCTTTTGGATGGTGGTGTATTGTAGTGGGACATTTGGGTGTGTGAGAAGAGATGCATACAATTTGGAAAGAGGGAGAAATTAAGAGTCATGTAGAGGGCATGATGTTGGGAGGGTTGAGATCTGCCTTTTTTTTTCTTGGGATGAGCAGGAGATGTACTGCAATTGCCCCAGGGTTTGCACCCACGTAATGGATTAGATCGTCGGATCGAGTATGCACCCATTTTTTACGGTAAAAATTTGTGGGCCGTTGATCAAAGGAATTAAGATAATAAGGTGGGGTCCATTTTTTGTACATGGACAGGCTCCAACCGGATCTTCCAACCCCACAATCATGTCCCTATGTGGGCTCAACCGCAACATGTGCATTAGATCACTCTTGGGTAATAATATATTATGTATTAGGGTTTCTTTATACCAAGGTAGCTCTCAAGGATTGTCATTAGAGAGAACTTTTTACCAAGACATGAGACCCCTAATGATAAATGCAAGTCCATTATATTGACTTACCCCATATTAATTGTCACTTACCTTGATTGGACACTAATATGAATTGTACTTACCATTGAATAAGTTTCATTAAACAATTATTACTTAAAAAATGGTCAAAAGTCAAGTCCCCTAATTAATTAATGGTTGTAACAATCTAATTGAGATGGTTTTTGCCCAAATTTATATCCACTTTGAGATATTTTCATCACGCGGACCTTCTACGATTGAAATGCATCCAAGTGGGTCACAAAGGGGCTTAGAGTTGTACCTTTCATGCCTCTTAAAAGAATTTAACCATACGTATTATACATATATAGATACACTTGTTATTTGGGTCTCAGTTTCAAGTCCAAAACTACATGAACCAAAACTCGGACCAGGGTATACTCTGGTAGACCCAAGATTAAATGAGCTCAAGATGAACACTTAGTGGAGCACGGTGGAACATGTCGCGTGTGGCAGAGAATAGAGCATATATAGTGTGCTTTGATACAGCAAAGCACAATTAAGGAATGGAGCACCCCAAGGATGGCTGATGCATTAGGCTAGTCTAGAGATAGGGCAGTTATTTACATTTCCTCGTGTGTGTTAGAAAAGAAGAAGAAGAAAAAGAAAACCAAAACCCAGTAGCTCAAGTTCCATTAAACATGAGGCAGCTAATTGCGACTTTCTATTTGAAAAGTGACTGCTACGTTCAGGACATTTGAAACCATGATTTTAGGAAAGTAGTTAGGCTAAGATGTGGGCTAGGGCAGTAGGATCCTTCCGGTATTTGGCTAGTAGGTATGAACCCACTCACTCTCCATTTCTTTTAATTACCTACCTCAATTATCTACACTCAGCATGTGTGGTTCCTATTTGAAATGTGTTAAATCATGACTCAACCTTGACATATAAAGAGGCATGATAAGTTCACCATGGATCTTCTATTTGTGGTGAAGAGTCGATCGATTGTGTGAGAATTCACATATTTTGACAAAGGTTGGAACTGTTTTTAAACGCCCGCGTTAAAATGAATTTATGTGAAACACAAAATAACAAAAATCCTTGTACAAGCCTTTCGTCTGGGTCTTTTTTTTTCATTTACCACCCCTATTAAGTTAACTTGAAAATAATTATGTAGGTAAAATATTTCAACTTTTGCGTTTCTTTTCACAACCATGCAAACATAAATTTAAAAATCAAAATGCAAACTTACAGTAAGACCGAAACTAGAATAGCGATTACTCGAACAGGATGAAGATTGATCGATCAATGCTAGTGTTTGACGCTAAATCCTTAAGACAAATTTGCCCTCGCTACGGTGCTTACGATTCTTGGGCGTATGTCTCCCAGGATATAATAATCGCGCACACCGAAGTAGCACTACAGTCTAGGTGCCCAGTGAATTAGAGTAAAACTCTTTCGACTCTGACACTCCGACTCTTGAAGCGAATGCAATGCAGGAAGGAAAAAATGAATGGCCAAACCAGGGGATGAGTTGGGTTTATCAGGACACCTTCATGACTAATCATGGATAAGTAACACATCTGTTATCAAAAGGCCACACCGTTTGGGAAGAATTTATTAAATAAGATTTCTCCAAAAAATATATATACAACCCAAGCCCAAACCCGAGTTCGGCTCGGCGCGTGTGGAACCCACGCACCTTGGATAGTAGCCCAACCCCATGCCCAGTTTGGTCCAGTGCAGGGTGGGGCGCGCATGTGGAACCCACCTTGGACAAGGTCCTCCCTCATCCACTAAAAGTGGAGTGCCCCTTGTGGCCCAACTTTTACTACCAAGAAATATATATATATATATATATCCACTCCAAGTTTAGTTCCCAAGCAATGTGGGATTCAAATTTTTCACAAGCTTGTGTTACCATGTGTTATCATGATCAAGTAATGATGTTTGAGTCAATTTCTCATTCACTCCTCAATGGATTTAAGCAACCCAGTATATGTTCTTAATCTACTGATGGAGTGGAACATAATTACATATGGTCCTACCTCAAATAATAAGTGGGGCCCACTTTTATTTTTGGCTCAAGCTTGACTAATACTAATGTTGCACTATCCATTTTTCCAACTTTCCTCATAGTTTTTAAGTATTTGTAAGGTCTTCGGCCTTTCCACAATTCATAAGGGGTTTTACTGGTTTTCTTCTAAGGTATTCGATTGAGAATATAATTTGCGGAGAGTATTGCTTCCCCCACAAGTTCTGATGTAATGCAAAACTTATTAACATAGCGTTCATCATTTCTTTTAAATTTCTGTTTTTTTTTTTTTTTTTTTCCGTTCAGCAACACCATTCTGCTAAGGTGACTAAGGTGCATTAGTTTGGTGTATAATACCATGTTGTAAACAGAATTCACCAAAAGGTGATTTGTATTCACCACCTCTATCACTTCTTAGCACCTTAATCTTCTTATCAAATTGATTCTCAACTGTATTCTTGTAATGTATAAACATTTCCAAGGCCTCATCTTTACTTCTTAGTAAGTAAACATAACAATATCTCGTGCAATCATCAATTAATGTAAGAAAATATTTCTCACCATCTTTAATTTCAACAAACTTTAAGTCATAAATTTCAGAGTGAATTAATTGAAGAGGTTCGGAATTTCTTTTAATGGATTCAAAAGAAGTTCTAGTGAGTTTTTCTTCCACACATGTCTCACATTTTTTATTAGAGTTAAAATTAAATTTGGGTAAATATTTCAGATTAACTAATCTACGCAATATTTCATAATTAACGTGGCCCAATCTACCATGCCACACATTAGAGGACTCAAGCATATAAGCAGAAGACTTATTCTTATTATAAATAATAATCATTACTTCATTTTGAAGAGCCCATCGATCATGTACCCCTTTCCCACGTACATCCCACTTTTAGTAAGAACAAATTTGTCATATTAGAATACCAATTTAAAACCCTTTTTGCTCAATCATGAACCTGATACCAGATTCTTGCAAATATTGGGTACATACAATACATTATTGAGAGTGGGTTCCTTTCCAAAAGTCATTTTTAACACCACGTTTCCTTGCCCCTCAACCTTGGAAGTAGTGGAGTTGCCTGATGCGAATCCCGCAAGTATACGGTTGTCTCAAATAATATAGACTACGGAAGTCCAAATATCGTTCCCACCAGGATCGTTACAAGGAAAATAACAATGATCAATGAAAATGAGTATCAACTCAAATATAGCTAACAAATGCAAACAGAGATAACAAAAACAATGGAAACAAGAAACAAGATAATAACAAGGGAAATAAAAAATGCAAACTAAAGGAAAACAAGAAACTAGATAACAAAGAAATGTTAGTAAAAATAAAAGAACGTAAGTGAGAACAAACCAAGAACAAGGTTAGTAACAAGTTAGTAACAAAGTTAATGACAAAACAAAAATAACAAGGTTAATACACAAGAACAAATGAGCAATGTTAGATAGATCAAGTGAATAAGTGTGTGAAAATATAACGAGTGAAAAATAGAAAATGAGTGGATGGAGATAAAAGAAAAATGTAGTAAAGTATTGTAAAATCAAAGGTGGAATTGATGTGAATAGAGAAATGGAGTGTGAGGATTAAAAATAAGTGAATAAGTGTGTGGGAATGAGAATAGAATCAAGCTAAAGTAAGTAAAATAAGCAACAATCAATACAAATGGATAGATTGAACCATCTAGAACCCACTAAGTGACACTAATCCAACACTAATCCTCTTCTCTTTTCCCAAACAAATACTCAAATCTAATGACAAATCAATGCTTAGATTTGGAAAATATAAGTTTAAAGCTCTAAGATAAAAATTAACAATCTAATAGCCAAGACTTTCTTCCCTTCATAAAAGAAAAGATTTCTAATGATTATCTATCAAAAGTAAGTATAAACCATCAAAAGATATTAACTCCTAAACATGATTTATCAACTTAAGCATAGATAGTAAAAAAAATGCTAAGATAGAAAATAAGCATGAAACGTTATACAATGCAATGAAGAAAAATCTACTTTAACATGTTAAGCACATAAACAAGGGAATTAAGATAAAGAGCATAAGCAAAAGGAATCACATCAACTTAGCTTCTTCTAGAAGATCCAATTAAAAGGATTAGCCACCCATTGGAGAAAACAAAGCTTTCATTTCCATTCCAAATCTTCAATTATTACAAACTTTTCATCACTTTATCTCTATAATTGCTCTCAATTACATGAATAGCTTAAGTAAAGAGGAGAATGCTCTCCTTGATTGTGTATTTAATGCCTACAGCTCCCTTCCTTATATAGAAACATTTGCCTTACTCTATTTTGGTTTCTTTCTAATTTGGGACTTCACAAGAATGGAAATATGAACATATAGATGTGATTCCCGTATTAGAAAACAGTTTCCAGATTGATGTGCAATTTTGACTCCTAAAACGTCCGAATTGGAAAAAAATATTTAAAATAAGATTTGTAGATCTTTGAACAAGCTTTCCAAAGCTTCTGAGATAACCTCAATCGAACACCGGAGTAAAAAGATATGGTCAAAATACCAACCTAGGTCTATTATTTTTCTTCTTATTATTGGCCTAACTTTGTCATTTCTTCATCCAATTGCCTTCCAAACTTATCCTTACTCTCTTTAACTCTTGAATCTCAATTTTAATCTTCAAATCAATCTTCAATTAATACCTACAAAGAGAAATTAACGTAATTAGGAATATTTTCGAACATTTTTTATATGGAAGCCATTGGAACTCATATAAATGCATACAAATGGGCCATCTATAATGGAAAAATATGAGGAAAGCATGATGTGGAGGAAAATTATGATTTTTATGCTAAAAATAGTGTTTTGAGTTCTTTTATCTTTAAAAACTTATGAAATAATGTTATAAAAGTGTAACTTTTGTGAACTCATCATTGCCCATGAAGAGTTGTTCTCCATTATTTGTAGCATGATATGATAAGAACATATCTTTGTTTGAACAAACATGCTGAGTGGCCCTAGTGTCCACCCACCGTTCCCTAGTGTTACCAACCAGATTAACTTTGGAGACCACTGCCAACAGATTCATGTCTGAAACATCATTAGAGAGGTTGTCTAATTCTGTCATATTGGCCTGGGCTGATTTCTTATTGGTATTCCCTTGGTTATTGTGCTTGCAACATTCCTTTGTAGAGTGTACTGCTTTGTCTCACACATAACATTTGCCCTTGAATCTCTTGTTTTTGTCATTAGGACCCTGTATCAGACCATTACTAGAGTTCTTCCTCTCTTTGGGATTCTGCCCATGTTCCACCACATTGGACTTTGCTTTAGTGAAGGTTTATTCTGTTTTCTTCTCATATGCTCGATTATCTTCCTCTATCCTCAATCTGACAATCAAGCCTTCAAGTCTCATCTCCTTGTGCTTATGTTTCAAGTAGTTCTTGAAGTCCTTCCACAAAGCCGGTAATTATCCAATGATTGCAGCCACTTGAAAGGATTCACTCAGAGACATCCCTTCTACATGAATTTCATGAAGAATAATATGAAGATCCTGAACCTGACTTATAACTATTTTGGAATCCAGCATCTTATAGTCTAGGAATCTGCCAACAACGAATTTCTTCATTCCGACATCTTCCGTCTTGTACTTATTGTCGAGTGAATCCCATAGTTCCTTTGCAGTCTTTAGTAAACAATACACATTATACAATGTGTTGTCCACTCCATTAGGAATGTAGTTTCGACAGATGAAATAGGCATGCTTCAAAGCATCCACCGCAGCAACTACTTTCTTATCAGTCTCGTCCTCTTTTAGAGCAGGAGCATCTTGATGGAGGAACCGAGCCAAGTTCAATGTTGGGAGATAGAACAACATTTTCTGTTGCCATCTCTTAAAGTCAGTACCATTGAATTTCTCAGGTTTTCCCCCATGGTTCACCATAACAAGGGCAGGGGTAGGAGTAGTGAGTGATGTCATCCTAGGAGTATCTTTCTCAATACCCATTCATGTTTAACAAAAATTTCTCAATTAACCAAATATGTAAAGCAGATTAAAAGTGAATTCCAGAAGTAACCTAGTTTTCTGAAAAATAGTACTTGAAAACAGAATCACAAAGTATATGAGAAGAATGAATATTGATCAAGGCTAGCATTTGACTCTATGTCCTTAAGATAGATTTGTCCTCACTATGGTGCTTACAATTCTTGAGCGTCTATCTCTCAGGATATAATGATCACGCACGCAGAAGTATCACTACAATTTGGGTGCCCAGCGAACCACAATCTTGGTGCCCAGCGAACCAAACTAAAACTCTCTCAACTTTGACACTCTGACTCTTGAAGCGAATGCAATGCATGAAGGAGGAAATGAATGACTGAACCAGGGGATGAAGGGGTTTATAAAGACACTAAGGGGTTTATAAAGACACTTTCATGACTGTTCATGGGTAACACATCTCTTATCAAAGCTTGGCCGGTGCATGTGGAACCCACCTTGGACAGTAGCCTAAGCCCAAGCCCCCAAGCCCGGTTCAGTGTGGGGTGGGGCGGGGGCACGGACGTATGGAACCCACGTTGGACTAGGTCCACCCTCTCCCACTAAAAGTGGATTCCCTTTGGGCCCAACCTTTACTACTAAGATAATTATAACTATCCACTCTAAGTTTAGTTCCCAAACAATGTGGGACCCAAGTTTTGTACAAGCTTGTGTTACCATGTTCAAGTAGTGATGTTTGGAGTTAATTTTTCAGTCACTCCTCAATGGATTTGAGCAACCCAATATTAATGTTCTTAATCTACTCATGGAGTAGAACATAATTGCATATGGTTGGTCCTACCTCAAATAACAAGTGGGGCCCACTTTCATTTTTGGTTCAAACTTGACCAATGCCCATGTCGCACTATCCATTTTTCAACAAATTGTGCTTGACTTAAATTGTATATTGCCAACACACATAAGGTTGAGTGGTGTTGTCACCTTAGCATCACGCATATGCCCAGGGATCAGTCCAAATTGCAATTGTAGTCGAGCAAGTAGATAACCATGTGGCTACGCGCGAATGCAAACTCATCGGTTCAGGGTTGGAACCGTATGCTAGACCGATAACCTAAACCGTTTCAAAATAACAGTTCCAGTTCCAACTCTGTACCTATTTTTGTTGGTTTCGGACCCGATTCCGAAAAGAGAACTCGGATCCGGTTCCCACCTAGAGATCTAAGATCTTGCTCTAAAATTGGTTCTCATTTTTTTTTTCTTTTTTTTTTTTCCTTACAATAAGAATATCGTTCAACTTATAACAATGCATCGAATCTACCACCTTTGGGACTAAACATTAAAGTGTCCAACTAAAGCTGGTTTTAAGATACAACTTCTAGCATTAAAGACTTGTATGTTAGGTCCGGGTCCACGGGACAATCCATTAATCAATCAAAACCTAAATTGGGTTCCAAACCACCTATTAATGAATTAGAACTTAAAACAAGTTAAAACCCCAATTTTTTATGGGTCAAAATCTTTGGATAACCATACAATTGGATACCCTTTTGCGCCCCTACCTATCGTGATTCCTCACATGACTAGAATTGGTCTGATTGATTCACGTTCGAGTGGGCCCTACTTACCAGATGTGGGTTGGATTTGGATTGAGTATATTCCTATTTGACCCATCAACTAATTGACTCCAACTAATTGGACTATGACCCACCAACCTAATTTGAACCTAACTTTAAATCGAGGGTTCACCCAAGTTGAACCTAACCAAATCAAGGGTTCATGTTTACCAATTTAACTTTCAGGTTGTGCCCATGTTGTCATTTTTAACCCAATTAATGAAAAAGGTCTTATCTGGGTTGGGCCTTCAATTGTTGCAAATAGTAGTGCCAAACCCAACCAATCAAACTCAATGCAACTAGAGATTGATGCTTGAATCGAAACAAAACCAAGCCCGCGTGTTCTGACTTTAGATTTGGGTTGGGCTTGATTAGGTTAAGTTGAGCTTGATCCTAGACTTAGGCCTCGCATGGAATATGAGTCAGGTTCAAGTTTGGCCTTCAGGTACTCAAATTCAACCCGGTTGCACTGACTTATTTATAATATATGCATGTGTATATATATTATATATGGTCATGTTATGCTAAGAGGCATCTCTCATGAATTGCATCAAAGGCCAACCTTTTTACTATCACATGAGGCAACTCATGATAAATCCAGCCCCGACACTCAATAACCTCTCATGAAATTATCTGAATTATACTCACTGTTGGAATATAGTTGATGAAAATATTCACTTAAGAAACCGTTAGATTTTAAGGCCCCTACATCAAAGGTTAAGATTATCCGATTCAGCTCAAGGTTGGAAACTTGGTAAATTGACTCTTGACCCTGCCGAGTCACTACATTTTGAAGAAAGACCGAGTCCAATACAGGGTAAACTTGGCCAAGTCACCTTGTTTTGATAAATTGTATGCATTTTGAATCATTTTTTAAGTCGTAGATTCCATTTTAAACATTAAATATTTATTTTTAATTAATTAACGGTTGAGGTTAGGAGTGATCAATTTAAAAATGATAGATTGAAATGCAATTTGAGACTTACATTTGATCTTTTACATTTACATTTGATGTTTGGACTAAAAGCTATTTAATGGGCAAAGGTTATCTTTCCTTCTATTTATCTTATGTTAGTATTTTTCTGCACATATAAATATAGTAATTTGAGTCTATTATTATTAATACATGCATATCTTGATTTTATAAGTATTTGGTCTATTTCTAAATATTTTTAAAAAAAAATATGGATCTCCAGAGTCGTCTCTCTAAATTGACTTTTTAAAGTTGGATGAGTCAAGGCCGAATCACGAGTTTTCCAACCTTGATTCCCATGATTTTTGCCTAAAATCATCCCCACAATGATACCTTTTCATTGGACTATTCTCCTAATGATAGAAATGCATCCAAGTGAGTCCCATTAAGGGGCTTAGATTTTTACCTCTCACGCAATTCGTGAGAGGTACCTCTTAGCATAACATGACCTGTATATTGAATTATGCATAATTTGCACACTATAGCAGTTTATAACTTTAATTTTTTTTAAGTCTATTCTCTTTTAAAGTAAGGCAGACTTAAAAAAAGGTTCACCCAACCTAATAAAATCACTGGACTGGCCTGAATTGCACTCGGCTAGGAGGCATGAGATTCGTGGTTGGGTTTATGTTGAGTAACAGCAGAGAGGGATTCCGGTTTATTACCTACATATAATAATGGTGGGACTTGTATCCAACCCCAGTCGCAACCCCTACCTATCCCATGCTCTTCGTTTGAGCTGAATAATTTGGTTGATCCGTTAAAAGGACTCCTCAACTGCCTTCACTAGTTTTGAATTCAATTGGGGGTTGGAACAGTGACTACTAACAGTCCCTGAATCTGAACCATTGGAATAAATGTTTTTCTTCTCCTAGTTATCATTTTGAAAATGACGAGTGACATGGAAAGCAAGATTAAAGGTTTTTTTTTTTTTTGGTAAAAGGATAATGTCATGAGAGCTGCTGAATGCACACTGGTTTTTGCACTCTCCACCCTGGTGCTCCCTACACTCTCAACACTTACTCCATACATACCCTGTTTTGCTCAAAATCTCTGTAACTTATGGAAACCCCATTCATCTCTACACACTCCTTCTCCCCACACTCTCAACCCTCCCTCTCGCCCGCCGCCCCCGAGACTGATCCTTCACTCTAACCTAAGAACTGAATAGAGGGAGAGACCAACCCGAAAGTCTTAAACACATTACCACATCGTTGTTCTTCCATAGTCGTGTATTTTGTAGATCCAAATACACCTCATTTAATGAATTATCTAATAAAGGGCCAGCATTGGGGAGCAATGCTCCATCTAATACAGCGAGTAAAACCGGAAACAAGAAAATGGCAAAGGGCAGTGGAAATGATTCTAAGCAAGGCAATACTATTTCCTATTTCAAAAAGGTCTGAAAAGTTAAAAAATGTGGAAAGAGCTGTTCCCCGTTTGGTTATTTTACATGTAAAATAAAGTGCAGTAAAACATCAAATCAAGAGAGAATAAAATATAATGAGATTATAATGGTATTTTATTTTTAGTTGTTTGGTATGGAATTGTTTTGACTTTTTGTATAGAAAAGTGGAGCTTTTTTATCTTTTAGTGGAGAAAGGAGGTTGTTTTTTCACTTGTTTTGAAAAGGATGGAGGAAAATTAGAATTAAAGTGCTAATGATGTGCAACCCCTTATTTGAAAAATAGATGCTTTACTTAACTTTTACTATTATAGTAAAGTATCAAGCGGGAAGGGATTTGAAGTACTATAGGAGGAGAGTAAATGTGTTGGATGTTTTTTTTTAAGTTAAAATGCGACTACTTCGTGAGTCAAATGCTAGAGGAGAAATTTCAAATAAGGCTTTAAGTATTTGCCTTATTTCAAAAAAGCACACAAGTTTCAAAAGTTTTCAAATTAGTCACTAAGTTTTCCAGGAAGTTTTCAATTAAGGACATCCGTCCATTTAAAGCTATTTTCAGATAGTTTTTTCCCACAATTTTTTAAAAATACCTAAATTACCCTTCATTGAAATAAAACCCCCATTCACTTCCTCTATATTCTCCTCATTTTCTTCACCGGCATCCTCACAGTGATCAATGACAACATGCATTCCCATGACGATCAACTGCATGTAGTGGCAGTTGGAACAATGTCATGGCTTTAAATGAAGGGTAATTTGGGTATTTTAAAAAACTAAGAGAAAATGTCGCCATAAAATACCATTAAATGAAATGATGTCCTTAATTGAAAATTTACTGGAAAACTTAGAGACTAATTTGAAAGCTTTTGAAACTTGTGTCCTTTTTTAAAATAAGGTAAAAACATAAGACCTTATTTGAAACTTTCCTAATGCTTAATGTATAATAGATCTTGAGAGGGTTTGATCCGTCCACAACATGTTTGGTAGATAAGATGTGCTGATATTCCATCAATCTATTCACCTTGTGCTTATTGTGTTGGGTTCAAGGTCTTGACCATTGAGTTTTTCTTGTACGGACATATTAATTTCCGAACCTTGTAACATTGCCTTAATGATGGATGATTCAAATTCATTTGGACTGCTACTGTTAATCCCGGTATGAGGTAAATAAAAAAATGACTAAGTGTAGAACTGGTGTTTTCTAACCTAGGACAGCCTTTAAAGTCTCTATACCTACATTAGGTGTCTTTTGCTTGTGTTTACATCAGGTATTGAGAGGTTCGCGTCAGAGATTGAGAACTTTGTGGGCTTAGTGTGTTGTTTTCGAAGGACTTCGACAGATTTTCAGCCTTTCAGAATCCCCAATGTGGTTAGTGAGAGAACATGTGTGCATTTGCTTGCTAGAGAAGAGCGTGAGTAGTATTTAATTTGAATGCCCATTTTCAATATATCGAGATCCAATTATAGTTGATTGTGGACCGTCAGATGGTGTTTTAGGCAAGTAAGTGCGGAATTTTTGGCCAAACTTAGATTATTTCCTAAGTCAGAAGACTCCAGAAGCCGTATAAGTGGTGGACTTTATGAGGTTTGAGGCGATTTTCAGTTGGTACAACTTCAAGAATATATGAGAAGTTAGGAATTTCTCAAAATTGATGAACTTCTGTCGGAGAATTGTTCGAGGAGTTTCAACAATTGCAGCTATGATGGTGAAGTCGACTTACCAGGGCACGTCAGTGGGTGGTTAAAAGCATAGGAAGTCAGTTTTCGGCAGCAGTGTAGAGAGTTGTATACAGAATTAATTGTTACCTGGTCACATAATAGAGTAGATTTTGTGGATTTTACCGACTTGTAGAACATCAGTTTGGGCAAAGTACAGATATGAGATGGAGAATCATAACCTTTGGACAAGGTCAGTTGAAAGATTCAAAAAAGAAAAACACATGTGCAAGACTTGATGATGGTGAACCTGAAACAGAGGCAGAAGATTGTGCAACCAAGGTTTGATTGGAACAGTTTTGAGATTTGAATGCAGAGTTGCAACTGTTTGAAGTGTGATGCGAAGTAGACACACATGTATAGTCAAGAACCGATCATTGTTCAAAGGGCCAGAACCAATGAGCAGAAAAAAATTCAGAGTAAAAAAAAAAAAAGAAAAAACTTTTGGGTACTTTGAAGAAAGACTTTATTCTAGGATTGTGGACACGAATCGAACTCACAAGGTCAGCTTTGCATGCCTGGGTAGAAGACCGGAAGATAGAGACAGAGTTTGACAGAAGCATGCCTTATGGAGTTTGGACATGTGGAGTAGCGTGACAATTAGAGTGTTAGCGGGTCTGATCAGAGCTTGAAACCTACAACATTGTGAACCTTGTGATTTCAACGAGCAGACAGAGATGGTAGAAATATACTGAGGACTAGACGACATTGCCTGAAGTAAGAGACATATGGTTGTACTCAGCGTCAACAATTTTCCGAAGCCAAGGGCAGACAGAAGGACAAGACAATATTCCGGTAGAATTGGTAAAAGCAAGTGGTGGAATTCCAAGACTAGTAAATACAAAGTGACAGTACATCGGGATGAGTCAGAACTTTCTTATTCTTGGACCGACATTGATGGACAAGACAAGTAGCAGGTTCAAGACAACGCAAGGACAGATGATGATCGCCAGGGATTAACGGAAGGATTCTTCGAACATTGATTGTATCAGAGGAACAAGTTGCCGAGTAAAATTTTGGATCATTTGAGATCTTCAACCGAATCAGAGACCTCAACCACAGACTCATTTCACCGCCATGTTTGACCGGGGCTATTGCAGTTGCGAAGAGCAGTGCAAATCATCAATATTTAAAGATAGTGCGATAAAAGGATCACCTAGTGAGTTCAAGTGTTTCCGGGAGAACCATGAGTCTGAGCAGACCTTTTGAGATTTTTGTGATCTCGTGTGGGAGTAATATCCTCGTTTTATTTTTGAGTTGGTTTAGATCATTTGGAGGACCAGATGTTCTAAGCGAGAGAGGATGTAAGACCCAGACCCCTAATTTTCGCGATTTGTGTGTTTTTAGTTATGGGTTAGTTTTCTAAGTAAGTTTTGAGCCTAATCAAGTTGGTTTTTGTGGTTTAGAATAATTTCCTATAGCTTTGGGAAATTTTGAGAGCAGTTAGATTCAGTCAGGCAGCCTAGGGACGCCTTGGGTTACACATGTCAGCGTAGGGGATTGTTCTTGATTTTGAAAAAAAAAATCCAATTTTGGTTTCTTTTGATAGGTCAAATTATCCCCAACAACTTTTGTATTCACACCGATCCCATTCGAAGCCCAGAAAATTAGTTTTTCAGCCTGAAGGGAAAAACAACCTTTTCACATTGAAATCTAAGCCTAAATTTGGAAATTCTTGAACCCTGTCAAAAGTATATTTTTTGAAAACTAGATTTTATGAGGATAATTTTATCCTTCTTCGTCGATCTCGTCCAAGGCCCGCAAGAAGAGGTTTTAACCATTGGGAGCTTTAGATCAAATGGGGCCCACGTTTCACACATATCATTTCACCCTCTCCCTCACTCACGTTTGCAAGTCAGCCATTTCATTTCAGTTGCAGGAAAACTCAGAACTTGGAAAGAACTCCTTCTCCTCCATCCTCCTCCTCTTACATGTCTCATCTCTTGGCTTCCAAATGAAAATATGAGCACATATTCATCTTCTCCTTCCTTCAAGCTTCAGCTGGATGCTTCTCGAGCAGAAATCCTGCAACTTTTCCACCTCCATCCAGCTGTTTCCTTCTTGTTTGGATAGCTTCAAGTGAGGGCTTCTTCCCATCTCTTTAATGGAGCTTTACTAGCCCCTCTAGAACCCATTTTCCTTACACCCAAACCCATTTCGAAATGGAGCTTTGGTTTTCAAAATTTGTTGGATTTTGAGAAGTGTTTTCATGGGGGTTTTGTAGATTGGAGGTTCTAGCTTTGGAGAGGTGTTATTAGAGTGATTTGTGGTTCTCTACTTAGCCAAGGCAAGTGAATAAACTAATTTAAAGATGCATGCAATATGAATTTCTGTTTTCCTAGAAGGATTCTGATTTGAAATTGCTCATTTGATTACTTTCTTGGGCTATATAAAACTTGATTTGAAGAATGACTAGTGTGTGGATTATGTGAAATTTCTGCAATGTTTTATGATCAATTCAGGTTCAAATTTCTGCATGTTTTATGTCCAATTTAGGTTCAAATTTCTACAATGTTTTATATTCAACTCAGGTTCAAATTTCTGCATGTTTTATGTTCAATTCATGTTCAAATTTCTACATGTTTAATTTATGTTCAATTCAGGGTCAAACTTCTGTAGGTTTTCTGTTCATTAATGTTCAAATTCTGCAGGTTTTGTGTTCAATTTATCCCTAGATTTTTGCAGGTTTTGTCTTCAGATTGTGTACAACTTTCTGCAGAGTTTTTGTGTCCATGCAACATGGAAAATTACGGCCCTTGGTTTGTTTTACATGGCTAGACTTCAGATTGTGAAATTCTGAACCCACTCCTTTTAATATCTGATTTCCTTTCGGTCATTTTGTTCATGGAATGAGTTACTTTGTGTGGCGTTGAAAGGAGTTTGGTACGAGGGCAAGGGAATGCAAGTCAGGTGCTGGGTTAGGTGTTTGACGTCGAAGAAAGAATAGAAAATCAGAAAAGTGGCAAAATGAAACGGGAATCCAGCACTTGAGGAGGCCCGAGGTAAGCCATTACAGCACCATTAACTATCTCATTCCAGATTTGAAATTTTTATTTGTTTTGGTGAAAATTAGCTTTGGATAACTTCATGTGGTTTGTTTCGTTATAAACTCACGGTAAGGCTACTTGTCTGTTTCGACTTCGTGTGTCCGTTTATTCTTTGCTCAGAGTAGTCCTTTACCGATCTGAATTATGTTAATATGATTAGATTTATGTTTTGTTTGGATTTTCATTTTGTCGGCACCACTCAGCTTGGGTCGCTTTGTCGGACTGATCACCCAGCCTAGGATCCTCAAATATTTCGCCAACGGCGGCTTAGATACTTTGTTTGTGTGTTATCCGTTTCGCGGCGGACTTTGTGTGACACTCATCTATATTGAGTTATTTATGTATTATTCGTTTGTTCTGGCCATTTTATATGACGATGGTTATTGTGAGTACTTTTATTACTTCGGTAATAGGAGAATATAGCTCCATGTGGCTGTCGTCTGTTTTATCCGATTTGTCTGTTTTGTCAGTTTGGATTAGCATGGTTTCTACTTCATACAAATGATTTCGATATTTAACTTTTGTTATTTCATCATCACTTATGTTTGGACTTTTAAATGTGCTTTGGTATTAAAAAAAATGGATTTTTATACACTATCATTATGTTATTATCTGTATTATTCACCTGCCAGACCATCGTGTCTGATACGTCACTTTTGATGCCATAGGTAGCAGGTCCTTCGTTCCAGTTGGAGTGCGTGCGGTGGATTCAGAGCTTTGTATTTTTGGTAGGTTTGTTTTGCTAACAACGTCATTCAGACTTCGAGTTTGGCACCGGAGTTCGTCACATAATTTGGGGTAGCATTTGGTTTAGTTAGTTATTTTGGGTGGCTTTTATTAGCCTTTTTCTTTGGGACTTCCATGAATATACTTTTATAATTTGTAACTTGAACATATATGGGAAATGAATTGTCCTGTTACTGGCAGCTCAGCATTTTTTGTCTTCTGATTTTTTCCTGTCTGAATATAAGCTTTGATTTGATGGCTTCATGTTAGTGGTTGAGAGTGACACTAAATTCGATGGCCACAAGCTCCGAGTCGCAACACCACATAAACTTCCGCGAAATATTTAGGTTGTGTTGGAATTTGTTATCCTCACACACGCAGATCCTGTGGAAAAGCAAAAAAAAATTAATAAATCCCAAATCAAGCTCCTCGAGATCGGATCGCTATAGGCATGGTTTTAAATATCGGCCGATACGTACTGATATCGGTCCATACCGAGACGATATCTCACTGAGATATCGGTCTCGGTATCATGCCGGCCCATATCGCATTAATATCAGCCGTTATGGCCGATATTTTGAAGCCATTACAACCAATATTTTCAAAATATCGGTCATAATAGCCAAAAAAAATTTAGCAAAGAGGAGTAGTAAAGACTAAAGAGGATGAAAAGGAACGGGGGGCAGATGATAGATTTATTAAATGCTATTACATGATGGAAAAAAATAAGAAGAAAAAACTAGATCATACATGTGTTGTGGAGAAAGGAAAAAAAAAAAAAGAAATAAAGATATAGATAGCTAGAGAGAGATGAGGAGGAGAACTGGAGAAGAGAACCACACCTGAAACCTCCCTTGGACTGCTCACGCCTCACATGGGGGCCGGGTATGGAACTCTTTTTCTTCTTCGCTCCTTTTTTTTCCGATTCCTCCTCTCCTCTCTTTCCCGTTTTCTTTTCATTTTTCCCCCTCCCGGTCTCCACCAAGTTTGCATCATTGCCATTGAAAGGGGAAAAAGCCCTCTTTTTAGGGCCAAGTTTGCACCCGTTCCATTGAAAGGGGAAAAGGCCCTCTTTTTAGGGTTTTCATTTCAATTAGATTGATGGGCTGATTGGGCTTAATTTGTGGGCTCACCATTTGTAAACAAAACTTAACATATGGGCCCTACAGTGAAGCCTACAAATAAAGCCCTTGTATATAGACTTTTGGTAATATAATAAAAGTTTAAGAAATATGAAATACTTTATAGTGGACAAGTACAATGGTAACCCCCAAGTCCTTGAAGTATCTGGACTCTAAAAAAAAATTGTACCCCTTTAATAGGACCTACTTTTTAAAAAAAAAACTAAATCACTCAAAATAAATGCCTCCATAATGGGCCCTCAATAAAATTTATTCCAATAAGGTTAGAGTCCAATCTCCAATGTCATATACTCACATTGATCATGTATAAAAAATGTGAAAGAAAAAGGTTATGTTTTAAAATGGTCATTATGGGCTATATTAGTAGGCTTATAATGGGCTATATTAATAGGCTTATAAATTATAAAAATGGGCTCAAAATTTAAACATTACAACTTAATATATTTAACAGTTAAAGATAAGATAGCGATGTAGGGTGTCATAACTTAAGGTGACCAAGATTTTGATTTATTGTTGTTACTAATGGAAAAAAATATTGTTTTCCAGCATTTTCTAATATTCTGGATTTTTTGGATATTTTTGCGATTTTTTTATTAAAAAGAATTCACACCGCGACAACCGCGACGGACCGATATCCGCGATCGATACCGATATCATATTGGTTTTTCGGCCTGGCCGATACCGCGACCGAAATCGAGATTTTAAACCATGGCTACAAGATCACAGTTTCGAGGTGTAACACAGCCTTTCTCACTCCCTCTGCTCCGCTCACCTCCCTCCCCTCCCCCCCACCGCCCCCCCCCCCCCCCCCCCCCCCGGGGATGCTGCCCAAGGGGGTGTTGGTGGCTAGGGTGGGTCCTTTTAGGTAGTTTTATACAAGGGTATATATGGTCATAAAAAAGTACAGTGTGTGGAGAACAAAAACCAGTGTGCATTTAGCAGCTCTCTAATTTCATTCAATACAAAGCAATAACCAAACAACAACTAGACTAAATCCTTGCCCAAGCAACACATGTCCTAAGGAAATATGACATCTTAGCAAAATTATGGGCAACCCCATTGTGTGACCCAGGGATATAGGAGAAAGCGATGCACTCAAAATATCTCACTAGCCCTTCAATGTCTTTCCAAATATAGTCAATCTCCCTATCATGACTGCCATTAATTGCCTGGATTACTTCCAACGCATATGACAAAAGGACAGCTTTTAGAGTCCTCGCACTCTTACTTCCTTCATCACAAAAAGTATAGCCCTCGTGTCTGCTTCTTTCAAGGAAGAGACATTTGACACAAATGAAGACCCCGCGGTTAGAAGAGAGCCATAAAGCCATATTGAATAGCCAAAGTCGGCCTCCTCACTAAGGGATCACTACACCAAAAGCAGGGATTAGGAACGGTGTGCATTTAGTAGCTCTCTAATTTCATTTAACAAAAAGAAATAACCAAACAACAACCAAACTAAACCCTTGCATAAGAAACACAAGTCCTAGGAAATAAGGCATTTTAGCAAAATTATGGGCAACATGAAAGTAGGGGTTACGTTTAAGCCTAAACAAGCTAAGGTCCCATATCAGATTTCGTTATGGATTTCAATCCAATTAATTAATCTAGAAGATTAACCGAAGTCCAAGAATCAATGAACCATAATAAAAAGCAGGGCATGAAATTTTTTATGTGGAAAACCCTACTTGGGAAAAATCATGGGTCAGATCATCGAAACCAGCGGAAACCAAACACTATGTAAACAAAGTTACAAAGACTCACAGAACCTTTCCCAATTGCAACTCAACATAAAGATTGTGATGGTCTTTGTAATGACTCGTCGTTCACCTTCACCGTGCTTGAACCGACCACACTTTGATGCCTTCAAAGTTCCACAATCAGCAATGGAGAATAGAAGAAATCATATTCTTGAATATTCATCCCAAATACCCTTGCTAAAGAACTCTAAAAAATCTCACAAATAATTCTCAATCTAAGGATGGGAGAGAGGTTAGTTTTGGGATAGCAATAGAGTCCTTTAAATAGGCTTAGGGACGTGCTTAGGGTTTCCTAAGATGATTAGGACTCAAATATGCAAGTTGATAGAAAATAGGAACATGTTTCTAATTCGCAGAAGACTAAAATCATGAGGGTCGCTCGGGCAAATGATCCACTCACTTGAGTGAGGACCCTCTTTGGCTAGAAATTCGACTCCCTGCAAGGTTCACTCGAGCGAGACAGTGTTCTGCCTCGGGCAATTTGTGCGAGCTAAAACTTTTGACTATCTTCCTTGTTCTTTCTTCAATCTTCAAAATGTAGCTTCATCACAGAAGTTGTTCATGAGTTTTGTTCGAAACCCATGGATAGCCAACTAAAAATTTTAACAATCTCCCCCTTTGGCAATTCATAGAGAAAGCTCCCTAAATATAGTCAATTCTAAATTCCCATTACTGTACACCCAAAAAAAAAAAAAAAAAACTACAATCTTCTGCAAATGCTTGTTCTTCTTGTACCTACAAAAATTGATATACCTGTATGAAGACACTTTGACAAAAGATCTCATGTAAATCATCGAAGATTAAAGTAATAATGAAAAAAAATAAAATTAACTGCTACTCCCCCTCAACCAGCAAAGTCTTGTTCTACTCAAAGATATGTTCTACCCATCTCTCGCCCTTTTTATCCATGATTGACAAAGTCTTATCAGCAGTATGTCCAAGTGACTAATCTGTATTGATTGATCAGAAATAGTATACAGACCCTCAATCCTCAAATTCATGTACTTCTTTGATTAAGACAAATTTTGGATCTACAAGGGTGATTGAGACCAAAAGAATATCAATGACCAAGAGTTAATACCAGAATCAATCCAAATGCACCAAATCCACAGACAAAATTGATCTCACACTATAAAATATAGACACATAACGAAGATTCTTAAGACCAAAATATACAAATTTTGAACGTAACCACTGACTTTTGTAAATGTTAGAAAAATACAAAGGTCAAATGACACGATATCCAGAAATCAAGTCATGTGGGTGCGTGTGAATGGAATGCTCCCCCTAAATCTCACGCATTTCTTTATATTTCAAACTCAATCTGTAATTTTACACATTTGCTTTTGCCAAAGTAAAGGTTTTCAAGATCAACAGATATAGGACAAAGTAAAAGCTAGGGAGCATAACTAGCTTTTATTCATCTCAGCTTATAATCCCTTGGAAAACCATTACGGGCACTTTCTTTCCTTATGTCTTTTCTTTTATCAAAATATGAACCTTCATTGGTGACTTTCACACTAATGAATATGGTAGCCGTCTCCAATGAAACTTTTCAATCAAATGGAAGCTATATCACAAATATTCGTAGGTAGTCATACTCATCCGGTGCACAAAAGTTTCATCGTTTTATTTTCCAAAAATATTTTTTAAAAATCGAGGAGAGCATCCATAGTGCCAGGAAAATATGACATAGAATCCAAATATCGAGCACAAAGAACTGAGGAAAAACCTATACATCACATGCCAAATATTCAAATAAAGTCCTTTTAATCAAATGCATGTGCATATAAGATAATGACATACGACCAAGATCAATGATGAAGGCAAATGCCTAATTTAGTCCTGGAATAGTGAACTGGGTTTTTAGATATGTCATTGGTACTCTTAGTGTCACAAACCACATTTATGAACTTCCGATCAATACCACAATCAGATAACAACTGTTTTACCATGCCCAAACATTTATGGGGAACAAGAACATAACTTTGTCAATCCGATTTCCTAACCTGGACCTTCTTGGTTTTGACCTTTTGGACTAAGGAAGCGTTCTTCCTTTTCAGATTTTACAATTTCTTACGATAAGTTATAATGTGTCCTTTGATCCCACGGAAGTGACATATGAGAGTGAACTTAGGACGAGTCACACTTCGATAAGATGCATTAGAAATAGACTTAACAGGGGTAATGGACTTATAAGGGGTAGAAGACATTAGGGTAGGTCCTTGAATGAAAACAGATTTGCCCGTGTTCTTGGAAGTAGGAGCTTCGTGTTCACAACCAAGACTAGCTTTTGATGAGTCCTGCTTCTGGCTCTTTGAGAGTTATAGAGCCTATATTCATGCTTTTTATTTAAGACTTGGTAGATTCTAGCTCTATGAGTACCATTTTCAACTTCCCATTTAGGTCATCTTCTTCAGTTTTGCAAGTTTTCAGCTCAGTTCGCGGGGCCTTCATGTCTTTTGTAATTCTCTCACTTTATGCAGTTAGCAGCTCATTCTTCTTCCCTGCATCAATTAGATTGTCAGACAATAATGCACGTTGTGATTTTAATTGGCTTACCTTGGTACGTGCATATTCTAGTTCAAATGTCATTGAAGAATTCTGAAATTCAACGAGTCTTAGCTTCTGAGAAAGCTTGTCATTGATGCAAGACAAGCACATAGAGTCCTTTAGAAGTTTCTCATACACGTCTTCTAGATCATGTTTGTCATCAGAAAACTCATGAAGATTTAAATCCTCATCTGACTTGGAATCCTTGTCAGATTAGCCCTGCACAGAAGGGGGGTTAGTCATAGCCATGAAAGCAACACATTCTTCAGACTCATTAATAGGAGTCTCATGCTCGCTATTTTCCTCCCCTGAATCGTCCTCCCAAGAAACGTTCAAAGCCTTGCCCTTGCCTCTCTCTTTCCGATTGGCACACTTCGAAGCAGTGTGACCGTAGCCTTGACATTTAAAGCATTGGATAAACTTGAGGGAGCTCTTGACTAAATTGTTCTCAGTCTTGAGCACAGTTTTAGATTTTTCTTTCTGAAAACCGTTTTTCAAATTGCCCTTATTTTTTTCAAAAAACTTTTGAACTTTTTCACAAATATTGCTTCAAACTCAGCATCGTCCAAATTGCAATTAGTATTATCATCGGAACATCTTTATGCAAACTTAGAGGACATGAGGGCAATTCCTTTTAACTTCTTAGTTGAGCAATGGTTAGCCTCGAAGGTTTGCAAATTGCCAACCAATTCCTCAATGCTAAGAGCTTCCAAATTAGTGTGCTCTCCAATGGCCACAACCTTAGCATGAAACCTCTTGGGTAGAAACCGAAAAATTTTCTTAACTACTTTGTCCTCTGGAATCGGCTCACCCAAATTAAAACTTGAGTCGACTATGCCATTCAATTTTGGATGGGAATCATCAAAGGTTTCTAATTCCTTCATACACAGAGTTTCAAAAGCAGTCGTCAAATTTTGAATTTTAGTCTATTTTACGGTATCTGTGCCCTCATGAATAGTCTAAAGGATGTCCCAAGCCTCTTTCGTAGAAGATCAAGTGGAGATTCTATGAAGTTCTGTGGGAGTTACACCATTATATATGGCAGTAATTGCCTTGTTGTTGCAACTCGCACGGTGTTTCTCACCTTGGGTCCACTAGGCCTTAGGTTTGAGAATGGCTTTTCCCTCAGTCACTACAGTGGGTCTGGAATAACCCTCTTCTATGTAGTCCCAAACATCATCATATATTTATCGTAAGAAAGCAATCATCCTGACCTTCCAACAGGCATAACTCTTTCCATCAAGCAACAGGGGCTTCGTGGTTGACGTGCCTTTCCTATTGAGTGCCATAAGGGAAATATGGTGAATCGATTACACAATAAATTACTACAACCTATTATAATACCACGTGAAAGTAGGGGTTGCGTTTATGCCTTAACACAAGCTAACGTCCCAGATCAGATTTCGTTATGGATTCGAATTCAATTAATTAATCTTGAATATTAACCTAAGTCAAAGTATAAATCAACCACAATAGAAAGGGAGGCACAAGATTTTCTAAGTGAAAAACCCTACCCGGGAAAAACCACGGTTCAGATCACCGAGACCAGCAAAAATCAAGCACTATGTAAAGAAAGTTACAAGGACTCACGAAACCCTTTCCAGTTGCAACTCGACCTAAGGACTGCGATGGTCTTTCCAATGACTCGCCTTTCACCTTCACTGTGCTTGAACTAGCCACTCTTTGATGCCTCTCAAAGTGCTACAATCAGCAATAGAGAATAGGAGAAATCCTTTTCTTAAAAAATCAGCCCAAATACCATTGTTGCAAAACTCTAAAAAATCTCTCAAATAATTCTCAGTCTTAGGATGGGAGAGAGGTTAGTTCTAGGGTAGCAATAGAGTCTTTTAAATAGGCTTAGGGACGTGCTTAGGGTTTCCCGAGATGATTAGGACTCAAACATAAAGGTTGAGACAAAATAGGAACATATTTCCAATCTGCACAAGACTGAAATCGTGAGGGTCACTCGAGCGAATGGTCTGCTCGGTCGAGCGAGGACCCTCTCTGGCTTGAAGGTCAACTTCTTGTAAGGTTCGCTCAAGTGAGACTTGAATCTCGCTCGAGCGGGACAGTGTTCTATCTCGCGGAATTTGTAGGAGCTAAAACTTCTTACTATCTTCCATGTTCTTCCTTCAATCTTCAATATGCAGCCTCATCACAGATCCACAAATCGGACATAAATCACTGTGATTAAGACTTTTATCATGAAGTAATTCATGAGCCTAGATGTCCCTGATGAGACACTTCCAACCAAAGAAGAGTACCCTTTGGGGTAGGGGCATTACCCATAATCATTTCCATTTGATGGACAAAATATTGTTAGTGCCATAGTCATATCCACTCTACCCTTGCGTTGTCAATTTTGTGTCTAGACCAAGACCTTGCCTTTGGTAGCCTCATCAATGAAAATCAAGTGAAGTCAGAAGATTAAGTCTTCAAAGGCCCTGGATCATCAAGTCAAATTTTCTATGACATGCCAATCTATTCAGTTAAATGGACCTAGGATTAACCAATTGATCAAGTCAGTTGTTCAGTTTCGGGCCTCACAGCTAACCGTAATAGGGGTAAGTCTAATCGTAAAGTCCCTACAAACTATCCACGGTTGCTTTTCCAAAACATTATTTTTCAATAGTTTTGAACTACGATCAACTCTCGATTAACCATAAGGTCACCGTAAGCTAACCGTAAAAGCTCTACAGCTACTTTTCCGAAATGATATTTTTCAGCACCATTGAACTATGGTTAGATCATATCTAAATGTAGAACATCTCATGGTTAACTATAACCTAGGTGTTGTATAAATTAGCCTTATTTGTCCGTTAGTCAAACTAAGGACTTCATAGTCACACCTAAGATCATTATAAGCTCCACCTAAGAGTGATTAGTGGAATCTCATCCTCTAGGGATTGGGTTAACTAAACCTAAACCTCCTTACTCACTTGGTTCAAGCACATCATTGGAACATCTTAACGCTAAGGAGATCACCAAGGAGTTAAACCATGGAGCTCAAGTTCAAGCTTGAAGACCGCATCAAGTTAGACTCATCTACTTAAAGGCAAAAGGTCTTTATTTTTGTTCTTTCATTTCAAAGACATTGTAAAGTGGATTGGACCTTCGTGATCAAACCACTATAAAAAATAGTTTGGTGGAGTAGACCTTAGTAATTGAACCACCGTATTAAAAAATCTATAGGTGTACAAGGTTGGCGGTGAGCCTTTTGAAAACCTCAAATAGTGAATACTGTAGACCAAGGGACAGTCTTAACAAGAGTGGATGTAGGTCTTATTGATTGAACCACTACACATATGCTGCATCCATCTCTCCTTCACTTATTTTTCTTTGGCATATATATATATATATGAGATTAGCAAGCTTAGATAACTTTGAATGCGTAGTAGCTTCTTGTGATTTGGATTGACTTATCTTTTTTGTTCAAGCACTCTATTGCTATACCACATTGTTTTATGCTTTTATTTGCACATTTGATCACTCTGTTATTATATCTTATTATTCAAATTGAGTGATCTTTGATTTATTGTGTACTAGAATCATTTGTTTAGTTAAAAATCTTAATTAGTCATGTTAACCCCCCCTCTAGGACTTCTACACTTTCAAATATTACTATCACTGTTATTTTTTCATAAAGCCTTATAAGCATATTTTATAGTTAGTGTATCATATTTGTTTAGTTCATGGCCAAACCCTAGATTCTTCTTTTCTTTGCAATGGAACATAAGTTTTCACTATATCTCCAACATTGGCCCTATTATTGAAAATGTTCCTCATGAGGAGTTCATTCTATCATCCTTCACTATTCAAAAGATCTTCGACAACTCAATTGGGACTAGAGACATTGGAAACATGTTTCCTTTAGCCTCCCTTACATGGGATCCAGTTACATTCTCACACCAAAATCTTTTTCCTCATTGCCAAGTATCCAACCTACATGATCATTAATAAAATCAGTTGCTTCTATAAATCCTTTTTAAAATCATGAATTGCCCCTTCTAGATCTTCCATCCCACAAGGGCTCATTTGGGCAATGCTTGGGTTTGAGGACTTTAGAACTAAGGAGACCTTAGTTGGTTAAGCATCGTCAACTCATCTTACCCAAAAAAGCTAAGTTGCTCTTTCCTAAACCTATATCCCCAAACCCCCTTCCTGAACAGATTTACAAATTTGACTTTATTTAGTTCTGTGGAGTTTCTTCTTCTTCTTTTTCTCATATTTTCCCCAAAAGTGTTTTCTAAACATTTTTCAATAGATCCAATAGTCTTGAAAGGCAGGATTGACATATTATAGGCCATAATTGCAAAGGCAACTTATTTGATAAGCGTACTTCTACCTACTTGAGATAGTAGGGGAATCTGCAAAGTCATGATTCTATATTTTACTTGAGAGACAAGTGATTGAAAAGTACTAGATTCTTTTTTGATGAAAAGAGGGTTATCCAAGTATCTTTCATCATCATGCATGAGGGGAACACAATAATTCTAGTGAGTTCTTTGTACCAAAGGCGACAAATGTCCTTACTAAAATAAGAAGCAGGTTTGTCGAAATTAATAAGTTGTCTCAACATAAAATAATAATCTTCTAGAATATCCCTAACAACTCAAACTTCATTAAAAATAGCCTTACAAAAAAGAAGACTATCATCGGCAAAAAATAAATGAGATATGAAAGGTACACCTCTCGCAATTTCAGCTCCATGGACTACACTATTTTATTTCACTTAAAGGAGCATGGGAAACAAGACTTTTGCTCCTAAGATGAAGAGGTATGGAGATAAAGGATCTCCTTGTCTAAGGCCTCTTTTAGGGTAAACGCACCTAGAAGGAGATCCATTTTAAGAAGAATGGAGATAGAAATTAAGGAGATGCACACAAGGATATATAATTTCAGTAAAACCACTACGAGAACCAAAAGCGTTCATGACCACTTTTAAATAATCTCACTCCATGCGATCATACGCCTTAGCCATATCTAATTTAAGACTCATATTTCTAGGTTTTTTTTTTCCTTCTTTTTTATATGAGTGAAACACATCATGGATGACAATGTAGTTTATCCACAATTAATATGCCTTTCACAAAGTCACTTTGAAAAGGGATAACTATTTTTCCCAAAATCTTCCTAAGTTTGTCAATTATGACCTTGTGATTATTTTATAAATAATATTGCAAAGGTTGATACGTCTAAAGTCATTCATATTTTGGGGATTACTTTTTTTTAGGGACACAGAAAATAAAGGTATATTAATTTTTCTAATACAAGATCTACTCCTAAAAATGTCTTGGACTAAAGCTATAATATCATAGCCAATAGAGTCCCACATGTGCTGGTAGAATTTTGCAAGATAGTCATTCAGACTGGGGGATTTGAGGGATCCTAATTGATACACTGCCTCTTTAATTTCTGTATCCTAAGGAGTCGCTATGAGAGACTCATTTTCTTCTATTAGGTCCTTGATAGCACTAATATCTCTCTTGCCACTAGAGTTTGTGGAGTCCAATCCCTTGTTTCAACGAAACAATATTTCCCTATTTCGGCCTATCCCCAAGTGACACCTTAAAAGCCTAAAAATCTCGTTGATTTCTTTATTGAAGTCACCCACAATCATCCAAGGGTCCGCGATAGCATCCTCAATTTTCTAACAATTTATCCCAAGACTTGGATTTCTCAGTCAGATTTGGGGGGACAATATTAAGAATAATCTCTATAGATTTTTCCTATTTTCTTCATTTTGACTTTCTCGTGATATTTACAATTTTGAAGAGATATTTAAAAAGGTCATGTTATTATCCGAAAACTCAAATATCACACAAATACACAATAGTTTCAAACATTTCCTATATTTGTTATGACCGGACATTATATAATTACTCAACTAGCGGTCAGTCGTCCAAATTAATTCAATGGGGGCTTGTTCAAATGTAGCAATCAAATGGTTGAGATTGTCAAATGGTGTGTGATCGATAGCAAAAGTTGGTGGGGCTCTCCACTGACCCCATTTATAAACAAGAGGACAAGTGGTTCCCATCAACTATTCCAAAACTAATACAGCAAATCCATCATCTTTCAAAAGAAAAACGTTAGAATATGTGATTAGGAGTAATTATCCCCTATAATTGAGAGTCAGTTAAGGATAGAATCAATATGAGTAATTATCTCCTTACATTAAGGAGATAATTCTGTAATTAGGATTATAGTGATGTAACAATAGAATATCCTATACCTTGTACCTTGTATATATATATATATATATCGGGTAAGAAATCAATAAAATCATCAGAAAATTATTCCAACTCTTTGTGATTTATCATGGTATCAGAGCTACCTCCATTTTCCCTCTATCTCTCCTAGGAATCGGAGGCTATTCTGGTTTTTTTTTTTTTTTTTTTTTTTTTTTTTTTTTTTTGTTTCTGATCACACTTCTCTACCCATATTTGTCCCTTCCTCATCATGACTACTCCTTCCAGTGATGATGGTAAAGCAAAGGCTATTTCCTTAGCTTTACCGACCCTACATATGCAAGAGGTTTCCTCCTTGCTTACACCAGAAAAACTTGATGGAACCAATTATGTTGAGTGGGCTTTGAATGCCCAAAATAAAATTCGGGGCAGGAAGCCTTGGGGATTTATTTCCGGTTCAAAGGCTGCACCCGAGGATACCACTTCAGATGAATATGAAGCATGGGAAGATGACAACTGCATGATCAAATCCTAGCTGCTTGATTCAATGAACAAAGAAATTAGATCCATATTTCTAAGACTATCAACAGCAAAGGAGATTTGGGACATGGCTAAGCAAACATACTCGGTTAGCCAGGATGCTTCTAAATCATACCGGTTATACTGTGAGGTAATCTATGTTCGTCAAAATGGAGGTTCTATTGTTTCTTATTGGGGACAACTACAAAAACTAAATGGCAGGAAATTGTTGCTATAGATGATTGTGCAATGAAGTGCAAAGCTGATATTGAGATATATACCACTAGAGTTAATTCTCAACGTGTTTATATTTTCTTGGCTGGGTTGGACTCACAATTGGATGGGGTTCGTGGATGTGTGCTTGCAACGGTACCGCTTCCAAATGCTCAAATTGCTTTTGCTATGGTTTGTGCTGAGGCAAACCGTCAGAATGCTATGATGGGTGGAACATCCACTGATGGCACCGCTATGGCTGCTCGAAGATCATCCACATGGCAAGATACTAAGAAAGGTATACGCAAATGTACTCACTGCAATGGTGATAACCATGTAGTTGACACCTGCTTCAAACTTCATGGATATCCTGATTGGCATCCCAAAGGAAAGAGGAATTCTTCATTACAGCCGACATCAGCTACGGGATTGGTTGCTCAAACTGGTATGACTAATACTGCTCTTAGTTCTTCTATTTGTACTAGCACTAGTGACTGGATAATTGACACAAGTGCTAATGATCATATGACTTGTGATTCGTCTAGATTTAGCCATTTATTCCCTCCACATTCCACAATAGCTATTACTAATGCCAATGGTGTGTCATCCTCTGTTACTGGGGTTGGTAATATTCCTCTGGGGTTGGTAATATTCCTTTATCTTCCTCTTTATCTCTCTCTAATGTGTTGTATGTTCCATCTCTCACATGTAATCTACTTTCCATTAGTCAGATAACCAAGGCACTCAATTGTGTTGCTCTCTTTTATCCTAATCACTGTATTTTTCAGAACATTCATACCAAGGAGAGGATTGGCAGTGGTAAGCAACGAAGAGGATTGTACTATCTAGACGGTGAAGAGTCGTCACAGGTTTATAGTGGTCTTGCACATGTTATGAGTGAGCATCAACGGGCAACAAATAAGGAGGAGATTTGGCTTTGGCATAAACGTCTCGGTCATCCATCATTTGGTTATCTTAAACAATTATTTCCATCTCTTTTTAATGATTGTAAACCTTCAGATTTAATTTGTGAGACGTGTGTTATGGCCAAAAGTCATCGTGCTGTATTTCCTTCATCTTCTAATAAAGTTACAACACCTTTTTCATTAATACATTCTAATGTATGGGGTCCGGCACCAGTTACTACACCTAATGGAATGAAATGGTTTGTTACTTTTGTGGACGATTGTACTCGAATAACCTGGGTATACTTGCTAAAACATAAGAGTGATGTTTGTTCGGTGTTTCGTATTTTTTATCATATGGTACTCACCCAATTTGGTAGCTCTCTCAAGATAGTTCGTTCGGATAATGGAGGCGAATACTTCAAGAGAGAGTTAACAGATTTTTTCCATGCAAAGGGTATCATTCATCAAACATCCTGCCCGGAGACTCCTCAACAAAATGGAGTCGCTGAGCGGAAAAATCGACAACTACTAGAGGTCACTCGTTCAATGTTTATTGGAGGTAATGTACCCACTTATTTATGGGGAGAGGCTCTCAGTTCCGCAGTTTATGTGATTAATCGTACACCGTCCAGAGTTCTTGCCTTTCAACAACCTCTTGATGTGCTTGCTAATCATTGCACACTTCCTTCAGTGGTTAAATTGATGCCTCATATCTTTGGGTGTGTAGTTTATGTACACCTGTCACCTCAACACAGGACCAAACTTGAACCAAGAGCTTTGAAATGTGTTTTTGTTGGTTATGGATCTACTCAAAAAGGATATAAATGTTACCATCCAGAGACCCGCAAGTTTTATACTTCCATGGATGTCATCTTTGATGAGTCCAAGCTCCATTGCTCTACCATTGGTTTCGAGTCTGCTGATGTTCCTGAGAATGTTCTTCAATCCACTAATAGTGACGATGCCTTGTGTTTTGATATAAATTCAGTGACTATATCCACTAGTGCTAATACAAGGGAATCATTAGAAGACAAAACTACTGTTGATAATCCTCAAATCTCTAGTGATCAATGTGAAAACTCTCCGCACCTTCCTGATAGTACTCTCTCTCCTCTTGCACTAGTCAGCTTCTCTCCAGAAACTCTACAGGTAATGCCCGATCATCCTCCTGAAATTAGTATACCGTCTACTCTTGTACTTCCACATAGATCTACCCGTGGGATCCCTCCTACCAAATATGAACCTGACCCAAAAGCAAGAGTGAGATATCCAATAAATAATCATGTCTCGTCTCACAAGTTATCTGACTCATATGCATCTTATGTCCATAATATATCCTCTGTCTCTATTCCTAGTACATTACAGGAAGCGTTGGCCGATTCTCGTTGGACTGCAACTATGGCAGAGGAAATGAAGGCACTAAAAAGAAATGCTACATGGGATCTTGTCACTCTTCCTTCTGGAAAAACAACCGTCGGATGTCGATGGGTCTTTGCTGTCAAACACAATGCAAATGGAACAATTGAAAGATACAAAGCGAGGCTTGTCGCTAAAGGGTACACACAATCTTATGGTGTTGACTACCAAGAAACTTTCGCTCTAGTTGCTAAACTCAACACTGTGAGAGTCCTTCTATCATTAGCAGCTAATAAAGATTGGCCTCTACTCCAATTTGATGTTAAAAATGCGTTCTTGCATGGAGACCTCAAAGAAGATGTATATATGGATCCACCTCCTAGAATCTCAGAATATAGAAATACCACTCGCGTTTGCAAACTCAAGAAGGCGTTGTATGGATTGAAGCAATCCCCCCGAGCTTGGTTTGGTAGATTTACTCAAGTCATGAGAAAGTTTGGCTACACTCAAAGTAACTCAGATCATACCTTGTTTATAAAGCATCGAAGGGGTAAGCTTACTGCCATTATTATATATGTTGATGATATGGTAGTAACCGGGGATGATGCTGAAGAGATTCAATGCTTACAACAACGTTTGGCATCTGAATTTGAAATGAAAAGGCTTGGAGACCTTAAATATTTTCTCAAAATTGAGGTAGCCCGATCCAAGCATGGTATATTTATGTCCCAACGAAAATATACTCTTGATTTATTGGCAGAAACAGGGATGCTGGGATGTAAGCCAATTGATACTCCCATGGAGCAAAATCATAAACTCTTTCTATGTTCAAATGCTAGTAGTACAAAGAAAGGGAGATATCAGAGACTTGTGGGGAAATTAATTTATTTATCACACACCAGGCCTGACATTACCTATGCTGTGAGTGTGGTAAGTCAGTTTATGCATGATCCACGTACACCTCACATGGATGCTGTAGAACGTATTTTGCTATGGTTTGTGGTAAGTCAGTTTACGCATGATCCACGTACACCTCACATGGATGCTATAGAACGTATTTTGCGATATTTAAAATCTTCCCCAGGCAAGGGACTACTATTCTCTAGACATGGACACTTAGATGTTGATGGGTATACTGATGCTGATTGGGCCAGTTCTGCTGATGACCGACGCTCTACATCCGGCTATTTCACCTATGTAGGCGGCAACCTTGTGACATGGAGAAGTAAGAAACAATCAGTGCTGTCAAGACCAAGCACTGAAGCTGAATATAGAGGTATGGCAGTTGGAGTATGTGAATTATTGTGGTTAAGGAACTGGTTGAATGATTTGCGATTCTCTCCAAGAAAAGCAAAGAATCTCTACTATGATAATACATCAGCTATAGAGATTGCTCATAATCCTGTTCAACATTATCGAACGAAACATGTGGAAGTTGATAGACATTACATCAAAGAGAAGCTTGAAGCCGGTATTATTCATTTTCCATTCGTCAAGTCAGAATTTCAACTTGCCGATGTTCTTACAAAGGCAGTATCAAATAAAGTGTTTACGGGTTCTCTTGACAAGCTGAACATGTGTGATATCCATGCACCACCTTGAGGGGGGATGTTAGAATATGTGATTAGGAGTAATTATCTCCTATAATTGAGAGTCAGTTAAGGATAGAATCAATATGAGTAATTATCTCCTTACATTAAGGAGATAATTCTGTAATTAGGATTATAGTGTGTAACAATAGAATATCCTATACCTTGTACCTTGTATATATATATCGGGTAAGAAATCAATATAATCATCAGAAAATTATTCCAACTCTTTGTGATTTATCACAAAATGTTCAACATCAGTGTCCCATCTTAAGTTAGTACCAAGCAGAAATTCGCTCCAATCTAATCAATGTCCACCATCAGATTTTTTTGAACTTAACTTGACGGTTCATTTGTTGTCTTAGAGAGCTATGGAACGTCCATTGGACTCCATATCTTCATCGATGGCTGGTACTCTCCATTTAAGGTGGGATTCAGAACAAACATTTTAGATTCCATACAAGTCCGCACAATATAGAATCGGGATCCTCTTAGGCTTTTGACCCACAGTGACTATGAGTGGACCAATCACGATCTACCATGTCACCGTTTGATGCCTGTCAGGAAAACTCTCTAGACGTCACAATATGCCTGTGGAGTGTGATTGATTGATAGAGAAAAAGTATAATCTCTGTTTCTTCCTCACACACGAGCGGTGGGGCCACTATCAAAAATAGAGGAGATACAAGGGTTTGGTCCTTCATACCTTCAAAATTAAGACTGTTTTAGGAGAGAGATGAATTCAAAATGAGCTGCCCAAGGATTTTACCTCTTTTAACCTGATAAAAGCCTACCATTTCTTCCCACAAAATCTTCTCATACGACCAAGCCTGCACCCATCCCTGCGCATGTTTACTCCAAGAATTTTATTACAAGCTAATAATATTACTATGATGTTTTATAAATAATTAATTTAACAGTGTGTATCACTCCGAAAAATTAGAATTCGGCTCCATGCCTATATAAAAGAAGGGAAATAATATATGCAAAATTAGGCTGATGTACATAAATCTTTCCCAAATTGAGACCTGATGCAGATACTTCAACCCTTATGTATGGGAGTCGGTGGTACCTCCATGGCATGTGTCTCTTGCTTTTGTTAAGTCTAAGGGAGGAGTTGGCTATACCTTACATATTTCATGTTGGAAGGTCTTTATGATAGCTACTACTCTTGTTTAGGTTGACCTAACTTTAAAAAAAAAAAAAATGGACATTTACAAAAAAAAAAAAAAAAAAAAATCCTCAAATACTTAGAATAGCCAAATTAGGCCTCAAAAAGGGCTTGCTATCACTCAAGGATTCTTTTATTTTGAGATCAGAGTCTCGCGGTGTAAAGAGAGCTTTAGATTCGTAGCGGAGTAAGATGTTGACCTCATTCGTAAAATAGTTAGATGCTGTCAGAAGATTCGGATGGAGTCTCACTTAGTAACTTGCTCGGATGCTGTATTAATAATGAGCGAGCTTGCTCATGAGTCTACAAATGAGCTACGATAGTCAATCTTCCAATCAGAATCGGAGAATAATTCTCAATTTGAACATGCCGTACCAATTCCATTTTTCTTGATCCAAAATGCCTGGCACCGACGACCTCATTCTCATTTCAGATTCAATCCCACTTTCAATCACCCTCTCCACTGTCACCTAAAACCCATATCTCCATCACATACCCTCACATCCATCATCATTTTCTTCCTCTTCTTTGTCACGTCCCCCCAAAATACAACCAAGGGATAACATGAAAAATAAGAATAAACAAACATTTTCCTGTGTTTAATGCAATACAAGCTCCCAAATATGGACCCACAAAATTTTGAACCATGGTGAGTCATAATAAATCATAAATAAAATCTTTCCGAAAGTGTTAAATCAATTGCTATCAATATCCGAAAACCAAACCAACACAGAACCATCTAAATGTTCAAGGTTCAAGTTTTTCTAAATAATTCTAAAATCAACTAAATAAAGTATATTATGAATTTAAATCAACTAAGTAGTCTAAGATGTCAATATCTCCTACGCAAACTCAGACAACTCCGTAGCCATCTCCAACACTCCACTCGAGCTCAACAACTGGCTCAAATGCTTAAAATGTTTGACCCTCCTCCGTCTCCTCGACAGGGTAGGGATCGGTACCTATGCACTAATAAACAAAGTAAACTACAAGTACTAAAGCATAATTCATAAATAAAATACAAAATCAATAAGAGTAATGACATGTAATGATCAAAAGAGAATAACTCTGTGACAATGACGAAAAGAGCGTATAACCTAAATACAATCTACACAATAGAGCAATACAATAATCACACAAAAGCAATGCCACTGTTTTAGGTGCTCAACCCTAACTAACTAATCAAGTCGGTGGTCATAAACCGATCGATAATCCGGAATACCGGTCAAACAATCAATTACGGATATAAGTGTCCGCACACATCGGTGATTAGTCATTCGATTACAACTGCAGTCGTTCAATTATGACCCAATCGATGTACATATATATACATATCATAGTTGAATAGACCTAGCGACCAACAATGCTCAAACAAAGAAACCTAAGTCAAAGTGAAAGGCTAGCTGCACAACAATCCATAATCGAATACCAACAAATCATTCAAATAAACCTCCACAATATCTTAATCAATCGCCAAGCCACATCATAGTCCATATCCAAAGAATATGGGGTCTGCAACTAACAACCAATATCAATCTCAATCATGTATGCAAACACAAAGGTCAAAGAATAACCACAAGTCAATCCTACGGTCAAACATACGGTCCCAAACCCAACACCACAAGAACCTCTAGTTAACAAAAGTCAACGCATCCCTTTACAATTTACAGTGCACAAACCCACTTAAGGGTTTTCCATTAGAGATAGGTTAAACCCTAATCCACTAGAATCCATTGAGAGTCATATAAGGAACTGAACACTATGTTGCTAAGATACTGCGTGCCCAAACGGTATTTGTATAGGTCCAATGGTCCAAACAATAGGGTCCAAAATATAAATTGATTTATCAAGACTAAGGGTATATTTCAAAATAATTAACAAAAGATAAAGGTTGTTCTTATTTTTCTTCATTTTGATTCTTATCTCATGGTGATTTTCTTGTGATCTTTGCAATTTTGAAGACATTTCATACATGTCGTGTTATTGTCCGAAGTTTCAAAACACGTCCTACATTTGTGATGACTGGACATTCTTAATCACTCAACTAGTGGTTTGTCGTCCAAGTTGAATGTCCGGGGGTTGGTTCAAATGTAGCAATTAGATGGTTGGGATTGTTGGATCGTGTGTGACCGATAGAGAAAAGTGGTGGGACTCACTATTGACCCTATTTATAACCAGAGTACCAGTGGTTGCCATCAACTATTCCAAAGGTAGCTTTGTAAATCCATCGGCATGGGCTCATGTTTAAAATGAAAATTGCTCAACATCAATGTTGCACCTTGTGTGATTTCTAAGCCAAGATTCACTCCAGTATGATTAAGGTCAACCATCAAATTTATTATATGGCACAGTCCAGTTATTGATTTGGATCATAGAACTGAAAACGTCCGTTGGACTTCGTAGATGGCCGGTACTCTCACATAGCAGTGGAGTGTGATTTATTGACAGAGGCAAAAGGGTAATCTCTGTTTGGCTCTCACAAAGCAGTGACAAATCCAAGATTATTTTTTGAGTGGGTAGACGATGTTGAATAAAAAAAGTCAAAATCAACACCAAGTACCATTTAACAACTTCAACTACCAATAATCTCTACTGATTGCATAGTTTAAAGATATAGTTTTCCTTCTCTTTTTTTTTTTTTTTTTTGGCAAATTAAGTATAAACAACTCACATTCTGCTGCTAACACTCAATTTCTACCAAAGCTTTTTAATTACAATAGCCAATTCCTCAAAAAATTAGTTTTAATTTAAATTAGACCGTAACAAAATAGAAGTATACTCTGTAAATGAGCATTACAAGAATGTTTGCATAAGTTGTCATTACTAAGACCTTGCCACAGTTAGTCATACATCCTCCTGGAGGTCTTAATCTGCTACAGTTTTGAGATATTCCAAGTGTAAGAACTCTATACATGCATATCTAAATTAGAACCCCTAACACCAAAATTAGAGATTGTAGACATGTCATCCATTAAAGATTGAACATACCCAATGCCGCCCAAGATGCAACATAATTCGACCGAGAGCAACAGCCCCCAAGTGATTATAACGTGGGTCTGCCCCTGCCTCGAATCTTCAAAATTAAGACTGATTTAGAAGAGAATTGATCTCATGATGAATTCAAAATGGAGCTACCAATAGCTTTTACCTCTTTTGACCTGTTAGGATCATACCATTTTTCCTTACAAAATCTTCTCATGTTACCAGCCACAACCCCTTCTTGTACTTGTTTACTCCGGGGATTTTATCACATATAAATTACATTATTACATATTTTAAGTATAATCAATTAAATATTGTATATCACTAATGAAATGAAATTTGGGTCCATGCCTATATATAAAGAGTAAAGAGGGATATAATATTTGTAAAGTTCAGATGATGTGCATAAGTTTTTTTTTACCCCAACTGTGGTTTGATCCAGATACTCGGACCATTGTAAACCGTACAATAATGCCTACTACCAGAACAAGCACAAGCTATATGCAAATAGTGAATTTAGAACTATAGTTTGACCTAATGATATTATTGCCACAAGGAAGGTGGTGGGATAAAAGACACGTATTGTAAAATATGAGTTTGATGAATTAACCATATTTTAAAAAAAAAAAACCCTCATTGGACGCTTCTAACCATTCAACAAATAAGGACCGCAACTTATTTACTTTTTCTTAACTTATTTATCACTTTTATTCCCCTTGATCTATATGGTCGATGAAATTTGATGAAACTAATATCTAAATAGAGAATTCAAAAAACTCTTTGTTTGTGGAGTACCAGAACCTTCATGGCATGTGTCTTATGCTTCCCTCAAGTGAGGGGAGAACCAAAGAGGTTGGCTAGACCTTTCGTCTTTCATTTTCAAAATAACAGTTCGTTTTTTTATAGCTACTGCTCTTTCTACTTTTAATTTTGGAAAAACTATTGGAAAAATCCCCATAGGATCCTATAGGACCGACGAGGACCCAATAGCATGTTGAAGGCGGTAGGGGTCTTCTGACCTTTTCTGTAGATTGGTCGATATCGACCATTCTGTAGTGTTCATTCCGGTCCCTTCTGCTTCTTTCTCCTTTCTCCTTCCCCGCACCCACTTGCGCTGCACTTTCTATCCCCGTACTGCGCCTGCACCACTGCACTGCACGCCTAACCATCTCTTTCATCCTTCTTCGTTTTCTTTTCTTTCCTTTCTTTATCCATTCTTTCCTTCTGCCTCTCCATCTTGTCTTCCTTCCTCCCTTCTCCCCCAGCACTCATGGATGCGCTGCCACTGCGCCTGCACCACTTTCACTCCACTGCTGTGATGGGTTGGTGAAGCCTGATTTAGACCTTATTTAATTACAGGGGTTTATCTGTAATGTGTCGGTTTAATCTGGACCATCTGTTATGAGGCCAGATCCGACGGTTGTGTTTGTCTAGAGGTTTAGGGTTTCATGTATTTATACTGGGTGGTGAGAGCATTGTTATTACGGTGAAATTGAGAGAGAACGAGAGAGACAGTGAGTGCTTGTACTCTTGTGGGAATCTCCAATAATAGTGAACGGCGTGAATCTCCCGTGGATGTAGGCAATCTTGCCCAACCACGTAAATCTGTGTCTCATGGATTGACTGTGTGATTGGATGATTGTTTCTCGTAGATCGTGTGTGTGTTCTTTCAATCCCTAACAACTGGTATCAGAGCCAAGGGTTTCACGCGCGATCAGGATCGAGATCGGAGAAGAGATCATCTTGATCTCTTGATTTGCAGCACAGTAATCACAAAAAAAAAAAAAAAGGTTCGGGCACGGTTGCAAATCGACGATCAAAGGCGATTTGAATCTCGGTGGGCCACTGTGCACGGAGGATCGTCCCAGAACGGTTTGGGTTGGAACTTGCAGAGGGTTTCACAGCCACAGTCGCTGCCGGAGAAGAAGGAAATCGCAGCCACAGCGCACTCGCCGGAACCGGAAGGGAGAGAATTGCCATCGCCGTCCCTTGTCGTCTCCACCGGAGAAGGAAAAGGAGAAGAAGGGTTCTGCCGCTGCCCGCCTTGTCGCGCAGTCATCGTCGGACGCTGCCGTCGCCGCTGTTCCGTCGCCGTGCCGTCGTCGCCACCTCGCAGTCCTGCTACCTGCCCGTCGTCGCCGCTGAAGAAGAAGAAAGCGACTGGGCTACAGCTCTGTTCTGAAACAGAGAAAGTGAGGAAGAAGACCCAGTTGGGCCCGGGTTGGTTCAGGTCAGGTCCGACCTGACCCACTCCAGAAGCCCAGCAGTTCTTGGGTCAGCGTCCAGGCCAGGTTCCAGTCCAGGTCAGGTCTGACCCGGCCTAGTCCGTGAAGGAGAAGCCCAGTAGTCAGCGGACGCTGACGTCATCCTGAAGCAGTACGGTCAACAATCCAGTTTGACCGGATTCAAGGGCCAGAATTGTTTCTTGATTTCTGAAGCCATCCGGACTCATAATTGCGCTCCGTTTTTTTTGTTGGATTCGTATCAACGAGATCTACAAGATAGATGGAACGGATTGACAGTTTGACCAGCAGAATTCATATCAAGTAGATAGAGCTTGATTTGAGTGGGAGCAATGACGGACGACATGAAGCTCACGATTGAGAAGTTTAATGGCACAAACTTCACGTACTGGAAGATGCAGATTGAAGATCTCCTCTACCAGAAGAATTTCTACCTACCGCTTGGGGGAAAAGCCAAGAAACCTACAACAATGTCAGATGCAGAATGGGAGGTACTCGACAGGAAAGCCTTAGGTACTGTTCGTCTCTCTCTATCAAAGTCTGTTACATTCAATATATCTAAGGAGAAAACCACTAAAGATGTTATGGATGCCCTATCTCGAATGTATGAAAAACCTTCCGCCTCAAATAAAGTTTTCTTGATGAGAAAGTTGTTTAACATGAAGATGGTTGAAGGTGGGGTTGTTGCTGAACACCTGAACGAGCTTAACACGGTCATGAGCTAGTTATCCTCTGTTAACGTACAATTCGAAGATGAAATTTGGGCTTTGTTGGTCTTGTCTTCTTTACCAGACAGCTGGAATGGTATGGTTACATCACTGAGTAATTCTTCAGGATCAACCAAACTGAAATTTGATGATGTTGTGAGTGCTATCCTCGATGAGGAAATTCGCAGGAAACCTTCAGGTGAATCATCAGGAAGTGTATTGAATGTGGGAAACAGAGGAAGGTCATCTGAGAGAGAGCAAAGTCATGGAAGATCAAAATCACGGAGTAAGTCAAGATCTTCAAAAGGCAAAATCGAGTGCTAGAATTTTGGCAAAAAGGGACATCTAAAAAAGGATTGCAAAGCTCCACCGAAGAAGAATAAGCAAAAGAACGGTAATAAGGATAACGAAGCTTCCGCAAATGTCGCAGGTGATGCTGTTCAAGATGCCTTAATTCTTGCTTTTGATTATAAGTCTGAATCTTGGGTTATAGATTCGGGTGGGTCCTTTCACGCCACTGCACATAAAGAATATCTCAAAAATTATGTACAAGGTGATTTTGGAAAAGTCTATCTTGGTGATGATGAACCTTATGACATAATTGGCAAGGGCGATGTTCAGATTAAATTGCCAAATGGCAGTATATGGCAATTGAATGATGTCAGGCATGTACCTAGCCTGAAGAGAAACCTCATATCAGTTGGTCAGCTTGCTAGCTCTGGTCACGTAACTGTTTTTGCAGATGATTTCTGAAAAGTTACAAAAGGGAGTATGGTTGTTGCTCGCGGTAAGAAAGAAGGAACTCTTTATTTGACTAACAGCTCTACAAGTTCCATTGCAGTTGCAGATAAAGGCATTGACTCAAACACACGGCACTATAGACTCGGACACATGAGTGAGAAAGGGATGAAGATTCTTCATTCTAAAGGTAAGCTAGAAGGACTCAAGTCCTTGGACTTAGAGTTCTGTGAAAACTGTGTTTTCGGAAAGCAGAAGAAAGTTACATTCTCTAAAGTAGGCAGGCCACCGAAGTCAGAAAGGTTGGAACTAGTACACACGGATGTGTGGGGACAAACTCAGGTACCTTCTCTTGGTGGATCTTCTTACTTTGTTACATTCATTGATGATGCTACCAGGAAATTATGGGTATATCCCATGAAACACAAGTCTGACGTGTTTGATGTTTTCAAAAAGTGGAAAGCTTTGGTTGAAAACGAAACAGGTTTGAAACTGAAATGCCTAAGGTCTGATAATGGGGGAGAGTACTGCAGCAAAGAACTTGAGGAGTATTGTGCAAAAAATGGCATTAAGCGAGAGAAGACCATTCCCAATACACCACAGCAAAATGGTGTGGCTGAGCGCATGAACAGGACAATTGTTGAGCGTGCCAGAAGTATGAGGTTACATGCTGGATTGCCCAAGCAGTTTTGGGCGGAAGCAGTGAATGTTGCTGCATACTTGATCAATCGAGGGCCTTCAGTACCTTTGGATGGTGGACTACCAGAGGAAGCTTGGACCGGAAAAGAGGTAAACCTTTCACACTTAAAAGTATTTGGTTGTATCTCTTATGTTCATGTTGATGCTGAAAAAAGAGACAAACTAGATTCTAAATCTAGGAAATGCACTTTCATTGGATATGGTTCTGATGAGTTCGGTTACCGCTTCTGGGATGAAGAAAATAAAAAAATCATTAGAAGCAGAAATGTTATATTCAATGAGAAAGTGATGCACAAAAACAAGGACAAGGTGCATGAGGACAGCAATGAATATTTAGAACTGGATGACACTTCTGAAAATGATGTACCTGAAGTACATGGAAATGAAAACCCGCAGGTGGACCCTCAAACACCTGCCCCAGTAAGAAGGTCATCTAGGACTCCTAAGCCTACACAGCGCTATTCACCTTCTTTGTTTTACTTGTTGTTAACTGATGGTGGTGAGCCAGAATGTTATGAAGAAGCATTGCAGGTTGAAACTCGGGCAAGGTGGGAACAAGCCATGGAAGATGAGATGAAATCTTTATCATCAAATCAGACATGGGACTTAGTTCAGTTGCCTAAGGGAAAGAAAGCTTTGCACAACAAGTGGGTGTACAAATTGAAGGAAGAACATAACGGTAGCAAGCGATACAAAGCCAGATTAGTTGCAAAAGGCTTCCAGCAGAAGGCAGGTATTGATTACTCTGAGTTATTTTCTCCTATGGTTAAATTGAACACAATCAGAAGTGTGTTGAGCATTGTGGCGGTAGAAAATTTACACCTTGAGCAATTAGATGTGAAAACTGCGTTTCTCCATGGTGACTTGGAAGAAGACATCTATATGCATCAGCCACAGGGATATGCTATGCCAGGAAAGGAGGAAATGGTGTGTAAGCTCAAAAAGAGTTTATACGGTTTGAAGCAAGCCCCAAGACAATGGTATATTAAATTTGACAGTTTTATTTACAACACAGGTTACAAACGATGTCATGCAGACCATTGTTGTTATTTCAAAAGTTTTTATGACTGTTACATTATTCTACTCTTGTACGTAGATGATATGCTCGTTGCAGGTTCAAATATGCATGCGATAAATAATTTGAAGAAACAGTTGTCACAGGAATTTGAAATGAAGGATTTGGGTGCTGCAAATCAGATTCTTGGTATGAGAATTAGTAGAGACATGAAAAATCGCACATTGAAGTTGTCTCAGGCAGAATATGTTGAAAAGGTTCTAAACAAGTTCAACATGCATGGTGCTAAGCCAGTTAGCACTCCGCTAGCCAGCCACTTCAAACTCTCAAAAGAGTTGTCTCCTAAAACAGAACAGGAGAAGGAGAACATGTCCAAGGTCCCATATGCTTCAGCTGTTGGTAGCTTGATGTATGCTATGGTTTGCACCAGACCAGACATTGCTCATGCAGTAGGAGTTGTAAGCAGATTTATGAGTAATCCGGGAAAAATGCATTGGGAAGCAGTTAAGTGGATTCTCAGATATCTGAGAGGCACCACAAAGGCAGCATTGCATTTTGGAGGATCAGAGATTAAATTGCAGGCTATGTTGATTCGGACTTAGCAGGAGATCTTGATAGAAGCAGAAGCACTACATGATATGTCTTCACATTGGGTAGTGCAGCAGTCAGTTGGAAATCTCAATTACAGGATGTCGTTGCACTTTCAACCATAGAAGCAGAGTATGTTGCCGCTACAGAAGCTAGTAAGGAAATGATTTGGTTACAGGAGTTAATGGAAGAGTTGGGTAAAAAGCAAGAGTCTAGCAGACTTTACAGTGACAGTAAGAGTGCCATCCATCTTGCAAAGAATTCAGCCTTTCATCCAAAAACCAAACACATTCGGATCAGATATCACTTCATACGATGGCTTCTGGAAGAAAAAGTGTTGAAACTGGAGAAGATTTTATCAAGTGAGAATCCTGCAGATATGTTCACTAAGGTAGTAACTACAGAGAAACTAAAGCTGTGCTCAACTTCAGTTGGTCTTCAAGCATGAAGATGAGGTATCAAGATTCTTAGCCGTGTTCTGTTATTGTCAAAGCCATTCAGTATGATCAGTCTTCAAGCGGGAGATTGATGGGTTGGTGAAGCCTGATTTAGACCTTATTTAATTACAGGGGTTTATCTGTAATGTGTCGGTTTAATCTGGACCATCTGTTATGAGGCCAGATCCGACGGTTGTGTTTGTCTAGAGGTTTAGGGTTTCATGTATTTATACTGGGTGGTGAGAGCATTGTTATTACGGTGAAATTGAGAGAGAACGAGAGAGACAGTGAGTGCTTGTACTCTTGTGGGAATCTCCAATAATAGTGAACGGCGTGAATCTCCCGTGGATGTAGGCAATCTTGCCTAACCACGTAAATCTGTGTCTCATGGATTGACTGTGTGATTGGATGATTGTTTCTCGTAGATCGTGCGTGTGTTCTTTCAATCCCTAACATGCTGCACCTATTTTCATTTCCTCCATTCTCCTTCATAACACTAGCACTACCACCTTCACTGCATTGCCCACCACTGCACGACCACACCTACAGTAGCACCATGCTTGTAACCCCACGACGCCCACCTGCATTCACAGCCCACTCGAATTGTCTCCCTGCACTCGCACCCCACTTGCGCATACTACACAGCCCCATACACTCACTGTCCCCACCCGATGACACTTAGACACCCATCTTCTTACTCGAGTCCAAACCTACTCAAGGCTGACCCCATTTCCATACAAATCCTTGCATAAACACATAAATGTATTTCAGGAGACAGTTCCCTTTGCTCCCCATCATCTCTCTCTCTCTCTCTCTCTCTCTCTCTCTCTCTCTCTCTCATCTCTCGCTCTTAGTGTTCTTTCAGTCATTTTATCGAACATCTGATCTGCGTTCTTCCCTCTCACCTGCAGAAGAGAGAAGAGGCTTTTTATTCTTCTTAGCTCTAATGTTAGATATCGTCCATCACTATTTAGCTCTAATGGTTGATATCGACCAATCTGTCAATCAGATTTTTTCCAACAAGTAACTATCTTATTTGTTGAACACTACAAAATGGTCGATATCAACTATATCGTAAAATGATTATAAAAAAAAAAAAAAGACTAAAAAGGAACTTGAGGACCCCTCCCGTCTTCAACATGCTACTGGGTCCTCGTCTGTCCTATGGGGTCCTATGGGGATTTTTCTTATAGTTTTCCTTTCAATGTTTGAAAAGCACATTTACCCTACTTTCTTCACTTGCTAATAATGTCCCTGGGCAAAACTTTACAAGAAGTGGATTATATGAACCTGTGTTACTTCCATCCATGAAATGTGTTATTCATCCTCTCGGTCACGACAAATCATAGTTGTTAATTTTGTTCTAATTTCTATTCATTTTATCCTTAAAATGGAACACTTTAGCTCTAATAGTTGATATCGACCAATCTGTTAGTCAGATTTTTTCCAATAAGTAACTGTCTGATTTGCTGAACACTACAAAATGGTCGATATCAACTATATCGCAAAATGATTAAAAAGAAAAGACTGAAAAGGAACTTGAGGACCCCTCCCATCTTCAACATGCTACTGGGTCCTCGTCGGTCCTATATGGGGATTTTTCTGGTAGTTGTCCCTTTAATGTTTGAAAAGCACATTTACCCTACTTTCTTCACTTGTTAATAATGTCCCTGGGCAAAACTTTACAAGAAGTGGATTGTGTGAACCTGTGTTACTTCCGTCCATGAAATGTGTTATTCATCCTCTCGGTCACGACAAATCATAGTTGTTAATTTTTTTCTAATTTCTATTCATTTTATCCTTGAAATGGAACACTTTTGCTCGTATTTCATTTTGAGAAATATGCAATCTAAATATGTGTTGTCAGACATCTTTGTTTTGAAAAGAAGAAAAGAAAACGGCCTTATTGTTTGGGCAAGTAGGGCTTCCATGATTTTTAGAGAAAATATGATTTTAAGGTGGTCCAAATTATCTAGGGGTTTTGACGTATTATCCTCCTTGATCCGGTTCGCCAATTTCATGACAGAAATTCAAATAATGTCACCAGAGTCACCATGAGAACTGCTTTCACGAAGTCACCATGAGAACTTTGTGTGGGCCCAAGTGTGGGTCCTATTTTGGGGATGGGACTAGGGGGGAAAGATATATGTGGGACCACCCCAAGTATCAACTTTGACTCCAATCCGATGCCCCTTCATCCATGACCCACAAGTTTAACGGCTTCATATTTAAAAAAAAAGTTCAATCCTCCATTATGAGGTCTAATCCATTCGAATGGGTGCCAAACCTCCGGATTAGTGACTATCAAGAGGGTCAGTGTTTGTGCACGATTTGGATAAGTTACTAGATAGGCCCCACCAATAGTTCTCACAAAAGCAAGTTCTCACTTGAATATTTTCGATATATGTGCCCACTCTTTTGCCCTATATCCCATGATATCATGGGATACCAATGTAAAAGTAAGAATCCATACCTGGTTTTTTTATTCAATCTCCATTTTTACCTTTTTCCCTTTTCTCCATGCCGAACCTCTCTCTATACCGAACCAAGACACAGACGATTTGAAACTTTTCACTCCCTTGCATTAAGACATCTTCTCTCCCCCACCTTCTCCCACTCTTGCCATATTCCCCACGTTGCCGTGTTTATTTTCCCCTTTTTTATCCTTCTCTTGTTGCGTCCTTTTAACACTCAGCAAATAAATGTGTAAATGGTGGTCAAACATGTATTTACTTTTCACAAAATGTCATTTCTCTTGTTTTTTAGAAAACGAATTTTCTTGCATGATGTAGAAAGTGGATGTCACAAAAACTAATAAATCTCATGACACCAATGGGACAATAGATGTCACAGAAACTAATAAATCCCACGATGCCATGGGAACAATGGATGTCACAAGAACTGATAAATCCCATGTTGTCATGGAATTTATGCTGGTAATCTTAGGGTAAAACTTTCTCAAATGATAGAACCTGAGAAATGGTAGTCAGCTGTGTATTTACTTTGTATAAAATATCATTTCTTGTATTTTATAAAAAAAAAATAAATAGATTTGCTTGTTGGTTGAAAAGAGTGGATTTTACAAAAACTCATAAATCACATGATATCATGGGAACAGTGTGTATCACAAAAATTGATAATGCCGTGATATCATGGTTTTTATGCAGCATCTTAGGGTGGGTTTATGACAAAAGCTAAGAAATGGTAGTTAGATGTGAATTTACTTTTCACAAAATGTCATTTTTCTTATTTTGTAAAAGAAACAAATTTGCCGCTGGTTGTAGAAAGTGTATATTACAGTAAGTCAATAACTGATAAATCCCATGATGTCATTGCTTTTATGCAACACTTTAGGGTGAAAATCTCCAAAATGATATAACTTGAGAGGTTAGATGTGAAAAGTAAATGCACATCAAACCAAATATACAAGCTACCAGCGAAGTGGATTGCACTCAAGAGAGAATGGAACATAAGGGGAAGCAAAGAAGAATAAAAAGGAAAAAGGGGATACAACATTGCGGGGAATGTGACAAGACGGGGAGAAGGTGGGGAAGAGAAGATGCCTTAATGCCAGTGAGAGAGAACTTTCAGATTATCTATCTCTTGGTTCTGCAGAGAGAAAAGGGAAAGAGCTAAAAAGGAAAAGTGAATGAAAATAACCGTATAGGGGTTCTACTTTTTACATTGGCATCCCATGATATCATGATATTTGGGGCAAAAAAGTAAATAATGTGACTCTGGTGACATTATTTGAGTTTCTGTCGTAAAATTGAGGAAACCAGATTTAAGGAGGATTAATATGTCAAAACCCCAATTATCTATGGGACTATGGAGGTGGAAATACCCGGATGGCCTTAATTTTAACGTTTTGAAAATGAGTCATGGAAATGAAGTTACTATGAAGAAATCTTAGGAGTTACGAAGGGAACTTCAAACTCATATTGTTCATGGATTGAGAACTGGATTTTTTAAAGAGAACTGGAGTTAAACATTATGAGATTGAATCTCTTGTTTTTCCTTGGTAGCTTATTGGTCAGACAATTGATTGGTTATACCTTCAAATCCTATTTGGGGTGATTTGATGAACTCTTAAAACAAAGAATTTCTTAGAATTAAAGAAATCTCACTTTGACTGACAGTTAGGAGTAGATGACCTGCTATGTATATTTGTTTCTATTGCCTTCTCTCATTGCATCACACTCTATATTCTATATATTCTACATGTGAGAATCATTGTCAATACCTCATTGTAGATCAGAGATAGTCCTTTCTTTCATAGCCCTCGGCCTATTTACAACTAGTCAATTAGTAATTCCGGATTATACCGGGAGCCAGAATAGGCTATTCACGAATCACAACATTTCAGCAAACTTTGACCAGACTTCTAAGTGAAGTATTTGAGACAAGGGAATGTGGTTTCAACAGTAGCAGAATAAAATTACAGGAATTAGAGAAATAATTTTTTCCATGCCCCTAAGACCTTAGTACTATCCAAAATATAAATTCGGGGCCCACTTATAAAGTTTCTCCTTACAGATTCGCTCGGGCCAATGTAGTATTTGGGTCCATCATTAGATTCATTAATGTAAAACGTTAGCAAAGGAATGAAAATCACATGTTTTCAACATTATCAATAAGATGAGATCGAGAGATGGAGAGATCGCTCGGTTGGGAACCTACCTTTTATCCGGATGACTAGGGATTGATCCCTAGGTCTCTTCAAGCATTTGTCGGTGCCCTCTCTCCACGTGTATGGGCTATCTCTCCATGTATGTGCAACTGCTCCCATGGGTCAAATGCCTTTGGCCGGGGTATCAAAATATATATATATATATATATATCAATTTGATGGTGTAGCCCTCTTGTTTTGAGAAAATTTTTAGTCGATATGCAGGAAAAGTAAGAGGAGGGATGGTCTTTGAGCGAACTAGGTTTTAGAGTATATGGTCTTATTGATGGAATTATTGGCCAAGCCATGAGATTTCTCTGATTGACGGCATCAGAGGATCCACAATTGCCACAAACAAGGACTTTCTTCTCATCTCTTTCCTACTAAATTTCGATTTAGTATAACAAGTAAAGTTTCTCCTCTTTTCTCCCTCCTGTGCAATCTTAAAAAGGAAGGAATTTATATATTTACATTATCTAAAGAAGAAAAACGAAGGTGAACCCAAGTTGACAAATACAGATAAATTCACATATTTGAAAATTGGACTTGGGATCAAATCATTGAAGGTTAATGTTAGGTGCAAACAAAGTTTAATCAGTTGGTTCATTCTCATTGAAAGGTTTTATCTGATGTGATTCAAGAGAGGCAAACTGGCCAATCGTCCATTTTTTTTTTTCTTTAACATCGCTCTTCAGATTAGGTATTTCATGTAAAACTTAACATTGAGCGAAAGATTTAAAAAAAAAAAAAAAAAAAAAAAAAAAAGAAGTGAAGTAGTAGTACATCAGAAATGCAGCTCATACACTTGGACATGAGCTTCCAAATAATAAGGCCAGCGAAAATTTAATCAGAACCATTGAAGAAATTGAATAAAATTTTATCAAAACACAAACTATTATAACCGAGGGAATGAGACCTTGGGTAAGGTAGGGGAATGTTTGGTTAGAAGATTGTGAGAATTCTTGTCTGGGGATTTCTAGAATTTCAAATGCTCAACCTTCCTCTAGCATTTGAAATTCTGGAAATCCCTAAGGCTAGTGGTTTAAAATTCTGAATTCTTGCATCAAACAGAGCATTTGAAATGCCTAGGGGACAAGAAGTTGCATCATGTCATAAATCACCAACAAACTCAATTCTTTGTCAGAAATGCCTCTAACCAATCAGGTCCTAAGTTTTGTGTGCGTGTGTGCGAAAGAGTGAAATAGCTACACAAAGTAAAGACAATCGAACCCTCGGGTGAGGAAAGATGGCTTGCCCGGGACCAATTTATGTTATCAGATTTGGACCTGAATGGCACAAAACAAGAATAACAAGAAACAAAAAGATTAACAAATGGGCTTATGCTCATCAACATTCAAATAATCAGTTTATATTATATAGATTTTGGTAAAACTGACTTTTATTTCATTTTGATCATTATCGATTTAGTTTTAGATCTAAGAAGAAGAAATAGAATGATAAAAATGAGACTCCCTGTGGGTGGATCATCATTCGCGAGGAACTCTTACTAAAAAAAATGAGAACCCTTGAAACTACAAGAGTTTGGATAGAGAGGCGATTGGAAGGTGACACTGACATCACAAATGTAAGAGGGATCCAATCATTGCTTTGATGCATTCTATATTAATTGATTTGTTATAATGCTTGTCTCCTTGAATTAATGTTCTAAAAAAACTAAATGTGTTGACAACCATACATAAATGATTCACATGCTAAAATGGTATATATTCATTGCATATGCAACTGCTACACATGTGAAATACATTTTAATGTTTGTCAAATTCACAGTTTTCACATGAGTAAATTGGTATATCCAGCAGTTTTAAATTTTTAGATTTTATAGATGCTTTAACCATGATGTGAAACAGTTTTATGGGGAGAAGGTGAGAAAGTAGCAATGTAAACGGGTTTATGTACGCAATTTTCACACATGATTCACGCATGGAAATCATTTATGTACGTAAATAAACATGTTGATACGTAAACATTACGTATGTGAGCCATTTACGTATACAAACATAGAACCCCTAGGGCTGAGCTTGAATTAATTTAGGACCAGATGATGGGGCTTGGGCGGCCTGTTAAAACTGACACTTCTCCAAATAAGCCCAAGTACAGCCCAATGACAACACTCATACCAAGCGGATGAACTTTCAACTCATTTATCTTTAGCTTTACTCGACCCCCAATCTTCTGATATTTCCCTAGGAAAGACCATCTCTGTCTATTGTCACAAATATCGCTGTGGAAACTGTCAGGTATATGTTGTTGAAATATGGTGAAATTACAAGGGAGGTACAGTTTTACGTATACATTATGACACTTTCAAAGATAAATATATTACTGGAAAATTTTCATAGTAATATTTCAAGTACACTAGGGATATGAAAATCTATGGTCCCAGATGATAATTTGCCACAATGCTTCTAAAAAAGGTTCAGACTCCAAGGAATCCGGATCATATGAGGATTTCACCCATGGTGATCGTGAGTAGACCAATCAAAGTCCGCCATGTCACCGTGGGTAGCCTGCTATGCACATGGGGCAGCTTGCCATACATCCAGGCAGGGGTTGTCCACGGTGAAGTGGCAGACCGTGATTAGTACACTCACGGTTACCGTGAGGAGATTCCTCAGAGAATCGGGACTCAACTCCAAGTTCAGCCTAAGCTAACGCAATCACCCAGGCATTTTAAGCCCTTGGGTTGGTCCACTCTGCCTCAGATATTAGGGCCCTATAGTTCACTAGCAAGGCCTGTGCCTGTCTAATCAAATAGTTGACTAAACCCTACTCGGCAAATTAAGACACAAATGTGAGGTAAGTGGTGGCAGTTCTCACCTAGCTGCCTAGGGTTTTAACATTTGATACACCACCACCTCTTTCCACTTGTGTGGGCTTTCTTTCCACTTGTGCAGGCTCCTTTCCCACTTGTGTAGGCCTTCTTCCCCATGTGTGTGTGTGTCGGCTCCCTCTTGGGTCCCGGCCCCCTTGACTGAGTTACCAAAAATAAAAATACACAAATGAGCCTCATGTTTTGCTAATAGGCACAAATGAGGCTCATGTTTTACTAATAGGCTGGCCTCAGGATACTCCAAGTTAGGTCCATGGCATGGATTTGGGTCAAAATATTTTGCATCATAAATAACTAGCAACAACGCCCCATGCTTAGCCGGGGCAAAAAGTAAGATCTTACCTTTTGAATTTATGAGATATCAAAATTAATTATAAATATATAAGAATATATTCATGCATATTTATATAAAAACAGTCAACACATCTTCAATTACAAAAACAAGTGATCAACATCAACAATAAACTATTGCAATGATAAAGATGAAAAATCCATTCAATAACAACATAAAAATAATAATAACAGCAATAATTACTAAAGAAGATATAGAAAAGAGAATTTTGTTAATATATATAATACTGGTAATAAGAACTGCATTCAAGTTTTTGTTACCCATTAATAATTTCAAAACCCAATAAAACAAAGCCACCCCATTTGAACTTGTTTGTGCAATAAGAGGATTCTAGTTTATGCAGATTTTTATTTCCTCATGAGAATGGAATATTGTATTTTCGTAGAAAATCAAAGTCTTCTCTTTTAAGGAAAAATTATTCATTTTTTTCTTCCATACAAAAAAAATACATCACACCAAACAACATAATACTGTTAACAAAGAAAATAATAAAAACGTGCAATCCTCTCGTTGCACAAATGCTCCATTTTTTTATTTTCACATAAGTCAATGGTCATTTCAATCCCTCCACACAAATTTCTTCTCTACCCCTTTAAAGTAGCATCATTTTATAATTAATCAAACTGTTTTTTAGCTATAGATTTTTTTTTTAAATGTATAAACATCTTAACTTTACAGGCCATAAATTATAAGAACAGGCTAGTGTTATTTGATCTCAGTAATAATTGGCCCACCTTAGATCAATATATATATCTCTTAATTATGAGTCCATATGGGCCCACAGAAGTGTAATTTATGGTGGGCCAAACCTAAGGTTATATTTCTATATAATAAGATTCAACAAAAAAATCTTCAACCTCAAAACATTTTTATCACAAGCCCATCCATGAGATGGTCTAGTAGAAGGTCAAGTCTGATTTTCGTTCACATGTGACGATTTTTGAATAGAGTAGAGCTCTATTTGAAAACTAAAAGAAAATTATATTTCTAATGAAAAATTTATAAGTGCGAATTGTTGAAAGGTGGATCATAAATACTAAAATAAAAGGATAACAATCTTGAAAAGATGGCAGATAGATGGTGTTGAGAAAGAATAATTATAGCAAAATAAAGAGATTTTAGGGGATATTGATTAAAAGACTTTAGGAGATATAGGATATGGATAAAGAGATTTTTTTGGAAAAATAATTATAGCATGTGATAACATGGCACCTTAAAGCACTCTATATTTTTTCTCCGTATTTATTTGAAAGGAGAATTATTGAGTTGTTGAAATAACGCCCTCCACAGCCCTCTTCCCTCATTACTTTAATATAGATAATATAGTTGCAATTTCAAACTGACTCAACAGTATTCAAAGTTGTAGCTAGAGTTTTTCCGTGAGTCCGGATCTGGTGAGGTAAATTCCCAAGGTGACCATGAGTATACCACTCAAGGTCCGCCATGTCACCGCATGCATGCAGACAAGGGCTGCCTGTGGTGACACGGCGGATTATGAGCAGTCCATTCACGGTCACCGTGTATAGACCCACACAGAGAATCCCGATTCGTATTTCCTAGGCTCAGTCTTCCTAGGCGCGGTCAAGGAATCTTCTCCCTGTTTGGCGGAATCAGGGGTAGAGCCGGAGGGGTCTCCCCTGATTCCATGCTTGGACGAAACAGGAGATCCGTTTCGTTTCGGGGCTTACTCGCATAAACCAGCGCCAGGAAAACAAGACATCTGACCGACTGACGCCAATGACAGCCAGTCCTCTTCCCACAAAAGATCCTTTTCCTTGAATCCGTGGATGATGTGATTGGCCAAGTTCCCATCCTTCCCTCATTATTCATACAATGACCCACCTAATTATGATTTGGGTCGGAAAACAGTGACTTCTCTTTATGCTTGGCCTGCCAGTGCCACTTGCCACACATTGCAAACCTCTCTTCCCCTGCCTTTTCTTCCATTGCAGAGGATTCAACCTTCAGAACTATCCTGTGACTACTGCAGTTGGGCACTTTCAAAGATTTGACAAAAAACAAAAACAAAAAAATGCCAGCCGAAATCCAAGGAATTTTGATGTCTAAACAGTATAGGTGAAACTACTAGCAATGAGAAAAAAGGGCAGGACCGGTATTGTTTCCTATGGATTTGTGCCCTCTTCTCTTCCACAGCCACTGCATCAAATAGAAATTGCAAATTCCACAACAGTTGACAACTAAAATGACAAAAACTCTCCTCTTCCACAGCCACTGCATCAAATAGAAATTGCAAATTCCACAACAGTTTGACAACTAGAATGACAAAAACAACGTATATTGCAGATGCCACAATCCACAAAATCTATGATTATTTCAAATGCAGGTATTGGGTTTCTTAATGGGTCATTCCCCATAAATTTGTGTTCATCACTAAATAATCTTATATCTTGATTTCTTAGCATTTCAATTCCCCATAACATAGCAAACAAATGAAAATCCATTAAAAGAAACCAAAAAGACCTTTTTTCAATAGAATCCCACAACACCCTTTCCAGCAAACTTACCAAGCCATCACCTCAGCACAACCAGCAGAAGGATCTGGACAAACAAGTATGATAAATAATTTCAATAGTCATCTTCAACACAGTTTCCCCCTGTTTTTCTTGATCCAGCTATATAGCATGAGAAAACTAGTAAAAACCATCTTAAATCACAGGATAGCAGGCTAGTAGCAGATGGAGCACAGGAAGAAAGCACATTGATAAGACAAATTTTCAGTTTAACAAACGAAATTGGATGGTTCCAGTTATAATACTTAAAAAGCCTTTAAATGTAGGGCAGACAACAGTAGTTTGTATCCATGAAAATTGTTTCTGCAACATAAAGAGGGGAAAAAGAAAGGCCACAAGTTCTCTACATTGAGACTTTGGCTTTGTACAGGGAAATCAACTACCTTGGTTCTTCAGAAAGAGATTTAAGCAAAAATGAGGGCTCGTCCATTTGGATAACCAGAGTTACAGGTAAATTGCAACTATTTCGTTCTTTGCCGTAACCAAATAACAGATAATCAGACCTGCAGGAAAACTGAGCGCAGGACAACTGAGTTCCAAGATCCAAGCACACTAGGCCTTACTAGCAAATGCATTCAATCCTTTGTGCATTCACATTCAGGGTGACGACAGCAATCATTCTGTTGGGGAAAAGGGAAAAAAAAGTATACTAGCTTATTACTCTAGGCCTGTTCTCAAATAATTTTTTATTCAATCAGTTCACAATATTTGGATAGGTGGCAGGTGCAACTGAGTTTTATGTTCAGTCAGTTCAGAACATACACAAACAGGCTTTATGCATCGGTGTTAAAATCTGAGGCTAAGTTTAGAGATGTTTATAGAGAAAGCTATGAAACATCGCATATTGGGGAGGACTGAAGCCCCAGGCTTCAGCAACTATGTTTATAGATGTTTATAGAGAAAGGTATGAAACATTGCATACTGGGGAGGATTGAAGCCCAAGGCTTCAGCAACATGGCCAACAACCCACCATCATTACCAGCCATCCCACTAGTGCACACCAACCCTCCAACAATTCAAATTTCAAATGAATCAAGCAAGTCACACACTAAATCAGCAGTGGATATACTTCAATAACAAATAAAACAAAGAATCACTAGAAGTCTTTAACACAAATAGAATAAGAGAGAAACATAAGCCGCTCATCAATATAATATGTAGCCCATACTGATCCAAGTAACTTACAGTGCATGGACAATCAAAAGAACAAAAGCACAACCACCTGAACTCTCTGTCTCTCTCCCCACAACTCGAACACAAACATATGGCAGGCTTGGAATGACAAGCAAAATTAAACAGATACCACATGAAAAACAGCAGCTGAGTGCATTTTTTCTACACTGGAGAATTAATATGGAGTATAGTAGTACCCACCTCCATTGACAGGCGGCATTGGCATCCCATAAGGCATGGGAGGAGGCACCGCTGTGGTGTAGAATCCATTGCCGCTGATCTTTGCCAAACCAACCTGCCCCTGCATACCGTCTCTGGAATACTGCTGCCACAACTGCTGTTCCTGGACGAGCAGGTGTTGCTTCTTCTCCATGTCTGACATCTGCACATACGACGGTGGGGGAAAAGATGCAGACGCTGCGAATGGATCCTGTCCAACCGTATGCACACTGCCATCAGGGGCAGGCAATGCCAGCACTGGTGTCTTGTTCTGCTGAGGCAAGGCAACACTGCTTGAACTTCCTCCTGTGTTCACCTGTACACTCATGTGCTGCCTGACAACGCCCTGATCATACATTCCGTTTAACAGCAAGGGATCGAACCCACCTGGCAATGCCGCCTTCTGCTTAGAGAGATTGCTTGCTGTCTCCACCAGAGCAAGCTCCCAATCTGCCTTCCCAGCCTCTGCCGCCGGAGTCTGCCATGCTGAAGTCACTTCAGACTCTGAATTGGAAGGGAATGCTTCCCATGACCCATTCGCCGCATTCGTGCCCGGTCCAGCAAAGAGGGCCAGGGCAAGGCGGTTGCCCTGATCGTCAGCAGACACTGCATCCTCCCTCAAATTCAACAGGTCAGGTTCGGGTTCCTTCTGCGGCTTGGCTGGCTCTGGTGGTTTCTCCACCACCTTGGGTGGCTCCTCATAATCAGATGGAGCCGGAAGAGCCTTGATGCTGTTCATATCTGGCACCGGTTCTGGCTCTGGCCCCTGCTGAACTGGGGTGGGCTCTTTCTCTGGACTCTTTGGCCTCCTCGCCCTGTCCCTCATGAACTCCTCCAGTGTTTCCAGCAACTTATCAGTAATCTTTTGAACCTCTGGGTACTCAGATGACCTCGCAACCCCTGTATCCTTGCACCAAGCATAGAATGCTGCAAGCTCATCGATCTGCTTAGCCGCACTTGCATATGCCTCAAAAGCCTTCACACAATGTACATATTCCATATCAAAGAATCGATCAAGCAGAACCGCCAACACCTCACAGACATCAGAATAGATCTGGAAGCTCTCCTTCACAACAGAGTAGAGCGCAATCAACACCATCCGGCTGTTCTTGGCTGTGCCGGTGGGGCGGCACGCCAGAAACCGGTCCAGAAGCTGCTGCAGCTGGTGCATCCGCCCCAACACCCTCTCCGGAGTCATGTCCCGGAGAGGGGTCACCGGCTGAAGCTGCTGCTGGGGCGGCGTCCTCCGAGGGGAGGACCGCCCATAATTCCCATTGTACGAATCAAATTCATCAAAATCAGAGTGCCGCCTGCGGTCATTACTACCTCCGCCTCTACTGCCACCATTTGCGCCACTGCCTCCACCTCCTCCTCCTCTCCCCTTCCTCTCATAGACCATGAATTCGAGGCGCTGGTCGAGGTAGAGGGCGTAAGTGCGGACGAGGGCAGAGTGGTCCCAGGAGCTGGAGTGCGCCTCATCGCGGAAATCAGACATGTTGAGAAGGCGGGTGCCGCGACGGGTGGCGTAGAGGATCTCCTGTTGGAAGGAGTGGTCTCCGTCGGAGAGGAGGCGGTGGACGAGCATGAGAGATTTGAGCGCGACGATCCAATCCCGGGTCTTGCCGAGGCGTCTGGAGACGGTGGCGACGCAGGCGTTGACGTAGGCCCGAGAGTACGACGTGAGGGTCAGGATCTCACGGACGTGCCGCTCCTCCGCCGGATCATCGTCGTGGCTCGTCGCCTTGACGATCGCCACGTCCAGATCAGGCGCGATGTTGCTCGCCACCTTCGCGAGCCCGATGCTCGTCTGGTCCTTCACAGCCCCTATCGCCTTCCTGATCGTGCTCGGTGCCATCTCTCTCTCTCTCTCTCTCTCTCTCTCTCTCTCTCTCTCTCTCTCTCTCTCTCTCTCTCTCTCTCTCTCACAGCAAATCCCTTCGATTTCAAATAATTCAGACCCGATGCAGTTCCTTCGTCTAATCAAGATCCGATTAGATCTGATTTTTTATGAATCCTGATTTGGGAAGATCCCGATTGCCAATCGCGATCCGAGTAGTTCTGATTCCTTATGAATAGGGATTATTTGGAAGATTTTTGATCGGATCGAGGACAGAAGAGTACAATATTAGGTTGGAATCCCCTAGATCTGCGCCGTGGCGGCTCTGATCTACTACTGAAACGCAAAGATATAAAGATTTCTCTTTCACTCTCGAAACTCCAGTTCCAACTTCTAATGGAAAGCAATTTTGAATGATTTTGATTGAATTGCAGAGACAAGATCCGAAATCAATGGAAGCTGGAAAGAGAGAGTTAGAAGAGCCTAGATCTAGACCTAGACAGCTCTGATCTAATGAGTGTTGTGGACTCGATCGATGCTTTGAGTCCTCTCTCCTTCTCGTAGCAGATCTTCAACCTCTCTGTTTGTTTCGCTCCAGTAGGAATCAAAATTCAATAGAAGCTGAAAATGGAAAGGGAGAAAGAGAGAAAGAAAGATTACCTTGGTAGATTAGAGTAGCGGCGCAGATCTACGTCAACGCGATAAGATCTATTCTTTCTCTCTTTCTAAAATATAAATTGCGATAAGATCGGATCTGAAATTGGGCATTAGATTGGAAAGGATAGGAGTTGAATGCGGAAGAGAAGAGAAGAGAAGCGATGAAAGTGGAATTTGGCGGTGGTGATTATGGAGAGAAAGACCAGACGCGGTAGATCTGACGGTGGAAAAGGAGCGAGCGAGGGGGAACTCTGATGCTGCGTTGCTTCGGTCTTCTTTGTCTTGGTTTTGGTTTGGGAGCGGAGACGGCAGGGATTGGTGAGGTGGATTTAAGGAGGGGGTTTGGAGTCCGGTGTTCTGGACGCATCTCAGCCGTTGTTTTGATCTTAGCGGATTCATTGGTGCCTGTTCGTACGCGCGTGCCCCACACGCTATGACATTAATATCTATTGAGACAGATGGAGATTGGGCTCATGGATGGTAATCGGTTAGGTTAAATGGGTGAACCTCCCACACCACAAGCTCGGACGTGGATCAACCCCAAAGGCGGGACCCCTGAAATTCTTCAGTCCGCTGGGAAAAAATTTTCATCCACACACAATTTCACAGGAGGGCACGTTTGAACTATCCATATGGCCTTGTTAGGTAATACAGGTAGTTGTCAAGTGAATTGAAGTGAATGGTGATTTTACAAGATAAAGAGACAACATATCTAAAATATCAAATTTCAAAATTCAACTTTTTTTAGAAAATGAAATTTAAAAGACATTTTCTTATTTTACTAAATAACAAAAAGTCCTCCCCTTCTTTTTAGCCAAACATGTGTCAAAGGTCTAAAAAGCATAAGCATTTGAAATTCCGGAAGATGATCAATTTCACCACAAAACCCACTTATATAAAATTATTTCAATGTAGAAAGAAATCTTGCTCTAAAGCTTCATCCAACCCACCTGTCTGCTAATTTTGTGCAGTACATTCTCTTTATAAGAAAAACAAAAGAGATACATAAAATAATTTTTCGCCACTTGGATTTACATAATGTTAAAGAAACCACTAACACTCTCTTGGTTAAGTAGTGTTTGTACCTTTGGTTTCACATACATGCCCAAGTTGGGGGGACCCACATTATAGGACGTGGGTGCAATCGCTTCCGGTAGATTTTGAAACCTCTTTAAAAGGGTCATGCTCCACATGGGGCACACTCCAATTGAAACCCCAATCCTGCCCCCTCCCCATAACCTGTGTAGCCCTAATACCATCGAAAAATCATCCATTTGATTCCATTGGAAACCCAACTCCAAACTTGTAATGTCACCAAAGTCCTATCTCGTCTTCTATCTGACTCGAGATTCCGATCCATGGCCAGCTTTCTCTCTATAACGGCAACAGCGTCGAGTATCGGCCATCTCTTTTTCTCTTTCTTTCTCTGTGACAGGAAACCCTCAAATTGCACTAGAGCATCACAACACGGGTTAGCATCTGTCTTAGTTTCAGCTTCTCTCGGATAGAAAACTCCTAAATCACAAAAAAAAAAAAAAAAAGAACTCTCCCGAAGAAAATCCCCAAATAAGAAGAGGATTTGAAACCCTCTCTTTCTCTATGTTATTTAGATTGAAACAGCAGTAACTCTCTTTTTCCTATTTATGCACTTTCCTTCTCATTTTGATGTTGTTATTGCTAGATCATGTGAATATGGCCACCAATTCATTATGGGCTTCTTAGATGATCCTTGGAGTTCTGGGTGTCTGCTACGCTTTGCAAAACTTATAGTTCAGGGTCTTGGAATTCGATTAGTGTCATTTTCGTCTATTCCAAAAAATGTCATTTTCCGTTTGGTCACGTTTGGCAACCAAATCTTTAGGGAAAATATTTTCAATTTGCTTAAAGTTGCTATAAATCCATGTTTAGTAAGTGTAAATTCATGAGGATTTGAACGAATGGAAATCTTCATTTGTTAAGATTTTCAGATCCGACCACCCCCCATAAAATTTGAGAATATTTACTCAAGTGGATTTGCACACTGAATCTTATTTTTTTCAGTTATATGCATCAATACACGCCAATATCAATGTGAAATCATCAACTATACAAATCACTAGTGAAGAATCCTTGTTCTTGTAATAGTGGAAAAATCATCAGATCTATGGATTCCTTGATTTGTTACCGAACATGCTCTTAATGTTATACGTTTTAGCTTGACCAACATTTTAATGGTTTTGATGTAAATTTTGTAGTACTTTTTGTGTGACTTTTGTGATTTTAAGGAATGTGGTGGCCATTGTCAGGAAAATAAAGAGAAGAAAGAACTCTATTTGATGTTTGAATTTATTGGGTTTCTATTAATGAAGCTCTGTGGATTCTAGAAAATTCCAACCCGTGGCTTTTTGCTTTGTATTTTCCCAGTAATATTTGTGGAGATGTTGATTCTCATTGAGAGATCTTTCTTTGGTTTTTTTTTTTTTTTAAGGTTATTGTTGTTATAAAACTAGAATGGAATCATTGCCGTTCACTTCTAGGTGTCTATTTTCTTGCGACTTGGTTTCCGTTAATTCTTTCAATAATGAATTTTTTTAGTTTCCTTCTTGGTTAGTAATAGTTTTACGGTTTGTGTGCAGGTTCATCAAATATAAATTATATTCTGTATTTTTAATAGTTTAGTACTTTTATTGGGATTTAACAAAAAAAACCCTCATAAACGACCATTTGATTAATTTGGGCCCAATAAAAATGGGCAGACAAATGGGGCCCTGAATTTGCGTTTCTCTTTTTTTTCTTTTTTTTATCTTTTAGCGCTATAGTCGATATCGACTATCCCTATGTGTCTACTAAATACCGAAACCCCTTTATTCCCCATTCATCTTATTCCTCTTTTCCCCCTTTTTCCCCTTTCTATTTCACTTTGCCGTTGTCTACACCTCCCTCATCCCCAATCAGTGTTGGTTGAAATTCAATTGAAACTCAATTGGGACATTCTTTTTACAAATAAGTTAAAGAAGTCAAATCTTGGATTTTTTAGCTTCGAAAAGGAAGATGATTGCTTTAGAAAAAGGAGATTGAGTTCCAGAAGAAGAGCTGTTGTTCGGAAAGATGAGATTGGAATTGCGACATGGGGTTTTGGGGGGTGAATGGAAATCGAAAAGATGGGATTTTGTTGGGTTTGAATCGAAGAAGGGTGAAAAGTAAGGATTTTTACAGACATTACTTAGAAAGTTGAGTTTTTTGGAGATGGGTTTTCATCTTTGGATTGTAGCTGAGTTTGAGCTACTAGTATTTTAAGCTGGGTTATTGAGAATCAAAGGCTCTTGTTTTCTTTCAAAGGCTCGTGGATGTTCGTTTTTCCCATTGCAATCAGATGTAAGGAATCAAGTGGAAAGAGGAAGGGAATGCAAGTTCGGAGTCCTTAAACCGATTATTTAACTGTATCCATAACAAGCTGGAGGGGTTTTCAAAATAAAGCCCTTGAGAGAGAGAAGTAAGAAATTTGGAGAAGACCTAGAAAAGAAATATAGTGGAATCTTATAAGAAATTTGGAGAAGCAACGAGCCACAAATCTGTGTTAGGGTAGTTTCCACGAAGGTGTTCGATGAAATGACGAAGAGAAAGGAGAATGAAATTTCATGCTCATTTCTCTTATTTTTCTCATGGGGAAGAAGTCGGTTGCTGTTGTGGGGCTTGTCATTCAATGATTTTGCTCACTAGGAGATATTGGAGGAGAGGAATTAGAGAACATGGGTGGGGTTTTCATTCCTTGATTTTTGTAATTTTCAAACAGATTTCATGTATACATTTTTTGAAATGTAAGGTCAAGACACAATGAACTTGTAATGTTGTGAATGGTTTCCCCCTATTTGAGACGTTTAAAATGTTTTTGAGGTGTTTGAGATGTCCGAACTCTTGAGCTTTTGAAATGTCTGAGTGAAGGGCCGAAACCTTCCCCACCAAAACTCTTTACTATTACGTCCAAGGATGAAATTGGTATTGGTTGCATCGGTGGAAGCATTTTTTTGGAAGGGGGATGCAAGATTTAATGCGATTCCTCTTTGGTTGGTGTTAATATTTGGTGTTAATGTGATAGAAGATGTAGCCATCTGGACAATGTACAACATCTACTGAAGCATTTTTTGGAAGGGTGATGCAAGAGTCATTGTGAACTCCTTTTTTATTGGTGTTAGTATTTGGTGTTAATGTAATAGAAGATGCAGCCGTTCTGGACAGTGTATAGTGTACTGAAGCATTTTTTGGAATAGGGATGTAAGAATTAATGTGAACTCCTCTTTGGTTGGTGTTAATATTTGGTGTTAATGTGATAGAAGATATAGCTGTCTGGACAATGTAATCTCCACATGGAAGAGATTTTTTGGAAGGGGGGTACACGTGTTAATGCCATCATGTCCATTTTCATTGGTGTTAATATTTGGTGTTAATGTGATTGATAGAAGATGTAGCCGTGATGGGGTTGTACATTTTGTTGAAACATTTTTTGGAAGGGCACAAGTGTTAAACATACTTTTCCCTTTTGTAAGGATCACCCCTTTTGGGGTTATATGTTGTTGAAAACTTATCTACGATAATATAATGGTTATTTGTATTGTCCCGTTACTGATGTTTTTATTTTTTCCACTTTTTACTATTGAGAATTATTAGCCAACCCCATCTAGAGCTATACTTAGTAAGTCAATATAGTATTATAACATAGTCAATATCGACTATTACTACGTTTTTTATGTTTCAGCTAAATAATCGATATAGACTATGACTGTCTTTTTTATGTTTCAGCTAAATAGTCGATATCGACAATTGTAATAGTCGACATCGACTATGACTGTGTTTTTTAGGTTTCAGCTAAATAGTCGATATCAACTATGACTGTGTTTTTTAGGCTTCAGCTAAATAGTCGATATCGACTATTGGTCATGTTAAATAAACCAGACAATGGTACATTCCATTGTACTAAACATTGTTCTGAATACATTGGTACATTCCATTCACACATTCAATTAGCAACCATACATTAACAAACCATTCAATTCAAATAATGGTACATGAAGTTCCACAAGATAAATCCGACTACCCAAAACCATAGAAGTTCCACAACCACTGCCTACAAGTTTCACAATTTCAATTACGAAGTAAAGAAAGTAAATATCTATGTTTGGCCTTTCCGGCTACTGCCCAAAAAACATTCCCAAAACTTCTACTAACCAGCTAAGAAAATTACATCAAACCGGTAGGTTCTTCAACTCAAGAAGATTCAACCTATTAGCATTCACTTGCCAACTTCTCTTAAATAACTCAATGACAATTCTGAAAGTAAGGGATGTCGGACCGTGTAAATGTGATAAGACAATGGTGAACTCAATGCTCCACGAATGCCACAGCAAAGACTTCTTTCCCATGAGAGAAAAAAGAGAAATGAGCATGAGATTTCATTCTCCTTTCTCTTTGTCATTTCATCGAACACCTTCATGAAAGCTACCCTAACACAGATTTGTGGCCCATTGCTTCTCCAAATTTCTTACAAGATTCCACTGTATTTCTCTTTTAGGTCTTCTCCAAATCTCTTGCTTCTCTCTTAAGGGCTTTATTTTAAAAACCCCTCCAGCTTGATATGGATATAGTTAAATGATCGGTTTAAGGACTTCGAACTTGCATTCCATTCCTCATTCCACCTGAGTTCTTATCTCATTGCAATGGGAAAAACGCATCTTTACGAGACTCTGAAAGAAAACAAGAGCATTTCATTCTCAATAATCGAGTTTAAAATACTAGTAGCCCAAACTCAGCTACAACCCAAAAGATGGAAACCAATCTCCAAGAAACTCAATTTTCTAAGTAATGTCTGTAAAAATCCTTACCTTTTACCCTTCTTCGATTCAAACCCAACAAAATCCTCTCTTTTCAACTTTCATTCACCCCTCAAAACCCCGTGTCGCAATTCCAATCCCAACTTTCTAAACAACAGTTCTTCTTCTGGAACCCAATCTCCATTTTCAAAAGCTATCAACTTCCTCTTCGAAGTTGAAAAATCTAAGATTTGGCTTCTTTAACTTATTTGTGAAAAGAATGTCCCAATTGAATTTCAACCAACACTGATTGGGGATAAGGGGGGTGTAGACAACGGCAAGGGGAAATAGAAAGGGCAAAAGGGGCAAAAGAGGAATAAGACGAATGGGGAATAAGGGGGTTTCGGTCTTTAGTAAACATACAGAGATAGTCGATATCGACTATAGCGCTAAAAGACGAAAAAAAAAAGAAAAAAAAAGAAAAAAGAAAAAAGAGAAATGTAAATTCAGGGCCCCTTCTGTCTGCCCATTTTTATTAGGCCAAAATTAATCAAATGGCCGTTTATGAGGGTTTTTCCCGTTAAATCCTCTACTTTTATCATTTGCTATTCTTAATGTGAAAAAAGTCAAGCAAAATCTAACAAAAAGTTTAGCCCCCCCTGAATAAAAACCCAGTCCGCCCCTGTACCCACGCATTAATCCACTCGTTATCAGTAGCCAATGGAAAAAAAAAGTTTTGATGAAAAAAAGAAAAAGTAAGAGAAGTAAAGAAAGCCAAAAGTGAGATTCAATGCTTGTGCAGAATCCATTTCATAAATTGGTCCTAGGGTTTGCTTCCAAACTTCCACCAAAACTCAAAAGCATCCCCTTCATAAACAATGTTTTTTCTTATTTTTTTATTTCGGTTTTAGAAGGTGTGCATGTATATGAGTGCTGTTCTCTCATTACATACTTTCCCTCTTTTCCAGTTAAAGTAAAGCACACATCAATAATTAGCTTTATTCTTTCATATCATCATTTAAAACCCTTAACCATGGACAGACTTAAAGCAGCTTGAGAAAATAAATATTCTTCTTTCCCATCTCCTCATATCATCTGCTACCCAAGGCGAAGGTTCCCGAAACAATGCCAGTCGTATACATTGTGTCTCCTAAACGGTACATGAAATAAAAGTAAACGGCAGACTAGCACGCCAGCAATATTCCCGTGAGGCTGCTTCCAGCGCTGCAACAGGCGCTGACCATTTGCAAAATTTTTGGAGCCCACCGTTTCATGCTCTTGTCTTACTTATCAGGTGGGACACACCTCTTTGCCGGAATTGGACGTCTAGAAATGAAATTTAGACAGACTTTGATAAACTATCTCAATGGAGAGATTGGAAAAATAAAAACTTATCCACATAAATCCACAACGTTGACTTCTTCTTTATGTATTTAACTTGTCAAGTTTATTCATAAGGTCCATTTGGTTGCATGGGATTAAACTTGTAAATACGCGTCTTTATCGGCCTATTTATTTGTTTTTGATGGTATCTTACGGGCCAAGAGTGATACCTATCAACTTAAAAGACTCAAGGATTAATCCCTATTGGGCACATGTGTGATACCGAGGTGCCAATATCACTCAATCATGAGCGTATTGGATTGTACCCATGCTTTTGTTTGCACTCATTGTGGATCAAATGTATACATTTTTTTATGTAAAAATAGTGCATAAATGAGGTCATTTTCATGTCAAGAATTTTAAACTTCTCTGAAACTAATTACATGCTTCGCATCTCAAAGAGCTGCCACCTCTATAGGTTCTACTCTGGAGAGGTCATGGGCCTTCTAGTTTTTGCCATTCATGAGGGCTCTATATTTTTAAACCTAATTGCTCAAACTTCTTATCTCAGATCTCATAACCACCATCTATTTTTTGCAACTCATGTGGGCCCCACATTTTTAATTGAAATATTCAAATCTCTTTTTGACTCATTAAAGATTAAGTCGTTTAGTTTCATGTCTTAAATCTTTAGGTAGCGTTTGGTTCACTGTAATGAAGGTCGGAACGGAATGGTCATTCCAACAGAATGATCATTACCGCATTTGGTTCCCAAAAAAGTGGCAGAATGAGCATTACCTCCGAAATCACCATTACTTTATGTAAAGGAATGGTCATTCCACTGGGGAGGTAGAGGAATGGTCGTCATTCCATTCATGCCTAAAACTTTTCTAAGACCAAAATGCCCCTTTATCAAATCAAACCCTCCTCCCTCTACACTCTTCCACCCTCCTCCTCCTCAGGCAACAACGAGCATGAGTCTGGAGTTCGAATGTCTTCTCCGGTTCCGGCAGCGAACAATGTGGAGTCCGGCGACGTGAGGCCTCTGCGATTTCTAGTTTGGGAATCTGTATCCTCTTCCTCTATAGCGCGTGCAACGCCTGGGAACTCTGTAACTCAAGTCTTCATCTCTATCGAAGAACTGCACCAACGGCTTCTTCACTTCAATCAGCGCAAGGTCCGGATCTTCACCTCACTATGACAAAAAACGCGTCTGCCCTGTTCTCTGCAACTTCTCTGATCAATGACCCACTTTCCTCTGCGCCTACTGAATCAATTTTTGATCCTCCATGGAAAAGATGCATTGATGATTAAAAAAAAAGAAAATAAAAAAACCCTTTTCCCCATTTTTTATCAATGACCCTCATCCTCTCTCTTTTCAATTTTTGACCCACTTTCCTCTGAGGCATCCACTTTCCTTTGCGGCTACTGGATCTTCACCTTAATCTTCACCAATCATCGAAGGTGATTCAGATCTTCGACGGCAACAGCGACGGTGCTATGAAGTCAAAGAAGCCAGTGTGGAAGTTGCCGGCGAACGGAATAATGGAGCTGCACTCTGTTATGGGTGCCTCATGGCCGGCGCTATTGGAGTCTGCGAAGGCAACTTCCATCTCATATATGGTTACCATGATTTCCTTTACCTTCGAGCAATCTACCTCGCAGTTATTAGTGAAGCGAATGAGGTCATATGGTCCTTATATTGCTTTGCATTTACGTTATGAGAAGGACATGCTTGCTTTCAGTGGCTGCATACATGGTTTATCTGCTTCTAAAGCAGAGGAGCTAACAAAGATCAGGTAAAATTTTACAAGGAAGCTGATGATAAGAATCCAACTTGCCGTGGTCTTCATGGGATACAACCTGCTGTCTCGTTCTCCGCCCTAACAGCAAGGGCAGCACAAAACCGGGCGGCGATCCTCTTCTCATATTCGAGCGATGTGGTTGGATGCAAGGACTTGGGGGACAATGGTAAAGGAGGGTATTTTGGTTTTTCTTATGTAAAATTTATTCCATTCCGGACATCATTCCAGCGTACCAAACTCAAAAATAGGAATCACCATTTTATTATTGGATTGATTCATCAGTAAAACCAAACGTTGGAATGGGAATCACCATTCCTGCCTTATTCCATTCCAAACTCATTCCACTCTCCATTCCATTCCTGCCTAGAACCATTCTAGCGAACCAAACGCTACCTTATAGATTTTGAAGTATTTGAAAATTATATATATAACTCGAGTCATTTAAGGCTTATTTCTTTGCGTTAAATTACATAAATATCAAATACATAAAAATCATAGTAAGTTAACTCTACCAAAGGATTATTACAGAGGTGAGCGGTAAAAGATTTAAGGTGGAGATGTAGATAGAACTTTCATTTTCCTATGTATTGAATTAATAGAGAGGGTGTTCTCTGAGTTTTCATATTCCATCCTCTTTTGATTCCATTTCCTCAAAAGGAGAGATGATTTGGTGCCTTTTCTCTTGTTGGAAATCCACAATTCATTTTCGTTTTTAACCACTTACGGTATGAATCATATGTATTCAATTTCTCACTAAGAACTTGTATAGTTAAGACAATTGGGACTTGGCATATTTGGTAATAGTGTGTGTGTGTATAGGAAGATATTCATATGCATCCATCCCTTACCATATTATAGTGAGGGACAACATAGTGGGGCCGACTGTATGATACATCTAAACCATCTACACACATGAGACCTCCTTTAGTACATTAGATCCATCAAGTTTTCACCTATTCAAATGGATTGTGTGAAGCCCCACCCCTTTGTGGGCCCTCAATTTGATTTGATTAATTATTAATGTTATAATAGTTACCTTATTATACTAATTAATAAGATTTAGTAGAATAGTCTTTTAATGTTCTAAGTCTTAGGATTAGACTTTTATTTATTTCCTTATAGATATAGGTTGTCCTTTATAATTTAACTAATGTTTAGTTGGATTAGGCATTAACTAATAATTAGTCTTAATAGGAGAGGTGTTAAGAGTTAAGGAAGCTTCTAGAATCCCTACCTAAAGATCCCTTTGCCCATGGCCCTATCCTCTCCCCCATTTAAACTAAAATACCCTTTTGGTAATTGTCCTAAACCTTAACCTATATATACTAACTATTGCAATAACATGAAGTTGGCCCTAATTCACTCTCATCTCTCATCTTCCCTATCTCTCCTTAAGAAACCCTAATTCCCCAAATCCAAGCACAAGAAGGAGTAAGAGATCATCCCTAATTACACTATTAACCCTCTAGGAGCTTGAATTTCTCATCTCTTTCTCAATTCTCTTTACAATTTCGAATTGAGGCAAGTACCATATACTGGATAACTTAGAATGTATGCTTCCTTCCTTTGATTCTGCAACTTTCAATTCAATTATGTATGTATGTATGTCTAGATCTACCAATTGAGCTTTGTTTATGGATGTATGGCCATTGATGGATGGGATCTCTCATTTGGAAGATCAATGGTCCAAGGATGGATGGTGGGATGTGTATTGGAGTGTTTTTCTTATTTAGTAATGTTTCAATGATGATTGGAAGTGATTAGAAGTTATTTGGTTGGAATTCGGATTGAAGAAAGAAAATTGCAGAAATCTGAAAACTTCCAACAGAGCGTGTATCCGATCGACCAGGCACACTAAAAACAGAGAAGTTCAAGTCCCAGTTAAATTTCCTGTAAATTTACAGTCCAGTGCACCCGGTCGACCGAACCCTGTGCTCGATCAACTGGATACACAGGTTTTTGTAGAAATAGCTGAGACTTGAATCTCTCAGTTTGTTCAGGAATCCATGTGGGCCTGGTCGACATCATGGCCACGATGCCGACCGGGAATGCTGTGAATTCGGAGAACACATTAAATTAACCCCCAGTTATTTGGCTTCAGGTCCATGTGGACCCGGTCGACATCATGGCCACGATGTCGACTAAAGACACTGCCAGGATGTCGACCTGGGAGTCAACATCCAATGTACCCAGTCGACATCCCTATGGATGATATCAACCGGATACACTGTGAAAAGGTGAAATTCCAGACTTCTGTATATTCTGGTGTTTGATCAATTTTGGGGTCATTGACCATCCAAATAGACTTCCATTGATGTGCCAAGCACGAGTCAATGGTGTGGCTTAACCTTGACTTGTGGGGACCACCAAATAGGTTTTTGGGATTTGAATCGTCAGTGATTTGACCCTTAAACATAGTCAATGATGTCCATAACTTCAAGAGCACCAAATACAACATCCTTTTGACATCTAAGACTATAGTTAAGGATCCAATCATCTGATGTGGCCCTGAACCTAAGAGTGGACCATTACCTAGGTAGGACCTTTGTTTATTCCACTTGATTCTATTGTTTAGAGGATTTTATATATTGTTCTTCTCTTCTATCTTTATTTTTTTGTTATAAACCTGTTAATTAAAAAGGAAATTGGAGGACCTGAACCTAGGACTACTTAATAGTGACCCAATGATGTAATTGGAGATAAACGACCCGTGTCTATGACTAGGCGGGCCCTCATACGGCTTAAGATTGGGTGTGTGGTACCTTAGAATGGAGAGGCTGGTTATAATGAAGTGTTGTGTATGGGTATAGATTGGTTATTTACATTGTTATAGACTACGGCCATGATTATGGGCCTAGTGTGGATCCAATGATGATTGGACTTGGACTTGGATCTGGACTATGTTCCATGGTATTGTAGTTGAACCTCTTAGAGACTTGGTTAGGACCTTGTTCGCGCAAGGTAAGCCTAGACAGACACAAACCTGTATTTGTTCCCTAGATCGGCACTAAACACTCACTCAGTTGATATAACCTCAGCCTGTTGACTGATCATCACTTGTAGGAGCTATATTGGTTGTGTTTAGAGCTATCATGATGAACTATGGTTAGATGAACGATGTGATACCGGGTCCGGTCTAATTTGATAAAGGGGTGTGATCGGTACGATAAATGGGTGTGATCGGTGTTATATATTTTGTTATTATTAGGGCCGTTATCCCTTGCATGTTGATTATATTTTCCCTGCTGCGACTGTTTACAATATGGGAGGGCCGCGACATAATATCCCACGGTTTATTCACCTTGTGTGAATGTGCCACATTTTTATTTGATTCGATTAGATTACTTATATTTCTGATTCTAAACTGTTATTTACTGCTCAATTGCCTAGTTCATGTTTCCTTGTCACTCTTATGATTACATGCTCGTTTCTATTCTCTTTTGTTGCATACATCCTGTGTTATCTGTATATGGTGCCTTACCAGATCCTTGGATCTTACTCATCTTTGGTGCTTAGGCCTCGACCTTGACCCCGTTGGTGACGCGTACCATGAGGCACCTGTAGTCGGCGAGTACGGTTGGGGACCAGTTGACCAAGTGGTCGAGTCGGATGACGGAGTGCATGCACAGGGTGTTTGAGTGCAGTTTATTTTGGGTTTTTTAAGAGTTTATTGTAGTGAGCAAGGCATTATCCAAATATGTAATTAAACTGGTTAGCTATACTTTGAGATTTTGTTAGACTTCAGCCTTGTTCTATTTGATTCATTTTATATAATACTTATTGCTTCTGCTATCTTTTCTTATGCTTCCGCAATACAACTGTTGATAATATTATTGTTCAAAAAGTTTTAAAAATTTGACCTCATTGCAGACTATGATCTAGGAAGTTCTTGGATTTTTCCGGGAAGTAGCGCGCTAAATTCGGGTACCTTAACGGTAACTTCGGTATTCAAAATTGGGGCGTTACAGATTGGACCGTTGGATTGAACGTCAAATTTTTTTCTTTAATATAAAGTCGTTAGATTTGTGGGCTATATATGCAAGCAATTCCTCACCGAGTCACTGCCTCTGGCACAAGGCTTTCCTCACTAAGAACTTGTATAGTTGAGGATTCCTTAAGTTGTGTTTGCTAATAGGTGACTGAAGGTTTCAAGAATATTCTATTCTGTCCCTCTTACAGCGAAGGACTTCGATATCCTATTGATGGAGGCCAGCTGTTAGAATCCTCAAAGAATGAGGATCTCAGATGACCCAAATTCTCAAAAATTTATGATTACCAAACCTGAATATCCTACAATTTTATATCGAGTATTTAGTTGCCAAACAAGATATTAGGGACCATCAGTTTGAAGTTAATGAATCCCTAGGAACTCAATTAAGTAAGACAAATGGGCCCATAGATTATAGAATCATTTATGTATTGCATCTTTTTTTATATCATAACACTAATTAGGAATAGGAAAATCTTCAAAAAACCATATAAAACATTGAGCTCTTTTTTAAGAAAAGCACACAATAAATTGGATATTCCAAAAGAATATAAAAATTTTCCTTTGTTTTTTTAATCAATTCTTTTCCAGTGGTTTCTTGCCATCACCGACAACTTTTCCTTGAAAATGATAGACATATAAAATGAGTGTTCTTGTCACTTGGAAAATTTTCAAGAAGTATAAAACGTTTCACTCATTTTCAAAAAAGTATATGAAAAGTTGAGTGTTTCAAAATTGTATAAAAGTTTTTCGTAGTCCTTTCAATAAGGTCCTCTTCGATAAATTCTCTTCAATCAACGAGCAACTAAAATGCCATGATGCCTATTTTATCATTAAAAAAATCCTCTTCAATGGGATTTATGCTCACTGTGGAGATTATAACGTACAACAGTACATGATTTGAATGATGTTACTTTTTATTTAATCACATTAACATGTTTATGATTGGAGAGAAATACTCGAGTGGGCTTGATTGAAGGAACTATTGAAAATAGTTATACTACTTTGAAATATTCAATTTAGTCTCTTTTTTTTTTTTAAATGAACCAAAGTTAATTTATTCGTTTTTGAAATCTTTCAAAGAGACCAAAAAAAAAAAAAAAAAACCCACCTTTTATGCTCTCAATAGGGTATTTCTATCTTTTTAAAACAAAAGTTGCTAGTGATGAGAAGATAAACCACCAGAAAAGACTTGATTAAAAAAAAACTATGAAAATCTTTTATATTGTTTTGAAATATCCAGTTTATTCAGTTTAACTTGTAAGTTTTTTAAGGCCTCGAATCCACATGATTCTCTGTTAAAGCCTCCAGTCCATGCGCTTAGACTTATTTCAAGCGAAAGTTCCTAAGTATGCCAGATCATAAATTTGCATGACTGATTTGCTCTTCTAGCTATATTAAGTTATGTCACGGATTTAATTCCTAGTTTTAAGCTCCTTAACATGATATTTAATGACTGATCTATCCCTATAAATACATCAAACTATCTAACGGATTTTATTTCCTAGTTTTATATCAAGTTTCGTTCAAACGGGAGGGAACGGTGTTGCTATGTTTTCTTCTACACAGTCAATGCTTCCAAGCAAGACTTCCTCATGTAGCAACTCGAAGCTCGCCATTGCTTGAGAAGAAGAAATCGCATCGCCTACGCTGTTGCAGAGAATAGAGATAAGACAGTCTCTCTTACAAAACTTGTCGAGAAAGTTTTGCAGAAGCCAGAAGCAGAGCAGATCAATTTAGATGTGTTTATCGTTGATTGAGGAGTCAGAAGATCATATGATCAAATGCAGCCATCGTTGCCAGATCCAGATCAAGAGGAAGGAGAAAGGTTCTCAAAATCGGGTGCCTCAAAATCTTAGTTTTGAAAGAAATTTAGATAAATTTATCTGAGTTTTTGCCAGAGATTCAAATAAATTTATCTGAGTTTGAAGTTAATTTATCTGAGTTTGTGATAGAATATAGATAAATTTATATGACTTTGTCTGACCTAGATATGATCTTATCTGAGTTTAATATAAAGTTATATGTGTTTCCTATGATATACAGATTGCTAGGGTTTGAAGATGATCACTCTTTACAAATGTTGTAATATTCAACTTACTTCTTGTTTGGATTGAGCGAAAACAAATTAGAGGAAGAAGATGATGACTCAGACAAAGAAGAAGATGGATAAGAAGAAAATGAGGAGTAGAAGAAGAAGAAATTAGATAAACCATATAGATAAATTTATATATAGATTGTTAGGGTTTGAAGAGCGACTCCTATAGATTTTGTATTTCCTAGGGTTCGGAATCACACGTATCACTTCTTCAACCACTAAATCGACGATGAAACAATTTCTTCGAAGATGATACGACTGCTTTAGACTCTCTAAAGTTAATCTCTTTCCTTGATTCAGTTTCTCCTTTCTCCTTGCCCTCACTGTTCAAAATGCATGATTTCTCGCTTCCTTCCTTCTTTGACAAGATCCCGCGATTTAGTCTGAGCGCTTTTTAATAAAGCGATAAGGGATTAAGAAGGGCATTTTGGACTTTTCAATTATATAAAACTTGAGAAGGGACCTTTGCTATTCGAAAATAAATCGTGGACCATTTGGAATAGAATGCAATGCTGAGGGACCTCCGGCCAAACACCCATTTTCTTTAAAGTTTGTAACATTAACAGTTGCTATAGTATATTTAGTGAGAGACAATAACCCTATATAAATCTATTTTTATAATATAGGTCCCATTTTATTATGCTGAATTGATCACAATTACATTAATCAACACTTGTAGTTATAATTGCTTATACTTGATCCAATCCATCCATGCCCATCGTTGGAGTGATGAAAATCTCAAAATACATGATTATGCTTCATGTGCTCCAGAGAGAGACCGTTGGGACTTAGCATAAAATAATGATATTTTGGTAAGGGCAAAGATATCATGTTTATAGCAACTCAATATAAACCTAAAGGTGGTTGGCCATTCTCGTTTGGACCACTGGTTTTTGGGACATGAAAGTATTAAAATGAAAAGCAGGGGTGTCAAGCCTCCAAATTGGACCTCCGAGACAGGTGCAGGGACACGAAAGGGATGGCGGTTTCTCCACCTTACACCTTGTGGTGTGTAAACTCCCACCGGATATCACGTGTGAGGATGTATACAATTCCATTACATTCACATTACATTTCAACGGAAGCAATAATAATCCATGGTATCAAACAACATTGCATAAAATCACTTATGTTAGGCATTAATATGTCCTACCATCGATCACAACGTAAACAAGTCCATACCAATAGCAAAGTAATGTGGAAGAGTAAAGTTAAACCTTTATTACATATTCTAAACTTCAATAATGCCACAAGGCTGGAACAACTAGCGACGAACAAATAAAAAGAGACCAGCTCTAGGTCTCTCAATATGTCGCTCCTCTAGCATGTGCATACCTATACAACATCATCCGTAGTCCACTCAACTAAGATAGTGAGCGTCTCCTCCAGTGCCTCTGCCTTCAGCTAATGGTGGATGCGATGTCTCCTACAACGTTAAGAGTAACAAGTTAGTAGTAATGTTACATCAAATATAGAATTAAAGACAAGTAGATTGTAAAGATAGCAAGAAATACAAATATGTAGGCATGATTGTGCAATATAAAGATCAACATCATTTATATCATATGAGACAAGTATAAACAAGTGTAAACTAGCAAAATGATAATCCATGTGAGCTCATCCTCCCAATTGCATGATAAAATAAAGATGTATGTGGCGATAGATATACTATATATATATATGAGCAAGGTTCTCCTAAGCTCAAACTTAGGATAAAATCTTGTAAGCTCGTGCTTGTAGGGCCTACCTTTGGTCAATCCAAATGGACCAAACAAATGACCCCTCTAAATTGCACATGTCCACCAACTTTCAGTTAGATCCAAATTTATTGGACCATTAGATCGACTATGTATCGATCCTAATGGACTATTGACTATTAAACTTTTGGGCCTATATAGAGATGATAGAAATCATAGTTGTGGTTGATTTTTTTTAAGAGAGGAAGATCCCAGGAAGTCCTTGAAATCACACAACCCCCCCCCCCCCCCCCCCCCCCCCCCCCCCCCCACCAATCCCCATGTGGGTCCCCAAGTGAGCCCCACCATATACTTGAGCTTACCTTCTCCTAAGCTTTAGGAGAGCTTGCCTTATATATATATATATAGGGAGATGCTCCAATGAAAGATATCTCTCACCTTATATGAGAGATATTGGTGGGGCCCTTATATTTAAATTGTTGGCATTGGATATGGATGTAAAGGCCCCCATACAATCTCTTATTTAAGGTGAGAGATATATATATCTCATAGGAGCATCTCCCATATATATGTATATATATAAAGGGGTCAGCTCTCCTAAGCTCAAGCTTAGGATAAGGTATCTCCAAGGAATTCCCTCAAATCTACGTCAATAGAGATTCTACACCAAAACAAAGGGAATTTGGGTTAAAAGGGATTGCATGCGAAAATCCTAACAAGTAGATCATATAATTAACCAAGAAAAGGGATTTGGAAAGGAAATTACTCACCAAAGGAGATCAAACCAATAGAATTATAAAGGGGAAGGAGATCTTGGTGAACAAGGCGATGATTAAGGGTCCCTAAGCTTGGATTGGTCATCTTTAGCTTCGATTTGATAAAGTCCTTGGTCTACTTGAATGCAAGGAAGTGGATAAAGAGAAAAGAGAGTGGTAAACAGAAGAGAACTTCATTGTAAAAGAGGGGAAGATGAAATGAAATGAGATGAGAGGTCGGTAATATAGCTTTAATAAATTTCTAGTATTTACAAGCAAGTCCTTGGCTCTAGTAGTTCAAGCAAATGGACTTTGTAAGGATTTTGGGTCCAACAAGAGGGTGCTTTATATCAGATAAAAGTGTCCAACTACACTTCCCATTGTCCAAAATGTCCAAGACCACCAAGATTCTAGAATTACATCTAACAACCTACACTCAATAAGACTTACAAGAAGGTCCTGTTAGGTGTCTCCAACTAGGCTCAAACTTCCCCAAGACTATAATCTCTAGTCTAACCCCCGAAAAATAGTTAAGTATCCACCAATCATCTTAATTAGCAAATAGACACAATCAAATGATGAGGCCTTAAAAGGGGCCTATTTACAAATACAAAAATCAAATGGGCTTACTTAAAAATCCTGGAGACGTAGGGTGGTATATACAAACAAATGCACTTCTATCAATTTCTTTGTTTATCTGTAACAACCGTAACAACTTGTAATGTCTATGTATACACATAAAAGGAATAAGAAACTTTAATAGTGGTTTTCTTTTTCTTTTTTCTTTTCTCTCTCTTTTTTTTTTTTTTTGACATGGATGAGAAACTTGTAATGTTTATCTCTAACTTCCCAATTATTTAATCCTCTTATAAATAAGTGTACTGAACGCCTTCTCTTTTACAAGCTATTATTGCAAGAACTTTTGGTCCATTGACAATTCTAGGCTGAGCCCATCAGAAAAATGTTCATGTATCTCAACAATGTCCCTACATGTATAGGAAAGGGCTGTTGGGTCAGGCAATTTATGCTATCTTTGCTTCATAAATTAGAGGCGGAATCCTAATATTCCCCATTATAAAGAGTCCACTTTACAGAAAGCACTCACTCATAGTAGCCTACAAGAAAACACCCACCAGTAACCTATCACATCAGGACTATCCAACCCAAAGAAGAAATGTACAAATGTATGCTCTTTGACCCCTGCTTTCCCAAGTTAGGCTCTTCGTTTTGCGATCATAGCATTGACAATCAGCTTCACTGCTTAATTACAGGACTAGCTCGACCACCTGCGCTGTTGGGAAATTTCAAATATTTCCTTGGCTAACCCTATTAAGTTAGGTTGCATGGACCTTTGACCGTAACTTATGTGTGAAGGCAGGGGCTTGGGATTGAAGCTTTAGGAATTATTGAAAAGCCCTTCATTTTGTGGTCTATTCGGCCTGATTTGAGCTGACCCAGTCATGGGTCTAACTTGGGTCGACCCAGTCCTAATTGGGTTGGGTCGGTCTGCTAATGAGCCTAGTAGGATTTAAGGGCCAGGTAACCTTTGTGAGCTTGGAGGCAGTTATGGTTATCTTTACCCTTCTTGTCTTTCCCTCAACCAAGAGAGCTGCTAAATGCACACTGGTTTTTGCTCTCCACACACTGCACTTTTTAATGACCATACATACCCCTGTGTAAATTTACTTAAACGACATCTCTCCCTCCCAACTTCTTTTTACACCCACCCATCCCCAGCCTACCCACCAACACCCCCTTCGGTAGCACCGCCGGAGGGGGAGGGAGCAAGAGAGGCAGGGAGGGGGGGAGCAGAGGGAGAGAGATGGGGAGAGGGGAGGGGTGGGGGGAGGGAGAGAGGAAGAGGGGAAGAGGGGGAGAGGGAGAGAAATAGGGAAAGAGACAAGGAGAGGGAGAGGGGGAGAGTTCATGGACAGCCGGACGGCAGGCGGAGGCCTAGAGGAAGAGGAGGAGAGAGGGAGTGTTTAGAGTGCGGGAGAAGGGGTGTGTAGAAAGGAATGAGGTTTTCATATGTTAGGCTATTTTGGACGTAAAACAAGGTATGTATGGGGTAAGTGTGGGGAGTGTAGAGATTATCACTGTAGAGAGAGCAAAAACCAGTGTGCATTTAGCCTCTCTCCTCAACCAAACGCATGTCCTCCTAGTATGCATTTCAAATCTATATATACCATTCTTATCCGGAACAGAAAAAAGTATAGATATCCATGCATTCTCATTTTTAACACTTCACTTGCAGACATCACATCTAACCTATTATACTATATTAAAGCTAGGCCATTTTAATATAATTTGGAACTTTTGTTGTGATTTTGATCGTAAGTTATTCTGTCCTCCCCTATCTCTTGTAAGGGCACACTTCTTATTGCATGTAACACTAATCTCATCTCATGTAAGTGCCCATGTCTACCCATGTAACTGCCCATGTCTTGTCTTTTGTAACTTCCCCAATTCACATCTCCTGTTCCCATTATTGCAGATTTTTCGATTTTTTACCTCACTTCTCCTATTTCCCTTTTACTCTATCCACTCTCAATTGTGAAAATGAGTATGGTCATATATTTTTCTTTCAAAAAATCTACTCTTGTGTAATGTATTTAGGCCAAGACTCAAGTCAATAATTATTTTTCAATTGCAAGAATATTTAGTTTAAATTGTATGGACAGACTTGTGCTCAGCACAGGTTCTCGTGCTAGTCTAACCATTATAACCGTTAGCCTTCAAATTATTCTGGATGCAACATTGGTTTTCAAGGCTGGTCTATAGGCTTACATACCAACTCCAACACATTGACGATATGAACTTATTTTATCATAGAGGCAAATTGCTATAACCTAATTAAATGCATCAATCTATTTGCTAAATGACAAAATTGTATTATGAGAGGGGGAGGGATGGAAATGGGAACAAAGCTAATTAAAGCCCCAGTAGAAGACATGAAAAGTGTAGTAGCTAGTTTTAGATTTTACATTAAAAGTAAAAAGAGAGTAGTAGTAAATAAAATATACCCTAAAACAAGGTGGAGGGGTTTGAAAGGACAAAGAGCGATAATATTTAAGGACAAAGTAATAGATGACAGAGAATGAAATTTTGAAGGATAAACTACAACGATGTGTAATCAAATGGCTAACTGTATTAAGAATGTTGCTAAAGAAGTGCTTGAAGAGTCAAAAGGGAAGAGACGATAATTAAAAAAAACTGGTGGAGGGTAGAGGTTCGGGAAGCTGTTCGAGAGAAGAGGTGTTATAACAAAGTTTGACAGGATACTAAGAATATGGGAAACTATAAGATATACAAGAAGGCAAAGAAAGAAGCTAAAAAAGTAGTAAGTGATACAAAGTGCAAATCATATGATGACCTATATAATAGGTTGGCATTAAGAGGAGAGAAGGATAATCTTAAGCTTGCAAAAATAAGATAAAGGAAAAGTAGGGACTTATTAGATCATGTCAAATGTGTTAAGAGTAATGACCCAAGGCTCGAGTGAAGGACAATGAAATAAAAAAAAAGTGGAGAGAATATTTTAGCATACTTTTAAATGAAGACGTAGGCGATGTAAGGATAAAAGAGGATATTTCAGTGGCAAAGTATACTTTTTTTCGTAGAATTAGGGTGCGGAAGTGAGGAAAGCATTAAAACAAATGAAGACGGGAAAGGCTACGGGCCCAAATGACATCCCGAATGAGGCTTGGAAATGCTTAGGAGGAGTTGGGGGGATTTGACTAACTAGACTTTTCAATAAGATATTAATGACAAAGTAAATGTCGTATGAATAGAGAAGAAGTGTTGCAGTACCTCTATATAAAAATAAGGGAGATATACAAAACTGTACCAACTATCGTGGGATTAAACTTATGAGTCATACTATTAAGTTATAAGAGAGAGAGAGTAATGGAGCAAAGACTAAGACAAAAACCAAGATATCTGAAAATCAATTTGGTTTTATGCTAGGGAGGTCAATGATGAAAGCTATATTCTTACTTAGGCAAATAAATAAAAAAAAATAACGAGCCAAGGGGAAAAATCTACATATGATCTTCATCAATCTAGAAAAAAACGTATGACTGGGTACCTTGATCCTACCCCTTTCTAGTTTCTTGAAATATTTATGTTGCATACAGACCCAAAACAAAGGATTGTCTTGGAAGAGGTTGTTGTACTTCCATGGGTGGTTGCAGATGAAGGACCAATTCCTCACTACTTGTGCCGGTGCAAGAGCCTGAATTTCAGAAGCGTAGAGTCTGCTGATACCAAAACCAATGCAGACGTGACACACTAGATGGTTATCCTCTCTTCCAATGTACAGTGGCAAAGACAACTAAAGGATTTTGATCTCGACAATCTGATCTATGGTGAAACTTGTGTTTTGGGATAAAGCATTTGTAATTCCTAAGATGTAGGCAGTGAGAGCTATTTGGACCTCTGTACATGTTTTGGTTTGTACAAGTTCTTAACTTTAGCCATGGTGATATTTATTGTTTTTACTTTAGAAGTGTGTCCCTATGTGCTAATTTCATGTCTTTTGATATGTTCCTACATGAGTGGTATGAAAGTTTGTTTCAAATATTTGCCTAATCTAAATGACAGTTTAGAGCTCTGAGAGACTCTGTCAATTGGGGTTGTGATATTTGATTGTAGGAAAACCGATAAAAGATAACTCTTTATGATTTCTTCTTATATGCCTTAAAGCTCTTGTATAATAATAGCACAGTAATGAAAACGTTGTTAACTAGGATCAAGATTGCTCGGGCTGTTGAAACTGTTTGGAAATGCTGGGGTTAGAGAAGTTATGTTTTCGTCACAGGTCCTATTCTTGGGCCCAAGTTGTGGTGATGATTCGGGCAACAATCCTTAATATTTGTCTTCTGCTTTGGGATCCACTTTAGATCCTCATGATCCCCCTGACACCACAATAGAAAATAAAATGTCTTGAAACTATTCTTGTATGAATGAATGTGGCACCTCAATCAAACCCCAATTCTTAATTTTAGATTTCAAGTACCTCCAAATCTTCTTGACACTGCCAATGTTGATAATGACGTAGGTATTGACATTCTGCATTGGCAAAATGTGAATGCCAGGGTCAATGTCGACCCTCGAAAAAAATGGTAAAAAAGGGTTTTTTTGGCAGGAAGGCTGGTTTGGTGTGGGTTTGAATATAGTCACCTTTTTGCTACAATGATCACCTAAAGTATATATTTTCTTTTGGTAAAATCCTCTATATCTAATGACATTAGTAGTATGTTATTTTTATTTTGAGAATTAATGATGTTAGTTTTGCTAGGGTGTTGGTCTCTCTTTTTTCATTATTTCTAAAATCCCATTTTACAATTTTAGAAAATGTTACACTCCTTTCTAATAAATCTAATTTTATATTAACACCCATATGTTCTTTATTAAGGGCATGGGATAACATTGATAGCAGTAAGGCTTGAGATCTAATCTAACTTTAAGATATAAGCTATAACTTCTTATTTTGTAGTTGATTTGAAGTTTTTTAGAGAAATATTTTAATTCTTTCATAACAATAGTTTTTTTCATGTGGCTCACTTACTTTATATATATATATATATATTTTCAAAAATAACACTAAATTTGAGTATTTGGGGGCACGGGCTTAGTGCAGGCCTTTGTTACTAGTTCACAATGATTGCAATTAGAGAGGCCACTTTCTCGACATTTTGAGTTGGTTTCTTTTGCTTTGGAATGGATATAGGTTTATATGAGTTGGTTTCTTTGGCTTTGGAATGGATATAAGTTTATATATTATGATCCAACTTGAGGGTAAATTCAAGTTTTGTTGCCACATTCCATTTATGATTGTTTTATATATTTTCTAAGAAATTCTAAAACACAAGACTTATCTCGTTCGAAAAAGTGGAGGGTTGTCACTTTGAAACAATAGAATATGTATAGTTTGATGTTTCGCTATAAGATTTTAAAGAAGGATATGGTCCCACTAAAGTTTAAAATTGAAAGAAGCTAGCTAAATACGAAAAGCTCCAATTTAATATATATAATAAAATTGTATTAGGATTTAGTACCAATGTAAGGTAGAGCATATGATTAATAATAAAATATAATTAATATATAAGATAATTAATATATAAACCCATTGTCCATCTTCAGTGGGAACAACTTCTATTTTGCTTTTCAGCAATAGAAAAAATAAAGTCCATCACATAGGTTTTGGAAATAATTCCAAATTAAAAATAACCCATTTCTGAAAAGAATCCCATATAATGATTTATTGACAACATGAGCACAGCTCATCAGTATCTCTTCCACATAACTCATTTCATGACCCATCACACAGGTTTTGAAAAGTCCATCACAGTCCCTTCCATTTATCTTATCCCATTTTATTATTACATGTGGCACATGTGGTCAAGTTCTCAAAAGGGGTTCATCTCATCCAGCAGAAGCTGGCCATGGTGGGCTAGTCCAATAACACTAGATTAGGCTATCATCGCCCAAGATAGGAGGGACAACTGTTACACACACCAAATTAGGGTACGAAACCTTTATTTATTGGACCAAGCCCCTTTTTAGTTTGAAACCCCGCGCACTCAAATGAAGTCTATTTCACTAGTTGCGCCCGCGCACTGAGCATTTGAAAAGTGATTAGAGAGAGAGAGAGAGAGAGAGAGAGAGACATGGCGCAAGCAGCGAGGCTGAACCTGCGAATGCAGAAGGAGATGAAGCTGCTGCTCACTGACCCACCTCCTGGCGTTTCTCTTTCCCACAACGACAGCACCTCTAGTGATGCCATCTCCTTATCGACCATCGACGCCCGTAAGATTCTTTCCTTCCGTGTCTCTTATTCCTCGCACACCTCTTGTTCGTTAAAATGCTTCTATTGTATCTCATTTGTATTTTTGGCCTTGGCTTGCAGGGCTTCAAGGACCTGAAGGGACCGTTTATGAAAAAGGGGTTTTCAACATTAAGATTCAAATTCCAGAGAGGTTTTTTCTTTTCTTTTCATTGTTTTTTTTTTTGAAAGGGTTATTTTATTTTTTTTGGGAAATTTTTTAAAATGGTTATGTGGGATTTTGATGATTGGGGTGGATTTTTTTGGCTGGCAGGTATCCTTTTCAGCCTCCCATTGTGACATTTGGGACGCCTATCTATCACCCTAATATTGACAGCGGGGGTAGGATTTGCCTGGATATTCTCAATTTGCCACCCAAGGTTCGGTGAGGAAGTTGCTGCTTTTTTCTTATGTCTTTATTCTCATCTCAGTTTGGTTCTAGTTGTCTCATTGTCTGGGTGATCATCAGAGAGGACTAGTGTTCTGTTTCACTGATTTTGGGCATGTTTGGATTATACCCAGGAAAAAAAAAAGTGGTGCTGGATTTGCATCATTTCCTTGATGAAAATTTGGATGTACCCATTATGTGGGGCCCACCTTGACAAAAGACATCCATGGGGTTAGAAGGGACTGAATGCTGTTAACATGGTATTTAGGGGTATTTACAAACTCGTTATGGTTCAGTGATCATGATTATCTATTTAACCTCCCCAAGGATTAACAGTTATATAAGAACTTATGGAATCATTGAACTTTGAAGCTCATAGATGGTTGCGAATTGCGATGATCAGATGGTAGTGATATCTGGTCCACCTTTAATCCATATAAGAGCTTCCAATTCTGAAGATAGAGAAATGAAAAAAAAGAGGAGAAGTCCACACATCTGCACATGCAATCTAAAGAAGGGGAAAGGCAAGTGGGGAAGGTGACGGTGTGGTTGAGGGTGCTTGTGTACCTTTAGCCTTAAATGGCCCACAATAACTTTTGATATAATGATATTGTTCAAGCTTCCACCATCAATTACAACTGAATAGGTTTGGCCATTCACATAGCATGCAATATGAAAAATGTTACTTCGTGACTCTAACCACCTCCTCTCATCAGTTAGTGTAGGTATAGTTAAGTGTCACCCTTCATTTCATCAAAGGTTCTGCATTCAAGTTGTTATAAAGACGGGCTTTCTCTATTTTTTATCCTTTGTTTCTATTACCAATTGTTCTTTCAGCTTTGAATCTTCATCCTCCTCCATTACAACTTCCTCTTCCACTTGTATGTAAGCCTTCAAAGGCAGTTGTGGGCATTGGAATTACAAGCAGCCCCTATTCCAACCGTGATATCACAGAAGCAAATTATCATTTTCCTTTGATTCACTATTAGATCAAATACTTGATCAGATATCTTGGCTTGATTTCATTGGAGTAATTGCATGGGATGATAATGATGGCAGGCCATCACTTAAGTTGATTCGAACTTTGGGTGGCAATCATCTCCTCAGCTTTTAATTCAAGATGTTAAAACTACAACTCAAGGGGCAACCCGATCACCCTCGATTCAAGTTGGAATGATCGCACTCTGGAACTCTAAAAGCAAAAAAATAGTGAAAATGATTAAAAATAGAATTTCATTCAGAGATTAAAAATAGACATTGATAATAAAAGAGGAAAGAAGTAGGTTTTTTGCTTCCCATCGGACTCAGCCAAGGGGTAACTCAGATTGTGACTTGAATTGGTAAGTCCCGAGTCCTAGTCAACTCATACTTGGCCGATTTTTTAAACCATGTTTCAAATGCTTATAATGCATATTGTACCACTTCATCTAATATATCAAAGTTTTGAAGAACCAAAAGATGCCACATCACAAATCTATTTCATTGTAGTACTGCCATGCTGGTACGTCCTCTGACTCTTCCAGGTCATAGTTTGTTTGAACTCAGAAGAATTATTTGTGCACTCAAGAACTAACTTGTTTCTTTGTTACACCTTTTGAAGTTGGAAACATGTCCCTCTGTTAATTGACTGGCACGAATTTGTATTTCATTAGGTTTCATGTCTCACTGTTGGTTGCATACCCATGAGAATTCTAACTCCAATTCTATTGTTAGTGAATTCAACAAGTTGCCATAATAAATACGACTTTTGTAAACTACATGGATGTTGTAGCAATCATAGAGCTATTTATGATGCTACTCTTCAACAAAGGAGCAGACCTTCAAAATTTTGCACTTGGTTGAGCCACTGTCTCAAGGACGTAGATTTACATGGTCCAATAAACAACAACAGGTGGGTGTCATAAGCAAATCGGATCCTTTTTCACCATCCGAATCTTTGGATAACCTCGTTCTTCGGTGTCGTTTTCACCGAGAGTTATGTCCAACAATAATCCATTATTATTAGACACGAAAGGAATTCAAAGGGGTCCAATACTTTGCAAATTTGAGAATATGTGGTCAAATCAAAAGAGGACTACCAAAGCTTAATGAATGGTGCAATGAATGTCATGTTGAGGGATGGACTAGTTAGACATTCACAAGGAAGTTGAAAATTTTGAAATTTAAATTAATTGTATAAAATAGGAGTTTGGTGATGTTGCAGAGAAGATCATTTGGATGCTTTGTTGCATTTGGAGAAAAAGTAGGAAAGGTTTGTTCATTAAATGTCGAGCGCAGCTTGAGAAAAACTTCAAAAATGATCACAATGAGTTATCTAGAAGGGGAGAAATAGCTTGGAAACAAATATCTAGTGCCTAGTGGCATAAGGATGCGAATAGAAACTACACCTTTTTTTTTTCTTTTTTTTCATAGAATGGCATTTGGTATAGGTAAAGGAATTGTAATGTAAGTTTTTCAATAAATGGGGAAGAAGTGATGACATGAGGGCTGGCAAAGAAGAAATTAGAGGTCTTAATTTATAAATTGTTTATATACCAAAGAAGATTTTCAAAGGCCAAATCTTGATGGGTTAAGCTTTGATGCTATCCCACATAGGTTTAGAGTATGGTTGGAAAGACCTTCGAAAGAGGAGCATGAAGCGATCTTCTCCCCTAATTGACACAAAATGCTGTGCTTGGATGGTTTTTCCTTTGTTTTCTCTCTTGAAAGTTGACCACGTTTAAAGAGGAATTTATGAAGGCATTTTCATAATTTTATTTAAGGCGAAAATTGGATAGTGATCTCAACTCCACCTTTATTACTTAAATTTATATGGTGCCAAGGAGCTAGTGGGCATGGTTCAAAATAGCGGCTCCGTAGCAGCCACATTATTGGCCGTAGCTATTGAAGTTGCTATGCTATTTTGAAAATAGCGCCGCTAAGCAGTTTTAATTTAAAACATTGTTTTTCATATTTCTTCTCCTCAATAGTCTTTCTTAAAGTTGTCTCTACCCTTATATGGTGCCAAATCACTTTTAAAAAAAAGAGATTTTTACCGGAAAAATCCCCTTTGACCCTTAGTAGACCAAAAAGGACCTAAAATTTCGTTAGCAACCAGATTGGACTTCCTGCCACATTTTACTTCTTTTTTTTTTTTTTTTTTTGCACTTTTTCATCACTGCTCGTGTAAACCCTTGACCGGTGATATCCCTTATTTTCACTACTACACATATACCGACTCGAATTCCCTTTTTCGTCTCTGAACCCCCTTTTGGCTTCCATGGATTTGTTTTTGCAAACAAATGTTTTTTTGAACTAAAACTTAAAAGGTGGACTCTATTATAGTGGTACTCATGTATTGTTTGATCCATATTATTTACTCCATTAAAGAGTTTGGTGTACCATACTATAGAGGTTAGTGGAGTCATTTTCTTTCTTTAATGTCATAATCCTTCCTTTGTAGGTGAATGGGCATTAGCATTAGCATTGTCCAAAATGTGCAATAGCTTACATTCATCCATGTGTAAAAGCTTACATACAAATGTGCAATAGCCTGCTATGAGCATAGATATCGCTAATCATAGCAGTTAAAATTCACTGAATAGATGCCACTTTGGGACTGGTAGCCAGGTGTGAGCATAGATATCGCTGCTCATTGATGCTATTCTGGGACTGGTAGCCTGCTATGGGCATAGATATCGTTGTTCGTAGTAGTTGAAATTCACTGAATATATGCCATTCTGGAACTAGTAGCCTGCTGTGAGCATAGATATCGCTGCTCATTGATGCCATTCTGGGATTGGTAGCCTACTATGAGCATAGATATCGCTGCTTGTGACAATTAAAAGTCACGGAATAGATATCAATCTGGGATTCAGCCTGCTAAGTGCATAGATATTGCTGCTCCTAGCAGTTAAAAGCCAATGATTAGATATCATTCTGGGACTGGTAGCCCGTGTTGAGCATAGAGTTTGCTACTCATAAGGGGGTTTGAAAAGAAAAAAAAAAACCTTTGACATTCAAGGATCATCACCAAAGTTACATTCCTACAATGATCAATAGACGTCAATCTTTATGTCTTACAAAACTAACAACCATTTCAATTTTGCAGTTACCATAAGATTCATCTCTACATTCATCTTCACCTCCACAGACCTTTTCACAGTCACAGACATCTTGACAGTAACCTCCACATTCGCAGACACCTTGGCCACTCACCTTCACATTCCTAATTACTGACACTCTCACATTCACCTGCACATGGCAATTCACATTCACACCTTTGCACATCCACCTGTCTAGACATGTTCAACACATGTATGGTCACATCCACCTAAGGAAAGTGAAATTCACAAACTAGACCAACCTGCACCCTTACGTCTGTAGCTTACATAATTTAAATCTTCATGAAAATTTAATGATTCTAGACTGTCTCACATGCACCAGCACATTCAGCATCACATTCCTATCCACAGTCACAGACATCTTCAAAGTCACCTCCACGTTTACATTCATCTTCACACTCCAAAGACACAAACTATAAAAAAACCTTCCTCAATCACATATAAAGTTTACATGTAGATACAAAAAGCACATCCCCACCTAACTGATAGTTTTCTTTCCAAGAAAAATGATTCTTCTGTAAAGCAATTTTCGGGTTTAGGGAAGCAATTAAGCAAATTCTACTTCCATGCAACAACTTAACCAGCCCTAAAATCACAAAATCACAGAATCACAACTTCAACCATGCAGCAACACACTCTTTCATATACATGATAAAAATCACAAAAATAGTCTGTTCATGCAGCCATAAAATCAAGCACATTCAACAGAGGGGAAGTTCATATATTATCTAGAAATCAAAATCAAGAGAGGGAAAGTTAGTCATGTGTGGTATACAGTCATGTGTGGTTTACCTCGATGTGAAGTTGCAATAACAATGGAGGGTTGGCGGATGAATAGTAAGAGGAATACCTCACTGGTCGTCCACCTGTGGGCCACAATGAGGAAAAAGTAGACAACGAGGATGTCGAGATGTGTTTTGGAGGAATGAAAAGTTGGAAAAAAATATAATAAATGGGTGACTTGGAGGCGCTTGGGACCACAATAGGTTGGGGCGTTGCTATCCATGGAGAGGGGAAGGGAAGAGATGAGGAAGGGGAAGAAAACAAGAGGTCGGGCCGTGGGATGGGTTTTTATCCCATGGCAGTGAGTAGAGGTTAGGCCGTTGGATGGGTCTTTATCCCATGGCAGTGAGCAGCGATATTGCTGCTCATGAAAAAGAAAAAATAAAAAACCTGGAAAGGGCCCATGGGACTCCGGGCCATAAATTTCTTAGGGGTCCTTTTTGGTCTACGAACGGTCTAAGTGGATTTTTCCGTTAAAATCCAAAATCCCCACCCCCCCCCCCCCCAAAAAAAAAAAAAAAAAAAAAAAAAAAAGATTGACTGCTATAGAAGAATAGAATTTTTTTAGCCACATAAAAAATTCACACCACTACATATTGCCGCAACCGCTACATAGCGTTTTAGCCACTGGCCGCTGCGCCCGTTGCAACCACTATTTTGATCCTAGTGGGCTTTAGACCTAGGCACTTATACAAGTTATTTCAAGTTTTACAAAAAAAGGTTGATGAAGGTTATAAGTTTATTATTTCCCCTTATCAAGAAGCATTTATGAGTGGAAGACAAATTTTTGATGGAATTTTGGTGGCAAATTGATGGAAACTTGAGGAGAAAGTGGTTTACCATGAGTAATTTATTTTGATAAGGAGAAGTCGTATGATCATGGGAATTGCTCATTTTTGCAACACTTGTAAAGAATTTGAGTTTGGTGATAAATGATGCAAATGGATATTGGAATTTGTTCTAATGGCACAATTCTTTACTGTAATTTATGGATTGCACAAAGGATACTTTAGAAGCTTTAGATCTTACATGAAGTGGTCCTCTCTCATATTATTATTTATAAATGGTGGTGGAGATCTTGGCAAGTTGCTTCAAAAAGAAATGGAGGTTAGCATATTAGAAGGTTTTAAGGTGCGTTAAGAGGAAGCCGAGGTGTCCAATCTGCACGTTGCGGATGAAACTTGTTTTACCTTCCTTTTTTTTTGTGTCATACATCCCGAGCTTAAGTGAGGATTTTGCATGTGGTTTTGAGATGCTTTGAGGCTATGTCAAAATCTCTAGGTGAACTTGAGGAAGAGCTTTATAACAAGTGGCAATAGGCCAGTATGACCTCTCTTCTTTGGCATACTTGATTGGATGCTGTAAGGTATGTTTTCCTTCTAATTATCTTGATCTTCCAATTAGAACCCTTTATCCCCTTCTATTTGGTCTTATAGCATTGATAATTTTTAAAAACATGTCCTCATAGAAAGAAAAAAGATCTCTCTTCCCCAAAGGTAGTCTCCTTCCTGCTTGATCCACTGATGGCTCAGTGGTGAGGCATCTCCCTCTCCACAAAAACAACTAGGGACCAATCCCTTTACATATGTAAAATTTGCATATGTAAATCCTATTTTTATATCTCACGCGTAAAATACAAGTGACCCCGTAGGAAAATTTGATGATCTTGTTGGTTGAACATTGATGGTTGCCGTGTATCATTTTTATGTTTTTCATATTATTACAGGCCATATGTATCACTGGATCCTCTCAGTGTCACCCAAGCTTCTCGTGGAAATAGTGAAACTTTAAAGTGAGTCCCTCTTCTTGAAAATCCAAAATTTCCAAAATGAATGCCCCTCCCCTTGTACGGGATTTTCCAAATTTTACTCCAGTAGGAGTTGGTCCAATTGTAAGATTGAGAATATGATTGGGAACGTAATTAACACAATCTTATGCATTGTTGATCATCTACATCTATCACATTATTAATGTATGCTCAATCTTGTGGTGGGACCAACCCTTATTGGGGTAAAATTTCAGGATATCCCATAGAAGGGGAGGGCATTCATTTTGTGTAGTAGGGTTTTAAAATAGGCGGGCCCCATTGTCGAGTCACACGTCTTCCACTCATGGGAAGTATGAGTGACTTGAACTCAGCATATGCTTGTGATTATTTTGTCATTATGCCCCAGCCACAATTAGAATTTCTTGTTCAACTTTTTAGAAGTTCTACTTTTGCTCCCCTCCAAACCCGAAGCTCCTCCTTTGTGTTCCATTGGACCTTATTGGTCGACCATTGCTTGCCCCCCTACAAGAAAATTCTTGCTCCACCACTGCCTGTACTAATATATATTAAAGCTTAAATGACCTTGTCAAAGCTAATATGTTGAAGTAATTGTCCATGAAAATATGTCTTACTTCTTTTATGATTTCTCTGAACACACAAAACCCCTTTTAGAGAAAGGCATTTTAGAATAGGGTACGTAAAAAAAGGTTTATATACAGATCCATTATATTCAATATGAATCAAAGTAGATTTATTCAAGTCCCAAATGAAATCAAACTGGTTAGTTCCAATTATTGTATTAGATTGAACTGATATCAAACTATTGAGTTGATCAAATTGTTTATTCGAAAGAACTAGCTCACTGTTTTAACCTTGTTGCAATTAACTCGCTAACTATGCGCCTAACACAAGAAGAAACTAAAATCTTATGCTGATCTTAAATTGAAATTCCTACTCTTGGCTGTGTGCAAGTATGGGTGGGGCCCACGTGCCAAATCATTTAGGTTATAGTGCTCCACCAACCATACGCATACGAATCAAGTTTTTCTTGGCTGCATAGCACATCAGTCATAATTCCCATTTTTAACCATCCATTTACAGGACAATAATCAGAATTGGGGTTATTTGGAGGGGGAAGAAGGGTAGATCCAGTGCCCATATTATGTATGTTAAAGTATAAACTTGTATGATATTTGGCCCAACCCACTTGTATGATATTAGGCCCAGCCCAAGTGTAAATAGGAGATCTAGTCAAAATGTGTACAGCAAGATAGATTGTGTACAGCTCGATAGATAAATTGTCTTTCCATCCTTAGAGATCTAATTAGGTTTTACTTCCTTGATTTGTAGCCTAATCTTAGGCATTGTAAAGTCTATTTAAAGAACAGAAATCCAAGATGAGAGATCATCGAATGTGAGAATTTCACAGAACTCTATCTCTCTCTCTTTCTAGCATAATGTTCTGAATGTCATGGTATCAGAGCTCGAGTTCTAGGAGATCTTCTTCCTTCTTCATTCTGAGAGACTTCTAAAGCTTCGGTTCTTCTCTTCTCTCTACGTGGGATATCTCTGATCAACGTGGCCCACCTCTGATCAATCCACTTGTAGCCAGCAATCTACATGATGATGATCGACTGTTCTTCAAAGGATTTTTGAAGATTTTTCTGGATTTTTATAACACCTTTTGAGGTTGTTTCCAGCCACTTCTTCCTCTAGCGATTTTGGTCAAATAGATTTCATCACAGCCGTCCAGATTGGTGGATCTTCATCCACTCCTCATCAAATTTTGGCCTGGGGGACGAACTTTTGAACTCCTTCCAGATATTACTACCTGATCTTTGCTTAGATCAGTTTGTGGGATTTTTTTTATCGATGTTCTACATTCAAGATCGTCAGGCTCTGTTTTAGCACAACATTGCACTGTTGTGCTGCTGTCTTCTATCTCTACTTCATCCACTGATCTGTAAGCTCATCCTCGTCCTCTTCCAAGGTCTGGAAACACTCAGACCCACTTCTGATCATCCTGATCATCACAGATCTTCTCTGATCAAGGCGTGGCCCACCTGTGATCAACGTCACCAACATCTGCGGATTCCTCCATCTTGGTCGACCAACATTGCTGGTATTTATGGACATTTTTCAGGAATTTTTCTCCCATCAGAGGTTGGTTTTCCAGCAACATTTGTGATACTTTTATTTCTTGCCTCTGATTTCATCGGCCGTCCAAATTCTTGGATTTTGATCTGTTTTGAGTGAGACTTTGGCCTGGAGTTGCGAAAATAGCTTCTCCTTCCATCCCCACTCCCTGATCTGATCACTGATCATCACTTGGAGCACCTGGTGAAATTGTTTCACTGTCGACCATTGACGTTTTTTTTCGTATCTCTGCTTAAATCTTTATGGAGCAAGGAGATATTAAGTTGGTCAAGTTTAATGGTAAAAACTATACCACTTGGGCTTTCCAATTTCAAATTTACCTTAAGGGTAAAGAACTCTGGGGACATCTTGATGATTCAGATCCCAAACCTACTGATGACCAGCTCCTAACTCAATGGGAGGTTAAAGATTGGCAGATCATGACCTGGATATTGGGGTCCGTCGATGCACAATTTATCCTGAACCTTTGTCCATACAAGACTGCCAAAGAAATGTGGCTTTATTTAAAGAAGATATATTTGCAAGAAAATTCTGCTCGCAGGTTTCATTTAGAACATGAAATCTCGCAGTTTGTTCAAGGAACCTTGTCGATACAGGATTACTACTCTCAGTTTACAAGTCTGTGGACTGATTATGCTGAGCTTATTTATGCTGACCTTCCTGCTGCCTCCTTAGCCTCTATTCAAGAGATCCATCAGACAAGTCAGCGGGATCAGTTTCTGATGAAGTTACGGCCACAATTTGAAACTATCCGGTCCAACTTAATGAGCAGGGTTCCATCCCCTTCACTCGAATCATGTTTGGCCGAACTCTTTAGAGAGGAACAACGCTTGGTGACTCAAACGGCACTTACACAGAATGCTCCTCAGGCTGCTCCTATCGATGTTGCTTATGTTGTCAGGGGTAAGCCTCAAGCCCGGGACATGAGCAAAGTAAAATGTTTTTGCTGCCACAAACTAGGACATGTTTCCACTCAGTGCAACCAGAAGTTTTGTTCCTATTGCAAAACTAAAGGTCATGTTCTTCCGGAATGCCGGACGCGACCTCAGAATCGGGCACAGCAATAGAGAGCCTACTCTGCACATCTTCCTGAAGCTCCTTCACCAGTCATGCCTGTACCACCTGCTGCATCTTCTTCTTCTACCCTCACTCCTGAACTAGTCCAGCAAATGATCATAAATGCTTTCTCTGCCCTTGGCTTATCAGGTAAACCAAAATCTTCAGTATCCACCTGGTATATTGATTCAGGGGCCTCCAATCACATGACACACTCTCCTGCCAATATGACTCATATTAAGGAGTATGATGGAGACCTTTGCATCAATACTGCTGATGGTGGCAGTATTCCCATTTCTGCTGTTGGACAGGTTCCTCACTCCTTACCCTTGCATAATGTTTTTCTTTCCCCTCGCTTAACCACAAATTTGTTATTAGTTGGTCAACTTGTTGATAGTAATTGCTCCATCTTGTTTTCTCGCTCTGGTTGTGTTGTGCAGGATCAAGTATCGGGGAAGGTGCTAGCGAAGGGCCCTAAGCAGGGACGACTGTTTCCCCTCCAGATTTCGTCAAAAGAAAAGCTCCCTTCGGAGTCTGTTTTGTTTTCCCATTTGAGTCATAATAAATGCCAGTTGTGGCATAATCGTTTAGGACATCCTAATTCCAAAACTTTGATGTTTTTATTAAATTTTGGTTTAATTAATGATAATAAAGTTTCTTTGAAGGATGTTTCTTTTAATTGTGATAGCTGCAAGATGGGGAAAGGGAAAACCCTTCCTTTTCCCCTTCATGATTCTTTAGCAATGAAATGTTTTGATATTGTTCATAGTGATGTGTGGGGTATTGCACCTGTTATCTCTCATTCTCATTATAAATACTTTGTTACATTCATTGATGATTATAGTCGTTTTACTTGGATTTATTTTTTGCATGCTAAGTCTGATGTTTTCTCCGTTTTTAAAGTTTTCTTGTCTTATGTTGAGAATCAATTTTCCACTACCATTAAAATTCTTCGATCTGATTCAGGGGGGGAGTATGTTTCTAAGGAATTTCAAACATTTTTGCAATCCAAAGGCATTATCTCTCAGCGATCTTGTCCTTACACCCCCCAACAAAATGGTGTGTCTGAGCGGAAAAACCGACATCTCTTGGATATTGCTCGTTCACTTTTGTTAGCATCTTCTGTTCCAACTAGGTTTTGGCCCGAAGCCCTCTCAACCGCTGTGCATGTCATAAATCGCCTATCTTCATCTAGATTAAACAACCAGACACCGTTTTTTAGACTTTTTCACAAGAATCCACTCTATGATCATCTTCGTCCTTTTGGGTGTGTTTGTTTTGTTCTTCTTCCTCCCACTGAGCACACTAAGTTAACAGCTCAATCCTCCATCTGTGCCTTTCTTGGTTATGCTCTTAATAAAAAAGGCTATCTATGTTATGATTCTAAAGCCAAACGAATTCGAGTGTCTCGCAATGTCGTGTTTTTTGAAAATCAATATTTCTTTCCAAGGAATGGTGATTCGGATGACTCTGTCTCGTTCTCTTTTTTACCATCTTTTTCAGATACAATGCCTCCACCTGTTACTCGTTTTAAGCCGAATTTTGTGTATAAACGACGGAATGTTACAGGTGATCCTGCCTCTGGGTCTCTCGCTATGCCTACCCTGACTGCTCCTGATCCTGCACCTGACCCACCTCCGGCGCCTCCTGCTCCTGATCCTGCACCTAATCCACCTCCGGATCCTCTTGCTCTTCGCCGATCCATTCGCCACATCAAGCCACCTGATCGCTATGGCTTTACTCATGCTTCATTATTAACCACTTTGTTTTCTGTTTCTATCCCTAACTCGTACTCTCAGGCAGTGCAGCATGATTGTTGGAAACAGGCTATGCAGGAAGAACTTACTGCTCTTCAAACAAATCATACATGGGACATTGTTACCTGTCCTTCATCTATCAAACCCATTGGATGCAAGTGGGTATACTCGGTGAAATTAAAGTCTGATGGATCCTTGGATCGCTACAAAGCCTGTCTAGTTGCACTTGGAAACAGGTAGGAGTATGGTATCGACTATGAGGAGACTTTTGCTCCAGTGGCCAAAATGACAACTGTCCGTATAGTTCTTGCAATAGCCGCCTCTCAGTCATGGCCTCTATATCAGATGGATGTGAAGAATGCTTTTCTTCATGGGGATCTTAAAGAGGAAGTCTACATGCGTCTCCCTCAAGGAATTCCTTCTTCTTCCAAGACCGATGTTGCTCGATTACGACGCTCACTATATGGCCTTAAACAGGCACCCAGAGCTTGGTTTGACAAGTTCCGAACCACTCTCCTTCAGCTTTCTTTCATACAGAGCCCGTATGATCCTTCGATGTTCACACTTCACTCATCCCGAGGATCCACAATTCTCCTTGTGTATGTTGATGATATCATTATTACTGGCCCTCACGGTGATATGATCCGATAGATACAGGCCTCTCTGCAAGATAAGTTTCATATGAAAGATTTGGGACCTTTGAATTATTTCTTGGGTTTGGAAGTGCATCAATCAAAGAAAGGCTTGTTTCTTCATCAGCACAAATATGCTACTGACCTAGTGGATCTTGCCGATCTCGGTAATTCTAGCCCAGTCGACACACCGTTGGAAGTAAATGCCAAGCTTCATCAACAAGACGGCGATCTCCTTCCTGATCCTACATTCTATCGTCGTTTGGTTGGTAGCCTTGTCTATCTAACCATTACTCGACCAGATCTCTCTTTTGCTGTTAATCTGGTCAGTCAGTTTATGACGGCCCCACGGCATCATCATTTGGCAGCAGTCAAACGGATTATTCCATATATCCTTGGTACCTCTACCCGCGGCTTATTCTTTCCAGTTGGCACACCACTTACACTCACTGCTTATTTTGATGCGGATTGGGCTGGCTGTCCGGACACCCGTCGCTCTACCACAGGATGGTGTGTTTACTTGGGAGACGCCTTGGTTTTCTGGAAATGTAAAAAGCAAGATAGAGTCTCCAAATCTTCCACGGAATCCGAATACCGAGCCATGTCTTCCGCTTGTTCTGAGATCCTCTGGCTTCGTGGGTTGCTCTCCGAGCTTGGATTCTCCCAGACTCAACCGACTCCGCTCCATGCTGACAACACAAGTGCCATTCGAATCACTGAAAATCCTGTGTTTCATGAGCGGACCAAGCATATTGAAGTGGACTGTCACTTCATTCGGGACGAGTATGATCGTAAAATCATTACTCTTCCCCATATTTCCACTGAGTTCCAGCTTGCTGATATCTTCACCAAGGGCCTTCCACGACCGCGGCATGAATTCCTGGTTCGCAAATTGTTGCTGGTTGATTCACCGCATCAATTTGAGGGGGGGTGTTAAAGTATAAACTTGTATGATATTTGGCCCAACCCACTTGTATGATATTAGGCCCAGCCCAAGTGTAAATAGGAGATCTAGTCAAAATGTGTGCAGCAAGATAGATTGTGTACAGCTCGATAGATAAATTGTCTTTCCATCCTTAGAGATCTAATTGATCTAATTAGGTTTTACTTCCTTGATTTGTAGCCTAATCTTAGGCATTGTAAAGTCTATTTAAAGAACAGAAATCCAAGATGAGAGATCATCGAATGTGAGAATTTCACAGAACTCTATCTCTCTCTCTTTCTAGCATAATGTTCTGAATGTCATGGAATGTCAATGTAGCACACCATACAAAATGATTTGGATTCCTGAATATAGGATCCTCATGCATTTTTATCAGAATTCTACAACTTGTATCCCGAATCCTAAGGAAAACGATTTGTATCTATGCAACGAATCCCATTTACATATGATTCTTAGGACACTGGTGTGAATCTTACAATTCAAGTGATTGGGCTGAGTAAGAATAGCTACATCCGATAAGTTAATATTAATAATCTTTTACCTTTTTCATTTTCTTTCTTTCTTTTAGCATTTTTACTTTTAAAAGTTTATTTAGTAGTTAATGGAATCTCTTGAGAATTTTTGCAGCTTTGGATATGTTTTAGAGATGAATAAAGAACATGCATTTGATTAAAGCGTTAGATTGTACATATGGGGCTTGTCTTTATATTTTTTTAAAATTTTCTAATATTATTATTATTACTACCAACAGTTTCTTACTTCAAGAGATATATCCTACTGTGTAAGATTGATGGTTTGGATTTCATTTTTAATTTTATATTTTGATTTTAAGATAACAAAAGTTAAATAGATATTGATACCTTAAACTTATTTAACTATTTACACATATCATTTATTATTATTAATATATGTCATGATGTTCTTGATGTAAAAAGACAAATGTCCCCTTAGGAAAATTTGATGTTCCTAACTTTTTGAAAAATGCTATGAATAACTGCTTTTTTTCTATTTCTTTTTAATTTTTAATTATTTTTATTAGAAAACTAAAAAATCATTCGCAATACGATTCACGATTTGATTCGGTTCATAGTTATGAACGATTTGTGATACGATTCCAATTTTCAAAGCAATGTCCTCATGTATGCAGTGCTTGCCTGAATAGAAAATGTGTCTGTACTTTGCCTTGAAATTTGCAGTGACCGGTGATTGGTTTTTCACTGGACCTGATCATATACCTACTCAGTTCTATTGTAATGCACTGAGCTTGAGTTCCGAGCACTATTGTTAGCTATTTTGATCCTTGAATTCCAAATTGGCGACTCAATTCGGGTTGGCTCCAATGTTAGATGTGACCATCCATATGACCTTTCATAACACTGATTTGGGACAAGTCAAGGCTTCGTTCAACTCTGGTAACCTGACTGAGCCACGGGTTCTGCTGAGAGTTTAGAACTTCTCTTACGAGCGCTGCGCAAAAAGTTGTAAGAAATTGATCCCATAGCTTTGAAAGTGAAAGTCAAAGCCTCTTCCAGTTTTGCTGATGATCCTTGCAAATATTAACAGCTAATAACTGTAACAAAAAATGTAACTTCTGCCAACCTTGCATTTTTTCTTCTATGTTTTGCTCAATGGTCATCCAGGTCATCAACAGACATTGACTTGAGAGGCTACATGGAATGTGGATCGTCCTGAAAGTGCCACCTATTTAAAAATTCTAATCTATGTTTGACAACATCAATTTGACTGTGTATTATACCCATACTCAATGTTGATAAGATCTCAAGATCAAGTGTTGTATGGTTAGTCTTTCACAACCTATGTAATTTTTGGGCCATCAGCTGTCAAAGATACTCATCAGGTCAATTGTTTGGGTCAATAAGTAGTGGGCTCTACATATGCAAACTAAAGCCTTTAAGTTACTGTGTAAAAGCTTAGGTTAAGAATCCAACCATCTCTGATCCAAACAAATGCTCAAAGATAAAACTTTGGCTCGATGTTCCTTATTGTCTTTTCTTCTTACGTTTTCTATCTTACAACCTGACAATCGCAATGGTTATTTATTAGTTAATTGGCTTAAGGCACCCTTAAATTTTCATAGAAGTATGCTTTCTATTTTCATCCACCTTTTCTCTTTTTGTTTTAGTGATTTTTTAATTGCTGAGAAATTTTTACAGTTTAATTGACTTGGTTACCTGATGTGATCATAGAGTGATTCACTGCAATCCTTGGCTACTTTGTTGATATTGAATCATGTATCAACATATGAATTGCATCCAAATTTCCAGTCATAGGTCCTACAACAGCTAGCTTTCTACTTCTTTTTGCTGACTCCATCTTCGGCACCCCACTGATTTTGATTTGCCTCTAAGCGGGTTATACTTCTTGTTGGTTTAACCTTAAATTTCATTTACTCCACAGATTAAAAAATGCTGCGTTTTCTTTTTTCTTTATAAAGTTTTGTATGACTGAAGCAGGTTTGTCCCATGCATGTGAACTTCTTGTGCAGCATTGCATGACAATTATTTCCAGGGTAAAATATTCGATTTTGGCGTTTTTTTTTAAATGACGATTCCATCACTATCTTATGGATCATGGAAAATCACACTTTTACTTTCATGATATCAAATCCTTGTCCTCTTCAATTTGTGGTCTTTCGGCATGTTGGTTGGGTAGGCAACAACATGGTGGATGCCTGTAAGGACCCAAACCCAGAAATACCCAATCATTAGGATTTCCTTGAATCTCAGCCCCAAATAGATGGATTGGGGCAATTAGGATTAATTACTAGGGTTTCCTTAATTCTTGGTCCCAATTTGCGATTAGGTTTAGTAAGTAGTTTCAATTGTTAATTATATTCAATTTTGGACTTAAATGTAATTTATCAACTCAATAAAAAGTAATTAGAACATTTCAATCCCACTTATGAATTATTATTAATTGATCTCACAAATAATACTAGAGATGTCAAATGGGCCGGGCTGGGCCGGTCAACGGTCCACGGCACTGCATAGCCCGTGCCATGGGCCGTGGGAATGGGCACGATTGGCCCGTTTCGGCACGGCTTGATGCAGGCTAGCCCATTCATAACTGTCAGCTCACCAGGGCCGACCGTGGTAGGAACTTCCTATTTTCTAATCTAAATTTTCACAATTCAGTTGAAACTGAAGGAGAAACTTAAAACTCAAATTTCTCACCTAATATCTGCCTGCTAGAGTCCATCACTGTCACTTGAATAACATTGATGTAGATGATGAGATCGTGAAGTCCGTATCATGCATGGACAATGTATATGACCTTGATCGTTATACAGAACAACGAAGAAAAATTAATTGGAAGAAAAAAATTAAAGAGGCACGGACAGCACGCCCGGCACAGCCCAGCCCACTTGGCCTTTGGCCCGCTCGGGCCAAGATTTGGGCGGGCCGGGCCCGGCATCCCTAAATAATACCATACAATGAGCATGCCACTTGGACTAGTAAATAATTAGCATTTACCGTTTGGACTTAAATATAATTATACATTGAGAATATTTGGGTTCAAATTAGGATTTATTTCTAATTTGAAACTATGAATTATCCTATGCCTAATTATATTATAATCATATATTTATAGATTACAAAAGGAGTAGGTCCCATGTGCATTTAAATGGTAGGGGCCATAGTTAGCACAAAGATTAGAATTGGTTGGGTTACTACTATCAATAGGTGGAGTCCTAGGTGGAATAAGAAGAATCCATCATGATTAAAGAAAGAGAAGTCCTAAGGCTGCTAAACTGAGAGAGAGTCCAAATTACAGTTCACCAAGGAGAGTCGGCTTTTAAAAAAACTAGAAGCCCGACTTGCTCACCACTCACAAATAACTCACCGCAGAAATAATAGACAGAGGAAAAGAGGAGAGAAAGTAAACAGAAGAAAGGGAGGAGAAGAAAGAAGTCGTTTGGCTGGGTCTAGGGCCTCAAACTAGACAATCTCTCATCTCAACTCCACTCAAGGCAACTAGAAAAGCACGAGGGGAACCTAGGTTTTGCTTGGGATCTATGAAAAACTGGTTTCTACTCTCAAGAGGCAAAGCATGCATGATTCTCTTCTTGTCTTGTCACGACCCCAAAACTGGATTACTGCAATTACCATAATAATCCGCATCTCGGGGCTCGTGATGGCCGGGGAAATGCAGATAATTTTGAACTTTTGCCCGTATCCTTTTGGTACCCACAGGATTTCGCAAATGCGAGGCAATAAGACTCCTTGACTTTTCTAACTTAACAGCGGAAGCTTACAGTATGCCACGATTCGAGGGCACGAGCTCATCAGATTCCGTATTATGGCACAAAGCAATACATAATGTCAAATAAGATTGACATTAAAATCTCATAACAGACAAAATAATAGAGCAAGACAATATTCCAGAATTCGTTCTCATAATATGTTTAAATATCAATCACAAAAGTGCAGTAAATTACATTCCCAAGGCCTGAAAGCTAAGGCCAATAAAGCAGAAGGGTGCAAAAGACACTAAACCTCCCAAAAGATGTGATGACTCTCTCGCTCAAGCGCGATGCCCTAGAATACATCGCCAGCGCTGCACTTTACCTAGAGTCACAATTCCCTTGGACCATCTCACTTCCTTACTCAGGGGTACGGGTGCCATTACTTATAGCACCAAGCGTAGAGTTAGTCTAAAATAATAGGCTAAGCAAGGTGATCAAAGAAAATGACATCAACAATCTGCAGCAGTATAGTATATAATGACAGTAGATCATCAGATGACAAATATAAGAATGGGTAGAATAACGTCTTCAGAATAGGGCTCTGCAACAAGCTTCTTACTTGATTGACATCCAACTATCATAATTAACTAGACATCCAACTATCTCAACTGACGAGAAAGTCTCAATTGACTGAGTACGGACTAAACAGACAATAAATGGTGCGGAATACCCCAATGATCGTCAAAATGGACTAAACAAAGCTAACAGCGAAAAACTACTCATTTTAACATTAAGTTACCTACACCGAAGTCTAACCCAATTTAGGCAACATTTTGGTACAATTTGGGAGGTCTCAAAATGGTAGAAATAGTAGAGTTGGATCCAGGTTGACCCTGTCATCTGAGGGAGCATACGAGAAATCATGTGCCTGTGTATCCCAAGGCATGACTTATGTATGTTTTAATTACCTAATTTAAGGTCACGTGTGTTATAGGGTAGTAGAACAATGACTCATGACACAAAAAGAGATTGCATGCATCCTACATGCAAATAGACAAGTAGACTAACTAAAACCATATCTAATTGATTGATTAGTAAAGGAACCATTCCTACTTTCCATTATAAGTCATGGGATGCCATCATCATGATCATGCATTCTCATTCGTCACTATGTAACCTTAAGAGTCCATATACCGGGGATTTTATGTCCCTTGGTGCTTTGATGGTGTTAGGTATTCAAGACTCCAAGTTCACTACTTGAAATTGCACGAAGCATGCCTCCGGACAATCTTAGGAGTGTGTCAGCTCAAACAACTCCTCCTAGCTCAAGTGCCCAAGTTCAAGTATTGGGTACCATAAGGTTAAAAGTCCAATTCTATGTCCTAAGGTTCAAGGTTCAAGTCAAAAGAACCAAGGTTGATTAACATCTAAGCCTAGAAATGGCCCAAAAAGAGTGGGAGGAAATGGCCTTTGGGGCCCTAGAACAATGGCCCCAAAGGGGGGCTGAAAGCTAGGTGTTGGTTGGTCATGGGTTTGGACAGGCCATGTCTACCTCTGTTGGTCAGACCTGAGCCCTCTTCAAGGGATGTTTTCTCCCTTCTTTTAACCAACTTTTGGGGATCTTTTACCCACATTAGTAGTGTAATTGAACATCAAATTAAGCTGCTAAATACCATCTAAACAATAGCAAAAATAACAAAGCAAATTGAGCTGGAACATGTGTTAACTCTAAGCTAACATAAGAGTAGAATGTGGAATCATCAAATACATTCCAAACTTGTGATGAAATTTAAATTGATCACTTGCCTTGAGTCTCCTAGGTTCTCAAATAGCCTCTGAACTCACTCAAACCAATGCGGAACCGTACAGAAATCCCAATGTCCGATCACCCTATAAAATACCCAAAATTTTGAAAATGGATGAGGGATTGGAATTAGACCACGAAAAAGGGGTACGCGGCTAAGAATCTACCCTCTACAACATACTAAAAATTGGTAGCGGTCCAATACCTCTAAGCACTCCAAAAATGTTGCTTTTGATGAGGGAGGGCGTGACCCACCACGGATTTCGACGAAAATATGCATAGACATACACATCGTTGAAACGAAGCTTTCTACCAGATTGGAATTTTTATTCGAGCATTGAACGGAGATGAAATTGGGGCCAAAAGTGGTTGCTGAAATGGCTTTGGAGAGAAGAAAGAACAATGAAAAATCTAGGAGAGTCCTTGCTTATAGACTTACTTTATGTACCATTACAAGTTTGCTGTTGGTTATGTGGACACTATTAATTTCTAAACTGATTTTCTAGCAATCAAAACAAGTCGTGTTCTCCTTAAAAGTTTCTCGAAATAATTTCTTCTTTCCAACGAGCCGTGAGAAGTTTTGAGGTATCAATCAAAGTCAACCATTCCAAAAGTGGTACTTTGACCGACTTAAGTGTAAATCAAACAGCCTAAACAGAGTAGTTGAACACGAAAGTTTTCCAGTATAACTCGGACTACCTAACGAACCTAACCCGATATTTTTTTGAAATACCCAAAATACCCTTGACATCAACCCAAACTACTATACTACCCTTTCTAAGTCAAAAGCTTTGTCAAAACATTGTCAAATGAACTCAAATGTTACTCAAACACTACAACTCACTTAATTAACACTAAACACACTTAATTAGCATTTAATCAGGGTAATTAGGTTTGGCGTCTTACATGTCTCCATAACATTCAATTCCTGGCACTCATTCAACTATATTCTTGATGTGATTTGGGATGATTTTTTATACACCTCTTAAGCTTAGTATAATCTGAATACTTTGATGCAGATGATCTAGTTTGGTAGTCCCTATTTTGATAATATGACACGCACGGGGCCTTCTTGCCCTAACACACATGGCATGGGGCATTTTTGCCCTTCGTGGTTTTGAACTAGAGACCTCTGGCTCTAACACCATGACAAGTTTGCTAGCCAGTAATCCTAAAACCAATTGGTGATGGGAAACTGCACAAACAACTACGTAATAGTGGCAAGCTCATCGTACGGTATTATTTGTGAAATCAATTAGTAATAATTCATAAGTGGGACCTACATGTTCTAATTAATTTTTATTGAGTTGAAAAATTACATTTAATCCAAAATTGAATATAATTAACAATTGAAACAACTTATTAACCTAATCGCAAATTGGAACTGAGAATTATGGAAGCTCTAGTAATTAATCCTAATTGCCCTAATCCATCTATTTTGGGACCGAGATTTATGGAAACCCTAACAATTGAGTATTTCTGGGTTTGGGTCCTTACATTCTCTCCCACTTAAAGAAATTTGGTCCTTGAAATTTACTACAAGTAGGTACCGAGGCCTTACAATGCCCTGGCCAAAAAAGGATTGCTAGGAATGTTTTCTTGTTTGGTCCTACTATGTTGTAGTTTTCTTGGTTCAGTATGACCCAGGTTTTTTTTTTTCCTGCTTGTTGTTGTTCAGTATATAACTCTTATACTGTATAGAGTCTGTGACTCCTCTCTTTTTTAATTGATTTCAGTCAATCTTTCAAAAAAAAAAAAAAATGTTGTAGTTTTCTTTCATTTTTCGTACCATTGTATATAATGCTCTTGTACCTATGCTTTCCCTTTCTCTGTTGAGTTTGCTTTATATTGTAATTTTCATTTTCTTGTGAAACTTTACCTTTTGTATTTTTATATGCATCATGCTTGGAAAAGATGACGACTCAATGAAATACTGCAGGGGGCATGGCAACCATCTCTGAACATTTCAACTGTATTAACAAGCATTGGGCTGTTATTGAGTGAGCCAAACCCAGATGATGGCTTAATGTGTGATGCTGTAAGTACATGCAAATGATATTTATTGGGAGAAGCACTCTATCACTTCTTGATTTTGCATTTGTTTGGATAAATATGCAGAGCAGGGAGTACAAATACAATAGGCAAGTGTTTGACCAAAAGGCCCGGTCTTGGACTGAGAAATATGCTATGCGTGGGGCAGGTTGTACTAGTGGCGGTGCTTTACTTTGCCAGAGCATGGTAATGAGCATCTCTCTCTCTCTCTCTCTCTCTCTCAAACACACACGTGAAAGCGCTTGATAAGTGGGTGTGCGTGTGTTTTGCATCTTGTAAATGAATGTGCAAATAATACTGTGAAATCTCACCCTCATTGGACCAATATTGCACCTTTTATCTTACAACCGCAGATGGAAGCTGGGCAAGGGGACACTGGTTTGGGAAGTGCTGTTGATCATGAGGGAGGTCGAAAGAGATTGCGTGGACTCAGTTCGAAGTTGTCACTTGATTCTTCAGTGCCATTAGAGAGGAGCAATGCTAACAAGGAGAATGTTGCTATAACTGATAACAAAGAAAACGTGGTCCCTGTTCGTCGGTTATCGCTCTTGAACTCCCAAAGACTTCCCCAAAGACCTTCAGTAGACACACCAAAGTCGTCGTCATCACCTCTATCTAGTAATCATGACAAACAGAAGCCTCTTCAGGATCACAATAGGCCAGCTGCAAATGCCAGCCTCAAGCAAACAGAGCTGGTTTCAGAGATCCCTCCAACCGTGATAGTATCTGACAGTGAAGAAAGTGATGACGAAGACAAAAGTTCCACAAGGTCAAGGTTATCTCTCCTACGTAAGCGCTTGATACAGGGGTGAAACTAAAGGCATGCAGCTCAAATGTTCTTTATGGGTCAGTCCTTTTATTTACCTTGCTGGTAACATATTACATGGATTGGATTGGTAATGCAAGAAGCTGCTTTCTCCCAAAGCTATCTTTCACTTTATTTTTTGTCCAGTCTGTCTTTCCTTTGACTTAGTGCAAACCTGAAGTACTAGAAAGTGGAGTACCTCTCACCATGTAAAAGTTGTAAATGCTGGGTGCACTGAAGATTCTAAGTATTATAATGTTTTGGAAAGTATCCCGTGCACTACCCTCAAGTTTAAGAGGTTTAGAGTTAAGTGGGTTGTCCATGAATATGAGCTATGATCATATTACAACGACCTATACACTTCCATCCTTTGGAGTAGAATAGGCAGCTTAAGCTTTCTTTCCTGTTTGCTTTTTATTGATCTTTTTTGTTATTTAGTATTTTAACTTTGTGAGATTAACAATATGTTATTTGCAGAGAACAGGAGATTTTAGGGTTTGCACTTTTCTGCACTTCCAGTTCTCTAACTTGTATTACTATAGAGATTCATTCATCAGTAAACAGCTATAATGAGATTCTGCGACTTTTTTTTTTTTCACTATGTTGGGCTACTGGTCTGGAGGTAATACTTTCACTTGAGGACCCAGGGATCCATCCCTGGACATGTGTGTGAGACCAAGGTGTCAGCACCATTCAATCATGAGTGTGTTGTCTATATCTTAACAGTGAAGATGAAATGGCTATTTTAAGATTCAAAATCATTAACCTTTTTACCCTAAAAATAAAAAATCCACTAACATGGGAATGAAAAGAAATCAGTAAACCACTTCTTGCAAGTTTGAGACAGGAAATTTCTAGTTTATTTTATATATAAAAAAAATATTTGATCTCATAGGTAGACTTGTTTAAATGGAAGACAATTGAAGATCTATTATTGACCATCAATTTGCCTCTTACAAGCTTAGAGACAAAATTTATGTAACTGATGTTAACATAGTTGGGACAAGGCTTTTGATGATGCAATGAATGAAGCTTAAGCTCACAAAGATCCTGGTTTGATTTACAGCATTGAAATTTTCTGTGCCAAGATCATCCAACCAATCTTAGCTTTTGGATGTTTATTAGTCCATGGTGGCGGCTCTCCAAGTAAGGCTGGAAACATTTTTTTTGTCACGGTCTGGTCTGCGGTGGAAGCAGAATTGCAGATGACCCGAACCTTATTATTAATTACATATATTGGATCTGGACCTTGATAGGATAAACTCAATGGGACCTGATGCAGCCAAAGGAGTTAATTCCTAATTGTTTGTGAATCCAATTACCCAAATCCTCAATTAAGCATTAGTCACAGGCAATTACAAAGAGAAAAGCAGAAATTTCACTTACCAGTAATAGTCAAAGCCACCATATAGCCTTTAATCATATGAAAGTATAGTGCTAAGAACAACAACTGTGATTAAAAATAAAAAGAACAATGTCTCTTTACATTGCTTAAACAGTGCTAAAACCACAAAAATCTCATCCTATCCTATCAAACTCAAATTCTAAATCAAAGATGGAAGGATTATGGGCCCAATATGAGGGTCCTATGACAAAACCTGACTACCCGTGCTTCCCCATCCTAGATCTTTAGATCCAGGACTGTTGTTTTTGCATAACTTCCGCTGCTATGATTTCTCCGTCGTGCACCGTTCCTCTTGATCTTATCGCACCTTGTAAACCAAGATGAACTATCTTCTACAAAAGAGTAGAAGCAATAAAATCATTCAAGAGTTAATCTTCAGTACAACCTTTTAATAGTTCTAGAGAATCAAATAATCTCTCATAGGGTATTCTCACCTCGGATCAATGAGAGAATTAATTGATGTGTCTAATCTTCAATATGCACATCTACCTTTAGGGTAGAAAACAACATCCTATTTATAGCTCCAAATTCGTGCTTTAACATTAGAACACCAATAAGACTCAAAGTGGGAAACAAAGTCTCAAGGAAACAAATTTGTATCAGATCTGGACTCTTTCCCGTTTTTCCAGCGCCATCCGATCGATCGGACCACCAAATAACTGAGGCGCGTCAGACCTCCGATTGATCGAACAGAGGTTTCAATTGATCGGTCCTCGGTGGTTCGCCAGCGTTTCTTCTTTTCTTCCGTATAACTCTTCCAGCGACACAACCACAGTCCATTCTAAAAGAAAATAGAAAATACAACTCAATGACCTTAGAGTTTTGTCCAACTCATGAATTAGCCAACATAAAAATACTAACATAATATTATTGCAAAAGTGCTAAGAAGAACAACTTTGATTGAAAATAAAATGAATGATAATGAACTTAGAATTAGATGTTCCTTAGCTTGCTTAAATAGTATTAGAACCATAAAATTTCATACTATCATTCAAATTCAAACTCAAATTTAAATTCAAATTCAAAAGATGGAGAGGACAATGGGCCCAATAGAAGGGCCTCGTCACAAAACTCTACTATCTATGCTTCCCCACCATAGATCCTTAGATCTACAACATAGATCTTTTAGATCTAACCTTTTTTTTTTTTTTTGTAATGATGGATCAATATCTCATTATCTCGATCAATCTTTTCTAAATAATCCTCTCATGAGCATTGTCGGGCCCACCTGGGGCCTTGCCAATCAGGTGGGAGGTGCACAATCAAATATTTGAATGAGATCTGGTGATCTACAAAATATCAACCCCATTAAATCATTATAATTCTTTAGTCTATTGCCATCGAGTTTAATTTAATGGTTCTAGAGGGATTTTAAAAATATATATATATATATATATATAATCTAATGGTGAATTACAGCCAAATGAGTGTCAAATTTGAACTTTTGCAATTTCATTTGATTATGAGGATGTGATGAGATAGAGTCCCATGAAGAGCAAAACTCATGTGCACCATTCCTGAATACGTTTGTTCCTGAATACGTCTGAAAAACTTCAACGCAAGCACATGTAATAAGTCAATTAATTTATCCTTTTTGCTTGTATACGTAGCTTGTAGTTGTGAATAATTTACTGCTCTATTATTATGTCTTAAAGGGATAGGATTTGATTTTGAAACCGCACATTGTCGTTGTCATTATCAATTTTGATGGTTTTTATCTTTTCTTTTTAATTTTAGTTTTTTCCCGTACTAATTTCTCATGGGCTTTTTGTTTCTTCTAAGTTATGCTTCTTATTTCTATATATTTCCTTTTTATGTGTCTTTTATCATTGAATGATTTTTTTGCCTTTGATCATAGTTCTGTTTTATTTTTTTCCCGGTTGCTCTTTTTTAGTTTCCATGGTGATAGCTAGGTTTTCATAGATTTATGGTTTTTCTTTTAATTTTCTTTTAATTTTGGTTTTTAGGCATTGGATTTCCATGGATTTATTTGTTTATTCTAAGGTGTTCTTATTATTGGATTGTCTATGGACTTTTTTCTCATGTTGCATTTTGTATGATGTTTTTATGAGTCCCATTTTTTTTTTTTATTATGGATTTATTGTTCTGATTTCGAAAGAACCTTTGAAGTAAAATATGCAACTAGTTTCAAACAAATTAGAGTGCTCTCATTTTAAAATTAACCAGGTATTTATTATTATTATTATTATAGTTTTTAATTTTGATTTCGGTTTTTACCATTTTGATATACTTTAGACTAAATATTATTTAAAAATTATATTATTTTAATATTATAAATTATATTAGCGTGGGCATATTTTGCTAGTACTTTTGTATAGGAATTATCTTATGAGAAGTTAATATATTCTTTTCATTCAATTCTTAGCGCATGTTTCTTTGCAAACATTTCTTATAGGAATTCGGATTGCCTGTGAATTACTAAATTTCTTAAAAAAAAATCGATATTTACTTACTAGAATTCCCAGCATTTGAGGCAAGTAGCATTTTGAAATTTCAAAAGGTGAAATTCCGAAATGCTAGCCCTTGCTCCAAATCGACACACTCTAGGAGGCTTTTTTGAACTTCAGATCTTCCCAACGATCAAAGGTCATCTTCTACTCTATGACGCTATAAGAAAATCAGGCCCATTCATCTTGTTTCTTTGCACTCCTTTAATCCAGCCACCATTTTCCTTTTTCCTTTTTGTATTCTGCTGTTGTATTTATTTATTTATTTATTTATTTTTGGGTGTTTTGATGGAATGGGAAGAAGAAGAAGGGTTTTTGGGGTTTTGATGGCCGCCTTTGGGATCAGTCTGAACACAAGCCTAAACCCCTCTGCTTGGTTTCCAATAGACCCGACGTCATGATCTGCGCATATCCGGGACTTAGCCAAAATTGATCGTGTCCCACCGTGAGATTCAAATCAGATCGACTTATTGATCTCTATTTTTTTTATTTGTATGGTACCTACTTTGTGCAGCCGTAGCTAACAAGAGACTAAGGTGTGTGATTTTTTGATGGATTTGAAGGAGGCAGATGTTACAGAGATGATGGAAGTGAAGAGATGGAAAATTTGTAGGAGAATAGATATCTGACTATCTCTCTTTCTTTTTTGAGGTTAGAGATGATGTGAGTGGGGCCTACTATGTCTGAATTGTTTCAAGTGGGACTGTGACTGACTCAGTATTATTATTATTATTATTGTTGTTGCTGCTGCTATTTGTTTGTTTGGCTGGATGCTTTTGTTGATAGTAGGTATGCTCTCAAATCACAATCAACTCGTGCAATGTACATCAGTGAGTTGTGTTAGGAAAATTGTATGGTCCGACTGCCATTGGGCCCACGCTAGATCGAGCCCGACGATATGCCGCAGATGAACTCCGAACAAGTCTTGAGCTGGTTAAGTCAGATAATGATCAAACTCTTGGTGGTAGAGTTTGGATCAAGTTCAGACTCTCGGTTGGGTTGGCAAAATTCCCACGCTGGTAAAGAGATGTGGGATTTCAGGAGATAGTGACTCATAGGGATTGCTCTATCTAAGGGAGATGGGAACCCTTCCTTGATTATTCAGTAGATTTGAGAGTATTCGCAGCGAGTTCGTAGGTCTACCTTACACCAGAACGCACAAGGTTCTCGGCGAGTTCGGAAGCCAGATCTATGCGTTTGACGGTTCGGATCTTGAGATAAGGTCGTGGATTGCCGGCTCTAAGACCTCTACATCATGGATTTTTTTTCTAGTTGCACTGTGCTATATGCAACAGAGGGGAAGAAGGAGACGACCCATCTCTCGATTTGTGGGTGCAGAAACCGAGGGTAAAAGTCATTTCTTTTCTTTTCTCTTGTTTACTATTGTAAGGAGGCAACAAGAGCATTGTCTCGTTTGGTGTGCGTTGCAAGCAGCAATTGCGGCGCGGGGGGGGGGGGGGGGGTGGGGCACGATTTGCCATCGGGACGCGTGCCAGAGAGAGAGAGAACCCATTCTCTCTCTTTTTTTTATCAATATGTGTACCCAACCCGATTTCATGGCCCTATCTCCAGCCCGATCCAAGCTAGAGTCCAGCTGGACTCTCCATTAGACCCCATGTGCCAGAAAGAGTATACTAACTGCCCTAGAAACAAAACACAACTGCACTTAAACGAAAGAGATGCTCTTCCTACTGCCTTCGCCGGGCCCTCACCCCATTCCCCATATCCTCCTGCGAATCGAACCTCCGCCGCCTCCCTCTCCCTCCCTCTAAGCTCCACACCTCCCACCCTTGGCTCGCTCGCCAGCGCTCCTACTCCACCTTTTTCTGCAGCTCCCTCCTCGACCGCTACCCCGACCTCCTTTCCATCCCCTCCAAAGTCCTCTGCATCTCCGTTGGCGCCAGCCACCAGATCCCCACACTCTCCTCGCTGGGCGTCGGCAAGGTCACCGCCGTCGAGATCGTGGACTCGCCTCCACTCGTCCAGAGAGCAGATCTCCACAACCTCATGAAACTTTCTGCTTCGAGAAATTGGTTTCCTCTCTCACTATGAAACCAAACACAATGGAGATTCTTTATAAGCTTATGTGATTATGCTCAAGTTGATCTCAAATAGAGCTCCATAAAAATGTAAGAAGACTGGTCATCATGCCCATGCCCGCAACAAAAGGATGCTTCTATTTTGTTAGTTTGGAAAGGTTAGTTTATACAAAAGCAATGGATGCAGAAAAGGGCAGCGCAGAGGACACTACAACCGGGAAATTTATATTTTGTTAGTTTGGAAAGGTTAATTTAAATTTGATACACCAAGTCCCTTCTCTTGAAAGATCAATTCATCTACTGGTGCCTTCCATCATCCGATACAAATGAATAAATAATTTCTGAAAGCTCTGAACAGTTCATATAGTGTACTGATGATGTTATGCCGTATCCTGCAGAAAATCATGGATTTGCTATCATCTAATAAAACTTGAGGAAGAAGCAGAAAGCAGAAAAAGAAAAAAAAAATCAACTTTCTTGAGAAACTCTTTCCTCCCTTCAAACCTGCTTAAAATTTTCTCTATGTTGGTAAAAAAATTTTTAAGAAGTGCATTTTGCTCTGCACGAGTCTCTTAGGGTGGCAAGCATCCAATCACCCAAAATTAGAGCAAAGTGGAAGAACCCTAAAGAGCAAGGGTTAGTAATTATTGGTACAAACAATTTGAGCTCGATAAGAATACATGCTATATGGTCATTGCAGTGGATGATAAATTAAACATGTCGTCAAGCCTCAAATTCCTTCTCGAAATCACCTCAGCAGCCCAAGCCCTCCTAATCTCTGTTTGAAACTTCCTTGCACCGTTAGACAACCCATGCTTGTGATTGGAACCAACTCAGCCAACCTACTGCAAGTTTTTTAATGTAACAGCACAACTTTTGTCATAAAAAAGAGCCACATGCAAAACCAGTCTACCAATTCACTTATCAAAGTACATTTTGATACATCACAATTGGTTCATACAACAAAAATTTTGATACACCACAATTATAAAAGAGCCACATGCAAAACCAGAAATTTTGATACGCCACAATTGGTTCATACAACAGCAGCTTCCATTAATCAAAGTGAAAAAAAAAAAATCAGTCTACCAATTCATTTATCCCTTATCAACAAACCCCTTACATAATAGCAGCTTTCAATCAGGAAGAGTACATGATGGATGCTACATTCAGATAAAATAGTATTACATAAAATGACAACAACAAATTAAAGTGTAGCAGCAGCGGTAGAAGTTGTTGTTATCTTGAAATCAATTCAAAACAAATATGATTTTGGCTTTGGCTTGGAATTTGAATTGGAATTGGAATTGGGGTTTGAAACATAAATGGTGGGATAATTGGAGCTATTTTCTTTAACTCTCATAACGATCTGAGTCATTTAAGATCCCAAAAGCATCACATTCCACGCCCCTACATATCTCGACTTCCCAAACATCCCTTTAATCCTCCTTATCATCTCCTCCTCCCTTCCTCCCATCATCTGATCACGACCACCACGCATGCCCCTTCCTTCCTCATTGTCCGCTCCATCTCCCTCGCATACCGATCTAGAAACATCGCCTCCTGCAGAAGCACACTGAAGGCCGGATCCAAGATGCCATCGAAGAATGGGAGGTTGTGGGGATCTGCTCTTTAGACGAGTGGTGGCGAGTCCGCGATCTCGATGCCGGTGACCTTGCCATTGCCCAGTGAGGAGAGTGCGAGGATCTGGTGGTCGGTGCCAACGGAGACGCAGAGGACTTTGGAGGAGGTGGAAAGGAGGTCGGGGCGGCGGTCGAGGAGGGAGCTGCGAAAGAAGGTGGAGTAGGAGAGCTAGCAGGCAAGCCTAAGGTGGGAGGTGTGGAGCTTAGAGGGAGGGAAAGGGAGGCCGCGGAGGTTGGATTCTGAGGAGGATCCTGGGGAGCGGCGGAGGCAGTAGGAAGAGCATCTCTTTCGTTTTAGTGCATTTATGTTTTGTTTCTAGGGCATTTAGTATGCTCTTTCTGGCGGGCTTTAAAAACATCTGGTGGGCTTTGAAAACATGAGGTCCAACTAAGAGTCCAGCTGGACTCCAGCTAGGATCGGGCTGGAGATCGTGCCATGAAGTCAGGCTGGGTAGACTTATTGTTTTTTTATTCTCTGCCTTAGTACTATTTTGGGTCAGGTCGTCTAGACCCAACCCGTGTACGACCCAACCCAGACTTTTGTCTTCTAATCTCAGCGCCAAGGGCGGGGGGACCTTTCTGGAAGCATGCCGTGGTTTTCCACCTCGGGAGTCGCGCCAAGGGAGGGGGACATTTTTTTTTTCGGTTGTCGTTTCTCCTCGTGAATACAGCAAGTCAGGTCTAGTCGAGTGCAACCCAGCCCTTTTCCACTAGATATTGGATGAAAATAATCTATGATGCATGCATATACTATTGATTGTCTGATGATGCATGATTGACAACTAAGTTGATTGGATCACTAATAAAGTATTGACCACAATGGAAAAACTAATTGATCAATGTGTTTCAATTCTATGTCTATTTTCATAATCTTCTACTTTAGTGGGGGTGTCTCTTTTAAGTCCCAAGCCACTCAAATATTTAAATGTCAATGAAATTTGAAGCAAGAAATAGCAATGATTTATTTAAGTCAATGGGACATGAGAATATGACGAGATAGATAACCTTATGGATTGGATACAAAGGTTACAGTCATATAACGGTAGATCTGATGAAGGTGTAAGAAAGGGATTGGTGGATTGATTTGTGGTTTTCCATGTGATCTCCAAGATGGAAATTGAAAATTTGAATTCATGAAAACCAAATCTAGAGATTGTAAGCATCTATAAATATGGAACAAATTTTGTGATGTAATTCAAAATGACATGAGTCTAAATTACATTTGACTCTGAAAATCCAATTTGTTCTATTTTGGGGATGCTTTACTAATTACTACTCTGTGATGAGTAAAATTCGTGGCTCAACTAGTAATAGAATGGATTAAGGTAATCTGTTCTGAGGCAATATAGTTGTAATTTGGATGCATGGGAGATTGTTGCATTTTTTTAGATTTCTGAGATGATATTTGCTTGCTTGATAGAGCTTGTAATGTATAAATCTTCTAGTTTTAATTATTCTGTATGTGTTGGATGTGTGATTTGGCATACTTATGGAATTAAAAATAAGACACATCAACAAAGATAGAATAAATGGACTGGTTAGGATGATACATTTACCTCACATCTATATATTGGAACCATGTCTGGGTGGAAAATGATTGTACATGTCTTTTTCGGAATAACTAGAAGTGTGGTTGAATGGTATCATAAACTCTATAATTTGTTGACCGTTTTATTTGTCCAAATTTAAATGGGTGGGAGTGATGTAATGCCCCAATTCCGAATACCGAAGTTACCGCTAAGGTACCCGAGAACTTCCAAGATCATAGTCCGCAGTGAGGTCAAAATTTTAAAACTTTTTGAATAATAATATAATCAACAGTTGTTTTGTGAAAGCATAAGAAAAGACAGCGGAAGCAATAAGTATCATATAAATGAGTCAAATGTAACAGGGCTGAAGTCCAATAAAATCTCATAGTATAGTTTTCAAAAGTTTATACAATACTGACTATCTCCCCGCTCACTACAAATCTTCTCAAAGCCCAAAATAAACTGCACTCAAACCCCCTGTGGATGAGCTCCGTCATCCGGCTCTACTACCTGGTCAATCGGCCCCCACCCGTAGTCACCGGCTACAGGCGTCACATGGTACACGTCGCCCACGGGGTCAAGGTCGATACTTAAGCATCAAAGATGGGTCAAATCCAAGGATGTAGCAAGGCACCATATACAGATAACGCAGGATGTATGCAACAAAAGAGAATAGAGACGAGTATGTAATCATAAGAGTAACAAGGAAATATAAACAATGCAATTGAGCAGTAAATAGTAGTTTAGAATCAGAAATATAAGTTATCTAATCTAATCAGATAACAACGTGGCACATTCATACAAGTTGTATAAACCGCGGGATATTATGCCGTGGCCCTCCCATACTGTAAACAGTCGCGGTGGGGAAAATATAATAAACACGCAAGGGATGACAGCCCTGATAATATCAATATATATAATGCCGATCACACCCCTTTATCAGATTAGACCGGACCCGGTATCAAACCATCCGTCCAATCACGGCTCATCATGATAGCTCTAGTCATAACCAATATAAATATAGCTCATACCAGTGATGATCAGTTAGCAAGCTGAGCTTAGATCAACTGAGTGAATGTTTAGTGCCGACTCATAGGAACAAATACAGGTCTGTGTCTGTCTAAGCTTGTCTTGTGTGAGCAAAGTCATAATCAAGTCTCTAAGAGGTTAAAGTACAATATCATGGAATACAGTCCATGTCACGCCCCCAAACCCGGACCCTACAACGGCCCGACCTCGGGGGCGTGAAATTGTGATTTAAGTAACAATTATATTTCTTCCAGGATCCGCGTGAGTGAGGATGACAATTCCAACTCATTCTGAATATTTTACGGAAGCTTACGTGGCGTTGCGACTTGGATTCCGTGGCCATCGGATTCCGCATCGCACTCAACCGCTAGCATATAGCTATTGTATCAAGAATCATATCAGACTGGAACAAACCATCACATTAAAAATACAGAGCTGACAGTAACATGATATTTCATTCCCACATATGTTCAAGTTACAAGTATCAATGTGCATTAATTAAAAATCCCGGAGAACAGGCTGATAAAAGCCATACAAATAACAAGCTAGATAAACACTACCCCACATGTGACGTAACTCAGATGTCGAACTAAATGTCTACATGACATAGTCGACGCTACAAATCTGCAACTCATGGCTCCACGGCCAACACGTGCACTCAGCTCGGAGCAAAGAAATCTGGACCTGAGTACCAAAAGAGTGGGTCAGACACGACGGTCTGGCAGGTGGATGAAAAGATATAAACGATAATCTGAATAATAAAACATATGGTAAATCATGGTATTCGATCAAGAGTTGCATAGATTTAAAACCAGTGTAAACATGTATATCTGACAAAACATGTATTCATTTTAAAGCATGTGTAAAAGCATATATATCTGGTAAAACATGCATTCCTTTAAAACAACTGCAAAACATGTATTCCTTTAAAACGACTGTAAAACATGTATTCCTTTAAAACGACTGTAAAACATGTATTCCTCACATTGCAAACCCCGTCCATAGGCGGACCCTGCAATTTGCCCTTCTTCAGGGGAGCCACAATCGTGGGGAACAGATTGGCAACCACACTAAAGCTAAATCCTCTCTATCACTAATGTGATGAGTGCACGATCGGGCGTTGGTCTCTAACACGCGAAGTGACGAGAACCAACATTATACATACATATACATATAGCTAGACAAGACCACGGCCGCGGAACCGGGTAATCGGGACAGGATCCAAGCTGCAGCTGGCGGGAGCACGAGGGGGAGGCCCAAGTCAGTTGATCAGACTGACAAGGACGTCCAAGCTTAGTGGTGCCGACTCATAAGTGACATGAGAAATCAAAACATGTACAAAACTATATCAGTATAAAACATTCGGGCAGGTGGGATACGGTGCTCGTAGGCACACATTTCATATCACTATCTTTTCATGCATAAACGGGGTTGGCCGGACCTGTCAGGTGCATAAATCAGAGTTTGCGATAAAACCAATGATATCGGGTAAGGATACGTATAATCTGAGTAAAATAATAAAAATGAATCCTTATACAGTTACGGACTATATATTGGGGCTTCCATATTAAAACAACATGTGTAAGGATCTTGTATGTCTATTATTACCCTTAGTATGGTACTCGAATGATAGAGGACATACCAAGTTTCCTTATGCAAGTTGATGAATCTAAAAGTCCCAATACATTTCCGAGATGGTGTTTCTTTCTAAGTCAATCTCCTTATGTCATCCCCTGAGTCTTTCTAAGGTGGTAGGGCATCAGAACAACCCATCCAAACCTTTAAATACCATATTTGAAAACTATAGAAAAGACTCAGGAATTCTGGGTGAAACTCGGTCACCTGTCGGTTAGCTGGCGGTTAGCCGCCGGTGTTCGGCGGTTAGCCGCTGACTGACCGCGGGGCTGACCGCGGTTCACCCTGCTAAAATATAGCATTCTGCGTTTCTAACCGCGCATTTCGGCTACCTGGCGGTCGCAGGGTTTTTCGGTGGCGGTTAGCCGCTAGCTGACCGCGGGGCTGACCGCGGTTCACCTGTCAAGACACAGCATTCTGTGTTTGTAACTGAATCTGGGTCGGCTAGCCGCCGGTCACCTGTCGGCTAGCCGCCAAGGTGACCGCCCGCTGACCGCCCAGCTGCGGGAACTCTACAGCATGTGCAGATTTCAGCTCTTTCCTTCCCATCCCTTTTCACCTCAACTTCACCCATTTCCTAACATGAAATGGGTCTATTCTCTTCCATTCCACATCTCAATCTTTCCTCCAACCACCATTCCATCAATGCATTGATTCTCCTTCCAATACAAACCTCATTCAATGCAAGTACAAATCTCATTCATGAAATCCATAATGGCAAAACAAGCTTTAGTAGATGAATGCATACATTCTCATGAAAATTGGCTAAGAGAAAATCTTATCAATAAACATATTTCCAAAAGCATTATGAAACATAGGAAACTAGAGGAAGATGCATAGTAAATCCACATTTTCAATAAAACAAGAACTCATTCAAATCAAATCCATTCATTCACTTGCCTTGGTTTCTAAAGTAGCTAATCAATCTCTAATCACCCTCTCAAGCCACAAATCTCCAATCTATACAAAAACCCCAAAATAAACCCATCTTAGAACCCTAAAATGGCAAACCAAAGAACAAGAAGAAGAGAGCTCCCAATAAAGAAGGTGGAGACTCTCTAGAGCTAGGAAAACACAAATCTAGGAGATTGAAAGGGTTGCTTACTTGGAAGTGCTTCAAATGAAGAAGACTAGCTCAAGGAGAACCTCAATGTGGCTGGATTTCTCTTCTAATGGCATCCATAGAGAGCTTGAGATGAGGGGAAGAAGGAGATGGGCACAAATCTCTCATTTTGGCAAGCTTGGAGGTGGGTCTTGTGAGAAAACAAGAAGAAGAAGAGGAAAGGGGAAAAACCCTAAGGAGAGGCTCCTCTCACCCTCTCATTCTGCTGGAACTGAATGGGGAAGAAGGAGATGGGCTGGCCTTTTTGTAAAAAGGGTGGGTGTGGGTCCCACCATCACTTAAACTTGTCGGGATTAAAACATCGGTTTCTGGGCCCCGGATGCAATCGACGAAGAAGAGAAAAATGTTCCTCATAAAATATATTTTTCAAAAAGTATAATTTTGGCATGGTTTTGAGATCTCGGAATTTGGGTCCAGATTTTTGTGTAAAAAGACTGTTTTACCCCTATCATTAGCAAAGTAGGGTTTAGAGGTATCGAACGGAAACGGAGCAAATACAAAGGTTGTTGGGAATAATAAAATACATTAAACGAAACAAATTACCGATATCCAGAATTATTGAATAAATCCCAAAACTAATCAAAACACAATAAACGAACCCCCAAAATCACACAAAACTCACAAGGGAAACCCCCAAAGGTTCCACTCAATCAAAAGAGTTCTCAAAATCATTCAAAGCTATAAAAAGCTATTCTAATCCAGATTTAACCAAATTCCACTAATCCCACTTTAGAAAACTAGTCCAAAATTAAGAAGACACTAATCCCAGAAATTAGGGGTCGGGTTCTCACAGTCCAATATCCAAGTCCAAGTCCAAACATCATTGGATCCACACTAGGCCCACAACCATGACCTTAATCTATAACAATGTAAGTAACCAATCCATACTCATACACAACTCATTATAACCAACCTCTCTATTCTAGGGTTCCACACACCTAATCTTAGGCGGTATGAGGGGCCCGCCTAGCCACAAACACAGGTTGTTTATCTCCAATTACATCCTTGGGTCACCACTAAGTAATCTTAGGTTCAGGTCCTCCAATTTCCCTTTAATTAACAGGTTTAACCATAGCAAAGATATGAGAGAAGCATAATGTTTAATAACCTCCAAACGAAAGAATCCAATGGAATGAGGCAAGGGTCCAACCTAGGTAATTGTCCACTCTTGGTTCAGGGCCTCATCCTGTAATTGGATCCCTAACTGTAGCTTCGGATGTCAAAAGATGATATATCTGGTGCTCTTGAAGTTACAGACATCCTTGACTACGTTTAAGGTTCGAATCACCGGTAATTCTAATCCCAAAAACCTATTTGGTGGACACCATGAGTCAAGGTTGAGCCACACCATTGACTCGGGCTTGGCACATTAATGGAGGCCTATTTGGATGGTCAATGGGCCCCATAAACGATCACAATCTCGGAAGAACTAAAATCTGGAAAAGTCACTGTACACAGTATGCCCAGTCGACATCATCCCCAAGGATGTCGACCGGGTACACTGGATGTTGACCCCTAGGTCGACATCGTGGCAATGTCCTCGGTTGACATCGTGGCCATGATGTCGACCGGGTTCACATGAACCCGAAGTCAAACAACTGGGGGGGTATCTCTGTGTTCTCAAAATTCACAGTGTATCCGGTCGACATCGTGGCCTGGATGTCGACTAGGTACACAGGATTCTTGAACTGTCTAAGGAATTTCAAGTCCCAGTCATTCTCTAAAAAACTTGTGTATCCGGTCGACCGAGACAGGGTCCGGTTGACCGGGTACATTGTCTGAGAGTTTCACAAGAGACAGTAACTAAGAATTGTTTTCTTCAGATTTTAGTGTAGCCGGTTGACTGGAGCACAGGTCGGTCGACCGGGCACACAATCTGCTGTAAGTTTCCAGATTTTTGTAATTTCTCTTCTCCAATCCGAATTCCAACCAAATCATTTATAATCACCTCCAATCATCATAGAAACATTACTAAACAAGGAAAACACTTCTATAACCATCCACCCATCATTCCACCGGGCCATTGATCTTCCAAATGGGAGAACCCATCCATCAAATGGCCAACATCCATAATACAAAGCTCAAATGGTAAATCTAACATGCATATATACTCAACTAAACTGAATTTACAGAATCAAGAGAAAGAAAATCATGCATTCTATGGTACTAGTATAGGGTACCTGCCTTTGATCAATTGAAAGGGAAATTAGAGTATAGGAAGAGATCCAATTAGCAAATATATGGCTGATTGAGTTAGAGAAGGTGAGAGGTGAGTGAGAGTGAATTAAGGTTTTAGGCTTTATTTGCAATGGTTGTGAATATATAGGTTAAGGTTTTGGACAATTACCAAAAGGGTAGTTTAGTTTTAATTGGGGAAGAGATAAGGCCATGGGTAAATGGGTCTTTAGGTAGGAATTCTGAAAGCTTCCATAACTCACAATACCCCTCATATTAAGACTAATTATTAGTTAAGTCCTATCCTAATTAAAACCTTACTAAATTTACAATAAACACCTTATATATATAAATAAATATATAAAAGCCAAATTCTAAGACTTAGGAGTATTAACAACTATTCTACCAAATCCTATTAATTAGTATATTAAGATAGATAGTATTATATTAATAATTATTCAAATCAAATTGAGGGCCCACAAGGGGGTGGGGCCTCACAAGTGATCTGCTACTCCGATTGGTGACTTTAGCAAATATATTTAAATTTATTTGATTTGATATAAGCTTGGGGCATTGTAAAATTGCTTTGAGTGGTATGCTGCCGAGTCATGTACCAATATGGCTGAAAAGTTAATGGATGAGATCAGTTAAGTGGGGGAGTGTACCTATGAATGATTCAAGTATATTGTGCATGGAAAGGATCATACATTTATATTTGATTCTGTACAGCCCACAACTAAAAATGGTGTGGTTGGAAACTTTTAAGTCATTTTGTGTTTGGAGATATTAGATCCATGTTAATCACACGTGTCTTCCGCTGTGTGTGCTGTAGGGGGGGATATTATTGAGTGCACAATATATAATGAGTCGAACACCTTCTAAATTAAGCACAAAGACCCATTTATGAATTATGGACTGGTGTCAAACGTAAAACTTGACCTATGGCAATGAGAGAATGTGCTGTACACAAACTATTGCGAGCCACAATTATAATACCAACTGCAAATGGAAACGAAAAAAATCATTCTTTTGTTGGAAAATTGAATCATCCAAAGGGATATCGTGTGATTAATTACGAATATCGAGTTATAACCAGAGGTCGAAATGTGTGTTTCCTTGTGGATCCCATATAATTCCTAGAGATGCACCACAACATCTCTAAGGTTGGAGGATGTTATGGAAAGTGGGAGTTTCAATGTTGGCAGCGTTGGAAGTGTAAGTCCTAACCAAAGCCAACTTGACAATGAACAACCCGGGTTATTAGGAGTCCTGTAGGATTGATAACATTTGACGTGGTTGGATGATTGGTACAGTTATTTGGTAAAAATCGTGCAAGACTTCAGTCTGTCGGTTGTTGTCAATCTACACAATATGGTGATTGATTGTACACTATAGAGGTAAATATAAAATAAGAACCGGGCATGGCAATTAGTCAATCCACCTTAGAATTAAAGGGCTATGGGTTCTTGGCAATAAAATGATAGTAACAGATTGGTAGATAAGCACTATTGGTGGTACAAGGATTTAGAAATGGAAGGATTTGATTATGTGGAGATTATCTCTCAGGGCGTAAATTCCTATTCATGTGAATCCTAAGGGCAATGATTGGTTGTGAGAATCTGTAGTTGCACCTAGTGGATGTAAAGGCTATGTTCTTAAATGGCGAAAAGTAGGAAAAGCTTTACATGTAATCTGCGGATTTGGTGGTGCAAAGATCATGAGAATAAGTGTGTACAAATTATCTTAACAAAGAAATTTCACGAAGCCATATGTGGAATTAGTTTATCCCCAGCATATGAGATATGCATGTAGGTCAAAGCAGTGGGAGTAGTTATATATATTTATCATTGGATGACATATTGATTGTTGGTGGCAAATTGGAAGCAATCTCCAGACAACAGTATTGAAGTCTTGATTCGAGATGGAGAACATGGGTTGAAGGAAGATGTATTGGGCATATGCAGCAACCATGTAAGCTGAATCTAGTACGGACTTTGTTATATGGGTTCGAGTAGGATGCTATGTTAAAACAGTTGGATATGGAGATGTCCAAGCTAATCGACACTCTCATTTGCATGTGTATAAAATTGTCCAACAATCGGGATCCCATTAGTGAGAAGGACATATTCATTACTAGAGACATGCCTTACTTGAGGATAGTGGGAGGTGCATAATGCATGACATCTTCATCATGCATAAAATGCTGTAATTCTATATTTATGAGACTGGAAATGGATTGCCGTTGGTCTCATAATCAGATTCCTATGTTATCCGGGCATGCCTGTTATGGCAAATGAATCAGGGGATCTGGGTACATCAAAAACATTTGCTACACCATTTTTTGTGGTACAGTTGTTGTTTTGAAACTGCATGGTTGTATGGTTACCTATTAGGATGGTGACTTGGACAAGAGGGAGTCCATGTCTGGTTATGTTTTAACCCATTGGCAAAGGTCTTTGTAAGGTCCCCGACCTTAATAGGGTATTTAATTTCCTAATATTGGCGATTAGCCTAATTAATTGTGATTCTAGCTAATGAGGCAGCTTTAGTGGCTAAGCGAGTTTCTTTTATCATTAGAAAGATGTTTCCGAAGTTTAGTTTGATTCTGAGTGCGATTAGTCTTGATAGGGGGTTAGGTTGTGATTAATAAAAAAAATTGAGCATTTTTCTGGAAAATTCCATTTTCGCCAAATTTGGATTCGTTGAAAAGATCTTGTCGCGCTCGTCACTTTTCCTTCTTGGCTCATCACGATTCGACACCCCAAAGTTCCTCAAATAATCACATTTCCCTCATTTCACCAAAAAAAAAGGGGCATTTTGGACTTTTCCCCTTCATCCCTTCATTTTAAACTAACGCATCTTAGCTACTCCATTTGTTTCTCCTCATTTTTAAAGGACCAGCTGTTGGAACTCCTTCTTCTCATCTTTTGGGATTTCTGTACTTTTATACTTATCATACTTTTGTATATCGTTTGTACCAGGACCTAAGTTTTTGGGATGCTCTTGATGTTTAAAAGAAACTTGATTATATATAATGGAATGAGATCTATACTTCCTTTGATATTCCTACAAGTTTAATGTTGTGTTTACCAGACAAGTGTCGTCGATCATTTGTTAATGAGACTTAACTACACAATCCTCACAGCAGACTTTGATCCTTGGGCATTAACGGAAATTTTTTTAAATTAACCCTAAAGTTTACACCCCGGATCTAGTTTAATCACTAATCGGGTTCAGGGATGTGACAGTCTTGGTTTCTTGGTATAAAGAAAATAGACATGGTAGCTCTGTTGAGAACAAAAATTGGGATACAACCTGCGATGCAGTAAACCAAGTGGCCATCAGGTTGGATCTCTTCATGGATATTTGAAGTTGGTAAGAACCGATGAGCCGATGCAAATGTTAGGAGTCTGCCATCACATCGGTGAATGGAACCACAATCCCACAATCTCTCAAGATATTGAATTGTAATATCAATATATATAAAATATGGGTAAGAAAAGTGAGATCTCAATCTCGTCAATCCCACTAGTGGAATTGGTGTGTATTCATTTCATCAAGCCTTTTCCTTGGCTGGAGATGTATGTAGGGATTGGAGTATATGTTGATGTACATTGGAATGTTTAATTTACATGGCATTCGTGCCAAGTGAGAGATTGTTAGGAAAATTGTGGCCCGACTGCCATTGGGCCCATGCCAGATCGAGCCCGGTGATATGCCACGGATGAACTCCCAGCAAGTCTTGATCTGGTTGAGTCAGATAAGGATCAAACTCTTAGTGGTAGAGTTTGGATCAAGTTCAGACTCTCGGTTGGGTTGGAAGAATTCCCACATTGGTTAGGAGATGTGGGATTCTAGGAGGTAGTGACTCCTACGGATTGCTCTATATAAGGGAGATGGAAACCCTTCCTTGATTATCCAGTATATCTGAGAGCATTCGCAGCAAGTTCGCAGGTTTACCTCACACCAGAACGCACAAGGTTCTTGGCGAGTTCGGTTCTGACACCCATTTAGGACCAACTAGTTCTTTTAAGTTGGAATGTTTTAGGGGTTCTCATCATAGTTACTAGCATCCTTATTTTCCATCAAAGTATTCACATTTTTTTTCCACATAAACACTATGCAGAATCAGCAAGAAGAGGCAACTCACACATTGATTTTTATTAATACTTCCCATGTTAGTTTCCTAGTCTGGCAAGTATGGTTTTGACATCGAAAAAACTTTCCATGTTTTTCTTTTTAGACCATGGAATGTTGCTGGCTATTATCATACAAGAAAAAGAACTTCTAGAGAACAACAGTATTAAGAATCTTGATTGTGATATTTCACTTAGATCAAGAACCATGGTGATAATAATCTATAAGCCAACATAGCTGTCACATAAAAAAAATGTTGAGAAATGCGTGGTGTAACTGCCACTTAAGAGAGAAAGTGTAAATGCATAAATATGTAAAATTTCGCTCGGTAATTTAAGTAATTATGAAATAAGAAATTTGTGGAATTCAGATTGTATGAAATTATCAAACAGAAATGCTGGCATGAAAGAAACAGGGAATTCATCAATGTTAGAATTCAGCATTTCAAAATTCCAGCATCTCAAACTTTGCAAATTTCAACTAACATGAATTACAAAAATTCCTGCATAGAAATGAGCCTTTAATTTCTTATTCTTTCAAATAAACACAACTTTAATTAGAAAAAAAAAAACTATCCTACAAACATTCCAGCATGCATATGAGGGCATGATCACAATTGGTGCTATGAAATTCAAGAGAGTTTCATATTTTTTTTCCTTTTTCTAAGGGGTTTTTACACTACAACTACCTTGAAACCTGACATTTTCCCCATAACAATTATTTATATATATATATTTTTTTTAAAGCAATAAGATTTGTGTTGCCACGTAGGCATGATGCCTCCTCACAGTGCAATGTCAGCACCGTATTTTATGAAAACACATCATATATATTAAAGCAATATAAAAGGAGAGGTAAGAGCTCTCCTTTTAGAAAAATACATAAGAAAAAAAAAAGGCATGCTTTGAGGCTCATATAACAATCCCTCCCTAATACATGAGAGTACTTGTACATGTATTTTAAATCTCCTAAACTTTCTCTCTAAGGCCTATAATATCTCTTTGATTTCCTAAAATCTCTTCTTAATGATAGGAAACATTATCATCCAAATAGAGCTTAAAAACAGAATCTGTGATTTAGATACATAGATGGTCTTATAGTGATCTTATCCATCTATATAAAAAATGCAAGGCAATCTGGACTGTCCCAATTGCTATATGGGTGTGCCTAATTATTCTTGTGGGTCATTGATGCATGCCCATCTTGGTTTTATCTTCCATTGGTTGTTAATGTCAATTGATTTGGGATATCTAGTTGTACGAAATACCATCCATCCGGTTCATTCCACTTTTAATGATGTGGCCCATGATCTTGATGGCCCTCATCATGTGCTTGGTAGGATGAGGATGAAAAGGAGGTGGGGTAAAAAATAAATAGGAATACTTTGAACTTGCTCACTAACTGAAAAAAAAAAAAATGTCGTAGATGAGGCCACCTTTAAACACATCATGATGCACCTTAATGAATTAGGATAAGAGGCTCACTTTTTAATATTACATCATGTGACCTCACCAATGCTCCTTGCAACACAACATCAACGAGGGCCTACTGTCCAAATGTCCAATTGGACACACCTTTAGATATTTAGATAAGGGGCCTATCTTTATTGTAAAATCTATTCTTTTCCAATAATATCTCAGAAAAGAATCACATATTTTATTACATTTTTTTAGCCCAGGCACCATACCTCTCCATTTAGTTCTGTAAACTTGCGCTTGTGGGGCCGACCCTTGGTCCATCCAAATGGACCAAACACATGACCCCCCTAAATTGCACATGTCCACTAGCTTTTGGTCAAATCCGGATTTATTGCACGTTGGATCAATTGTGTACTGATCCAACTGGACTGTTGACCATTAAACTTCTAGGGCCAGATGGAGATGGTAGAAACCATGGTTATGACTAATTTTTTGCAAATAGAAGGGTCCCAAGGAGTCCTTGAAATCCCCCCATCCTCACCCCCATGTGGGCCCCAACACACAGTTGAGCTTACCTTATCCTTAGCTTAAGCTTAGGAGAGCTGTTCCCATATAGACACACATTCATTCTTGTGTAATGGTCAATGCCTTTAAATTCAAGGGGTCGTCATGTTATGTAATTTTACTTCATTTTATTTTTATTTTCATTACATTTTAAAAGATTCTAATATTCAAAGATAATAAATTTCTTTACTTTATATATATATATATATATTTATATATATAAGCAATAGGGGAGGTGGGCTGTGGAGGGAGCCACATCATCCCTGAAAAGTCTCTCCTTTCGAAGAAATACCCAAGAAAAAAAAATGCATGCTTTGAGGTTCATCCACCCTCCTCCCTTGAACATGAGAATACTTGTACATGCATTTTGAATCTCCAAAACTTTCTCTCTAAGGCCTATGATATCTCTTTGAATTCTAAAAATCTCTTCTCAATAATAAGAAACATTATCATCTAAATAGAGCACAAAAATAGAATTTGGGATTTAGATATATAGATGGTCTTATAGTGATCTCATCTGTCCATAAAAAGAGTGCAAGGCAATCTGGCCCGTCTAATTGCTACATGGGTGTGCCTAATTATTCATGTGGGCCCATTAATGCATGCCCATCTTGGCTTTATCTTCCATTGGTTGTTAATGCCTGTCAATTGATCTGGGACATCTAGCTGTATGAAATACCATCCATCCGGTCCATTCAATTTTTTATGATGTGGCAGGACAAGGAATACTTGAACTTGCTCACCACCTGTAAAAAAATACATGAGACCCGCCTTTAATAATTGTTGTAGATGAGGCCATCTTTAAATAAAATATGATGCACCTTTATGAATTAGGATAAGAGGCCCACTTTTAAATATTGCATAATGTGCTCCACAAAGGCTCCTTGGAACACCACATCAATAAGGGCCTACTATCCAAATGTCCAATTGGACACACCCTTAGAAATTCGGATATGGGCCATACCTTTTGATGTTACCTCATGTGACCCCACTAAGGATCCTCAGAATGCCACATCAGCAAGGTCCCACTGTCCAATTGGACACACCTTAAAGGAATTAGGATATGAGGCCCACCTTTAGATGTTACATCATGTGACCTCACCAAGTTGTTTTTTCTTTTTTGTTACAGTTATATATATAATAAATATAAATAATTTATTCATTTCTATAAAATCAATTCCTTTCCAATAATATCTCAGAGAAAAAAACCATAATTTCATTATATTTTTATTTTTTGAGTGTGCACCACGCCTCTCCAAATTTCACCTTTTCCAAAGTTCCTCCCTAGATCTCTTCATTTAAATTTTCTATAATGGTGGAGAATTTGATTTCCTAATCTAATCTTTCTCTCCAAGTTTCAACTTTTCCAAAGCTCCTCCCTAGATCTCTTCATTTAAATTTTCTATAATGGTGCATAATTTGATTTCCTAATCTAATCTTTAATGAGCTAAGATTTTTTATTTCTCTCTCTCTCTCTCATTCTCCTTTTTATAGATTATTATTATATCAAGCCTACTTCAAAATGTCCAATTGGACACACCTTTAGAAATTTGGATATAGGCCCTACCTTTAGATATTACATCATGTGACCCCACTAAGGATCCGCAAAATGCCACATCAGCAGGATCCCATTGTCCAATTGGACACACCTTAAAGGAATTAGGATATGATCAGGCCCACCTTTAGATGTCACATCATGTGACCCCACCAAGTTGTTTTTTCTTTTTGGTTAAAGTTATATATAAAATAAATATAAATAATTTATTCATTTATGTAAAATCTATTCCTTTCCAATAATATCTCAGAGAAAGAAAATCATAATTTCATTCTGTTTTTATTTTTTGAGTGTGCACACCATACCTCTCCAAATCTCACCTTTTCCAAATCTCCTCCCTAGATCTTTTCATTTAAATTTTCTATAATGGTGGAGAATTTGATTTCCTAATCTAAATTTTCATGAGCTAAGATTTACTCTCTCTCTCTCTCTCTCTCTCTCTCTCTCTCTCTCTCTCTCTCTCCTTTTTATAGATTATTATTATATCAAGATATATTTAGTACCATACCAAGAGAAGTAGAGGCAAATGCAAATGTAGTGATATTATCTATAGAAACCCTAACGACCCTTTTTTCTTCTACACTACAACTAAAAAATGATGATGATTTGAGAAAATCCTTTCTACTAATTTGATTTTGATAATTTGGCATTGAAGACCGTTTCAATGAACCCAAAACCTTTCTTGAACAATCTGACAGGCAAATTGGTCATTGTCGAGCTCAAGTGGGGCATGGAGTACAAAGGTGTATATGGCTTCAATTCAATTGGGGTGCTTCAATTTTTAGTTTTTAGAATTCCTCATTGCTCACTATAACTAACTTCTCATTGCCTTTTGTGAGTGTTTGCAGGTTACCTTATCTCAGTAGATTCATACATGAATTTGCAGGTAATGTTTTCAAATTCATGCATTTTACTTGATTCATGACTTGATTGAGTTGGGTTTTTTTTTTAAGATCTTTGATCTCTACTTTTTAGTTCTTCTAGAGTTGGAACTTATTTTATATGGACTTGATTGACTTGCGGTTTTTGTTTTTTTTGTTTTTTGTATATATATGTATCCGTAAATGAGATGGTTGTAATGGTCAATGCCTTTACGTTCAAGGGGTAGTCATGCTATGTAAGTAAGTTTACTTCATATTATATTTATCTTCAGACATAGAAAAAAATCTAATATTCAAAGATAACAAGTTCTTTATTTTCAACTTATTTTATCTTAATAATATTTTAAAAGAATTCTTAAATTTTAATATATTTTCTTTTTTGGCCTGGGTTTAGCACGGGCATTTGTTGCTAGTCTCTTTCTAAAGCACATCATTTTCTCAATAGGGCTTGTAGTTTGTTCAACCTCCCCTAAAATTTCTCCTCATATGTTGTTGGCTTACTTTTGATAGGGACTCTTTAAAATTCAAAATCTTTACATATTCAAATATTCTCTAACAATACCATAAAATCATCTTTAAAACCCGTTTTCACGATTTTTTTTCAAATCCACTTCAATAAATCAATTCCAACTAATCTCCAACATATTCTACCACCTTGGGTGACCTTTTAATTAAAGAGTTTTTGTACGTATATACCCCTGTAAGGTTTGTAGGATTTGTAAATAGGTCTCTGAGGTCTTATTACTTACATATAGGCGCCTAAGATTTTATTTTAATAACTTCTATGTCCCCAAAATCAATAGTCTTCTAACAACTATAGGTTTTTAGTGCGAAATGACACTTTTGTCCATCTCTTTTATCCTTATATGCATAATTTCAAAAGCTTGGACTCAATTTTTTTTATAAAACATATAACGTTAACAATTGCACTTAGTTGGAGAAAACAACCTTATAAAAATTGATTTATCAATACATGACTCATTTTATTAAATCCAGATTGATTATGACGCAATCAGCACTTGTACTTATAATCAATTACGATTTATCCAAAGAAAATTCTCAAAAACTCCCCTATCTCGAAAAGGGAGTTTCTGCCCCTATCTTATAGCCAATGATTTGTTAGTATTTTAAGAGATCCACCCTTGTAGGAGAATATTTAAGAGATATTGTAGGATAGGTTAGTATCACTGATGATACGTGTCATACTTTTATTGGCTAAAAGAGGGGCCTTTTTTTTTAGAAAAATGCTCGGGGAGTTTAGCATAACTTTTTATCCAATCCATACATAACCCACCATTGGATTGATGAAAGTTTCAAAATTCATGATTCTGCTTCATGTGTAGGGGGTATAAAAGAAATATCGAGGGAATGGGCAAATGTAAAAAATAAATAATAATAATAATAATAATAATTTTTAGAATTTGTCGGTGGGGGTGTGGTTTGGCACTATATTAAAGAAATGTTGGGGGCAAGGGACAAATGTTAAAAAGATATATTAATTTTTAGAATTTGAGAGGGGATGGGGGGGAATTTTAAACTTTTCTTATATATGGGTGGGGGCTTCAGTCACAATCCCCTTGTACCTGGGTCCACACCTTGGTCATGTACAAGAAAGAGTGATTAAGGAAAATCATTAGGACTTGAGATAAAATAATGGTATTTTAGTAAATAATAATATACTCATTTTGTTTAATGGATGTAAGGCTAGAGTTGTCATTTATATAAAAATCCAAGACAAATCTCTTGGTGGCTGCCCATTCTTATTAGGAATATTGATTTTGGGGACATGAAAGGTAATAAAAAGAAAAGGCAAGGGCCTATTTACTATTACTAAAACATCAGGGGCCTATTTACAAATCGTACAAACCTTCACAAAAGCTCTTAATTAAACTATATACATGGGCCCAATTGATAAAAAAACCAACCACTTATATTTCATGTGGATCAGCTAGACAAAAGACCTAACCATTTGCTTAAATTAATTCAAATCATTAAAAGTATCCTTATTTCTCTTGGTTTAGTTTCCAAATAGAGCTGGACTATATTCAAACCATCATTAAATCTTGTGAATGAAATTGAATCTCATAAACATGTATGATTTCAGCAACGCTCCTTGCGACGAAACCACATCCTCTTCTCAAATCCACTACTTTTCCTACTTAGGAGCCAAAGACGTCTCAACCGAAGTGAAGCATCGTGTGCTGACGAAGTTGGTTGAAAGTCTCAATTTACTAGAATGGGTGCTAATCTAATAATCAATGCACAGCGGAAGTAATCAACCAAAATTGATAGAACTAGCAAATACATCTACCAAGCAATCACAACAAGAAGACGGACATAAATTTAACGTGGAAACCCTTTTTGGGAGAAAAACGATTATAAAAAAAATCAATAATTATCAAACGGTTATAAAATATACTTACAGCTCCTTTATCCTAGTCAGTACGTTGCCCTAAGGACTATAGTAGTTTTGCACAACTCCTCACTGCCACGACTACTAGTTGCGCACCGCTCTCCGTGCTTGATCTTCCTTCAACACCTTGAGACCATGTCACGACCCAGGCCCGAGGTCTAATTATCACTGAGCTAACCCCGTGTCACGATGCATACTTACTACCGTAAACCCCAAATTAACCGAAATTAAAACGAAATTCACAAGGGATACTTACTTCACATCTATCATACGTATAATTTGCGGAAGTAATATACATATGATACCATAAACATTCTTTATAAAGTTATACTTCTTTACACATGCATAGTCATATCATTTACTTACTTTTGTCAATCATCTACATATTCAAATACATTGCCAGGTGACGACTATATTTCTCAAAATGCACCATACCAAAAAGTAATTCAAAACAACTTAAACTCATTTTGCACTCAGATATGATCACATGATATCCCGACCATTCCATTCGTCTAATCCTCCTGAAGGAACCCCGTAACGACTTCTTTCGTTGGCACTGGGGGCCACTGCAAGAAATGCATTGGTGATTGGACCTGTAATGCCATCAATAACAAGAGTGAATACAAAGATTCAGCAATATATACAGACCCAATGATAGTACATACTATCTTTGTCTGTTCAGTCAATCAATTAAACATTTATTACGTTCAATTTCCATTACTAGACGATTCTAGGCAATTCTAGACAATACATACACTTAGAGTCAATAACGAACATACAAATTGGCAACTACAATATAGCATTTCATTTTAGTTCATTTTATTTCATTTCCCATCTTCCAAAAGGAAGGATTCAGTCAATGTCCATCTTTCCAAAAAGGGAGAAATCATTCAGTATGATATTGTCCTCTTTGGCATAGGGCGGAAGGGCGCACCATTCATGACCCAGTCCAAAGAAAGGAATCATTCAGTATCTCATTGATACAATCAGTCATATGGAGTCTACCAATGTCCGGACCAGGGACAACTAGTATCACCACAGAGCTTCGGAGCGCTCACAAGTCCATCTACTGCAGTAGGATTAGTCATTCAGTCATTTATTAATTCATTTAAGCTCCATATGAGCAATTTTTTTCATTAATTCCTTGCAGCTCCACTTGAGCCTTAATAAACAGCTATGTAATGCCAGACTCAAGAGTCAACATAATACGGTCATTTAATCCATTCAAGACTCAATTCAATTCAGTGATTTCATTCATAACAATGGAAATGAATAAACAACAATACTAATCGCATTAGATCTCAGTTTAGAAATACGACTACAATTCAATGAGAGAACTACGATAATTAATAGTCTACTCATTTCTATCTCAATTCTAACCAACCATTTAGGTGTAACCATTGGTTCTCTAATGTACTTGTCATTTTCGATGGACATCACATTTATGTTTAATGTGTACGTTAGGGTCCTCGTAATTATCACCTGTGGAGGTTTAAACATCGTTCACAACCTTAAAACAACATTCTAACTCAATAGGCTTTTACTCAAAAAAACTAGACTTCGAATCTGTAATCTTCCCTAAGTTTGATCACCTGTTCGGTTACTTATCGATTAATCGAACAGTGCCAGTCGGTTGATTGAATTCATCTCAGTCACCTACAGTCAGCTTCCCAGAAGCTTCAGACTTCTTTGAATTTCCTCTGTTAAGTTTGGTCAGTTGTTCGGTCAACACTCGATTAACCGAACATACTCGGTTAACCCCTCGGTCACCTGTCGGTTCGCAAACCAGAAGCTTCATATTTTCTGATACTCTATAATTGCACTCGGTCACCTTGTCGATTGACCGAAACCCACTTGTCGGTTAACTGAATCTGAGTTTGGTTCCATTTCTAGAACCTTGCATTTTTCTGAAAAATCTATCAGATCCAATCAGTCACCTTTCGGTCACCCTTTGGCTGACTGAAGTCACGGCTTCGGTGAGCCAAACCATTTCGGTTAACACTCAGTCAGCTTTCGAGAAGCTGAACTTCCCTGAGAAATCAACCCAGATGGGTTCGGTCAGCTATTCGGTTAACACTCGGTTAACCGAACACTATCGACCAGCTACTCGGTTAACCCTCGGTTAACCGAACTTCCTCCGTTAACTCTCGGTTCCAAATCCGAAAACTCGTTTTTCTCCCAAATTGAGTTCGGTCAGCAGTTTGGTCACCTGTCGATTAACCGAACTGCGACTTCGGTTGACCAAGCCTAGTTCGGTCAGCTTTCCAGTAGTTTCATTTTTCTTCTCCAAACGAGTGCAGAAATGTTCAATCATTGTTCGGTCAGCGTTCGGTTGACCGAACAATACCCAGGTGCACAGAAAATTCAGAGTTCAGATTTTCTAAAATTGAACTCCATGAGTTCCTACATGATCTCTAGCATCCTAAATCACAAGATATGCATATACTTGCCTCTCTTGATGATCAGTTGACAAAAAGCCCCTTGCTTTGCTTGAGTTTGAGATGAAATCCCTAATTTGAAACCCTTTTTTAACCTAAAATAAAGAACAATCCACAATAGTGCTTCTATGAGCTATCTATGCTAGAAAACACTTCAAATCATCGAATAGAACTTGAAAGTTTTGTAAAGAGTTCAAGACACTTACTTGTAGCTCAAAGAAAGAAAGCTTGAGCCCTCTCTCAAGCTCCAAACACTCCAAAAATGAAAGAAAACTTAAGGAAGAAGATGAAGAGATGAAACTCTTCTCAAAACCCACTTGCATCACTTCAATCTTGGCAATTGATGAAGAAAACGAAAGAGAGCAGAAGAAAATGAGTCTAGGGCTGCCTCTTGCTGAGATTGAGTTGGATGAACTCATTGAGTTCATCTCTTAGCTGATATAAGAGAACATTTGCCACTTAGCCCCTCTAACACTTTCTTTGATTAAAATTCAAGTCAAATGAAAGCTCATTTGACCCGTTCCATGTAAAATGAAATCACGTCAATTATGAAAGTTAATGTACTCCTTAAGATACACATGTTGGTATCAAGAGTTACCGTATTTGACGAAATACGCGAAAATCCGTATTTAAAAAAAAAAGTCCTTGTATCACATTGTTTAAGTCTAAACCCAATACAAATCATTCAATCTCATTCAAATTCATTTCATTAAGCTCAAATCAATCATTTGAGACTAATCCAATTCAATTTGGTCATTAACCACAATTAGCTTATTAAACATGGTTAATTAGCATTAATTTCAATCAATTAGTGTTAATCTTGATTAACTCGGGACGGGGTGTAACAGACCAAGATGCACACACCTTCTATAAAGAAGTAGAGCACTTAACCTTCTAGAGCGAAAAGCTTCAGCTCAATCTCTCAATTGATTCCTTTAGAGAAAAATTTTCTTTCTAAGATTCTCTTGCTCATAATAATGAGAGAGGTGGTGAGCCCTTTGTGGTGAGAGAAACACTCAATTTATAGCCCCAAAATAGTGCTTTACACTTCTAATAAAGATCCAATAAGAATAGCACCCAAACCCAGATTTTTTATAGCAATATGGATTCAACTGGGGGACTCCGCTCGCCATGCTCACTATAGCGGGGATCTTCTCTGGATTTTGGCCCAACATTGATGATGCTGAAACCTCTTCGACACCCGCCGAGGGAAGTGCTGATCCAAAGATAGAGTGTACTCAGTAGTATCCATAGGACGATGGATTTGGTTCTTTTTGTTACTAGGTTTTTTTTTTTTTTTTCCTCATGTTTGGGTTAGGATTTTGTTGTTTAGGAATTACATGGGAAAAGGAAATGTGAAAAACTTCACCTTTGAGAATCGATAGGGCTTTTGTTTTGAAAATTGCGAGCTGAGTGTATGTAGAAATATGTTGTTTGGGGGTGGATTCTATTCTTTCCGCGGATAATTATGACATTTCATGTGATCTGTATATACATATTCTCATAATTATGCCAGATGTTGACCACCCTGTATAAGCTTGGCCCGAACCCCAACGATATTTGAGTTAAGTTATAAGCCTAAAGAAAGCGCAACATGAGCTTGGCTCATTATATAAAAACAAACTATCCTAATTACCAAAATATTAAACCACTAAATTGTTTGAATGGTGAATGGGTCTCTATGAGAGTCTGCCCTAAACCGTGAGTCAACTGTGAGTTAGATATGGGTCACATTAGTGGGGTCGGGTTAAATTCCCCACTCCTTCATCCTACAATATATCATCCTGATCAAATTATCCTAGGTCCTTAAAATTAATGTGTACACATCTTCCAATCTTCTTATGATTCATCGGTGGTTAATGTCTGAGTCAATTCTAAATTAGGACCACTACTGATTCTGGAGGAATCGATATTTTAAGTATCTGATTGATCAAAGGCAGGTCACTAAATGAAAAACACCAAGCACCAATAAAGAGGCAGAGAAGGGAGTACATTGTTTGTAAATATGCTTTATTAGGAGTAGTTAACACTAGACTCATGTTAATGATATTTAAGAACGGCCTTTTACCTCAATGGTAGGACGCATCAATTTTAACCCGGCTGTCCAAGATTCGGCAATCAACTTTCTCTCACCAGAGAGCTCCCTCACCTCACCAGATGGCTAGTTCCCCACCCCTACTAAGCATGGCTGAAGGTGTACTTGGGTAGAATGTGGAGAAAGTGAATTCTACGACAAAGTACGCATCGAGCATCCTAGGGAGGCCCCTGAGCAATTGAATTGGGTAGTTTACTATTCTCTCTCATGTTCTAGAAAAAGAACGATAAAGAACTTAAAGAGTCTCACTTAGATGTTCCTAAAAAATTAGGGTTGCAAACGAGTATCCGATTCTTCGATTGCCCGAAAGTTTCGACATGTTAAAAACCAGGTTTGGAACCTATTTTAGGTTCTGATTCATAAACGGGTCCGAGTTTGGAATGATTTCACCATAAGATTGAGAAAAACTTTATTATCAAACTAGTAATAAATGATTATTTTTCAGTAGATTGCAATCTTCCATACAATTAAATTCAAACCTACTAGTTGATAAACTGCTTGATTGAATGAATTTCCACTTTGATCGATAATATTCACCATTGGATTTCTTTCTTGAAATGCTTTGGATGAAAATGATTATATTTCTCATAATGAAGTGAAATTTTATGCATCTATAGGGTTGATATTTGAATGAGTAGTTTTCTCATTTTCTAAAGATTTTGAGTCTTTGAAAGATAGTCATGTATAGTCAGACTCAACCACAGTTTCTTTTCTTTTTCTTTTTTTCATTTTATGACCTGATCAATTCGGCAGTGATATCCAAAATAGACTTATATTAATATGCATAAACACAAGTAAATATTTTCTCAAGCATTTTATATCTCCAGAGGGTGTGTCCAAAGTTCATGGGCACAACTTGAGCCAACTTGGCTACGAAAAGGTTAATCTTACGCAATCACTCACCAATAATTAATTGGTTTTAAATCTATTATATATTTACAATATTTTAAAATTTGACCTGATTTTGAAAATATTGAGATATGACTCTCTCTCTCTCTCTCTCTCTCTCTCTCTCTCCCCCCTTCTCAATGGATGGATGAGTTTTGCCTCGAATCTAGTGAATTTCCATGCATAAATATTTTTAAAATAAAATAAATAAATGAAGGACACATGACAAGTTAGTGGGCCCATATAGCTACCACGGGAAGGTCATTTGAAAATGAGAGGGAGATGTATTTGATATTATTAGCTAACTAATCTTATCTATTTCATAACCTTAGACTGAACAATTGACGACTTCTATTTCATTTCCATGAATTTTTTTTAAATGATTAATTTACAAGACTCCCTTTTAAAGGTGGTCACTTCCCTCGTGTTTGGGTTGGGATTTTGTTGTTTAGGAATTACATGGTAAAAGGAAATGTGAAAATTTCTCCTTTGAGAATCGGTAGGGATTTTGTTTTGAAAATTGCGAGCTAAGTGTATGTAGAAATATGTTGTTTGCGGGTGGATTCTTTTCTTTCCGCGGATAATTATGACATTTTATGAGATCTGTATATACATATTCTTATTATTATGCCAGATGTTGACCACCCATATCAAAGTTCTGAAATACAGGTGACTTTTATGGCTAATATCAAAGTCTGCTTGGTTTAAATTTCCAACCCTTTTTTTTCAAAAATTTTGGATTACAGGAATTTGTGGATATGTAAACTCCTAATCATTTACCAAAACAAAATCCGAATGTTTATCTCTATGGTGGGTCACATGCAAATGAAACCATAGAATTTGCTAACAATTAGTTTGAATTAGATTCTCCTAATTGGATGATTTTAGGAGCTTTTCTTATCTTTGTGGAGCCCATGTAAAACAATAAACTAATCCTAATCTCTCTTGATTTTCCTCTCCTAAAAGTTCACCTGAATCCAAGTAATTTTGAGAATTTCAAAGTCAAATTTACCAAGCACCAAAGATTGTTCTTCTCAATCCTTTTATATAAAGTGGCGACAAAATTAATACTTTTGAAATATAGGTTCATTGTCCATAATTTTATTTTTTTATTTTTGGAAAAAATACTAATATATGATTGAATCAAGTATTAAAAATGATCTTCTAATAAAGGAAAGGGAGCCTTAACCAAAATAGGTGGGCAAAAGCAAATCTTAGCCTAGCATAATCCTGTTTGTGAAATAATTATGTCATTTGTGTTGGATTTGTTCAGTCATTCTAGGCAGTACATTTAACCCAAATACCAAGTAAAACACAATTTCTTTTGGGGCAAATGAACATGTATTTATGGGTTTCTTGAAGTGGAGGATTTGTATGTAGTCACTATTATCAAAGTGGGGCCCATTCATTAATGATTTTTTTAATTAAAGTGGGACAATGTGCATTGTGTTCTTCTCAAATTTAAAGAACTTAAAAGAACAAATTCTAAGAATGATAGATATAGACTTATTTCTTTTAGAAATATTTTTTGTTTATAATATCTCAAAAAATTCTTCATATTAAATATACTTCTATTTTCTATCCGAACCTTTATTGCTAATTGATGTTTAAATATTTTCTGTAGAGTTGTCTGTACAAAAATAGTAAGATATGGCATAATCATAAGATATCACAAATGGTGATACGTGTAATATCGCATGGCCCTAAGATATTGCATAAAAAGCACCATGTAAAATACTTGAATTTCTACTGCTTTGGGCTCATTTGGCATTTTACTTTTAAAATAAAGTAGAGTGAAGTGAAATAAAAAGAGAAAATAAAATATAAGTAGGTTATAATGACATTTATTTTTAGTTGTTTGGGATGGAATATTTTTTACTTTTTGTATTAGGAAATAGAGTTTTTTTTTTTTTTTTTTTTTTTTGTCTTTTAGTGAATAAAGGTAATTGTTTTTAGACTTTTTTTTAAAAAAGGTGGGAGTTTTAAATTAAAGTGTTTTTTATTTTATGTTTGACTGCACTTGACAAGTAAAATTATTCAGTCTCCAATAATTTATTTATTTTATTTTTTTAGTGAGCCCGGCCTTTTTAAAATTCGAATCCGCAATTCCCATCCACTCAGTCAGACTCAGAGGTTCATAGGAAAGGATTGAAAACGACTGGAATCTTTTCAGAAAGAAATGCAAAGTGACCAATGAATGGAGACATGGCCACTAGGCCATGAGCACCAGCACCATGGCTGCAAAGGAAAGCGTGTGAGATTAGATAGGACTAGGAGCCGGAAGAGGATCCCCTGTTTGGTCCAAACAGGGAAATCCTGTTTGGACCAACCAGGGCTGCCACATGGAAAAAAAAAATCAATCAACACATCCCACTTCCCCTTTAAAAAAAAAAAAAATTTACCCCCCATGTGACAGCCCCTGGTTGGTCCAAACAGGCCAAACAGGGGATCCTCTTCCCTAGGAGCCATGTGTCTGGGCCTCATTGTGTCAGTTTGGCGGTTTCCTTTTTTGTCTTGGAATGATAAATTTAGACGGTTCTCCCTCTCCCACCAAATGCACCACCTCTACCTTCCTTTCGGACTCAGGACTCAGGAGTCAGGAGACAATGACAAACGGTAGTTTGTGATTGTGTTTGGCCATGGCTTTCTTTCCTTCCTCACCACCCAAATAGACGGCACCTGAATCAGAATGAAAGCTCTTTCTGGATTTCTTTTGCTCTTGTATTTAATAATATTTAGAGAGGGAAAGAGTGGAAAGTTTTCATCTTCATTTGTATCTCTTTTCTTTTTGTTTCAGACTTCAGAGAGATATCCTTGTTGGGTTTCTTTCTTATATGATTGAAACCCTGGGATATGAAGAGATTCCTTAATCGTTTCTAAGGTTTGGGTTTCAGATAGAAAAGTGAAGGCATTTCTTACTATCTTTCCTGGTTTTTAGAGGCAGGTTTCAGTTTTCTGAAAAAAGAAGAAGAAGAAAGTGAATCCTCTCTGGGTGACTCTAGCTATATTTGAAATATCAAAAATACTGATAGAGATTGATAACCCAAGTTTCGTTTGTGAGAAAAAAAAATTACAGAGAGAATCCTTTTGGGGTTTTTGAAGATTGGGTTAAACTTTTCTTACTTTTCTTTTGAGAGAGATCCTTGTTGGATTTATATGTGTATGTTGTTGGAATCTTGAGATAGAAAGAAAGAGGTTCCATCTGAGAATTAAGTTTCAGCCAGAAAAGTGAAGGCCTTTCTAAGGTTTTCGGACAGAAAAGTGAAGGCCTTTCTAGATAAAGAAGAAATCAAATCTGGGTCTACTTTTATTTGGAATTTCAGAAAGAGAGAAATTTCTGGGTTCTCATATTTGGCTTCTGAGAAAGAAACTGAGAGAATCCTTTTGGGGTTCTTAGAAATAAGTTACCAAGTGAGAGACTAAACTCAAGAAATTGGGTTTCAGTCCTAAGATATTGAAATTGTGCCAGTGTCGTGGAATGGGAGTGGTAGGTAATGGAGTTTTGGCCAGAATTCCTTGCAAGCACTTGGGGGAGAGAATTCATAGCTGGGGGATTCGGAGGTATGGCCGGCGTCATCTCCGGTTACCCACTCGACACCCTCAGAATCCGTCTACAACAGCCTTCCAATAACATCTCTGCTTTCAAACTCCTCAGCAACATTGTCAAATCCGAAGGCCTTTCTTCCCTCTACAGAGGCATGGGCACTCCCCTGGCCTCAGTAACTTTCCAGGTAATTCCACTGCTTCTGATAACTAGTATCTCAATTACAACAGCTCACCATAGCCTATTATCTGATTCCTTTTGCTTTTATGACCATTGATTGAGCTTGAACATATGAGTTGCAATGAATTGATAATATATTGAGATCATGAACACTTAACTGATACTAGTTTTAAGACCTTAAGTTTCTGCTCTGTCTAGTATACAACATATAAAAAATCAGATTCTTAGCACTTTAAGATAATTAACTGATGCGAGTTTTAAAACAGTGCGGTTAAGGACTGGGGATAGGCTTAGAGAGAAATGAGGAAATGGCTGTCGATTAGTAGTTATGGTGGTTGGATTAGTGGTGATGTGCAGAGGAAGCAGGTTTTTGAATTTAGGAAGTTGGCTTTATTTCCCTCACACACACATATTGACAATCGAATCCATGTTTTTTGGTTGTGGGTCTTGGGCCAGTGCAACCAGTCTAACTATTGGGAAGCAATTTTTTTTTTTTTTGCAGAACTTGGAATTCATCATTGTCTTTATGGTAGATGAACTATAAACTAATGCAAAACGGTGAAGAGTGATGTATTAACCCAATATAGGCAGTGAAATCATATCCTATCTTTATGATTTTGAGATTCCACTATAGCTGCATTATAAATTCTCAGACCCTCAAGGTGAAGCTAAATTATTTGTTTGTAGCCTTGGATTCTGAGGATGTTATTCTTATTATGAAACCATTGATGGAGAAGGTTCCCCTTCAAATCTCCTACAATTGTTGCTTTCTCAGTTGTAGTTATGAAAAGTTGCTTGTTTTACTTGTTGTAAATGTTAATTCTAGTCTCATCAAGCACGCACTTTTAACATGTTCTGTGTCATAGTTAATTATGAACTTGAATTTTGATTGTTTTCTATTGACACGTATCTCAAAACCCAGAGATATTTTGAGTTGAATACAGTTTTAGATTAAGACTATTTTATTTTTTTTTCATTTTAAGTGGTGAAATGAATGTTTTGTATGCTGGTAGTAAGAAACTGTCTATTACCAGATATATACATTTAAGTCAATTGAAATAGCTCTCTCTCTCTCTCTAGAAAAAAAAAATAGCGATTTCTCAAGTGTGATACAGTGGTTTGAAAGAGAGTTTTTACCTCCTCCTTTCTCTGATTTTACGCAAAGGTTTTTGCAAGTTCTCTTATCTTTTACCCAGGAGACAATTTTTTGTCTTTTTCTTTCTCTTTTTTGGTGGGATTTCTTTGTCAGCTCTTCTATGCAATACTAGTTAGTAGTGGTGTAATCCTTTGATCTTGGGCATCTAGGTAATTCATTCAACTAAGATTAGTGGAGATTAACATCCAAGATAGTTGTGGTGAGCATGTTTGACTCTATATGAGTATCGTATCCCATTTTTCATGAAAACTTTCAAATGATCACTGTCCCAGCCCACCCCAATTTGAACCACCCAAATTGCATGTTCCAGACCTTTATCCCAATCGGAATTACACTCGCCATTGGATTGAAAACACAGATTTCATTGTTGCTGTTTGGAACCTTAAAACCCACACCTGTGGTCATCCAATCTGGCTGATATTTGGGCATTTTTAATCCATGCTTAGACTTACCATTCTCTTTAACTTTCTTTCTTAATGGCAATGACATTAAAGGGAATAGTAACAGTTATAGTGTCATTCCACTTAAAATAACTTCTTTTTTTCTTAATTCTCTTTCGTTTTGTTTCATAATTTCCTTTCTTATTGCTCGTGTCATTGAATGAACTTTGGTAATGGAAGTGTCATGCTATTTAAAATAACTCTTTTTCTTAATTCTCTTTTATTTTGTTTCTTAATGACAATGTCATTTGTTGATGGACATTAGTAATATATAGTAATGCCATATAATTCAGAATGAGTTTCTTTCTTAATCCCTTTTAGTTCTATCGGTATCTAAATAAACAAATCACCAAGAGGTAGTTATTTCAAGGGTAAATTAGCGAGAGATCCCTGAGTAACGTGTTATAAATGTCTCCAGTACACAGCATTAATGTTTAAGGCCTAAAGTCCCTTGCGCATAGGATTACCCAAGAAAGTTTAGAAGTTTTGTTATATTTCAGATAATACTTTTCATTGTTTTTGAAAGCTTTGCTATTTTATTTTCTTTGTGATAACTAGGGGCCTGTTTGTTTCATCTAATTGAATTCCTAGGAATTCTAAGATGCTGTATTGCTTGTTGTGTACTTGTTGTTCCTTGCATTCTTAGCTACAACTGGTTAGCATTGTTCCTTTCATTCCATAAGTTGGTGGCGTTTGTCTGCTGTCATTATTGGGTGTGGCTGTTGTTGACAACCACTTACTCTAAAAGCTTAATCAGATGGAGAAACTGCATAAGAATGTATATCACACCCACCACCCCCACTCCCACCCCCCACCAAAAAAAAAAAAACCTTGCACATGCAGGTTCTGCATGGGAGAGTATGGGGCAACAAGACACAACACAACCCCTGGGACTTGAACACTTGACCTCCCACTGTGATACCATGTTGACAATAACTTTAAAATCTTAAGCTGATAGAAAACAGCATAAGAATGTATATGACAACAGCCGTGTGGGTGTAACAATATAGCAGTCCTTTAGCATAGTGCTAACCTTTGTTAAGAGTAAGAGTTACATGTAGTTCTTGTTAGCCATTCTCAAGAGCCTGACACACAGGAGTATGGTCTCTTTCTCAATTGATGTCATTGATCTTATTGGCAATAGAGGGGCTGTTTGACAGTTGCTGAATACAGTCACCGGAGGCTTTCTTTTATTACATACAGAACTCGTAACAGAGACCATGCGTGGATCTGTGAAGAGAAACTCCAAAATCCCAATTGCTTGTCTACTTGTGTTCTTGTCAGAGGTCACATTGGCTTGCGAATGTCTGAATAGGTTTGAATGCCATGTCATTAGGAAATTTTGATACATTGCTCAACTGAGCTCTAGACAGACTCGGAAGGGATCAGTTTGAATCAGTAGTCCAATTTGGCTCGACCATTCTTTCTTCTGCATATACATTGAATAAAAATGGTTGATTTTCAATTTGTTTTGAGTCTTGTTTTAAATCAAATGTGGCATAATTGAGCATGGTGTGTTCCTACGCTTTTACTATTTGTTGGTAGCCGGCTGTAGATTGTATGTCAGTAATTTCTGAAACTTATGATTCATAACTTTTTATGAACTCTTGGATCTCTTTTCCTTCTTCTTACTGATTATTATTCAACCAGACTTTCCAAGTAGCATTGTGCTTATGTTGTAGTGTCTTCTGTTCTTTGGCAGAATGCGATGGTATTTCAGGTCTTTGCAGTCCTGTCCCTAGCTTTTGATTCAAGCCGCTGTGGTGATCCTCCCTCATATAGAAGTGTTGCACTAGGAGGGGTGGGAACAGGTGCATTGCAGAGCTTCATACTTAGTCCAGTTGAACTTTTAAAGATACGCCTCCAATTACGACATCAAGCCGAGCGTGAAGGCCCTGTAAGTGTTGCCAGGAGAATTATGAGGACCGAGGGAATCAAGGGGATGTATCGAGGACTAACAATTACCGTGCTCCGAGATGCACCCGCCCATGGTGTATACTTTTGGACATATGAGTACACAAGAGAGCAGCTCCACCCAGGCTGTCGAAGGAGTGGCCAAGAGAGCCTCTCAACGATGCTTGTTGCAGGAGGGTTGGCAGGAGTTGCCAGTTGGGTTTGCTGCTACCCCTTGGATGTGGTGAAATCTAGACTGCAGGCGCAAACACAGCCACAGCATGGCCATCCACCACCTAAATACCGTGGCATCATTGATTGCTTTCGCAAGAGTGTACAAGAAGAGGGCCATGGTGTGCTTTGGCGAGGATTGGGAACTGCTGTTGCTCGAGCTTTTGTGGTAAATGGAGCCATCTTCACTGCTTATGAGATTGCTTTGCGATGCTTGGTAAATAATAATGGAAAGGAAAGTGCAGAGGAGGAGCTGAAAGAAAGTTGATGTCTACATGTTTTCATTTTATTTTAAGAAGATGACGATAATGGTGATACTGATGATGACCACAGCAAAAACAAGGTCACTCTCATTCTTAAATTAGTTGCATCATTTGATATCTATTTTTACAGATGATATATTTGCAACATATTAATATATACTCCAGTTCAATATTAAGGGGGTATAAATTCTAGCAGTTCTATCTATGTTCTTAGGGTGGCCGTAAGCTGAACTTTGATGGCTCTATTAACCCTTGACATTATAACAGACAGCCATGGACGCCTCATAGTGGAATTTGTAGGAAAAGTTGAAGCCAAATGCCCTCTTGAACCTGAGCTCATCTCGCTGTGGAGACATTCAGATGTGTTGTGCCTTGGGTATTCCTCAAAGTTCTCATGAAGGGAACAGTTTAATCCTGATAGAGAACCTGGAGAAATCTGGCTCCCTTTCTTGGAACCTTGTGTTTACTTGGAAACAAGTGCACCAGAATTTGGTAAACTTTCAAATTGGCAGTTACATTTCTGCAAGAGATGCAAATAGAGTTGCTGAGCTCCTCTCCAAGTACAACTCCCCAATTTTTGCATTGTGAATCGTCTCCCTGCTGCCATCTGGAGCTTGTATGTTTGGGAATTAGAGATTGCTGAAGGTTTAAATCCACACAGCAGCTTCCAGGACCAACTTTGGCAAGGGACTTGCGATCATGCCGACAGAAAAATGATGGGGACAAAGTCAGCTGACCATGCAAATTTTCCCATTTAACTAACGTTATATGGGGTTGTGTGGTTTTGTCTGGCCCATCAGGGTTGGTCTTATTACATGAAGTTTATGGTTTCTTTGCTTATGTGTCATCCATCCCCTATCAGTGTTATCATGCTCAAAGGGATTGAGGGGATGGACATATTTCCATCTTTCCATTGAACTTGCATTGTATGTCATGGACGAAAATTCCTTAAAAACATCTAACAACTAGATTCATTTTGAAGATCGTTGAAAATAATTTATGACATTTAAGTGCCTTATATATGCTGCCCAAATCAGATGAACACAAGATCAATGATAAAAAATAATATATATTGGATTCACACCAATACAACGACAGCTTTGGCCCATCCATGGTTAATGAACTCTAGCAAATATTTTATAACTATGACCATATATATTGGATTGTTCTACTTCCCCTATATGATGAGATACATGCATTTAAATCTTCATTAACATACCCTAACTGAGAACTCCTAAAAGGGCTCAAATTTTATCTTTGACTCCCAACTTTTTTTGAAACTCAATAATAGAAAAGAGTAATCAAGATTTGTTGTTTGTAACGCCGGAAGTGAACAATGAGGGCCATTTGTTTGCTTGGCATTAGATTCCTAGGAATTCATGTAGATCAAAGGCCAATGGAATGATAAAGAAGTAAAGAGTGAGGGATGAAAGGTTGAGATATAGATAAGATCCTCACTTTCCTAGGATATGATGTGTTTTATGGGTGGGTAATCCTTTCAAATAAAAAGGAGATTATTTGATGGTTATTTATAGATTCTTCAACTTTTACTTCAATTTTAGCCTCTTTCGCAAAAAGATATTGTATAGAATTCCTATGAATTCAAACACGATTGCATGACCCGGGCCCCAGATTTGATTACTCCAGACAAACCCAAAGTCATGATCCATACTTACTCCCATAAACTCCGAATTAACCGAAGTTAAAACGAAATCCACAAGGGATAAACATATATTCATACCTGTCAAAAGTACACTTTTGCGGAAAATATATATACATTGACATAAAATACAATCACACGATTGCTTTACCAAAAGTAAAGTTCCTTATATACAATTAAGGTTTCAGTTATTTTCCCTATTCATGTCACACCTTGCATATTCAAAATACAATGCAAGAGGACAACTATTAACATCCCAAATTGAACATACAAAAAGTACTTCTCAAAACATTTTCTCAAAATGTTTCAATTCAGTCGCCCTCTGATATCAACAATGATATCCCGTTACGTCCACTCAATCAATCCTCCTAGAGGAATTTGAGCAGCTTCCTCTGATAGCAGCGTGGCCTTTGCAGGACAAGCACGGGCAACTGGGCCTGTAATGTCATCAATAACACTAATGAACACGATGGTTTAACAATGCATATACAGATCTATGATAGTACATGCTAATACATATACTAAATCTATTCAATCTATCAAGAAACAAATTCAACGGTCAATATTTAATTCTAAACAATTCTACCCAATCTGTACAATGACAATAATATGAGTATTTAGAGTCAAGTAACAAATAGTTACTAATTTGGCAACTACAATAGCATTTCAGTTCATTTCATTTCATTTCACATCTTCTCAAAAGGAAGGAATCATTTGTTTCACCATCTTCAATAAGGGAAGGAATCATTTGTTTCACCATCTTCCATAAAGGAAGGAATCATTCATTCATTCATTTTGTGGGGTTTACTAGTGCCCGGACCAGAGATAGCTGGTATCACCACGGAGCCCCGGAATGCTCCCAAATCCATCTGCCGCACTAGGAATAGTCATTACTTCATCTCAACTCTAAAATAAGCTTTAACATAACTGCGACTCAAAAGTCGATACATTCAATACTTAATCTATTTCTGGATTCAATCCAACTTTCCAATCCCAGTCAACTACGCGAAGGGACTAGCAATTATACAATTTTCATTTCTGTCACTTCAACCCACTCATTTAGGTGAAACGTTTGGTTAGTCAATGTACGTATTATTCTCGATGAACATCACATTATTTGTAATTTGTACATTATGATTTCCTTTGCTAACACCTATGAAGGTTATGTACAATTCTCAATCAATTCATTAGTCATTCCGGTCAATTTGGGACTTGGATTTGTTAGGAATCAAAACCAATTATGACCATTAAGTTCACTCAATTAGTCTGAAAATTATCTAATTAATAGTCATAAAGAATCTACAATTCAATAGGCTCAGTTACTGAAATTTCAGATTTTTCAGCATACGAACTCTGGTGAGTTTGGCCACCTTTTCGGCAACTTGGTTAGCCGAATAAATTCGGTCACCTTTTCGGCAGCTCGGCTAACCAAATAATTTCGGTCAACTTTCCAGAACCTTACATTTCCTAAAAATTCCCTGTCAGTGCGTTCGGTCATCTGTTCGGCTGGCCGAGCTGCAAAGCTCAGCTAGCCAAATAATTTCAGTAAGCTCTCAGTCAACTTTCTAGAACTTCAGCTTTTTGCAGAAAATCAATACAGGGGGACTCGATCACCTGTTCGGTCAGCCGTTCGGTTGACTAAACAGAGCCCAGCAACTCAAAAAATTTCTGAATTGAAATCTCTATTTTGAACTCTATTAGTTCCTACTTCATTCTTAGCATTTTAAATCACAAGAAATGTATATACTTGCCTCTATTTGAAGTCAATCTACTAAAACCCATTTTTGCTAGCTTGATTTGAGATGAAAACTTCTCAACTTCAAACCCTTTTTCCTCAATCCTATCACACAACAATTAAAACAGAAATCCAATGAATCCTTTGTGCTAGAAATCACTTCAAAACACTCAAGAAACGATCATAGTTCTATAACACTTACTTGGACCTCCAACAAAGGAAAACTTGAGTTCGGACCTCCAACAAAGGAAAACTTGAGTTCTTTATCAAGCTCTAACACTCCAAAAATGGAAGAAACTTATTGGAGAAGATGAACTCTTCTCAAAACTCATTTACATACCTTCCAATCTTCACACTTGATGGAGAGAAATGGAAGAAACAAGAAGAGAAAAGAGGTCTAGGGTTTGGCTTGCGCTGGAATGAATGAACGAACTCACTTTGGAGTTCATCTCCACCTCTTATGAGCTCATTTTGCATACAAGTCCTCACTCTCCTTTTCAATTTACAATTCAAGTCAAAAGAAAGGTCACTTGACCAATTTCAAGCCAAATGGAACTAAGCCTCTTACGAAAGTTAACGTATTATCTAAGATACACGCGTTGGTATCAAGAGTTGTCGTATTCGACAAAATACACGAAAATTCGTATTCACAGAAAAGTCCCCGATCCTTCTTATTTTAGCCTAAATTCAATTTAATTCACTTAGTTCCATTCAAATTCATTTCCTTAAGCTTGATTCAATCATTTAAGACTAATTTAGCTCTTTTTGGTTATTAACCATCATTAGCTTGATTAAACATAGTTAATTAGTATCGATTCTAATCAATTAGAGCTAATCTGGCTTAACTCGGGACGGGGTGTAACACACGACCTTATAGTAAGAAACAAGTAAGAGACGATAGAAGTTTAATTATAACTTTGGGTTAATGAGTTAATTTGTAATTGTGAGAAAAAATTCTCTTTGGATTATATTAAGTTTGTGTTTTATAAAGCTAGTGTTAATAGTGAATAGAGGTTGCTATTGTTTTGGGATTATATTTAGGTTTGCTAGTTAGAGTTAGCCTTGTTTGTACTTTATAAATAGTCATTGGCTTATTCTCAATGAAAACATATAAAAGAAGTGTGCCAAGATCACCATTGTCACCATTAAAGCCTTGTCCCAATTATGTTGGAATCGGCTATTAATTATGTTCCCCCATTACGATCTATCCTGAGCTAAATGCTCATATAGGCTACACTTTTTTTATATATATTGTTACTACTTCCATACATGTCATCTTTGGCTTGCCTTTTATCCTTACGTAGTCATCCACCTACATAGAAAGAATTTTCCTGAATGGCGTCATAGCTAACCTGCGTCAGACATGTCCAAATCATCTCAGATGAGTTTATTTTAAATTCTCACTTATTGATGTCACCTCTAAATGCTCCCAATAGTGCACATTTTTTATTGGTCTTTTCGAGTTTTATTACACTTCGTTTCAACATTACACTGATTTTTTGCAAGTGTTTCTTCTTGATTGACCAATATTCTGTATTATAAGTTACAGTTGGCCTAATTGTTGTCCTATAAATTTTTTTTTTTTAATCTTATTAGTATTCACCAATAACAACGCACTGTAGAAGCTAAATTTCTATTACAACCATCCCACACTTGTTTGTTTTTTTTTAATATGTCACTCTTGTCCTATGTTTGACATCTTCCCCAATATTTCCATCCTTACTAATTAATAAACAAAGGTATCAAAATAAATATTTGTGGTATTTCTTGAGCTTCAATTCTCAGTCTTTCAGCTATTTGCACATCCCTACTAAAGTTGCAATCCGTAAATATATATATATATATATTGTCTTTGTACAACTTAATTTAAAGCTCTTAGATTATAAACCCTCCAATCATCAATCAAGTTTTTCATTTATGTCATCTCTCAATTGATCCACTACCACTATATCATCTGGAAACAACATAAAGTAAGATATCTCCTCTTGGATATGAGTAATTAGCCCATTCATAATCACTGTAAAGAGATAAGGGCTTAAAGTTGATCCCTAACACACTATGGTCATTAGAACCTCATCTATCTCTCCACAAGTAGTTCCCACACTCATTGCCGCATCATCATACATTTTTTTGATGAATTCGGTAGAACCTTTTAAGTACTCCTTTTATGTAAAACCCGCGAATTAAATATTTGGATACCTATCATAGAAAAGCTTTTTGCTCTTTCTCTCGGCATTCTTCATTAATTTTAAGTGAGAATATGGTTTCCATAATTGACCTTCCTAGCAAAGAACTGCATTGATATTCCAATATCTTGAGATATTGTCTTCGTAATTACTCCATTACTCTCTCCACTCATTTTACAGTGTCGCTCGTAAGTTTCATCCCAAGTTACAAGTCTTTGGGAGAGGGGGTTTCAAAGAGTAAAGGAAAAGAACATTTTTGGGATTTCTCGTAGATCCCATGAGATTGTAGGTTAGATGTCATCCACACCTACCACGTGTAGTGCAACTTCATGCCCTCCCATTCCCATGCAGTCGTGGCAAGATAACCGGTATAGATGGCGCCACGACATGCATACTGAGATAACGTACCCCTGGCCCTGGGGAATCAGGACAATCACAGCTTCCTGTCCTGAGCGAGGCCCATGACCTTTCAATTTCTCCTTTCCCTCTCCGGCCTTTTCCACCTTTGCTCCAAAGCTCATGAGACGTGCAAGGAATCCATCCAATCACATGCATCTATCGATACATCAATATCACAATCATAATCACATCAGTCCACGTGTAATCCACCTATTGGCTAAGAATTGAAACAATCATCCTCTCCTCTGTGTGTGTGACTCTCGCCGCATTCAATGCTTCCCTCCGTCCTCCATTTACAAACTCCACTCGGACACATTCCTCTAAACAATCCTGACCGTCCGTTCTCTTTCTTTAATTGCTTATTCAACGTTCATCGGCAAAATCACCGTCTAAACCTTGGTCTTGGGTTCTCTCGATTTATTACTGGGCCCATGTTCTTTTGACGGCCTGGATTGTCTTGGTCGGTCGTGTCACGCGTACTGTAGCCGCTCGCTTTTAAAGGCATGGAACGCTGAGTCAAACACTTTGATTGTCCTCATTAAATATTATAAACTAACCTCATACTCTGCCATAGTATGATTTTAGATTTCATGCTCACTCAAGCATCCATGATTCCACATCCACTGCTGTATACACAGATCACCAGATGTCTCTTAATCTGAGCCATCCAATTCGTGCAGCCCAGCAGTATTACCTGAATGTAATTCCAAGAGGAAGAATGTTATGAACCCTTGGCCATCGCTAAGCCGTTTAATTAGAATTTATGAAATCTACCTCTGCACGATCAGACTAATTTACTATAAAATTAAAAAAGAATGTAGTATAGATCAAAATTTCACTTCATTTGTCATTCCAATTGAAGTGAAATTTGATCGGGAGTGGAATTGAAAATTTTGCCTTGGGGTACTATCTAAAAGAAAGCCTTTCAAAGGGACCAAAATAAAAAATATATTAAAATTTTCTATAACCATGAGAGATTCTTTGAAAAATGTAAAAAAACATATCGTTTAAAATGGTTTTTTTTTTTTTTGTTGTAATTTCTAGTGGCCTAATGCATCTGCCAAAAAATCCAAAAAGAATGACTCGGAAGGGCCTAATTGGCATCATTTGAGAATGAATGAATATATTTCATAAGAGAGAAAATCCAAAGAAATAGAGAGCGGAGGAAAAGTGTTTTTTTTTTTTTTCTCTCTTTTTGTTTGCTAGTTGGCCCAATGGAACCGTGGAAGAAACTTGCTCATTTAGAGATCATTTCCTGAGTGGAGCTATGGGAGTGATGCTTACCATGGCTACACTCTCTGATTCCACTGAGAAAAAAGTTTCTGCAGATGTGTAGAAAAAAAGAAGAGAAAATGCTTGCCAAACAAACGATTCTTTATCCATTCTCACAACGAAACATAAACATTTTCAAAAAATCCAAACGATGCCTATCAGGCACCACATGAATGTGGGCACCACACTTTTTAATCAAGGAAACAATGTCATCAACTGCACTTATCCTGATTCCAGATCAGAGAGCTTACTTAATCCCAGGCCAATCCAAAACCATTCAAATTGTCCATATGAAAGCGGGCCAGTTCAGATCGATACCCCAACAAGCCAACTAGCCAATTTCCACTTGCACGAGCATTGGATGTATTGCTCATACGCTGCCCGATTACCATCTATTTCGTCCTCGGGCACTGTGTTTTTTCAAACGTCCTTCACTTCCGATTCCTCCTCGCTTCGTCTACACACCACAGAAAAAGAAAAGGTCGCCGCACAGCAGCAAACCTTCGTCTCTTTCTGGTCCGAGCGGGAGATAAAGCTTCAAAAACTCTCTTCGGACTTTCATCGAACATCTGATCTGCATCTAAAACCGAAGAAGATAAAGAAATGAATGCAGTTGGGCGACAGATGCAGCGATCTGCTGCTTCAGCTCACCATCAGCGCCAGTACTCCGACAACTTCCTCGATTCCTCTTCCACCAACAAATGGCTACAATCCGCTGGTCTCCAACACCTCCAGTCCTCCAATGCAGCTCTTCCTGTAATCGATCCCCTCGATCTCTTTCAGTCTTTCTCCTGATCTAGAAATCGATTTTTTTTGGGTTTTCCAATCTCTGATCTTTGTGATTTTTCTTGTTTTTCTGCTTTGGATCGAGTGCAGGACTACTCTAGAATGCTGCGGAATGCGCATCGGAGCTTTAATGGGGCCGGAGAGCTTTTCTCTGAGCCGTCGACGCCGCCGGTCTGCTCGAGATCGTCTAGCCAGCGGAAGAGCGGCGAGGATTCGGTTTCGCCGAGCGAGCTCAGCCCTGGGATCTTGGATCTGCACTCGTTCAACACCGAGCTGCTTCCGGAAGTAAGAAGATCTTAGATCTTGGGTTTTTGGGTATCTGCTGAATGTGACGTTTGAATCGTATCTTTGAGATTATGACATGAATTGCTTGATCTGTTGTGGTTTCTCTGTCTTAAAGCTTTTGGTTTTAATCTCTTTGAGTGCATTTGTCATTTGGGATCAGTTGTGTTAGGTTGTGAATTTTAAAAGAGCTCTCATTGCTTGAATTCTTAGCTTTTCGAGATGCATTCTGATCTAGTGGACCCCAGATAGATGGAATAAGGCTACTGTGGTTGTGATGATGAATAGATGTATTCTGATTTTTATTACTCTTGGGTTTGAGTTAAAGTTGTTTTATCTAGTCTCAGCTTTGGCAGTTGTGAATTGATTTCTACTGGCATTACAGCAGATCTGGGGCCATCTTCTTTTTTCTGATTTGTTATAGTCTATGTTTGTAGATGACAGTTCCTGGGCTATATGATGGTCTTCGTTCTTACCGTTCTGCTCGCGGTAGAAGCTTTGATGATTCGGAGACTTGCTTTTCTACCAACAAACAAACTACCAAGCCTCGTGGGTTGCCGGAAAATAATCTTTTTAAGAGTTTTCCAGCAGATAGAGAGAAGACTGGTTCTGTTACCAAGATAAAAGTAGTGGTAATGTTCCTACCCCATCTGCTTGATGCCATCCCATTAGTTTTTTTCCGTAAAATTTTATACTTTGCTCTTGCTTTCTATGTAAAATCTTAATCACTGAAACTTGAGCTTTTCATATGATGAGTTACGTAACTTAAAATCTCAAATGGAGCTTTTCCTTTCAAGTGATAAAGATATGCATGTATGAGCTTTTTGTCTGCTTTTCTTAACCAATTGCTTGTGGAGTAACCATCAATATAATCCATACCATGTCTACTAAATTATGTATTATTTCATTCATTTCTCATTTTGATACAAATTCAGGTTCGCAAAAGACCACTTAACAAAAAGGAGATATCGAAGAAAGAGGAAGACATTATAACCATAGAATCACACTCGAATTATCTCACAGTACATGAAACTAAACTCAAGGTGAGTGACAAGTAGATGAGTAGGCTTGAACTTGGCTTTGTTATGTTCTTGTATCTGAATAGCAGTTGAAATGTTATCCCAATTTGAGGTTAATGTTTCGTGTGCATTTTTAGCCGCTTTGTGGCTTTCGCTAAACATAATTTAGGACTGCTGCTTGTCACTAGGATTAGATGCATTCAGTTTCCCAACTATAATTGTTTCAAGAAAATGGATTTGAATTTATTTGACTAATGATTCAATTTGATTTGACATTTTACACAATATTATGATTTACTGTGTCCTTATTGTTTGTATCCCTGAATATACTTCATGAAGATTCCATTTATGCAAGACCATAGTAAACCACATTTGTGCAGAATGCATTACACAACCATATTATGCATGTGATAGCTAGGTTGAGAAGATTATCCGTTTGTTTTGAACATGATCTGATACAGAGCGCGAGTTTCTCAGATTACTGATACGTTTGAACAATTGAAATAACTAATCCTTTGTTCTTAATTAAGCAAGGTAGAGAATATGGGATATTCAAGTGGTTATCACTGTGTGATTCTTGTACTGCTTTGGGTCAAAGGCAGATGCAAACATTTCTGATTCATTGTACTACAATTTTTTTTTTATCTGGTTCACAGTAGAGAGAACCATCTGCTGGCGTGAGGCCTCATTTTGGATTCTCTGGCCTTTGCTACTTAGGGATGCCTACAGGTCAGGTTAAATGGGTTGCCCACACCACCTGTGCTATTAGGTTTGGTTTGATAGTGGTTTTGTCGGGTTTGGGGGAAGGCACAGGTTTATATATTTTGATCCGAGTTGGTAAGCCAGAAACAGCAGGAATAATTGCAGAAAAATTCAGAATTGTAGATAATCAACAATGAATTAATTTATCAACCACAACGGACCTTAAGAACCTTCCCACAGCCTCTATAGCATCTTGGGTGCTCATTTTTTTAGGGAACAGAAATTCGCAGAATGTTGGTTTTTTAGAATTCCTTCCTATTCAAACAAGGAGTTTCTGACAAGAATCTCAGCAATCTACAGCCAGAATTCCCGTCATAAATTCCCCAAAAAAACAATTGTAGTTAGAGGTGCAAAATCTAAATTGGCCTCCTAACCTAATTTACATCCGACCTACATCCAGCCTACGTCTGACCCACAATAACTTGACACCTGATATATAGACCGGTTACAAATCAAAAGAACCTGACCGCAGTTCAACAGGTCAAGTTTAGTGTCAGCCCCCATAACTATTACGATCCTAAATAGCTATAAGACTTCTTGGTGCTTTTGGCGCTTTTAGCGTATTGGTTAGATCCATAACATTTGGTATTAGAGCCAGCCTCCACGTCTCGAGTTCAAATAACAGGAAGGACCACTTGGAGTAGAGTGAGAACGTCTCAAAAAAATAGAGAAAAGAGCTACCTACCGTTAGAGTAAAAGCCACCACGGAGAGGTCTACCTGGAGCAGAGTGTGAGCCTTTCTCAAGAGGGGAAAATGACTACCTGCTACCAGAGTTATAGTAAGGCTGTGAGTATGATCCATTGGCACATATTCAATGTTGTGACTTATTGGCATCATATCAGCGAAGTGCCCTCAATACGTAGGCATATGCTCTTTGTCATATTCCATAGTTCCAAGATTTTCACCATTTTCCGATTTTCAATTTCAGATAAGATTGTCTTTTTCCAGTCTTCACAAGAAATGCTCGATTTGTTCTGCAATGCCTTCGACTTTCTTCTCTTTCTTTCCTTTTTTTTTTTCTAGCACAAGTTTCATTTACTTTCTTATACCAACTTGTGTCATGTTGTGTGATACTTAGTACTTACTCGAATCTTCAACTGAACTTCATATGCCTCACCTTGATGAGTATGTTGGATTCTTTTCCATGTTGGAAGGCTATAGGGATAGCAACTATAGAAATTTGTAGATAGCACGTTGATAAGAGCCTAACCCAACTGCACGAAGAGGACTGAGTTGTTGGACAAGCCAACGAGCCTGCTATTATGGTGGGCCAATCCAGAGTAGGAAGCTTTGCAAGAATTGGCAAGAGTAGTCTCAATCTTATCTATTAGGTGGTAGGACCAAGTAGGAGTTGTCAGCATATTTCCTTTCCTAGTTAGCGATAATTATCCCGTATTTTCTTTCCTAGTTAGTGATAATGATCCTTGATTGTAGGAGTCAATTTAAATTTGTTTCTATCTATGTATTCGGCATTAGCTATTTAGTAGAGAAGAATTAATGAGAAGGATATAGGAATTTATCCCCAAAATCTGTACTTGCACAAGGTCTAGTCCATCCTCAAATTTGGGCATTCTTATCTCAAGGAGGCTTAGTCCATCCTCGAATTTGGATGGTTCCATCTTCCACATTCCACTCAGTTCATATCACATGCACACTCAAAGTATTTTATGAGGGATGGGATTTTGTTCAACCGGTGGAAAAGAAAAAAAAAATCATTGGTGTAATTATGTCTGTTTTTAACCCAAATTTTACTAGGCCTAGGTGGGTCCTTCTTCAAAAATTGTTGAGGGATAAAATAACATCGATTATGAGTGCTGCACAATCTTACTGATGCCTATGACTGTTTTACTATGGAATGTTTTATATTTTTTTTCTTATTTGTTTTATTGTTTACTCTGCTAAATAGTTAATGAGTTGATGGTAATCAAATAGTTGTCTCTGCCTAAAAAAACCTCCTGAAAATGTAGCCTTCTTGTGCTGGATCTAGTCTTTGTTGATTGCCTATGATTTCTAGAGTTTGTCATTGTATATATGATTTGTTACATTCTGCAGGTGGACTTAACAGAGTATGTTGAAAAACATGAGTTTGTTTTTGATGCAGTGCTGGATGAGAAAGTTTCAAATGATGAAGTGAGTATAAGATGAAATGTGGGACCTGTCTCTCTACTAACTAGTGATCTCTTAGCCCTTTTCCCCAAATGTTTGCTATTGTAGGTATATCATGAGACCGTGGAACCTATTGTTCCAACTATTTTTCAACGGACCAAGGCAACTTGCTTTGCATATGGGCAAACAGGTATGTACTTAGGCCTGTTTGATCTAGAACATATTATCAGATGCTATGACTGTCGTTTATTGATCTATCTATATGTTAAAGCCAAAGGAATTGTAAGGCTGCTCATTTTAGTCATTTTTCTCTGGGCATAAGGTCCCTCAGAAGCAAGGATGAAAATAGCGGTAGCGGCGGGCGTAGCGGCCTGCCGCCAAAATGCTACGTAGCGGGCGATACGTAGCGTAGTGGCGCTACGTAGCGGCGTAGCGGTGCGATTTGAAAAAGTCGTCAAAAAAATATGAAAAAATTCTAGAAAATCTAGAATATTGGAAAATGAGAGAAAATGTATTTTTTTTGCAAAAGTAACTAAGGTAAGGGGGCGTAGCGGTCCCCTCACTATATGAGGTCCTGAATCGCTATATAAATAGAAAATAATAGTAATGATCATTTTTTTCATATGTATTCATGTTGCTTGATTATGCTAACTTAGAAACTAATGAAAGGCTCAGAAAAGAAAAAAACTATATCATGAAATCAAGACTTAAGAGTACCTAGAGAAAAAAATACATCTACCAAAGGGGGTGTCTAATAGGATGTACTTAGAGAAGAACTCTCTGTATCGACTGTAATTCGGCGAAATCATGTGCTTTTTGGTGTTCTTTTAAACATAAAAGGGTAGAAGAGTTGTGTAGAAATGTTATTTGAAGAGAAGAAGAAAAGAAATAATTCTTATTATGTATTTTAAAAAAAATTGAAAAGTAGAAATTTTTCTCACCTCGTAGCGGCCCCGTAGCGGTCGTAGCGGGCCTGTAGCGGCCCCGTAGCGGCCCCGTAGCGGACGTAGCGGCCGCTACGGGTGCGGCGGCCGATAAATCGGCCGTAGCGTAGCGGTGGCGGCCGCTACGGCCGATATAGCGGCCGCTACGCTACGTAGCGGCCGCTATTTTCATCTATGCTCAGAAGTCGTTCCATAAACACGTTTGTTGGTCCCTCTTATGATAGAAGGTGATCCAAAGAATGGTATATCGTGGATGTGTAACAATTCTCAACCACCTTTAACTTGGCATATATAATGAGTGAATTATAATCATGTTGCAGCTGTTGGAGGCAATGTTTACATGTGTTCCTCAAGTGTTTTTGAGATTGGACAAACTTTATGGGAAGCATGAGCTTTAAAGAAGAGAGAGAAAAGGTAGTAAGATTAGACAATAACTCGTCCGTTTTAGAAGAGGAGAAAAGTCTCCACGTCATACAGTTCTTTTGGATGTTAGGTAGGGGCAGAAAGGCCCCTTTTTGAGGGGGGCAGTGAGCATATGAGCTCACCTTATTGTGGGCTCACTGAATGCAGACACCTAGTAGGCCCACCTTATGATCCACCAGAGTGGTCCATAAAACAGGGAAACATCCCACTCCCCCCTTCCCCAAGTCATAAATCCTGGGTTTCACACCCATCTATTAGGATTGGATTGTTCGACCAACTGTGCACTCATTTTGGACTGTGAAGACTTGTGGGCTGTTGATCAAGTGGTTAGGATGATCAGGTAGTCCCCAAGTTTTGTACACAGGTATGGCTCACCTAGATCTTTCAATCCCCACCAGTCTATGCTCGCTAGAGGGGGCATATATATATATATATATAGAGAGAGAGAGAGAGTAAAAGATACATTTCAAAATGAGCCTTGTTATCAAAGTTGTTCCAAATCAGGACATCCGGCCATTGGTCCCCCTCTGTCAGGCAACTTTTCCCTTTAAAAAATCCCAAAATGCCCTTTAGAGCTTTTTGAACCAAGCAATGCAGAAGGAACCCTCTTCATCACTACTGTTCTTCCTTCTCCCTTTTTCAACTTCTTCTCTTCTCAAAGTCATACTTTTGGAGTCAATTTACAAAATTGTTGTTTCAGTGGAACCAAACTGTTTCACTCTGTCTACTTTTGTCGAGGTTTGCTAATGTCACACCCCTTTCTGGCCACATTCATTTAAATGGGATCTGACAAACAACTCTTTCCATGTCATTTCTGCATGGCACGTAGTAATTGAATGTGTGTTACACAATGCAACACTTCGCCATAAATTTTCAACATGTGTTTCCAAATATACCAGATCAGTGCTCTTTTCTGGTATTCATTCTAATGGTGGATAATAGTGAAACGAATATGAAATTGGGTGATGGATTTAAATTTCTTTACTTGCTGAATTTATTACAAGGTTCATCATTATCATCATCCTAGCATGCACATCGCTCTGCACACCACCTCCTCCAACAACCCCCTGGTAATCAGCCACCAATGATCTGATCGAAGTAGAAAAGTGAAAGATCTTGCACAGATCCATCAATCTTGTTCAATTTATTGATTTTATTCAACTCGCTGATCAATTAAGTCAAATCAACTTATCCCGCATGATGCCTCATTCTAGTCAGCACAATTTTAGAACTACTCTTTTCCACCATTCTTCTTGATACCAAGTGCATGTAACATTGTAACCAATCCATCCAAGAACTCCCGCCTTCTTTCACACCCGCGATGAGTCCCTTCAACTTGCCAGCTCCGGGGAAGAGATTGAGAGGCTGCGCCGGCAATGGAAGAGGAGCCAAAGCCGGCATGTCGCCGCGGCTGGAGGACTCAATGGTGCTGCTATGGTGGTGCAGATCCAAGGGGAGAGGAAAGTTGGTCTGGGCCTTCGACCTTCAAATCTCTCTGGCCAGTGGGTCATAGGCCCTCACTGCCTCTTCCACCGTGTCATAAGTCCCCAGCCAGATGTGGCTTTTCTTGCCCGGATCTTTGATCTCCGATGCTTATCATTCCCAGGGTCCTGCATTGCTTGGTTCAAAATGCTCCTAAAGAGCATTGTGGGAATTTTTTTTAAAAAAAGGGGAAAAGTTGCTGGACAAAGGGGACCAATGGCTGGATATCCTAATTTGAAACAACTTTAGTAAACTTAAGGCCCATTTTGAAAGGTGTCTTTTATTTTGTCCTGTTTTGAAAAGTCCCAAAAATTTAGGCCCCATTTTGAAATTTTCCCATATATATATATATGGATACGCTAGAAAACGCCCGGGGCGTTTTGGTTGAAAGAACGCCCACTTTTGCTGTCCAATAAAATACATCCACATTGTAGGCTTGTAGAATCTTTTCATTTTGAATTCATAACATTACAGCTGTTCAAGAGGAGAGAGGAGTTATGAAAAGCACTCCATACGACCAATAAGTGGTATTCCCGTCCGCTTAGGAAACGAAGTTAACAATTACCTAATTTTTCTCCTCCTTTTAATCCTAATTTCTCTCCTTATCAAACCAAGAAACTTCAAATAAAGATCTGAGAAAAACATGTTGTAATTCTTTGGGATTAACTAGAACTTTGTGATGATGAGTGAGACCTACTATGAAAAAAAATCCAAAACAGTCAAAGTAAATAGCATCGTCTTTGATTTCATCAAATTTAAATCTAATAGGGGTTGATCCCACCATCAGATTAATCATAAATAAAACTTTGAATTTCATAATGTGATGACAGGCTTCCATGATGCTCCTTAAGTGGGTCCCACTTAAAAAAGTGATAAAAACAAATGGACCCACTGGCGAGACCATGATGAATGGCCTATTTTCACTAATCTATTCATGAGAATGTGCGAGGAAGATCACAGTTAGTGTTTGATTAGTATAAGTGGGTCCTATTATTGTTGTGATTGAATCAATGACGGCAGTGTTTGATTAGTATCAAGTTAATGCTAATTCATGGAGTTAGAAATCCATCAGCGGGGCCCTCTTACTTTTATGATTGAATTCAATCAAAGACATGGTCACATTGGTGTAAAATTTTTAATAATGCCAATACATGGGGGTGGGCGAGTCTGAAGGCTCAGATTTAAAGCAAAGGGTTTTGCTTAATCCAAATGTGTGCCCTGCTATGCATAATAAAGAAGGGCTAAAAGGGCAAGTGAATGACATATATGATATCCACGTGAGCACCTCACAAGAGTCTCTCTCAAATTCAAATCTCCTATTTTCTCTCCTACACTCTCCTATAAAAAGGTAAGTAAATAAAAGTTGGTGGAATGGAACAGTTTCAACGTGAGTGCTTGTATTTCATTGGCTCTTAAATAGGGGCAAAAACGCCCCTTTTTAAATGGGGTGTTTTGTAGAATTCCTCATATATATATATATATAAATATAAAAATTTATATATATGGCATCCTTTGTCTAATCCAATGGTTGTGTAAATGAGCTTGGCATACTTGCTTACTCGTATGCCTCACTTTTCAGGGAGCGGAAAGACTTACACCATGCAACCACTGCCCCTTAAAGCATCTCAAGATATACTAACGCTAATGCACCGGAATTATCGAAATCATGGGTTTCAGTTGTACGTCAGTTTCTTTGAGATATATGGTGGGAAACTTTTTGATCTCCTCAATGATAGGAGGTTTGTCATCATCTGCTCTCATCTTTACACCGGACATGTTTATTTATATATTTTGGGACTGCATCTGCAAATTTATTCATTGTCATTTTGATGTGTAACTTCATCTCTTGCAGAAAGCTTTGCATGAGGGAAGACGGGAAACAGAAAGTATGTATTGTGGGTTTGCAAGAGTACAGGGTATCAAATGTAGACACAATTAGGGAGCTCATTGAAAAAGGAAATGCAACAAGGAGCACGGGTACAACTGGTGCAAATGAGGAATCCTCACGATCTCATGCTATTCTGCAGCTTGTTATCAAGAAATCAGTTGACAGTAGTGAATCAAAGCCTGCACGTGTTGTTGGGAAGCTGTCCTTCATAGATCTTGCTGGCAGCGAACGTGGTGCTGACACCACAGATAATGATAAACAGACAAGGTGTGATTTTTTTCTTCTTTTTTTAAATGGAAATTTGTTGATGCTTGATTGAAAGAAATGGTCCTTCTTTCTGAGTCTCTGACTAGTAATGGTACGGGTGAACCTCAACTTTCTTTCATCTATCTGGCAGTTTGGGCTATAATTCCTAGGAAACCTCACTGGGTGCAGAATAACAGTTTCAGTGGAAATGCATTTCATACTATATCTGAGTACTCTTTTCCTCAAAAAACAGGAGTAGCTCGTCACAGAATGTGTAAAGATTTGACGGGCTAGATTCAAACTTCAATGAATTATGAAAATGGTTGTGACATAAAAGAATATGTTACAATTGTAGGAGAATTGTAGATTGCTTTTCTATTGTCCTTGTTTCAAAATTTTGTAATAGTCCTAACATTTTTGTGATAGTAGTAGTCTTTGGATATGATTATATATCTCCAACGTCGCCCTTTGGAAGGAAAGAGGTGAAGGTTGAGAGTGAAAATCTACATGGGTCTGATTTCATTTTCATAGGGGGAGAGTAGAGATCTATTTTCCTTGGAAAAGGACCATCCAGTCCATGACTTAAGCCAGCCATGTCTCTGCTATTCTCACCATCAACTGCTCACCACCATTGTCACAAACACCTCTGATATTTTGAAATTACACAACATTGTCGCTGTTCTTTTTTACTTGATATGAATATAACGTGAAAAATAAGACAGGAACCTGTAGCACAGTGGAAGGAGCTCACAACCTTGAGGTTGTGGGTTGGATTCATGTTACCATTTGAAAATAAATGAAAATAAAGCATCGGAATATATATACCAGTAGTTTCTTAAGTATCGCAACATCAATGTGTGATTTGATTTTTTTTTTTTCCAAACAGAAACTTTGAGAAAATTCAGGCTCTATTTCTCTGTTTCCTTTCTGATGACCTCTTTCTTTATTGAGTTCCCATGTTTGAGCCTTATTTTGGTATTTACTGGATCTGTGTTTCTTTCCATTTACACAACCCATTTTCATTAATAAATATTTAGATACGTCATAGAAGATAAAAGATGATTACTTTGAAATATTGGCCAACACATGAACAATGCCTATACACATGGAATATATGTACTGCATTACCTCCTATCAGAAGCCTCTGTGGAAGGATCATATCTAGTTATCATTTGTACCCATTTCCTCATTTCTGGTAGAGGGAACTACACTAGTGAACTTTTTAGTGACACTTTGGATTTCAATTTATGATACAGAATGGAAGGTGCTGAGATAAATAAAAGCTTACTTGCACTGAAGGAATGTATCAGAGCCCTTGACAATGACCAGAGCCACATTCCATTCCGTGGGAGTAAACTGACTGAAGTTTTAAGGGATTCTTTTGTTGGAGATTCACGTACTGTCATGATATCATGCATTTCCCCCAATTCAGGCTCGTGTGAACACACTCTGAACACATTAAGATATGCTGACAGGTGATGGTCTGATTAGACACCCATAAATATATTAAAAACAGTTTGTTCTGTGTTTGTGTTTTTTATGAATGTGTTCTTACCAGGGTGAAGAGCCTTTCAAAAGGGAGCAATCCCAAGAAGGATCTTCTGTCGGCAACCTTAAATCCTAGGGATTCAACTACTTTGCCCCTGACAGTCTCTACATTTGAGGCTAATGTTGTAGATGTTTCCACTGAAACCAATAGATTTGGGTGGTCTAAACAAATTGAAACAGAAACCTCTCTTCCTTTTACATTGGAACGTGGCCTTGGTGTAAGGGAGGAGGGCCATGTAGCTTCTGGTTATGTGGATTATCCCAAGGAACAGAGAGGCAGAGGTTACTCGACTGGGGGGGAGTTTGATTTCTCCCAGGAGTCATACGAGCAAGACAAATCATCATGGAAGAAAGGAAAGCCAGAAATATACACAGGTCCAGCTGTGGAGGATAAACCAAGAAAAGTTGATGCCAAAACGAAGTGGAAGGACTTGCCAGATATGGATGAGGATGGCTCACCTCTGGATGATAGTCTGGATGCCCTTTTAAAGGTCAGAGTTTTGACATTTCATATTTCCTGTTTTGATTTATTTTGTCTGAGTTGTCATGCTATTATTGCTTTGTTTTCAGGAAGAGGAAGATCTTGTGGTTGCTCATCGGAGACAGGTGGAGGAGACGATTGACATTGTTAGGGAGGTCAGTCACATTAAATGCTCCCAGTGAAGTTTTTATTTTTATTTTTTCAACTGGAAATGCTCCCAGTTAAGTGCGCTTGGAAAAAGCGTAATATACTAATATGGCAATGTTTTTACCGCACTAACTTCTTTCTGTTATATTGGTGGCTGTCCGAGCAAAATTGAGGTTCATCATGGGATTTTGTATTAGTGAGGCTTCGATGAGTGTTGAAGATGATGATTGAAGTACAAAAGTGGAAACCTATCAATTTGACCTTTTAAAGAATTATGGTGTTGGTATATTGGTCTGTAGTTGATATAGCTGTTTCCGTGTTTTCAGGAGATGAAACTGTTGGTGGAAGCAGATCAACCGGGTAATCAGCTGGATGAATATATCTCTAAACTGAACACCATTCTATCTCAGAAGGCTGCAGGAATCTTGAATTTGCAGAACCGTTTGGCTCATTTTCAACAACGTTTGAATGAACACAACATTCTATCATCTTCACTGGGGCATTGATTCAGTTTGTCAGTGTTTGGCTCATGTTGTGACGTGGTCATACATAGTGCAAGTTCTATGCACGCTAGCTTCAGCAGCCAATGTGGGATTGGTGCAGATTCGCAGACACACGGGGCCCATTGCTGTACTCTCAAAGCCATCAGGTTTTATCAGGGTGCTTGAGGTGATGTTTGTATCAACCGGTTTTGTTTGAGTAAAATCGGTAATTCAGTTTGTTTGTTCTCTCTCTCTCTCTCTCTCTCTCTCTCATTGTTATGTTAAACAATGAAATGCTCATTGTGGCATGTTTTTGTAGAGCCTTGATTATTGTAATGATTTAATTAAAATACTGATTATTTGGAATGCTAAGCTTTCATATTATGCCAAGCTGGGTATGATAATTTGTCTAATTATTTATAGCTTATTCCAGCCGATCTACGTTTCTCTCTGTTGCACTTGGGTACTTCTGGCTATTTATGTTGGCTTGGATTGGCCAATGTTCCGTCACCTCTATAAAATGGATGAGCCATCATTATCATGGAAAGATTTGAACATTAAAACCAGACTCAGTTTTAAGTTTCAAGTCATATACCTCTCCCCCACAACAAAATGTTTGACTTCTGTGTTTATATCCGGCAGTTTTATATTTATCTAATTTTTTAAGAAGTTCAACCATTTACAGTCAACATTTCCTTCTGAGGGGCTCCTGCTTTCACCAGTCTCATCTGCCAAATGATTAGTTTTTCTTGGTCATGTGATGAAATGAGGCCTTAACTTCTAAAGATAATCTTTTATACAAAACAATGTGGCTTTTGCTTTCCAGGATAATACTTCCACGGCCCAAGCTGATGTTCCGCTGGTAAGGAATGTTAGTGTGGATGTGTTGACTTCTAAGTCTCCAGTGTAGCAGAGAGAGAGAGAGATGAAACCAACAGGTGCAGATGTGAGCCTACTAGCTCATGTCATTGGGCTGCTTGAATCACCTTCAATACTCAGTGGTACACACTCCACGCTTGAAGTTCCCAACAATTACTTGATGGTGAGGTAGCCCCTTCATTTTGACTTGAGGAAATGCCACAAACAACGGGCAACTCCCTAACTCGATTGCCCAGAAATGTCCCCACTTGGCACGACCAGCAAGATCTGTTGGGTCATTTGGGGCCATCCTCATGTGAAGGCCCATGTTGAGTTCCCACTTAAGTTCACATGTGTGAGTGTAGAGATTTTTAAAACCCATTCTATTCTTTATTTCAAAAATAATCTGAAGACAAGCAACTAAAGAGACAGTTGTGTTCAGAGAGGAAGAAAAGTCATTGTTCCTAAAGTGAGTTCCCCTTGTGGAGAGTGAGAAAGAGAGATTGTTTTCTTTTCTTTTCCAACAAGAGGGTGAAGGGGGGCTTCCTGTACATGAGAAGGTGTTCCTCTAGTTACTAACGTGAGAAGTAGAAGCTTGTAATCTCTCATTTGTATTGTAGATTTGTTGCAAAGTCTCCGCGGTTCTTCACTCTTGTTTTAGAGGGTTTTCCACATATATTGGTGTGTTCCTTTTTGCTCTTACTTTGTTAACTTTTCCTCCATCATTACTTGTTGTGGTTGCTTGGTTTGGGTTGTACATCATTTGTGTTGTTGAAATTCCTAAGTGATTCACATAGAGGGGAAGAGTTCCGTAAGCTCCCCGACAAGTGGTATTAGAGCTTGAGTTATTTATACAAGTTATATTCGTGTGAATTGAGATGGAAATTGCTACACCAAAGATGGTTAGTCTCAGCGGGAGTAATAATTGGCTGATATTAAAGGCTAAGATAGAAGACATACTTCATTGCAAAGATATGTATGAACCGATTAAAGGAAGAAGCCAGATGATATGTCCAAAGAAGAATGGAAGAAACTAAATAGAAAGACTATCGCAATCATTCACCAATGGGTGGATGATGGGGTCTTTCATCATGTGTCAAAAGAGACAATGGCACAATTTCTATGGAAGAAGTTACATGACTTGTATCAAAGAAAGACGGCGGCCAACTAGGCATTGCTCATTGGGAGACTTGTAAATTTGAAATTCAATGAAAGATCGTCGGTGGCAGAGCATCTCAATGAGATGAATAACATTGTGAACCAATTGACATCTATGAGCATGGTGTTGGATGATGAATTGCAAGTATTATTGCTACTTGGTTCATACCGGAAAGTTGGGAAACATTGGTGGTTTCCGTGAGTAATTCGGCATTGGATGGAATGCTTACCATGAGTTATACAACAAATAGCTTGTTGAATGAAATGACAAATGGTGTTTCAAGCTCACAAGTGTTGGCAAGCGAAAAAAGAGTAGATCTTTGCATCGCAATCTACATGTTCGGAAAAAAATCCAAGCCTAGATCCAAGTCAAGAAATAAGATTATTTGCTACTATTGTAGTGGAGGCGGTCACATAAAGAAGCAATCTTGGAAGTTCAAGAGAGATAAGGAAGAAGGAAAGGTCAAGGTTGGTGATGATGAAACCACCACTAACATAGCAAGTGATGAAACCCACTTATAGTAGAAGAGAATGAATGTCTCTAACGAACATCGACATGGATTGGATAGTAGATTCCGGAATCTCTTATTATGCTGCACCATGTAGAGACTTGTTCACTTTTTACAAGTCAGGCAAATTCGGTGTCGTGCATATGGACAACAAAGGCACATCCAAAATTATTGGCATTGGTAGCATATGCATTGAAAATAGCATGGGAGTCAAACTCATACTAAAGGAAGTGCGGAATATACCGGATTTGCGCATGAATCTCTTATCCATGGGAGTGTTAGATAATGAAGGGTATACGTCCATTTTTGGCAAATAGAGATGGGAGCTTACAAAAGGCGCACTTGTGGTGGCAAGAGGCAACAAAAGTGGCATGCTATACTACATGAAGGGACGTTCATAAAAGGGGGCAGCTAAATGCTACATCGAAGAGCTCCTTATGTGATCCATGGTACAAGAGGTTTGGCCACATGAGTGAGAAGGGGGTGGAAGTCTTAGCAAAGAAGAACCTCCATCCGAAAATGGAAGGTTCTTTTGTGATGATTGTTTAATTCTAAAGCAACATAGAGTTTCTTTTGTGAGAAATAGCACCAATAAATGTATGGAAGTTTTAAAAGAGTCTACTCAGATGTATGTGGTACTATGAAAACTGTTACACCCTGTGGAGCCTCTTATTTTATAACCTTCATTGATGATGCATTTAGAAAAGTATAGGCATACACTATGAAAACTAAAGATGAAGTGCTTGACCATTTCAAAAGGTTTTATGTCCGTGTTGAAAGAGAAATGGGAAAGAATTGAAACGCTTGGGAATGGACAACGGGAGTGAATACACCTCAAAACCGTTTGAAGAATATTCTAGAAAGCATGAGAAGACCACTCCACGCACTCCTCAAGAAAATGCCATTGTTGATTGCATGAACCGAGCCATTCTAGAGAGGTTTTGGGGTTTATTATCCACTTCAAGATTGCCTAAAATTTTTTGGGGTGAAGCCATGAGAACGGCATGCTACTTGATTAACTTGTCTCCATCAAAATCCTTATATAAAGACGTCAACGAACAAATTTCGAAAAAGAAAGATGTTTCATACAAGCACCTGCAAGTATTCGGATGCAAAGCCTTCATGCATGTTCCCAAAGAGTTAAGATCCAAGTTAGATTATAAATCTATGCCATGTATTTTTCATGGGTTATGCAGATGTGGAATTTGTTTATAGGTTGTGAAATCCCAATGATGGAAAGGTTTATACAACATGAGACGTAGTCTTTTGAGAAGACGAAAGCATTGAAGATTTTGATGAGTCCATTTGGCAAAAAGTTCTTAGTGAGCGGGTAGAGCGAGTTGTTGTCATTACCTTTGAGAATCATACCAATGGTGATGCAGCTATTCCTCATGAGCAAGAAAATGAAAATGTTGAAGAAAATGAAGAACCAAATGAGCCACCTGCTAGTGATCATGTTGATGATAGTGATGATGTTGAAGATGGTGGTGATCATGTCCATGATGATGAAAGCCATGGAAATGAGGTGGAGCAAGCTCTTAATGATGAGCCAGTGACAATTGAGTTGAGAAGAAGCTCTAGGGTGCCTAAACCTTTAACAAGATATCATAGTTCATAATATGTAATGTTGAGAGATAGTGATGAGACAAAAAATTATGAAAAAGCCTAAGTTAACACTTGTAAAAATGAGTGGAAGCAAGCTACGCAAGAGGAGATAGATGTCTTGCGTAAGAATAGCATCTACAATTTGGTGGAGAGGCCAAACGATAAAACACATTTGAAGACAAAATGAGTTTACATGTTGAAACATGAAGAAAATGAGCAACTTCATTATAAGGCAAGGTTAGTTGTAAAAGGCTACAAGCAGAAAAGGGGATTTGACTTTGATGAGATCTTTTCTCCTATAGTTAAGATGTCATCAATCTGCATGATATTCCGTCTTGCACCAAGCTTGGATGTAGAGTTAGAACAACTAGATGTCAAGACAACATTCCTCCATGGTGACTTGGCATTGGGTTGAAGTAAAGTGGGTTCTTAGGTATCTCTGAGGTACTTCCAAAGCATGCTTATACTTTGGAAATGGTAAACCAGATATTGAAGGGTTCATAGATGCAGATTGGGGAGGAGATATGGACTTGAGAAAGTCCATGGTGTAGCCCCAGACCCCCGATCGAATATATCAACGCCTCAGATGGGGTTGATCGAATCCAACGAGGGGATGCCACATAAAACAACACTCATGACCATGATAATCATAAGTAGAAAACTTAATGTAATATAATTGAATTAATAGATAAAAGCATAGCCATTATAATGGGGGAGTCCACTATACATAGAGTGGGACTGTTCTTAGCAATCAAGACATTCTAAAAATAAGAAAATATCCAATCCTAATCAAAACGGAAATTAGGAAACAAATCTACTAGTTTAGAGACTATCTATTTTAAGGATAGGGATCTTTGATCTTTGGGATGATCATTGGTCATGTGGAACCGATCAACGCCTGCAGGCCTGAGATCTGGGTTCGTATCTTGGGTCAGGCTGGATCAGTCCACCTCAGATTATGTTTTTTACATTTGCAGGGGAAGTAGTTTCATGGCAATCTAAGTTGCAAAATGGTGTTGCGCTCTCTACTGCCGAGGCCAAGTTCATTGCAGGTGTTGAAGCAGGTAAGGAAATACTTTGGATGAAGCAAATCATTATAGATTTGGGCCTCAAGAAAAAGGATTTTGTCGTCAATTGTGATAGTCAAAGTGTTATACATTTAGCAAAGAATCCATCAATTCACTCTGGAACAAACCACATTGGGGAAAAGTTCCACAAACTCCCAACAAGATCATGGCTTACAGGGGCTCTACCATGAAAATGTGTTATCTGAAGGACAGATCAGTTTCCTCTATGTCTGACCACAAGTGTAATAGAAAAATGTCAAGAGATAGCAATTGTTCTATGCACCTTCGGATTTCCATTGAAGCATTACACTTTAGTTGGAGTGAAATTTGGACCAACATCTTTTGAGCCCCTTTGGCAATTAACTAGTAAAGTGTAGTTAAGTATACTAACATACCATATGGTAAAAAAAGTGGGTTTTGGAAAAGTTATGTGTCGTGTAGCCTTACACCTCACCTCGTTTGGGAAGTCCAGTAAAGTGGAAGGAAAGGTGACTTTACCTTGTTTGGTTTATAACTCCATGGAATGGTGTCATGCCATGAGTATAGCCGCTAGGTACTTTGCACAAAGACGCCCACAAATATAGTTCCTGGCTCGTACTATGGCGCATGTCCTAAAGCGTACGATGAAACCCACCTTTTTACTCCAGTCCCCACAGACCGACCTCAAGCCAAAGTCAAGTTTTGAGGTATGTGAGCCAAGTATGCTAGAATAGAGACGATGCGTTGCAAACTATGGACCCCACACCTCAAGCATTACGTGGAGAAAAATCAAGAAGAAGGTTGAAGCGACAAATAAGAAGCCCAACACATCCCTTTCTGTGGTAGCGGCAACCCTCTTGGGGCGCCAAAGCACGGTTTCAGGTTTAGCGAGTCTTCTTTCTTTTCAGACGATGAAACGCCTTCTTGTTTTAGCGATGCACTTCTGCTAGTAGGTCTTTCTGGCAAAAGAAGTTGTGCAGGAACTACCGTGTAATGAAATAGGTCTTCCTCTTGAAACAAATGCTCAGCGTCGACTGGTGATTGTTGGTCACGGCTTCAGAGTAAGTCGATAGTACATTCTCTCCTCTTCCCCTAGTTTGTATGAACTTTGTGTTCCTATTTATGGTTCGCCATCAAATAACTGCTAATGTCGATGAAGAAACCTGGTGTTAGAATAGGGTTCCTTTGAATCCCTATCAGCCCATGGACGAATCAAACATGAGAGGGCCATTGCATGTTTGCTGAGGAGATATAGTTGACAGCTAGTATGAAACGAAACCTTTTGCATTGGAAGGGAATGGTGATTTCTGAATTGGGGGAAAAGCGTAAATTTCTCAAAAAAATATGTTGATTAGTATAGAACACTTCCTAAATTAATATAATACGGTTGCACACGATTTGAATATGGGTGAATTTCTAAGAGCATGTAGTTTTCTATTGTGGGTTTTAGTTTTCAAATTCATTTGCCGAAAGATTGGATGCTAACATTAATAATACCTCATGCTGTATTTTGAGCAAAATTTGTTTGTTCTTGTCGGACATGTACTGGATAGAAAGCTTGCACTTGGTAGATAACATTCAGTCAATAACACCGGACTTTTGCTTCTAGGTTCATTTTTTTATCACACAGGTTGTTTTATGTTTACTGTTGGGGTTGGTTCCAATGTCTGTGGGGTCTAAGTATATCAACAATCATATGATGCACTTTAATTCTGCTATCTAAATGGAAGGGGGCCACTTTAATTCGTCCATTTAATGGAAAGGGCCCCCCTTTGAATAGAATAACAACATGCATCTGTGTATAGGTTTACAAAAGGGAAGAGGATTCATTCTATGGTCCTAGTAATTGTTTCACAAATGGTTATGCATACAAGATTTGTGCATGATCTTTCAGTTGAGTGTATGGCAAGCTTTATGGACTACTTCAAACGAGGAGTCTCATTCAAATGCCCTTCCTTCCTTTTGAGTACCTTATAAAATTTTCTATTAGTAAAACAGAAATTCATGTTCTATTCTATAAAATAACTCACTACATAGGCCAAAATAAGCACTATCAACAGTCCATGAAATGCCTTTTGCAAAATTAACTTTTATGAATACTTTTTCTTGCCAAATTGAGATTATAGATAGATATCATCTTTTAGCAATCGCGCTTAGTGAAAAGCATGCAAATTTCACAGTTGAGTTTCTCAATGTTCTCTATGAGCCAGATCTAGGATATAAAATTACAGATTTACGAAGTCAAAGGTCTTATACTATTGGTTGTATAAGATCGAAGAATCTAGAGAAACAGGACCGGACGACTACCTTTTATACGACGAGACAAACCACATTTCCTCGCAATTGCTACAGGGAGAGGTAGTTTAGCACAACTAATCTTTGATTGATATGATTGTAGTGCCTCCAGTTAATAACCATTACATGTCTGCTAGATTATTTAACTGCACTTATGTCTTATGCAGGAAATAGAACCATTACGTTTTATTTCAGTGGACTCAAAATCACAAATGTGGAAGCTAACCCTAAAGATAAAAGAGTATGTTCAGCGAAAGGGACTACAACATCTTGCGAACTCCAAAACGGGAAGATAGACCAGGCGTTGATCAATGCTCTAATAGAACGATGGAGGCCCGAAACCAGCACTTTCCATTTTGTTGGAGGTGAGGTGACTATTACATTAGAGGACATATCATATCTGTATGGCCTGCCAATAGATGGTAAAGCGGTGACGGGACCTGTTTGGTCAAAGAGAGACAAGCTTGAGGAAACAGTTTTGAAAATGCTAGGAGTCAAGGTAGACGCAACTACTTATTTGAGGGGTGGGCAATTAAGTTTGCCTTGGATAAAAAAAAATTTAGCAAGCTGCCAGCGAGACCTACTGCTGTTAATGAGATCAAATATACACAGGCGTACTTGTTCTGTTTGGTGGCATCACAGCTATCGACAAATAATGCAGGTGCATGTGGGCATGCTTATTTGCTGGAAATTTTCTGGAACTTCGAACAATATGCATGGGGCTCCGCATGCCTAGCGTGTGTTTACCATAGCATGACCCGGGCCATACTGATAAAGGACCGTCTATGGACTATCACCGGGCCCCTCCAGTTGCTCTAGGTATTGGATTTTATTTGTAACTTCACTATGAACTTTCTGCATTATCTATCAGTGATAACCTTCAAATTCAATTTTCCTATATATTCAGATTTGGGCTTACTCTTATACGGCGATCGGCCGCCCATCAGGAGAGAGTTGGATGCAGTTTGGGTCGAATCTCCTTTGTTCAAGATGTGGCAGGCCGTCTTATCCACCCACCCATGTTCCACCCCAATCCAGGAGGTGCGGAAGCTGCCTGACACAGCTGATGGAAACCAAAATGTAATGAACTTTTAATCAGATATAATGATTTCTCCCCGAAATGTAAATTCTTTGATTTAGATGTGCACTGACAGCTTGATTTACTCTATTCTTTCAGTTTGAGTGGCAACCCTACCGGCAATGGATTTTGCAGCTCAAACAATTTTGTGGACATTCGGGACCAGCGGCTATTCCAAGCAACAACTCTATTGATCTACTATTGGATAATCGAGCGGCACAATGTTGATAGGGTATACAAGCAATTCGGGCTAAGACAACCTGTGCCACCTCCATTCCACCGGTGGGAAAGAATAAATGAGAGGCATCTAAAGACAGTGTCGACTATGCTGAGAGATGCAACAAATTTGTGGATGCATGGGAGGCCAGAGGGGACATGGTCATGATCAGAGAAGCAAACGTCGGAAGGCGATGCGACGGCGAACAGTACCTCAACCGGTATCGTTAAGCGATCGTGAAGACAAGCGCCACACCCGAAGCTGTACCACGAGCAAAAGTTGAAAAGGCACTTACCAAGGTAACATTTCCTGTGCTGATTTGATTTCTTATTTAACTGACTTGTATACATTTTAACTGTGTCTGAACTCTCTCATTGTCTAGGTCGAACTATTCCTCCAATTTGGAGCTGGATCCATCACTCTCATGGCTCGATAACAAAGAGCCGACATACTGTACAAGCAGTCCATGAGGATCAGGCAAAAGATGCAAGAGTTCAGAGATGCAATCAAGTAGGCTGGAGGAGTTCAACCTACAGGCTTGCATAAACGATCAATTCAACAGCGGAAGTGCCACTGTAAGTGTCATTGAATTCTGGCTATACCAAAGCAGAGATGTAGTACACCAATTTGGAGGAAAATTTATCTAAAAAACATAGTCCAACAGGGCCAGAGAGAGAGTGATAGATAGAGAAAGATTCTTCGAGATGAAATAGTTTGGTTTTGATGGAAATTTTCTCATATTTTTCCAAATGTCATAGGGCAGCAACAACAGTGAGTGGTCCATCAAGGAGGTATTACAGACCGCATTCTCGACTAAACCCAGGAAGAATGAATGTGTAGACAGCACTGTCAGGCAGTAGACTAGGACCAATATGACCGCTTCACAATCCCTTTTATCGGTTAGCTTGTGCAAACGCAAAACAAGAGAGGAACGTGACACTAAAGCACGTAGAGAATGATCGAAGGATGATGTTGTTCTTGCGTTTCTGTCCCCGTACCCTCCATCAGAGAGTAAGGGGGCCGCACAACCAAATCAAGAGTACCAGTTGTCCACGAAGGTGCGATCGTTATTAGAGAAGTTTTGGACAAAATACCACACTGCGTATGACTGTTTCAACTTATTGATGTCTTATTATGAGATTTGATAGGAGTCTAATCATACTCACTCACCAAATGGAATGTGTCTTCTCTTTGCAGCCCCTACGGAATCCTTGAAACGTGCAACTACATCAGCACACAAGATCTATATCTGGTCTTACGCAGGCACTGGATCAACACAATGGTATGATATAGATTTATGCTCCTTATCTGGACATCAGATATGTACCTTGTGAAACTATTACATTGTTTACCCTTTAAAACTGTAGATTATGAACTACTGGCTGGCTACCAATGCCGGGGGTTTGCTAGGAGTTCGTATATCCCCAAGCACTCTAGCTTACATTTTCGTCTTTGGCCATTTTGATTTAAGACTTGTCAATATGGGGGTTATGCATTTCCTGACGTCCTAGGCAAAAATATATAATGGCAGACCATGCGAGATCGTGGATGGAACAATGTAGGCTCCGTTGCATTCAATTTCTGCCACTCTCACCAAACGGATGACTTTGAAGTGTTTCTCTTTCCCACTTGGCATCAATCCCATTTCTACCTCATAGTGGCCTACCCAAGGTACAAGAGATGGGATTATTACAACACTATGGGGTGGAGGAAGCGCCACTGGGAGTATGTACTAGCATTTGTAAATTGTATGATATACCTTACCTTCAGTTTGTAATATTTCATTTGGTTTTCAACTATTACAATACACATTTATTGCAAAAAGGGTTTATCTGCATAGAATTTACATCAAGAGGTTGGGAAGCTGGAAGTTGGAGAACGCATGATGTTGCAAGTTGCCCACAGCAAGGCAACAAGTAGTAATTTGCAACCCTTGTACCAACACTCTGTTACTTGTTGTATGGGTACATACGCTAACTGCATTCATGTTTTATGATATCTTGTACCTAGTGACAATTGCGGGGTATTTGTCATGGCCATCACTGATCACTTGGCGAGGCGTCATGAGCTAGGATTTACAAAAGCAAACATGTGGTACTTTCGAAGAAAGATAGTTCACGACATATATCATCGCCAGTTGGGTAGGGCCGAAGGCCACGAGGCCAGCCCCGAGTAGATCCACCATCTGAGCTATTACACCCACTGTTAGCTTGCTGATCTAGTACAAGAGGAGGGTTAGTAAAAATGCATCTTATTCACATCGACTCAGGCGTCATTCAGAGGAGGTCAAGGGGTTGTTTGGCAATGATTTCTTGCCATTAGTTTGTGACGATTCAAACTTTTCTTATTTCCCTTTTATGCCATCAGTTTTGGATATATACTTTCATCGTTGATTTGCTGATGTTAGGGCAATTGATCAACGTCCTAGATCACCAAATTGTGAGGCCATGTTTATGTGAACTCAATTATATGGATTCTATGCAAAAAGTTGTTGCATCTTTGGTTGCTCATAGCTGAGTGTTGGAATTCACATTAGGTGGATGGTTTTGCAGACTATTATGTTTGTTTTATTGGGTTTGTGTTTTCTTTGTTGTATGGATTGTGTGTCATAAGCTAGGTTACAGATTTAGCCTAATTTGGAGGGTCACTAAGCCAACTCAAACTCAATGACTTGAGATAGGGGCATATTGCACAGTCATACTTTCAAAATTAGAAGCCTTATGAAAAAATTGTAGTTATCTTTTGTGAGAAAGGTTTTATACTTCTCTTCTGGTCTCTCGATCTAGACTCCTCTTGAACTCGAGAAGAACCAAATGATCGACGTCGTCCTTCGATTCAGATCTGCCCTCCAAGAATCATCAAAAAGTTCAAGGACAGTGTGCGCTTCTTCGTACACTTCTATCTCCTAGCCCTTAAGATTAGTAGGGCATTTCACAGTTTTTTAAGACTAGCGATTCTGTTGATTTATTTTATTTTGTATTACTTTTCTGCTTTAAATTTATGGATTTTGTGGCATTGAAGTTTGATTTTCATGGAGGAGGTTGTTGATGGTGGACACTGGGTAATTTGAGGTGTAATTGTAGGAAATTAGGATACCACTTCATATGGTAAAATTTAGGAAAAGTCTCATTTCTTCACTGTTGATTTATCAAATTTTTTTATGCTTTTTCCTCTTTGAATCTATCAATTTTGTGGTATTTGAGGTTGTTAATGGTGGGCTGTTGGGTAATTCTGTAAAATTTGGTGTGCCTTGCACGTGCAGGGCTACGATGTCTAAACTAGTAATTAAAAAGGACCAACATGGGCGAGCAAGTGCATGGTTTGGAAATTGGACGGTCTCCTATGGGGATAAAAAAACTAGTATCTAATTAACCCGTAGTTGGTTAACAATGCTTTTAGTTTCGTCCAACCTGGCATATGTTGACCCATTGCCACCGGGCCCCTAACCCGAATTTGGTTAACAATGCCTTCTGAATTGAGGATAAAGGCGGGCTTTATCATTGCAATAGTACCCAACAACACTTCTTCTGAATCAGTTCATACTCCCATTCCTCCTCCTCTTCGTCTGGAAGAAGTGCAGTAGCTTCCTCCTGTTGCCTCTGAGGCAATTTTTCTCTAATTATCCTTCTTGTCATCCAATGCATCCTCATCATCTTCTTCTTCTAAATATAACTTTTCTTGCTTCCTCATGTTCTCCTCTTCTTGTACAGTTGAGACATTCTCCGCTTACCGGATACGTAGATGGTTAGCTCTCACATCTTCTTTATTATCAAAGATAGTCTCGGCAAGACGACGTAACCTAAGGTCATCTTTTCCAGTGATATCCACATCATCCCGGCGGGGGAACGTCCTGACGTTGTTACGTGCAGTTTTAACTTAGAATGAGAACAGTTAGCAGGGCAAATTTTGGAAATAACAAACCTCCTCAGTTGGCATTGTTAGGGTGTTCTTGTTTTTGCAATTTGATGTCAACTATGCATATCATATTTACATCTCATACACATGCACAACTTTCTTAAAAATCTTGAAAATCATGTTTCTAAAATATTCATTCTTGAGGTGTATTTATCATGTTTCATCTAAACATCTTTTAAGTGTTTTTATCTTTATTTCAAACATGGTTTTATGGTTAAAACTCTGTGTTTTACTTGGTTGCATAAAAAAGTTTTTAAGTTAAACCTTCAGATTTTCTGGATTCAATTTTCACCGTCGGTCAGGTCTCGGCGAGCTGAAGTGGAACCGAGCTTAACCGAACTTCCTTCAGTTCCATTTCCAGAATGGTGTTTTTGTTTGTCGGTCGATGTTCGGTAACCGAACCTGCCTCAGACCTCGACCGAACTCATGTCGGTTCGGAATCCAAAGAGCATGTTTTCCAGCTCTGTTGTGCGTTCGGTCAGGTTGTCGGTCACCTGTCGGTCAACTGACCAAGTTCGGTGAACCGACAGTGGAAATGGTCAAGAAAAATATGACCGTTGGAAATATAGCCGTTGAGTTCGGCTGACCGAACCTTGTATGTCGGCTGACCGACAACAGTGCTGTTAAGATAAAACTTTCTATAAATTGATCTCTTCCTTAAAATTTCGGGTTGAGGGTTTTTAGAGACCATTCTTGGGGATTATTGAAAATAATTAAAACCTAGTTTGGCATCAAGAAAGGAAGAAGATCTTGAGGGAAGCAAAGCTTGAGATTCCTAAGTTACATCTTTTAGTAAGCTTTATTTTCTAAACCATATGTTACATGCTTCTCTTATATGACTTGTAAATCATTAATTGCATGCTAACTATGATGTGAATAATCCTTTAACATATCTAATCTTGGATTTATTATTTTGAATTCCTCACCTAGATTTAAACCAAGTTATTATTATTTTTATAAACATGCTTGTTCAACATCTTTGATTTTATGCATGATCCTATCACTTGATTTAATCTTCAACTAATTGTTTTCTTTACATAAACTTATAGGAAAACCTACATGTTTTAAAAACATCTTTGTCCTTGCATCACATGTTTATTCTTGAATAGTTTCATACAACTTGTGAGTGTTTGATTTTCATAGCATAAACAAGTTAGTTTATAAACATGTGAGTTGGATTTTACACTTCAATCAACACTCTTTATGTGCCTTAAACTTTTAAATGCTTTGAGCATATATTGATTGAGCTTGATTTTTAAAACTTGATTGAAGTTATCACACACACATCTTGAGCATTCATCTTTGCATTCATATAGAGTGTTGTGTGAGTTAGGTTTTAAACTTTCATATCAGCCTAATTAAGAGGCATTGTATTTGAGCTTATTTGTATCTTTTTTAGTGTTTGTGAAGACACTTCTTTTAAAGAGAAAATCTTTAGATTGTAAATGTTATTGCTTAGCCTAAGAAAAGCATAGTGTAAAGGTTATTGCTTAACCTTTGAAAAGCATCTTATTAAGGTTATTGCTTAGCCTAGAAAAGCACATTGATAGGTTGTTGTTTAGCCTAGAAAAACATCATTGTAAAGGTTATTGCTTGGCCTATTGAAAAGCATAAATAGTGAAAATCCGGTGGGGTGTTGGAACACAAGCCAGTAGTGGGTGTAGACATTGAGGCCGACCCACTATAAATCTTTGAATTGTTGTTGAGTTGTGGTTATTGTTTTTATTAGCCTTCGCATCTTGCTTAATAATCATCACTAGTGGCTAATTTAATTTAAAGAATTTAAAATTGGTCATAACTGGTCACTAATTTGAAACTCACCCTATTCAACCCACCCCCCCCCCCCCCCCCACCCTTCTAGGGTTCGGATCCCGGACTTTCAGGCATGCCCAATAGTAGATATTTTGCTATCATCTTCCCTGGATTCAAATAGTGAATGTGGTCACTCTAATATGTCCATTTTTATCAGGCCTCATTTGTAAGTGAAGACCTACAAGCAACAGACGATTTCTGCGCTAGAGAGGGTTTTTTATTTGAGGCAGTCGCTACTCACCCACGAAGGGGTTTGTGCCACAACATTCAGATTGGAGTTTATCTGTAAAGGTCACAGTGGAATGTACCAATTAACCTCTAACCTCTTTCGTCCAATTTCAATCCAAACTCCAATATAAATATATATATCAGTTATTAAGTCAATCCTATGGTTTTATAAATTGAACCAAGGGAAGGCCGACTCAATGACCAAATCTTCGGGTTCTATTTTATTAAATGGTTGCTCTTCCTAGGCTAAAACTTGGATTCAATCTCAACTAATCTGTGCTACTTAGCCAAGGCTAGTTAATAGAGGATGGCTGAGTCGGTCATGCCCTGTTTTATAGTTTGATCAGAAAAAGTTGTGCAAGTGGCAAAGAAATTGATCATTTGTCATTCCAGCCTTGTTGGTAGAAAAAGTGTATCAGCACCAAAAAACATCAGCACTTACATTTTACTTACATCATTTGCTACGGCTGTCTACAAATCAAATAGCCTAGCCAATCTTACACATATAATGATGGAAATAAACAGGCACACATAATACATTTTTTGCAAGTACAAATCGTTCGCACGTCCATTCTTCTTAATTTCTCTCTTCAACTCTTCGATCTGATTTGATATATAATGTAGGTCACGGCAAATGTCACCTCGGTCGCAAAGCTTTGAATTCGCATTGGAACCTTGTTCTCCTGCTTTATCTTTCCACATGAAGAAGTCGCATCCATTTCCGTTCTACAAGGAAATATCTGGGTGGATGTCTCTTTGGATCAGACTCTGATTATTGTAATAGAGTTCGCAAATTGAGGACTGGAAATGTTAGAACTTATAATCCATCTTGGACAGCCCCAGAATTGTCGATTTAGGTTTGTCTTTATGTGGGAGGTGAAGAGCCTCATATCGCCATTCCCACATCGACACTTGGGTGCAACTTCAGCAGTAGAGGAGATGGAACGTGACATGCTGGCACAGGGAAATATAAGAAAATGAAACAGTACGAAAAGGGAGAAAAGCACCACGAACTCATCATTCTGTGCTGCTCTTGAGTGCCCACAAGGCAAAAAAAAAAAAAAAAAAAAAAAAGGAAATAAGGCGGAGGGGGAATAGTTTTAGCTTGACCTCTTTGTAGTTCACTTACATGTGTAAAGAGATTGTAATGGTAGTTTAATGCCAGAATCAAGTACGCAGCAGTCTAGGGCCACCCCCGAGTAATTTTCAATAACAGACATCTGATATGGCAGATTTGAGTTGTCTCTCTTCACTTTAAGTTAACTAGCATCAAAGGCCGGCTTGCATGAGTAAGCCCCATCAGACAGTAGTGATGGTCAGTAGAGCTCGGGACAAGTTCGATGCATGAACCTTCTGCTTACCGCACATATAGTTCTCCGCAGGCAAGCACTATCATTACCTAGCCACAGTTCCAAAACAGCTCTAGTGGCATCCAAAGGCTGGATGTTGTTGTCAAACACAAAGGAAAAGGATGCGTTACCAATCCAGTTGTAAGTATTGAACTACCGATGTAGCCTGATAAGTTAGAAGGTATAATGGGAAGAGGACTGTGGTACTTTGCCTTTTTGTAGCACACCTTCTAGTAGTGAGGAAATCTTTAAAAATGGCTGCACCTGCTCATGGGGCCTGCAAATCCACAATTACTATCATACAATGTAGACATATTCTATGGCAAACGGTATTAAAAAAAAGTTGTGCTAGTGGCAAAGAAATTGATCATGCGTCATTCTAGCCTTGTTAGTAGAAAGAGTGTCCATAAAAACAACCTGAGATAAATATACCATAGATGTTCTTGCAGTTTCCTCTCATGGGTGAGAGGAAAAGTTAGATAGGTTTATTTTAACTACAAGCCAATAGAAATAACATAAATTCATGTAGACACAACCAACACAAACAACAATAACCAACACACACATCAACAACGGGCCCCTTCCCCGGGAGCCAGATCAAAGACCAATCTCCTTCTGCATCCGATCCAGAAGATGGAAAATCCATGCTGATTTATCCTTAGAACGGATGAAGGCCGTCGAACTGTCAGCACTATTACTTAGCCATTCGTGTGCAATGTCTAGATCGGCAAGGGATAGTTTTGGGATCTTATCCAATTCCGCTCCAACAATTTCCGAAAGTCATTCTGAAGGCTCTAGCATCTTGTTTGCAACCCTTTCGACCACCAAACTAATCACCCCGGATGCTTCTTTGAACCCCATAATGAACTCTGCCATACCAGCAGCTCGTTTGACCCGCTTCCTTGATCCTGTCAAACTCTCGCAGTCTTTCCTGCCCATAAGCATCTCCTCCACACAGTCATCTGCCCCAATCTCCGCGTTACCTGAAACGACATGGGTGTTCGTACGTGACATGGAGTCATTGGTCTAACCTGCATTTTGGGAGGATCGGACGAACTGGCCATTGGCGACATCACTACAAAAAACAAGCGAAAGCTTGTCATAATCAATGGTCTTTGACCGCCATGACTGAGCATCTAGGCGTCCCTGCAATGTTAAAGTGCCAAGGCAAAAATAAATTTCTATCAAATTCGAGCATAATAATCAGTGTTAGTGAAAATAAATATAGTACACTGCATCTGAACAACCTACCATTATCCAATCCCTCCAGACTTCGTCACTGGCGAATACGCGCTTCGTTGCATTATCAAAGCCGAAGCCAGAGGCATTGAGGAGTTCTGTATAGATAGTGTACTGTTTCTTTAGATTCTTGCATATGTTTCGGATCATGCCTTCGGTAAAAAAAATTCTGACCATACTCGCAGCTGTCATGGCGTTTGCGACAGCCACATAGGCCTCATCCTTAAATACGATGTCTCCCTTCCTGCCCATTGCAACCTGCTCTAGCATGAGGTCCAACAAGAGTTCATCCAGTTTAGCGTCGAAGACATTGTTCTTTCATTGTGGCTTCGGAGAAGCTATAGGAAGACCATGTCAGTTTGGTAATACAGTCTATTTAAACACAATTGAATAGATATAAATGATAATCACATGCATTGTATGCAATCACGCATATGTAAATGGAGCAGTAAATAACAGCACAGTACATGATGATTTACTTGACAACATATCATTTTTAAGACTATGTTTAGATTGATACAACGCACAGCTGGTGCGTGCAACTCCAATCCAGTAGAAGCTAGTGACCCAAGAAATGTACTATGAAAACTGTAGATTCATCCATGCATCCTATTCAATTGACACTCGTCCCACAATTTGTTTGCGAAGCTATCACGAAAGGCATGCCACTCATCCCTTCCTCTTTGGGTGTATGGCCTGAAAACCCTTGCAAAATTGACCTCGCTGCCTGCTTCCTCATTTTGGACACCATTTGAAGAACTAGTTTCATCAATGTCAGGAAGAGCATCATTTTGCTCTAGGATAAAATTGTGCAAGGTGCAGCAGGCATGCACTATCGACAACTGGGGTATGAAGTCATACTGAAGGGCTATCCTTAAGATGGCAAAGCACCCCTTTAGCAATCCAAAGGCCCTTTCGATAACATTACGAGCCTGATAATGCCTTTTGTTAAAAAGTTCTTTTGGATCTTGCGGTGTTCTTTCTCGGTGGTCCTTCAAATGGTATCGGACTCCAAGGTAAGGCGCGAGGAAGCCCGACGCATTGGCAAATCCGGCGTCCACGAGGTAGTACCGGCCTATTCCAATAGAAATAGGACAATGAGCGGTTACTTTCCATTTGAGTGGGATATTGTTTTGTAACTGAGAAATAACCTTAAGTTAGATGGTATATACCTGATGGCATTACCAATGGATCACCCCTTGATAGCTCATTTTGGAGGATTCGTGCATCTGTTGCGGATCCCTCTCAACCGGGAAGAACATATTGAAACTTCAAGTCAAACCCACAAGCAGCCAAGACGTTCTGTGTCAAAGTCCTCTTTCTATTTTAATATGATGCTTCTGACTATATTGGAAGGAAAGTCGGTCTGTGTGTGCCATTGATCGCACCTACGCAATCCTGGACCCAAAATGTCAATCAGTCCGATATTATTTAACACAACAGAACATTATTAATCTAGCTAAATTGATGTATCCAAAATATTATGTGTAGACAGTATACCTTGAAATTGATAGGCCCTGCTAGTGAGAATCTGCTGGATTGTTTGATGAAGTTGGGTGCTAGTGTTAGAATAACATTGAGCACTCCGTGGAAGTGTCGGCTTACTATTTCCCCTGATCGCATAAACCTTGATGTGATCGTTCTGTTTTTAACCACGTGTGCTAGAATATGTAAGCATGCGGCGACCTCTGCCTTAACGGTGACCTCGTGAGTGTCTTTCAGCAACCCTCTGACTCTTAGCAGCTGACAAAGGTAATCAAAGCTAACCTTGTTTAGTCTAAGCTGACTAATACACTCTTCATCCCTCCCTTCTGTTAATTTGGAAAGGTAGTGGGCTCTTTCAACACTTCTCTTCTTCCTGGATTTAGATTTATTTTGATACTGGACAATTATTGAGACTGCAGCCGCTGCCTGCATTTGCCATGCAGCCAATGTTGCCCAGAGCTCTGCGAGCACATCTTTTTTTCTTCTTGTTTCTTGCTTCCCTTCGTTCCTTATTTGCCTTCTTATAGAACGATCTTGTACCCTCCATTTTATTATAGTGAGAAAGGCGAAGTTGTAGTGACTAATTCCAAGTGTGATATTCGTAGATCTTGATGCGTGAAGAGGTTAGCAGTATGAGGGATTGAAAAGGTAAAATGATTTTTACATAAGCTTAGTTCAATAGTCAAGAAACAAGTGCTATAGCAAGATAAGAAGTAGGATGTTGAAAAAACAGTCAGAAGTGGTAATGCTGAAGATCACAGATCTCCCTTCCACTTATTTAGTAGTTTGGGTTTCTTAATCGTAATACTACTGACATAGATATTATGGCGAACTGCATAAGATGTAAAAGTAGACAAGTATCTTTGGAAACATACGAGAGCGTATGGTTTCAAGCAAGGTTTGTAGCAGCATAGCAACATTTTTAAAAAATTACAGAGTGGGTTTACCTAACAAGTGGTCTCAGTGATCTGATCACAGACATTTAATCAGATTCGGCTTTTGTAGTTTCTAAATAGGAATATAGTACATGTATTATGAGCGGAATGTTGCAAATGCCTCCCAGAGCTTGTTCACTATATCTATGTGAGAGGTTGGCTTAATTTACAATAACAGAAATTAGAGAGAGATAGAGAGGAGTCTATACCTTGCTCATCGACAGACATGTTTTGGATCGTATTGGAAGTCATCTTCTCAGAGAGATGCTGCTGTACCCATTCTTCATAATCAACTGCTCGTGATGCCTCTTTTTATAAAAGGATTTGGGAGAAGCAGAAGTAAGGGCTGTCTCGATCTCAAGTAAGTTCTTTGATTGTGGACAGCTAGAGAAATTGTACCAGTGATCCTACTCGATTTGTGTAGGACATTCTGGATCCGTATGTCCAACAACCTTCTTATCTGCACATCAAACTGTAGTTATTATCAGAGAGATTGGGAAGGTATGGTAGGATATATTGCTTCCGCAGGGCGCACAGACCTAGAACCCTCTTTGGGTCAAGAAGATAAGCACGAAGACCTCCACAATGTCCAAGTTCAATTTCTCTAATTGGGATGTCCTCTCAACCCTATGCACCAAATCGATATGTAATCTATAGTTGCGAAGACTTTTGAAGGCCTACGAAGAAGGATTTGAATTCGCCATGGAAAGAAAGTTATAAAGGAAGAGGGTTTGATAGAGAGATAGGTGGGAATGGTTACAATCCTGTATATGGTTTGATGGTGAGATGGTTGGGCGAAGTTATGAATCAGTTCTTGTTTCTGCAAGAGAAAAAATCAGTGAAGTAATGATCATCACTGCCTTGGGCGTCTCTCCGTCCTAGCTCAACACCAGGTTCACATGGATATGCCCGGAATCCCATGAGAATCTTATTTGGAAAAGTTGATGGGCTAGTGATAGTGAGTTCCTCTCTTCTTCCCAGAAGACGACTTTTTTGGCTTCATACGCAACAAAGTGGAAAAGTTCACTTGACAAGTATGTTGTCAAGTAACTTCCGATAGTAGCCACAGCTGTCAAGTTGCCTTTCTATCCAAGTTTAGTGACGCATTGCACCCAAACGGGGAATAGTGAAATTATCGACTGTTGGAGCTGCACTATACTTGACATCACTTTACATGTAAAATTACCAAATGCTCCCTTGGTCATATATGATAATAGGTGAGGAATCTGTAGGATTTGAGGGTTCCTCACTCCCCTTGAAGCAGTGTTTTTCTCTATGAGGATTTTTATAGTTGGAGATTACTTAAGTCATGTTTGGTAATAGTGGAGGAATTCATAGATTTGAGGATTTTATACCTTCCCCATTTATGGTAAGAGTTTCCACATCCTCTTGGGAGTATTAGACTTGAGGATCTTACGAAAGTAAGATCTCATATGGTTCAAATCCTCAAGGATTTGCAAATTTCAGCTATTAAATCATCGTTTCTAGTGAAAAGATTTGTGAAAAACTATAGACCGTTGATTTGTGTTTATGGACTTCTTTAGGCCCCATTTTCATTTTCATGATTGAAACCGTTCATCCTCTTTAAAAAGCTAATATTGCTAAGGGGTCAAATCTCACATCTTAACTCATTGTGGATTTTGAGAAATCATAGAAAAACTATCCGAACATCGATTGCATCACATTAAATTATTGTTTTGGCATCCTCAAACAATCAGTCCATTTTTTTAAAATCCCTATGGGCCCCAAAAGCATGATCTGAATCATTCTTCATCTTTAAAATGCAAAAATCAATCAAGGGGTAAATTTCATGGCTTCAATCATTTCAAACTTTGAGTAGTTTGTGAAAAAGTCCAAACCAATAGATCTTATTTTTGGACTCTACGGGCCCCATTTTCAGGATTTGAACCGTACATCCTTTTTAAAAGACCAAAAATGGTTAGGGGAAGCTCTCAAAACATCATAGGCTTTGAGAAATGTGTGACAAATCTTAAAACCATTGGATTGGTCAAATATTCACATGTTAAATGGTGTGAAAAGGATGAACAATGGAATATATTTCTCATGTGAGTCATTTGCACATGTAAATGATTCACATGTGGGTCCTTTACACATGTGAGTCATTTTCATTGCGAACAAACAAGCCTTAAAATGTATTTATTTTGAGCAATTTGGATATACAATTATATGGGCGTCATTGTGGAGTTTCACACCCCTCATGAAAAGCTTGAGTGAGAAACTTAAGTCACGTCTAGCAACCAAATTCTCGAGGAAAAGATTTCGGCTTTCTACAAAGTCATGAAAATTCCACATTTGGCAATTGTAAATTCCTGAGGATTTAGACCAATGGAAATGCATCCGCCCCCCCCCCCCCCCCCCGCCCCGCAGTAGAGTTTTAAGAAATCCTTACTTTTGTGGATTGTGCGAATGAAACTAATTTTTCTCAATTATATGCACCGATATACAAATCCTCAATGATGACTCTCTATTCCAAGGGCTGTGAGAAATCCTCATATTTGTGGATTCCTCGTGAATTCCACACTTGTTACCAAATGTGAGAGGATCTGAACTTCTAAATATCATTTTATGAACAATGTTCTTCTATGAGCAGATTGCATATTGCTTATATGCAATCCAACTCCTGGGGCCTACTTAGGTCCCTCTTATCAATGGTGGTGGGTACATGGAAATGTCTCCTTATGGTTAAAGACCCATAAAAAAATCAGCCCTATCAGATCAACTTAGCCCTTGATTTAATATCCTTAAGGCACGTTTGGTAATGGGAGATGAATCCTCTCTTTGGATGAATCCTTGGTGCTATGGATTTAGACTTTCTTTATAAAGGATTTTTAAAGGAGAGGATTCATTGCATTCCAGGTTTGGCTAGCACAAAGGAATCAGAGATGATTTCTTCAAACCCACATTTGGTAAGCAAGAGGAATCTGCAGAAAAAAAAGAAAACAATGATAAACAAGTATTGGTTATCTTCATCTCAAATTCATTAATGCCACCCATCATAACTTATATCCCAAATCACCATCTCCAATTTAACCCACCCCCTTATCCTAAACAATGAGAAATATGAGCTTTCCGAACTTGGAAAAGCATTTTTGAAAATTCTAACAGTCTCCCCTTGATGGGAGGGCATTTCTTTTTTTTTTTTACAACCTATTAGGTACCCGTTAAGTCAACATTCATATAAATACTTCCAAACAATAGGCCATTACCCTTCATGCATAAGATCCATTAAGGCCCTATACAAATGAGAAAGGGTTGCTTTTGTTCACTGCCTTTGGGTACAATGGATATCCACACCAAATGAGAAAAACATGGTTCTTTTTCTTCAGTGCCTTCGGGTACAATCGATATCACGCCAAATGTAAAGCTTTTCTCTCTGTTCTAAATGGACGGTCAACTTGTTCACTTGTATTTTTTGGTACCTCCAGAGTTAAATTTGTGCTCTATACTCAAATAGATACAAAAAGTACATATTTTCAATCTTTTATGAAAAAAAGAGATAAAAAAGCAACATCATTTCTCTACTAAATGACAAAAAACCTCACTTTTTACACAAAAAAGCAAAAGAAATTTCCTATCAATCCACTAAAGATAAAATACCATCATAACCCCCTTGTATTTTGTTCTTAGTTGATTTGATGATTTACATTTCTTTTACTTTAACAGTAAATTACCAAAGTAACCCAGATAAAGATAAATGATTCCTCCCTTTCACCAAATGTGCCCTCACACCAAATTTCCCCTCTCTCACCAGATTCTTACCCGATGTTTGGGAGGGGAGGGGAGGGGAGGGGGAAGGAAAATGGAGGGGAGGGGAGGGAAAATTAATTTTAACTCCTCTTATTTGGATAGTCAAATAGTAGGGGAAAGAAAAGTAAAAAAATATGGTTTTGTTTGTTTGTGAGGTAGAGAAAAAATTATCAATTTACCCTTATTTTGTGAAAAAGTAAAAAAGTGAAAAGAGCATTTTAGTAAAATTATAGAGAATCCCCTCTTTTACTCATACTTTCCCTCCATTTTTGAGAGAAAAATTTTAAGATGAGCCCCACAAAAACTTTACCCCCATTTTTCCTTCCCCCACTTTCCCTTCTCCCTTACCAAAACACTATCAAAGGTCCCCACAAAGGATCCCAAGATGTCTCGTTGCTGCGGAAGGCCTTTCGTTTTTGAACCGTAACCCTATTCCCACAGAAAACCCACAAATCAAAATTTCCAAAAGGCGCTTTTTGAACCCAGAGATGAAAATTTTCGACACTCTCTCGCTGGCGCTCTTTCGTATTTGAAAGCTCTGCAACTCTCTTTCTCTTCTTCATCTCTTCCCCAATGTCTTCTCGTTCTCCTCGAACGCGCATCGATCAGGTATCTCTCTCTTTCGACCCCCTTTTCCGACACCCTATACTGATTTCTTTTTTTGGGGTGTTGATGGATTGGAAAAAGGCTTCTACTATCTACGTTTGTTTGTTTGGATTTTCCTGCAAAAGAGCCTCTTCTTGGATTCATATCTCGGAAAAGATGGTGCTTCCATGAATGGCCGGTGGAGAGTATTGGGGCTTTTATTATTATTGTTATTATTTTCATAAGCTATGCCGGTTTTGTACTTAATCCGATATGGGTCCGGCGGACAACCAAATGCAGATGCTCACTCAAATTGGAAGGAAGAGTTTTATTGGGGGAAGAGGGTGAGATGACCTTGGTGTTCAGTGGGGTTGTTTTAATGAACATATCTAAGAGAAAGAAGTGCTGGTCACACAAAAAGATTTTATCTTGTTTTCCACTGCTTTGCGTTTTTCTAAAATGGGGTATTTTAGTTACATCACAATTGATCAACTCTGAAAAATTTTAAGCATATCTTAGCATTTTGTGATTATTTTTTTGAAGACCCTGTGACTAAATTAAAAAAAAATCCCATTTGTTTTAGAAAGCATACACAGTTCCATTTTCAGCTGGAAGAAGTAAAATAAGACCCCACATTGGTATTTTGAAATAAATCTATTGTAAGGAAAGGTTAAGGTGTAAATGCGGCCTTAGAAACATGATCACACTTCTGGTAGGTTCTTTCAAGCTATCACCAAAGAAAGATTTTAAGGTTCTTGCAGACCTTTGCAAGACCATTGGTGCAAAGGGGATGTTTGGCATTTTGTTTGTATCAATGTGGATAGTGGTTAGGTTGGAGAGGGTGAAAGGCAAAAAGGTAATTTGAAAGAAATATGGCGAAAGGTGAAGTCCAGTTTTTAACACTTGTGGTGGGATTTATATTCATATGGGAGATGTCGAGAAACTATTTACCTTCAAAGGTCGGGAATTTGGATTGTCTTCTGTGTTGGCAATGCTAATTGCACCTTTCACCTATCTCCAACCTCTACACTTTCCTCTCAAACATATGACAGTGTCAAACAACTCCAAAGCTCTTTGAACCTTCTGCAAGGCAATACTCCAAAGAGAGAAAGTCTCATAAAATAGTCTATTTCAATCTTTCTTTTCATGTGCTATTTCCACTCTTCTTAAATAGAAGAATAAAACCCTAGTCAGTAGAAGGATAAAATCCTTGCTGTCTTAACTATTAATAAAGATAAGCTAATTCATTTCCATACCAATTTAATTAAAATAAAACTGACAAATATGACTAAATTCGCCCCTGTCCTATGCCCTATTGTGAAAAGGACCTTAAGCTTCTCTATGCGAGTTAGAATTGCAGCAACTTGGGCCCGATGGATAATAACTAATCCAATATCCTAAGCAATGGATCCAATTTTATGTCATTTCGATACATTTTGACACATGAAATTTGGCCATCATTAAAAAGAAAGATAAATTTTAATAGCGGCCCAACTCATTTAGTCATGGACCATCCATGGGCATGGTTGCATCTGTGTTGGATTGTCTTAACATGTATTGCTATATTAATCCTATGTGTGAATCAGGTATTGACCGATGCTCTATATTACTTTCCTGCAAAGCAACATTATTGGCTGATATGCCAAGATTTAGAACCACGAGACAGCCTACAATGATTCATGCTGCTTTGTTGGGTAGCTACTGCCTGCACTCTGTGTGCCATCCACATGTTAACATATGCTTGATGCTTGGGCTATTGATTGGTGGGAATTATATAGATGGGGAACCAGATAAAATGATCCTCCTGGTGCCTTTGATCTACCAAATGCCCATCTCTTCTTCTTCTTCTTCTTCTTGAACTTTAATATATGCCTGTACACAAGCTGGGCCAGTTTTTAAGACAATCTAAATTTGAAAATTAAAATTGACATGGTTTGACAAGCCTAGCCAGTAAATTCAGAATATGTGCCTATGATGTCTAGATACAAACACATACATGGACATAGGACACATGGATATGATTATCGTATTCGTACACTGAAATTTATTTTTTTGTTATGATTTTTATATTAAGTCATACTTTCACCTATAATACGTTAATGGAATTTTCACTACATACAATCGTATTGTTCTTTATGCTGAAAAGTATGGAAGCTAATAAAACTTTGGGAAATAATGAACTTCGTGTGGCTGGATCAGGCATGAAATCTGGGCCACGCCGGCTGCTCATGACCGGGCCCAGTCGTGCCCGGGCCGGGCCGGCATGGCCCATGAAAATTATACGGGCCGTGCTGTGCTTTGCGCAATGTTTTGGGGGTTAGCCTAGCACGGCCCTGATCGTGCCCTGCTGGGCCGTGTGGCCCGTGGGTGGCCCATAGACCCCCCTCTCCTTTTTTATTTTATTTTATTTTTTTTAAAGTTGGACGGACACAAAGTCACAAACTTGGACTTAGACTCTTGGACCAACTTCATTAAAATAAACAAATTAAGAGAAATAAATAAGTAGAATAACACTAAATGAGCTCAAAGGGGTAACCACCATGAAATCAATGCTTGAACCAACAATTTAAACACACATATCAATAGCAATCTATGATTATCCACTTGCCTTGGTTAAAAGAACACTTGCTAAAACCCTAGCTTAGACACCCTCTTGAAAAACCAAATCACAAGCCCAAATCCTAACATAAACCAAAGGAAATGAAGCTAATGAGTTAACCTAAAATGAAGCTAATGAGTTAACCTAAAATGAAGCTAATGAGTTAACCTATCTCATTTCTAATCAATTTAGCAAGAAAGCCTAGCTATAACATGGAACAGAACTCAGAGAAAAAGGGGAAAAGCTTGAAAAGGGTATGGGTGAGCTAGGTGGAGCTTGAGGAAGATGAAGTTGGTGATGATTTGAAGCTTGGAGGTCTCTTTGTCTTCTAGGTAGCATGGGAAAGTGGAAGAGGAGAAAAAGAGAGAGAGGAAGGCAAGGAAAGGGAAGTGAAGCACAGTGAAGGGTCACTCATCTCTATATTTGGTGGAAAGGTTTAGTGTAATTTCAGTTCTGTCCTTGGTCAGCTGGAGCTTGGGATTTGGAGGGCGTAAGCGCATTGGATAGAAACGCGCCTAAAGGGAAAAGCTCGGGAAATTAGGAAATCTACTCAATGCACCCAAAATCATGAAAAACCTAAACTTCCCGAAATTGCAAACCACCCCTTACTATGACCAAACTAACTGGAACGCTCTGAAACTTTGCACACACGATTCTAACACTAAACCGGACTCACTTAGCCACTAATCCCACTTAGTTAACCACAGTACAATTAATTAATAGTAATTACACTATTAAAGGCTGGGACTGGGATGCTGAAAAAGCCTGACCAACTTGGTCGAGTTGGATTGTTACAGGAGCAATATGGAGGCTTCAAACTGGCATGGGATTTGGATGGACAGATTCACATAGTGACTTGACCAAAAACATATGCAGGAACTTATTTTTCACTTTTCTTCTTTGAGTTTGGACTTTCAAGTAAAAGTGACAAATCAAAATTCTTATAGTTGTCAGTATAGATAATCGGGCTTATAAGGTGGCCCCCACAGATCAATTTCCAGAAGGAGCCTAGTGCTGATCAGTAAACCTCCTATATGACTGTCCCTTGCAATTTGAAGATACTACACATCAAGAGTTTGTAATCTCATCAAAATAGATACCTCTTGTATGTAATATGCAGACAACTAATGGACCCCACCACAGATAAAATTAGTGCTCTTTTCGTCCCAAGCAGAAAAGAGCCTTGGCTTTGATACCATTACAAAATTGAAAGCAAATACAAAGGGGAATTAAATAAATCCGTGGAAAGGGATTCATAAAAAGAAAAAAAAAAAACTACAAAGGAGAATTTTGGATTGAATTTAGTGATCTCTCATTGTGGTTTGATCCTCTATTTATATTCACCTCTTTCCTTGTTTACTAGATAATTTCAATCTATCTACTCCTACTTACAATCAATCAAATATTCTAATCATAGTTGACTTGGATAATGAGAATCAGAAAATTCTTATGATATGTCCTCCACTGAGTTTGGTAGTCCACATGGCTATCATATTTATTAATCTTTATTCCTTTTAAGTTCTATCCTAGTATAAGGGATGAACCTTTTGTTATTAAATGGGAATTCTATCATGTTTATTTGTTTGTGCTCTTTAACGTCTTTCTGAAGGTTCAACTATCTTATTCTATCATTAGAAATGCTCTAATTGCACATGAGAGTTTTTCTTGCAATTCCCTTGCTATTCATAAATTCAGTTGTATTGTGGGTCGCCTAATTTATCTGTTCTTGTGATAATTATTCAGAAGCTGTTTCATGCTTTTCATGTAATGATAACAATTAATAATAATAATAATAATAATAATAATAATAATAATAATAATAATAGTAATAAAACAGTAGTACTTGTTCTATTAATTTTTTGCTGATACCTTTTTTGGTCCACTTAATGTTGCATACACCTTATTATGTTCTACATATGGTGCTGTTAGCTTTGGAATGTTAAATCCTAGACTCATGGACTCTCAAAATGTATTTCTCTGTACCTTTTGTTGCTACTGCTGTGTCTACCCCTTCTACTTCTCAATGCATCTAGTATTTTTTTCCGGTAGTTTTTCTTTGATTCTTGTGCCTGTGTTTAGTTGTAGGGAACTTTTAGTCAGAGAATGAATTTTACTGATCATATTATATTCCTCTTCATTTTATTCTTACAAATGGCCTTTTGCTTTTATTCTGTTTACTACTATTTGTAGTTTTTCGCTTCAAAGAAAAAGAGGCCTATATCACCCTCTCTGAAGGCTGAGATCCCTGATAAAGATGCAAAAGGTGCACTGGATGGATCTCCTAGTGCCAAAGGCACTCTGGACAGCTACCTAGTAAATTCTGACCATGATAATTGTCTGGTTAAACCAGCATATGAAGATTGTGGCGGAGCATCAAAGCATGATCCTGTTAAAAGGAATTTAACATTGGAGATCAACTTAGCTTCAGAAGTTATAAACAGATCCACATCACCTTTGAACAATTGTGAAGGTCTAGAGCATTCTGAACAGGCTGGAGTTGTAAGGAATGTGCAGCAATTAGCACCATGTAAAATTTCAGATGAGTTAAGTAGTTCTCATGATGCCTGTGACATTTCAACTGAAGTTCATGGAAAGGAGACAGTATCTTCAGCATCTGGGGCGCAGAACTTGGAACTTAGACAGTTTGCAGCTGATTTCTTGTCATTGTATTGCAGGTAGAATTATTCTAAACTTCATAAATATAAACTAGTTGTGTATAAGGATCCATCATTAGCCTCATATTTGGAAGTTACAAGCAGACTATACCCATGGCTGTGGCACACATATGATTAAGTGTTCTTGTCCATCGTGTATTGGCCTGCTGGTTTATTATAAAAACTGCACTGTTGGATGGTCATAGTCATGTGTTGGAGGACTGGTGAATGCTGATACTTTCATATGGTTGAAGAATCTTACAGCCATATGACATTCTACAGGTAAAAGTCCACCAGTTGGCAGTGGGGTTCCTTCAACTGATTTGATTTTTGGGGTATGGCAGTTAATCCCAACAGATAACAGCCTTGAGATCATACATTCATCGTTCACCACAGATATGGATTAAGATGACTTTACTTTTTTAGTAATTTACTTAATTGGTTAATACAAATATTTATTTGATACCATTAAAATCATCATCTTTTTTTTATTTTCGCTCTGGCCTTTGAATGGTTCTGCCTTTATTTCAGTGAGCTCTCATCGAGTGTAAATTCCCCATCTGAACTGAAGTTGCATGGGAACAAGAGAAATGGTAGCCCATCTCTGCTGTTCGATAACTGTAAAATGTGCAAGAAGAAGCAATGTATTTCACAATGCAACCAGTCTCAACTAGAAGAGAACATTTGCCTGGAAATGGAATGTTCGGAAAAGGTGAAGTCAGGGTTGCAAAGTAGGCCTGCAGAAGCAAGTTCTGGACATTCTGGAACACTTGAAGTAAGTGCTGAGGAAGCTGTTAGATTTTCAGATTTATGACTAAATGAGTTGTAATCTGGTTAAACTTAATGCAGGTAATGGACGGCAAGGCAGAGAAAGAGCCTGATCAAGTTGATATTAAGGCTTATTCCAGCTTCAGAAAATGCAATAAAGTACCTAATTCATCCTTAATTATGGCGGAAAATTGTACTACACCTGGCCTGTCAACCAACACTCTGTGTACTCGTGAAACTCCCAAATCACTACGAAGAAGCTCAATTGTTTCTCCTGGAGATGCGTTCTGGAATGAAGCAATTCAAGTTGTTGATGGGTTATTTGCCCCAGAAGATAAAGTTTCTGTTTGCATTGCTAAAGGTGTTGGTCACATCAAGGACCAAAGTGGAAGGACTGCTGATAATGGCTCCAAATCTATTGAAGATATGGTTTTCAGACATTTGGAACTGAATGCTACTGTGGGATCAATTGAGAACTCCACTAAAGACAGTGCGAGACTGCCTGCAGTTGATTTACAAAAGGATGTATCCCCTTTGCCTGTTAGACATTTTGATTTCTCATTTGAAAAGAATCTGGATGAAAGTGATAAGCATCAATGCACTTTGGTTAGCAAAAAAGATGCCTGTACTGTGAGGAATGGATTTCCTAAATGTAGTTCTGTAAACCAAAGAGATTTTCAAAGCTCCAGTATTGTAACTCGTTGCAAATCTCTGATGGATAAGCAGCACAACTCTGAGGTGAAACTCAAACAATCTTTTCCTATGCCCTTGGAAATGGATGAAAATGCTTCTGATTTGGATGTTCGAGATGACAAAAGAAGTTTAGTGAGCCAAGAGAAAGGAACCGAAATAATTGATGTTCATACGCTAGAAAATGAAATCAAGAGTAGTACTGGTGCTTGTTGTAGCTTTGATGAAGCTGACACTCCATCAAGTTCAAGGCCGATTGATGACTGTTTACAGCTTCGCAATTGGCTTCCTTCAGAAATATGCAACATTTATACGAAGAGAGGCATTTCCAAGCTTTATCCTTGGCAGGTTGTTATTGAGCCCCTACTTATTGCCAGTTGTCTCCGTATTATTCATAGTTGTCAATTCCGTTCCGTTCGGGCCGGAATTGGCCGGAACGCTCCGGAATTAGCCTTGGGTGGAGCGGAATGGCCCCCTAAAAGTTTTCGGTCTAGATTCCGGTCCGTTCCAGTTGTTCCAGTCCCTATTCCGGACTAATTCTGCCCCATTCCGGCCAAGGTTTGATACTTCCATTCATCTTTAGTGAAAACTAGAAATTGGTCAATCGTAGAGTGTAGTTTAATTTAAGTGATGTAAGTATGCATTTTTAATATTATTTTAGCATTCTACTATTTTTTTCAATTTTAGGTATTCTTTTATATTTATTTTTTCATTTTTCAATCGCGTCTTTTCCGGAGCAGAATACCGGAATTCACCGGAATGCAGAGACGTTCCACTACGGGGTCAAACCGGATTGGCGATTGGAATAGAATTGACAACTATGGTATTATTTATATGAAAACTGATGCAGGATGGGAATGACTAGCCTAGATGATATGATTTTGAGATCAAGAAATTAATCAACAATTATAACTGAATCCTTAAAATTGAGGCTAGGTACACCATTTAATGTGAAATTCAGCAAGCAATTAACGGTGATCCAGGGCTTGTCACAATCCTGCAATGAGATCTCCAATTAATTGAAGAGGGATCCAGTGGAAGGTTAGGACTTCCACATTGTCTAGGTAATCACCGACACAGGTAGATTTATGGTGCCCTTTGAGGATTTGAAGGTAGGCTCAAATGGATCCAATTGGTAATTTGGGGAATTTTGCAATTTAAAGTTCAATTTCAGATTTGAAAGAATAAATTCCCACAACTTTTAAAGGCCCAAATTAAAAAATTCAGAACTGAAATTAGGGATTAAATGTTTTGTAAAATTGATAAGAGGGGCAGATTTGGTTCCCACAGTGGGCTGGCCCAATTTCAAATGGGCTGTGCTAGGTTTGGTTGGGCCTGGATGGGCTGGGTCTGGTTCGGCTAGGTGGATTTGGGCCCAGATCAGGTTTTACTAAGTTTGGTAGGGCTGGATCTTAGGGCTGATGGTGGTTTGGGGGTGCATTTGGGGTTTTATGGGTGGATTGGGTGTAGATGTGGGTAGATCTAGGGTTTCAGTAATGAATAGAGGGGATCGGTCATTGGTAGAGGGGCTGGTTATGGGAGTGGAGAAGGATAGTTGGTTTGGATTGGGGTTCGGGTTGTGGTTTGGGGCTAGATCTAGGATTCCAGTGGTGGGATGGATCTAGATCTGGATCTGATGGATGAACGGTGATGGGATTGGAGGTGATGGGGCACGACCAGCAAGGGAATGGGGCTAGTTTGTGAGTTTGAAAAAGGTTTAACGGTTCAGATATGAGTATGGTGGATCTAGACTAGATCTAAAATTCTAGTGAAGAACTAAGTCTAAATCTGAAGGTTGTGGGGGATTTGCTAGAGATTGATGAAAGGAAAGAGAAAGTGATGGAGAATATGGGATACCAAAACACACCCGCAACCACCCACCGCTCCCACGGTCTGCTTACCAAGGAATAGAAAGGGAGGACCCGGGGCTGGAATGAATGTTCACCCCGCCTGACTATCATTAGGAATTGATACGTCATTGTGGCATATAGAAGCAGGATGTCCATGATGTGTGCGACTACTTAATCAAGTACCAAATTTCGATGAATTTGCATTTCATTCCATTTTATCAAAGGAGATTGTTCTGCATAATAGCCTTGGCCTCACGCCAAACTCCCCATCACGAGCGAGGAAGAAGAAGATCCTGCCGGAGATGCTCCCAAGAAGGCTTCCTTCAAAGAGCTCTTTTTCATTCATCAATCATTGTCTTCTCCAATAGGAGATGCAAGTTTTTAAAGAAAACCAAACAAGAGCCCTACAATGAATGGCTCAAATCCAATCCCACTAATGACTCACCACTCAAGACATAACCCTAATAAAGAAAATACCATAAAAATAAAACAAATAAAAGAAGACATAACCCCTAATAAAGAAAATACCATAAAAATAAAACAAATAAAAGAAAAAGAAAAGAATGTTGACAAGGGGGAGGACCTGTACATGGGATTTCGTGCGCATAGGGTCTTGCGCACGAAATCCTATGCATGGTTAAGTTGTGGGCCCTTGTGGTCCCCTCTTTCATATCTTCTTTAATCCTTCACTTAACTCCTTTGGGTCCCATTGATTCCTTAAGGCCTTCATGATAAATCTCCAGCAACCCCTCTCCTGTGATCCATCCCAGTGTGGGGCCTCCCTCATGTCTGCCACAAGAGGTTTTCAGTCAGCCGTATGTCAAAGCTGGCGGTGGATCTTCATCAAAACTCAGATCCAACGGAGGATCTTCTTCAGATTGCAGATCCAATGGTGGATCTTCTTGATTTTTATGTATTAAGCCCAGGATAGGCTGATCCATCCACAAATTAGCTCTGACTTCCATTTTCTTCTTGTGACACTGTCTCTGGTAGACCTTAGAATACTTGAAATTGATGTCCCCATAAAGAACACTGGGATGCACCCATCTAGTAAGCAAGCTACTGATCGAAGATTGCTAGTTCTACCCTATATGAACTGAAATAAACAATCACTAATTACGGCGGTTGGAAAAAGCAACATGAATGGAATAGCAGCCCATACCAACATGAAACTCCGCAAATATTGTAGAAACCCAATACAAAGGCCATGTCCCACCTGAAGGTGCAGCAATCACACCCAAGAGTGATTGGCACAAGCTTATAGAAGAAACATAAAAAAAGATGGTTGACTGAAATATCATTGCTTATAATATATTTTGAATCCAAGTTGCAAAACCAGAAGTGATCTATAACACGAATACGATATTTCATTAATGCCTTAATTGAAAGTAAAATGGTCGAAAACCCTTATAATTATGTTTTCACTTCCTAGTACTTTGCACTAAACCAAAACAGATGAAAGAATGGATGTCCCAACTCCTGACCATAGAAGTTGTGATGTGGAGCATATGGCTCTATGTATCCCTTAGTGTGTGGATGATGGGTCCAATGTAGACCATTGGTGCTCATGCTTGGTAACCATTGGGACTGTCAAACTGGGCACTTCCAACTTTGGCCATCTTGATCCACATCAAACACACCCAAATTAGTTTGTTTAGGGTTGCTGACATGAGGTCATCCGAAATTGTAGGTATCAGAATAACTAAGAACTAGTCAAGGTGACCATTTGCCACTTTATATCATTGATCATTGTTTATACCTTTTGGCATGGAGCAAACATCAAAGAGGCCCTCTTCATGGTTGGAGGATGGGACATAAAAGTTTCAATATGTTCCCTTTTCTTCCCTTCGAACTTGTGAGTTAGAGGTCAACACTTTCCGGGAGTTGAAGCTCTTAAAGTTATTCATGTAATGAGGATCCTGATATGAAAAGACATGAGAAGAAACAAAGATTAAAAAGGAAAGTAAAAAGAGAAGAAAGTGGTCTGTGGTGTGAGCACTATGCTATCAGCCTGTCATAGCGCCTGGGTAAGGGCTGTCCCCAATTTGAGTGAGGGTTTCTTGTTTTAAAGAGAAACCTACCCTATTTGTTTCCTTGCACGAAGGGACATCCTTATCAATAGCACTCCCACACCCTGAACCCACCCCAACCCCACCCCCTGCATATCCCATCTAAGAGCATTTAAGAATGCTCCTGACCATCTGATGTTCAAGAAGGTGGTGGCTAGAACCTTTTCAACTTCTATTTTTAAATTTGTGCTATTGATAAGGGATTGTACGTGGGATATCAAATGAATTTGCATATGATTTGGTTTGTTGATTGCTTTCTGAGGAGTAGTCAGTACATGAAATCCCTGGATATGAATTGGTATTAAATGACAGCCCACTTCCATCTTATGTGTTTCTGTCTGATATATCTGCTTTGTTGGGCCACGATTGGGGTCCCATTTTCCAAAAATGGTAATGTTGCAATTTCATTGTTGGAGGATACAAATCAACCATTTTCATTGTTCTCCATGCATTTCCACCTTCTACTTCTGGAATTGCCTACTTCAAGAATTCAAGCTTATGGAATTTCCATGGAAATACATGTAAATCCATCTTTTCATCCCATCCTAACCAATTGTACCACCTGCCCTTGACCCTTACAAGTTGCCGGCCATTGTAAATGCACCAAAGACATTCGGTGCCATTTTTATATTGAATTCGCTCTTTTATTTTTTTCCTCTGAAAATTATCCAACTATATTGTTAGACTTGTATTGTAAATGCATCCATTTTTTGGGTGCGTTGTTGAACAATTTTTGTCTTGGAATATGTTCGTTTGTAGGTTGCCTGTCTTCAGATTGATGGTGTCTTGCAGAAAAGAAATCTTGTGTATTGTGCATCTACAAGGTATAATTATGAGCCCTTAAAAGCTTATTCAAAACATCTTGTAACATTGGGTTTTGCCATTGGCAGAATGTTCTGTTTTTTTATAACATGCTTTAAGGAATTTTCTTGCCGAAAAGAAATCTTATGTACTGTGCATCTACAAGGTATAATTATGAGCACTTGAAAGCTGAATCAAAACATGTTGCAGTATTGGGTTTTGACATTCGCAGATGTTCTCTTCAATATCTTGTTTTTAGGAATTTTGTGTGCAATTTATCTTTGGTAATGTAGTGCTACACTTCTCTTTCTTTTTATTATTCTATGACTAATTGAAGAATTTTATTTTCTGTTGTTCTTTCCTTGTTGCTCTAATATGTTCTTTATCCCCTTCTGAAGATTTCTTTGTAAATCTATGAGAGTCTTGAAGTGTTTTACAGAAGTATGATTTTGTTCTCAAGGAAAGAACATTTTGATGGATCCTGATGCCGTCAATATTGTGCCATGTCTCTCGTGTGTAACCTTCCATACTTGAACCATCATTCGCTTCACCAAGATTTTGAACCTATGGCATTAATGATACTTGTAGAAGAATTTATTTTTTATCTAGGTTGTTGGATGTAGTTATTTGGGCATTATTTTAGGGGTGTCATGTAATTTCTTGTTTTTTTAAGTGAGATATAGAGTAGTGATTGGGGATCGTTTTGGACAAATCCCCCTTCACGTGTTTTACTCTCTATTTCATCTTTTCATTTCTTTCTTTCATCATCTTTACTTCAATACAATTTCAACTACAATGGCTAGAGATATTTATGCAAATTTTCTCTCATCCTCTCATAAGAAAGGTTGATTAAATCTTCTTTACTTCCATGGAATCTCAACTTCAATGGCTAGAGCTATTTATGCAAATTTTCTCTCATCCTCTCATTGGGGTTTATTCAAAGCTTCAACATCCATTTGCTTCTTCTTCTTCTTCTTCTTCAACATCCATTTGGCTTCTTTTTTTTTTTTTGGGAAGTTAGGAACATAGCCAGTTAATTGTATCCTTTTGTCATTGTTTTAAGGTCAGCATTCAGAGAATTGTTGTTCTTGCACTCTTGCTGTAGAACTTGTTGTAAGAGTAGGGGTGTTCATGGGCAGGGTTGGGCCAGGTTGAGGTATATCCAGCCCCGGCCCAACTTCTAAAATATAGGTCCAAGACCGACCTAGGCCTGAATCAGGTCTTAAGTTTCTGGCCCAAGCCTGGTCCGTCTGAAAATGAGTAAGCCTCAGCCCGGTCTGAGTTTGCTTTATAAGAATAAAAAAGGGCTTATTTGCATAGTTTTAGGGTGTAGTTCAAGTGGTGACAACACATGCAAGTGTGAGATGAAAGGTGTTCGAGTCCCCTCTCCATCACTCTTTATTAAAATTTTTATATTTGGGCCTGGCTGGGCTGAGCTTCAAGCTCTCTACCACTGTACCCAGGGCTGGCCCATCTATTAAACGGGCCTAAGTTACATGTTTGAGCCCGTCCCGAATACAAAAACCTACGGCCCAAGCCTGCCCCAAAGCGCGCTGGGCCAAGTCCGGCTCGGCTATGAACACCTCTATATAAGAGTCACTTATCAGTGATCTGCTCCCTTGTGCATGCCTTTCTTTATGCTCCATCGTTGCCTAAAACTCTGAGAGAGAGAGAGAGAGAGAGAGAGAGAGAGAGAGAGAGAGAGAGAGAGAGAGAGAGAGAGAGAGAGTCCATGGTCTTTGATTTTGTATGATACTCTGCAATTGTCTGTGGTCTTTGAGTATGTATCAATAGTCTGCAATTTGTTCAACTCATCTCTCTATTTATTTACTTTTTTGATCGGTAGCGGAACTTATATTAAGAAACAATACAGAAACAACAAGGAGGACAACTATAAAAGCTTTATACTTCAGCCCAAAACACTCAACGAAACACAATACATCAAGAACCAATGAGAGGAACAACTCTATCAACCCCTTGCTTAGCTGGAGGAACAACAATTGTTATGCTTGAACACCACTTGAATAGAGGAAGACAGATCTAATCTCTTTGAGAAAGTAGTGGAATTTCCAAGGGATGTTATCATTTTGCAAAACCCAAGCAATAATATTTGATGAGTCGCTCTCCATAATCCAACTGATCTGTTGAAAGGTTGGGAAAGATTCATCCTTTCTTTGGTCAAATAAGCCTCAATACTTCCCGGACCTTGTGTTTGATAGCAGAAGGATCTGAATTTCCATAGTGCTGTCTTGTTGCTGCAAAGAACCTGGTGGGCTGGTTGGGATTGACAGAAACTTTAATTTTCTTTTAAAATTCTCATCCATTCTTTCTTTGAGATTATATCCAAATAGCCTGAAATCCATTAATAGAGCACCTAGCCTCGTTTACACTACAAGTGGTGTTCAATTCCTTTGCAGTGTTTAAGCATCATCTTTAAGACAGTCAACCGGCTGTTATCTCTTGATTTGTTTTGTATCTGATGCAGTTGGAAGGAATTTAGATATTATAACTTCAATTGTGAAGGATTGTTGGGGTATACGAGCAGCTATTGTTAGCAACCTTATTAATGGATTGCACTTTGGCCCAGTATTAATGCTTCATTTTAAAGCAAGTTACAAAAGTTTCCATGCTAAAAGAAAAGTTGGCTTTGACCAGATTTAGTTGAGTACTCCTGAGTTAAAATTTCTTCAACCCAATTTTGCCTGAGTTTAACTTGAAAAAAAAAAAAAAAAAAACCTTGAGTTCGTGTTCAATTTGAGTTCACTTTTTTTATTTACCTCAAATGTGTTCCAGTGGACCATAATGCTTGGATTGAAAATGCTCCAATTATGGTTTCACGTAAACTAGGGGTATGGTATCTTTCCCTTGTCACAAACCTGTGCGTACATGCTTTTGTGATGCCTGCCAGTTTGTCCTCCTGCTCTTTTTCTGCCCAGTCCCCATCAAGATAACCATTCGAAGAAACCTGTTGAACAGATTTGGAGTTGGTTGTGGAGTTGTGTTTTTTCATCTATAGTTTTCTGATGATAATAGACTATTTTTGGTGATGTGGCAAGGGATTAGATTGATAGGATGAAAGTGATTCTTGATGTATATTTATTGTTTAAAGGTGGTGAGCTAAAGGTGATTACTAGCAAAACCATCTCTATAGATGTGGGTTTGGATGAATAAAACGCTAAAAGCAGATTTTGTTTTCTTTGAAGCTATGAGTAAGTTAGCATCATAGTATATCAGGCTAATCTGGGAGCTTCATTTACATGGGATGCAATTATGAAAATTTGAGGAAATAGGACAGGAAATACTCTGTGTCTTCTTGCTTATTATTATTATTATTTTGTTTTGGTTTCATGGGATTAGTTGTATAATAATCCTCATATGTTCTAATTCAATCTTGTACTTTTTTAAATATTTTTTACTGACATTTCATTTTTATTAATGAAAATTGTGCTTATGTGATTTTTAATTAAAATTTTGTTAGTTAAAGTCCTAACGTGCTTGCAGGTTTTTGTTGTTTCAGTCTATCTTTGGAACTTCTTTATATTTTCTGGGTGTTGCCAGAAAAGAAAAGAAAAAAAATAGGAAGAGTGAGGGCCTTCAATGCTGCCTTTAAAATGTTGGCCCAAGGGTCCTTTTGGCATGAGAGGAAAGTTAATGTGGTCTTTGATTCAAACATGGTGACATGGAAAATCTGCAAACAACATAATTTAAGGATTTTTTATGGGGTATTGAAGCTGATAGGGAGGATTGTTGAAGCAATGCCGCTATTGCTAATTGGGCTAAATCCAGGATTGTGTTCAAAGGACGCAATGCCTTCTATATTTATAGAATCTGGTGCTTTTGCTAGGATCATAATGATCGCTAGCTTGGTCGTATCTCTATAGCTTACTCCTGGGGGTATATCTTAGAGACCTGGTTGCATCTTCTTGTTCCATCCATTTTAACAATATCTCTTTCTTCTATCAAAATGAATATATTAGATATGTTGTTTAAAAAAAATAGTAGATTTGATTTAGCATGTTGGAGAGACGCCTTATTTCTTGTTACCCTATATGTGGGAGTCACAATTTGCAAGTATGGATTTTTACAAAGCTAGCTGTTTGGCAAAGGTACTGTGAAGTCTCCTATATATATATTGAAGAAGAATACTTTTCTGTTGAAGTAAATTTATTGTATAACACTCTATGCTTCTATTTTGAGAAGAAGAAAGCTATAGCCACGGAGATGTTAGGACTTCAACTTATACATTTAGAGGGATACATTCCTTTTTCTTTCTTAGATTTTTCTTTGATTTCTCTCAAAATATTTGATAATATTTTTTGTTGCAAAGCTTCTGTTGTAATATGTAATATTTCTATATGTATATATAGTTATAATCTTTTAACTCCTGCATTCTTGTTTTTCTTCTGTATTACTTGTCAATTCTGTACATTTATCTCTTTCCTTTTTTTAATATGAATTTGGAATTATTTTCATTGCAAAAGCTACTAGCCATCACAGTAAATGTATTATTTTATTGTTTGTCATGGACAATGTTCCATTACATTAGAGCCAGTGTTTTAAGGCATCCCATAAAAATATTTGAGCGAGTTTACCTTTTTTTATTTCTACATTTACTGCATCACAGTGCTGGTAAAAGTTTTGTTGCTGAAGTCTTGATGTTGCGGCGAGTTATATCAACTGGAAAAATGGCACTCCTTGTCCTCCCATATGTTTCGATTTGCGCAGAAAAGGTGTTATATTTAGTTTCTTCACAAATATTCGTCTATATATATGTCTGTAATTTTTTTGTTACTGCATTTTTCTTCTCTTTGCTGCAGTCAGAGCATTTGGAAGGACTTCTTGAGCCACTTGGAAAGCATGTTCGCAGTTTTTATGGTAACCAGGGTGGTGGAACCCTTCCTAAAGATACTTCAGTAGCTGTTTGTACGATAGAAAAGGCAAATTCTTTGGTTAATAGATTGTTGGAGGAGGGGCGTCTTTCAGAAGTTGGCATTATCGTGATCGACGAGCTTCATATGGTATATGGTTTTTCTTTGTTTTAGCTTCCAATTATATACTTTGTTTTTATCGCGTTGCCTTCATGATTATTTGACCTTTATTTTATTTTTCTCTGGTATTTACTCTTCTGTGGATATCTAAGACTCATCTACTTTGAGTTGTATGTTAGTTTCCAGTCACACAAATATCCATATACATACAAAGGCGACAACTTTATATGATGAAAGACTGTTGGCAACGGTTGCCCCTATGTATTTAGATGCGCCTGATTCCTGAATATTGTACTGATTAGAGCCATATACATGTTGCTTGGTTTAATTGCAGGTAAACATGAAAACTTAATATAATGGGCTTGTAGTGATGCTAGGGCTGTCATTTAGCAAGGAGAATAGTTTGATCCAAAAGTTGGCCTTTTGGCTTGTCATGGACCGACCATGTTTAGCAGCATGGGTGCAAAGGGGTTGAGTTTGGGTTGGCTTATCCTGACACTGCATCCTATCTACATCTATTTTCATTTCATTTTATCCTTTTCAGTTTGTATTCAAGTTGGGTTGGGTTCTTGTGTCTGAAACCTTGAACCAGAATTAACCTTCTCATGTATGGACATTTTCGGGCTTGGTTGTAAGGTCTGTACCCTTTTCATTTCTTTCTTCTTTGTTTTTACCTGCCTACAGACCTAACTACATCCTTTAGTGGATCTTTCTGTCTCACTATTTACTGTTTGCATAAAAAAATTGCAAAATTGCCAAAACAGCGCCAAAAGATGGCATTTCAAACCTATCTCTGACCAAGGTCATTTTTTTGACATAAAACATGGTCAAATCCAAGTTAAGTGACATGGCCATATTCCCCACACTTGAATCAAGCCTTTTCCAAGCCTGCAACAACTAAAAGAAGAAAGTTAGATGCTTCTTGGAACTAAATGAAGACATCTGAAGTTCCAAAGATTCAAAAGCCAAGTCCAAGACTCCTATTCTCTGGAAACAAGAGCCAAAAAGAAGTTTTCAACACTTGAAGACCAAAGCGATAGAGTTTCAAGCATAGTTGTGAAGTTCGCTTCGGTTCGGTTGAAATGCTCGGTTTTCCTTTGTTCAGAGCCAAACCCAAACCGAACATCTCGCTTGAAGATATTCGGTTTATGTTTCATTTGATTTCTCCCAAAATAGATCGTTTTAGTAAAAAAAACCCCTAATTTCGGACGAACAATAACTGAATCTATCGATTCGGATGAATCCAGTGGTTGACCGTTGAAAGAGTTGAAATAAAATGAAATGAATTTGGGGATTTGGATGAATCTGAAGAGAAATTAATGAATTTATCCTATGCACCTTTTCTCATCGAGGAGAGGGCTTTGACAATGCCAGCGGCCCCTCGTTTCATCTTCTTTAGAGCATGCAACCTTCAAAATTCCAATCCATCCATAAAATGACTCCAAAATGCAAATATCATCCATATCATCCACAAGATCTTCTATGCCGAAGAGATTGTTGCATTTTCTCCCTCACTGAGACTCTTGGGTGCATTGCCGAAGGTCGCCGCTGCTGTGAAGCTTGGATTTCCTTGCAAAACAGCTTGCCAGAGCACCAGGTTTGTAGAATCTCTCCATTTCTTCTTCGCTTCCCTTCCGTTGGTGCTCGGCTTGAGGAAAGGTTTTGAGGCTTCGTGATTTCGAGACTGCTCTGTTCTCTTTTCTGATGACGATGAGCCCCTTCTAACTTTAGGTCTTGCGATAATATGCTTTATAGATGGGTTGTGATGAGTAATAGAAAGAGGGGGCCACTCATTTGTAATCGTTGATGTTCAGCAAACAGCCACCCACTTAATTTATAATTGCTCGTGTCTTCAGCAGCGCCCTCATTTGTAATTTCTGATGCTCATCAGAGGGCCACCGACTTATTTGTAATTGTTGAGGTCATCAGAGGGCCACCCACTTAATTTGTAATCATTTATGTCATCAAAGGGCCAATTATTTGTAATCGCTGCTGTTCATTATAGGCACACTTATTTGTAAATGTTGATGAAGACTTCAGTTGATGCTACTGTTCAGTCTTTAAGAAAAATACCAAAGCCCATTATGAGTTGCATACAGTAATATTTGATGTTATTAACATTTAATTTTTTGATAATGATGACTGTATTCAAAACTCAGTGAGATTACAGTATAAGAGATATATACAGAAACAGAAATGGCCTAAAAGAGAGGCCAGTCCAGTCAAGCCATATATGATAGAGCTCAAGCCCCCAAAAATCAGGCATCAGCCCAAAAAGGAAAAACAAATCAACAATCAGAAGAAATAAGGATGGCCTCAAAACTCCCTCTTTTGCTAGGCGGTCCGCTTCTGAATTCGCACTTCACTTAATGTGATGAAAAGAGATTAAGATTCTTAGAATTTTGGAGCACTTCCTCTATGATGTTCGCAAAGAACCAAGGTGGTGAGGATGCTTGCGAAGTCCATAGAATCACACATTTGGAGTCCCCCTCAATGAGTATATGCTGATTACCGTACCGAGATGCTTCCCGAAGACCTATGTTAAGGGATAATATCTCCACTTTGTAGTTAGAGCAAACTCCAGCTGGACCTGAGTAATATAGTATAATAGTGCCTTCTTCATTACGAATGACACCTCCTATGCCAGCCAATCCCAGATTTCCCAAGACGCTTCCATCAAAGTTTAACTTTGGTGCACCTGAAGGTGGAGGGATCCATCTTTTAGTTATGCGTGGTCTATGAGGGTAGGAAAAGGCCACTTCCTCCCAATTGTGTAAAATTGAAGTTCCCACCATTCCTTTGAAAAGGGATAAGCATAAAGCCCATGTAGCAACTAGCCACAAGTCACTCATTTTCTTTCATCATGCTGTCCCAAGCCACATCCCACCGAAGATTCGATTGTGGAAAGATACCGTAAAAGAGGCCGCCTAGGCACGGGCTGGACCAAGACTGGTGGGTTTATGAGAACAGGCTTAATGAACTCAAAGGAGGTTATTTCATATCCAATGCTTTGAAACCCTGAAATTTGTAAGCCTGGGTTCCATGTGACCTGATCGCTAGTGCACAGACAGCCTTGAACTTATCCTGTTAAATAGTTGGTGATAGGTGACCCAGTACGCATTTAAAATAGGTGTCAAGTTACCTTTACTATTGGTGATGATTACAAGCATAAAGTGTGGTACAATGCTGGACCGATGGATGCTGGGGATGTCTTACTTGGAAGGCCATGGATGCATGACAAGAATGGAACTCATTGGATGAGTGACAACTGACAATACATACAAATGGAAACTTGTTACACTCTACCCTATGAAGCCGAAACCGCGAAAGAAAGGATCAAGGTTAGGTGTTACAAAGGAATCATTTCAAGCTAGGAAGCACGGACACCTCTCCGGGGCCGGCGTGTCAGTGTCCGAACACGTGTCTGACACGCCAAAAATGGTGTCCTACTTATTTTTTTATATATTATTTTCCAGACACGCTAGGGACACTTTAGATGTTCTTTTTTGCTTTTTGTATTTTTGGAATGGAGGGGAAATTGATGATCTTCCCTTTTCTTTGTATGGATTTAATGGAACTATGGATATTTTATGTTTAATGATTATGAATTATGTTTCAGTTTTGCATTTCTATTTGATAATTTGATATGTTTGTTAATTGGTACAGTGGTACACTGGTACTTGAATTTTTATTTATTTGATTGCTAAATTCATTACAAAGTTAAAATGAAATTATCTTTTAGTATATGATTAGATATATTATTATTAAATATTAACGTGTCCCCGACGTGTCCGTGTCCTACTTTTTTGAGAAATGCCGTGTCGGCGCGTCCGTGTCATGCCGTGTCCGTGTCTGTGTCCATGCTTCTTAGATTTCAAGTGTGGCATATGTACAGTGGAAATGCTAATAGGACTTGAGGTTGAAGTCAAGCTCTTTTGCAACCCGAAGGGAATGACGCAAATCAAGTGGGTCAACCTAAAAATCATGACCCAAATTTCAGGCCCAGCAGAGAAGATTTCTTGACAACTTCTCTAATAGCACGTTTGGTAAAGTTCCACGCCGCAGATTTCTCTCTATTTTCCACGATCCCGTGGAAAATCCACGTTTGGATCCGCGTGGAAAAGCCCTCAATGGATGCAAGGATTCTCCGTTTCCAAATATTTTGGAAGTAAGACACCACACCCCACCCCCCCGCCCCCGGAATCCACACCAACGAGGATTTGTGGAGCTACAGTAATTTCAGACGTTAATTTAAATCAGACCGGTTTTTTGCATTTTTTGGTTTCTATGGGCCCCACAATCAAGATCTGAACTGATAAAAGTGTTAAGAAGGTCCAAAACGGCCATCTCACAAAATTTCAGCCGTTGATTCATCTTAGATCGTGATATATTTGCAAAACCGTCCAAACCATTAAATGCCAATCTCTGAGATGCAGTGGGCCAATAAAGGGGATTAAATCCAGCCCCTTTTTTTTTCGATTTTCTGGTTCCTGTGGGCCCCACAATCATGATCTGAACCAGTAGTTATTTTTAGAAGGTCAAACATGGCTAGTTGACCAAATTTCAACCGTTGATCCTGACCATATCTTGAGATATTTGCAAAAAAGTCCAGGTGCTAAAATATTAATTTCTTATTCCTGTGGGCCCCCTTTGCACGATCTGAACCGTTCAGATTTTCTAGATGACCACATAACAACTTTGAGGCGAATGTTGAGGTCTTGATTTTTCATGGATTTTGGAAACTTTTATAAAACATATTTATAACCATTGAATCATACATTCTACAATTTGTAGGAATCCTCCCTCCATCCAAACATGGAACTCTCTTTGGGAATCCTACTTGAGGATTGTGGCCTTCTTTGGAGATGGAGAGAATCCTCTAAATAGAGGATTCTTCTATGTTTACCAAACGTACCTTAAAGCAAACAATATTTTCTTTCCACTAAAATTTTAGTAGTTATTTGTTTATTAAGTTATGATTCGGATTTTAATTTGAAATTTGTTTATGTTAGTATATACTTTCCTGTTTTGATTAAGTTAGGATCTAGTTTCCTGTTTTAAAACTTTCAGCTTTGGGGTTGTTTGTTTGCTCTCATTTACATATGTAAATGATTTCCATGCATAATGGTTACATGTGTCATGTTTGTTTGCATCAATTTGTGCATGTGGTGCTTAAATTGGGTGTGAAAATAAGGAGTTTTCACACCTTCATCTTCACAGCCCCATAGGTGTGAAACCGTTACACAGCCCCAATTGCAAGAAGCGCTGGTACAGTGCAATTCAGAGTGATTTTTTTTTCTCCCATGGGGCCCATCAAAAACCTTTTTTTGTAAAAATTTCTGTGGGTTCCTAATTTACGATCGAAACCATTCATGTTCTGTTATGGCCAGAAATGGCTAAGATGTCAAACTTCTCATCTTAATTCTTCATGGATTTTGAGAAATTTGTGAAAAAACCCAAACCATTAAATCTAATTTTTTGGTGTTCTGTGGGCCGCCAATTCATGATCCGAACCATTCACCTTCTTTATATGGCTAAAATTGGCTCAGACATAAAATTTCTTGTCTTAATTCTTCATGGATTTTGAGAAATTTTTGAAAAGGTTAAAAAAATCCAAATACATCTAGAACCGTTGGATGTATTGATTTACTCATGTGGAAATCGTGATTTTGACAAAATTGGAATGTGTTTCACATGTGTATCATTTGCATATGTAAAAGATTCACATGTCATATACATATGTGAAAACAAAATAACAAATGACTCCTTAGGGTTCTTGTTTTCCTATATATATGGATGTGCCATAGAAAAATTCAGAGTTGGAGATTAAAGAAATTTTCTTCTCCATGTGGGTTGTCTTCTTCGGTGAAAAGTATATATTAGACCCCTTTCAAATGCTTTTGCTCCTACAAAATCTTGTGCTTTGGCATTGTTATCCTTATCGATCAAGCATTCTTTAGAGGGCTTGCATCAGATGGACGGTAGCGCAGTGAGCATGAGGGCTGGATGAATCACAGGTGAGCTCCACATAGGAGGCACCCCTGTGAGATCTTTTTACATGTTTGACTGATGTTTTATTTTTCCTTATCTTTTTATTTACTTTTTCTTTTGTAATGTTTGTAATGTTCAGTGGTTCCACAGAGATGGCAATGATTCTTAAGCTTCTATGTCATTTGTTTCCTACAGGTTGGGGATCAGAGTAGGGGCTATCTTTTAGAACTGCTGCTGACAAAACTTCGGTATGCAGCTGGCGAAGGCCATGTAGAATCATCTAGTGGAGACAGTTCTGGTTCTAGCAGTGGGAAATCTGACCCTGCTAATGGGCTACAAATTATCGGAATGAGTGCAACCATGCCAAATGTAGCGGCTGTAGCTGATTGGCTTCAAGTAAGCAAAAGTTAATTAATATTTTTGTTAGAAAGTGTCTCACCTTGTTGAAATGATTCAGATGTGGGTTCTTTATGTTATTTCTTTTGGGTAGGCAACTCAGGTTTCTGTTCAGATGCACTACTACTTGTAATTTTGATACACATATCTTGAAAATGCTTTACAGAATAGTACGCTGAATGTGTAGACACCAAAACAATCAGTAATGCAAATCTGCACCTTTTAGCAATTAAATGTAACCAATAATGAAGAAAATGAATAATGGCTTCTATAATTGATTTTAAATAGCTTAATTAAGGTATAAGATAGGACAATTTTAGGGGAGTTATGCCTAGTTCATGCACTGTGGGTAAGAGTTTGGTCAGTAAGTTCATATGTTGGGTCTTTAGGCTAAAGCTTATACTGATACAGCCTAGTAATATTCTCGCTCTTTCGAGAAAGGATTTTGAGTTAAATGGTTTGGAGATTAGCAAAAATAAAGACAGAATTAGTAGTGTGCAGGTTTAGTGTTCTTGTGAGTAGATGGCGAGGGTGAGGTCAAAAGTGAAAACCACTTAGTGGCAAAGGGTGTTAGCCAGTCAGGTCCTTACAGGAGCAACTAAAGAACAATGCAGAGGGTTTGACAAGGATATTATAAGAGGATGGGCAAAGTGAAAACAAGCTAGTGGATTTTATGTGATTGTTGAGTGCTACCTTGATATAAGTAACAGTTTTATAAGATGGCAGTTAGATGTTCATTGTTATATCTATCCGAATGTCGTGCAACAAAGAAAAGAGGAGAGGCAAAGTACATTTGGTGAAGATGTTTTGCTAAGAATAATGTGCAGAGTAACTGTCACAACCCAAATTCTGGGCCCCTGTTAGATTCTGGGTTGTGGCTCATAGGCATTATTTACCATGCACAAATTGAAGAAAATTTACATAAGGCAATAGGCATTTACCTACTAAATTCAATATTTCAATTAAAATCCCAATCCCAATAATAAAGAATGAGATGTCTCAATACCACAAAAAGTACCATAACCTATGATGCCCAGATACGGACACGAGGAATGATGGTTCGATATACCAACTTAAAAAATTTAGGACACGGGTACGAGTACGACATTTCTAAAAATATATACATATAAATACTTGATTAGGGATTTATTTTAGGTGGAATACTTATTTTATTTCAATTTAGGGCTCAAGGATTACGAGGCCCACTGTTTGGATCAAATTTTCAATGAGGTGGGTGTCTCTAGACAGTATCTCAACATAGAAAAAAGAAAAGAAAAGTGGGCTGAGTGGGTGACTGGCCCAATGGCCCAACATTAAAAAAAGCCCAACGGTCCCGTACTTCTTTATAAAATGTGATGGGTTCTTTTCCTCCTTTTCGTTGCATATCTAGGGCATGAACGAGTGGGGGGAAAAAGGGATGAAGATGAAGAAGAAGAGGAGGAGTACCTGGCATCTGGTGCTAGAAGCAGCAGGAAGCAACACAGCGGTCTAGCACCCAGTTGAAGCAGCAACCCAGTCGAAACAAAAGCAGCAGCCCCATTTGAAACAAAAGCAGGTTCAGTCCATTCTTCCTCGCCTCCTCCTCCTCCTCTTCTTATTTTTCGTTTTCTTTTTGATCAAACTGAGAGAGGGCTTGCTAAGGGGGCTTCAACAAAAATTGGCCAAAATGGACAAAATTTCCAGAAAATCTGGGCAAAAAATTATACAAAGCCGTATCCTGAAATTGGCCATCGTATCCAAGCCGTATCTTGCGTATCCTGTATCTGTGTTGGTATGGGTACCATAGGGCACTTGCCATATCCGGGTATCATAGCCCATAACATAACCATCATTTAATGTATAAAAAAAAACTACTACCATAGGGCACTTGCCATATCCAGGTATCATAGCCCATGACATAACCATCATTTAATGTATAAAAAAAAAACTACTATCGGGCTAGTCCCTTAAACTAGTGAATTTTGAGTCACACTCTCTTCAGTCACTCGTGCCAAAATCTATGGGCTGATCATCGCCATACTCTTGCCCTCCCGTATTCTGATTACCTGAAGGGGGCAATCCAACATCATTATGCACTTTGATGAATGAATCTCCTATTCTAGCAAACATGTACCGTAGCCATTAAGTAAGAGTCACCAACCATCATATGAAATCAGCAGTATAAAATGAAATATGCATTCAAATCATCAGGTTTTAATTTCAATTATTATTATTCCATCCCATGGTCCATCTCTTAACTACATCCTTGCACCCATCAACATCACTGTGCCACCAAGGCACAACTGCTCAACTCGTAAATAGGAATTCCATTCAGGCACATATTGCCATCCTTCCTGTCCCTCAAGGACCTGTCATCAAAATGGCCATCTAAGTCCATTTCCATTGCACCATGCTAGCAATTAAAAATGCCATGGTTTCTTTTAACTCATAACCTCTCCGTTACACAATGTGATTATGCTCATCTTTAATATAATTCACATGGGATTCCACTTTTAGGTTCAGGTATGTAATCAGTCCCATTCTTATGATTTCAATCATTTGGCCCATTTTGATTCCGATTTGGCGTTCAATTGTATGGGAACAATTACAACACCTTCACCATTATTACTATCAGCAAGTTCAGTATCAATGACATCAATTATACACGTTTCACAACATATTTAGAATAATCATAAGGATCGGTTTCCAAACAATAAGAAATTCTGCAATATAATAGGGGAATTTCATCGAACACCTGGAATGCAGTCTCATTACTACCACATATTTCAGATCTGATATTAACACATTCATCCCTATCAACCTGAATATAGAGTTCTTGTCCTACTAGTACACTTAAATGTTGGAACTCAGATTGTAATTTTTATGCCAAGGGTTACACTCTAAAACCCTTTAACATGTCCCATACAGTGACATAGAATGATGGGTTCACAAAGGTTCCCCTCCAATTCAACCATGATCAACCCACAATGTATGGTTCGGTCAAAACTGAAAACCCCATGTGTTCAGTACTTCAGTTCTCTCTTTCGATTGTATTCCAATTACTCATGCTAGGTAGGACTTTATTCTGTACATTCAAAGAATATCTACATCATCATTCATGATATTAATCAACAATTCATAAGGACAGCTTAAATGGTGCAGCCCAGATCCACGATTGGGATAATAGATCAACCTCTAAGAGATTGATCGAATCCAAGGATGGATTCAGCCACTAGGGCACACTCATTAATGATGAACACCATAGCTGAAGAGAAAACTCTCATAACTCAAAAGATTAATTGATCATAAGCATTCTTAATGAGGCCTAACATCCTTATAGAGAGGAGTTGGCTTAATCCCTAATCAACAATATTTCCTAATATCTGAATAAATAGGAAACATACTAATATTAATCCAAAACATACCAAACTACTAAAAAATACTCCTCAATAAAGGGATGCCCCCTTGGGCCTATAGACTGAACCCAATGAGTTGGCCGACCTATTGTCTGGCTTGCACCAATTCTCCCCCACTTGAAAAAAACTCGACTCCGACGAGTTGACAACTTGATAGTACGGGAGGGAATCCGACCGCAAGTTCGGGAAGGGTCGTTCGGGGTTGAAAACCAATCGAACGAACTTCAGAATGTTCTTGTGTTCTTCATTTTCTTTGCGTGTCTTGCAAGTTTCATGTAATCTTGTTTTCCATTTAGAAGTAAATGGGAGGTGTCGCTTCTTTTGACTTCTGCAGTTAGCTTGGATGTGCGCTTTTCCCATGAGAGACTGCAACCGTAGAATCTGCCATATTTGAATGCAATCTCCAAGCTTCCATTGTTGATCCTTGAAGATGAAGTCAATGCGAGGGACTTCGACAACTTGATCTTCTTGTGAAACCTCTAAAACGATTGATTTGATTTCCAATGACCTAATTGAATTTTCTAGAAATGGCATTACAATAAGATATACCAGATGTTTATTCTGTTTTCTAACCTGATCAAAGTCTTCAATGTTTGGTTGTCCTTGTTCTTCTTCTACCCTTTGTGGCTCTTGAGAAACACTATCTTAATCATCTTGCACTTGTTCCAAATTTTCCATGAGATCAGCTTTGCCTTGACCTTGCTCATTTATTGCACGCTTGATGTTTGTTGGCATGACTTGTATCTCTTGTGGTGCAATCATGACTGCTATGTCTTCTTTTTGCTCTTTCTTTGGTTCAGTGGAAGGAGATGATGTTGAGGAAGATGAGGTTGTCGATGCCATTGGAATGAGCATAACACTTTTTCCATTCCAGAAAAGGTTGTACGTGTTAGCCTCTTTATCATGGTGCACTTTTCAATAAAAAAATATGGACGTCCGAAAATAATATGAGCAATATTCATATGGATCACATTACACCAAATTTTGTCCTCATAATGGCCCATCTTGAATGATACCAAGCACCTATGAGTCACGGGGATGACATGACCATTAGATTATGTGATTTGGTAGGGCTTATGAAGCTTCTCAGTTGGCCAGTGAAGTTTGTCATTGAGCTCTTGCGCAATAAAATTTATTGCACTTCCATTGTCAATAATCAAATTAGCGGACTTGACTTCGACTGTTATCCACGTGTGAAATTTCTTAGCTTGTCTCCATTCTTCTTCTTCCTTCTCATTTGTATTGAGGAGTCGACGAATGACAAGAGTGAGATTATCTTCTCTTGCAAAAAGTCTCTCCACAACATGAGATCTTGATCTTTGCTGAATTTTTCTCTCTTGAGAATGCCAAATTTCATTTCAAGCCCAGAGTGCTTCAGCATATGCTTCTTGAGTGGTCATGCAAAAACGCATCTTATCTCGTATTTCTGATCGCAAACCTCTCATATATCTCTTTTATCATCTTTATCTTTGCCCTTTAAGTTACAATCAAATTCCAGTTTTTGATATTGGCGTGTGTATTCATTGCTTGTCAGATCTCCTTGCTTCAATTAGAGGAAATGCTCAAAGTAGACCCCTTTCTTATAATATCGGTCCGTAAATCTCTTTTGATAAAGTTTTCTTTGTTGCTTAATTGGATCTTCAATGTTTCTCATATTGGAATTTGGAAGTAAAAGAGGAATAAGACATAAATTTTTTTTTTCAAAGATGAATTGACCTGACATACGCACGTCAAGACTGATTGTTGATCAATAAGAAAAATTTGTGCTTTGGATGGGGTTGGCTTCCTGTTGTCTAGTCCCACTTGTAGGTTTTCCTTGCTAGTGGGCTGGACTTGGGTTCGAACTCAGATCAGGCCCGAACTAGGGCCAGGCCTATTTGCAAAGGCCAGGCACGTGTAATACATGTGGGAAGGAAAATAGCCAAACATTGAGATCTTAAAGATTTATTAGCAATGTGTATCGCCAATTGTTCCATTCAACAATGCCATGATTCAGATTCCTGGAAATTTTCAAGTATGCATGAATCTCAAGGTAACAAATCCTCATTAGGATTTCATTATGACAACCATCCCTTCCACGTGGGTTGTGCATCGGCCCTTCTCATGCATAGGGTTTGGCCATCATCTAAACCAACCCTAGGGTTTAGATGACCTAAACCCCTCCCAACATGGTTCGGCCTTTAGGGTCATGCCGACATCCAAGGGCTTTTAAACCCTAGCCCCCAAATCGATCATGGTTTGGAATCATAGTTGTCAAGTTCGTTTCGGACGCCAATTCGGCTTGGCTCCAAAATGAAACATTTCAGTCGATTCAGACATTTCGCTTTCCAATTTGGAAATTCGTTTCGGAAAATATAAATATATATATTTATATATATACACTTATATATATATTAAAAACATATAGAAAATTTCATTCTACTAAGCATCACAAATGTAATTTCCAAAAGATAATGTTTAAATACATCACCCTCAAATGCCACAAAATAAAATAAAAGTTAGCTAATGTTTAATTTCCAGAACTTAGTGACTTAGGAAAACCGTGGTGACCGGGAGATAGACTTTGGGATGCGTACTTGAGCGTTGAAGCAACATAGATGAAGAAGAATTAGATTTAATAGTTTGCTTAGATTGTTTCATTTGAAAGATATTGCAGTTAATTTTTTATTGGACAATGTTACATTTGTTTATTAGATTTGGGTTTTTAATATGAGTTGTTTTAAGCTGGTAAATGCCTGAAGCTCTATGTGATCTTTGATTTAACATATGTGTGTGATGCTTACGAGTCTCAGCACGGAATTCGAAGGGCCCTGGATTCTGGGTTGTTACAACGCCCCCACCTCTCCCCCAAAATTATTCAAAAAATCCCTTAAATATTTTAAAATTTCCATTCATTTTTTCCACATGGCCCCCTCAAATTTTTTTTATAGTGGCCCCCAAGGAAGATTTCGTGGGTCCGCCCTTTAACTGCTGTCGGTTGAAAAGATTTGCTATTAAGTAGTATTCTTTCCATGTTTGCTATAGCATTATCAAATCTATCTGATCCAAACACTAGTGGTTTTGAAATGGCACCCAATTTTACTGGTCTCTGTTTTTCTGGTCTTTTTGTATGTTCTGCTTTTGCAATCAAATAATGCATTTGCATCTTTCCTCAACTGGTTCACCAAAGAAAGAGTATGCTCCATCTGTTCTGAAATCACCAACCTGCAACCCAACAAACACAGTTTAAGAGTGTCACATAACTTAATGCTGGTCAAAAGATCACACCCAACTACCTTGGTAGAAACCCTATAGCCAGGCAACACAACCCAGATATAAGTCAGTTTTAGGACCACCATATTGAGAAAACCTTTTCAAAAGCACAATGAATAGTACTAACGCTCAACAGCCCAAGATTCCTTTCAAACTGTTTCAAAACTCTCCCAAACCGTACTGCTTCACTGCTTGTTGAAGTTAGATACGATTCTATAGGAGTAAAATGAAGAGATAAACCTGAGAGGTTATTACTCCAATTTATTTATTAAGAACAGAGCACAAAACAGTATTTTTTCCCATTATCTGACAAGATTATGAAATCACCATGCAGGCACAAAAAAATTTGGGAAAAATACCATTATTATCTAGTAATCAAGATGTTTCAGGTGATATGTCTCCTGCCATTTTCAACCCTAACTGTAAGGATCCTGAATTCATGGGAACAAAATATTCTAGAAAAAAGCGGTCACACTTTATAAAAAAGTCAAGGTATTCAGATGGTTTTTGTCTAGGCGTCCTTACATCCTCAATTGTAAGATGTACAGGTGCTGCTGTCAGCATTATGGCTTGCAGAGCTTGCTGAATCTTTCCTAGGTATTGAACAAGGTCTTCTATTATGAGCTTTTATATTAAATTTTAGATTATGAAAAGGGATTGTGATTGAGTAAGCATGACGATGAAGTAGAAGAGCAGAAGAAGAGAAAAAGTGATTTCAGGAACTCTCATGGATTTTATTCTAAACCTATGACATAGCATATTCTTTTTTATTAACATATAAACAATGAAAGGACATAACTACCCTGGCCTAATCCATGTATATCCCATACTTGTGCAGCGACAAAACATACCCCTACCGTGTGTGTCTCGATCTGTGTGCACTTCTTTATGTGGTGGCCTGCCTATGATCAATCTGACCCCCTTCCACTCAGCAACAGCCCGTTTTGAATTTGCACCGGACCTCAAATTGTCACTTGTCATTGATGTATCCACCATGGTTTAAGAGGTTGGCTGTTCAGTCATGCCTGACAACACCCCCACTCCATCACAACCCCACACCCCCCCCACCCCCGAAGTGATCTACTAGGCCAAATCCTATGATTTTGGCCCCTTCCATTCAGCAACAGCCTGTTTTGAATTTGTACTGGACCTCAAATTGTCACTTGTCATTGATGTATCCACCATGGTTTAAGAGATTGGCTGTTCAGTCATGCCTGACAACACCCCCACTCCGCCACAACCCCCCCACCCCTGAAGTGATCTACTAGGCTGAATCCTATGATTTTGGCCCCTAAATGCATTTTTTTTTTTCCTTTTTTTTCTATTAGAAAATAGTTGAGAGAGGCTCTTACGGACATTTTGCACTGATTAGAGAGGATCAAAACCATTTTTCTAAAAGATCCAAGCATTTGAAGATTGGTGGTACTATTAATTTGACTGAATGAAATATAAATGTGGGTACCTGGTACTTAAACAACTTAAATTCATTATTAATAAATGAAATAGAACAAATCTTTAAATTCTTAGATTCATAGTACTACTTTTTTTATTCTGTTTTTTGAATGGCTATATATTTTTTTATATTATGTTTTGCTATTTTTTCACATTTTTGAATGTTATTGGGCTTAGGGTGCGACTTGGTCCGAATCCGAGTTTACTCAAATCGAGGGGCGCTGAGACACCCTCGATTCCGATTTTTGAACCTTGATACCATCTCTTGGATTGATTGAAAGAAAACATGCCCAAAACTACTATCTTCAAGGGCCCTTAAGTCAATGGTTAGCATCATCAAGATGTGCCTGACTTTTCCGTGCACCCTGACTGTCATCCACCCAGGTGGGCTCCACAGGCTGTCCACGCTGGACTTTATGTAGGAGTAGGACATCCCTCTGCATAAAACTACCTTTCCAAAAGTTCCCACTCACCAATTTTGTTTTGTTAATATGTGCAGGCAGCATTATACCAGACTGACTTCCGACCTGTACCTTTAGATGAATACTTTAAAGTTGGGAACACCATTTATAACAACAAGATGGATATCATTCGCACTATTCCCAAGTCTGCTGATCTTGGTGGTAAAGATCCAGACCATGTTGTGGTATTGTGCAATGAGGTAGGAATTTCTTCCATTATACATCTTCATTTCACTAGAATTTGCGAGTACATTTAACTGAATAGTTGAAAACTGCAGTGACTGTGTTTTCGATACTGCTTATTGACATAGGTTGTGCAAGAGGGTCATTCGGTGCTTCTATTTTGTTCTAGCAGAAAGGGATGTGAATCAACTGCAAGGCATGTTGCGAAGTTTCTTAAAGAATTTTCTCCTAGTAACCGTGATAGTACATGTGAATTTAGTGATTCCTCTTCAGCCATTGATGCCTTGCGGAGGTGCCCTGTTGGGTTGGATCCTATATTAGAAGAAACACTCCCTTCTGGTGTTGCCTATCACCATGCAGGCCTTACGGTAGGTTATGTTGTATTGTTGTTTACCTTGTTATTTGGGTGCCCTTTTTTCCTATTTGGTAATCTTATCATCTCACGCGTGTGAGTATTTTTGCTAGTAATCTTCCATGCATGGAAACTGAGTTGATCGACATGTTTCCATATGCCAAGGTTTTATATACATGCAAGATTTGAGCCTTCCCCAATATAACAACCCATGATGTTATGCTCCACTCCAAAATGATATTTGTACTTAAAATCAGGTGGCCTCAGTAACAGAGCACACGTACCGGTGAAATTTGGCCAACCATACACCTTCAACTTGCCCATGGAAGTACAAAATTGTTTGTGTCCAACATGGTCACCACTGAAACTGGTAGAAGGGACTTGGCTGAGTCGTACTTATCATTCGTTAGAAACCAAACTGGAAGAGAGAGCTGAAATAAAATAAGAGAATAAGATTGAATTGAGTGGTCTCCTTTGAGGATCGACCCTCCCTTATATAGGATAAATTGCCTTAATTAAGGCTATCACAATCAATTGTTGTACAATTATGATACAATCAATCTATCCTAAGAATAGTCTAATAAATCTCCTAATACAGAAACCATGATTTTTACAATCTTTGACCAATTCCCACATGTGAGATATTTACAAGTGGTCCAATCTTAGTGGATCAGCATAAATGGGCCTGAGCTGAATTAGTTCACATTAACACCCCCCCTCAAATTGATGTGGGAGAGTCAATGAGCATCAATTTGTGAACCAAGAACTGATGACGAAGTCGTGGAAGACCTTTTGTAAAGATATTAGCAAGTTCAAATTCAGATGACACATGAGGAAGGCTGATGACCTTTCTTTTGAACTCATCACGAATGAAATGGCAATCACCTTCCCTGTCATCTGGTCCTGCACAACACAACCAGAAGAAGAAAAGGTAATGTTACATTTATTTTCAACTAGTTGTCCAATTGATAGCAGATTTGAAGTTAAACTTGGACTAAGATATACATGGTTCAATGGTATGGAACTAGGGATATTCCCAATGGTAGTGATTGGAACTTTTTCGCCTTCAGCAGTTTGGATTTTAAGGCTTCCATCATATGCTCTCAAATTCGAGAGTTGGGTACTAGAAGCCGTCATGTGATTAGACGCCCTTGAGTCAAGTTACCAAATGGGTGAAGAAGGTTTAGTTTTACCTGAGGTTCCAAATGTAGAAAGTGCATTGACAATCATTTTTTGAACTAATTTTGCAATAGAGGAGTAGAAGAACCAGGCTAAGATGGCATCGATGTGGATGTAGCATCAGCAGTAGAGGTGGATGGCATAGAAGCCGCAAAATACGCATGAGACCTCTAAGGAGGATGCTTACAACATTCAGTAATTAGATGCCACCCTTTTTGCAGAAATTACAGACCTTCTGAGTTCGCTGTGGCCAAACTGTTTGCAACAATGACATTCCACTTTGCTCATATCACGAGATGGAGGCTGAGTTTGAGGTTTTCCTTTGTCAGCGTAGGCAACAGTGAAATCTGCCATCCTTTGTTGCTCTAATGAGCTTTTGTCAATAACCATTGTTGTTCTCGGAGAAGTTCATTCAGACAATCATCTAAGGATGGTAATGGCTTTCAACTCATCAAAGATGATCCAATATTCTCAAACTCAGGTCGCAATTTCATTGGAAATCGGTCTCTCTGACTGGAGGCCTGAAGGTCTTGAATTTACAAGAAGCACTGCATCAGTGACAGTGGCATACTTAATCCCGTCATATTCAGCCCACAGATTACGGAATCCAGAATAGTAATCTTGGATGGACAATTTTCCTTGCGCATAATTACCAATTTCACATTCAAGATGAAATTGGCGAGCAGAATTATCTTGATGATACACTTTCTTCAGATAGTCCCACATTCCTTTGGAGGTCCTGAGGTTCAAAATTAAATGAGGTTCAACTGATCCAAGAATCCAAGTTTTAATCTTAGCATCCATAGTGTTCCATGTGGCAATCTTCTTTGCATCATCTCTTGGTTTGGGATCAGATCCGGAGACATGTCCTTATAACTCCTTGGCCTCAAGATATAGTTCGAACTGAAATGCCCATGTGGTGTAATTTTGTCCAGTAAAACGAATGAGATTAACTTAAGATTTTTGCATGACAATACGGGTAACAGACCAAGATAGGAAAACATTCTTCTGGATGCTTTAAGATAGAAGTACGCACTACTGTCTTCACACAAACCGAATTCAGAAGCTTAAATGACAGATGAAATCTAGAGAATATATTCCAAGACAGAACACAAAGTCCTGCTTAAGAACAAATATGGAAGTCGATGTGAAGAAGGAACAAACAGATTGGTTACTAATATGCAACCAAATTGCAACCAAAAAAAAAAAAAAAAGAGACCCAGGTGACCTTGGAAATGGGGTTAAGATGGGCATGTGGTTCCCACTTTCTGATCACAGTCTAGATCAGAGTTCTTGATGAGATGAAGTCTCAAAGTATCTTCCCTCTAGAACAGAAATTTATGAAAAACAGTATGTATCCACACTTTTGTATGGATTTGATGAAAATTGTTCAAGAAAATTGGATGAGCACTTAAACGAGCAGAAGGCCTACCATTGAGCGACGGAAAAATCTCCAAATAACTTAGGAAATCCAAGCGACCAGATCTGGGTGGATTTCTGATGATGAGATGATGATCCGGAGTGGGCCACGGTTGATCACAGCAGCCTATTCACCGCGATTTGGGGCCAGATCGTCAGGAAGATGATCAGAGATACTGAGATACTGAGATTCTGAGATCTTCGAACGATGAGAAGATGAAACCCTAGAGAATGGGCTCTGCATACTGAAATACTGAGATCTTCCAGCAATGAGAAGATGAAACCTTAGAGACTTGGCTCTGATACCATATCATTCGTTAGAAACCAAACTGGAATAGAGAGCTGAAATAAAATAAGAGAAAATAAGACTGAATTGAGTGGTCTCCTTTGACGATGTGCCCTCCCTTATATAAGATAAATTACCTTAATCAAGGCTATCTCAATCAATTGTACAATTATGAAACAATCAATCTATCCTAAGAATAGTCTAATAAATCTCCTAATAAGGATACCATGATCTGTACAATCTTTAACCAATTCCCACATGTGGGATCAAGGATCAAAATAGCGGTTGCGGCAGGCATAGCGGTCCGGGGCCAAAACGCTACGTAGCGGTTGCTGCGAAATATAGCGGTGCAGCGGTGTGAATTTTTTAAATCGTCAAGATTTTTTGAATCTTGTATAGAAACCAATATTGTGTTTTTTTGGTGTTTTGAAACCATATAAGGGCATAGACAACTTTAGGAAAGGCTATTGAAGAGAAGAAATATGAAAAACAGTGTTTAAAACTAAAATTACTTAGCTCTACTAGGTTTTAGACTGTAGTGCCGCTATTTTCAAAATAGCATAGCGGCCTTGACCGCTACAGCCAATAATGTGGGCGCTTTGCTACGTAGCAGCCGATATTTTGAACCATGTGTGGGATATTATACAAGTGGGCCAATCTTAGTGGATCAGCATAAATGGGCCTTAGCTGAATTAGTTCACATTAACAGTACTGACTTGGTTGATTCATACTGTTGCTGTTAAACTTGATGAATCGTCTTGGTATTGATCATGATTTGACTACATGGTGATCTTCTGATGAAGAAACCCACCTGTTCTCTGGGTGATTGATCCAGTAGAATAGCACAGCTGGGTGCATGGGACTTGACATGGAATGACATCTGTTAATTGTGATATATCTCCTATTATTGTGTGGGGTGGTAACTGAATTTGTTTTGAGAACTTATTAGAGATTCTTCTATTGTTTAGTTTGGTTCTTGATAAGGCATCTGATGTTTTCTGAAACAGGTTGAGGAAAGAGAGATTGTTGAAACTTGCTACCGTAGAGGACTTGTACGCGTCTTAACTGCTACATCTACCTTAGCTGCTGGGGTAAACCTGCCTGCTAGGAGGGTTATATTTCGTCAGCCCAGGATTGGTCGTGATTTTATTGATGGGACTAGATACAGACAGATGGCTGGTCGCGCAGGTCGGACTGGAATAGACACAAGAGGGGAAAGCGTATGCTCTACTTATTGCATTTATAGCTTTTTTATTCATGGTAGCCCTTATTGAATATCAAATGTGATGGCTTATGCTTATTGCTGGAATAATTGAGGGTTTTCATTTGTACTTATCCAAAAGTATTTAACTTCTTTAATATTCTGCAAGCTGCCTGATATTTTTTTTCTTTTTTGGGTAAGTTGCCTGATAGTAGATTTCTATTTCTATTTTCACTTCAACCAGATGCTGATCTGCAAACCAGAAGAGGTTAAGAGGATTGCAGCTATGCTTAATGATGACTGTCCCCCTTTGCAATCTTGCTTGTCTGAAGATAAAAATGGAATGACTCATGCAATCCTTGAGGTTGTTGCTGGTGGAATAGTCCAAACTGCTAGTGACATTCATAGATATGTTAGATGCACACTTCTCAATTCAACAAAACCTTTTCAAGATGTAGTGAAATCTGCTCAGGATTCTCTTCGGTGGCTATGCCATAGGAAACTTCTTGAATGGAATGAAGAAACTAAGTTGTACAGCACAACACCTCTTGGTCGTGCGGCTTTTGGCAGTTCTCTCTGTCCTGAAGAATCACTTGTACAGATCACTACAGTTTATTTTATTTCTTGTATTTCGAAGCCTATTTTTTAGTTGTTATTTCTTGTTTGATGATTAGTAATGACTTCTTTTTTCTTGTTTGATGAGTGATATTTTTTCTTATGTTCTGTAGGTTGTGCTGGATGATCTGTCAAGGGCAAGGGAAGGATTTGTGCTGGCATCTGATTTGCATTTAGTTTACTTGGTAACACCTATTAATGTTGATGTTGAACCAGATTGGGAACTGTACTACGAAAGATTCATGGAACTGTCTGCCCTTGACCAGGTAACATCTTGCTTGTCAGATACTACATGTCTTGACTCTGTTTCCACTTGGAAGTGTATCTGTCTTTCCAATTTTTTGTTATTATTGTCATCATCGTGCCAATCCCAAATTGATGATGATGATGATGGAATTTACATCAACATTACCTTAAAAGAGAAGAAGGAAACCACAGAACTTTCCATTAAGATAATGGATAGGATGTTTCTAGCAAAAACATTAAGTTAGCTGACAACAGGTTACTTATCACTCTCACCAATTCGAGAAGTCCTGCAGACCATTCCCTAGGCAAGAACATCAGACTGAATATGCTTCCATGTTGACTTGCTGGAACGGGCTTTTATTGTAGATGTCGACGCTCAAATTTCATTCATAATGAAAGAGGATTTCCGTGATTAAATTTGTCTTCCCCCTGCTGCAGCTTTATCATTTCGAAGTTTCCTTCCTAGATCAGTTGGCTGGAGTGAGGTTTGCTAAATGACTTTCTACCCTCTCTATTTGTTAAGCATTATGCCTGGTTAGAGTCACCCACTTCTCGTGGTTCAGAGAATTCAACCACAACATTACCTTCATCAGTTTTTACCAACGGCAAATTCCTGATGGGTCTGATTTGTGAATCAAACTGCCATTTGATTTCCATGAGCGTTCTAGAATATGTTTCACGAAATCAACTCTTTATGGATTTTTGCTTTATGCTTAAATAACTGTTTCCCAATCTAGGTCAGAATTGAGCTACCTTTGAACTTTCCCTGAAGAATATCTGCATTTGTACTCATTAAGCAGTTAGTGGAGATCAAGGGCCATACAATTTTCTTTCTTTCCAATGTGCATTCTTCCAATACTCCCAAAGAAATTTCGTGTGGGGGCATTATCCAAAGCACTTGTCTCCAATGTTTTAAAGGATTCAAAAGCTAAAGCTCTATGAGGAAAACATGATAAGCTAGAGGTGGCCCAAGAAATCCTATTGCGACCTGGAATCCGGGGCGCATGAATCCCTTGTCGCGTGCAATAAACATCATATAAATATTCGTAGGTCAATTCACATGCACATAATGATTTAGGCTTTTTGTAATTCAATTGAAGTCTTTATTTAATAATCTATCAACAGATAGGGAAATAATTCCACAATTTAAAGAAATTGTAAAGTAATCAACTAAAATCTTTTAGGTCACGTTTGGGAATTGAATCTTTGGGAAAATATTTTCGTTTTTTCTAAAGTTGCGGTCAATCCATGTTTGGTAATTGTAAATTCCTGAGGACTTGGACAAATGGAAATCTTCATTTGTTAGGATTTTCAGATCCGACCAAACCCCATAAGATTTGAAAATCCTCACTTAATTGGACTTGAACACTGAACCTTATTTTTCTCAGCTATATGCATTGATACACACCAATATCTATGTGAAATCCTCAACTATACAAATCCCCAGTGAGGAGTCCTTGTTCCTGTAGTAGTGAAGAATCATTAGATCTATGGATACCTCGCCTGTTACCGAACATGCTCTTGATGTTCAAAAGTAATAAATTTTGTCCCTAGAGCTCAATCTTTTAATCTTCTAATGAGTCATTGCGTCGCTCAGCCGCATATATTGAGTCCTATCTCTTGATCATTGGGACCTTCTTGCATCCCTAGGTTATGGTTACTTGGATTGGGGTAAAAACAACAATCATTGATACTGAGTGAATAGAGTCCTAGTCTACATGTGTGTGTGTAACAATAGGATGATAACTAATAATTTAAATAAACAAAAGTATGGAAATTTAGTTAATTTCTGGTCAAGGTTGCTAAATCTAACCATATGACAACCACCCAACCACTTGATAGTACCGTCCCGAACACGTATTTCTCATGGATGCCTTGTAACATATAAAAAGTGCTCACCTACTAGTCAGGTAAAATCTCTGATCCTAGTAGACAGGCAAACACATTTGAAAGGACTGACCTACTAATCAAGTATCGTTGATCCTAGTAGTCGAGTAACACATATAGAGGGGGCTCTGGTATGAGGATGCTAACTTCATACCGTGCTAGTGGTCTAGGGGTGTCTGACAGGTCGGTCCAGGCTGATCTAGTTTCACAAAATTAACCTTACATAGATATCACACTCTGGTTCGGAAACAGATTTCCCCATTATTCTCAACACCCATGATGTGTTAGCTTGAAATCAGCCCTTATGCATATTCAGGACTCAATATGCCCTGCAGCATTTCATTACTGGTATCAGTTCGTGTAAGGGCAATTGCATATCTAACCTTTATAGGTTTGAGATGTACTATGCTTACAGGGAGTCATAGCATATTCATCATAAACAATAGATGTTATGCCAAAAAAAAAAAAAAAAAAAAAAAAAAATCAATTATCATATGTTGGCCAACTAGAACATTGAAAGAAGTTATAAACAGTCAAGTGAGGGCAAATATTTGTAAACTCAAGCATCATGGCCATGGAATTTAAGTTCTACACATAGAACATTACTATTCATAAGGAATCTGATAAATGAAAACTGCTTAGCAAACATATATCAGAGATAAACCATAAAGAAACCTTAACACCATTTGCTATGCTATGATATCAATCCCATCACAAGAGCCACAAACTATTTTCAATCAATTCCTATGGCCAGATGTGATTTTCGGTCATCATGGGAAGACTATCAGGAAATGTTGTGTAGATTTCCAGAATTTCTAAAACAGGTTTCAGATCAGCAGATTATTAAACTCATTATAGGCCAACTGGATGATGGGCCAAACTGGGCCCAGTCCACGTGTCCTAGAACCCTAAGGTCGCCCTTGGGTCTACTACCAGATCCATGGATCTGATCGTTGATTAGACTCATTAGATGAGCCGTGTAGCACACCAGCCATGTCTACCAAACTGTGCATTCACGAGGTGGAATTGGAAAAATCCCATTGTGGCTTGAATTTTCTTACTGAATTTCGATCAATTGATATTGAAATCATCACCTTAGAAACATATCAACTAGAGGAAATCCATTCATCAAATTCTATAACCTGGAATTGAGATTATAGCATCAAACAGACCAATCGACTGGATTGTCGACAGGAGGACTATGGCATTGTAGCAGTTACTCGATTGAGGGAAACTCAATTTCTTAGGGCCTGTTTGGTTAAAGGTATTTTTGACAAGGAATTGGGTTTGTTGGGAATTTCTGAGATGATGTGACATCTTGTTTCCTAGGCATTCCAAATACTCTGTTTGATGCAAGAATTCAGAATTCCAAACTGAAAAGGCACTTTTAACCTAGCATTCCAAATGCTAGAAAGAAAGAAGAGGGAGGGGGGGGGGGGGGGTGTTGGGTACTCTGGGGACTGCATTTGGAATTCTCACAATTCTTCCAAACAAACATGTGCTTAACATCTAATACCTAATAGCATTTGGCAAAATTACACAACAAAGATTATAGGTCTGAAACCAAGATCAAATCACCAATCTAAGAATCTTAGCATTCAACTAGCTTGTTTGCAAAAAGAACAACATCATATTGCAAGTAGATAAGGAGTTCTACTCACCTTGAATAGAAAATTGTGGCGTTGGTTTTGTGAAGTCGACTAAAGGGCATCAATCCAAGCTCCATCTTGTTGGTTATAGTCTTCTTCTCCTAAGTTTTTTCTTCTTAATATCTTCTAGGGGTTGCCAGTTTCTTTGTCAAAGAGTTAGGATTTGGGCTTTTGGAAGAGAGAGAGAGAGGTAAACAAGAGAAGATAGGAAGAAGAAAACAGGTTGTGAGGTGAGTTCTCCAATGGTGACATGAATATGTAGCCTAGGTCTCCTCTTCTCTATCCATTTGATTTCGTCTTAAAGAGAGTTCTCTTTCTATTTCATGAAGGATCTTTAAAAGGAAACATGCGCAAGTCCCCTATGTCTATCTGAATTTTGTACATATCCTTGCTTCCCATATCGACAATTCCTTCTCTAATTCATATGGGTCTTACTAGTTCCCCTTTTAAGTCCTCTTTCTAATATACCATGGCCCACCATTAAATAGGAAACTAATCTTATTTCAACGGGCCCCTCTAATAAATCTTAATTACTTGCTCTTATTTACTTGAGACCACTACGCCCTACCTAATAGTACATATGTCTAGTAATACTTGGGACCCACATGCAAAACTTAAATAATTATCAGTAAGGAATTAAATCTATTGAATTCATTATTTACCCATACACATATAGAATAAGAATCCAATTATTTGAAAATTCAAGAGCATAACATAATCTAAATTAAGCACAAAAATGAGGCCTCTGATTTGGAATCTGGGGTATTACAACTCCCAAGAAAAGAAAGGAAAAACTAATTTTCTAATATAACTATTTAGTTGATAAATTGCCGATAAATGTATTCCTAACCACCCAATACATGGACATTCAGAATAGACAAGTTGCATTCCTTCGGATGGGATAAAGTTGATGCCCTGTTGGTTGTTGCTGTCCAATCATACTGGTATATTTCACAAGTTTACAGCTAAAGATGTTGGCTTGCTATCTTATGCATGATGCAGTCCAAGATACCCAATTGGTTGGATGGTTATCTCAACTCTCAAGCTGCTCAAATGCCAAAATGGATTGAACAACAATATAGTGCAAAACGAAAGAAGTGGATGAATGAGATGGAAGATAAAGAAAATACTTGAGAGAGAGAGAGAGAGAGAGAGAGAGAGAGAGAGAGAGAGAGAGAGAGAGAGTCCACCCATGAAAGAGGAGGAAGAAAATCAACAAAAGAATTATTTTCCAATATTCGTTTGAAATATGAAAACTCAAAAGATCTGCACATTGTTTTATAACTCGAAGAAAAAGACTCCCTAGTGTAATCTTAATGTTCCAACACTTCTAATCCTAAGCATCTATTTAGTAAGGTTCAGTTTGGCATGTCTAATTTCTCGGTCTTATTGTCTTTAAACTGATTCAAACCGCTTTTAGCATGTTTGGATGTAAAGGTTTACTGTGTCTTTTCCAATTGGATAATAGACATTATGTCTCTGTTTGAAGAAGGAGGCAAAAGCTGCAGAATTCAAACAGACCCAATCATCTGAAGCGCATAGACACGTGCATTTGGACGGTGGTTTTTCCATCACCCTTTTTTTTATTTTTTGTAAATATCTGGGACCCAAAACATTAATCTGAACCGTTAAAATCATTCATAAGGCCCAAAACGGCCCACCCACCAAATTTCAACCGTTGATCCATGTCGGTTCTCGAGATTTGTGCAAAACATTGAATAACCACACATAAATTTTCTGGGCTACTGTGGGGGCCATAATCACAATCCAGCTCATTAATCTTCTTTGAAATACTGAAAACGGCTGTGCATGAAATTTTCAACCTCAGATTTGACCTATAGCTACCAAAAATCAAGAAACATCTTAGAACCGTTGATATCACATGTGGTACTATGAAAGTAGAAATAAATTTACATTGGGTAGTCCTTTTTTTTGTTTTTCCCTTGAATTTCAGACTCATAAACCATCATCTATACCGTTGGATAGCTGGAGGAGTGTAAGAACTACTATGTGATCAAATCTGACCCGTTGATCTATCACGGATCGCGACCAATTTGCAAAAACAAGTGGCATGTTTGGTCTAATTTTCTGAAATTTGTGGGCCCCTATTTCAAGATCCAAACCATTCGTTCTCTTGATTATACTTAGGTCATCCATGGGGTAAAAAATTAGCCTCAGATTCGTTGTGGGTATGGAGAAATTAAAGAAAAATTATTTATGGTTGGATTTAAAAAATCTATTTTAATCAGTTATGTTGTGTTACCAAACGCATTATTTCAAGAACATCTATTTCAAATAGGCCCATTTGAAATAGATCTTTTTCATTAAGATCCTCTTAAAACAAATAAGAGTCGCCAAACAAGCCCTAAAACTAATAAAAAGAAGTAAAGAAACAATACAAAATATCCTAAATTTGTCATTTCTCTTTATTTTAAAGGTAATTGGGCCATAATTTATTTAATACATATTGGAATCATAAACTCATTGCCCCAGTGGATAGATAATTCGAAAACGGTTGCATTAATTTTGTGACATTTCTACTCTCGTTAGGCTAAACAAGAAATCCACAGGATGAGTGACAGACTAAGTAAAAACTCTTAAAAGTACCTAATGAAAAATTTCCAGATGGCAGCAGCCGATTGGGACAGGATAATGCAGTGTATCATGTGCCAACTAGCATAATGCAAATGCATTTTATGTGACTGCCTGGATGCTGCCAATTCGAACTTGTAATAGATTTGGCATTATATAAGCAATAAATTATTGATTTCAGATGATAGTATTTGATCAGATTAGCTCTGTGGTACCCCAAAACACACTAAGAACATAAAAATAGGAGATTTAAGTGAAATTCATGTTTGATGGCCAGTAATGGTGTTGATCTGCATGTCCCACCATCAATTGAAGAGGGTTACATGTCCAAAAACCTATGTTGGTGTATCTAGAATATTGAGAATGGCATAGTTGACTAGCTCTTATTCCGAGCATTATTGTGTTCTTAATGCAATGTTGCTCTCATTGCAATCCTAGCCATAGAATTAGGATAAGATGTTTTGATCATAGCCATTATAACTCAGTCAAAACCAAAGTAACTTACACAACTTAACTGATAAGAAGGATAGAATTAACATAAAGATAAGCAAAACACGCCCATGGGTATGGGCGCTGGATGCTCAATGTGGACCACACAGCTGCTTGGCTGGATGTGACATGGTCTCATGTTGCCTGCCTATATGCCATGGTTTTAGTCATTGTTTGGGGCCACTATGGGCCGCTGGGTTGTCCAATCCAATTGTTTCATGCATTCACCAACCAGTTCAAGGCAAGATCAATTTGCTTGTCATTGCATGGTGATATTTTGTTGATCAGTGTTATTTTAGATTTGTTAACATATATTTTTCTGATTACTTATAGTTTCTAGTTTTAATTTGCAGTCAGTTGGCAATCGAGTCGGGGTAGTAGAACCTTTCCTGATGCGCATGGCTCATGGGGCACCCTTGCACATTCAGAATAAATCAAGAGGAGGCAAGAAAGGGCTATCTGAAAGACCTCAAAGTCGAAATACAACTATCGACAAGTGTGTGCTTTCAGATGAGCAAACACTCAGGGTGTGCAGACGCTTTTATGTTGCCCTTATGTTGTTGAGACTTGTGCAGGTAACTTCCTCATCTTTTAGTTGATGCATTGCAATTTTTCACCAGAAATGTTGGGTTTCATTTATATTCTTATTTCTTTTCAATCAAGTAGGATCAATGAAGTCATGATGCAACTTTAACAGGGGTCAGGAGGATGTGATATTATTGCATATACTGATACATTCATGCAAATGCTATTAGTTAATCTTGTTATGGGTTGGTTTTTAAGTTGGTGGTCAGATGTAATGGTGATACAATTTGATCCACTTAGTGTATTATTTCTAAGAGCCTTTTTTTCTGTTCAGCCAATAAATTCATTACCACCATCAACTCCATCTTCCAAAATCAACGCGGGTTTGTACATCATGGAGAAGGAGACGGACAGTGCCCTGTAATTTGGTTCAAGGGAAAACGGGAAGAAAAGATGACGAGTAGAGGGTTCTTCTATTTCAGGAAACTAATTCTCCTATGCAACCCAAATTAAATCAACTCAAATTTAAACTAAGAAAGAAATATCCTAAAAATATCCTAAACTACTTGGGCCTACTTGGATACTTGGATAATCGTCACCAGCCCAACCCCTCCGGTGATGTGCTCGAGTAAGCGATGACTCTAACAACATTCACCCTGCAACATAGCTGAAAAATGGCTGTACCACTTTATTTCTGAAAGGTAGAAAACTTGGGTCCATTGCATACTGTCCTAGGGACTAGCGTTTGGTTGAATCTGTAGTGGGTCCATGTCTAGTGTTTAGTCTTAGATTTCTATCACCAAAGCAATCTTGAATTATATGTAGTTAGGGACTGTATGGTAAGCTCACTGATAACAGAATTTTGGATGTAATCCATTAATCCCAACCATTACTCACAGTTTGTCCTGGCTTCTGTGGGGGTAAGAATCACCCTTTATACTAATTTGGACTGGGATTTTGTTTTCAAAGATGACTTGTTGACAGTGAATGAAACATTTTAATCTGTGCAAGGTTTTGATTAGTTGTTATAGTTGGACTGGGGCATCTTAAAGGTAATCAAGGGCTCTTATTATACCCCTTGGCTGCATCACATATGGACCTAGAGGTCATCGGTGGAGCACCAATGCAACATTTAGATTCCTTAATCCTGGGACCTTTTCATTTTCTTATGAATTCATTAATTGCTAAGACTTTTCCTTTCTCCTGTCCAACATTGCATGCAGGAGGTGCCTGTGGCTGATGTTTGTGAAGCTTTCAAAGTGTCTAGAGGAATGGTTCAGGCTTTACAAGAGAATGCTGGCAGGTTTGCCTCGATGGTTTCTATATTTTGTGAGAGAATTGGGTGGCATGACCTGGAAGGCTTGGTTGCCAAGTTCCAGAATCGTGTTTCATTTGGAGTGAGAGCAGAGATTGCTGAACTCACTACTATTCCATATGTTAAGGTAAATTTTTCTTTTTATGATCTCAATAAATATTGATGGGCCATGCTTTCAGAATGTACTATTTTCAGGTCCGACTGTAAGGTTCTTTTTTTTTTTTCCAGTCTCATCAACTCTATTTTTGTAGAATGGGTTAAGAAGTGGTTAAGATATCTAAGTTATCTTTCATTTTGTTCTTAGGGTTCTCGAGCTAGGGCACTCTACAAGGCTGGGTTACGGGCACCTTTGGCCATTGCTGAGGCATCCATTCCTGATATAGTCAAAGCACTTTTTGAACATTCATCTGCATGGGCTGCACAAGGTGAAATTTTTTAGGGTAGATCATGAGAAGTTCTATCGTCTTTATTATCATTGTTGTCTTTTTTTTTTTTTTTTTTTTGTTTATATATATTTTCTTCATTGGTAAATGACATTATAGATTGTTTTTATCGTTGTTGACATCATCATCATCATTGATGTTGTTGTTATTGTTATTATCGTCGTCACCATCATTATCACCTATTAAAGTAGACAAATTGCTGGGCACATGCCTAAGGTGTTGGGAACACTGTGAGGCGCACATGTAACTTGTAGGTGCCCTTTTGAAGTTAAATAAACCCAAAGTTTGTACGCGTAATTCTGAGTTTGTGATCGATCTATCACTCTTAACAAGTTTCACTCTAGATAATCTTTCAATAAATAAAATCACAAGTGTTTAGAGATTACCAAGAAAGCTATTGCTACAGGAGCAATATATGCTTCAACTTATAATTCATAAGATTGTTAAAATAGAAAGTGACTATATGAGTGAAAATATAAATATGTTCCTTAAACAAGGGAGAAGTTTCTAAGAGAATGATATAATGTGCCTTTCTGGTATATAAGTTATTTATCTCCATAATCTCTTTGAACTCTCGCTATTTTATCCCTCTTTTCACTTTCGCCCATCTTTGTTTTGCATCAATCCAATTCTCTCTAATCTCTGTCATGTCAATCTAACTAAACAATCCATGCAGATTCCATGGTTTAAAAAATCGGCCGAGTTTGAGTTGACTCGGACTTGGCACATACTGAGTCGGGTCCTATGGGACTCGGACTCGAATCACGTGACTCGGTCCTCCAACCATTTGATTGGAAATTGGGACGCTGCCCGACTCGGTCATGTCCCATGTGACTTGGCCAAGTCGACTCAGACTCGACCATGGCTGAGTCGGGTCCTGGGTCTGATTTTTTAATTGTTGGATTGAAGTATTGAACTACATGTCAATCTAGCTAGAAGTCTATATAAAATGTTATATTATTGAAAGCTCAACTAAAGTCTATCCTCTAGTATTTTTTTTTAATGGAAAAATAACTCTTATCATCTAGCAGACAGCCAAAATATAGCAATTCTGGAACCACTCTATGTCAATACATGCTAGATTAGTTTTTCTCTTGTCTAGCAGTTTTGGAGTCCATGGCAACCGATAGACAGTGAGAGAATCAAATCCTCAATTTCATGGGTGCTCTTGTAAAGCTTCTTTTTGGGTTGGATCACTTTGAAAGATTCTGGCAAATTTTGATGGATCTTTGTACTCTCGCTGTTCTAAATCTGAAATGACAGGTGATCTTGCACCAACACTACCTATGGGTCTTATCATCAATTCAAACCCTATATGGCCCTTCTTCTCCTACTTTTTTTTTTTTTTTTTAATAATCTGCAAATGGACTAGATTAGTTTAATTTGGACTATTCTAGCAAATCAGTTTGGATTGATCTTTTTCTCTCACTAGTTACTATTTTAATTTTGCGGTAATGTAGTATTGGACAATCACACTCACTACATAGGACCGATCTAAATAAGGTCTATTGCCTAGTGTATCCGCAATTTCATAAAAATTCTATTTTTTAATTCAGAATTTCTCTTATTTAAATGCTAATAAATTCTATTATATTTATACAATTGCACAATCACACTCGCTATATAGGACTGTTCTAAATAAGGTCTATTGCCTAGTGTATCTGCAATTTCATTAAAATTCTATTATTTAATCCAGAATTTCTATTATTTAAATGCTAATAAATTCTATTATATTTATACAGCTAGAATAATTCTAATTATTCCCTTATGTTTATTTTCAGTTAAAGTTATGTTAATCAAACTAATTTGAGCATTAGTTTTCTTTATTCAAGTTTATTTTTAATACGAATTACTCAATAATAGTTACTAAGTTATATTCAAATCCTATAAATAATTCTTACTTAAGTCTTGACTATTTGATTCTTTCCTAATTATTTAATTAGTCAGCCCAAATGTCTAAATTGCACCAAAATCAAATCATGCCCTAATTCCCAAATGTTGATGCATTCCCCTATTTAAATTAATTTCATTATTTAATTTTCAAAATCAATTAAATATTATTTCTGGGGACGGGTCCTTACACTATCCACATGTAAAAACAAGATGTTGAATCTAAAAGCTGAATTTTAGATCTCTAAAGATATTAAAAGAAAATCTCCAAGGTTGGGATCCGTTGAACTAGTCATTTGCTCATGTTTTGAGAAGCTCAATTCACTCCAATCTTTTGCGAAATCCGGATGAAAATGATCTTTTCTTAAGATTTAAGAGCATTTGCTTCTAGCTCATTACTTTCAACCTGCGATCGTAAGAACTAAACAGACAGTTGACATTTTTATCACCTATACACTATATGATCTTTTCTCCCGAGTTTTGGATGGCACCGGACTATTACTTTCTTTCTTTTTATTTTGTCAAACCAATTAGGCACTTGCCTCTGACAATTGTGAGTCTTTACTTATTTCTTACTTTGTATCCAAACCATCTTGTTTACATTGGTCATTCATTAAATGCAGCATATCTCTTGTTTTGTGTATATGCCTTTCTTTTCTTTTTGTTTCTTTATCAAAGACTATATTGCTTGTACAGGTTTTATGAATTTGTGCTTATTTCCACTTGCCTAGAATCTATATCTTACATATTTGCCTATTTTTTTTAGAGGGTTCTGCAATGCGGCACATACAATTTGGATTGGCCAAAAAGATAAAGAATGGTGCACGAAAAATTGTCCTTGATCAAGCCGAAGAAGCAAGAGTAGCTGCCTTTTCAGCTTTCAAGTCACTGGGAGTTCTAGTTCCTCAGCTTTCCCGGTCTTTATTGTCCCCTGGTATTGATAATTCTTTCATGATAAAAGGCACTATGAGTTCTGGTAAAGATAACACTAGCAGTTCTGATGCCACAGAACCCAAGAATGACCATCAATTGCCATCTATTCTGTGTCTGGAAGAAACGAAAAAGCCTGATCGTATTTCTTTGAATCAAAAGGAGGAAAAGTCAACTATTGCATCAAAAACTCGTGTAAGGGATGCACGAGAAGTTGAGTCAATTGCTGCCATGCAATATAAGTGTAATGAGACCACAAGAGTATTAGTTGAGGCATCAGCTCCAGTCCATGGTCCTGAAACTAATTCAATTATTAATGGTTCTGAAAATTTCTCTTTTCAAAAGTTAAGCATTGCTGGCAACAGCACCAGTATGCCTGATGAGCATCTTGCCTGCAAAGAGCAGGAAAGAAACCATGAAGGAAATTTATCCATATTCAATAGTTGCAGAGTTTCTGAGAAAGGTCCTATTAATGCATGCAATGTGCCTGGTGGTTTTGAATGTTTCTTGGATCTCTGGGATTCTGTGAGAGAGTTTTATTTTGATGTTCACTACACTGAAAGAAATGAGAGAAATTCTCTTATCTCATTTGAAATTCATGGCATGGCCGTCTGCTGGGAAAATTCCCCCGTGTACTATGTAAACCTTTCCAGGGATTTGGTATCTTCTGATGAGCAAAATTTAACTAGAAAGTATTGTGGGATTAAAACTGAGGACATAAAGGAAGCTGTAGTTTCAAATAATTTGTGGGATGTGGCTAAGCATAGATGGAACAGGATAGCTATGATCATGGAACGCATTAATGTTAAAAAAATTACTTGGAAACTGAAGACTCAGATACAAGTTCTGAAAAATCCCATGATTTCCAAACACCGTTTTGGCGGCTTCAGCTTTGAATGTATAGAGACAAATGATATTAAGCTGATTGACAACCCGTGTTTGTTGCTACCTTCCATTTCTGTGAATGATGGAATCGATATCTGCATCGTCGCATGGATACTTTGGCCTGATGAGGAAAGCAGCTCCAGCTCCAACCTGGAGAAGGTAGTTTTTAGACGTTCATCCTCATCCTCATCATCAAATATTTCTGGATGTCTGTATGATTTTTATTGCACAATGGCTTGTCAAAGTGCACCTTAAACTCTCAGTTAGAGGGGTGACATCACCACTTAAATTGGTGCTAAGTTTGGGGCTGCATTGGAAGTGGCAACCAGTGATGGGTTTTCACTCAACATGAATTTTAATAGTTTGATGACTGAGACAATCCCATTATTGATGCATGGACATAACTATTCTATATTGACTCTGTACAAAACAAAGACAGCAAAATGCAATCTAAATAATTTTATACCAATTAAGTTTTAATGTTTTGTTGATTCTCTTGTTCCTTTGAGAACATATCAATGTTTTTTTCATCATTCTATGTTATTAAAAGTGTAATAGTTGTGCAGGAAGTTAAAAAGCGGTTGTCTGCTGAGGCTGCTGCTGCTGCAAATCGGGATGGTAGGTGGAGAAATCAGATGCGCAGAGCTGCTCATAATGGTTGCTGCCGTCGTGTTGCACAAATACGAGCTTTGAGTTCTGTTCTGTGGAATTTAGTTATCTCTGAAGACCTTGTTGGAGCCCTTACCAAAATTGAAAACCCATTAGTAAGTTGTTTTAGTGGCTATTCATAAGTTTCTAATGAATTTGGAAAGTGGCAGATTCCGGTGTTGTGGCAATGTGGTCAGAACATAAGGCGAGAGGCATGACTAAATCCAAACTAAAGCTAGACGCATGTTTAAGAAAATAATAAGAATATTTCTGTATGTGTGCATTATTAGTTATACAAGTACTCTGCAAGCTAAAAAACCTGAACTATGCTCTCTCTCTCTCTCTCTCTCTCTCTCTCTCTCACACACACACACACACACACACACACACACACAGAGATGTTGATAAATGAAGGGAGATTTGGTTGAAATCCTCCCACATCAGCCCTACACGAACATTTATCAGATATGAGTCGTACTCTCAAGCTACGATCTACTAGGTGCTGATTATCCTCACTTTATCCCATTATGCACTTTGCTTTTCCTCTCTGTCCTACTTAAAGCCATGTTCTCAGTCACTCCAGACACAACATTTTCTCCTCTCACTCTTCACCCAATGTTGATGATCATGGTCGTGTCATTCTCCTAGGTCGTTAATTGGTAATCCTTCAATTGGTTTTATATGGGCTATATTTGACCTAAACTATACACTTCCCATTATTCTTCTTTTATGTATGGATTTCTAGTTTTATCCTTCGTAGTATTGTAGACATCCTTTTTAGCGTGCATGTTTCACCCATGCGAGTTTTTGCCTCTTTCAATTTTTTTGTTGTCCAACATTCAGTTCTAGACAACAAAACTTCTGCCTAATAAAGTTCCCATCTAGTTGAATTACCAAGCTAGTATTGTACCTTCCACCGGATTGTCCCCACTTACTCCCAATCTTTGATCCTGTTTGCTCTTCCTAACCTTTAGGAACCCTCCCAGCCCGCGAACTTTACTTCACTCCTTGGTATCAAAATCTGTCATGTGTACTACGTTGTTTACAATTTTAACAATCTCAACTTCATTACTCTGTGTTGTAGCTGGAAGAGAAGTGAGATAGTCCAAGGAAATCCCAAAGGACTATCCAATTTCCAGGTTTCATTTTTAAAGGATCAGACAGCACACCACAGAAGATAGAGTAGAAAACTCAAATTTCATTACTTCATTCGTTGCCTAAATGACTGATTTTGTGTACAATATATTGGCTTCTTTGCTTGCAAAACAAGCTTACATTATTTGGAAGGTGACTGATACTCTTTTTAGTTACATCACACATCAATCTCTAAGATTTTTACTTTCTAATTACAATCAACTAAACTTAAAATTGAAAAATATGGAAATAGCTAGAGAAGAAAAGAAAGACTAATATAGGAAGGACTCTTAAAAGAAACAAAGAAAGTAATATCTAGTGGGGTCTAGGAGGATTGCACACTTGGATGAATGGGTTGGTTTGCTTGGGTCTGAGGTCTGGGCCCCCTACGGTTCACAGATGGGTTTGTTGGGCCAGTCGTGGGTTCTGAACTTTGGTTGAATGGGCATGGCCATGGCCCGTAGATCTTGGGCCCACTTCATGGGGCTCAGACCTCATCACCTTGATCCATTGAACTTGTTATATTCTATCTTAGATTTGTTCTTTCTCAGTCCATTAGACTTGTTGCCTTTCTCCAGTATATTAACCCTTGCTTTCTTGCTTCACTAATTAGTAATAACATCACCAGTAAATGAACACCATGGAACATCATCTTGGTTATCTTCTGTAAAGTTATCCATAATCAATGCAAATAAATTATGTGCTCAAAGTGGATCCTTGGTGCAATTCAACTCCAATAGGTAACTCAAATATGTGCACCTGGTTCTCATGTCCTTAATGACCCCCATTGTACTTATATCTTATGATCTTAATATCTGTATTAGGGATGCCTTTTTTCATCAATGACAACCAAATTAATTGCCTTGGTTCCTAGTAGTATGCCTTCTTTTGTCATTAATCACCATGTTTAAAGTTTTCCTTCTTTCTAAATTTTCCATGAGTTTCCTTAGTATTAAAATGACTTGAGTAGTTTCCTTGCTTGCATAAATCCAATTTAGTCTCGGAATTACTAGATTCTTGTTCTGTAGATGGTGCTGTATTGTTCTCTCCCAGAGCTTCATCCTGCGACTCCTGAGTTTAATTTCTCTGTAGTCTGCACAATTCTTAATATCACCTTTGTTCATGTAGGATGGGACCACAATACTGTTTTTTCCATTCATGGCCAAAGTTTCATTGACCAATCCCAATTTAACTCTTTGCAGTGCAAGAATCCATATTTATGCCATTTGATTTTAAGGGGTTGTTTGCCCATGCATGGGGATAGGAAAATGGGTTTTACATAGGTGAATGGCCCATATGTAAATCTGATGCAGAAATTGATGAAGATCTAATTTTTATAATAGCTGAAACCTATTTGCAACAATTGGTGCATCCCAAGGTGGCCTGCAAGGGTCCCAACAAGTTTTGATTGAAAACTTGGGTCCGAACAGCCAGAAATTATCCTTACTATTGAATACATGGGCTGTTTTAGGAATATACAGAAGTGAAGGGGCTGTTATGCAAATTTTCAGTAATTATGAAGACTCAAACTGGGCCAAACGTGCTGTAACTTTGAGCAGCAGCTTGGTGGGTCAAACCCGGCCCAACCCATGAAAGAACTCTACCTAAAGGGTCGCCTGGAAGTCTCCTAACAGATTGTGGGTATTGTTTTATGATCTTGTGGGCCACATGGGCCCCACTACCAAATTTGCTACAAGTGTGCAGTGACAGCCTGAGCTCTGGATTCTCTCTTATTTCTTTATTTTTGTTTGTTTTGATTTAGGAAACTCTAGTAGGACTTCTAATTGTGTTAGGATTCAATTTTAGCAAGTTTTCTAGGTTTTCACGATAGTTTATGCATTATCTATGCTAGGATATGGTCAACACTCATGGGTATGCTACGGTCACAATTTTTTATAATATAATAAAAAGTAGAGATTTTATAGTTATTTCTTGCTCTTTCTCTTGTGTCGTGTGGATGCTAGAAGATTGAGAAGGCTTTAAGGTGAGTTTGGTGATTTTTTTAGCATTGTTCCTTTACCATTAAATTTCTGGATTGATGTTTTCTTTACTGCCTATGATGCATGGATACTTCAAAATGGGCAACGTATCGTGTCGTATCGTATCCGATACTTCACTTTTTACATGTAAAATCCGTGTCCCTACCATGTCTATGGCGTGTCCCTGCCGTATCCATGTCGTATCTGGGCATCATAGGCACAGACATGGTGATGTGGGGACCAGTGGCTCACTATTTGGACAAGTGGGCACCATCTGTAAATAGTAGACTGATGGGCGACCCTGGTGGTATAAGCACTACATGGGTTTGGGTCCATTAAGGCCCATTTATATAAGCACTGTGTTCAGATTTTATTTGTTTTTTCATATAACCCCCCAGAATTCTCTATTTCTTCAAAATAGCCTGTCTTCAATTTCATTTAATAATTAGCGCTCTTTGGGAACCCTTGGTTTATTTGGGCCCTAGACAGTCCAATTGGGTCAAATCGGGATTGCGTCAGTTCGTATCAGAGCGTAAATTGATCCTAAGATTTGTGTTGTCAAACCATCTCCTTGATAATGCCTCCCCATAGTGCTCTTGGTTGAAGGCCTGAGGTTGAGAGCGACGTGGGTCATGAACTAGATCCAAGAGATATTGAGATTTATAAATTAAGGGCAACAAGTTGAATGGCTGACCCAATGCATGGAGCATGCAAATCATCGTGAGGATTGTAATGATGACACTAATGTAGAGAAATTTATCAACCTGTTCCATGTTCGCTCTCCGGTGAGAAGATGACGGTGTATGGAACATCATGAAGACACTGATCAGGGTCTAAATATAAAATTGGAAATTACTGAGCATAATGACACCATGAAAGGCGATGAGTTTTATGATTGGCTAAACACAGTTAAAAAAGTATTTGCATACAAAAATTTGGCTGATAACAAGAAAGTCAAGTTGGTGGCTATTAGACTTCGTGGAAAAATTGATGCGTGGTGGGAGCAGCTTCAGAAGTCTCATCAACACATGGGAAAGTTGCCGATAACTTAGTGGGAGAAGATGAAAAAAATACATGAAGGGGTGTTTTCTTCCTCCCACATACAGGCAAACATTTTTTTTATGCGGCTACAGTGTCTCCAACAAGGAAATCGCTTCGTAAATGACTACATGGAGGAATTCCAGTATTTAGTGGCCTGTAATGATGTTATGGAAGATGAAGATCAGCTAATGGGGAGATATAAAGGTAGGCTACGGCCATCCTTATGGAAGACGATGGCTTATAATCCCTGTTACACTTTGACAGAAGCCATTCAACGAGCGACCACCATTGAAGAAAGACATGCCATTGAGATTCCCCGGTTTAGGACATTGATTCCACAAAATCTTCTAAAGACAATGGTGTATCAAAGAAATTTGGACATCAATTTAAACAAGACACTACAAGTGGTCCTTCAAATCAACCAACTCAGATGGGTCGACGAGCCCACATGTGGGATATTTTCTATATGGGCTTTGGTGGGCCTAACTTGATGGGCCTTTGTTTCTACACTCCCCTTCAAATTGATGCTTGGAGGGGCAAAGCATCAATTTGAAAAGAAGATAGTCATGACAATCCCAAGGTAGAACTTTGGTGAAAATATTAATAGTCATGACAATCCCAAGGTAGAACTTTGGTGAAAATATTAGCCAATTGATTATGTGAGAGAAATAAGGTAGATGTATGGTGTTTGAGAAAACTTGTTGATGAATGAAATGACAGTCGATCTCAATGTGCTTAGTGCGTTCATGATATAATCACAATTATGATGGAATTGGTATTGTTAGCATAAAGAGGACTGGGTTCTTTAAGGAAGACACCGAACTCTCAAATAAGGCGACGAATTAATATAATCTCACAACTTGTGGATGACATAGAGCGATATTCAGCCTCGTCCGTCAATTTTGAAATAGTGGTTTGTTTCTTGCACTTCCATGAGATGAGGGAGGCACCTAGAAACATTCACGATCGTGTTGTAGAACGATGAGTATTTGGGCAACCAGCACAATCAACATCAACGTAAGCTTGCAACTGTAAGGAGGACGCCGAAGGGTAGAAGAGGCCACGATTATGAGAGCCTTTAATACATCAAAGGATGCGATAAACAGCATGGAGATGTGGTTTGTGAGGATTGTTTACAAATTGACTAATTGTATGCACAACATTAGAGATATCCAGCCGTGTCTTAGTCAAATAAAGGAGGCTGTCAGCCAATCGTCAAAAGAGGGACGAAACTTCAAGCCAACAACCATCATCCCTGCTGATTTAACATTGAGCTCGATAGCGGTTGAAATTGTTTTGGCATCACTTTGTTGAGCAGATTGAATTAAATCATCAATAGATTTGGTTTGAGTAAGCCGAAACCATCCATATTCCTGGAGATGTCTAGGCCTAAAAAGTATGTTAATGAACCAAGATCCTTCATCTTAAAGGTAAGCATAAGATGATTTTTGAGGTCAAAGATGCCAACCACATCGTTACCGCTGATGATCATATCATCAACGTATATTAACAGAATGGTACATCCACGTGAGTTTCATCGAATGAAGAGAGCTGTCATTCGGGCTTTGGTAAAAACCAGCTTGTAGGATCGCACAACAAAACTTATCAAATCGGGCATGAGGTGCTTGTGTAAGTTCATATATAGACTTCTTCAACTTGCATACACGCTTTGGAGGACATACATATCCTGGAGGGGGTCGCATGTAGATAGCCTTGTTAAGTTCCCCATGTAAGAAGGCATTTTTGACATCCATTTGCTAATGGGGCTAGTTATGCACCGCAACTATACTAATTTAATACCACACTATAGTCATCTTGGCTACGGGTGCAAAGGTTTTCTTATAATCAATCTCATATTCCTGTTTGTAGCCTTAGGCAAATAGCTGAGCTTTGTAATGGTTAAGACTGTCGTTAGATCGAACCTTAATGGAGTAGATCCATTTACTTCCGATAACAGACGCATGTGAAGGAAGTGGCACTAGATCCCAAGGTTTATTTGCTTTGAGAGCTAACAATTCATCTATCATTGCATCTTGCTAACATGGAATATTAACAACCTGTGAATATGAAGTTGGAATAGGAATAAGATCTGATGAAGTGAACAACATTGGAAATCCAAATCTATCTAGTGGAACTGAAATACGACTAGATCGTTTTAATGGAGGTGGGCCAAGAGGATCATTACCTTAGTGGAAGGAGTCGGCAAGGGTGGTGGATCTGGAGCAGGAGTAGCAAGAAGCGTTTGTTTTGGATGACGGGCATAGACTTGTGTAATAGGTGGATAGGAACTTGGTTTTGCAGAACTAGGAAGATAAGAATCTTGAATATTATTATTAATAGGACAAAGTGAATGGAAGTGAATATGTTACGAAAAGACAACATTCCGTGAGATACAGAGTTGACGATCCTTGGGATCATATCATCATAACAAAGAAACCCTTTGTGTTCATCATTGTATCCAAGAAACATACATCGAGCAGCCTGAGGGGATAACTTGTTATGCTCTAGAGATGGGAGATGAACCAAACATAGGCACCCGAATACCCTCAAATGTGAGTAGGAAGGCGGATGACCAAATAAACACTCGTATGAGGATACCTTTTATAACACAGAACTAGGTATCCTATTAATGACAGTTTTTGATTGTTTCTAGAATGTGACAATTCTTTCTTTCCACAATCCCATTTTGTTGTGGTGCCCGAGGACATAATTTTTTTTATGAATGATGCCTTTTTCTGCTGTGTCTGAACATTGGATTTTGATGGGTTTCTGAAATTGGGTGCTCACCATATTATATAATTTTTGAAACATGGAAAAGTCTTCAGATTTATATTTTAAGAAACATATCCATGTGTAACGACAATGATCATCTATGAAAGTAACATAATACTTATACCCCAATCTACTCAAGTGAGGGGCAATCCCTCATAAATCTGTGTGAATAATATCAAAAGGTGCAGTGGCACGCGGGTAATGAATGGGATAAGGTAGCACATGACTTTTACTCAAGCAACAAGATTCACACTTAGATTTTGCAAAAGTAGAAACCATAGTACTAGTAACAAAATTGTCCAAACAAACAAGTTTAAATAGATAAATTAAACTAGCATTATCGAGGTGACCAAGGCGTCTATGCCGAGTGGCCCACACATTATTGAAAACATTCATAGACGAACCAAAGAAGTAACTCTGTCTCATGTCCAGGAGAAATAGCCTGCAATGCTTACTCCCCCTTCCTATCACCATCCCAGTTTGTCGTTCCCATATGATACAACCATAATGAGAGAGATTAACGAGATATCCACAATCAACAAGTTGCAGATAAGGGGGGAACAAAGTAAACGTCAAACAAGGTGAGGGACCCCATGGAAGAGGTTTGAAGTTCTATAGATCCTATGCTAGAAATGGACAGTTGGTGACCATTTGCTGTAGTGATGGTGTCATGACCAACATAAGGCTGAGAACTTTGTAGATTTTGTTCTACAGGTGTCATGTGGTTCGAGGCTCCTGAGTCAAGAAATGTGTGGTGTTGAAATATTTCAGTTTTTTGTTTATCTGGGTCCAAGATAGTCCGATTGCTTCACATCAGGACTACATCAAAATGTAACACATAAAATGTCACACATGGGAAGCACATTACCATATTTGTCAAAATCACTTTTTTCTCATGAGTAAATGAGTACATCCAATCAAGGTTGAAAAACTCGTGACTCGGACTCGACTTGTCCAATGCAAAAAAAAAGTTGACTCGTATAGAGTCAACTCAGAGACTTGGAGAGTTATGTTTTTCGAAAAATAATTTTAAAAATGAATCCATTGCTTATAAAATATAAAAATATATTTATTCACATGCATTCATGATAATCAAATAAATAAATAAATTTATATATGCAACAAAATTCCTACAATAAATAAAATGAAAGAAAAAATATTGCATATTACATAATTAGGTAGGCCAAATACCGAATGTAAAAGATCAAATATAAGTTTAATTTCCATTCCCGTCATCATTTTTAAATTACTGGCTCCAAGCCTCATGCATAATTACTTATAAATAAACTTAAATGATTGGCAATGCAAACAACTTATTAAAATGAGATGACTCGGCTGAGTCTCCCCTGTTTTTGACTCGGTCCTTTGTCAAAATTAGATGACTCAGGGTAGTCAAGAGTCAACTCGGAGAGTTTTCCAACAATGCATCCAATGCTTTTAGATGAATTTGGATTTTTTGGGCTTTTTCACAAATTTCTCATATTCCATGAAGAATTAAGATATGAATTATGCATCTTGATGTTTACCATTTATACAATAACATTGAACGGTTTGGATCATTAATTTGGGGACCCACATAAGTACCGAAAATTAGATATTTTTTGTGGAACTTTTTTGGCTAATTACTCAAAATCTATTGAGATTTAAGATAATCAGCTTCAAGCTGTTGGGGTTTATTAGTTCGAAAGAATGTTGGTTGATGGGGCCCGCAAGAAAAAAAAAAAAACCATTTTTTGTAGTGTATTAGTTACTTTTTACAAGAGGAATGTGGATCACTTTCAAACCCCCGTAGTTGTGAAAATGTTGGTTTGTAAATGGCCTCATTTAAACACCATTTTTACACCTCATTTACACACCACATGCGTAAATCAGTGCAAATAAAAGTGGCGATTTGTAATTACTACACATTTGAATCATTTACTTAAGTAAATATGCTTAAACAAATGACACCGAATGTTCTGTTTTTCTTCATCCTAGCAAAGGCAATTTTTACTAATAGTCTAGATATTCTTTGATCTGCCTTGATTATATTACAACATAAGTTACCTGCCCTGCATATTCCATATTTAGTAGCTCTCTAGAATATGTTTCCCTTGTATCTTGAGTTTCATAGTCTTTATCCATGATTGTTTCATTTTATGGAAAAGGGGAGCATATGATCACTGCTAGCGAACTTTAACTCTCTTAGCGCTCATCCTTTTTTCCTCTATGAATAGGCACAAACAAAATCCTATCTCATCCATCTATTTATATTAATAAAGGAATCTACTTTACCCTGGAAAGTTGTTGCTGATTCTTTTTACTCGCAAAATCTGTTTGCCATGCTTGGACACAGGGTTGATCTTTACATGCTGACCTTAAGGGTGCTCTAGGCAAAGTGGCCCTTGTGGAAAACTTAGCTGCTTGGAATCGTTGATGTGTATTTTTAATGTATTGTAGGTTAAAGTTCTTGCAGACATGGAGATTTGGGGTATAGGTGTTGACTTGGAGGCAAGTCTTAGGGCGAGGCATGTATTAGCAAAGAAGCTGAAGGAGCTGGAGAAGGAAGCTTACAGTCTTGCAGGGATGACCTTTTCACTTTATACATCTGCTGATATTGCAAATGTACTCTATAGGCACTTGAAGTTGCCCATACCTGAGGGCCAAAACAAAGGAAAGCAGCACCCAAGCACAGATAAACACTCCTTGGATCTGTTGAGGTAATGAGCTATGCTTTGTTTTCTGCTTGTGCATTTTATTCTCCAGATTCACTTGGTAATGTGTGTGTATATTCATGTTAATTCATATATAATATTTGATAGTTTGAATGGTGGAAGACTCATTTTATTGGAAGGAAATGTTTTCCACAAAGCAGCTCCTGAGAAATATCAGGAGCTTGAGGAAATTGCCAAGAGGCTCCATTGCAGAACATATAAACAGGAACATGGTCAATACCCAACTGGGATACTGTAGCCAAACACAGAAACTATGCTAGAGGCCTCCTACAGACCTGGGAATCACAATACCAGGCCATGAAGAAGGCTGGGGTACTCCCTGTTTTGCCAGATGGTTTGCAATGTCATTAGTCCCTCTCAGCACATATAAACAGCAACATGTGCTCTTGCGTTAAGTCCTGTAATTCTTCTGAGGCTTAAAACTCTACATGGGGCATCACTTCTGGCTAAAGCTCGCCTGATAGCAGCATATCAGTTGCCCCTACAATTAGCGGAAATAGATGTAGGTGAACAGCTTAATCAACTCCAATGACCATGGCCATAAGCTGTGCACGGTTAATTACTTGGAACGCAGCTGGACCAGAGCAACATGTCCCACCTCTGGTTTAGAATCCCAAATGATACTGACACACCCAAGGTTGATGTCAGCAGTAGCATCAAAATTGAGTTTACATGTATGTCTTGGTGGTAGAGAGTAGAGATCACCTTGCATGCTTAATTGATGGTGGAGTTAATCATGAAAACCCTCATTCCAGCATCTATCTTACATGGTGCATGTTACTTGCAAATTGGTCAGCCATGATTGCATGCCTACCATTTTGTTCCTTACATGAAGGGCAAACAGCTGAAACAAAAGAAATAAATGAAAAGGTCTTCCCTAAGGTTTTAAATTCTGGTGCTGGTCTTTGTGCCAGTTGGGACTTGGATCAGTCCGTGCCGATTGTGTGCTATTCCATGTCACCCGTGCTGGACTGGTACGTCTGCTTTGGTCTCAAAAAGTTTTAAAAAAAATCTAGAAAAATTGGAAAATAATAGAAAACTAATAAAAAACTTAAAATTGAGCTATTTAACTAGTATCCGATCCAAATATAGTGATATTTAGTGCATAGTTACCTAGTTCGTATAGAAAGAACTGCGAACTTCGATAGTTCTTTTCGAATTATTCGTCGTTCTCTAAGTGGTGCCTATCTAAAAATACGAGGCACTCCAAAGCACCATGCTCTCTGTGTCGTGCTAATTCATTTCTAACTCCTATCAGAGTTAGAGCCATCTTAAGATTGATCATCAGTAAATCATGGAATTATAGAGTTTTTATTTTAATAATGTTCTACATGTAATCAATTTTATATGGGCCCAATGCTATTGACGTAAAATTTAATCTAGTGTAAATGTAAAGAAGAACAATTATCCTGAGTGGTTTAGTTTTTAGATGTGGGCTTTAGTGATGGACTTAAAAGTGGCCACAGATAAATTAGATCATTGAACTTGTTGAACTTGATCTTAGTATCTGACAAGTTAAAAACCAAATCAAATGAAACTACTCCATCAAATTTCCTTATCAAGCTAGGTTTCAAACTATGAATTGTGAAGTTGAATGAGAGTTAATCAAATTGCAAACTAGGTAACTATGATTTAGTGTTGTTGAGTAGTGAGTTGCTGACAGTGTTATGTAAAACTATTAGTTTTTAAGAGGCAAAAACAAGAAAAAGGAGGGTCTAGATACCTTTTATCCAGTTTTACTTTTAGTTAAAGGGAAATTTAGTAACTAAAAACAAAAGTATGTCTTTTTGGTTATAGGGGCCTTTTAAATATTATGTCAAAATATAAGTGCCTATTTGTAAAAAAGCTATAATAAAAAAAAATGTATGCTTTTCTATTGCTGGGCAATCTCGAACTCATGCGCATTGACGTAAAAGACTAACATCCCAACCAGCTGAGATACATGCACTATTATGTTTAAACATACAATATATAATAACATGTCTACTTGATGCGGGACCTGACTCAGGCCTGGGTGGCACCGGGTCAACTCGTGCCGACTGGGATTTTAAACCATGTCATTCCACCTCATTGTTTGGAGTTGGACACCCACCTTCCAAGCTTTGAAATAGAGAATGTCCTTTACAAAGACTCAAGTAACACCAAATCCCGAGCAGATTGCAAATATTGCAACCCTAGCAGTTTAGAAGTGAGTCTCATTTTCTGTCTCTCAAACACTACAACTAACCATTGATGGCCGTTCTTTTGAAAATCGGAAGCACATCGCAAATCGTTCAAGGGGATGAATTGAATCCTATCATGAATTGTAGGATTTTTTTATTTTCTTATAAAAGTGAAATAGTTGATAATCAAAAAGCAAAAAAGCAAAAAGTAGTTATTCGTAATCCATCCATACCAATAGAAGTAAAAAGAAAAATAAGACTGATACAATTATATGAAGAACATCATTGACAATATATTAATATATAAAAGATGTGTAAATAGTCAAATATGTTCTACTAAGAGGTACCTTTCATGGATATATAAGCACATTATTGTTATAAGGGAAAATATATAAAAATATTAGCAGAATGCTATCCGCGAGAGGTACCTCTTAGCAAAAATATTTAAGATATATAAACATATTAAATGTTACGAGGAAAAATAAACAAGTTGCAATAGTTAACCTTTGTATCTTTAAATCGAAAATAAAATCCAATCATTAATCTTACACGTTACACGTTATGTTTTCTCCTGAAGTTAAAAAGTGTTCATGAAGCAAAGTTGATTCTTTTTAAATAATGGATACAAGACAAAAACCCATGCATATAGTCGAATGCTTGTTCAATTTTCACCTCTAGAACTTTTCTAAAACCACAAAAAATCTTAATAGGTTTCATTAATCAGCAAATAACTTAAAAAAAAAAGCTAAAAGAAAGAAAGAAACAAAGAAAAAAGAAATATATCATTAATATTAATGTCATGGCTATGGTTATTCTCACTTAGGAATGTTTTTATCGTAAGATTCGATGAAATGAGTTTCGAATTATCAGATTCAGATCTAAATCCTAAGATTCACCTATAAATGGGACTCATTGCATAGATACAAAAAATTTTCCTTTAAGATTCGATACAAATAGTAGGATTCATGATATGAATCTTAGGACACTGACAACAATGTTGATGGCAATCACATTTCCTAGGTCGACGTGGTCCATAGTTAAAATCGCAGTTTAATTGATGATCGTTGCACTGCAAAGAGCATCCGACTATTAGAGAGTCCATCTGTTGCTTCGGTAAATAGAGGTAATACTGTTAATATATAATTGAACACCTTTGGATGGTGGATTAGCTGCTCAAAAATGACCTAGCGTTGGATATATGGGTATCAAGTTTTAGTCTTATTCTTAGTTGTAGTAACCTTCTACAATTCTTGCTCTTGCTTTGGAATCTTATGATCTCTGGCTTTCTTACTTCTTAACATATTGAGGACCACCACTTGTCTGCTCTTCTGCATCTCAATCTTCTCTCTCATCATGTCTGTTGCCTTGGCATAGCCTTTGCCCCATTGTTGACTAACTGTTTACTAATGCTTTTCACATTGAAAGAAAATATAATTTTTTTTTGTGTCCACCTGCCTAGAGCATTTGTTTACGCAAAAGTCCTTCTGAGATAGGAGTCGCAGGTTCAATTACTGGTACGTACCGGGAGACATCAACCAGTTGCCCTACTGGGGGGCAAGGTCGACAGTCCCTTACGGCCTGTTTGGTAATTTAATCTTAAAATAAAGTTAAAGTAAAGCATCAAATCAAGAGAATATAATATATAAGGGGGTTATGATGGTATTTTGTCTTTAGTGGATTGGTAAGGAGTCTTTTTGAGTTTTTGTATTAAAAGTGGGTGGTTTTGTCATTTAGTGGATAAAGGAGGTTGCTTTTTGACTTTTTTTTTAGAAGGATGGAGGGAATTTTGAATATGTATACTTTTTATGTGACCCCTTGTCTGAAAAATGGAGACTTTACATTACTTTTACTTTAATAGTAAATTGACAGAAGGGCCCGGGTCTGTTTGGGAACTTTACATGTAGAATGAAGTGAAGTATAGGAGGAAATTGTGAAAGAATAAAATATTAGTGGTTATGATGATATTTTGTCTTTAGTTGTTTGGTAGAGAATCTTGTCTTTAGTTGTTTGGTAGACCTTTTTGTTTAAAAAGTAGGTGTTGTTTTGTCTTTTAGTGGGGAAAGGAGGTTGCTTTTTGACTTTTTTTTCGAAAAAGGAGGGCATTTTGAAAATATGTACTTTTGATGTGACTATTATTTGAAAATTGGAGGCTTTACTTCACTCCACTCTACTAGTGAAGTTCCCAAATTGGGGCCAGTAAAAAAAGTATGTAATCTGTAGTGTAAAATATATTGTTTACATTTGTTCAAAGAATAATACTAGATAATTCTGAAATGAAGTAGGATATAGATAATACCGTTATTCATGGCTTGTGGAGCCATGATTTGTACCCATTTGGTACCGGGTGGATACTTGTACTTCAGGCCTACATTCTATGAATCATAGTTCACTGCTGCACTGTATATTTCATTTTACTGAAACCTTACAGATTCAAGTTTACTTTTTCTCAGGGATCAACATCCTATAGTTTCTGTAATAAAAGAACACAGGACATTAGCAAAGCTCTTAAACAGTACACTAGGATCAATATGTTCACAGGCTCAGCTATGGTCAGAAAAGTACACTATACATGGTCATTGGCTGCAGACCTCAACAGCTACTGGTCGACTTTCAATGGAGGAACCTAATCTTCAGGTTCATTTTTTTTTCAAGTAATTTTTTTATTGTAATTAGATTGAATAAGGCCTCAATGATTTACTTTTGTTTTGTTGATGTTAGTGTGTCGAACATACAGTTGAGTTCACAATCCATCATATCGATGAAAACAACTCAGGTTCTTCAGATTCCCGTCGTATTGAAATCAATGCTCGTGATTTCTTTATTCCAACACAGGTTATTATTTATTAAATCCTGCTAAAGGGGCTTCTGCAATTTCCTAATTTACTCATTGCTCTCTTGTGCATGCTAGTGTGGCAGACTTTGTAAGATCCAAGCTTTTTGCTAGATGAGCCCCATCCTGTAGATCCCCTGGCTAGGAAAAATTCTATTTTTCCCATAGAGGGAGTTATCTGTATTGATGAAATGTATGATTAAAAATTTGACTAACTTTCCACATTCAGGCGATCATGCCTAGGCACTAAGTCTGCATGGTGGGGCCCACCAAATGTGCTACTTAAATCTCGTACATGTTCAGTTCAAACTTCTCTCTTTCACTAGTGAGAATCAATTCTTATGTTGTTGGTGCAATGTGATATGCCTTAATCCTTACGATAATGGCAGGACAACTGGTTGCTGCTTACTGCAGACTACTCTCAGATTGAGCTACGGCTGATGGCTCATTTCTCTGAGGACTCTTCTCTAATCAAACTTCTTAGTAAGCCAGATGGTGATGTTTTTACCATGATGGCTGCAAAATGGACTGGGCAGCAAGAATCTGCTGTCAGTTCCCAGGAAAGAGAGCATACAAAAAGGCTAGTCTACGGAATCCTCTATGGAATGGGTGCAAACACCCTTGCAGAACAGCTTGATTGCAGCTCAGATGAGGCTGCTGAAAAGATCAAAAGCTTTAAACACTCTTTCCCTGGGGTTTCTGTGTGGCTCAATGAAGCAGTTGCATCTTGTCGCCAGAAAGGGTGAGATTTTGTATTTTTCATTTTATACCAAAAATCTTGATGCACTAATACTCATTTTCATGAATAAAATGGTTATACTTCTCCAATGACATTCTGATCTTTGCTGGTGGAAAGCAGTCTTTTCTTTACTTGAAGTTGTAGGTAGGCATTGGCCTCTTTTAATAATCAGGATCATGCTATATAAAGACTTGTATCTGACATGGCTTCTTTGTTTTCTCAGTATATGTTTACCATTATTTTCTTTAAATCTTGAAAAATCAATAATATTTTACCTTCTCAGTTGTAATTTCAACTTTTGCCCATAAATCTATCCCCAAAATACATGCATAGTCTGTTGATTATAATTGTTATAGTTCAAAAATATGTTAAGTAGAAAAGAAATGGAAAACTCATCTGCCACTATTTAACAAGATATTCTGTATGTATGATCAAGGAGGATTGCAGAAGCGACTCTCTAGTTTGTGCCATTATTTTGCAAAAAAAAGAAAAATGAAAATTTGACATATCCTCACTTTCTGTCAATTCTATCTTGTAAATGCAAATGTGCAGTTTGCTAGTGCATTAAATCTGGAATATTTTTGTGCATGCTTCTGTGATCTATAATGTTGATATGATGGACATATCCTATCCCTAAATACCCGTTCTTGTGACCTGATTGTTGAAAGCTTTGAAAATAAATGAGCATCATGCAAACAGTCCTATTTATCCTTTGGCACCTAGATTACCCTAATCAAATCAAATTGTAGAGATACCCTTTTATTATTTTCCCTTGTTGACATCCAAATAATTGCGACTCGAAAAACTTGAAAAGGTGCAGAGAGACTTTGTGCGTCCTTCTGTGATATATAATGTTAATATGATGGACATATCCTATCCCTAGATCCCCATTCGCGTGACTGACTGTTGAAAGTTTTGAGAATAAATTAGCATCATGGAAATGGTCCTATTTATCCTTTGACAGCTAGATTACCTTAATTAAATCAACATTCTATAGTTTAACAATTTATTATTTGCCCTTTTATGAAACCTGGACGATTGTGACTTAAAAAACTTGATTAAATGTAGAGAAATTCTTGGGATGGAGGACAAAATGATCCATCTTATCAAATGGGAAGTGGTGAATGTTAGTAGATAAGTAGTGGTCCTTGGAATTGGAAATATTTAATAATGAGATGGATGTGTGGTAAAACTCATAAAGGTAAAATCAGAAATCAGCACATTCGGGAGCAGTTTTAGGGGTAAACATCAATAGGTGATAAATTAAGAGACTCGTTTTGATGCGGATCAATTTCCATGAATTAATAAATATCAAGAAGATTAATTATTTGACACTTGTGATCAAGCATGCAGAGTGTGGACACACTTGCAAGTGGACCAAAAGAAGAATTGGGCCTCAAACAAACCCAAATCTTAAAGAAAATATGACTGCAGGGGCTATTTTGAAGAAAATAGAAAATACGGGGTGGATTCTGTAATTTCTGAATTTAATTTATAAATAGTAAGTGTGCAAGATATCCTTTTCTAGAGAATCCTCTAGAAGCTCTAACTTTCCTCCTTTATTAGCTATCAAATAGTGTTAATAAAGACCTTAAATCATGGGAATAATTATTTAATGAGTAGGATAATTGATTTTATTGCAATGATCATGGGAATAATTATGTAATGAGTAGGATAATTGATTTGATTGCAATCCCATAGAAGGAAGCTGGTTTCCTATAAATTGTAATGGGCTACTGCAGTATGGCAGACAATCGATATTGAGTAAAATGATTACTTGGATTCTCTTGTTGAAAACTAAGCCCAACTTAAAACAGTTGTTACCTACTGCTAGAAGTATAGTGACGACATAGCTGCTTTCTTGGGATATCTTGTGGATCCCTGACTGTGTCACATTTGAGATTGTTTGGACATGTCCAACACAAGCCAACAACGACACCATTGAGGAGAAGTTTTTCTGTACAGGTTGATGGCTCTTCAATGGAAAGGGGTGGGCCAAAGAGGACATGTATGAAAGTAGTAAGGATTGATTTAAAGAAGTGCAACTGATACAAGGATTTGGCCCACGATAGACTTGAAAGGCGAAACATAAATCATATTTCTGCCCCACCATATTTGGGACAAGGCTTTGATGATGATGTACGGGTAAAGTGGATCTTGTTATGAAGAGGGGCCAAATCTTATGGAAAAATACTTACTATTGCTACAGCCGTTGGCATTTCAGAGTAGTAGGATCTTCAGAGGGAAGTGGCTGCCCACAAAAATGATGGGGATAAAATATAAATTCATGATTTCCTTGTTTGGAGAGGCTTGCATTTATATATTTGATAGGTTTTGGCCAGCAGCTATTGATAATTGTGGGCTTCCGGTAAAATGGTAGTAAGATGGGCTACTCCTTTGAGCATGCTTAAAAGAAAATATGGATGAATACTTCTTTTCGAATGCCATTATGTTTTGGTGGCTAGATAAAAAAACGATCACGTTTTTTGTTGCTGGATTTTTCAGGTTATGTAGGGCAAGGTTATGATGGAGATTCCAGACCTTTTATTACAATGAAATAATTGACCAATGAAATCCAACCCAAATATTTAGAACTCCCAATAATAATTTCAAACAATAATCTAACCTTTGATGAATAAGGAACCAATCTGCATCTTCAACCTGTTCTAATCCAGTAACACCACCAGGCAATTGCAGGTGCAGCCACAGAAATTGTAAAGATGAACATTGCTGCCAACCGAATATTTGTTCACTTGGAATAGTAGATCTGTCCCCTCCTCAATGCAACAGATAGAATGACAGACATGTCCAGTATTGATCAGATCCAAGGATCAGATAACATGAAGTTGCGACATCAAGCCTTTCACATGGATAAGATTCTTGAGAACAAAACAGGCTTTGAAAAATCCATGATTCTTCTGCAGAGAACAGACAAAAATAAAGGACTTTATTCAAAACATGCCTTGCAATGATTGTCCATAACATGCCTTGCATAAATGTTTTGAACACTGACTGCTACTAAATCTAAATCACGAAATACTAGAGGGAAACTAATCTCAATCAGATTACTACACTTTATACTGAATGCTAATCACTAATACAATATGAAACTTGGCTGCAACAAGGACATTGCACTTTGTGATGGAAAACATGCTATATTAGGATGGTTGGATGTGTCATCATAATAATGAGTTTATTATAACTTCTTAGATTAGATTAGATTTATGATGTGATTAGGTTCTCTTGTGTATCATAATATTTGATTAGATTTCCTTATTTAGTTTAATGATCTTCATTATACTCTATAAGTTGAAACCCTAGTCTTGATTAGATCTAGGGTTTCAACGTAATACCTCTTAGAAGACCAACAAACAAAGCATGAAGGGAAAAAGGGAAAAGAAGAGGAGTTTGAGGGAGGAATAGTGGAATGATCTAACCCATTGGTTAGGTCGACCATTTCTTTATCATTAAATCTTATTGTCCTCAAACTTACAGAAAAACCCTCAAGTTTCTGATATTTACAACAAAGTCACCTAACATGTTATAAATTATAAATAGGTCCTATTCCCCTTCCCAACCCAAACCAACCCCCACACACCCCACCCCCCCCCCCCCCCCCCCCCCCCCCCCCCCCCCCCCACACACACACACACACACACACACACAGAGGGCTGGTGCATAGATGTTGATCATTCCCAGATTGGACAAAACATGATGTAACTTAGCTTTGGTGTGAAAAATCTACCAACTGGTCTTCAGTGTGAACTTGAATAAGAAACGCATCATCTTTTTAATTTTCTCCCGGATGACATGGTAGTCAATCTCCACATGCTTTTCTTTTTCATGGAAGACAGGATTGTTGGAAAGTTTAATTGCTGAAGTACTATCAAAGTACAGATTCATCGGACCCCCTTGCTTGAAACCTAACTCTGCCACCAATATTCGTAGTTATAGTATTTCGCAACAACCATGAGCCACAACTCTATACTCGGCTTCTGCACCAAATTTTGCAGTAACAACCTGATTCTTGCTTTTCCAAGAGATTAAAATCTCTCTAACCATTGTACAATATCCTGTGGTGGACTTTCTATCTCTCAATGATAACCCAATCTGCATCATTGTATGCCATAGCCTTGGCATGCCCATGAGATTTGTATAGGATTCCTTGGCTTGGTGACCCTTTTAAATATCTAAGAATCCTATGTACTGCAGCTAAGTGATCAGTTCTCGGGGCATGCATAAATTGACTAACCTGACTAACCACATAAGAAATGTCAGTCCTTGTGATTGTTAGATAAATCAGCCTCCCCACCAATCTTTGATAGATTCTCTTATCTTGAAGCAGCTCTCCACTTCAAATGTGGAGACCGTGGCTTAGTTCTATTGGAGTTTCTGCCGGCTTTGCACCTAGTTTCCCAGTTTCTGCAAGGAGATCAAGGGTATATTTTCTTTGTGATATAACAATTCAAGCTATTGACCTTGCTACTTCTAATCCTGGGAAATATTTCAATAAACCTTGGCCGTTGATCTCAAATAGGCGTTCCTTATTTCCAGGGGTGTAGCACTTGTATCCCTTCTGAGAACTTGGATATCCCACAAACATTCATTTGACAGCCTTTGGATCCAACTTATCTCCTTGGTGTTTCGGAATATGAACAAAGCAGGTACATCCTAACACTTTTGGTGGAACTTGGAAGAACGGTGTATTGGGACACAACACTTCTACGGGACTCTTTCCTCCCAAAATCTTTGAAGGCATTCTATTTATCAAGTATGCTGCTGTTAGAACTCCTGACCAAAAAGACCTTGGTACATTCATCTCGAACAGAAGAGCCCCCTGGTGAGCTCCAACAAGTGTTTATTCTTATGTTCCACAACACCATTCTACTCTAGTGTATATGCACATGAGGTCTGGTTTCCAACATTGCCACCCGTACGTCCACCTCCATAATTATTTCCATGGCCACATCCTTTGCCTCCACCATATCCCGGTTTGGCATTGTTTTGCCCAGATTGTTGTTGGCAAGAGCAGACCTTTCAGGTATGATATCGGGTTTGAGTCTTAACCGTCCAACGACTTTCCTCTCCTTGCAGCATAGCAAAAACAGTGCCCGTAGGAGGCAACGGATCTGGACTTGTTACTTGTGTGCGAATGAGTTCATACACTGGGTTGACACCCCCAAAGAGTTCAAATATATACTGGTCTTTCATCAATTTTCTTTGTTTTATAGCACAACAAGGTTCATGGCTCATGAAAGACTCCAACTCTATCCACGTCCTAGATTTGGAATAATAGTCTCCAATTGAGAGAGGTCCTTGCTTAAAACCAGCAATCTCTATTATCAATTCCAGGATCCTGGCATTATTCCGCTTTTGGGCATAGGCTGCCTCAATGGACTCCCAAAGTTCTTTTGCAATATCAAATTATTTAACACTTTTCGCAATTCCTTTTCTATCGAATTAAGGATCCAGTTCATGATCAACATAGTGTCTGACACGCAATCTAAATATTTAGGATCTTCCTTATTCAGTTCCTTGATACTTCCATCAATATACCCATGTCTTTTCGATTCCCCAGTGGCCATTCTGGCTGACTAGGTCGCATCCTTATAATTAGTATCATTGAAGAGACTTAGTGTTATCCTTGTAAACTGTGAAAGATAACACCAGCAGTTCTCCAGTACTCGACTCTTGTTGACACACTGTCAACTTGAAACCACATAAAAGATAACCCACGAAAATTAATCGACCACCAGCAACACCTTAGAATTAGCCGACTGCAACAGAGCCATACCTCACTCTTGTCTGCAAAACTTCATCACAAGCACACCAGTAGAAACACCAGCACCGTAAGCACAGCACAAACACATCAATCAAATGCACCAGGAACAGCAACACCTCAAACAAAATGCTCACAACCTAAGACACCAGTTGACAGAATATTGACTGCAAAAGGTTCACTGGAGTGCTAAAAATGCCACAACATCGAAGGACCTCTGTTGTACACACATCAAGAGCTTCTGTGGACCAAATCATACAAAAAAAAATCAGGCCCCCATCATAAAAAACACCACTATCGACCCACTTTTAAACCCAGCTGAAGTTAGTCAAACCTCTATTCTGGTTCTGGTTTGGCTAGGGTAAAAACCCTCCAAAAACTGTGTTCTTCTTAGATCCGGACCTGTAGTTTTGTTTGCTTGATCATCTTGCCTTGGATTCAATGCTCTAATACCAAGTTGAAACCCTAATCTTCATTAGATCTAGGGTTTCAACATAATACCTCTTAGAAGACCAACAAACAACGAACGAAGGAAAAAAGGGGGAAAGAAGAGGAGTTTGTGGGAGGAATAGTGGAATGATCTAACCCGTTGGTTGGGTCGACCATTCCATATCATTAAATCTTAGTTTCTGAGAACTTATAAAAAAACCCCTCAAGTTTATGATATTTGCACGAAGGTCCCCTAACATGTTATAAATTATAAATAGGTCCTATTCCCCAACATACAACACTATAAATAGTCATGTTATTGTCAGTGTGGAAAAAATAGTCAATTTTATAAAAATGTTGTCTTTGATGTTTTATCATGGTATCAGGGCATGTTTGGCACTGATCCCATGATCAAGCCAATCATGGTCCTGGCTCTTCCCACTTTCGTATTTAGATTAATGATCTTCATTATACTCTATAAATAGTCATGTTGTTCTCAGTGTGGAAAAAACAGTCTATTTATAAAATGTAGTCTTTGATGTTTTATCATGGTATCAGGCCATGTTCGGATCTGATCCTACAATCAAGCCAATCATGGTCCTGGCTCCTCCCACTTTGCGATAACCATAATGCCACCTTTGTCTCACCAACCATCTCCCATTTCATTTCTCCTCTTCTAGAATAAATACGTTCTCTAAATGAAAACTAAAAACCCTACTTCCCTAGATCCATCTACTACCTTTCCTTATTCATGAAATTATTAAGCCTCTTGATCTCGTCATTCCTTTAATCCAATCCTCTCCAATGAGATTTCTGTTTTATTTTTTGTTTTATTTTATTTCTTTCAAGCACACGAATCATGTGCTTCTAGGAGAGATCATGACAAGTCTGATCTAGTTGGCTATCAGATCCGACATACTCAAAATGTGGGGGATGTGACAATGTTGGAATCCATAGACAGGCGGTTACTTTCGGTACAGCATGATAGATGCTTTTCCTGTGAAATCCACCATTCATTTCTAGGGATCAATGGTGATATTCTACATAATTAATAGCACGATCCTATCTTGAATGGAACATGTGATTAGGGAAGGTGATCTAATAGTTTGGCATTGATTGAAAAATAGACAGGTCATAAAAGGAATATGTCAGAATGAACAGACGACTATTTTTGTTGTCCAATCTGTGAGATTCATAGGAAACCCTATTTATGGTGGATTCTTTATAACAATGTCTTGTGTCATCAAAACATTGGCCTAAAGTGCACGGAATTATGTGTCTCAATGAACTATACATTCATTGAGGCTTTCTTACCTCTTAATTCCTTGTCTCCTCTTAAGGTGCATGATAATTATTTTCCCCTAATGCGACAATCAATTGTTGATAGATAGGATGTCCCAAGCATGATTTGTGACTTTGCCAATTTTCAACTTAATGTGATCAGGTTCGTTATGCTTTGGTGTGTGTGGTTTGTAAAGTGGATGATATTTTCCTAACATGTAATGCAGGTATATTGAGACCCTAAAGGGGAGAAAGCGTTTTTTAAGTAACATCACGTTTGGAAGCAACAAAGAGAAAGCTAAAGCTCAAAGACAAGCTGTGAACTCCATCTGTCAGGTAGTAGAAAACCCCATTCATCTGTTCCTTTCTTTCTTTTTTTTTTTTTTTTATAAATTGTACTGGTATCCATGAAATTTATAACTGCTTTCCCAGGGTTCTGCTGCTGATATAATCAAGATTGCGATGATAAATGTTCATTCTGTGATTGTTAATGGACATGGGGCACAAGATTTAAGTGCTGCATGGTTAACAGAACTTTCTGTTCTTAAAGGTCACTGCCGAATTCTTTTGCAGGTTTGCAATGTCTGAAGTTCTCGTACACTTACTTTTACACTTTATTTTGGCAAAGGGCAATTATTTCTTGGTTTCATAATACAATCTGCATTATAGCCGTTGGATTCACTGTACTGTCCAGGCTCACCCATTCCATACAGGTGTGTCCAGTGGTCCTGACTGCTATTCTGTTGTGCACAATTGTAGATGAGAGACGCTTTTTGTCTTTTAGATAGGAATAGGGATGCCAAATGGCTGGCCCGCCAGGATGGTGGGCTGCACCTAGCGCCCTGCCAGGATGGCCCGCCAGGCTAACGGCTAAAAACGGCTATATTTTTTTAAAAAGTCCATTTTAACCACCCCCCCCCCCCCCCCCCCCCCCCCCAAAACAGCTATAAAACGGTCATATAAGGGGTATTTTGTGTCCTTTTCAATTTTACAAAGTCTATAAATACCCTAACCCTCCCATTCTCATTCCTCACCAATTTACACTACTCTCTCACTCTCTATACACTCTCTAGCTCTCTCTCATACACTCTAGCTCTCTCTCAAAGCATTCAACTCTCACTCTCTCTAAGAAGTTTTTGGAGGGCCAAAGATCAAGTCATTAAGAGACAAGATTAAAGAGGCCTTCAAAGATTTAGAGGTATTTATATTATTTAAATTTGAGATTCCATATTCTCCCCTTTCTTATAATATATTATATTAACTCATTTTCTCCCCTTTCTTATATTAATTATCACAAAAGAAGGCTACTAGCCTATTACTGTTATTATTTTTAAATTTTATTTCTTGAAATATGGCTAGAAGATTTCCCACAGAATCTTCTTCTGTTAATTTAGGGGTAGGAGAAGATTTTGTTGAATTAGAAGATGAAGTAGGTGATTTACCACCCCCCTTTCCTCATAGTTCCTGTAAACCAACCACAAGGAATAGAACTTCAATAGTTTGGAATATATTTGAAAGCTTTGAAGTTATTGAAAATGGAAAGGAAGTTGAAAAGGCAAAATGCAAATTTTGTAGTAAGATTTATGTTGCCGGGTCAAAAGGGGGCACCGGCCATTTGTCAAGACATAAAAAAGCATGTTTAGCCTTACATAGGCCGGCGAATGTAGGGGCAGGGATGCCTAGTTCACAGACCCAAATTTCTACTACTGGTGGTGGTAGTAGTAGTAACAGTTTGGGTCTTTTTTCTTTTAATGCACAAAGTGCTAGACAAAATCTTGTTAAAATGATTGTGCTATCCGAATTACCATTTTCTTTTGTTGAAAATGAGTTTTTTGAAGAATGGGTCCTGAAAAACTGTCAACCACAATTTCACAATATTTCAAGAAATACAGTTAGAAATGATGTTGTTAGACTCTGGCAGGAAGAGAAAATAAATATTAAAAATTACCTTGCAGAAATTCCTGGTAGAATAGCCATAACTACAGATATGTGGACTTCTAAAGGGGCTGATAGTTTTCTTTGTATTACTGCATATAATATAGATGCAAAATGGATTATTAATGAATGTATAATTAGTTTTAGCACACTTGAATGGTCACACAATGGCACTAGAATAAGTACATTTATTTTGGAGAGACTAGATGAATACAATATTAAGGAAAATGTTATATCTATAACTTTAGATAATGCTAGTAATAATACGGTGGCCATTGAACTAATGAGAATACATATGCCACTTGCAAATTTGATTGATAGCTCTATCTTCCAAAATAGATGTGTATGTCACATCTTAAATCTCATTGCAAAGGTTGGTTTAAAGCATATTGTAAGTTATACGGATGCTATTAAAGACATCGCTAGATTTATTTTTTGCTCCACACAAAGAAGACAATTGTATGCCCAAATATGTGTGAGGCAAGGCGTATCAGCTATTAAAATACCTAAAGAGGTAGAACATAGATGGAATTCTACCTATGATTTGTTAAACAAGGCACTTAGCCGGAAAACTGTTTTGAATGAATTTTGTGCTTTTCATGCACAAGATTTGATGATTAGTGATGAACATTGGGAGTTATATGCCCAAATAAGAGATTTATTAGAAGCTTTTTATTCTTCAACATTATTTTTTTCTGGGATATATTATCCCACATCTAATGAAGCTTTAATGAAGCTTTTTAAAATTACTTTACAACTCAATAGATTTAGAGATCATTTTTTACTTAGTAACACTATTAGAAACATGGAAGAAAAATTTAATAAATATTGGAAAGAGGCTCCAATGACATTTTCTGTAGCTGCTGTATTTGATCATAGGTTAAAATTAAGTGGTGTACAATTTTTTTTTTTTTTTATGGAATAAATAAAAATATGAATTATATAGATTTAAATGTTTTTTCAAATATAAAGACAACTTTACAAGCACTTTTTCAATTTTATTGTGAGCAAATGGGTACAACCGGGCTCAGTATGGGCCATTCAGAAGTCCAGCAAACAGGTGTTGGTGTGTGGGATGTGTGGTATTCTTCCCTGTCCATGGGCATGGCATCCAGCTCAAGCTTAAGCTCAAGTAACACAGTGACGGAGTTATCATCGTATCTTGATGTCGGTGGAATACGAGTACAGGATGCATCTAGTTTTGACCTTTTAGCTTGGTGGAAGCAAAATGAAAGCATTTATTCGGTGTTGGCTGCCATGGCTCGTGATCTATTGACTCTTCCAATGTCTTCTGTAGCATAAGAATAGGCTTTTAGTGCAGGTGGACGTGTGGTGGATGACAAAAGAACAAATCTAACTGAAGAAACAATGGAGTGCTGTGTTTGCCTACAAGACTGGTATTTGGCAGATAAGAGGAAGCAGGAGTTGACAGCAACGGAAGATTGTGATCCAGCATAATACATTAGTGGACTACACATCTAATTTTTAATTTTTTTTCTTCATTGTAATTTGTAAATATATAAGTTTTTCATTTTTTTTATTTTTATTTTCTAAAAAAGATTTTAAGGTTTTGAAGGTAATCCTATGTAGAAACCTTCAAGAAGTTAAGATCTAAATGGTTCTCTCTTCTTAGTGGAGTAGGTCGAGTTTGACCGAACTACTTAAATATCTTTATCATTCTCTGTGCTTGTGTTCTAATTTTTTATTTTAATACTGAAAAAAAATGAGAAAAAAAAGGGGCACGCTGGGCACAGAGGCACGGCCCAGCCCGCTCCAGCCCGGCCCATGGCGAGCCGTGTCGTGCCAGGCCGTTTTCCTGGTGGGCCGGGCCGGGCCGTGCCGGCCTGCCAGATGGAGCGGGCTGTGCTGTGGCATGGGCGGCTGGCACGGCCCGTTTGACATGCCTAGACAGGAATAACCTAGGCATTCTATTTTGGCTTTTACCAATATTTTTTCCATTTATACATATAGTTTAGCGAGACCAATGGAAGTCTTTTGTCTTCCTATCTGAGAGTTTTCTAGGTTGCACTGCATCTTTGGGTTTCCCTGTAAATAGATGGTGGGGTTACTATTCCCATCATCCATTCGCAATTCTACTATGAAAATGATTAAAAGTGATGAGTAGCATAGTTGTAGATTAGGTGAGAGAGAGAGAGTGTGTGTGTTTTATGTTTTATGCTTCTGAAAGATGAGGGCCTTTTTCTGTGGTCTACTAATCAAAGCATGCTTTTAATGTATTTTCCACTGATGTTTAGGTGCATGATGAACTTCTACTGGAAGTCGATCCTTCATTATCAAAGGAGGCAGCGGTACTGCTTAAACTAAGCATGGAAAGTGCTGTCTCACTGAAGGGTATAAATTGCATACATGGAATAGTTTATACTATCAACACCTTACAGATATTTACGCAAAAAGGAAAAAGAAAAAAAAAACCTGATAGATTCTAGTGTTCTCTGCTTTTGGTAACATTAAGAAAATATGACCTGCTACACCCCTTTTTTGTTTCAGTTCCATTACGTGTAAAACTGAAGGTGGGAAGAAAGTGGGGATCTTTGGAGCCTTTTGAGGTTGACCTTGATAAAGAAAAAGACCTTATGCTACTTTCATGAAGTACAAAGTCTGCACCAATCTACCGATGCAAGGAGTGTATTCTTGCAGATGGAGACACACCTGAACTGGGTATGTATTTGGGCAATGTTGTATAGTAACAATACTGAAAGGCACTTTCCTGACTCCTGTACACAACTTCTATTTGTTTGCATTACATCTTGATCTTTATTTGTTATGATTTTCATTCCTCAAAAGTGGTGGTTCAGGTATGCACAATGATGTCCAGATGTGGCACGGATACGGCAGGGACATGACATGGACATGGATTTTGCACATATGAAGTGAACTATTGACATAATATATTGCCCATTTTGAAGTATCCATGCATGAGGGTATGCAGCAGAGAAATGGTTACTGCAAAAGCATACTGCAGAGTTCAGTTTGAGGATTAGATTTAAGTGTTGATTCTTGAGAATGGAATAATGGAAGTGCATGTGCCTCAGCTTGACTAAGTGATGGTTTGGACACATCGAAGTGATAATGATGGGGGAATTTGCGCTTCAGTCCCAACTGCTGGACAATCCCCATGGCTTTCCTTATTCATAATGTGGATCTCCATAAGCCATCAGATGGACATTTACAGGACATTTTTTCAGAGGACATGCAAGTCTTGACAAGTTGGATTAGATTGTTAGAAATTTGACCACTGATGGACTTTGTCATATGCCAAGGAATAGACTGCACCAAGCAAGTGGTAGGAATGCAATCTACTTCTCCAGGGAATTTTATAGACATTAAGCTTCTTTAATTTGAAAGATTGTTCTTGCTTAAATGCCATTGGGTTGGTTCTGCTCTTTTAATGGCGATGACTATCTCTATGCACTTATTGCAATCTTACTTGGGAAGGTTGGAGTTGATTTGTGGATAATTTGTTTGTAACTTTTTCAAGGCTTCTTACAAGAGAGAATTGGAACAATGACGGCAGCCATTACAACCTTCGCCATCTGAAGTGTTGGAGAGTTCAATTGATGATTCTTTGAAGTCCTACTCCCTACAAAAATTACGACTGAGGCTATTGAAGGTAACTGCTTGTTTGGAAACTTAACTATAGTTGGAATATTCATTGAACTAGGGGGAAAATCATCGGCTTGGGCCGGAGTATGTGTATGTTGCCTTGAGGCTTCCAAAATTGTTTTTTTATTTTTATATTTATAATTTTTTTAATTATTTTCAATAAAATGTAAGCTTTGGCTGTTCACACTACTATAATTTGTGGACAGGAGCCTGTGGCACAGTTGGGAGGTGCCCGCTGCTATAACCACTACGTTGGTGCTTTGAGTCATGTTTAGCAAACAATAAAAAAAAAAAAAGTCCACATTGGTGTGGCTTTTCTTTCTATTGATTTGTGATCAGAGGGTATGCCCCATTGGAATTCATTTTTTGTAAATTTTGAATTGAAAGAGTTACCTTAAAAAAATCCACTTGGAAGTGGTTTACTTGAATGTCTCTCAAATATGCAACATTTTGCTGGAATCATTTTTTTTCTTTTTTTGCGAGGAAATTTCAGAAAAGGTCCTAAGTTTTAGGCTTATTTCAATAAAGGACATGAAATTCCAAAGTCTTCGGAGGGTCTAAGTTTTTCATAAAGTTTTCAGTCAACCGGCCAGAAAAGCTTACTGGTGGCGACTTGTTTCTCAATATTTTTTTAAATGACCAAAATTCAGTTGAGACTTAAAAAAAAAAAACAAAAAAAAAAAAAAACACAGAAGATTGGTCGTCTCTATTTCCCCCTTTATTTTCTTCTTCACCCTTCCATTAGCGTTCCTGCCCGACCATCACTGGCGAGCACCGGTGACCATTGGTGACCACCCTGAAGGACCTTTGACCATTGCCAAGACAATCCATTCTTAGAGATGGAAAATGGGCTGGGCCAGCCTGTTTCGGTACGGCCCAGCCTGGTAAACGACACGGCCCACCAGGCACAGTCCGTGCCATAGGCAGTGCTGGGCTAAGGGAATGGGTGCGGCAGGCCCGTTTCGGTACGGCCCGCCTGGCCCACCCAATGGCTAAAAGTGGCTAGTTTTTTTTCTTAAATTGTCTTTTTTACTGCTCCCCAATAGCTATAAAACGGCCATATGAGGGGTATTTTGTGTCATTTTCAATTTTACAAAGTCTATAAATACTCTAACCCTCCCATTCTCATTTCTCACCAAGTCATATAATTCTCTCACTCTCTATACACTCTGTAGCTCTCTTTGAAAGCATTCAACTCTCACTCTCTCTAAGAAGTTTTTGGAGGGCCAAAGATCAAGTAATCAAGAGACAAGATTAAAATGGTCTTAAAAATTTTAGAGATATTTATATAATTTAAATTTGAGATTCCATATATATAAGCTTTAATATATTATATTAACTCATTTTCTCTCCTTCTATTAATTATCACAAAAGAAGACTATTACAATTATTATTTTTAAATTTTATTTTTTGAAATATCGCTGGATGATCTTTCAGAAGTTTTCCCACATAATCTTCTTCTGTTAATTTAGGGGGAGAAGAAGATTTTATTGAATTAGAAGATAAAGTAGGTGATTTACCGCCCCTTTGCCTAGTAATTCCCGTAAATCATTTAAGAGGAATAGAACTTCAAAGTTTAGGATATATACGATAGGTTTGAAGTAGTTAAACACGGAAAGAAAATCTAAAAGGCAAAATGCAAATTTTGTAGAAAGATTTATGGTGTTGAATAAAAAGGGAGTATCGGCCATTTATTAAGACATAGGCAAAAATGTTTAGCCTTACACAAGCCGATGGATGTAGGGGCAAGGGGCCTGGTTTACAGATTCAAATTTCTACTATTGGTGGTAGTAATAGTAGCAGTTTGGGTCTTTTTTCTTTTAATGTACAAAGTGCTAGACAAATTTTTGTTAAAATGATTGTGTTATTCGAATTACCAATACAGCTAGAAATGATGCTATTAGACTTTGGCAGGAAGAGAAGACAAATATTAAAAATTACCTTGTAGAAATTCTTGATAGAATAGCCATAACTACATATATGTGGACTTTTAAAGGGAGTGATAGTTATCTTTTTATTACTACACAACATAGATGCGAAATGTATTATTGATAAATGAATAATTAGTTTTAGCTGTCTTGAGTGGCCACACAATGGCACTAGAATATGTATATTTATTTTGGAAAAACTAGAAGAATACAATATTAAGGAAAAAGTTATATCTATAACTTTAGATAATGCCAGTAATAATACAGTGACTATTGAACTAATGAAATTGCGGATGCCACTTGGAACTTTAATAGATGGCTCTCTCTTCCAAAATAAATGTGTATGTCACATCTTAAATCTCATTGCAAATGTTGGTTTAAAGCGTATTGTAAGTTACACAGATGTTATTAAAAACATTGCTAAATTTATTTTCTCCTCCGTACAAAGAAGACTTGTATACCCAAATATGTCCGAGGCAAGGCATATCTAGGCATGTAAATCTGGGCGGGCAGCCCAAGCCCAGCCCGGGCCTGTCCCAAAAAAACCGTTCCTAGGCCGTTGACTTAGTCAACAGGCTGGGCCGGGAGCAACACCTGGGCCATATTGGGCCAGGGCTACCAGGCCCAAAAAAGGGTCAAATGTAGGGGTATTATTGTCGTTTGATCATCTTTTACCATTATACCCCCGCAACTGCTATAAAATGGTCAAATGAGGAGGTATTTTATGTCATTTTATCACTTAGGAATTCTATAAATAGCCCTTATTCCTCTCATTTCTCTACACTCATCTACTCTCTCATTTCTCACACTCCCTCTAAGTATCTAAGGCTCTAAGCTCTGTTAAGTCTCATTCTAAAGTCTAAGCTCTCTACAAAGTTCTCTAAGAAGTAAAGAATGAGAGTGACGTCTCTAAAATGAAGGATTCAACTAAGAATGACTTCTCCATTATCTCTCCCTCTCTCATAAAGGTATTTATTATTTTTAATTTTGAGTTTTACTTAGTAATAATATATTGATATACATAGTAATATTATATATTAAGTCTCATCTTCTCCCCTTTCTTACATAAATTATCACAAAAAAACACATTATACATAATTATTTATTTAATTTTTTTTAAAATCTTTTAATTAGAAAAATGGCTGGACCATCACAACTTTTCAACCTGGACTTCTCTCTAAATGAGGAAGATCCTGGATTTATTCATTTAGATTAAAGTCAGGGCATAGAAGTAGATAGTCGTAATCCCTAAGAACTAAAACCCACTGGTAGTGAAGAGCCTGCATGTTCGGTTTCTACAACTAAAAGGAAGAGAAAAACAAGATTGACTTCTCTAGTATGGTCTTATTTTGTTAAAGTTAAGGTCCCAAATCCCGAAGGAGGAATAGATGAAAAGGCACAATGTAAATATTACAAAGATCTCCTCAGTTCCAAATCATCAAGCGGCACTGGCCACCTTAATAGACACATGAGTAACTGTGTGCCCCAAAACACGAATACCGCTGACGTTGGGGTAAGGGGTGGAATCATCCAAACACAACTTTCTCAAACATATTCATCTGGTAGTTTAAGAGTTTTTAACTATGACCCTAATAATTCTAGATATCAACTTCTTAAGTTTATAATAGTTCGCCACTTACTATTTATACTTGCTGATCATTTGAAAGATTTTTTAGGGAAGCCTTTATTCCTTCATGGCAGAAAATATCTAGAGTTACTGCTAGAAACGATGCAATAAAAACTTTTTTAAAAGAAAAAGAGAGTTTAAAACATGTTTTTCAAAATATACCTGGAAAAGTGGCTTTAACTTCAGATTTATGGACCTCTAAACCAAATGTGGGATACATTGCATTCACATCACATTATATTGACAGTGATTGGGTGATGCAGAAAAGAATGATTTCATTTTCTTTATTAGAGTTCCCACACATTGGTGCTAGGATAGGGTCCACCATCCTTGAAAAACTTAGAGAATATAAAATTGAAAACAAAATAATTTCTATAACTTTAGCTAATGAAAGCACTAACAATGTCGCAGCAGATTTACTAAAACCTGCGATTTAACTTGATTTAAATGGATCTCTATTTCACAATAGATGTGCATGCCACATCATAAATCTTATCGTACAAGTAAGGGTAAAGTCTATTAGAACAATGTCGCAGCAGATTTACTAAAACCTGCGATTTAACTTGATTTAAATGGATCTCTATTTCACAATAGATGTGCATGCCACATCATAAATCTTATCGTACAAGTAAGGGTAAAGTCTATTAGAACAATGTCGCAGCAGATTTACTAAAACCTGCGATTTAACTTGATTTAAATGGATCTCTATTTCACAATAGATGTGCATGCCACATCATAAATCTTATCGTACAAGTAAGGATAAAATCTATTAGAGATGATTTAGAGAGCAATAAATGGATTATAGGATACATGTTTTGTTCTCCCTCAATAAAACAATGGTTGGGGGACATATGTGTAAATTTGGGTCTAAGACTAAAGAAAATATCACAAGATGTAAAGCATAGATGGAATTTTACCTATAAAATGTTAAAACAAGCATGTGCCTATAAAATGGCACTAAATCAATATTGTCACCTTTATTTAACACATGAAAATATTTTTATAAGTGATGATAGATGGACCCTTCTTGAGATAATAAGAGATTTTTTAGAAGTTTTTCATTATGCAACCTTATTTTTTTCCGGGGTATATTATCCCACATCAAATCAAGCTATAACCCATTTTTATGAAATAAGTTTTACTTTTAAAAATTATAGAGATTTTCAAGTTTTTCAACTTATGTGTGCACAAATGGAGGCAAAGTTTTCACAATATTGGAGAATAGCTCCTTTAACATTTTGTATAGCTACTGCATTAGACCCTAGATTGAAATTAAAAGGTGTAGAAATAAACTCTAACATGAATACAACTAATATAACTGACATGTCTACAGTTAAGACACAATTAGAAATAATTTATTTCGATTATGCTACCTGATTAGGTAGATCCATAGCATCCACTGTCCCAACAGGCCCTCCCAAGTACATAAAGGGAAAAATAAGGCGATTTGGAGTATTATGAGGAAATCTCACAGAAGTAACTCCTTTTCTTCCGAAGGATCCTCTTACAATCTTTATCAATTAACAATGTACCTGGGGAGCGATCATGTTCCAATCTCGGATGATGAAGAAAATGCTTTTGATCTTTTGGAATGGTGGAAATCATTCGAAGCTAAGTTTCCTGTGCTTTCCGCCATGGCCCGTGATATACTAACAATATCAACATCTAGAGTTGCATCAGAGCAAGCACAAATCTAACTGAAGAAACGGTGAAGTGTTGTGTATGCCTACGAGACTGGTATTTGTCAAATAAAAGGAAGCAAGAGTTGAAAGCAATGGAAGATTATGATCCAGCAGAATACATTAGTGGACTACACATCTGATTGTTTAGTTTTTCCTTCATTGTAATTTGTAAATATACAAGTTTTTCATTCTTTTTTATTTTTATTCTTTAAAATGATTGTAAGGTTTTGAAGTAATCCTATTTACAAACCTTCAAGAAGTTATGATCCAAAAGGTTATCTTCTCAGTGGAGTAGGTCAAGTTTGATCGAACTACTTAAATATCTATCATTCTCCGTGCTTGTGTTTTGATTTTAATTTTAATACCAAAAAGTCGAAAATAATTAATTGGGAAAAAAATTAAAGAGGCACGCTGAACACGCCCGGCACGACCCAACCCGCTCCAGGCACGGCCCGTAACATATACTATTGCCGGGCCAGGGGCGGGTCGTGCCAGAATGGCCCGTTTGCGCCGGGATTTGGGCATGCCTACCCAGTCTAGTGTTATTCATTTTTTATCATCCTGTCTCATATTGCAAATTCAGTATAGTATTGAATAGTAGGAAACAATGGGCTGAGTGTCATTAATTGTCTCTCAAAATAGCCTTAAGGTGTAACGGTTTCTCTAAAAAATCAAGAAAGAAGGTTAAAAATAAAACATTTACGGGAGGAAGCAATCTCAGTCATTGAATATGTGATTGACGAATACAACGGGCATATGTTTTGGAAAGGGGTGAGTTTATATGCTGGGATTGTTGTTTGAGGCAAGGTTGGAAAACTTGTGACTAGGACTAGACTCGTCCAATGCAAAAAAATTGACTCGGATAGAATCAACGTGAAAACTTGGGGCTAGGACCCAAGAGAGAGCCCACACATACATGGAAAGCCAGTCCACTCAAGTGGGAAAGGAGCCCGCACAAGCGGAAAGAAAGCCATGTACCCGGGGTTCGAACCCCGGGCACCTAGGTAAGTTCTGACGCTCCTTACCACTCGGGTAAGGAGCCATTCTTCATATCTTTGTATGTTAATCCGAATGTTTTTTCCTTCTCCTTTTTGGGCTTGGCTATCACATTGGTAACAAGAGCATTGTAAGGTTAAAAAGGAAGTAGAGTGGATTTTTCTTTTTAGGAAATGGAGTAGAGTGGATTTGAACCATGTACCTTTTCGGCATTTTGAATCCTAAACCCTAAACCCTGACAGAAGCATTGTTGGCATGAGGTTATTTATCTAGTATGATGGTATTTTTTCTTGGCCCACTTATGAAAAGAGAAGAGTCATGGAATTCAAGAAAAAGAAAATTGTTTCTCACTCCTCCTCTATGTCTCTCCCTCTCACAAACTGACCAAAACCCTACCATCTCTTCATCTCCACGGAGAGAGAAAGAGAAGAAAAATGAAGAAGAGAAGGGGAAAAAAAAAGAAGAAAAATAAGATCAGAAGAAGAGAAGAAACATCTTGACTCGTGTAAGAGGTTTTTTTTTTTTTTGATTGCACGAACATTCCTCTCTCTCTCTCTCCGACTCATGTAAGAAACAATTTTTATTCTCCAAATGTCGTCTTTGTGATTCATTCTTAGTAGAGGTTAGACAAGATAAATCGACACACGATACTCGGTAACAATATATAAAAAAAATGATGGTTTTCTTGTTTTGAGGCCCTGCAGTAGTGCTTGAGGGTAGGGTAAGGCCCAAGGTAGTACAAGCCCTCTGAGGATAGGAAAATGACAACCCAGGATCTGGCCCGACTTCAAGTAGAATCCCAAGCTTGCTACAATCAATGAATGATCTCTCCAGTCACCGAATGATGTCTCAAGGATTGTGATTTGACTTCCGATTACTCATATGGGCATTCGGCCAAAACTTGATGTGTGTTAAGTGTTGGAAGAGCCTTTCTTCTATACACCATGACTTTCATGCTGTCACCTTCGTAGATTGCCATGGATACAGCCAATCCAACTAAAGCTTATGTTCAGATGTTTTCACCCCTTAGGATGTGGGTGATATGGTATACTTTAAATTACTACCGGAGAAATTGCACCATGTTGTAGTAAGGTAGCAAATCACGCGGCTTGATATTTTGTAGAATTGTTTGGGTATGACTCTAAAAAAGAGAGTGCCAACACCCGAGATCCATTTTCCATTTTCATTCATCCTGATCGCACCATCCAAGTACATGTCTCAAGAGTTATTTCGTATGGAGGAAGGCTCCACATTGTAGACAGGCTCATAAGGGAGATCATCTTTAAGTTTAGAGTCTTCAGGCAATGGATGCGCTACGAAGAAATTCGTTAGGGCTTACCATTTAACTACTTTTTGTGGTACATAACAAATATCAAATTGAGATTAAAGGATGGACCACTTTGCCAGTTAAGCGTTGAGGCAACCTGTTTTTTTTTTTTCACAAGGACTTTTAAGAGATTAAAGGATCAACTCTTTTTAAGGAGAATATTGATGCTGTACACCAATCAGCATTCAACTGAATTATATGAGTTTGACTTGCCCCTGGTTTTGACTTGCCCCTGGCTTTGACTTGCCCCCAAGCTGTAGTGGCATAAAGTCGCCTACAAGTTTTGGGGACATCTAGAGATGATGTCTTTGCTAGCATCAATGAAGAGGTAGATGATGTCTTTACTTCCTATTGAGGATTTTCTTTTATTTTTTTCGAGCTTCATCTCGTGTTTTCGGGTTTCGAAGTTGTTTTATGGCCTATCTTCACTACTGAGACATTGGCTAGCTTGTTGATGACATTTATAACCTCCTTTGCAACTGGAGAAGGCTCTACTCTCTTTTGTGGCTTCTATCTATTAAGGTCTTTTGTAACTGCTTCCACCATGGTTGCTTTCAAGAGCTCACCAAGATTCTTTAATTTGAGGCACATAATCATGGAATGAACCTTTGTTAACAGGTTATTGTGGCAAATGTCAACCAAAGAGATTTGCAGCAACACGTCTGAACATTTGTATGCCATGGCTTCCCATTTACGGATGAAGTCATGTGTGGACCCATTCTCCCTCTGTCTCATGTTGCAAAGTTGAGCCATGGTGATTGGGTGATCTTCGCCTTTAAAATGAGACAAGAAGCACCCTTAGAGCATGGACCGGTTCATGATAGAATGTTCTGGTAATGTGGAATACCAATTGAAGGTGTTATCTTTTAGGGTACTTGCAAAGAGCCAGATCTCGAGTACATCATAGTTTACGATGGCTCTGGTTAGTATTCTGAAGTGGGTGACATGCTACCAAGGTGAACTTTTCCCTATATATATACGGATTATGTGGTGGGTTTTGAGGAGGATTTGGTGTTTCAGAGCAAGTGGCATGGATGTTCATCTCTTGAGATTCAAAAGAAGACACTGTCTTGGTAACCAAACTTGAACTTACCATTCCAGATGAAACACTAGAGGATGGATTGCTTTGCTCTTCTTGGCTTGAAAGAGTAGGTGATGTTTCTAACCATCTCCGAGACTTAGTTACGTTGTGGGCAATCAGTTACTTCCGATTTGTATTTTCACAATAGGACTACAGCTCGTTTTCCTTTGCCGACCATGTGTACAGTGGCAATTTGGGTTTCTTTTTCTTTCTTAATCCACCTTTGTGAGACTCGAAGTGGAGTGAGCAGACTTCTTTTTCAATCTTCGTTTACATGTATAGCGTATGACGGCATATAGGATGAGCAATTTGAGCCTCAAATTGTTCAAGTTTGACTATGAAAATTAAGGAGGTGCTCCCTCTAGTGTAGCAGTCAAGCTTTTCTATTTTAAAGTTTGGCATTGAAAAGATCTTGACTTGATTTGATCCTGACTGTAAGATTGATGCCTTAGATTTTCCGATCTTAACCCTTGCAGTGACAAAGGGTCGAGTTGAGGGGGTGTAGGCTTTCTGATTTTCTTTGTTGATGAGAAGGCCTTAAAGAACGTAAGTCCGCTTTGGTTTTTCAATAGACTTTGGCTTGCTATAGGAAGTTGATCAACTTTGCTTTTGGATGGAAAATGAGTCTCTCTTCTTTTAGGATGGATCTTGTTTTTGAGTGGGACTAGGTATGTTGGGTTTGAGGATTTTTGGAGCCTTCTTTATTTTGGGTAAGGCTTTGGAGACTAAGTGTTAAAGGTGACTTGATTTTTGGAGGACTGGAGTTTTACGAGAGAGCTGCGAGTTTCTATTTATTTGGTGTAAAAAAGTGTGGACTTGTGTGTTCTAGGAGTGACATGACCCAAGACATCAGACTTCTACTTTTGGACGGGCTTTGTTTCTTCTTTAGAAGTGGGAATGGTCCCAAGCTGCCGAAGATGATTGTTTGGGGAGTCAAGGTTGACCCAGACCCTGTGGTTTGAAGGACACGACATTCAGGTTACAAGCATTTGCCAGCACGTGCATTTTGCTTCTTCTGGAAGAAATGATGGTACTTGTTCTCATCGAAAGTGATGGTCAACAATGCTGCCATGTTAATTTTGAAAATTCTGAAACAAGACCACATCCACAAGAATATAATGATCATAAATGAAAAATGTAGGGACTTGCTATTTTAAATCATTTAAGAGGATGAAAATCCAAAGTGGAAAAAATAACTGTTCTAATTGCAAGTATAGTAGAGCCAAAGTGCGCATATTAGTACTACCAGAAACAATTTTATGTTTAAACCCGAGTTACCAAGGAATAAGGTTCACTCAAAGTAAATTGAGTAAAAGGTGAAGAGAAATAAATGCCCCTGCTACAAACACGATAGACTAAAAAATGAGTGTACTGGTGCTGTTAGGAACAAATGTTGGTCGATAAGCTTGAATTAGTGAAGAGACAAGGTTCAATTTCCGGTCAATTGAGTAAATGGTAAAGAGCAACAAATGTTCTGATTGCGAATATAGTAGACTCAAGAGTAAGCGTACCGATACTACTAGGAACAAATGTTAGCCAATATTCCCAAAATTACCTAAAGAGACAAATCTTGAACTCAAAGTAAGAATCGAAAAAAAAGGGTGAATGACCATTAAATCCAAATTACCAAAGAGACGAATCCCAATTGAAGCTAAAGTGGCTAAACTTAAGGCCAAAATTACATCCACTAAATAAAAACCAATATGGACCCATCATATGAGAGGAAATATGGGTCCTGAAAGTTTCAGCGCCACCCCCCAGGTCGTCAAATTGTTTTGGCAAATCAATTTGAAATGAATCCAGTAAATGCGAAGAGAGAGAGAGAGAGAGAGAGAGAGAGAGAGAGAGAGGACTCATGGTAAATGTAGGTAAGTGCGCCAAAAATCCATGGAGATTTTGAAATGATCAACTTTGAGGAAAAGAAGAAATTTCATGTATGAAGGGCTAAAACCGACAAATTCAAGTTAGGATAAATGCAATTGAAGGCACTTTTTTTATTTGAAAACATTTTGTTGGTTTTATTGAATGGATTCACCAAAAGGTCCTTTTTTTAAAGACACTTTTTTTTCCTTTCTAGTCAACGCAATGATTTTGGAAAAACAAAGTTCCACAAAAGAAGAATCAACTAAAGTATATATATTTTTTTTGAGAGGTTTTTTTATTGGCTAGCTTGGATTTGGCATTCCCACACTCAAACGGACTTACCAAAAAAAAAAAAAAAAAGGCACATTAAGTATGATCTACAAAAGGCATGAGCTCACCATGGGTCATCTTTGAAAATGGTCCTTTGATGCAAAAAGGTAGGATTTAGACAAGCAAGTAGACCAAAGGTCACTTGAAAATTTTATGATCCTCCAAATCTAGTCTAAAACAAATAGATCTTGATTTGGAAACTTTTCAAGTTTTTTAAGGATCAAAGTGAAAAGTTATATCACATGGATTTGAATGAAAGGTCAAATGTGTACCAACAAGGGGAGAAAATGATCCTACCCACCCGAAGCGATGAATTGCAAATTCAAGGATGGAATATGTAATTAGATCCTTGACCTTAATCATGTGATTAATTCAATTAGTATTAATGAGTCAGTTTTAGTATTAGGAGTAGGGCCCGTGACTTTTGTTGTGTTCGGAGCGAGTTTGAGTGTAGTACTGGTACTTTTCAATTTTGAAAAACTTTAAAGGGTTCGCTGCAACTTCCGGGTTTCGGAGATTTTGGGTGCATTGAGTAGATCTCATCTTGCACATTGTTTTTCATTAGAGGCAGGTCGCTATCCGGCAGTCCGATGTCCATATATTTTCCTCATTTCTTTTAACTCCCTAAGACCATTTAAGCCCCTTTTTGTAATTTCCAGAAACTCCTCCAACAAGAGGGGATTGATCTCATTTCCTTCACTTTACTCTTCTTCTCTCATTCTCTCTTCTCCTTCTCCACTCTGTTCTTTTTCTTCTTCATCTCCATTCCCCAAGCCAAGGTGATTACTTTCGCCCAAGCTCCAAGGCCATCCCCATCATCATCTTCTCCGAATCCTTCTTTTTTACTTAATTGGTAAGCATCTTTCCCCAAAATCCTACTAGTTTCATTTCCCCATGTTAGAAACCTTACGTGGTAGCTTACATTTTGTTTTCCTCTTGTTTTTCTTTGTAGGAGTTGATCCTAAGCTCCTTTCTTAGGGTGGGTTTGATTTTAAGGATTATGACACCAAGCATAAAAGATGGTTTTTCTCCAAAACACCTAAGGAAAGTGAACAATTGTTTATAATATGATATGCATGTGCTTTATGTTGATTCTAAGCTTTTAATTAATATCATTTACCTTTCGAAGCTCATTTATATTTAAATGCTAGGGTTATTGTGTTTAATGATGGTTGAGTTTAAAGGCCTTCATGTGGATGTTATATGTGTGGAATTGAGAACTTATGATGCCAAAATGTAAATGTCAAACTCGATTTCTGCAAGTGGAAGAGACCCCCTAGAATTCTAAAGAGATTCAATTTAGGAAATTGATTTCTGGGAGCATACGACTGGCTGTAATTACAACTAACCATAAGCCCCAAGGCAGTCTAGGCATCATTATGTCTGTGACTTTTAACTAACAGAAATTACACCATGGTGAGCTCATGATGAACCGTAAGCTGACTGTAGGAGACCCACTGCTAGCCGTATGACCCCTTTAGCAATCCTGTCTTGAACCACTGTTCATGCTAGGAATTTTGTTTGATAGGCTTTGTGTCATGCCCTTAAACCTGATTAAGAGTTAAACTAGATCAAATGTGTGAGATTCGAGGCCAATTTAAAAATTTTCATTTGTGGCTCCTATTTTGGTCCCGAAGATCCAAGTTCGCTATGACGATAAAATATTTGAACCTTTGTACAACCTGCGGAAGTCTAATGTTAATCAATCCATTAAAACATAAGATGTAAATTTAGAAGCAAGGCATGTATATCATTTATATATCTTTAAGTTTATACACAAAAGAATATACAAATTTTTCTATACATTATGGCCATCCCAAAATCTTAGGCCATGGAACAAAAGATATACAAAATAACAAAAGATAAGACTCCGTGCAGGTATCCCCATGAGGTGTTCTTGTGCTGGAATTGGTAACGCTGCACTACGTCATCAGCACACCATTTGTGGAACTCTGCCGGCTGAGGATCCTCCTCTGGGATTGCCTCAATCTATGGCTCAAGGTTGGCGGTGTCGACTGCACACCAAGGTAAATAAAGTCAAGAAACGGTGGCAAGTAGATACGCAATATATAAAAGTTTTGATGTTCCAATTGAGAATAAAGGTCAAGTAATTCATGAGAGTTCAATAAAGGACAAGTAAGTAATTCATTAGAGTTCTATGAAGAATAATTAAACATTTAAGCATGAGTAATAAAGTAGTAGAGTCATATGAACAATGAATGCAACATCTAGCAATAAGGCAACCACTAACATGATAATAACATGAAATGCACAAGATAAGACTTCGAGGGCGTCCGAGCCACCTCCTGGGGGTACTAACGATGTCCGAGCTACCTGCTAATTCCAAAAGTCCGGCTCTAGTGGTGTCCAAGTCTCCTACGAGGGATAACCACAACGTCTGAGCTGCCTGCAACTGTCTTATGCATGGTGAAAGACGTCCAAAGCCATTTGCCTACTTATGAACGGTGTCCAAAGCCAACTGTGGGAGTTTAGGGTGCGAGATCTCTAGATTGGTCCACTCAATAAATCAATCCAAAAAGTGTGCAAAAATAGAAAATATACAATGGAAATAAAATCACAAGCACACTCCACAAATACACTAGATTTTTACGTGGAAAACCCTAACCGGGTGAAAAACCACGGATCCGAACTGGATCTAATCAAGCACTATGAATCTCGCAATTACAAGAAACTCAGATTTCCTCCCCAGATATCCCTTACCTAAGGACTGAAGTTACCTTGTGTCGCTTCACACTTCAACGACTTCATACCGTTGATTGCAACAGACTCAATCCTGCGCTTGACTCCTCAGATCTTCTCGCAAGAAGATAATCTTCTACAAAGGATGCAGAAGAACCTAGCTCTCTAGAGTACTTGGCAGCACAACTATTCAAAAATCTCTAGAGAAAATTTCTCTCAATTAAATTACCAATTCAGAACTTGAGAGATGATCTGTGTCTCTTTGGGTTGTGAGAAACACCCAATTTATAGCCTCAAATCCGTGCTTAAGTCTTCTAATCATAATCCACTTCAAAATAGTAGTCCATCTCAAATTTCGTTCAAGAGTGTGGATCAAACTGCACTTGCTGCGCCACCCTCGCTATAACGAGCATCACCCTGGCTATAACAAGAGGTGTTTCTGGTTTCTGCCATTCTCGCTGTAGCAAGAAACAATCTCCCTATAGCGAGACCAAGTTCTGTCTCTTTCTTCATTTCAATGTCCTGACATCCCCTTTTGTTGACCCATTATGCCAATTGACTTTTACAAACTGCCCACAAAGAACCCCAAACTGCAGCTGGTCAATGAATGTAGTCCTCTTCACAGTGGATCCTACTGTGGTTGAACAATGTATGACTCTGTGGTGCTTGACACAAGAATACAAAACAAGCACATCTGGATAGGTTCCAATATGTAATACAAACACGATGGGAACTACTCTAAGTAAAGCCTATTTCCAGACAAATCCAAGTAATACATACTCAGTAGTCCTCGATCATAATCATCCATCAATTTCGTCATCTAGCCAAACATGACCATTAGGTTTAGAATATACATAAGGTTTCCTATGGATACACTCTAAGTTCATGGCTTTGACATCATCAATTAGATCATTTATGTTTACAAGTTAGACATGTGAGTTGTGAATAAAGAGTACAAGGAAATGGATAAGCAACGGACATTCGTTTTCCGAGTCAAGGGAGAAGTTATAAGCCAAACCTAGGTCCTTGGTTGTTAATTATGTACAGTACGCGTACTCGACCGAGTCCGTATGGTGACTGAGTTACTGATGCCCTTGGATTAAATCCTTGGTGTTCAGAAGGTAATGGACACCAATCTCCTTAGTCCCATGCGAATTCATTTCTAGAACTAACTCTACACAATCCCCGGACAACTGATGAAGTACACTGAACTCATTGTGCTCCATTCATGGTTCCCCATAATGGTCATTTAAAGGCAGGGTCAAGGGTCCCACATATAAGGCCCAAACACTAGGTTAAAATTCCCTTTCAAAAAGAGAAACAAGGCCCTTACATTGTAATCTGTCTATGGCTCGCCATAACGCAAACCGTAGATTAAATTTGAAATAGGCATCTCTCAAGTTGCTTGATAGGAAATTGACGGTTTAGATACTACCTGGGTACGGCTAGCAATACAGCTCACTGTAGAGCAATCTATCAGTCAGGGTGTCTCGGGTTGCTTGAATTTCAGTTTAACAGAACCTTGCACTGGGCTTACGGCTGGCCATACACCTCGTCATAAGCCCCCATAAATGGAGTTTTGAAGGCACTGTTGTTTAGAAAATGGGACTTTCACCGAACACTTTAGAAATTCTATCTCTCAACCCATTTAACAAAACATTCATCATCAAATTGAACCAACCCAACCCATCATTTAAGGTCAATCCATTTAAACCCGTAGAACTAGAATGTGAGGTCCAACTACACATAATCACGCTTGGTAAATTCAAGGTAGCTAAGCAATTGTGCAGCATAGAATCATCCATTAATGCATGCATATCTCAAATATTAAGCTACACTACTTACCTTGGGTTGTAGAGGAGGAAGACAAGAAGGAAACCTCCAATCCACACTCCTAAAGCTCAATCCAAGCTAATCTCTCTCCAATTCTACTCCCAAACCACCTTTACAACGTCAAGCGACAAGAAGGAGAGAAATCTATCAACATGCAAGGGCTAAAGGAGCTAAGAGATGAAAATTGGCTAGGAAAACATGGGTGAAGCTTTGAGGCCGAAAGGATCCAAGGAAGAAGATAATGAGGGTTGAATTTACTCTTGGAGATGAAGAAAGAAGGAGAGAAGGGCTGGCACACTAGCTTCCTGGAAGAGAATGGAGAAATGGAATGAGGGTGGAGGTCAATGGGTGTATAAAGCATATTTTTGAAAAATTGCAAATTGCCCCTTGTGGAATGAAATTGATGAAATGACGGAACTTGACGACCCTCGAGGTGTCGGATCGTGACGAGTCAAGAACTAAAAACGTCAAGATCAACCAGACCTTCCCAAAAAAACCCAAAATTGGCGAAAGCAGAATTTTAAGAAAAACCTGCTTAACTTTCCCAAAATTGCAAACTATCCCTTGCTATGCTCAAATGCACTCCGATTTGCCACGAAACTTTGCAGACACCTTCCTAATATTAAAAAAAGCTTGCTCAAGTTCTAAACCAAGTTAGTTAACTAACATGATAATTAATTAAACCGATGACACAATTAAGGTTGGTGGCCTTACATCCCTCCCCTTGAAAAAGAACATTTAGTCCTCCAAATGCCAAACATGCCTCCTCAGGAAGAAGATGGGGGTAAGCCCTCCTGATCTGGTCCTTAGGCTCCCACGTAGCTTCCTTTGGACAATGGTGTTCCTACTGAACCTTGACCCATTGAATGGTCCTCGTCTGCAAGACCTGCTTCTTGGTGTAAATGATCTGCGCTAGTTGTTCGATATAAGAAGTGTCGGCTTGAATCTGAAGTGTGACCTATCGTAGAACAGGGTTTGCAAATATAAATTATCCCGATGTTAACCGGGTGTCGTATCCACTGGGACAAAAAGGCTAAGTTGCATTGGCTCCTTTATTCCTAAACTAATCCTAATAGAAAACAAAGTGCTAATTCCTAAACTAATCCTATTTGAAGACGAAGTATTGATTTGATTCCTAAATTACCCAAATAGAAGACAATGATATTAATTAATAAATAATAAATTGAGAAATAAGAAATAAGAAAGGCTTTGATTCAATCGGAGAAAAGGTCTTAGGGTATGAATCCACTCTAACCTTGTGTCATGGCAAGTATAGACCTAAGGGTTCTCTCTCAGCGCTAAAAGACTCGTTCTGGTTACAAACCTAAACAGAGTCAACAATTAAAGGATATGGGTGTGGATCAGGGCATAACCTATCTCTAAGGCATAGATTATCTGAGATCTAGCATCACATTTATTCAAGCACCGTTATATGACTAGCATTCAAATCTACAAGATTAAAATATCAAAGAAAATCGCAATTGCATTAAAAGAACCAAGTTCACATGTTATATAACCAAAAGCGTTTACAGAAAACCCTAAAGCCTATACATTACCATAAAAAAAAACAAGATTAGGGCTTCATCACAACCCTAAGATAAAAGTTTAGTTACTCATGGGCGACGATTGGCGAAGAATCTCTGACAAAATCCCCGTTGACGCTCTTCCCAAAGCTCCAGAACTTGCTCCGATATTCTCCCAAGATGTGAATTATCTTTAAAACGAGATTGAGCTTTAATTTATAGGTTTTGGGACGAAAAACCTCGTCAAAACGCGCTGGAGACCTTAGACGGTCTGGGTGTCCGGACGCTAGGTACTGGGCGTCCGAACGCCCGGAAGCAGTAGCTTCCGGGTCGTTTTTGTGACCGGGCATCCGGACGCCCGGAAGCTGGCGTCCGGACGCCCGGAGGCAGAACGTCTGGGGCATTTTTCATGATTTCTGAATTTTTGCTGCTTGTTTCGAATCATTGCCATTTTCTCTTATTTTGCGCCAATTTCCTGTCCATGTACCTAGGGAACCTGTAAACATCAAAATAACATAATTAGACTAGTTAAACGCATCGAAAGGTATACCAAAGTCTAAATTGAGGGGCCTAAAATGCATATTTTAGGCTCTCATCACACCCCCCAACTTACACTTTGCTAGACCTCGAGTAAAGCTAAAACAAAATGAAATACTAACTAAGGCCACTTTCGTAGGGAGCACAGCTGCACTTAGCATGTGCAGTAAGCCTTTAAACCTCTAAGTTCCCCATAGAGGACGAGTTATAGTCTCGTGAGGGTTTGCAGTGAATCTACCCACAAAATTCCTTAGACCAAAATAATAAGGGGTTTTCTCGAAAATGAAATCTACAAACACCGGATATTCTTGATTATGGAGTTTTCAATACATCTCTCAAATTTGTTTCAAAAATCCGATCTGTCGGTTGGAAATCCTCAAGATCATATTGGAAAAATTGATCGTGCATAGTGAAAATTGTGTATATATAGAAGTATGAAAGCATAAACGATCCACTACAAATTCCCGTGAAAACACCTTGTTTCTTTTTCTTTTCAGATTCTAAGCCACCTAACCTTAGTAAAAGATAACATGATTCCTCTCAAGGCATTTATGGTGGCTTTCGCACAATTGTTTTTCAAAGGCCGTAACAACACTATTTTTGAAGATTTTTTTTCTTTTTTATTTATTTATTTATTTAACAAGTGACTGTGCAATGCCTAGGTCACTTAAGCTTTCTAATCGACCCATCTAACGAGCATTCAACCAATGACTCCCAAAACAGATGTCTGTAGGGCAGTAGGTATGGCAATACCCCTATGGACTTACTGGCTCGAGTCAAAAAGGCTACGAACCCAAAATAGTCACAAAACGGTTTTTTTTTTTTAACTTGGTCCCCAACAATAGGTAGCCCTTTCCATATGCCCGAATTAATTCACCGATTTGTGGATAAATCCACTCAGTTGAACCAGGACACTGTATGACCGAGGGTCGGCTCTCCATCATCCTTATTCTGTGGCTCTCACAAGAATGGAACTTATAGCTTCACATTTCAAAGAGAATTCTATAAAATACGTGTTAAGTGATAGATCAATCATTCAACAATTTCTCAAAAACTCTTTTCTAAAACAAGATAGTGAACCCTTTTCCTCTTTTTCCTCACAAAAAAGTTCCAAAAATCAAGGTATCTTCGTTTCATAAAAGTCCTTTCAGAAATCCCCCAAAAAGCTAAACAATTTTTTTTGTCTTTTTTTTTTTCTTTTTTTTAACCTAAAACTCAAGGAAAATAACTAAAACAAAAACTACTAAGACTAACCTAAAGGTTAATACCCCACCCCCCAACTGAACCTAACATTGTCCACAATGTGAAGCACAAAAGCAAAGATAAATGACAAGGAAAGTAAAGTAAAAGGAGGGATATCACCTGGGTACCGCCTAACAAAATGTGGAAAGGAGGAAAACGGGGAGGACACCCCCCCAACTCAGACCAAAGTACCTGCGGAATGTTAGCAGCAAGCACAATAAATAAAAACACAGAAAACCTACAAAACTCAAACCAAACCTGCAAAAAGACATGACTCAGCACTTCCTTCATGTCTACCTCCTCCAGGTGAGGAACTAAAAACTGCTGCTGTCCCCGAGAAAGTGGAAAATCATCAATGCAAGTAACGCGGGGTGTGCAGATGGAGGGATTTATATCTTTCAATTCGGCAATGGAACTTCCAAGTGCACTCTTGTGCTTGTGCCATACCTCCAGAATTTGAGCTTCCTGACCATCAGATAGATCAGGAGCAATGATAACCGGTAAGGTATCCTCAGGGTGAAGATCATGGTCCACTAGCTCATCAACAACATCCACGGCAAAGCATTCATCCTGGTCTGGAGGTTGATGAGCGGCCCTAAAAGCATTCAGCCTCACTTTCATATTCCTAAAGGAAACATCCATAACTCCGGTGCAGCAATTAATGTTCGCATTGGCCGTGGCCAAAAAGGGCCGGCTAAGAATGACAGGAGTGTGTTTCCGTGAATTCTGCACTGGTTCAGTGTCAAGGACGATGAAATCGACAGGGAAAAAGAACTTGTCGACCTTGACCAGAACATCCTCAATTATACCCCGGGGTATCCTGACAGATCTATCAGCAAGTTGGAAGGTAACCAGAGTGGGCTTCAATTCCCCTAGCCCAATTTCCTCATACACCGAGTAAGGCAAGAGATTGACACTTGCTCCCAGATCTAACAAAGCATGATAAAAAACGTGACTCCCAATAGTACAAGTAACGGTGGGAGTGCTCGGATCTTTCAGCTTCGGAGGAGTGTCATTATGGATAATGGAGCTCACTTGCTCGGTGAGCAAAACCTTCTTTGGCACATGAGATTTAGATTTGCGCTTTTGAGTGCACAAATCTTTCAGAAATTTAGCATATGAAGGGACTTGTTTGATCGCATCTAGCAAAGGTAGATTGATCTTGACTTGCTTGAACACATCTAGCATTTCATCCATGGTGGCTCTCTTTTTACTAAAGGGAGAGGGTGTGTCAAGACAAGAGGGAAAAGGGGCTTTAGGCACATATGGTGGTGCCACAGCCGGGTCAGATGAAGAATTGGGAGGGGTGACCTCCTTTCCAGGAGAAATCGGTTCAGCTCTTGAGCCCTTGGGATGGGATGTGGGCTTTCTCAAGTCATGCTTAGGCTCCTCCAGCCTAGTTTCAATCTCATGTTCATTTCGCAATGTGACAACTATGTTCGCTTGCTCATGATAGGTATCCTTAGGTTGCAAGCCACTACCCACGTCAAAATTATTCTTGGGGTTAACCATGGGTTGGCTAGGCAAGTGTCCCTCCTCTCTTTTGTTAAGAGCATTAGCTATTTGCCCTAACTGGGTTTCTAGCTTAGCTATGGACTGAGAGTGGGAATGGACCAGCTGAGTGCATGCTTTGAGCTCTTGCAGCATTGTCTCCTCAAAAGATGGAGTTCGTTGAGGTGGTTGAGGGTTAGGATGCTGGTAGGACTGTTGGGAACGATAGGCCGCAGGATTGAAAGGGAGATTAGGCCCATTTCCCGGTTGAGAATATGAAGTGCCTTGACTGGGCGACTTCCATGAAAAGTTGGGGTGATTGCGCCATCCCGGGTTGAAAGTATTAGAAAATAGATCATTACCCGATTTGGAGAACCCCTGTGCAGCATTCACTTGTTCTTGCAAAAATTCAAGGAATTGTGAGGCTGTAGGGCAATTGGTCACAAAATGAGCAGGACTAGAGCACAAAGCACAAACACCTTGAGAGGGTGGGGATTGGAGAGTTTGACCCACAGATAACAACTGATCTAACTTTTGGGTCAAGCCAGTCACTTGAGTGGTAAGTTCATTAGGGGGTTGAATTTCAAACACCCCTCTAGGTTTTTGCAAGATGGAGGTTGCCAACCTTTCCAATCTACAAGTGGAGGCGTGGTGCTGAAAAGTCTCACTCATGTTTTCCAAAAGATCCCATGCCTCGTCCTCATTTTTCAACATAATTGATCCCCCACTAGCGGTGACGACCATGTTTTACCATTCGGGAGACAACCCATCATAAAAGAACTGAACCAATTGCCACTTAGCAATTTGGTGATGAGGACATTTTCTAATCAGATCCTTGAATCGATCCCACGCCTTATGAAAATGTTCATTGTCAATTTGGGCGAAGGAGGTGATGGCTCTCCTGTACTGATTGGTTTTGCCCACAGAGAAATATTTATCCAAAATTTTTTGTTGTAATTGGGCCCAAGTGGTGATGGAATTCGCAGGTAAAGTACCTAGCCAATACTTAGCTTTGTCTTTTAGCGAAAATGGGAATAGAAACATCTTAAGGGCCTCACTACTGAAGTTGTTGATCCTCACAGTGGAGAAAATAACCAGAAAATCATCAATGTGATTGTATGGGTCTTCATTATTCAAGCCATAGAAAGAAGGGAGTAGGTTGATTGTATTAGACTTAATTTCATAATGAGCTACTTGCACAGTAGGCAGCTGAATACACGATGGGGACGCGTATTCCGAAGGAGTATAGTGCTCCTTCAAGGCCTTGAGAGGAGGAGGTGGTGGGTTACCAGGTGGAACCTCCTCTTCTCTTCTTTCCTCAGACATCTGTGAATTTGTGTGTGAAGAATTAGCTAAGTGTTTAGATGATCTGATTTCCCTAAGGACTCGCTCTAAAGTTTGGTCTAAAGAAACCAAGTCTTGATGACAAGAGTGATGTCCAAGCATGTACACACAAAATTTACTACAATTATATAAACGGAATAAGAAAGTCAAGGACTTACCTTGCCTTGGGAAGAAAAGAGAGATTTCTTTTGAGTTAAACTTTGTCCTTGGTGAACTCTCTTGGATCCCTGCACAAATTCTAGGATTCTGTGTTAGAAACAATATCCTGCAGTAAGGATAGTAAATGATGTGAGTAAAGATGAAAAAGTAAAACAATAAAACTAGAAAATGTGAGACTAATATTAGAATTAAAAGAAACAAACAACCGTGCTGATTGTCCCCGGCAACGGCCCCAAAATTTGACCCTTCGTAGAACAGGGTTTGCAAATATAAATTATCTTGATGTTAACCGGGTGTCGTATCCACTGGGACAAAAGGGCTAAGCTGCGTTGGCTCCTTTATTCCTAAACTAATCCTAATAGAAAACAAAGTGCTAATTCCTAAACTAATCCTATTTGAAGACGAAGTATTAATTCGATTCCTAAATTACCCAAATAGAAGACAATGATATTAATTAATAAATAATAAATTGAGAAATAAGAAATAAGAAAGGCTTTGATTCAATAAGAGAAAAGGTCTTAGGGTATGAATCCACTCTAACTTTGTGTCATGACAAGTATAGACCTAAGGGTTCTCTCTCAGCGCTAAAAGACTCATTCTGGTTACAAACCTAAACAGAGTCAACAATTAAAGGATATGGGTGTAGATCAGAGCATAACCTATCTCTAAGGCATAGATTATCTGAGATCTAGCATCACATTTATTCAAGCACCGTTATATGACTAGCATTCAAATCTACAAGATTAAAATACCAAAGAAAATCGCAATTGCATTAAAAGAACCAAGTTCACATGTCATATAACCAAAAGCGTTTACAGAAAACCCTAAAGCCTATACATCACCATAAAAAAAAAACAAGATTAGGGCTTCATCACAACCCTAAGATAAAAGTTTAGTTACTCATGGGCGACGATTGGCGAAGAATCTCTGACGAAATCCCCGTTGACGCTCTTCCCAAAGCTCCAGAACTTGCTCCGATATTCTCCCAAGATGTGAATTATCTTTAAAACGAGATTGAGCTTTAATTTATAGGTTTTGGGACGAAAAACCTCGTCAAAACGGGCTGGAGACAGACCTTAGACGGTCCGGGTGTCCGTACGCTAGGTACTGGGCGTCCGAACGCCCGGAAGCAGTAGCTTCCGGGTCGTTTCTGTGACCGGGCATCCGGACGCCTGGAAGCTGGCGTCCGGACGCCCGGAGGCAGAACGTCTGGGGCTTTTTTCATGATTTCTGAATTTTTGCTGCTTGTTTCGAATCATTGCCATTTTCTCTTATTTTGCGCCAATTTCCTGTCTATGTACCTAGGGAACCTGTAAACATCAAAATAACATAATTAGACTAGTTAAACGCATCGAAAGGTATACCAAAGTCTAAATTGAGGGGCCTAAAATGCATATTTTAGGCTCTCATCAAAGTGGCTCGTACGACAACATGCGGGTGGGGTCTGAACATACTTTCGGAACATCGACACGTACGTGGAAATACTCCACGTCTCTAACTCTGCTACAAACCTCAAATGGCCTTACATATCTCCTGGAAAGCTTCCATTTCTAGCCAAACCGTACTGTACAACAAATGGGTGACAACCTAAAAAACACATGATCTCCCGCCTGTAGCTCAAATCCCCCCGTCTGTTATCTGCATAACTCTTCGATGGCTAGGGGACTCCTTCAACCTCATCTCGACTACCTTCACCTTCTCACTCGAATCTCCTACAATAGATGGTCCATGGAAACTCCGTACTCCTACCTCCTCCCAACACACAAGAGTCTTACATCTGCGTCCATACAATGCCTTGAAACCGTGCCATACCAATGTTCGAGTGATTGTTGTTGTTGTATGCAAACTCTTGCAAGGGAAAACTCCCATCCTAATCTTTCTTCAAACCCAATGCACATGCCTTGAGCATACCCTCCAAAGTCTTAATGGTACGCTTTGATTGTCCATCCATCTGAGGGGGATAAGTGGTGCTGAACTTCAATTGAAGATCCATGGTTGACTGCAACATACTCCAAAACCGAGAAACAAACCTAGTATCTCGATTGGGAAGTATTAGAAAATTGACTTTAGTTTTGCAACTTAAAAGTAAATGCATCCTGGTTACTTTTATTTGCTCTCGTCTACTATTACGTCATTTGATTTATGATTTTATTATTGGACACTTCTGCATTCAATTTATGGTGATGGATACCTAATCTACAGCCTCATTGCGGACTTGAACGACCCAATTGGAGGCCACAAATGCACCATGTATTGAAAAATTTTAATTGGCCCCTGATTTCGTCCTCCCTGATCTCGGGGATATATGTGATAAATGAGATAAAAACCATCTAAGTTGAATCCACGTAAGAAAAAAACTCCTTTTTGAAAGGTCACATGTGGACCAACAAAGGAAGGAAATGATCTTATGCACTGAACATGACGAATCTCAAAATTAAGGATAGCACAAAATCAAAACCATCTAAGTTGGATTTATGTATGAAAAACTTCTTTTTTCAAAGGTCACATTTGGACACAAAAAAGGAGGAAATTATCCCATCTAACTAAAGAGACGAATCTAAAATTCAAGGATGGAATGAAATAAAAACCATCACATTGAATTCACATCTGAAAAAAAAAAACTTTTATTTCTGAAAGGTCACATGTAGACCATGAAAACGAAGAAATGATCCCACCCATCGAGATAGAATGAAATCAAAATCTCAAATTCGAGGATAGAATGAAATCAAAATCCTTTAAGTTGAACTCACATATGAAAAACTTTTTTTTTTCTTGAAATATCACATGTAGACCAACGAAGGGAGGAAATGATCCCACCCATCTGAAGAGACGAATCTCAAATTCAAGGATGGAATGAAATCTAAACCATCTAAATTGAGTTCACATATGAAAAACTTTTTTTTTTAATTTTTTAAAGTCACATATATGTGGACAAACAAAGGGAGGAAATGGTGCACCCACCCGAAGAGATGAATCTCAAATCCACGGATGGAATGAAATTAAAACCATCTAAGTTGAAGTCACATATGAGGTTTATTTTTTGAAAGGTCAGATGTGGGCCAACAAAAGAAGGAAATGACCCCACCCACTTGAAGAGAATCTCAAATCCGGCTAACCCAATGGCAAGTCCAAAATGAGGAAAACACTCCGACTTTAGCCAAAGGTTAGAAAATGAAGAGAAAGAAAGATTTAAGGAAGAGGTGGAAACGCAAGCACAAACAAGGGGTCCAAAGCACACGAAAGTGAAATGGAGAAGTTCTCGAAGCTTTAAAGAACGATGCCTTTGTGGACATCCTCTGCATTATGATGCCTCAAAGGGGCATTTTTTTGCACATAAAAAATCAAATTTCAGAAGATTGGCTCATACACGGGGTATATAGAGCCAAATGAGGGGTCAAAACTCACTTTGATAATTAAATGATAAAGCCAAGCACTTATAAAGAAGAGTCACCCAAATGATACTTCGTTATTTCCAAACTCAAGGATATCTTAAATTTTAAATACGTATTCTTTCTTCTCTTCATCCCTCTCTCCCTCTCTCCCTCTCTCATACACTGACTCCATTCTAAATGAGTTTTTTTTTTAAGATTTTGGTCTGTTGATGCTTTCTAATGGATTTTGTATGAGTTTAATTGGGACTTATGACTTTGGATTTTATTTGCATTGTCTTATATCATTTGAGATTCATTTCACTACCAAACTTCTTATATTTTCTCTTCAAGAGTGAGGTGGATCCATATCAGAAACTAAGCCTATTAGTGTATTGTCCCATACCCTGAGGATGTAATTATCTTAGTTAAACACATTTCAGCTAATTCAGCTTGTTTAGAAGAGAAGGAAGTCCAATTTTCTGTTAGAATTGTGTGTGTGAAGTTGGGTCGAGATCCAAGTCAGTTCCGGTACAATAGGGGGTAGTTTATAATTTCTTGAAAGTTTGGTGGGCTTTTTCATAATTTTTAGGTTTTAGATATTTTTGCACTATTCGGTAGATGACCAATTTCCACGAACTTTACCCTTCTACCGTATCTCGACCCGAACCCTCGAAATCCCGCGAAACCCGACCCAAAACTACCGATGAGTGAACTGTAATTTTTAGGGGCCCTTTATAAGACCCGTGCTTTGTCCCTCCATCTCGCTTCACTCTCTATAACATTTTCCACTTCTTCTATCCTTTTTCTCTCTCTCTCCCTCGCTCACTCCTTTCTTGAAGTCGACAACCAAGGCTCCCCTACCACCATCGATCATCATCTCCATCTTCCTTTGGGCCCACGACCTCAACCACCTAATCTTCAAGTTCTCCCTCTGTTTCTCTCTCCCTAGGAAAGTTGCTTTTTCTCTAACGGCTAGGGTGTTTGGGTTTTGGAGTGTAGAGATACTATGGATGTGCTAACTTACTCCCCCTCTCTTAATTTGTGTTAGTGATTTAGTTTGTTTTGATTGTTTACATAGGATTTGGGGTTTTGAGCATTTTAAGCTAGGGTCAATATTTTGGGAACTCCTCTAACCTAATGCAAGTGGATAATCATTTCTTTATGTGATATATGCCCTTGTTGTTTGATTCTAATATGCTGATACAATGGTGGACACCATATGCTTATTTTACTATAATTTCGTTTTTGGAATCACATGCTTGTTTAGGTCTTGAATTGAATGGGATGAATGGGATGGGTTGGAGTGAAGTTAACAATATAATTGAGGAGGGCAAGGCCATATGTTTTGACTGTAATCAAGTCAAATGGAGGAAAAGGGAAGATCCCTAGTTTCTGAACAAACACTGGGTATCGATTCTTGTTTTTGTAGCCTTTGGAAACTAAATTTCCTTTTTAAAGGAATTCTTTCCATAGGTCTTTTGGGCTTAGAATTGGTACGCTTGGCACCCTATAACGAAGACCAATTGGTGGACCTTAGTGAGTAAGGGTGTAACGGTTCGGTTAACCGCTTGTTTTGGGAAAACCGTTAACCGAACCGTATTTTACAGTTTTTAACCATAATAGTACCCTAAAAAATCATTAAAAATTGAACTGTGGATAACCGTATTAGACAGTTCAGATATGAGTAATTTTCACTTAAAAAAAATCTATCTTTGCCCTTTGACTCTACATACAGAACAACACTATCACTTTTCACATACCAAACAAAACAACACTATCATTTTTCACGAAAAATAAACACAACGAAAAGTCTAAAATGATACTACAAAATATCTATCGTACAATACATTTTGGCCCTTTAGTTTTTTTCTATTAGTGTAACGGTTCGGTTAACCATGTGTTTTGGGAAAACGATCAATTGAACCTTGTTTTACGGTTCGGTTAATAACCGTGAGTCGAGATTGAAAACCATAATCGAACCATGAAGCACGGTTTTTCGATTTTAATAACCGTAATTGCATCCGAACCATGAACCACGGTTATTAACCGTCTGTTCGGTTCAGTTCGGTCAGTTATACGGTTTTTCGATTTTTTTTACACCCCTATTAGTGAGGGATGTTTTGAGCCAACGTACCCTTACGAATTGTCGGACAACGTACGATGTACGAACTAGTTTGGAAAAGGAAGAAGTGAGGCAATGTGATATCCATAAATGATGATGTACCATGGTCAATGATCGGATATCGAGAGCCGCACTCCCTCGTTGGATCATGTAGTGATGTCTCATACAAAGAGGGCAATAATTGATGTGGGATTGGATTGTTCAATCCCTTTTACTGTCGATTGATCGAAAATGACTTGTACTGTAAGAACCCAGTCCCACCTATAGTATTTTATTATATTTTAACTAGATATTATTTTTAATTTAATTGAATGTATTTTAGTTATTTAAGTGGGTAGGATTAAGTGGGGCACACGTTGGATTAGATGCGTAGATTGATGAGTTGGGTTAGTGGGTAGATGACCTAACCTGTAGTTTGACCCAATGACTTAAGCCCAAGAGCACCCTTTTAACCTAATCCCTCTTTTAGCGAAACACTTCTTATCTCTCCCCACTAATCTCTGTAACTCCACCCGTAACTTCTTCGTATTCTTCCTCTTTCAACTTCCCAAGCCATACCAGCTTTAGTATCCAGCCATCAGAATCAAGATCAGAGGATATCAACATTCTTGGCTCAATCTTCTCATCTCAGGTAACTCCTCAAATCATTAGGAGTACATCTGTACTCGAAGCTTATCTTCTTATTCTTTCCAATGTTAGGTTTTGGATATGATTACCATAGATCTGATCACCTGGGTATTTCTATCCCATCTCTTGTGTCAGATTGGTGTTAGGATTGCGATCGAGAGCCGTGGTAATCTCGGATTGAGTATTGGTTAGGAAACCTATCGCATTCTTCTTCAACTTCGAATCTGAGGCAAGTACATTATCATAATTTGTTATTGAATGCTTTATTGGATCTTTAATTCCTATCTAATGCATATAGGTTTGTTTATTTGCCCTTTTTAAATGATAATGATAGATTAGGGATTTTAAATGGTTGTTTGGGTGTTTGGTGATCTAGGAATGGAAATGTGAAATCCATTACCTTTCTTATGGAATATGATTTTATGGATTTTGGTTAGATTGGAACTCTCTTCTGATGCAGGGAGGAAAATGAATGAAAAAGGGAAAAAATCCCAATTTCTGTGATTGTTCACGAACTGGCCAACGAACTGAACGCCAAACGTTCGAACGTTGCCAATGAACGTTTAAACGTTTGAATTCAGGTTTGTCTGGGCCATAGGGCAGGGGCATCAAAAGTTCGAACGTGCCTCTTGAACGTTCGAACATTTGATTTTCCTCGTGCCTTCGAGCCAAAAGCCAAGACCCGGAATGTTTAAACGTTGGGTTCGTACGTTCGAACGTTCAGTGTACTTGGGCATTCTGTGATTCTCTTCAACTGATTTGGCTCTGATTCATTTGGGGATTAATGGTATCGTGTATGAGACTTCATATGGATTTAATAACCTTAAATTATCTACCTGGACTTGACATAAGAACCGTCTTTGGGCATATGGTATCTTATGGACGTATGATTCAAATACCTATGATGATTTTAAAGAACTCTAGCAAGAAAGGGGCAATACATCTCTAATTGAAATCCTTCATTGGATCTATGCACCACCAATTTCGAGAGATGTAACGTCCGTAGCTTACTAGCGTTATTATTGTGTGTTGACGGGTATATAAATATATGTCTAACCTTTAGGGTCGGTTCGTACTATGTCTTAACCTTTGTATTCGCAAGCATATGTTGGTTAGGTTATGAATTCCTTTAGATGCATTCCCTGTTATGTGTTCTGGACTATAAAGTTTCTTAGCAAATTACGCATGTGGATTTGATTATGATATGTATTATGGAATGGCCAGCACTTCATTTTGACTTAGGACTCTTGTGTCGGAGCTTTATTATTCAGGTCTATTATGCATATATGTTTCCGTTTATGTGGTCATTTATGAACGACTGTAGATCGTATGTGGACGGTTGATCACCAATGTGTCCGGATCACTTATAATCCTCTTTGAATGTGAACAGGTTATCCTGATTTTGATCGGTTTATGACCACCGACATTGTGGACGGGCTCTCCCGATTATGTAGGGTTGACCACCCAAAATGGGGACACTTGTCTCCGTGTGAATTATATTGTTGATACCAAAAATGTCACTTTGCCTCTTCGACATCAAAAGTTACATGGAACCGCATCCTACCACAAACAGGCAGAGCCGCTTCACGGATCAGATCTTGTCAGAATCAAACAAAAACTGCAAGATCCTTCAAAACAGCTAAAAAAGAGGTACACATGAAGTTTCGGGCCATTTCAACACCATTTGGCCGAACTTCAATCCTCCAACGGCTGAGCAGGAGCTCCCGGCGGCGAGAGTGTCACAGATAACTAATCTTCGATTAGAGCGTATGGATGGTCTCAGAATACCTCCAAAAGGCTCTACGTCAAATTTCAAGTCAAACTGACACCGTTTGACCCTCCATCAACTCTCGAATGACGAAATCAAGCCTCTCAGTGGCGAGAACCATCGATGCTGCCATTCATCAAACAAAGCACATGGATAGCTTTTACATGTTTCCAAAGCGCTGCACGTCGAATTTCAGGTCATTCCGACAACGTTTGACTCAGCTTTGACGCTAAGAAACAAAATCAAGCCTACCGGCGGCGGAGCTCCCCCAAACCATGGCATCCAAATCGGAGTTAATGGATCATCCCAAAATGACTCCATTAGGCTCCCTGTCAAATTTCAGGTCAATCGGACATCAGTTGACCGCACAACAAAGCTCGATATCTTCCGCGCGGTGAAATCAAGTCTAGCATCGATGAAACCCCAAACGGCTTTAAAACTCAAATAAAAGACTATGGTTGGTCCTATCTATTGCTCAAGAAGCTTCACGTCAAATTTCAGGTCATTCCGACATCGTTTGAGCTAGTTTCAACTCTTGGCGGAAAATCGGCTACAAAGTCTTCGGCTTTTCCAAAAATAGGAAACTTTGTGCTTTGATTTGCATGGTTTCTTGACAGGTTCTCTTCAGAGGAATCAAGCCAATAAATGAGGAGAAATGTCAAGAAAAATACAGGAGAAAAAAGAAGAAAAAAAGCCCGGAAAACGGCTGAGAAACGGCGACCGAACGACGACAAAAAAAGGGACAAAAGTCCTATGGTCGCCGGCTACCATTGGGATCCGGGTCGCTGGATTTTGCCGGGGAACCCATTTTCTTGGGTTCTTTTCGCGTTTTGCAATGTTTGGCTCCTGCGATTTTCTTAAATTCTGATTTTTGAGGCATGATATCTGTCGATCTTCATCAATATCACGGATCTGCCATCGAAATCATACGATCATCATCGGACACTCCGAAATCTCCAACCGATCGACCAAGAAAGCACACTTTCTTCCCAACCGATCTAGAAATCGACTGGACAAATGTTGTCGGCCCATTGGTGTCAACCAATGTCTAAAATTGCATCGCCATCCGACATCAAACTACATGCGGATCCATCGATGATCATCGCCAAGAGAATTCCAAAAGATGCGGCGCGACCCGTGAATCTTCAAGCGACTTGGTGACCAATTAATGCTGTTAATTGACCCGTTTATGAAAAGTTAATGCGGTCATTAACTCATTATTCTGGACGGCCCAATTAGAAGCAAGCAAATGGGAGTTACAAGTCTAATTAATCATGGTAATTAACCATGTAACTCCCATCATTATGGAGTTTAATCATGGTAATTAATCATGAAACCCCAATCATCATGGAGATTAAATGCCCATTATTCTTCATCGGCAAATCAGAATCCAAGAAAAAGGAGTTACAAAATCAAGAATTAAATACTTGTAACTCCTCCCATCATGGAGCATCAATGCCATTAATGCCCATAAACCTTCCTAATGGCTACCAAAAGCCTATAAATAGGCGGTCAATCCAAAGGGAAAGGGCCTTGGAAAAATCCTCGAAAAGGTCCTGGAAAATTGTCTTGAAAAATCTCTGCGCAAAGAAGCTCTCCTACTCTGAAGAAACTCTGCTGCAAACACTACAAGGTAATTGAAGTCCCTTGGGGGGCCACCCCCCTAAGGTTTTCCCCTCTCCTTTTATCCGACATGGCCTAGATGTGGCTCTTCAGCTCCTCTACTCATTTTTTTACTGGATATAGGATCTTCCCTTGGTCTTTGTCCTTTAAAAATCTGAGGTCCAAGCCAAGCCAAGAGAATTAAGGCATCAAGTGTTCTCATCTTAAGGACTATGGCGGAGCCCATACATGACTCTCAACCGTCGATCTAAACGAGTCCCCACAATCGCCTGAGAAGTCAGATTCCTCTTTCTTATTTTTCTATTGTATTTTGTATTTTTTTAAGAGAAAAAGAATCACAATTCTTGTTTTTCATTATTGATAAGATTTGTAAATCGCCTTTCATGGCAAAATTCTCATTTACGACAAAAAACCGCCTTTCACGGCAAACTAAAGAAAATCGCCTCTCACGGCATTCTAAATCTGTCTTTTTTCTTAAAATATATGTGCAATGGAAAGTTAGAAAAAAAAGTTTGATTTCCTTTTCTACTTGTGAAGGTGAATCTCCAGATCACCATTTCAAATTTCAAGTAGAATAGAAAATCTGGCATACTGGTACAAAATATTGATGCTCACTTTTTTTTTTCGCCCCGCCGCACCCCAGCGGACCCGAGGCGGAGGTAGGCAAGAGAGAAGTCGGGTCCATCATATATAGTGCTCCATTTGGTGTCTTATGAGATTATGTTATACTTTCTTTCTTGTCATTATCTTTATCGTTGTTCATATGATCTCACTTGTCTTTACTCATCTTGATATCGTATTTTGATTTCGAATTATGATCATGTTCTTGCTATTTACTTTGTAATATTTGGTGCATAGGTACCGAGCCCTACTATACCGAGGAGATGGAGGAAGATCAAACGTTTCAAATATTTGAGCCAACTGATGAACTCGAGTGGGGCGCCGGAGACGGTTTTGGAGTCGTCTGAACCTGCATGAGAGTGAACGTCATCTTAGCAATTCTTTACATGAACTTTCTTTAATGATAAACTTTTCCTTAGTAATAGTTTTATTCATTCTGCAACTTTAACTTTTAATGTTTATTTGATTTTCGTATTGGATCTTATTTATGAACTTTGAATACCAATTGAATAAAGCTTCCATTGCATTTCACGAAATTTATTTTGACTCACCACAGTTTGTGATTTTGTGGGTCCACTTTTGAAAGCTTGTGTTGTATTAGACACAGGAAATTCGAATTTGATTTATTTTTCACGTTTTTCCCCAATTCTTATTTTGGAGGACGTGATAGTTGGTATCAGAGCCCAGTACGATTCTCGAATATTAAAATGGATAGAAAAAATAGGACGTGGTGAGGATTGCGATTTCCGTCAGATAGGCTTTACGTGCTAACTGTAAAGTCTATAGAATTGTTTGTTAGCTTGTTTCGTAGGAACTGAACCATTATTATTTTATTGTAGGTCATGACACATCGTACGACTTGATCTCATGACAAGGAACCTGTAAATGGATCGAATAATCCAGACGATCGTTTTAGCCAACTCTCGCAAGCTTTTATCCAATCCCAGACTGCTCAAAATGATCAACAAAAAGCAGTTGAGGCTGAACGAGCTGCAGAGAAACAAGAAGAACGAGAAGAAATAGCTGCTGAGAGAGCACAAGCAGACAGAGATAAAGCAGCATTTCAGGCTCAGATCTTAGCCCTAACAGATTGAGCAGCTCAGCCAGTTCACGTGGCCATGCCTCCAAGGGAAGTAGATCCAAATGACCTCTATGAGAAATTCAGGAAAAGGGTTCCTCCTGAGTTTCATGGGTCCAAGGATCCCATGGTAGCAAATGATTTTATAGAACAATTGAAGCAGATCTTTGCCGTCTTCCGATGCACTCAGAATCAGCGAGTTAATTTGGTAGCTTACATGTTCAGAGGGATAGCCCTCCAATGGCGGAACTCGGTGAAGACAATAGTGCAAGCAGAAGCAGTGGCTGAAGAAAATGCATGGGAAACTTTCACCAAGGAGTTTATGGATAAGTTCATTTTCAAATATGTCAAGGACTAGTGGAAGAGAGATTTTCAGAACTTAGTGCAAGGTGACATGTCAGTGCAGCAATATGAGCAGCAGTTCACAAGATTGGCTAAGTGTGCACCCACACTAGTAGTTCCAAAGGAAGAGAAAATCCGGCATTTTCTTGATGGATTATAAGCTGATATCTACATGATGATTGGAGATAATCAATGCCCGACGTTCTAGGAGACTGTGAAAAGTGCATATTGGGCAGAAGGTGCACTAAAGAAGAAAGCGGCAGAACGGCAAGTCAAATATCAGCAACCTCAGTTGAGGCAATCTTCTAGTCAGGGCAATCAAAAGAAACCGACGATTCAAGGTCAACCCTCGATTGGTCAGAAACATCTATGTGGACGGTGTGGAAAGAATTACCCTACTGAGCAGTGCTACAAGGAAACTGGGGAACGCTTTCATTGTAGACTGTTTGGGCATCGGGTTCGCGATTGTCCCAATGGCGTTAGTCAGATGCCAGCATCCCAGATGATAGCTTCTCGTGCCCATACGCAACAGACTTGGAGGACAACACCTCCACAGGGACCATAGTAGGCAAGTCAACAGATTCCTTAGGCACCACAGCCACAGTACCGAGCACCAGCTCCTCAGTACCAACAATATTGCGGTGTAGCGCCACAGCAGCAGAGAAAAGCCTAAGGTCAGCAGAGGCAATTCCAGCAACAGAGGCAGCCAGAGCCAGTGGGTCAACCAAGAGCACCTAGGCCAGTGCAAGGGCAGCAGAACTAAGCTCAACAGATGGCAGGGTATACACAGTTACACACGAGGATGCAGATGCTTCTGCCGAAGTTGTGGAAGGTATTGTTCTAATCTCAGAGGTAGAAGCTAAGGCCATATTTGACCCTGGCTCTACACATTCCTTTGTTTCCCATGATTTTGCTATATCAATGAGGCTGTAGTGAGATTAGATGTTGCTTTAGTAGTGGGTACCCCAGTAGGCAAGCAGGTTCGTTGCCACCAATATTTTCCGAATACCCGACTTCAAGTTGGAGATTTTATTTTACTAGCAAACTTGATTCTCTTAACGATGAAGGATTTTGATGTCATACTTGGTATGGATTGGCTAGCGACCTATAGAGCAGTGATGGACTTTTTTAATAAAACCATTAAGTTGTTGTTGCATTCGGACACTATTGAATTTGTTGGATGGAGGAGACAAATTCAGACATGCCGAATTTCGGCATTGAAAGCAGAAAGATTGTTGAAGTCTGGATGTGAATGATATTTGACGTTTATAACGGAGGATAAACAGTCCAAAGGGGTGGAGGATATTCCAGTGGTCTATGAGCTCCCGGATGTTTTCTTGAATTAAATTCCAGGCTTACCTTCAATCAGGGAGTTAAACTTTTCGATTGAATTGGTGCCAGGGACAGCTGCGATTTCTAAAGCTCCATATAGAATGGCTCCGGCAGAACTCAGAGAATTGAAAACCCAATTGAAGGATTTGTTCGACAAGGGATTTGTGAGACCAAGTGTGTCACCTTGGGGTGGACTGGTCCTATTTGTGAAGAAGAAGGATAGTTCTATAAGGATGTGCATAGATTATAGACAACTCATTCAAGTCACAATCAAGAACAAATACCCTCTCCCAAGGATCGATGAATTGTTTGACCAGCTTCAGGGAGCTGAATATTTCTCAAAGATAGACTTGAGATCAGGATATCACCAGCTCAGAGTTCGAGATCAGTACATTCAGAAGACAGCATTCAGAACCAGATATGGCCACTACGAGTTTTTGGTAATGCCATTTGGGCTAACCAATGCTCCAGGAGTATTTATGGCCTTGATGAATAAGATATTTGGTCCATTTCTCGACCAGTTTATCGTTGTTTTTATAGACGACGTGTTAGTATATTCTCGGTCTCGAGAAGATCACGAGCAACATTTGAGGTTAGCATTGCAAACTTTGAGAGATCATCAACTCTATGCTAAGTTGAGCAAGTGCGAATTTTGGCTTAAACAAGTAATTTTCTTGGGTCACATCATTAGTAAGGAAGGATTAGCGGTTGATCCAGGAAAAATTGAGGCAGTGATCAAGTGGCAGAGACCCATGTCAGTAACGAAGATTTGTAGTTTCTTGGGTTTAGCAGGTTACTACAGGAGATTTGTGAGAGGATTTTCATCCATTGCTGCTCCATTAACCAGATTAACACGAAAAGATGTACTGTTTGTGTGGTCTGACGAATGTGAAGCAAGTTTTCAGGAGTTAAAGAATAGGTTGACTACAGCTCTAGTGCTCACATTGCCTACGGAGAATGGTAGATTTGTCATTTATACGGATGCCTCAAAAGTGGGATTGGGCTGTGTACTTATGCAGGATGGGAAGGTAGTGGCTTATGGCTCTAGATAATTGAAAGAGCATGAGAAAAAGTATGCCACTCATGATTTGGAACTTGTAGCAGTGACTATGGCATTGAAGATGTGGCGTTATTACCTATACGGTGAGAAGTTTGAAATTCATTCAGACCATAGGAGTCTTCAATATTTGTTTACCCAGCCTGAATTGAACATGAGACAGACCCGGTGGATGGAATACATGAAGGATTTTGATTTTCCAATCAAACATCATACTGGGAAAGCCAATGTAGTGGCTGATGCATTGAGTCGAAGGGTAGCAACTAACGCATGTTTGAGAGCAGAATGGTCTTGGGCAGAAATTTTTCTCGATTTAGGAGTATCTTTGCAGCCAATTGATGACAAGGTTATGTTAGCTAACATGTTCGTCTGGGAACCAGAGATCTTGAGCAAGACCAAAAGCAAGCAGTCAAAGGACCCAGAGTTAGCTCGAGTGATTGAACAGATTGACAGTAGACCAGAGTTCAGAATGGTGGAGGGTGTGTTGTACTTTCAAAACCGATTATGTGTGCCAAATATAGAAGAACTGAAGAATGAGATCATGAAAGAGGCACATCATTCCTGATATACTAATCATCCAGTAGTACAAAGATGTACTAGAACCTACGTAATCATTATTGGTGGAATAATATGAAGAAGGAAGTAGCAGGATTTACAGCAAGGTGTTTGGTGTGTCAACAAGTAAAGGCAAAACGAAAACGACCCCCAGGACTTTTAAAACAGTCGGAAGTGCCCGACTGGAAATGGGAACACATAGCGATGGATTTTATCTCTTGGTTGCCATCGATGCATAACAAAGATAGTATCTGGGTGATAGTGGACATGTTGACAAAAGTGGCACATTTCTTACCAATGAACATGAAGACACCTCGGGATGAGTTAGCTAAAATGTATATGGAGAAAGTGGTCACAATTCATGGTGTTTCCCTATCGATTGTATCATACCGAGATCCTAGATTTTTGGGCAAATTCTGGACTGAACTTCAGGAAGCTCTGGGCACAACATTGAATTTCAGTATAGCATATCATCCTCAGACCGACGGTCAAACTGAAAGGACGAATTAGAAACTTGAGGATATGTTGTGAGCTTGCGTCCTTGATTTTGGGAAGGACTGGCATAAGAGTCTCCCATTGTGTTAGTTTGCATATAATAATAGTTATCACTCCAGTATCGACATGGCACCATTTGAGGCGTTGTATGGACGTAGATGCAGGACCCCAATATGTTGGGAAGAGATTGGTGTCAAGAGTTTTCATGGCCCATCTATTGTTAGTGATACCAGTGAACAAGTGAAGCAAATTCATGATCGGTTGAAAATTGCTAAAAGCTGACAGAAGAGTTATGCAGACTTGAAGAGGAGAGATCTTCAATTCGAGATAGGTGGGCAAGTATTTCTAAAGGTTTCACCGACACGAGGAAAATTGCGATTCGGGCAAAAAGGCAAGTTATCTTGGAGATTTATAGGCCCATTTGAGATCTTGGAAAGGATTGGAGAAGTTACCTATAGATTGGCTTTATCGGCAGAGTTGTCAGCGGTGCATAATGTTTTTCATGTCTCGATGTTGAAAAAGTACATTAAGGACCCTTTGCACGTGTTGCAGTATGAACTGTTGGAATTACAGCCGGATGTTACTACGTTGAACAACCTTCTCAAATCATCGACACGAAGGAGCATGTTCTCAGGACTCGGACAATACATTGGGTAAAAGTCCAGTGGGAGCACCATAGTTCTCGAGAAGCCACTTGGGAATTCCGCGACCAAGTGAAGAAGCTTCACCCGCATCTTCTTCCAGAGGAATGATTGTATTTGGAGGACCAAATGTCCCAAGGGGGGGAGAATGTAAGAACCCGGTCCCACCTATAGTATTTTATTATATTTTACTTAGATATTATTTTTAATTTAATTGAATGTATTTTAGTTATTTAAGTGGGTAGGATTAAGTGGGGCACACGTTGGATTAGATGTGTAGATTGATGAGTTGGGTTAGTGGGTAGATGACCTGACCTGTAGTTTGACCCAATGACTTAAGCCCAAGAGCACCCTTTTAACCTAATTCCTCTTTTAGCGAAACACTTCTTATCTCTCCCCACTAATCTCTGTAACCCCACCCGTAACTTCTTCGTCTTCTTCCTCTTTCAACTTCCCAAGCCATACCGGCTTTAGGATCCAGCCATCAGAATCAAGATCAGAGGATACCAGCATTCTCGGTCAATCTTCTCATCTCAGGTAACCATCTCCTCAAATCATTAGGAGTACATCTGTATTCGTAGGTTATCTTCTTATTCTTTCCAATCTTAGGTTTTGGATAGGATTATTATAGATCTTATCACCTGGGTATTTCTATCCCATCTCTTGTGTCAGATTGGTGTTAGGATTGTGATCGAGAGCCGTGGTAATCTCGAATTGGGTATTGGTTAGGAAACCTATTGCATTCTTTCTCAACTTCGAATCTGAGGCAAGTACATTATCATAATTTGTTATTGAATGCTTTATTGGATCTTTGATTCCTATCTAATGCATATAGGTTTGTTTATTTGCCCTTTTTAAATGATAATGATAGATTAGGGATTTTAAATGGTTGTTTGGGTTATTTGGTGATCTAGGAATGGAAATGAAATCCATTACCTTTCTTATGGAATATGATTTTATGGATTTTGGTTAGATTGGAACTCTCTTTTGATGCAGGGAGGAAAATGGATGAAAAAGGGAGAAAATCCCAATTTATGTTATTGTTTTTGAACTGGCCAACGAACTGAACGCCAAACGTTCGAACGTTGCCAATGAACGTTCGAACGTTTGAATTCAGGTTCGTCTGGGCCATAGGGCAGGGGCATCAAAAGTTCGAACGTGCCTCTTGAACGTTCGAACGTTTGATTTTCCTCGTGCCTTTGACACAAAAGCCAAGACCTGGAACGTTCGAACGTTGGGTTCGTACGTTCGAACGTTCAGTGTACTTGGGCATTCTGTGATTCTCTTCAACTGATTTGGCTCTGATTCATTTGGGGATTAATGGTATCGTGTATGGGACTTCATATGGATTTAATAACCTTAAATTATCTACCAGGACTTGACATAAGAACCGTCTTTAGGCATACGGTATCTTATGGATGTATGATTCAAATACCTGTGATGATTTTAATGAACTCTAGCAAGAAAGGGGTAATACATCTCTATTGGAAATCCTTCATTGGATCTATGCACCACCAATTTCGAGAGATGTAACGTCCTTAGCTTACTAGCGTTATTATTGTGTGTTGACGGGTATATAAATATATGTCTAACCTTAGGATCGGTTCATACTATGTCTTAACCTTTGTATCTGCATGCATATGTTGGTTAGGTTACGTATTCCTTTAGATGCATTCCCTGTTATGTGTTGTGGACTATGAAGTTTCTTGGCAAATTACGCATGTGGATTTGATTATGATATGTATTATGGAATGGCCAGCACTTCATTTTGACTTAGGACTCTTGTGTCGGAGCTTTATTATTCAGGTCTATTATGCATATATGTTTCCGTTTATGTGGGTCATTTATGAACGACTGTAGATTGTATGTGGACGGTTGATCACCGATGTGTCCGGATCACTTATAATCCTCTTTGAATGTGAACGGGTTATCCTGATTTTGATCGGTTTATGACCACCGACATTGTGGACGGGCTCTCCCGATTATGTAGGGTTGACCACCCAAAATGGGGGACACTTGTCTCTGTGTGAATTATATATTGCTCAATTTGGTGTCTTATGGGATTATGTTATACGTTTTTTTTGTCATTATCTTTATCGTTGTTCATATGATCTCACTTGTCTTTACTCATCTTGATATCGTATTTTGATTTTGAATTATGATCATGTTCTTGCTATTTATTTTGTAATATTTGGTGCATAGGTACCGAGCCCTACTATACCGAGGAGACGGAGGAGGATCAGACATTTCAAATGTTTGAGCCAACTGATGAACCCAAGTCACTACAACAATATACACTTTTGCCGGCGCTAAATAAGCGCCGATAAAGGTCCAAAAAATGCCGGGAAAAACTATTCCCGGCGATTTTCCTTGCGCCGGCAATGCGCCGAAAAAGATGTGCCAGCAATAACATTTGTCGGCGAAAAAAAGGGAGCGCCGGGAAAAGCCTATACATTTCCGGCGTTTTATTTCGCCGGGAAAAGTATTTATTTCGCCGGGAAAAGAGGTTTATTTTTTTTAAATTAAATGTTAGAAAAACTTTTGCCGGCGTTATTTTGCGCCGGGAAAAGTAATTGATTTTTTCAAAAATAAAATTTGAAAAACTTTCACCGGCGTTATTTTGCGCTGGGAAAAGTAATTGATTTTTTCAAAAATAAAATTTGAAAAACTTTTGCCTGCATTATTTTGTGCCGGGAAAAGATTTACAATTTACGAAAATTATTTTTTCAAAATCTTTTTGTCGGCGTCTTTTCTCGCTGGGAATAATTTTTTTAAAATATAATTTTTTTTTATTTCATTTTTAATTTTCTTTTCCTGTTCGTCACATGAATAAATTGAAATTGCTAATTCCATTATCCAAGACCACATCTACTACATACCCTACATCCATTTCCATTCCAAAATCATCAAAAAATGAAACAAGAAAATCCATTCCACTTCATATTAATATTCAAACATCCTTTCAACATTGAAAACACTTTACCATTACCATTATAAAATTAAAACAAATGCTAACATTCTACTCTGTACCAACATTCAAATGCCAATGAAAATTTACATATTCATATATGATAATTTTATTGTTGCACCATTCCAATACCTGCACCATTGTTTTAAAAAACTCCATGCATCCCATTTAAACATATAGCAATATGTTACTCTGCATACTTGGCCTTCATGTTGGTTGCATCCTAGCTGCATGGACTCTTTCAACAAAATTTGTTTTTCAATTTTCATTCAATCTGCATAAAAAAAATACCAAGATTAACATATGATTAAAAATGTCATATGCACAACTTTTAGTGAAACTATAGAATAAAGCATGACTCTTCAAGTATTAAAGTTCCATGTGTCCTTAAATAGGTATGAAAAAAGCTGATAAAAATACAGAGGCTACCACTCTATTATGCATTACAGGAGGCAAAAATGACACTGACAGAAGGTATGGGTTACATCTGGGTGTCCCTTATTTTTTGAGATAGTGATGGTGTTGATATCTTAGTTAACTAGACAAAGGGGTCCTGAAATGTGGACTTTGGTTAGGTGGGGTCCATTTAGGAGCAGAAATTTGAATGGTTTGTCATATACCACGTACACAGCAAGTAATGACTGCATATATTCTGGCATAGTATCTACAATTTAACATCATACAAAAACGATGTTAATGATTAAAACGCAGATTTATAATATGAAATGCTTACTTCCATGGAACATCCCCAACCAACATCCTATCTCCTTCATTGTCTTCATAAACCAAAGTATATTCCCCACTTCCATCTAATAAACCTTCAATTAGCCTCCTTTCTTCTGCAGTCTTCTGATTTCCAGTCTCTGAAGAGTCTTTTTGAGCTGAACATAAGGAAACAACAGAAATTGAGAAAATCATCCATGTTTTTGAGTTTCTTTGGTATAAAATCTCTTGTAAAAGAAAAAAAAGATATAGTGGATCCAAGCCTACCAAAGGAGCATTCACTTCCACACACATAAGTCTACTTGAAGTGCAACTTACCTATAGCTACTTACCCAGTTTGTCCTTATTGTAACGAACATGTAACTGGATAGGGCAGTTTTGAGTCCTAGCTATTTTTTTTGTTCTCCACATTTTTAGAGCACTCCTAGAACATCAAGATGCTAAAGACAACAACTATAGTTTCCAACTTCTTAACTTCTTCGCTATTCATTTTTTTTTCCTTGTTTTCTCAATGTTGTGTGCTAGTTAGGTTGATGGGGTGGGTATAACGTAAAAACATTAAAATATATATATCCTGTGAAATTGAACCCAAGTTTGAAGGAATTTTTGTGCTCGTATGATGAATTTATTTGACTTCATGACTTAATTTATTTGACTTTATGGCATTTACATGACTGTTTGAGTATTCTGGCATGACTTAATTTATTCTGCTTACATTGCCTCACTCATTTTTCAAGCTTGGAATGGCCTCTGGCATCCTTCTCTAGCTCTTTTATGGTCTGATGGGATGCTGTTTTGTTGTTTTTTGGTTGTATCTATCAACAGTGATTTGAAGGTCTTGATGGGCTATTGGGAAAGCACTGAAGGAACGTTGGAATTGCCTTTAACTGCATTTTTGTCATGTTTGGATCCGTCATTCAGTTTATAGCCTGTGCAAGGTATGTGTTCTTGAAACATTGATGTTGTTAAAATGAACAGTGGGGAGTCAGAACATTATGAACGCACACAATTCTGATCTCTTCTTTTATGTGTTTTATGATCAGAGATTTTATATGTTGCGATAATTATGTAATTAGAAAAGAATTAGGAAAAGAATAAGGAAAAAGTCTAACTTACCTTATTTAGCTTCCTGTGATTATTTAGCCTCCTGTAATTAGGCTATTATTTAGCTTCCTGTAATTAGGCTTTTAGGGTTGTATATATACCTTGTTGGTGAATGAAAGAATACACAACATAATTATTCCCCAAAAAAAAAAAAGCCTTATTTTTAAGTTGGTATTAGAGCGAGGTCAGAGTTCAGACAAGTTGTGTCAGGCCTTGGTAGTGGATGGTTCTGAGGGGGAGAAGAAAAAAACTGAAATCTGGCCATGGCATCGACGTCTGGGGCATGCTTCCTGTGAATGTACATTTTTTAGTGTCATGTTTGGTGCAACTCTTTATCTTTGTTCATCTCTAAGGTTCAATATTGTCTGGTGCTGTATAATCTGATAGAATAAGATGTCACATACGGCAACAGCTCTATGAAGCATATTTCATTGAATCTCTTCAGTGTGGCAATCATATCTATAATCTTCATATTCTGTTTTAGTCAATGAAAATTGACTTATGATGTTTGCTGCTTGGTCTTGCGATCATCACTGCTATAAGTATGGTTTTGCTTTCAATGATGCTGTGCCTATTACTTTAATTTGTACATTGACCATTTGTATTTCTTGAATCCATTATTGTTGGATTTTACAGCCTTCTATGTCAGGAAAAAGTATATCTATTATAGACATAGTAATTATTATACATATTGTCTGCCATTTATTCAGTATCCTATTTAGGAAAAATAATTTAAGAGTGTTGTGAGAATGTAATTTCAGTACATTTTTAAGTTTCAAAATTATAAACGCTTTGAAAAATGGTATCAGCCATAGGAGTAACACAAGGGCTATCAGAGCAGCATCTGAATAAATTGAAGAACTTCAATTTATGAAATTAGATAATTCTACAAAGAGAACTTCAGTGGCAAATAATCAAGCAGTTGGTGTTCATGGTAATTAATAACAAAATAAACCCATCAATGAAAACTAAAATCCACCCAAATAACATACATACACCCCCCTTTACAATTAATAAGAATAAGGAAAGGAGATCCATCAAGTAAAACTTAATTTTACCCTACCCAACCACCATGCATTAGTGAATTTCATCCTATCCAACCAACTTCCCATTACAAGACAAAAAATGAAAAACCTACCTGATGAACCGGAAATGCAGAGACGATTGGACAGAGAAATTGGTTGCAGCAACCAAAGCAAATTCATCTGAAAAATTGGTAGAATGTTTTTGCATGTATTGGGGCCCACCAACAGGTCTCTTAGGTAGGCACCTGGGATATAGCATTCCACTTGCATCAAAGTAGGAGGCACACATGTAAAGGAACTGAAAGCTGTAGAAAGAAATAAAAAGAGATAAGCAGGATGGAAGCAGGGAGGAGAAAACAACTTGTTTATTATATGGTATATAGAAAAGACTCACTTGTTGCATTTAGGTGGGCCCATAGGTGGTGTAGCCCAAAGCAGGAGGGAAGCTGGTTGAAGCAGGAGACAAGCATGAGACCAAACTCTTGCTTTTATATATGGGTATAGATATGTTAGAAGATCATACCACTATGATACCTTATCAATCCTATGTTAGAAAATCCTATTAGTTTTTGCTGTGAGAGTTTTTATTTTTATTTTTGGGTAAAAACATGTGGAAAAAGGACTCTATGATAGTTGGTTTTTTTATCTTCTTTGTTCACCATGTTTTCATATAAGTTGAATAGGAGAAATGGTCGAGTGAATTTAGGTACAACACAAGTACCCGTGAGAAATCTCTGCTGTGGTTGTTTACTTCTTCACAATCAAAAGATGCTTTTTGGAGTTGATACTAGTCACATTGTTGTTTTAATTGTATTTTCATTTTCAAAATTTCAGGTTGTTGGAATTTAGAGAATCCCTCCTCAGCAGGTTTCCCAAATCCTCTAGTACATCAAAACATTCAGAATACTGGAATTGGAGAATTTGAAAGGCCACAAGTGAATGCAGGGAAATACAAATTTGACTCGTTGGTCGGTAGTAACATCAATAACCCGCCTCAAGATAAGGATCATTTCAATACCAGATCCCATTCCCACCTATTCACCAATTCAATGGGAATCCAATTGTCCTCAATTCAGCATTGTGAAGTCCCTCCTTTACCAAACTCACTTTGCTTAACCACATGGTTCTTAACCAATTCTAGCTGCACCCCTTTGTCAAAACTTTCCTTTTCCAACTATAAATGCAAACTTTAACTAATTAAAAAAAAAACTACTTAAAAAAAAAAACCCATTTCGTGTATAGACCAAAAATCGTGTTTCTAAATGCAGTTGAAAAACCCAAAAAAAAAGTAATCAGAAATTGGCTTACAGAGGGGAAGCAGCGAATGCCGAGGTTTTTGGGCAAAGGCGTGATTTCAATGACTTCGTAAGGGTACCGATCGCTTTCTCTTTCTCTGTCTTTCTTCTTACAGAAAATCTGAAGCCCAGATCCCTGAAAAAATTAAACTTTAAGATCAAGGTTAGAAAGAAAGACAACCCTAGAAAGATTGAAAGAAGAAAGACGTAAAAAAAAATCTTCATTCATTCAAACATCAGTTTGCCTTTATACCTTCCGAAGTGTAACCAAGTTCGTAGCCATTGCTTCTCTCTATTTCTTTGAACCAACCAAGATGCCGGAGAGAAAATAACAGAGGACGTGGCACACCGAGAGAGATGTAGAGGGAGACGAGAGAGACTCAGAGGTGAGGGATGTGGTGGTCTTCTGATGAATGGTAGGGATCGGCCTCAGGTGATGGGGATAGAGGAGAGACCGAGATGGGCGATGGAGATGTTTGATGCGTAGGGGAGGCTGTGAGATGGGCGATGGAGATGCCTGATACACAGGGAAGGCATGGAGAGGGTGAGGCTTGAGAGAGGAATGGTGTGATGGGGAGGTCTGTGCAGGGAGGAAGAAGATGGAGATGGAGATGGGGGGTTTTTGAGATGGGATCAGGGTGATCAAGATGGAGGAGAGGGGGGTTCTGCACCTGGAAGATGGAGGAGAGAGAGGTTCTGCGCAGGTTGCCTGGGAGATGGAGGAGAGGGCTGAGGTCGTGAGGGAGAAGGAGATGGAGGGATCGAGACGCAGGGGATGGCTGGCAAGAGAGGATCAAAGAGGTGAGGGATGGCGGGCGAGAGAGGGTCAGAGAGACGAGGGATTGAGAAATCAGTTTGGGTCTTCAGGGCTTTAGTAATAACAATCCCGGCGCAAACAATGCGCCGGCAAAAATGTTTTTAAAAATATATTAAGAAAAAACATTGAAAATAAAGGTACGGATATTGGCTGGTGAAATTTGCCGGCAAATTATATAAATCGCCGGTAAAACATTGATCTTTACCGACGAAAAAATAAAATCGCCGGAAAAGGTAGGACCTTTGCCGGCGAAAAAATAAAATCGCCGGGAAAAATAGCACTTTTGCCGACAAAAAATTATCGCCGGGAAAACTCTATCTTTTCCCGGCGAAAGAAGCTTTTTCGCCGGTAAAAGTCCTACTTTTCCCGGCGTTTAATGATTGCGCCGGTAAAAAATGCCGGGAAAAGTGCAAATTGTTGTAGTGATGCCGGAGACGGTTTTGGAGCCGTCTGAACCTGCATGAGAGTGAACGTCATCTTAGCAATTCTTTAGATGAACTTTCTTTAATGATAAACTTTTCCTTAGTAATAGTTTTATTGATTCTGCAACTTTAACTTTTAATGTTTATTTGATTTTCGTGTTGGATCCTATTTATGGACTTTGAATACCAATTGAATAAAGCTTCCATTGCATTTAACGAAATTTATTTTGACTCACCACAATTTGTGATTTTGTGGGTCCACTTTTGGAAGTTTGTGTTGTATTAAACACAGGAAATTCGAATTTGATTTATTTTTCTCGTTTTTCCCCAATTCTTATTTTGGGGGATGTGACATGTACCGTATTTTAAATGATGTCCAAATACTTCGTGCATGTTCTATAGATTTACAACATTTATATTATTGGGATCACATGGAGAACCCATATCAATCCTACTTAGGATCTCCATTGATTGTCATTGTATTGAACGATATGATGAGGCCAGGCAGCCTTGATTGTAAGGGCTTGGAGAAGACTACTGTGATTGTGATTGTGCATAATTGTACGTGATTGAATGTAAGTCGTGTAAGTGATTGAAGGATTGAATCAATGATTGATGGAAAAGTAGTCCCCTCGAAAATTATGGAGTCATGTTCACGTAGGAAAAGCACAGGCCTCACTGATTGTCATAGGATCCTTGTGTCGGGCACCACTCACTTGTTAACATCCAACACAGAGGAGCACCTCTGTGGAAGATTTATATATATATATATATCTATATATATATATATATAGATAAATGGATTGAACGACTGCAGGTCGTATTGGGTTATTTTCCGGGCGGTAACCCAATGTATTGACTATCTCGAGTTAACACCCAATGTATTGTTCCTGACTAACCAGCCGATGTATATATTGTCCTGGATTTTTCCCGACGAGTTGATTGGCCAAGCTGTTCTCCTATTGCATATTCTCTACTACACTTGGTACGAGATGGGAGGGCAGTGAGAATATCCCATGGTGTATAGGCCTATGTGGACTACCCTCATTGATAGCTTGATAGGACATTGTCTTTTGTTATTCATTGTACATCGATACTCATGCTATATGCTTAGACCCCTATCATTGTAGTTCACATGATCACAATATTTTTACTCGCTTTCATATCACATATATGTATTAATATGGGTTGAGCAAGGTGACCATATGTTGGTTTTGTAATTATTGTCAACACTCAGGCATTTGTTGTTGAAAGTTATTGGTTCAGACCCAACTGGGGTTCAGGCCCAACTCGGATTCAAGCCCAAGTGTACACATATATAAATCCCAAAGAAGAAAAAAAATGTAGTCGTAGCCGTAGCCCTAGAAAAACCACTCTATCCTTTTGGCTGGAGCTCCAAGACGTCTGCTGCTACTGCCTGCGAACTTCTGCTGCTGCTACTTCATTCAGCCGGCTGCCCCTGCATCTTCATTGCGTTGCTACCCCTGCATCTTAAGTGCTGCTGATACATGGCTGGGCCTCTCTCTCTCTATTTTGAAATTGTTGCACAGTTGCTGCACAGGTGCTAATGTTTCTTTATTACTGTGCTTCAGCTGGTCTTCTCTGTTTTCTGCATTGCTGATGCTGTCGCTTCCAAGCTAAGGTATGATCCTGGCGAGTTTAATTCGAGATGATTGTGCATAATTTAAATTAAGCTGAGGTTAGATCAGACACACATGAATCATCTACATGGGAGATGTGTGAAGGCTGGACAATGATTGAATGGGCTACAATTTGTTGAATGGTGCTGGGTATAATGCTTCAAAACTTTATCAACAATAGCATGAATAGCTATTGCAGAAATTTGATTTGAAGAGATTGTAATCTGTTGGGTTGATTTGTAAAGCATTGTCTGTGTGCTAATTTTTTTTAACATCTTTGTAATCACTCAAGTGGTTGCGTGAGTATAGGGGTTGGTACCTCTATGCGTGGGTGCGGATCTTATATTGGAGTGGGTGCTCCTATATTGTAGTGGGTGCTACAGGTTGAGAGTGGAAGTGCTTAGTGCACCGTGGATGTAGCCAATTTGGGTGAAGCACGTAAAAAATCTTGTGTTTGTGTTGTGCTTGAATTTTAGTTTTGATGCATGTATGTGATTTGAAGTGGAGTAGATGCACAGGTGTTTGTAATTGTCTGTACTAGCCTTGTTTAGAAAGGAGATTCTTGGTTGTCACTGATTCACCCCCCCTCTCAGCGACCTAGTGAACTTCAACAATTGGTATCAGAGCACAGGTTCCTTGTGGAAGCTTAACCGCTTGAGGTGATCTTGGTTGGTTCACATGGCATCCGGGGAAGGAAATTCAGCTGGTAGGGCTCCATTCTTTGATGGCTCCAACTACTCCTTCTGGAAGATTCGAATGCAGTCATTCCTATCCTCTCTTATGCGTGATGTTTGGAATATTGTTAAGAAGGGCTATACAGGTTCTGATGATCCAACATATCCTAATGAGAAGAAATTATATGAGTATGATGCAAAGGCTAGAAATGCATTGATGAATGGATTGTCAGATGCTGAACTTGTGAAGGTCATGTCTTGCACCTCGGCCAAGGAGATATGGGACAAACTTCAAGGTGTGTATGAGGGTGACAAAAAAATTAAAGAAGCCAAATTGCAAACCTACCGTACACAGTTTGAGAACATTAAAATGACTGAAAATGAGAATGTTGGTGCATATCTTCAAAGGGTCAATGAGGTGGTGACCTCCATTAGAGGACTTGGTGAAACTTTGAAGGACCAAGTAGCTGTCAAGAAGGTTCTGAGATCCCTCCCTTATCGCTTCGATCCCAAAGTATCTGCTATTGAGGAAGCCAAAGACTTAGATGTGTTTAGTATGGATGAGCTTCAAGGTTCTCTTATAGCTTTTGAAATGAGAATTGGAAAACCTAAGTCTATTGATAGAGAGGCTGCTTTCAATGTTTACAGAAAATCTATGAAAGATAACTCAGATGATGAGGAAGATGAGGAGACAGCAAACCTTGTCTGTAAATTAAAAAAGGGACACGGCAAATATAAAGGCAAATTGCCTTTCAAATGCTTTACTTGTGGCGGGGTAGGTCATTTTGCAGCTAAGTGCCCTCATAGAGGCATGGATAATAACGAGGATGAGGCACTGAAAAAGAAGAAAAACTTCAAGTAGAATGTCCATGACAAGAAGGGCAAACATAGAAGTTTTGTGAGCAAGAAGATTGAGACTTCCTCTGATGATGATAATTCTTCTGACAGTGCATGCAGAAGTAGGCTGTGAAGCTCTCTTCATGGTCATGTTTGATGAAGTGAAAGAACCTGAAATTTCTGACAAGGAAGAAGAAGAGCCTAAAGTTAATTTGGAAGGTGAGTTAGTGGTTGCTCTTGAAGAATTAACTGTTGAAACTAAGAAGCACAAGAAAACTGCCAAGAAGCTTGAGGAAGCTGAAAGTTTACTTATGTCAGCTAAGGGAGAGATGGAAGAAGACAAGCAGATCATTGAAGAACTTGAGGCACAAGTTGTCTTGAAGATCGAAGAATGTAGCAAACTAGAGGAACAAGTGACTATCTTGCATGCACAAGTTGATGAGCTATCGCAGAAGATAAAAGTCTATCAAGGCTCCTCTAAGCTGGATGATTTGCTGAATATGCAACGACCTTGTCATATAAAATTTGGTTTGGGATATGAGCATGGAGAGACCTCAACCAAACCAGCTGAAGACAAAGTAAAGAAGATGCAGTAGAAGGTTGTAAAGCAAGTTCCTACACAAGCTCTTCCTCCAGTTAAGCTGTATATTCACATGGTTCCATCGCAAAGGACTTGGCCTCGTCAACAGATTTTAAGCCTTCCATGCCATTGCAACGAACATATTTCAAGTCCAATTTATCTTTCAATGGCTATTGTTTTAAATGCAATACTTATGGCCATAGAATAACTACCTGCAAATTTAATTTGAGATGTAGAAAATTTGTATCTAGGAACCCTTTTAATGCCCTATTCATGTATCCTCCCGAATGTTATATTTGTCATAATATTGGGCATGTAGCTAGAAAATGTATATATGCCTATGCTCCTAACCATGGACAGGTCAACTTCACTCGAGCATATGCATCCACTTACAAGCAAGGGTTACCTACGAAAAATGAGGCAAAATATGGTTACTATGAAGAGCCCACAAAGTCTGACAAGCAAGTTTGGAAAATGAAAGAAAAGCAGAAAGTTGAAGATCAATCATTGATAGTACAGAATGCTTTGAAGGCACAAGATTCACCTGCTCTTTGGATACTTGACAATGGATGTTCTAGTCACATGACTGGTGACAAAAACAAGTTTTCCGAACTTCAAGAGTATGACGGAGGTTCAGTTAAGTTTGGAAACAATGGTGGAGCCAAGATGTGCTTTTGGTCGATGGACTGAAGCACAATCTCTTGAGTGTCAGTCAGATTTGTGATAGAGGACACGATACTGTTTTTAGAAAGCAAGGGTTTGAGATTTTGAAATCTGGTAGCAACAAAATTGTAGCTGTTGGCACTAGAATAGATGCTAATCTATACACACTCTCAAATCTTTCTACAGAGTCATATTCTATTAGTCGGGTCAGTGAGGACTGGTTATGGCATCGCAGACTTGGACACAGTGGCTTTAGGAATCTATCTAAAACTGGGTCCAATAAAGCCGTTAGAGATCTTCCTGTTATTTCAAGTGCTCAAGACAATGCTTGTGAGGCTTGTCAAAAGGGAAAACAGACAAAAGCTTCCTTCAAACCAAAAGGATACAACAAAAGCAATCCTTCGGAGCTAGTGCACACAGATCTATGTGGTCCTATGAGAACTCAGAGTCTTAGTGGAGACAAATATTTCATGTTGTTCATAGACGACTTCTCTCGTATGACATGGGTCATGTTTTTAAGGCACAAGAATGAAGCACTTGAAAATTTTAAAGTCTTCAAGAACCAAGTAGAGAATCAGACAGGCAAAAGAATCAAAGTTTTGAGATCTAACAAAGGCGGTGACTTTACTTCTGAAGAGTTTGAGGAGTATTGCAGTGAGCATGGCATTTGGCATCAGTTGTCAGCAGCAAGGACACCACAACAGAATGGTGTTGTTGAGAGAAAGAATCATACAGTTCAGGAGATGGCAAGGACTATGTTAGTGGAGAGTAGATTAGTGGACATATTATGGAGAGAGGCAGTTCACACTGCTCTTTATATACAGAATAGGTGCATGCTGAGGGCTTATTCAGAGAAAACTCCATTTGAACTGTGGTTCGAGAAGAAAGCAACAGTGAAGTTTTTCAAAGTCTTTGGCAGCAAATGCTTCATTAAGAGGTTAGATCAGAATTGGGAAAGTTCGAAGACCGAGCTGATGTTGGCATCTTCCTAGGATACTCTACTAGAAGCAAGGCTTATAAAAGTTACAGCAAGAGGCTTCAAAAGATAATAGAAAGTGCAAATGTGAAGATTGATGAAAGTCTGGAGCTACCAAAGAATGTGAAGGAAATTGAGCTTCCAATATATGAGAATAGTAGTGAAGGACTACAAGAACAAGAATAACAACCTGAACAAGAGAAGGAAGAAGAGGCGGATGACAACTCTGATGAGATGAGACAGAATGACAGATGGCACAAGTATCATGGGATCAAAGAAATTGACATTATTGGTGATCCGCAAGCAGGAGTGCAGACTAGGAGGATGAGGACTAGCTTGTTTTCTCTTTTGTCCACTGTTGAACCCAAGACTATTGAAGAGGCTAGCAGTCATGACAGTTGGGTCAAAGCAATGAATGAGGAATTGGACCAAATAGAGAAGAACAAGACTTGGGAGCTTGTACCTAGACCTAAGGGCAAGAACGTAACCGGCACGAAATGGGTTTTTAGAAACAAGCTGAACGAAGTTGGAAAGGTAGTAAGGAACAAAGCAAGATTAGTACGCAAGGGTTATGCACAGGTTGAAGGAATAGACTTTGAGGAGACATTTGCACCTGTAGCTCAACTTGAGGCTATCCGTATGTTCCTTGCACTAGCAGTCTACAAAGGTTTTAAGGTTTGCCAAATTGATGTTAAGTAGGCTTTTTTGAATGGTAACCTAGAGGAGGAAGTCTACATTGAACAACTAGATGGATATATTCTTGGAGATGACCTGACTATGGTGTTCAAACTTAAGAAAGCTTTATATGGTCTTAAGCAGGCATCTAGGGCTTGGTACTCCCGTTTGGACTTGTATCTACAGAAGCTTGGCCACAAGAAAGGGGTTGTAGATAGCAATCTCTATATGAAGAAAGAGGAGAGTAGTCAGGTTGTAGTAGTGATCTACGTAGATGACATCATATTTAACGGCAACCAAGAAGAGTTATGCAAGGATTTTGCAGAGACTATGAGAACGGAGTTTGAGATGTCTATGATAGGAAAGCTATCATTCTTCCTTGGATTACAAGCTCATCAGACAGAGGGAGGCATCTTCATCTCATAAGTGAAGTATGTCAAGGAGATGCTCAGCAAGTTCAAGATGGAGGACTCCAAACCTGTTAGCACTCCCTTGACTAGAGGCTGTAAGTTGAGCAAGGATGACAAGAGTCTATCTGTTGATCACACTTTGTATAGATCCATGATAGGGAGTCTATTATACGTAACATCTACTAGACTTGACATTCTGCAGGCTGTGTGTATGGTGGCCAGAATTCAGGTAGATCTTAGAGAGTCACATGTAGTAGCAGTGAAGCGAATCTTTAGATACATCAAGGGCACAGCTGAATATGGCTTGTGGTACCCACGAGGCAGAGATCTTACACTCATAGCTTACTCGGATGCAGATTGGGCAGTATGTGTAGATGATAGAAAGAGCACAAGTGGAGGTGCTTTCTATCTTGGTGAGAGATTGGTAGCATCGTACAGCAAGAAACAGGATTTTGTATCTTTATCTACAGCGGAAGCGGAATATATTACAGCAACCACTTGCTGTACTCAAGTGCTTTGGATGAGACAGATGCTGAAGGATTTGGGGATTTAGGTTACAGAGGCGATACCAATAATGTGTGACAACACAAGTGCCATCAATATATCAAAAGAATCCAGTTCAGCATAGTAGAACGAAGCACATTGCCATTTGCTATCACTTCTTGAAGGCTAGGGCGAATGAAGGAGAGGTGAAGTTGGAATACATTCCAACAACAGAGCAAGTGGCATATATCTTCACCAAACCTCTTCAAAAAGATGTGCTTGAATAACTCCGCAAGAAGATGGGGGTCACGCCTTTCCAAAAGAAGTAGGGGCTCATGACGACAGGGGGAGTGTGAGCTTTTTTTTTTTCTTCTTTCACTCCCGAAGGTTGCCAGTTGTTCTTCTTGTCGAAGGGGGAGAAGTGTATAGATCAAAGGGGTGAGGTGTTGTCAACAATTCCAAAGGGGGAGATTGTTGAGCAAGGTGACCATATGTTGGTTTTGTAATTATTGTCAACACTCAGGTATTTGTTGTTGGCATTTGTTGTTGAAGGTTATTGGTTCAGACCCAACTAGGGTTTAGGCTCAACTAGAGTTCAGGCCCAAGTGTACACATATATAAATCCCAAAGAAGAAAAAAAATGTAGCCCTAGCCCTAGCCCTAGAAAAACCATTCTATCCTTTTGGCTAGAGCTTCAAGACGGTTGCTGCTACTGCCTGTGAACTTCTGCTGCTACTTCTTCATTCAGCCAGCTGCCCCTGCATCTTCATTGCGTTGTTGCCTCTGCATCTTAAGTGCTGCTAATACATGGCTAGGCCTTTCTCTCCATTCTGAAATTGTTGCACAGTTGCTGCACAGGTGCTACTGTTTCTTCATTACTCTGCTTCAACCGGTCTTCTCTGTTTCCTGCAGTGCTGCTGTTGCTGCCGCTGCTTCCAAGCTGAGGTATGATCATTGCGAGTTTAATTTGAGATGATTATGCAGGATTTAAATTAAGCCGTGGTTAGATCAGACATGCTTGCCCTTCTCACTCATATGCCCTAGCCGCATATGCCATAACTGAGACTCATCAACGCTGGTTTTGTCTTCCGTGGAGACTGCCGCTCCACCTACAATTGTGTTTCCCATCAATTTGTAAAGGTTGTTTCCCACTCTGGTACCTTTCATTAATACCAGAACTCCTTTACTCGCTTTAAGCAAACTATCCTTTGCACTGAATGAACATCCTTTGGATTCTAGTGTGCCTAAGGATATCAAATTTTTCTTGAGTGTAGGCACATGTCTCAAACCACCCAAGGTTCTAACAATTCCATCTGCCATTCTGATTTTTATTGTTCCCATTCCAATGGTTTTACATGCAGCATCATTACCCATTAGAACACTACCACCATCACATGGCTCATAAGTATCAAACCATTCACGATTAGGACACATATGATATGTACAACCGTAATCTAAAATCCATGCATCAGATAGATGGTTACCTTGCGAGACCGATATGAGTTCCACTTCCTTTTCTGAAGCAACGATGGCTGAGTCACTGCTTTCTGATTTGTCCGCAGCTTTATTCTTCCCATCTTTGCTCGCCTTGTAATGCCAGCAATCTTTCTTCAAGTGCCCTTTCTTCCCACAATGAAAGCATTCTGAATCTTTCTTGCTCTTGGACTTTGATCTGGAGTTGTTTCTTTTTGACCTACCCCTGTCCTTGGATCTACCACAGTTATGCGAGCCTTCCTTTACTAGGAGTCCCTTTGCATGTGAATCACCTTTGCTAGGCTTTCTTCTGGTAGCATTGGAGATGATATCTTGAGTAACCTCCTCAAATTTGAGTGTCTCCTTTCCATATAACAGGGTAGTCACAAAATGCTCATATGAGTCAGAGAGAGAATTCAACAATAGCAGGGACCTGTCTTCATCATCGAATTTCACATCGAGCCTCAACAAGTCACTGATCATCCTGTTGAAAGTGTTCATGTGCTCCATCAGATCACATCCTTCCTCCATCTTCAACCCATACAACTGTTTCTTCAGATGTAGCTTGTTGGTCAGATTCTTCCCCATGTATAGCTTCTCGAGCTTTTCTCACAGGTATTTTGCAGATTTCTCTTCCATGACGTTGAACATGACTTCGTCAGAGAGATATTGCTCAATAGAGCTCATTGCTCTTTCATCGACATCTGCCCATTCATCAGCATTCATCTTCTCAGGCTTCTTTTCCTTGCCAAGCAATGCTACTTTGATTCCTTGTTGAATCAAGATATTTTTCATTCTTTTTTGCCATAAGCCAAAATTAATTTTTCCATCAAATTTCTGAATTTCAAATTTGATACCGGCTGCAGTAGCCTTGAATGCCATTGTGTCTGAAATCTGCCCCTTTTTCAGCACCTCAAACTGTCAATCTGCTCTGTTAACTTTGTAGATCTCGTCAACACGAGTTTGTAGGAAGAAATAGAGCGCAATTCGGAGTCCAGATGGCCCCAAAAACTGAGATTGAAGTCTGACCGTCAATCTGGTCAGCTCTGCTGGTTTGACTACACTGCTGCGTCTGCTGACGTCAGCTCTCTCTGAATGCTGCTGGCTACTCTGCGCTGGGCTTCCTGTGGACAGTCTGGGTCGGATCTGGCCTGACCAGAATTGACCTGGTGCGTGACCCAACTGGGTCTTACCTTCCTCGATTTGGTTCTGTAATAGAACCTGGTTTTGCAACCGATGCTGAGATGTAACGTCTTGCAGCTGCTTAGTCTTCTCGATCTCCGGCGACATGCGACGTGGCACGTTGGTTTCCGGCTGGCCAAGAATGACGGCAGGCGATCAAAGCAGTCCGGCTGTCTTCTCCGGTGAGATGGAAGCCCGAAACTTTTGTTTTCGGTTCCTGTTTCCGGCGTAGCAGCAATGGCAGTGAAGAAATTGACGGCGATCCTGCGCACAAAATCAGCGGCGATCTGCGTGGCTCTCTGCTGTATTCCAGATTCAATCTGGATGAATAACAGATTAAAGAAGATGGTGGCGATCCTCATCTCCCCAGAAATCGAAACCCTCTGCGAATTCCGGTTCTGGACAGTGATCTAACCAAAATCCCTGAATCCTCTTCTCGTCTGTGATCGAGACAGAAACTTCTACCAGATCCAATCTCCGCCCTTGATTTGCGTACAACCCTAACCCAAGGAAAACCCTAACCTCGTTCTGATACCAATTGTTAGGAAAGTAATTAGGGTAAATCACGCACAATCAATCACAAGCACACAAACACGAAAGATTTACGTGATTCGGCAATTGCCTACGTCCACGGGGCTATGAGCGTTCTGCTCGATTTCACCATGCAGGAAACTAGGCAACTCGTTATAAGGATTCGGTTCCTCTAACACTTGGCCAGCTCTCTCCACCAATAGATTTTAATCTTGCTCTCACAGCCTCTCCCCTTACAATGCTCTTTTGTTTTCCTTTTTTTGCATTCGTTTTGTATTCTCTCTTTTTCAAGGAATAACCCTAGATAGTATATGTAAAGAAATGGCCCTATTTTTCTTTGGGCCCCAAGTAAACTACTCATCAAGGCCCAATGGACCTTTTTGAGCCAAATCCAACAGTTAGCCCATGGCCCACTAGCCCTAACACAACATTTGACCCTATTGAGGCCCAAATCATGATGGTGATCATCCACGAATGCCTGACCCAAATGCATTGGATCAATTTTGAATTTTTCTAGGGCCCTATTCCATCAATTTCAAAATATGCAGTTTAATGAGATTCGCACTTTATGCTAATTAAGAGGAATTCTTCAATGACAACATGGAATTGAAAGAGAGAAGAAGTTTCAAGTCATAGAACCCAAAGTCACCACAAGAAAGGGCAGATTATTCATTTAAAACAACCATAGCCATGTAAACACTACAGTCACATATATCTCTTAAATAATATGCAACACACAAATAGGTTCTACAGATTAAGATATCTCATCATTAAACATACAAGCCAAAGCTAAACAAGAGAATAGTTCCCAAATCACTAGTTTTGAACCCATACTATATGATCCTGAGGGATGAAATGGCAGATGGGTACAGACCCTGGCTTCACCTTGAGCTTTAGAAATGCAATGTGTTTTGGGTTCCATTGGGACGTGTCCTTGTGGCACACTGCCACGGCATCAACTTTCACCTTATCCTTCCCCACCAACGGGACCACGTAGGCGGTCGTGTCAGACGTTTCGTGGCAGTAATACACTGCATGCACATAGGGTTCAATGTGGCAAGCCACAGACTTTGGGCTAGCCATCTTGTGCACCCCTGGTGCAACGGTTTACAGTTGCTTTGGTGCCTCTTTCTTTGTCTCCGTCGCGAGTGCTTTGATGTTTGCGCCGAGCTTGGATTTTGCAAAGTCAACCATTGACTCTAAAGATGTAGCACAATATTTGGTCTCTCCTTTGACTGCGGGCTCTTCACATTCTGTAATTGTTTCCATCATTGTTTGGGCGTCCTGTGAATTGGGCTCTATTGAGAAATGTTTTAGGGTTTCTGAAATCTTGGCTGACGAGAAAGGTATGGCATCAACTACATTGCGAGCGAGGAATTTGGGACCTGATTTGGAATTGGGGAAGAATATGTTGAACTTTGTACCTGTTAGAGAGATTATGAATATTATTTTTTTAATGTTAGATTAGGAATGTGTTAGGAGTATTAAGTTCAGAAGGCAAGCTTTAGTTTGGATGACATTGACATCTCTTCTCACTTACTCTTTCTATAAATTGAAGAGTTTCTGTGAATAAAGTTTTCAGTACCTTGGCGCAAGTCCTTCTCAAGGAAGAAAAGGGCGACACTGGGATCATCCTGAAGCAGATCAGCGGAGGCAGCATAAACCAGAGCTCTAAATCTAGGTCCCTCATCAACTGAAGTACCCGTTTTCTCGTCGATTACTACTACAAATAGGCCATGCAGGTTGACTAGGTTTTAATGATGCTTGTCTAAGTGTAGTTCAACCTGATTCGTGCACCCATTGGATGGCCAAGTCGACTCGAGATCGGCTAAGTTCCTAGTCGACCCAACAGGTAAGAATAGCATGGTAGCAACGGACGGTTGTATAATTCGATGCTACCTGCATGGACCTTAATACTTATAGGCAGTGCATTATATTTATGGGCATGGTTTAAACACAAAACAATGATTTGAATAATTTATCTGTGAAAACGAAGACCTCTACGTACAACCGAAATTTCGGAAGTGCACAATATTACAAAGATGGCCTTCGAAACAAAAAAACCATGTTCCTGGGACTTTCAAATTATTTAACTTAACTAGACACTAAAAAAGTAAGTTTTAGTGGGAAAAAAGTAGTAGTAATCTTTTTAGCGACAATAATCTTTTTTCATTGCTAAGGCTGTCACTTGTGTAATCATTAAAAGATAAAGCATAGTCAAGTATCAAATCAAAAGAGAATAAAATATAGTAAAGTATCAAATGAAGAGAAAATAAAATATCATAATGTTATAATGATATTTTATTTTTAGTTGTCTGGTATTCAATCTTTTTTATTTTTTATATAGAAAAATTGAGGTTTTTTTTTTTTTCTTTTAGTAAAGAAATGAGGTTGATTTTTACTCTTTTTTAAAAAAAAATAGAGAAAATCTTAAATTAATGTGCTACTGATGTGAATCTTTATTTGACAAATGAAAGATTTACATTACTAACCTAGTAGAGTGCCAAACGGGCCATGCTGGGAAATGGAAAAAGGGAGACTTCTAAGCCAGGATAGAATGTTCATTAAGTTCACATATTTTGCTGGGAAAAGGGAGACTTGTGAGCCGGGCTATTCATATGCTGAGGAATCTTTGATAGTAAGGAAAAGCTTCTATTTTCACATAGTTTCTATTTTCTTTTTCACATTATTTCATGTAGCACTTTTCCGCAACAAAAGTAAAAGAGATAAACTTTTTTTTTTTTTTCTTAAGCTCCACTTAAAGACATTACATATTGAAAGAGGTAATAATGTGCCCTGACAATGAGGGTTTCTGCCTCAAGAAGGGGTGTCAATGGGTAGGCCTTGCGCACAATGGGTAAAACTTGGCCCCACCGTCTATGCCGTGATTGAGTTTTGTCTCAGCCATCCTATTCAGATGTTATAAATGTCCCTAGAAGTAGAAGAGATCTGAAAGACTCAAAGGGGCGCTTGGAGTGTCTAGATTTAAAACCTGACAAACTGAAATGTAAAGGTGGTTTAAATTAGCGGTGGAAAACAGGTCAGTTCAGGTTAAAATGGTTCCGGTTGACCTAGGTTTTCTGTGGTTAAAGGTACAACCTGTGTTCGACGCTTTTCAAGTCAGGTAACCCTATCTGCACGGCTGCATCAAATGTGGGTGAACCCAACCCAACCCAACCCACGTAACTTGCATCGAACATGGGTCAACCCATTAAACTTGATCCGTTCCAATCCAATTTGGAGAAGTTTGGCTCAAGCCCAATACATTTCAAGCATTAATTAGCTTATATTTGAGTTTGGCTGTAGGAAAAGAAAAATAAAAAAAATCCCAAGGCCTCAACATGTAAACACCAAACCGTCCGTTTAATCTGTTTAATTTAGGCTCGAAATGCAGGTCGACCTTCACCTGACCCATGAATGAATCTGTTGGTGGCTCAAATTGCAGGTCAAATATATCGAACTCATGAACAACCTGTCACTAAAAAAAAACAGAGAGAGAGATATCTAACTCATGGACAACCTGTAACAGAGAGAGAGAGAGTTTTAGCGGCCAAAAAAATCGGCTTTAGTGGTGAATTTTTTTCCTGTAACTAAACCTGCCATAATCAACTATAGTCTATTAAGACACTATTATGGCAGGTTTAGCGGCGGAAAAAAATCACCCCTAAAGGTGAATTTTTCCCCACTAGAAGCCTTTTTTTTTAGTATGTATAGGGTGTGGGTCGGGTCATGCTGCTTATATTTGGGTCAGATAAGGATCAAGCTAGGTGGTCAATTCAGATTTTGCCACCCCTAGTTTAATTGCATTCAAAACATATTTTAAGTCTTCGACTAAATACATAGATAATCAGTTTATATGATGGCCAAAACCCTGATAAAGCGGGTTTTAGAACACAGTTTCAGCCATGTTTGAAAAGCCTACAATAATATAGTGTGGATAGTTCGATAAAGGGGGCCTAAAACTAACTCCTATTGGATGATCTCAACCATGGAATCATGGGTTCACAAATAAATAGTTAGTGCATCTTGCTTCTAAACATCTAATTTTGGCGGCCCCCAATAAGATGACCATGATCAATCAGAGTGTTTTTGGGGTCATGCAATCTGCCCTTGGCCCATCCTTTCAAATCTTTCACCTTGGCTTTCAGTAAGACTACAAATTGTGTTAGAAACATACACTTGCGAACTTAAGAGCAAATCAAATTAACTTGTTTAAGCCCCTGTTTAGCTTCTAAAGAATTTGCTTCTATTTTATTAGGAGACGTCTTGAATGATCATTTGGTAACATTTAGATTTTGGTATATAAATGGCCTTATCTACACACCTTTTTCAAACTTCATTTATGTACCGCATGCATAAATGAGTGCAAACAGACGTGATGATTTGCAACCACTATGCTTAAGAATCATTTAAATTCAAATATTTAAATAACTCTACAAACAAATGACCAAAGGAGATATTTGATACCCATTTATGGGTCTTCATCTTTTTCAATTTTTTATTTTTTCAACTTCTGAAAGTAAGTCTATTCTTAGCCACATAATATATAATGTTAAAAAGCAACTTTCGAGAAATAATCCCTAGAACTAATTATTATCCATCATTAAGAGTAAATCATCAATGGGCATTATCTAGGTCTAAACCCTTCTTTTATAGGCATAAAAAATCTTAGTGAAAATCAAACTCAAGTTTCTTTCTTTGGCAAATAACTGTTCATGGACTCTTGATCATAGCTATCTAGTGAGCTAATAAGACGCAAAATGTTTTCCCTTTACTAATTCGGGATTCAATTTTTAAATCATCTTCCAAGATGTTTCAGAAAGTTTTATATGCTATAATTAGTCCTTTTGGGCACGTTTGGCAAACATCCATGCCAAGGACTCCTCGGTGATTTTTCTCAAAATGACGAAACCCCACATTTGGAAAGCATCCACACCTTATAAGAGGAACATTCTAGATACAAAAAAACTCCTCAGAAGCAAAGATAAACCATGTCTAAAGTATTTGTGGATAAATAATACTTTGGACGGTAACTTATGTGTTTTTAGGGTTTTGCTGTGGAACCCCAACTTATGAGTCCCACAATCAAGGTCCAAATTGTTATCATATTTAAAGGGCCCAAAGTGGCTATGTAGTCAAATCTTGGATGTTGATTCTCATATATTTTGGGATATTTCTAAAATGTCCAGACCATTGGATGATAATTTTTGGACTTCTATGGGTCTTGATTGTAAAATTCGAACCATTTAGTCTCTTCAGAAGTCCAAAAATAGCTATGAGGTCAAGTTTGAAAGCTTGACTCATCATGGATCGTGAGAAGATGACAAAAAAGGATATGTTGATCATCCATCGTACAAAAACATCAGAACCTTGTGGATGAACAGTACCACGGGCGGTAACTTAGAGGTTGCTGATTTGTTCTTTGGAACCCTAGCTATCTTATAAGTCTCATAATCGCAGTCCAAACCATTAATCATGTTTAGAAGTCCAAAACAGCTAGCGGGTCAATTTTCAGCCGTTGATTCCTCCTATATTCTAAGATAGTTATTAAAAAAAATGTCCATACCGTAAAAATTATAATTTAACTTCTGTGGATCCAAAAATAGAAATCGTACCATCCATCATATGTAGAAGGCAAAAAACTGCTCGGGGTTTAAATTTAGGGCTTGATTCATAATGGATTTTGAAAATTTTGATAAAGAAGTGTGCCATTGGATGAAGTATATATAAATTCACGACACCATCGATGTTTGCCAAACGGGGAATTTTTTGGACTGCCAAGCGTATCTAAATTTCAAGGGACTCCACTGAATAGATGATTCCTCTCCCTAGTATAGATGGTTGCCAAACGTGTCCTTAGTAGGAACTGCTAAGAAATTCAAGTTACTAACTTTTGATTTGGGTATCGCCTCACGGCGCACAAGTACTTGTTTTGAAGCTATGGATGTGCTTTAAAACTTAAACAAATACCTAAGGCGGTTGCTGATTTTGAGACGTTAAACTAGGCTATTTTGAAGGTCAAACACAATTTTCATTCAAAACTTAATATTTTTTAATTAATTATTATAATTATTACTTATTGGATTCTATGTAAATCATTGTGATATTTCTATTTAGGAGAAGTTCAGTTTCTCTTTATGGTTTTTTTTTTTTTTTTTTCTAGTTCTTCCTTTTGGATGTAGCGATTGTTATCAAGTTCAAGACAATTATCTTCTTTCTTTATTATTTAATTACACTTTCCGCTACCCCAGTCCTACTCTAACTTCATCTAAGTTCTCCCCACCTTAAGACGATCACTTGTGGAAATATTGGATTTACTTTTATTTTTCATGTTAATTGCATGTCTTACTTACGTGTGATCAATCTAATTATTGTCCCAACTATGCCCATGACTAACATATAAAAAGAAAATCATTTTGAACGGTCTGTATTGTAGTTATGGGCCACAGTTATGAACATAAATGGACTCGACAAATTATATCACTGAACTCGAACCCCGAATCAAATAAGCCTATCCACGAAGTGTTCAAACTAGGTTTAATATTACTAATTGTGAACTCAAAAGAGCTATGGAAGAAACACAAAAGACTGCTTGACGACTTACCAGGGTGTAACTTCTCTAAAATAAAGTTTGGGATGGGCGTGTTTGGCAATACTTTTTTCCAATATACTTCAGGTGATATGTCCGCATAACCAACTGCTACAACAGCAGCGATCTGCAGTCATAAAATTCCATGTAAATGTGAAAGTAGAGAAACAAAAATGAGAGCAGTTGTAAAAGAGCCAAGGGCAGAAAAAATCAAAGTATTCTCACCACAAAGAAAGCAACAAAGGAGAAAGGTACAAAGCTGCCCATAGATCAAGAGAGAAGCAAGAACAACAGGAAATGGAAATGTTTTTGCTACAAGAAGATAAGCGGGATTTATAAGATTATGGCATGCATCACCTACCAATAAGACCCTATTAATGTCCGTGCAACTGCTATCTCTGATATAATTTTGTGATCATTGTATATTAGTTCTCATCGATGGTGACATATATAATACATTTACAAAATTGAGAGATATGTTGATAGGATTTATAGGTCAGCAGATTGTGATGATATCTTTAACATATACAGAAAGCTTATCTTATAGAACTGAAAAGATCATCCTATCTAGGATTGGGTTCAAACGGTTGAGCCTGGGTACCCATTCTAACATCCCCCGCAAGCGAAATGGATTCTCTGTAATGTGAAGTTTGTTCTTCAATAACTTGAAGCGTGCATATTTTAACCCTTTAGTGAAGATATCTGCCAACTGATCAACAGAGCTCACAAAATGGACTTGAAGATCACCACGAACAATCATTTCCCTGATGAAGTGATAGTCCACCTCGACATGTTTATACGGGCTTAAAATACTGGATTTCAAGCTAGCGAAATGGCACTAATGTTGTCACAGTAGACAATAGGAGGATGTTTAAGAAAAAGTCTCAGGTCCTTCATTAGCCTCCTGACCCAATATAACTCTGCAGCAGTAATAGCAAGGGACCTGTATTCTGACTCAGTGCTTAACTTGGATACTATTTGTTGTTTCTTTGCATTCCATGAAATTAAATTAGGTCCAAAGAAGACGGCATATCCAGATACACACCAATTTCAAAATACGATCCGTAGGTTCTGAAGAAAAAAAACAAAATAAAATATACCAGAGGTAGCATAGAAAGAGCTCTGATACCATGATATAATTATGTGATCATTGTATATTAGTTTTCACTGATGGTGATATATATAATACAATTACAAAATGGAGAGATATGTTGATAGGATTTACAGGTGATCATTGTATATTAGTTATCATTGATGGTGATATATATAATACATTTACAGAATGGAGAGATATGTTGATAGAGACATGTTGATAGGATTTACAGGCCAGCAGACTGTGATGATATCTTTGACATATACAGAAAGCTTATCTTATAGAACTGATAAGATCATCCTAACTAGGATTGGGTTCAAATGGTTGAGCCTGGGTACCTACCCTAACAACCCACCACAAGTGAAACGGATTTTCTGTGACGTGAAGCTTGTTCTTCAATAACTTGATGCGCGCATAGCTTAACACTTTAGTGAAGATATCTGCCAACTTATCAACAGAGCTCACAAAACGAAGGTCACCACGAACAACCTCTTCCCTGATGAAGTGATAGTCCACCTCGACATGTTTTGTATAGGCATACAATACTAGATTAGACGCTAGCGAAATGGCACTAATGTTGTCACAGTAGACAATAGGTGGATGTTTAAGAAAAAGTCCCAGGTCCCTCATTAGTGTCCTGACCCAATATAACTGTGCAGCAATAGTAGCAAGGGACCTGTATTCTGAGTCGGTGCGTGACTTGGATACTGCTTGTTGTTTCTTTGCATTCCATGAAATTAAATTAGGTCCAAAGAAGACGGCGTATCCAGACACACACCAATTTCAAAATACGATCCGTAGCTTCCGAAGAAAAAAAATAAAATAAAATAGACCAGAGGCAGGATGGAAAGAGCTTTGATACCATGTTGTAATTATGTGATCATTGTATATTAGTTCTCATTGATGGTGATATATATAATACATTTATCAAATGGAGAGATATGTTGATAGAGACATGTTGATAGGATTTACAGGTGATCATTGTATATTAGTTATCATTGATGGTGATATATATAATACGTTTACAAAATGGAGAGATATGTTGATAGGATTTACAGGTCAGCAGACTCTGATGATATCTTTGACATATATAGAAACCTTATCTTATGGAACGGATAAGATCATCCTATCTAAGATTGGGTTCAAATGGTCGAGCCTGCGTACCTATCCTGACATCCCCCTGCAAGCGAAACGGATTTTCTATGACGTGAAGCTTGTTCTTCAATAACTTGATGCGCGCATAGCTTAACCCTTCAGTGAAGATATCTGCCAACTTATCAATAGAGCTCACAAAACGAAGGTCACCACGAACAACCTTTTCCGTAATGAAGTGATAGTACACCTCGACATGTTTTGTACGGGCATGAAATACTGGATTTGACTCTAGCGAAATGGCACTAATGTTGTCACAGTAGACAATATGTGATGTTTAAGAAAAAGTCTCAGGTCCCTCATTAGCATCCTAACCCAATATAACTCTGCAGCAGTAATAGCAAGGGACCTGTATTCTTACTCAGTGCTTGACATGGATACTGTTTGTTGTTTCTTTGCATTCCATGAAATTAAATTAGGTCCAAACAAGACGGCATAACCAAACACACGCTAATTTCAAAATAAGATCCATAGCTTCCGAAGAAAAAAAATAAAATAAAGTAGAGCAGAGGCAGCATGGAAAGAGCTCGATACCATGATATAATTATGTGATCATTGTATATTAGTTCTCATTGATGGTGATATATATAATACATTTACAAAATGGAGAGATACGTTGATAGAGACAAGTTGATAGGATTTACAGGTGATCATTGTATATTAGTTATCATTGATGGTGATATATATAATACATTTACAAAATGGAGAGATATTTTGATAGAGATATGTTGATAGGATTTACAGGTCAGCAAACTGTGATGATATATTTGACATATACAGAAAGCTTATCTTATTGAACTAATAAGATCATCCTATCTTGGATTGGGTTCAAATGGTTGAGCTTGGGTTCCTATCCTAGTATCCCCCGCAAGCGAAACGGATTGTTTGTGACGTGAAGCTTGTTCTTCAATAACTTGATGCGTGCATAGCTTAAAACTTTAGTGAAGATATCTGCCAACTTATCAACAGAGCTCACAAAACGAAGGTCACCACGAACAGCCTTTTCCCTGATGAAGTGATAGTCCACCTCGACATGTTTTGTACGGGCATGAAATACTGGATTTGACGCTAGCGAAATGACACTAATGTTGACTGTGCAACAGTAGTAGCAAGGGACCTGTACTCTGAGTCGGTGCGTGACTTGGCTATTGTTTGTTGTTTCTTTGCATTCCATGAAATTAAATTAGGTCCAAAGAAGACGGCATATCCAGAGACACGCCAATTTAAAAATACGATCCGTAGCTTCCGAAGAAAAAAAATAAAATAAAATAGACCAGAGGTAGGATGGAAAGAGCTCTGATACCATGATATAATTATGTGATCATTGTATATTAGTTCTCATTGATGGTGATATATATAATACATTTACAAAATGGAGAGATATGTTGATAGGATTTACAGCTGATCATTGTATATTAGTTATCATTGATGGTGATATATGTAATACATTTACAAAATGGAGAGATATGTTGATAGAGACATGTTGATAGGATTTACATGTCAGCAAACTGTGGTGATATCTTTGACATATACAGAAAGCTTATCTTATTGAACTGATAAGGTCATCCTATCTTGGATTGGGTTCAAATGGTTGAGCTTGGATTCCTATCCTAACATCCCCCTCAAGCAAAACGGATTTTCTGTGACGTGAAGCTTGTTCTTCAATAACTTGATGCGCGTGCAGCTTAACCCTTTAGTGAAGATATCTGCCAACTTATCAACAGAGCTCACTAAATGAAGGTCACCACGAACAGCCTTTTCCCTGATGAAGTGATAGTCTACCTTGACATGTTTTGTACGGGCATGAAATACTGAATTTGACGCTAGCGAAATGGCACTAATGTTGTCACAGTAGACAGTATGTGGATGTTTAAGAAAAAGTCCCAGGTCCCTCATTAGCATCCTGACCCAATATAACTCTGCAGCAGTAATAGCAAGGGACTTGTATTCTGACTCATTGCTTGACTTGGATACTATTTGTTGTTTCTTTGCATTCTATGAAATTAAATTAGTTCCAAACATGACAGCATAACCAGACACACGCCAATTTCAAAATACGATCCGTAGCTTCCGAAGAAAAAAATAAAATAAAATAGACCATAGGCAAGATGGAAAGAGGTCTGATACCATGATATAATTATGTGATCATTGTATATTAGTTCTCATTGATGGTGATATATATAATACATTTACAAAATGGAGAGATATGTTGATAGAGACATGTTGATAGGATTTACAGGTGATCATTGTATATTAGTTATCATTGTTGGTAATATATATAATACATTACAAAATGGAGAGATATGTTGAAAGGATTTACAAGTCAGCAGACTGTGATGATATCTTTGACATATACAGAAACCATATCTTAGAGAACTGATAAGATCATCCTATCTAGGATTTGGTTCAAATGGTTGAGCGTGAGTACCTATCTTGACATCCCCCGCAAGCGAAATGGATTTTCTGTGATGTGAAGCTTGTTCTTCAATAACTTGATGCGCGCATAGCTTAACCCTTTAGAGAAGATATCTGCCTACTTATCAACAGCGCTCACAAAACGAAGGTCACCACGAACAGCCTTTTCCCTGATGAACTGATAGCCCACCTCGACATGTTTTGTACGGGCATGAAATACTGGATTTGACGCTAGCGAAATGGCACTAATGTTGGCACAGTAGACAATATGTGGATGTTTAAGAAAAAGTCCCAGGTCTCTCATTAGCATCCTGACCCAATATAACTCTGCAGCAGTAATAGCAAGGGACCTGTACTCTGAATTAGTGCTTGACTTGGATACTGTTTGTTCTTTCTTTGCATTCAATGAAATTAAATTAGGTCCAAAGAAGACGGCATATCCAGACACACGCCAATTTCAAAATACGATCCGTAGCTTCCAAAGTAAAAAATTAAAATAAAATAGACCAGAGGCAGGATGGAAAGAGCTCTGATACCATGACATAATTATGTGATCATTGTATATTAGTTGTCATTGATGGTGATATATATAATACATTTACAAAATGGAGAGATATGTTGATAGAGACATGTTGATAGGATTTACAGGTGATCATTGTATGTTAGTTATCATTGATGGTGATATATATAATACATTTACAGAATGGAGAGACATGTTGATAGAGACATGTTGATAGGATTTACAAGTCAGCGGACTGTGATGATATCTTTGACATATACAGAAAGCTTATCTTATTGAACTGATAAGATCGTCCTATCTTGGATTGGGTTCAAATGGTTGAGCCTGGGTTCCTATCCTAACATCCCCCCGCAAGCGAAATGGATTTTCTGTGACGTGAAGCTTGTTTTTCAATAACTTGATGTGCGTGCAGCTTAACCCTTTAGTGAAGATATCTGCCAACTTATCAATAGAGCTCACTAGACGAAGGTCACCACGAACAGCCTTTTCCCTGATGAAGTGATAGTCCACCTCGACATGTTTTGTACGGGCATGAAATACTGGATTTGACGCTAGCGAAATGGCACTAATGTTGTCACAGTAGACAATATGTGGATGTTTAAGAAAAAGTCCCAGGTCCCTCATTAGCATCCTGACCCAATATAACTCTGCAGCAGAAATAGCAAGGGACCTGTATTCTGACTCAGTGCTTGACTTGGATATTGTTTGTTGTTTCTTTGCATTCCATGAAATTAAATTAGGTCCAAAGAAGACGGCATAACCAGACACACGCCAATTTCAAAATATGAACCGTAGCTTTCGAAGAAAAAAGTTAAATAAAATAGACCAGAGGCAGGATGGAAAGAGCTTTGCTACCTTGTTATAATTATGTGTTCATTGTATATTAGTTCTCATTGATGGTGATATATATAATACATTTACAAAATGGAGAGATATGTTGATAGAGACATGTTGATAGGATTTATAGGTCTGCAGATTGTAATGATACCTTTGACATATACAAAATGCTTATCTTATAGAACTGATAAGATCATCCTATCTAGGATTGGGTTCAAACGGTTGAGCCTGGGTACCTATCCTAACAATCTCCATGCATTATTAAATCTTGTTGGACTGGTGGACCTTGTGAAATAAATGTTCAGTGGTGGGGCCCACTTTCCATCCATCTAATCCTATCACCTAAAAAGGATTTTAGAAATTGAATTGATTTGAATTGTAATTAATCCTGTTATATAAAAGCTTCGTCCAACGGTGGCTACTACTTGGATGAAAGTGATATCACTTCATAAATAGATCATCTAGTCTAGGAATTAGGTGGGTCCGCCGGTTGGCTGAGAGGTGGGTCCTACCATCAAGATCTAGAAGGTACTACTGCAAGGACTGAGAGAATCATAGCCATCAGTTTTAGGGCCTGAGAGAATCATGGGTTCAATCTTGGGGTGATTTAATTAAACGGATTCTCAATGCAGGCAAGGTAGGTGGGTGTTAATGGATGAATTGATCTTGATGGGCCCCACAACATTAAATTTTTACTAATTTAGGTCTGATTTGTTCTATGATGGTGACTTAATTAGACAACAATAAATGGCAATAAGATGAGTGAAAGGGACAATTCACATAATTTCAGTGTGTGTGATTTATGCATATTGATTTAGGATATGAATCCCACAGTGCCTTTTATGATTTAACTGGGCCTAAAACAGGTTGGGATCAGTTAAGCTTTCCATAATGGTTTAATTTCATAGGTCTGTCTGGAGTAGAACAGGCATAAATGGATCCAGTTTAAAATAAGATCATTGTAGCCATCACACCTAATAATCAGCATATTGATATAAGATATGTATCTTGGGTGGATGCCCACTTGGGATGAGTTAGGGTTAGAATTAGGGTTCCTATCTTGTGGGATTACTTTGCCTTTAAATAGGCCTCTCCACCTTTGTATTTACACACATATAATGAGATAACATAAAAGCTCTCTCTTCCCACTAAACTTCTTTTAGTATCTCTATTTTCTAACACGTTTTCAGCACGAGAAAAAAAAATAAAAAAAGAAAAAGGAAAACACCCAAGCCTTCAAAACCCTTATGCGTACGCTGAGAAGAAAAACACAAAGGCCTCATCTCATTTTGCTTGCGAAAACCCAAAGTCTTCCTCTTGCTTGCGAAAACCCAAATTCTTACTGCTTCGTTCTTCACAATTTCTACTCTGTTTCATGTGCTTTGATGTTGAACCATCCTGGGATCTTGGGACGCATGGAACATCACTCCACCTTTTACCACTTATGTTTCAAGCCACCAGGGATCTTGGGACACGTGCAACATCAAATCAAAACCATACGTGCAATTGCTTTTGCTTCAAAACCGCCAAGGAGCCTTCTTCTCATCTCGGGACGCATGTAAGAGGAGTCCATTTTGTTCTCAGGCCCATCCATAACATCTCCATCCGGCCTCCGATCGAAGAGCGGTTTGGTTCTGTAGATTCGTGGCGACAAGCATTATCTAATAGATACAACAGATCAGCATTTCAATGGTCAGAAATTTTTTTGGACTGCGATCACGGTAAGTGGTATCCAAACCATAATTCAAATAGGTTGGATTTGAATGCATAAAATTAGTTTATGATTCTTATTTACATTAATTATAGTGTTTGGTTGTTGTTCATCTTCTTGCATTTTTTTCTTTTAATTTAAATTTATCAATACTATTCGTGGATCACAAATTAGAACCAGAAGTTCTAAACCTGAACCTGAAGTTCACCTATACCAGCAGTCCTAGAAGTTGGAATACTGATATAAACATGTAGATTTATATCCATAAATCAAAACCTGATTTTTTTTTATTCATATCCAAATATATTATACTGCCATGAAATTAAACATGAAAATTTGACAAAACCAGAAGTTCCGATCATTTGTTAGAACAAGAAGTTCTACTTCAAACCTGAAGATTTGATAGAACCTGCAGTTCTAATTTCGTGTATTATGAACCTGAAGTGCAAAATCAAGCCTGAAGTCTTGATAGAACCTGCAGCTCTGATTCTCAAAGTTGAGAACCTGATGTTTTAACTTTTCATTGGCCAATTTTTTTTGTTATGTTTAAATTCCTTCCTTAATTACTTATGATGTTAAGGTTTCATTATTTTTTCCTTTTACTTCATTGATTATTTGCATCCGATTAACTTCATATATACATTTCTCATTATAGTTCTTGCATGATGACAAATCTAGCTAAACTTAACCTTAAAGCACTTAACATAAATGGGGATAATTACTTATCTTGGCAATTGGATGCTAAAATCCACTTGCAATCCAAGAAACTAGGAGAGACCATAAAGGAAGGTAACAAGATGTCCCTAGAGGAAAAAGGCGTTAGCCCTCATTTTCTTGCGCCATCGCATACATGACGACCTCAAAAAAGAATACCTTACTGAGGAAGACCTAGCAGGCTTATGGAAATCCTTAAAGGACAGAAGATCGTCATACTCCTAGCTGCTCAGAATGAATGGTTAAACCTGAAGTTACATGATTATAAAATAGTATCTTAATACAACTCTGCCCTCTTCAATATTGTTTCCAGATTAAGGTTATGTGGTGAAAAAGTTTCAGAGGAGCAGATGTTAGAGAAAACATTATCCACTTTTCATGCCTCGAATGTGTTCCTGCAGCAGCAGTATCGAGAGCGACGTTTCTCCAAATATTCATAACTTATCTCATGTCTCTTAGTCGCTGAACATAATTGCATAGTATTGATAAAAAATCATAACTCCAGACCAACTGGATCTTTGGCACTTCCTAAAGCAAATGCCAGTTTTAGCTCAAACAAAGGCGGGGGAAGGGGGAATGGAAGACATAAATCTTCCAGTAGAGGTGGAAGAAACAACTCCTCTAGGTGCGTTGGTTTTAAAGGCCCCCCTCAAAAATTCAAAAATCATCAGAAGTGGTCTGCCGCTCATCATAAGAACAACCAAAATCCACAAGCTAATCCTACCCACCATCCTGATGACACGTGCCACAGATGTGGAAGAAGTGGGCATTGGTCACGCACTTGCCGTGCACCAAAGGAAGTGGAGGAACAATACAAAGCATACAAGGCCTCTGTTCATTCAGCAGAGACAAATGATCTGGAAGGCTGGAATTGGGATATAATGACATCAGAGAGGCCTCCAATTGACATTACAAACTTGGAGACTCGTGACTTCTTTGAGGATGAGAACAACTAACATCTGGATAATGAGGCATTTAACAATCTTTTGGAGGCACCCCCTGGCATGGTCTAGAAGACCCATGATGCTTTGGACATTACTTAATTTTTTTTTAGTTCATTTGAGATGCATATTTTTTAGATTTTTTCCATTTTGATAGAAAACTTTATTAACGTCCTACTTTTATGGTGAATGTTTTAATTATTTCAATTTTCATCATGTGATTGCATAGTTATGTTGTTTTATTAATTTTGTTTAAGGCATGGATCGTGGAACTGGGGACAATCTTTGTTTGGTAGATAGTGTCACAACACACACCATTCTAAAAAATCAGAAATTTTTCTCAGAATTGGTGTTCATTCCACGAAAGTTATCCACCATAGGTAGACCGGTGCAGATAATTGAAGGCTCCGGAAGAGCCCATATGATGTTATCTAATGGTACGCATTTATTAAAGATGCTTTGTTCTCAAGAAGTTCCCAAAGAAACTTGATCAGTTTCAAAGACATCAGAATAAATAGATGGGTACCACATTGAAACTGTAAGTAAAAGTAACAATGAATGTTTATGCATCATTACTAATATCGGAAGCCAGAAGCAAATACTAGAAAAACTAAGTACACTCTTCTCAAGGTTATATTACACGACAATCTCCAATGTTGAATCACATTCGGTTACGAGCAAAACAACAAAGTCAAGTCGGAAGCTTAGTGATCCTAAGACTTTACAGCTTTGGCATGATAGGTTAGGTCACCCTGGGGCTACTATATTGAGAGAAGTCGTAGATAACTCATTTGGGCATCCCTTAGAGAACCATCAGTTGACCATACCTAATGGGTTCTTATGTACCCCATGTTCATAAAGAAAATTGATCACCGACCTTCTTTTACTAAGGTTGCATACGAATCCTTATCCTTTCTACAGAGGATACAAAGTCACATTTGTGGACCCATCAACCCCCCTAGTGGACTTGTTAAGTATTTTATAGTTTTGATCGATGGCTCCACCCGTTGGTCGGATGTTTGCCTACTTTCAACTAGGAACTCAGCATTTGCCCGCCTATTAACTCAAATAATTAAACTGAGAGCTCTCTTCCCTGATTATCCCATTAAGTCTATAAGACTTGATAATGCAGGTGAATTTACATCGCATGTTTTTGATGATTTTTGTTCATCTTTAGGAATTGTAGTGGAACATCATGTCCCCCATGTTCACACCCAGAATGGCTTAGCTGAATCCATGATTAAGCGCATCCAACTTATTTCTAGCACTCTGCTGATGCAGTCCAAATTACCAGTTAGTGGTTGGGGACGTGCTGTGTTACATACAGCAATGTTAATTTGACTTCGACCAATGGCTTATCATCAATATTCTGCGGCCCAACTTATATCAGGACATCAACCCAATATTTCTCACCTGCACGAGTTTGGTTGTGCAGTTCAAGTCCCAATACCACCTCCTAAGCGTACTAAGATGGGACCATAACACAGATTGAGAATCTATGTAGGTTATGACTCTCCATCGATTATTCGATATCTAAAACCAATGACAGGAGATGTCTTCACTGCTCGTTTTCCCGATTGTCAATTCAATGAGACAATATTCCTGTGTTAGGGGGAGATAAAATAGTTCCTGAAGAACGTGTTGTTATTGTAGAACTACCCGTTCCTGAAGAACGGCGCAAATTAATATGGAATACCTCCATTCTGTCTCATCTGGATCCACGAACTTCACATTATGAAAATAAAGTACGGAGAATTGTGCAATTGCAAGAAATTGCAAACAGATTACCTAATGCATTTAACGATGCAGGAAAGTTGACAAAGTCACATGTGCCATCTATGAATGCACCTATCAAGATTAATGTCCCTATAGGACAAAGTCATATCTCTTAAATGGAGGCTTCAAAATAGTGAAGTTACCATCTATGTGTTGGTCTTAGAACAATGTTTGGAGTAGCTTGACTAGATAACCTCGTGACAGAACGTCTGCTTATAAAACGCAACTGTGGATCTTGAATTTGCCACGCTACATAAATTCGTCCTATGGATCAATACATTCATTTGTTTTGACACTCTCTTCATTTCGAATTGCATTTCACCCATGTAAATCTTCATTTTGATTTGCTTCTCACATATTTTAAATATAAGCAAACTGTCGAAGTTGTAAAAAATTGCCATCGGTTATTGATAATAGACATAAGCTTTGAGCGATATAAATAGATTTGGACCAAGTTTTAAAATCATGCCTTTTAAAAACCCACATCTTCTATGCACCAAGATACTTATTAATATACATGACAGAGCTCTCATTCAACCGTATGGGCTGGGTCTGAACCTATTTATCTGTTGGCCATATACCCTATCCACCCTTTAGATGTGACATGAAGAGGTAATACTTTGAAGATGGTCTGGGCCTAGGGCAACTTTCAGGCCTATGAGATGGATATATATGGGCTGCACTTCTACAGCTCCAACCCAGCCTGATATGGCTATTAATAACAATTGGAGATCCAACAGATATGGACGTAGACAAGCTATGCTCGAGTGCCAGCTTGATTTCCTAATTAGCAGCTGGCCATTAGCTTGAACTCAACTGGTGCCTGAGGAGCCAATATTTAGCTCAGATTGTCCTCGCTTGATCAAGCTCGAATTTCAGCCTGGGATCTGCTTCTCTTCTTAAGATGTACTATTTTATGTATATTAACAAGTGAAGCTTGGATCTGAACTTGGGCATTGGCTCATATACAGTGTGAACTAAAACGTGCCGAGCTTGAGCATAAAATCTAGCCTAGCTCTTCTATATGAATCAAGCTAAATCTGACTCGAGATGAATAGGTCCTAGCTTCAGCATGTCTCTTTAATCAATAAAGTCAATCCTGAGCTTGGCTCGATTAACTCACGACTGTTTGTGCCATGATCTCAAGGTCAACTCAAGCTCCAGCTCAACTGAGCCGAGCCGATCCAGCTCAAAAGATGGACAAGGAAACTCGTTCATTGCATTGATAAGATGCATAAACCTTAGCCATTACTCTTGGAAACGCAATCATTGCCCTCCTAATCTGATTGTATAGAGAGTACACGAGCTGGGTAAATGTTCCATGATGTAAAAGATGGTTTGTTGGACTTGGGTTTAACAAATTATAACCAGTGGCGGACCCAGGATTTTATTTGGGTGGGGCGGATAATGGTCAATTGAAAAGGTCAATCATTTTTTTGCTAGATTTTTTTTCACATTAACAATAGAAAGAGAGAAAAAATAATGCATTTATTAAATATATTAGCAGGTGATCTTTTTTTGTTATATTTCTCCATATCTAATTTAAAGATAAAGTCAATTGCGTCAAAATCATTGCCAACTATCAATAATCTCCATTTATAGCATAGGTTAAAGACATAGTTTTAAACAAGTTTTTTCTTTTTATAAGGAACCCTACTATCAACACCAAATTCATAAATAAGCCTTTTCAATTCCTCAAGAAACTAGAGAACCCAAAAAAAGAGCAGATGATAAAACCTATAACAAAAGGAGACATCATCTAAGAAAAAAAGGTCAAGATCACATAAAGACATAGAGAGCAGACAAGAGTATTCATCTTCCTTCTTTAATCAAAGAATGGAAACGAGTGCGTGGTCTTACTCTCCCATAGAGATGGATAGAAACGGTTATTTTTTCCCCTTCCACCAAAGAAGAGAAGAAAAGGGTGGACGTGGGGCGATTGGTTTACCTTTCATAGGGCATGGGCCAACCCTCAATTCATTTTTTTGTGATTTCTAGATCTGACCTGGGGCGTCCATAAGCATTGTAACTTAAGAAATCATTGAACTTTGAAGCCCTAAGGCTTTGATGATTTATTCTACAACAAATAGTAGAAGAATTTATGTACCAGGAAGATTGCAAGAAGTCAATGTTAAATCTATAGTGTCAACTTCAAACTGCCATAACTTTTGATCTGGATATCGTCATGGGCCCCTTAACCATGTGTTTTGAAGCTATCGACGAGTTCTATGCCCTGGACACTAGCCAAAGGCGGTTGGAGTCGTTGGAGGCTAGACTACGCCATTTCGAAGGTCAAATGTAGTTTTTGTACAAAACCTACTATTTATAATAAGTTGTTATTTTGCATTCTTTAGGGGGTGTTTTAGTTCATTTGAGTTTGAGTCTTTGAAAGCTATTTAGGCCGGGATGATCAAGTGGCTTTGATGTAAATTTTTTCTTATTTTTTACTATTTTTAGAATGTTTGCTATTTTGGGTAATTTAGGGTTTCATAATGCTTCTTTTTAAGGAATACTACGATTGCAGTTTCGTTTAGGATTTCCTTATCTCTTTCTTGTGGAGTCAATGTATTAATATTGGGTTGAAAACAGCTATATTCTTCCTTGGTCTATTCTTTTTCGTGCTTCCACTATGCCATGATTTGATGGGGAGGATTTTTTAATCCAAAAGGAGGCCTTTTCATCACATATTTGTCCCCCCGTGATTGGCATGCATCCTACTTAGTCCCGGAAAGGGGCTTACCCTTTTACCTCTCCTAATAATCATGAGAGGTTCCTCTCGGGAGAAACTAACCCTATTAATTTACTCAAATGAGAAGAGTCTGCACAATATATAGATAAGATGATAACGTTCAAACAATTCTTATATGCACAACCCATTCACCTCCACAATGATTTGCCACAAGTCAAATGCTCATCCAACCATTACTCACATTTGGATTATAATTTAAAAAACATTAAGATCTTTTCTTCTCTCCACCCTTATGATCGGAATGGCACAATAGGCCCAAGATTTGCACAATCTAATTTAATCATTGCTGCTTCCACCGTCGGAGAAGAAACCAAGTTCAATGGTGACCTTTTTCCTGATCGATGAGAAACTCAAATGATTATCAACATATAAATTCTCCATGACTTCTAATGGTTGGAGTTAGATAAAATGTGCACATGTCACAAAGCTTGATGAGTTGGTTTCTACTAGTTTCTTTTTGGGTAGAGGAGGTAGTTTCTTTTAGTACCATCCATCTAGATGTATGCAATTCACCACCCTTTGGAAATGCCTCACATGTAATGGTATTGGTTTTTTAAAACCACGGGATCTTCTTGTTTTATGATGAAGCCTTCTTTTAAATTTTTTGGTAACCCTTTTTTGGGAAGCTTAAGAAGCGACAGGCCTCCAGTCCTTAACAAATGGATGGAGAACAATGTACTTCCTGTGGGTCCCATTAAGGACCATCATGAATTATGAAGGTTTGAATGAGGAATTATTATATAGATAAGGTTTAACCGAAAGATAAAGGTTATTGGATGATGCTGGTTGTCAACATGAATGCCCTAAATATTTAGTGGTGGAGAATTGGAGTGGTTTAATCTGATGGTCCATATTAATCCAAATTGAGTACAGTGACAGTAATATAGTAAGTGTGGGTGCGTTACATTGTTTGGCTCATATACAGAATTGATTCATCCAAGGTTTCTTAGGTCAGAATATTTTAAAGGGTGGCAGTTGAAGGGTGCCTCTGCCCTTTATAAAATTGATATTTCAGATCGTCTGTTGCCGAACGTCACCAGAAATTCACGAGCCTTCTTCTGGCTCATATGACAGAAGATAAATGACATCCTCTCATATGATTGCTCCCATAATCTCACAAAGGAACAAGAAATTAATGGGGACTCATTTGAGCTCCTAAACCTGTAATTAAGTCAAGGAGTCTACCCACTGGTGGAACTAGAGGTGTTAAATTATTCAAGAATTATATGTTACTTTTACAAGTGGCCCATTCTACTTTTTATCTTATTTTATTTTTTCTACATAGTGCCTCCTTATAAGGGGATGCTTGTTTGCATGGAATATATAGAAATTGAATATTTAAGTGGCTAACAATGAATATCCCAGCTAAATATACAAAACTGACCACTGCTTTAATAGAAAATGAATCAATGGAATGTGAGAAATGAAAACCTTACTACGGCCCTAGTAATTCAAGTTTTAGGGAAGTCAAGGTCCCATATCCATTACTGCCTTATGCACTTCATCCCTCCATCTCATATCACTTACACTTCACCTCTTTAATAATCCTTTCGGTAGCTCATTAGACCATGAATTCCTATATAATCAATTCTTATGCATTCTAATAATGCTTACAAACAGACCGGTGCAAGGGCGTATCATCTCACACAATCGCTTAGGGATCGATCCCTTAGTGGATAGTTTATCAACTGAATATTGTACGTTCAGCCCTATCTAGCAAAAAATGTCTAAACTCTTAGGGCCCGTTTGGAAGTTTACAGAATACAATATTTACAAATAAATATTACAAGAATAAAACTTTACAAAATAGAATAGTGTAATATTAAAATATTGTAATATTTTTGTTGTTTAGCAATTTTTGAAAAATATTACATATTTTAAGTTTAGTTGTTTGGAAGGTACTTTGATTTTAATATATATTAAAAAATTCAAAATAATAACAAGTTAATATTTCGATTATAGTAAAGTTCATTATTAGAATAATTTTTTATTAAATACTTAATTTATATTTAATTTTGGATGAAAAAGTAGTATGGTGAAGTAAAGTTCGACTACCAATTTTTTTACCATAAACCACTTTTCTTTATCACATAAAACTATGGTAAAGTATAATAAAGTAAAGTTAATACAAATGGCAACTACTTTACAACTCTCTCTCTCTCTCATATTTTACTTCACCACATATTTCATCTTACCCTACTTTTCCTCATCATTAACCATGATGTTGCATCAACATGTATTTTACTTTACCATACATATAAACAAACATGCCTTGACCTAGATATGACATGTTATCCATTCACCATTTTTAGATGAAAAAGCAGTGTGGTAAAGTAAAGCCTAGCATGCACTTTTTAACTATAAACTTTATCTTAAGTCACTTTTTCTTTACCAAATAAACTACGGTAAAGTGTGATAAAGTAAAGTCAAACAAAAAAAATAACTTTACCACTCTCTCCCACTTTACTTCGCAATATTCTTTACTTCGCCTTTACTTTACCTCATATTCACTGTAATGTGGCATTTACCTTTACTTTACTTTAACAAACATGTAAACAACTACATCATGATCGATTTGGTGAAGTTCTTTACTTTACCACTTTGTAAATCTCATTTTAAAATATTTTTATATTGTAAAAAGTTTTCTACAGAGAGAACTGTAGGAAAAGATATTGAGCTTTTTGAAAGAAAATGATCTTTTTTTTATATATTTCTTGCATTACCAAACACATAAGTTTTTTTTCTTTGGATAATGAAAGATTATGTTCCATAAAATATTACTTTCTTGTGGTGTTTTTTTTTTTTTTTTTTTTTTTTTTTTTTTTGTGCATCCAAATCTCTCTCCCCCCTTCATTCTATCACTTTGTAAAATTACACCAAATGGCTCACATTTTGATTTAAGATCCAAGACCGGAGAGACCCAATTTAAATTCAATTAGCTAAGTACAAAGAACTTAAACCCGGATTTTATAATAAGCTAAAGTACATCAGTCTAGTATACATGTGATAGTTGTGATATAACCATCGACCCCATATGGTGCCTACGTACACTACAACAATTTGCACTTTTGCCGGTGTTTTTTCCGGGCGCAATTATTAAACGCCGGGAAAAGTATAACTTTTACTGGCGACAAAGTATATTTCGCCGGTAAAAGATGGAGTTTTACCGGCGACATTTTCGCCGGGAAAGGTTCAATTTTCTCCGGCAACTTTTTTTTTTCGCCGGCAAAGGTTAATGTTTTACCGGCAAAATTTTTTTGTCACCGAGAATAATATAAGATTTGCCGACGACCTGCCTAGATCGCCGGCAAATTTCACCTGCCAAATTCCGTGCCTTTTATTCTACTTTTGCCGGCGGATAAATTGCGCAGGGAACAATTTTTTTTCTAATAATATTTTTACAATGCTTTTGCCGGCGCATGAATTGCGCCGGGAAATGTTTTATAAATAAGATAGTTTTTATCTCCCGCTCTAATATCCCTCTCTCGATTTTGTGTAGAAATCCCCTGCCTAGGCGACCCGCTCTCTCGTTCTCACCTCTCCCGCAGACGACCCACCTCAGGCTTAGGATCCCTCTCGCATCGCCCTCCACCTGCGCAATACCATCCAGTCCTCCTCCTCCAACCACTGTGCACACCTCATGGCCCTCATTCACAGCCTATCATCCTCTACCTCTCGCCCATCACCCTCGTCGGCGCAAAGTCTCCGCTGATCTCGCAGCCCATCATCCCTTTCACGCGACCCTCTCCATCGTCGCCATCTCCTCGTTCGCGAAACCTCGCCTGAGCCTCGCCGATCTCAACTCCCCCTCTGGCGCCGATCCTCTCCACCATCACCGACTGCGCTGCTCCCCTGAGGTGACACTCGTACACGCCAAGACAGGCCCGTTTCCTCCTCCATGCAAACCGCACCACTGCCATCCATTGGTAAGGAACTGCCCCTTCTCTCCCTGTCATCTACACCAATGCCCACTGCCTCTGCTCCCCGACGCTACTCCCTGCAACACCCAGTGCCTTGCACCATTTCACAGCACCTGCGCACAGCCACAGCCACACCGTTTCACAGCAACTGCCCTTCTCCCTCATCGTGCACCATTGTACCCCCTTCCTCCCTCTATTTCTTTTCCTCTCTTTCTCCTTCTTCCCCACCTGCACTCCATCTCCACACCTCTCTTTCCTCTCTCTTCCCCCCTCCCTCATCTCGTCAATGTCTGAGTCCGTCTCTGCGTCATCTTTTCCATAAGCAGCGGCACAAGTTCGAATAAGGGATTTAGGGTTGAAGATGACACCCCTAAATCCATAGGTCTGTGCATCGTCTTCTCCATAATGCAGCGGTTTAATGTGACAACCCTAAATCCCTTATTCTTCTTCTCCTTTTAATCTGAAGAGTCCAACGTAGGGATGTTGGCACAAGCACCCAATGAACACGAGAGCCAGTAAGTTTATTCCTTCAAACCTCCTTCTTTCCCTATAGAACCCGTTCTAGTTCTGTTGTTTTAACACCAGAGCCAGTAAGTTTATGATCCATGTACTATTTTTTGTTACCCCATATGTCATGGTACCCTCTTGTTGTAATTCAGGAGTTTGGGCTCCAGACTGCTATGAGCCTTGATTTGTTATTTAGATTCTGAATTTTTTGTGTTTCTGATGAAGGGAAGTAGACATTTTTATGGGTTACTGATTAGAGCAGTGACTCCTACTATTGTTATCTAAATCCCTTTAATTTAGTAAATGAGATCAATTGAGATAAATGGGCAACTGATTAAATGAGAAAACTCTAAATTCCTGTGTGGAAGATGGGCTTCTCATGAGAAGACTGTAAATGTCCTTTTCCCTGTTTCTGCTGAGAAAAGATTTCTTCTTAATGGAGTAGAAAGGTTCGTGTTTTAAATGGGGTCTGGCTGTAAATTGTTGTGGGGCAATGAAAAGCTTGGGAATTTATTGCGCACCATATGTTTGTGGATTTGCATCAGTTTATGCTCTGGTCGTTTTTTTTTTTTTTTTTTTTTTTTTTTTTTCTTCTTGGAGAATTAACGTTGAATTTTATTTGAGAAAAAAAAAGTAGAGAATGCCTATCAAGGAGATAGACTTTGAAACAAAAAAGAGAAAGAGAACAAATTGCAACAAAAGGAAAATTATGATGATACATGATTTTTTTGTTTTTGTATTCCTCCTCTGTAACCTAGTGTTTGGACTTTTGTTTTTTCTTGTATTTTGAGATTACTCAATGTAGTGTTTTCATTCACAGCTATTTCGACTACAAAGATGTGTTCTTTATTCTCTATATCACCATGCTGCTTACTAGCAGAGGGTTTCAGAATGTGCTATTTTTCCATTACTGTGTTATGATATTTGTAATTCCAAACATACCTCTTCTCCTCCAACTCCATCCTAGTTTTCTAAATTACTGTGCATCAGATTAGTTCATATTATCACCAATTTTAGTTGTATCGAATAAGTAATTCCCAACAATGCTGGCATCAACTTCTCATTGTACATTTTCAGTTAGATTGTCATCATTTTTTCCTTTGTGAAGGAATTTTGCACGTGAAAGGTTGTGATGGTGAGGTGGCTAAGACGTTGATCTGTTTTTTAAGTATGAGGATGTCTTTGTAGGGCAATAGGGCATCCTTTTATAAGGGTCTCAAAGTAATTCACAAATTTTGTAGGGGATAATTTTTTTTACCGCTTTGTTTATTATATTTCAAACCTTTAAGCGGGGTGCATCATTTTCTTGATTTTGTGCTTGTTATCAATTCTTTGCTATGTGTTTGTTTAGGGAATTTAACATTTGAAAGGCTGCGATGGGTATGGTCGCTAAGATTTAGATGTGTTTCATATTTTAAAACATTATCATGTTGTGATTGGATTGTTCTGTGATGGAGGTGTGGTGGGGGTACTACTTACCCATTTGCAAGATAAGAGCAAATGATATTTGTTTGCTTGTTTATGCCTTTTGTTGTGGTGGAAGAAGATAAATGTTGTTTATCCATGCCCTTTTGTCTATGAAAAACCAAATGGTGGGTGGGGGGAGTTGGGTAGAGCATTAAAGATCAACTCCAAGCAGCTATAATAATATGGTATAACTCGTGTGGGGAACTTTCTTTTATTTACCATCTTACCTAGTTGTGTAAATGGTGGGTTTCTGGCTTAAACCCTTGAACACTTGAACCAACAACAACAATAAGAACACAAGAAAAATGCCAAGTTGTCATGAAGCCAGAGAGTAAGGAAACCCACCCACCCACCCAGGTATCAATCTCTGGGTGGGACTGTTGGGTGTGGGTGTGCTATCCACAACACCAACTATCATAGAATTTAATACGGTGTTATTCATTGGAATGCTTATGCAAGGATAGTTGGTGTGAGGCCCCACCCCTTGTGGGCCCTCAGTTTGATTTAAATAATAATTAATAAGGTATTTTCTACTTTAAATATACTAATTATTAGGAATTAGTAGTATAGTTTCTAAGGTTCCTAAGTTTTAGAATGTAGCTTTTATTTAATTTAATAGATTGGATTAGATTAGGTTTTAATTGTCATTAGCACTAATGGGAAGGGCTAGAGAATTATAACATCCTAGAAACCCCACCAAATTACCCAAATACCCATGGCCCATTGCATTTCCATTTGCAACCAAAATACCCTTTTGGTCATTAGCCTAAAATCCTAAGTTATTGCAACATTTGCCTAAACTCTAATTGCCACTCATCTCTCATTTAACTTATCTTCTTCCTCAAGAAAACCCTAATTCCCCTAAGTTCCAGCACAAGGAGGCTAGTAGACCATCCCACTTTGCAACTATCACCCTATTGGATCTCTTCTCTCACTTCAATTTTCCTTTCTTCTACACTAAGGCAAGTACCTTATGCAATTTCATTAGATGTATGCTTCTCTTTCTTGTTTCTGTAATTTCAGTTCTAGTCGATGATTATTCATGTTTAGATCTTCTTTTGAGCTTGTTTTCATGGAAATTGGCTATTGATGGATGAGTTCTCCCATTTGGAAGATCAATGGCCCGGTTGGATGGCGGATGGAGATTATTGGAGTGTTTTTGTGTTTATTTGTGTGAATGTGATAAATGAAGAAGGTTTGGAATGGATTGGATGAGAATTGGATTGAAAAAGGAGAAAATCCAGAATTCTGAAATTGCAGCTCATTGCGTGTACCCGGTCGACCGACCCCTAGCTCGGTCGACCTGGCACAGTAAATTCAAGGAAAAACCAAGTCCCAGTTAGCTTCTGCCGAACTTTACAGACAGTATACCCGGTCGACCGGACCCTGTACCCGGTCGACCGGATACACAGGATGCAACAGGGTTAACTGAAACCTGTATTTTCTCAGACAAGTCGAAATCCCGTGCACCCGGTTGACATCACGGCCATGATGTCGACCGGATACACAGAGGACCCTGTGAAACCCCCCAGCTGCTTGACTTTAGGTCTCAGTGGACTCGGTCGACATCACGGCCATGATGTCGACCGGGGACACTACAAGATGTCGACCTGGGAGGTCAACATCCAGTTCACCCGGTCGACATCCCTTGTGATGATGTCGACCGGGCAAGCTGGGAATAGTGAGATTTTTCAGACTTTTGTGACTTTGATGTTTGATCATTCGTGGGGTCCATTAACCATCCAAATAGCCTTCCATCAAGTGTGCCACACACGAATTAATGGCATAGCTCAGCCTTGACTCGTGGGGTCCACCAATTGAGGTTTTGTGATTCGAATCGTCACTGATTCGACCCTTAATTGTAGTCCATGGTGTCCACAACTTCAGGAGCACCAGAATTACCATTTTTGACACCTGAGACTACCGTTAAAGATCCAATCACCTGATGAGGCCCGAACCAAGAGTGGACTATTACCGAGGACTGGTCCTTTGTCTATTTCCACTTGATTCCATGTTTTGAGGACTTCTTGTATTATTCTTCTTTCTTATCCTTATTGTTGCCTTAAACATATTAATTAATGGAAATTGGAAGACCTGAATGTAGGATTACTTATTGGTGACCCTAAGTTGTGTTTGGAGATAATTGACCCGTGTCTGTGCTAGGCGGGCCCTCATATGGCCTAAGATTGGGATTGTGGAACCCTAGATTGGAGAGGTTAATCTTTAATGGTTTGTTAGCTCATTGTGTATGAGCATGCGAGGAATACTTGTAGAATGGACATGGTATGATACTTGTGTTACCTCAGGCCACGGTTGTGAGCCTTGGAGTGGATCCAATGATGTTGGACTTGAACTTGGATATCGGATTGTATTCTATGTTGTTGTACTATAACATCTTAGAGACTTGGTTAGGACCTTACTCACGCAAGATAAGCATAAACAGACACAGACCCGTACTTGTTTCCCGAGTCGGCACTGATCATTCACTCAGTTATTCTAAGCTCAGTTAGTTGACTAATCATCTCTGGTATGAGCTATATATTGGTTACTTAGAGCTATCATGATGAGCTGTGATTAGACGGACGGTGTGATACTGTGTCCGGGTTAATCTGATAAAGGGGTGTGATCGGTGAGATAAAGGGGTGTGATCGGTGCGATAAAGGGGTGTGGTTGGTGTTATATATTATATGTTATGATTATTTCAGGTCTGTTAACCCTTGCATTGTTATTACCCTTTCCCCACCACAAATTGTGTATGGTACGGGACGTTTACGGTACTGGAGGGCTGCTGCATAATATTCCGCGGTGTATCTAGCTTGTATGAATGTGTCATTTGTTGTCTGCTTAGATTAGTGTACTTTACATTCTGATTCTAAACTGCTATTACTACTCAACTGCCTAGATCATGTATACTTGTCACTCATATGATTACATACCTGTCATTACTTTCTTTGTGTATACATCTTATGTTATCTGCATATGGTGCCTTGCCATATCCCTAGATCTGACCCATCTTTGGTGCTTAGGTCCCGACTATGATCCCGCGGGTGACGCGATCTACGAGGCGCCTGTAGTTGGTGACTACGGGTGGGGCCCAGCCGACCAAGTAGTCGAGCCTGCACAGGGGGATTGAGTGCAGTTGTTTTTGGATTTTAAGAGTATTTTTGTAGTGAGACATGGGTAGATAGTATAATTTGTATAAACACTTTGATAACTTCATTTGAGATTTTTATTAGACTTCCGCATTGTTATATCTGATTTATTACATGATACTATTGCTTCCGCTATCTTTTATTACGCTTCCGCAATATAACTGTTGATTATGATGTTGTTTAAAAAGTTTTAAAATTTGACCTCACCGCGGACTACGATCTTGGAAGTTCTTGGATTTTCCGAGAAGTAACTCGCCAACTTCGGGTACCTTAGCGTGATCTTCGGTATTCGGAATTAGGGCATTACTATTGGCTTAACAGCAATAGCCTATCTGGTTCTATTCCTATGTCTTTAACAAATATCAGCGCATTGCAAGCTCTGTAAGTAAATCTTTCATTTTCATGCTTGAAGCCGGTTCTCTTTTACATTATGTATTTGTCTGCATATATTCAGACAGGTTACCTTTCTTATCTCACCATGAAACATTTATCATTTGAATTGTAGGGATTTATCCAACAACAGGCTAACAGGAGAGGTTCCAGCAAATGGCTCCTTTGTTCCGCCACCGCCGGTCTCCACCCAAGGTTAGTGTGTTACCCTGTTCTTTTTTTATTTTATTATTTTTTTTAAGTTATTGCTTTCTCGTCTCAATCTTCCTATTGCAGACAAGCTCAATCTTGGCATGTATGATCTTGATTCGGCTCAGGTAAAGCCTCTTGAAATTAGTTTTTTTTTTTTTTTTTAATTTATTTGATATTACTCATTGTTTTTGGTTCTAAGACTATGCTCTGTATGTATTTCCTCCAAAGCATGCAGCCCTCTTCATTCTGTTATTGAATTATTACAGCTCAATAAAATTGGCATCCATTGTGTTAAAGAAAAAGGTCTTTTAACTCATACATTGAGATGCTAATATCATATGCCAAAAATTGTTCATTGAAGCATAAGAAATCTTGCAGGTATTTTGTCATGTTTAATTAAATCTCTGGCCAATTCCAGTGCAATAGCTAAATGGGTCACAGTCATGGAAGGGTGCAACTGGTGGTTTAAGTGGTCCAAGTTCTAAGGAGGAAGGTTGGAATAGATATAATCGCCAAATGCAAGAGGACTATGAGGAAATGGAGACAGTGGTGAGATTAATTTCTTGACTTTTCATTTTGTCACAGTATATGGGAATTGTTTTTTGCAAATATATTAAATTATAAATCAGTTGACTTTGATTGTTTCATCAAGACAATGAAAGCCTAGGAAACTACATGAAACTCATGTTGTGTATGTCATAATCCTTATATTTTCATGGGTTCTGACTAAGATCTGTAACATCATTGTTTTCCTTTCTATTAACAATAACTTTGATATATTTGCTGAAATCAGTTTCCTGACTTTCATATAACTTATTTGCTCTATTTGTTTTATTGATATTATCAAAATCATTCACTTTAGGACTCCATGGGAAGAAACAATTTCAGAATACAAATGTGTATTGTTATATTTAACTTGTTAATTTGACTTAATGCCAGTCTCTTCTACAATTTTGTATTCGAAGGTCTTTACTGACAAGGGAATCAAGGGAATGAAATTGTGTCATTTATTGACATTCCTTTCTATTTTCAGGATAGGAGTGGCGGGAGCAACTTTTGAAGCAAAGAGCTGAAGAGAATATATATAACTTGAGAACGATTTCTTTAACTATGGAGTGATAGTTTTAAATTTGTGTTTTTTAAAGGGTGGGGTTCATTTTCTACCAACTATTTTGTTGGGTTGGGTTTAGTTTGTTGAAAGGATGTTTGAATATTAATATGAAGTGGAATGAATTTTCTTGTTTAATTTTTTGATGGTTTTGGAATGGAAATGGATGTTTGGTGTGCAGTAGATTTGGTTTTGGATAATGGAATTAGCTGTTTCAATTTATTCATGTGACACAGGTTGGAAGTTGTAATAAACTGATGTATATACAGGAAAAGAAAATTAAAAATCAAATAAATAAAAAGAATTCTATTAAAAAAGATTTATTCTCGGCGAGAGATAACACCAGCAAAAAAAAATTTTAAAAATTTCCTAAAATGTAAATCTTTCCCGGCTCAAAAAAACGGCGGCAAAAGTTTTTTAAATTTTATTATTGAAAAAATAAACCTCTTTGCCCGACGAAATAGACTTTTTTTCCCGGCGAAAAAAAACGGCGGCAATGTATAGCTTTTTACTGGCACGGTGCAGTACTGGCGCAAGAGAAATCGCCGGCAAAGTTTTCACTGGCGTTTTATAGACCTTTACTGACGCTTATTTAGCGCCGGCAAAAATGCAAATTGTTGTAGTGGTACTAGGATTTGGACATGGTTGGGTCTAGTTCTCTGCCCAGTTGGACCGAGCAATTTCTAGCCCTAATAGAAATAGAACATTAAAACGCACAAGGAAAACATCATCGTCATCAATACTCTCTCTCTCTCTCTCCACCTTAATAGAAGTAGGATATTAGAATTCACAGAGGAACACAAAGGAACATAATTTGCATTGGATTTCATGGCTTAATTACAGGCTTAAGAGCCTATATGACCCTCATAGCGTTTACAATTTGGCAACTCAAACACTATTGCCACGTATCCGGACATCCCAATTGGTACACCATTTCTTCGATAAGGCAAGAGACCCATAGTACTAAATCAAATTGATTAGAATTTGTTTTTGGTAGCCATCTATAGGGGGGATGGAGGCTTTAGAATACGAAGGGTTTAAAATAAGTCGTACAAAGACAAAATATATGAATTGTAACTTCAGTAAGCATATAAAAAGAGTTGAAACTGTTTGTGAGAATTGAAGACCATGAGATGCTACAAAGAAATTCTTTCCGTTAGCTTGACTCTATAATTAATAAGGATGGAGAGATTGATGAAGATGTTGACCATGGGATAAAAACAAGTTTGTTGAAATAGAGACTTATTTCTGGGGTGCTTCGTGACCGACGAATGCCAATAAGATTAAAAAAAAATTACAGGACAATAATTATACTGGCTATGATCTATATAGTCAATCAAGAAGATCCATATGCACTACATGGATATAGCATAGATGAGAATATTAAGGTACATGTTTGGTAAAATTGGGAAGGATTTAATTAGAAATGAGCGCTTTGGAGTGCATATCATTTCTCATTTTCTAGAATAAATACCTTCTTTAATTGAAAACTAAAAATCCTATTTCCGTAGATCCATCTACTACCTTTCCTCATTCATGAATTTATTAAGGCATTTGATCTCGTCATTCCTTTAATCCGATCCTCTCCAATGAGATTTCTATTTCATTATTTATTTTATTTTTTTTCTTTCAAGCACACGAATCATGTGCTTCTAGGAGAGATCATGACATGTCTGACCTAGTTGGCTATCAGATCCGACATACTCAAGATGAGGGGGATCGGGGATATGACAATGTTGGAATCCATAGACAGGCGGTTACATTCAGTTTCGGTACAGCATGATAGATGCTTTTCCTGTGAAACCCACCATTCATTTCTAGGGATCAAGGGTGATGTTCTACTTAATTAATTGCACGATCCTAACTTGAATGGACCAAGTGATTAGGGAAGGTGATCTAATAGTTTGGCATTGATTGAAAAATAGACAGGTCAGAAAAGGAATATGTCATAAAGAACAGATGACTATTATTGTTGCCCAATCTGTGAGATTCATAGGAAACCCTATTTATGGTGGATTCTTTATAACAGTGTCTTGCGTCATCAAAACATTGGCCTATAGTGCACAGAATTATGTGACTCAACGAACTATACATCTTGGTTGATAGATAGGATGTCCCAATCATGATTTGTGACTTCGCCAATTTTCAACTTAATGTGATCAGGTTCGCTACGCTTTGGTGCGTGTGGCTTGTAAAGTGGATGATATTTTCCTAAGTAACATGTAACGCGGGTATATCGAAACCCTAAAGGGGAGAGAGTGGTTTTTGAGTAACATAAAGTTTGGAAGCAACAAAGAGAAAGCAAAAGCTCAAAGACAAGCTGTGAACTCCATCTGTCAGGTAGTAGGAAATCCCATTCATCTGTTTCTTTTCATTTTTTCATTTTTTTTTTCTTTTATAAATTGCACTGGAAATTTATAGCTGCTTGCCCAGGGTTCTGCTGCTGATATAATAAAGATTGCGATGATAAATGTTCATTCTGTGATTGTTAATGGACATGGGGCACAAGATTTAAATGCTGCATGGCTAACAGAACTTTCTGTTCTTCAAGGTCACTGTCGAATTCTTTTGCAGGTTTGCTATGTCTGAAGTTCTCGAACACTTACTTTCTACACTTTATTTTGGCAAAGGGCAATTATTTCTTGGTTTCATAATACAATTTGCGGTATAGCCATAGGATTCACTGTACTGTCCTGGCTGACCCATTCCATACAGGTGTGTCCGGTGGTCCTGACTGCTATTCTGATGTGCACAATTGTAGATGAGAGCTGCTTTTTTTTTTTTTTTTTTTTTTTTGTCTTTTAGATTGGAATAACCTAGGCATTCTATTTTGGCTTTTACCTACATTTTTTCCATTTATACATACAGTTTAGTGAGGCCAATGGAAGTCTTGTGTCTTCCTATCTAAGAGTTTTCTAGGTTGCACTGCATCTTTGTGTTTCCCTGTGTGTGGGTAAAACACCGTAATGACGAGATTAAGGAAGGATTACAGTAGTACTTGCTGTCCACCTCGGCCTCGATAATTACAGCCCAGCAGTTCGGCAGCTCGATAAGGTGCGCCGACTCAAGAGACCTCCACCACGCAGCTCGGTTAGTAGTGCCAGCACGACTGGTCAGCTCGGCAGCTCGGCGTGAGTGCCAGCTCAGCACAGTGTCCAGCGCAGCCAAGCTATTCTTGGTCTTGGTACAAAACGCTGAAGGCAGAGTGGGCCGTCACCTTCCTCTGAGAAGTACGGGCGCGCCCTGACAGATAGGAGCACTCATTTATGGTGATAAGATCGTTCATTTATGACGATAGGATTGCTTATTTATGGCCATAAGAAGTTGGCTTTATCATCCCTTAACATTAACTGACAGAAAGCATGGAAGGTCCTGATGGGATGTTCTTTTTTTACCTACCGCCGAATGTCAGGGTGATGATCGATGGGACCTCACCCCACCTACCCCCACTCACAGAGAGAATGAACGAGGAATGTCTACATATATACACGAGGGGTCAGCCCTATAGAGGTACGCAACACACAATACACAACATACTGTCTCTCATTCTCCTCTCCCTCCTCCTCCTGCTTAGTTTTCTCAGAACTAATTCAGGCATCGGAGCGCCTTTGGCTCACGGCAGCCAGGGGCTCTGACCTAAGCCATTTTCATTCCCTTTTCAGGTTCTTGGCATTCGGTATTCCCTGATCTACAAAGTTCATCTAAATCTAAGTGGGTGTCGTATTTTCAAAGCCTACACCCTGTAAATAGATGGTGGGGTTACTATTCCCATCATCCATTCACAATTCTACTATGAAAATGATTGAAAGTGATGAGTAGCATAGTTGTAAGCTAGGTGAGAGAGAGTGTGTGTGTGTGTTTGTTTTATGTTTTATGCTTCTGAAAGATGGGGGCCTTTGTCTGTGGTCTACTAATCAAGGCATACTTTTAATGTATTTTACACTGATGTTTAGGTGCATGATGAACTTCTACTGGAAGTCGATCCTTTGGTTTTTTTTTGCTAGAAGGCAAATGTTTATTGAAGGAGGAAGAGTAAAGGCAATTAGCCCCCAATATAAAGAGAGAAAACAGCAACAAAAATCCTGAACACAGAGGCTAAGCAAAAACAAAAACCATTGCTAAAGCCAAAACCAGAGCAAAAGAAAAAGTAGCTTACCAAACCGAGATCGACTAAAATTGGGTGAGGAGGCAGAGGGTGAGACTGGACAGGCTGGGAGGTAGCCATAGCTTTCAGGCGATCCATGAGGAGAAGCGTAGCTCTTTGCAGGGAGGGCTTCTTACCTTGGTGCTTGGAATCATTGCAGAGAGACCAAAGAACAGAGATGGCATGGAAGAAGATGGCAGCTGCACATTTTCTTCCATTGACATCTCCATCATTGGCAATAGCCTTCCAAATAAGAGATGGGGAGAGAGGAGGAGGGGGGTCTGAACCCATAATGCTGAGATGCCAGGACCAGAGCTGGTGAGCTATATTGCAGGAGGAGAACAGGAGATTTTCATTTTCTTCTGAGCTGAAGCAAGAGAAGCATCTGGATGCCAAGAACATTCCCCTATTTTTCACCCAAGTATCAGTGGGGGTTTCCCCGTGGAGGAGGCGCCAGCTGAAGCAGGCTATGGGAGGGCAAACAAACTTGGTCCAAATCAGGCCAGCCCACGCCACTTTGTCTACTGTAGATCTCAGAATATTCCAGGCTGCTTTGAGGGAAAAGATTCCGGAGGAATTCCCTTGCCAAGAAAGGGTATCTTTTGTAGAGTGGCCTCCTAGGAGGAGCTGATTAGTAGATTGCAGAAGGAATGATTTAAGATCAGCTGGAAGATGACTTGGGATGAGCCAGGAATTCCTTTGAATTCAGTCCACTACTAGATCTTTAACAGAAAACTGAAGGTTAGGAAATTTGGCCGCAATGGGGTCATTATCCAGCCAATTATCAAACCACAAACTGATAGAAGTCCCATTCCCAACTTTCCATCTACTGTCTTTCTGGAGGCGGATAGAGAGGGGCCTGATTCTCTTCCATAAACAGGACTGGAAGTCGGTCCTTCATTATCAAAGGAGGCAGCAGTACTGCTTCAACTAAGCATGGAAAGTGCCATCTCGCTGAAGGGTATAAATTGCATATTTGGAATAGTTGACTATCAACACCTTACAGATATTTACCCAAAAAGGCAAAAGAAAAAAAAAAACCCTGATAGATTCTAGTGTTCTCTGCTTTTGGTAACATTAAGAAAATATGAACTGCTGCCCCTTTTTTGTTTCAGTTCCAATATGTGTAAAACTGAAGGTTGGAAGAAAGTGGGGATCTTTGGAGCCTTTCGAGGTTGACCTTGATAAAGAAAAAGACCTTATGCTACTTTCGTGTAGTACAAAGTCTGCACCAATCTACCGATGCATAGGGTGCATCCTTGCAGATGGAGACACATCTGAACTGGGTATGTATTTGGGCAATGGTCTATAGTAACAATTCTGAAAGGCACCTTCCTGACTCCTGTACACAACTTCTATTTGTTTGCATTACATGCTGATCTTTACATGTTACGATTTTTATTCCTCAAAAGTGGTGGTTCAGGTATGCACGAAGATGTCCAGATGTGGCATGGATACAGCAGGGACATGGATTTTGCACATATGAAGTGAACTACTGGACACGATACGTTGCTCATTTTGAAGTATCCATGCATGAGGGTATGCAGCAAAGAGATGGTTACTGCAAAAGCATACTGCAGAATTCAGTTTGAGGGTTAGATTTAAGTGTTGATTCTTGAGAATGGAATAATGGAAGTGCATGTGCCTGAGCTTGACCAAGTGATGGTTTGGACACATCGAAGTGATATTTGCACTTCAGTCGCAACTGCTGGACAATCCCCATGGCTTTCCCTATTCATAATGTGGATCTCCATAAGCCATCAGATGGACATTTTCAGGACATTTTTTCAGAGGACATGCAAGTCTTTACAAGTGGATTAGATTGTTAGAAATTTGACCAGTGATGGACTTGGTCATATGCCAAGGATTAGACTGCACAAAGCAAGTGGCACGAATGCAATCTACTCCTCCAGGGAATTTAATAGACATTAAGCTTCTTTAATTTGAAAGATTGTTCTTGCTTAAATGCCATTGGGTTGGTTCTGCTGTTTTCATGGCGATGACTATCTCTATGCAGTTATTGCAATCTTACTTGGGAAGGTTGGAGTTGATTTGTGGATAATTTATATGTTACTTTTTCAATGCTTCTTAAAAGAGAGAGAATTGGAACAATGATGGCAGCCATTACAACCTTCGCCATCTGAAGTGTTGGAGAGTTCAATTTATGATTCTTTGAAGTCCTAATCCCTACAAAAATTACAACTGAGGCTATTGAAGGTAACTGCTTGTGTGGAAACTTAACTATAGTTCGAATATTGATTGAACTAGGGGGAAAATCATCGGCTTTGGCCAGAGTATGTGTATGTTGCCTTGAGGCTTCCAAATTTTTTTTTATTTTTTTATTGTTTTCAATAAAATATAAGCTTTGGCTGTTCACACTACTATAATTTGTGGACAGGAGCCTGTGGCACAGTTGGGAGGTGCCCGTTGCTGTAACCACAACGTTAGTGCTTTGAGTCATGTTTAGCAAACAATATAAAAAAAATAATTCCACATTGGGCTGTGTGGGCAATGTCTTTTTATTAAATTGTATTCCCCATTGGAATTCTCCTTCGTTGAAAGGATGAATTTCCATATTTTGTAACTTTTGAATTGAAAGAGTTACCTTAAAACAAATCCACTTGGCGGTTTACTTGAATGTCTCTCACATAGCAGTAGTATGCAACCTTTCGCTGGAATCATTTTTTTTTTTTCGGGGAAATTTCAGAAAAGGTCCTAAGGTTTAGGCTTATTTGAAGAAAGGATATGAAAATCCAAAGTTTTCAAAGGAGGGTCTTAGTTTTCCATGAAGTATTTCGGACAACCGGCCAGAAAAGCCTACTGGCGGGGACTTGTTTCCCAATATTTTTTTAAATGACCAAAATTCAGTTAGGACTTTCAAACGAAAAAAAAAGAGAAGAGGATTGATCATCTCTATATCCTCCTTTATTTTCTTCATCCTTCCATCAGCGTTCCTGCCCGACCATCACTGGTGAGCACCGGTGAGCATTGGTGACCACCCTGAAGCACCTTTGACCATTGCTAAGACATCCCAATCTAGTGTTATGCATTGTTTATCATCCTGTCTCATATTGCAAATTCGGTCTAGTATTGAACAGTAGGAAACAACGGGCCTATTGTCGTGAATTGTCTCTCAAAATAGCCATAAGGTGTAATGGTTTCTCAAAAAATAAAGAAAGAAAGTTAAAAATAAAACATCTACAGGGGGAAGCAATCTCAGTCATTGAAAATGTGACTGAAGAGTACAACGAGTATATGTTTTGGAAAGAGGCGAGTTTATCTGTTGGGATTGTTGTTTTAGGCAAGGTTGGAAAACTTGTGACTCAGACTTTACTTGTCCAATGCAAAAAAATTGACTCGGATAGAGTCAGCCTGAAAACTCGGGGCTGGGAGAGTCCGCACACGCATGGGAAGGTAGTCCACTGAAGTGGGAAAGGAGCGAAGGAAGAAAGCCCACATAAATGGGAAAGGACGCTGCAGAAGCAATAAGAGATGACGTAACCGGGGTTTGAACCCCGGGCACCCAGGTAAAAACTAACGCTCCTTACTTCTCGGGTAAAGAGCTGTTCTTCATATCTTTGTATGTTAATCCTAATGTTTTTTTCCTTCTCCTTTTTGGGTTTGGCTATCACATTTGTTAACAAGAGCATCTTAAGGTTAAAAAGGAAGCAGAGTGGATTTTTGTTTTTAGGAAATGGAGCAGAGTGGATTTTGAACCATATACCTTTTTGGCATTCTAAATCCTAAACCCTAAACCCCCATAGAAGCATTGTTGGCATGAGAGGTTATTGATCTAATACAATGGTATTTTTGTGTGGCCCACCTATGAAAAGAGAAGAGCGATGGAATTCAAAAAAAGAAAATTGTTTCTCAGTCCTCCCCTATGTCTCTTCCTCTCACAAACTCACCAAAATCCTACCATCTCTTCATCTCTACAGAGAGAGAAAGAGAAGGAAAATGAAGAAGAGAAGGGGAAAAAAGAAGAAAAATAAGATTAGAAGAAGAAAAGAAGCATCTGACTCATGTAAGAGTTTTTTTTCTTGGGATTACACAAACATTCCTCTCTCCGGCTCATGTTAGAAACAACTCTTATTCTCCAAATGTCGTCTTAGCAATCCATTCTCAATAGAGGTTAGACAAGGTAAATCGACACACAATACTCAGTAGCAATATAAAAAATAAATAATGGTTTTCTTATTTTGAGGCTTGCCGTAGCAGTTGAGGGTAGGGTAAGGGCCAAGGTAGTATAGGCCCTTTGAGGGCTTTGGCCCGGCTGGGTCCAACCCTGCATATATTGAGGGTAGGGAAATGACAACTCCGGTTTTGGCTCGACTTCAAGTAGAATCCCAAGCGTGATATAATCAATGAAAGGATCTTTCCAGTCACCGAGTAATGTCTCAAGGATTGAGATTTGACCAATACTTGATGTGTGTTGAGTGTTGGAAGAGCCCTTCTTCCATACACCATGACTTTCATGCTTTCACCTTCGTAGATTGCCATGGATATAGCCAATCCAACTAAAGCCTATGTTCGGATGTTTTCACCCCTTAGGATGTGGGTGATATGGTATACTTCAAATTACTACCGGAGAAATTGCACCATGTTGTAGTAAGGTAGCAAATCAGGCTTTTTAACTTGATTATTCTAATTCATTTGCTTGACAATCTGTGCGGACTCTCCGAGAACTTCCAACATTGTGATACTACATTCGAGAGCGGGTTCCAATCCTAGTATCAAGGCGTGAAATTTTGCAGAATTGTTTGAGTATGACTCTAAAATAGAAATTGCCAACACCCGAAATCCATTTTCCATTTTCATTCATCCTGATTGCACCATCTAAGTACATTTCTCAAGAGTCATTTCGCATGGAGGAAGGCTCCACATTGTAGATGGGCTCATTAGGGAGATCATCTTTAAGTTTAGAGTCTTTGGGCAATGGGTGTGATATGAAGAAATTAGTTAGAGCTTAGCATTTAACTATTTTTAGTGGTACATACCAAATATCAAACTGAGATTAAAAGATGAACTACTTTGCTAGTCAAACGTTGAGAGAACCTGTTTTTTTTTTTTTTTTTTTTTTTTCACAAGGACTTTTAAGAGATTGACGCTCGAAACTAAATAGACTATACTGGAAAGAAGATAGCGACGAAGCTTTTGAACGGCGAACATCACTGCCGATCACTCTTTTACGGAGAAGAGTGATGCTCTACACCAATCAGCATTCAACTGAATTGTATGAGTATGATGCCCCTGGTTTTGACTTGCCCCCAAGTTGTAGTGGCATAAAGTCGCCTACAAGTTTTTGGGACATCTAAAGATGATTTCTTTGTTACCCTCAATGAAGAGGTAGATGATGTCTCTACTTCTTATTGAGGATTTTCTTTTATTTTTTTAGAGCTTCATCTTGCATTTTCAGATTCTGAAGTTGTTTTATGGCCTATCTACACTACCGAGACATTGGCTTGTTGACGACATTTTTGACCTCCTTCGCAACTGGAGAAGGCTCTACTCTCTTCTGTGGCTTCTGGCTATTAAGGTCTTTTGTAACCGCTTCCTCCATGGATGCTTCCAGGAGCTCGCCAAGATTATTTAATTCCAGGTGCATAATCATGGAACGAACATTTGTTGACAAGTTATTGTGGCAGATGTCAACCAAAGAGATTTGCAGCAATACATCTGAACATTTGTATGCCATGGCTTCCCATTTATGGATGAAGCCATGGGTAGAACCATTTTCCCTTTGTCTCAAGTTGCCAAGTTGAGCCCTAGTGACTGGGTGGTCTTCGCCTTTAAAATGAGACAAGAAGTACCCCTCAAGCATGGACCGGTTCATGATAGATTGTTCTGGTAATGTGGGATACCAGTCGAAGGTGTTACCTTTTAGGGTACTCGCAAAGAGTTAGACCTCTAGTGCATCATGGTTTACGATGGCTCTAGTTAGTATTTTGAAGAGGGTGACATGCTACCGGGATGAACTTTTCCTATATATATTTCGATAATAGGTTGTTTGAATTTTGTAAGAAAAGGAACATAATCCATCCATAAAGGGTAGGAAGGCTTGACACCATTCTCCTTGAGGGTGTCCCCTTCCTTTACTTTTGCAAGGATGTCATCAATGTCCTTAGTGAGGGTGTGCGATTCATCTTCACCTTTCAATACCCTTGCATCTGGTTGATTTAGGGTAGCCGTTCTAGAGGTTGAGAAGAGTCTCCAACATGGCTTCAATTTTCTTTTGACCTTGTTCTCGTCGATGGATACGCGTGGTCATTTCATTTGTAAGTGGATTATGTGGTGAGGATTTGATGTTTCAGAGCAAGTGGCATGGATGTTCATCTCTTGAGATTCGGAAGAAGACATTGTCTTGGCAGCCAAACTCGAACTTACCATTCCAGATGAAACACTAGAGGATGGATTGCTTTGCTTTTCTTGGCTTGAAGGGGTAGGTAATGTTTCTAACCATCTCTGAGACTGAGTTACGTTGTGGGCAATTAGTTGCTTCCAATTTTTATTTTCACTGCAGGACTATAGTGTCGTTTTGCTTTGCTGACCATGTGTACGATGGCAATTTGGGTTTCTTTTTCTTTCTTAATCTGCCTTTGTGAGACTCGAAGTGGAGTGAGCTGACTTCTTTTTCAATCTTCGTTTACAAGTATAGCGCACGACAACATATACGATGAGCAATTTGAGCCTCAAATTGTTCAGGCTTGACTTTGGCAATTATAGAGGTGCTCCTTCGAGTGTAGCAGTCTAGCTTGTCTATTTTAAAGTTTGGCATTTGCAAGATCTTGACTTGATCTGATCTTGATTATCAGATTGATGCCTTAGATTTTCCAATCTTAAGCCTTGCGGTGACGAAGGGTCAAGCTGAGGGGAGGTGTAGGCTTTCTGATTTTCTTTGTTGATGAGAAGGCCTGAACGTAAGTCTTCTTTGGTTTTTCAATAGACTTTGGCTTGCTATAGGAAGTTGATCGACTTTGCTTTTGGATGGAAAATGAGTCTCTCTTCTTCTAGGATGGAACATGTTTTTGAGTGGGGCTAGGTATGTTGGGTCTGAGGATTTCTGGAGCCTTCGTTATTTTGGGTAAGGCTTTGGAGACTAAGTGTTAAAGGTGACTTGATTTTTGGAGGAATGGAGTTTTACGAGAGAGCTGCGAGTTTCTATTTATTTGGTGTAAAAAAGTGTCGACTTGTGTGTTCTGGGAGTGACACAACCCAAGACAACAGACTTCTACTTTTTGACGGGCTTTGTTTCTTCTTTGGAAGTGGGAATGGTCCCAAGTTGCCGAAGATGATTGTCCGGGGAGTCAAGGTCAACCCGGACCTTGTGGTGGAGTTATTGAGGGACACGACATTCAAGTTACAAGCATTTGCTAGCACACACATTTCGCTTCTACTGGAAGAATACCTGGTACTTCTTCTCATCGAAAGTGATGGGTAATGATGCTGCCATGTTAATTTTCAAAATTCTGAAACAAGACCACATCTACAAAAATATAATGGTCATAAATGGAAAAGCTAGGGACTTGCTATTTTAAATCATTTAAGAGGATGAAAACCCAAAGTGAAAAAAATTAATGTTCTGATTGCAAGTGTAGTAGAGCTAAAGTGAGCATATGATTACTACCAGAAACAATTTTATGTTTAAACCCGAATTACCAAGGAATAAGGTTCACTCAAAGTAAATTGAGTAAAAGGTGAAGAGAAATAAATGTCCTCGGTACAAACACAATAGACTGAAAAATGAGTGTACCGGTACTGTTAGGAACAAATGTTGCCAATAAGCTTGAATTAGTGAAAAGACAAGGTTCAATTGCCGGTCAATTGAGTAAATGGTAAAGAAAAACAAAAGTTCCGATTGCGAATATAGTAGACTCAAGATCAAGCGTACCGATACTACTAGGAACAAGCCAAGATTCCCAAAATTACCTAAAGAGACAAATCTCAAACTCAAAGTTAAAAAAAAAAAAAAAAGGTGAATGACCGTTAAATCAAAATTACAGAAGCGACGAATCTCAATTGAAGGTAAAGTAGCTAAACTTAAGGCCAAAATTACATCCACTAATTAAATCCCAAAAAGGACCCATCATATGAGAGGAAATATGGGTCCTGAAAGTTTCAGCGCTGCCAATACCACACCCTCCCCCCCCCCCCCCCCCCCCCCCGCCCCGCCCCCCCCCCCCCCCCCGTTCCCTCTTTTGAAAAATGTTTTGGCAAATCAGTTCGAAATGAATCCACTAAATGTGAAGAGAGAGCGAAAATGAATCCACTAAATGTGAAGAGAGAGCGAGCGAGAGAGAGAGAGAGAGAGAGAGAGAGAGAGAGGGAGAGGGAGAGAGAGAGAGAGAGAGAGAGAGAGGAAGAAGAGATTTTGAGGACTCATGGTAGATGAAGCTAAGTTCAGCAAAAGTCCATGGAGATTTTGAAATGATCAACTTTGAGGAAAAGAAGAAATTTCATGTATGAAAGGCTAAAACCGACAAATTCAAGTTTGGATAAATGCAATTGAATGCATTTTTTTTAATTTGAAAGCATTTTGTTGGTTTTATTGAATTGATTCACCAAAATGTCCTTTTTTTAAAGACAGTTCTTTTCCCTTTCTAGTCAACGCAATGATTTTGGAAAAACAAAGTTTCACAAAAGAAGAATCAACTAAAGTTTTTTCTTTGAGAGGTTTTTTTATTGGCTAGCTTGGATTTGGCATTCCCACATGCAAACAGACTTACCAAAAAAAGGCACATGATGTATGATCTACAAAAGGCATGAACTCACCATGGGTCATCTTTGAAAATGGTCTTTTGATGCAAAAAGGTAGGAATTAGACAAGCAAGTAAACCAAAGGTCACTTGAAAATTTTATGATCCTCCAAATTTGTAGGTCTAAAACAAATAGATCTTGATTTGGAAACTTTTCATGTCTTTTAAGGATCTAAATGAAAAGTTATATCACATGGATTTGAATGAAAGGTCAAATGTGAACCAACAATGGGAGAAAATGATCATACCCACCTGAAGCGATGAATCGCAAATTCAAGGATGGAATATGTAATAAGATCCTTGACCCTAATCGTGTGATAAATTCAATTAGTATTAACGAGTTGGTTTTAGTATTAGGAGTACGGCCCGTGAGTTTCGTTGTGTTCGGAGCGAGTTTGAGTGTAGTAATGGTACTTTTCAATTTTGAAAAACTTTAAAGGATTCCTTGTAACTTCCGGGTTTGGGAGATTCTTGGTGCATTGGTTAGATTTCATCATGTACATTGTTTTTCAATAAAGGCACGTCGCTATTCGACGGTCTAATGAAAATATATTTTCCTCATTTCCATTTAAGTTCCTAAGACCACTTAAGCCCTTTTTTGTAATTTCCAGAAACTCTTCCAATAAGAGGGGATTGATCTCATTTCATTCTCTTTACTCCTCTTCTCTCATTCTCTCTTCTCATTCTCCACTCCGCTCTCTTTCTTCCTCATCTCCGTTCCCTAAGCCAAGGTGATTACTTTCGCCTAAGCTCCAAGGCCATCCCCATCATCATCTTCTCCAACTCCTCCTTTTTTACTTTTTGTAAGCATCTTTCCCCCAAATTCCTACTAGTTTCATTTCCTCATGCTAGGAACCTTACATGGTAGCTTACATTTTGTTTTCCTCTTGCTTTTCTTTGTAGGAGTTGATCCTAAGCTCCTCTCTTAGGGTGGGTTTGATTTTGAGGATTTGAGGATTTTGATAGCAAGCATAAAAGAGGTTTTTTCTCCATAACACCTAAGGAAAGTGAACAATTGTTTCTATATGATATGTGAAAGTCCGGGATCCGAACCCTAGAGGAAGGGTGAATAGGGTGAGCTTCTAATTAGTAACCAATTGTACCAAATTTTAAAGTTATTTAAATCAATTAGTCATAAGTGATAATATAGAACTAAAGGGCAGAAGCTAACAAAAATAATCATCATAAAGCATTCACCCTAACACAATGATTTATAGTGGTTCGGCATCAATGCCTACACTACCGGCTTGTGATCCTAAACCCTACTAGATTTCCACTATCTATGCTTTTCAATAGGCTAAGCAATAACCTTTACAAAATGCTTTTCAAGGGCTAAGCAATAACCTTACAACATGCTTTGCAAGGCTAAGCAAAACCTCTTGGGTTTTATGGTTCACCCCTAACCATATACTCATACTTTTCTAAGGCTAAGCAATAACCTAATGTACCCAAAAGGTTTTCTCTGCAAAGTGTCTACACAACACTTGAAGAGAGATAAATTTAAGCTCAAATACAATGCCTCTTAATTAGGTGGATATGAAAGCGTAAATCTAACTCACACAAACACTATATGAATGCAAAGATGATTGCTCAATCTGTATGTATGATGTCCTCAATCAATTTGAAAATAAATGCTCATAAATGTATGCCAAAAGCTTTTAAAAGTTTTAGTTCATAAAAACATTTATGATTGAGGGAAGAATGTTAATCACACGTTAAAAATAACTTGTAAAAAATATACTTATTCATTCCAAACAAGTTGTGAAATTTTAAGAACAAAACATTTGATGTATGAGATCTTCAATCAAATTTAACAATGTAGCTCAATACGTGTATGCTGAAAGCATTTGAAAGTGTAAAACACTAAAAGATATTTGATTGAAGTGAAGAGACAAATCACATGTAATTTAAAGATCAACTTGAAAATGATAAACCTATCAATGCCAAGCAAGTTGTGAAACTTTAAAACAAAAATACATTTGATTTGAGTGTGTTGTTGAATCCAAAACATGAGATAGATTGAAAATGATTCTCTTGTCATGGAAAACAACAACCTATGATTCAACCAAGTATAGGAATCATGTTACACATGATTTCAAAGATGATTCCAAAATATGATTCACTTAGATATACCAATTTGAGTCCTACTTAGTTTGAATCAAGGTGATGCATCCAAAACAATAAATCAATTCAACACATACATGTTAAGGACACAACAAATCATAGTTTAACATGCTAAAAAAAGATTTACCAATAATTAAAGCAAAGCATGAAACATATAATGAGGAAAACTAAGCTCACTTAAATGATTTAAACCTTGATTCTTAGCTTTAGCTTCCCTTTTGACCAACTAACCTCCCTTAGCTTATTCCCTTTTGTTTGGCATCAAAACATCTCAAGGAGGGCTTCTTAGTTCCTCAAATTTTGGCCTAGGAATGAGTTGTTTATATGGAAAAAATGGTCCAACGGCTAGCTTGTCGGTTAACCGACATTGAGACTTCGGTTAACCGAACTCAACGGTCATAAAAATGTCTGTTGGAAAACCTACTTTTAGCGGGGGCCAGAGGCCGCCAGTACAAGTGGTTTGGCCGTCGGTATAAGTCCTATTTTCCCAAAAATGTATTTTTCAAAGTATTTTTCTTGTGGGGACTTAGGGCCATGGGATCAAGCTTGAAACATGTTTTAAGTCAATCTAAGAGTTTTAAAATCATGAATCCTAAAATGTCTATGATGATTTAAAAGTTTTAAAACCATAGGCATGCTTGATTCAAAATTTTTCTTTTCAAAAATTAATGCATCCAAGTTTTAAATCAAAATATGCATGAAACATAAGTTCTGAAAATTTTAAAATCATGCATGTGAAAAGTCAAGATTTCAAGCATTTCAAAATCAATGCATGTGTGAAAATTCGAACGATGCCAAAATAACAATGCATCCATCAAATTGCAAAACACAAAATCCCTAACAATATGCATCATGTCCTTTATGTTGATTCCAAGCTTTTAATTAATATCATTTACCTTTCCAAGCTCATTTATATTTAAATGCTAGGGTTATTGTGTTTAATGGTGGTTGAGTTTAAAGGCCTTCATGTGGATGTTTTATGTGTGGAATTGAGAACTTATGATGCCAAAATGTAAATGCCAAACTTGATTTCTGCAGATGGAAGAGACCCCCCCAAAATTCTGAAGAGATTCAATTCAGGAAATTGATTTCTGGGAGCATACGGCTGGCAGTAATTATAACTAACCATAAGCCCGCAGGGAATCCATGCATCATTTTGTCTGGGACTTTTGACTAATAGAAATTACACTATGGTGAGCTTACGACGAGCCGTCGGCTGACCGTAGGAGATCCATAGCCAGCCGTATGACCCCATTAGCAATCCTATCTTGAACCACTGTTCATGCTAGAAATTTTGTTTGATAGGCTCTGTGTCATGCCATAGACCCGATTAAGAGTTAAACTGGATCCAATGTGTGAGATTAGAGGCCAATTTAAAATTTTGGCATTTGTGGCCCTAAGTTCGGTCCCAAAGATCTAAGTTCTCTATGACGATAAAATATTTGAGCCTTTGTACAACCTACGGAAACTTAATGTTAATCAATCCATTAAAACATAAGATGTAGATTTAGAAGCAAGGCATGGATATCATTTATATTTCTTTAAGTTTATACACAAAAGAATATGCAAAGTTTTCTAGACATCGTGGCCATCCTAAAAGCTTAGGCCATGGAGCAAAAGATATACAAAATAACAAAAGATAAAACTCCATGCAGATAGCCCCATGAGGTGCTCTTGTGCCAGAATTGGTAACTCTACATTACGTCATCGGCATACCACTTATGGAACTCTGCCGGATGAGGACCCCCCCTCCCCTTTACTTTTAAAGCGGGTAGAAAAACCCAGAATAAAAGAATATACTTGATTCTCAACCTTGGCAGGGCAACAAAGTGCGTGCTCAAATGTTTTCGAATCAAGGTCTCTGGTTAATCAGAGCAACTGAATGCATGCTAAAACCATAAGGAGACATGCATGAGAGTGGATGAATGTAATAAAGATGTGCACTTAGAAAATCTTTCTTTTTCAGCAGCTAAAGATGTATAATTAACAGCCTTCGACTATAGTCCTGTCACTATAGCACTTGGCGGCTGATTTTTGGGTGGCTAGCGATTAGCGTTCTACCTTTCAGCGTTGCGTGGCTAAAAACTTAGATGTTTCAGCATTCAGAACTCAGTGGCCAACATCTGAGATTCAGCGTTCAAATTCAGAATTTTGCAAATGACTAACCGCCACTGTCTTGTTGCTTCCCTAAGATCACTACTTGGCTCTTGAAATCTGGCGGGCAATTCCCCAAGAAATTTAATGGTCAAATGATTATTGGCCGTTACGGGTCTTTTCTCGAATTATTTCAGAAGATGAACAGAGTAAAATCCCTAAAAATTTTGCTCTATGGCCAAAAAAGAAGATTAAGAAGGGCAGGATTCCAATGGTCTTTTATACATTAATCCTGAAATCTCACATACAATGAAACAACAAAAAAAAAAAAAAAAGGGGGAGAGAAGAAGTGGAAGAAAACATGGGGATCATAAATGTTTTCTCTTCTCTCGTCCACAAGAATCCGAATGGTTCATTAGGCCTAAACCTTGGTCAGAAAAGACTTCTCTAGATTCAGATATAAAAATAAAAAATAAAGAGAAAGAAGAAAGAGAGAAAAGAGAGAGAAGAAGAGAGGACCATTCTTTTCAAGAAATTTATGGCCAGGGGAGATATGCCCTAAAAGCATCGGAAAAAAAAAAAAGAAAGAAGAGAAACACATACAAACATGGTTTGAAGATAAAAGCAGAAGCGCAGATTAACAGTTTATTCAAAGGATTTCTGCATAAAACTAATCAGCCATTGTTTCTAGAATGAAGAAGAAGAAACGTAGATGAAACTTGGAGAAGAAGACAAAGGGACTAGAAGAAAATTCATAGGCGCAAAAGCTCTGAGAAATCTGGGAAGCTTTGGAAGTTGAAATAACAAAGTAAAAAAGGAAGAAGGATGAGGCCGTGCCCTTTATAAAGCATCTGACACCTCGATCTTCGCAAGAGACGCTGGCGACGGAGTTAATTTCTCAACAGCCAGTCCAGAAATAGAACGACGCCCAACGGCTATTTTGAAACCATCGCAGCGGCTAATGAACGCGCAGGAAAAGGCCAAGGACTAGCCAATCAGCGCACGGTTCAAGGAGATGCCGTTTGAACTTCTAGCTGCTTTTTGAAATCCGTGGAGTCACCAAAATTCAAAAGTGACATCATCATAAGGGTCCATTTGAAAATATCTTCTAATAGATTGGTCAGATGCCCAATTTGGAGTCAATTTGTCTACCCAATCACCCAATTCCAACAAAAACACAATCATTGCAACGAATCTTAAACCCTTTTTAGTCATTTCTGAAAAAATCATCACTTTTCCATTACCAAAGAGAAAATTTTTCAAAAAAGAAAGTTGTTCTATATCTCTGGGATTCTTCATTGGGCCTTTTCCCATAATCCCGGCGGAGATGTAAATACTTGATATCTGAAAAAAGTAGGGCATGAGCAGCATTTAAAACAAAGTTTTCTACACCTTTCCATAAAAAAATACATATTTGTGGAATTCCCAAGGCACAATGATTACCATGACATATTTCGATCATTGTACCTCAACGGGGGGCATTTGTTGACACGCAAAAAACTCATTTGGCCAAGAATCACAATTCCCAAGACAAAACATACATTTTTCATAAAAGAGGCCATTTCCCTTCTGACCGCTGGGGTCTGACCGGCCATGGTGAAAAATCCCCAACAACTACTGTGAACAAGACCCACTGGCTGCTGTGACCTCCAAAGCATCAGCAACTCAACACAATGAAGTAGCCACTGACCTCTGTCCAAAAGATGGCCGCTGGACGCTGTAAGGTTCCACACATTAGCCGCCAAGCTTCTTTTTTCCTAGCTACCTGTCGCCGATGATTCCCCACGATTTATGACCAGTTATTTCTTCCAATAGCTGTTGGACCTGCAAAGAATGAACACTTACACGCCCATTAATGATACTCAAATTCAATTTTTGATAACCCCTTGTCATTTTAATTTTTATGAATGATACTTCTCTAAATATAAACTTAGATAACTATGATAAGTATCGATCGATGATCCTTTTTTCAATCATTTGACGAAATCCACTATCTATTGCCCGATAAGAACATAAATTCTTTGGTCTAATTTAGATTAAATTCGAGACAATAGCAGATCAAAAACACCAAACTCAAGTTAATTTAATAAGAATTAATCCACTTGCATAGCAATCCATTAACGGTCAACTTGAATGAGGCCGATATTAAAAGTCAACTTGTACAAAGACGTCGGAGATAACTGGAGTAAGCAAAAGAACTGTGCTAGCAAGTAAGGGGTGTTAATATCAGAGTTGCGCAACGAAAAGGAAAAAAGCATCATTCGGTTCAGACGGAAGACAAGTGTCACGTCGTTGTACCGAACATTCAAGATTCAACACGGAGGCAGAGATTAGCCCAGATCGAGATTACTACCAGGGCAAGCGGTAGTACATGATTGGCTTCATGAGTCCAGATAGAGAAGATATGTTCCAGAACCGTCTCTCCATATCAAGTATGAGCTATCGAAGATTAAGACAAACGCAAACTACGAGAATAATTGTCGCATGTGATCAACACCAAAGAACAGATGTCGTATAACCAGGCCATCAGGAGACTTGAGCGACTCAGAGCACTCTAGTTAGAGGAGGCCACATAAGAAATCGATGTGCAATTGAGAAACACGCTCTCCGCCTATGCGGTGTAGGTTACATTTGGAGGACCAAATGTCCTAAGGGGGGAGGAATGTGAGACCCCGACCCTGCTTAATTGTGATTAGTGCCTAATTAATTTTGATTAGGTGAATAATATTTTCTTTGAATATGGTTTTGTGACGGATTAAGTAGATTAGTGGAGTTTTGAGCCAATTTAGGTAGCCTTATGACCTTTTAATATTTTATTTGTGTGTGTATTTCTAATATGAGTGGGTCTTCATGTGCATTTCATCAAGCATTTTCCTTACATTAAATTTCATGTTTGGGCTCAACCCAATTGAACCTAACACAACCCATTCCAAGCCCAATACCATACCTAAAGCCCTTTCATCATATTCCATTTGACAAGTGGGACTTGCATGCAACGGATCACAAAATGCCGTTTAAATCACCCATCTCCCAACTGACCCTCTCATTCTCGTTTTTCCCTTCTTAATTGGAACTTTACTCCCTCACTTTCTTCTTATTCATCTCCACCCATTCCTCCTCATTTCTCCCAATCCAAACTGTAAGAAGGCATTGCATGACTGATCAATAGGTGCCGACTTCATCTTCTATCCCATCTACATTCTTTATAGACAATCACACCCTCAAGATCTACTCCATTGTCAAGGTTCTCACTCAATCATCTTCTCCTTGCTTCCAATCAAGTTGATGAGGGCTATGCATGTTGGATTAGAGCAGCTAGGGATCCTTACCTATCTCCAAAGACCCTATTAGGGACTGTTTAGACTCATTTAAATTGCATGCATGTTAACTCATTTCAATTCATTACTTTTTCATTGTAGGGTTTAGCTTGAGCTTAGAAAATTGGGGGTTTTAGCTTCAATTAAGTCAAAGGAAAGAAATAGAGTGAAAAGCACCAAAAAGAGGCAAGTATTGAGCAATTTAGAATTTTGCAAGTGCATGATTCATTGACTGAACATGGTTATTCTTTTAAATGTTATTTCAGCCTCTTCATTTGAATGGAATTCAACTTGTGAAATGGTTTATGTGTATATGAGTGTTAATTAATGGATAATGAATGGATGAGGGTTGATAAAATTGCTTATACATAGAGCTTTGGAGGCTCAAATCATGTCTAACATGTCTAAGGATGATTGGTAATTGATGTGGGAGAATGAATGGCTGAAATTGGGCATTTTCACCATAATTGGGCCAGCCCCATTGGGCCCAATAGTCCCAACTGGCCATAACTTTTGACCCATATGTCAGATTTTGGAGTTTCATATATCGTTGGAAAGCTCTTGGAACGTAGAAACCAATGGTACATACCTCCTAATGATTAGAGATTGGGAGAGGAAGTTGATATAGGGACAATTAAACCGGGCCTTATCTCTTTTGGGAAAAAAGGGACTTTAAACCTAGTTCGGACCCTAGATCGGAACCCATGGACTAAAACCTTTATAATCATTTCTTGAGGATGATTGTGAGACAAACACTAAACCGAGAAGGCCTTAGGTTGAGAAAGGAGTGACCTTGTAGGTCCTTAGACATGGAACCCTTAACCAATTAGCTAAGTCTAATGGAAATTGTAACACGTGAAGAATATTAGGCTGAGATTATCTTATGTGCTTATCCATTTGTCTAGCACTTTACCATAGGTATTGGCTTAGATATTTCGGTGCATCACATACACACACAAAATGACACCAATAAAATATAGCACATGCGTCAAATTACGTAAAACTACATCGAAATGAATGGTTAGAGACGGCGGGTTAATTAGATTAGGTTTGGCTAGTAAATCTTCTTGATTCTATTAATCGAATTGCATTTGTATATTGTTATTGTCTTTATTATTTCTCTCAAATGTTTCAAGAATTGCTTATATGCATTATTCGTAGTATTTCTCAAGTCTTATTGCAAATGTCCTATAAGCTAATCGTGAATTGATGTGAATAGTGGACTGAGTAAATATGATTAGATTGATTGAATGAATGGAATGGAATCGAAAGATTTGAAATGAATTGCTTGTATAAGTCTTACTTAAGATCTATTGATTGAATCAAATGAGCCGTCACTACTTAGCTTGAACCGGACGATACTCGACGGGGTGGGTCCTGGTTTATATTTGTGCACGTCACTGCAATAGACAACTTGGAGTACTGGAACTCTAGAACCCCGGTAACCAAGAGAACCTTTGGCTAGGCCCCTAATGACATCCCAAAATGCTACTCTCTATTAAGGGAGGATTGAGCTAAGGTAGCAGCCAACTAGAATGTAAGTATTTGTTTAGTGATCTGATAGAGCATGACTTATTCCTAAATGCACAATGTGCCTAGTTTTCCGATTATTTGACATCTTTTAATCTTCTGTCAATAATTCAAATTTGGTATAACATGTAATTATCTTAATTGCTCATACATTATTGAATCGTCGTATTTATATGCAAAGAATGAACAGTTACACGCCCATTAATGGTAGTTTCAACACCACCTCCACTCCCCCATGATTTGTGATGGTTATGGCTCCTCAAAGGCTATAAATTGAAGACTTGGGAGGGCAGTAAGATATCTCTGATCTAACGCAAAAGAAGGCCCAAAACTCTTCCATTTTCAAAACTCACTCATCATTCATCCGCAAGGTGAGAATCAGGCAGTGGTGAACGCTTCTCCTTGGACCTGGGCGATAACTTCTGAAAGCCAACATTTGTTCCTCTCACCATGGAGGAATGGAGGAAGGACAGAGATTGTCTCTGCTATTTTGATGCAGACTTCTCTGAATAATCATTCTTCCTAAACAGTGGTAATGAACTACAAAGACTGACAGAAGAAACTAAATTGCAGACTTCTCTGAATAATCATTCTTCCTAAATAGTGCTGATGAACTACAAAGACTGACAGAAGAAACTAAATTGCAGACTTCTCGAATTTCATCTCTAGCAAACTCTTGAAAAGAGGAGATTTCTTTTCTCTCCTTTCAATCTAGATTTCCATTGTTTTTTTTTTATTTATTTTATTTTGTTTTTTTTTTATTTTTATCTCCTAAGCCTGACGAGGGGGTTGTATTAAAAATTGTAAACAACCTGCACTTAGAAAGTGAAGCAAAGGAGAACCCATGTAAATAAAAGTGGAAATGACTCTTCTTGCTCGATCAAGAATTCGTGCAAGTCATTTTCATATCTTTCTGTAATGTTCAAAGGATGAATTAAAAAACTTCTTCACTAGACTTTCATTTTTTTCCTCTTTTAGGTGAAACAAGCATAAGAGAGACATATGGGACTTCTTGTAGATTGTTGATTTTATTTTTCATTGTGGATTGAACTTTTATTTTCATTGATTCTTTTCGGTTTCCAAATGGTCTAGGACTTGGGATGACCATTTGATTATTAAATGGCTGTCTTTATTAGTCTCATTAGGTATTGTTTAAAGTTTAATATTTATGAGAATTGATATTCTTTTGCTTTGATATTCAATATGACTTGAATTGTAATGAGTTATGCGGTTCTTATATTACTTGAGGCTTGAAATGTATTATCCTCACAGTGAACTTATGATCCTTGGGCTAAAAAGGGTGAAATTTTTTAATTAGCCCTAAAATTCACTCCCTAGATCCAGTTTATTCGCTAATCGGGTTCAAAGGACGTGAAAGAATGGTATCAAAGCAATGGATGGTTTATCAGGGTGAAATTGGTAGAAACAATAGGATGCGTATGAGGATTCCGTTAGTTAGTAGGTTGGTATCATTGTCTTGTTTCTAGCATTGTGTTGTTAGTATTGAGTCTTATAGGACCTAACGCTAATTGTTTTGTAGTACAAATTAGTAGATACTATTTTGGTTGTGCCGGATGAGATTCTTGGTTTGCCACCTGTTCGTGAGTTCGATTTCATGATAGAATTACAGCCAGGTATAGCATTTATTTCGAAGGCCTTGTAAGGATGACTCTAGCAAAATTGAAGGACTTGAAAACTCATATAGAAGATCGATTGGATAAAGGTTCCAATAGGCCCAGTGTTTCACCGTGGGGAGCTTCGGTGTTGTTTATGAAGAATAAGGAGAAGGGCTGCTGTGGTTCTTGGTTGCAGAGAATAATTAAGAGATTAGGGTTAATCTCTATTTAAAGAGAAAGGGAGGGAAAAGACTAATTTCCCCTTTACTTGGGTACGGTGAGAGAATGGACTACTTGAAGGGTTTTTGTTCTTCGGATCGCGATGAGCGAAGAGATAAAAACGATCAGTGCAACGAGAGCTTTCTAACGTACCCAAAATCACGGAGAGCGGAACTTTCTGAAAAAATGTTCAATTTTTCCTAAATTGTAAACTACCCCTTGCTAGGGTCTACACATTCGGAATCACACAAAGCTTCGCAAACACTACTCTAGTAATAAAAGAAACTCGCTCATGGTCTAAACCCACCTAAATATCTAACAATACAATTAATTATAATATTTACAAAATAAACGAGTCAACGGGCCTGTTAATGGGCTTAACTGACCTAGTATGGTCGGGGACTTTACAACTCACCCCTCTAAAAAGAACATTTGGTCCTCCAAATGCGTAAAGATACCTTATCAGGAAGAAGATAAGGATAAGCCTTCTGAATCTGGTCTCTGAGCTCCCACGTGGCTTCCTCCGAACGGAGATGCAAGACTCTGGCATGTTGGGAGGAGGTAGGAGTTTGAAGTTTTCATGGCCACTAAGAGATTGTTAATTCTAGTGAGAAAGTTATGATTGTTCAAATGAGAATGAAGGAGTCACGTGATCGTTAGAAGAGTTATGCAGATAAGAGACAGAGACCTTTAGAATCCCAAGTGGGGGATATGGTATTTATAAATGTGTCTCCGATGTGAGGTGTTGTCAGATTTGGACAAAAAGGGAAGCTTGCCAAGAGGTTTGTGGGATCGTTTGAGATCAGGAGCAAAATTGGAGACGTGGCCTATTGTCTTGTGCTACCGCCAGAGCTAGCCGACGTGCACGACGTTTTCCATATATCATTGCTTTGAAAGTATGTTCTAGATCCTACTTACATGTTGCCACATGAGCCTGTTCAAGTATAGGTAGTTACAACCTATGTAGAGCAGCCGGTGCAGTTCATAGACACAAAAGAGACAGTGCTACGTACCAAGACTATCCAGTGGGTCAAAGTACAATGAGAGCATCATTGTCTGGAGGAAGCCACGTGGGAGCTCAGAGACCAGATCTGGAAGGCTAATCCTTATCTTTTTCCTGATGAGGTATGTTTAGGCATTTGGAGGACCAAATATTCTTTTTAGAGGGGAGAGTTGTAAGGTCCCCGACCCTATTGGGTTAGTTAAGACCAAACAGGCCCGTTGACCCGTTTATTTTGTAAATATTATAATTAATTATATTGTTAGATAGGTGGGTTTAAACCATGATCAAGTTTCTTTTATTACTAGAGTAGTGTCTGCGAAGTTTCGTGCGATGCTAAGTGCGTTTTACCCTAACAGCGGGGTGGTTTGCAATTTAGGAAAAATTGAGCATTTTTCTGGAAAATTCTGTTCTTCCTGATTTTAGGATAGTTGGAAAGGTGTCGTCGCGCTGATCGATTTTGTCTATTGGCTCGTCGCAATCCGACGATAAAAAACCCTTCAAGTAGTCCATTCTTTCACCAGACCCCCTTAAAGGGCAAATTTTAGTCTTTTTCCCTCCCTTTCTCTTTAAATAGAGATTAGCCCTAATCTCTTAATTATTCTTTGCAATGAAGAACCACATCGGCCCTTCTCCTCTTTCTTCATCTTCTTATGCTCCAGAACCCAACCAAGAGGAATTATCTTCAAATCCGAACCGTACATCTTCTCTCTCTCGATCTCCTCTTTCCATTAATCTAAGTTAATAAGCCTTTTCCTATCTTCATCTTCTCTAATCATTTCCTTTTGTTAAGATGTAGGTTTGTTCTTGATCCTCTTCTTCCTTTACTTCTTCTTCGCATTCTAGGTCGCGTTTGAGTGGGGTAGATTAGTGTTCCACATGGAAGAGTCTTTCTCCTCGAGTTTTCCCAATTTTCTCTTCATCTTCTTGACAAAAAAGTGATAATAAACAATGGTTAATTGATGTGTGCATGTTTGTTTCTGTGATTCCTTAACGACACTGATAGATACCACATATCCATGCTTAATAAATTATGGGATTTAGATTTTTATGTTAAGGTTAGATTATTGTAAATGGACTTGATTATTGGTAAGGATTGGTTCAAATGAAATGATGATGGAAATGGATTGTCTGGAGAGCAGGAGGCTCAATTTTGTGCAGGTAATTGCCTTGTGAAGTCAATTGGAAAAATAAATAGGGAAAACTTCGGATGTCCAGGACATTGCTACCATCTGGCATTCGGACGCCAGTGGGCAGTATCCCAGGGTGCCCAAACTGGTGTTGGGTTCCGGGAACTCGCGGGGACTTGTTAAAAGGACTACTTTTAATGCCCATAACTTTTGATCCGTCTATCGGAATTTCTCGGGCTATATACCGTTGGAAATCTCTTGGAACATAATATCTAATGGCTCATATATCCTAATGATCAGAGATTAAAAATGAAAGTAGATATTTAGACCAATGAATTTAGCCCATAACTTGCGATACTCTATTCCTCTTTTAAAGAGTACTTTGACCTAGGTTTGGGTCATAAGTGTTGGACACTATGATCCTACCCTCACATGACCAATAACGGGAAATGAAATCAAGGCACGTGGCTTGGTGTGCTTCGATGGTTTTTAGGTATTCGTATATCACGCATGGATTAACCGACTGCGTGTGGAAGTTGATTCAATTGATGTCTAACATGATTGCTCACCAAGGATTCGTTCTTAGTAGCATCGCTGGTTCAATTTCCATAAGCACTCCATTAAGTCATGTACGGTATATGGATGACAACCTAGGCCTAGGATTGGATTGTACTTCTTCCTTGATTTGCAATCGTATCCGTTGATCTTGCTTTATTGTACACTCACTTGGCATAAATTACTTGATTAATTATGAAACATAAATCCTTGTAGGTCTACGACTTAGATTGGAATTAGAGTGTACCTTATTACCCTTGTATTTTATACTTGATAAACATGATGGCTAGAATGTAAGGGATTATCAATTGGTATAGACTTGTCTTGCAACTAGGCTTGAATGAGATAATCCCTTGATTTTAGTCGTGTGTCTTGACTAGCCAAACCTGCTTGTCTTGGTTTCCTCGTGTCAATATCTTTTCACTAGTCATTATCCGACCACAATATGATCCACTGTTGGGAAGATTGCATATCATGACCAGCTGCAGTTTCGGGGTTGTTTAGATGGGCCGGTTACTCAGACATAGGGATGGGAATCGGCTTGGAAAGCGTCCATGGCATTGAATGGCTGGAAGCGAGCTTGGACCGTGCTGCTATTCATAGGACTAGGGGCTTGGATCCCCCTGGAGTCGGACTTTGGTATCAGTGATCTCGATAAGATTGCTACTGGTACCCAGAGAGGTGGCTTGGACACCCTCTCCTTCTTGATTCTTGCATCTTACATGTGTGTGGATGGTGTTTATTGCTAGATGTTGCAACGACTTTATCGTTGTTGATTCCTGTTTTATACCCATGCTATTTGCCTCGTTCTTTTACCTTGTGTTCACATGATTATACTTGCCTATACTCTCATTTTGATACATCATATACATTGTTATTATTCATTGTTTATTCTTTCTCAACATGCCGTTGACTTTGTTTCATGGCGTGCAGACACCACCGGTAACTACTATGAGGAGCCGACATGTGAGGAGATCCCAGAGGATCTCCAACCGACAGAGGAGGAGCGAGAGTGGCGTGTCGATGACGTAGAGTAGCGTCATATGGGACTTCTTCTAGATTGTTGATTTTATTTCTCATTGTGAAACTTTTATTTTTATTGATTCGTTTCAGTTTTTAAATGGTCTAGGACTTGGGATGACCATTTGATTAATAAAAGACTGTCTTTATTAGTCTCATTAGTTATTGTTTAAATTTTAATATTAATGAGATTTTATATTCTTTTTCTTTGATATTCAATATGACTTGAATTGTAATCAATTATGCAGTTCTTATATGACTTGAGGTTTGGAATGCATTATCCTCATAGCAGACTTACGATTCTTGGGCTAAAAAGGGCGAAATTTTGTAATTACCCTAAATACACTCCCCGGATCTTGTTTATTCTATCATCGGGTTCAAGGGACGTGACATATTTCTTAGTTCAATAGGGGCTGCTTAGAGGGATTTCTGGTGCCTTTGCCACCCCCATAGAGGGATTTTTTAATACAGAGATGGGGGTTGGAATAGATCCAAGTGATGTTGTCTCTATTAGTCTCCAAAAAGGGCAATAATTTAGGGTGGAAGGGTCATGTAGATTTTTGACTGCGTAAAGTGGCAGAGCGATTGTTGAAGATGAATTGAACCACAAAGGACTTCTACTCAATCAATGACATATGAAAGTCAAGATGGATCGGAGTAATCTAATAAGTTATGTGATCCTTCTAATAATTTATCTATTCTTGATTAAAAAAAAAACATTGTTATTTTTTTAGTTTGCACCCTACAGTAGATTTGAGACAAACCTCAAATCCTAATTTTTCTGAAACCATATATGATTTATGCAAGTATGGGTGAAGATTTTGGTGCCTTTGGAATCTTAAGGGTGCCACAAAAACATTGATGGTTAAAAAATCCAAAACATCTGCAGAAAACATTTCCATCCAATTCTCCTATTGCTGTAAAAAACCTAAATCCAGCAATTCATATATAAGAGTTTTCCCAAGAGAATAAATTTCAATAAATAAGCTTTATGGTCTGCCAATGGTTCTACAGAACGCTTAGCCATTTTTTGGAATGATGATTTTTATTTGAACATCATAAAAATTGACAAATGGTTTATTTAATGCGTTATTAATAAAAATAATTAAACCAGACCTGGCCCATGTTTGGTATGTCTATTTTTTTCCTCTAAACATCTGTTTCTCTAAAGCGGATAGAGTTTTTGAAATTTAGAGGTGTTTAGCAGTGATTTATTGCCTCTGCAGACTTCAGAAGAAAATAGGCAAAGCCTCTAAAATGGAAATGGCCCAAAATTGGCTTGCAGAAACCAGAGGCAATGGCTCTTGAAAAAGAAGAGGCGGAACCCCATTTTTATGACAAAAATGCGATTGCCAATGAAAGTCCTTTGAACAGCCCACATCTCTGTTTTCTGCAACGAAAGTTCTCATTTTTTTTGCAACTGGAAACCACACAGCTCTGTGACAGAGGCTGGAAGGGAGAACGGAGAAGAGACAGATACCGGTACGTGTCTTCTATTTCTTTTTTTTTTCTTCTTGTCTCTTTCTCTATTTAGAACAGTTGCTTTGTACTCTCTATCTCCTCTATATGTTCAACCTGCTCCTTCATGTGTTCCTATTCGCTCCTCAAAACCATTGTTTTCCCGCCAAATTCTTGCCGTTTTTCTTCTTCCTTGAGAAAGATGTCGAGTGAAAAAAACAAAGGTTGGAATTCGAAAGGGAGACAGACAGGTTCTCATTCTCTACAAGAATCTTATGGCACTTGCGGATCTGTATGTTCCCTTTTCTCTTCCTTTGTTTCTTTCTTTCTTTCTTTCTATAGAATTAAGCCTCTTGTTGGAAGGATGAGAAAGAAAGGTGTAAGAATTGGATTGGAATTGGTTTTTGTGTTTTAGATTACTAATTTTGCGACATGGGTATGTTTGATCTGCCGTTTTTATGTGAAACATTAGTCGAATTTGAGAATACGGGTTTCATCTTTTGTCAATTTAAGTTAGGGATAATCTCAAGTGGTTTTGATGGGGATCTTGGAGTACTAGTTAGTTTTCGGGGTTGTCCTTTACCAATTTAACTTTTGCTAGAGCTGGTGGAATATTTGGGTTCTACTGTTTTGATGAATTTATGTTGTTTTTATTCAACTAAAGGAGTTTACAGATAAAGGGTCCTTCTTGGCAAGATTAATTGAAATGTTTTATTGAGGATTTTCAAGTGAGCAAACTGTTATGATTAAGGGCGCGACTTCATCTATTGATGTTTCTGCTCAACTGATTGTGGATTCTGCCTTGCTTAATTCTATCATCTGGTGACAAGTTTGTCTGCAAGGTCCAATAATTAGATCAATAGGCCGGGAATTATATTTGCATTGCTGCTGATGTTTAACGGAACTGCCTCCTCTAGACCATGCCTTTTTGCTACTTGCTTAGTTTAATTTAGTTAAAATATTAATCTTGTTATATTTTTTTTATTTGTATGTCATTGTAGCACAAAGGTAGAAATAGTCCAAGATTTGCTTTTGATTGTTAAATTGGATGGTGTTATGGGTACTTATGATATAGAGGAGGAAGTTAACTGTTGAGGGGCTTTTTATTGGATCAGCAGAACTCAAATTCCCAATGTTAAGGTAGATTTTAACACTAACAGTAGCATAGACTAATTGTTACGTTGATGAATAAAGACACAGATTTCATTTTGTTGCTCTCTCAATATCAATTGAAAGACAAAAAATTTAGAGGGGAGTAGTTATAAAAAAAATACAGTGGGAGCTCTAGCCTCCAGGTGATCCCCACTAGGCGGGCCGCACAGAGAGTTCATAGGAGGGGAAAATCCATGGATGCCAGTACATAGGACTTGATGGTCATCCAAATGCTATTTCACAAAGGTTAAAGCTCCTCCTGCTGGAAGTTGGAATGCGATAAGAATTAAATAGCTGCAAATGAACATCTTGAAGTAGCCCCTAATGATGACCTTAATCTCCTACCTGCCACACTAGCAGTATATGGTGATTTTATCTTGGCATTTGTAATTATTTGCACATTAGCAAGGGAGATACATTCAACAATAAAAGTTGCATATGAGGAAAATCATAAATCAGATGAAACTTGCATTCAATAAGTTAGTTGAAAGTGCAATCCAAGATGCTCATGCTTTTATCAAGAAGCACTCTAATGTAAGTTCTGTGTAGGCTGTGCTTCCAAATATGACACCCGACATCTACATTGTCAATTTCTATACTGATACAAGGAAGCTTGGACTTCATCAGGTGCGTCAACAAATTAAGATTTGTGTTTTTTAAAGTTTTCTTTAATTTCTTAAGTGGATTTTCTTGAAGTTTTTAATTTTAAATACTTAATAGAGAGTTCTCAATGAAGTTAAATTAAGCTCTGTTAACCTGAAATTTTTAAGTGCATAAAAATGAGAGCCTTTTTTTGTTAACTATATACTGTTCTCCACAAAGGGAAATTTATTCTTCCAAAATTGGTCCATTCAATCCTATAAGGTTATTTGTAAAAGATGTGTTATTTCATAGGTGAGCCGCCACCACATGTTATGTACCCTAATATTCAAAAACACATCCGTCTGCTAAGCTGACCTGACATGTTTCTGAATGTGGGCACGTATGATTCTTTTTATGTTCATATAACTTCTTCTCTCTGTTGATGCTAGTGTCTATGCAGGACCACGATGAGAGTCCAGAGAGCCTTCATAGAGAGCTACCTGTTGTTTCCTTCTCCCTTGGTGACTTAGCATAATTTTTTATATGGAGATGACATGGACGATGATAAAACAAATAAAGTCACACTTGAATAAGGTGATGTTTTGATATTTTGTGGTAAATCTAGGCACATATATCATGGTGTGCCTTTTATTTGCTCAAAAACTGCTCCTGAGCTCTTGGTCAATGAAACAAATCTCCGACCTGGACGACTGAATCTGACTTTCAGACAATATTGACGATGCCAACCTTTTCACCATCTTTGTTTTCAGTTGCGATGGACTGTTTAATGTATTGAAGAATGGATTCACAAGAAGTATATTTCGTTTATGCGTCTCTTTTATCATTTGTTGTTCTGCTGATGGAAATGGTTGTAGTTTTCAAATGATAAGAGATTATGATGTTATGATATGTGTGTAGATAATGGATGTTATCTTCAATGGGTTTATATTGAATGTGAACTTGCGGGCCCACGTTGCATGTTCTCTTGAATAATATATGAAGGTGAAAAATGTGCATAAGTTCATTTTTTACATAATGACAGAAGCTACCCCTCTAAAAAGAGGCAAATAGAGGGCATACAAAACGGTTTATTTGAAGTAGACCCGTTTATTTCCAAACGCGTTTTTATGTTCTAGCCTCTTTTTTTTATAGCTCTTTTTTTTAATGGCTCTATTTTGAATGGTCTGTCAGAAAAAGAGTAGAGATGCCAAACAAGGCCTTGGTATGGTTTGTTACCTTCATTCAAGGACTCTATTACCTATCATGGAAATAAATAAAATCATTGAAATCAATTGCATGGGATAAGTGAGAGCATCAATGGTGAAAGAATTGTTGTTCCCAAGTGGGTGTCGCAACTAAACTCGCCGAGAACCTTGTGCATTCTGATGTGAGATAGATCCTGGGAATTCACTGTGAATGCTCTCAGATCTACTGGAAAGCAAGGGCTCCGATCCCCCTGATATAGAGCAATCCCTAGGAATCACAACTACGACGGACTCTACCCCTCTTGGAATCCCACATCTCCTAAACAGCGTAGGAGTTCTGCCAAACGGGGAGTTTGAACCTAATGCAAACTCTACCACCAGGAGTTTGATCCTTATCGGACTCTGCCAGAACAAGATTTGCTAGAGTGTGCCAGGCTCGATCTGGCGTGGGCCCACGGCAGTCAGGCCACACAATTTTCCTAACAAATGGGCTTTGGATGATTGCTAGGAACTTTAACGAAATTGTTGATAAAAATGAAAAATGGAGAGGTAAAAACAAAAGAAAGCCGGTCATTATCTTAATTTCATGGAGATTTGGAGATTATTTCACTTTGCTAGGATATGTTAGCCCAACCTATACATGGTCAACACCTATACATGGTTCAACAACAGGAAAGGTTTGGCACATATTAAGGAAAGGCTTTATGAACCTATTGACAACATAGAGTCGTGAATGAGATTTTTGGAGGAATCCTACTCAACTCGGAGGCTTCAGTCATTCCTCAATTCTTTTTATTAGAATACCAAGTAAAGAGACTCACTTGCTCGTTTATATTACCCAGTATGTTGTTTAAGAACAAGGTATGTGAACATATTATTAAGAATAGATGGTGGAAAATGGAGTAGAATGGCACGGATAATCTAAGTAAGACCCTTACTCTCTTAGGAAAGGATCTGACTAGGTGGAACAGAACCAGTTTTAAGGAAGTGGAGGTTCTGATCAAAACAATAAAAGGTAATATTGAAAAATTAAGATACATGTGTTTTAATGATGATATAATTAAACAAATTGTTAGTCAGAGTACATACAGATTTAGTTTAGTATCCAAAATACTGGTTGGCAGAAAAGAAAATAGAACAATAGGAAATACATAATATCAATCCTGAAAGTAAATCCACTTAAAGTATGTAGGCAGAAAACAGAGAACAGTTGATCAGGGCTAGCGTTTGACGTTATGTCCTTAAGAGAAATTGTCTCCGATGATACAATGATCACGACACAAATGATGTGAAGTGGGCCCCCCGATAGCATGTGTGGCTAAGGCATGGGCCTTTAGGCGGCGCACGCGCGTGTATGTGGTGGTGAGCCCACTTTCGTCTAAGTCCTTCCTCCTCCACAAAAGTGGGGTGCTCTTTGGGGTCCAACCTTTACTACCAAAGTATTCATCTTTATATCCAAAGAAGGTTTTGTTCCCAAGCAATGTGGGATGCAAGTTTTCCACATGCTTGTGTTACCAAACACTACCATAAACAACTAGTGAAGTTAGGAGTCAATTTCTGATTCACTCCTCAATGGATTAGAGCAACTCAATACATGTTCTTAATCTACTCATGGAGTAGATCACATTCCCATGTTGTCTCACCTAAAATGATAAGTGGGGCCCACTTTTATTTTGGCTCAAACTTAGACTAAAATATGGTTCTTTCATCCATTTTTCCAACAAAAGGAACTAGATGAATTCCCTTCGTAGAGAATAAGAATTATCGAGACAAAAGTCTAGGTAGGTTTGGTTGAAGGAGGGAGACAAGAATACTAATTCTTTCATGCATGCTAGTACTACTAATAAAAGGAAACATAACAAAATAGAAAAACTAAAAAGTAATGATGGTTCATGGTTGTAAAAAAAAGGAGGGAGCAAGGAATGGTTTATGCAATAATCTTAAGAAGATAATGATTTCTAGTAGAAGATATCTTTCTATTATTAAAAGAATTCATTAATACCAGTCTAGATAATCTTGATAACGAAAATTTGGTTTTTATCCTTTCTAATGTTAAAGTTAAAGAGGCCACTTTCCAACGAGGCTCTTTTAAGAGCCCTAGGCCCATTTCAATGATATTATTTCAACATAAGTGGGGCTCTATTAGACAAGATATTATCCCTTTGATCCAAGGCTTCTTTAGGGGTGTTCCTCTGGACAAAATTAATAAAAGTTCAATTGTTCTCATCCACCCCCCCCCCCCCCCCCCCCCCCCCCCCCCCAACACACACACACAACAACAAAAAAAAAAAAAAAAGGCCCCCAAAAATGCAAACGATCTTAGACCGATACGCTTATGCAATGTGAGTTACGCGATCATCTCTAAAGTGATAGCAAACTGGCTATGAAATTTTTTTGGAAAAATTAAAAGCCCTTTAAGAGCGCATTTGTGAAAGGAAGGATAATTGTAGATAATTATGTAATTGCTCATTATGTTTTACACTATTTTAAAAAGAAGAAGAAAGTTTAAATGTAAGGCCTAAATTGGATATGGCCAAATCCTAAGAGAGAATGGAATGAGATTTCTTTGAAGAAGTTTTGAAAGTTATGGGACTCCATGACAAATCTATCAGTTCAATCAAAGAATGTGTCTTCTTGTTTTATCTTATTAATTGTCTTACTTTTGGGGATTTTATTCCCTTAAGAGGCTTAAGATCAGGTGACCAGGCCCTTGATTAAAGCGGAAGAGAAAGGTAGAATCTATGGCTAAACATCGATCCTCTATCACCTAAATCATGGATTAATTGGATTTGAGCAGGATATAGTGAGTGTATCAAAACTCAAGCCAGCCTAACATATGCTTCAACATCAATCCTCAATACGCCTTAGGGCCTGCTTCTTTCCATGAGAGAGGGAATGAAATTAAATTAAATGAAAAGAATATGAAAGACTAATAGGATGGAAAAATAAAAATACGTTTCTGATATGCATGGCATAATATAAATAACTACCCTTTTATTTGAATTTGTTAGTTGTTTATTTTGTCTTAAATGTTCTACTTATAGCCTTTTTCTTATTACGCAGGAATTGGAAAGAGCTGAGAATATTTGAGCTTAATTCGGAGTGGTTTAAAGCTAAAACCCCATTTGGGAAAAGTTATACACAAAGAGCATATAGGCTTGTTGGAGGAGAGCTGGAATTTCAAGTTAGAGGTCATGAGTTCAAGACTTGGCACAATCAGTTTTTATTTTTATTGAAGACCGAATTTGGTGGCCCCCACCATATCTAATGCTTGGTAAGGGTTGCTAAAACTTAGCAATCAACTTTGCAAGAAATGTGATCAGATCATGAAGGAAAGAAGATTTTCGGAATTGTAGCCATCCTGCGCAAGCTTTACTATTTTAACCATAACTTGTGACTCAAGACTCCGATTAAGGCAAGGTCAGATGCGTTGGAAAGAGAACTCAAAGGAGAGGAATATTGTGTCTCACGAGGATCTTCCAATTCTGACTCTTTGGGGGTCAAAACAGGCTGTCAAGTGGAGGGATATGAAGGATGACGAATTTGAGTGATTTCTCTTTCTCTTTCTTCTTGTATTTTTCTTCTTTTTAAGGGGAGGCTCTCTTTTGCTCTAGAGTGAAATTTGATTTTTCTTCAATCTTTGTTAGAAAGTGAAGGTGGAGATTGAGTGGTGTAATAAACAACTTTGAAGGCTTTCAATAATGATGATTTGCTTCAGTGTTATTGTTTGTTCTACAATGCTTGGCTAATCTGTGGATTAGGGTGGAGGAGGAAACCAAAACCGGTGGGTTCGTTCCTTATTATTTTTCTATGTCTTTCCCTCATTATGCTTAATGATTTAATAGGTTCTCCTTCATGAATGTTATTCAACTTCTGGTTTTGTAAAGGTTATTTGGAATGTCTTTTACTTTTTATGCTTGATCTTGACATATCATGTTTAGGTTAAGTTCCTTTAATGGTTTGTGCTTAATCTTGATAAATAGTTATTAGAGTTTCAACATATTGAAGTAAAGGGAGTCTTAGGTACTATTTAGAGAATTAGATTTTTTCAAGAAAAAGGGTTTTCAAAGCTAAATCTTCCGATCCAAGGCAATTGCTTGCACATTAGATTGAGTTTTATTAGGATAAGACTATGAAGTAATTTTGGAATGATTAAATCTGTTTTGGTGAAATCCGATACTCTGATCTCTCTTTCTCTGATCAAGTTTGTGTTTAGATTTTTTTTATATCAGTTTAGTTATTATTTCCTTGACTAATTGTGGTTTTAAAATCTCTAGTGTGAAAACTGATTGAGGATTTTTGGATCTTGTTTCTACAAATCTTTATGGATCGACCCTATTTGCCATTATCTACTTAATAGAAATTTGTGCGATTCCGGTTAACTATTTTGAGCACATCAGTTTCTATCTAGACATAATCCTTAAGCCAGACATATCTTGAGGAAATACAGCCCAACACTGAAAAAAATTATTAACGAAAATCCAGTTAGCCTATGACGTGCAAATTCCGAATGTTGAGTTTACCGCCAAGGTACTCGAAATTGGCACACTACTTCCTGGAAAATTCGAGATCTTTCAAGATTATAGTCCGCAGTGAGGTCCAATTTAAAACTTTCCGACAGTATAATGATCAATGGTTAAGTGCGGAAGCATATAGATTAGCAGTAGAAAAATCACATAATAGCGGAAGCAAATATCAATGATAGCGGAAGCAATAAGGGGTATCACCAATCGTATAACAAATGTAGTAGGGCAGAAGTCCAGCCTAATTCTCAAAGTATGAATATAATGTATATATCAGACTATCTCCCTGCTCACAACAAATCACTCTCAAACCCTAGAAATGGATGCACTCAATCCCTAAGTGCAGGCACTCTAGTCTCCAGCTCGACCTCTTGGTTGGTTGTTCCCCATCCATACTCATCCACTAGAGGTGCCTTGACGATCGTGTTGCCCTCAGGGTCGGGGTCAGCACCTAAGCACCAAATGATGGGTCAAATCCAATGATTTGGTAAGGCATAATATACAAGTAATATAAGATGTATGCATAAAAAAAATAGAGACGATGATAATATTATAAGAATAACAAAGGTACAAATGCTAGGCAATTAAGCAGGATATAACAAATAGAATTAGTATGAAAAGTAAAGTGTCTAGTCTAACTAACAACAACGTGACATATTCACACGAGCTGGACAGCACAGGATATTATGCCGTGGCTCTCCCATACTATAAATTAGTCGACACGAGGAAAGTGAAGTAAACATTCAAGGGATGACAAGCCTCGCTAATAATAATAACAATATCAACACTTTCACGCTCAACAGATCATCATGATAACTCTAATCCACAACCAATATCGCTCTTATCAATGATGATCAGTCCAATGCCTAAGCTTATAATAGCCAATTGCATGTTAGTACCGACTCAAGGAACAAATAAATGTTTGTCTATCTAGGCTTACATTGCGCGAGCAAGGTCTTATCATGTCTATAAAGGTCCAAGGTACATGTCCAATTCATAAATATGGTCCAAGTCCAAGTCCACCATCAAGTCTACTGCCAAGACGCTCCAATGTCATGGTCTTAGTCCAAAACAGTCCAAGTATAACATCCATGGTCAGTCCAAAAGTATTCAGTTCATTCCCAATCATAAATGGGTCATAAAACCACAATAATAGTCCTCTACGCTCTGAGGTATCAAAACCATCCATCTTTAGGCCATATGATGGCCCGCCTAGCAATAGACACGGGTCAATGAGTATCAATCTATAACACCAGATCACCACTAGGTAATCCTAGGTTCAGGTCATCCAATCTTCATTTAATTAACAGGTATTAACAACATAAAAGATGTAAAAGTGACAGCAATGAAGTAAACATAATAAATCTTCGAAACCAAGCCAATCAAAGGGAAACAGCAAAGGTCCATCCTAAGTAATGACCTCCTTTCTGGTTCAGATCTATGTCAATTAATTCCATTCCTAAAAGATGTTTCAGATGCCAAAGATAATGTATTTTGGTGCTCAAGAAGTTACAGGCATCTTTAACGACATTTAAGGATCGAACCGATTTCCATTTAATACTCTAGATCCTACTTTGGTGTTCCCCATGAGTCAAGGTTGAGCCAAACCATTGACTCATGATTAGCACATCAATAGAAGTCCATTTGGATAGTCAATGGGCCCCTCAACAAATCAAAACCTCAGAAACTGTAAAACTGGAAATATTCAATCTACAGTGTATCCGGTTGACATCCTCTAAGGGCGGTCGACCGGGCATACTTGGAAAGTCAGGATTCTGACTCCCAGGTCGATACCCTGAGTAGTGTGTTTGGTCCACATCGTGGCTTGGATGTTGACCGCACACACAGAGATTTCCGGGCAATCACATAGCAGGAAGAGTAATGAATCTCATAGTGTGTTCGGTCGACATCTAGGCCTGAATGTTGACTAGGTACACTGGATTTCCTGTGACTGGGAGAGAATCTAGCTCCCAACTAATCCTCTAGATTTCCTTTGTATTCGATCGACATCACCCTCAGGTGGTCGACCGGGTACACTATGAAATTAGAATTCCGGATTTCTAGAACTTCTCCCACCCAACCCAATTTTCATAAAAAAGACCAACCAAATCTCATCCATCCATCATGGATTCATACAGAAACATAAAAACACTTCAATCATCCTTAAATCATCCCCAATTGGGCCATTGATCTTCCAAATGAGAGATCTCATCCATCAATAGCCAAAAATCATGAAAACAAGCTCAAGAGGGCAGATCTATATAATCAAATATTCAATTGAATTGAAATTGCATAAACAAATGACAAGAGACATCCATTCTATGTTATAAGTAAGTATATTGTACTTGCCTCTAATCCAAATGCAATGGAATTGAGATTAAAAGTAGATTAAGCCAAGCTCTAATATACAAAACAAGCTCCTAAGGTCTCCAATCATTCAATCAACCCATAAGCTTAGATCTGAATAGTTTTCTAACACCTAATCCCAGATCCACAAAAGAATTACAATAAGGACAGGAAATCTAGAGAGAGAGAATTCTAGGGAAATTGAACTGGAGAGGGAGTTACCTTTCTTTGTAGAGAAAGAAAAGATATAGGAGATGAGAGAAATCCTTAGTAGATATAAGATCAGTATCTTGTTATAATTCTTGTTCTTAGTAGCTAGGAAGCTTAGATCTAGGGTTTCTAGAGAGAGAAGGAGGAATTATTGGAGGGAAATGGGAGAATTGGAGGGAAAATGAGAGAGAAGAGAGAAAGAGAGGGAAATGAGAGATGAGAGGTGAAGCTCATTTGGGATGGAAGGGACTTGTTTTATAGTTTTGTGATGGAAAGGAAAAGTCCAAAGTACCCCTCCTTGGTTAATTGCAAATTGAGATAAGTACATGGGCTATTTAGTCTTTTTAGGTGAGATTGGAATATTCTCATGTGGAAACCCCTCATATCACTTCTAATTACTAAGCAATGGGCCTCTAAATAACTAACAGACTCTAATAAGTCTACTAAACACCGTATAAAACTTATAAAATGCAAAAAGGGACTAAATCCTAAAAAATAGGTTAAAAGCTTGGGAAAATACTTATCTACCCTTACTAATTCCTATTAAGTAGTATAATTAGATATAGAATACTATCATTAACACAATTAAAATAAAAGTGAGGGTCCACATGGGGTGGGGCCTCACATAGCCTATGGCCCTAACAAAACATTTGACCCTTTTGAGGCCCAAATCATGATGGTGATCGCCAACTAATTGCATTTGATCAATTTTGAATTTTTCTAGGGCCCTATTCCATCAGTTTCAAAATATGCAGTTTAATGAAATTTGCACTTTATGCTAATTAAGATGACCTCTTCAATGACAACATGGAATTGAAAGAGAGAAGCAGTTTCAATTCATAGACCACAAAGTCAATCTTCTAAAAAAACCCACAGGAAAAGGGCAGATTATTCATTTACAACAACCAGAGCCATGTAAACACTACAGATATATCTGTTAAATAATATGCAACACACAAGCCAATGGTTCTACAGACTAAGATAGCTCATCATTAGACATACAAGCCAAAGCTAAACAAGAGAATAGTTCCAAGTGATTTAGGAATCAAATCACTAGTTTTGAACCCATACTATATGATCCTGAGGGATGAAATGGCAGATTGGAACAGACCCTGGCTTCACCTTGAGCTTTTGGAATGCCATATGTTTCGGGTTCCATTGGGACGTATCCTTGTGGCACACTGCCACGGCATCTACTTTCACCTTATTCTTCCCTGCCAACGGGACAATGTAGGCGGTCGTGTCAGATGTTTCGTGGCAGTAATACACTGCATGCACATAGGCTTCAATGTGGCACGCCACAGACTTTCGGCTAGCCTTCTTGTGCACCCCTGGTGCAATGGTATACAGTTGCTTTGGTGCCTCTTTCCTTGTCTCTGTTGCGAGGGCTTTGATGTTTGTGCCTAGCTTGGATTTTGCAAAGTCAACCATTGACTCTAAAGATGTAGCACAAAATTTGGTCTCTCCTTTGACTGCGGGCTCTTCACATTCTTTAATTGTTTTCATCATTGTTTGGGCGTCCCGTGAATTGGGCTCTATTGAGAAATGTTTCAGGGTTTCTGAAATCTTGGCTGAGGAGAATGGTATGGCATCAACTACATTGCGAGGGAGGAATTTGGGACCTGATTTGGAATTGGGGAAGAACATGTTGAACTTTGTACCTGTTAGAGATAATAGGAATATGTTAAGAAATTAGGTTCACAAGACAAGCTTTAGTTTGAAATTTGAAAGACATTGACATCTCCTCATTTACTCTTTCTATAAATTGAAGAGTTTCTGTGAATAAAGTTTAGGATGAATTAGAAAGTTTTCAGTACCTTGGTGCAAGTCCTTCTCAAGGAAGAAGAGGGCGACATTGGGATCATCATGAAGCTGATCAGCGGAGGCAGCATAGTTATATACGAATGGGCTCGGACCACCCGGCTGCACATTCACAGTCACTGGCTTTCCTTTGTGACCTGTGTTCACATTGACACCACCCTTACCAACGTTGACGCTAGTATTTCCATGGCCAGTATTTACTCCAACCCCTTTGCGCCCCACGCCTACTGTTGTGCCACCACCGTTTGGCTTACCCTTTCCTGTGTTGACATTGACACCTCCCTTGCCCACATTTACAGTGGTGCCGCCCGTGGGCTTTCCCTTTCCTGTGTTCACATTGACTCCTCCCTTTCCAACATCAACTGAAGTACCCGTTTTCTCGTCGATTACTTCTGCAATACAAACAACACTTGAACCAGATTAGTAGTTAATTGTGGTTCTCTGATCAATTGGTCAATCAACACATGAACCTTAATGCTTATAGGCGGTGCATTATATTTATGGGCATGGTTTAAAAAACACAAAACAATGATTTGAATAATTTATCTGTGAAAACGAAGACCTCTACGTACAACCGGTATTATCTGAATTGCAGTGGTTTTGGAGTGTTTAGATGTAAAAGATAACAAACTGAAATGTAAAGGTGGTTTAAATTAGCGGTGGAAAACAGGTCGGTTCAGGTCAAAATGGTTCGGGTTGACCTAGGTTGTCTGCGGTTAAAGGTACAACCTGTATTCAACCCTTTTCGAGTCAGGTAACCATAATCTGCAGGGCTGCACCAGATGTGGATCAACCCAACCCAACCCACATAACTTGCATCCAACATGGGTCAACCCATTTAACTGGATCCGATCCAATCCAATTTGGAGAAGTTTGGTTCAAGCCCAATACATTTCAAGCATTTGGGTTATATTTGAGTTTGTCTGTAGGAAAAGAAATAGAAAAAGAAATCCCAAGGCCTCAACATGTAAACACCAAACCGTTTAATCTGTCTAATTTGGTTTTGAAATGCAGGTCGACCTTCACCTGACCCATGAATGAATCTTTTTGTGGGTCAAATTGCAGGTTAGGTATATCGAACTCATGAACAACCTGTCACTACAAAAAAAACACAGAGAGGGAGAGAGATCTAACTCATGAACAACCTGTCAACTGAGAGAGAGAGAGAGAGAGAGAGAGAGAGAGAGAGGTTTAGGGGCTGAAAAAATCGCCTTTAGTGGTGAATTTTTTTTTCTGTAACTAAACCTGCCACAATCAACTATAGTCTATTAAGACACTATTATGTCAGGTTTAGTGGCGGAAAAAAATCACCGCTATAGGTGAATTTTTCCGCCACTAAAAGTCTCTTTTTTGTAGTATGTATAGGGTGTGGGTCGGGTCATGCTGGTTAGATTTAGATCAGATAAGGATCATGCTAGGTGGTCAATTCAGATTTTGCCACCCCTAGTTTAAATGCATTCTCAACATATTTTGAGTCTTCGACTAAATACATAGATAATCAGTTCGTATGATGGTCAAAACCCTCACTAAGCGGGTTATAGAACACAGTTTCAGCCAAGTTTGAAAAACCTACAATATAGTGTGGATAGTTCCATGAAGGGGGCCAATCTTAGACAGAATTAAGGCCATATATAGATATATATATATATATATATCACAAAAAGTCCTAAAACTAACTCCTATTGGATGATCACAACCATGGAATCATGGGTTCACATCTAATTTTGGCGGCCCCTAATAAGATGACCATGATCAATCAGTGTAGTTTTTGTGTCATGAAATCTGCCCTTAGCCCATCCTTTCTAGTCTTTCACCTTGGTTTTCAGTAAGACTACAAATTGTGTCACAAACATACACTTGCTAACTTAGAGCAATTAACTTCTTTAAGATCCTGTTTAGGTTCTGAAGAATTTGCTTGTATTTTATTAGGAGACGTCTTCAATGATCATTCAAGAACATTTAGATTTTGGTATATAAATGGCCTCTTTTGCATGCCTTTTTCAAACTTCATTTATGTACCACATGCATAAATGAGTACAAACAGATGTGATGATGTGTAATCACTGTGCTTAAGAACCATTTGAATTTAAATATTTAAATAACTCTACATACAAATGACCAAAGGAGATATTTGAGGCCTATGAGTCTTCATCTTTTTTCATCAATTTTTTATTTTTTAAACTTCTGAAAATAAGACCATTCTTAGCCACAGAATATATAAGGTTAAAAAGCAACTTTCGAGAAATAACCCCTAGAACTAATTATTATCCATCATTAAGAGCAGATCATCAATGGGGATTATCTAGGTCTAAACCCTTCTTTTATGGGCATAAAAAATCTTAGTGAAAAATCAAACTCAAGTTTCTTTCTTTGCCAAATAACTGTTCATGGACTCTTGATCATAGCTATCTAGTGGGCTAATAAGATGCAAAATGTTTTCTTTTTGTTAATTAGAGATTCGATTTTTAAATCATCTACGAGATGTTTCATAAAGTTTTATTTGCTATAAATCCTTTTGGGCACGTTTGGCAAACATCCACACCAACGACTCCTCGATGATTTTTCTCAAAAACGAAGAAACCCCACATTTGGAAAGCGTTCACACCATATAAGAGGAATGCTCCATATACAAAAAAACTCCTCAGAAGCACAGATAACCCTTGTCTAAATTATTTGTAGATAAATAATACTTTGAGCAATAACTTATGGGTTACCGGGTTTTGCTGTGGAACCCCAACTAATGGGTCCCACAATCAAGATCCAACCCGTTATCATATTAAAAGGGCCCAAAATGGCTACATAGTCAAATCTCAGATGTTGATTCTTATATATTATGGGATATTTCTAAAAAGTCTAGACCATTGGATGATAATTTTTTTTTTATTTCTATTGGCCTCGTTTGCAAAATTTGAACCATTTAGTCTATTCAGAAGTCTAAAAGTAGCTATTAGATTCATCATAGATCATGAGAAAATGGCAAGAAATGATGATGGTTGATCATCCACAATACAAAAACATCAAAACCTTGCGGATGAACAGTACCACGGGAGGCAACTTAGAGATTACTTATTTTTGCTTTGGAACCCTAGCTATCTTATAAGCCTCAAAATCACAGTCCAAACCATTAATCATATTTAGAAGTCCAAAATGGCTAGTGGGTCAATTTTCAGCCATTGATTCCTTAGATATTCTAAGATATTTATTAAAAAAATCCATACAATAAAAATTATTATTTAATTTTTGTGGAATGAAAAATAAAAATCCGTACCATCAATCATATGTAGAAGGCAAAAAATGGCTAGGGGTTTTAATTTAGGGCTAAATTCATTATGGATTTTGAAATTTCTGATAAAGACTTGTGACCATTGGATGTAGTATATATAAATTCACAACTCCATGTGTGTTTTCCAAACGTGGAATGCCTTGCGTATCTAAGAAACAAGGGACTCCACTAAATAGATGATCCCTCTCCGTAGTGTGGATGGTTGCCTAAGAAATTTAAGCTACTAAGAAGCACTACAAACCTAAGTATCAACTCATTTTTATATATGATGTAGAAAAAGTGGCAAAGCAATTTCTATTTGAAATAGAAGATAATAAGAAATCAAGTCAAAAGAATTAAAATTTGCTGTCAATTTCAAATGACCATAACTTTTGATTTGGTTATCGCCTCACGGGGCACAAGTACTTGTTTCGAAGCTACATATATGCTTTAAAACTTAAACGAATACCTAAGGCGGTTGCAAATTTTGAGAGGTTAAACTAGGCTGTTTCGAAGGTCAAAACACAATATTCATTCAAAACTTAATATTTTATAATTAATTATTATAATTGTTACTTTAGGAGTTTTTTAGTTTGGATTTTGTGAAAGCTCTTAAAAAGTAATTTAGAGCTAGCCGAGGGTTTTATTCGGTTGGGGTTTTTTACTGTTTTTAGTAACTTTTATTATTTTGAAGAAGTTAGGATTATGGATGCTATGGAAGTCATTGTGATATTTCTATTTAGGAGAATAATACGAATTTTCAGTTTCTCTTTATGGTTTTTTTTTCTAGCTCATCCTTTTGGATGTAGTGGTTATTATCAGGTTTAGGACGATGAGCTTCTTTTTATTATTATTTAGTTACACTTTCCAGTCCCCCTGTCCTACGCAATATCTAACTCCATCTAATTTTTCCCCACCTTAAGACGATCACTTGTAGAAATATGGGAGTTACTTTTTTTTTTTTTTTTTTTTTCATGTTAATTGCATGTCTTACTTACATGTGATCAATCTAATTATTGTCCCAACTGTGGCCATGACTAACATAAAGAAAGAAAATCATTTTGAACGGTTTGTATTGTAGATATGGGCCACAGTTGTGAACATATATTATGAACTCGACGAATTATATCACTGAACTTGAACCCCGAATCAAATAAGCCTATCCATAAAGTTTTCAAACTAGGTTTAATATTAGTATATTACGAATTGTGAACTCAAAAGAGCTATGGAAGAAACACAAAAGACTGCTTGAGGACTTACCAGCGTGTAACTTCTCTAAAATAGAGTTTGGGATGGGCGTGTTTGGCAATACTTTTTTCCAGTATACTTCAGGTGATATTTCCGTATAACCAACTGCTACAACAGCAGCGATCTGCAGTCAGAAAATTCCATGTAAATGTAAAAGTAGAGATACAAAAATGAGAGAAGTAGTAAAAGAGCCGAGGGCGGAAAAAATCAAAGAACTCTTACAACAAAGACAGCAACAAAGGAGAAAGGTAGAAAGCTGCCCATTGATCAACAGAGAAGCAAGAACAACAGGAGATAGATATGGTTTTGCTAGAAGAAGAAGAGAAGCGGGATTTATAAGATTGTGGCATGCATCACCCACTGATAAGACCCTATTAATGTTCTTTCAACTGTTATCTCCATGCATTATTAAGTATAGTTGGGACTGGTGGACCTTGTGGGTGACTTCTTGATATGAAACAATAGTAATGGATCGACAATGATCTAAGAGTTAGATTTCGTTTGAACATGACCTACTCACTGTGGTCCAATTGAAGGACAATTCAGCCAATTTCAACAGACACGTGGGGCTATGGAGTGATGCATGAGGTTTGAGGAACCCAGTGACATTATGGGTGAGATACAAGAAAAAGATACGTGTGTGAGAGAAACTGGCAGGGATGTAACTAAAGAGCTTAGAAAAATTGGAATTGGTATTGATTGATTGTGCGTTGCAACAACTACCAAATTAAAATGTAGTTAGAGTGGTGAGAGATGCACATACTTGAATAATTATGCCTACAATTTAGTTTGAATGAATTTTCCAACGATTTGAATATCTCCTCAACTACTTCACATAATCAATTCTAGAGTTCATATCACACTGATTGAGGTGAAATTTGGTTAGACACTACAGAGAATGAATCAGATTTTAGCTGCCATTAGCACCCTGTGTATCGCTGCAATGTGAAGTATTTCTCTCAACTATAAAGTATTGTTGCCGCTATTGGATCTTTTAATTTTTGAACTTCCTGTGTTTTGGACAACTTGGTTGAGACACTATTCTCACCGCCTTTATATCCTATGATATTTCTTTAATTATGTATGTAATTTATTTGTAGTTTTCTTGTTTCTAGGGGAACATTTGTGTACATATGCGAAAAATTACCTCCATGGACCTTTTTCTCTATATGAAAAATCCCTTTCCACCCCTATGAAAGGCTTGGTCGCAGAATTGCAGAAAATATAGCTTACTTTTGCATATTTTCCACACCAAATGTAAATTTTTCTTTAAAAAATGAGTTTTGGAATCCTTACCTTTGATGTGAAAGATGGGCCGAAAAACATTCTCTAATTATTTTTGTGATAAAAAAATCCAAACAATCCGATCTGATGTTCAAACTCCTTGTCTTATGGCTTGTAATCCGTTATCCATCCATATCTTTTTTTTTTTTTTCTAGAAGCAAGGTGTTGGCGTTTCTTGCTCCTTTGCTACACGTTACTTAAAAAAATAAATTATTGTTCCATGCTTGTCCATAAAAGTCGGGAAATTTTTTAAAAAGTTAAAAAACTTTTGGCTCATTTTTAAAAAAGTGCAAGAAAATTTAAACATTTTCAAAAAAATAATAAAAGTTTTCCACAATTATTTCAATCAAATCCTCTTCATAAAAAATTTACGAGAAGTGCCGAAAATAACCTTATGTCGTTTTTCAAACTTTCTCTTTAACATATCATTAAAGAGAAATGATCAAGACCAACTCAAATAACCTAGTACGGCTCACTTTAAGTACCTGCATGCATGAATTATTAAAAAAAAAAAAAAAAAGGAATTCTAAATGAGTAAAAAATACAGTTTCATTAAATGGTCATGATCATTAAAACCTAAATTGCCACTTTTGGAGAGGAAAGAGGTTGAGAATAAATAAAAATCTGCCATTAGAGAAGGGCATTTTTGTCATTTCCAAAAGAAATTATGGAAAGGACTTGATTGGAAGAATCGTCCGAAAAAAAATTGATACTTTTCTGCATATGCTTTTTTGAAAATGAACAAAGAATTTTGTACTTTTTCTTGAGCCATGCTCTACTTCCATTCCAGATCCATTGAGACGTACGTATTTTCCCAATCTCAAGTTACTTTGGACAATATTAGTCTACGTTCAGTGGTGGGGCCCACTTCCCATCCATCTAATCCGATCACCTAAATGCAAGCCTCTGTAGCTTACTAGGTTTGTATTATCACACTGATCTGGCTACATTGATCGCCAGATGAAGCATCTACTAAAAAGGATTTTAGAAACTGAATTGAATCGAAATCTAATTAATCTTGTCATATACAAGCTTCATCCAACGGTAGTTACTACTTGGATCAAAGTGATATCACAGCATAAATAGATCATCTAGTCTAGGATTTAGGTACTACTGCAAGGACTGAGAGAATCATGGCCATCAGTTTTAGGGCCTGAGAGAATCATGGGTTCAATCTTGGGGTGATTTAATTAAACGGATTCTCAATGCAGGCAAGGTAGGTGGGTGTTAATGGAAGAATTGATCTTGATGGGCCCCGCAACATTATTTTTTTATTAATGTAGGTCTGATTTGTTCTGTGATGGGGACTTAATTAGAAAGCCGTAAATGGCATTAAGATGAGTGAAAGTTAACAATTCACCTAATTGAGGATTTCACATTTCTTTGCTTGTTCCTAGCCACAAATCCCATGATTACGTTCTTGTTGGGCCTCAGTGGTCCACAAATACCTGTTTGCGCCCTTCAATCAAATTCATAACCATCTAAAACCTATTTTGGTCCTTGGAACTAACTCTTTGTGAGGGCAGAAACTGTTTTTCTTTCTTTTTTTCCTTTTGTTTATTGGACTCAGTACAAGGAATCCTAATTCTGTGTTTCAGGGCATGGGCTCACTCTATTTGACTTTAAATGGACCCTGATGGGTCGACTTAGTTGGAGAAGTTGGTGAGGGCTTTTTTGGGTCCCAGCCCCTTGGCTCCCACACTGAAAAAGTAAAGGCAATACCACTAAACTCGAGTAAAGTCAAGTGAGTTCCCTGAGTTTGCTGCCCTACTCACCCATCATAACCATTTATACTCTTACCACTTCTAGTTCTCAACTGCACGTACCACTCATGTGAAACTCGCGAAACTGTGGACTAAGTCGGGTCAACATAATTAGACCCTCGTGAAAGTGCACATGAGAGATTTCTAGTTGTGTGCATACATTTAATTACCACACAAAATTCAAATGAGAGAGAGAGAGAGCAATGACAGAATGACTGCTTGTGCAACACCCTCCCTTCCTCTCTCCCGTATCACATGCGAGATAGAACACTAGAGTCTACAGTGTAGTCAAAGTGGTTGAATGGACCCATCAATCATCTCTCCGCTGTCTAAAGTTTTGGAGTCTGGATCCTCGGAGTCATTAACCTAGAGAAATCCTGAGTTAAAAAGTAGTGGAATCAACAATGAGGCCAAAATAATACCTATGAAATGTGAAAATGCCCTACAGGCATATGGGGAATCTTTACAGGTTTATGCCAATTGGAGTTTATTCCACCATTAAATTGACTATTTGATAAAGAAAAACATAATTGAACACAATCTTACATATGTTCATTATCATGTTTTTTTTTATCAACCATACAATTCAACAATAGGACAAATTAATCAGTACCCAAGCTACGATTTTCTTTCACATGGGGCAAGAGCTGGGCGTAAGTAACAAAAGTAAAGAAAATTTGACGATGGGTTCAGATCATATTGGAGGGAAATTTCTTAATGCAGTCATTTCTTCGGGGGCCCACTATTGATTTTAAAGCCCTTTACACTTTAAAAAAAAAAAAAAAACCCACATAAGAGTCTCACAAGAATCTTAAGAAGCCACTCAATGGGCCCACTTGTAAAAAGCCTAAATAATTAAAAAGAAAAACCTCCGCATATAGTGTTTAGTCCTTGGATTTTATTTAAATGGCCCACCATTATCAATAACTTTCAAAACACTCAAATAAAAAAAAATTAAATATTGAAGTTAAATGACCCCTCATCACTTCATATCTCTTAAACGGAGGCTTCAAAATAGTGAAGTTACCACACAGAGCCTATGTGTTGGTCTTAGATCAATATTTGGAGTAGCTTGACTAGACAGCCTCGTGACCGAACATCTGGGTATAAAACGAAACTGTGGATCTTGAATTTGCCACGCTACATAAATTCATCCATTGGATCAATACATTCATTTGTTTTGACACTCTCTTCATTTCGAATTGCATTTCACCCATGTAAATCTTCATTGTGAGTTGCTTCTTACATATTTTACATATAAATAAAATGTAATGGTGGCCAGAATTAAGTTCCAATGCTTTTCTCTTTTTTGGATTTGAGGTCGCCGTAAAAGAGATTGCCGTCGGTCATTGATAAAAGACATAATCTTTGAGCGATATAAATTGGTTTGGACCAAGCTTTAAAATCATGCCTTTTAAAAAAATTGACATCTTCTATGCACTAATTAAGATACTTATTAATATTAATGACAGAGAATAAAATGGATGAGCCTAATGCACTTGCAAGATACAAGAGGACTTTTGAATATGCACAACTACAAAAAAAAAAAAAGAAAAAAAAAAAGAAAAAAAAGAGAAAAAGAACAACCCTTTCTTAGGCGTTTTCGATAGTCGACCCCAAAAAACTGTATCACATATCATGTTTCTCATTGTGCATGATCGCACAACTAATAAGGTTAGATACTCTTAAGGGCATGTTTATCTACACACCTATTCCGCGGAAATAGGAAATTGCCACGTCAGCAAATTCCATAGAAATGGAAAGCTCAGAAATCAAATTTTCCTGTTTGGTGCAACAATCTTCCAAAGAAAATTAACAGAACATGTATATAATTTATACATCAAATAATAATTTATTTAAAAAAATAAAAAAATGAAAGAGTGTAGAGCTTTGGCTTGAAATGGAAACGAGTGAGGAAGTGAAATTATATCCATTCCACAACCACCACCCCCCCGGAAGGAAACTCCTTTTCAGCATTAGCGTTCTATGGAATTGTTCTGCACCAAATGCATAAAAAATGAATTTTTCGTGGAAAATCGTTTACTTTTATACAAAGAAGTGTCACACAAACAAGTCCTTAAGCATTCACTTGGAGAATTTCTAAGTTGAAGGAACACCATAGTGGAGCCACCTATTGGAAATCTGAGCCATTTAAAATGAACGGCCTCCTATTTTTTGTGGTAATGGACTCACCCCAATAGAAGTTGGTTGCACCATAAGATTGATCATTTAAAAATTAAAAAAAAAAGGGTAATTAACACAATCTTATACAGTATTCACTATCACCGTTCTATTTATTTATTTTTATCAAAGAGTTAATTTTAAGAAGGGATAAAATTTAGGGATGCCACATACAATAGGAGAGCCTTCATTGTGAGCCACTTGGATCTTAGTAGATGGGCCTCAACACGAAGTTCCACTCCTTTTCCTTATGAATTCCTTATTACGTCACAGCCTTACTGATGTGTATTATTATGGACTTAGTAACTCACTAGTCATAACAGTCTGGATGACCAAAATACCCTTGAACTGCATGCAGCTCATGACGTGTGAGAATATCCATATTCCCATTTGATTGCTTACTCTGTGGCGTCGATCACGGTTCTTAATTGTTTAAGAAAAGACGGCAATGCAAATTGATACGAACTTCGATCCGTCGTTTTTATCATGAGCTTCACTTGTATTAGGTTGCCCAAACGTGTAGATCACCATCTTTCCAAACCAAACATGTATTTTAAAAAAATGGTAATAAGTTGTACAGATCTCTCTTTCAAGTGTTCATCATGATTTTTGCATCTGTTAGTTATGTGATATTCAAGTAAGGCGTGACTTAGATGGTTGGACCTTGTGAATCGCATGGATCCCCAATAACAAACCATATTGGAGAATTCGGGGTTAGGGGTGTTCATGGCTGGGGATGACAGAAGTTGTGTCCATGCCCAGATTTTTTTAGTACCCAGCTTAGCAGGGCTCGGATTCCAGCCCTTTGGTGAGGGAAGTAGACCTCGGGTCGATGCCCGAATTATTTGTTTATAGAGCCTTAAATACAGGCAGTGTCAAGCATAGGGGCCTGATTATCTGGCCCATCCTTCTTATTTGCAAATATTTACACCCTATAGTGTTAAGCATGTTGGGCTGGGCCGGCCCTTCAACATATATAGACCAATGGCTTGGCCATTAACTATGGTGGAAAAAAGTTAGGCCCGAATATAGGCAGAGCCGCTGAGGCCTGAAACTGAACCTAAATCCTGCTCAATGTGGACGAGCTTGGTAGGGGTGTAACGGTTCGGTTAACCGGTCTTTTTGGGGAAACTGTTAACCGAACCGTAACCGCGGTTTTTTGTATTTAAAAACCGTAACCGTAACCGCATCCACCAAAACCGTGGAAAACCAAATCGCGGTTAACCGGTTTCTACGGTTCGGTTACGGTTAATAACCATGGATTAGAGATCAAAATCAGGGTCCAGTTGTGCATGCAAAAACACATCCAACGTCTGCAATCTTGTAACACGGAAAAACTGATGGCTCATGTATTATGATTGAGGAGTTTTCCAAAAGCAGAATTTGTGCGTTTGAAAATTAGGTGAAAGGAAGATTCAAAATTTTGTGAACCGTGCAGAGTCAGTTTTTGCATGTGGCATGTTCTGTCTTTCAGCCAATTGCTGCCAATTGGAGATTTGAGTTCCATTGACAGGCATATATGCTAACAGTGATGCCAGACAAGTACAGTCCTATATATTCTCAATGTAAATGGCATCCTCAGATCAAGAGCACAAATAATAGGAACATCAAAAGAAAGGTAGTCAAGAAAATCTCGAGATTAATGGCATCCTTGAGGCCCTGATTGTTTGCAAGTACAGGAATTCATGTAGTAAATGATAAAAAAAATGAAGATCAAAGGTGCATACACAAAAATGACCATCAAATAATTAATTTATTGTTTGCTATTAAATACCCAACAGCAAATATGCATTTACTTAAAGAACAAAGATACAACTGCTTTTCTTTTTCTGTTTTTCTCACCCAACATGTCTCAGAGAATAATCTAGTAAAGACTCTATATCACTTTGTCTTTCTGATGTTGCTGGAGTAGTGTTGGTGATGAAAGTTGAGGATCAAGGAGGATTTCCAGAGGTTCTTCCATCTGTTGGACAAGATGCCTGTGCAGACTGCTTGCTTTGTGTCCAAGAGAGAGAGGATGTGGTGGAGAAGGCCGTCTGAGTTGATCTTCTAAGAAACTTTCACTTCCAAAGTCTTCCATTTAGGCTTATGTTTTCAGACACTGGCAACTGAGATTTCTAAGCTCCTCTGCAAACATGCAATAGCCTAAGACTAGGGGGAGAGGGGGAGGTTCCTTTTCTCACTGTATTTGTAGCTGTTATTATATTGGGAGCAACTGAAAAGGCTAACAAGAAAAATCAAACCATACAAAAGGAAAATAAAAGGAAGGAAAATCAAACCATTCCAAAGGACTGGCACACATCACATCGAAAAGTCTAACAAGAAAAATGCCACCTAACAAAAGAGAGGACTGTAATATAACATAAATCATTGATTCTAATGAGACATTGCACAAACAGAGAGAATGGAAGAATCCAATGACATGAAAGGAGAAGCACATCAGGCAAAAAGCAATCAAGAGGCAGATACACCACTGGTGGGTGATTTCTTTACTGGAATTGAAGAGGAGGAGGATGAGAGAGTAAAAAGAGAAAAACATATTTAGAGAGGATGAGGAGCCTTTAGAGATAACATATTTCCTGAACTCTTTCTTGAAATGGAACATGAGATTGACTCTCAAAGTTGAAACACCATCCAATATGCGTTTCCTTTGTTCATCAATATGCAACATGCTCCACATTCCACAATTACAACAAAGAGTATCTCATTCTAATTTCCAGCAGTGGAATGCATGTCCTGCTAGGATTGTATTGTTCTTTGTATAAATGCATCCACTTTGTGTGAGAAGTTCATATAGGAACAGGAATACTCAAACTTTCTTGGCCAGGTAATGGCCCATCATTCCCAACTCCTTGCCATTCTCAAAGCCTCTGCCAAACACAAGACGCCCTCAAAAGGAAAGCAAATCCATGCCCACATCATCAAATCCGGCCTCGAACAATGCTCAATCCTCCCTAACAATCTCATTCACATGTATGGAAAGTGCGGCCTCCTCCAAAATGCACTCTCCCTGTTCGATAAAATGCCCCATAGAGATGTAGTCTCATGGGCTTCCATCCTTGCCACCCTCACCCATGCCGACCAGTCTCACCACGCCCTAGCTATCTTCCCCAACATGATCACCCTGACAAATCCAACCCGATCACAGCAGACGATGATATTTTCCAAGCTCGGACGCTCTCTATCTCAATCTGATCGTTCCAGATTCCAAATTGTAGCTTCTCTTTCTCATATTCCCATTCTCAAATACGTCTTTTTTTTCACTTTCTGTTTCAATCGATCGATCGATTCTGCATTTTCAGAGCGGAGCCTTGGGTAGCTACAGTGGAAACTCTTCTTATTTGAACCAGTCGATAAGCCATTCCCGCCTAGTTGGTCAGGGAGATGGCGGATTAGGGTTTTTGCAGAGTTATATGGCTTCTATAGGAGCGAAAAAGGGTTTTCAGTGGGCGCTACAGCAAGCACAGGCAAGGGGAGACAGGGGGAGGAAGAAGAAGAGAGGAAGGGAGGGAGGAGAGCAGACAGGAAACAGAGAGATGGGGAACGAGGGAGAGAGAGAACAAAGAAGAAAGAGAGAAGAGAGGGGCAATGGTGCGCAGTGTGTGCGGAGTGCAGGAAGAGGGAGGGGTGTACCTGGTGCACTGCAAGGGAGGTGTCCGGCGTCGCGAGGAGGAAGATGAAGGCTCTGCGGGCGTCTGGGGGCTGCTGCTGTTGTCATCTGGCGGAGAGGTCTGGAGAGGGAGGGAGAGATAGAAAGGGCTGAGAGGAGATGAGAGGAGATGGGTTTTGGAGGGGTTTTTCCGGAGATGCAAGAGTTCAATGTTTAAACGATGGGTTCTGGAGGTTTTGGATGAGGGGAGAGAAAGAAGTGACTGAGGTAAATGGGGGAGGGGAGATAGAGATCTGAGATTAGAGACAGAGATTCGAGAGAGGATTTGAGAGAGGATTGTTTGGTTTTGGAAGAGCCAAGAGGCGTTGAGAGGGAGGCGATGAAAATCCTAGGGTTTTGTTTTGCATCTCAGTATAAGGTAAGAAAATTTTTGTTCACCCCCTTTATTTTTTTCTTTTATTCGTAAATGGTACAGTTAACCGCATACGGTTAACCGAACCGTATTATACGGTTCGGTTCGGTTAATAACCGTGAATTTTTTCGGGAAACTGTAACCGAACCGAACCATGCGGTTTTTGAGCTTCATTAACCGTAACCGTAACCGAACCGTGAAACACGGTTATTAACCGCGGTTCGGTTCGGTTCGGTTCGGTTAGGCGGTTAGGCGGTTTTTTTTTTACACCCCTACTTTTGACCCATATGTCCGATTTTGGAGTTCCATATATCGTTGGAAAGCTCTTGGAACATAGAAACAAATGGTATACACCTCCTAATGATTAGAGATTGGGAAAGGAAGTTGATATAGGGACAATTAAACCGGGCCTTATCTCTTTTGGGAAAAAAAGGGACTTTAAACCTAGTTTGGACCCTAGATTGGAACCTATGGACTAAAACCTTTATAATCATTTCCTTAGGATGATTGTGACACAAACACTAAAACAATAAGGCCTTAGGTCAAGAAAGGAGTGACCTTGTAGGTCCCTAGACATGGAACCCTTAACCGATTAACTAAGTCTAATGGAAATTGTAACACGTAAGAAATCTTGGGCTGAGATTATCTTATGTGCTTATCCATTTGTCTAGCACTTTACCATAGGTGTTGGTTTAGGTATTTCGGTTCATCATGCACACACACAAAATGACACCAATAAAATGTAACACGTGCGTCAAATTACCTAAAACTACATCGAAATGAATGGTTAGAGATGGGGGGTAATTAGATTAGGTTTGGCTAGTAAATCTTCTTGATTCTATTAATCGAATTGCATTTTCATATTTTTATTGAATTTTTTATTGCTTTCAAATGTTTCAAGAATTGCTTATATGCATTATTCGTTGTATTTCTCAAGTCTTATTGCAAATGTCCTATAAATTAATCGTAAATTGATGTGAATAGCGGATTGAGTAAATATGATTAGATTGATTGAATGAATGGAATGGAATCGAAAGATTCAAAATGAATTGCGTGTATAAGTCTTACTTAAGACCTATTGATTGAATCAAATGAGTCGGCACTACTTAGCTTTGACCGGACGATACTCGACGGGGTGGGTCTTGGTTTATATTTGTGTACGTCACTGCAATAGACAGCCTGGAGTACCGGAACTCCAGAACTCGGGTAACCAGGAGGACCTATGGGCAGGCCCCTGATGACATCCCAAAATGCGTGCTCTCTATTAAGGGAGGATTGAGCTAAGGTAGTAGCCAACTAGAATGTAAGTATTTGTTTTGTGATCCGATAAAGCATGACTTATTCCTAAATGCACAATGTGCCTAATTTTCCGATTATTTGACATCTTTTAATCTTCTGTCAATAATTCAAATTTGGTATAACATGTGATATATCTTAGTTGCTCATACATTGTTAAATCGTCGTATTCATGGTGCTACATTTAATGTCACAGGGTTCTAGGTCACCAAAGAGGATAATTGATAGTGTTTTAGATTTTGGTAAGGTTAATGGTTAGCTTTGACTGCCAAAATACGTACGAGTATGGTAATTATGACTTGAAAATAGATAGTTCATCTTACACTTAGTTAAGTACTGCATTTTTTAGAGATTTAAATTATTAGCTTGTTAAGGACAATTGTTATATAATAGATTGGTTAATAGACTGCTCATTGCTTTGTTATTGATGATATACATGCTTCTGCAAATAAATGTTGTTTAACAGGTGTCAATGAGTAATCCTCATACGGGAAATGCGGAATTTACTCCTTCGTGAATTCGGATTTGGTCCGGAACAGGTGAGAGTTCACGGGAGTACGCGTGTCACACCTTGGGAACCACCTTAATCAGGGGATTCTCGGGTCCGGGATGTAACAGTATCCCCCTCCCCACATAAACAACCAATTCTAAATTAAAAGAAAGTCTTCAACTTTTACCATGAAATGAATTGGATTTAATAACCTGATGAATACTGGCCTCCTTTGTCAATCAAGGTAATCAGCAAAGATTTTTATGTTAATAAAAGTGGTTATTTGTAAAAACTAAAACATAAGTAATTAAAGTTTGACTTTTATAGTCCTTAGTAAACTCATGATTAAGTGCACAGTGAGTTAAAGTAGTCTTAATGAGTTTGCATTTGCAGATGTGAGTGTTAGGACCACCTCTTATGGGTTTTATTAGTAAAGCTCTAAAGCATTCATTAAGACTAGGACTAACGCATGGCCTATAAGATAGCAGGGCAGTTAGCATATGGATGCCTAACCTATTTGTATCTGTTATAATATTCTAGTGTTCTAAGATTCTATTTCTCCACCCACCACCCCCCCCCCCCCCCCCCCCCCGGTCGTTGAAGCTTACTAATCATATTCAAGCACTAGGTTCAAGGGTTCTCCACTTATGCGTATGCATTATACAACTTTTTTTATAGGTTTTATTTATCTATTTACTCAAAAAAATCATTTTCAAGAAAAAAACTTTCAAAAGTATACTTAACAAAATATTAGGGGATTGTTGGATATTTCCCAAAGATATAACTTATTTTTCAAAATCTCAAGAGGCACTTAAGTGTGCCTTTTACTAGGCTAGGTTAAATAGGTTGACTAGAAAATAAATTGATCTTTAGTCCCTGACCAAATAAATTGGTTTTTAGAACACGGATTTGTATGGAAAAATCTATCAAAAAAATATTTTACAAAATAATAGGGGATTGTTGGATATTTTTCTAAAAATTCATATTTTCGATGATTTGGAGGAAATCCATATTATACCTCTTAATTGCAATTTTTTTAAAAAAAGAGGGCATTGTTTCATAGGGATGAATTTTTAATTCGAACCATGTGGGAAAACTATTGTCGTAAAGAAACCATTTCGATTTTACATGTGCCTTACCAACTTTTTTATTTTAGTGTTTTCTTATTTTTCTCTCTTACTATGTTATTGTCCATTTATTTTCTCAATTGCATATTCTTCATGCTTATTTCTCCAACAATTTATATGTTGCGAAGAACATCATAGGTTGACTTGATAGGTATCTAGATGGCTTCCTAATTATTACAAGATGAAAGGACTAGAAATGACCATCATCATCATCATCATCATCATCAATGTCGTTGTCGTCGTCATCATCTTGAAAGCCTTGCCCCAACTATGCCGAAGTCGGCTTGCTACATGAATTTTATTTCCCCACTCCAGTATATCCTAAGCCAAATCCTCATATAAGTGGTATTTCTTTAGATTTATTTTTATAACTGCCTCCATGCACATCTCTCCAGCTTACCCCTTCCCTTAGTGGGCATCAACTTATATAGCCAAACTTTTTCTTACCGGTGTAGTTACCAGCCTACGTTGGGCATTGCAAAACCATCTCAAATGGGTTCCTCTAATTTTATCTCCTATTGATGCTACCACAAATGCTCTCGAAAGTGCTCATTTCTAGTTTTATCGTTTTAGTTTTACCACAAGTCCACATCAAACATTCTTATCGCTACTACATCCATTTTGTCGCGACTCCGGACCGGGTCAGCGCATCAAGCGCTCCTGATCCAGGATCGGTGAGCTAATAATGTGATAAGTTACAACAATAAACATAAGAATACGCTCATTTAATTTTCCATAGGTTTCCGCGGTGAGGATATCACACATACTCACAAATCATTCACATTGGTGCAGAAGCGTGTAGCAAACCAAATTCGTAATCCATTCCATATTTCAAACTGATAACACATATATCAATAAAATGATGTAAGAGTGAGCAATGATCATTTGGCGTTCCCAAAATATAAAGTTAAAGGTTTATACAACATGTGAGTTAATTAAGCAATCCCTTAAAATAATGGCCAACAAAGGCCAGTACAACAAAAAGAATAAGGATGGGTGAAACATAATCCCTAAAAAGTGTTTTGTATCTCATGGCTCGACCCAATGTCTAAATGACATTGTCAGCTTGCCATTCTACTAATCGATGCAGCTCACTGGCCGCCTTCTCCGGCTCCTCTTCCATGACAACGGGGTCTGGATCTGAGTACCAAAAGAATGGGTCAGACACGACGGTCTGGCAGGTGGGTGAATAGATATAATAATAAGGAAATTCAAAGCATATTTTAGAAACACATTGGAAATCTGTCAAAATTATAATTTCCATAAAACAGGATGCATTATTTGTTTAAAGCACATATGCAACATAAAACGTGTAGGGTAACAAGAAACAAGAACTGACAAGATGGCAACCACACGTAAGCTAAATCCTCCATCACTAATGTGATGAGAGCACACTAAAGAAGTTGGTCTCAGACACGCAATGTGGCGAGAAACAACTATATACATATATACATAAACTGAGCAAAACCACGGTCGCGGAACCGAATGATAGAACATAACAGAATTCAGACTGCAACTGATAGAAACTAAAGGGAGGACTCCAAGTCGGTGGATCAAACCGACAAGGTTGTCCAAGCTTAGTGGTGCCGACTCATAGGTCAAAATTAAATCAGAGCATATACATATCTAAAGAGGTGCATGCCACCCAAAACAGGCTAAACAGAAGGCTCGTGAGCACATTTATTACAATAGTATCTTATCAAATGCATAAGGTTGACCAAATATTCAGACTACAAATTTCAGTAGTTAGAAGCTTCATTTGTACTAACACACAAAAATTTCCTAAAACATATGAAATTCAAGTGAAAACTAACACAATAGATCTCCTCATAATTTCGGACATGCGTTGAAGCTATAGGATTTAAACAATATGTATCTGAATCTCATATGTCGGTTTTTGCTCATGACTTGGTACTCCGGAAGATTTGAGACATTCCAAGTTCCCTATACAAATTGATAGGTCTAACATCCTCAATAAATCTCCGAAATTGGTGTTTCTTTCTCCATTGATCTCCATACATCTCCTCCTAGGTCTCCCATTGAAGTGGGGACTCAACCAGGCTCTTTCCATACCCCAGATCATCATTTCCCAGCTCCAATCATAACCCCAAGCATAACAGTTAGTCCGCTCAAGCTGATGGAAGGTTTGCTCGAGCGGGCATGGTTCTAGGAGGGTCCGCTCGAGCGAACCCAGCTCTCTGGGAGGGTTGCCTTGAGCGAACATCCATGTTGGCTCGAGCCAACAAGGTTTTGGATGGGTCCGGTCAAGCAGACGGATCCAAGTCAGGATGGCTCGAGCGGATCAATGGTTAGCTCAAGCCACCAAGCTTCTGAAAGGGTCCGCTAGAGCAAATGTCTCCAGAAACTGCCCGTTTTGTGCATTTTTGGGCTCTCTTCTCTTCTCTTCCAATCTCCCTTAGAGCTACTGTCTTTGCATCAAATTTATGGCACTTCCACCTACTCAAACCACAATCACCTCCTCTAACAACCATCCATTAAAACCATTAAATCACAATCAATCCACACTTCATTTATTACAAGGGCATCCACCATTAATGAAGATCCATCATTTGACAAAGAACAAGCTTTAATGCACAAAATCTTAAGAGAACAATTAAGAGAGGAAAAACTCATCAATATACACATTTCTAAAATCAATGTAAACTATAGAACATAGGTAAGAGACATAAATAAAAGTCCATATTTTCTATAAAGCAAGAAATCATGAAATCAACCCATTCATCTACTTGCCTTGGCTCCAAAAATAGAAAATCAAGCTCTTAATCACACTTCCAAGCCCAAAATCAACAATCTACACAAAACCCCAAAAAGTAACCCATTACAAACCCTAAAGAGTTAAAACCAAGAAATAGAAAGAGAGAACTCCCAATAATGGAGATGTAGCTTCTTTAGGACTAGTAGAACAATAATCTAGAAGATGAGAAGAAGTGCTTACTTGGAAGGTTCTCAAATGAACTAAGCTTGCTCAACAAGGACCTTGGAATGGATGGTTTCTTCTAAAAATGGTATCAATAGAGGGCCTTTATGGAAAGGAAGATGGTGAAGTCCATTTTCCTTTTAGCAAGAGCTTGCTGTGGATTTGGAGATGAAGTAGCAAGAAGAAGACAAGGGAAACCCTAGGGCTGCAACTCCCTCTTCTCCAATGAAAAATTGCAAAAAAGAGTAAAGTGAAGAAGACCTCTCCTTATATAGAAAGTGGGGATAGGTCCCACCACTTAAGAAACTTGTGGGGCTTAAAACGTGGATTTCTAGGCCTCGGATGAATTTGACGAAGAAGGAAGAAATGTTCATCAAAATTTCTAGTTTCCAAAAAGTATATATTTCGCGAGTTTCAAAGACATTGAAAATAGTATCCAGATTTTGTGTAAAAAGACTGTTTTGCCCCTAGCATCAGCAAAGTGAGGTTTCGAGGTCTCGAACGGAAACGGAGTAAACACAAAAGTTGTCGGGAATGCCAAAATCAATCAAACGGAGCTTAAACAAGAATTTTCAGAATATCAGATAATCTCCCAAATCACACAAAACAGTACAAAGGAACCCCCAAAGGGTCCCACTAATTAAAAAAAAGTTCCCAAAATATTCCAAAGCTATATAAAAGCTATTATAATCCCAACCTAAGAAAAATTCACTAATCTCACTTAAAACTAAAATAAGACTTAATTAGTACTAATCGCAATCTCTTGGGTCGGGATCTTACACATTTTGTAAATATATATGTTAAGTTTTTACAAGCCAACATTCTTCTCCATAGGTCTCGCTGGTTTAATCGCTATTATGTAAAATTTATCCTTCAATCTTATTGATATTTGTTGATAACAAAGTACTCCAAAATCAATTTTCCACTTCAATCATCCTGCTTTTATCGTAAGTTCGACATCTTCATTAAACCGCCCCATCATTACTAATTACCGAACCAAGGTAACAGAAAGAGTTTTTTGTGGTATCTCAGGGGTTTCAATTCTCACAGTAGTTTCATCCCTTTGTATATGCCCATTGAAATTTCAATCCATATTTTGTGTCTTTGTATGACTTGTTTTAAAACCTTTTGATTCTAAAACATCTCACCGTCGCTCAAGTTTTGCATTCATTCTCACTACTACAATTTAGCTTTTTTGGCGTCACAGATGATACAACAAGCGTCGCAATAAGTAATTGCGACGCAAAAAACTGAGTGTCACAAAGGGGTCGCAAATAATGGGGTTGCAGAAAGATTAGCTATACTCAAGACCCCAGCGTGGCAATTGGAGTGAGTATTTTCGACGGTTTTAAAGAGTTGCTAATTGCGTATCAATTGTGATGTTTTCTAAGTGTCGCAAATAATGATTTATTTGCAACTGCAAAATTGCGTCACGAATAATTTATATTTGCGATGATTCAAAAAAGTAATTAATAAATCATTAAGGGCGACGCTCTTATAAAGTTGCAAATAATCTTTTTTTGCAACGCTGTTGTGGTGTCGTAAATAATCTTCATCTGTTACATTTGATTATTTGCAACGCAATAAAAGCGCCGCTAATAATAAATTTTTGAAAAAAATATATTTTTTAATATTTTCAAAAAATATATTTCTTTCCTGTTTTGATACCCTATCAATACAAATATAATCTCATCATTCATTCACAACCCATCCATTCACAAATCTTTAATGCAAAGTCATCATTGGGTTATCACAATCATATATCTCTAAGTAGTAATTGAGGCCTATCTCTTAATTAATCGACTTATATTATATCATCTGCAAACAACATACACCAAGGTACTTTCTTTTAAATATTAGCAGTTAACTTATCCATATTCAGTACAAAGAGATAAGGACTTAGGGCTAACCCCTTATGCAAACCTATGGTTATTTGAGACTCACATGTCTCTCCACAAGTAGTTCTCATACTCATTACCGCTCATTCATATATATCTTTGATAGTTTCAATATAACCTTTTAGAATACTCCTCTTATTTAAAACTCATTAAATTAGATTTGTAAGTACCACGTCGTAAATCTTTTCTATATTGATGAAGACCATATATAGATTTTTCCTCTTTACTTGATATTGAAAGTCCAAGATCCGAACCATAGGGCGGGTGTGAATAGGGCGAGCTTAATTTTATGCCAACTATGCCAAGTTTTAACTCTTAAAAATAATTAAGCACAAGTGATGATTATAAAAACTAAAGTGCCGAAGCTATCAAGAAAAATCACCACAAAGCATCTACCATAACACAACTATATATAGTGGTTCGGCCAAATGCCTACATTCACTCCTGGCTTGTGTTCATACACCCCACCAGAATTCCACTATCAATTCATGATTTTCCTTAGGCAAAGCAATAACCTTTACACTATACTTTTCAATAGACGAAGCAATAACCTCTACAGTGTGCTTTTAAAAGGCTAAGCAATAACCAATACAACTTTAAAATATGTCTAAAATACACAATAAGAAATACAATTTAAGCTCAATACAAAGATGCCTATAGGATAGGTGAATCTGAAAATGTAAGTGCCACTCAATACATACACTTAATCATGCAAAGATGAATGCTCAATGTGTATGTATGATGTCTTCAATCAAGTTTGAAAATGTAGCTCATGTATGTATGCCTAAAGCATTTCAAAGTTTAAACCATATAAAGACTTGATTGAAGTTAAATACTAATCACATGCATTTCAAATGAACAACTTAAAAAAAGTATGACTATGAAGCTATATAAGTTGTGCAAAGTTTTAAAACTAATACATGTGAAATGTGAAACTGCTGTTGTAAAAAACAAATTAGTTTAATATGAATTCAAAGTATGGAAAACAACAAGCTAAAGATTCAACCAAGTATTAGAGTCATGCTATAGGAGAAATCAAGGTTTTAAGCGAATCATGAAACCATTAAGATATAAAATTCAAAACTAACTTGGTATGAACTAAAGTGAAGAATCCAAAACAATAAATCAATTCAACAAGATGTTCAAGTAATGGAATCAGAAAATCATTATTATCATGGTAAAATAGACTTACCAATAATTTAAACAAAGCATCAAACATATGATGTCGAGATCAAAGCTTACTTAGAAGATTTAACTAATGATTCTATGCTTTAGCTTTCCAAATGACCTTCTACCATTCCTTAGCTCATTCCCCTTTCTTTTCCCTCAAAGTACTACAAAATTCCCCTCAAAGTCTTCTCTTTTTTTCCTTGGAATGAGCTGATATATATACCAAAAAGTTGCCAACGGCTAGTCGTCGGTTAACCCGGTTCAATGTTATGTTAATCAAAATCCCAACGTAAACTTCCAACAGCCAAATATTTGAAATTCGGTCGAGCGTCGATTAACTGACTTCACGGTTCGGTTAACTGAACTTGAACCAAAGTGTTCACTGAACTCAATTACTCAGGAAATTGGAAGTTTTGAGCATCCAGTAACTTGAACCAAAATGAGTTTGGTGAAGGATTGGTTAATTGACTTGTGCCGGTTCAGTTAACCGAACATCGACCGAATGGTTCACCAATTACTCTATAAAATCAACAATCATGATTAAAATCAATTTATGCATCCAAGTTAAAATCCAAGTCATGCATAAAAAATCGAGTTTCAAAAGTTATAGAACCATGCATGAGTAATTTCAAGATTTTAAGTTTTTCAAAATCAATGCCTGTGTGAAAATTCGAATGATGTTAAATTGATCATGCATCCATCAAATTGCAACACACAAAATCCCTAACATATATTTTTCGTCAATTGTCTAAGTGAGAAGATAGCTTCCATAGTTGACCTCCCAAACTTAAAATCAAATTGATTTTCAAATATCGTAGTACTCTATTTAAGTCTCTGCTCCATTCCACTCTCTCATAACTTCATAATATGACTCATAAGTCTAATCCCACAATAGTTGGTACATTCTTATATATCTCATTTATTCTTATATATCTAGGTATTATAACACTTCTTCTCCACTCATCCAACATTTTCATTATCATTAATATCTTATTTAAGAGCCTAGTTAACTGAATTCCCCCAACTTCTCCTAAGCATTTTCATGCCTCTATCGGAAATAGATCTGGACCCATAGTCTTTTCTATTTTCATTTGTTTCAGTGCTTTCCTCAATTCCTCCACCCCAATTCTATGGAAAATAGTATGTTCCTTTAACTAAGTATCCTCTCCTGTTCTTATGCCTTGTGAGGCCCCACCCCTTGTGGGCCCTCAATTTGATTTGAATAATTATTAATACGATATTACCTACTTTAATATGCTAATTGATAGGAATTAGTAAAATCTTTGCTAATGTTCCTAAATTTTAGAATTAGACTTTTATTTAATTCTTTATAGAAATAGAGTGATATTTGTTATTTATTAAGATTTTAGTTAGACTAGGCCTTAGTTAGTAATTTAGTTTAATTATGGGAGTGTTAGAATTAAGGAACCTTCTAGAATTACTACCTAAAGACCTATATACCCATGTCCTTATCTCTTCCCCATTTACAGCTAAAGTACCTTTTGGTAATTGTCCTAAAACCCTAATCTATATAAACTCAACTATTGCAAATGTAGCCTAAAACCCTAATTCACTCTCATCTCCCCTACCTCTCCCTAAGAAACCCTAATTCCCCAAATTCCAACACAAGGAGATTAGGAGATCAGCCCCAATTTGTAACAACTACTCTATTTCAGCTATTGGATCTCTTTCTACACTCCAATTTCCCTTTCTACTAATCAAAGGCAAGTACCCTATGCTAATTCATATGATGCATGATTTTCTTCTCTTGATTCTGCAATTTGAATTCAGTTATGTATATATGCATGTTTAGATCTTCTCTTTTGAGCTTTGTTTATGGATGATGGCCATTTGATGGATGGGTTCTCCCATTTGGAAGATCAATGGCCGATTGGATGATGGTTGGAGGATCATAGAACTGTTTTTGTTGTTTATTTATGTCTATGTGATGAATGGAAGAGATTGGGGGTGAGTTGAATGAAAAATGGATTGAAGAAGAAGAACCCAGAAAAATGGAATTCTGCTACAGATACGTGTGCCTGGTCGACCGGACCCTGTCTCGGTCGACCGACCACACTAAAAAGTGGAAAAATTGAGTCTCAATTAATTTCTATAAAAAGGACATACAGACAGTGTACCCGATCGACCGGACCCTGTCTCGGTCAACCGGATACACAGAACTCTGCAGAAAATAACTGAGAGTTGAATTTCTCAGACAGGTCAGAATCCTGTGTGCCCGGTCGACATCCAGGCCATGATGACGACCGGATACACAACGAATCCTTTGGAACTTCCCAGCTGTTTGGCTCCAGGTCCCAATGGACCCGATCAACATCATGGCCACGATGTCGACCGGGGACACTGCAGGATGTCGACCTGAGGGTCAACATCCAATGTACCCAGTCAACATCCCTGGGGATGATGTCGACCGGGCATACTGTGAATAGTGAATTCCAGATTTCTATAGACTCTTGATGTTTGATCAATTGTGGGGCCCATTGACCATCCAAATAGACTTCCATCAAGCGTGCCAAGCACGAATCAATGGCGTGGCTTAGCCTTGACTCGTAAGGTCCACCAATTAGATTTTTGGGATTTGAATCATCAATGATTCGACCCTTAAATGTAGTCCATGATATCCATAACTTCAAGAGCACCAGATTTATCATCTTTTGACATCTGAGACTACAATTAGGGATCCAATTACATGATGAGGCCCTGAACCAAGAGTGGACTATTACTAAGGATTGGACCCTTGTCTATTCCACTTGATTCTATGATTTGGAGGATTATATGTAATGTTCTTCTCTCCTATCTTTATTATTGTTATAAACCTGTTAGTTAATGGGAATTGGAGGACCTGAACCTAGGACTACTTAGTGGTGACCCAATGATGTGTTTGAAGATAAACCCCCCATGTCTGTGGCTAGACGGGCCCTCATACGGCCTAAGATTGGGTATGTGGAGCCCTAGAACGGACAGGTTAGTTTTAATAGATTGATGGTTCATTGTGTATGAGCATGGGATGATTACTTGGGGAATGAACATGGTATTGTACTTGTAATGCTCAAGGCCATGGTTGTGGGCCTAGTGTGAATCCAATTATGATTGGACTTGGACTTCGATATTGGACTGTGTTCCATGATATTGTACCTTAACCTCTTAGAGAGTTGGTTAGGACCTTGCTCACGCAAGACAAACCTAGACAGACACAGACCTGTACTTATTCCCTGGGTCAGCACTAAACATTCACTCAGTTGATCTAAGCTCAGCCTATTGACTGATCATCACTGGTAGGAGTTATATTTATTGGTTGTGACTAGAGCTATCATGATGAGCTGTGATTAGACGGATGGTGTAATACCAGGTCCGTTCTAATCTGATAAAGGGGTGTGATCGGTGCGATAAAGGGGTGTGATTGGTGTTATATATCTGTATATTGTTATTAGCAGGGCTATTATCCCTTGCATGGTTATCTTACCCTTTCCCCACCGCAACTGTTTACAATATGGGATGTTTACAGTATGGGAGGGCCGCGGCATAATATCCCGCGGTATATCCAGCTTGTGTGAATGTGCCACTTTGTTATCTGATTAGATTAAATTACTTTATATCTCTGACTCTAAACTGCTATTTACTGCTCAATTGCATAGTTTATGATCCCTTGTTACTCTTATAATTACATACCCGTCTCTATTCTCTTTTGTTGCATACATCCTATGTTATCTGCATATGGTGCCTTGCCAGATCCTTGGATCTAACCCATCTTTGGTGCTTAGGTCCCGACCTTTATCCCTCGGGTGACACGTACCATGAGGCGTTTGTAGCTGGTGACTATTGGTGGGGGCCGGCTGACTAGGTGGTCGAGCCGGATGACGAAGCGCTTGCACAGGGAGATTGAGTGCAGTTTATTTTTGGGCTTTGAGAGGATTTATGTAGTGAGCGGGTAGATAGACAGTTTTGTATAAACTTTAATAACTATACTTTGAGATCTTATTAGACTTCAACCCTATAATATTTGACTCGGTTACATGATATTATTGCTTCCGTTATCTTTTCTTATGCTTCCACAATACAACTATTGATTATATTATTGTTCAAAAAGTTTTAAAAATTTGACCCCACTGCGGACTATGATCTTAGAAGTTCTCGGATTTTCCAGAAGTAGCGCACCAAATTCGGGTACCTTAGCGTTAACTTCGGTATTCGGAATTGGGGCGTTACATGTCTCCTATATAGTTGTCATTTAAAAGTTTTTTTTTAAATATTCCCTCCACCTTTCTTTGATATCGTTGTACTTCCCTAGAGACTTCTGGTCTTCTTTTGGTCTTTGCTCTTAATACATTGGACATGATCTAAGTCCATACTTTTTCTTTCCCTAATTTTTGTAAGATAAAAAAATATCATTTTCTCCTTCTCTTGTTTCCAACCTGTTATATAGGTAATCGTAGGCTTTGAGCTTTGTTTCACTTACTACTTTCTTTCCTTCTTTCTTTGTCTTCTTATACATGTCATAATTTTTCATATTTTTAGTCCCCTGCAAAATTTTGTAGCGTCTCCTCTTGAACAATTTCCTGAACATCTACACTCCACCACAAGGTTTCTTTATTATAGTGTCTTTTCCCTTTAAACTCTCAAAGCAACTCTTTTGCAACTTTCCCAATGCAATTAGCCATTTTATTCTACATCGATGTGGTTTCTCCCTCAAAACTCAAATCTCCCTCCCTCCTCAATCACTTTATCGCTAAATATTAATTTTCTTTCTCCTTTCAAATCTCTACACCTTGTTTTAGGGCACATTTTGTTTCCTACCCCTCTTTTTCTACTTCTAATGTAAGTATCTAAAACTACTAGCCTATGTTTAGTGGTCAAGCTCTCTCTTAAAAAAACCTTACAGTCTTTATAAGCTAATCGGTCAGTATGTGTTCAAAAGAAAAAGAAAAAGTATGACTGGCTCCTGCTAGTTCCACTTTTATAGGTAATTAAATGCTCTTCTCTTTTTTTAGGCATGTGTTTGGCATTATAAGGTCAAAATCCAACATAGTGTCTCCAGACTCATTCTTTTTCATATTTAAATTTTTATATATTAAAGTTGTAACAAATCGTGTTTGCCTACCATAGAACCCACATCGGATTAAGCAACTGCCTAGGGTCAAGGAAAATCTCCTGATTAAGTATTTATGTGATCCTCGGAGAGCTTGGGTTGGAATCAGCAGACTCATGTAAAGGTTCAGTTGTCATCAATGCCATTCCAACTCGATGTTGACTTGCTGCTAGGCACCACTAAGCAACCCCACCAACTTTCCAACCCTAAACATCCATTAAGATATGATCTGTTCAAGCAAAAGAGTCCTCCTCCCCTCTGCAGTAATTAGTCATTTTGTAGAGAAACGACCATCCCTTGAATGGGTTAAAAAGAAAATAAAACATTGGAGTTTATCAAGACCCTACCTAGTCTCCCTCGCCGTCAAAGGCCTCTTCATCTTTCGATTCAACTCCCCTAAAGATAAATCATATATAGTTTTTTATATAAACTATGATTTGGACAAAGCTGAAACTTTGAATAATATTTTATCGAGTTAAAAGTAAGTGAAGCAATTCCTTACCAAATCTTGGCCCAAGCCCAGAATGTGACTTGTCTAGTGTAGCCCAAAACTGTCTACCTAGAAATTTGTACTAGATAAGACTCCCAATATGTTTGGTTACAAGCCTTACGAGTTCCTAGGTTTTCAATTCCATGCAACTAAACTAGTTCTTGCAAGTGTAATAAGTTCTTTCTTGTCTGTCCCACAATGGTTGAATTGAAAAGAGGGACAGTGTTTATATTAGACTTTTATTTGTTATACAAGACTGGAGAATATTAAAAAGGTAGGATATATTAAGAACACAAACCTTGTTAGGTTTGTAAAAAACAAAAAAAAAAAAAAAAAAAACCTTGTCAACACAAACTTTGAATTACCAAAAACGAGCTCGACGCCTTTAAGCAGACATCTGCTCAATCTAACATTTAGGTAAAAAATTTTATGGTTTTGCAAGGATATGCATATCTAAGCCTGTAACTGGTGGTGTCAGATATGAGACCCAACTTGACCCAATGTGAAAAACATACCAGATTCAGGTGTAAGTCTAGATGTGATGGGTCTTCTCTTATGCCAAGGCCATAGACATGCTAGCTAGGGCTTGGAGTGCCATTAGTTAAGCTTGCCTATTAGTTAGGTTGAGAATGTGGAACACAAATTGAACGTAGGAAGGGTCAACTCAGAGCCTGATTAAGTCTCTAGGTTAGGTTGGTGAAATTTCCAACCAAACCCCCAAAACCTACTTAGATTCACTGCTATTGTAACTAATTTGGCAATCAATCACCCTATACCAGTCTGATGGACCTCTCACTTTTAATTATTATATTAAGACATTTGTTTCTTAAAGTAATCTCTAGCTTTATGAAGGCGCTTGAACAATTGAGAAATCCCCATGAATGGGAATGCAATAACTCGTCCAGCATGATCATCTGTGCAATCATAGGTTTTACAAATGTCAAGTTGTTCATTAGAGAAACATTAATCACATGGTTTCATGGGTTGTCCTACGACAATCCAAGTATTGTTGCATTGCCTGAGAACAAGGGAAAATGCAGATTTAGACGAAGGCTTCTTCTATGGTTTAACTAATTGAGTGATACAAGCCTTGCTCAAGTTGTTAAGCAACCATGGACCTAAAGAATGCATTTCTTTAATACTATATATCACTTAGGCAACCAATCAGACTCAATATTGATCTTACTTTTCATTTTCTTTATTGGGCTAGCTAAAGGCTTCGATCTTACTATTTATCCAACAATACCAACCCCTTTCTTTTGTTATCATGCATGGTGTGAAACCTAGGGTCTCAATGTAGTATCATTCTTTAAAGTCAAAGAGAATACAAAGAGAAGTAGAAGGGAAAGAAAATACAAAAGGGTACAAGAGCATTGAAACCGCCACCCCCAAGAGAAACTGCATAACAATCTATTGCTAAATGGTTTGACAAGTAAAAAAGAAAACTGAATTTAATTTCAATTTTGTCTTTTAATTGCTATGTGCTAAAGATGATGTTTATGAAAAGCTTTTGTATAGTTAATTTGTCATTACCTTATGACACATGAGAAGACAAATAAAAGGAAAATCCATGCGGGCACAATTACGTACAAAGAACTAGCCCCATCCGATCATCCTATCATCTTCATTTGGGCCCACAAATTTAATGGTGTACAGTCCATTTCCATGGATATGTAGTCAATCTAACAATGCATAGTCCATTTTCATGGGTCAAAGTTGGTGGTACCCTTGAACTATGAGGGGTGGGGGTCGTATGGACCGAAAGATGGCCCCCACACATGCGAGCAAATGGATTCCCTCCCATCTGCTTGAGCTGAGGTGAATATGTATAAGTGTTTAAAGTTCTGGGTCTGAGATCTCTAGGTTGGTCAACTCAACAAAACAACCTGATAGTGTGTAAAAACAATAAACTATGCAGCGGAAAATAAACTCAAAAGGCACACACCACAAGGACACCAGATCTAGCTTGGAAAACCCTAACCGGGTGAAAAACCACAAATCCAAATTAGATCAACAATCAAGTACTATAAATCTCGCAATTACAAGAAGCTCATATTTCATCCATATATATTCCTTACATAAGGACTGAAGATACCTTGTGTCGCTTAACGCTTCAACAACTTCACACCATTGATTGCTGCATACTCAATTATGCGATTGACTCCTCAAGTCTTCTACCCAAGAAGATGATCTTCTACAAGAAATGCAGAAAAAATCGGCTCTCTAGAAAACTTGGCACCACAACTCTTCAAAAAAACCTCTCTAGAAAATTTCTCTCAATTAGATATCCAATTCAGAACTTGAGAGATGATTTGTCTATCTATTAGGGTTGTGAGAAACACCCAATATACAGCCCCCAATCTGTGCAAGATACTCCTAATCATAATCCACTAAGAATATCAATATGTCTCAAACTTCTAATTAGAGTCCGGATCAAGCTGGGCTTTATCCGTTCGCCACGTTCATTATAGCGAGCTAGACCCTTGCTATAGCGAGGTGTCTCTCGGGTTCAAGTCCGGATAAAAGTTCTGTCAGCCCTTGTCAGCCGTTTTTTTTTACCCTTACAATCTCCCCCGTTTAGCAATTCTTGGACAAGCTCCCTAAAACAATACAATATGATCTACCCAAAAGAAAAACCCAAAATATATTTAATTTTAATCAGCACTATAGATCTTGTATTGCCTTTGCTTGAACTTTTAAATCTTGAATTGCCTTAGCTTATAAATGTTGACACCAAAAATGTCACTTTGCCTCATCAACATCAAAAGCTATATGGAGCCGCATCTTACTAAAAACAAGCAAAGTTGCTTCAAGCATCAGATCTTGGCAATACCAAACAAAAACTACAAGATCTTTCAAAGTAGCCAAAAGAAGGGTACACATGTAGTTTTGGGCCATTTCGACACCATTTGGCCTAACTTCAATCCTTCAACAGCTGAGCGGGAGCTCCCGGCGGCGACAGTGTCAAATACATCAAATCTTCGATCAGAACCTATGGATGGTCTCAAAATACCTCCAAAAGGCTCCATGTCGAATCTCAAGTCAAACCGACAGGGTTTGACCCTCCATCAACTCTCGAACGGCGAAATCAAGCCTCCCGGTGGCGAGAACCTCTGATGCCGCCACTCATCGAACAAAACACATGAGTAGCTTTTACATGCTTCCAAAGGGCTGCACGTCAAATTTCAGGTCATTTCGACAACGTTTGACCCGGTTTTGATGCTCCAAAGCGAAATCAAGCCTACCGGTGGCAAAGCTCCCCGGGACCATGGCACCCAAATCGGAGCTAATGGATCATCTCAAAATGACTCCAATAGGCTCCCCGTCAAATTTCAGGTCAATCGGACATCGGATGACCGTACATCAAAGCTCGACATCTTCCGCACGGTGAAATCAAGTCAAGCATCGACGGGACCCCAAACGGCTTCAAAACTCAAATAAAAGCCCATGGTTGGTCCTATCTAATACCCAAGAAGCTTCACCTCAAATTTCAGGTCATTCCGACATCGTTTGACCCAGTTTCAACTCTTGGCGGAAAATCGGCTATAAAGTCTTCGGCTTTTCCAAAAATAGGAAACTTTGTGCTATGATTTGCACTGCCTTTCGACAGGGTTTCTTCAGAGGAATTAAGCCAATAAATGAGGAGAAATGTCAAAGAAAAATACAGGAGAAAACAGAAGTGAAAAAGCCCGAGAAACGACCAAGAAACGGCGACCGGAAGGCGACCAAAAAATGGACCAAAGTCCAAGGTCGCCGGCGACCTTGGCCCATGGTCGCCGGCTACCATGGCCCAAGGTCGCCAGCCCCATGGTCGCCGGCGACCATGGGTGCATGGTCGCCGGCGACCCTAGAAATCCGGGTCGCCGGATTTCCGCCAAAAGTGTCGTTTTTCCTTTCTTTTTCGTGTTTCGCGATGTTTGGCCCCTGTGATTTTCTTAAAATCTGATTTTTGAGGCATGATATCCGTCGATCTTCTTCAACATCACGGATCCGCCATCGAAATCATTTGATCATCATCGAACACTCCGAAACTGCCAACTGGCCGACCAAGAAAGCACACTTTCTGCCCGACCGATTAAGAAATCGACTGGACAGATGCTGCCGGCCCATTAGTGGCAACCAATGTCTAAATTTTCATCGTCATCCGACATCAAGCAACGTACGGATCCATCGATGATCATCGCAAGAAGAATTCCAAAAGACGCGGCGCAGCCCGCGACTCTTCAAGCGACTCTGCAGCCAATTAATGAAGTTAAATGACCCTTTTATGGCAATTTATTAGGGTCATTACCTCATTATTTTGAACGGCCCAATCAGAAGCCAAGAAATGGGAGTTACAAGTCCAATTAATCATGACAATTAACCATGTAACTCCTATCATTATGGAGATTAATCATGGTAATTAATCATGAAACTCCCATCATCATGGAGATTAAATACCCATTATTCACCATCGGCCAATCAAAATCCAAGAAAAAGGAGTTACAATATAAAGAATTAAATCTTGTAACTCCTCCCATCATGGAGTATTAATACCATTAATGCCCATAAAACCCTCCTAATGGCCACCAAAAGCCTATTAATAGGCGGTCATTCCAAGGAGAAAGGGTCCAGAAAAATTGTCTGAAGTGGCCTGAAGAAAAAATCATCTGAAGAATCCTAAAAAATCGTCTGAAAATTATCCTGAAGAATTCTCTGCAAAAAGAAGCTCTCTCACTTTGAAGAAACTCTGCTGCAAATTCTATAAGGTGATCGAAGTCCCTTGGGGGGCCACCTCCCCCAAGATCTCCTCTCTTCTTCTATCCAACATGGCCTAGATACGGCTTTTCAGCCCGTCTACTTGGTTTTTTATTGGATATAAGACCTTCCCTTGGTCTTTATCCTCTAAAAATCTGAGGTCCAAGCCAAGCCAAGTGAATTAAAGCATTAAGTGTTCTCATCCGAAGGACAATGGCGGACCCCATACATGACTCGCGACCGTCGATCTGAACGAGTCCCAACGATCTCTTGAGAAGTCAGATTCATTTTCTTACTTTTCTGTTGTATTGTGTATATTTTTAAAGAGACATAAAAATCACATTTCTTGTCTTTACATTTTGATGAGATTTGTAAACTGCCTTCTACGGCACAAAATCGCCTATCACGGCAAAACCGCCTTTCACGACAAACAAATGAAAATCACCTTTCACGGCATTAAAATTTTTTGTCTCTTTCTTTAAAATATATGTGCAATGGAAAGTTAGAAAAAAGTTGATTTCCTTTTCTACTTGTGAAGGTGAATCTCCGGATCACCATTTCAAATTCCAAGTAGAATAGAAAATCTGGTATACCCGTACAAAAAAAAATGTTGATGCTTGCTCTTTTTTTTCTCTTCGCCCCGCCGCACCCCGGTGGACTCGGGACGGAGGAAGGCAAGAAAGAAAAAGACGGGTCCATCAATAAAGCTCCCCCTGGCTTCATTCTTCTACCCCTGTATTTGTCAATAATTGACAAACAAATATCATGCAACTTCTGTTAATCTAGATGCAATAGCTCCCCCTCAATTTTGACTCCCCCTCACTATGACCCTCGTATCAGCGTTGGGGGCGGGAGCTTGACCTTCTTGATCAAAGCTTTTTATATGTAGCTACCCACACTTGTGTATTTTTATCTTTCAGCAAAGTGTGAACAAATTCCTTAGGCAAATCAAATTTTCTAACCCAAATTTGAGCCGTCTTGGGTGGAGAAAAATTCTTCATCCATTGTTTGGTCTTAGGTAGACTTTGCATCTTCTTGCAATGGCGACGAATGTGTCCTTTATTTCCACAATGGTGACAAGTGGATGTGCGTGCAATGTGTGACACATTCTTTTTCTTTGTACTACTCAACAAATTATTTGAAAGTGCAGTATGTAGGGTAGTATGTGCAACACTTGAAACAAAAATTGTTTTACCTTTAGTATTCGAAGGGGATGCACCATGATCATAACCGAAACTGTTTCTGTCAAAAGGAGACTTCTTACTGCACAAACTGTTTTTAAGAGTCCTTGAACCACTGTCAATCTTATTTAGCGAAGCTTGTTTCACTTCTAGCTCAAACAGAGTGATCTTCAATCTCCCTTCCAAATCTTTATTTTCAAAATTCACTTTCTATAACTCTATTTTCAAAGTCTCAATTTCTTGTTCAGCCTTCTTGAATTTCTAACCCTTAGTAGTCAAATTTTCAGTTATGATGTTCTTCAGAGACAAACATTTTCAAGTGCTTAGTCTAATTCATTCTTCAATGCAGAATTTTCTTCTTGATCAGCTTTAAACTTGATAGTAATTTTATTGCCATATTTTGTCATCCTAACGCAATCAGCATATGTTGCATAGTACAACTTTTCATAATCTTTCTTTTGATCTGACATCTCATCATCATGATCTCCATCAGTATCATTGTCAGACAAAGACTTAGCTATGAAAGCTACAAACTTGCCATTTACAGTTGTAGAAGTACCAATTGAAGGTTCTTTTTTTTTTTCCTTCTGATAACTCATCATCCCAAGTTATGTTGAGAGCCTTTCTCTTTGTACCCTTTTTCTTGTTAGCACACTCATTAGCTTAGTGACCATAGGCTTGGCACTCAAAACACTTGGTTCTTTTCGCAGAATCCTTCTTCTCAGATTTATAACTTTTCCACTTGGCTTGTTTTGACTTCACGTACTTCTTAAAGCAATTAAACAATTCAGCCATATCATCTTCGGCCTCATATTCAAAATCAGACTCAATTTTCTTTTCAGGGTTCTTTCTTAATTCTATGTTGGTTTTCAAAGCAATACCTTTCTCTTTAGATTTTCCTTTTATACAAATGGTTTACTTCAAAGGCCTGAAGATTTCCAACCAACTGATTGACCTTAAGGGTATCCAGATTCTTATTTTCCTCAATAGCATCAACTTTAGAATCGAACTTCGAAGGTAAAGACCTTAAATTTTTTTTGACAATCTTGTTTTCAGGTATTTCTTCACCCAGATTGAAAATAGAATTGACAATATCATTCAGCTTAGCATAGAATTGATCGAAGGTCTCATCTTCTTCTATCACAATGGTTTCAAATTCTTTAGTCAGATTTTGCAATTTAGATTGCTTCACCGTGTTTGTACCCTCATAAATTATCTATAAGACTTCTCATGCTTCTTTTGTAGTCTTGTACGCGAAAGTCCTACGAAACTCTTCAGCAGACACTACATTATATATTTCATTCATCGCCTTGTTATTACAATTGGATGCATGCTTCTCATCCTTAGTCCATTGGACTTTTGGTTTAGGAACAGATTTCCCATCAGCCACAACCGTTGGTTTGGAGTAACCTTCCTCAATGATATCCCAAACATCATCATCAATGGACTTAAGGAACTCAATCATCGTTTGCTTCCAATATGCATAATTAGAACCATTTATCAAAAGGAGCTTAGAAGTTGATGTCCCTTATCGATTGAGTATCATTATAAAAATCTCTTAGGTTCAAATACAACAATTTAGTGCAACCCGCTCTGATACCAATTGAAAGTTCTAAGTATGAGATCTCTAGGTTGGTCAACTCAACAAAACAACATAATAGTGTGCAAAAACAATAAACTGTGCAGCAGAAAATAAACTCAAAAGGCACACACAACAAGGACACCAGATCTACCATGGAAAACCCTAACTGGTGAAAAACCACAGATTCAAACTGGATCAACAATCAAGCACTTTGAATCTTACAATTACAAGAAGCTCAAACTTCCTCCCCAGATATTCCCTACTTAAGGACTGGAGTTACCTTGTCTCGCTTCACGCTTTAATGGCTTAAAACTGTTAATTGCAACAGACTCAATCCTGCACTTTACTCATCAAGTCTTCTACCCAAGAAAATGATCTTCTACAAGAAATGTAGAAGAAACAGGCTCTCCATAGAACTTGGCATCACAACTCTTCAAAAAATCTCTCTAGAAAATTTCTCTCAATTAGATCTCTAATTCTGAACTTGAGAGATGATCTATCTATCTTTTTGGGTTGTGAGAAACACCCAATATATAGCCCCAGATCCGTGCAAAAGACTCCTAATCATAATCCACTAAGAATATCAATCTGTCTCAAACGCCTCATTAGAGTCCGGATCAAGCTGGGCTTTATCCGTCCGCCACGCTCACTATAGCGAAGCGAGGTGTCTCTCGGGTTCAAGTCCTGACGAAGTTCTGTCAGCCGTTGTCAGCATTTTTATTGACCCTTACAGGTGTCACATCAATTGAAGCATGGAGTTAGTCTAGAGCATACTAATTTTTGTAGCTATTTGCATCGTAATTAGGATTCTTGCACTTGGTATGAAAGATGGGTTCCCAGCATTGCTCTAGGTGGAAAAATACGAAATTGTAGGGCTTAATGAGATTTAAAAATATTAGTCAAACTCAATTTATAATTTATTATTTCATTTTGAAGCAAGAAAATATTTTATAATTTTAAAATGGTCAATTTTCTTAAGGTATCATTTCATTTCAAAGGCATAGTTCCGAGTGATAGACATGAACGTTGAAGGGTAAATCCAGGAGGAAAATGATTTCTAGAGTTCTTCAACGTTAATCAAGGCTATGAATGGAAATTTGATGGTCACTTGGTTTGAACTCTTTGAAAGTCCTGGATCAAACCCTGGGGGCAGGGGACGGGGGGGTGGGGGGGAGGTGGGCTGAAGAACTTATAAAACCATTTATATTTTGGTGATAGTTAATTAATTTAAATACATGAAATGACTCTTGAAAGAGCATAAACACGTGATCTAAATATCAAGCATATAATCATTAATCATGCATATCCATCATAAGCATCAACCATGCACATGTGATCATCAACCAAAAATATAAACATTCACCATGACACAAGTATTTATAGTGGTTCGGCCAACATGCCTTCATCCACTCCTGACTTCCCTACCGGATTTTCCACTATCATAATATAAGGTTTAGGTTCACCTCCAACCTTACAAACCACCACTATGCTTTTTAATGCTTAGCATTAACCTTTACAATCACTCTTTATGCTTTTGAGGCTAAGCACTAACATTTACAACATGAAGTTTTTCTCTCAAGTTTATGCCTAAGAATGCTTTTAGAAGAGAACAATTAAGTACAATTCAATGCCTCTAAATAGGCTGATTTGAAAATGGAATATCAACTTCTAAGTATATGCATCATGATTGAAAATTCCAATGAATAATGCATATACATAAAACTTTCTATCTCTTAAAAATGAATGTTCATAAATGATGCTAAGATGAAAAATATGAATGTGAGATAGAAGTAACGGATGCACACATGTTTTAAAAGATAAGCAAACTAGTTTATGAAAGTTGCCATTACTAACTAGCTATCTTGTTTTAGAAAACACGAAACTAAACATGTGTAACTCAAACAAATGGTGAAGATATAAAGCTAAGTATGTTTAAAGTTCTAAGCATGTTATGTAAACAACATTTGAACAAGTTAACCCACCGTTTGAGCATGCCATTAAATGAAACAAAGATTTAAAAGCAAAGCATGAATTAATCTTGGGATAAAGAAGGCACACCCATTTCAAGATTAATCAAAGGTTGAATCAGTGGATTAGCCCTCCTAAACTTCCTTTATCCTACCTTGGTTGCTTCTCCTTCCTTGGCCTTCAAATGGCTAAAAAATTTCACTAAAATGCCAAAGGAAGAGCTCTATATATAGAAAAAGGAGGCTCCAACGGCTAGTTCAACGGTCATATTTTAAAAAAAAAAACTAATTTTAGCGGGGACCGAGGCCGCCAGTAAAACTGATATATTGGCCACCGGTGTAAGTCTGATTTGAAAATGATTTTCTAAGTGGGTCTCTTTAGACATTAAAACTAAGACTTGAATAGATACCATCATGTTTAATTTGAAGTTTCAAAATGTGATACAAAACATGTTTATGCATGCATTTCAAAAATTCATTTTATTAACCATTTGAAACTAAATTAAAAAGAATAAATTATACATAAGTATCAAGTTTTAACTTACATGATGCCAAAAATGAAAACTTAAATAAAAATACTTGAAAATTCCAATATTAGAAAATATGAGTGCATGAGAGATCAATCCATTTAAAATGGATGCATCCAATCAAATTGCAACAAATGAAAACCCTAACAATCTCCCCCTTTGCAATTTGATAGCAACTCTTGAAGCTTGAACTCTCTCTCTCTCTTTCTCTCTCTCTCTCTCTCTCTCTCTCTCTCTCTCTCTCTCTTCAAAGATACTTGGACATCTTCTTCTTTGGACTTTATGGCGCTTTGGATATTCGGGAGCATTTGGATATTAGGGAGCTTTGGATTTTGCTTGCAGGAGCATTGACTCAAAACTTGAAATTTCTAATGCTTTGCTTCTCCCCCTCAACATAAGCATGACTTGAAGAGAAGATTTTCTCCCCTTAAACTAGACAGTCCTCGAATCTTCTCCCCCTCAATTTGAGCCACTTGTTATTTCTCTCCCCCTTTGACATATAATTGCAAAGGAGCCTACCCATTAATGATGAAACACAAGACCTTGCTAGTGGCACCTGTTTATAAACAATATGATAAAAATGAAATGTAGTAACAAGTGATCAAACAACAAGGACTTAGTAATCAGGGCATAGGCCAATGCCTAATCGATGCCTCAATTTTATGAACAATTCATTTCCAAGAGGTTTAGTAAATAAATCAGCCAATTGGGCATCAGTTAGAACAAAAAGTAACTCAATGTTGCCTTGATCAGCATGATCACGCAGAAAATGATAATGAATGTCAATGTGCTTTGTGCAAGAGTGCTGAACATGACTCTTAGAGATACTTATGGCACTAGAGTTATCACACATGATAAGCATACATTGTTGTGGAACATTATAGTCTGAAAGAGTTTGTTTCATCCACAACAGTTGAGCACAACAACTACCTACAGCAATATATTCAACTTTTGCAGTAGACAATGATACAAAATTCTGCTTTTTACTATGCCAAGCTACTTCACAGTTTCCTATGAAATAGCAGCAGCCACTAGTGCTCTTCCTATCATCTATAGATCCTTCCCAATCTGCATCACTATATCCAATCAATTGCAAAGTTGAGTCACAGGGATACTAGATACCATAATGAGAAGTCCCATGAATATAATTTAAGATACACTTGATAGCCTTAAGGTGGGACTCACGAGGATTAGATTGGTACCTAGCACATATCCCAACACTAAAGGAAATGTCCGGTTTACTAGCAGTAAGGTAAATGAGGCTTCCTATCATGCTTCTATAGCGCTTTTGATCTACTTTCTTACCTTGAAGGTCACTAGAGATTTTAGTAGTAGATCCCATGGGATTGCAACTAGCCTTAGTAGGGGTGTAACGGTTCGGTTAACCGCGGTTTTTGGGAAAACCGTTAACCGAACCGTGTTTCACGGTTTTTGGTTTTTAAAAACCGTAACCGTAACCGAACCGTGAAAAACCGTTAAAAACCGAACCGCGGTTAACGGTTCGGTTACGGTTAATTGTCACTTAAAATTTTTTATGAAAATTTTGTTGTTTATTAATCAAACTTATTGTGAAAAAAAAAATAATAGTTAGAGAATGGCATAATATGTTACTCTAAAAAAAATCACATTTAGGCCCTTAAGTTTTTTTCTTATTAGTGAAACGGTTCGGTTAACCGTGTGTTTTGGGAATACGGTTAACCGAACCGTGGTTAACGGTTAACCGCGGTTAATAACCGTGAGTCAAGATAAAAACCGTAACCGAACCGTGAAGCGCGGTTTTTCGATTTCAAAAACCGTAACCGTAACCGAACCGTGAAACACGGTTATTAACCACGGTTCGGTTCGGTTCGGTTCGGTTAGACGGTTTTTCGGTTTTTTTTTACACCCCTAAGCCTTAGAGTCTCCTAAACCAAACTTTTTCACTATTTCTAGAACAAACTTGGATTGACTAAGAAAAATTCCGTGATCAGTCTAACTAACTTGTAATATAAGGAAAAATTGTAAGGGTCCTACTAGACTAATTTCAAAAGTAGAGTTCATCAACTGTGAAAATCCTTGAGCAAGTTGTTCTGATGCGGATCCAAAAACTATGTCATCAACATATATCTATGCAATGAGAATGTCTTGATCAACTTTCTTAATGAAGTATATCTATGCAATGAGAATGTCTCGATCAACTTTCTTAATGAAGAGGGTCTTGTCCACCTTTCCACAATCATAGTCGTTTTTTAATAAGTGACTTGTGAGCTTCTCATACTAGGCCCTAGGAGCTTGTTTCGGGCCATAAAGAGCTTTCTTCGATTTAAACACATATTCCGGATGATGAGGATCTTCAAAACCTTCAGGTTGTGTAACATACACATCTTCCTCTATTTCACCATTTAAAAAAGCACTCTTCACATTCATCTAAATCAGCTTAATTCTCATGCTACTAGCACAAGCCAATAAAATTCGTATGGACTCCAAACGGGCAGGGCAAAGGTTTCTTCAAAACCAATTCCTTCAACTTGAGCATATCCTTTAGCTAAAAGCCTAACTTTGTTCCTTATCACATTTCCTGATTCATCTAACTTGTTCTTGAAAATATATTTGGTGCCAATTTGACTTTTGCCTTCAGGTAGAGGGACAAGATCCCAGACATCATTCTTTTTAAACTGATTTAACTTTTCTTGCATTGCATCAATCCACTCATATTTCGTTTCAGCTTCAGAAAAGTTCTTGGGCTGAATTTGTGAGCCAAAAGAATAGTGAGCACACAGATTATGAACTTGTCTTCCTGTCATGACCCCACTTCTGATGGTCTCCAATGATATTATCCAAGTTGTGATCCTTCAATAACCTTGTGGGCAATGTAGAAGGGATATTATCTTCAATTCTTGATGGGGTAGACTGCTCAGCCAAGGTCTCATCTTCATCATCATGTAGAGCTCTCTCAACCTCTTATTAGTCTCATCAATGACAACATGAGCTGATTCCATTACAGTCATAGTTCTTTGATTGAACACTCTATAAGCCTTGCTCTTATCAGAATATCCTAAGAAGATTGCTTCATAAGATATAGATTCAAACTTTTCTAACTGCTCCATATCTCTTAGAATATAGAACTTACCTCCAAATACCTTTAAGTACCCCAGATTTGGTTTTCTTTCAGAGTAAAGCTCATAATGGGTTTTGATAGTATTCTTTGTCAAATAAACTCAATTAATAAGATGGCAAGCAGTATTGATTGCTTCGGTCCACAAGGTACGAGCAAGATTTTTCTCATTAAGCAATGTCCTAGCCATTTCTTGAATAACTCTATTTCTCCTTTCAGCCACTCCATTTTCATTAAGGGGTCTTTGGAGCATACAATTAATGGCTAATCCCATAGCTATCACAAAAATTAGCAAATTTTTCATTTTCAAACTCTCCTCCATGATCACTTCTTATCTTCTGAATTTTGTTATCCTTCTCAACTTGAATTTTCTTGCAAATCCTTATAATATTATCTACCGCATCTGATTTTGCGTGAAGGAAGGCTACCCATCCAAACCTGGAATAATCATATACCATCACCAAAATATATTTTCTTCCATCAATACTCTGCACCGGTGCAGGTCTAATAAGGTCCACATGAATGAGCTCAAGTGGACGAGTAAAGGATATATCTTTTAATCCTTTAAAGCTTTTCTTGATTTGCTTACCCAATCGACATGCTTTACACAATTCAAATTTAAAATCATCTAATTTGGGAATTCCTCTAACAATTTCTTTCTTGGATAACATCTTCATCAGTTTGTAATTTATGTGACCCATCCTTTGAAGCCACAACTGATTTTCTTGATCCTTTGTCATTAAACACATGGATTCATTTTCACAACATTCTTCTATGGTGTAGATGTTTTCTTTAGTCCATAATCCAGTGAGTAGCACTTTGTGGGATTTCTCATTCAGTACTTTGCATGATCTGCTATCAAATACTACTTTGTTTCCTTTATCACATAAGGGACTAATACTCAATAGATTATGCTTTAGACCATCCACAAAGAATACTTCTTTTAGGTTAGGGATTTGATCTTCTCCAACAAGACCCTTCCCGATAATTTGAGCCTTCCGGTTGTCTCCAAACTACACATTTCCTCCATCATAGTCCTCAAGTGAGATAAATCTAGATCGGTCTCCAGTCATATGTTTGGAACAACCACTATCAAAAAACCATCTAGAGTTTTCCTTAACTTTTAGAGCTGTTTGAACAAGGAGACTCTTGACACTTTTCTCTTTCAATCCAAGTTGCCTTAAGGAATTTTGAGGTAGAGGATTTGGGGACAAACTTAAAAGGCACTTTAGAAGGATTCTTGAGAGACAACCTAATCTTATAAGGGCAATTGGGAACTATATGTCATTTTTTATTGCAAAAGTGACAAGCCCATCTAGGAGTTAAAAACTTTTTCATTTATAGGTTTGTGAAGAATCCTAGTAATATGTTGAAAGCTACTCTTCATTCAAAACCTACACCAGTCTTGTTACCAATTTTTTTTTTCATGCCCAACATTTGATAGAATTTGTCATTACCTAAAGTAAACTTATCAACAACATGTTTTCCTTTTATAATTTTCAAATGAAGAGATTTAGTTTCTTTTTTACTAGATTCTAGCAATAATTGTAAGTTATAAATTTCTTTTTCAACGTTAGCTAGATTGTCATTAGAAGTGGTCAACTTAAATTGAAAATTTCTTATCTCATTGTCTTTCAAAGTAAATTGATTTTTTTTAAAATTTACATCATTCACAAGCCTTTTAGATTCACCTTTTAATGTTTTGTTCTTCTTAGTCAAGACTTCACAAAGTTCATATAACTCATCATAGGCTTGTTGTATATCATCTTCATCACTTTCATCAGTTACTTCCTCTTTCCCTATTATGTCTTCTATTAATACATTATTATCTTCATTTTCTTCAATAAGGTGTAAATAGAAGCCAAGAAGTGGAGTTGTCAATATCTTCATCATTTTGAAATTCATCATTACCACTACACTCATCTTCATCATCATCCCAAGTTAGATTTAAAACTTTCTTTCCTTTCTTATCTTTCTTTTCCAATTCTCTAGGGGTGGAACAATCTTAAGCGATGTGACCAAATCCTTTACAATTGTAACACTGCACATCCTTCTTAGCAAATGATCCCTTAAAGTTCCCCTGAAAAATTTCATTTCTTGATTCCTCAGAATTTTTGAAGTTTTTGTTGTTCTTGAAAAGTCTTTTAAGCTTCTTAGTAAGCAAAGCAGTGTCTTCATCACTTTCACACTCACTATCATTTTCTTTATGTTGAGAGGTAAGAGCTACACCTTTCTTCTTGCTAGGAACTTTTAAATCTAGTTCATAAGGAGATTTCCTCTAAGATCTTCAATTTTGATCTTGTCAACATATTTACTTTCAGCTATGGCTACTATCTTGGGTTTGAACCTTTTTGGGAGAGATCTTAAGATTTTTCTAACCACCTTGGATTCATCCATCTTTTCTCTTGGACCTATGAGGGAGTTGACAATCTCCATGAATCTTGTATAAACTTCATCAAAGGTTTCTTCCTCGAGCATTTTGAGATCTATAAATGTTGATGTCAACATTTGTATTTTAGCTATTTTTGCCTAATCCGCCCTTCATGTGTGGTCTCTAAGGTATCCCAAACTTCCTTAGCTGTATTACAATTTACTACCCTATTGAACTCTTCTTGAGATAAGGAACAATATAAGGCATTCTTTGCCTTAACATTCAGATTAGCCCTATCTTTTTCTCCTTTGGTCCATTCTCTCTTAGGCTTGAGTTTCATAGATATGACATACCCTTCCGCATCTTGTTCAATGATAGTAGGTGAATGGTTCCATTCTTCTATGTATTCCAAACATCAAGACTTTGAGATATATTCTAAGTACACTTGCATTCTAATCTTCCAATAACGATAATGTGTTCCATTTAAAAGTGGTGGTCTATTGGTAGAATAACCTTCTCCTAATTGAGCTTGCATATTGGCCACAAATGAAAACACACTCTAGGCCTCTAGGTTGTTAGACCTAAACAAGAGGACCTAAGCTTTGATACCAATTAAAAGTCCTGGATCAAACCCTAGGGGGGCACGGGGGTGGGGGGTTGAATAAGGTCAGCTCAAAACCTAGACTAATTTTAACTTCCTAAAACCAATTATGCTTTGGTGATAGTTAATTAATTTAAATACATGAAATGACTCTAAAAAGAACATAAACATGTGATCTAAACATCAAGCATAAAATCACTAATCATGCATATCAATCATAAGCATAGATTATAAGCATCAACCATACACATGTAATCATCAACAAAAAACAAAAACATTCACCATGACACAAGTATTTATAGTGGTTCGGCCACCGTACCTACATCCACCCCCGTCTTCCCTACCGGATTTTCCACTATCTCAATATGAGGTTTAGGTTCACCTCCAACCTTACAAACCACCACTGTGCTTTTCAAGGCTTAGCATTAACCTTTACAGTAACTCTTTATGCTTTTGAGGCTAAGCACTAACATTTTACAACATGAAGTTTTTCTCTCAAGTTTATGCGTAAGAATGCATTTAGAAGAGAACAATTAAGTATAATTTTGATTAAGTACAATTTAATGCCTCTAAATAGGCTGATTTTGAAAATGGAATCTCAACTTCTAAGTATATGCATCATGATTGAAAATTCCAATGAATGATGCATATACATAAAACTTTCTACCTCTTAAAAATGATGCTAAGATGAAAAACAGGAATGTGAGATAGAACCCTACATCAAAAATAAAAATCGGAAACGGTGGTCTGAAGCGGCCTTTAGCCGTTTCTGTTTTGATGCGGTTTCAATCCGCTCTAAGACGAAAAAGCCGTTTCAAATGGAAAAAAACCCGTACTCGAACGTTCCCTTCCTACTTTATTTCCTTCGTGCCAATCTTCTAAAGCGTGTCTAAAACCTTTTTACCTCATTCCCTTCGCGCCCAGATCCTCATACCTAGTTCCCTCTCAGCGAATCCGACGTTCTCTTTGAAGAGCAGCAGAGAAGACGATCCAGAGGATTCCGGACTGCTCTCATGTTCTGCGTACCGGAGAAGGTCAAATAGATAAAGAGGAACTTCTATGGGTGCGCAACAACGAATGGAGAAGAAGGGTTTGGTTTGCTCTCTTGCCTGTTTTCTCATTACTCTTCCTTAGTTTCTGCTCACATCTGTTGGGTTTTCAAAGGTTTTATGATTTGATCTTTCTCATTCTGTGTATATATTCCATCTAATGGTTTTTTTTTTCTTCTTCTTTGTTTGTTTTATTCTCGTTTTTTAGGCATAGATTTCAGTTTTCCTCAGTTTGTTTGTGTTTTATTGAGTTTTGGTTGCTTAATCCAAACTGAATCTTTGATTATTTGCTTCATACATTTGCAATTGGGGAGGTTTTGGAAGTTTTCGTCCTGCTGTTGTTTACATTGTCTCTGTTTTTAGGGTTTTTGGAAATTTCGTTCCTCTACCAAAATCATTTCCTTTTCTTTCTTGCCAAAGCAGTGAAAGAAACTCTTCTGAATCGGCTTTTCCTTATCTTCCTCTACAGCAATGGTATGAATTTAGCTTTAGCAGGTAGGTAATCTTTCTTGTTATCCTTTTCTTTTCCAGATCTGAACTTTCCATGCTATTTGTAATCATGAAATTGATACTGCAATATTGTGAGGTTTTTAATTTTGGCTTTGATGCTTTATATCAGGAGTTAAGATGATTAGATGATCCCCAATTCGTGGGGGTTCATCTCATGTGAAAGATTCTGCTTCGGTTAGTGTTAGTCGAGGTTTATCCAATGTCAATGATCTTGCCTTATATCTTTGAACCATATATCCAAGCTTTTTTAATACATCAGCGGACCAGATCTACGAATTCAAGTTGCTAGCATGATAGGCTCAATGTTTCAATCCTTAATCTATTTAGAATCTAGCTAATGGATTATGAAAAGTTAGGCCAGAAATATTGAGGATAATATTCTGACCTATTTTATGTCATGCTAAACAAGGATCATATTAGAATGCAAAATAATAAAACCCACAAAGGACCAACTCGTGATCTAGATCCAATGAATCGACGGGTCTCTAAAGACAAGTGATTTTGGCTGCATTAGGTATGTTCGTCTCTTCTTCTCTTACTAATTCCTTGATATTTGATTAGAATACATCTGTTAGGGTGCAATGAAACTGAACGAAAGACACAACATTGGTTCGCTCATGCTCAGTAAGTGAAAAGCCCGTTTGTTGGCAGGTACCAATCTGAGCACTTTTCATTGGTGGCCAAAATGCTCTACATCATGACATTCTCATGTATATGGTAGAAAAAGTATGGTAAAACTTTTATGGTGACCAGAACCTTTTGGCCCACAAGACTACTATTATGTTTCTCTAAATGATTGTTTTAGTGTGGAAGTCCTCTTTTCATTTTCTTGTAGTTGATTTTTTAGGGTTTTACTTAGAGAGATTAAGAGTCACCATTGCTGAAAGGAGTTGTCTCTTTTGTCAGTGTCTGTTGTGCTGATCATGATTTAGTGAGACTAATGGATGTGATTAGGATTTTTCTGCTCACATTTTTCTTTTTCTGTTTTTTTTTTTTTTTCCTTACTAGGGTTTTAGATCTAGTTGTTGTATTGTAAGTCAAATTAGCCTTTGAAACCATCTTCTGATTGTTGTTTAAGTGAGATTAATACATATGGTTCTGGTTTTTCTGCTATTTGTTTCTACATTTTCTTCCGAACTAGGGTTTTAGATATTGTTGTTGTATTGCAAGTGGGATTAGTTTATGAAAGTATCTTCTTATTGTTGTTTAAGTGAGATTAACACATGGTTCTGTTTTTCTGTGTTTCGTTTTTGCATTTTCTTCCTTTCGAGGGTTTTAGATCTTGTTGTTGTTTATGTAAGTGGGATTAGTCTCTGTAATACTCTACTGACGATTGTTAAAGTGACATGAACACATAGGGCTTGCATTTTTTATGCTTTATGGATTTTTTTAATAAAAGGCACGAGCCTTGGACACTCTGTCAGTTCCTTCTTTTGTGCTTAAGCTTTGTTCATCTTTGAGGGTCTAAAGGATGCTCCTATTGTTATTTTCTCCATTTTCAACAGATAGGGCTTCTTATTTTTATGTGACATTGGATATAGGGTTAAGGTTTTAGCACATTTGCCAATGTTTCCCTTTCATGCCATGCCAGTGGCATTCTGTTGTTCTTCCTGGGTTTTGGGTTATTTAAGGGCATTGAATTTTTTGGGCTTTAATTCTAGTATATGGTTTCTGAGTTTTTTTTTTTTTTTTTTAAATAACATTCTATACTTACTTTAAAAAAAAAAAAACCCCAATCCGTATTACCTAAATTGCCCAAAAATATACCAACTATGGAGTTGGTTGAGTTGCATATACTCCCCATGTCTTGTGTTTCGAACCACCCTAAATTTACTTGCTGTGCGTTTGTATGAATTTAGCAATCAGCCACCTCAGAAATACCCACATCATAAAAAAAAAAAAAAAAAGTGCCCAAATTTGACATCAGTAAAAATATTCAAGTATGGATCCAGGCTGATATCTTTATGGGAAATCCAAATGCCTGTTAGACCCTATTCTTGAATTTCTCAACTTCTTTTTGTGATTGAGGTTTCTATATGAAAGTCATTAACATAGCCATTTAGAGTTTAGAATCTTAATTCTCATTTGGAAATTCTAATAGTAGAGTTTAGAGAAGAGGTTGAACTCTGTTGAAGGCATTCAAAATTCTGTGAACAAGACAAAAACTTCTCAAATTCTTACCATCAGAAAGACCTTATAGCTGGCCTAAGTTGCATATAACAAATATTACATAAGCTCATAGAAGTGAGTGTACCAGTGAGTTGTTCTATGTAAAAACAAGTGGTATAAGTTTCATCTTAGCTTCATGTTTAGCTATTTACAACTTCTAAAATTTCAAAGAATGCTTGTACTTTTCATAGTTAGTAGGTCATATTAATGGCCTATATCAAGGGTACGTAGAAGGATTATGAAATCTAACTACTAAAAAAACTCAAGTTCGCTAATTAGTAATTACTGCTAATTACTAGACTTAAGGCCATGAATGGAAGGTGAATAGCAAATTATTACTTTAGCTTTGGCTATCCATAGACCCATCAATCCACAGGTTCAGGCTCCGTTCATGAAGGAGATTTTGACTAATTATGAATGGGAGAGGAGCTACCAGTATGAGATACCTGTCTTGGCTAGAATACTCTCTGATGGAACTGAGGTCTGCTTTTGCTTCTCCTTTTTGGTTTTGGGATTATTATGATTTCTGGGTTTTTGGGATTTCTTTGGTTTGAGATTTGGTTTAGGTGATTTTGGGTCTTTCTTATATATCTTTATGTACAATGAAGGGAGAAAAAAAATTCAACATGATAAGCATTGAGGTATCCATCCAAATTTGAGGTCTTGCATTCAAATGATTTCTATTGTATGCATATTATTCTCAATTTTTGCAGGCCAAAGTCATGTCCTAGAATATAGCCTCCCAAAAGTCTTTGCCAATTTTAAACAATTCTGACCAAGTTTTTAGTGTTGCTTGTACTCTATTGTACTCTATTGACAAGGAAACCATACCATACCATGGTTTGTCATTGTGGAATGTGGAGACTATTTACATTAGTATCAGAACTACGCCTATTTACGTAGTATGTACAATCATACCTTAATTGTGATAATGTGGAGCTTTGTTATAATTATACACTTGGAAAGTGAAGCATTTCAGGTAGAGATATAGATGTTTTAATTGTGATAATGTGACGCCACTTTCCTTTTCTCAAAGGAGCTACAGAGAGGCTTGAGGTAGCTCTTTTGCCTGAAGTAGCTCTTGTGAAGTTAAGGGAGATAAAACACAAGATAGATCGAAGGGCCAATGCTTAGGATCAGCCTAATAACACCGTCTCATTGAAAGATGTTGTGAAGATTCTTGAGGGACCTTTTAAAGTGAGGTTCTTTTATATCTGGCATACCCTGTTTCAGGTGTTCATGCTTTTTGGGATATAACTTCCCTATCCTTATTGACAGGGCAAGCAGGGTCCGGTTGAACACATATATATAGAAGAGTTTTGTTCATTTATAACCACCATCACCTTGAGAATGCTGGTTACATTTGTGCTAAAGCTCAGTCATGTGTACTTGTAGGCGGATCACGTGGGGACAACGATAGAAATGTATGCCTCTTAACATTCTTTGGCTGGAAGTACTATAAAAATTCGCTTGAGCCCTTTTAAGGGATACCGTGGTTGAGTCCTAGACGTTAATGGTCAATCTGTCCGTGTGGAATTGGAGTCCCAAATGAAGGTTGTAACAAGCAAGTCCTCTTCTTTTTCTTTGTCATTCTTTTCCATCTTTCTTTATAACTCTCTATCAAGGAAATTATCTTCTGGTATTGTGCAGTGAATTGAATTTATCTTCCTTTTCTTTGTCTAGGCAATCTCAAGTTGAAAACTGCTCTGTGTTTAATGGAGAGGATTTGCGACAATGAAGTGGGCCTCTTTTGACATCCCCTCAATTTCTGCACTTTTTTTTTTTTTTTTTTTTTTGATAAATGGAATTTAGATTGCATTTGGCTAATACAGATTTTTCTATTGAGTATGAGTAATGATTGGAAGATGTGTACGATGATCTTGGTTTTCATATTGGGAGATGAGGTTGTCAATTGGGGAGCTCCTCTCTTTTTTTTTTATTATGTGTTCGTGGATTTATTTGAGTATAATTCGTATGTGAGATTTTGGTAGATTCTTATAATAAAATTTTAATGTAACTCTGATGTGACTTTCATATAATTCTAATGTGATTTTTATGTAATTGACTTATCTACATTATTAATGTATGAAAACTTGCTGTGTTGACTCTTCACTCATTTGTTAAAAGTACAACAACAATAAGTTTTCTCAATGTATCTCTCAAAAGCTCTGTTGTCCTGTTGTTTTAGTATCTATCTGTCTATGATGTTACCACCTGTGGAAATGGGCTGCATCTTGGTTGTTGGACAGTGACAGAGTATCAAATGGGACTCATACAAAAATTATGCAGCATTTATTTTCCTATCTGGAGTGAGTTTTGGGGCTTCCATTAGAACAGGGACGACAATTTGAATGGGCCCAACTGGGTCCACGTCAGTCTTTCTTTCTTTCTTTCTTTTTCTAAATATTTGTATAGATATATTATATTTTCACATGCTGGAGCAGAGTTGGGGCAAGACTTTAATTATGATGATGTAACTCCAGTGTGTAGCATAATTTGAAATATCAAAATCAATGTTGCATGAAATGAAACCAGAATACCATATCAGCCAACAGGGATTGAGACGATGGCATTTAGTAAATTCAGAATGTGATTCCCTTGTCCATTATTCACTGCTAACTGCATATATTACTACACCATGTTAACCCAATACTTTCACTTTCATATGGAAGTTAATATTTCTGTTTGAATCATCTACAGGAACTTTATCTTTACTGTGAGACATTTGTTCGTGCTGCTTTGCAGTTAATCGATAAAGCCAGAGAATATCTAGGATTATCTGAGCTAGAGAAATCTAACCAAGACGGTGGTGTTCTCTGTGTTAATGTGGGTGATGCCCTTCTCCTTCAGTAATGGTTCTAGGGGGATATGTTGGTGAGTTTTGGATGTTTAGATGCATGAATTCTTTGCTGCTTATTTTATTAATTTACTTTGAATTTAGAAGGTTTGTCATTATATGCTTGTATTAGAGCAACATAGATACCATAACTGATTTTGTTTTACACATATATAGCTCATACATGGATTCAATGCATTCGTTTCTATTGCACTGTTTTCAATTTGTGACTTGTGTTAATCATCCAGGCATCGTTGTGGACTTGTTTTCTGATGGAAAAGTCTTACCACAGTTGCAAGAGTTGTGCATTACTACATTTTGATTAACCATACAACTCATACGCCTGTGTCAAGTCTCATTTAGTTTAAATATGGTATTTCCTATGAAACAATATCATTACTACATTTTATATTTCAGAATCTTCCATGCCGCCAAAACAAAGAAAGGTGATTACCTTAAATGCTCATGGCCTACCGGTAGGAGATTATTCAACCAAGTTGTCATCTGGATGTGGACAACTGGTTCGCACCTCAGACCTGTTACTTATACTTGTCTTCAAATTTATGGTTTAGTTATACATGGCCTGTTACTTATACTTGGAATGGGCCCAACTTGCTACTTTTCTCTTTTTCTTTTGTTTAAGCTCTCTGTTCTAGCAGCAGCAACAACAAAAAAAAAAAAAAAAAAAAAAGGAAAAATCAGAGGGAGTGAATGAAACAATAGTAGCATGTCAGACTATGATGACATGAAATATGCGGTAAGTTTGTTGTGTTCTATGCATACGTTTGGGATTTGCCAGTAAATTGTAGGTTCTTTAACCCCTCATATTAGTATGGTTTTTTACTTACAAGGATGAATGGTGTTTACACACCGTCATAAATCTTCTTTGTTGTTGATTCTGCGGTTCAAATCAGTGATTAAGTTTGCTTCTTTTTTTATTTGTTAATAGCTTTAATTTTTTAAATCAATGCGGTTAATGATGATTTCTTTGGATGTGTATTGGAGATGAGGATGGGCGAAGATGTTATTTTTTCCTTCTCACGAGACCAGTTAAGTTATATTAATCTCACTATATATATGATGAGGTTTACAGTGAAATTTGAGTTAATTTCTATACAAATATTGAGGCATTATGAGCAAAATACAAGAAGCATGACAGCCAATAGAACCACATCTTGTGATTCCCCTTCTGACATTAAGAGGATGTTAGCAGCAATCAGCCCTCTCTTGTGCGTGCCCAAGCAGTTCTTCTGGATCGTCTGAAAGGTATGTCCATTTCGGTTTCAGGCAGGAATTCTTCTCCTCCAGCCCATCCCATTCTGCTTTTGGTAAGGGACTCTTTGTAGTCAAAGGAGCTTGGCTCTGGGATGCTTTCTGTTTGGGTAGTGTTCTCTAGAGTTTGGTTATGCAGAACTCTTTGCAGATCCAGGATCTTTGGTTTTCAGCCGAGTTGTATGGTGAATTGTAGAGCTTCTGGTCTTCCTCTCTCATGTTGAGATTGGTGTCTCCCTCTGTTTTTTTGTGCAGCACAGCGGATGGTTGTTCCTTCTCTCCGAGCTGTATTTGGTAGTATAGCTATCTCTGCTGCCCCTTTTTCCTTGCTTTTTCTTTTCAGTCTTCAGGCTTCCTTCTCTTTCTGTTGCCTTTTGCCAAGTGGGGTTTGGCATTTTTTTTGTTAGCCTCCCCTCTTGTATGTTTTTTCCTCTGTTTTTTGGGGGCTCATTGCCCTTCCTCCCTTTCCTCTTTAATACAAATTTTACCTCATAGCAAAAAAAAAAAAAAATTTTAAGAGGATGTCGGACTTACCTATTTCTTCTTATAATTGTTTCTTTGCTTACCAGCAATCGGGAGGCAACACAATTACCCACAGAATAGGAGGGGCCTTTCCACCATTCTCTAGATGCAATTGAAAGCATGAATTCATTTAGGGTAATATTTGTTTTCTTATTATATTAAATGAATTGTTTCATTATGTTCCCCAGTCCAACATTTTGAATCAAGAAATTATGATTTGTGCATGGTTGTTGTTTGAATAGGAAATGAAAGATAGCAGAGTTTTTACCACATTTCGGGAACGCCTTCGCTACTTACATGCAAACTATTTTTCCTCTTTAATTGGTTTTGATGTTACGACTTTGAGATTAAACTTTTCTTCTCACCATATATATTTGTTCATTCATCCAGTTACCTGAACAAAGGAGGGTTTACCTTGGTAGATCTGGAATACATGGATGGGGGCCTTTTTGCATGTAGAAACATCCAAGAAGGAGAAATGGTACTTGCTAAGACCATATTGTGTGCTCTCTCAACTTTGAAGGAATTTGTTTTGCCTTTGCATTTCCTAGCTCTTACAATATTAAATTAGTGTGAGATGTTTTTCCTATACATACATCAATATTCATTAATGATCTTCAATGTTCTACATCATTCTGTGATCCAGTTAGCAAGCTTTGTTATTTAGCTGGGAAGGTTTTTATACACTCTTTGTTTTTTTATCAAATTTAGTGCAGCTCAATTTGTCTTGTCGAGGCGTTAAGCGTCATGCTCATATCCACTATTCAAAACTCATCCATTTTAAAGTTTTCAAAACATGAGCAATTGCTGCTTCAATCCTCTTTTGGAAACTCATAATGTTTTAGTATGAGAAACCTGGAGTTTAGTGTTAGCATATATGATACATTTCGGCAAACAGGACTGAACTGGAGTGCTCATGTGCTAAACAAACATGCAATAGCACAATCCAGCCAAATAAAGCAACATGTAGTAGGTGTGTAGTGTTGGAAATAGGTGGGCCTCTAGGATATGTTTTCAAAACTTTTGACCCACTTAACTCAGAGATCAACTATCCAGAAGGCTACAAAACCCAATCCAGGATCCATGTCCTTTTTCTCATGATCATGTATAGTAAAAAACTTTATCTAGAAGATAGAAATAGCAGCATACAAGCAACCACGAAATCCACAACATACAAGAAAGTAGATCATACCTATGGAGCTCGGTTGTGCTCTAAGGAAGGAGTTGATTTCTTTCTTTGATGATGAAACACTTTCACAAACCAAATCAAAATCTCTAAGACCCAATCGCCTTCCACGCTATGACCAATATCAGATTCTCTTTTCTTAAGAAGATGGGTGGGATCTCCAAGAGAAAGCTCTTAAGGAAAGTTAAAAGAGGGAAGAAGAGAGATGTGTATATGCAACTCTTGCACACAGAGTAATGGACGTCTAACACTTGGACTTGGCAACTCCTTGGGTGTGAATCCCAAGGATGGTGATAGCATATGGACGTCCAGCCCTATTCCTCTCTATATATAGCTTTTAGCCACATCCTCTTGGTTTATTATTATTAGAAGTCTTACTTTCATAATAATTAGCAACCTTCTCTCTTTACTAATTTAAATAAAAGTCTCACTTCCATTATAATTAGTAACCTAATATTACCACTATTAGAAGTCTCATTTCAAATAGAAATAGTAACTTTCTATTTCCTTTTAGAGTTCTACTATAATTAGTATCTTTCCAATAACCTGAGCTAGCGTGGGGACCACTAGGAATTCCTTGGAAAGCTGGCTCCAACTAGGACACCGCGACCCCACATCTCATGTGCAATCCGGGCCCGCAGTTAATTGCAAATAACTCCACTATATAAATGCAATTGAACTCCAGTCTTAGGAATAAATTACATGAAGACCATAAACTTCCCTATCACCACAAGTAGGCCCTTCCATCAATATCCATGGATCAATTGGACCTGTCTTCCAAATTAGATTCATATCTTATTATCCTTGAGCCCCAATTAATTATAATAATCATTTGGTACCGATCCAATTAACTCTTAATTGGAATGGGTGCGCACTTATCAATGATAAATCCATTAATTGGCACAAGGGGATATTAAAAATAGATTCCATCTTGACTATCGAATGTTCCCACAACTCTACTACCACGTATCCAAATCACCAAGGTGTTGACCTACAATTGGCCTCACTCATTGGTGACTCAAAGCAAATGAATAGATAGAAACTTGAGTTTATTAATGTCTCGGGATTGAGAGCCTATTGCTAGGGAATTATGAGAGTAAACCTTAAAGTAAAGACAGTGTTCATAAGGTGCTTCTCATGGTCCTTCAATACATCCAATGTACCAGTACTGTGATTTAGAATCTTCCATTCTGATGATTGAGACAAATCATACTATTTCATAGTATTCAAAGTACTACAACCTTGTCAGATGAGATGTCCAGTTATCATCACTGGTTGTGAAGATATTCAAGTATAAGATTTGCTATACATGTCTCCCGTATGTGGATCTCATCCAAACACATGTATTGCATCTAGTATACTTATGGACTCTGTTTCATCTCATGAACCATCATGTCATTCGTATTGGTTATGTGCAAATAAGTAATGAAACACCATTCATCTCATGAAAGGAAAGCATGAATATATTGATAAATAAAAAAATTAATCAATTCATTTCATCAATCTTAATGAATTGAGACCATAAAACTTGGAACATTATAAACCACACAAACATTAGTGAACTAGGTAGAGTGTCCACATGCTTCTATAAAGCAATCACACAATCTGTAGACCAATAAAGATACATCTTTTGGAAAAGACAAAATTCTATAAAAGTAATATATAATTAGATGTGATTAAATTCCTGGGATTTTTTTTTTCTTAATTTGAGCTACCTGGTGTTTTTACAGGTTCTTGAATATCGTGGTGAACAGGTCAGGCATAGTGTTGCAGATCTTAAGGAGGCACGTTATAGGAAGGAGGGCAAGGACTGCTATGTGAGTGGCCTCTCTGCCTCTTATTGCTTGAGGTTTTGTCACCTTTCTGTTGAAGTTTTGCCATATTTCGGAAATCTCATGACTACCAAGGAGGTTGACTGGTTGAGTAATAAGCGCTAAATTGACTTCTGACTCTGGCAATTCTTGAAAACTACTAATGCCCAGTTATTGAAATTTTGAGAGGGAAATAATTGAATTACAAAGCCATGATAGATATATTGAAAAATTGAAAAAAAAAATGCAGTAAATTTAATATTCAAAGACTATTCTAGCTTGAAAATGAACATGTTAGATTTATTGGAGGTATGGAATTGGAAACTATGATATTGTATCTGTTGGAGTTCGAAAATTAGCAACTGGCTGCATACCTTGTTGCCAAGTTGTGTCCGTCGAGCAGTTATCTGAAGTTATCTAGTTGCCAAGCCTGTATATTGCCATGTTTAAGAACAAGGAATTCGTGCCCAGTTTGCCGGTATGAACTTCCAACTGATGACAGCGATTATGAGGAAGGAAAGCGAAATGCAGGCACTATGATGGAGATTCATGACATTAAGCAGAGGGACCTTAGTGAGGACAGTTCTTCAGATATCACGAATGATGATTCATGACATTTAGCCTTCTTTTCTTTTGTTGGATGGTTAGTATAAAATTGGAGTATGCAAAAATACAGGGTCCCTGTGTATCAAGAATGTGACTAGTATCCTGATGTGTCATCCGGTTCAATTGGGGCCTTTGATTTAGTGATCCAAACCATTGACTAAGACTGGTATTACCATAAATAAAGGTGCCCAAAAATTCTTAATAATTGGTACCTTACAGTGACTCAATCAACAATGATCCAGGGAGATGGTTGAGTATTGGATAGTTAGGATCATTCCGATTTGAAATATATATGAGAATCCACGTTCACAATTGATCAATGGTCTACGTCACAAGACCATGGGCTCCACTTATACGGAATAAAGGTTTTAGGATGCTTTTTTACACCCTAAGGCATCGGGCTTCCTATATTTCCTTACTATTGCAATTACTTGTTTCCTATTGCTTCTGTGTGCTAGTGCACTGATATATTCAGTTGATGTTCTGCTTGATGTGCTTCCATTTCATCATTTGCTGTACATCAGGATTTTTCATCTCATAGAAGTTACTTAGATGTTGCCGTCCTATATTTGTGATCTATCATTGTACTCCTAAGTTGAATGATGCTAGTTGTTTTCTTTTCAATTTCTTCAATGTACTTTGTAGTTATACTTTTTCTCAAAAAGGAAGGTACTCGTTAGTTGCTCTTAACTGAATGGCGTTTGGTATGGTTATGGGCTTAAAATCATATCCAGTGACTGTTTGCATGCTCAGCGGAATAGAGACCCGCTCAACAGAACAGACAGACCAATATATTTCCTTTTTCCATTCTCAAGAGTATTGCTAAGCCTGCATCTGTGCTGCCAACCGTGTGTGACCACGCTTGAAAAATACAAGCTTCTGATCAGAGGGGCCTCACAGATCATGCATCCTTCTTGCCCCAAAACTCAGGACGTGCCATGAGCTAATTGAGTGTCAACTGTTGGCCAACCTTAAAGCTTTCCTTCTTGCCCCAAAACTCAGGACGTGCCATGAGCTAATTGAGTGTCAACTGTTGGCCAACCTTAAAGCTTTCCAAATTGTGGCCTAGGTTACAAATTTGGACGAGGCATATCACTCGGTTGCCCAACTGAGCATTCTATTTTTCCAAATTGTGGTAATGTCACTTGGAAACCTGTTTCTGAGTACAAACACCTACATTTCTCCCTTCCCTTTTTTGTATATATACATATTTAAAGAAGTGCGGCAGTTTGATAGAGTGCTGCACTGCATTTAGGAAATGAATTCACTTCACATTGTAGATAACAATCTCCTTTACTGTGCTATATTTAATAGGTACGCATGGAGCATTCAGAAAGGTAGTTGGCAAAATTCAAGCTCTCCATCTATAGGATCCGAAAGAGAATAACTGTAACACCCCATACCTTAACCCCGTATTAACTATAATTAATTGATTGATTAGTTAGTAAGTGCGTTTAGAGTATTAGTGAGTTGGGTTGGACGTGTGGGCCACGCGTGCGAAGTCTCGCACGAATCCGAGCTCATTTGGGTAGAGTAGGGGGTCGATTTGCAATTTCGGAGAGATTTCAGGGGTTCTTATGAGATTATGAGCTTTTTTTAGTTTGGGTGCATCGAGTATGTCTTGGCATTTCAGGAACTTTAGTCTTCTATCTCGTTTCGATCCGACGCGTCGAAGAGGCCCGAATACCTACCTCAGTGAAACCAAGGACTAAACTGTATTTATCCCATAACCTAACCTAATATAAGCCTCACCCATCCCTCCATTCCATATCTTTCTCTTTTCACTATTTCATCTCCAAAACTCCTAGCCCCCTTCACTGCCTCCCCTCCATTGACAGCCACCGGAGCTCCGACGTCGCCGATGAGACTACCCATCTTCTTCCCTAAGCTTCCAAGATCACTCCTACATCCTTTTCTAGACTTTTCATCCACAACCCATTCAAAGGTAAGCTCCTCAAGTTTTAGATCTAGCTATCCTTTTTCCATTGGATTAGAAATGTTTTAAAGAAGCTCACCCAACCCATTTGAATCCATGTTTGTAGTTGTTTTTGGGTTTGAGAACCATTTGTTTAAGTTTGAGCTCAAAGAGGATTTTTCCCCAAATTTCTTATTGGTTTTTGTCAAAGCTCTTCATCAAGGCAAGTAGATATCTATATTCATGTTTGATATGTTTGTCTCCCTTGATTTGTATGAAAATATGATGGTTTAGATGTCATTTGCTCAATTGATGCTTTAGAAGTTTGTAAACGTGATAATTCGGTTTGTTTGCATAATGAAATGGATTTGGATTTGTATGACTTGATTAGATAGGTTGGTGAGTTGATTTTAGACTGTCTCTACACTTGATATTGCTTGCTTATCAAGTTTAGGGAAGAAGGGAATGGAATTGGACCCATTGCACTGCAGAAACAGAACATGGGTTCTATTTTCGCAGTGCATGCGGTCGATCGGGTAAGCTAGGTCAGATTCTCTGGAACCTGACGAGAACTTTGTTCATGCCTTTTTCACTTACCGGTTGACCGGCCAAGGGCTCGATCGACCGGGCACACAGGAAGATGTCAACCTGATTCCTTCAGGTTGACAGGGTTCGTTGTGCATGGGGTCGACCGGCCAAAGGCTCGTTCGACCGGGGAACCTGTGTATGCAGTCGACCAGCCAAGGGCCAGGTCGACCAGGACAACTATGAGGACCCTTTTTTAAGGGGTTCTATTTACCATATTTGGATGACTTTAGGTGGAACTTTGGCTACCCTTTTTAGACTCATTTGACTATATGTGAGGATGTTTTGAGCCGACGTTATTCACGGTTATTCCAATTGTATTGGGATCTAATTTAGCTCAATCTTGAACGGTATGGGACAACGGGATACCCTTCTTTAAATCTATGCACGAAGATTGTTCGTCCGGATATCGCGAACCTTATTCCTTTCATTGACTGAGTAGGTTGTATAATGCTTCAGGAATAACACTATGCTTAGGTTTGGATTGTCTATCGCTTATGATTCCGAATTGTACTGTTTGGTACTTCATCTACATGTCACGAACATGTTCTTTAGCTTTTGATTGCTTCGATTTGTTTTGGGATCACTTTGAGAACTTAGATGATGGATTTAGGATTCCCCTTGATGTTTCGTTTGTTCTAAAAGGTTGATGAGGTGGTGAGGCTAGGTGGCTTTGATTGTAAGGCTTGAAGAGGACTGCTAATGATTTTGATATTTTGAATAAAGTTTGTTTGTTTGATTTTGATTTGATGAAAGGTAGTAGTTCCTTTATCGTTCGTGTAACGCCCCAAAATACAGGCGCCTCGAATTTCGGGGTGCTACGAGAAAGTACCCAAGAGATGCGGAAAAATCCAATAATATAATCAAGTTTGAATCTCATATGAGCAGGTAGATGGACAAAGTCCTAAAAATTTTATTTCACTTTAAGGGATTACAAGGTACTTTCTGTAATTAAGCTAACTATTCAATCCTATGCTAACATGGCCACTACAATAAAAGGAAAGAATAGAGATCTATCTAATAGACGTCTCTCGATGCACCAACTGCACCATTCTCTGAACCCTGCGGCAACGGATCAGCCGCCAAGCAGTTCTACCGATCAAAGAAAGCGGAAGAGAATATACCTGAAAACACCAAAGATTGGGTCAGGCTAGATGAGCCAGGCAAATAGGCATGTTTAGATGGCAACACATTATGTTAATAGATAAGGACGAAGACCATACCTGATCCCAGCTGTACCTGCGTGATTAGTACCTCAATAATAATATAGGATATCAAAGTGCAACATAAATAGTGTAGAGTGTAGTGCATGAACGATAATCAAGATAACAATATAATAGATGTTAGATACAACATATCAGATGGACAAGAGAAGCTATCATCACCAATATATCATATAAACTATGCAATACATCTGTGCCACCAGTAACAGAAGTAACCAGAGGAAGTAGCCATACCATATCCACAATCATCGTATCTAGATCCAACCGTGTCAACGTCGACAGTTAAAGATACTAAGCAACGACATCCTGAATACGTAATAGTAATACATCCAATATACAACCATAAAAGCACACAAGGTACGTCCACAGTTGAAGTACAAGGGACGTGGGAGGTCAAAGCCAACCTATCATTTTCGTCCCGACAACTGTCGATGGACATCAACCATGGGGGTCGTAACCACCCATCGCTGTTGTCTCATCGAATAAGAGCATACAAGAGTCCATCAATATCCATAGCCACGGCCAAGTCCCAGCCATTGGTTTTAAGTGCTAAATCAACATCAATCACTCATCCATAGCCACAGCCAAGTCCCAGCCATTGGTCTTACGTGCTAGATCAACATCAATCACTAATTCATAGCCATAGCCAAGTCCCAGCCATTGGTCTTACGTGCTAAATCAATATCACCGTCCATCCACACCCGGTCCGAGCGCTGGCGGTCTCAGTACCCCTTCCACACCGGTACCTACTATGTCAACCAACAATATCTCACTATCAATGTCCATGCATGCATCATAACCCTCGGCAGACCAATCGTACATCCACAAATCCTACAGACCACTACGTGGGGGTACTCCGAACTGGATAGCCTTATCATAATTAATATGAGACGATATTAGTCAAGAGCATGAGGCATGGAGTTCAGGTATGAGTATTCTATCCTTACGATTCCCAACAGTTAATAATGCATACCCTTGTAAACTCCGCTTTTCGATACGTATTATCTCATTATACAATCCGTCCATTAGTATCTACCGTTAAGTTCCCAATATCACAGGTCAGGACTCCAAGTACCAAGTCCTGACGTCTCATCCAATACGAGCCGTGATCATGGATCAAAGCCTAAGTGTAATGCCCTTTTTATAGTACCTCTCAAGGCCAACATCCAATGTTCGGACCTACTAGCCAGCCTCAGTGTCCGTTTCACCAATATAAGTACCATATGTCACAAATCCATAGATGATTGCTACCCCTCCATTTAGGTCTAAGGCCCTACTTTACCTAAGACAGTGATCACGGAGCCCTAGATGCTTATTATGTATCCTTGGTACCCCTGAAGGTATTTAGCATCATAGGACATTAATAACCATTGAATCAGATTCCGTTTACGACCCCAGACCCTACTTAAGTGGCTACATGGGTCAGGGTTAAGCCCGACCCTTGACTCGTGTCTAGTGTATCCCAAACAGTCCAAATGAAATGTCAACGGGGCCCACACATGGTCAGATCATAGAAGGGAACTAAATCTGGGAAATCACTGTTTACAGTGTACCAAGTCAACATCATGGGTCCATAGGTCGACCTGGCACTCTGTGGAAATGGACAGCTAACTGAGAGTCATAAATCACATTCTGCAGTGTCCCTGGTCGACATCATGGTCACCCGGTCGACCGGGTACACTGCAAGCATTTTCACAAACATCTAGCAGGTGGGGGGAAATGAAGTGTGGCCGGTCGACCGGGTACACTAGGTCTGTACCCTGTGGCCATTTCTGCTCCCAGTTGTGAGGGAGCCCTCCTGTGTGCCCGGTCGACATCCTGGGGGATGATGTCGACCGGGTACACACGGGTTCCACATTTTTCAGATTTTTACCTTTTTCATTTTTCCATCAAACCTCCATCAGATCATGCCAATGACTACACTGATCATCTCCAAACACCATACACACCTCTCATACCATGATCTCATCACAAATTGGCCATTGATCTTTCAAATGGAGAATTCTCATCCATCAATGGCCAAAAATCACATAAAAGAGCTTAGAACAACAATTCCATACACCACATCATCCAATCAACCACCTATAAACAGAAATCATGCTAAACATCCATAAAGGACAGTAACTATAAATCTAAGCATATTAATCAAATTAACTAAAGCATCTAAACATGTCCACTTGCCTCTATTCGAAATTGGTGATAGAGTTGAGAGAGATAGATATGTGAATTCCAAGCTCCTAAGGTGTTGATTAAGCAATTGAGGTGGTCTCCTAGCTTCTCCTTGGGCTGGGATTTTGGGGATGAGAGTAAATTAGGGTTTTGGGCTAATGTTTGCAATAGTTTGCTTTTATAGCTTAGGGTTTAGGATAATTACCAAAAGGGTAACTTAGTTTAAAATGGGAAAGAGATGGGGCCATGGGTAAATAGGTCATTAGGTGGGTTTCTAGAAAGTTCTTAACTCTCAATGCCCTTTCTATTAATCCTAATGTCAACTAAGTCCTAATCTAATCAAGACCTATTAAATTAACAATAAACACCTAATATTTATTAAGAATTATATACAAGCTACTTCTAAAACTTAGGAACATTAGCCATCTATTCCACTAATTCCTATTAATTAGCATATTAAAGTAGGAAATACCATATTAAATAGGATAATCAAGGGTTGACTTAGTCAAATTGGGTCACACTAGATATTTCTAGGGACGGGTCCTCACAGTTCGAATGAATCTTGATCACGCAAGAAAGCATAGCCGTTCACTATTGTTTGTTTAGGACTCTTGTGTCAGGTACCACTCAGCTATACCGTTCGATACAGTTGGGGCACCACTGTGATAGAACTGTTACTATAGAACGACTGTAGATCATGATTTTTGTAATGAATGTACACCATCGGACCATGGGATGATTTTGTTTGTTTGTTCCTCATGCATCCACCTTTGACTGGTCGAGTTTTTCTATCGTGCATTTTCTCTACCACAACTCGGTTCGAGCTGGGAGGGCAGTGATAATATCCCGTGGTGATTAGCATATGTGGACGCCTACTTTATTAGATGTTTATGTTCAATTGATTATGATTCGAATGCTATGCATTTCTTAAGATCAGGATGCTATGCATGCTTTATGTTCTTGTCTATCGTTTACTCTTATTCGTTCTACATATCTAGTGCTTTATATATCTATCTGCTTGTCGATCGTTGTGTCTGGTGATGTTACTCTTGGTGCATAGGTACCGAGCCCTTATATCCCAAGGAGGAGGCGATGGAGGAAATTCAGACAGATCAGTCCAATGACCTCCTAGACTATTGTACGGATGGCGTTGTCTAGCCGTATCGACACCGTACTTGAGAGCCTTCGCGCTTACTTGGCTAGATTCATCTTTTGTTTTCTTTTGTCCATCTTTTGATTAGGCCCAATTTTAGTGTGGCCTTCGTTTTGTAACAAATATTTGTTACTGTCTTAAACTTGAACTTAGTTAATGAAATTCAGTATTTGCTCTCGACTATACATTTTAAGATACCATTTGAAATTATGAAGCTTCCGCTTATTATTATTATTCCATTCGAGAAAATGTTCATATCTCACAGCAGTCTTCAATCCAGATGGGACATGATTGGGGTTAAGTTACATTTGACTTGTGTTAGAAAAAATTTCAAATTGGCCCGAATCTCGCGCATAACCTCGGTTTTTATTCTGGAGGCGTGACAATAAATGCTACTCCAACCATGGAATGCGAAAGTCTGGTACAGGACAGACCTCCAAGTCTTAAAGAAGATAGCCAACAGCCCTAGTCCTTCTTCCGAGAAAACTCATTGATTTTTATTTCTTCTAGAACTGAATGAACCTTCTCAGAAAGTTGTGGGCTGATTTTGTATTATATATTTATGTATTTCTGAACATTATCAATTGTACATTTAAATTCAAGCTAGTATATTGGTTTTTAAAATAAACTAACTGATGGTGTGTGATATTAATGTGTAGATGTGAATGCTACAATTTATGGGTTTTAATGTATTTTTATTTTTTTGTGATTTAAAAAACTGAATTTAATGGTAAATAAAAAACTTACAGCGACATTACAGTAAAAACCGTTCCAATATCAAAAAATGGAATGGCTTTAAGCCCATTCTATCTATTAGGGATGAACTAGTAATTGTTCCCAATATTAGAATTTGAAACGCATTTAGAAACTTTGGAAGTGTTTATAACCGTTCCAAAAAGTACTACGAAGTGTTCCAAATAATTAAATTAAGAACAGTAAAGTAAACTCTGGCAGTGTCTGAAACCGTTTCAAAATTCATAATTTGGAACGGTTCTGAGAATATTGGAACGGTTTTAGACACTTCCAAAATTTTTCATTTGGAGCGGTTTAGAGCCGTTTCAATGGTTTAGGAACAGGGGGTTTAGCAGCAGTTTGGACCGTTCCTATTTCTATTAGGAACGGTTTTCAATACTTCCTATTCGCTTTTTTTGGTGTAGTGGAAGTAAAGGATTACACACATGTTTTAAAAGATAAGCAAACTAGTTTATGAAAGTTGTCATTACTAACTAGTTATATTGTAATATATATGGCTAATTGAGTTATTAAACCTGTATACATAATTTAAATAATTAGATAAATCAAGGAATGTCATTTGGGATGATTTGAGAAGATACAAATAATACTTGAAACAGCACACTGCAGCTATAGAGTTAAAACTACATGCAACTAAGGGGTCATATGTCTACACCCATTTACATATGTAAATGGTGAATATGCATAATATTTACGCATTAGTCAAGTTTGTCTACAAGTATTTACGCATCTTGTGCGTAAATCAAATGTGTAAATGGTGTGAAAATGAGCTCATTTGTACACCAAGATTTGAACTCCTGTTCAGGTAGGAAAAGAGAATACCAAGCCACATATGATTTCAAAGAATACGCATTGGAGGCGGACGGTTTGGTTTTTGGGGGAGTTTCGGTCAAAGAGGTTCTGCGTTTGAAACCCCCTCCAACGCATTTAGAAAAATAATAATAAAAGAGGCATTTCCATGAAAGAGGTCCTGGGTTTGAAATCCCCCTCCAACGCATTTACAAAATAATAATAAAAGATGCGTTAAGACCGATGAAACCTATAAATGAAAACCCTCCCTGCATCTCATCCCTTTTTTTTTAAGGTAACATCTCTATTTCTCTCTCTTGCCTTGTTATAGAAAAAAAAAAAAAAAAAACTTTATAAAATCTATTTCTATAACTAATTAATATTACCATAAAGTCGGTGAGATGCATGCGTTAAGTTTTATGCAAATTGAATAATGAATTAAGATAATATTGAACTAAATATTAATTAATAATAATACTATTTTCTTAACCATCAAACTATAAACTCATATTTCCTTACGCAAACATGTTGGAATGCATTTTTTTTTAAATGCATTTTTTTAAGGTGATCATTAATATAAATATATATTTTTGAAAAGTATATTTCATGTCATAAGACATGTTCTTTTTTTAGGATCTAAAATGCAAATGAAAACTTTGATATAAATTAAACCTTTTTTGTCTCCTTTTCATATCATTATAGTATAATATAATTTAATGATTAATAAGTATCTTTTACAAAATCGTATAATACATATATACATATCATTGAAACAAACATAGAAAAATGAATCACATGTGTAAATGATGCGAAAATAGTATTATTAGACAAACATTGTAAAAATAAACGCATGTGTAAATGTTACGTACTTCAAATTTGAATATTCATCATTTACATGTGTAAATTATATTTATATATCCCACGCGTAAAAGACAAATGACCTCTAAGAAAAGGGTAAGAGTAATACTAAGTTGAAATTAGTTACTTAGAATGTAGGAAAAACATGATTTTGAATCTGAGATAAGTAGAGAAGGAGAACTCACAACCCCCATTAGATTGATTATATTGCAGAATATGTGACAACAGAGTGACCTGCGTGTTTTGTACTGTGATCATTGGCCAAGTATAGCTATAGTGAAACTTAGACTAATACATACATGCAGGAATAATATTTGTGAGCAGTTTGAATGTGAAAGTTGGGACCTCTCAACTTGAACCTAACTAAAGTACTGGTGTACCAAATTAGAGGTTTGGAGTCATTAATAAAAGAGATAACATAAGCATTTCACAATAACATAATCCTGTTTAATGAGCTCTGTTTTTTTCTGCCTTGTTCTCTATTCTTCCAAATTATCTTTTTCATGCAGGCAACTACAATAATTGAGATCTTCACTGCAGAAGGAAATTATGTGCCAACAAATCTTTCTATGCCCAATTAATCCCAACCATAGAAGAATCACTTAACAATTCTAATATCATGTCATTCAAACATCATGCGAAGTTCAAAATATGACTATTTCTTTAAAACGCAAAAATTAACTTTATTCGGTCCCAGAACTCAATGGAATGGGGACCTCCAATGATCACACCACTTCCTCTTTTCCCCTTTTTTAGAAGGCATATCTTAGTTCTGGCTCTTAATCCTACTTAACTATAATAATCACAATTGAAATGCATTAAACCCACCGACAGGTAGAGAAATGAATAAGGTTATAATTAATGAGGTAGATTTGTGCATATCTTAAAGGGAATCATTGCTCTATATTCTCCAAGCACCACTAATTAAACTACATTAAGCGAAAGGGCGATTTAGGCAGACCAAATTGGAGCTCGCCACGCCACTAATAGTTGATGTGTAAGCTTCCATTTGACTCATTTTTGTTATTATGACAGGTTCACTCAAAGACAAAGAGGGAGATCTGATTTTAGAGACCAAATCTAATAAAATGTTTGGCCTTAGATGTGAGTCGTTATCACAAACGACCAGGAATGAGTCCGTTTTCAACAAAATCCGCTCAAATCTACTCCTATTTGGGGCGGGCTTGTTGAGGAGTGCGATCCACCATAGTAGAATATTGAAAAGTACGTATTTATGATGCCTCTACTACACTTGAAGGATTTGGTAAATATAGTTATACCTTAAAAAATAAATAAATAAAGATTTAATAGGGTTATGGGCAAGTTGCCTCACCATGCCCCATTTATAGTATATAAAGAAATTTTTTTTATTTGGGCAACAACATATGTAAGATACATATTTCAATGGTAAGTGGTAGTAGACTAAGCTTGCAACCTGACAGTAATTTCAACTCTTCCGTTCTACATTTTTATTTTTTCATTTAAAACAAATAAACTCCTGTTAAACCCGATCCAACCTGTACCGACCGCGAGACGGGTCAGGTATTGGCAGGATATTTGTCAACCAAATTCCAAACCCGATCCAACCTGGTATCGGGCAGGATACTTAGTCAATCAAATCCCAACCCGACCCAACCTGCATCCGCCATGAGCCAGGTCGTAGGCTGGATATTTGTCAATCAAATTTGTACCTAACCCAACCCGTTGTCATCCCTAAATGTGGAATGGCCTAACGTACAACGCTTACATTGAAGCATGACAATGACTATTGATTATCACCTGCCCACCTAATGGTTTGGGAACACACTGGTACACACTGGTCATTGAATATGCTGCTGTGGATGCCACAAAAAGCTATTGAAACTGTAGCCACATAATCAATTCATTGGCCAACAAAAATCAGGTGATTATCATTTTTTTTTTTTTGGGTGAGTGAGTATTACAGATGCAGTGTGATCATAAGGTGGCCCTTGTGGGCCCAACAGGTAATGACATTCCATGCTAAAGGAGAAACGAGCCATTTCCCAAATATCTTGATCACTGTATCTGAAAAAAAAAAGAATATCCTGCTTGTTTGGCAGGACTAGAAAGTAAATGTTAGGATCCTCTGCCTTGGGATGCCTGCATCATCTTGAGCCAGCAATGTTCCATTCATGTACGGGCACTTTTCGTATAGACAACTTAGGCACAACCATGGTGGTGCGGCCGCAGTATTTAAACCACAGGTCATTTCAAAAAATCCATTAAAAATGTTGGTATGCTCTCGAAATACACATAAAAAAATTTTAATTCGCACCAAAAAACAAACTACCTAATAAGGTTTGCACCCGTCAATCTAAAATCATGGGTCTGCCACTAACATAAAACCCATGTAAGGATAAATCTTATGCAAATTAAATAAATATCCAAGCTGAGTTTTGCTTAATTTCTACTATAGTGAGAATTTAAAACAAAAAATTTATTTTTATTTAAATAAAGAAAGTTATTCTTATAATTTTATTTTTCTAATTTCAGATAACTTCTAAATATGACAAGTCTTAACCCCCATTATCTTTTTCCACTTTTTCCCTAAAAAAATAAAGATAAATAATCTATTATTATATTTGCCTTTGTTTATATTTCAAACAACTTCAAGAATCACTCAAAAGCAGAGCAGCCCACTCAAACTTCGAAGGCATTGGACTCCCCTAGATATAAGTCAAACTTTCTTTCAATCAAACAGTATTTGCGGGTGCCCCTTATCTTTGATGGGTCCAGCAAATCAACTATCAGGATTTCTGATACAGAGGCCCTAGTACGTATTGATTTTACCGACATAGCTGCCTTGCCTTGGGAGTTGGGATATCTGGATTACGACAGGGCACAGGATATGCAAATAAGGAAATATTGAACTTTTGAATGGGGAGATAAGGCAAAAAGTGGATAAAAAGGCAAGTGAGTAGAATAAACAAATGGAGAGCCACCCAATGAATGCCACGAGTACGACCACCCAATGGATGCCACGAGTACCTTTCGCTGTGCCTTGGCCGTTTCTGAGCTTGCCTTTGCACTCTCCGACATACATATAAAATCACTCCCTCTTGGTTCTTACATGTAAGAGGTGGGCAGATATAGATGCTACAAGCAAATATGTTTATTTCTTTTGTAAGAATCTTTCCTGGGTTTTGCTTGAATTTGGATTAGAAACAAAGTATGGTGGTGTAAAATCGTTTCAGGGTTTTGTTTGTCAGTGCTAAAGTCACTCACAGAGGAAGGTTTTTGTTTTCCAATGGATTGGGAGTTAGAGAGCTATTAGATTCTTATCTTGATTAATTTGTAGGTTTTCTTATTCTGGGGTTGTCATATTGAGAGAGAGAGAGAGAGAGAGAGAGAGAGAGAGAGAGAGCAAAAACAGAAGATGGTTTATGGGATGGAGTCCAACAACCCAGTAGCCGCTCCATTTGTGTTGAAGACTTACAAGATGGTGAACGATCCCACAACGGACAGTCTCATCTTCTGGAGCAGAGACAACAACAGCTTCATTGTGTCAGACCCTTTGGTTTTCTCTCAAAGGCTCCTCCCCACCTACTTCAAGCACAACAACTTCTCCAGCTTCGTCCGACAGCTCAACACCTATGTAAGTATCCATTCAAATCCACTCAATTCCTATCCATCCAAACAACACCCTCTCCTTCTGCATACCCCCATCTTTAATCCCCCAGTACATAGTACCTACTTCTCTGTGTTTACTATTTTCTAAATTAAATATAATTATTTTTCTTTTGAGCATCATCTGATGAAGAGGAGGTTGCCCATCTTTTCCATTGCTTTTTTTTTTTTTAAATATTGTATTATTAAATAGAATTAATTTAATGTTTTAATTGCAATGGAGAAATATAATTCGTGTAAATGAGCTTAACATAGTTTATGATGATGCATTAATTTAATATTTCTGTTTTTTAATAATCGAACCTAAGAAGTGCGGCATGGGTGCTTTAGATGACTCATCTAACTGGTTACATTTATTTAAAAAGCGTTTTTAACCATTATTCACATGTCAGTGTGGCATTTATTATTATTTTTAAACCATAGTGTTGAAAAAGGGCGTCTCTCCTTAAATTGGATGACCAGTTCTCTCTAGATTTTCATATTAGGAAGGTGCTTCGTAGGTTGATTTTGAATCAAATCAATTTCTAACAATTTCACAGCTTAAACTAGTGTATTGTTTTGCCTTAATTGAGCATTCAATTTATTCTATTCCTAACATACAAGTTCGTACAACCATCCAATTTAGGGGTAACTCAAAAATTATTTTGATATCAAAACATTCTAATGTCTAAAAGCATTTTCATTTTGATTTAGGGATTTAATTTTAACCTTAAAACAAGGTTCTTTTTTTTTGAACATGATGCTTTTTATTAGCCTCATTGAGTATCTATCTATTCACGACAAAGCAAAGGTAAGACTTTGTTTTAGAAAAAAATTACCTTTTAACAATATCCACCTCATCCCATAACTAATAATTTAAATGGGCTTTTAAATTATTTTGGGTTGAGACGGCCGGCCAATGTTGACTCTAAGGACGAATTAGGATGAGATCCAATTCAAAAGATAAAAATATAGCTGACAGTTAATCCATCAACAATTTAAATTAGGCTTTAGTTTGTTTGCATGAATTGAATCTCTAGAAATTTATCATAAAATGGGTTATAAAGCGGGATATTAAAGTGATTCGGGGTGAAGGATATAAGGTGGATACATGGATAAGAGCTCATTGTATTTTCAATTTTGCATTCATGGTATTTTTTATTTTATTTTATTCAACAATCTAAATTTTCAATCAGGGCTTCCGAAAGGTCGACCCAGACCGATGGGAATTCGCCCACGAATCCTTCCTCCGCGGCCAAAAACACCTCCTCAAGAACATCCTCCGCCGCAAAACCCACTGCCACGGCAACCCAGCTCACCACTACCGTCTCCTCCCCAAGAGCGAAGACGACCTCCTCGCCGACGACCAGATCGAAAAGACCATCATCTCCGAACTCACCCGATTGAAGCAAGAGCAGAAAGCAATAGAGGATGAACTGCAGGGCATCAGCAGACGCCTCCATGCCACAGAGAAGAAACCACAGCAGATGATGGCCTTCCTCATGAAAGTAATAGAAGACCCCACACTTCTGTTAAGAATGGCTGCAGGGAAAGACCCCACAAAACGACTTGCAGAGAAGAAGAAGAGGCGATTGACGACGAATCCTTCACATAAAGAAGACATGGTTGGTGTCGTCCTGTCGTCAGGAGCGGCTGAGGACGACATGGTCAGCGTCGTTCCAGTGGTCAACATGGGCATGGTGGGCCCCAGTGCGGGAGAGTACTTTCCTACTGCTTCTGCAACCGACACGAGTGTCCGTAATGGCGTCGGTTTCGGACATGGGAATCCCGATACTGGATTGCCGTTTGGATCGGTCGTGTCGGAGTGTAACTCCAACAACATCAGCGAGATGGTTTTCTTTCCGGAGTGGGAAGGGGTTGACGCTGCACTGATACCGTACTCTGTCTTCGAGGGATATTAAAATGGAACTGGCATCACGTGAGCTGCACGTGTTTTTTGTAAATTAATTTAAATATGAATTGTGTTCAACTTTGTATGGTCTAGAGATTAGGAATTCTATGCTCTATTTTACAGTACTTTTATATATATATTTTGAGTTTCGTGATGAGAAATAGAAGGGCGACCCAAGATAAAGTGAGCTAATCATGTTTAAGACGGGTGAGAAGCATGTGACTGTCTCATCTCACATATCTGCCTATTGGATTGATCCTAGAGTGGATGAGTCGTCTCACGAGTATCGTACCATTGGACTAATCTATCATCAAAGGTTGATGGGTCTCGTAGATGATATAGGTGTGATACTCAACTCATACCTATATCACTGAGCAAAAGATGCTTAAGATGGCCAAGAAGCATGCGAGTGTCTCATCTCACATAGCTGCCAAAGATTGATCATAGAGTGGATGAGTCATCTCACGAATACGGTATCACTGTCCTATGGTCTTAATCTACCACACACAATTAACACATACACGCACACTCATATTTACATATACATATATATATATAAGTGTGATAATTAATTCATACTTGTATCCTTGAGAAAAGGTGAGGTAATGATGCTTAAGACAGGCAAGAAGCATGTTGCCCAGGGATTGATCATAGAGTGGATAAGTCATCTCACGAGTACAATACCACTAGCCTAATATATATATATATATATATATATATATATATATGTGTTCAATACAAGTTATTCATGTTCATGATTTTATTTATTTATTTATTCAATTGTCGATGAGGGTAATCCTGTTATATTTGACCTCATCAGACTTTTTCCCCCACACACGTACGACCCACAATTGATGTGCACAAAGTAAATATGGGGAGTGTCGCGCACACAATGTGGAGAGCAAACTCAAGCATGTCTTATCCTAGTGAACCAACTAACATAAAGTAACAGCCCATATAATTGTGATGAAAATAATATGGGCTATTATGTTATGTTTTCGCTGATAATAATATTAAGCAAAAATAGATGTGTGCATATCAATTATATAGACAAATATCAAACGGCTTTTACCTGTTACATGTGAACTTTAATACCAATGCACAAAATCATTTCAAATTCATCAATGGCATGTGAATTCCACAGTTTTTTCATGATTGAGAATTAGTCAATTGTCATTACTTGCTATTTTGTCCAAACATAAATAGACCCCAAAAGATTAGGAGAAGGGCAGAGGAGAATGACGAGAGTCACGAAATAGCAGTGGATTCATTCAATTGGTGACCATTCACCTCCACTTGAAATAGAGAATCTCACACGTACAGAATCAACTTTATAAAAGTGCGTACCAAATTCACATTATATGGCTTTGGATTTTGATTAGGGTTGCAAACGGGCTTTGTTTGTAAGTCCTCCGAATTGAAATATGTATGCATTGGAAATTAGATTTGGCTTTTTATCAGATGAGAAATCAAAATCAAGTTCTACATCCTTTTATTTGGTTCGCATCTAATACTGAATAGTCAGATAATCGGGTATTCATTTGAAACCCTAGATTTCGTTTTGGCTTAGTGCATTGTGCAAGTAATATTTAGATTTAATGGCTCAACTGTTTCATCATTTTATGAGTTTGGTTTTTTTTTTTTTTTCTTCCTCTCTTTTTATGTGTTATGATCTAGGGCCTATCTTGATAAGATCAAGCACGCACAAGAGAACACAGATTTACATAGTTCGGCTTTTGGCATACGTCGACAAGGAAAACGGGAGAATTCACTATACAATGAGAAGAGGTTGTACATCATAGAGACCTTGAGTCTCTATTTATAACATCAACCCCAAAACCTTGCTACACCTAAACACTACTTCTAATCACAGTAGACCTCTAACAGGCCCACTTCTAATCACAGTACAGGATGGGCAATTTAGGGATCCGGTTAATCAAGACTTATTACCTTTCTATTAAGGCATACAAATTAACAAATCTCTACCTTGGCGAACATTGAAGTTGATCCTCATGCACATAACACATCTCACCGTCTCCACCTGCCCCTTAGGGCACCCAGGTTCTTATCACATTGATCAAGTCCAACCAATACTTGAACTTTACTGCTGGAATAGTCTTGGTCATCATGTCTACTAGATTCTCTACCGTAGCAATCTTAATTGCTGCAATAGCACCATTGGCGATGATATCTCAAATGAAGTGTGCCCTAACATCTATGTACTTGGTCTTTTCATGATACTTAGGATTGTGTGTCAGATCGATCGCACTCTGACTGTCACAGAAAACAGTAACCAGCTTCTGTTATAATCCCAAATCTCCAACCAAGCATGTCAGCCAAATAGCTTTCTTCACTACCTCTGTAGCTGCCATATGTTCTGCTTCAGTGGTAGACAAGACAGCTTTAGATTACAATGCTGCCTTCCAATTAATGGCATCGCTAGCAAAAGTGAAGACATAACCTATCAAGGACCTTCTTTTGTCTAAATCTTTAGCAAAATCTGAATTAACATATTCAACAACACTTCCAAAAGTGTTGTTGCTTCTGTCATAAACTATCCCAACATCAGTAGTACGTCTCAAGTAACGGAGTATCCATTTCATTGCCTGCTAATGGGCCTTTCCGGGGTTATCCATGTATCTACTAACTACACTAACCGCTTGTGAAATATCTGGCCTCGTGCAAACCATGGCATACATGATACTCCCAACTGCACTAGCATAAGGAACACGAGACACGTGCGCCACCTCTTCCTCAGTTTGTGGTGACAAAGCAGCAGAAATTTTGAAATGGGCCGCCAATGGAGTATTCACAGGTTTTAAACTTTGCATACCAAAGCGTTCCAGAACCTTCTCAAGGTACCCCTTTTGTGACAAAGACAATTTACCCGCTTTCCGGTCCCTTCAAATCTCCATTGCAAGAATTTTCTTCGCAGCACCTAAGTCTTTCATCTCAAATTCACCACTCAACTGAGTCTTCAACTTGTTGATCTCAAACATGTTCTTTGCAGCAATCAATATGTCATTAACATATAGCAGCAAATAGACATACGAGCCATTAGGGTGCTTCTTGTGGTAGACACAATTGTCGTATGCACTCCTGCAATAACCTTTTCAAACCATAAAGGTATCGAAACACTTATACCACTGCCTAGGAGACTGTTTCAGACCATACAACGATTTCTTTAGCAAACATACGTGGTCTTCTTTTCCATGAATTTCAAACCCCTTTGGTTGACGCATATAAATTTGTTCATCTAGCTCACTATTTAAAAACACAGTCTTGATATCAAGCTACTCCAACTCTAAATTGAATTTAGCAGCCATAGCAAGTAGCACTCGGATAGAACTATGCTTCACCACAGGGGAGAACACTTTATTGAAGTCAACACCTTCTCTCTAAGTATAGCCTTTTGCAACCAGTTGTGCTTTGAACCTAGCATCTTTCACCCCTAGAGTTCCTTTTTTTTTCTTGAAGACCCATTTGCAACTAACAATCTTCTGGCCTTACGAAGGTTTCACTAGCTCCCAAATCTGACTCTTGTGAAGAGACTCAATCTCCTCACCCATCACTACGGCCCAATTTGCTGGTTTTTTGCTAGTGATGGCATCCCGATATGTAACCGTCTCAGACTTAATACTCTCAACTATATTAAGAGCGTAAGCAACAATATCTTCATACCCGTATCTCTGAGGTTTCTTAATATGCCTCATTTCTCTGTCCCGAGTAAGCATGTAATCATCTGGAACTGCAGTTTCCTCGTTTGAGCTTTGCACCTCCTCTAAAGCCTGTCGAACTAGGACATCTGCTTGCACCTTATCCTGCAAGTTTTCTGAATCTTCATTCTCAATCTCCACCTGTTTACTGACACCGTTTTTATCCTCCGCCTTTCTAGCATTATGACATTCCTTCGGTTTCAACATAGCAGACTCATCAAAGGTCACATATCTGCTTATAATGCATCTGGGAGATTTCCCATCTAGGCACCACAGCCTATATCCTTTAACACCATTTGCATAGCCTAAAAATATGCACTTTCTTGCCCTTGGGTCAAGCTTTCCATCATTCACATGAGCATAGGCAAGACAACCAAATATCCGCAAGTTGGTGTAATCGGCAGGAGATCCAGACCGTACCTCTACAGGAGTTTTACATTCTATAGTTGTTGATGGAGACCAGTTAATCAAATAACAAGTTGTGTTAACAACTTCCTCCCAGAACTTCTTAGGTAACCCTGCATTAGAGAGAATGCACTGGGTCTTCTCCAGAATAGTTCTGTTCATCTGTTCTGCAACTCCGTTCTATTGCGGAGTATTTCTAATTGTGCAATGTCTCATAATCCCACCATTCTTGCAGAACTCATTAAAAACACTATTACAGAATTCCAAGTCATTGTCAGTTCTCAAGCGCTTGAGCTGTTTATTTGTCTGCTTTTCAGTCATTGCTTTCCATTGCTTGAACTGTGCAAAAAGGTCAACATGTACAGACCACCACCAAGAGATGGAACACGAGAGGGACCCCAAAGATCAGAGTGGATATAATCCAAATTACCCTTGGTCCGATGAGCAGCTGTTCTGAACTTAACTCTACATTGCTTTCCGAAAATACAATGCTTACAGAAGTCCAGCTTTCCTGTTTTCTGACCACAGCAGACCCTGTTTAGTCAACTCATCCATACCCTTCTCACTCATATGCCCAAGTCGCATATGCCATAACTTTGTAGTTTTTGAATCTGAATATGAGGACGACACAGCTGTAGCACCTGTAATTGTACTACCTTGAAGAAAGTAAAGACCATTCTGCTTTAGCCCCTTCATCACTACAAGAGCACCCTTCGAGATTCTCATAACTTCACCTCCATCTTTGTAGGTACAACCATTGTTCAAAATCGCGGTATCGGCCGCGGTATCGGCCGGGGCAAAAAACCGATATCATATCGGTATCGGTCGCGGTTATCGGTCCGTCGCGATCATCGCGGTGTGAAATTTTATTTTAATCCAAAAAAATTCACAAAAATATCCAAAAAATCCAGAATATTAGAAAATGCTGGAAAACAATATTTTTCCCCTTTAGTAATAACAATAAATCAAAATATCGGTCACTATAAGTCATGAGTCCTGTCTATGTCGTTGACTCGCTGTCTTCTCCAGTATTTTATATAATGTAACTATTATTTTGGCTCAAGATCAATTTATTAATGTAAAATATAACAAAATAAAGATAACATATCAAGTATTATTTGATACTAAGTCAATCATCAAATAAGTTGTGAAATCCAAGACCATGAAGATAAAATATTAAAATCTGAAACATGATAGTGAGATGAATAAATCAAAAGGCACTTGGACATCAAAAGGTTTATTGTTTGCTTGAAATTAAGGGAGACTAGAGAGAGAAATTGATGAGCATGACAGCCTAATTCCAAGTGGAGTGTCGCCCAAGCTCGATATCATCATCATCATCATCATCTATTCGGTATGGATTGTTAAAAAATACATAATAGTTAAAATAAGGGAGTATGTTGATTTTCTTACTAAAATAGAATGAATTCTTCAAGAAATAGTATTGGAAATATGCAAGAGAATGAGCTAAGGAGGAAAGGTTGTTCCAAGGAGATGAGGGGAGAGGAAGAATGTGGGGGAAGAATGAGGAAAAAAGTGAAAATTTTAGGATTTTTTTACCATTATTCCATCTCAGCCGATATTTTGACCAAGATTGACCGATATATCGGCCGATATATCGATTAAACCGATATTTTCAAAATATCGGCCGAGATGGACCGATATTTTGGGGATATTTTGGTCTGCGATACCGAGACCGATATCTCACCAAAATATCGGACCGGTATGGGCCGATACCGGTTCATATCGGCCGATATGAACCGGTATCGGCCGATATTTTATACCATGGGTACAACCGTTGGAGTCAAGCGTACCCAAGGAAATTAGATTTTTCTTCAACTATGGAATATGCCTAACATCTGACAAAGTTCTCACAATACTGTCATGCATCTTAATTTTGATTGCACCTATCCTAACAACCTTATAGACTGCATTATTTCCCATAAGCACTTTACCACAATTAATAGATTGATAATTCGTAAACCAATCTCTATAAGGACACATATAATAGGAACACCCCGAATCAAGAATCCACTCAGTGGCTGAGCTACCAACAGTAACTGAAAGAACTTCTGCACCATTAAATTAGTCTCTGCAACATCAGTTGCAACTCCGGCAACTTCTCCTGAATCAGATTTCTCCTTCCCTATACGCTCTGGACAATCTTTTCTAAAATGCCTTTCCTTGTGACATTTGAAGCACTTTAATTTTCTAGTTTTTTATTTTGACCTAGATCGGCCTCTTCTATTCTTCCCTTTCTTCTTTGTTCTGCCACGCGCTGCCAAACCCTCACCAGAACTGTCAGTGTTTTCAGTTGCAATCATTTTCTTCAACTCCTTAAAGTTCAAGGCTGACTCAACATCTTCCTTAGAAAGAGTTTCTCTACTATACATCATGGTATCAACAAAGTTCTCATACAAGGGTGGTAACGAGCATAGCAATATGATAGCTTGATTCTCATCATCAATTTTGACATCTATATTTTCAAGATCCAAAATAACTTTTGTAAAAGAATCAATGTGAGCTAAAACAGACGTACCTTCCTGCATTTGTAACGTGAACAATCGCTTTTTCGGATACAAGCGATTCGTGAGAGACTTCATGATGTTTTTGCCATATGCCAGCAGCAATTTTCTCCTGAACAACCTTTCGCAGTACACTATTACTAAAAAAAAGAAAAATCTGTCCGTATGCCTTTTCCAGCAACTCATCCTTTTCTTCATCTGATAATTTTTCAGGTAGAGTATTCTTTCTCTTCAAAGCTTTATGCAACCCATTCTGTACTAACAAAGCATGCATCTTCAGACGCTAAAGACCGAAGTCATTATTACCCATTCTGTATCTACGTAGATCTCCTCGAAACGAACCCGCAGGTTCAAGCGAATCTCATATCGGACTCCGGATCGTCAAGATATTGCAGAAACAAATTTCAGCCTTCGATTTGGTCAAATAGGCTTTGACCATACTGTTCGCTGACGTATTGCTGACGTCAGCGCCTTTCTCTACTTGCTTTGCTTCTGGGCTTCGCTGAGTGGACCAGGTCAACCTGACCCGAAACTGGCCTAGTCTACAACCAAGATGGAGGGATCACCAATTTATGCGGTGCTTCAGGGACCATTAATTTCCTTGGTACTTCAAACTACCAATCTCACCTTTTGTCACCTGTCAAAATAAGAATAGAATCTTCCTTCTTTGTTTAATTCTCTTTCTCGCTTGTTCTGGAATCAGAAAAATCTGATTTCTGTTTTGTCTGCAACTGAACGGAACACTGCAACAGCGTAGGCGACACGCAGCGCAAGTAGCGCTTCTTCTCCGGCGGCGGCGGCGAAGACGCCGGAGGTGGGGCCAAGCGAAAAAATAGCCCAAATCAAATCATGCAAGGCGTGATTTCGCTGGGACCTGATTTCACTACAAGGCAGTTTCCGATCACGGTCTTCTTCTTCCCTAATCAATCCGTACGAACAGCGGCCCTTTCAAAATCTGATCCATCGGATTTCTTTCGATCACGCGAACGCTCTGATGCTAGTTTGTTATGATCTAGGTCCAATCTAGATGAGATCAAGCACGCACAAGAGAAAACAGATTTACGTGGTTCGGCTTTTGGCCTACGTCCAAGAGAAAAACGGGTGAATTCATTATGCAATGAGAAAATGTTGTACATCATAGAGACCTTAAGTCTATATTTATAATGTCAGCCCCAAAACCCTGTTACACCCAAACACTACTTCTAATTATAGTAGACTTATAACAGGTCCACTTCTAATCGCAATACAGAATGGGCAATCCAGGGGTCCAGTTAACCAAGACTTATTAATTTCTATTGAGTCATACAAATTAACATTATGAAATTTGAGAATTAAAAACTTTAATATCTCCAATGTTAATAAACTCTAGAGAACGGATTTTCTCCATTGTTGCTAAATAAATATATACATTGAATATATCATCTGTAATTACCCGAGCACGTTGTTCACATGATATTGCTCGCTTTGGCTCATGGGATTTCAACCCAATCTTGCCTCACGGTTTTGAAAGGCCTCATGAGGAGTTAAGGCCAGGTCACACGCATATATACCCAATATCAAGACTAGCATGTTTCCGATATAGGACATATGCACCCCTTCAACCATGGCTTACAAATTTAACGACTTTATATTAAAGAAAAAATCAAACCTTCGATCCAACGGGCCAATCCATTCAGATAGGTGAAAACTCAATGGATGTGCGTGTAGATGGTTCGGATGTATCATAAAGTTGGCCCTACTATGTTGTCCCTCACCGTAATATGATGAGAGATGGATGCACATGAATATCTCTCTCTATATATATTGTCCCTTACATTTAAATTGTTGGCATTAGATGTGAATGTGAGAGCTCCCACCCAATTTCTCATATAAGGTGAGAGATATCTTTCATAAGAGCATCTCCCTATATATAAATATATATATATATATATATATATGTAAGCAAGATTCTCCTAAACTCAAGTTTAAGATAAGATTCCGTAAGCTCATGCTTGTAGGGCCCACCTTTGGTCGATCCAAATGGACCAAACACATGAACCCTCTAAATTGCACATGCACATCAACTTTCAGTTAGATCCGAATTTACTGGACCGTTGGATCAACTATGTATCGATCCAAATTGACTATTGACCATTAAACTATTCGGCCCATATGGAGATGATAGCAATCACGGTTAGGGCTAAGTAAGTATCTTTCAAAACAGCTATGTAGGTTTCTTAGTAAGTGCTTAAACTTCAAAGGGGTTCCACTTTTTGTGAACGGCCAAGATTAAATGTCCCGCACTGATCTTGTGAATGACTGTTGTAGATGAAGTCCACACATATTTAAGCACATTAGGGGGGCATGTTTGTGCATGTGACGTTTCAACGGAAACGGGTGCCGACAAGGCGCCGGAAGTCTTGTTTGGTGCAGCATAGAGAAGACCGAATTTTTTGAGATTTTACTATGTGTTTCTTCGTTAGAGGAGAGATGACTTTCCCATCCATCCCCATCGGAATGCAGAGCCACGGAATAGGAAACACACGGCTCTGCACAAACACACCCTCAATGTAGTTTATATTCTACTTGACATGTCCCTTCAAACAATTGCAAAATTAAATATAAAAATGCCCCCTCCTAATAAATCCGTTTCATATTGTCTCCTTTATATTTTTGTTTAGCTAGCCTTAATCACTAGATGGCAATCAAATTATTATTGTTGTGTTATTTATAATATAGATCCAAGATACCTACGACATTGCCCACCATGATCGATTCAATCACTTCGCGAGAACTTGGCCTCTTTCAATGGCACTGGTTCTAGTTTCACACTAATTAATTATCTAGATATATATGACTCCCTAAGATTTTATTACAATATATTTTCATGATGCTTAGCCCTGGATTCTAGCCCAGGACTCCAAGGTGAGAGAAGTAGGTATGGTGTACATTTTAAGAGAAGAATAAGGCCTTCTAATGGTGCCATGACATTATAAATGTACAACATGTGTATATAGTTATTATTGACCAGTCTTTTGAAATGAAAATCAGTATAGTCTTAGATTTAAAATAACTCGTCTCGCTATGTTCTCATTTAACCATAAGCTTTCATTAAAATTTTATATTTCCTTGAAAATTGGGATTATTGTACTTCTCATACGTACTGTATAAATAAACATCACCAATTGTCTCCGGCTTCATTGCTCAACTAATTAGGAACACGTATAGCATGTATAGATGCGTGAGTTTTAGTCCCTTCATGTATTGGATTAAAAAAACCAAAAATTTAAAATTTATGCAGATTTGACAACATTGATCGATTTTATATATATATATATATATCATAACTACTTGATAAATATGATTGATCATAAGTATTACATCCATCGTAGTGTATCTCAGATCTTGTAGGTAAGAGCCACAGTTGGATTTATTGCAATGGGCTCAAAGCATCTTCAATCTAAACAAGAAGAAGTCACTGATAGATTGGAAGTCAGTGATAGATTGTTCAATCTCATAAGTATTACTTCCATAGTTGTGTATCTCAGATCTTTTTGGTGAGAGCCACAGTTGGATTTATTGCAATGGGCTCAAAGCATCTTCAATCTAAACAAGTAGAAGTCACTGATAGATTGGAAGTCACTGATAGATTGTTAAATCTAAAATCATCTTGAAGTTACTAAGATCACGTGACTAGAAAATACAAGCTGGAAATCCTCTACAGAGAAGAGGGGTTATAAAAATCCTCAAATTTAAGATTAGGAATATTCCACATGAGGCCCCATTGGTTACATTTGTTTCAATGGGCTAAAGATTCATCAATCAAATTTTTGAAAATCACTGGTGGATTATTAAACATTATAGCATCACCTCTATCGTAGCTCTAAAACATAGCAGGCATGATTTGAAGATTCAAGACAGTTGTTAGAAGTGGTTTTGTGCGGTTTTTATTTCACAGATGGATCCTGGATTTGGATTTATTGTAGTAGACTAAGAATTTCTTCAATCTTCATTTTTATAAATCTATCAGTGATGCCATCTCTAAAATCCAAAGCATTCGAAATTAAACCCAGATGCACCGGGCCTAAGTTCAATTTTATAAACCAACTCTTGGGCTTTGAGATCTAGACTGCTCAAAATCACAACTCTCATATATATTGGCCTATCAAGAAAAAAAAAATTCAACCCTCATATTTGGTGTAGCTGCCTAAAATTGTAAAATGCTTAAAACACAACCCACATATTGGGGCAAAAATACATATCAAAATTTTATTTTAAGTTTTGAATTCTGGAGGTATATTATTGTATAAATTGTTTTTATTTATAAATTTTTGTCGGCAATTGGCACCAATGGATGTTGAGTATTAATTAAATTCCTTTTTTAAATTTCAAGTACTTATCACTATTAGTACGTACGGTATTTTCTAATTTCTTTTCTAAACTTATGCCATCAAATTCTACAAGTATCTGTGGATTTTTTAAGTAATTTTTGTATTGTTGAAATCGATAGAATCAGTTTTATTTTGTGCTTAGCTCAGAACACACCTATGTCTATTCATTGTTTGGAGAACTTTGTCCTTTTTAATTTCTAACGAGCCAATTTTTTAATCTGCAATCTTTAGTAGCTCTAGACATTAGGAAAGTTGATGGATTTTTATTACTTCATTTTATAAGTTTTAAATGTACTTTTGTGCAAATATATGAAAATTGCTACTAAATTTGGGGTTGATGATAGTGCTGGATCTACTTCTTTTATTTAATTTCTCACTTTTAAGCACATTGTTCTCATGTTAAGAATAATTGAATTCTGGCTCATTTTTAGTAAAAGCTTGTCCACCTATCCACATGTATGTGTCAGTAACGTAGGAATCAAGGTCAAAAGGAGAAGAAAAGAAAAGATGAAGGGTCAACCAGAATCCTTAGTTCTGGTTAGTTCTGGGTGGGTTTGTGGGGAGGATTAGGAATTGAGACCCTTACTTCCAAAATTTGTTTGCTCGAACTTGATTTTCTTATAATGATCATAAAGGTCTAAGTGAGGATGATAATGATAATAATAATGATAATGATAATGATAATAGTAGTGGTAAGAATCTTGATGATGATGTTCTTGAAATGCTAAATAAAGTAGCTTTTAATCATAACCTAAGAACTTGGAGGGAACCCTAATGTTAATTTTAGTTATAGAAAGCGACACATGAATTTCATTCAAAACATATGAACAACAAAACAACAATGAAAAATAATATATATATATACACACACATTTTGCCTGAAAACCTTGTCTAAAAAAGTATGAAAAACATGGCCTTTTTCCACACAGAGAATTGAAAACAAGAAAGCACTCTAATTCAAGACTCTACTTAATTCTTTTCTCAATAGCTATTGAAAAAATTTCGCCTTAACATGGGCTCAGGTCCCAACCAACAGATCTCTACTAAATTTCAATCACAGTGATTAAACTAGTGATTAATCCTAAATCCAATTAAGAATAATCAACTACACAAAGAGAATGACACAAGATTTATACGTGGAAAACCCAACTCGGGAAAAAACCACGGGCCTTATCGTCTAGACCAACAGACAACCAAGCACTATAAATTGAAAGTTACAAGAAAACTCACAACTCTTTCCTAGTTGCTAACTCAACTTAAGGACTGCTTTGATCTTGCCAACTGCTCGCTGTGCACCTTCACCGCACTTGAACCAACCACTTTGAATGCCTCCTCAATATGAATCCACTTCAGAAAAGTAGCAGAAAAAATCTACAAAGACTTGAACTTCAGCGCAACAACTTGAAGCTTTGGAGAAGAAAATAATCTCTCAATAGATCTCTAGATTTTTGGATGGGAAAGTAATCCCCTAGAGTTGAGAGAGGAAGGCCATATATAAGCTTTAATTCGTACCTCAATACTTGTATGGCAAGTAGGACTCAAAAAAACTAATTTAAACCAAATTAGAAGGCTGTTTCCTATTCAAAATGGACTTTCTGCGCACTGACCGCTCGAGCGAATAACATTCTGTCTGTCGTTCGCTCGAGCGACCGATCAATGGCTCGAGCGACATGTATTCTGTGATGTTGCACGAAAACCAAGCGCTCATTCCTCTGCCGCTGCACAGAACCATATGACATTTCACTCTTTTATAATAGAGACAAGACATGCAGAGACAAGGCATGAAGTTTGTTTTCTTTGACTTTTTTTTTTTTACTCTTTTTTTTTAATCCAAAAGTGTCATCATGTCAAAAGTCATGAAGGATGAAGTACTTCCACGTGGGGCAAGGGGCAACTTGTGATGACATCATCATAATGCAACTACAGCCATGTGATTGTATTTGATTTCCTTATGGTAGTCCACAGATGCATTCCCATATGGTGGTCCACGTGATGACTATAGAAAACTCCACAGCAAAAATCCTGTAATCATCTTCCTTGAGCAATCCCACTAAAATTACAATTAAATAAATCACAGGTTTTGTCCAATACCCAATGAATTTGCCAATACTAATTATAATAGGATTATAATTCTAACAATCTCCCCCTTTGGCAATTCATGGATAAAACACCTAAATACAAGAAAAAATCTACCCAGAAAGAATAAAATAAATTTCAAGAAACTTTGCATCAGTTTAGCCCTGCAATGCCTGTTCACAAAAGTTTGAGAAAATATCAAGCGTGAAATCACATGAGCTATCTCAGCTAACTTCTCCCCCGTTTTGTTCATAATTGACAAAGCTCATGTGATTTCACGATGGAAAGAAGATCGGAGTCCGAACTGGGAAACTTGGGGGGATTCCTGATAACAGGGCTATCCCTAGGAACCCCAACCTTCCTCAAGGCCGCCTTCCATCCGAGCTCCTAGGCTCGATCCTGGATCCCTGGCAATTGCGCTCTGTAGTCCGCAGCCAATTTCTGTGCCTCCTCCTCCTTGGCAGCATCGAACTTGGCCCCGTACTTCTTTTCGAGCTCGGCTTTCTGCTTTGCCAGAGCAGATTCGAGCTCTGCCGCCCTCTCCTTCAAGGCATCTCCCAACTGAGTCCTCACCAACCTCGCTTCGGTAGCAAGGTCAGTGTTGGCCCTTCTCAGCATGTGCGCGTCCGCCTCCAACTCCTCCACAGTGGCCTGGGCCCTTTTGCGATCAGCAGCAAGAGTGGCGCTCTGGATCGCCGCATCCTTCGCTTCCTCCCTCAGCCGTGCCACCTCGGCCTGAGCTCTCTCAAGGTCAACAGTAAGACCGGCATTCTTGCTTTTCTCCTCCTCTAGCAGCTTATCCTTGGCCTCTAAGGATTTCTGCAGCCTCTTCTTCTCGGCCGCCCACTCGGCTGTCCGGGCCTCCGCCCTCTCCGACCTAGATAGGCCGACATGGCATTTGTGCATCACCTGCGAAATAAAAACAAAGTCAGAAAACAAAAATAAATGCTGGAATCAGGAACTTGGGTTTGTCTGAGCTATTTACCGTGACTACCGACCGCATCACCGAGACCATCGGTGAAGCGTCGTCCATCGTCTCCCATTTGGACACGTCTAATGGGAGGGCGCAAGCTTGCCCCAGCGCGGCGACCATATGAGGATTGGTGCCCGCGTGGTTACTCACGGCCAACAGCCTCCCCAACACATCCTCAACGTCCGGTATCCATGGGACCAACGGAGGGGGCGGGACTATCTCTTCAGCGGGCAGTGACGAAGAAGGACTGGGCGGGACCTTAACCCTCGGCCTCTTCTCTGGCCGGTGCTCCCCCGCGACCTCGGCAGGTTGGTCCCGACCTTCTACCCTTGGAGGAAAGCTAGGGGGCGAATCGTCAATGACGATAGCCGCCGGAGACAGTGAGGAAGGGGGGATCCCAACAGCAGCGGCAGCGACAGTGGCGGCCTCGGAGACTGCAGCGGCGGTGACGGGAGCGGCCTTTCCAGTGACAGGAGCAGCAGGAGGCGGCGAAGTTGGGGTGTCATCAGCAGGCTGGGGGGCATCCAGGGCCTCGCCCCTGACGTCGCCAAAAGCCGCGGCTGACAGGTTCTCCGCAGCGAAGCGCTGGCGACGATGGCTCAACATCTCTTCTTCTTCTTCCGAGCAGGAAGATGCTACCAATCTCTTCCTTTACAGTGAAGAGGTCCCGGCCTCGGCTGCCGCGGTCTCGGCAGGGTCCGAGTCTGGGTGTGGAGCTGAAGCCCGGTCACCGGACTCGACCAGACGCCCAGCAGGGATTGCGATCGTCACTGGCTCTGCGCTGGTGCCTTCTCCGAGCAACACGGAGTCTATCCTGGTCGCCTTCCTCGAGGTATTGAAGGACCGCTAGTGCGGCGTATAGCCTAGCAGCGACCACGCAGCTCTGGTGTTGTGGTCACGGTAATTCCTCACCAGCTCCTGCCAGGCTGTGTTTATCTTCCAGCCGCTTCTCCTGACTGATATCCTTCTCTGGCGAAAATCTGCATAGCAAGAGATGTCAGTCCGGCAAGTATAAAGAAGAAAGAGAAAACAGAGAGAAGGAAAAACCAAAAAAACTTCGGCCTTTACTTGGAGGGGTTCCCATTTTACGAGGGATCCGGACCGTTGTGCCAACCTCCGTTTCGCCGAATTCCCATTCTCCTCTGACGAATACTCGATCATCGCCCGCATACCGATAGGAATCTTTCAGTACAGTGAGGAAGCCAGCCCGGCCAACCCTTAGCCGGAGATAATAGGAGTTCCCATCTATGGATTTACAGAGGTCATATACATCATCGATGTTCGGGACACCAAGGCTAATGCCTAAGATCCTATTCAACTGCACTACCCCCATAATGATCTTGTAGTCGTTGGGTAGCAGTTGGCAAGGGCAGAGGTTCCATTCCCGGAGACAGTCCCTGAGGAGTGGATGAAGGGAGAACCGGACCCCCGCTTCCACAATAGTGACTAGCCAAAACGGCATCTAGCCATCGTGGAAGACGTAGCCATCGGTAGGCCCATCCGATCTAACCTCTACGTTGGCAGGGATATTGTACAAGGTCCTAAAGACTGTTATGGAAACATGGTCTTCCAACAGGTGCCTAAAAGCTCCCATTTTCTACCCAGAAATCTACCCAGAAGAGAGAAAAAGAGAAAGAAACAGAAAGAGAAACCATAAGAACGGAATTGCACAGAAGAGGGCGCTGGCGACTTACAGGCAGCAGAAAGCTCTTCAGAAGTAAGGGACAGAGAACTTCGATAAGGCGTAGAAGAAGAAGAAGGTCAGGGCGAAGGAGACGCCCTAATTTATAAGAGTTTAGAGGAGCCGTTTCGGCTTTCGAGAACTGAGAAAGGACGTTAGGGTTTAGAGCAACCCTAACGGTCACCAAGATAAGGAGGGACCCGATCTTCAAACCGAAACTCCATTATCTCGGTTATCCTTTTCCACATTTCCGCAATCATCTTTGAGCTCGGTAGCAGTACTAGCTAGACAGGATCACTTAGCTTCCGACCTCTGTAAGTTGGAGAACTCTTAGAGGCCAAAAGCTAGGGGCAATTGTGTGGATAAAATACGATAATGACGAGATTAAGGGAGAACCACGGTGATGCACTAACCGTTCACCTCGGTCTCAGTAAGCACAGCCCAGCAGTTCGGCGGCTCGGTAAGGAGCGTCGGCTCAAGAGGCCCTCCGCTCAGCAGCTCGGTTAAGAGTGCCAGCTCAACGTGTATTAGCTCAGCAGCTCGGCGTGAGTGCCAGCTCAACTAAGTGCCAGCCCAGTCAAACCATTCCTGGTCCCGGTAAAAGTACTGAAGCAGGGAGTGGGCCATCACGCTCCTATGAGAAGTACGGGGGAGCCCTGACAGATAGGATCGTTCATTTATGGCAATAAGAAATTGGCTTTATCATCCATTCACATCAACTATCCAAAATCATGGAAGTTTCTGATGGGACGTGCCCTTTTTACCTACCGACGAATTACAGGGTAAGGCCCGATGGGACCTTACCCCACCTACCCCTACTCACAAAGAGAATGAATAAGGAATCATCTCCAAATACACATGGGATCAGCCCCATGGAGGGACGCTAACACACAACACTAGAACCCTTGCTCAATTTCTCATTCTCTTCTTCCTCCTCCTGCTAGTTTCTCCAGAGCTAACTTAGGCATCGGAGCGCCTTCAGCTGACAGCAGCCATGGGCTCTGACCCAAGCTATTTTCCTTCCCTTTCAGGTCATTGGTGTTCGGCCTTCCCTGATCTACAAATTCTACTTCCCAATCTAAGTGGGTGATATTTTTATCCCCTACAATGATGTTCTTGAAATGCTAAATAAAGTAGCTTTTACTGATAACCTAAAGAACTTGGACAGAACCATAACGCTAATTTTAGTTATAGAAAGTGACAGTGATTTGCATTCAAAACATATGAAAAACAACGAGAGAAGGAAAAATAATATATTTTGTGATTTTGCTAGAAAATGTTGTCTAAAAAAAAGCATGAGAAACGTGGCCTTTTCCACTCAAAAGCAAATTGAAAACAATAGTAAAAAAATTTATAAACATGAGAAGGCACTCTAATTCAAAACTTTCCTTAATTCATTTCTCAATAACTATTCAAATATTTTCCATTTTTCATAGTCATTATTAATTACACTTTGAAACAATTATTATTGGAATTACCATTTCACAAAATCTTCTTAAGCCCTGTTTGTTTGCATTAAAATTCATAGGAATTGAAGAATACATAAGATGGTTAAAAATGAAGATCGAAAGTGAATTTCCAAAGTGACTTTACCAAAAACAAAGTGAATTTTCAGAAATGAGCATCAAATATTATCTTCTTTTAATTCTATTATTTTAAAAGAAAATATTATTCGATGTTCATTTTTGAAAATTCACCTTTAATCTTCATTTTTTAACCACCTTATGTATTTAATTCTTATGTGTTCAACTGCACAAAAACAGGCTCTAAAACTAGATTTCTCACTCCTCAAACTAGTTTTTCACCTTGGTAATTACGGTTATATCCCAAATCAAGTCGGATATTTCTAGGAAAAATCTGAACACATTTGAGGAATTTAGATTGATTAATAGGACCAGATCATAACAGATCTCATCTCCCCTATCGCAACTAAACCATTACACACAGAAGGCCAATATAAATTGCCAAACACTTTTTACTGATTCTGACCTCTTTATACATCACAATCATCTTTCTGACATTTATATTTTTAATTATCAAATTTTATGCTAAGTATCCAAATCACAAGGCAATGAGTTTGACACTACCGAACTTGCTTTTTCTCATTTCGCTATGGAATCCAGATCTCCTGATTCAGTTTCATCCGATTCTGAAGCGCCACCTGTATAAAATGTGATATCACTAAATGTACCCTCTTATTTGCACCTCTTAATTGCAACCTCTTTGTATAGGTGGTGCTCCGGGATTGTTAGTATTATCCTATTTCAACGAAACAGCCAGACTCTTCGCTATGTGGATTGGGAGAGATTTATGTTTTGCGGTTGGGTTTGCCGGTACAAGAAGAGTACATATAATTTTTAACTGTTAACATTTTTATAAGAGACTATTTGGAAGTTTAATTTATTTGAAGCCGAATTGATTCTATTAAAAATGTTTCAAATAGATTTGTAACAAGTATTTTATAAATAGGTCATTTAGTAAGACATGAAACATTTTTCACTCAATTGAAAAAGAGGAATTCGTGAGCAAACTTATTGTACCTTGAACGTTATACATGCAAACTTATCATGCAGTATATGTGATATTTGATGTTGGAGCTGGCTAAATGAATTATGTTTCTCCATTATAATTTACTATGAGCCAAATTCTCATAAAATTTACAATTCTTAGGATCACTTTTACCCTCTCTAACCATGTCCTCTTCGAGGTACTCCTTCCCCTTTCATAGCCACCTCATATAAAGACAGCTCTAAGGTTAATTTCACATGGCATTGACAGAAGGGTAAAAGGGTGGAGTAGGTGGGCCACGTATAGCATGCGATGCACGACAAAACAACTTCTTTGGAAATGGTTGCTTTCCGAAGTAGGTGGAAACCCTCTTATGCACCTATCAGCTTCTTCTATCTGGATTGCAATTTCTAAGGACAGGAATACAATTGAATTTCAATAGACAGTCTTGGTTTTTTTCTCTGTCATTGTAATCATATGGAGTTGCAAGAATGAGGCGCCCATCTTCGACAATAAAACTACTTTGTAAAAGTCAATTGGCATAATGGGTTAACAAAAGGGGCTGTCAGAACATTGAAATAAAATGGCAGGACGTTATCTTGCTCTAGTGAGACTATTCCTCGCTATAGCGAGAAATGGCAAAGACACCTCTTGTTATAGTGAGGGTGATGCTAGCTATAGCGAACTAGCGCAGAAAGTGCAGTTTGATCCGGACTCTGAGTGGAAATTTGAGAAAACTTGATATTTTGAAGTAGATTATGATTAAAAGTCTTAAGCACGGATTTGGGGCTATATATTGGGTGTTTCTCATAATCCAAAAAGACACAGATTATCTCTCAAGTTCTGAATTGGTGATTATATTGAGAGAAATTTTCTCTAGAGATTTTTGAAGAGTTGTGCTGCCAAGTATTTTAGAAAATCAAGTTCTTTTGCATAATTTGTAAAAGATTATCTTCTTGCGAGAAGATCTGAGGTGTCAAGTGCGGGATTGAGTCTGTTGCAATCAACAGTGTGAAGTTGTTGAAGCGTGAAGTAATACAAGGTAATTTCAGTCCTTAGGTAGGGGATATCTGAGGAAAAAAATCAGGGTTTCTTGTAATTGCGAGATTCATAGTGCTTGATTAGATCCAGTTCGGATCCGTGGTTTTGCACTCGGTTAGGGTTTTCCACGTAAAAATCTGGTGTCCCTGTGGTGTGTGCTTGTGATTTTATTTCCACTGCATATTTTCTGTTTTGCACACTTTTTGAACTGATTGATTGAGTGCATCAATTTAGAGATCTCACACTCTAAATTCTCATACTTCAATAGAAAGAGCCAGGAGATGCATATCCGAAAATCTCTTCCTTTCTATCAAGTATTTGCCGACTAATGTTCAAAGACCATCTCAAGATATGCTCCCCAGTTTTTGAGAGCTTTAGCTCCTCTAATAGATTGACATCTTGGTTTTCCTTTTGCCTTCTTCGAGCCTTTTTTTTTCCTGCTGTCGCGGGCCTTATCTCATATGAGCTTGTATAGTATCTGATCTACTCAGGCCTATGGTCTGTTCTTTCTTTTCAATATATATATCTCACCTTCTAGAGAGAAAAATGCAATGCACGCCAAAATGAGGCACGATCAGGTGGGCCCCACTAATTGTGACGCTTTTATGTCAAAAGCCACTCATTAAGGCATCTGCATATGTCGCTCGGCGCATGGCACTTGGCATTCCAGGTGGAGGAGGAGAGGACGACCTACTGCTTTGGTGCTGTTACAAGCACCACCTGATTTCAAGGCTGTGGACTGAACCAGCACACGTGGCGTGTAATAGATTGGCTATTCCACTACATGATGCCCATATCATGCAATAATTCCAGGGCCGGGATTCCTTACTTCTCACCCAAGAATAATTTTTTGCAATAGTTTTTGGATCAATAGCATAATATTTATGATGCAAATGTTCATGATATTTTGGATGATGGTTAGATATTAAAAATCCATTGATACTTTTGAAAGATAATTAGTTCATTCAATAATGGTTAAGTAGTCCATAGTTTGTATGTGGAACTCATGCCGGGCCATGTTTAAAAATGGTTTAGGTTTTCCTTAAATGAAACCGGCTTATATATGTTGCAAGTTGCATTACTCTAATCAAAGGCCGGTTGAGTTCAGATCTCATTACAAAATCAAGTCAAATTCTACAACTCATATCCCTCACCACTCGCCATTTTTAATAATCCTTGGATGGAAGTCCTACACTATTCGCCCTTTTAATAATCTTTGGATGGAACTCCAATTTTTCTGATTGGAATTTAGCTGGAGCTTATTTGACAATAAATTTAAATATATTTAATGCAAACGAATAAGCTTATTAGATTTCATACAGAGATATTTCACAATTAAAGATTCATGCCTCAATTCATTAATGTAACAAACATGAAACGTGACCCATCTCATGTTCTTGCATCAAAGGACTTTAAGCACTGGTGGAACGGAGGAGCATGGGGTGGCCATGGTTCCCCAAAATTTAAAAAAAAAAAAAAAAAAAAAAACCTTATATTTTGAGTAAATTCTATAAAATTTTAGTATCTCGTAAATTTTTTATTTTACATAGTGGCCCCAAGGAAAATTTTTTGGCTCCGCCCTGTATCTAAGTCCACCGTAACTGTAATTTACAGTCCAAAAAGGGCCAGAAAAGAAATTAAAGAGCCAAAGGTACAACTACAACAAACCAAATCTTGACTCTGTTCTACCCAAAAAAAAATAATAATAATAAAATAAAATAAAAAATCTTGCCTCTGTTTACTACTAATGGAAAAGAAAACGAAATAATGCGACCTTAAAAATAATTTCAAACATGCAATGTAGCAGTCACTACCACCTGTGTGGACCATGTACTGATTAGAAAGGTTGTACAAAATAAAAGGGAGCTAGTGCCCCACACGTATCTTGGACCACTTTGTAACAGTTATGGCTATTTGTTGATTCTGTTCCGTCACCCTTGAGTCACCACCAAATCGAACACAGAAACAAGACATCTTTTGTATGGTATCAAAGGTGCCAACAATCCTCTGATTTGTTTGCTTGTGATGCTGTTTAATGTACAAAATTGATTGAAGCAAGCTTAAATGATTTAGTGAAGTGGGGGCAAGCAAAGTACCCAAGGGCCTTTAAATAATTAAAATATAATGAAGGGGCTGCTTTGGGAGCCTGGTATACTGACAAACCTAATTGAGCCAACCAAGTCCATCAGCAGACAAACCGTGTCTGTCTAGCAGCGCCCTAGCTAACTGGCCCTGATAAACTTTATCACAGACCACAAAGGCCTGTGCCTGGACCACACATAGGGCATGTCCCCAGCAATGGGATCCATAATCCAGTGGGGGGGGGGGCGGGGGGGGGGGGGGGGGGGGGGGGGGGGGGGGCGCACGCACAGTTAACCATTGTTCAACCTTGTGGAAGACTTGCAGAAGTCTTTCCATGAGTAGGTTTCTGCCAGATCCTTAAATTTTAGTTTTCCCCTTTCTTATTTGATTTGTTTTTAATAAAGATACTGCTAAAGCTTATATATATATATATATACACACATACACTGGAGATTCGAACACACACCCACTCATTTTCTAATGGAATAAGCTACAACTAGGGGATGAATGGCCTTATGTTTGAATGGAAATAACTACATATAAATTTATCGGCAAATAGACTCCAACAATGCGTTATTAAAGGGGTGAGTGTTGAAGAATATAAGGTAGAGATATAGATGAGACAGTGACTTTCCTGGGATTTAAATTATTAGGCGATGGTTTGGTATTCATTTCTCTTCTCCCTAATTGACTCAATTTCCATTGAAAAAGGAAAAAAACATTTGATGGTCATTTTTCAACATTCACTTTCATTTCTTAAATTCTACCAATGTTAGAAATGAAAGTCTTAAAATTCCTACAAATTCAACAACATGAAACAATAAGGCCCTGTGTGTGAATAGTTTTGATTTCCTTCTTTGAAATCTTAAGGCTTACATTAATTTGAGCTTTAGGCTTCTTTATTACTAGCGGAGGATACCCGTGCTAAGCACGGGCAAGCAACTGATGACACCTGCATCGCAAAACTTGTAATGCAACAGAAATTTCTAAAGAGAGAGATAAGAATTATGTCTGATCCTTGTTAATAATGGAACATATCTTAGAGTATTGGAAGAGCGATTTCATATTTATAATTCATTTCTTTTTGAAAATGATCAATGAAAGCACATAAACTTTTTTTTTTTTTTTAAATAAAGCAAAAAAGCTATTCATAACTCATTTCTTTATGTAGTTGTGTATCGTCACGTTACCAGCAAAGTTTTAAGCTTTATCATAATTAATATTGGTCAACACTCCATCTATCATATATCATTTATCATGCTCAATGCATTGCCAATTTGAAAACAATCACTGACCCATTTTGATACTATTTGCTCAGCCAATTTACTCGTATTAGCTACTCAGTTTTTACAGTAACTTTGGGGGCCAGTTATTTCACATACAATAATTAATTTCTAGCCCATTTGACATAGAATAGTTGTTCTGCTGGCCTGTTTGACTTCTAGCCAGTTATTTTCTAGCTTGCTATAGAAAACCTTGTCAAGTTTACTGACATATGATGATATAATAATACATATATCAACTTTAATGAGTATGCAACATCAGTAGAACCAGTTCTTAGAGGCTGCCAATCCTCTTATCTGACAGCCCTCTAAAAAATCATCCTACAAACAAAAGAAATAAATAAAACACTACTAGTTGAAAAGGGGGTGGCATATGTACTATCCAAACTCTCTTATCCTCTACTATCCACATTTGACACCACTATGCCCCCTATAATTCATGACATATATCTTAAGGAGTTCTAGCAAGCTTTATCCTACACTCATACCAGTCAACATGTTGTTAATCTGGATAGCAGTGTGATGAAAACCGAGCCCAACGTGTAGGCCATGTTCCACCCTACAATCCAGCGTACAAGTCCATTATAGTTTATGTTGTTATTTCCAGTTTCTCTGTAATCATGCATGAAACCAAATTCATTTTCTTTGATATTTTAGTAACCAGTTGTGTGAAAGGATTATGGGTAGTTAGAGAAGTTGTAATCAGTTTCTACTTGTAGAAGGAAAGATAGTAATGCAAGAGTCAACTGTTCTAATTTTGCAGTCTCTTCTTGAGCAAGAGGAGACCCTTTTTGTAAATTAGGTTCTTGAATCACAATGGTAAACTTCCAATGCGCTACATCTCTCGGTCCTTTTTTTAGGCTTGAAGGGGGTTAAAATGAATTTTGTAATTTGCTTTTTTGTATATTGTGTTTAGTTCACTGTGCACCCTCTTTTGTATCTACTATCTAGTCTGTTTAATACGTAATCTTTTCTTATGTAATGAATCCATTGTAAGGTGAGAAATAACAGAAAAAAAAAAAAAAAAAACACTCTAGACAATGCATATAAAGGTTTTCTCTTCCATATTTTTCCAAATTGTTACCTAGTTCCTATTTAATTTAGATTAAATAATTTTGGATTTTCATCAATGCATTTTTTTTGTTGTTGTTGAAAGTGCTTAAAGTAAATGATTGACAACAAACCCAACAAATTATTTACTTCTGATATGGAATGATTTACTCCTATGAATTCAACACCATGACCATAAAAGGAGGGAAGTAAGAAAAGAACGCACATTCCAGTGCTAGCAATATCAAGTGCACGTAACATGTTAGTTGTAATCCTCAAATTAGGCTGCCAAATGAACATAAAAAGATTGAGAGATTACACTTTTATTGCACTTCATCATGATAACAACATTAATGTTTTACTCGTCTTCTAAGAACCCTGTCACAATACATCCAACAGAAAATAAAATCGAATTAAAAATGAACAATGCTAGTATTGAAAGACTAAAAGAATTCTACTCTAAAATCACTATTACCGATTAATGTAAACAGAAACAGTGACCTGGGGATCAAACACTAAAATCTGAGTCTTCTCAACAATCACCACGACTAATCAAAGGACCCCTTATAGCACAAATAATGAAATTAAGAATTTGGTGATTTAAGTACAAGCAATCAAAGAAAGTAGATGAGATCTCCAATGTAAACAAAAGAAGTGAGATGTGAAAAAACAGATGTTGAGGATTCTCACTTTTTATTGTAAGCTGTGAGCAAGGGTGAGATCCGCATCGATATGGAGGCTTCATCACGAACATATGAATAATGGAAGAACAGGGGATCATAAGCTATGGTTTGAAAAGCATGCCTATTCCAACCTTCCACGAGGGTGTGGAGCTAGATCTGGGAGAGCTGAAGGTTTAGGGTATGAGATCGATCTCTAGATTAATCTACTCAATAAATCAGTTAAAAAGTGAACAAAAACAATAAATATGCAACTAAAATAAAATCACAAGCACACACTTACAAGAACACCGGATTTTGCGTGAAAAATCCTAACCGGGTGAGAAATCACGGATCCGAACTGGATCTAATTAAGCACTATGAATCTCGCAATTACAAGAAATTCAGATTTCCTCCCCAAATATCCTCTACTTAAAAATTGAAGTTACCTTGTGTCGCTTTACGCTTCCACGATTTCACACCGCTGATTGCAACATACTAAACTCAGCGCTTGATTTGTCAAATCTTCTTACAAAAAGACAATATTCTACAAATGATGTAGAAGAAACTGGCTCAAAAGAACTTGACAGCACAACTTCTTAATAAATTTCTAGAGAATAATTCTCTCAATTAAATCTCTAATTCTGGACTTTGAGAGGTGATATGTTTCTTTAGAATAGCCGTTGAGTCCTTTAAATAGCCCTTGAGGCATGCTTAAGGTTGCCTAACTTGATTAGGATTAAAACAAGCAGTTTAATCACAATTAGAATCAAGTTTCTAATTTTCGTAGAACTCTGCCACATGTCCGCTCAAGCAGACCTTCCATATGTTCGAGCGGATGAGGTTCTGTTTCAGCGTTGGTCATTCTGACATATATCCGCTCAAGCGGATGACCTGGTCAGGACCCCATTCTCGTTGATTCGGAATTTCAGTGCACTATATCCACCAGCTTTCTTGTTCTAATTCTTTCAGACTTTCTTCTTTTGAGTCCTTCTGGTCTTCTATCTTTAGAGTCCTTTTCTAAATAAAGATTACAACTCAAAAGACTCCCATAGTTTTGTCCAAATCATGAATTTAGCCAAACACTAAAAATCCTAACAAGAGCTTGGAGAGATAAGCATGAAAAAGAGACGGAAAGGAAGCAATCCTCAAATGGGATTTATTGAAGCGTTTTCTCTAAAACGTTATTGCAATGGGAGACGTGTGATAAGTTACATAACCGAAATGCAAAAGGTCAGAAGGAGAGAAATTACTAAAGGCACCTCGAAGAGTCAATTGGGAAGGTCAAAATCAATTAAAGAAATTGAGGTTGATCTTCCTCAATTGAAACAGTCGCTTTCATATATAAAAATGGTCGGAATCACATAAATATTCTCTAATGAAAAGGCTACATAGTTCTTTTCGCTGATTTTTTCTATTATCATCCTGTTACATCCCTTTCCCAGGGATGGCCATGGAGGTCAAGTTGGTTGGCCCGAGTCTGACCCATAAAATCTATTAGCCCAATTTGGATGTGGGGTTGATCCTACAAAACCTTATTAAGAACACAAATCTCTTTTTATCTTCAGATTTAAGGCAATGTCAAGGCAAAGTGTGTGGAAAGAGAAGCTTGGACACTGTATATCATTTGGATTCTTTCCATTTTACGGCTTGAAAGGTATATTGGATGTGACTTTTTCATTGATTAGTCCTAGTGGGGTCGTGGTGTCTTTGTATCATAGCAGTACTTTTCCTCCAGCATCTTTTCTTTCCTGCAGACATGGATGGAAAATGGATCTACCTAAGGAGGAATTATATGGTCTTCCTTTCACATTTGGGTACGCTACCTTCAGGCGGAAATTCTATTTGCACTCACCTCTTTTACTGAACCCACCCACCTTTTGAAAAAAAACTTACACATGACAAAAATACCCATAAATTCCGTGCATATCTCATCTGCACGGGTATGAAACGCCGTGCACATGATATATGCACGGTTTTCTCCAGCCGCGCACCTCTTCTGTACATGGTTCTACAACTCCGTGCACCCTTTTCTGTATATAGGTGGAGCAAGTTCATCGATCATCATCAGAAGAAGCTAAGTTCATCAATCATCATCAGAAGAAGCTTTCTTGTGGTGATTCGGTACAGTATATTAAGCACATGAGTGGGGAGCTCTTTGTGGGGATTTGTCGGGCAAGATCAACAGCCGAGCGATAGTGTTGGTCGGTGGAAGGTGGAAGATGGAAGATGAGAGAGGAAGAAGGAGAGGAAGAGACAGGGAGAGGAGAGGCTACCTGCGACGACGGGCGGTGGGCAAGAGGTAGAGAGTTGGAGAGAAAGAGGGGCAGGGGGAGAGGGAGAAGCAGAGGTTAGAGGGATTTTGGGCAAGGGCTAGCGGCGGGTGAGAGGGAGAGGAGGAGAGAGGAAGAAAGAGGAAAAGAGAAAGGAGGGAGAGGGACGGGGGCTGCCTGCGGCGGGCGAGAGAGATAGAGAGAGGGAGAGGGATCGGCGGCGGCGGCAGGGTTGGGCGGAGGTGGCCGGAGCAGGGAACAGGAAGGAGAGAGGGAGAGGAGAGAAGAGGAGAGAGGAGAAGAGGATGGTAGTTTATGTATTTTTGAAAATGTGGGTGTACTCAGCTAAAGAGGTGGGTGCGTTTAGAATTTCTCATCTTCAGGTCTCTTGCACAGTTCATGCTTTGGCTTTTATGATTGGAACATGGTGCGGACAGATGGTAGCAGATATGGTTGTCAGGAAGTTGTTGTCTTTGGGGTATCTTAATTTTGGGGTCTTCTCAGTGTATTTTTGTGAGAATGTTGCTGAAAATAAATTCATCTTTAGATAATTAAACATGTAATGACATAGATTAAATGGAAACTAGTGCAATGAATATATTTTTATCAAAATTTTTAAAATTTTTACCTAATCTCACTACTTTTATTCTATCGATATCACATTATTCTCACTACACTTTCAGTTTTGTCGATATTTTGTAAATAGCATCAAGTGGGTCTCATCACATTGTCTACAAAAAAGAAAAGAAAAGGAGAACAGTTTAATTGGATTTTACTGCCCACTTGACCAATGCAAGTGGGCCTCATCACATTGCTTGGTGGATTGGTTACATGACCCAAAACCCTACAGGTCTGTTGATTATAATTTGTCTTCTATTAACTTGGGAGTTTTAGAGTTATATTGTTGTTGTCCTTGTTTTTGCTGGTGCTGCTGCTGCTGTTATCACTAGATTAGTATTCGGGTAAAAGACCTCGACCCAGATCTAGTTACTCTTTTTAGTATTGGGTTGATTCATGCTCATACATATAGGTTTTCATGGTTGTCCTGGATAGATTGTCATCAGGCCTATACGGTGTCCAGAACCAATATTTGAACCCATAGACCCAACCCATTGGGATGTTCACATGTAATTCTCATATTGGGTTCAATTGGGCTCATAGATAAGTCCATTTACACCCCTAAACATATATAGGTTTAGAAAAGGCACAAACTCAAATGTCAGGCTGAAAGCATCAGATTGATATTGCTTCCTCATTATATATGTTCTTAAGAGTAGTAGAAGGTCATCACCAGCCCAAGTGTTTGTCATCTTGTATCTAACCTAGGAACATGGACCCATGTTTCTAGGCCCACTGGAATGTAATGGTTATCCTTCTATATGTTTTTTTTAAACCCAGTTAAGGCCCAACCCTGGACTACACTGGGCTGGGTTTAGCTGCACTTTTAGTTCATGGGCTACGTCTGGACCTATTTCCTTTCCTTGAACTGTATGGGATGGGTCTGAGCCAATTTATCTGTAGGCCATATACCCTGTCCACCCTTTAGACTTGTCATGGACAACTTACAGGCCTATGAGATGTATATATATGGGCTGCACTTCTACAGCCACAACCCAGCCTGATCTGGCTATTAATAACATTTGGAGATCCGACAGATATGGATGTGCACAAGCTATGCTCGAGTGCCAGCTTGATTTCCTAATTTGCACAGCTCGCTATTTGCTTGAACTCAACTGGATCCTGAAGAGCCAATCACCATTTTTTGTTTTTTTAAATCTAATTTAGAGCTTCCAAGTTGCTAACACAATAGTAGTTTGATCGATGTCGACAGATTCAAATGCAAAGTAGTTCCTGTGAAAGCCCGACAGTAGACATCAATCAAACAAGCGTGATCAATATAATCCCTTACACTCACTAATTGCCATGAATTGGCACTCAACTAATCAGACACTATACTCTATCATAACCAATGATCTGTAATGATTGGATTTCGTAAGCATTGTAACTTAAGAAATCATTGAACTTTGAAGCCCAAAGGCTTTGATGATTTGATGTGGAACAAATTGCAGAAGAATTTCTATAACAGGAAGATCGCAAGAAGTCAAGTCAGAAGGTTAAATCCATAATGCCAACTTTCAACGGCCATAACTTTTGATCCGGATATCGTCATGGGGCCCTTAACCGTATGTTTTGAAGCTATCAACGAGCTCTAGGCCTTGGACAATAGCCATAGGCAGTTGGAGTCGGAGGCCAGATTATGCCGTTTCGAAGGTCAAACGTTGTTTTTGTGCAAAACCTACTATGTATAGTAACTTGTTTTTTTGTGTATTTTAGGGAGTATTTTAGTCGTTTGAGGTTGAGTCTTTGAAAGCTATTTAGGGATGATCAAGCGGCTTTGATGTAATTTTTTTATTTTTTACTATTTTTAGTATGTTTACTGTTTTGGGTGATTTAGGGTTTTGATACTCTATAAAAGTGATGTAATGCTTCTTTTCAAGGAATACTATGAATTGTAGTTTCGTTTGGGGTTTCCTTTTCTCTTTCTTGTGGAGAAGGTATTAATATCGGGTTGAAAACAGTGATCTTCTTCTTTGGTCTATTCATTTTCATGCTTCCGCTACGCCATAATTCAATGAGGGTGATTTTTTTTCTCGCAAAACCCAATCGAAAATGAAGCCTTTTTCATCACATATTTGTCCCTCTGTGATTGGCATGCTTCCTACTTAGTCCCGGAAAGGGGTTTACACTTTTACCTCCCCTAAGAATCATGAGAGGTACCTCTTGGGAGACACTACCCCTATTTAGTCAAATGAGAAGAGTCTGTACAACATTTAGATGCGATGATAATGTTTTCTTATATGCACAACCCATTCACCTCCTCAATAATTTGCCACAAGCCAAATGCTCATCCAACCATTACTCACCGTTGAATTAGAATTTAAAAAACTGATGCCTTTTATTAACATTAAAATTGAAGGTCATACATTAAGATCTTTCCATCTCTCCACGCTTCTGATTGGAATGGCAAAATAGGGCCAAGATTTGCATAATATAATTTAATCATTGCTGCTTCAACCGTCGAAGAAGAAAACATTACACGTAACAAGTTTAATGGTGACCTTTTTCCAAATCAATGAGAAACTCAAATGATTATAAACATATAAATTCTCCATGACTTCTAATATGGATGGGATTAGATAAAATGTGCCCATGTCACAAAGTTTGATGAGTTTGTTTCTACTGTTTTCTTTTTGGGTAGAGGAGTTAGTTTCTTTTAGTTACCATCCATCTAGATGTATGCAATTCACCACCCTTTGGAAATGCCTCACATGTTATGGTATTGGTTTTCTAAAACCACAGGCTCTTCTTGTTTTATGATGAAGCCTGGTCCTTTTTTTTTTTCGGTAAACCCTGTTTTGATAAGCTTAAGAAGCGACAGGCCCCCAGTCCTTTAACAAATGGAAGGAAAATAATGTACTTTCTGTGGGTCCGATTAAGGACCATCATGAATTATGAAGGTTTGAATGGGGAATTATTATACAGATTAGGTTTAACTGAAAGATCAAGCTGGTTGTTGGATGATGCTGGTTGTCAACATGAATGCCCTAAATATTTAGTGGAGGATTGGAGTGGTCTAATCTGATAGTCCATATTGATCCAAATTGAGTACAGTTGAAGGGTGTCTCTGCCCTTTTATAAAATTGATGTTCCAGATCGTCTGGTGCCGACGCTCACCAGAAATTCACGAGCCTTCTTCTGGCTCATATGACAGAAGATAAATGACATCCTTTCATATGATTGCTCCCATAATCTCACAAGGGAACAAGAAATTAATGGTTTGCATATAATATACAGGAATTGAATATATAAGTGGTTAAAAATGAAAATCCCAGCTCTAGAATTTTAAAAAATGACCTCGGCTTTAATGAAAGCGAATAAATAGAAGGTGAGAAATGAAAACCCTACTATGACCCTACTAATTCAAGTTTTAGGAAAGTCAAGGTCCTATTTCATCCCTTATGTATTTGATCCCTCCATTTCATATCATTGACACTTCGCCTCTTTAGTAATCCTTTGGGGTAGCTCAGTAGACCATGAATCCCTATATATTCAATTCTAATGCATTCTAATACTAACAAATATACCCCAGTGCAGGGGTGTATCATCTCACACAATTGCCTAGGGATCGAGTGGATAGTTTACCAACTGGGTATTGTACGTTCAACCCTATTTAAGCAGAAAAAAGTCTAAACCCTAAGGAGAATGATTTTCTCTCTGCCCCCTTCCTTTTATCACTTTGTAAAATTACACCAAATGGGTCACATTTAGATTTAGGATCTAAGATTGGAGAGACCCAACTTAAACTTAGCTAATTACAAAGAACTTAAACCTGGATATTATAATAAGAGTACATCAGTCTAGTATATATGTGATCGTTATGATAACCAGCGACCCCATATGGTGCTGGACCGACCCATGTACAGCCCTAATAGAAATAAAATATTAAAACTCACAAGGAAAACATCATCAATACTCTCTCTCTCTCTCTCTGCCCTAATAGAAATAGAATATTAGGATTCACAGGTCGGTTATGTGGATACTCCCATATAAAATATAACTAATTACATATGTAAGAACACCATAATTTAGAACTAGCGAGTTTTCTCTTGGCAAAAACAAAAAGGACAAGACATAGGATTCTTCCATATTTACTCATAACTAGATTTTAATAACACAAAGGAACAGAATTTGCATTGGATTCCTTGGCTTAATTACGGGCTTAAGAGCCCATATGAGTCTCATAGCGTTTAGAATATGGCAACTCAAACACTTTAGCCATGGTTCCGGACAGCCCAGTTGGTACACCATTTCTTTGATAAGGCAAGAGGCCCTCAATACTAAATCAACATGATTAGACTTTATCTTTTGGTACCTATCTATAAGGGAGCATGAGACTTTAGAATCCAAAAGCTTTAAAATAAGTCGTACAAAGACATAATATATGAATTGTAATTTCAGGAAAAAGTTGAAACTATTGTAAGAATTAAAGACCATGAGATACCACGAAGTGACTATTTATGTTAGTTTGACTCTATAATTAGTAATGATGAGGAGATTGATGAAGATGCTAACCATAAAATAAAAGCGGGATAGTTGAATTGGAGACTTACTTCCGAAGTGCTTTGTGACCGACAAATGCCAATAAGATCGAAAAAAGGATTTTACACAACAACAATTACACCGACTATGACCTATGGAGTAGAATGTTGGCCGATCAAGAAGACTCATATGCACATGACGCATGTAGCAAAGATGAGAATGTTGATGTGGATATGTGGTAAAACTGGAAATGATAAAATTAGAAATGAGCGTTTTCGAGAGCATTTAAAGGTAACAACAATCGGAGATAAAATTAAATAAACTTGTTTGAGATAGTTTGTACATGTCTAACATAGGCCGATAATGGTTGAATTGGAGACTTACTTCTGAAGTGCTTTGTGACCGACAAATGCCAACAAGATTGAAGAAAAGATTTTACACGACAACAATTACACCAGCTATGACCTATAGAGTAGAATGTTGGCCAATCATGAAGACCCATGATGGATGTGGCAGAGATGAAAATATTGAGATGGATGTGTAGTAAAACTGGAAATGATAAAATTAAAAATGAGCGTTTTCGAGAGCATTTAAGGGTAACAACAACCGGGGATAAAATTAGATAAACTTGTTTGAGATAGTTTGGACATGTCCAACATAGGTCAGTAAAGAAAAGTTTGAAGAAGTGTAACTTATATGAGACCTTGGCTCAAGATAGATTGGAACGGAAAAGCATAATCCGTGTAGCCAACCCAACATAATTGGGACAAGGCTTTAACAATGTTGATGATGACGGCCACTCATCTATAGGGGCCGGACCCTGCCCTCAGATGAGGATAGTAAACCTCGAGTGAAGTGATGTAGTCCTCGGGTTCAAACCCTGAGCAGCAAAGTGGGAATTGATGCCTCTTGCCACCTTTGAGATAAGAGTCCGTTCTCCCACTCATTAGAAGTTAGTAACTACCGGACGGATGCATCACCCATGTTCGGGCAGGGAGAATCTAGGGAACTGATCCATACAAGATCAACAGATGAAGTGGTTAGGAAGGGACCCATTTGGCCCAGATGGATCAACATGGCTAACCATTGGAACTGTTTTAGGTTGATATGAATCAGAAAATGGTACTCGACCCACATCAGGAATCAGATTCGAAGACTTAATATGAGACAAAAAGGGGAAAAAGAAAGGGAAGAGGACAGAAAAAGGGACCCATCAGCAATGAAAGGGCACCACAGTGGAGTTAAGTCCCTTTCCTCCCCCTGGATCACATTATAATAAGCTCATAATGAGGACAACACAAAATTCAAAGCTCATGGGATGGGATGAATGAAAAAGAAGATGAAACAGAAGACTTTGGTCTTTACTTTAATCGCCATTTTCAACCCATGGCTGCTGTCTTCCACTGGCGTCCAGGTAATGATTTGTTATAAGCCACTGTCATACAAAGAGATTTCACTTATTCAACAATACTTGTTTTTCTGGAGTTCACAATGACATTAACTAGATAGGAAGGGGTATGTTACATAGTTTTGAGTTTGCATCTTACACAGTGACCTGGGGGTTGGTGGAGGTCAGTTTAGTAATTAGTGAAATCATCGATGATGTTTCCATCTTTATCTTATCTTTTCATTGAGTGGGCTGGGATTCAATAGGTCATATTGGTGTGGGCCTCTTACTAAATGGCATTGAAAGGGCAATTCCGTTACAAGAGGGCTCCATCAACTCTTATTAGACTCCTTTTGAGAGTCCGGATCTCATGTTTCGTAAAAACAGAGAGATGCTATTTCATTCAATCCACATTCGCCAACTACGTAAAATCTTATACTAGCTAATACACCCTGTCAATTGCTTTTTTGGAATTAAAAAAGATCTTTTTGTATATACCCCCTAAGGTTTATAGGGTTTGTAAATAGGCCCCTGAGGTTTTAATATTTATAAATAGGCCCCTACCTTTCCTTTTTAATACCTTTCATATCCCTACAATCAATATTTCTAACAAGAATTGGCAGCCACCATGAGATTTTTCTTGGATTTTTATATAACTGACAGCTCTGGACTTACATCCATTAAACAAATTGAGTATATTATTATTTACATAAATATCATTATTTTATCTCAAGTCTCAATGATTTCTCTCAATAACTCTCTCTTACACATGACCAAGGGTGGACCTAGGTACAAGGGCCTGAGGACTGAAGCCCCCTCCCCCCTCAGATTCTAAAAATTAATATATATTTTTAACATTTGCCCATTCCCTAATATTTCTTTTACATAGAGCCAAGCCAGCCAACAAACACCCCCCCCCCCCCCCCCCCCCTGCAAATTCTAAAAATTAATTATTTTTTTTTTACATTTGCTCGTTCCCCCAATATTCCTTTTACACACCCGTACACAGGAAGCAGAATCATGTATTTTTAAACTTTGATCAATTCAATGGTGGATCATGTATGGATTGGATAAATCATAACTGAATATAAGTACAGTTGTTGATTGTCGTCATAATCAATTTGGACTTAAAGAAATGAGCCCTGTATTGATAAAGATAAATGAATTTATGTAGAGTTGTTTTCTCCCACTACGTGCAACTGTTGATGTTACATGCTTTATAATAAATAAAAAAAATGGAGTCCAAGCTTTTGAAATTATGCATATTAGGATAAAAGAAATAGACAAAAGTGTCATTTCGCACTCAAAAACCTATGGTGGTTGGAAGACTGTTGATTTTGGGGATACAGAAGGTATTAAAATAAAAACGGAGGGGCTAATTTGCAAATACTAAAATTTTAGGGGCCTATTTACAAATCCTATAAACCTTAAGGGGTATATACAAAAAAGCTCTTAAAAAATTCAAAGAAGATATTTTACACAGCGGGCAAATGTGCATTGGATCAAACAGTATCTTCCTGCAAAACAGGGGATCCGGACTCCCCTGTTGAAGCATTTGCTCTGGCCAACTTAATTTACTATCTAAACATGCCCTTTGTATTTAACTTTCACACCTCTTTTTTCCAAAATTGCCTATTTTTTCTACTTTCAACGTCTTTTTCACCAAAATATATCAATGCACACCCTCTAATGCAAGCGGTTCATGCTAAGGATTTGTTCAGTATCTCTAGGACATTAAATTGAAGTGGGTCCACCTTCAAATTAGTCATCGACAACTGTCATTAAAAATAACTAAAAAAGTGATTCACATCGAATACTCGAATTCCATGTTAGATAGAAGCAGGATAACACAGTTTAGTTTTTAGAATTCTTAATTACGTGGGATCCTTTTCTGTACCAACAAGTGAGACAATATATTGTGATTTTAAGTTTCAAGCTGCCACTCAAAGTACAGATATTACCCATTGATGATTAACATCTAGAATCCCAAAAAATGTCTAAGAATTCAAGAGAATCAAACAGCAGTATGGGGGCGACCAATGGTCAACCAATGAGATTGAGCATATGATTAGTGATGAGATTAACACAATGCTTCTCATTTTTTATCATAAGCATTGATCTTGATTCGAGGACTTCTAACGTGTAGATTTTGTTTTTACTAGTGCATAGTTGAAAATGGACCGACGATGACAGCCCGAATAATTCCATATAGGTTAACATAAATATAGAATGTCAAGTCTGATCAAGATTTAATCCTTGTCTTTTGCCTTCCACCATGACAGCTTTCACGGTTGGGTGCACCTTCGAGATGAGATGTAAGTTAGGCAGGCCAACTTTGAAGTGACCTCATCTGACCAAGACTTTGAAATATAACTCGAACTTAGATGGTACAGATTCATACCCAACTTTAGGTTGACCAGTGTAGATAGTAGAGAGAGGTTTTGACTTCTCTAGGATGAGATATTGTCTAAAAATTAGCTCAAGGTTGATGTGTATCATCACATGGCTCAATCAGGATCCTCTACGTATTTAAATTAGTGAAGACTTTAGTTAAAAGAATAGAACTCCACAGTGAAAACCACAAATAAAAATATGAATGGTTCAAAATAAATGCCTTTTAGGCCTTGAGGCTGACCGAGCGTAGATAGAAGAGGAAGGATGTCACATTCCGAACCCGAGAATTCTCTTATTAGGGTAGTTCCCGAGGTGTGACACACGCACTCCCGTAAATTCGCTCCTATTTCTGACCAAATCCAAATTCACGAATGAGAGAATTCCACTTTGCACGTGTGAGGATTACTCACCGACATCCATCTATGAACATTTAATTGCGGAAGCATGTACAATATCAATATCAAAACCATGAGCAGTGCATTAACCAATCCGGTACATAACAATTAGTCTTTAACAAAGGTAGTAATTTAAACCTTCAATGCATACTTAACTAAGTGCAAGATTAACTATCTAGTCTTGAGTCATAATTACAACTCTTGTATATTCTCCGGCAGTCAAAACTAACCATTAATCTTACCGATCAAATCTTTAATTTGAAAGGTTAGTAGTTATCCTTTTCAGTAACATGGATCTCTGTGAAACCAAGTGTAGCACTATAAATTCGACGATTCAACAATATATATATATATATGAGCAATTAAGATTAACACATGTTATTTCAAATTTGAATTATTGATAGAAGATTAAAAGATGTCAATTAATCGTAAACTAGACACATTGTGCAATAAGAATAATTCATGCTATATCGAATCAAAGATCCATTGCATACTTTCATTGTAGTTAGCTACTACCTTCGCTAAATCCTCTTTTAATAGAGAGCACTGATGTTGGGATCTCACCAATGAACCAGAAAAAGGTTCTCCTGGCTATATGGTTCTGGAGTTCTGGTGCCCCAGACTACCTACTGTGCAGCGGTATTAACAATTCTAAACCAAGATTCAACCCCGTCAAGTATCGTCTTGTCGAAGTTAAGTAGTACCTACTCATTCGATTCAATCAACATAACTTAAGTAAGACTTTCACACTCAATTCATTTTGAATTTATTCGATTCCATTTTATTCATTCCAATTCGTGTTAATCATTTTCAATCAATATAACTACATACTTACTCAATCCATTTATCACGTCAAGGTATGATATATTTGTAAGACGATAGCAACACTATTTGAGAAGTAAATACGAATAATGCATATAAGTAATTCTTGAGACATTTGAGGGCAATAATAAAATCAATAACAATGTGCAAATGCAATTTGATTAATAGAATCAATGACATTTACTAGTCAATCCTAATCTAATTATTCGCCGTCTCTAACCGTCAATTTCGATGTAATTTTAAGTAATTCGATGCACGTGCTACTTTTTTTTCCTGTCACTTTGTGTGTGTGCATAGTACACCGAAGATCCTAAGCCAACACCCCTGGTGAAGTGCTAGATGAACGAATAGGCACATGAGATGATCTCGGCCCAAGATTTCTCACATGTTACAATTTCTGTCAGAATATGACAATCAGTTATGGTTCCATGTCTAGGGATCTACAAGGTCCTTTTCTTGCCCTAAGAACCTATTGGTTTGATGCACACATCTTGGTCATCCTCAGGGTTGGCCAAGACAATTACATACCTAAATCTAGGTAACTAAGACCTCATTAATGGTTAAAAAGAAACCCAAGGAGGGTTCGATCATCTTTCAGTTGCCTATCGGCTAACTAGGGTCAAGTTCCATTTAGTTGGGTATAAGAACTGCTTACTGCCTAATTTCGATCAGGACGTTATAAAATTTAAAATTTCTGCATAGAGTTTGTACATTTGGCTGCCCATTCTGGTAGCCGAAACTGGCAAAACAAGTAGCCAAACACACCCTGTAAAAAAATAGGCCTACGAAGCAGGTGGCCGAATGCTGGGTAGAATTTTCCATATAGAGCCTATATAATTCTATTTTACATTGTTTGTCAACCCTCCTTCTTTCCAATCTTTCCTACTCATATCCAGGTCTTTGCATATTAATGCAAAGAAACAGGGCCTTTTCTTAATGGTAGCAAATGCAATAACGGTACAGTTTCATTGGCACCGTGTGTCATAGAGGCACCCAGGGTTCGATTCCTTGGCATGTAGGTTTAATGAGCACTACCAGTTGTCCCATGTACTAGCAAAACAAAAAGGGCCCTAATAGTAGAAGATTTTAATATTATGTATTGAAGAGTTTTTCATGGTTAGTGGGCGTGAGTTGTATGGTTAACTATACACATTGTTTCAGACACATCCAATTTTATACAATATATGGTGGGCAATCACAATAATATTAGGATGAGTCACTTAAATGGACCAGGAGGACCACGCGGAGTCCTACCTAATGAATATCTATATATTATATTAACATGATACCTTGACTTAAGTAGAGTAGATTAAAATTACTTCAACCTATGTTTATGTCGGCATTTCTAAGCTATATGAGAAGCTTTACTGTGTGTTTAGGTGGAAAAGGCAATCTCAAGAATCCAAAGGCTTGAGATGTAGACATGTTCCAACTACATTGGACAGGTATCAACAGCTGCTACCTTAGCCATTTCCTAAGGCTATATGGTTTCAACTCACTCCCCATTTTGTGGGGCTTGGGCTTGGCTCAAAAGAGCCATTAATCATATGTGGGCCTCTATGAAAGCCATCTTGTAACTCTTGTGAGCTGTGAATACTCGTGCACTCTCATACTACACTAAAAATTCCTTAATAAGCAGTAGCGTTGGTCGAGAGAAAGGTCTACCTTCGAATCACTTCACAAGTGGATTGGAAAAAGGTCAAATATTTCATAATCTCAAGAAGTTGGTTTTGAAACTCCCAAGTTTCTCCATGAATGAAAGCCCTATTGAAATTGTTAATAATAGTTTTTCATATGACTTTAAAACTAATAAAGAACGTAAAATAAGGTGTACATGACTGTACATGGTATAAAAATAATTTACTACATGACTTTGAAAAGAATATAAAAAAAGGTACATTATTGGAAAAAAATAGCAAGACATAGTCTTTTTTTCATTTTTCTTAAATTACTTTTTCCATACATAGACTTAGGGGTCATTTGAAAACTCTATTCTAATTAATAAGAGCTAATTAATTAGATCAAAGCCTGAAATAAAAGCTCTAAATTTTATTTTGCCTATTTAGTAAAATTATAGCAAAAATCTTATTTCATGAGGTAATTTGGCTTCATTTTTTGGGATTTTTGTAATTGCAGCCCACCTTTTAAAAGTAGATTTTTTTTTCCATAAAACGGGCCTTATGTTCTTGAAAATTTTTTAAAAATCCACTCTATTTTGGATTTTTACTAAAACTTTGCTTCAATGATGTGAAGTGTTAAGCCTAAAAAAAGTAATGTACTATGTCATTCCACTCTTCCAACTTTATCTCTTTCACACCCCCCACACCCCCCCCCCCCCCCCCTCGTTTCGTTTTTCTTTTTTTTTCTCATGGAACCTCTGTTGAGTTGATCTAGTCTTTTCGCACACACTATCCCACCATGAATAGTTGTAAGTCCAAGTTTGACACTCATTCAACTTTTCATCACCGTTATTAAATGATGCCTCTAAACCATTAAATTTTAGGGTCATAGATCAAAAGGTTATGATGATTTTATGGACTCAAGATTTTGCATATAGCTTGGCCTCATATGGATCTTTCCATCCAATTGACTTCCTTAATCATCATGCATCCCAGTGGGCCCAACTAGAAGGGCTGTTTTCTCCTAAAAAATGCTCGAACACTGTGTAGCACTGCCCTTCATATATTTACCTCTTCCCTTTAGTAGAAAAGGAAAAAAAAAGATATTTGCCTTTCTATTAACCAAGGTTGGGGTCCATTTATCCATAACTTGACATTGGAGCCAACCAAGTTGACAAGTGATTGATTAATTATTAATTGAAGGACATAATAATACATCTTGTTACTTTGAATAATCCTATTATTCGCTATCGTCTTAACATCCACCTTTGATCAATCCAATCCACTCATAAACATTGGGATCGTTGATTGGGACCGATTCCATATCACACTATTTCGACATTATTCACCATTATATTTTGTACATATTTTCATAATCCACATTTAAGCCTTTACCCTAGCCATGCCTTACTCATCATCCATCCAAGTAGGCCCACTGAAAGTTAGCATTCTTCAAAAAAAGTAGAAAGTATAGAAAAAAAAGTTGCACAAATAGAAATGCCATCACAAAATGCTTACTTTTGTCAACTTTTTATTTTTATTTTGACATTATTGAACTTTTTTCTAGTTTTTCAGTTTTCCTATTTCTTTAAGAGTGCCTACTTTTAGTGAGGCCCACTTGGATACATGATGACCAAGGGACGCTTGGTGATGAAAAAGGCTTAGATGTGGATTAGAAAATTATGTATAGAATCAAATTGTGAGTAATGTCAGTAGTATAAAATGGGGATCGATTCCAACCAAGGTTCCCAATGTCTATGAATGGGAATTTTTTTTTTTTATAGAGAAATAAGCATTCATTAAAAAAAAATACAACAAAGACAATATGACACTAGCATAGACAACTTTTCCGGTTGTCGACCCACATGCATACAACTGTTTACACACCGGCCATCTGGGAATAGTACCATCTCCCATGTCTCATTCACAATCAAGGTTGTGATTTAGTCACCCATTGCGTCTTGCCACTCCTTGATCTCTTGTGTGATTAGTTTTACATCTGTGTTAGCCTCTGAATTGGTACAAGGAATGACTTCTGCAACTGTTTCATCAACCATCTCTTGTGGATTTGATCTAGTCACAGACTGATCATCATCCACTTCTTCTAATTCATTATTTCCTTGAAATAATTGGCACATTATCTTCAAGTCCCTAGGAATCCAGTATCACTTAAGGACTTGACCCAATCCCTGATTGATCAACCTCCTCACCTTTAATTCATCTTCCTTAAATGCATCTTATGCTTGATTTTCAAGCTCTAAGGGATTTGAACACTACATCATCAAAATAATAAACTACTAATGTTAGTGCATAATAAAGAATTGCAATGGCGGTCGCGAAATTCGCCTTTGGGTCCCAGTCGTCCTAATCACTAGCACCTCCTTACTTGCTGGCTTCCTCATACCTTGAGTCGTCTGTGGCTGAATTTTCCTTAATGATTATCATCTTCACCTTGCATTCTCATGCAATGTGTCCCAGTTCTCCACATTGGTACCACACATTGTTCTCTATGGGTTTCGACTTCATGACAAACATGCCTACAAAAGTCTCTCAGGCTTCTTTTGGAGTCTTCACATCCATTAAGTAGTCACGCATGTCATCATCCATTGACATCTTGATCGCAAATGGAGCCCTCGCTAAGGCTGTACAGAAAATTCGGTATCACCGCTAAACCGGACTGAGCTGACCGAACCAGGCGGTCGGATCGGTTTTATAGTAAATCGGTTCGATCTACCCTGTGAAAATCGTAGAAGCCACTTAGATCGGTCATTTATCAGTTTGAACCCCTAGCTCACCACCTAAACCGAACCGACCGATATATTATGTAATTTGAGTATTTGACTATTTAGATTTTAAGGTTTCATTTGGTTGGCATTCGAGAACTCATGCGCCTCTTATGGAAGTGTCATCAATTTGAAATTTTCAATTTTTGATTTTCAAAAAAAAAAAAAAAAAACATTTAAATAGACCGAACCAAATCGAATACATCAGTTCGGTCTAAGCCCTCTCCATCGACCAGATCGGATTGGTTAATTAAAAAAATTGATAGATTTGATTTTGTGGTTGGTTTTAGTGCTAAACTGGTCTGAACTGCCCATGTATAGCCCTAGCCCTTGCTCCTTTCGCGATGCACTTTTTCTTTGCGGATGCCTCTTTTAGTAATGCCCCCCTTGATTTTGTTAAATAGGCTTTCCTTGGGGTGGGTGGGGAAGGCCATGTTTGTATTTTTATTTTTTTTTGGAAGAAGAGAAATTCTACAGGGAGCAGGGCCAGTTTTTCATTCGGTGCGTTTGTAACTAATTTCTCACATTGGATCTTAGAGATCACGCATAGAAAAAGAGAGAGATTTGAATCCCTGATCGTCCCTCTGATTCGCACGCCCAGTGCCAAGATCTCCAAACAGATTCGGTTAGTGGCCCACCTTTAGATTGATCAGATCCTTCTCCTCACAATCTGAGAAGAGCAAATATGTGCCCTAAGCACAAAACCCCCTTTCTTCTCAAACAAAATCATGTCCCACCGATCAGGGATTCAAAACTCTCTCTTTTTTTGTGCATGATCTTTAAGATCCAATGTGAGAAATCAGTTACAGACGCACCGAAAGAAAAACTGGCTCTGCACTTTACAGAATTTTTCTTCTTCCCAAAAAAAAACTCTTACGAACACCCCCCTCCCCTAAGCACTCCAAGGAAAGGCTATTCCGAGAATCACAGAAAATTTAGCTTATTTTTGAATTTCTATGCGTGGAAGATGGCCGCACCAAACGTAAATTTTATTATAATGAGGAAAATCTTTTCGACGTTCCTCAGTCCGCAAACTTTCCTCTCTCCCCAGAAAAGTGCGTATACAAACTTGCCATGGCTTTTCAACAGTCAAGATGTGTTTTTCTTCTAAGAATGAATTATTTTTCTAATGGGCGGCGCCACATTGATCACAGTGGGGTCAATTGACCCATTGAGATCTGAAAAAATATTTAAAAATAAAAAATTTTATGTCATGAATTGAACATATGGGAAGCTTTTGACTCCACTCAATTTAAGAGTTTCACCCCACATTAGCTAACTTTACACCTTTTCCTTGTTGCTGTGGTGATAAGCAAAAGTCACCATAAAATACCCACCGTCTAAGTTAACGGGCCAACTATCCACCAAAAAAAAAAAAAAAAAAATTTAATGGGCCCACATTGCTGAAATGCGCTCTAGCAACGAGTTTTTAGAACTTAAAGAAATTGGTGGCATTGCTTAGAAAATTAGTGGAGACAAAGAATGATATCGTATACCAATTAGTTTATTTGCTTCTAAAATTGGCATTGATTTTATCAGTAGCAACTATGACGGTAGAAAGAGATTTTTCAGCAAACGTAAAGAACAAATTGCGCAACCAAATGGGAGATTAATGAATGAATGACTGTATGGTCCAATATATTGAAAAAGATGTATTTGCTAGTATTGAAAATGAAGCTATTATGCAACGATTCAACACATGAAAACCTGTTGAGAGCAGCTGTAGAAGTTTATGTATTTGGATTTTCTTTTTGGATTAAGAACTACCGGTAACAATGTATTAAAAATTATGTTCATTTGTTTTTGAGAATTCAATATCATCTTTGTCGGATTATCGGAAATAAATTATTTAATAATTTTATATTATATCTGTTGAATTATAGAGAGTAGATGATAGATGTTGATAAAGGGAGAAACAAATTTATTCGATTTGCGAATGATAAGCCTTTTGTTGACCCTACTGACCCAAATTCCTGGAGCCGCCAATAATTTTTTTCATACCAGAATAAGAAAATAAATGCACTCCAATTGTCAGGCTCCTCGATCAATGTATTATTGTTTAAATACTGTTAAGAGAGGATGATCATTGTCCTTTGATTACCGCTCTTAAAATGTACTAAGATAGAAGTGATGATAGCTGATATATATATATATATATATTTATATATAAGGAAAAAGATACACCCTAACTGACTCAAATTCCTGCATACTGTGCGAATAATGCAGTTTGAGATTTAGAAGATACACCCCGGTATAGGTCAAACCAGGCCCACCACATACTTCAATCTAAACCCTCCAAATTGTGGGCACCATGTGATGGGTCATGACCCTCACCATTTACACTGAATAGATGATCCTAAGTCCTAACGGTAGGTTTTCTTAACCAAAAAAAAAAAAAAATGCACGGATAAAATTTGCAATTTCAGAAGGAAAAATTGTGGACAAGCTTGATATATAGCCTCCAATCAAATCTGGTTTCTTGTGTAACAGTCATCCACAGTGGGTCCCCCAAAATCCGCGGTTCATATTGATTTAGAAAGGTGCCATTCATACACTCTCTGTGCGTCCATGATCTGTCATAATCTGCCAGAATATATACTGTAATTTTTCTATATGCAGACGGAAATGAGGGAGAGGACCACCCGCGGCTTCAAGTATATGATGAGCGTTGGATGTGATTCACTGCCCGGGAGAATGAGATTTGTGTGGCTTCTTGTTTCTCCCACTTATAACATGCATTGGGGTTTTTACAGTTTAATCCTTCAAGTAAGGTTCCACAAGACAATGATAAAATTGATAAAATAACCCAATATGCTATTTGACATTTCAATGCCCCTTAAACACTCAATTTCTAATTTGATGACTAAAATTCAGTAAATGTCTACAGTTTTTTTCTCACTTTTTCGCCCTCAATCCCATGATATCATGGGAGTTTAAAAAATCATGATATCATGGAATCAAAATGTTAAAACTTGATAAGCTACCTGGATCCCATGATATCATGGGATCCAGGGCAAAAAAGTGTACTAAAGTCAAATGAGTCTATGGTGATATTTACCGAGTTTTATTCATGAAATTGGGGATTGAGTATTTAAGGGGCATTGAAATGTCAAATCCCTTTTTTTAATTTTTTTTCATTTTCTTGGCAATTTGGACTCAGTTTCTATTCTCTCTCTTGGCAACATTATGCTTGCAACTTACCCACCTCTGATGCCAGTGGTAGACCTAGGATTTTCATTTGAGGGATGTAAATCTTAATAGGCAGTTTCTTTTTTTTTTCGGGCAAACAGATAATTTTCATGTGGATTTTGAGGGTGAATTAACAGTTTTTATGCAATTTTTTTATACACACCGTGGTTTTCCTAGGTCCACCCTCTCTGACGGCTTTTCCATTCTCACTCACAGCTCTGAAGCAATTGCCACCTAACCAATTTGACCCTCCTTACGACTGCCCCTCACCACTGGCTCGCACTCAATTAGATCTGTTCTAGCCATTGACCCTGTCCAATTATTGCCCTCCGCAACTCCGCACTCTCCTATGAAGCCCAGGTACGTGATGTCGCCTTGAATTTTTAGCGATCTTATGTACTAGTACTATAAAATATATAGTGATTAAATTTGGATGACCCAACCTATATACTTTTTGGATCTAAATCGACCCAATTTTATTTGAGGTCTTTAGAGTGGACCTGGATCTCAACTAGAAAGCATACCCATGCCCCATTCTTTCAGCTCAGATCCTTGGGTGTTTGGTGAATGGTCACTCATATTCATTCCTAATATAGATCTGTGGGGGGTGTGTATGTGTGAGAGAGAGACGTTCGATTGTCACCGGCTTCAAAAGCGACTTCACCAACTCCATCTACCTTTGATAAAGTATAATAGAACAGTAACATTAACATTAAACAGAGGAAAAGGATTTTGTCCATTGCAAATGCGCTGTTAAAATAGAGTTAAACCCAAAGAGCCTGTAAATTGAGAGAGAGAGAGAGGAGGAGGAGGAGGGAGGCTGAGCCTTATTAGACGCATCCTTTCCTTGCCTTTGTCTCAAGGAAAGGAAGCTTCAACGTCGCTATCCTCTCATCTCTACAAAGACAAACCACACATAGCTGTTCTTTGCAGAGAAAAATCTCATCCCCCAACACCAAAACCAGTCACTCAAATAACCCCAAAAATGATACTCAGAGACTCCTTCTCCAAGGCGAAGAAACTCTTCCACAACACTATCCAAACCTTCAAAACCATGCTCTCTAATGGCTATGAAAGGCTCCCCAAAACCCCACCCTCCAACCCCTTCTCCTGCGCTGCCAAATCCAAGCTTCACCACAGCTTCCGAGACCTCGATAGCTTCTCCAATGGAAGATATGGAGACGACCCAGATGAGAGAACTAAGAAGAAAAGCACAACGAAGAAGATTAAAACGCCTTGGGATGAAAATAAGCAAGACCCATTATACAATGGAAGCTTCATGAAGTTTGCGCGCGCCAATTTGGTAGAAGAAAGAGAAAAAGAGAAACATCATATAAGAAAACAATCTGAAGATTACAGAAAGGCAGGGGAGAGCAGAGGAGAATCTTCCTCCTCCTTCAGTCGCAGAGTGGAGACAAGTTGTGCGGTCACACAGAGATTGAAGGAGCTGGAGCTGATGGATATGAGCAATGTGGACCATCTCTTGGACATTGAAGAGGTTCTTCACTACTATTCTAAGATCACCTGCCCATTCTATGTTGACATCGTCAACAAGTTCTTCATGGAAATGTACACCGAATTCCTCCCTCAGACATCGCCACAGACTTGCGTCTCTCGCCACATTTCAAACTGGTAATGAATTATGTAAAACCCCATGTCTAAAACCCCATGTCTAAAGAGTTCTCTCTCTCTCTCTCTCTCTCTCTCTCTCTCTCTCTCTCTGTGTGTGTGTGTGTGGCCATGCTTCGATTTTGTTTCATGTATTATTGATTCACGTTGAAAGGGCAATTGGATCTGATTCAAGAGCTAGTCCTGATTAGGAACAATGTCTCAAAGCTCACAGAAGTTCTTGCAATGACCAACATCTTGGCTATGGGAAACATTACGTCGAACAAGTACTGATAATGAAAAGAAACAGGTGAGTCATGTGGAAGGAGTTTTGAAATTTGTCCATCTTAATCCATATAGGGTGTGTTGAATTAATGTCAGGACAGGAAAGATTCTGTGGCAGTTGATGATGTATAGTTGTGATGTTTGCTTGCTTTTTGTTCCTCTTTTTTTTTTTTTTTTTTTTTTTGTTGATGTTGTCCTTCAACTTCCTCTCTTTTATGAATTTATCTAGTCTGAAAATAGAACTACGTAAATTGATGAGTTCATTTGATGGTTCGGTTCAATGGGGTCATTTGTAGATTGCTGTTGTTCATTATGTTCAGTTGGGATTGTAAGTGTAATGTTCTCTGGAAGCTCTATTTATGGTGTAGAAAGAAATTGTTTGGTTTTGGATAACAAGAAAATGATCATGCTTTACCTTGGTGTGGAATGCCTTTAATTTTTAGCTACATTCTGGGCTACTCATGTATGCTTGCATGACCCGTGACAAGGATCTCCAAAGCCTAGATAATGCTTATGTGACTTGTCATATACCAACCACAACCCACAGTTCTACCAACAAAGAGAAAAAACCCGCAACAAATAATTCAGGCACAAGAAATAACTCAGGCCCAAGGCCATCAATATTGGCACCTTAGGGCTTATAATCTAGGAGAGTATTATTATAGCAGCGAAAATATTTGATAGGTCATGTGAGACCCCGACCCTAATTAATTATGATTAGTGTTAATTAAATATGTTTAGTTGGTAATTAAGTTAGTTTATATGTTATATTAGTGGTTGGGTAGTTTGGAGAGTTTTAGACCTTGTTAAGTGCCTTGGAGGACCCGTTTGTAATTTTTGGAAAAGTTGAGGAGTCATCCGTAATTTTGAAAGTATGTCACAGTTGGGTTCATTGTCATTACATAAAAGGGAATTGTTTTGAGAAACGTTGGTGAAGGTTACATACCTGCCGTTTCAAGCCTTTAGAGTGAGGATTTTGTAAATACCTCAAACTCCCATTTAAGTATGCCATCCACCCAAGCTCATTTCTTCTTCTTCCTTCATTTCTCCTCCGTTGTTCTTTTTCTCTACGTTTCCCTCTTTACTCTCCTACGACCAAATCTCTTTGGATTTGAGCTTCTCCAGTCGATCAACAACACCACCACCACCACCACTCTCTCTCTATTTTCTCCCTCTCTCACGGTCCCATTGCATTAGGCCAACCCCAGTTGCCTATAAGTTCTGTGCCTCTCTATTGGTAAGCCTAATTTTTTGTTTTCCCTCTTTTCAAGTGCATTAGCTAATGGGATTCTTGAATGCATGCTAAATGGTTCATTTTCTTTTGGGGATTTTCCTTCGCATGTATGCTTTTGGGTTGGGATTGACTATAGCCATGCGTTTTGGTGTGGATTTGGTTGGATATTGGGAGATTAGTTGCTTTTATGATCCAAGGCAAGTAAACAAGATGGATTGTTTTGCATACATGTAATGCCCCAATCCCGAAATATACGTAATCATGCAATTCAATGAATTTTGACTCAGTTTGACATAATTTTCAATTTTATACTCAAATGCATAAAATCATAAGATCTTATGCACTTAAATGTAAATTGATCTAATTAAGTACACAAATGTGCATGAAATGATAACTTTATAACCCAATTTGTTGGACTTATCAGCTACAGGTTTAGATGACATTGTGAAAGGATTTGGTTAACTAAGCTCTTCAATAAGATATTAATGAAAAAAATGTCGAATAAATGGGGAAAACGTATTATTGTAACTATATATAAGGGGAGATATAGAAAACTATACCAACTATTATGGGATTAAACTTATGAGTTATGCAATGAGGCTATTGGAGAGAGCAATAGAGTAAAGACTTACATAGAAGACCAAAATATCTGAAAATCAGTTTGGTTTTATGCCATGAGGTCAACTATGGAAGCCATCTTTTCACTTAGCCAATAATAGAAAAGTATTTAGCAAAGAGGAAAATCTCCATATGATCATTGATCTAAAAAACAAGCTTGCGACATGATATCTAAATACTTAATTTAGTAGGTCTCGAATAAAAGGAATGTTACAAGAGATTATATTTAAATTATTAAAAATATGTATGAAGGGGGTAAATGAATATGAGAACTACCTATAGAGAGACAAATGAGTTCCTAGTAACCTATGTTTGCATTAGGGGTCAACCCTAAGCCCTTGTCTCTTTGCACTGATTATGAATGAGTTAGCTACTCATATTAAAGAGAAGGTACCTTATTGTATGATATTTGCAGATTATATAATATTGGTGAATTAATCAAAAGATGGCGTGAATACAAAACTCGAGAGATAATAAGAGGCTTTAGAATTCAAAGGTTTTACTATAAGTTGTACAAATACCTAATATATGGATTACAACTTCAGCTAACATATATAAAGAGTTGAAATGACTGTGAGACTTGAAGCTCAAGAGATACCACAAAGAGATTCATTTTATTATATTGGCTCGATAATTAGTAAGGATAGGGAGATTATTAAAGATGTCGAGCAAAGAATAAAGTGGAATGGTTATAGTGGAGACTTAGTTTTAGAGTGCTTTGTAACCAACGGATACCAACAACAATGAAGGAAAATTTTTACATGACAGTGATTAGATTAACTATAACCTATAGCAGAATGGTTGCCGATGATCAATAAGCAACATATATATATATATATACAAAATAGATGTAAAAAAGATAAAAATAATAAGGTGAATGTGTGGTAAAATTAGAAAGGATAAAACTGGAAATAAGTGCTTCTAAGAGCATTTATGGGTAACATCAATAGGGGATAAAATTAGTGAAGTTCTTTTGAGATAGTTTGAGCATGTCCAACACAAGACGACAATGACGCCAATAAGAGAAAGTTTGGCTCTGCAAGTTGATGGCCCACCGATGAGAATTAATAGTCCGATGAGGACGTGGATGGAAGTTGTAAAAATAAGCCTGAAGAAGTACAACTTATCTGATGATTTGGCTAAAGATAGATTGGGATGGAGAAACAGAACTCATGTAGCTGACCCCACCATAATTGGGATAAGGTTTTGATGATGATGATGATAGTGTTATTTATTATGTTATAGATAATTATATTTGTGTAATATATTCATAATCATATAAGATGCATATAGGATATTGTTGTACAAAAAACATATCATACATTCGGGTATATAAATATTTGGGACTGGACCCAAACTCAACTATCAATCGGACCTGAACAATGGACCTCAACCTCTAATCTAGAGTAAAATGGGTATGTGCTTGGGTTTTTTGGGTCTAGTTCATTGCCATGTAACTATTGAGACTTCTAAACTGAGGAAGCATCTAGAAACCCAGTCGTGGACTAATCTATCTCAAATAGTGCTTCTTTTTTTTTTACTGGCAAGAGTAGGAGGCTAGGAGCTAGCTTCTACCCAAAAAAAAAAGGAAAAAGAAAAAACAAGAGTAAGATCTAGTGCCAATGGTTCAAAATCGTGGTTGTAGTCACGATCTCGGTTCGCGATTATCGCGCCGCGATTTGCAATTATTGCAGTCCATCACGGTGCGAATTTATTTTTTACACCAAAAAATGTCGAAAGAAATATCCATAAAATCCAAAATATTATAAAATGCTAGAAAATAATTTTGTTTCCCATTAATAATCACTTTAGAGAAAAATAATGGTCCCCCTAAATTATAACATCTTGTATCACTGCTGTTTAATCTGACTGTTAAATATGCCATGTTTTAGTTTAACAATTATGATATACTTAAAATTCTTAATATCTTATTCACATATTTTTCTTGAGATCTTTAATACTTATTTACATATCTTATTATTGATTAGTATGACAAGAGGTCTAACTTTTTAACAAGCATGATCAATGTGATAGTGTGCCTAACTCTTGTGATAATAAAACTTTTTAAGGGACCATTATAAATAGAGACTATCTTTTTAGTGGTTTCAATTTTTTTTTAATTATATATAAGATTAAGTTACAAAAAGGTGAACGGAGTCGACCAATCAAAAAGGCCCAATTGGGTGCCCTATTTTTTTAAAATAAAACGGGGCCATGAACCTTTTGAGAAAGAGGAACGCAGGTAATTGTGTGGTAGCCTCATGCAATAATAGAAGACCCTTGAAGAGGGCAATCTTCTATTTTCAATAGTTTTAGAATCGAAAGGGGGTGTCGGAAAGAGAAGGGAATAGGGAATTTGAGGAAAGGAGGAGAAAAGGGAGAATCGGAGAAGGAGGGAGGCAGCAAGCGAACGGGCGGCACATACAAAACCGACTGGCGAGCCAGTAGAACATGACAATGAAAGAGTTTTACCATACCAGTTACTCTCCCTCTCTCTCCCTCAGTAATTGCACGTTTTTTCCCTTTTATGCATCTCTCTCTCTCTCTCCCTCTCTCTCCTAGGGGTACAGCTAAGCTCTTCTTCATTCTTTTTCCTTTTCATACACTGCAACTGAATCCTCAATCCTTATACAAAAAAGAAAAAAAAAACACTTTCACTGAACCCTCATACAATCGATATTTCTAGGTCGTTATATCGGTCTGGCCGTTATTTTGAAAATAAAGGCTGATATTGCCCAATATTTTGGCAATTTTTGGGTCTCGATCATAACAACACTGTTAATTTACAAATATCATAATGGTGGAGGCCGTTATCGTTTCATAACGCCAGTTATGAAGCAGTAACGGCCGTTTTTTTTAAACCCTGACTAGCACTACAACTAGAATAGCTCACATACCATTAGGGAAAGTAGAAATACGAGTTTCGAAGCTCTCGCTAATAAAATCAAAAGCAGAATTAGCTCTTGACAAATCCCTTCACTATCCCATGCTAGTAGAAACACCCTAATCAAGTCGGTGGCATCGGCTATTCCTGTTTATAATATGTCTGTTCTCCGTCTCCCAAATAAAACTACGGACTCTATTGATAAAATGCTTGGAGCCTTTCGGTGGGGTGAGAGTGTAGGAAAAAGAAAATTTCATACTATCAAGTAGGTTGAATTATGTAAGCCTATTTCCGAACGCAGTTTAAGAGTGAGAGATACCAAAAGCAATAATCTAGCCCTTCTAGCCAAAATATGCTAGAGATGTCTAAGTAATGATCTACTCAAAGATTCTATGGGCTAACTATTGACCCAAAAGTAACCTTTGGGAAGCTAAAATTCAAAAAAGGCAACTCCTGGTCCTAGAAGGGATTTGTAGAGGGAGTTGATTTTATAAACGAAAAGGTTGAATGGATAATTGGTAATGGAGAGAACATATCTATTTAGAAGTGTAACTGGATCCCCTTCAAATATGGTTTGAGAAAACTATTTTCTTCTATAAGTAACTCAGATCTTAAAGTTAAAGATCTATAGAATGCAAATAAAAATTGGGATACTAACGCTCTTACAGAGTATTTTAACAACCCTATTGAGATTGAGGATATTAGTAAGATTTCTATCTCTAGATCCTTTACTAATGATGAAAAAGTTTGGCCCATATCAAAAAATGATCGGCTAACTACTAAATCAACTTATAGATTAATATGCACTAGAAATGATGCTAACTCCATTTCGATGGTAAATTGGAAAGATTTATGGAGACTTCATCTTCCTCAAAGGGTCCTAATGTTTAGTTGGAAATGTCTCAAGAATGTTGTTCCGGTAAGAGCCATCATTAAATCAAAGATTTATTCTTTAGATGAAAAATGTCCTATATATATGAAAAAGAGGACGACTCGATTGAGCATGCTCTTAAGCGGTGTGATTTTGCAAGAATGAGTTGGTTTGGCTTGCAGTGGGGTTTTTAATATGATTCGATGCACCCTTTGGACTTAATGGAGTGGTGGAAGAACCCATTTGAGTAGGGCCACCTGACTCCTCCTTTTTTGGATGTTCACTGAAAAATGTGGATCCTTTCCGATGGACTATATGCAAATCTAGGAATGACTTTATTCATAGAGGTCAATTATTAGATCCCTCTATTAAAAAATTGGATTAGTCCACAAGATGCTTGAGGATCCCATGTGCCACTATAAGGTCATTCCCTTAAAAAAAGATGCAAGACTTTCCATAGGTCCTCCAAGGATCTCTAACAAAGAAGACATTATAATCTTCTTGGGTGCTGCCTTTAAGGCTAAGGAATGATACGTGAAAGTTGTGGCACTTGCAAGAATGGATGCTAGTTTCAATTAATCAAACCAATGCACAGTGGATGTAAACAACCAAACAAGATATAACTAACAAATAAATTTACCAATCATATGCCACAAGAAGGCAGACACAATATTTAGCATGGAAACCCTATCCAAGAAAAAAAGGCACGTTCCAAAAAATAAGAACTAATGAATAGTTACAAGATATACTCACATACCATTTTTTTCAGTCTGTACCTCGACCTAAAGACTGTAGTTGCTCTTACACAACTTCCCACTGCCACGACTTCCCCGCCATGCACCTTTCCTCTTACTTGATCTCACCGCACCTTCTCAACCAAGATGAAGTATCTTCTACAAGAGAGTAGATATGACTTTCTGATTATTATATATATAAATTATTTATTTTATTATTATTATGTAATTGACTGTATTTTAGTTAAATACGAGATTAGTGTAAGCGGGGACCACGTTAAGCTTAGGTTTGGCGAGTTAGGCTTGTTGGGTAGGTGGCTTGACTCATAGTTAACCCAGGCACAGTTTAGTATGTGTAGTTCTTCTCAAACTAAAACTCTTGTTCTCTTCCAATCCAAACTCTTATCTAATTCCAAACTATATTCTTTTTAGAAATTTAAGTTAGATTACAACTCATATTCCCATCCTCTATTTATACAACACCATACTCTTTTATTCTCCCACACAACTCTCTCTCTCTCTCTCTCTTCCAACTTTTCTCTTGGATATCACTTGGACTTTGGAAATAGGAATTCTAGGCCGTCTCGTTCAACTGCGGACCTCAGGCAAGTACCTAATCATAATTTGTAGATTTGATACTTGGTTTTCCTCGTTGATTCACGTGTGTATGCATGTAGAGACCCCTTTGATGCCCTTTTTATATCATACTGTTATTTTGAATTATGATGTGATCAGAGATAGTGATTTCATCGATTTTTTTTCCTATTTTAGTCACTGTTGCAGTGTTTTCCCAAATTATTGTCGACCATTACCCACCCCTATTTAGATTTCAGACCCCTTTCTATAGATTTGATGATAGAATACCCATTGGAAACCGAAAGAGGACCAGACCTTGTAACGGTTCCTCGGACTTGAAATTGTAAAAGAAATGTACCCATGTTTGGGATTATGGGGCCCAGGTGGGCCATATAATGATGGATCCAGTCCGTGGGTCCGGAGGGGAACCCATGGGCGACCCTAGAGGAGTTGGTCCCATAGGCAATGGGCACCCTGGCCCATTATCTAGTAAATTGATCATATGGAGACGTAAATGAGGGGAAGATGGACCGCTTTGGCAGTTGATGGTTGTGGGGCGCGGGGGACGATCGTAACACAGATCTAGTCCGGGCATCCGGCCGTATAGCCCTCAGTGACTTTGATGGTGGTGGCTGATCTTGGGTCTCAATCAGGGAGGGGCCACTATTCGAGTGTCCCAGGTAGTTGGCGTCACCAAATTTGGTTCTATGTTGGGCGTTTCTCACAGAGCATGAGTTGGAAAGAAAAGAGAGGAAAGAGAGGGAGACTAAGTACGATTTTGAACTGGATAGTTGGATGGGTTTTGAAATAAAATGAGAGAAGGGAGATGTCTAACGATGTCATCCCATTTGATATTAGTACCTGACCTGATAAGAATAGGAAGGAAGGAGAGAGAGTGGGATGACTTGATGGTAGGACGTGATGATGTGCTGGGATAAAGCATCCCATGTGACCAAAAGGCTTAATTACTGTTGGGTAGTACTTTGCCCATTAATTTTTAGAAATTTAATAAAAGGCCTAGTTGTTTTATAAATTTTAATGAGATCCCTTTTACTTATTTTGAATATGGACAATATTTTTGGATGGGTCCTTAGGTTTTCTAAAATAATAAATTAAGGATTGTTACTTTTTATTCTTATTTGCAAATTAATTTTGAATGGTATCTTTGATTTTAATGTGTTAAAATTATATTTTTGTACTTTATATTTGGATCATTGGACCTGAGTAAATACCGTCTGAGCACACGGAATCTTACTAACGTAGGGTTTAGTGCTTCAAATGACCTCGGGGAATCTTAGTGGATTCGAACTCAACCCACCTCTATTGGAAAACCCTTAATTTGGTCTATGCACCATTGATTGAGAAGGGATGTGTTGATCTTTTATCTATTAGAGATTCATGTGGTTGTTGGGTACGAGACCTTATGTTTGAGCTTAGGATTGGCTTGTGATTACTCTTTGACCTTCGGGTTTACATACATGATTAAAATTGATGTTGGTCTATTAGCTGCATACCTAAGTTGATTGGATATGGACCGTGATGTAGCTTGGCAATCGATTGAGATATTGTAGAAATTTATTTGAATGATTTATCGGAATTGATTGTAGATTACTGTGCAGCCAGCCATTCACTTTGATTTAGGTTTCTGTGTCAAAGCATTACAAGTCACTAGGTTTATTCTATTATGATATGTATATATATGTACATTGATTATGTCATAATTGAACGACTGCAGTTGTAATTGGATGGCTAATCACCGATGTATGCGGACACTGTAATATCAGAATTGATTGTTGACCATTATTCCGGATTATTAATCGATTTATGACCGCCGACGTGATTGAAATAGTTAGGGTGACCACCCAAAGCAGTGGCATTGATGCTGTGTGATTATTGTATTGCTCTATTGTATAGATTAGATTTAGGTTATACGTTCTTTTCATTATTGTCACAGTGTTATTCTCGTGTGATCATTACCTGTCAAAACTCTCATTGATCTTGTATTTCATTTATAAATTATGTTTTCGTGCTTCTTGTTTACCGTATTTATTGGTGCATAGGTACCGATCCCCACCCTGCCGAGGAGACGGAGGAGGGTCAAACGTTTCAAATGTTTGAGCCAGTTGATGAACCCAAGTGGAGTGTCAATGATTGCTACAGAGCCGTCTAAGTCCGCACGGGAGTGACTTTCATCATAGAGACTACTTTAGTACCAAATTATTCATAATGAACCTAATTTTATTTAGTTTTTGTTTAGTTTATTTGGAAACTTTGACTTTAAATATTCAGTTAGTTATGTGTTGGTTTAATTTTGAAAAATTGATACCAATTGATTTAATGCTTCCACAAATATTTTATCATGGCTCATCATGTTTCGAAGTTTTGTGGGTCCATATTTGGAAGCTTGTGTTACATTAAACACAGGAAATTGAATATTAATCTTTATTTTTCACGTTATCCTTTGGTTGTATTTTGGGGACGTGACAATAGAAGCAACAAAAACCTTCTAGAGCTTTCTCTTCAGCACAACCTCTCAATAGCTCTAGGGGACGTTGTGCAGGGGGAGATTCAGCGGAAAACATTACCGACATAGCGCCTGAAATTCCAGCTCCATCTTGCTATTGTTTGGTGCAGGGCAGAATCCATCCTTCCGTAATTTCTGGCTCCTTTAAAACCTTCAATTTTCTTCACCAAGAGGGGAAACGCAAGCCCCACCTCCACAGTGAGAAAGGTCTTGCCGCAAAAGAGGAAAAGGTTTCCTCTTCCGTGGTTGTGCATAAACAGACCCCTTATGCATCAAAAAATCTCTCCTGGGGTATTCTCACATTATATCAATGAGAGAATTAATTGATGTATCTTAGGGTTGAGAGCAATACCCTAGTTATAGCCCCAAATTCGTGCCTTACAGATAAAGCACAAGTAGGTCTCAAAGTGGGAAACAAAATCTCAAAAGGAAACAATTTTGTTCTCAAATCAGGAGACTTTCCCAAGGACCGGTTGATCGAGTAAAAGATCCGATCGATCAGGTACCCCACATCCAGTCGATCGGGTCAACAGGTCCAATCGATCAGGCCTCGTGGATGGTGTCTTCCGAATTTCTTCTTTTCTTCACTTCAGCTCTTCCAGCAACACAACCACAATCTATTCTAAGATAAGATAGAAAATACGACTCAATGGACCTAGAGTTTTGTCCAACACATGAATTAGCCAATGTGAAAATACTAACAATACGCTTTCTTTGGTTTCGTTACGATGTCAAATGGTGTCATTGTGGATGCAGGTGCTATCTGAGGGCCCAAAGTCATTTCCTCAAAGGAGGCCAAAGCGAGGTCGGTCTTAGCTGCATTGGAAGAGGCTCAGAACAATGGTTTTAGTAGGCTTCATGTTTTTTGGATTCTCAAGAAGTGGTCCATTCATTGAAGGGAGGCTTTGATTGGTCCATTATCTCAATTATCCTAGACATTAAAGCTTTGGCTTCCCAGTTTCTTTCTATAGACTTTGAATTTATCTCTAGGGCACTGAATGAGCAAGCTCATAGGCTTTGCTAAGTTTTGATTCTCGATTAGATAGGATGTAGATTGGAAATGGGCCTCAAGTATCCTTTTGGCTGGGGGCGTTTTTTTTTTTTTTTCTTTTTTTTTTTTTTTTTTGTCCTCATGTTGTTCTTGTGCTGTCTTTAATGAAGTATCCCTTTTACCAAAAACCCAAAAAAAAAAAGTCCTCCTTCCCATCGATGTTTATGGTCTAGTTGGCTCAGTCAATGTACATTTTTTGTACAATGTGTCATCAAACTTTACAGGAATGAAAGGTGTCCAGATTTTCCTGATTACAAACCTCAGTCTATCAATTTAGAAGAATAGAAAGAAAAATGATCCCACATTTTGATCAAATACGATAATATGATACAAACCATTCTAACCGAGTTAATTGTTCCCATACACAATCGTTTGTATCGAACAAAATGAACCCACTGAAGGATTTCTGGTTCAGATGGACATTTCCAACCCAATTAATAAAGTAAAGTTGGGCTCCAATTAGTTCCATATATTGTATTTAATCTGACCCAAAGTGTGCTACTATACTTCAGCCTGCCAAGCTGACTTAGTCCAGACCAGACAATCATGATTCTTGTTGGAATTTTACATCTTGATTAATAAAAGGCTAGAGAGGCTGGAGTGGGCCCATTCTCATTACCTTACAGCTCAACCTAACCCAATCTGACCCACCATATATGCATAACTAGATTAGTCTCGTATTAGGCCAGTATAGATCACTAAGCCCACATATTCACATTCAGCTTGGTTTTCAACTGGGCCAATATGGCCAATGGGTTGAGCACAAGATTAATGATGACAGTTAATTGGGTGGGCTCGGTCAGAAAAATCTCCACCTGAAGACCCAAAATTTAAAAATGATTCTTTTCTTCTACACAAGGCTGGGCATTTGACACTCGAGTCCAGCACTTGACCCATACCTAAATATTAGGGTAGTTCATTAGACATTAATCATAGTTTTAAAACTCAATCTGACTTGCCGAGCCCAGGGAGTCAACTGACTCGGAGAACTCAACCAACCCATTTTCAGAATAGAGATATATGGGAATGATGCCAAAGGCCCTTTTAGTGCCTGCTGTTTCTCACATAAATAGCAACGAGTGGCTGGCTTTAGAAGTGGATTTATGGTAAACAGATAGGCACTGCACCTAACCTAAAAAGGGAGATAAGAAATTTGGAGAAAAGAGCTTCATTCCCACATAATAAACCTTTTCCATGTGAACAACAAGAGGAAAAAAAAAAAAAAAAACCAAAGGTTCTAATTGTAAGTAGAAAGTTGTCCAAATCCAATGGGTCGTGGGGTGGATGTAGCCTCTATGTAATAGGAGAAAATCACATACGAGGATTTACGTGGTTCGACAAACTGGTTTATGTCCACCGGAAAGAAATGCAACTTTTCTTTGGGCTCCACTCTCTGATGATTCACATGGGTTACACATTACATATATATATATAATGCTCTGTTTCATTTCCCCCAAAAAACTCTATCTCAGTCAATAAAAAAATACTGGTATAATTACCAAAATACCTATGACCCTGAATCCATTGGACTGGACCCACTAGGCCAACAGATTATACACATTCTATTGCATCTTGACCATACTTTTTTTTTTTCCCATCACACCAACTACAAGAAAATGTTGGAAAGCAATTGTTTAATCCTGGACCTTGGACTTTGAACAGTATCCCTCCAGCTTCAGTCTGTAAAGTTGGGACCAAAGACAATTGACACCATGGCTTCACTTTGGCAGACAGATCTAAAAATAACACAAATCAGAAGGTCTTAGCCATCTGATAACTGGCCGTTTTACACTGAAGAGTAGCTATGTTCCACTGTTAGCATTAATTTGGAGACCGTCAATTAAAGGGTCAGGACCCATCCCAAAAAGAAGCTTTTATACATGGTCCATCCACCACGTACTCTCCAAGTCTAAGATCTTTAATGATCTTATTCAAACCCAAGGCTTGATGATTCTATCCTAAACGTAATGGCTTATTTGTTTGGAAGATACTTGAGATATCAGAGTTCTTAAAAAATTGTCCAATAGTTGACTTTACAAATGCTCAAATACTTCCAGATTTTAATACTGAGATTTGTAGAAATTCTAAATCCAAAAGTAATAGCTCACAAGGCTGACTTATTAATATCTCATTAATTAAATAGAAGTTCTCAAATGTTAGAGGTGAGATAATCCTCATTGCTGTTAGAAATTCTCAACATATTACATATGAAACCGTCGTATATTCCTCCGAAGGAAGGACCCCTACGTCAAAGATCACATACAATTCTACACAAAATAAATAGCGAACAATTCCCACTAAAGCATGAGAAAAGGCATTTATTGTGACCAAGTTCAATACAGAAGAGACACATAAAAATAACAAAAAAAAAAAAACAGCTAACTCACATTAGATAGAGAGCATCTAACCATTTAAATTAATGACTTGATCCCATGGGTTCACAGTGAATGTAGAGCAACGGCATGTCAGTCCGATCCAAACAGTAGCAATCAGATGCCAGTGTCTTCTTTAATTTGGGAATTAATAAAGAGCAAAAGCCCCATAGATTCTAATGTCGGATTATCCACATCATAGCAGATTAAAACCCCTAGTCCCACTTAGACCATGCAAGATTATTAATGTCAATTGGGAGATTAGTAGCATTAACAAGCCACGAGTCTAACACTGAAAACACTATGAATTCCAGCTAGGAAACAATGTTTCCAAGATCCCTGAAAACACCTCAACTATAACTTGATGGTGATGGGGAGAATTCAGCAGCAGGAAGCAGTAAAGAAGCTGCTCAAGATCCCCTGTTGTGTACATCTGCTTCTCAACTATCATCTCTACCATTGAGCTCATGAAATCGCCGTAAGGATCATTTGATAGCTTAACCATCGCAATGCTTCTCTGAGTTTTTCCTTTTACTGTCTCAGGAATCGAGGCAAAATCAATGAAACCCGAATAAGGATTTTGCCTCTTCGCCTTTCTACATTGCAATTTTCGTGTCTTCTTCTTTGCATGGTGGTAGAACTCGCAAGAATCAGAAGAGGAACACGTGGAAGATAACATGGCCTCAGTCTCTTTCACCCTTTCATGGTCGCTCGAGAAGAATCTATGGCTGGTTGCCGCAGACGAATTGCTTGAAACCATTATATTGCGAATTTTATTATTTTGGATCTGCTTCTTCTTGGCGTAATGCTTCTTGCTCTCACTTCTTCTCTCCATGTACTTGATTTCTTGGATTTCAAGGGATGGATGAGGGCATCTTGTTTCCGCTGTATCACTGCTTTTGGGTGTGATTCTTTTATTGGAAATGTCATTGAAAGCAATGAATTGAGATGTTTTGGGAGGGAGGATGAAAGAAGTGGGAGAAGAGTCAATCAAATGGAAATCTCTGTGGATAAGAAGGGGTTCATTGGCATTGGATGAAAGTTTTCTTGATTGGCAAGATCGAAGGTAAGCATGGAAGAAACAAGAGATTCCCAACCTCCTGTGCTTCTTCTCCATTTGGGTCTCTTTTTTTTTCAAATAAGAAAAATATCGGCGCTCTTCTTGCATTGTGTTTAATGTTCTGCCAAATATATATACAAGTGAAGGGGCACTTAGCACAGCACATGTGGAGAGGAGGGTGGTGGGCCACGTCTAATGTGGGTTCCACTTTATGTGTTAACCATTAGAAAATGTTAGTCAGTTTTTTAAGGAGGTTTAAAATGCATGTAATCACCAGGTGAAAAGAGTAAATATGACTTTTATTTCTTACCAGCTAAAGTGGTCGACGTTCCCTTAGGAGATCCAACTATACAAGAGTGAACCCTTGGGAAGACAAACGCGTGTACACACAAAGAAGAGGACCGAAAGATCTAACACTGGGTGATTTGGTGAGAATAGAGCTTCTAGCCACTAGATTGTCCCTTTGTTCCTATGACTATAACTTTCTTATGGTACACAAATTAAATATTTCATTTTAAATCATTTTAGGTCATCATTTAGTGCATGTGAGAGTGCAAGAGTTCTAAGTCCTCCATGTAACAAAATAATTAAATTAAAAAATAAAAATCATAGTGGGTTGTGCAGTGTGAGATTTTCAATCCCACCATGCACTAAGCACTCCCTAGAGTTGAAGTCGCCAAATCTTCATCTGTTTTTTCTTTGTTTCTTTTTTTTTTGTAGAATCTTAGTATTTCCTTCTTTTTTCTGGATAGAATCCAAATCTTCATTGTTAGATAAAGCTGAATTCTCCAACTTAAATAACCAATTAAATGGCCTACACAAGATACATAAGTGTCCAATTTGAGTTAATGCGATGGACTTAGAATGATCCTACGAGTGGGCAAAATGGTTGTTGCGCACAGAATTTGCCAATCTTGAGAATAAAAGTTTACAGATGATGAATCAAGTGCTTTAGGATTTTACAAGTAGGTTTTTTGGATGGGGCACTCACCTTAAGACTGGATAGTTCATCTTGGGGCCATTGGAAAAACCCATGGGTCTGCCTAGCGAATGGCTCCTGTTGAATACATGTACATAATAATAATAATAATTATTATTATTATTATTATTATTATTATTATTATTATTATTATTATTATTATTATTAGGGTTTTTTTGTATATACCCCTCCAAAGTTTATATGATTTATAAATAGGCCCCTAGTTTTTCATTTCAATACCATTCATGTCCCCCAAAATCATTAGTCCTAATGAGATTGGATAACCACCAACAAGAGAATTGTGTTGAACTTTTATAAAAATGACAGTTTTGCCTTTACACCTATGAATCAAAAGTAAGGATATTATTATTTATAAAAATACCATCATTTTGTCCCAAGTCCCAACGATCTTTGTCAATAACTCTTTAATGCACATGAAGCCCGATCATGTGTTTTAAAACTGTCATCAATTTAGCGGTAGGTCAAGCATGGATTGAATCAATTATAACCAATTAGAAGCACATGCGTTGATTGTCATTATGATCAATTTGAATTTAATGAAATAGGCCATGTATTGATAAAATAGATTTACGTGTAATCATAAATTTACGTGCGGTCATTCTCTCCAACTGACTGTAATTATTAATGTTACAAGCTTTAGAGAAAATTAAGTCCAAGCTTTTGGATTTATACATATATGGATAAAGAGATGAGTAAAAGTGTCATTTCACTCTAAAAATTTTTGGTAGTTGGAAGGCTACTGATTTTGAAGATATGAAATGTATTAAAATTAAAAGACAGGAGCCTACTTACTAATACTAAAATCATATGGGCTATTTACAAATCCTAAAAACCTGAGGGGGTATATACAAAAAGCTCTTATTATTATATGTTTATGCAACAAATAAAGATGCACATGGAGAGTACGCAATTTTATTTTATCTCCATGCACGTAGCGCTTGCAAATACAAATCAGATTTGAATCCATCTGGATGTGACAATTACACTGAAGACATGATTGGAGGACTCCAATCAACTTGTTCGAATTGACCGATCATTTTTTATCTTTGAGAGTCCTGATTTTCCGGCGAGAGGACTCAAGACTATAGGATATCATCAGCATTAATCTACTGTGGGGCCCACATCTAAGAACCAAACCCTCCCAAGATCACTGTCACAACTTATTCCATCTTCAAGCCAGATTGCACTCAAGAGTAATACCCATCATTAGTTCAAACATGGCCCAAATAGGTGATTTTACTCTTCTTTTATTTTGATCATGTCCTTATAAGTGAGGGTAATCTTCTTTATATACAAGGCGGGACATTGATCTCAAGTGATTTGAATGTAATATGTGGGCCACGCTGTTACAATTATAGTGATGGACTCGGATATATAGGGGTCAGTGGGTATGGCTGTGTCGGAGCCTATTTTACGAGTTAACGTTAGAAAAAATACATAATCATTAAAGCCTTGTCCCAACTATATATGTTGGATCAGCTACATGAATTATATGTAGCTATTTAAATTTATCTTAGGTCAAATCATCAAAGAGTTGCATTTATTTAAAAATATTCTTTTCTACTTTCATCTATGTCTTGTGTGACCTACCTTTTTTCTATGAAAGTGATCAACTTGCATATAGGACCTTTTCCTCACCAATGTCATTGTTGGTATGTGTTCAACCTATCTAAACTTATCTCAAACAACAATGTTAGGAAAAATTACCTAAATTTGGCATTTATTAGTATTCTTAAAGCCAACCCTACTTGATCATGCAAGGCTAGAGATGATGACGTTAGTTGATCACAATTTTGATTTAGGTGGACCTCATAGTCCGTATCCTAAAATCAAGGACCATTTAATTATATTGGCTGTTCAAAAGGCATGGAACCCCCACATCGATTGCTCACTTGATCAACGATTTTGACCACCCTAGCTCGTGGAATTTTGTACCCTAGAGAAGTAAAAAATGGAGGGCCACCAACTCTCACTTGTAATTTGAAAACACTAGTGTTGTTATGATATAGCCGATACTTTTGTCACCTTCCTCTCATTTCTATTGGCTCGGTCCTCATGGCACGTGGCACAATCCCTTTGTCCTGATCGATGGCCCACCTCACAAAAGCCAACATGGGCTGGTAGTCAGTGACATCTCCCAGTTCTCTCTCACAAAGATTCTCTTAATTGGCTCCAGCCCAAAAAGAAAAGGTCACTGCATATCTTTGACTTTGGGAGGCCAAGATACTGATCTCTTCTCCCTCTCTTACTTCATGAAAAGCATCTAAAAAATTCCAAGAGCTCACCAACACATTACTCAGAGACCCATTTGAGGAGGCTAACAAAGGGAAGAAGACGGAGTTGGGTAGAGGGGCGCAGCTTTTCAAGCTTTTTGGGACAAGAAAAACATGTAAAGAGATGCAGCTCTTACCCCACTTTTTGATTGTTTGATTTGGTGATGTAAAGGGATTCTAGGTGAAGAAAAAAAGGGGGGGATGCTTGTACTAGAGTGTCTCTCGCCTTACTATAAGAGATAAGGTAGGGCCCTCACCAATAACTTAAATGTAAGGGGCCTTACCTTATCTCTCGTACTAAGGTGAGAGATGCTCTCATAGGAGCATCTCCAAAAAAAAAACACCCACATAACTTACTTTGGGTTTTGGATCATGGATAGTAAGGTGAGAGATGCTCTCATAGGAGCATCTCCAAAAAAAAAAACACCCACATAACTTACTTTGGGTTTTGGATCATGGATATTCCTATTGCTAGTAGACAAGGAGAGCCCTTGAAATAGATACTGCTCTATCCCCTACTTTTAAGTTCACTGAATGACCCTTACTCGGTTTTAGGTAGGTAGATCCTGATGAACATATTGCCTGATGGGTCGGGCCCATACCCATGCATTCTTAGAATAGATTTGGGTTGGTTGGGGTGGGGGTGGGGGTGGTGGGGGTTTGGGTTTTCAATCCCTTGATTAAGCCCTAACCCTAGGTCCTAGAGGAGTTTGGATGGAATCAACTAAGATCGCAAACGGGTATCTGACTATTCAAGTATACGAATTTTTTGGATCCAAATAAAGCATGTATGGAATTTATTTTTTGACCCGGGAGAAATCTGGGTCTACATCCATGCATATAGATCGGGAACATTTGGATCTTGATTTGAATTTTTTGTATGTTCTGGCCATAGTATCTAGACAATTACATCGACATCTAAAAAATAGATACATGTTTTAAGGGCCTATATAGCCTGAGTCATATTGATATTTGTAGCTCCACTTGTATTTTTGGGAAAAAAAAATGATGTTCTTTTATCCAATTACACTAATGCACTCCACATTATTTTGAATGTGAGTTCGAAACTGGATTAGTTTTCTGAGTTGAAACTGAAACCGGGTAAAACATATTGGTTCTATGTCATTTTTGGATCTGAATCTAATATAAGAAGACGAATCTAGATCTAATCTATGAAGACGGATCCAGGTCTTGATCTACCATTGTCCCACCTGGATCCAACCCATTTGCATCCTTATAAAGGGGGCTTTGTTCCCCTTTTTTTTTCTTGTTAAATATTACTTAGTGGTAGTTTGTTTGGGCTCATTCACATATGATGTGCATGCACAACAGTCGCACATGGCATATGGTTTGAAAATGGTGCTTAAGTGAGGCTATCTGCAAATGAAAATTTATACAGTTGAATAAGTGTGAAATGATTATACACCTCTTGGTTAGAAGGGTTACAAACCCCCTTCACTTACTCACTTTTTTCCAACTTCTAGCTAGGGACTCCAAATTTTTAATCCAAGCCGGTCAAATTATTTATTGACCACACATTGAACCCCAAAATGTTCGTTTTCATATTTTAGATATTCTTAGGTTTTGAGATATATGAAGATATAAATCCTTCAATGTTTACTCATGTGAAAATAGTGCTTCCAAACAAATTTAGTATTGTGTTTCACATGTTCAAATTTACATACGCAATATTGTCATGTGTAAATCTTACATATATAAATTGCATTTTCACATCAGATGTGTAAAAGGAAAACGGCCCCTTATGAATTCAATTTTGTGCCTAAAGCAACGTTTACACATACAACATAAAAATATAATGCAACCTTAATATGATTTCAGCAACATTGCTTTAGGGCACATTTCCATACAAAAATCATCTTGCTTTTCCTTTTCGTTTCTGTGTAAACGAAGTGACGAGGATACATTTGTGCAATGAGACCATTCCATAATAACGAGAAAATTTGATCTGGTTTTCCATGCTGCCCACTCTTCTATTGTTTGGTACAACAATTTCTTTCTACATAGGTAAGGGAAAGGAAAAACCCAATTTTCCTCACAAAAGAGGATTTTGATTGCCTATGAGAAGGGTGCAAGATGCCATGTACCAACCCAAATGCTTAAGCCCTGTCCTACTCAGGACTTGGGCGATGTGAAACTTTCCAACACTCCCTCTCACGTATAGGCCCAACAGATTTCATGGACGGGCCTGCCACATAGACTACACAATAACGGAAGGCAGGGAATCCCCTTATTGCGTGAGCTTCCACTTTTCTACAGCTGAAGATTTTTCCTAGCCCCTAATCAAAAACACTTTTATGTTGAATCACAAAAAATTGCATTGCTTTTTATGCTTTTTCTCGTAGAAAAGCATGCACTCCACATAATAATAAAAAAAATCAATAGAAAAATATATTATTTTTCCATACTGTCTATGTGGGGAAAGCAATTACACAAACATGCTGAAGTAAGGACAGTAAGAATTTATTTGATAATTCCAATATCTTAATTCTCTTATTCAAGGAAAAAGCGGACATGGAACCTTTTACTTCTATTTATGAAATTTCGGAACCATCTCTGGAGTCAGGGGTATAAGATCCAAAAGTTTATTATTCTGACCCAAATCAATCTGGTTTGATCTGAGAATCACTCCAAACCCAGCAAAATAGCCCATTATTAATAGTCTGCATAGCCTGGATCATATTGCCATTTGAGAGTCCACGAGAATTGAATCATAATTGCCACTTCGAGAGCCCCACTTCTATACTCAACAGGTCGATTTGGAGGCACATTTATCAGGCTCATTTTCTTGAGATTCAAGCAGATGGTGAGTGAAGGTCCAGTGAGTGTAAAATTAAAACAGACGCCAGATCATGGGATGGAAAAGAGTATCAAAGCAGCTGCATTGATGAAAGGTGGGCCCAAGTGAGCCCAACACCGCTGGACTGCATCTGCAGTTGCTAGTAAGAGAACATTTTGCCTGTTGTCAGTTGGCACTATGACTAGAAACAGCTTATATTATTCACAGGTCACACAGTATTTTTAAACTTACAATGGTTATCACTCCTAGTCTCATTGCAATCGTTAGTGTCATTTTTTTTTTCTTTTGCTACAATGGGGATTCGAACTCATGCACTCTACTCACACACCTATGTCCCTAACGAGCTGGCTAGGGCCAAGGGGACGTCCATAAGTCTTATGTGCACTGATTCTCATAGAAACAAGCCTTGCATACTTAAGCTCTCGAACTTATGTGCACTGATTCTCATGAGTCTCACTTGCTGTCAAAGCTTCCACACATGAGAGAGAGAGAGAGAGAGAGAGAGAGAGAGAGATGGCAGAACACATTAAGCTAACTCAATTTAATAAATAAGGGCAAGATGATGATGATTCATTACAAGGTCAAGATCATCCTTTGCATCAAATGTCAGAACATATTAAGCTTACTCAATTTAATTAATAAGGGCAAGATGATGATGATGATGCACTACAAGATCAGGACCATTCTCCATGTGTTCAATCAGGAGAAAAATTCTACTAATCAAACATCTTAACCATCCAACCAGTAGTCAAGAAGGACAAAAGAATATTGAAAACAGTCCGTAATCCGTATTAAATGGGACTATCCAGGGTTATGCTAAATGTTCCAGTTCTGTGCAGCCCAGCAGATGGCAGACAAGAAAATTGGATCACTGAGCATAGGTTTGAAATCTACAGTAAAAATAAAATCATCATCACCAGTATTACGATTACTGTTACTATCATCCAAACAAGCACAGTAATTAAGAACAAATATACACTAATAACATGGATGAGAAGGCAAATACAGATGCTCTAATAATGAATATAGGATTGACCCAACTCACCAAACTGCATAATGCAAACAAACATGGTGGCAGAAAAAGAAAACCTTATGCGGGGACCCATATTTCTCTGGTTAACAATGACTTACAGCTAAAATGAAAAGCTGTTCAATGGAGAAATATATGTTGTGCAACTCAAATCCTCAGGATCAGTTGCACCACATTTTACACAATTTTCCCTTCCAAAATATTGCAATGTGAGACCTCCATATGGATATTTTAATCTTATACCCTCAGTTTTCCCAACATATTCACAAAAAGCTTCGATTCTTTTTTGTCATAGTATGATAGTAACTTCTTCAGTCTAGCAAGCTGTAGGTTCACTTCCCTGCAAAAGAAGAAAACATTTAAACAACATTACAAGTGTGTAAGCATACAAAGGAAACAGCAAACATTTCAACATACAGACATCTTCCATTTCTCAATCAAGTGGAATCAAGTTTCTGTAAAGACTAGATAGCTCAAGATAGACAGTTCGGGATATTTACTTTTGAGACACATTTGTGTAACACCGAATATATAGAAAAGCTGTGGAAAAGGATTTACTTCTCCGAGCTTCCCACGTTTCTGCAGTTTGGTGAGGCACTTATTCCACGAGAAAAAAGGGTAAAAGGTAACTATTTTTTCTCTCGGTACACAAAAACCATTTCCTTGGGGAAGAGGGGGTAGGAGTGGGGTGGGATTCGGAATTACTTTTCCTGGCATTACACAAACTTGCCCTGAAGATAAGAGGATTGGAAGTTAGAATGGGAGATGAATATGATACATGCATGCACCTGTGAGTGTGTTCACACAAGCGAACAAAGCAACACGCATTTCAGCATCAGATTGAATTGTGATTTCTTCACCAACTAAAAAAGTAAGTCAAAGAAAAGGACCCTTGATCATGTTCGAAGTCGTTTGGCTGAATCCATTCACCAAGATATTACCATTTTCATAGGCCTTGGAAGTAACTTCCAGAAGTAAAAGCCAGCAACTACAAAACAGAAAACTGACCCATTATCAGGCTCCATCTCAAGCGCCTTCTTCAAGTCCAGTTCTGCTAGGTCCAGATCATTGGTCTCTATGTAGGCCTGAGCTCTCCGGAAGAGTGCTTTGACATTGCGAGACTCTAACTTCAGTACCTAAATAGGAGTGAGTTTAGGGTTAAGATAGGCAAATGACGCTAAAAGATAAATAGTCAAAGCATGTTACTGGGAAGCAGCCAGGTTCAACGCCACAGAATATGTGATGCTTAGGAAGCTAGAGCAGCATCAGAACCTTGGAGTAGGCTGTTAATTCATAAAGCTACAAGGCCAAACCCTACATCCTAATAACGTTATCAATGTTTGCCCCGACTGGGTAGACCAAGCAAGTCAGAGCTCATTTATCATCATCTTCTAATCATAAATTATAAGCAAAAAATAGCTAACCCTCATATTCTTCTTCATTATAGAAAGTGTAAGCAAATGGTTCTTTAGACAAAACAAAAAAAAAAAGGTTATTTTTCTTCTTTTCTAAATAGGCTTGATGAGTCTAGGAAATTAAAAAAAAAGGAAAAATAAGCATGCCTTCACCATAAACCAGATATAATCACATCATTGTTGTCTAAGACTTTTCCAATCAATCAGGGGTCAGGTATAATTGTACTATTAAAATCTAAAAGAAAATGTCCGAAATTCCTATCTACTGTGTACATTGAGTGCACAAAATAATCAAGAAAGCGCAGTTTGATTTCACTAGAAACCAAAATAAACCTAGATAACTGAGTGACTGATTGGAGCTTTTAGGTTTGTGGAAGCATCGGATAGAAAGAAAACTTCTGCTATACTGGGACTAATGCTTGCATCGGATGAGTGCAAAGACAAAAGTAAGATCCGAAAGATGCCTACACGAGATCAACCCACTTGATTCACTCCATATCACATTATCACTCAAGGGCAATGGGTAAATACCCTAAACATGGACACTAGCAATAGAGAAGCCAGATCGATCGAAAAAAGTGATCTCTTTATCTAGGATAGAGTTCCTCTCTTTATAGGGAAGGGGCTGCACATCCACATTCTTACCCTAGTATAATTTGTTTCCAACAGAATAGTTTCCCAACAAGGAGAAGAAAAAAGATCCATTCCACACTTGGAAACTTAACAATTTATAAAGTTCTTTACTTAGGAAACAAGCATCCCACATAGGTCTAAGAGGAAAGAAGTGAAGGATGTTATCAGCGGCCATGGACTCACTGCCAACATTGCATGTGGGCCAACTAAGTTCTTTACTTGGGAATCAAGTATCACACATGGGAGAAATCCCGAGGAAAAGAAGTGAAGGATACCATCAGTGGACATGGACTCACCGCCAACATGGCATGTGGGCCCACTAAGTCCAACAGAGCTGACACAAGGAGCTTGGGGAGTTCATAGTCAACCATTTGGATTTTCATACTATTGCTTTGGTGAAATCAAGTATCAAATATTTTGCAGACAAACTCACTCTTGCATGTACGTCTTCCCTCAGTGCTAGGTTCAGCAAATTTTTCTTGGTTTCATCTGATCAAAGCAATTAGCTGATTTTCTTAAAGGAAAATCACTAAAAAGAGTCTGCATCCTCAGAATGAATCAAGAACTTGGAAACAGGCCCCTTTGGGACTAAAATTAAGGCCCAGGCCTGACCTGTTTTGTTTTCAAGTCAAATGGAAACCCAGGCCTGGGCATGGACTGCAGCAACATATCAACATGACATGTTGTAAAACAAGTGCCAGGGCTCAGCCTCTTCCTTTAGCAAGTTTGTTTAGCACCAAACAACCAATAGCCCTAAAGTGGAGCAAACTTGGTTGGAGCATCCAGGGGCCCAAAGCCCAATAGACAAGAATGGCCTTCGACAACCCTAATTCCTAGTGTATGGAGTGTAGTATAATATTTGATACGCAAGTAAAGCAAATAATGAGGTCAAATAAAATCAATTGTAAAATGTAAAGTTCGCAATCCAAATGTAAAGCTTCTAGTGCAGAGAATTTAATGAACAAGTTAACTTTTACTATGGCTTCTTGGGTCTTGATTCTCCCCCAGTTTCAGGGGCATTCATAATTGGAGGGAGGTGGCTGTGATGTTATTGAGTTTTTTGGTTTTTTTGGGGGGGCTTTGTGGCTCTTTTGCTTGTTTCTGCTTTTGTTCTTTTTCTTTCAGGCTCGTCGGTATATTCCTCATGTATTGCCTACTCCTGTTAATGAAGTTACCATTTCAGAAAAGAAGAGAAAAGAAAAACCTCTGAACATAGCTTAGCAGCTTCTCTAAATTCCTTCAACTTAAGCATGCATACAGCATTGTTAAGATTGCAAGTAACTTTGAAAAATCTCCCAAGCATCTTCTGCTCCTTGGTGAAAATGTTGTCAAATTCCACATACTTAGCAGCCTGCAAGAGCAAGCAAGTAGAAAATGCAAGTCTAGACTGATATCTTACCAGAAGTCAAATCAATAGAAAGAGCAGAAGCTTTTGAAAGTTGCTTTTGAAAGTTGAAATAACTCAAGATACATGGGAAACACTTCCTGGTAATTCCAAAAAAAATAATTATTATTATTATTTTGATATGTAACAAAGAATTATATTAATGGAGAAAGATTACACACCACAAAAACAACAACCATGACCATTTGAAACAAAACAAAAAAAAAAATGCAAACTAGGACAAGACGTAGATTAAAAGAATTACACCATTCACCAAACAAGCTTGGCCGGATAATCCATCATTCCGAAAAAAAAAAATTTATTAAGGAAATGTATTTAATGAGTTGAAGCATTGTTAATCAACTATTACTATGTATCATATGGTATGAACTAAAAGAGAAAACATAGGGTAACAATGCATCAAGGCACATACTGTGTACTTACACATCAAATTTCATACAAGTGGGATCCTAGCACAGGTCCACATATGGAGGAAAACGGGAAAATACATGAAGTAGAGCCTATAGGTTTTTTGGCTAAAATGTTCTCACTTCTAGACTCCTTTGACTATAATTTGTAACCCAGTAATTATCACATTATAATCGTTAATAACCCGTAACACCAAAAGCTCAAACCGTTGTGAACTGCATAAAAATTTATATAACCACCACCATGGGCGGACCTACATTGTAGAATTGAAGCTCCTAGAGGGTTGAATGGCATCTTGAAGTAGGGGCAAACCTACGTTGGAGCGATTTGGGGCGCGATCTGAGGCAGTCGGCCCAAGTCAAAATTGAAATCCCCATAGAGTTGAATGGGGCCTTGGAACATGCCCCACATGTCTAAACTTGTCGCTCCACATATATCTAGAAATAGCCCCACATATGTAAAGCTTCGCTGGTGAAAAAAAGAAAAGAAAAGAAAACGTTGTGGCAACACATCGCTCCCTCTTCTTCGACCTTCTCTTTCAAAACCTCTTCATGCCGATTGTCAATCGAGCTCCTCGTCGCCGGTCCCTATATATTGTGTAGACTACTGCATCTTCATCTACCAAACATAACTGTATAATCCGTCCTAGTCACTCTATACCTAAGTTAATCTCCAAATCCTAATTCCAAACCATGAATCCCCAAATTCTAATCCAAACTCTAAGCCCTAGACCACCAAATCTAAAGCGTATCTAAAAGAATCCAAAGATGGCAAAATCCAATCCCATTATCATATCTTCTTAACCCCACTATGATTCAAAGATGGAATCCCACTCTCATTATCCAAAGGCCGGAGGCTTTGAGAAAGTGAAACGGGCAAGGGTGTGTGTCCTCAAAATGTTCTTGTATTTAGTTTTTTTCACACACCCACTCACCTTGAATTTGCAGTGACCCCCATTGGGCATTGATTATGACATATAAATTTAGTGAAACATGATAACGTGAGTTGAGTATCAAAAATCAAGGTTAGAATCATTTTTTATCTATCTAATGGTTTTTAGTACTTCTTATTAACATCCTGACCTCTTCATTGCCCAATCTTCAATAACTTCATGCAACTAGTTGAGTTCCATGAGTTGAAAATTTTCTAAAGAAAAACGTATAGGTGTTGTTTGGTAATGTAAAAAAGTCTATCAAAGTCTACTAAAAGTTTTTTTTTCAAATGTTAAGTCTAGTAATACTTAAGCCCCGCCCAAATGAAAATACTAGGTCCGCCACTGACCACCCCCCTGAACAGGAAGACGTTTGAATTTGAATCCTAACAAACAAATGGAATAGACAGACCAGACAAACAGATGGAGGTAACATGCCTCCCAACCCCTAGGAGTTTAGAAATCGTGAGCTCTGGCACTCATACCATGTTAATAACCAGTAACACCAAAAGCTCAAGCTATTACTAAACAGCATAACAATTTATATCAATAATAATGTCCATAACCTAGCCAAAAAAAGTACACATTTGCAATAGATGACTTTAAATGGATTTTATCTTTTTAGAGAGGGGGGCAGAGGGACGCAGTCTAGGGCTAACAGACTCCAAGGATAACATCAATAAAACATTAAAGATGACTTAAAGTGCGTCACTCCATCACGGCATAAGAAAGAGTGAAGCTTGTGGCATCAATATTAGCCCAACTCTACTAAAGCTTACCATTTCATATCTCAATGAGGCTCGCTGATACTTTCCGTCCTTGAAATAGGCATTCCCTTCCTGTTTACGTTTGGCAGCATATTCAATCTTTTCTTCAGGCTCCATATCCCAAGACTCTTTTACCTGTACCATGTCATACCATTTAAGGAAACAAAACAGAAAAGTAGACAATCCAGAAAGCAGTAAAAAATCAAATTATAATAGACCTTCGGGAGATTTCAGAACTAACAAACTTGCCCAAATGAGTTCCATTGGTATGAGTCACAAAAATGAATAAACAATCATGAAAGTCAAAGTAAATATAAAAACTGGAGTTTATATTTTAAGCTGTAGAATATGAAGTGACAACAAAAAAGACTGTAATGCACTATTATAACTTCAAGAAAGATTTAGCATTGGCAACTCCAAATGACATGAAAGAAGTATAAATAAATTTAGCTTTGACCTGCAGAAGCCTTCATAACTAACAAGAAATTTGATTGCCCAGAAAAGCTCCATTTTGTACGAATCAAAATAATGAAATAATTTTTCCATAATTTTCATGCATGTGAATGTGCTTGACGTGAAAAGTTAGGGTATATATATTAACCTCAAAAGTATGACATCACATGACAACAAGAAAAAAAAAAAAGAAACTGTTTTAACCATATGACAGAATTAGACTCGGCAATTACCGAGTTCGCAGCAGAAACTATCATAATTCAAGAAACTATTAATGGTGCAAACCACATGAAATGAACTTGACAAATGTCATCCACCCAACTGACTTCTAGACGATAATAATATGTAGCGAGCCAGAAAAAAAATTCATCCCACCTAGTGTGGCTTACGAATTGCACTCCCCAAATACATAACTTAATAGCCAAGGGAGGAGGAAAGGGGGAGCAGAGAAACATATCCTGCCTATTGTGGTTTTCAATCTGCACACTAACCCAACCAAATTAAGTAACGAACCAAAAAAGGGCAAAAGGTTCAAATCCCTTGGCAACTTGGGTGAACCCAAAGGAAACCTAAATAACAAAAACGAAAGATGAGATCAAAAGGGACAAAGTAAAAGGCAGGCTAAGTTGACTGTACATTAGAAGACATACACAGTCTAACCTTCTATAAGTAAATGGCTTTAAGAAACAATGACCAGCAAGGTACTACCCCTACCTGTGACCATTATCCAGTTTAGATTAACTGTCTCTTAATTCTGCCAGCAATATGAGAATATAGAAACCATGAATACGTAGTGCAAACTGAAGCAACAAGTTTTGGAATCAAAATATTAAATATTGTTGAACCATTCTTACCTTTGTGAATGCTACCAACTCAACTTCATAGTACAAAGTTGAAAGTGGAGGAACCACAGCCAAATCTGTCACAGTTTTCTTGCTCCCAAATCCATACTCATGATTAATTATGATCTGAGCAACCTCTCCTTGTTTCATGGTGGAAACTGCCAGGTCAAGGCCATTGATTACTTGCTCTGCAGAAAAAAAGGCATTTCTTCAGCACATATCTTCATGTAGGCAGACAGTAGTTCTAAACAAACTGACCTACCTTCATCAACTTTGAACTCGAAAGGTTCCTCTCCATCGTATCCTTTTCTGTCAAAGATAGTCCCATCTACAAGTTTAGCAACATACCGAACTACAATCCAAAAAACCAAAATCACTTTAGCAACCAGCAGCACAGTGTAAAAAGAAGTAATTATAATAATAAACAGTATGCATATATATATACATATCTATAAATAATATATATATATAAACAGAGAGAGAGGGAGAATATATACATATATAGATAGAGAAAGGGTATAGAAAAAAAAATAATATGTTTCAGAGTGCTAGTATAATTTAGCAGTGAAAAATAAGTGTTAAGAGAAGAGTATTTAAAATTTTACAAATAGGAGGTTTTTTTCTTTCTTTCTTTTTAACTTTTGAATAGCTACAATACACTATTAATACTTTTCAATATTTTAATATCTTTCATGGATGACCAGCATATTGGCCTCCTTAACATCACCATTTCTAACAAACTATTTCTGATGTGTAAACATGTTTACGCCCAAGTTGCATGGGTAACATATGGATGGCATGACTCATACAGTGCAAGGATTCACTTACTTTGAGCAACTGTTCCACTATTTGGCTTCTCAAAGGTTTCCACGGGATTGGTGATTTTCTTGACAACCCTCATAGCTTCTGTAACATATTCAATAAGTTTGAATGCAGCCAATTCCAGGGAGATAATGATAACAGCGTTGGGTGGAACTGCCAAAAAACCATCTCGAGTGGATCTACCTTGATCACCAAATGCATCTATAATTCAGGATATGAAGACATGAGAGTCAAATATTGTTGAGAATCAGAAATTCAAGTCATATATGTCCTAATGAAATCCCTAACCCACCATCTCAGTGTTCAGAGGAGTATAAAAAAACTCATTGCTTGACTCTGTTTAGTAGAACTAAGTAGTGAGTCCAAACTCTGAACTCCAAAGTTCTTAAGATTGATAAGATCACAACATATAATTTTGAGTCATAGCCAAAGTTCTTAAGATTGATATGATCACAACATATAATTTTGAGTAATAGCCGAAGATCTTGCCAGTATCATGTAAGAAAAACCACTAAAGTTCCACAAATGCCATGCCAAGGAGGTAACTTGATGGGACATGGCAAAAGAACCCTTCAACAAAAAGAATGACTCAAAACAGTGCATCAATGCAACTCAACGACTAAGCTGGTAACAAAATATTTTGACTTGTTGAGTCACGAATTCAGTTTTAAGGCTACAGTGACAGTTTTAAGGCTACAGTTACAGTATAGAGTCACATTTTTCACATGATTGAAAATGGCAACTGCAGTTGAAATGTGAAATAAGATGAGTACATGATATGCATCTCTGTGCCTCCACACACATAGAATTGTTGGTTGAGCTCAGTACATGGTATATCTCCCATAGGGAGGACCAGATTTCAAGAGGCAGTGCTCACCCAGTGAATTCTCATATAGGACACTAAGATTTCATGTGTATGCTTAGTATACCAACACTGTATAGTGTCAATGCCAAATCCTGTCATGCTAGATCCATTATCCTAAATTTCCTAGTGACTTCATCATCATATCAACAAACCTTATGAGGTAATCTATCCATGTACTTGATTTTCAGGATAGGTAGGGTTGTCTCCCACTTTCACACCCACACCATATCTAGTAAAAAGTGATGATAGCACATGATCACAGATCTTTGAATGGAATAGCTGAGAAGATTCCTCGTCATCATCAAAGCCTTGTTTAACTACTATAATTTGGTAATATAGAGAAATGAAAATTGCGTGTACATACACTTGGGTTCTACTCGAACAATAGCCTTTTCCCCTTTCCTCATGGTTACCACTGTCTTTGCAATGGCAGGACACAGGTGACCTGATGAAACATTGAAGTATTAAAGTTATAAAGGAATCATTCCAGTGTATCAGAAATTTACGAAAAAAGGAGACATAAGACCAAATATTTCATTGCCTTGCTAATTAATTCTATCAAAGAATTGAATGACCTTCATTTACAAGGAACTCAACCCCATCTTCAGTTGTTCTTGCCACAAGGGTACCATCCTCAAGTTTCACCTCATATTTCACTGCAATGGAGCACCACGAGAATAGGAATTCTCCCCAAAGGAAAAAAAAAAAAAACCCAAAGTATGAAAGCAGAGATACTATACCACATCATACTAGATTGAGAAAATAAATAAATAAAACAGCATTCAAAATATTAATATACCCAAGTGCCCAACCCAAGAATATAAATAGCATTGTTCAAAGATGGAAGCCCATGATTCAGTAATCCAGAATGTTGGCTGAATGGGCACACCGTGGATGCATGCCCCAAAGATCACTCATATTGGAGGATCACCGACATCTGATATGTGAAGGTCTATAATAACTCTGGACCATGTTGCATTTCTTGTTTGATTGAGTATTTGTGGACCACCATTAAGGGTTTCGATTTTCCCACATGAGAGACTCCAGGCAAATGTATTCACAATCAAGTCAATCCGATAAATGCCGTGCTAACCAAACCATGGGCTTGCTTCTATGTCTCGGGGCGCAAGAAATAAGTATACATTGAATAACCTTAGATAGAGGACCATATCATTCCATCTTTGTTCGACCAAAAAACAGCACAGATGGTACCAGCCTTCAAATTGCTTAAGTATTTGATCTGGGCTTTCCATCATGAATGGACAATCCACCAATAACTTTCCTATTAGAGGATCTCATCCATCCAGCGGAAGAAGAATAATTACAACCAATGGTTAAAATTTAATGCAGCCATTCAGATGGTTAGATCATCCAAGCTGTGAAGGAATCATTTTTATAGTATCTCATATCCACTATAGAACCTACCATTTGAAAATTCTGGATTAGAAATGGCAGACCCTATATGTCAATATTAGCAGAGCACATGTTCAACCAAAGTACTAACCATTGTAGGTTTTTACTTGAATCTCATTGCTGATTAAATACATTAAACTGAACCAAAAAAATTGATACTGCATAAGAATACCTGTCACTTCATCTTTCTTCTGCGCTCGCTCTAATACATCACTTGTGGATAGAATTTTCTTCATGATGCCTCCATCTCCACAAACATCAACAACTTTTAACCATGAGATCAACTCAACTTCGAGCTGCAGATTTGAACCAAAAGGAATGCTCGGAAATATATCATAAACACCATGAGCAATTTTAGGAGGCACAGTGAATATGGAAATTTCTCCCTTCCTCATGGTAACAAGGCCCTCCTCACATCCTTTGAGTATGCTATCTGCAAAAATAATGTTTTGTTATATAAGCAATTTAAATATCATCAAGCATTGAAATTATTCAACTCCATGAATCAGGAACAAGCAGAATCATGGAGTCTTAAAACCAGATTTGGATGGTAGCTGTTGGGAACCAAAGCCTTTCTGATTCTAGGAGTGTAAGAAATTCAACTTGGTAAAATTCCCATTATCAAGTTTGCAGTCGCCTCAATTGCGAAGGAGCCAACATTGCTTTATGAATTCACATTGTTGCATGGGAGTTGGGATACAACTTTGTTTAATCACGTTGCAATAAGAGGTTGTTTTTTTCCAGAACTTGATGCATCGATTAGCTAAAGTAATAGGAACAGACATAGAAAATTGTCAATAAACAAAAGGAATTCAATCAAGTAGATAAAAACATAACAGGCTTTGCTGTGTACCCTACTTTGCTAGAATGTCACCATATTTATTACCATAACAATTGACTCATTAAAAGGAGACCTCAATGGACGAAGCCAATCAATTTATGTCTTTCATGATGGATCAAAACTCCAAGAGGGTTTGCTTTCTCATATGCCTGTGATGTGGCTCATTTAAAATTGTCTTCGTGATAAGAAGGCACAGGTACTGCACTTTAAAATATCTCTCATCTCACAAAATGGAAAAAATTCCTGTCGGAGTACAATGATGCCCGGATACAGCAGAGACCTGACAGCAATGCCGGATGCAAAATGGAAATAGCAAAGATATGGGCTTACACATAGAAATGAAGTATCGAATAACAAGATGTAATGGATATATTGCTGATTTTGAACTACCATGGAAAAAGACCAAATTTTCAATGCAGATGTAAAACTAGAAAGATGAGTCAACTGTTGGCTTTTTTTTTTTTTTTTTTTTTGGCCTCCCAGCACCTAGCGCAAAAATCTAGAAGCACAAATTTCATCCTCTAAGATGGTCTAAGGTGACTATTATCCTTCCTGTCTTCCAACAATAAACTTGCCCTAAATTGATCAAAGGAGATCTACTTAGGAAAACAGGTGAGGAGCTCGAAAAAATATGTATGGGAGATCCAGCCCAATTGAATTTTCCCAAGCCAGATGCATGCCCAATTGAGCTTCTCTTGAAAGAGATCCCAAAGATTCAATTTCAAGATCCATTAGAAGTTACTAAGCTTGTTCACCAGTTTACGAGGGTCCAGTTTTGAGTACACCCGCCTCTTTATGTATGCTTTCCCACAGGACTCAGGGTCTATGAATGCTTTCAAAAAGACTTGTATTAATGTAAGGTTAAAAATTAACCCACTGGATCTTAAGATCCTCACAAACATCATAATGAATCCAACAGTACAAGTCAAGTACAACTCCTGTTGATGAGAATTATCAAGTTCAAAAACATACCCTGTCCGATCACCATGACCAACGGCTCACCCTTGTCCTTACTGGAGGTGAATTGCAGCCCACCCAATACAGAAGCTCTATAGTGCACTGCAGGCAGAAATCCAGTGTCAAGCAATCATAAACACAGCATGAAAATAAAGGAAAAGTACAAATAGATGCATAGAGAAAGATGGGGAAGTGCAACCAAACAATGCTAGTATATAGAAAAAGTAAAAAAAAAAACAAGTGAAAACTGATAGACCAATACTGAACTCAAAAGAAAAACCCACATAATAATGTACACTAATGGGAGTAGGGGATATACCAACCAACTGACCTCTGTAAGAGAGAGAGAGAGCGAGAGCACAAAGATCAGTACTAAATGTTGACAGTGTCTATATATCATTCAAACCCAACAAAAAGGATGGAACAAAAAGCATGGGAAATGGGAAAAGAGGCATGGCAATGATTCTGTTTTTTTTATGTAGACAAATGAACAATGATAAAATTATAACATAGGTCGTAATCAGTCAACACTATCAATGAACCACAAACAAAAACGAAAAGAGAGACTTAAAAGGGGAGAAAACCAGAAATACATAGAGGAACTAATATACCAGGTACTAACCAGCTTAAATCTACCATGTAAGTAGCACAATTGGATGTATTTGCTGGCAGAAGATGCAGAGTGGAGGAATATTGGTTCCCTAAAGCATGTAGGACAGAATGGAAACCGGAACCTGTCTCTAACGTACCACCTTTTCCATCTAAAATTAGTGTCGAATGCATTTCAACTAGGGCATCAAAAAGCATGCGCACAAAAAAAAAATCTACAAAAGTAAAGGCATCATAAATCAGTTAATGGCTCGACTAGATAACTGAGAAACAACCAGGATACAAATATTATGACGAAACAAAATAGTACATTTTTGGAGAGAGACAGAAGGCCAGAACCATGGTACAAGTTATAAATTTTTATTCCCTTCCTGCAATTTTTCCTGGCTTTACTGCCCCAAAACTCATAACCATTATCTCATGGATCCTTCCACTGTTCCACAAATGCAATAGGCATTAATTTGTCGACAAAAGACTAACTCAGCCGGTTTTGTAGGACCGCCTCAGAAGCACCCAAAAAAAAAAAAAACTTTCAAGCATCTGCACTCATGGATCTGCATGTGTCTGTGCACAAAGGCCTTATTTGAACCAGAAGATTAATAATACAGCAGCACAACAACCCATGCTTAGCACGAGCATGTTCACCAATAGCTGAAAAGTATATTTACTAATTTATTAAGAAAAACTCGGAATACGCAAAATCAATCATCAAATACTTATGCGAATGATTTGGTGATTATGATAGGGATAGAAATGAAGCTCTTGCAGAAAAGTGAAAAGCGGGAAGAAGAGGTGGTTATATGAAGCGGAGGAGATGAGTGGAAGTGGAGATGAGTGGTTACATATTGGAAGTGGGAGTTATAACTCCCAGTCTCATAAGTTATGGTCAAAATTATCTTCAAAGCCCATGGCTTCTATATAGTATATTGGGCCTCATGCCGTACTTTAGCTCCCCAATAAATGAAACAGAAGATCAATAATACAAGATCAAAATATTATATAACTTTCAAGAAACTAAACATGCAAGTAAATATAGAAACATGAGCAGAGATACCCAACAAATTTAATTCTAGGCAGAGAATTAAAAGCAAGAGTTTTTACGCAAAACAAAGAAATTAAGACATGGGTCTCATGCTAAAACTCAATTCTCCCAACAAATGAATCAGACTGACAGTGCAAGTGAAAAATACATCTTAAAAGAAGTTAATTGGATATCCACGCATATAAAGAAGCACGAACCGAGCAATTTTTAAGGAAAAAAAAACTGCAAAATAGACCAAACGAAGAAATTAAGAAATGGGTCCACTCCCAAAAATCAGAAGATGAACAACAAAAGAACACATCTTGAAAGAAGTTGGATCTGCATGTAAATAGAGAAAAACAAAGAGAAATACACAAACACCCACCAAGCAAATCAAGAATTCATATCTGAAGAGAGAAACTGAAAAGACCCAGAAAGAAGAATTGAGGAAAGAAATGGGTGATTAATAGAAATACCAGTGATTTCATCTCCAGGTTCAGGAACCAGCCATCCCACTCCGAGTCTCAAAAGCTTCTTCTTTAGTCCCTGCTGCGTGAGAAATCCTTCGTCCTCGGCCTTCTCTGGATAGTGAGGACGAAATTTTTCTTCTTCTTCGGGTTTTGGCGGAGCTGTCGCTTCATCTATCTCGTCCATCCCTCTCTCTTTCTCGATTGATCGATAGACTCGGAAGCTGTGAGAGGACTGAGCCTGGCCGCGTGGGACTTGCAACTATATATATATATATATATATATATATATATATATGGATGAAGTGATAGAGAGAGAGAGAGATGAATCTGAATACCACGGGATGCACGCTGGCGGGAAGAGTTAAGAGTAGTTACGTGGCAATGCGCTCGTGTTTGTCTTTTCAAGCATTTGCGACAGCGTGTGGGGCCCACCTAAATGTGAAGTTGGGGCCCTCATCGGCTCTCGCCCTCTGAGATTGAAATAAAGCAAAATTATTTACATTGAAGTTTAAGGGCATGCTAAGTAAATAGAAGAGTTCTCTATTTAGCGGATTTTCTTTATTTTCAAAGAAGGCCACAATCCTCTAAGTAGGATTCTAAAAAAGAGAGTTCCATGTTTTGATGGAGGGAAAATTCCTACAAACTGTAGAATGTATGATCCAAGGTTATAAATATGTTTTATAAAAATTTTCAAAATCCATGAAAAATCAAGACCTCAACTTTCACCTCAAAATAGTTTGTAGTCATCTAGAGAATATATACGGTTCAGATCATACAAAGGGGGCCCACAGGAATAAGAAATTAATATTTTAGTATCTGGACTTTTTCGCAAATATCTCAAGATATGGTAAGGATCAACGGTTAAAATTTGGTCAACTAGCCGTGATTGACCTTCAAGAAATAACTACTGGTCAGATCATGATCTTGGGGCCCACAGGAAGCAGAAAATCAAAAAAGACGGACTGGATTTAATCACCTTTTTTGACCCACAAATACTCAAAAATTGTTATCTAACGACTTTGATGGTTTTACAAATATCTCAAAATCTAAGATGAATCAACGGCTGGAATTTTATGAGATGGCCGTTGTGAACCTTCTTAACACTATTATTGGTTCAAATCTTGATTGTGGGGCCCATAGAGACAAAAAAAAAAGGCAAAAACCGCTTTGCTCAATATCAACGCCTAAAACACTGTAGCTCCGCAAATCCACAATCACGCGGAATCATCCAATACGAGTGGGGGGCGTCCGATTCCAAAAAAATCAAATGGGAAGAAGTCTCCAGTCCATCCTCTTTAAATCCATGCTGATCCAAACAAGAAAATCCGCGCTATCGCGGATTTTGGGCGAGGAATTCGGGGCGAAGATCGTTGCCAAACGTCTCCTAAGAAATTTCCGCGTAGTCATTCGTACAATAACGTTGTTATAAAATTACAAATGGAATGAAAACTAGCAACATAGGTCCGCGCTAAGTCGTTCATATTTTTAATGATAAATTCCATTTAATTAAAATTGTGTGCATATTCAACCATATAGACCCAAAAGGCTAAAGCATAACTCTACTAATAAGTAATATATATATCCTAGTATCATCCATAGAAAGGAAAAATAAGTCAACGAAAATATGATATTAGCCACCTTAAGAAAACTCCTAAATAGTACTTCACATGGAATTCTAAAAGGCAGCAACCTCTACCTACACAAAGTTGTGAATGAAGAAACCCTCCAATGGCTCCTCCAATGGTATCCAATAGCAAGTTGTGGATGACATCCAGCAAGCGTTCACAGGGTAATGTGATGGCTTGTGTATATACATTATACAACGCTCTTGCAATGCTTGTTTAGGAAGATTGATGAAATCCTGTGAGAATAATATCTGTATTAGAACAGTAGATTAACCCACCAAAATCTTACAACTATTCAAAAACTACATTTCAATAGGCAATTATGTTTCTAGGTTTGAAACACTTTGATTCCCGTATTAGAACAGTAGATTAACCCACCAAAATCTTACAACTATTCAAAAACTACATTTCAATAGGCAATTATGTTTCTAGGTTTGAAACACTTTGATTCCCTATTATTAGGTGTGTATGGTTACTTCTTCAAATCCACCCTTATATCGATAGCTAATAATAAGTAAGCTTATCACTATGCACACCTTTCTCCTAATTCCCTAGAACACGCCATACACTGATGAAGATTTAAATTGGTTATCTTTCTTAAATTGTAGAACTTTTAAACTCGCCAAAGATCCAATGCTGACTACTTCTATATATTTTAGCTTAACTAAATTATGTTCTTATGCAAGATACACCGTCGTCTTCTTACTTACGCTTGATTTTAAGTGCTTAAAGTTTAAAGATTTTGAATTTTAGGAGATTTTAGGGAATGGTTATTGGGAGATAATATAGAAAACCGTGTGTACACAATCAAGAAGTAGTAAGAGGATATGCAGAATAATGACAAGATTTTAGGGGGTGGTAATTGGGCCCCATTGAGAAATGACGTGGCTTTAAAAAGTGTTTTTCACAAAATAAGGTGCTCATGTGGCACTGCTAGGACCCATCGTGCCTACGTGGCAATACAAATCCTGTTGCTTTGATATATATAATTGTGCAATATTCTATGAATGGTGTGATATCTTAATCCTTTAAGACATTGCACGAACACCTTTGCAAGGATTTTTGAAACTTCAATAGCTTATGAGAAAATGTTACGCACATTCTATGGATGGTGTGATGTCTTATGTCTTTAAGACAGTGCACAAGCATCTTCGTGGGGATTTTTTGAACTTCAAAAGCTGACATACATATGTTAAGTCTTAGGGTAGTTGTATGGTCAAAATCTCATAATTTAAACCGATTAAGAATAAATGTCGTTGCGTTATCTTACCAAATTTTATTTTAATATTACTTGCAACTGAAATGTTACTTGCAAGAAAATTCCGCACCAAACCCCAGAAGATTCAATTGGCATGCTATAGGCCTTTGGAGCTTTTTCCTTTCTATTCAAAACTAGCAAACAATGCATGTGCTAAGCACGTACAGGCAAGAAACTAACGATATTTGTAACACAAAAACTATTAGTATAGCTATGATGTAGATTTTTTTTTAAATTATATACACATACCAAAATGTAACCGATCCCCATAGACATTGGTAGCTTTAAAATTGGTTCATTCACTTGTATTTTAATTATTAGAGATATTTTGCAATATAGTTCACTCAGTGACATAATAAATTAGAAGATATGCATATATGAAAGAAGTAGTTATCTATCTATAGTTCAACCCTGTAAACAAGGAAATGAATGATAACATCAGAAGTAAATGACCGCTTAGGTTTCAAGTAGGATATGATGTTAAAATTGGAAAGGGATCGGTCAAGCTTTAGAGACACTTTTGTCATCCTATTCTCGTAACTTTCATTGTAGGAAAATGAGGTTTCTACTATAGATAGGATGAGTTTTCGTGGATGAAAATAATAAAAGTAAGAAGAACATAAAACCCATTTCAATAACTTGAGCGCGCAGGAATCATCTCTCATGTACAGCACTAAGGTTTGTACACACAAGTAAAGGTGTTTTAAAAAAAGGGGAGGCATCATTGTACGCCCTCTATTAACATATGAGTTATTTTAAGGTCGACTACCATAAATTTAGAATATCAAGGCTTTTTTCATAAATTTCTCAAAAAATTATACAGGTGCAAGTTTCACGTGTAAATTTTATATTCATACAGCATGCATAAACAAACCCCACTTAAACCCTAATAACATCTGAAACTAATCTCATTGGAACGATATTTCTAACAATCCACTGAGTCCTAAATTTCTTCAAGGGAGAATTTCATAAGGGCACGTTTAGCAACGTTTGGCGCTAGGGGTTCCTCGCTCTTTTCCGCAATCGTGGATTTTTCGTGTTTGGTGGCCATTGATTTTGAGAGGAATGATGGTGGTAATCTGTAGATGCGAATATTTCTCCCGTCAAACCTCCCCAAATCAGACGTTGGAAATCGAAGGAAGAGGATAAAAGCGGAGCTACAGCGAAAATGACCGAAACTTACAGGTAATAGGTTTTTGCTTTGGAAACCTTTCTTTTGGATCCCACAATCAAGATCCGAACCATAATCATGTTTAAAAACTCCAAAACGACTATCTAATAAAATCTCAATCGTTGATTCCTCATGGATTAAGATATTTGCAAAAACATTCAGACCGTTGGATCACAAATTTTGAAATTTTGTGGGCCCCATTTGAAAATTCCAAACCATTCAATCTCTTCAAAAGGTGCCTAAAACAACTATGTTCAAATTTGACAACCTAATTCATCATGGATCATGAGAGATTAGCCAAAACTCCTGACCATTAATTTCACATAGTATATAAAACGGTATGGAAAAAACAATCCCTTTTTTCAATTTTATGGTTCCGATGGGCCCCAAAGTCATGGTTTGAACTGTGAATTATTTTTGGAAGGTCAAACAAGTCCAAATTCAAATGACTTTTTCCCTGTGGGCCCCCTTTGCACAATTTGAATCGTTCAAATTCTCTAGATAGCCAAGAACAGCTTTAAGGTGAAAGTTGGAGACTTGATTCTTCATGGATTTTGAGAAATTTTAAAAAGCTTACAACCATTGGATCATACATCCTACAAATTGTAAGAATCCTTTGTCAATACCAAACTTAGAATTCTCATTGGAAATCCTATCTATTTACCAAAGGTATAAATTTTTTGCCTCGTCTTCAAAAAAGAAATGAAGATTTGAATATATCAAAATAGTATAAAAGTTTTTCATAATTCTTCAATCAAGTACTCACAAGGACAAAATTTGAAAGATGAGAAAAATACCCTCATGTCATTTTTCAAAGTTTCCCAATAATAAATCATTTAAGAAATGATGGAGTCCGACCCAAGTAACCTAGTGGGGCCCAATTCATCAAATCAAAATGGTTGATTTTGGGTGAGAAAAAACACTAATAAAAGACAAAAACCTACATAAGAGATGGGCATTTTTGTCATTTTTAAAACTTTAAGAGAGTGGCTACCTACCCCTCTTTGCTTTGGCCACCTCCACACGATCCCGCCGTCGTTGCTCGCCATGGGCCCATCTCCCTTTCCCTCTCCTTCCCTCTCTCTCTCTCTCTCTCTCTCTCTCTCTATCCCTGCTCCTACTTCTTTCTACACCCACCCACATCCCCAGCCCCCATCCCCACCCCCCCCCCCCCCCACCATCCCCTTGATATTGCCGAAGGGGAGGGAGCGACAGAGAGAACGGAAGGGAGAGGGAGAGATACAAGAGGAGGAGAGAGGGAGGGAGACTAGGCGGACGAGAAGGGGAAGGGTAGAGGGAGACGGTTGAGGGCGGGCAGGGAGAAAGAGGGAGAGGGCAGTGGCGAAGATTGCTGGCGACGGGCGAGAGGGAGAGGGAGAGGGGGAGAGAGGCAGAGAGAGGGACGGGGGCTGACGGCGGCATGCGAGACAGAGAGACAGAGAGAGGTAAAGAGAGGGAAAGAAATGGGTAGAGGGGAAAAGGGAGAAGCAGAGGGCAGGCGAGGGCTTCTGGCGGCGGACGAGAGAGATAGGGAGGGGGATCAGCGGGGGTGGCCGGAGCCGGGAGAGGGAGAGAGAGGGAAGGAGAGGGAGGGGTAGTTTAGGAATTTTATTGTGTTGTTTTTTTTTTTTTAAGGGGCATCTGGCGACAAGTCCCTCAACATTTTATTTTATGGCCTTAGATCCACCATCTCTTTTCATAGTGTGGTAGGTCCTTTTTTCAAATTTGAAGACTTAAAATGTTTAAGTTACCAATTTCTTTAAAGATAAATCGTATCCCATGATTAGTGGGATATGCCATTAATAATGGTCAACTACCATTTCAAAAGACAAATAAAATTCAAAATCAGAAATAGATTTCAAGAATTCAAAATTTTGAATAAAATCTATACAAAACTTAGATAAATTCGTATAAAATACAAATAAATTTGACAAAAACTCAAAACTTAGATAAATTTTATAAACACTTAGCTAGATTTGTACAAAACTCAGATAAATTTGTTTTAGAACTCAAATAAATCTGTCTAGAGCTCAGATAAATTTGTATAAGACACAAATAAATTTGACAAAAACTCAAAACTTAGATAAATTTGATAAAAACTCAACTATATTTGTCTAGAACTCAGATAAATTTGTTCTAGAATTCAAATAAATCTGTCCAGAACCCAAATAAATTCCTATAAAACACAAATAAATTTGACAAAACCTCAAAACTTAGATAAATTTGATAAAAACTCAGCTAGATTTGTCCAAAACTCAGATAAATTCATATAAAACACAAATAAACTTGACAAAAACTTAAAACTCAGATAAATCTGATAAAAACTGAGCTAGATTTGTCCAGACCTAAGATAAATTTGTTCTAGAGCTCAAATAAATCTATCCAGAACTCAGATAAATTCGTATAAAACACAAATAAATTTGACAAAAACTCAAAACTCAGATAAATCTGATAAGAACTTAGCTAGATTTATCCATAACTTAAATAAATTTGTTATAGAATTTAAATAAATCTGTCAAGAACTCAGATAAATTCGTATAGAACACAAATAAATTTGACAGATAAACTAAAAAAAAACTCAAATAAATTTCGCAATAACTCAGACAAGCGGTAGTCTCCGGCCAGAGACTGCCCTCTTTCTCTAGTAATGGTGCGAAACCAGAGATTTTGTCAGATCTTCACTGCCTTTGCCCCCACTCTGATTTTCTTTGCAACTTCCGATCGTCTTCTCCACAAACTCAGATCTGCATCTTCCTCGTCAAAAACCATGCCCTGTAGCAGAGCCCTAGGCCTCATCTGTTCTAGTTCAGCAGCTGTAACCAAGAGATGACAGTGTGTTGTCTTTTTCTTTACTGATGAATAAAGTCCATTGTTCCTAGAGAAAAAAACGGAAAGGGTTTTCCGAGACAACAGAGAATTAGAGAAAACTTGGCCTAGGAATGAGGGAGAATGGACGATTTAAACTTTTAAAATTCAAACTTTTATGCTCAAACTGTTGAAAGAGGCAAATTAGTCATGCAAAAATATGATGTGGCATATTAGGACCTTTCACCAAAATATTTCCAGCTATATGCACTATAGACATTAAAGAAAAAGTTGTTGGATTGGCTGCCTTAGAAGACCGGGCTTAGGGACTTGTGGCTAATTTACCTTTTTTTCTTTTAATGCAGTGTATAGAAAGCCTTTTGCAATGTGTAGGTAGCAGCTCTCAAACTTTTATTTGGAGAGCACTTGATTGAAAGAATTTTAGAAAACTTTTATTTATTTTCAGAACTATTCAAATGATTAAGTACTTTTTTAAAATTAAGCCAAAAGTTTATACTCTTATTATTTTATAAGTCAAGATCTTGCCCTTGGTTCAACTCATACTTCCCTCTGCCCCTTGTAGGTAGAGATGTCAAATGGGCCAGCACGACCCGCCCAAATGTCGACCTGAATGGGCCACGGGCCGAGCCGGCATAGCTCTCAGGGACTTACCCTATCACGGCTTGCAACGGGCCGTGCCTAGAGCGGGCTGGGCCATGCCGTGCCTCTGTCCGGCCATGCTCGGCGTCTCTTTAATTTTTTTTTTCGATTAGTTTTTTTTTTTGGTGGGGATGTGTCTCGGATTTGGTTCTCTACCAAATGCATAAAAGGTTGTTAGCAAATCTTTTTTTTATTTTACTGCTACACAAATGTACCATTTTATGCAATTACGTGATCTAAAAAAGAAAAACAAAAATTTACGTTCCCTTGAATCCTATGAATGCCCGCCCAGTGTTTGTGTCAAGGCAAAATCTAAATTTTAAGTTTTTGCCCCTTGGTTTTCTTTCTAAAATTGGGATCATGGTAATTGCCAAAATTTTCATTGTTCTATATAAAAATCAAGGTCATATACATTGTCCATGCATCATATGGACTTCACGATCTCATCATCTACATCAATGTTCATTGAGTGACAGTGATGGACTATAGCAAACAGATATTAGGTAAGAAAATTTAATTTTAATTTTCTCCTTCAATTTTCTATGCATAAATTGGGATTTAAGATGATTGTGATAAAAAGAAAAGTAGGATGTCTATTGGTACATTATTCAATTGAATTGTGAAAATTTAAATTAGTAAAGAGGAAGTGCCTGCAGGCTAGGAGGGCCATGCCTGTGGGCCGACCATTGGAGACAAGTCGGCCCATCGCATGCCATGTCGAGATGGGCAGGCCGTGCCACATCCCTCGGCCCAACACGGCCCGGCCGGCCCCATTTGACATCTCGACCCATAGGTTACAAGTTACAAGAACGGCGGTCGAACCCTGTCCGAAACCACTGGTTCTCCACTAGAGGTGGCAAAATATGACTCGACCCGCCTATTACCCGCTTAACCTGACCTGTTTGATAGGCGGGTTGGTCACGGGTCAAGTATTCATGACCTGTAATTAAGCGGGTCGGGTTAGGGTTGACCCGCTTGACCCGCATAACCCGCTTATTTAAGCTAAAATTGAATTTGATTGTTTTAATGCATAGGCTAAAAAAGAATAAATGGACGTTAACCAATTCAACCCCACCCTTTTTATTAATGGAAAGCAAAATAGTGCGCATCAAATGATTGTTGAAATGATATTAGACCAAATCTGAGCTTGAAAATGACCTAATTGAATCGATTGATTCACTAAATGGATGTGGGCTATGCAGGTCGACCTGACCTGTATAACCCGCAATGGATATGTGGGTTTAAGTGGGTCGGGTTGACCCGTGGTGGGTGCGGGTTAGGGGTTTCCAACCCGTTTAATAAACGGGTCATATGCGGGTTAGGCTTATCTAACCCGTTTAATAAATGGGTCAGGCACCTCTAAATCTCCACAGGAGCGAGTCAAACACCGAGCACTGCTAAAGTGCGCATAGATGCGCAGGATAACTAGTTTAGCAAGCATAAGCCCTAATCCATTCATTCAAAAAGCCATACATATGAATACTTCGTTTCAGCTAAACCCCAAAAGGCCAAAACCCTTGAGGCGCTAGGGTTTCTGCATCTGCAAAAATGGTAAACGTCTCTCATCTCTTTCATCCATTTTCGAACACCAAAGCCCTAGATTTCTACATTCTGTTGCTCTATTATCTGCCAAAAGCCCTAGATTTCTTTGAATCGAGCAGGGAAAGGAATGAAAAACCCTCGATTTGTTTCTCTCATCTGCCTCTCTTGGAGATTCGCTCAAAATCCCTAGATTTTTTTCTGATATGAGCAGGAAAGGAACGGGAAAAACCCTAGATTTCTCCTTCCTATCTGTTCTGAAACCCTAGATTTATTGAATCGAGCTGGGAAATGAACGGAAAAACCCTAGATCTCTCTCCTCGCTCTCTATATGAGTAAAAACCGTAGATTTGTTATCACTGTCCGTCTGAGTTCTAGAACCCTAGATTTCTTTGATGCGAGGAGGGGAAATGAATGGAAAAACCCTAGATTTCTGCTCCTGTTCTCTCTATCTCTGAGATGATCTGCTAAAAAACCCTGGATTTTTTTATTTTGATACGAGCAGGGTAAAGGAACGGGGAGCTTTGGAAAGAGGAGGAACAAGACCCACACCCTCTGCATCCGGTGCGGACGCCGTAGCTTCCATCTGCAGAAGAGCAGATGCGCCGCTTGCGGTTACCCTGCTGCCAGGATCCGCAAATGTAAGCCTTTTGATCCATTTCTTTGGTTCGATTGTTGAGGTTTTCTTTCTCTGTATCTTTTCCTGATTTTTTTTCTTTGATTTTGTTCTTCTTTGATTTGGTTTCCAGATAATTGGAGTGTGAAGGCAATTCGAAGGAAGACGACGGGTACTGGAAGGATGAGGTACCTTCGCCACCTGCCTCGCAGGTTCAAGAGCAATTTCAGAGAAGGTAACTGCATTTTACCTCTGGAAGTATGTTTTGTTCAGATATTCATTCTTTCGTTTGATTTGTATTGAATGGATTTCTGCCTTTTGTGTGTGTGTGTGTGTGTGTGTGTGTGTGTGTGTGTGGAATTTAGGTACTGAAGCTGCTCCAAGGAAGAAGGCAGCTGCTGCGTCATTTTAAATGCGTAAGAGAGCCATTTAGGGCATTATTTGCTACTCTGTTTACTTAAATTCTGTTGGGGGTTTAGAAGTGACTTGGAGTTTTGGACTTGTTGATGAATTTGATTTGTTGGAAAATCAAATTTTGTTAAATGGGATTTTTAATTGTTTTAGCTGTATTGGATTTTCAGTTGCCTGAGTTTCTTTGTGTTCTTAAACGAACAAGATTTTTCATTTTTGTGGTGATTCGGGGGTTTATGCATAGGATATGACCACGCCATTTACTTGGCCATTTAATGTTGTTCGAGGTAAGAATGGCTTGAAGAATTGAGGTAGGTAATAAAAAAGCCCAATGTTGCACTCTTAAGATGTCATTTCCTTTGTCGGGTTCCAAGTTTTAGCTGTTGTCATGTGATATGGGTATGTTTGCTAGAAACATGATTGATAATGTTGCTCTTATCTTATGTGGATTTGTAATTTACTGCATGTTGAACTGGCTAATTTAGTCTATGTTGATCTGTAAGAAAAATCATATTTGTTTTCTTGGTTTTGAGTATTTCTGGTAGCCAGTAGGAGTAGGTAGACTCTTCACTCAAGCTTAACCCATCTCTCCATGGAGGGCCATGATCACGTGACTACCAACTTGTCCATTTACAAGACTACCAACTTATATAGTAGGAGATTTTCTTGGGGTTATGTTGCCTTGAGCTATACCCGTCTGCAGGGAAGATGGGCTATTAAAAGTTGAATATAATTTAGTGTCTTGCTGTGATTGAATTTTTATATATGAGAGTAACTAGTGAACCACCTTTTAAAGGGTACTCCACTGAGCAGATAATGCTGCATCGGAAGGAGCTGGCATTTTCTTTTGCCGGGCCCAAGTAGTATTGTTATAGGCGCATTTTCTTGTTTCTTTTCTGGTTTTCTATTTTAGCTTGTCAGTATACATCTCTTGTACTACTTGCTTTTGTTAATGAGAGTAACTATTGAAAAAAAAAGAGAGTAACTATTGAACAAAATAATGGGATGAAACAAGAAATATTATCTGGTGCTGGTGGGCAAAGAAGAGACAAGTCAGTGGATCATTTTGTGAGCATCGATTGTTGCTTCGGTTCATAAGGATTTTTTTTTCTTTCAAGATTACTGTTAGACCTACTATTTGGCATGGAACTGTATGTTGCATAATGAAAACTAGAAGAAAAAGTAAATGTTGTGGAGAGGTGCATTTTAAATGATGTAATTAAGAATGACCGCATTCAAGGAAACTTATGCGTACCTCCAATTGAAGGGAACAAGGGGACGTGTATGAAATGGTTTGAGCATGGGCCTAGTAGGATTAGAAACAGCCCATGTACGAGGTATTGAAATGTTACATTTTCTAAGAACTAGAACAAGGAGACTGGTGAAGATCCTTAATGAAGTTGTGAGGAAGGATATGGTGGATTGTGGAGCAAAACATGGCTGTAAATAGGGTTGAGTGGAAAAGGATCTTGTTGAAATCCTGGGATTTGGGATACAAATTATACAAGATCATGATTTGTTTTGATGTGAGGAAAAACTGTTCATATCCATACAACTATCCCTGGTAATCTTAACATTCAAGTGTGAACCACAAGGTTTGGTACTTGTTTCATCGAAACTTACTATTCTGCATCAAATCTTATGATTCAGGGGATTTCTCCTAGTGGGAATAGCAACAGTCCAAAGGCTATATTTAATTTTATTTGTTTCAGTTTTTTATTTTCCTTTTCGGTGTTATTAGAGGTTATCTACTGAATAAGGAATTTGTGGGACTTGGAGAAGTATCAGAGAAACATAAAAGGAGGCATGTGAAGGAATGACTTTCATCACATTTGGTTTTAGCTGCCGCTTTATTTCCCTTATGAACCACTTCAACTTCAACCGATACTCCCAAGTCAGGTGAAATTTGGTGATTTGGAAGGAAAAAAAAAAGAGCAAAATAAAAAACTGCAGCTAGTGTATTTTGTCTAATGACAATATTTTGAACATATTTGTCCATTTGTACATCGTATATGATATATTGGTACCAATATGTCAATGATGTTCATATCATTTTATCAGTCTTATTTGTCGTAGAATTAATGCTTATGAATAGGTGGATTGAAAATATTTACTGTTTTATTTTTTAGATTTTTTATTGTTTACCATTATTTGCTCTGTGATTCTGGTTTAGAGAACAATTGTGATGATCATGACGTATGGACCTTTAGCATGAAAAATGTATGAGCTCTCTCACCTTCCGTTGGGATGAAATCCAACATTAGTTTGTACAATCCGTTTATTGATTCCATCATGCAAATACCACGGAAAGGATTATAAAAAAAGGCGGCGGGGAAACCAACACCTTGGACTGTATAGTTCAAGATGGGTGCTTCTGTAAACCAAGTTTGGGTAAGCATTCTGCTGCACGCCTGATCTTTGTTTCTCTCATTCCATCTGTCACCATCTCTCATCTACCTCTTGCGCGGTAAATTTTGTTCGTTGTTGAATTCGTATGGATACATTGATAATTATCCTACCTAATGACCCTTTCTATGTGTTCCATGCAAGGAAACTTACCATGCATGAAACTCCACATAACCTCATCCTCTGTTAAACATTTTCCATTTTGGCTACATGGGGGATTCAAACCGACTCACATAACTCATGTTTTTAACAATCATACAACAATTGGTTGCACAAATATCTCTCATTCCTTTAGACTGGATCTTTAGTTTGATCAATGATCTCAATCAGATATAAGATGGACCACTCCATTTTTTACCAGCTTTATGCATGAAAATAGTACATATTTCCTGTATTGCGTGTAAAATGCTTCTTACATTACCAATTTGAAGGCATTGTGCTGCATTGAGAGAGAGAGGTCAAGACTCCGCTGAAAATTGTTGTGAATGTGTAACTGTTAGCCGTTGTGTTTGGGTGGGTTGTTTCATTTGTAGGGCCCATCTCTCTGTGAACCCCACCCCAACGGCGTAAAGAAAAGAAAAGAAAAACTACTGTAGTTACCATGGCTAGATATAGGAGTTAGCAGTCAAAAGAATAGAGAGGTCACGCCTTGAGTAGTCCGCTCTCGGTGAGTGTCCACTTCAAAGTGCAATAGAGGATCAGGACTCTCTGCACTTGTCTAAACTTTAAATATTGCTTCATCTTCTTATAGGTTCCTTACTCTTATAGTGGGGTTGATGGCAGCTGTACTCATATCTGAGTGGTCTTGAAGTGACCAATTGACTTTATTTATGATAATCTTGAGGTTCTTCGTCCGAGGCTGCATTTATTACATGCAGTCGTTTATGACTACCAAACCTAGGTGAGCCAGGTTTTATACTTTCATTCCTATGAACCAATTGAGAGGGTGTTTTGGTTGGCACGAGATTTTATACAACTAACAATTTTGTTTGTTAGGATGAATCAGTATCTTTCTGTTTCAACAAAACGCCTTTTTTCTGCAGTGGGTTTTCCATCATAGCTTTTCTCACTTGATTCATACAGCAGCAGCCACAAATGATATATTTTGGGTTTTCTTTATTTTAAAACTTAGTATGAAATATCATTATGAAACAAAGAGCTTTTATACCGCGGGCGAAATGTATTGTTCGAGTATGAAACAAAGTGTAGCCCAGCAACAAAGTGTAGCCCAGCTGGCCACAGATGTTTTCCAATGCTTAGATGATTTTTTGATCCCTATGCGGTGACGAAAGTTAATATTTTCTGGTTTTAGCATTTTGGATGTGATTTCTCAGAAACGAGTCAGCAGTTTTTATCACGTACTGCTAGTGAAATCAAATCAAACAATGAATGAAGGCGGGCCGGGACTTGAGTGAGGTTGTTGATGGGAGAATCAGATCTCGTCTTCAAGCTTTTGCTGCAAATGGACATAAAACATATACGAGGGACCGTGGAAAAGGAAGGCCATGCTTTATTGGCCGGGAATTCTAATTATCAGAAACATCTGAAAGGAGCAGAAACATGAAATGGGTTGGTTGAGTTGAGGTCTAAAGTTGCTTGGGTTTCTTCTACTTCTAGTTGATGGGTCCCTCCCTCCTTCCATGTTTCTTGACATGATAAGCTTCCTTTCCAATCAATGTCCTCTTGACGGACAAACCGATGAGCGATTATGAAATCCAACGCAACGGTGTGGTTCGAAGGACAATACCAGTCCCGTCTGTTGAGAATCTCATATTCAGAACCATGAATCCATCAATGGGCACCACCCACCAATAATCTCTGATTAAGGAGAATTATTAACTCCACATGAGAAAGGCTTTGACGTCGATGGACACTTTTTAGAAAGTTATGTAGCCGAAATCTTCTTATTAATCACTTGATGACGTTTCATTAACGTTTGGGGAGATTCCATAATCGAATTGAAAATGAATCTCTGTAAATGGAAGGGTGGAAGTAATGGACAACACTTTACGGATTCAGGTTGGGCCACCCAGACCCGACATGGGTCCATGTATTGTACTGTTTATTATAATTAGAAAGACAGAGACCTAAACTGAAGGCCTTGGGCCAAATTGAGACTCGAGCAATATTTAGCTAAAAATCATGTGTACCAGATAAGTTCAGATTTAAAATTAAATGAATCATTGAGAGAAGTCCTCATTAAATTAGTGATGAGATTTGCAGCAACTTCCAACCAGAGGTGTAAATGAGCCAAGATGAGCTGAGCTTAGAAAGGCCAAACATGAAAATAGCTTGACCGATAAACAAAACAACGCATGCTCAGTGCGACCGCACCCCATCTCAGAGAGAAAAAATCAAGATTGGAGAAGTGTGCTATCTATTAAAAAGAAGGTTAAGGTCTATTGATACTGGACCAACCCCAAATGCTTGAGACACTTAAAACTAAACTCCTTAGAAAGAAAATTCCCATTTAAAATGTTGAGTGAAGAACCATGCACCATCCAAAGGCAGTTTATTTGATGGCCACTCATGGGTCTTCACCTCTAATCCTTCAGACCAAGTCAGATTCATGTTGAGTTCGATTCGGGTTGCATTAGATAATGGTTGTGGGCCCACTCTGAAAGAAGACAAATTCTTCTCTCAACCCCGACCCAACCCTCTAATAGAAGGGGTCAACCCAGACCCTAAATTAGCCGGTCAAGGTTGGACTAGCAAGCCAGGTGGACCCCCATTTTGCTGGTCAAATCGTGGCAAGCTATGAAGCATAACCATGTGATGTGACATTCCTATTGATTGACATCAAATGAAGAACCAACTTCATACTGGATTTTATACGAAGTGCTTTTAAGGTCATGGTAGTTTGACTGCGGGCGTTAATTAAGTTTTGAAGAACATTCAAATGCCTTGGCTGAAGTTGAGATTGTGCCCTAGATTCTCCGTCTTTGCCAATTGCTGTCAATATGACCTTGGCCAAAGCTCGGGTTGTGCCATTGATTATCCGTCTGCTGCTTTAAATGTGACCTTGGCCAAAAGCTCAGGCAGTGCTATTGCTTCACCATTTTTGTCTGCTGCTGTTAATGTTAACGGTCATTTCTGCAAATCTTCACTCGCAATAACTTTTTTCTTTTTTTTTTTTTATAACTGAAAATCTTCACTCACAATAACCTTTTTTTTTTTTTTTTTTATTCCTTTCATTACTATACATTTTCAAGCAAATTTTGTAACAGTATGTAGCACATTAAAATGCCAAATCAAATGGGAATTACTGCATTTGACAATCACTTGGTAGGCCTACCAAGAGAAACAAATGACAACAAATAACAAATTGAATGAGCTTCAAAAATGCGACTGACTGTATAGGAAAAACCAGTACCTGACATGGTAGCAGAATGGCGGCTTGATGCATCAAATGAAACTGCCAACACATTGAGGCCCACTATAGACTGACCAATACACTCCACTCATGACACAGCCATCACGCACAACACACTCGGCCAGGCCTTAATTACAGCCCAATGTTGAAGGACCTCTAGTTTGTTTCAAATTCTCCAAAATGGTCCATTTCGTCATGGCATTGTTTAACAACATCATCAAGTTCAGGGAATGCTGACAAAAGGAGCAACTCCAGAAGGTCGAATGCCAGTTGCTTCAAGCAAACAGGGGACTGCAAGGTGGAAAAGAAAGCGCTTACCAAAAAGAACATTGATGAATCATCCAGAGTTCCAGACAATAAACAGAAGGTGTTACCAACATAGTGTTTGAGGGGGGAAAAAAAAAAGAACACCCACATCTAGAGAAACTTATAATGGATGGTAACCAAACGAATGTTTGACAACAAAATACTTGTCAGAAAACTCGGCAGTTCCCCAAGTCACTCGAGTCAATGTTCTCTACATGAAAGTTTTCATAATACAGAAATATAAATTAGATACTTGAGATAGGGGTGTTCATGTGCCGGGCTAAGCAATAACTAGGCCCGGCCCGGATTTTAAACAACAGGCCCAAGACCAGGCCAGGCCAGACTCGGGCCATAAGTACGTGGCCTGAGCCCCCAACCTAGAAAATGGGAGATGTTAGCCAACCCAACTTGTAGCTCACCCGGTTAGGATGTTTGTTTGTGTGTGAGAGAATGTGTTCAACTCCTCCCTTACACAAAAAATGAACTACTTTTTTCTTAAACAGTGCCTCTCACTCAGGCCGGGGGGCTTTCTACCACTTAATCTGAACCCGGCCCATATAATAAACAGGCCCAGAGTTTATATCCAGGCCCAGCCCAGTACTAAAAGCTAAGACTCAAGCCGGCCAAAGCCGGGCTGGCCCTATCCATGAGCAACCCTAACTTGAGATGCAATCAAACCATATCAACTAAGCACACTTCTTATTAATGAAGACGCAGAGCTATAACAATAATTCGAAGAATAGGAAGAGAGAGACTACTTAAGGCCCGTTTGCTGAATTCATACTGAACTGCCGGAAATCATAGGCAGAGAGCATATTGAAGAGGTGACAATTGAAGGCTTCGGATTAATTATGTTGGGAATCATGTGGTCCTCCAGAACACCATATCCTGATGAAGCACCATAGGCTGCTGGAGTAATACTTCGATGTCATTCCTGACTACTACGTAGATAAAATTATATTTTGAATGTGATTGGCTTACCATATGATTTAATTCTAATCCAAAAAGATTATGTAAACATGAAAACCAACTGATATAGAGAGGTCTCCCTCAACAGGCAACCATCTCATTTTCCCTCTAGTATTCCTCTTTTCCTCCTCTTTCCCATAATCAACAGATTACCAAGTACGACGGGCTATACTACAAATTACCAAGTGTGAAGGGTATCTAAACAAAACAAATGTAATGACATCTAAATGTAATCAACAAATTACCAAGTGTCACAGGGCGGGGTGGTATCGCAAATCAGAAACCTGCCATGGGACAGGCGTGAGTCGGGGCGGGTTCAGTAGCACGAACAGTTGCCATCCCTAAACTGCGTGATATTCAAGGTTATGACCATTCAAAGGATGTTGATAAACATTTTCCTTTTTGTAAGATACGCTCTAATGCACTAGAATTAAGCTCTGCAGTATGGAATTTTTCCTATCTTAGTGAAGTATATGATCGAGTGGATGTTTCTTTTAACTTTTGAGTACTGTAGGCTTTCAACAAGTCAAAATAGGACTCATAAGAACATTGAGAGAGAGAGAGAGAGAGAGAGAGAGAGAGAGAGAGAGAGAGAGAGAGAGAGAGAGAGAGAGAGAGAGAGAATCACATTTTAAAAGAAAAAAATCACCTGGAGAAAAAAGTAAATGTCCTTGGCACTCCTTTCATACTCCTTACGACCAACAAGACCTACCAGAGCAGCCGGTGCATTGTCTGCAGGCACAAGTAGAAAAGAAATGAAGATTAAAAAAAAAAATGATATGCAAATAGGAAAAGCACTTTTTTCTCTAAAACTGGTGACGGGCATAAGCACAAAATGTCAACTGGCGAGTAAAATTAAGCACACAAACATATAGAAAAGTGATAATTAAAATATCAACAGAAAATGAAGCACGGAAAAATTAATTAGTGACATGTAAATTTTTAGCTTTTGGCATGAAGGATTTCCCCTACATACATAAGATATTCAAAATTAAATTCAAGGCTGTGGAACCATGCAGGTCAACCCAGATCCCATTCGACAAAAACAGTATAGCTGCACACCAAGTACAAACACCAATTCCATAAGATAGCCCGCAATAAGTTTGGATACAAAAAGACCATTTCCTGAGTTAGGGCCACGTGATTAAACATACTCCATGAATATGCTGAAACTGGAGCAGAAATCTATGCCGAATGTGATACCCACACAAGAAATCAGGTCAGATTTGTTACTAGACAAGGCATGATAATATAAACAATGCTTCATTTTCCGCTTATTTGAGAGGAAACAATGACGTTGTTAAACTGTCATCTTCATTTTTTCAGTGACAAGAACAGTAGCCAATCTTTGAAATATACAAAAACTTGGAAAGTTCAAAGTATTGAATATCTAACTTCATGAAGGGAATTGGGCCTTCAGAGCACTACAAGCAGTCAAGACAAATAATAAAAACTTCTCATGCTTCTTTTGAAAATAGGAAATAGAAAGCAAACTTGTAAGAGGTAATAAGAAAAATGCGCTCCATAGAGAAATGAACATGAAAACGGTACTCAAAATGAAAATTTGAACATACCAATCATTAGTTCACGAACAAAATTCGCGCGTCGAATAGCTTCTTGTTCTTGTTCATTGGTCAACAAGTTGTCCACCTTTTCGCTGCGTCTCTCAACTTCCATCTTAGATGAAGCCAGCTGGCTGCCGGGTGAATTTTGAGACTGGCTTCTAGATGGGGGTGGGCGCTGACGCTTTGGATGTTTGGTTATGAAGATTCCATCAGGCCAAAGGATCTGTCCAATTATGTATACAACATAAGCATATCCAAACATCTAACTTATTGGAGAAAGGTAGATTTTATGTGTGTGTGTGTGTGTGTGTGTGTGTGTGTGGTGGGGGGGGGTGGGTGGGGGGTGGTTGGGGTGGGGTGTGGTGTGGAACAAAATGATCTAAAGGTAGAAACCTACAATTTAATTTGTGTTGGTAAAGAAATTAAAAAATGGGTTTCAAAATCCTTCCCTTCATATTCCAAAATGAGATTTTTCAATGAAAAATGGAAAGAATGAATGAATGAACAAGGAACAGAATTACAGGAAGACAGAAAAAGAGTGACGAAAAGGATGAAAAACGGGTACCTATGCATTCCAGTGTCTAAAGAGAGTGCATCTCTCTTTACGTCTCTCTATTACTAATCCCATTACATGAGTACTAAAATTTCGTTCTCCGAACGTAGCATATATGTTCTCTGTAGATGATACATCTGAATCAATTGTTTTAGTTTCTAAAGACCACTTATTCAGACTCGTTTTCACTTGCAGATCAACTCAATTTGATGGGTCGTCCAGTCAGGTGAGCTAATGAGTCCACCTGCTCAGATTAGTTATTGAACAGGATACCTTTCAATGGTCCACATCAAGATAAGTGTTATTTGATTGGATATTTCCACTATTCTACTCTGAAAATTTTTGAGTTTTCAAATGCTGTTAGGTCCTTGGGAGTTGGAATCACTACAAAGACGAGTTACAATAGAATTGAACAAATGAGTATGAAAATAGCAATTAACATGAACTCATATAATTTTCAGGCCAGGAAATAAATGAATTGGAATTCACCAGCCCACTCGTAATATAATATAATATGTATAGTTGCGCTCCGCCACAGACGGTTCCCATCGATTTCTGTGCAGATAGCTCTGTGGGGTCCACCAGGGGCCCCATCAATCATGGGGGCAGTGGGTGATTAGGAGATCTGGATGTGACCTACCTATGTGCAAAATTGTAATTCCATCAGATCATCCTAAACCCTTGATCCGTGGCCCACAATCTGAACCACTTTATATAAACAAAATGACCCTCGATCCAACGGTCCAGTCCATTCGATCGGTGAAAAGCCAACAGATCCAATGTAAATAGGGGGTGGGGGTTTTGATGGTCCATTCAAATCAGTGCACAGGCCCTATATAGCTGTCCGCATGGGAACTAGGAGAGCATTTTCCATATATATTAACATGGACAGTTAAAGTTGAGCACATCATTTCAATAATGTAAATAATGGACCATGAGACCCACTTGTACAAACCGACAACCCATGGTAACAAGTAATGTTAGGTTTTTGCTCCCTCTATACTGAGCCTAGGGATGTAAATGAGTTCAGTGGAGCTTGAGAAAGATTGAGCTTCAGCTAGAAACAAGTAACTGATGCTCAAACTCCATTCAAGCTTGAGAAGCCTACCTCGAGCTCGACTTATTTTTCCGAGCTTCTACTTAGCTCATTTATAAATGAGCTCAGTTCTTAATATCCACTTGATTCTTTTTTTCCAATAATATGTATACACCTTATGCATATTATATATAAAACATATAAATAAAAGTGCATTATGTATGTACCCTTTTTTTCCAATAATATGTATGAGCTCAGTTCTTAATATCCACTTGATTCTTTTTTCCAATAATATGTATGTACCCTTTTTTTCCAAAATACATGGATCTGGATGAAATATAATATTAGGTGTATAGTTATAATATATAGATTTATATGTTTAGTTAAATAAACATATATATAATATAGAAATCAAACAGGCCAATCCTTAAAAGAGGCGAGCTTGACCAAGCAGGCCGGGCGAGCTAAATAGGCTCTAGTTGAAGCTTAGCTTGATTAGTACACAAGTCGAGCCAAACATGGCTGGCTCAGCTCTTTGACATCACAACAAGGCCCACCTAAATATATGCCAGTAAAGGTGTGGGAGGGATAAGGGGATGTATATGTCTCATCCTAGATTAGGATTTGGGCAAAAATCAGTCCCATCAGATTATCCTAACCCATGATTTAAGGGAATTAAAGCTTAACGGTCTCGACGCTCAAGTCTCAACTACGATAGGTCCCAACTAGGATTGATCATCAAACACCACCCGCCTGTGAAAATTGTCAACCACCCCAATTTGACAATGATGGGACCATAATCAAATGATTGGATTATAATACTAGGGTCATTTTATTAAAAGTCATTTAGTTTTTAGGACTTAAAATCAAGGGTTAGAATCATTTAGTCGTCGAGACAATTGGTCAATTGCTAATCTAGATCACGCTTTTCCATGGCCCTTTATGCCTTGGCATGAATCTAGTGGGACCCAAAAAAAGGGTACGTGGAATACAGAGTTAGAAATGTTCAATCATGTATTAAGACTGGGGAAAAGATTAGTCCGATAAAATGATCTTAACCCATGATTTGCGGGCTTTAAAGATTAAGGGTCTCTTAAGTTTGTCTGAACTATACGTAAGAGCCTACCCATGATTGATCCAAACCTTACACATGACACACTAACCATCTTGTGGAATGGAACTCAACCTAATTTGACAATAATCTACATCATTCAATTAAATTGAAATTTGAAACAATAATTGCACTTAAAAACCATTAAATTTAATGCCTGGCCTTTGAGAGCTCTGGCCATTCCAATAGATCAATGGGGCTTACATCTGAAATCTGCACCGCTCAAGATAACAATCACCTCTTGTATTAGCTTTGTGAAAAATGACAGTCCAATTGAAGTTGGGCACACCATCAAAATGATTACATAGACAATACACATCATACTTTTTTTAAATTTTAACATCTTTTATTTGTGATCATTATGATGGTGAGCCTGAATTTGATTTATGTGAAATTTGGCCAAGAGCTTGCATATGATGGTGGTGATTTTGAGTGATATAGATTTATAATGTGAGCACCAGCGATATGTTTATAAGGGCGGGCTTAAGCAATTCTACAAGTCCAGCCTACATGATTCAATTTACTTTTAAAAAATAAAAGGCATTGATACACATCTCCCTCCCACCCATACCACCCACACCCACTGTGAGACCCCAATCCGCTTGGATAATTCCTTGAGGCAAGATCAGGTCAAGTGATCCTGTGAGCCAAGAAAGGAGAATCCGCAGGGGTAAGGGTAGAGTGCTTTGGTTAGCACCGTGAGGCTTTGTCCAAGTCCCACATAAGAAATATCCAAGTCTTGACCCTGGGCTTATAAGTCAAACCCCGCCTTAACTCAACATGACGCATTTTAAAGTTGTGCACCTGCACATCCCATAACAACTCTGAAGTTAAGCGTGCTCGGGTGGAGCAATACTAGGATGGGTGACCCTTTGGGAAGTCCTCACGCGTGCACATGGGCCAAAGCGGACAATATCATGCTGAGTTGGGCGGGGCTGTAACAATTGGTATTAGAGCCGAGGACGACTCTATTTCCGGTGGGGGAGACTGTGAGACCTCAATCCGCTTGGATAATCCCTCGAGGCAAGATCAAGTCAAGTGATCGTATGAGCCAAGAAAGGGGAATCAGCAGGGGTAAGGGTGGAGTGCTTCGGTTAGCACTGTGAGGCTTTGTCCAAGTCCCACATTGGAAATATACAATTCCTGACCTTGGGCTTATAAGTCAAACCCCGTCTTAACTCAAGATGACGCTTTTTAATGCTGTATGGCTTTGGATCCCATAAAACTCCGGAGTTGAGCCTGCTCGGGTGGGAGCAATACTAAGATGGGTGACCGACTAGGAAGTCCTTGCGAGTGCAAGTGGGCCAAAGCAGACAATATCATGGTGAGTTGGGTGGGGCTGTGACAATTGGTATCGGAGCTGAGGACGACTCTATTTCCGGTGGGGGAGAGTGAGACCCTAATCCGCTCTAGTAATCCCTTAGGACAAGAACAGGTCAAGCGATCATGTCAGCCAAGAAAGGGGAATCTGCAGGGGCAACGGTGAAGTGCTTCAGTTAGCACCATGAGGCTTTGTCCAAGTCCCACATCGGAAATATCCAATTCCCAACCTTGAACTTATAAGTCAAACCCCGTCTTAACTCAACATGATGCTTTTTAAAGTTGTGCGGCTTCGGATCCCATAAGAACACCGGAATTAAGCATGCTTGGGTGGGAGCAATACTAGGATGGGTGATGGGTGACTGCCTGGGAGGTCCTATGCATACACATGGGCCAAAGCGGACAATATCATGTTGAGTTAGGTGGGGCTCTGACACCCACGCCAACCACACATGAGAGAGAGAGAGAGAGAGAGAGAGAGAGAGAGAGAGAGAGAGAGAGAGAGAGTCCCAAGAATTCCATAAGTCCACCCTTCATAGGATTCAAACTGCTTCAAAAGCTAATAAGCCATAACACACATCCCCCCTCCCCAAAACATCCAAAGAAAAGAAAGAAAAAACACTCTGGACTCTCGAATCCCTACCCTAGAGGCCACCTCTTACCACAATTGTTCTTGTAGAGGAAAGGAGAAACCTAAAATTAAAGTAGCAAATTAACGTAGCACCACTAGACCTAATGCTCAGAATGCACGTGAGATAGATAAAAGCACTAGTGTCGCACTATAAGACCAGATAAAAGAACTCATGTCATTATAAGACCAGCAAAAGCATAGTCATGATTCATAAGACAAGCCACTTGGAGAGGCTCTTGCAAAGTGACTGAAATGGGATACCGCCCACCTAATTGGTCGGGCAACTCATGCCTGAACCTGGCTACTAACAGACCATGACTCACTGATAAGGCATGTCATGTTGACTGGAAGATCCCGACCCTAAGTGTAATTATAGTAATTAATTGTGTTTATAGTTAATTAAGTGGGATTAATGGCTAAGCAAGTCGGGTTTAGTGTTGGGTTAGTGTTTGTGAGGTTTTGGTTCGGTTTAGAGTGAGTTTAGTACTTGAAGGGGGGTAGTTTGCAATTTTGAGAAATTATGAGGGGTTTTCCGTAAATTCAGAATTCACCAATTTTGGGTTTGCTGTGTAGATAATCCTATTTTCCGAACTTTTTTATTGAGAATTCGTTGCGATCCGATCACTCTAAGCTCGGCATTTTTCATCAATTTCCAAGTTCCATCTTTTAAGCCAAAGGACCTATTTGAGATTCCACTAAACCTCTCCAACAATATAAGGATCAATCCCCATTCTTCTTTCCTCATTTTCTCTCATTTTTTCTCAATTTCTCCATCAGCCAAGGATCTTCATTAAGCTAATTAACTCAATTCCAAGCCAAGCCATCACCTCAATCATCTTCCTATTGTTCTTTTCTCCAAGAACCCCATTTTTGGTAAGTTTTCTCCATCTCAATTGAGATCCTTAGGGTTGCATGCTAGCGTAGCTTCTCCCTTTCTCTTTGCTTTTTTTGTAGGATTGAGTTTGAGTTGGATTTAAAAGTGGATTTGGAGAGTTGAGCTTTGGAGCTAGGGTTTCTCTTTTCCTTTGACTTCCTCAACGAACCCAAGTGAATAAACATTGATGAATTGATACGCATGAATGTTTAATGCTTGATTCTTACATTAATTTTATGGTAGTTACCCATTTTGAAGCTCATTTATGGCTAAGTGATGGAATACATGCTAGATTTAGGGGTTTCTTCTTATGACTTTAATATGGTGGTTGGTGGTAATAAATGAAGATGACTAGGCCCATGTTTAGCATCTCTATTTCCAACCTCTACTGGTCTAAATGTCTAAAGAGGGTAGACGTTTGGAAAATAAGAGCGTTTGGCACATGATTCTACCATCCACCCACTTTAGACAAGTAAAGGCAAATCCTCTTAAAATGAAAGGCCCCATTTTTGGTCTTTTGACAATAAGAGCTTTAGCCTCTATATGACTGAATACCCAAGTAGTTCCTAAAGTGGGGCAGATTTCCTCTTGATTCTGAACAAATGCAGCTCCAGGAACTCATTTCTGGGACCTTACGGCTAGCCATAAGGCTCACACGGCTAGTCGTAGCACTATAGCTAGTTGCTAAGAGCATTTTTCATGGCTAATTGCTCTACAGCTTATCGTAGAGCAATTCTATGGCTGGCCCTAACCCATCCAGAGACCAGATAGAGAGCACACTGATAGGAATTACAATAGCATTAGAGAGTTGGTTTTCAACTATGAATACTACGGCTAGCCATGACCTATACCCACGGCTAACCGTAGAAGGCCCCACGGCTAACCGTAAAGGGAGTTTGGCTAACCATAAGAGACCTGTAGTTTCCTATTTAAAGAGATTAAAAACCCAGGGTCCGGATCTTAATTGTGGGACCCTTAGTCTTACCTAATGAGGACCAAATGGGAGAATTGGGGTGATGGACGATTGACCTTGATGTACCTTTACTAATTGTCCAGGAAGCATACGAGGTCCGATACAAAGTTAAAGGTGTACGAAACTTGAGGTTTTTGTGTTATGCTCATTAGCGTCAAAGACACCAAGGTTCTATTTTAGGGGCATCAGCACCTCCGGGACCGTACAAGATTGAAGGATACTATACTCCGTACGCAAAGGACAATCAAGGACTTAGGACTTGATAGTAATGACTCCTTCACTTGTGATTAATCTATACATTGGTGTATACATTCCTGGCTTGGGCATGTTTACCTGTTTTCTTTTTGTGAATGGTAACTTGAATTAAAAAAAGGCTTCACAGTACAACAGAATTACACCGTAAAGCAAGGGCCAAGACCCCAAAAAACAAGACCACTCAATTAGTAAAAGCCAAAAAACGAAACAGCTTTACAAAACAACAGCTAAAACAGACCAAAATCACTAATCTAAGAGGGAAGGAATTGCAACTGCTGCCTATTGACACCGTCCTTAGCTAGCATATCTGCCGCATCATTTGTTTGCCTCTTTACATGAGAGAAGGAAGCAGAGGTAATATTGGCAAGATCCCAAATCTCCTCTACGATGTCTGCAAACCTCCATGGTGGGATAGAGCTCCTCGAAGCCCACCCAACACAAGAGGAATCGCCTTCCACCAGTAGATTATCTATGTGCAAGCGCTGCACTTCCCAGAGGCCCGTCCTAAAGCTAAAAGCTCAGCTTTATTAACTAAGCAATTACCAACACAATGACACAGCCAAGATCTACGATCGAACAATAGATCAATCTCCCGAAGGATTGATAAAATCCAAAGATGGATTCCAACCACTAGGGCAACCTTAGAAGAGGAGAAAACACCATAATTGAAGAAAAAACTCTCATAACTCAAAAGATTACTTGATAATAAGCATGCCTATTACAATGAGGCCTAACATCCTTTTATAAAGGAGTTGGCTTTATCCCTAAGCAACTATATTTCCTAATATATGAATCATATCTAAAATAAAAAGGAAACTAACTAATATTAATAAAAGAACAAACCAAACTACTGAATAATATTTCCTAACTAAATGGATGTCCCCTTGGGCCTATGGATTGGACCCAATGGGTTGGCCGACCTATTGTCTGGCTTGCATTAATTCTCCCCCGCTTGAAAAAAACTCGACTCCGGCGAGTTGATAGTCTGATAAAAATGGAGACAATTCGACCACAAATTCTGAAAAAAATGTTCACCTGGGTCGAAAATCAATCACACAAACATCTGTTTCTTCTTTTGATCTGCATTCTCATGACATGGCTTGGAAGCTTGAGGCAGTCTTTTACTCCAATGAAAGGTAGATGGGAGGTTTTGCTTTTGCTGATGTCTATATTGAGTTCGGATGTGTGATCTGACCATTAAAAGCATCAGTTGTTGCCTTTGTACCGATGGAGCATGACCATTGACTATCCATTGGTGATCGCCGAAAATTGAGTCAATGTGAAGAACTTCAATCACTTGATCTGCTTGTGAAACTACTGGAACAATGGACTTGATTTCTGATGGCCCAATTGGATTTTCTGGAAGTGGTATGACAATTGGAACCACCGGATGTCCAATCTTCTCACTAACTTGATCAGAGTATTCAATGTTTGATTGTCTTAGCTCTTCCTCAGCCTTTTGAGGCTCTTGACTCACAATATTTTGCTCAATATTGTTTGAACTGACGAAATCATCTTTGCCAAGAACTTTCTCTTCGATGTCATCATTGATATCTTTTGTCTTCACTTTTGGTGCAATCATGACTTCTTTTTCAACTTTTTGCACTTATGTGGCTCTTCACTTGAAGGTGATGATGTAGACGAAGATGGGGCTGTTGAATTCATTGGAACGAGCAGAACCCTTTTTCCATTCCACAAAATGGTATATGTATTCGCCTCTTTATCATGGTGCACTTTTCGATCAAAAAGCCATGGACGTCCAAAAATAATATGAGCAATATTCATATGGATCACATCACACCAAATTTTGTCTTCATAATGGCCCCATTTTGAATGATACCAAATATCTATGAGTGATGGAGATGACATGACCATTAGTCCAGGTGACTTGGTAGGCTTAGAAAGCTTCTTAGTTGGCCAATGAAGTTTGTCAATGACCTCTTGTGCGACAATTTATTGCATTACCATTGTCAATAATCAAATTAGCATATTTATCTTCAACTCTTATCCGTGTGTGGAATTTCTGAGCATGTCTCCATTCTTTTTCTTTCTTTTCATTTGTATTGAGGAGTCTACGAATGACAATAGTGGTATTGTCTTCTCCTACAAAAAGCCTTTCCACAATATGAGCTCTTTGTCGACATTGTTGCCTGCGAGACTTTCTAAGCATGCGCTCAACACAGATGGCTTCTAATTATGCCTCTTGACTGGTTTTACAATAATTCATATTTTTCAAGATGTCAGATCTCAAGTCTTGGACATAACGAGCAAAATCATGTATCTCGTCTTCCTCCAATTCACATATCTCATGAAACTCTCGAAATTGGCGGGTGTATTCATCAATTGTCAAGTCTTCTTGCTTCAAATTAAGAAATTGCTCATAGAACTCATTCTCAATATACCAATCTCCGTACGTAAATTTATACCACATTCTTTTAAGTGCAATTGAGCTCCCAAAAATCTTCATATTGACTTGAATCAAGAGGAAACACAAAGAGATAATATTTTTCTTTGAATGGACTAACCTGATTTTGGAGATCGCAAGTATAAGCGGGTCACTGTTTGGAATCCGGATGATTTAAATATTGTTGCTTGATAGGCAGGGCTAATGGCACTATGAATAAGTCAAATTGGAATTGGGCCCACATGACTTAGGCCACAAATTTCTGCACTTTTTTTTTTTTTAATTTTGCTGCTAGTGGGCTGGTTCAGGTCGGACTCAAATCAGGCCCAGACTACAGGTCAGGCCCAAACTGGAAAATGCAAATTCAGTATGCTGCAAGTGGGCTGGATTTGGGCTCGGGTTAAGGTTGGACCCGAATTGCGGGTTAGGCCCAGACTTTCAGGACAGCCCAGATTGCAAACGTGAGGGAGTCCCTTTGCTTCTCCTCGAGTAATGTGCAGAGAATGAGAATAAGAGGAGACAACTCCGCTTACTGTTTTGGGCAAAACGAAGGAGAGTGGGGCTCGTGCGCTGCTGTTTTTCGACGATGGCGCTGCGATGCTGTGCAGCGAGGCAGATGGCGTGGTGCGCTGGTTGCTGTTTGTGCCTGGGAATAGCACGTGTGAAGACTTCCTGCCTTGGGTCTCATGCAGGAAGAGAAATAAGAAAAGGGTGTTGTTTTGTTGCTGAGATGGAAACAGGAGAAGGGGAAGAGGTGCTGGTGCTTGACAACGAGGTAAGGACGCTGCTGTTGAAGTCAACGATCGACGATGCCGGCTGCTGCGACGCTGAAGATGGAGTTGCAGGCTGGCTGTTGCTGCGATGAAGATGGAGTTGCAGGCTGGCTATGAAGATTGATGGTGCCAGCTATTCTCAAAACTCAGTGCCGTCTTCTTCTTTCTTCTGCTGCTCCTCTCTTTCTTCTTCTTTTTCTTTCTTTCTTCTCTCTGTTTCTTCTCCTTTCTGCTTATCGCTTTTTTTTTCTGCTGCTTTCTTTCTTTCTGCTACTACTGTTTTTTTCTCTGCTGGTTTTTCTCTCTTCTTCTGCTCTGTGTTTTTTTTTTTTTTTTTGCTAGTTCTCTGCTGGTCCTTTTCTTCTCTCTGTTCTTTTTTTTTTTTTTGCTCTTTTGACTGCTGCTGCTTCTGCTCTTTCTTTCTCTCTCTATTTCAGTTCTCTGTTTTTTTTTTTCTTTTTTTTTTTTTTGCTGCTTTCTTTCTTCTTTTCTTCTACTCTCTGTGTTCTTTCTTTCTTTCTTTTTTGTTTCTCTTGGGTAAGGGAATTGGAAGTGGTTGCTGGGTGGGCGAAGGCAGAAGGTGGGGCAGTTTGGGTTTGGGGTTTGAGACGGGAGAGGGGAGAGGGGTTAGGGTTTTCAAAAGCTTGGAAAAAGGGATGGGCTTGATCTGGTCGGGGTTCTGTCAGGGACGGTGGGTGGCAGTTGAGTGTAGGGAAGTTAGGTTCTGTCAGGTTTGGGGATTTGGGCCTTAGGGTTTCGATAGGTGGATTAGGGATGGGGCTGGGGTTCTGTCGTTGGGTGTTTTGACAAAGTGTGGGGCTGGGAACAGAGAGTTGGGTTCTGGGAGTGGTTCGGTAGTTGGGTAGGGCTGCAGAGGTCTCTGGTTGGGGTTCCATCATCATTCGGTGATGATGGATGGAGGATGTAGAGGGGGGGACGAGAGGGAATTTTGGGAAGGACAGACGTCTTTCCGGCTATCGCTCTTCGGCTCTGATACCAATTGGTAAAGCCAAGATCGACGATCAAACAATAGATCAATCTCCCGAAGGATTGATCGAATCCAAAGATGGATTCCAGCCACTAAGGCAACCTCACGAGAGGAGAAAACACCATAATTGAAGAGAAAACTCTCATAACCCAAAAGATTAATTGATAATAAGCATGCCTATTACAATGTGGCCTAACATCCTTTTATAAAGGAGTTGGCTTGATCCCTAAGCAACTATATTTCCTAATATATGAATCATATCTAAAATAAAAAGGAAACTAACTAATATTAATCATAAACAAACCAAACTACTAAAGAATATTTCCTAACTAAATGGATGTCCCCTTGGGCCTATGGACTGGACCCAATAGGTTAGCCGACCTATTGTCTAGCCTGCATCACAGAACCTGAATAAGAAGAGATAATCTATGCATCACAGTTACCGCACCAATACCTGCTCTTCCTGGATTTCCAATCACGCTGCCATCAAAGTTTAGCTTAAACATTCCAGCCAGAGGGTGGGACCGCCTAATAGATAAAATGGGTCTACTGGTGAAAGAGAAACCAACCTCTTCCCAATTTCTCATAATCACTGAGATGGAGAAATCACTAAAAGGGGGAAAGGGGTAGGATTGAAACCCAAAAGGCACGAGGAATTTTACCTTCTCTTTCAAATGATTGATAGAAGAGTAAAGAGTTTTCAAAGAATCTTGCATTACGCTCTCTCCAAATAACCCAAATGATAGCTAAGAAAGAGACTTCCGACATGATTCTGCCCATTGGCAACCCTACTGCCAATTTCCATGACTCAAAGTGCTGAAGGAGAGATTTTGAGAGAACCCAATCACAATCGAACCATCCGAGCACCGCAATCCATAAAGAGTTGGCCGTCTTATAGTTTAGAAGCAAGTGATTGACAGATTCCTAGTCGTTGAGGCACAGAGGGCGCTAGCAAGAACTATCCCGCAACGCTTAAGATTGTCTATGGTTAAGATTTTCCTGAGAAGAGCATTCCAAGCGAAAGCCAAGACCCTTGGAGGGGACTTAAGACTCCAAAAGCTAGTCATTGAAGGTCCCTCTACTAGACTCTTAAAGAAAGAAGATCCAGAGAAGGAGCCATCTGTTCACACTGTCCGCACCCTTTTATCCTTCCCTGAAACTGAAATATACATTTCTTCAAGCTCAGTAAGCATGCCAAGCAACTGAAATTCCTCTTCTTCTGAAGGACTTCTCCTGACTATTGGAGCCCAAACAACAGAGTTGCCAACTCTAGAAAAATAATTTCTCACATTAGCATTTTTGTCTACAGCGCAGGAGAAGAGCCTGGGATGCTTGCAAGAGAGGAGTTTCCAACCCATAAATCGGACCAGAACCGGATCTTCTGCCCACAACCTACCGAAATCTGATGTTCGAACGAAAATCAGTTTTAGTTGATAAAATTCCTTTCCATAAGCCTGAACATGTCCGATTGGTGTTTGGGACATCCCACCCCTCTCTGCCAACACCATATTTGGCTAAGACTACCCTTTTTTCACAAACCATATTGGTCATCCCCCAGCCTCTAGAGTCATTTACCAAGGAGAGCAAGGTTCATGGGTCTGATACCCAACCCACTCTCCTTTTCGGAGTAACAAACAGCCTTCGATGACACTAGATGAAATTTGTGCTTCACCTCCCAACCTTCCAAAGAAAACCACGTTGAAGTTTTTTGATCCGGTAACTTCACTCGGGCACTTAAATAAATTCGAGAAGTAAATGAGGAGGTTGGAGAGTGCTGACTTGACGAGAGTGATGCGTCGGGCTAAGGATAAGTGTCTGGACTTCCATGAAGACAACTTCCTCTCCATTCTTTCCAATAGAGAGTTCCTTAGAGCTTTTGTGGCCCTTCCAAGGCAAAGAGGAAGGCCGAGATAGGTGATCGGAAGACTAATAGCTTTGCACCCCAAGATCTCTACTAAATCTTCAAGCTGGTCAGACTCTACATCTACCCCAATAAGTTCACTTTTAAAGAAATTGACCTTGAGCCCAGAAACACAGCTTCATAACATAACAAGGTAGCCTTCACATTTTTCACTTTGTCTACATCTGCTTCACAAAAGATAAGAATATCGTCCGCATATTGTAAATGGTTAATAGGGGCAATCCTCCAGCTGGAGTAAAACCTGTGATTAAACCAGGCCTTCCTGCTACTGCAAGCATTCTGCTTAAAGCTTTGCCAACAAGAACAAAGAGGAAAAGCGAGAGGGGTCACCCAAACACAAACCCCTCTTAACAGGGAAGAAACCTTTTGGGGAGCCAGTGATGAGAATTGAAAGGTGAGCTGACAAGAGACGTTCCTTAATCCAACCTCTCCACTTTGCACCAAAACCCATTCTTCTCATCATATACTTAAGTCCCAATCAACCTGTCATAGGCCTTTTCAAGGTCAAGCTTGCACAACAGACCCAGTCTTTTACTCTTATGCCTTGGGTGCAGACATTCATTAGCAATAAGGACACCATCCAAGATTTGTCAACCACGAATAAAAGCTCCTTGAGCTTCCGAAATAATGTGAGGGAGAACTCTATGAATCCTAGAAGCCAGCACCTTTGCTAACATTTTATATATACTTCCAATAAGACTAATAGGGCAAAAGTCTCTTATGCTCCAGCTCCTGATTTTTTAGGGATGAGCACTATGAAGGAAGCCCTGATGTGTTTAGATAATCTCCCACTATAGTGGAATTCAAACATAAATGCCATCATCTCCTCCCTTCCCAAAACCGTTGAAAGAAAGCAATCGGGAATCCGTCCGGCCCTGGAGTTGTGTCTCCTACTAAGTCAAAAATGGCGTCCTTAACCTCACTTTCTTTGAACTCTCTTTCAAGCCAATGGGATCTGTCCTCCCCTATGCTATCAACCTCTAAGTTGTCCAAAGAGGGTCTGATCCAATCTTCTTTCAAGTATGGATTATTTTAGAACCGCAATATATGTTCAACAATAGAGTCCTGATCTTCGAAACAGATGTCTCCATCTTGAATGGCTACAATTCCATTGGTGTGATTTCTGGTTGAAGCCAAACCATGGAAGAACTTTATATTTTTGTCACCTTCCTTCAACCAATCACTACGCGATCTTTGCTTCTATTTGATTTCCTCTTCTTTGGTTTTTCTTTGAAAGACTTCCTTTATCTCACATCTTTTTTGTAAGTCTTCAGCTAAAAGCTTTGCCCAATTCCTCCTTAGAATCTAAACTCTGGATCTCTTGAAGTAGACCCGCTTTAACCATTTCAATGTTTCCAAATTCTGCCCTCGCCCATTCTTTGATTTTCAGTTTCATTTGTTCAGTTTTCCAGCCAAACTAAAACCAGCACAACCCTCAATCCTTGTGGATTTCCGCCAATCATGAATCAGGTCCGGTAACTTGATCTCTTCCAACCACATTAATTCAAACCAAAATAGGGCAGGACCTCACCACTCCAAGTTTGAATCAAGAATAATTGGGCAATGATCAGAAATCGGTTTTGGCAGAACCAACTGACAGGCATGAGGGAACATGTCCAACCAATCCACGGAGACGAGGAATCTATCGAGTCTCGACATAGATGTGTTGGATTGGTGGTTAGACCAAGTGAAGGAGGCTTCAGTTGCGAATCCACTAGGACATGTGAATTAATCCAATCTGAAAATGCCCTCATATCAGCTGAAAAATTACAAACCCCAATTTTTCCACTGGGAATCTAATAATATTCTGGTCCCCCTCGAATGCACCAAGCACCAGCCCATCTTGCTCTGATGGAATCTAACTCATTCCAAAATTAACCACGATGACGATGGTTGGTTGGCTGATAGACAGAAGAGACAACCCACTCCTTGTTTGACCGTAAAGAAGTCAGAACTACTGAAACAGAGAAAGCACCAGTTCAGGAGTCTTTGAGGGAGTGGTGTCTATCATCCCAGATTAAGATAATACCCCCTGAGGCACCCTTTGCATCCAGGCAAATCCATTTGCAAAACTTGCCCCTCCCCCACACCTCTCTGACCAAACTGTCCTCCATTGATTTGCATTTAGTCTCCTGAATCATAACAATGTCAACCTTAGTCCTGCGAATCGTCTCCTTCACCACTGCTCTCTTCACTAGGCTTCCCAAGCTTCTAACATTCCAAGAAAATACCTTCATTTGCAACGTTGGTCGACCCCCTTAGAGCTCTTGGCTCCAGTACTCGATCTAATCTCCCTTGGCTGACATTCTTTCTTTTTCGTAATTAATAGAGCACACCAGAGATTGTAATTCTTGGGACCCCTTTTTCTCAACTTCTCTGCAGCACAGGATTTGTGATTTTGTTTCTCAGGCAAATGAAAAATCTATGAGATCTTTCAAACCTTCCCCACCATTTGGTACTGAAATGCCTGTAGCCTCCCCCACAAATATGCATTTTTTGGGACAGCCATTTGTTGCACTAATCTTCATTTTCCTCTGCTTTCTTTCTCCTTTGGGTCCAACTTGACCATCTGTGCCACGATGACCTCTGCTAATATAATTATACTGTTCTGGAGTAGGCAAGGACCCCCTTTCCCCGGCAGAAGTGTCACCAGTGGGGGTTGACGTAATCTGCTTGCATATGGGATTACTCTTCTTAGCCTCCCTGCCTTTGAAATCCCTGCTAATTAATGAAGAAGGGGAATAACTTTCCCCACCATTTGGTACTGAAATGCCTGTAGCCTCCCCCACAAATATGCATTTTTTGGGACAGCGATTCGTTGCACCGATCTTCATTTTCCTCTGCTTTCTTTCTCCTTTGGGTCCAACTTGACCATCTGTGTCACGATGACCTCTGCTAATATAGTTATACTGTTCTGGAGTACACAAGGACCCCCTTTCCCCAGCAGAAGTGTCGCCAGTGGGGGTTGACGTAATCTGCTTGCAGATGGGATTACTCTACTTAGCCTCCCTGCCTTCGAAATCCCTGCTAATTAATGAAGAAGGGGAATAACCTGCATGCAGAGGCTGAAATATTTGAACACTGCCATTCCCAGTACAGCAAGTGAAACCCGTGCTTGAGCGATGCTTGGTGCTGCTTCCTGGAGAGTACCTTGAAGATCGTGCAGGGGGATGGACCACTAGTTCGCGAGATCCTCTTGCAATGAAGCATCCTTAGCTGATTGACAAACCCTAAGGAGATACTCCCTTCGGTGCTGCTTTGTTCCAAGGTGGAAGAGGTCGTCTCTCTGTCTAGCAAGAAATCTCAGGCAAGGAGCTGTACACAGCCCACAGATGTTCCAGAGCTCCTGCTCTAGAAACCGAAGCTGAGCTCGTCTCGGAGAAAGAGGGTAGGCTGTTAGAGACATGATTGGGGATGGAGTTGGAAGAAAAGTATGCGTCCGCTTTAGTCGGCAGGACAGACTCTTCCCCACTCTCTCCCATGTTCTCCTCGAGCCCATTTGGCACTTTACTAGATTAGTAAAAGTCAAGTAGAGCCTTCATTTTTCAGACAAGGGGTCACATCAATAGTACTTTAATTTAAAATTTCCTCCATGTTTTTCAAAAAAAATAAAAAAGCAACCTCTTTTCTCCACTAAAAGGCAAAAAAGCTTAACTTTTCTATACCAAAAGTCAAAAAGATCTTATACCAAACAACTAAAAACAAAATCCATCATAACCCCATTATATTTTATTCTCTCTTGATTTGATGCTTTACTACACTCTATTTTACATGTAAAATTACCAAACGGTCCCTTAGGGGCAGAAGTGAGAAGACCTAAACTCATCGAGATTATATTTTGTTTTCTCGAAAGGCATATATGGGTCTTTAGCGGGCTACTAACAGCCTCCGCATACAAACTGGGCCCACTAACTAAGTTGGCCTCCTGGCCATGGGCAGGGCCTGTAGAGCATAGATCCATATTGCAGGCCCAGGATTTCTCTTGGCTTAATTTAGGAAAAGCCCACTCATATCCATCTGGACAGAATTTAAAATTTAAAAGATCTCTGCTGACGTCATTGTCTCCAACCTTCAGATCTGAGAATTTGGAACCACAGCCATTACCTATTATTTTTACCTCCACTTTTACATAGTAAAGCAGATCGTCTATCCATAAAGAAATGAAGGACGGTAGGTTTTGGGACTCGTCTAAAAGAACCTTGACTCTTCCATGGGATAAGACTTCCAGAGCAGAAGTCTTTCGATCAACTTCCACAGTGCGGCCCAAACAATCACCAACAAGACGGAAGACTCCTCCACTCCACACTTGTAAAGGGACTCCCGTCACCCTTAACCAACAAGGACTGGGCGGTCTCCCAGTGATCTCCATCCACCTGTCTAGAGCATAGAAAGGGGTCAACTGAAGAATCCGAGCACAGTTTAAGACCTCTACAACCTCCTGATTTGTTTGAAACTGCATTAGGATAACATCCCTGTCTAGCAGTTTTGTCCTCATTGGTTTCTTTCCACAATGAAACTCAAGCCAAGAAGAGATGACACTCCCCCAACTTGAGGATCTTTCAAGAAACCTACCAGGCTGTACCGAAAAGCCTTCTTACCTTTCTCTACCACCCAAGGGGCAACCCTAATCCTCTTTTTGGATCCTTCTTGGATGATCCAACCTTCTGCAAGTGAATGAGATGATCGACGATCTTGGATATTCTCTTTAGTAATAGCAGCTCTGACTGGGAGTTCTCTTTTTTCTGGCGTTTTTTTAAGGGATTTATGCTCTTACGAGTCGATACTTGTTTCATTGAATCTTACGATTCAAGTGATTTGGTTGAGCGAGAATAGCTACAACCACTAAATTATTATTAACAATCTTTTACACTTTTTCTTTCTTTATTCTTTCTTTCTTTTAGCGTTTTTAGTTTTAAAAGTTATTTAGTAGTTAATAAAACCTCTTAAGAATATTCACAGCTTTGGGGAGGTTTTAGAGATAAATAAACAACATGAATTTAATTAAAGCGTTTGACTATACATATGGTGTACATAAGGTGCTTGTCTATATCTTCCTTTTTTTAAATCTTTTTTTCTTTATGTTTTCTCTTCATAAACACTTTCTTAACTTAAAGAGATATCCTACAATGAAAGATCGATGGTTTAGATTTAATTTGTACATTTATATTTTGATTTAAAGATAATATATATTGATACCTTAAACTTATCAAACTATTTACAAATATCATTTATTATGTATTAATATATGTCATGATGTTCTTGATATGATTGTATGACATACTTATTTGTCATTGTATTTATACTGCTAATCTACCATAAATGGAAAAGTGGAAGGTTATGAATAACTACTTTTTTCATTTTTAAAATTGTAATTATTTTTCAATTTTATTAGAAAAATAAAAAATCCTACAATTCACGATATGATTCACGACTCGATTCGATTCATGGGTGTGAATGATTTGCGATACGATTATGATTTTCAAAACTGTTTATAAAGCACTACCTAAGTATCCATTTTTGCGAGATACAATGACAAGAAACAATACCAATTGACAGAATCAGTTCCAATTGAAAGTTCTTGATTCGTCATCATTTGAGTCATGTTGAGGTCCCCCACTTTACTAAAACATATTGAAACAATTACACTATGCTTGGATCCCTCAAGACGAACCCCACGTGACATTGCATAGTCAAAGATTCACCTATATGTCTTTAAAGAGGAAACAAAACCAAACATGATCAGATGTGATATCACCTGATCATATATACTGTTTAAAGCCAATGATAGCAAATTAAATCAATCCATATTCATAGGTTAAAGAAAACATCATTATTGCCATGTTAAGCAAACTTGCTTAAGGTTTTCAATGTGTTAATGACTTAAATGATATTAATAAGGATCAGTTTTCACCTGCTCAACCCTCTTGATGATGGAAGCAATTACTGATCCCTTCCTCAGCAGTTGAATTTTCTCAATTAGCCAGTCATCAAAAGCATCGCCCATCCCCAGTTGCAATATCTGTTTGGCTATCCAAAATGCCTGGCGTCTACCAAGTAAAATATAAACACAATCAAGAATATAAAAGAAAGAGGGAAAAAAAGTGCTAGAGCCTTAATCCTGGTAATTGCTCATTATACCTGATCCAACCTCCATCTTGAAGCTGGAAAATGACATCCACCAAATCCAACAAAGGAACGCTCAGATTTGGAGGCACCCACTGGATTTAAGAAAGAAGTATTATCAAATTCATGAACATGTAGGATAGAGAAGTCTCAAACCATCGATGAAGCAGTCAAACTCCCTAACACAAATATAGTAATGATCCATGACACAAGCATTTCTGTTTCTAAGATAATATCCACCAAAATAATGACATTCATAATGATGGTAGCAATGATGACGATGGTGATTATTAAGGAGAAACTTAGCCAGAAAATGGAAGTTATTACCTCGTTAGGAAGTATTGGGTCAGAAGCAGCATCAGTAAGTAACCGTGATGTATCTTCTGTACCATCAGGCCCCCCTTCTGCAACTTTTAGAGGCTTAGCAGATTTAATGAAAGAAGAGGCATTCATTTTCTGCCTGCCATCGGAGTCACTCCCTGAATGATCCTCAACAAGATTCTCACTTTCTTTTCCAACATTTTTCTTTGCAAAATGCTTAGTACCTTGCTTTGTCAATTTCAAATCATCTAATACACAGTTCTGCTTCATTTGCAAAGCAGTTTCCTTGCTTTTGATGCCAAAATGTTCACCCTGAGAGAATGACTGTTCATTTATAGCCATCATTGAACTTTGAATCTTTGGACTCCTTTCGTATGGCTTATCATCTAGATTCACTTCAAAAAGCACATAAAAATAAGGATATCATTTATTATAATAAGTGGACATAAGAAGTAAAGCAACCAAAAGTAATCCTAAACCATCAACTCACCCGATAATGTTTCAATGATAGATAGAGAATTTGAGAACACGTACGTCTGCACCATACAGAAAGAATTAACAACTCCAACACAAAAGTAATAGGTAAAGGTACTCGAAAAAATAACATTATCAAACCTGGGAATCTACGCTAAGGAAATCCCAAACTTCTATGGATCCTGATACAGTTGGAATCTGAAGTAGCTTCTGAAAAGCAATAAAGTGATGATTATTCAATGATAAAAAGCACATCACAAGACTGTAACACATCAAGAGCCAAAGCTACTATAATTAAATGTCACCTCAAAAAAAAAAAGAAAAAGAAAAATGTAGATGTTATTTAGTCAGTAAAAAAAGAAAGAAATGGACGTGTTACTTTGAGCAGTTACACTAGGTTAGTATATTGTGAATTGTGATGTGCGGTTAGCTCACAGCAGTACAAAGTTGTGCTGTGGTTTAATGCTATAATATCCAACTAAACAACATGAAATTTTCTTTGGTCAATTCCATTCAATCAAGTTGCATTCAATGTAATTGGATAGGAACTGGACAAAGGGAAAATTTTGAATTGTATTCAACTAGGGATAAAAATGGGCAGGGTCCAGATAAATTTTGAACTAGCACAATAACACAGGCATGCCCCATGTGGCTAGGTGATGCAGCCAAGATCCGCGATCGGATTGATAGATCAATCTCCCGAAGGATTGATTGAATCCTAGAGGATTCCAGCCACTAGGGCACAAGCGTAACCATGGAATAATCCATAAACTCACGCGAGCAACTCAAGCAATTGATTTGATTAACTTGAATAAGCATGAAAAATAACAATAGGGCTCTTCTATATATATAAAGACAATGTTTGCTAATAAGGAAAGCTACTAATTCTAATTAACAATAAAATTAGAAATAATTCCTAATTAACTAATCCTAGGATAGAAATAGCATCCACAGTAGCTTCTCAGCCAATTTGGGCCTATTGTGGGTTGCACCCAAACTGCTGGGTTGGATGGCTGGCATCATGTTAGCCCAGGGCCTCTTTTGGACTTCCATACTGCATCACTAGGGTTCCAGCTCAATCTAATTAATTTGAACATTTTTTTTATAAATAATTACATATAAGTATTGTGTGGTCTAGTGGTTAGGTTAGTTGTTTAAAAAGATAATAGGTCCTGAGTTCAAATCTGATAACCTATAGATTTTCAGCTTTTTACCAAGGGTCGACTAAAAAAGGTCAAAATTGAAAGGAATTTGATAAAAATTGAATTAAATCCCTCACCTTTAATATATTATAACTGTATTCAAATTGGGATAAGAATGGGTCAAGTCCAGCTTGTATCTAGACCTGAAACAAAATTACTAAAAAGGACCTCAAACCCGAACTCAAATTAGGTCCAATGTACAGGACCTATACCTGAATAAAGGGCCTGGATGCAGACCCAAATTGAGCCCAAACATGTATTTACTTGTGCAATTCTGTTAATATACCTATTACATGTATATGAATGTAATGATGTATGGTGGGGGCATTGGGCATTTGAGTCCTTTAGTATGAAACATTGAAACCCATATACCCAAACCCAGACACCCAAGCTAAAATTGCATCCAAAAATGGGATCATGCAGGAATTTTATTGGTTTGTTGATGCACATGGACCTCAGGTGGATTGGGGTTCTGGATGTTGGAAAATATGGTGGATTTGGCTTCGATGGAAGGCATTGGAGAGGGAATGGGATGAAGGGGTTGGGTCCAGGATTGGTAGTTAGGTGGGATTTGGGTTTTTCGGAAGAGGGCTGGGTTCAACGAGGATGAAGGATTTAGGGTTCTGAGGGCTTCAATTAGGGTTGGATTGAAACTAGGAATGGGATGGCTGGGGGTTCGTAGGGGGCAGGAGATGGGATTTGATGTTGGGTTTCAATTGGGTTTCTGGAAGAGATGGGGTTTTGGGGTTTTTGGTTATTGGAAGTGGGTTGGTTGGGAAGAGGATGGTGTGTGGCTCTCAGTGGAGACGGAAAGCGAGGGCTCTGTGGGGGTTTCGGGATTGCAGAAAGGTGGCTGGGTTTTTGGCAGTGGGATGGTGGTGGGATTGGTTGGGTGTGATGGGATTCCAGTGGTGGGGTTGGGTGATGGTTACAAGGATCGCTAGTGGGAAAGATGGGATGAAATGGGATGGGATGGAGTGGGGATGGATTAGGGATTGATTGTAATCACGCCAATCGATCATGAGGATCGTTCCACTCTGATACCAATTGATGCCATCCCTAGGTTAGGGCTTGCATGGAAGTGCCAAAGCACAATCTGGTGCCAAGCACGTGTCTGAAGACACTTGAACAAGTCTCCGCAAAGACAATAACAAGGACGCACCTCAATGAGAAAACCCAAATTCAACTAATCAACTCTGATAATCATCTTCTACAATGCCATATAAATAGGAAAACATAACTTAGGGCCTACTAAACCTAATTAAACTATGAAACTAAATAACATTGAAAACCCAATCTAATTACAATAAAATTAGAAACTAATGACATATAATTAGTGAATTAAAAATCCTAAATCTACGTCGGCCCTCCTCATGTGGCCTAAGGTCCATCTACATCATTTGATCCTTTGGGAATTTCGGTACTCTAGGGCGCCATTTTCATCCCTACATTTGATTTCCCATTGGTCATTGTTGCAATGATAAATATGTATTCTTGGGAAGGAAAACACTTTAACATAATTATTCAACCAGAAGGATTTTAATAAAAAAAAAAATTGTGAGTTTAGATCCAATCCATCTTAGGTAGCTTTTAGCACTTGATAAAATGATGGAAGCACTTTTTCCAACTATCAACCTGCAGAATAAGGATTAAGTGCAGTACCTTTAAGTACGTGTCAAGCAGTTTACACCTTTCTTGAACAACAGAGACATCTAAACCTGATGACAGAAAATGTTTGGGTGGCAAACTGAGATTGTACTGTGGAAACTCTTTAAGACGCCGATGTAGCTCCTCAAAATGACGGAACCTAATAAGAACATCTACAGAAATGAGTCTGCAGAAGACTATTCTAAGATAAAAAATTATTGACCAGCAATGACATGACAAAACAATTATCATCTGATGACTCTTAAGCACTGATTAACACAAAGTAACAAAAAATAAAGTCAATGAAGGTTTAAAGGGGAAGTTAACTGTAGTTTATGTAGCACCTTCTTTTGATTGACCAGCTATTGTTATTTGCATCTGTCACAGAGATGGAATACACAGCAAATGTTCTTGAACCGCTTTTGACAACATTCGCACCCAATACCTGAAATAAAACACGTGCTTACAACTTTCATCTTATCAGTATATCATATGGCAACAAAGACACACCATAATCAAATGAAAGACGTTGGAGCTTTAGAAACTACCTCACATCTCAACTTTAGGAATGAATCAGCCAACACATTATTCCCATAAGACTTTATAGATGAATTACAAGGATCAGACAGAGAAATAGATGGTGCAGACGAAGAAGCAGCTGCTCCACTATGAACTCTACCCCATGTTTCCAAGTCAAAATCATCACTAGAATCCTCAGCTTTTGTGTCACATTTTGAATCATTTAGTATATCTTGGCCATCTCCCGACAAGAATGTTGTTCTTTCGACCTCTTGCCAGACATGAGCCTTTTGACGGCTTGGCCTAGATCTTTTCCTTCCCGACTGGGTTTTAGATAACCTTCGATAGCGAATAGGACCTTTTCCACTCTTTCTCATTAGATTGCCCTCAGAGTTTTCTAGAGGATGCCGAATATGTGAAACAGCAGCATTTCTGTTATTTTTACTATCCCAGACTTTGGTTCCTGGAGAATCAAGGCCTGTGACATTGCTATTTTCATCCTCTTCACTTTCATAAGAGCTCTCACTCTGTACTGATTCATCCTCCTCCAAAGGCATCAGATCATGTTCGGCTTTTTCTTGATAAGATGTTCCTGGATTACGACCTGAGATGTTCCCATCAATATAGGAATGTGAATTTCCCACCACAAGTGGATCCCTATGCTGAGGATAAACAGTGCTCCTGGCAGAAACATCAGCTTTGACTATTCCATCTATGATGTTGTGCTTCGATGACACCTTCAAGTGAGCCATCGTCTGAGAACTCCCTACCTGTGAATTCTGGACAACTTGCTTGACTGGCTCATTTGCACCTTCCTTCTTTTTGTAGTTTCTCCCTTTTGTCCACATATTTTCAAAATGTTCTGGAGCAAGAGCTTGTGTCTTTCTTTGTGAAATATAATCTAACATCTGCCCCCATTCTCCAACCGGCCGTGGTGCTAAAACATTTTTGCCATCATCAATTTGAGAATCTGAGGGTAAAGAACCCCTGGGATGAAGTGATTGAGAATCACTAGGTAGAGGGTTCATTTTGGTGGGATGTAGTTTGTGATTCACAGGGCCCACTCTTGGTTGATGGCTGCTCTCCAATATGGTAGAAGCAGAGCCATTTGAAATATTTTTCGTGGGTTCACCTGACCTAATTTCAGAATGATCATGCGTTAACTGTACAAGTTCGACGCCTTTATTAGAAGGGTCCCTGAATGCAGAAAAACTATCAGATGAAGTCCTTTTAGGCTGCTTAATTTGAGATGCATCTGGTGCTGAGGGTGAAATTCCTTTATCGGTCTTCTTTGTAACAGAAAGGACCAATGATTCAATCCTTTCATTAATAAACCTACCATATAAATTTATAATTATGTCAAATAATTCCAAAGAAAGCAACAGAAAAGTGAGGCAGCAAATAAATTCACAAAAAATATTAAATAAAAACCTTGGGTTAGCTAAGTTCAAAACAGGTCGCATCACCGCACGAGCAAGAAGCTCCCTAACGGTATAACGAAAAAAAGAACACTGCAGGTCTTGAGGCTTGAAAGTGAAAGAAATGAGCCCACCCATCAAATGCTGCAAAACCTGGGAAATTATCAACATGCAGAGCATCATTAGCGTGACAATAGAGAGAGTTGCCTTCACAAACTCCCTTCATATCAGTACAAATAAGATTTAAAAAATGCTTGAATAGTTAATGCTAAAGAACACTTGTGCGTCAAACCTTGTGTTCGGCTGCAGCGGAAAAGAGAGCTGGATGCAACTTTTTCTCAGATGCCAGAACTATCTTTAATTGAGCATCGTGGTAACCAGCAGGGAGCCTTCCTGGCTCATAATTACCAATCTTTGCTCGACATGAGCGATAAAGCTCTAAGTTACTGCAAATGACATTGACAATATCCCTGCAGGAACTCATGTTAATGAGTAATTGAAGCAAAGTATTTTTGAAGTGAATCAACTACTGAATCATATAAACAAACAAACAACAAACTTTAAAACAAAAAACCTGGTAAGAAGATCAATGAGGTTTATATCTCGCACACGATATGAAATTTCTCCAAGAACGCCATTCATGATCTGCACCAATTCCTCTGGACCATCCATATCTGGCGTTAAGCGGGAGTACCAGAGATCAGTCACCCACTCAGAAACTAGATGTCTAGTGAACTGATCAATTGCCGTCTCAACAACAGGTGAATCCACCTTCGTTCTCCAGTTCAAGTTTTCTTGGTCAATGTTAGGGCCATCCAAAGACTTCTTCTGAGAAAGATTACTGGCCGAGGCTGGTTTGTTGTATGCTGCACCTCTTCTTCGCGTATCAAGGTCAATTGAGACATAGCGAAGAAGGATAATTAAGAAAGCAGCCGCAGGCAAATTGACCCAAACAGAGGAGCTTGTTACTGAGAAAAAGATGGCAACAGTTAGTTGCAATTAACAAATAAAAGTTGAACACTCATTTAACAGATGAGTATAAGCATCTCATGATAAGAATTTTCATAGACATCACAATGTGAAGTCATGAACAACTAAGATGCATCAATTTCAATTCTTAAATGTAAGAACAAGAAGCATAAGATTTGCAGGAAATCTAGTTTGAAAACCTTAAATCTTTCATCTGAATAAATATCCCAATCTTTCTCTAGTCAAATCCAACCACAGAAAGGTTAAAGAGAAAGGAAAGGCACTTGATTCCTGAGCAATAATTTTGAAGTGTAAACTATGTAGCAGCATGAGGGAAATCAAGAAAAACCAAAATCACATAAAGTCAATGCCATTATCCATATATCCATGTATGATCTGATACACTCACACATATGAATGCAATACCTTATACAAGACTCATTGAGAATGATATTTAATCACCAACAGTAACAAATTGTATAACATGAGTTCACTTGATCTCATGACTCATTGTCAAAAGGAATCAAATTTAAAAAAGTCTACTCACACTCTACGTCTCTATTGTTGGTTTGCTGCCCAATCACAGTATAAACAAAAACCTTAAACAAAGACAAGCTTAAAGATGTGAGTGTCGGCAAATAGGTGTCCCTGCATCATAGGCGAAATAAATACGATCTACCCCAATCTCAACATGGAGAACTTCGAGTCATCCTGATGGTAATTTTGGAAGTGGAAGTGTGCTCTTCTTGGGATGTAAATCCAATAAAAGAGATCTCATCTGCCATCCCAAAAGCATAGCGCTTCGAATATTTACCAAAACACCATAAAAACATGGATATCAATCAAATCCCATTACAATTCATGGCAATACCAATGTATAACCAACAGCAACCAAAACCCCATTTCACTGGAAATTCAACTAAACAATGCAATTAAGTCATTTATGTTTGTATCACTGATACTGGCATTCAAATGCAGCTAAAAAAACCCAAATCAAACACATGCAAAAAGCAATGAAATTTCCAATCAACACCCAGAAACTCAAATTCCCCAAAAAAGCACCACTTACATGACATGAGATAAGACAGTCCAAAAACGCACACCAACAGCAACACGATCCGCTTCTTCGCTTCTTCAACAAGATCCTTCACACTACTCATCTCCAAAACCCTCCCTACAAACCCCCCCAATTCTCCTATCACCACATCCTCCACAAAATCAAACTCGAAGCAGCAACAAAACCCAAACAAAACCTACAACCCACAACATCAAAACTCCATCTAGAACACGATCGCAGCGAGAACTGAATCGATTCCACACTAAGAACAGCAAAATGGAACGGAAAGACGGCGACTTTCTGATGAAACCGAAGCGATCGTATGTGTAGGAGCCTCGCGTGGAATTTTGGGGGGTGAATTTGAAGAAAAGAGAAGGGGTTTTATGGGGTTTTCGCAAATGCTGACGGGCGGTTGGGGGCTTTTGGGGTCGGTTGTTTTTGGTATGGTATATTGGATGGCAAAAGATGAAAACAAACAGAAGATGGAAAACTGATATTAGTTTTGAAATTGAGAAATGAGATGGTTTTAAAGTAGCCCTAATTAGAATTGACTTGTTTTTATTTATGACCTATCTGTTACCTACCGTTCTGAGGTGTTTCAGATCGTATCCGTTCGGCTTCGCTTGCACGCGATGCGCATTGCGCACTTCTGTTTCGTAACGGTACAAGTAGAGTCCGATCACTCTAGTGTTGGTGTTGGGTTTATAAACACTGGGAGAAATATGCTTTTTGAAGGAGGAAGAATAACCCTTTTCAATTGGGACAATTAAAGAAAAAGATTCAAATGTTTGAAAAAAACCAAAAAAAAAAAAAAAAAAGAAAAGAAAAGAGCACTCCAAATTAGAAGGCTCCTTTCTTTTCTAAAATTCAAGGAATTTTTATATGGGAAATTTCTAAATCCCTAGAAATAGTAGAATTCCTGAATGCTCTCTTGGACTTGAGCATCCAGAAATTCGACAAAATGTAAAGAGAGTGGAATTTCAAAATTCCCTAGGGTCATTTGGGACCTTTCATATGGTTGAGATTTTTTTTTTCAAGGGACAATTACCGTACGGATTGCCTTAAAATTGACAATTACCCTAAAACAGTTGGAAAAAGTATATTTACCGCAGAACAGTTTGATCCGTAAGATATCGCAAGCTGCGATATCCTATGGAAGTAAGATATCCTACAGTCAAAAGCGGAAAAATTTAAATAGTTAGTTTTTTTATTTTTTTTCATTGACTGTGGGACCACCAAACCACCATCCAAACCATTGGATAGCTGTACGAGTGTAAGAACTAATATCGCACCAAATTCAAACCGTTGATCTATCACGGTTATGTAGAAATTTGCAAGAAGTCACATTATTTTGCAAATTATAAGAACAAATTATAAGCCATGTTTTTTTTTTTTTGGTAAATTTCTAGATAATCTATGCTATGCATTTTAAATTTCAATGCAAACAAACAAGCCCAAAATGAAATTAAACTGTATATATGGTATGAATTGGCATGGTTAGCAGTTTCTTCTTAATGCGTGCATCAACCTTTCCTTTTAATACGGAATTATACTCATCTCTTTCTAGGTTTCTAGATGTTTACCTTTATAATTCCTTTCTCACCATGGAATCAACTGGTAGCAAGCTCTAATAATCCCCCTTCGATTAGCCGAATAGGAATGTTGGAAGCTCTCCTTTAGGGGTCATTTGTTTAGTGATTCACATGCATAAATGCTTGTTTGCTCCTTCACACACATGATGCATAAATGATTTGCGAAAATTATGTGTAGATGAGGCTACTTATAGACCAAATGATCACACAATAACAGATGTCAAAGTGATTCACACTCTTGCAAAAAAGGCCCCAATACACTACTTACATGATGATTGCATTCTTGTGGGGCCCATCCTTCACTTTTTCTCATTCTCATGGGCCACATATTTGTGATCCAAATCATTCACTTTGTTTATTGAAGTTGATTTTCTTAAATATTCATTGATTTGAGTACTTTTTGGAAAAACACCAACCTATAGACCTAATTTTCTATACATTTATGGGCCCTCAATTCATCGTTTGAACCATTCAATATTCTTGTATTAAAGGTAAATATCCGAGTGTTTATTTCACATCTTATTTCTTCATGGATTTTGATAAATTTTTGAAAAACATCCAAAAGAATCCAAAGAAATCTAAAATTGTTGGATGTACTCGTTTATCGAAAAAATGGTGATTTTAACAAACATGGTAATGTGCTTCAAATGTATAACATGTGCATATGTTGCAATTGTTGCATATGTAGCATTTACAGATGTAAATTTCATTTTCATACCACATCCCTTGAGTCCATTGGCGGAACTAGGGGACAAAGGGTGGCCATTGACCCACCGCACGCACAAATTTCATAAAACCCCTTGTAGTTTTAGGAATTTATATGTAGTTTTTAAATATGGCCCTTCCAAGATTTTTATATTTTTACATAGTGGTCCCTTTAAGGATGAATTTTTCGGTCCGCCTCTACTTAAGTCCAAGTAAGTTTTATGTAGGGCCCATTACATGTTGGGTCGTGGTCATGTGGGTCACACTTTGCATCCAACAATGGGGCTAGCAATTGATGTTTGAGACCCTGAAAGGTCAATATTGGTCTTGTAAATAACATAATGAATGAGGAAAATATCTAAAAGATACCATGATGAGTTCACGAAAGATACACTTTTATAGCATTATTTTATGAGTTTTCAAAGATAAAAGAACTCAAAACACTATTTTTAGCATAAAAATCATAAAGTTCATCCCCATCATCTTTGCTCATATCTTTCCATTATAGATGGTCATTTGTATGCATTTATATGAGTTCCAATGGCTTCCATACTCTCAATTATATTAATTTCTCTTTGTAGGTGTTAATTGAAGATTAATTTGAAGATTAAAGTTGAGATTCAAGAATTAAAGAGAGTTAGGAAAAGTTTGGAAGGCAATTGGATGAAGAAATGACAAAGTTAGGCCAATAATAAGAAGGAACATAATAGACCTGGGTTGGTATTTTGACCATATCTTTTTACTCGGATGTCCGATTGAGGTGATCTCAGAAGCATTGGAAAGCTTGTTTAAAGATCTACAAATCATATTTCACAACATTTTTCCCAATTTGGACGTTTCGGGGGTTAAAATCGTACATCAATCCAGAAACTGTTTTCTAATACGGGAATCACATACATATGTTCATATTTTCATTCTTGTGAAGTCCCACATTGGAAAGAAACCAAAAGAGAGCAAGACAAATGTTTCTATATAAAGAAGGGAGCTCTAGGCATTAGAGACACAAGCAAGGAGAGCCTCCTCCTCTTTACTTAAGCTATTCATGTAATTGAGAGCAAATTGTAGAGAGAAGTGAGGAAAGCCTTGTAAAATTAAAGATTTGGAATGAAATTGAAAGCTTCTTCTCCAATGGGTGGCTAATTCCTTTGATTGGATCTTCTAGGTGAAGCTAAGTTGATCCTATTCCTTTTGCTTATGCTCTTTCTTTTAAATTCCCTTGTTTATGAGCTTAATATGTTAGAGTAGATTTTTCTTCATTGCATTGTGCAACCTTCCATGCTTAGTTTCTTTACTAGCATTCTTTTTATTATCTATGCTTAGGTTTGATAAATCATGCTTAAGAGTTAATATCTTTTGATGGTTTATGCTTACTTTTGATAGATAGTCATTAGGAATCTTTTCTTTTATGAAGGGAAGAAAATCTTAGCTATTAGATTGTCAATTTCTATCTTAGAGCTTTAAAGTTATATTTTCCAAATCTAAGCATTGATTTGTAATTAGATTTGAGTATTGTTTTTTTTTTTGGGAAAAGAGAAGAGCATAAGTGTTGGATTAGTGTCACTTAGTGGATTCTAGATGATTCAATCTATCCATTAGTATTGCTTGTTGTTTATTTTACTTACTTTAGTTTGATTCTATTCACACTCCCACACACTTATTCACTAGTTTTAATTTTCACACTCCATTTCTCTATTATTCACACCATCAATTCCACATTTGATTTTACACCACTTTAGGATATTTTTTTATCTCCATCCACTCATTTTCTATATTTCACTTGTTATTTTCACACACTTATTCATTTGATCTATCTAACATTTCTCCATTGTTTTTGTATTAACCTTGTTATTTTTCTTTTGTCATTAACTTTGTTACTAACATTGCTCTTGGTTTGTTCTCATTTTCTTTACTAACTTCTCTTTGTTATCTAGTTATAGATTTCTTTTAGTTTGCATTTTTTATTTTCCTTGTTATTATCTAGTTTCTTGTTTCCATTGTCATTTTCATTTGAATTTGTTAGCTATATTTGAGTTGATACTCCTTTTCATAAATCATTGTTATTTTCTTTGTAACGATCCTCGTGGGAACGATATTCGGACTTTCATAGTCTATATTACTTGAGACAACCGTATACTTGCGGGAAAATACGCATCATACCACTTGTATAAAAACTCTTGTACCCTAAATTGATAGCCTGAAAAGTTAAAATGCTGCAAGCAAAATGAGAAAACTGCAATGTCGGAATTTCAATGTGAAAAACTATGTATATATATATATATATTATGATATGGTTAAGGTTTCTAAAACGGTATTTTTTTCTTGGTTATATATATTGTCTATTTGATTGGGTTATTTTGTTTCAAGTCGATGTTATCGATCAATAAAATATGAGTCTCATGTGTAAGAATGTCATGTAATAACTAGTGATTGATCTTGGTCATCCATGTGGAAGGAGAGGTGCCTTACCACTAAACTTTCAAAGCTGGCAAGACGTTGGAAAGAACTGTTCGATTTATTCATTTTTATGATTGCCTCCTTTTGGATTGACACCTTCAACATTTTTAGGCACATCTACTATGATGCTAGCTATTGCAGTGAAAGATGATCCATCCACTTGGGCCTTGTGGGCCAAAAGACACGATCGATCTTCCTCATAGTAACAAATAAAGATTATTTTTCTTTTGCATGTGTTGGGAAAACAGACTACTTTTAAAGAGAATGGTGATTTTGTGTCATGGAAGACGATTTACATATTTTGTCTTGAAAGATAATTTTGGTTTCATGGAAGATAATTTTTTATGTCATAAAAGACATTTGAGAAACTTTTGTCTCTTTCAACACAAATGCCAAAAAAAAAAAAAAAAAAAAAAAAAGAAAATTACATGAAAGGAAGTGAGGGCAAGTTCGGATTGGCAAACATGAGCAGTTTATATTGGCTCCTCCATTCTTACGATGGTGGCATGATACTTAAATTCTTTAACAATGCTTATACATTGAATTTTTAGAGTATAAGGAAAATTCTGATTGAGATCCTATATACAATAAAAAGAAAACTGTGTGGGCTAATTAGCACATCCTAAGCCATCAAGGGTCTTCAATTTACCTTGCACCAAATGCTGGTTGTATAGATTTTTTATTTTTTTTTTAAATTTTTATAGAGCTTCTCCAAGAGAATGAGAGTTCGTAGGAAGGTAGAGTTTGTTATAGTTGTACTATTGTGTCTTTCAAGGGATCCCAAGGCATCCTTTTATAGAGTTCAAGTGACTTGAAGAGGCAAAGAGGAGGCCAAGAGTGGGGTTGGACATCCACTTCTTCTCTGTTCATTGTTTTTTGGAATGCATTCAATTTCCAAGTTGTGTCCATGTCCACTGTAACTCATAGTCCCTTTAGAAAACCATTGAATGAGAGACTTGGTAGTGGGTAATAATTGTGATAAAAGCTGTCAACACATGTTGCATATCAAGAGACATTTTCTTAAAAGAATCTACACCCATGGGAATTCATCTATCAAAAGAGATTGTTTTATCACCTAGAAGCTGAAACATAATCAAATGATATTGAAATGACTTTGCAACTTGAGAGAAGCTTTTTTATGGTAAATTAGAACCAGTCAATTGAGTTGACCAAAATATAGGGGATATGGAGCCCAAAGAACCCAAACAAGCAGAAATCTACCAAAAGGTAAAAATGCATGAAATTATGTCGAAATGACTCAATAACGAAGGTGAACCTTCTCTGTGGTCAAATTAGGAGATAAATGGGCCAAGTGAGCCGTTTTGAGGGATCTTTTACCCAAAATACACGTATCACCAAGAAGAATCGAAGACTATGAAATGACATTGACCCGATATTCTAATACGTCAAAATAAGACTTTTGTAGGTTAAATCGGTTGTTTTGAGAGGTTTTGGCTCTATAATAATTGATGTGAAGCTTGTGACCCTAAAGAACCAAGAATCATGAATTGTAATCAAAAGGGACAATTACCTTACGGACGGTCTTAAAGTTGACAATAGCCGCAGAATAGCCCAAGAATATATATTCACCGCAGAGCTGTTCGATCCGTAGGATTTGCGATATCCTAGGGATGTAGGATATCCCATAATCAAAAGCGGGAAGACTTGAATAGTCTGTTTTTTAATTTTTTTTTACTTGACTGTGGGACCAGCAAACCACCATCCAAACTGTTGGATAGCTGTATCAGTGCAAAAACTAATATCGCACCAAATCTGAACCGTTGATCTATCACAGTTATCGAGAAATTTGCAAAAAAGTCACGTTTTGCAAATTCTATGAACAAATTATAAGCCGCATTTTTTTTTTTGCAAATTTCTCGTGAGGTTCAAATTTTTTTGCAAATTATATGAACAAATTAAAAGCCACATTTTTTTTTGCAAGTTTTTCTATAACCGTGGTAAATCAACAGTTCAAATTTAGTGCGATATTAGTTCTTACACTCATACGGCTATCCAACGGTTTGGATGGTGGTTTGGTGGTTCCATAGTCAAGGGAAAAAAAATGGACTGCTCAAGTGATTATGGGATATCCTACATCCTGAGGATCGAACAGCTCTGTAGTAAATATACATTTTTGGGCCGTTCTGTGGCTATTGTCAACTTTAAGACCGTCCTGTACGGTAATTGTCCCGAATCAAAATGACACAAAATCAAGAAGAGACCCTCAAGTATGCTTAGATAGGATGATCGTAAGCTAAGTAGGTCAATTTAGAAGGTTTTGAGATTATTTTAGCCATTTATGGTCTTCTAGTATGAGAAAAACCAAAATGCTATACTTCCATTAAAAAGCTTGGAAATCAGAGGTAATACCTCTAATATGCTTTAAAAGATGATCAGTTGGCCGAAGGCACCTGATTAAATTTGGAGATCATTTGGCTACTTTGCAACCTTAAAGGCTTTGGCGGCTTCGCAAAGCTTTAGAACCATTTTAGTGAATCAAGGTGCACCTCTTTGTAAGTTGAATGTATATATACTTCATAGATATTGAAATGCAACTTCGGATAGCATGGTGTATAATTTCAAAGGCTTTTGTGAGAATGGAATCTTCTTGAGGACAAAAATAACATTTTTGTGCCAACACTAATTTTATTGGATTTCTTAATTATGTTTCTACAAGGATAAAATAAACCCTATGCTACAAAGTAATGCTACAATGAGAATTGAATACATGTATTTTCAGTATCATATCAACAACAGTTGCTACCTAATTTTACCTATTCAAAAACAATCTTTAGTTTTGATCGAATCCGTCTGTATAACATGTCTTCCATTTAAAGGAATCAATATAAATTTCACTATAATTAGGATGATTATATCGCTAAATTTATATGAGCAGAATATGGTTAGTAGTTCTAGATATTTGCAATAGAAGTAGAATGAAAGGGGTAGTAGATAAAGTATGCCCTGAAACAAGGTGGAGCGATTTTAAAGGATAAAGAGCAATACTATTAAAGGATAAAGTGATTAAGGAGGGATAATGGAATTTTGAGGGGAAAACTACAATAATGTGGAATAAAATGGCTAAGGCCCTGTTTGGCAAATCTTATCTATGTGAAATAGATCTGCATGAAATAGATCTGTTTCAAATGGCCCCATTTGAAATAGATGTTTTTAAAATAGTGTGTTTGGTAACACAAAAAATTTGATTGAAATAGATCTTTTTAAAGCAATGGTTGAAAGTTTTTCATAAATATCTTGAGATCCATAAGGAATCAAGCATTGCAATTTGATGCCATAGCCATGTGTAGTCTTACAAAGAGAATTACTGGTTCGGATCTTGCATTTGGGGGGCATGGATTTTTTAAAAATAGATAAAAACATCTGGGTTTTTTTTGCCAATATCTCATATTCTATGATGATCGAACGGCTAGAACTTAGATCCATAGTCGTGCCTGGTCTTCTTAATATATCCAATTGTTTGGATCATGATTTATGGTGCCACAAGTAATAAAAAAATACAAAAAAGCGGACAGTTTGTGGGCCATTTAAAAAATCAGCCACCAATTATTTTTTAAACCAATGGTCAATAATGTTTCTTAAATTCCTTGAGATCCGTGAGGAATCAAATATTAAGATTTGGTAGCATAGCTGTGATTGACCTTACAAAGAAAACTAACGGCTCAGATCATAAGTTTGGGGTCCACAAAAGTAAAAAAATGTAAATCAAAGGTCTTGGAGTAATTTGCAAATATCTTAGAATATATGAAGATCCAACGGCTGCAATTTGAATACGTGGCCGTTTTTAACCTTCTGAATATTCCTAACGGTCTGGATCGTGATTGTGGGTCCATAAACTTTAAAAAAAATGAAAAAATCGGCCTGCCATAAAAGACCGTTAGTCACTGTAGTGGGTTGATGTCTGGGCGCATCGGACATTATTGTCTGTTTCAAATGTGCCTACTTATGGAGTTTTTTCAAATAGAGGCAATTCCTCTTAAGGTGCTTTGAAATGGACATGGGAAAAACACTTTGCAAACAAACTGAAGGCTGATTGCATCAGTTTTAAGAGAATAAGAGGTGTATAGTAGAGGCGCCAAACACCACCTAATTGTATTAGAAATGTTGCTAAAAAGGTGTTTGCAAAGTCGAAAGGGAAAAGACACTATAATAAAGAAATCTAGTGGAATGTAGAGGTTTATGAAGTTGTTCGATAGAAAAGATGTTGTTACAAAGTTTAGTAGGGGAATAAGAATATGTATCTCCTTCCCTTTTTTGCGGCGATGGTCACTACACAAACGGCTCCCAAGATATCTAAAAATCAGTTTGGTTTGTACAAAAGAGGTCAACTATGAAAGCTATATTCTCACTTAGGCAATTAATGAAAAAAATATCAAGTGAAGAGAAAAAAAATCTGTATATAGTCTTCATTGATATAGAAAAAGCTTATTCGATCTAGAAAAAGCTTATGACATGATACTTAGAAATTCAATTTGGTGGGTTTTAAATAATAAAAATGTTCCAAGAGGCTGAGAACTACCTGTGGAGAGACATGTGAATTCCTAGTGACTATAGGTTTGCATAAGGGGTCAACCCTAAGCCATTATCTCTTTGCATTGATTATGGATGGGTTAACTACTCATATTCAAGAGGAGGTACCTTGTTGCATGTTGTTTACAAATGATATAGTGTTGGTAGATGAATCAAAAGATAGTGTGAATGCGAAACTCGAGAGATGCTGGGAGGCTTTAAAATCCAAATGTTTTAAAAGGAGTGATATAAAGGCAGAATATATGGATTGCAACTTTAGTGGCATTTATAAAGAATTGAAAGTACGGTGAGAATTGAATCCCAAGACATAATACAAAAAGATTCTTTTTGTTATCTTGGTTTGTTAATCAACAAGGATGGGGAGATTAATAAAAATGTCAAACATAAGATAAACACAGGATGGTTGAAGTAAAGACCTACTTCTGCAGAGCTTTATGACCAACAAATGCCAATGAGATTGAAGGAAATTTTTTTATAGAATAGTGACTAGACCAACTATATATCTAATAGAGCAAAATGTTGGCCAATTAAAAAAGTAATATATGCACAAAATGGAGGTACCAGAGATGAGAATGTTGAGGTGGACGTGTGATAAAAGTAAAAAAGATAAAATTAGAAATAAGCAATTTTGAAAGCATTTAGAGGGATAAAATTAGAGAAATCTATTTGAGATGGTTTGAGCACATCCAACACAAGTCGTCAATGGCACTAGAAAGAAAAGGTATGAGTATGCAAATTGATGGCCCACCAAGAGAAAGCGGTAGGTTGAAGAGGACATAGTAGATGTAGTAAAAATAGATTTGAAAAAGTGCAACTTATCTAAAAAATCGGCTCAGAATAGATCTAAATAGAGAAACGGAATTCATGTAGCCGACCCCGACATAGTAAGGATAAGGCTTTGATGATGATGAAGTTGATTTTAAAGTATAATCAATCTACATTATATACCACTCTTGTTGGGGTGAAATTTGAACTAGCTTCTGTGGCACAAAGGTGGGCAGGATGCAAGCTACTTTCCCGCCTTTTCAACTCAAGCCCTACTTGAATCGTATGTAGGTAAATTCAAATCTGAACTTGACCGAAAAGAATACCAAACCAAACTATGAATATAAATTCCTTGAGCTGAATTAGGTACCCAGATCTTGAGTTTCGTTTATTTCAAAGGATATAAATTTTAGAATTTGTATATACCTCATATGAGCACGATCCAAATTATGTGTAGAACTGGGTTTATCCCAACCCAAATTGCACTTTTAGCATAAAACCTTTGGTAGAGCATAATAAAATGGCACAACTAAGTATCTAGAGTAATATCAAACAAAAGGCCCATTTTGGAATAAGCTTGAGCCTAAAAACCAGGCCCAAGGCATCTCATCACAAGCCTGGTGACTCAAATGGTGCTGGGCCATTTAATAAAAACCCCTCAACCTTCTCATGCGAGAAACATTAGGGTCGTTGCAGTGATGACAAATAGACAAATAGACAAATAAGACAATGTATGCATAGGCTTTTTCAGACAAAATAATTTCTTTTAAATAATCACAAGTTGGTATTACAGTGTTTGAAAAAAATTAAAGTGCCGTGAGTCATGTGAAGACTATAAAAAAATCAACACATATTTTGCATGATCATGACTTTTCATTGATGTTGATTTCCTCTTCATGAATTTTTCATGTAAATCTTGTATATGCATCCATTTATCTATCGATCATCATCAAAACCTTGTACCACTCATGTTGGAGTCAGCTACGTGAATTTTTTTCTCAATTCTAATCTACCTTGAGCTAAATCCTCGGATAGGTTGCATACATGTGTATCTATATCTATGTATATTATATGACACATTATTCAAATAACCCAACTTTTTTTAATACTTTTTAGTGCCTTCATGTAACCTTGGTATATTATAGAGAGAAATTATTCACATAAGGATTATTTAATCCCTTTATATCATGTTCTCTTCATTGAAACCTTTCTATTGGTACCTTTCTTAATTGTCATGCATCCAAATAGATCTCATTAGAAGTGGTTTATATCCAAAACACGCCCTTGAATTCAATATATACTATCTCTAAATATGTGTATATTGCAACAGATCATGAAAGCATGTGAGAGAGAGAGAGATCCCCACGGCAGAGGGCTCACATAATACATGACAATTAGGAGTGGAATGCACGGCAACAAAAAGGTTTGGACTTTAGACATATATATGAAGGGAGTATGAGGGGGATTATCAGGCTAATCAAATGATATTCATAGTAAATCCTCGAAAGTTAAACTATGATAAACTAGTGAATTTATTGTGAAAGATACAACAATTAACACTTTTGTAACAGTATGAAATTAGGATCATTTTCAATTTCACACACTAACATATATATCTTGCACTGCCTTACCATGTTAGATAGTATGTGGAGCCCATGATGAATCCAAATGCATGGGCATGGATCCCAATTCGCACATATCTCATACAATAAATACATATTTTTATTTTGTTTTTAATAAAAATAAGTACATATCTTATTTCAATTAAAATTGCCCTTGTTTACCATGTCAATCTATACCACATATACAATCCATAGGTATAAAATTTTCACCGTACTAATATGGATGTTTGTTTATCTACATCTGCAAATACTTTTTTTCTTCTTAATTGTAAAAATTATATACAAAAGGGATAAGAAAGTCTTCAAATGTTCAAAACAAGGGCTTTTTTTTTTTTTTTTTTTTACCAAAAACATCCTCAAATATCCCTATACCTCCAAAAGCATCCTCAAATACATGTAAACTAGCAAAGCAACCAGCGCTCAGCACGGTATCTCCCTGCAGTGCAAAATAAATAATCATACATAAAAAAGTTATGAAAGTACCTCTTTTTCATAGAGCAAATTGCATAAAATGAAAATAAAAAAAATTCAGGCAAAAAGAGAATAGAAAAGATGGGGTAGAAGAGATTTTTTATATAAAGGAAAAATCGAAACTTTAAAAAGTGGAGAGTAGATGGGAGTGGTTTGACAGTTATAAGTAGGTAGTTGCATGAGATAAATATTGGGTAGTTACATGAGATAAATAGTGGAAAGAAAATATAGAACATTGAAAAAAAAAAAAGCACAACTACAGGTCAAAATTAAAATTGCTGGTCAAAATTAAACCCAACACCTTCTAGTTTAATATATTATAATATGTCATGCCCAAAAGCATCTTATACTGTATATTTTGTTTTTTTTTTCAAGACCAAATCGCCCTTTAACCCATTGCTCGTGATATTGAGACTTGACCGCATTTGCACATTAAAGTATTGCGAGAACTGTTACTTTTGTTTCAAGTCTTGAACTCTATGGATCGTTCAAGACAACATATGTAGTTAACTTCTAGATAAACTCATAATATAATGGTTGAACTCATACATCTACATAAATCGTTCATTCAGATTCAAAATTTTTAGTCAATCTAAATGCAACTCCATGTATCATATTTTTGTTAACTTTAACTATTCGACTGTTAAGTTTATTTTCAACACTGCAAGTTGTTTCTCGACATCGCTATTTAATCATGTTAATATACTTCTTGACATTGCAAGTTGTTTCTAGACACCACGAATGATGTTTGACACATAAATAGACATAGAATCCTAAGCTTGCGAGTGTTATGAGTGTTATATCTCAAATTCGCGAGAGATAAAGTGAAAGGAAATTTGGTCTAGAAAAAAAACAAAGTCAGCTATGTGAGATGCTTTTGGGCATTACATGTATTTGATGATGCTTTTGAAGGTATAAAGATGTTTAAGGATGCTTTAAGTAAAAACCCCTCACAATAATTGAGAGGACACCATACAAAACTACCAACGAATGAACCAAAAAATTACAAGAGAGGGAATTATTGGCCCAGGGAGGAGAGAAGGTTGTGAAGGGAGAGCGAGAGACTAAGGGCACGTTTCTATACGTTTAGGGGTGTAACGGTTTGGTTAACCATATATTTTAGAAAAATTGTTAACTGAACTGTATTTTACGGTTTTCAGTTTTTAAAAATTGCAACCGTAACCGTATCATAACAAATCGTTAAAAATCTGAATCGCGGTTAACCGTATTAGACGATTTAGTTGCGGTTAATTGTCACTTAAAATATATATATATATATATATTTGTCAGAATGCAAAATACATGTTCAAAAGTCAAAACCAAATATCCTAGATAACAAATTATATAATAAAGTAGCATTAAAATGTTTATATAGATAAATGAAATAATAAAGTGCATTTTTGCAACAGCTACCAACTTCCTTTCTTCTTCTTATTGTTCTGTTTTTCCTCTTTCGTTTTTTGTTCCAACGATTAGGGCTCAAAAGTTAAAAGGGATTATTTAAGTTATAAAATTACACAATACCCCCTTTCTTCTTCTTTTTTTCTTTTAAATTAGGCTGTAATATTGGTTTGGTTAATTGTGTGTTTTAGGAAAATGGTTAATAGAATCGTATTTTATGATTCGGTTCGGTGAATAACCATGAGTTGAAACTGAAAACCGAAACCGGACCGTGAAGCACGATTTTTCGAACCAATTGTAACTGAAACCGTGAAACATGGTTATTAACCATCGGTTCGGTTTGGTTAGATGATCTTTTAAAAATAATTTTTTTTTTTTTACACCCCTATGTACGTTCGTGGAAAACCGGTTTCGACCACCTCCCTCCGAAAAGCTTTTCCAAGGATTACATAAGATTTAGCTCAATTTTGACCTGTGTCTCATGCAAAAGTAGCAACACTAAATGTGAAAAATTTCTGTCGCAGAAAAACAACCAGATTCTCCCATGGTAACGTGCCCTGAAGTCTTTCTTAAGGCCAAAGAATGTCTGTCTAAAGTTTTGCAATATGGATCTATATCCAGGGTGGTTGAAATAATATTTTCTGATAATATCTCGATATTTTGAAAAACATAATTCACAATTAAACTATCCTAAGAAAATCACAATAAATTCAGAAAAAATGAGGAAAATCGCAGAAAGTTTGTAAAGTTATTTTAACAGTATTTTTTTATTTTAAATATTTTTAGTTATTAAAGATTAATTTATTTTCTGCAAGAAGTTCCCAATAATATCTGTAGAAAAATCCCAAAATTGAATAACAATAAAATGCCAATTGCCCCATTAGATAATGATACTTCTGAGATTGGGCGTGACCCATGTGGACCCATATTTAGCATAGGCTGGACTCCTTAAACTCTAATTCGGATGAAGGTTAATTTAGTTTGAGTTACTTTCAACGGCTGGATTGAAACAAATCAATCACTGACTCGCTCGATTCAATAATGTCATGATCCATATTGTTTCAATCCAACGGTACAGACCCTTCCAATCAGAGAATGACATTACTCAAAGGGAATGATGTGATCAGGTGGAAAAGTGTAAGCAACAGTGGGCCTTTCAAGGGAGACTTCTAGAGAGGTAAGGTCATGGTGCAGCTGGACACACTTATGCCTCCTCCAAAAGGAGAAACAGATGGGCCCTTATTTAAAACAAATTTTTTTTTTAGTTGAAATTATTAATAAGGATAAATATGGGTCCCTCAATAATTTAGATACCATTTAGGTCTGATTCATGCCCTCTATTTGGATGTGGGTCAAGTACCCTTGACTCATATGGGTCGTGGTCGATAGCCAATTTGGGTCTGGAAACTCACTATGGACCTGACCCATCATCATCTCTAACTCTGTGTTGAAAAGGTACGTTGGGTTCCATTCTCCATTTAGAGTAATGGTCTGGTGCAAACAAGAATGTTTACATTTACCATAAAATTGATTTATAATTTAAATATACATCAGGGCCCACATATGAATAAGGAGAGATTTTGGACAGTAGGGCCCAACTTGTACGGCGAAGGGTCCCTTGCAGAATGCTTATAAACTTTCATAATGGGTATTTCAAATCAAGTTTTTTTTTTTTTTTTTTCTTTTTTTTCTGTTAACTTAGCCAAGGGGACTGGGATAGAAGAAAGAGACCACACACATATGGGAAGACGGCCTACACAAGTGGAGAAGAGGCTGTAAAAGCAGGAAGAAAGCTCATACAAGTGGAAAAAGATGACGTATCCATAATTCGAAGCCTAGGCAGCTTGGTGAGAATTGCCGCTCTCAACCAAATTGATAATTTAATATTTGATAAATCTGTACGTGAAATGGTCAACCTATGGTAAATACGACCTACTCATACCCTGCAACACTCCTCGCCTTGTCTAGCACTCTTGCCCACTAGCTGAGCTAGACAAACTGATGCATAAAAAAAATTTATTTTAAGAAAATATAAGTATAATTTATTTTAATAATTAATCATGTATTTTAGAAGTGATTAGTTAAATAACAACTCTCGCTCCGATTGACCTAAATATTTCATTGTCCCTATATATAAACAATTTAACTAGCCAATAATAAAAAAAAATTGAATTATATGAATAGTGGCCCTAATAAAATGATTTTCAATATGTAGAGCATTCTTCACTTATTTTCTTTACCAAGAAAGTGAGAAGAATTTAAAAGAATTATATTTTATATCAGGGTGGATGAACCCGTTGATAAAAGTGGCACTGATTTGAGGATATCCCAGGTGGTAAAATCCAACCCGACCCACTCATCCAATTCGCATTCGATCCACATAACCAAGTCATATATTATATGGGTCAGTCATGCGTTAGGCAATCTTGAACGTAGAAAAATGTTTTAGTCGCGCGTTAAGTAATCTTGAATGCAGAAACATGGGTCGACCAAAGTGTTTGGTAATCCTGATGCAGTAAAATGGTAAATCCAAACTCCCTTAACTTACCCTTTTCCCAAATGCTACAAAATATAATGAAAACCCAAGGATCCTGTTGCACAGATAGAGAGGGTGCTTGTGGGGTGGGGGGGTGTTTGGAAATAGGGTTGCACAAAAAACCCGCTAAACCGATTTGAACCCAAGTTCGGATCAGTTTTGTAGTAGATTAGTTCGGTCACGATTCGGATTTCCTTCAAAAAGGTGTGGTTAAACCGCTCAAATCGAACCGATTATATAAATATATATTTTTTATAAAATATATAAAGGAATATGAAAAATTATTTGAAGAATACTCAAACTCTCACTCCGTTATTTGAAGTCCAACGTCTCTCACCAATTGAACTATCATTTTTTTGTAACAAAAATAAAATAATAAAAAAAAACCGTAATCAAACCGGATCCTTTCGGTTCGGTTTGAGCACATGGGTGGTTCGATTCAGTTTGGAAAAATAGAAAGCCGATGGATTCGATTTGGTTGATCGTTTTTCTTTTGAATTGATTCCAACCGCCCATGCGCACCCCTAGAGAGGAATCCAATAGTTTGCAATCAAGGAACTTCTTGTGGAAATTGATTCAAGGGAGCGATTGTAGTTGCCCTTGCAAAGTAAAATAAAAGAGGGAAATGGAAACCAATTGCATGAACATAGGATTCCAATTGGTCATCCCCCTGTGGCATGAATGGCCCATCAACTCCTCCTCTGGAACCCCCCATCAACCAGATGTTCCTAAAAAAAAAAAAACACACACACACACTCCTGGGTCTGCATTGAGGGTGCCGATCCATATTTTAAAAATGGGTTTAGCTTCGACTAATTGGTTTTAAAATTTAGTCGGCACCGAGTCGACTTGGTGTTGTCAAACCGGAACCAGGTTGGCTACTGGCACCAATAATGTGTTGTACCATAACTTGAAACCTTCTGTTTTTCCTGAAAGGAGATTGATTAAAGAGGATTTTACTGGATAAATCTCGAAATACAGTCATTTATCCCAAAGGGTCCTGGAAAAATGCACAGCACTAATGAGGTCTTCCCGCCACATTTCTATTTTTTTTATTTTTTATTTCTACTGACAATAGTGTCACTCAAAAAAATATTGAGTGACGCTATCGTCTCTTCTCGCACCCTATATAAGTGCGCGTCGTTCCCTGTTTTCCATTCTTTTTATACCCTATCTTTCTCAAAACTTGCACTTTGTCTCCAACTGAAGGCAGATACTTTCTATGGGCTTGTATACTCACTTCATCGGTCATTTTGATTTCATTTTAGTGATTGATGATTTCCATTTAAGATGTTTGTGCATTTGTCTACTTTTGCAGATTTACATGAAAAAAATGAATATAATGTCTCATTTGTGATGCTTTTCCTTTTACTTTGGTATAAAAGAAGTTAGACAAGCTTACAAACATTTGTATTGTTTATTTTGGAGTGTAAAACGTAGTGCCTATACTATATTCTTGCTTATGTTTTGTATATTATTTATAACCCTAGGCACTTTTTAATATTTCTGAGTGTTGGGTGTTTTAGGTTATAGATTAATGTCTTTAGCCCTTTCCAATGTGTATGTTTGAATTTTTCTGTGTGTAGATCGTTTTAGGCCATTGTATGATGCCTTTAGCCCTTTGCAATCTCACACTTTTTTGGTTAATGAGGTGTTGTTGGCATTAGAAGTATATGTTGGTACAGTAATAATGCCTAAATAATTATTTTCTGTTTTTAATTAGGATGTTGGCTGGTGAGTGGATTGTGATTTCCCACTAAGATAGGGAATTTAAATTTGACATGATTCACCCGGTATATGAAGGCGGAAATCAAAAGATGAGGTTCATTCAAAGCGATATAACATTTCCCGAATTAGTAAACATAGCTCTTGAAACTTCACATTGGGAGGAAACTTGCAAGAACTTGAGCATACATTATCTTCATCACAATGGTCATGTGTTTTCATTGGCTGCCATAGGGATGATAGCGACATTAAGTGCATGTTAACACTTGCAAACCACAATACAAATGGGATACATTTATACATCAATAGAAGACCGATTGGTTCCGCTAAACATATCGGAGAACAGACAAGGTACATAAGTTATTTTTTAGGTATTTTAAATAATGCAGAATACTATTTCTAGTTAATGTCTAATCTAGTTCTTTTCATGTGTTTATCTTGAAGGTCATTTGGGATGGACGTGCGTTCTTTACTAGGCAAACAAACTGATTGTTTCGGGAGCAATTATAATGTGAACTGTAAAGTACCTCCCGTTCAAACTCATGAAAATCCTACTATAAACCTGTGCAAAGACGATGGCATTCATTTCTTAGCAGAGCAGAACATTGCTAGCGATGAATTGGCGAAAGAAAGTTATTGCGTTCTCGTTGACCGTGTTGATGTAGTGAACATGCTTGATGACAAACAGTTTGTTACAATTGAAATTGAATCTAGGAATACGGGAACCAATCTTACAGGGAGTTCAAGTATAAGAGGCAAAAGACTTCCGATGTTGAATGTCGGAGGACATAGCTCGCATAATTGGAAAGTTATATTCGAAGATGACATGGTCTCAAATGAATTTGTTACAGAGTTGGAACACAATTCATCTCGAGAGATGTGGCTAGGGTGCGAATTTCCGAATCGTGATGATTTTAGGAGGATTTTAGCGAAATTTGCAATATACAACAACTTCACTCTTCAACACTTAAAGGCACAACAGTTCAAAGTCACTGCACGTTGCAAGAAATGTGACTGCCCATTGATGGACCCGGCCTCTCGCCTTCCTCTGCCCCGGGTCCGCCGGGGTGCGGCGGGGCGAAAAGTGAGCATCAACATTTTTGGTACAGGTATGCCGGATTTTCTATTCTACTTGGAATTTAGAAATGGTGATCCGAAGACCCACCTTTACAAGTAGAAAGGAAATCAAACTTTTTTCTAACTTTCTATTGCACATATTTTTAAGAAAAGAGACAGATTTTGAATGCCGTGATAGGCGATTTTCTTATGTTTGCCATGAAAGACGATTTTGTACCATAGAAGGTGATTTACAAATCTCATCAATGAAGAAAGACAAGAGTTGTGATTTTTTTTTTGTCTCTTTAAAAATACAAAATACAATAGAAGAAGTAAGAAAATGGATCTAACTTCTCAGGAGATTATGGGGACTCGTTCAAATCGACGATCGTGAGTCATGTATAGACTCCGCCATCGTCCCTTGGATGAGAACACTTGATGCTTTGATTTATTTGGCTTGGCTTAGACCTCGGATTTTTAGAGGATAAAGGCCAAGGGAAGGTCCTATATCTAATAAAAAAACTGAGTAGACGGGTTGAAGAGCCATATCTAGCCATGTCGGATAGAAGGAGGGGGGAAACCTTGGGGGGGGGGGGGGGGGGTGGCCCTCCAAGGGACTTCAATCACCTTGTGGAGTTTGCTGCAGTAGAGTTTCTTCAGAGTAGCCGAGCTTCTTTGCGCAGAGATTTCTCCGAGAATTTTCTAGCAATTTTTCGAGGATTTTTCAGGACCCTTTCCGCCTTTTATAGGCTTTTGGTGGTCATTAGATGAGTTTATGGGCATTGATTATATTAATGCTCCGTGATGGAAGGAGTTACAAGTATTTAATTCTTGATTTTGTAACTCCTTTTTCTTAGCTTTTGATTGGTCGATGGAGAGTGATGGGCATTTAATCGCCTATAATTTCCATGATGAGGGGAGTTACATAGTTTAATGCCATAATTGCTTGGATTTGTAACTCCTTTTTCCTTGCTTCTAATTGGGCCGTCCAAAATAATGAGTTAATGACCGCATTAACTTGTCATAAATAGGTTAATTAACAGCATTAATTGGTCGCCAAGTCGCTTGAAAAGTCGCGGGCCGCGCCGCGTCTTTTGGAATTCTTCTTACGATGATCGCCGATGGATCCACATGTCTTTTGATGTTGGATGGTGATGCAATTTCAGACATTGGTTGACATCAATGGGCCGGCGACATCTGTCCAGTCGATTTCTCTATCGATCAGGCAGAAAGTGTGCTTTCTTGGTTGGCCGATTGGCGATTCCGAAGCATTAGATGATGATTTCATGATTTTGACGGCGGATCCGTGATGTTGATGAAGATTGACGGATTTCATGCCTTAAAAATCAGATTCTGGAAAAATCACTGGGGCCAAATGACTTGAAATGCGAAAAGGGACTGAAAAAGTGCCATTTCGGCGGAAATCAGGTGACCCAAATTTCCAGGGTCACCGGCGACCATGGGCCATGGCTGCCGCTGGCGACCATAGGGTCTTTCCCTATTTTAGTCGCCGTTTCTCGGCCGTTTTTTGGGCTTTTTCATTTCTTCTTTCTCCTGTATTTTTCTTGACATTTTTCCTCATTTATTGACTTCATTTTCTTGAGGAAAACCTGACGAAAACCCGCGTAAATCAGAACACAAAGTTTCCAATTTTTTGGAAAAGCCGAAGACTTTGTAGCTGATTTTCCGTCAAGAGTCGAAACTAGGTCAAATGATGTCGGAATGACCTGAAATTTGAGGTGAAGCTTCTCGAGCAATAGATAGGACCAACCATGGGCTTTCGTTTGAGTTTTGAAGCAGTTTGGGGTCCCTTTGATGCTAGACTTGATTTCACCACGAGGGAAATGTTGAGCTTTGATATACGGTCAACCGATGTCCGATTGACCTAAAATTTGATAGGGAGCCTATTGGAGTTATTTTGAGATGATCTATTAGCTCCGATTTAGATGCCGTGGTCCCGAGGAGCTCTGCCGCCGGTAGGCTTGATTTTGTTTCCGAGTGTCAAAACCGGGTCAAACGTCGTCGGAATGACCTGAAATTTGATGTGCAGCCATTTGGAAGCATGTAAAAGCTACGCATGTGCTTTGTTTGATGAGAGGCGAAATCGGTGGTTCTCACCGCTGAGAGAATTGATTTCGCCATTTGAGAGTTGATGGAGGGTCAAACGGTGTCGGTTTGACTTAGAATTTGACGTGGAGCCTTTTGGAGGTATTTTGAAACCATCCATAGGCTCTGATCAAAGATTTGATATCTTCGACATTGTCGCCGCTGGAGCTCCTACTCAGCCGTTGGAGGTTTGAAGTTAGGCCAAACGGTGTTTAAATCGCCCAAAACTTCATGTGTACCTTTCTTTTGGCTATTTTGAAGGATCTTGCAGTTTTTGTTTGATTCTGACAAGATTTGATGCTTGAAGCAGCTTTGCCTGTTTGTTGTAGAATGTGGCTCGATGTAGCTTTTGATGTTGAAGAGGCAAAGTGACATTTTTGGTGTCAACACCCATGACGCATTCACGCATCCATGATTGAGAGTGGACCACACTTTAAGGTTTGGACCTACAACCCAACCCATAAATGTTCAAAGCCAATGATGGGCACTGCACACGCGAGGCATCATCAGAACTGATTGTAGAATACATTTTGGAGAAAGTACGGTTAAATCACAACATTAGGCCAAAGGAAATAATGAATGATTATCAAATGGAGTTTGGTGTCACAATCTTTTACAGGAAGGCAAAGGACATTGGACTACACATAGTTAGAGGCTTGTATGAAGAATCTTTTAAGATCCTCCCTCTCTATAGTGAGGAGTTGAAAATGATGAGCCCGGATACTGTCACCATTATTGATTCGTCAGATGACGACAGGTTCAGGAGATTTTTTTGGGCTTACAATTGGAAGAGTGTGCTTACAAATTCTTTAGCCACATTAACAATGGTCCTGTTAGACTTCAAATTGTTGTAAAATTCTCATCTTCTTTCTTCATTGTATCCTACAAGCAGACTGAAGTGATGTTCATGCCACATTATGAATGTCAACAACCACTTTTCCTTTACTTCCCAAACCTTTGTCCCGTCCCTACCCCAACAATTATCTTGTAAAGCCTTTGTGTTGTTAGATCGCCACCAACTCTGCATTAATAAGAATAATATGATTAGCCAAAAACATATGTAAACATGTAGGCACAGTATGTTTAAGATTCCGACAACCCGAACTTACTTAAATCCTGGGACCGTAGAAATGTACATCCGGGTATCGAACCTTCAGTACCTCAAACCACCAGTACATGATATTTGTGTCGAACCAAGTATCGGAATCAAGGACCTTTTTCAACACATCAGCTGAAACTATCGTGCAATAGATGTCAAGCTCATCCCGCATGTAGAGAGTATAGAAACACAAACTTAACATGTTGAGTTTAATGGCGGCAACTAACTCATTTCTAAATCCAAGGAAGTTCAATGGGGTTTACTTTTTTGTGTAGAATCCAAGGAAGCCTTCTAGTAGAGTCAACTCTCCCTCTGTAAGAGCGTAAGCAAACCGCACCAACTGGTGGTCATAATCCTCGAAATAACAGGGGATATTCCTCTCACGATGCAACCTTTTTATCTGCCAAATCAATGAGTGATGTCTAATTTGGGTGTTTGTAGCACCATTTGAAGTTTAGGAGGTGCATTAATCGGAGTCGTGAAGACCTCATCTATTTGTGTTACGATTGGGGATGTGAAAGTAGCTGCTGCCGGAGGTGACATTGTTGATGAATCCACGTGTATTGGCTCATTCTTTGTAGTTTGCTCCTTCGAATATTGAAGTTTCCTTGCAGCAGGCGATAAGTTCGTTCGGTCCCTCGCCTTTGGGACTGCCCTTTTCCGAGACAGTGAAGACGAACCCTAAATGCACTAACGAACTTTATAAGGAAAAACAAACAAATATGAAACAAACTCTAACCCCATTGATCAATATATTTGGAATCAATGCTTCACTACATAATTACCTCCTTATCCTCATTTGACTGAGAGGTAGAACAAGATTCTCCACCAAAGCCTTCGAAAGCGTTCGCGAAAGCATCTCTAAAGCTTTTTATCTTCCCCTGCAGTCATGTTGTAAAATCTTCCAATTTAATTCTCTTGTTATCTGCACGAAAGGATGACCGCTCCATGTGGTCCAAGAAATCAACTACATGAGATAAACAATGAGGGAACTTGTAAATAAACATTTTATTTCATACATTTGAAGTACGTATGTAATTGACGAATGCTCACATGCTTGGAAGTAGAGACATTGACCCGTCGTAGAACAGGGTTTGCAAATATAAATTATCCCGATGTTAACCGGGTGTCGTATCCACTGGGATAAAAAGGCTAAGTTATATTGGTTTCTTAATTCCTAAACTAATCCTAATAGAAAACAAAATACTAATTCCTAAACTAATCCTATTTGAAGTCGAAATATTTGTTTGATTCCTAAATTAACCAAATAGAAGACAATGATATTGACTACTAAATAATAAATTGCGAAATAAGAAAGGCTTTGATTCAATCGGAGAAAAGGTCTTAGGGTATGAATCCATTCTAACCTTGTGTCATGGCAAGTATAGACCTAAGGGTTATCTCTCAATGCTAAACGGACTCGTTCTGGTTACAAATCTAGACAGAGTCAACAATTAAAGGATATGGGTGTAGATCAGGGCATAATCTATCTCTAAGGCATACATTATCTGAGATCCAACTACACATTCATTCAAGCACCGTTATATGACTAGCATTCAAATCTACAAGATTAAAATACCAAAGAAAATAAATATTGCATTAAAAGAACCGAATTCGTCATATAACAAAAAGCGTTTACAGAAAACCCTAAAGCCTATACATCACCATAAACACAAGATTAGGGCTTCATCGCAACCCTAAGATAAAAGTTTAGTTACTCATGGGGCGACGATTGGCAAAGAATCTCTAACGAAATCCTCGTTGACGCTATTCCCAAAGCTCCAGAACTTGCTCCCAATCTTCTCCCAAGATGTCAATCTCTTCTAAAACGAGTTTTAGCTTTTATTTATAGGTTTTGGGTAGGAAATTCTCTTCAAGGCACGCTGGAGGCGGAGTCTTCACCCGGGTCGGGCGTCCGGACGCCAGGTACTGGGCGTCCGGACTACTTCCGGGTCGTTTCTATGACCGGGCGTCCGGACGCTCGGAGGCTGGCGTCCGAATGCTCGGAGGCAGAACCTCTGGGTGTTTTCTGATTTTTTGGATTTTGCAACTTCTTCCTATTTTTCGCCAATTTCTTGTCCAAGCACCTAGGGAACCTGTAAACATCAAAATGACAAAATTAGACTAGTTAAACGCATCGGAATGTATACCAAAGTCTAAATTGAGGGGCCTAAAATGTATATTTTAGGCTCTCATCACACCCCCCAACTTACACTTTGATAGACCTCTAGCAAAGCTAAAACAAAAGGACATACTAACTAAGGCCACTTTCGTAGGGAGCACGACTGTACTTAGCATGTGCAGCAAGCCTTTAAACCTCTAAGTTCCCCCTAGAGGACGAGTTATAGTCTCGTGAGGGTTTGCAGTGAATCTACGCACAAAATTCCTAAAGCCAAAATAATAGGGGGTCTTCTCCAAAATGAAATATACAAACACCGGATATTCTTGATTATAGAGTTTTTAACACACATCACAAAGTTGGTTTACAAATCCTATTTGTTGGTCAGAAATCCTCAAGATCATGCTAGAATAATTGATCGTGCACGGTGAAAACTATGTATATATATAGAAGCATGAAAGCATAAAACGATCCACTACGAATTCCCATGAAAACACCTCTTTTCTTTTTCTTTTCAGATTCTGGGCCAACTAACCTTAGTGAAAGATAACATGATTCCTCTCAAAGCATTGATGGTGGCTTTCGCACTATTGTTTGTCAAAGGCCGGAACAACACTATTTGGATCCCTTTTTTCTTTTTTTTAAAAAAAAAGAGAATAAACATGTGACAGTGCAATGCCTGGGTCCCTTAAGCTTTCTAATCAACCCATGTAACGAGCATTCAGCCAATGACTCCCAAAATAGTTGTCTTTAGGGCACTAGGTATGACAATACCCCTATGGGCTTACTGGCTCGAGTAAAAAAGGTTATGAACCCAAACTAGTCACAAAACGTTGTTTTTTTTTTTTAGATTAAACTTGGTCCCCAACAATAGGCAGCCCTTTCCATATGTCCGAATTAAGTCACCGATTTGTGGATAAATCCACTCAGTTGAACCAGGACACTGTATGACCGAGGGTTGGCTTTCCATCATACTTATTCTGTGGCTCTCACAAGAATGGAACTCATAGCTTCACATTTCAAAGAAAATTCTATAAAATACGTGTTAAGTGATAGATCAATCATTCAACAATTTCTCAAAAACTCTTTCCTAAAACAAGATAGTGAACCCTTTTCCTCTTTTTCCTCACAAAAAGTTCCAAAAATCAAGGTATCTTCGTTTCATAAAAGTCCTTTCAGAAATCCCCCAAAAAGCTAAATTTTTTTTTTAACCTAAAACTTAACCTAAAACTCAAGGAAAATAACTAAAACAAAAACTACTAAGACTAACCTAAAGGTTAATACCCCACCCCCCAACTGAACCTAACATTGTCCACAATGTGAAGCACAAAAGGAAAGATAAATGACAAGGAAAGTAAAGTAAAAGGAGGGATATCACCTGGGTACCGCCTAACAAAATGTGGAAAGGAGGAAAACGGGGAGGACACCCCCCAACTTAGACCAAAGTACCTGCGGAATGTTAGCGGCAAGCACAATACACAATAACAAAGAAAACCTACGAAACTCAAACCAAACCTGCAAAAAGACATGACTGAGTACTTCCTTCATCTCTACATCCTCCAGATTAGGAACTAAAAATTGTTGCATTCCCCGAGAATGAGTAAAGTCATCAATGCAAGGCACGTGGGGTATGCAGATGGAGGGATTTATATCATTCAACTCGGCAATGGACCAGCCGAGTGCACGCGTGTGCTCATTCAACACATCCAGCAGTTGTGCTTCATGACCATCAGACAGATCAGGAGCAATGAAACCCGGCAAAGTATCCTCAGGGTGAAGAGCGTTTTCCACCAGCTCATCAACAACATCAACGACAAAACATTCATCTTGGTCTGGAGATTGATGAGAGGCCTTAAACACATTCAGCCTCACTTTCATATTCCCAAAGGAAACCTCCATAACGCCGGTTTGGCAATTAAAGTTCGCATTGGCCGTGGCCAAAAAGGGCCAACCAAGAATGAAAGGAGTGTGTTTCCGGGAATTCTGAACTGGTTCAGTGTCAAGGATGATGAAATCGACAGGGAAAAAGAACTTGTCAACCTGGACCAGAACGTCCTCAATTATTCCCCGGGGTACCCTGACAGATCTGTCAGCAAGTTGCAAGGTAACCTGGGTGGGCTTCAACTCCCCAAGCCCAATCTGCTCATACACTGAGTAAGGCAAGAGATTGACACTTGCTCCCAGATCCAACAAAGCATGATCAATAACGTGACTCCCAATAGTACAAGTAATGGTGGGAGTGCCCGGATCTTTCAGCTTGGGAAGAGTGTCATTATGGATAATGGAGCTCACTTGCTCGGTGAGCAAAACCTTCTTTGACACATGAGATTTAGATTTGCGCTTTTGAGTGCACAAATCTTTCAGAAATTTAGCATAGGAAGGGACTTGTTTGATCGCATCTAGAAAAGGTAGATTGATCTTGACTTGCTTGAGCACATCTAGCATTTCATCCATGGTGGCTCTCTTTTTACTAAAGGGAGAGGGTGTGTCAAGACAAGTGGGAAAAGGGGCTTTAGGCACATATGGTGGTGCCACAGCCGGGTCAGATGAAGAATTGGGAGGGGTGACCTCCTTTTCATTAGAAATCAATTCAGCCCTTGAGCCATTGGGATGGGGTGTGGGCTTTCTAAAGGCATGTTTAGGCTCCTCCGGCCTAGTTTCAATCTCATGCCCATTTCTCAATGTGACAACTATGTTTGCTTGCTCATGATAGGTATCCTTAGGTTGCTAGCCACTACCCACCTCAAAAGTATTCTTGAGGTTAATTGTGGGTTGGCTAGGCAAGTGTCCCTTCTCTCTTTTGTTAAGAGCATTAGCTATTTACACTATCTGGGTTTCTAGCTTAGCTATGGACTGAGAGTGGGAATGGACCAGCTGAGTGCATGCTTTGAGCTCTTTGAGCTCTTGCAGCACTGTCTCCTCAAAAGATGGAGTTCGTTGAGGTGGTTGAAGGTTTGGATGCTGGTAGGACTGTTGGGAACGATAGGCCGTAGGATTGAAAGGAAGATTAGGCCCATTTCCCGGTTGAGAATATGAAGTGCCTTGACCGAGCGACTTCCAAGAAAAGTTGGGGTGATTTCGCCATCCCGGGTTGAAAGTACTTGAAAATGGATCATTACTCGGTTTGGAGAACCCCTGTGCAGAATTCACCTGCTCTTGCACAGATTCAGGGAATTGTGAGGCTGCAGGGCAATTGCTCACAAAATGAGCGGGACTAGAGCACAAAGTACAAACACCTTGAGATGGTGGGGATTGGAGAGTTTGACCCACAGATAATAGCTGATCTAACTTGTGGGTCAAGGCAGAGCCACTTGAGTGGTAAGTTCATTAGGTGGTTGAATTTCAAACACCCCTCGAGGTTTTTGTAAGATGGAGGCTGCCGGCCTCTCCAATCTAGAAGTGGAGGCATGGTGTTGAAAGGTCTCACCCAAATTTTCAAAAAGATCCCATGCCTCGTCCTCATTTTTCAACATAATTGATCCCCCACTGGCGGTGACTACCATGTTTCTCCATTCAGGGGACAATCCATCATAAAAGAATTGCACCAATTGCCACTTGGCAATTTGGTGATAAGGACACTTCCTAATGAGATCCTTAAATCCATCCCACACCTCATGAAATTGTTCTTTATCAATTTGGGCGAAAGAGGTGATGGCTCTCCTGTACTGATTCGTTTTGCCCACAGAGAAATACTTATCTAAAAATTTTTGTTGCAGTTGGGCCCAAGTTGCGATGGAATTCGCAGGTAAAGTGCCCAGCCATTACTTAGCTTTGTCCTTTAGCGAAAATGGGAAAAGAAACATCTTAAGGGTCTCAGTACTGAAGTTGTTTATCCTCATAGTGGAGCAAATAACCAGAAAATCATCAATGTGATTGTATGGATCTTCATTGTTCAAGCCATAGAAAGAAGGAAGCAAGTTGATTGTACTAGGCTTGATTTCATAATGAGCTGCCTATACTGTAGGCAGTTGAATACACGATGGGGACGCGTATTCCGAAGGAGTATAGTGCTCCTTCAAGGCTTTGAGAGGAGGAGGTGGTGGGTTGCCAGGTGGAACCTCCTCTTCTCTTTTTTCATCAGACATCTGTGAATTTGTGTGTGAAGAATTAGCTAAATGTTTAGATGATCTAATTTCCCTAAGGACTCGCTCTAAATTTTGGTCCAAAGAAACCAAGTCTGGATGACAAGAGCGACGTCCAAGCATGCACACACAAAATTTACTGCAATTATATAAACAGAACAGAAAGTCAAGGACTTACCTTGCCTTGGGAAGAAAAGAGAGATTTCTTTTGAGTAAAACTTTGTCCTTGGTGAACTCTCTTGGATCCCTGTACAAATTCTAGGATTCTGTATTAAAACCAATATCCTGCGGTAAGGATAGTAAATGATGTGAGTGAAGATGAAAAAAAAATGAAATAAAATAAAGAACTAGAAAAAGCAAAAATAATGTAAGAATTAAAAGAAACAAACAACCGTGCTAATTGTCCCTGGCAACGGCGCCAAAATTTGACCCGTCGTAGAACAGGGTTTGCAAATATAAATTATCCCGATGTTAACCGGGTGTCGTATCCACTGGGATAAAAAGGCGAAGTTGTATTGGTTTCTTAATTCCTAAACTAATCCTAATAGAAAACAAAATACTAATTCCTAAACTAATCCTATTTGAAGTCGAAATATTTGTTTGATTCCTAAATTAACCAAATAGAAGACAATGATACTGACTACTAAATAATAAATTGCGAAATAAGAAAGGCTTTGATTCAATCGGAGAAAAGCTCTTAGGGTATGAATCCACTCTAACCTTGTGTCATGGCAAGTATAGACCTAAGGGTTATCTCTCAATGCTAAACGGACTCGTTCTGGTTACAAATCTAGACAGAGTCAACAATTAAAGGATATGGGTGTAGATCAGGGCATAACCTATCTCTAAGGCATACATTATCTGAGATCCAACTACACATTCATTCAAGCACCGTTATATGACTAGCATTCAAATCTACAAGATTAAAATACCAAAGAAAATAAATATTGCATTAAAAGAACCGAATTCGTCATATAAAAAAAAGCGTTTACAGAAAACCCTAAAGCCTATACATCACCATAAACACAAGATTAGGGCTTCATCGCAACCCTAAGATAAAAGTTTAGTTACTCATGGGGCGACGATTGGCGAAGAATCTCTGACGAAATCCCCGTTGACGCTCTTCCCAAAGCTCCAGAACTTGCTCCCAATCTTCTCCCAAGATGTCAATCTCTTCTAAAACGAGTTTTAGCTTTTATTTATAGGTTTTGGGTAGGAAATTCTCTTCAAGGCGAGCTGGAGGCGGAGTCTTCACCTGGGTCGGGCGTCCGGATGCTAGGTACAGGGCGTCCGGATGCCCGGAAGCAGTAGCTTCCGAGTCGTTTCTGTGACCGGGCGTCCGGACGCCCGGAGGCAGAACCTCTGGGTGTTTTCTGATTTTCTGGATTTTGCAACTTCTTCCTATTTTTCACCAATTTCTTGTCCAAGCACCTAGGGAACCTGTAAACAACAAAATGACAAAATTAGACTAGTTAAACGCATCGGAATGTATACCAAAGTCCAAATTGAGGGGCCTAAAATGTATATTTTAGGCTCTCATCAAACATCCATTGAAGCGTGTGTACTCGAGCTGCCTTTGTCTTTCTCTTTTGCCTCCCTCTCCTTTGGTGTTTTTGGTTGGGATGTAACAGGTGACCACCGTCATTCACCATCTGCACCACATACAATCTCCATAATGGTGTTCAAGCCATACCAAACAGGATAATCATCACTATGTTTTTTGGAAGAGTCTTTCTTCTCGGATAAAATTGAATTCCTCATTGACTCCCATATTTTGATCACATTTGGATGGTTTTGACTATAGTCAATAACACATCGTTCTTTGCGCTCATTCCGCTTGAATGGTAAGGAGAACGGTGGGGGGACTGATCGTCCTAGTGCAAATTGCTTTGATACGTGGTTTGCATTGCGCCTCTTGAAGACCCAATAATGGATAAGGGAAACGGTAGATGTGAACAATTGCTTGTCTCCTTTTGGCACTAATTGAAAGAGTTTCTTCGGCATCTTCGCGTATGGTTGCCATAAGAACTACACAAAAAATAAAACCATTAACCACCTCCATAATTAAACTGAATGCATTGAAACAAATGTGAAAGAATATTGAAGTTTTTGAGTACCCTATCTTCTTTCAAACTGTTGACGTGAGCGTGAATTTATTTCATGTTGGTTAACTTTTTCAAGCCTTCGAGTTTTTTCTCCCAAGTCTTAAACAATGGGAACTGAAGATCTTTCTGCCGACTAGGATCGGGCTTAGGACACCTTCCAAATGCCATCCTAGAATAGGCCCAAATCTACAAGTATGAAACAACACAGACGGTGAATGCAAAATGTAAAGTTGTGATTACTAATAACCAAAAAAAATATATTAACTAGTTAGAATATAATCACCTGTAGCAGCGGATGAGGGCCTGTCTTGAGCAATGTAAATTTTCTACTTTCTTTTTTCTCCTCAACCTTCCTTTCCTCTTCACTATCCTCTCCACCTCTTAACAACCTCGTAGCCCTTGCAAGCATCCTGTACAAGCTTGCAAGGCACGCAGGACCCAATGCATACTGCTGGAACTCCCTAAAGAGTTCTAGCTGCCAAGTTGTCCCCCTTGCACCAGAATAATTTGCAAATATCTGATCGGACACTAAGAAAACTAGGTATGCTCTAGTCTTGGATACTTCATTCCTCTTCTTGGAGGGCTTGAGATTATCCTCCAACAATTTGAACTTTATGGTAACCCCAATGGTGTCTTTTCCCGGCCTTGGGCCAAGGCGAAGCAATTCTTTACAGACTTCCGGGACAAGTGCATTATTGAAGGTCCTTCCCGTAACCAGTTCACCATCAATAGGGAGGCCATAAATGTAGGAAACGTCTTCCAAAGTGATCGTTGCTTCCCCCATTAGTAGGTGAAATGTATTGGTTTTAGGCCTCTACCTTTCCACCAGCCCAGATATTAGAGCATGATCTATCCTCATATAGTCTATCTCTGACAGATGGGATAGACCAACATCTCTCACATGCTCTTTTTGCTTGTTAGTCAAGACCCATATCTTTTTGTCTGGGTTGGTATTGATGCATCTATAACTTCTTGGTTCAATTTCTTTTAATATGGCTTTTGAAACATGTTCATCTTGCTCGTACAATAACTCTCCCTCATCATCAGACTCATTGTCTTTCACCATTTGTTCAGTTTCACACCATGTAACATGAAGCATATACAAGTATGACTTGAGAAGAGACTAAAATCAGTCATTGAGAATCCAAAATCTGGTAACAAAAGACATAGACTATTTTAACAAGGTTGCGGTTCAAACAAACAATGGTCTTATGGAAAACAAAGCCATTTGATACAAGAATATGCTTTAAATCAAAACCTATCCGCACTAGAACTTTGAAGTATCCAATTAAACACAAGCATAGCTTTATCATGTTATTGAACGCTGGTCTATATTCAATAAGTAAATGCTATACTATATCTGTGTATAGTCAGGTATGTGTATTTGAAGGTTTTGGATATGGCTTGGTGCTAAGTTTATTTTCCAACTTACTGTATCTGCATTTGTTAATAGCATAATCATGGTAGTGTGTAGTTTGACAATTGTATAATGGGGCTATTCTTTTGTGAACTATTACAGGACTATTACTATATTGATTTTACTTAGTTTGAAAATTAGTTTAGTTGTATAAAGTTGCAGAGAAAACCCCAAATTTTATTTAACAAATGTCACCTGAATGATTAAAACTTGTAATTTAGCATGGGAGATCAACAGTGTCAAGCATACAGTGGAACTTGCAGATAAATGTAATATGGAAACTTGTATAAGTTCTGTGCTTTTTTAACACTTTGGATTCTTGGACATTCTTTAATATTTTCCAAATTATGTGGATTGATAGGCGATGTGTATCAATTTCTTTGCCAACCAATAGAGCCATCTTTCTCTACCTTGATGTAGACACGTTTTAAAATCAGACGAAGGGGACTCCACTCGGCCCCGCAATTAGACTTTGGGAGGAAAGGGAGAAGCTTGCCCAAATAGGCGATGAAATAAAGTGAGGGGGGGGGGGGTGGGTGGTGGGGGTGGGGGCAAGCGCCTTATCTCCGCATTTAACAAAGGCGCGAGAAAAAGAGAAGGAAGGGTAAAAGAGGCAAATGAATTCCTCTGACCTTGAAAGCCGTGCCTCTATTGAAAACGGACGAAAAGAGATGGAGATAAAGGCAGGAAAAAAGGATGGCTGCCCTCATCTATAAAGGGGTTAAGTCTCATCCAAAGGTAGGAGGTTAACACGTGTTGAGATGGCTATAAAAAGGGGAGGCGCTGATCCCGAGGAGGGCAATAAAAAGCAAGGAAAAGAAAGGAGTGGAAGATGGAAACTTCTTTATAAGGGAAGAGAATTGGTGAAGCAAGTCCTTCATGATCTTCCCTTCTTCCTTAGGTGAGAAACCGGATCCTTTCTAATTTCTCTGTGAAAAAAAGGAGTACTGGCAGTCTAAAGGTTGGACAGACCAGGAGCTCAGCGTAAAATCCTGGGGTTTCTGGTCACGGAAATAAAAATTCCCATATGCACACTCTCCACCTGTTAACTACTAACTTAAATTCCTTTTCACTTACCTTTTTTGGTGACTCTGCTGGGGACCTGGGGCGATCACCGTTAGTTAGATCTAGCACCACAGAGAAATTAGGAGGATGACGGTAACAAAACATCTTCCTCCCACTCCTAGGAGGGAATCCCACTCCTTTGACGGCGCCCAACACCAAGCGGCGGTTCGACCAATGCCCTCTGGCGCTCGGGCAACAACGCCAACTGCTAAGAGGACATCGGTCGAGCCATCATGCGAGAGGGGATCAGTCGTCCACAAGAGAAACAACCCCTGTCATTCCCATTATCAAATGATGCTTCGTTCGAGTGATCCATTATGGCATAAATCCCGCAAGTTAAGGGGTCCTCGGCTGAGAAGTCACGCGAGAAGGGACCGTCCTGCACGAGTGAACGAAAGAGTTCAAAGGCAACAGTAAGCTCGTTAGCCATAGCTAAAAGGGCGCTGGCACAAGACGTATGCACCACCGCGTGAGCTGCAGCATATGCAACGAGGACCAAACAAGCATGCAAAGCAGCCGGAGGGCTGACCCATACCGTGAAGAAAGTACCGAGCTTGATAGCCCCGTCGTGATTGGAAAAGGGTTCCTAGGGTATAGCTCAGAAGGAGCCCTTCTAGACTCGATGACGGCCAATTTGCCTTATAGGACGAGCAGAGCTTGGATGGACCCCAAACTACAAGAGGGTCTGAAATGACTCACGAGTTCGAGACAAAACACTCGCAAACTAGGGATTTTGTATCTAACATCATTCGTGAGCTCGGGTATGAATTGAACATTTACATGATTAAGTCGCAATGTCGATAAACAACTTACAATGTTGATAAGAGACTTTACAATTCAATAGTCAAAATTAACAAAAATATGATACATGGAGGTGCATTCAGTTTGAGCAACTATTCTGAATCTAAAGGAATGATTTCTTTAGATATATGGGTTTAGCCATTCTATTGTGAGTTTCTTCAATAATGACTATAGTTACCTCGAACATTCTCTTACTACAATTTGTGGTCAGTTTGCTAAAAAAATCTAACTTTTTCATTTTTACAAAAAATAACACAAAGAATTGTGCTCTGCTCCATTCCCTATTCGTAACTTTACTTTTACTAAAGTCATGGAGATGATTACCTTCAAAGTTGAGGATGTTTTTCCTCGACATTTATTGCTTTAGAATATGAGCTTAAAATAAATGTTAACAACTTATGATGCCCTAAATAAACTAATGAGTTTGAGAATTGAGAAAAAAAAATAACAATTCTCTAAATACTTCAATGGCAAATGCAGTCGACTCTCGACGTCACGAGAAACGGGTTGAAGGTTAATTTTGCTCGAAAAAAAATCAAAGTATAAATTAGAAGATGCTTTTGGGCATCACATGTATTTGATGATACTTTTGGAGGTGTATGGATATTTGAGGATGTTTTTGGTAAAAACCCTTTTTTTAAGTACTAAAGGAGTAGGAGAAAATAAGGAAAGAGAAGATGCATTTGAACATATGCATTACATAAGGGTGGGTTTGTGCACTAAGACAATTTTGCTATCTTTATATTTTTATTTTCAAAATAGAGATTAGGAATTAGTTTTATTCTCTTCCTCACATAATAAATTGAAATTCTTTCTATCAAAGAATATTAGTTCTTTTTTTTCTTTCCTTTTTCACAAGGAAAATAAGTCGCACCAAATAATTGAAAAAGAAAATACACATAAAATTAAAAAAAGAATAATTTTCTTCTCTATCGTAAATTCCTCTTGTTGCACATGCACATCTTAAAGTAACTATTATCTATTATTATATGTGTCGATTGAGTCCATTGTTATATCAAAATCTAGGCATAAGCACTTGTGCAATGAAAGGATTTTGCTCTATGCAGATTTTTTATTTTCGCAATAGGGAGGAATCCTGTGTTATTTGAATTTGCAAATATTGTTTTACACATAGATTTAAATAAAAGTGTCGACACTTAGACTTATCAAATCTTGATAATAATAATAATAATAATATTAATAATAATAATAATAATTGGCCCACCATTTGAGCCCTAGATGCTTTAATCCGTATCTCAAACTTGATCATTTGGACGTCCGATAAAAATGAATTCTTTAATTTTAGAAAGTTCATTGCTCTTAACATAGACAACCTATTCTTGAATAATCTTCTTGTAAAGTTCACAAACATCAATCCACCTTCTTATCATTTTTTTCTGGTCAATTACTCTAGGGCTATTTTGCGTGTGGGCAACTACATAGGGTTGTACTAGTGGGGTAGACACGAAACCCTGACTCACAATTGACTCGTCCAAACTCACCCCCGTCCAACTGACAGTTCATTTATAACTGGTGCCAGCATGTCCCATGACAGTAAAGATCGGCTTTGACGGTGATTACATTCCTTTTCTTCTTATTATTTGCTCTAAAATGTTAAAAACCATTTAATTTACAAATATTAGACCTCAAGGTATAACTCACATTCCCACTGCCAGCTAGGCTACAGATGATCTACAAATATGTTTTCATTGAAACATATTATAAATGGGGTGGAGCAAACAAATTCGAAGGAGACACGGGTTCGAGAACACATCATATCCATTGTAAATTTAAAATAATAAAAAAATCACTACCAAATCTATCCCTAATAGGAGCAAATAGGGGTAGTAACCTATTTAACCCAACCAATTGTCATTCCTTGAGCCAATGGAATACTCACTTTTTAATCCTAGTAAGTCTAACCATTTTGAGTGAAAGGGAGGCTGAGTTTGTATGGATGAAAGTGGCTTGGGCCAACTCAATCTCAGTTATCCAATTGATTTCAAGCAGAATTTTGGGAATTTCCTAGCCCCAGAGGTTAGATCCATCCATAAAATTTTGGCCCAATTAAGTACCAATCGTTTTGGGAAGTTGGTCTTGAGCCAATGTTTGGCTAATGCCCAGCTTTCTCGTTTGGCCCAACACATATAACAGCAATGACCCTTATCAATTAATGAAGAGCTAGGCGAGGCCAACCTTGTTTTTAGGCTCACGGTTTAAACCTTAACCCTCCCTACACTAGAGATGGGCGCCCCTGAAGATTTTGGCTGAATACATATTGGTTGGTTCATTGATCTAAACGTCTAATTCTTCCTTTTCTTCCTCCACGATGGCTTTTTCTCTTCATTTGCGTCTTCCTCATTGGATCGGATTTGGGTTTGAGTGAGAGAGGAAGAGGAAGACTACAGGGATTTTTTTTTCAGTGCAAGTCGATATCGACCCATACCTGTTTAGAGGAGGGTCACTATCAACCCTTGAAAAAAAGTTAAAAAAAGCGGGGTTTTGGGCGGAAATTTGGGTTTGGTGTGAGGGAATGCAAAGTGACCTTTTTGGTCTAGTGTGCATCTAATGTGTTTTTCTTTTTAATAAAATCCTCAATTTTTTTCATATATTTCTAAAAAATTTGAGTATCTAAAATATAAACTTCGCAATTTAATGATTGTTTTTTTGTCTTAGAATATCAATATGTTTGGATAGGAAAAATGAAATCCCATGTGATTGAGAACAAAAAGAGAAAAATCAAATTAGGTTGTCTTTACATTTTTCACACACACACACACACACACACATATATATATATTCTTAAAATCTTGAAGGACTTAAGACATAAATACTCACAGTTTGGGGCTCATTAAATATACAAATTTTTTTCTATTTTAAACTTCAAATTTAACTGGTGCACGCCTGTTGTGGGGTCATACTTGTGCCCAGGTGAACAGTTCTGTCTAGTAAAAATATCACATAGATTTCCATGTTATATAACAAAAAATAAAACTGCAAAACGTTGGATTGTTCATATTACAATTTAAGGGGCCGAAAGTTTGCAACAAACCAAAGGCAGATTGCAAAACTTGCACCAGCTTGATGCTTTCACTAATTTATAAAATATTCATGTCATTTACATATGTAAATGACTTATCCTGGGTGGGAGATGTGAGATTTTTTCCCATGAAAATGAGTTATTGAACACACATTTTTTATACATGCAATTTTAAATTCCACGAAACAAACATACATGTATATATGTAAAATTTCTACATAAATAATGATTACATATGTAAATTTTTTCAAGGTAATTATCCTATATGCACGGACCTACTGTCGTAAAACTGACAGTCGTCTTGAGGGAAGTCGGGCAATATATCCTTGCGGGGCCCAACTAGAAAATCATTTAAGAAAAGGGAAGAGTTTTTTCCCCTTAAATCCAAGCATGGATAATAGAAGGTACAAAATGGAAATTAATCTGATTTCAAATAATCAAATATCAAAGCTTAGGTCAAATGTGAAAGCAATCAAGCACTCAACATTTTTTTAAGGTTAAATTGAACTATGGATATGGTTACAATGAATTGGTCTAGCCATGAGATTGAACATATGACAAATAACATGATTAATAAATCTACTGCATCATTACTCATATTTATTACTCTCTTCATTGGTTGGGCCAATATTTGTTAGAATGAGATTCGGAGATATCTCATACAAGGTGAGAGTATTCATTTTGAAGGTGAGAGAGCATGGCACATGATAGCAACATCATTGATTGTTTTGTGACTAGAGACTTCGAAATCTTGATTTATCTCAGCCATTTCGAGTGCCCATCGTTGTCACTTGTGTCCATAGTGTGTTTTCAAGCATTAGCATAGTCATCAGGAGCACCCAAGAGGCATGTTTTAAGGGAGTCCATATAGGTAGGCCCACCATCTGGACCTTTTGGTTTTGGATACATGTGAGATTTGAATGATTTGGTACTATTATTTGTCGAAGATAAACTACGGAGAAGAAAAGTCCATTTATGAGAAGATTCCAGAAGTGGGAGAAGATAAGGAAGGAGAAAATGCATTTGAACATACACATACCATAAGGTAGGGTTCTCATTGATTTTTATTTTCAAAATATAGATTAGGAATTAGTTCTTTTCTACTCCTCACATGATAACTTGAAATTCTCTCTATCAAAGAATATTAGTTTTTTTCTTTTTCGCAAGGAAAACGAGTCTCACCAAATAATTGGAAAAAAAATACATAAAAAGAACAATTTTCTTCTTTATTGCATACTCCTCTCATTGTACAAACACACCTTAAAGTAACTACTATCTATTATTAAATGTGTCGATAGAGTCAGTTGTTAAATAAAAATCTAGACTTGCGTACTTGTGCAAGGAGAGGATTTTGCTCTGGTCGGATTTTCCATTTTCGAAATAGGAAGGAATCCTGCTTTATTTGAATTTGCAAATATTATTTTATGCAAAGATTTAAATAAAAGTGATACACTAGACATATCAAATCTTGATAATAATAATAGGCGCACCGTTTGAGCCCTGAATGCTTTAATCCGTATCTCAAATTTGATCATGTGGAAGTTCGATAAAGTTTTATCCTTTAATTTTAGAAAGTTTACTGCTCTTAATTTTAGGCTCACGGTTTAAATATCGATCTGTATATTTGGTACGATTGCAAAGTGCTTTGAATGATAAAATTGAGCCGGGCCGGTTACATTACAGGTCCGGGGTTTGTCTATAGTTGTTGGATAACTTTTGCAACTCCATTCAACCTATATTAATTTTCATATGATTTTCACGTGCAATTCGTCTTACCACGTGCGTTTTAAGTGGACGTCTGGTTGTATAAAAATTAAGAAGTTACTTCTGTAGTGGTGAGAAGAGAACGAGGAAGAAACGAACTATCTTGTTTTTTATATTATTTAGTAAGGTATTGGACACCAAAAGGTTTATCTTATTAAAAGAAAGATTGAGTGTCAAATACATTGAACGGTTCAGATAATGAAATTGACCTTTTAAAAGTGAAAAGAAATCATAAGGTGGGATTTAGTTATTTTAAAAAATTTCCCCATAGTTCAAAAGATCTATGAGGATCTAGGATATAAACTTTATACGCCAGGGTTTAGCACTCTTTTGATAACACTAAGCAATTCAGATTAGGAACTAGAGGCCCGCGAATTGCAGAAGATAAGAAGTTTCATTTTGTTGTTTTTGTGTTTTTCATGTATTTCTCAAAACTTAAGATTCTAAGACATAATTTCTTTTTAGAATAGAAAAGTAGAGTTTTTTTGTCTTTTAGTGGAGAAAGGAGTTTGCTTTTTGGCTTTTGATTAATATGGCGGGAAATTTGAATTAAAGTGCTTTTGTTGTAACTTTTTTCTTTCGAAATGGGGGCTTTGCTTTACTTGACCCTATTAATGAGTCCAGGTCTTGTGAAAGTTTGCCCTTAGACGGTGACCAAAGTAAAAGCGGCTAGGCCACATGGATTTCACTATCAATCATAAATGAGCAAACGTAGTCCATGCTCCTTGCGTTCTAATCACGTTTCTCATGACGGTGAGATCCAGACAATGATAGATTATCACGTTAATTCAATGGTTCAAAAAGTTTAGAGAAATAGAGTTAACGATCTCCTTACCTTTGTTAATTGGATATAATCACTTAAATGACATTTTTTCGTTTTCTCTCTCCAACTGCGACATTCTTATATATAAGTACTTCAGTATTTTGAAGAGATGAGTAAATGTGCGATTACATACTCGCTGTAAAATTAGCTTATGATGATTGAAGATAGCACAAGTGTTTGTGAGCGAAAATCTGTCTATACAAAGAGGTGGGGATCCCTCTGTTAAAATGCAGTCCGTTCAAAATGAATGTGCTCATTACTGCATGAAATAAATAAATAAAAACTCTACTTCAACATGAGGTGGTCTCGCTATGAGATTGAACATATGACAAATAACATGATTAATAAGTTTAGTCCATCATTACTCGTATTTATTACTTTCCTCATTGGTGGGCCAATATTTGTTAGAATGAGACTTGGATATATCTCATACATCGTGAGAGTATTCATTTTGAAGGTGAGAGAGCAGGGCGCTTGAGAGCAGCATCATTGATTGTTTTGTGACTGGACACTTAGAAATCTTGATTTATCTCAGCTATTTCGAGTGCCCATCGTTGTCACGTGTGTCCATAATGTGCTTTCAAGCATTAGCATAGTCGTCAGGAGCGCCCAAGAAGCCTTTTTTAAGGGAATCCTTACAGGTAGGCCCACCATCTGGACCTTCTGGTTCTGGCTGCATGTGAGATTTGAATGATTTGGTACTACTATTTGTCGAAGACAAACTACGGAGAAGAAAAGTCCATTTATGAGAAGATTCCAGAAGTGAGAGAAGATAAGGAAGGAGAAGATGCATTTGAACATACACATACCATAAGGTGAGGTTCTCATTGGTTTTTATTTCGAAAATATTGATTAGGAATTAGTTCTTTTCTACTCCTCACATGATAACTTGAAATTCTCTCTATCAAAGAATGTTAGTCTTTTCTTTTTCGCAAGGAAAATGAGTCCCACCAAATAATTGGAAAACAAATACAAAAAAAAAACAAACAATTTTCTTCTCTATCGCATACTCCTCTCGTTGCACAAACACACCTTAAAGTAACTACTATCTATTATTTAATGTGTCAATTGAGTCAGTTGTTAAATCAAAATCTAGACTTGCGTACTTGTGCAAGGAGATGATTTTGCTCTGTGCGGATTTTCCATTTTCGCAATAGGAAGGAATCCTGCATTATTTGAATTTGCAAATATTATTTTATGCATAGATTTAAATAAGAGTGACACACTAGACATATAAGATCTTGAAAATAATAATAGTCGCACCGCTTGAGCCTTGAATGCTTTAATCCGTATCTCAAATTTGATCATGTGGAAGTTCGATAAAGTTTTATCCTTTAATTTTAGAAAGTTTACTGCTCTTAATTTTAGGCTCACGGTTTAAATATCGATCTGTATATTTGGTACGATTGCAAAGTGCTTTGAATGATAAAATTGAGCCGGGCCGGTTACATTACAGGTCCGGGGTTTGTCTATAGTTGTTGGATAACTTTTGCAACTCCATTCAACCTATATTAATTTTCATATGATTTTCACGTGCAATTCGTCTTACCACGTGCGTTTTAAGTGGACGTCTGGTTGTATAAAAATTAAGAAGTTACTTCTGTAGTGGTGAGAAGAGAACGAGGAAGAAACGAACTATCTTGTTTTTTATATTATTTAGTAAGGTATTGGACACCAAAAGGTTTATCTTATTAAAAGAAAGATTGAGTGTCAAATACATTGAACGGTTCAGATAATGAAATTGACCTTTTAAAAGTGAAAAGAAATCATAAGGTGGGATTTAGTTATTTTAAAAAATTTCCCCATAGTTCAAAAGATCTATGAGGATCTAGGATATAAACTTTATACGCCAGGGTTTAGCACTCTTTTGATAACACTAAGCAATTCAGATTAGGAACTAGAGGCCCGCGAATTGCAGAAGATAAGAAGTTTCATTTTGTTGTTTTTGTGTTTTTCATGTATTTCTCAAAACTTAAGATTCTAAGACATAATTTCTTTTTAGAATAGAAAAGTAGAGTTTTTTTGTCTTTTAGTGGAGAAAGGAGTTTGCTTTTTGGCTTTTGATTAATATGGCGGGAAATTTGAATTAAAGTGCTTTTGTTGTAACTTTTTTCTTTCGAAATGGGGGCTTTGCTTTACTTGACCCTATTAATGAGTCCAGGTCTTGTGAAAGTTTGCCCTTAGACGGTGACCAAAGTAAAAGCGGCTAGGCCACATGGATTGCACTATCAATCATAAATGAGCAAACGTAGTCCATGCTCCTTGCGTTCTAATCACGTTTCTCATGACGGTGAGATCCAGACAATGATAGATTATCACGTTAATTCAATGGTTCAAAAAGTTTAGAGAAATAGAGTTAACGATCTCCTTACCTTTGTTAATTGGATATAATCACTTAAATGACATTTTTTCGTTTTCTCTCTCCAACTGCGACATTCTTATATATAAGTACTTCAGTATTTTGAAGAGATGAGTAAATGTGCGATTACATACTCGCTGTAAAATTAGCTTATGATGATTGAAGATAGCACAAGTGTTTGTTAGCGAAAATCTGTCTATACAAAGAGGTGGGGATCCCTCTGTTAAAATGCAGTCCGTTCAAAATGAATGTGCTCATTACTGCATGAAATAAATAAATAAAAACTCTACTTCAACATGAGGTGGTCTCGCTATGAGATTGAACATATGACAAATAACATGATTAATAAGTTTAGTCCATCATTACTCGTATTTATTACTTTCCTCATTGGTGGGCCAATATTTGTTAGAATGAGACTTGGATATATCTCATACATCGTGAGAGTATTCATTTTGAAGGTGAGAGAGCAGGGCGCTTGAGAGCAGCATCATTGATTGTTTTGTGACTGGACACTTAGAAATCTTGATTTATCTCAGCTATTTCGAGTGCCCATCGTTGTCACGTGTGTCCATAATGTGCTTTCAAGCATTAGCATAGTCGTCAGGAGCGCCCAAGAAGCCTTTTTTAAGGGAATCCTTACAGGTAGGCCCACCATTTGGACCTTCTGGTTCTGGCTGCATGAGAGATTTGAATGATTTGGTACTACTATTTGTCGAAGACAAACTACGGAGAAGAAAAGTCCATTTATGAGAAGATTCCAGAAGTGGGAGAAGATAAGGAAGGAGAAGATGCATTTGAACATACACATACCATAAGGTGGGGTTCTCATTGGTTTTTATTTCGAAAATATTGATTAGGAATTAGTTCTTTTCTACTCCTCACATGATAACTTGAAATTCTCTCTATCAAAGAATGTTAGTCTTTTCTTTTTCGCAAGGAAAATGAGTCCCACCAAATAATTGGAAAACAAATAGAAAAAAAAAACAAACAATTTTCTTCTCTATCGCATACTCCTCTCGTTGCACAAACACACCTTAAAGTAACTACTATCTATTATTTAATGTGTCAATTGAGTCAGTTGTTAAATCAAAATCTAGACTTGCGTACTTGTGCAAGGAGATGATTTTCCTCTGTGCGGATTTTCCATTTTCGCAATAGGAAGGAATCCTGCGTTATTTGAATTTGCAAATATTATTTTATGCATAGATTTAAATAAGAGTGACACACTAGACATATAAGATCTTGAAAATAATAATAGTCGCACCGCTTGAGCCTTGAATGCTTTAATCCGTATCTCAAATTTGATCATGTGGAAGTTCGATAAAGTTTTATCCTTTAATTTTAGAAAGTTTACTGCTCTTAATTTTAGGCTCACGGTTTAAATATCGATCTGTATATTTGGTACGATTGCAAAGTGCTTTGAATGATAAAATTGAGCCGGGCCGGTTACATTACAGGTCCGGGGTTTGTCTATAGTTGTTGGATAACTTTCGCAACTCCATTCAACCTATATTAATTTTCATATGATTTTCACGTGCAATTCGTCTTACCACGTGCGTTTTAAGTGGACGTCTGGTTGTATAAAAATGAAGAAGTTACTTCTGTAGTGGTGAGAAGAGAACGAGGAAGAAACGAACTATCTTGTTTTTTATATTATTTAGTAAGGTATTGGACACCAAAAGGTTTATCTTATTAAAAGAAAGATTGAGTGTCAAATACATTGAACGGTTCAGATAATGAAATTGACCTTTTAAAAGTGAAAAGAAATCATAAGGTGGGATTTAGTTATTTTAAAAAATTTCCCCATAGTTCAAAAGATCTATGAGGATCTAGGATATAAACGTTATACGCCAGGGTTTAGCACTCTTTTGATAACACTAAGCAATTCAGATTAGGAACTAGAGGCCCGCGAATTGCAGAAGATAAGAAGTTTCATTTTGCTGTTTTTGTGTTTTTCATGTATTTCTCAAAACTTAAGATTCTAAGACATAATTTCTTTTTAGAATAGAAAAGTAGAGTTTTTTTGTCTTTTAGTGGAGAAAGGAGTTTGCTTTTTGGCTTTTGATTAATATGGCGGGAAATTTGAATTAAAGTGCTTTTGTTGTAACTTTTTTCTTTCGAAATGGGGGCTTTGCTTTACTTGACCCTATTAATGAGTCCAGGTCTTGTGAAAGTTTGCCCTTAGACGGTGACCAAAGTAAAAGCAGCTAGGCCACATGGATTGCACTATCAATCATAAGTGAGCAAACGTAGTCCATACTCCTTGCGTTCTAATCACGTTTCTCATGACGGTGAGATCCAGACAATGATAGATTATCACGTTAATTCAATGGTTCAAAAAGTTTAGAGAAATAGAGTTAACGATCTCCTTACCTTTGTTAATTGGATATAATCACTTAAATGACATTTTTTCGTTTTCTCTCTCCAACTGCGACATTCTTATATATAAGTACTTCAGTATTTTGAAGAGATGAGTAAATGTGCGATTACATACTCGCTGTAAAATTAGCTTATGATGATTGAAGATAGCACAAGTGTTTTTGAGCGAAAATCTGTCTATACAAAGAGGTGGGGATCCCTCTGTTAAAATGCAGTCCGTTCAAAATGAATGTGCTCATTACTGCATGAAATAAATAAATAAAAACTCTACTTCAACATGAGGTGGTCTCGCTATGAGATTGAACATATGACAAATAACATGATTAATAAGTTTAGTCCATCATTACTCGTATTTATTACTTTCCTCATTGGTGGGCCAATATTTGTTAGAATGAGACTTGGATATATCTCATACATCGTGAGAGTATTCATTTTGAAGGTGAGAGAGCAGGGCGCTTGAGAGCAGCATCATTGATTGTTTTGTGACTGGACACTTAGAAATCTTGATTTATCTCAGCTATTTCGAGTGCCCATCGTTGTCACGTGTGTCCATAATGTGCTTTCAAGCATTAGCATAGTCGTCAGGAGCGCCCAAGAAGCCTTTTTTAAGGGAATCCTTACAGGTAGGCCCACCATCTGGACCTTCTGGTTCTGGCTGCATGTGAGATTTGAATGATTTGGTACTACTATTTGTCGAAGACAAACTACGGAGAAGAAAAGTCCATTTATGAGAAGATTCCAGAAGTGGGAGAAGATAAGGAAGGAGAAGATGCATTTGAACATACACATACCATAAGGTGGGGTCCTCATTGGTTTTTATTTCGAAAATATAGATTAGGAATTAGTTCTTTTCTACTCCTCACATGATAACTTGAAATTCTCTTTATCAAAGAATGTTAGTCTTTTCTTTTTCGCAAGGAAAATGAGTCCCACCAAATAATTGGAAAACAAATACAAAAAAAAAAAAAAAACAATTTTCTTCTCTATCGCATACTCCTCTCGTTGCACAAACACACCTTAAAGTAACTACTATCTATTATTTAATGTGTCAATTGAGTAAGTTGTTAAATCAAAATCTAGACTTGCGTACTTGTGCAAGGAGATGATTTTGCTCTGTGCGGATTTTCCATTTTCGCAATAGGAAGGAATCCTGCGTTATTTGAATTTGCAAATATTATTTTATGCATAGATTTAAATAAGAGTGACACACTAGACATATAAGATCTTGAAAATAATAATAGTCGCACCGCTTGAGCCTTGAATGCTTTAATCCGTATCTCAAATTTGATCATGTGGAAGTTCGATAAAGTTTTATCCTTTAATTTTAGAAAGTTTACTGCTCTTAATTTTAGGCTCACGGTTTAAATATCGATCTGTATATTTGGTACGATTGCAAAGTGCTTTGAATGATAAAATTGAGCCGGGCCGGTTACATTACAGGTCCGGGGTTTGTCTATAGTTGTTGGATAACTTTTGCAACTCCATTCAACCTATATTAATTTTCATATGATTTTCACGTGCAATTCGTCTTACCACGTGCGTTTTAAGTGGACGTCTGGTTGTATAAAAATTAAGAAGTTACTTCTGTAGTGGTGAGAAGAGAACGAGGAAGAAACGAACTATCTTGTTTTTTATATTATTTAGTAAGGTATTGGACACCAAAAGGTTTATCTTATTAAAAGAAAGATTGAGTGTCAAATACATTGAACGGTTCAGATAATGAAATTGACCTTTTAAAAGTGAAAAGAAATCATAAGGTGGGATTTAGTTATTTTAAAAAATTTCCCCATAGTTCAAAAGATCTATGAGGATCTAGGATATAAACTTTATACGCCAGGGTTTAGCACTCTTTTGATAACACTAAGCAATTCAGATTAGGAACTAGAGGCCCGCGAATTGCAGAAGATAAGAAGTTTCATTTTGTTGTTTTTGTGTTTTTCATGTATTTCTCAAAACTTAAGATTCTAAGACATAATTTCTTTTTAGAATAGAAAAGTAGAGTTTTTTTGTCTTTTAGTGGAGAAAGGAGTTTGCTTTTTGGCTTTTGATTAATATGGCGGGAAATTTGAATTAAAGTGCTTTTGTTGTAACTTTTTTCTTTCGAAATGGGGGCTTTGCTTTACTTGACCCTATTAATGAGTCCAGGTCTTGTGAAAGTTTGCCCTTAGACGGTGACCAAAGTAAAAGCGGCTAGGCCACATGGATTGCACTATCAATCATAAATGAGCAAACGTAGTCCATGCTCCTTGCGTTCTAATCACGTTTCTCATGACGGTGAGATCCAGACAATGATAGATTATCACGTTAATTCAATGGTTCAAAAAGTTTAGAGAAATAGAGTTAACGATCTCCTTACCTTTGTTAATTGGATATAATCACTTAAATGACATTTTTTCGTTTTCTCTCTCCAACTGCGACATTCTTATATATAAGTACTTCAGTATTTTGAAGAGATGAGTAAATGTGCGATTACATACTCGCTGTAAAATTAGCTTATGATGATTGAAGATAGCACAAGTGTTTGTGAGCGAAAATCTGTCTATACAAAGAGGTGGGGATCCCTCTGTTAAAATGCAGTCCGTTCAAAATGAATGTGCTCATTACTGCATGAAATAAATAAATAAAAACTCTACTTCAACATGAGGTGGTCTCGCTATGAGATTGAACATATGACAAATAACATGATTAATAAGTTTAGTCCATCATTACTCGTATTTATTACTTTCCTCATTGGTGGGCCAATATTTGTTAGAATGAGACTTGGATATATCTCATACATCGTGAGAGTATTCATTTTGAAGGTGAGAGAGCAGGGCGCTTGAGAGCAGCATCATTGATTGTTTTGTGACTGGACACTTGGAAATCTTGATTTATCTCGGCTATTTCGAGTGCCCATCGTTGTCACGTGTGTCCATAATGTGCTTTCAAGCATTAGCATAGTCGTCAGGAGCGCCCAAGAAGCCTTTTTTAAGGGAATCCTTACAGGTAGGCCCACCATCTGGACCTTCTGGTTCTGGCTGCATGTGAGATTTGAATGATTTGGTACTACTATTTGTCGAAGACAAACTACGGAGAAGAAAAGTCCATTTATGAGAAGATTCCAGAAGTGGGAGAAGATAAGGAAGGAGAAGATGCATTTGAACATACACATACCATAAGGTGGGGTTCTCAATGGTTTTTATTTCGAAAATATAGATTAGGAATTAGTTCTTTTCTACTCCTCACATGAAAGCTTGAAATTCTCTCTATCAAAGAATGTTAGTCTTTTCTTTTTCGCAAGGAAAATGAGTCCCACCAAATAATTGGAAAAAAATACAAAAAAAAAAAAAAAACAATTTTCTTCTCTATCGCATACTCCTCTCGTTGCACAAACACACCTTAAAGTAACTACTATCTATTATTTAATGTGTCAATTGAGTCAGTTGTTAAATCAAAATCTAGAATTGCGTACTTGTGCAAGGAGATGATTTTGCTCTGTGCGGATTTTCCATTTTCGCAATAGGAAGGAATCCTGCGTTATTTGAATTTGCAAATATTATTTTATGCATAGATTTAAATAAGAGTGACACACTAGACATATAAGATCTTGAAAATAATAATAGTCGCACCGCTTGAGCCTTGAATGCTTTAATCCGTATCTCAAATTTGATCATGTGGAAGTTCGATAAAGTTTTATCCTTTAATTTTAGAAAGTTTACTGCTCTTAATTTTAGGCTCACGGTTTAAATATCGATCTGTATATTTGGTACGATTGCAAAGTGCTTTGAATGATAAAATTGAGCCGGGCCGGTTACATTACAGGTCCGGGGTTTGTCTATAGTTGTTGGATAACTTTCGCAACTCCATTCAACCTATATTAATTTTCATATGATTTTCACGTGCAATTCGTCTTACCACGTGCGTTTTAAGTGGACGTCTGGTTGTATAAAAATGAAGAAGTTACTTCTGTAGTGGTGAGAAGAGAACGAGGAAGAAACGAACTATCTTGTTTTTTATATTATTTAGTAAGGTATTGGACACCAAAAGGTTTATCTTATTAAAAGAAAGATTGAGTGTCAAATACATTGAACGGTTCAGATAATGAAATTTACCTTTTAAAAGTGAAAAGAAATCATAAGGTGGGATTTAGTTATTTTAAAAAATTTCCCCATAGTTCAAAAGATCTATGAGGATCTAGGATATAAACTTTATACGCCAGGGTTTAGCACTCTTTTGATAACACTAAGCAATTCAGATTAGGAACTAGAGGACCGCGAATTGCAGAAGATAAGAAATTTCATTTTGTTGTTTTTGTGTTTTTCATGTATTTCTCAAAACTTAAGATTCTAAGACATAATTTCTTTTTAGAATAGAAAAGTAGAGTTTTTTTGTCTTTTAGTGGAGAAAGGAGTTTGCTTTTTGGCTTTTGATTAATATGGCGGGAAATTTGAATTAAAGTGCTTTTGTTGTAACTTTTTTCTTTCGAAATGGGGGCTTTGCTTTACTTGACCCTATTAATGAGTCCAGGTCTTGTGAAAGTTTGCCCTTAGACGGTGACCAAAGTAAAAGCAGCTAGGCCACATGGATTGCACTATCAATCATAAGTGAGCAAACGTAGTCCATACTCCTTGCGTTCTAATCACGTTTCTCATGACGGTGAGATCCAGACAATGATAGATTATCACGTTAATTCAATGGTTCAAAAAGTTTAGAGAAATAGAGTTAACGATCTCCTTACCTTTGTTAATTGGATATAATCACTTAAATGACATTTTTTCGTTTTCTCTCTCCAACTGCGACATTCTTATATATAAGTACTTCAGTATTTTGAAGAGATGAGTAAATGTGCGATTACATAATCGCTGTAAAATTAGCTTATGATGATTGAAGATAGCACAAGTGTTTGTTAGCGAAAATCTGTCTATACAAAGAGGTGGGGATCCCTCTGTTAAAATGCAGTCCGTTCAAAATGAATGTGCTCATTACTGCATGAAATAAATAAATAAAAACTCTACTTCAACATGAGGTGGTCTCGCTATGAGATTGAACATATGACAAATAACATGATTAATAAGTTTAGTCCATCATTACTCGTATTTATTACTTTCCTCATTGGTGGGCCAATATTTGTTAGAATGAGACTTGGATATATCTCATACATCGTGAGAGTATTCATTTTGAAGGTGAGAGAGCAGGGCGCTTGAGAGCAGCATCATTGATTGTTTTGTGACTGGACACTTAGAAATCTTGATTTATCTCAGCTATTTCGAGTGCCCATCGTTGTCACGTGTGTCCATAATGTGCTTTCAAGCATTAGCATAGTCGTCAGGAGCGCCCAAGAAGCCTTTTTTAAGGGAATCCTTACAGGTAGGCCCACCATCTGGACCTTCTGGTTCTGGCTGCATGTGAGATTTGAATGATTTGGTACTACTATTTGTCGAAGACAAACTACGGAGAAGAAAAGCCCATTTATGAGAAGATTCCAGAAGTGGGAGAAGATAAGGAAGGAGAAGATGCATTTGAACATACACATACCATAAGGTGGGGGTCCTCATTGGTTTTTATTTCGAAAATATAGATTAGGAATTAGTTCTTTTCTACTCCTCACATGAAAGCTTGAAATTCTCTCTATCAAAGAATGTTAGTCTTTTCTTTTTCGCAAGGAAAATGAGTCCCACCAAATAATTGGAAAAAAAAAACAAAAAAAAAAAACAATTTTCTTCTCAATCGCATACTCCTCTCGTTGCACAAACACACCTTAAAGTAACTACTATCTATTATTTAATGTGTCAATTGAGTAAGTTGTTAAATCAAAATCTAGACTTGCGTACTTGTGCAAGGAGATGATTTTGCTCTGTGCGGATTTTCCATTTTCGCAATAGGAAGGAATCCTGCGTTATTTGAATTTGCAAATATTATTTTATGCATAGATTTAAATAAGAGTGACACACTAGACATATAAGATCTTGAAAATAATAATAGTCGCACCGCTTGAGCCTTGAATGCTTTAATCCGTATCTCAAATTTGATCATGTGGAAGTTCGATAAAGTTTTATCCTTTAATTTTAGAAAGTTTACTGCTCTTAATTTTAGGCTCACGGTTTAAATATCGATCTGTATATTTGGTACGATTGCAAAGTGCTTTGAATGATAAAATTGAGCCGGGCCGGTTACATTACAGGTCCGGGGTTTGTCTATAGTTGTTGGATAACTTTCGCAACTCCATTCAACCTATATTAATTTTCATATGATTTTCACGTGCAATTCGTCTTACCACGTGCGTTTTAAGTGGACGTCTGGTTGTATAAAAATTAAGAAGTTACTTCTGTAGTGGTGAGAAGAGAACGAGGAAGAACCGAACTATCTTGTTTTTTATATTATTTAGTAAGGTATTGGACACCAAAAGGTTTATCTTATTAAAAGAAAGATTGAGTGTCAAATACATTGAACGGTTCAGATAATGAAATTGACCTTTTAAAAGTGAAAAGAAATCATAAGGTGGGATTTAGTTATTTTAAAAAATTTCCCCATAGTTCAAAAGATCTATGAGAATCTAGGATATAAACTTTATACGCCAGGGTTTAGCACTCTTTTGATAACACTAAGCAATTCAGATTAGGAACTAGAGGCCCGCGAATTGCAGAAGATAAGAAGTTTCATTTTGTTGTTTTTGTGTTTTTCATGTATTTCTCAAAACTTAAGATTCTAAGACATAATTTCTTTTTAGAATAGAAAAGTAGAGTTTTTTTCTCTTTTAGTGGGGAAAGGAGTTTGCTTTTTGGCTTTTGATTAATATGGCGGGAAATTTGAATTAAAGTGCTTTTGTTGTAACTTTTTTCTTTCGAAATGGGGGCTTTGCTTTAGTTGACCCTATTAATGAGTCCAGGTCTTGTGAAAGTTTGCCCTTAGACGGTGACCAAAGTAAAAGCAGCTAGGCCACATTGATTGCACTATCAATCATAAATGAGCAAACGTAGTCCATACTCCTTGCGTTCTAATCACGTTTCTCATGACGGTGAGATCCAGACAATGATAGATTATCACGTTAATTCAATGGTTCAAAAATTTTAGAGAAATAGAGTTAACGATCTCCTTACCTTTGTTAATTGGATATAATCACTTAAATGACATTTTTTCGTTTTCTCTCTCCAACTGCGACATTCTTATATATAAGTACTTCAGTATTTTGAAGAGATGAGTAAATGTGCGATTACATACTCGCTGTAAAATTAGCTTATGATGATTGAAGATAGCACAAGTGTTTGTGAGTGAAAATCTGTCTATACAAAGTGGTGGGGATCCCTCTGTTAAAATGCAGTCCGTTCAAAATGATTGTGCTCCTTACTGCATGAAATAAATAAATAAAAACTCTACTTCAACATGAGGTGGTCTCGCTATGAGATTGAACATATGACAAATAACATGATTAATAAGTTTAGTGCATCGTTACTCATATTTATTACTTTCCTCATTGGTGGGCCAATATTTGTTAGAATGAGACTTGGATATATCTCATACATCGTGAGAGTATTCATTTTGAAGGTGAGAGAGCAGGGCGCTTGACAGCAGCATCAGTGATTGTTTTATGACTGGGCACTTGGAAATCTTGATTTATCTCAGCTATTTCGAGTGCCCATCGTTGTCACGTGTGTCCATAATGTGCTTTTAAGCATTAGCATAGTCGTCAGGAGCGCCCAAGAAGCCTTTTTTAAGGGAATCCTTACAGGTAGGCCCACCATCTGGACCTTCTGGTTCTGGCTGCATGTGAGATTTGAATGATTTGGTACTACTATTTGTCGAAGACAAACTACGGAGAAGAAAAGTCCATTTATGAGAAGATTCCAGAAGTGGGAGAAGATAAGGAAGGAGAAGATGCATTTGAACATACACATACCATAAGGTGGGGTCCTCATTGGTTTTTATTTCGAAAATATAGATTAGGAATTAGTTCTTTTCTACTCCTCACATGATAACTTGAAATTCTCTCTATCAAAGAATGTTAGTCTTTTCTTTTTCGCAAGGAAAATGAGTCCCACCAAATAATTGGAAAACAAATACAAAAAAAAAAAAAACAATTTTCTTCTCTATCGCATACTCCTCTCGTTGCACAAACACACCTTAAAGTAACTACTATCTATCATTTAATGTGTCAATTGAGTCAGTTGTTAAATCAAAATCTAGACTTGCGTACTTGTGCAAGGAGATGATTTTGCTCTGTGCGGATTTTCCATTTTCGCAATAGAAAGGAATCCTGCGTTATTTGAATTTGCAAATATTATTTTATGCATAGATTTAAATAAGAGTGACACACTAGACATATAAGATCTTGAAAATAATAATAGTCGCACCGCTTGAGCCTTGAATGCTTTAATCCGTATCTCAAATTTGATCATGTGGAAGTTCGATAAAGTTTTATCCTTTAATTTTAGAAAGTTAACTGCTCTTAATTTTAGGCTCACGGTTTAAATATCGATCTGTATATTTGGTACGATTGCAAAGTGCTTTGAATGATAAAATTGAGTCGGGCCCGTTACATTACAGGTCCGGGGTTTGTCTATAGTTGTTGGATAACTTTCGCAACTCCATTCAACCTATATTAATTTTCATATGATTTTCACGTGCAATTCGTCTTACCACGTGCGTTTTAAGTGGACGTCTGGTTGTATAAAAATTAAGAAGTTACTTCTGTAGTGGTGAGAAGAGAACGAGGAAGAAACGAACTATCTTGTTTTTTATATTATTTAGTAAGGTATTGGACACCAAAAGGTTTATCTTATTAAAAGAAAGATTGAGTGTCAAATACATTGAACGGTTCAGATAATGAAATTTACCTTTTAAAAGTGAAAAGAAATCATAAGGTGGGATTTAGTTATTTTAAAAAATTTCCCCATAGTTCAAAAGATCTATGAGGATCTAGGATATAAACTTTATACGCCAGGGTTTAGCACTCTTTTGATAACACTAAGCAATTCAGATTAGGAACTAGAGGCCCGCGAATTGCAGAAGATAAGAAGTTTCATTTTGTTGTTTTTGTGTTTTTCAAGTGTTTCTCAAAACTTAAGATTCTAAGACATAATTTCTTTTTAGAATAGAAAAGTAGAGTTTTTTTCTCTTTTAGTGGGGAAAGGAGTTTGCTTTTTGGCTTTTGATTAATATGGCGGGAAATTTGAATTAAAGTGCTTTTGTTGTAACTTTTTTCTTTCGAAATGGGGGCTTTGCTTTACTTGACCCTATTAATGAGTCCAGGTCTTGTGAAAGTTTGCCCTTAGACGGTGACCAAAGTAGAAGCAGCTAGGCCACATTGATTGCACTATCAATCATAAATGAGCAAACGTAGTCCATACTCATTGCGTTCTAATCACGTTTCTCATGACGGTGAGATCCAGACAATGATAGATTATCACGTTAATTCAATGGTTCAAAAATTTTAGAGAAATAGAGTTAACGATCTCCTTACCTTTGTTAATTGGATATAATCACTTAAATGACATTTTTTCGTTTTCTCTCTCCAACTGCGACATTCTTATATATAAGTACTTCAGTATTTTGAAGAGATGAGTAAATGTGCGATTACATACTCGCTGTAAAATTAGCTTATGATGATTGAAGATAGCACATGTGTTTGTGAGTGAAAATCTGTCTATACAAAGTGGTGGGGATCCCTCTGTTAAAATGCAGTCCGTTCAAAATGAATGTGCTCCTTACTGCATGGAATAAATAAATAAAAACTCTACTTCAACATGAGGTGGTCTCGCTATGAGATTGAACATATGACAAATAACATGATTAATAAGTTTAGTGCATCGTTACTCATATTTATTACTTTCCTCATTGGTGGGCCAATATTTGTTAGAATGAGACTTGGATATATCTCATACATCGTGAGAGTATTCATTTTGAAGGTGAGAGAGCAGGGCGCTTGACAGCAGCATCATTGATTGTTTTGTGACTGGACACTTGGAAATCTTGATTTATCTCGGCTATTTCGAGTGCCCATCGTTGTCACGTGTGTCCATAATGTGCTTTTAAGCATTAGCATAGTCGTCAGGAGCGCCCAAGAAGCCTTTTTTAAGGGAATCCTTACAGGTAGGCCCACCATCTGGACCTTCTGGTTCTGGCTGCATGTGAGATTTGAATGATTTGGTACTACTATTTGTCGAAGACAAACTACGGAGAAGAAAAGTCCATTTATGAGAAGATTCCAGAAGTGGGAGAAGATAAGGAAGGAGAAGATGCATTTGAACATACACATACCATAAGGTGGGGTCCTCATTGGTTTTTATTTCGAAAATATAGATTAGGAATTAGTTCTTTTCTACTCCTCACATGATAACTTGAAATTCTCTCTATCAAAGAATGTTAGTCTTTTCTTTTTCGCAAGGAAAATGAGTCCCACCAAATAATTGGAAAACAAATACAAAAAAAAAAAAAAACAATTTTCTTCTCTATCGCATACTCCTCTCGTTGCACAAACACACCTTAAAGTAACTACTATCTATTATTTAATTTGTCAATTGAGTCAGTTGTTAAATCAAAATCTAGACTTGCGTACTTGTGCAAGGAGATGATTTTGCTCTGTGCGGATTTTCCATTTTCGCAATAGGAAGGAATCCTGCGTTATTTGAATTTGCAAATATTATTTTATGCATAGATTTAAATAAGAGTGACACACTAGACATATAAGATCTTGAAAATAATAATAGTCGCACCGCTTGAGCCTTGAATGCTTTAATCCGTATCTCAAATTTGATCATGTGGAAGTTCGATAAAGTTTTATCCTTTAATTTTAGAAAGTTTACTGCTCTTAATTTTAGGCTCACGGTTTAAATATCGATCTGTATATTTGGTACGATTGCAAAGTGCTTTGAATGATAAAATTGAGCCGGGCCGGTTACATTACAGGTCCGGGGTTTGTCTATAGTTGTTGGATGACTTTCGCAACTCCATTCAACCTATATTAATTTTCATATGATTTTCACGTGCAATTCGTCTTACCACGTGCGTTTTAAGTGGACGTCTGGTTGTATAAAAATTAAAAAGTTACTTCTGTAGTGGTGAGAAGAGAACGAGGAAGAAACGAACTATCTTGTTTTTTATATTATTTAGTAAGGTATTGGACACCAAAAGGTTTATCTTATTAAAAGAAAGATTGAGTGTCAAATACATTGAACGGTTCAGATAATGAAACTTACCTTTTAAAAGTGAAAAGAAATCATAAGGTGGGATTTAGTTATTTTAAAAAATTTCCCCATAGTTCAAAAGATCTATGAGGATCTAGGATATAAACTTTATACGCCAGGGTTTAGCACTCTTTTGATAACACTAAGCAATTCAGATTAGGAACTAGAGGCCCGCGAATTGCAGAAGATAAGAAGTTTCATTTTGTTGTTTTTGTGTTTTTCATGTATTTCTCAAAACTTAAGATTCTAAGACATAATTTCTTTTTAGAATAGAAAAGTAGAGTTTTTTTTCTCTTTTAGTGGGGAAAGGAGTTTGCTTTTTGGCTTTTGATTAATATGGCGGGAAATTTGAATTAAAGTGCTTTTGTTGTAACTTTTTTCTTTCGAAATGGGGGCTTTGCTTTACTTGACCCTATTAATGAGTCCAGGTCTTGTGAAAGTTTGCCCTTAGACGGTGACCAAAGTAGAAGCAGCTAGGCCACATTGATTGCACTATCAATCATAAATGAGCAAACGTAGTCCATACTCATTGCGTTCTAATCACGTTTCTCATGACGGTGAGATCCAGACAATGATAGATTATCACGTTAATTCAATGGTTCAAAAATTTTAGAGAAATAGAGTTAACGATCTCCTTACCTTTGTTAATTGGATATAATCACTTAAATGACATTTTTTCGTTTTCTCTCTCCAACTGCGACATTCTTATATATAAGTACTTCAGTATTTTGAAGAGATGAGTAAATGTGCGATTACATACTCGCTGTAAAATTAGCTTATGATGATTGAAGATAGCACATGTGTTTGTGAGTGAAAATCTGTCTATACAAAGTGGTGGGGATCCCTCTGTTAAAATGCAGTCCGTTCAAAATGAATGTGCTCCTTACTGCATGGAATAAATAAATAAAAACTCTACTTCAACATGAGGTGGTCTCGCTATGAGATTGAACATATGACAAATAACATGATTAATAAGTTTAGTGCATCGTTACTCATATTTATTACTTTCCTCATTGGTGGGCCAATATTTGTTAGAATGAGACTTGGATATATCTCATACATCGTGAGAGTATTCATTTTGAAGGTGAGAGAGCAGGGCGCTTGACAGCAGCATCATTGATTGTTTTGTGACTGGACACTTGGAAATCTTGATTTATCTCGGCTATTTCGAGTGCCCATCGTTGTCACGTGTGTCCATAATGTGCTTTTAAGCATTAGCATAGTCGTCAGGAGCGCCCAAGAAGCCTTTTTTAAGGGAATCCTTACAGGTAGGCCCACCATCTGGACCTTCTGGTTCTGGCTGCATGTGAGATTTGAATGATTTGGTACTACTATTTGTCGAAGACAAACTACGGAGAAGAAAAGTCCATTTATGAGAAGATTCCAGAAGTGGGAGAAGATAAGGAAGGAGAAGATGCATTTGAACATACACATACCATAAGGTGGGGTCCTCATTGGTTTTTATTTCGAAAATATAGATTAGGAATTAGTTCTTTTCTACTCCTCACATGATAACTTGAAATTCTCTCTATCAAAGAATGTTAGTCTTTTCTTTTTTCGCAAGGAAAATGAGTCCCACCAAATAATTGGAAAACAAATACAAAAAAAAAAAAAAACAATTGTCTTCTCTATCGCATACTCCTCTCGTTGCACAAACACACCTTAAAGTAACTACTATCTATTATTTAATGTGTCAATTGAGTCAGTTGTTAAATCAAAATCTAGACTTGCGTACTTGTGCAAGGAGATGATTTTGCTCTGTGCGGATTTTCCATTTTCGCAATAGGAAGGAATCCTGCGTTATTTGAATTTGCAAATATTATTTTATGCATAGATTTAAATAAGAGTGACACACTAGACATATAAGATCTTGAAAATAATAATAGTCGCACCGCTTGAGCCTTGAATGCTTTAATCCGTATCTCAAATTTGATCATGTGGAAGTTCGATAAAGTTTTATCCTTTAATTTTAGAAAGTTTACTGCTCTTAATTTTAGGCTCACGGTTTAAATATCGATCTGTATATTTGGTACGATTGCAAAGTGCTTTGAATGATAAAATTGAGCCGGGCCGGTTACATTACAGGTCCGGGGTTTGTCTATAGTTGTTGGATGACTTTCGCAACTCCATTCAACCTATATTAATTTTCATATGATTTTCACGTGCAATTCGTCTTACCACGTGCGTTTTAAGTGGACGTCTGGTTGTATAAAAATTAAAAAGTTACTTCTGTAGTGGTGAGAAGAGAACGAGGAAGAAACGAACTATCTTGTTTTTTATATTATTTAGTAAGGTATTGGACACCAAAAGGTTTATCTTATTAAAAGAAAGATTGAGTGTCAAATACATTGAACGGTTCAGATAATGAAACTTACCTTTTAAAAGTGAAAAGAAATCATAAGGTGGGATTTAGTTATTTTAAAAAATTTCCCCATAGTTCAAAAGATCTATGAGGATCTAGGATATAAACTTTATACGCCAGGGTTTAGCACTCTTTTGATAACACTAAGCAATTCAGATTAGGAACTAGAGGCCCGCGAATTGCAGAAGATAAGAAGTTTCATTTTGTTGTTTTTGTGTTTTTCATGTATTTCTCAAAACTTAAGATTCTAAGACATAATTTCTTTTTAGAATAGAAAAGTAGAGTTTTTTTTCTCTTTTAGTGGGGAAAGGAGTTTGCTTTTTGGCTTTTGATTAATATGGCGGGAAATTTGAATTAAAGTGCTTTTGTTGTAACTTTTTTCTTTCGAAATGGGGGCTTTGCTTTACTTGACCCTATTAATGAGTCCAGGTCTTGTGAAAGTTTGCCCTTAGACGGTGACCAAAGTAAAAGCAGCTAGGCCACATTGATTGCACTATCAATCATAAATGAGCAAACGTAGTCCATACTCATTGCGTTCTAATCACGTTTCTCATGACGGTGAGATCCAGACAATGATAGATTATCACGTTAATTCAATGGTTCAAAAATTTTAGAGAAATAGAGTTAACGATCTCCTTACCTTTGTTAATTGGATATAATCACTTAAATGACATTTTTTCGTTTTCTCTCTCCAACTGCGACATTCTTATATATAAGTACTTCAGTATTTTGAAGAGATGAGTAAATGTGCGATTACATACTCGCTGTAAAATTAGCTTATGATGATTGAAGATAGCACATGTGTTTGTGAGTGAAAATCTGTCTATACAAAGTGGTGGGGATCCCTCTGTTAAAATGCAGTCCGTTCAAAATGAATGTGCTCCTTACTGCATGGAATAAATAAATAAAAACTCTACTTCAACATGAGGTGGTCTCGCTATGAGATTGAACATATGACAAATAACATGATTAATAAGTTTAGTGCATCGTTACTCATATTTATTACATTCCTCATTGGTGGGCCAATATTTGTTAGAATGAGACTTGGATATATCTCATACATCGTGAGAGTATTCTTTTTGAAGGTGAGAGAGCAGGGCGCTTGACAGCAGCATCATTGATTGTTTTGTGACTGGACACTTGGAAATCTTGATTTATCTCGGCTATTTCGAGTGCCCATCGTTGTCACGTGTGTCCATAATGTGCTTTTAAGCATTAGCATAGTCGTCAGGAGCGCCCAAGAAGCCTTTTTTAAGGGAATCCTTACAGGTAGGCCCACCATCTGGACCTTCTGGTTCTGGCTGCATGTGAGATTTGAATGATTTGGTACTACTATTTGTCGAAGACAAACTACGGAGAAGAAAAGTCCATTTATGAGAAGATTCCAGAAGTGGGAGAAGATAAGGAAGGAGAAGATGCATTTGAACATACACATACCATAAGGTGGGGTCCTCATTGGTTTTTATTTCGAAAATATAGATTAGGAATTAGTTCTTTTCTACTCCTCACATGATAACTTGAAATTCTCTCTATCAAAGAATGTTAGTCTTTTCTTTTTCGCAAGGAAAATGAGTCCCACCAAATAATTGGAAAACAAATACAAAAAAAAAAAAAAACAATTTTCTTCTCTATCGCATACTCCTCTCGTTGCACAAACACACCTTAAAGTAACTACTATCTATTATTTAATGTGTCAATTGAGTCAGTTGTTAAATCAAAATCTAGACTTGCGTACTTGTGCAAGGAGATGATTTTGCTCTGTGCGGATTTTCCATTTTCGCAATAGGAAGGAATCCTGCGTTATTTGAATTTGCAAATATTATTTTATGCATAGATTTAAATAAGAGTGACACACTAGACATATAAGATCTTGAAAATAATAATAGTCGCACCGCTTGAGCCTTGAATGCTTTAATCCGTATCTCAAATTTGATCATGTGGAAGTTCGATAAAGTTTTATCCTTTAATTTTAGAAAGTTTACTGCTCTTAATTTTAGGCTCACGGTTTAAATATCGATCTGTATATTTGGTACGATTGCAAAGTGCTTTGAATGATAAAATTGAGCCGGGCCGGTTACATTACAGGTCCGGGGTTTGTCTATAGTTGTTGGATAACTTTCGCAACTCCATTCAACCTATATTAATTTTCATATGATTTTCACGTGCAATTCGTCTTACCACGTGCGTTTTAAGTGGACGTCTGGTTGTATAAAAATTAAGAAGTTACTTCTGTAGTGGTGAGAAGAGAACGAGGAAGAAACGAACTATCTTGTTTTTTATATTATTTAGTAAGGTATTGGACACCAAAAGGTTTATCTTATTAAAAGAAAGATTGAGTGTCAAATACATTGAACGGTTCAGATAATGAAACTTACCTTTTAAAAGTGAAAAGAAATCATAAGGTGGGATTTAGTTATTTTAAAAAATTTCCCCATAGTTCAAAAGATCTATGAGGATCTAGGATATAAACTTTATACGCCAGGGTTTAGCACTCTTTTGATAACACTAAGCAATTCAGATTAGGAACTAGAGGCCCGCGAATTGCAGAAGATAAGAAGTTTCATTTTGTTGTTTTTGTGTTTTTCATGTATTTCTCAAAACTTAAGATTCTAAGACATAATTTCTTTTTAGAATAGAAAAGTAGAGTTTTTTTTCTCTTTTAGTGGGGAAAGGAGTTTGCTTTTTGGCTTTTGATTAATATGGCGGGAAATTTGAATTAAAGTGCTTTTGTTGTAACTTTTTTCTTTCGAAATGGGGGCTTTGCTTTACTTGACCCTATTAATGAGTCCAGGTCTTGTGAAAGTTTGCCCTTAGACGGTGACCAAAGTAAAAGCAGCTAGGCCACATTGATTGCACTATCAATCATAAATGAGCAAACGTAGTCCATACTCATTGCGTTCTAATCACGTTTCTCATGACGGTGAGATCCAGACAATGATAGATTATCACGTTAATTCAATGGTTCAAAAATTTTAGAGAAATAGAGTTAACGATCTCCTTACCTTTGTTAATTGGATATAATCACTTAAATGACATTTTTTCGTTTTCTCTCTCCAACTGCGACATTCTTATATATAAGTACTTCAGTATTTTGAAGAGATGAGTAAATGTGCGATTACATACTCACTGTAAAATTAGCTTATGATGATTGAAGATAGCACAAGTGTTTGTGAGTGAAAATCTGTCTATACAAAGTGGTGGGGATCCCTCTGTTAAAATGCAGTCCGTTCAAAATGAATGTGCTCCTTACTGCATGAAATAAATAAATAAAAACTCTACTTCAACATGAGGTGGTCTCGCTATGAGATTGAACATATGACAAATAACATGATTAATAAGTTTAGTGCATCGTTACTCATATTTATTACTTTCCTCATTGGTGGGCCAATATTTGTTAGAATGAGACTTGGATATATCTCATACAACGTGAGAGTATTCTTTTTGAAGGTGAGAGAGCAGGGCGCTTGACAGCAGCATCATTGATTGTTTTGTGACTGGACACTTGGAAATCTTGATTTATCTCCGCTATTTCGAGTGCCCATCGTTGTCACGTGTGTCCATAATGTGCTTTTAAGCATTAGCATAGTCGTCAGGAGCGCCCAAGAAGCCTTTTTTAAGGGAATCCTTACAGGTAGGCCCACCATCTGGACCTTCTGGTTCTGGCTGCATGTGAGATTTGAATGATTTGGTACTACTATTTGTCGAAGACAAACTACGGAGAAGAAAAGTCCATTTATGAGAAGATTCCAGAAGTGGGAGAAGATAAGGAAGGAGAAGATGCATTTGAACATACACATACCATAAGGTGGGGTCCTCATTGGTTTTTATTTCGAAAATATAGATTAGGAATTAGTTCTTTTCTACTCCTCACATGATAACTTGAAATTCTCTCTATCAAAGAATGTTAGTCTTTTCTTTTTCGCAAGGAAAATGAGTCCCACCAAATAATTGGAAAACAAATACAAAAAAAAAAAAAAACAATTTTCTTCTCTATCGCATACTCCTCTCGTTGCACAAACACACCTTAAAGTAACTACTATCTATTATTTAATGTGTCAATTGAGTCAGTTGTTAAATCAAAATCTAGACTTGCGTACTTGTGCAAGGAGATGATTTTGCTCTGTGCGGATTTTCCATTTTCGCAATAGGAAGGAATCCTGCGTTATTTGAATTTGCAAATATTATTTTATGCATAGATTTAAATAAGAGTGACACACTAGACATATAAGATCTTGAAAATAATAATAGTCGCACCGCTTGAGCCTTGAATGCTTTAATCCGTATCTCAAATTTGATCATGTGGAAGTTCGATAAAGTTTTATCCTTTAATTTTAGAAAGTTTACTGCTCTTAATTTTAGGCTCACGGTTTAAATATCGATCTGTATATTTGGTACGATTGCAAAGTGCTTTGAATGATAAAATTGAGCCGGGCCGGTTACATTACAGGTCCGGGGTTTGTCTATAGTTGTTGGATAACTTTCGCAACTCCATTCAACCTATATTAATTTTCATATGATTTTCACGTGCAATTCGTCTTACCACGTGCGTTTTAAGTGGACGTCTGGTTGTATAAAAATTAAGAAGTTACTTCTGTAGTGGTGAGAAGAGAACGAGGAAGAAACGAACTATCTTGTTTTTTATATTATTTAGTAAGGTATTGGACACCAAAAGGTTTATCTTATTAAAAGAAAGATTGAGTGTCAAATACATTGAACGGTTCAGATAATGAAACTTACCTTTTAAAAGTGAAAAGAAATCATAAGGTGGGATTTAGTTATTTTAAAAAATTTCCCCATAGTTCAAAAGATCTATGAGGATCTAGGATATAAACTTTATACGCCAGGGTTTAGCACTCTTTTGATAACACTAAGCAATTCAGATTAGGAACTAGAGGCCCGCGAATTGCAGAAGATAAGAAGTTTCATTTTGTTGTTTTTGTGTTTTTCATGTATTTCTCAAAACTTAAGATTCTAAGACATAATTTCTTTTTAGAATAGAAAAGTAGAGTTTTTTTCTCTTTTAGTGGGGAAAGGAGTTTGCTTTTTGGCTTTTGATTAATATGGCGGGAAATTTGAATTAAAGTGCTTTTGTTGTAACTTTTTTCTTTCGAAATGGGGGCTTTGCTTTACTTGACCCTATTAATGAGTCCAGGTCTTGTGAAAGTTTGCCCTTAGACGGTGACCAAAGTAAAAGCAGCTAGGCCACATTGATTGCACTATCAATCATAAATGAGCAAACGTAGTCCATACTCCTTGCGTTCTAATCACGTTTCTCATGACGGTGAGATCCAGACAATGATAGATTATCACGTTAATTCAATGGTTCAAAAATTTTAGAGAAATAGAGTTAACGATCTCCTTACCTTTGTTAATTGGATATAATCACTTAAATGACATTTTTTCGTTTTCTCTCTCCAACTGCGACATTCTTATATATAAGTACTTCAGTATTTTGAAGAGATGAGTAAATGTGCGATTACATACTCGCTGTAAAATTAGCTTATGATGATTGAAGATAGCACAAGTGTTTGTGAGCGAAAATCTGTCTATACAAAGAGGTGGGGATCCCTCTGTTAAAATGCAGTCCGTTCAAAATGAATGTGCTCCTTACTGCATGGAATAAATAAATAAAAACTCTACTTCAACATGAGGTGGTCTCGCTATGAGATTGAACATATGACAAATAACATGATTAATAAGTTTAGTGCATCGTTACTCATATTTATTACTTTCCTCATTGGTGGGCCAATATTTGTTAGAATGAGACTTGGATATATCTCATACATCGTGAGAGTATTCATTTTGAAGGTGAGAGAGCAGGGCGCTTGACAGCAGCATCATTGATTGTTTTGTGACTGGACACTTGGAAATCTTGATTTATCTCCGCTATTTCGAGTGCCCATCGTTGTCACGTGTGTCCATAATGTGCTTTTAAGCATTAGCATAGTCGTCAGGAGCGCCCAAGAAGCCTTTTTTAAGGGAATCCTTACAGGTAGGCCCACCATCTGGACCTTCTGGTTCTGGCTGCATGTGAGATTTGAATGATTTGGTACTACTATTTGTCGAAGACAAACTACGGAGAAGAAAAGTCCATTTATGAGAAGATTCCAGAAGTGGGAGAAGATAAGGAAGGAGAAGATGCATTTGAACATACACATACCATAAGGTGGGGTCCTCATTGGTTTTTATTTCGAAAATATAGATTAGGAATTAGTTCTTTTCTACTCCTCACATGATAACTTGAAATTCTCTCTATCAAAGAATGTTAGTCTTTTCTTTTTCGCAAGGAAAATGAGTCCCACCAAATAATTGGAAAACAAATACAAAAAAAAAAAAAAAACAATTTTCTTCTCTATCGCATACTCCTCTCGTTGCACAAACACACCTTAAAGTAACTACTATCTATTATTTAATGTGTCAATTGAGTCAGTTGTTAAATCAAAATCTAGACTTGCGTACTTGTGCAAGGAGATGATTTTGCTCTGTGCGGATTTTCCATTTTCGCAATAGGAAGGAATCCTGCGTTATTTGAATTTGCAAATATTATTTTTTGCATAGATTTAAATAAGAGTGACACACTAGACATATAAGATCTTGAAAATAATAATAGTCGCACCGCTTGAGCCTTGAATGCTTTAATCCGTATCTCAAATTTGATCATGTGGAAGTTCGATAAAGTTTTATCCTTTAATTTTAGAAAGTTTACTGCTCTTAATTTTAGGCTCACGGTTTAAATATCGATCTGTATATTTGGTATGATTGCAAAGTGCTTTGAATGATAAAATTGAGCCGGGCCGGTTACATTACAGGTCCGGGGTTTGTCTATAGTTGTTGGATAACTTTCGCAACTCCATTCAACCTATATTAATTTTCATATGATTTTCACGTGCAATTCGTCTTACCACGTGCGTTTTAAGTGGACGTCTGGTTGTATAAAAATTAAGAAGTTACTTCTGTAGTGGTGAGAAGAGAACGAGGAAGAAACGAACTATCTTGTTTTTTATATTATTTAGTAAGGTATTGGACACCAAAAGGTTTATCTTATTAAAAGAAAGATTGAGTGTCAAATACATTGAACGGTTCAGATAATGAAACTTACCTTTTAAAAGTGAAAAGAAATCATAAGGTGGGATTTAGTTATTTTAAAAAATTTCCCCATAGTTCAAAAGATCTATGAGGATCTAGGATATAAACTTTATACGCCAGGGTTTAGCACTCTTTTGATAACACTAAGCAATTCAGATTAGGAACTAGAGGCCCGCGAATTGCAGAAGATAAGAAGTTTCATTTTGTTGTTTTTGTGTTTTTCATGTATTTCTCAAAACTTAAGATTCTAAGACATAATTTCTTTTTAGAATAGAAAAGTAGAGTTTTTTTCTCTTTTAGTGGGGAAAGGAGTTTGCTTTTTGGCTTTTGATTAATATGGCGGGAAATTTGAATTAAAGTGCTTTTGTTGTAACTTTTTTCTTTCGAAATGGGGGCTTTGCTTTACTTGACCCTATTAATGAGTCCAGGTCTTGTGAAAGTTTGCCCTTAGACGGTGACCAAAGTAAAAGCAGCTAGGCCACATTGATTGCACTATCAATCATAAATGAGCAAACGTAGTCCATACTCCTTGCGTTCTAATCACGTTTCTCATGACGGTGAGATCCAGACAATGATAGATTATCACGTTAATTCAATGGTTCAAAAATTTTAGAGAAATAGAGTTAACGATCTCCTTACCTTTGTTAATTGGATATAATCACTTAAATGACATTTTTTCGTTTTCTCTCTCCAACTGCGACATTCTTATATATAAGTACTTCAGTATTTTGAAGAGATGAGTAAATGTGCGATTACATACTCACTGTAAAATTAGCTTATGATGATTGAAGATAGCACAAGTGTTTGTGAGTGAAAATCTGTCTATACAAAGTGGTGGGGATCCCTCTGTTAAAATGCAGTCCGTTCAAAATGAATGTGCTCCTTACTGCATGAAATAAATAAATAAAAACTCTACTTCAACATGAGGTGGTCTCGCTATGAGATTGAACATATGACAAATAACATGATTAATAAGTTTAGTGCATCGTTACTCATATTTATTACTTTCCTCATTGGTGGGCCAATATTTGTTAGAATGAGACTTGGATATATCTCATACAACGTGAGAGTATTCTTTTTGAAGGTGAGAGAGCAGGGCGCTTGACAGCAGCATCATTGATTGTTTTGTGACTGGACACTTGGAAATCTTGATTTATCTCCGCTATTTCGAGTGCCCATCGTTGTCACGTGTGTCCATAATGTGCTTTTAAGCATTAGCATAGTCGTCAGGAGCGCCCAAGAAGCCTTTTTTAAGGGAATCCTTACAGGTAGGCCCACCATCTGGACCTTCTGGTTCTGGCTGCATGTGAGATTTGAATGATTTGGTACTACTATTTGTCGAAGACAAACTACGGAGAAGAAAAGTCCATTTATGAGAAGATTCCAGAAGTGGGAGAAGATAAGGAAGGAGAAGATGCATTTGAACATACACATACCATAAGGTGGGGTCCTCATTGGTTTTTATTTCGAAAATATAGATTAGGAATTAGTTCTTTTCTACTCCTCACATGATAACTTGAAATTCTCTCTATCAAAGAATGTTAGTCTTTTCTTTTTCGCAAGGAAAATGAGTCCCACCAAATAATTGGAAAACAAATACAAAAAAAAAAAAAAACAATTTTCTTCTCTATCGCATACTCCTCTCGTTGCACAAACACACCTTAAAGTAACTACTATCTATTATTTAATGTGTCAATTGAGTCAGTTGTTAAATCAAAATCTAGACTTGCGTACTTGTGCAAGGAGATGATTTTGCTCTGTGCGGATTTTCCATTTTCGCAATAGGAAGGAATCCTGCGTTATTTGAATTTGCAAATATTATTTTATGCATAGATTTAAATAAGAGTGACACACTAGACATATAAGATCTTGAAAATAATAATAGTCGCACCGCTTGAGCCTTGAATGCTTTAATCCGTATCTCAAATTTGATCATGTGGAAGTTCGATAAAGTTTTATCCTTTAATTTTAGAAAGTTTACTGCTCTTAATTTTAGGCTCACGGTTTAAATATCGATCTGTATATTTGGTACGATTGCAAAGTGCTTTGAATGATAAAATTGAGCCGGGCCGGTTACATTACAGGTCCGGGGTTTGTCTATAGTTGTTGGATAACTTTCGCAACTCCATTCAACCTATATTAATTTTCATATGATTTTCACGTGCAATTCGTCTTACCACGTGCGTTTTAAGTGGACGTCTGGTTGTATAAAAATTAAGAAGTTACTTCTGTAGTGGTGAGAAGAGAACGAGGAAGAAACGAACTATCTTGTTTTTTATATTATTTAGTAAGGTATTGGACACCAAAAGGTTTATCTTATTAAAAGAAAGATTGAGTGTCAAATACATTGAACGGTTCAGATAATGAAACTTACCTTTTAAAAGTGAAAAGAAATCATAAGGTGGGATTTAGTTATTTTAAAAAATTTCCCCATAGTTCAAAAGATCTATGAGGATCTAGGATATAAACTTTATACGCCAGGGTTTAGCACTCTTTTGATAACACTAAGCAATTCAGATTAGGAACTAGAGGCCCGCGAATTGCAGAAGATAAGAAGTTTCATTTTGTTGTTTTTGTGTTTTTCATGTATTTCTCAAAACTTAAGATTCTAAGACATAATTTCTTTTTAGAATAGAAAAGTAGAGTTTTTTTCTCTTTTAGTGGGGAAAGGAGTTTGCTTTTTGGCTTTTGATTAATATGGCGGGAAATTTGAATTAAAGTGCTTTTGTTGTAACTTTTTTCTTTCGAAATGGGGGCTTTGCTTTACTTGACCCTATTAATGAGTCCAGGTCTTGTGAAAGTTTGCCCTTAGACGGTGACCAAAGTAAAAGCAGCTAGGCCACATTGATTGCACTATCAATCATAAATGAGCAAACGTAGTCCATACTCCTTGCGTTCTAATCACGTTTCTCATGACGGTGAGATCCAGACAATGATAGATTATCACGTTAATTCAATGGTTCAAAAATTTTAGAGAAATAGAGTTAACGATCTCCTTACCTTTGTTAATTGGATATAATCACTTAAATGACATTTTTTCGTTTTCTCTCTCCAACTGCGACATTCTTATATATAAGTACTTCAGTATTTTGAAGAGATGAGTAAATGTGCGATTACATACTCGCTGTAAAATTAGCTTATGATGATTGAAGATAGCACAAGTGTTTGTGAGCGAAAATCTGTCTATACAAAGAGGTGGGGATCCCTCTGTTAAAATGCAGTCCGTTCAAAATGAATGTGCTCCTTACTGCATGAAATAAATAAATAAAAACTCTACTTCAACATGAGGTGGTCTCGCTATGAGATTGAACATATGACAAATAACATGATTAATAAGTTTAGTGCATCGTTACTCATATTTATTACTTTCCTCATTGGTGGGCCAATATTTGTTAGAATGAGACTTGGATATATCTCATACATCGTGAGAGTATTCATTTTGAAGGTGAGAGAGCAGGGCGCTTGACAGCAGCATCATTGATTGTTTTGTGACTGGACACTTGGAAATCTTGATTTATCTCCGCTATTTCGAGTGCCCATCGTTGTCACGTGTGTCCATAATGTGCTTTTAAGCATTAGCATAGTCGTCAGGAGCGCCCAAGAAGCCTTTTTTAAGGGAATCCTTACAGGTAGGCCCACCATCTGGACCTTCTGGTTCTGGCTGCATGTGAGATTTGAATGATTTGGTACTACTATTTGTCGAAGACAAACTACGGAGAAGAAAAGTCCATTTATGAGAAGATTCCAGAAGTGGGAGAAGATAAGGAAGGAGAAGATGCATTTGAACATACACATACCATAAGGTGGGGTCCTCATTGGTTTTTATTTCGAAAATATAGATTAGGAATTAGTTCTTTTCTACTCCTCACATGATAACTTGAAATTCTCTCTATCAAAGAATGTTAGTCTTTTCTTTTTCGCAAGGAAAATGAGTCCCACCAAATAATTGGAAAACAAATACAAAAAAAAAAAAAAAAACAATTTTCTTCTCTATCGCATACTCCTCTCGTTGCACAAACACACCTTAAAGTAACTACTATCTATTATTTAATGTGTCAATTGAGTCAGTTGTTAAATCAAAATCTAGACTTGCGTACTTGTGCAAGGAGATGATTTTGCTCTGTGCGGATTTTCCATTTTCGCAATAGGAAGGAATCCTGCGTTATTTGAATTTGCAAATATTATTTTATGCATAGATTTAAATAAGAGTGACACACTAGACATATAAGATCTTGAAAATAATAATAGTCGCACCGCTTGAGCCTTGAATGCTTTAATCCGTATCTCAAATTTGATCATGTGGAAGTTCGATAAAGTTTTATCCTTTAATTTTAGAAAGTTTACTGCTCTTAATTTTAGGCTCACGGTTTAAATATCGATCTGTATATTTGGTACGATTGCAAAGTGCTTTGAATGATAAAATTGAGCCGGGCCAGTTACATTACAGGTCCGGGGTTTGTCTATAGTTGTTGGATAACTTTCGCAACTCCATTCAACCTATATTAATTTTCATATGATTTTCACGTGCAATTCGTCTTACCACGTGCGTTTTAAGTGGACGTCTGGTTGTATAAAAATTAAGAAGTTACTTCTGTAGTGGTGAGAAGAGAACGAGGAAGAAACGAACTATCTTGTTTTTTATATTATTTAGTAAGGTATTGGACACCAAAAGGTTTATCTTATTAAAAGAAAGATTGAGTGTCAAATACATTGAACGGTTCAGATAATGAAACTTACCTTTTAAAAGTGAAAAGAAATCATAAGGTGGGATTTAGTTATTTTAAAAAATTTCCCCATAGTTCAAAAGATCTATGAGGATCTAGGATATAAACTTTATACGCCAGGGTTTAGCACTCTTTTGATAACACTAAGCAATTCAGATTAGGAACTAGAGGCCCGCGAATTGCAGAAGATAAGAAGTTTCATTTTGTTGTTTTTGTGTTTTTCATGTATTTCTCAAAACTTAAGATTCTAAGACATAATTTCTTTTTAGAATAGAAAAGTAGAGTTTTTTTCTCTTTTAGTGGGGAAAGGAGTTTGCTTTTTGGCTTTTGATTAATATGGCGGGAAATTTGAATTAAAGTGCTTTTGTTGTAACTTTTTTCTTTCGAAATGGGGGCTTTGCTTTACTTGACCCTATTAATGAGTCCAGGTCTTGTGAAAGTTTGCCCTTAGACGGTGACCAAAGTAAAAGCAGCTAGGCCACATTGATTGCACTATCAATCATAAATGAGCAAACGTAGTCCATACTCCTTGCGTTCTAATCACGTTTCTCATGACGGTGAGATCCAGACAATGATAGATTATCACGTTAATTCAATGGTTCAAAAATTTTAGAGAAATAGAGTTAACGATCTCCTTACCTTTGTTAATTGGATATAATCACTTAAATGACATTTTTTCGTTTTCTCTCTCCAACTGCGACATTCTTATATATAAGTACTTCAGTATTTTGAAGAGATGAGTAAATGTGCGATTACATACTCGCTGTAAAATTAGCTTATGATGATTGAAGATAGCACAAGTGTTTGTGAGCGAAAATCTGTCTATACAAAGAGGTGGGGATCCCTCTGTTAAAATGCAGTCCGTTCAAAATGAATGTGCTCCTTACTGCATGAAATAAATAAATAAAAACTCTACTTCAACATGAGGTGGTCTCGCTATGAGATTGAACATATGACAAATAACATGATTAATAAGTTTAGTGCATCGTTACTCATATTTACTACTTTCCTCATTGGTGGGCCAATATTTGTTAGAATGAGACTTGGATATATCTCATACATCGTGAGAGTATTCATTTTGAAGGTGAGAGAGCAGGGCGCTTGACAGCAGCATCATTGATTGTTTTGTGACTGGACACTTGGAAATCTTGATTTATCTCAGCTATTTCGAGTGCCCATCGTTGTCACGTGTGTCCATAATGTGCTTTTAAGCATTAGCATAGTCGTCAGGAGCGCCCAAGAAGCCTTTTTTAAGGGAATCCTTACAGGTAGGCCCACCATCTGGACCTTCTGGTTCTGGCTGCATGTGAGATTTGAATGATTTGGTACTACTATTTGTCGAAGACAAACTACGGAGAAGAAAAGTCCATTTATGAGAAGATTCCAGAAGTGGGAGAAGATAAGGAAGGAGAAGATGCATTTGAACATACACATACCATAAGGTGGGGTCCTCATTGGTTTTTATTTCGAAAATATAGATTAGGAATTAGTTCTTTTCTACTCCTCACATGATAACTTGAAATTCTCTCTATCAAAGAATGTTAGTCTTTTCTTTTTCGCAAGGAAAATGAGTCCCACCAAATAATTGGAAAACAAATACAAAAAAAAAAAAAAAACAATTTTCTTCTCTATCGCATACTCCTCTCGTTGCACAAACACACCTTAAAGTAACTACTATCTATTATTTAATGTGTCAATTGAGTAAGTTGTTAAATCAAAATCTAGACTTGCGTACTTGTGCAAGGAGATGATTTTGCTCTGTGCGGATTTTCCATTTTCGCAATAGGAAGGAATCCTGCGTTATTTGAATTTGCAAATATTATTTTATGCATAGATTTAAATAAGAGTGACACACTAGACATATAAGATCTTGAAAATAATAATAGTCGCACCGCTTGAGCCTTGAATGCTTTAATCCGTATCTCAAATTTGATCATGTGGAAGTTCGATAAAGTTTTATCCTTTAATTTTAGAAAGTTTACTGCTCTTAATTTTAGGCTCACGGTTTAAATATCGATCTGTATATTTGGTACGATTGCAAAGTGCTTTGAATGATAAAATTGAGCCGGGCCGGTTACATTACAGGTCCGGGGTTTGTCTATAGTTGTTGGATAACTTTCGCAACTCCATTCAACCTATATTAATTTTCATATGATTTTCACGTGCAATTCGTCTTACCACGTGCGTTTTAAGTGGACGTCTGGTTGTATAAAAATTAAGAAGTTACTTCTGTAGTGGTGAGAAGAGAACGAGGAAGAAACGAACTATCTTGTTTTTTATATTATTTAGTAAGGTATTGGACACCAAAAGGTTTATCTTATTAAAAGAAAGATTGAGTGTCAAATACATTGAACGGTTCAGATAATGAAACTTACCTTTTAAAAGTGAAAAGAAATCATAAGGTGGGATTTAGTTATTTTAAAAAATTTCCCCATAGTTCAAAAGATCTATGAGGATCTAGGATATAAACTTTATACGCCAGGGTTTAGCACTCTTTTGATAACACTAAGCAATTCAGATTAGGAACTAGAGGCCCGCGAATTGCAGAAGATAAGAAGTTTCATTTTGTTGTTTTTGTGTTTTTCATGTATTTCTCAAAACTTAAGATTCTAAGACATAATTTCTTTTTAGAATAGAAAAGTAGAGTTTTTTTCTCTTTTAGTGGGGAAAGGAGTTTGCTTTTTGGCTTTTGATTAATATGGCGGGAAATTTGAATTAAAGTGCTTTTGTTGTAACTTTTTTCTTTCGAAATGGGGGCTTTGCTTTACTTGACCCTATTAATGAGTCCAGGTCTTGTGAAAGTTTGCCCTTAGACGGTGACCAAAGTAAAAGCAGCTAGGCCACATTGATTGCACTATCAATCATAAATGAGCAAACGTAGTCCATACTCCTTGCGTTCTAATCACGTTTCTCATGACGGTGAGATCCAGACAATGATAGATTATCACGTTAATTCAATGGTTCAAAAATTTTAGAGAAATAGAGTTAACGATCTCCTTACCTTTGTTAATTGGATATAATCACTTAAATGACATTTTTTCGTTTTCTCTCTCCAACTGCGACATTCTTATATATAAGTACTTCAGTATTTTGAAGAGATGAGTAAATGTGCGATTACATACTCGCTGTAAAATTAGCTTATGATGATTGAAGATAGCACAAGTGTTTGTGAGTGAAAATCTGTCTATACAAAGTGGTGGGGATCCCTCTGTTAAAATGCAGTCCGTTCAAAATGAATGTGCTCCTTACTGCATGAAATAAATAAATAAAAACTCTACTTCAACATGAGGTGGTCTCGCTATGAGATTGAACATATGACAAATAACATGATTAATAAGTTTAGTGCATCGTTACTCATATTTATTACTTTCCTCATTGGTGGGCCAATATTTGTTAGAATGAGACTTGGATATATCTCATACATCGTGAGAGTATTCATTTTGAAGGTGAGAGAGCAGGGCGCTTGACAGCAGCATCATTGATTGTTTTGTGACTGGACACTTGGAAATCTTGATTTATCTCGGCTATTTCGAGTGCCCATCGTTGTCACGTGTGTCCATAATGTGCTTTTAAGCATTAGCATAGTCGTCAGGAGCGCCCAAGAAGCCTTTTTTAAGGGAATCCTTACAGGTAGGCCCACCATCTGGACCTTCTGGTTCTGGCTGCATGTGAGATTTGAATGATTTGGTACTACTATTTGTCGAAGACAAACTACGGAGAAGAAAAGTCCATTTATGAGAAGATTCCAGAAGTGGGAGAAGATAAGGAAGGAGAAGATGCATTTGAACATACACATACCATAAGGTGGGGTCCTCATTGGTTTTTATTTCGAAAATATAGATTAGGAATTAGTTCTTTTCTACTCCTCACATGATAACTTGAAATTCTCTCTATCAAAGAATGTTAGTCTTTTCTTTTTCGCAAGGAAAATGAGTCCCACCAAATAATTGGAAAACAAATACAAAAAAAAAAAAAAAAACAATTTTCTTCTCTATCGCATACTCCTCTCGTTGCACAAACACACCTTAAAGTAACTACTATCTATTATTTAATGTGTCAATTGAGTCAGTTGTTAAATCAAAATCTAGACTTGCGTACTTGTGCAAGGAGATGATTTTGCTCTGTGCGGATTTTCCATTTTCGCAATAGGAAGGAATCCTGCGTTATTTGAATTTGCAAATATTATTTTATGCATAGATTTAAATAAGAGTGACACACTAGACATATAAGATCTTGAAAATAATAATAGTCGCACCGCTTGAGCCTTGAATGCTTTAATCCGTATCTCAAATTTGATCATGTGGAAGTTCGATAAAGTTTTATCCTTTAATTTTAGAAAGTTTACTGCTCTTAATTTTAGGCTCACGGTTTAAATATCGATCTGTATATTTGGTACGATTGCAAAGTGCTTTGAATGATAAAATTGAGCCGGGCCGGTTACATTACAGGTCCGGGGTTTGTCTATAGTTGTTGGATAACTTTCGCAACTCCATTCAACCTATATTAATTTTCATATGATTTTCACGTGCAATTCGTCTTACCACGTGCGTTTTAAGTGGACGTCTGGTTGTATAAAAATTAAGAAGTTACTTCTGTAGTGGTGAGAAGAGAACGAGGAAGAAACGAACTATCTTGTTTTTTATATTATTTAGTAAGGTATTGGACACCAAAAGGTTTATCTTATTAAAAGAAAGATTGAGTGTCAAATACATTGAACGGTTCAGATAATGAAACTTACCTTTTAAAAGTGAAAAGAAATCATAAGGTGGGATTTAGTTATTTTAAAAAATTTCCCCATAGTTCAAAAGATCTATGAGGATCTAGGATATAAACTTTATACGCCAGGGTTTAGCACTCTTTTGATAACACTAAGCAATTCAGATTAGGAACTAGAGGCCCGCGAATTGCAGAAGATAAGAAGTTTCATTTTGTTGTTTTTGTGTTTTTCATGTATTTCTCAAAACTTAAGATTCTAAGACATAATTTCTTTTTAGAATAGAAAAGTAGAGTTTTTTTCTCTTTTAGTGGGGAAAGGAGTTTGCTTTTTGGCTTTTGATTAATATGGCGGGAAATTTGAATTAAAGTGCTTTTGTTGTAACTTTTTTCTTTCGAAATGGGGGCTTTGCTTTACTTGACCCTATTAATGAGTCCAGGTCTTGTGAAAGTTTGCCCTTAGACGGTGACCAAAGTAAAAGCAGCTAGGCCACATTGATTGCACTATCAATCATAAATGAGCAAACGTAGTCCATACTCCTTGCGTTCTAATCACGTTTCTCATGACGGTGAGATCCAGACAATGATAGATTATCACGTTAATTCAATGGTTCAAAAATTTTAGAGAAATAGAGTTAACGATCTCCTTACCTTTGTTAATTGGATATAATCACTTAAATGACATTTTTTCGTTTTCTCTCTCCAACTGCGACATTCTTATATATAAGTACTTCAGTATTTTGAAGAGATGAGTAAATGTGCGATTACATACTCGCTGTAAAATTAGCTTATGATGATTGAAGATAGCACAAGTGTTTGTGAGCGAAAATCTGTCTATACAAAGAGGTGGGGATCCCTCTGTTAAAATGCAGTCCGTTCAAAATGAATGTGCTCCTTACTGCATGAAATAAATAAATAAAAACTCTACTTCAACATGAGGTGGTCTCGCTATGAGATTGAACATATGACAAATAACATGATTAATAAGTTTAGTGCATCGTTACTCATATTTATTACTTTCCTCATTGGTGGGCCAATATTTGTTAGAATGAGACTTGGATATATCTCATACATCGTGAGAGTATTCATTTTGAAGGTGAGAGAGCAGGGCGCTTGACAGCAGCATCATTGATTGTTTTGTGACTGGACACTTGGAAATCTTGATTTATCTCAGCTATTTCGAGTGCCCATCGTTGTCACGTGTGTCCATAATGTGCTTTTAAGCATTAGCATAGTCGTCAGGAGCGCCCAAGAAGCCTTTTTTAAGGGAATCCTTACAGGTAGGCCCACCATCTGGACCTTCTGGTTCTGGCTGCATGTGAGATTTGAATGATTTGGTACTACTATTTGTCGAAGACAAACTACGGAGAAGAAAAGTCCATTTATGAGAAGATTCCAGAAGTGGGAGAAGATAAGGAAGGAGAAGATGCATTTGAACATACACATACCATAAGGTGGGGTCCTCATTGGTTTTTATTTCGAAAATATAGATTAGGAATTAGTTCTTTTCTACTCCTCACATGATAACTTGAAATTCTCTCTATCAAAGAATGTTAGTCTTTTCTTTTTCGCAAGGAAAATGAGTCCCACCAAATAATTGGAAAACAAATACAAAAAAAAAAAAAAAAAACAATTTTCTTCTCTATCGCATACTCCTCTCGTTGCACAAACACACCTTAAAGTAACTACTATCTATTATTTAATGTGTCAATTGAGTCAGTTGTTAAATCAAAATCTAGACTTGCGTACTTGTGCAAGGAGATGATTTTGCTCTGTGCGGATTTTCCATTTTCGCAATAGGAAGGAATCCTGCGTTATTTGAATTTGCAAATATTATTTTATGCATAGATTTAAATAAGAGTGACACACTAGACATATAAGATCTTGAAAATAATAATAGTCGCACCGCTTGAGCCTTGAATGCTTTAATCCGTATCTCAAATTTGATCATGTGGAAGTTCGATAAAGTTTTATCCTTTAATTTTAGAAAGTTTACTGCTCTTAATTTTAGGCTCACGGTTTAAATATCGATCTGTATATTTGGTACGATTGCAAAGTGCTTTGAATGATAAAATTGAGCCGGGCCGGTTACATTACAGGTCCGGGGTTTGTCTATAGTTGTTGGATAACTTTCGCAACTCCATTCAACCTATATTAATTTTCATATGATTTTCACGTGCAATTCGTCTTACCACGTGCGTTTTAAGTGGACGTCTGGTTGTATAAAAATTAAGAAGTTACTTCTGTAGTGGTGAGAAGAGAACGAGGAAGAAACGAACTATCTTGTTTTTTATATTATTTAGTAAGGTATTGGACACCAAAAGGTTTATCTTATTAAAAGAAAGATTGAGTGTCAAATACATTGAACGGTTCAGATAATGAAACTTACCTTTTAAAAGTGAAAAGAAATCATAAGGTGGGATTTAGTTATTTTAAAAAATTTCCCCATAGTTCAAAAGATCTATGAGGATCTAGGATATAAACTTTATACGCCAGGGTTTAGCACTCTTTTGATAACACTAAGCAATTCAGATTAGGAACTAGAGGCCCGCGAATTGCAGAAGATAAGAAGTTTCATTTTGTTGTTTTTGTGTTTTTCATGTATTTCTCAAAACCTAAGATTCTAAGACATAATTTCTTTTTAGAATAGAAAAGTAGAGTTTTTTTCTCTTTTAGTGGGGAAAGGAGTTTGCTTTTTGGCTTTTGATTAATATGGCGGGAAATTTGAATTAAAGTGCTTTTGTTGTAACTTTTTTCTTTCGAAATGGGGGCTTTGCTTTACTTGACCCTATTAATGAGTCCAGGTCTTGTGAAAGTTTGCCCTTAGACGGTGACCAAAGTAAAAGCCGCTAGGCCACATTGATTGCACTATCAATCATAAATGAGCAAACGTAGTCCATACTCCTTGCGTTCTAATCACGTTTCTCATGACGGTGAGATCCAGACAATGATAGATTATCACGTTAATTCAATGGTTCAAAAATTTTAGAGAAATAGAGTTAACGATCTCCTTACCTTTGTTAATTGGATATAATCACTTAAATGACATTTTTTCGTTTTCTCTCTCCAACTGCGACATTCTTATATATAAGTACTTCAGTATTTTGAAGAGATGAGTAAATGTGCGATTACATACTCGCTGTAAAATTAGCTTATGATGATTGAAGATAGCACAAGTGTTTGTGAGCGAAAATCTGTCTATACAAAGAGGTGGGGATCCCTCTGTTAAAATGCAGTCCGTTCAAAATGAATGTGCTCCTTACTGCATGAAATAAATAAATAAAAACTCTACTTCAACATGAGGTGGTCTCGCTATGAGATTGAACATATGACAAATAACATGATTAATAAGTTTAGTGCATCGTTACTCATATTTATTACTTTCCTCATTGGTGGGCCAATATTTGTTAGAATGAGACTTGGATATATCTCATACATCGTGAGAGTATTCATTTTGAAGGTGAGAGAGCAGGGCGCTTGACAGCAGCATCATTGATTGTTTTGTGACTGGACACTTGGAAATCTTGATTTATCTCAGCTATTTCGAGTGCCCATCGTTGTCACGTGTGTCCATAATGTGCTTTTAAGCATTAGCATAGTCGTCAGGAGCGCCCAAGAAGCCTTTTTTAAGGGAATCCTTACAGGTAGGCCCACCATCTGGACCTTCTGGTTCTGGCTGCATGTGAGATTTGAATGATTTGGTACTACTATTTGTCGAAGACAAACTACGGAGAAGAAAAGTCCATTTATGAGAAGATTCCAGAAGTGGGAGAAGATAAGGAAGGAGAAGATGCATTTGAACATACACATACCATAAGGTGGGGTCCTCATTGGTTTTTATTTCGAAAATATAGATTAGGAATTAGTTCTTTTCTACTCCTCACATGATAACTTGAAATTCTCTCTATCAAAGAATGTTAGTCTTTTCTTTTTCGCAAGGAAAATGAGTCCCACCAAATAATTGGAAAACAAATACAAAAAAAAAAAAAAAACAATTTTCTTCTCTATCGCATACTCCTCTCGTTGCACAAACACACCTTAAAGTAACTACTATCTATTATTTAATGTGTCAATTGAGTCAGTTGTTAAATCAAAATCTAGACTTGCGTACTTGTGCAAGGAGATGATTTTGCTCTGTGCGGATTTTCCATTTTCGCAATAGGAAGGAATCCTGCGTTATTTGAATTTGCAAATATTATTTTATGCATAGATTTAAATAAGAGTGACACACTAGACATATAAGATCTTGAAAATAATAATAGTCGCACCGCTTGAGCCTTGAATGCTTTAATCCGTATCTCAAATTTGATCATGTGGAAGTTCGATAAAGTTTTATCCTTTAATTTTAGAAAGTTTACTGCTCTTAATTTTAGGCTCACGGTTTAAATATCGATCTGTATATTTGGTACGATTGCAAAGTGCTTTGAATGATAAAATTGAGCCGGGCCGGTTACATTACAGGTCCGGGGTTTGTCTATAGTTGTTGGATAACTTTCGCAACTCCATTCAACCTATATTAATTTTCATATGATTTTCACGTGCAATTCGTCTTACCACGTGCGTTTTAAGTGGACGTCTGGTTGTATAAAAATTAAGAAGTTACTTCTGTAGTGGTGAGAAGAGAACGAGGAAGAAACGAACTATCTTGTTTTTTATATTATTTAGTAAGGTATTGGACACCAAAAGGTTTATCTTATTAAAAGAAAGATTGAGTGTCAAATACATTGAACGGTTCAGATAATGAAACTTACCTTTTAAAAGTGAAAAGAAATCATAAGGTGGGATTTAGTTATTTTAAAAAATTTCCCCATAGTTCAAAAGATCTATGAGGATCTAGGATATAAACTTTATACGCCAGGGTTTAGCACTCTTTTGATAACACTAAGCAATTCAGATTAGGAACTAGAGGCCCGCGAATTGCAGAAGATAAGAAGTTTCATTTTGTTGTTTTTGTGTTTTTCATGTATTTCTCAAAACTTAAGATTCTAAGACATAATTTCTTTTTAGAATAGAAAAGTAGAGTTTTTTTCTCTTTTAGTGGGGAAAGGAGTTTGCTTTTTGGCTTTTGATTAATATGGCGGGAAATTTGAATTAAAGTGCTTTTGTTGTAACTTTTTTCTTTCGAAATGGGGGCTTTGCTTTACTTGACCCTATTAATGAGTCCAGGTCTTGTGAAAGTTTTCCCTTAGACGGTGACCAAAGTAAAAGCGGCTAGGCCACATTGATTGCACTATCAATCATAAATGAGCAAACGTAGTCCATACTCCTTGCGTTCTAATCACGTTTCTCATGACGGTGAGATCCAGACAATGATAGATTATCACGTTAATTCAATGGTTCAAAAAGTTTAGAGAAATAGAGTTAACGATCTCCTTACCTTTGTTAATTGGATATAATCACTTAAATGACATTTTTTCGTTTTCTCTCTCCAACTGCGACATTCTTATATATAAGTACTTCAGTATTTTGAAGAGATGAGTAAATGTGCGATTACATACTCGCTGTAAAATTAGCTTATGATGATTGAAGATAGCACAAGTGTTTGTGAGCGAAAATCTGTCTATACAAAGAGGTGGGGATCCCTCTGTTAAAATGCAGTCCGTTCAAAATGAATGTGCTCCTTACTGCATGAAATAAATAAATAAAAACTCTACTTCAACATGAGGTGGTCTCGCTATGAGATTGAACATATGACAAATAACATGATTAATAAGTTTAGTGCATCGTTACTCATATTTATTACTTTCCTCATTGGTGGGCCAATATTTGTTAGAATGAGACTTGGATATATCTCATACATCGTGAGAGTATTCATTTTGAAGGTGAGAGAGCAGGGCGCTTGACAGCAGCATCATTGATTGTTTTGTGACTGGACACTTGGAAATCTTGATTTATCTCAGCTATTTCGAGTGCCCATCGTTGTCACGTGTGTCCATAATGTGCTTTTAAGCATTAGCATAGTCGTCAGGAGCGCCCAAGAAGCCTTTTTTAAGGGAATCCTTACAGGTAGGCCCACCATCTGGACCTTCTGGTTCTGGCTGCATGTGAGATTTGAATGATTTGGTACTACTATTTGTCGAAGACAAACTACGGAGAAGAAAAGTCCATTTATGAGAAGATTCCAGAAGTGGGAGAAGATAAGGAAGGAGAAGATGCATTTGAACATACACATACCATAAGGTGGGGTCCTCATTGGTTTTTATTTCGAAAATATAGATTAGGAATTAGTTCTTTTCTACTCCTCACATGATAACTTGAAATTCTCTCTATCAAAGAATGTTAGTCTTTTCTTTTTCGCAAGGAAAATGAGTCCCACCAAATAATTGGAAAACAAATACAAAAAAAAAAAAAAAACAATTTTCTTCTCTATCGCATACTCCTCTCGTTGCACAAACACACCTTAAAGTAACTACTATCTATTATTTAATGTGTCAATTGAGTCAGTTGTTAAATCAAAATCTAGACTTGCGTACTTGTGCAAGGAGATGATTTTGCTCTGTGCGGATTTTCCATTTTCGCAATAGGAAGGAATCCTGCGTTATTTGAATTTGCAAATATTATTTTATGCATAGATTTAAATAAGAGTGACACACTAGACATATAAGATCTTGAAAATAATAATAGTCGCACCGCTTGAGCCTTGAATGCTTTAATCCGTATCTCAAATTTGATCATGTGGAAGTTCGATAAAGTTTTATCCTTTAATTTTAGAAAGTTTACTGCTCTTAATTTTAGGCTCACGGTTTAAATATCGATCTGTATATTTGGTACGATTGCAAAGTGCTTTGAATGATAAAATTGAGCCGGGCCGGTTACATTACAGGTCCGGGGTTTGTCTATAGTTGTTGGATAACTTTCGCAACTCCATTCAACCTATATTAATTTTCATATGATTTTCACGTGCAATTCGTCTTACCACGTGCGTTTTAAGTGGACGTCTGGTTGTATAAAAATTAAGAAGTTACTTCTGTAGTGGTGAGAAGAGAACGAGGAAGAAACGAACTATCTTGTTTTTTATATTATTTAGTAAGGTATTGGACACCAAAAGGTTTATCTTATTAAAAGAAAGATTGAGTGTCAAATACATTGAACGGTTCAGATAATGAAATTTACCTTTAAAAGTGAAAAAAAATCATAAGGTGGGATTTAGTTATTTTAAAAAATTTCCCCATAGTTCAAAAGATCTATGAGGATCTAGGATATAAACTTTATACGCCAGGGTTTAGCACTCTTTTGATAACACTAAGCAATTCAGATTAGGAACTAGAGGCCCGCGAATTGCAGAAGATAAGAAGTTTCATTTTGTTGTTTTTGTGTTTTTCATGTATTTCTCAAAACTTAAGATTCTAAGACATAATTTCTTTTTAGAATAGAAAAGTAGAGTTTTTTTCTCTTTTAGTGGGGAAAGGAGTTTGCTTTTTGGCTTTTGATTAATATGGCGGGAAATTTGAATTAAAGTGCTTTTGTTGTAACTTTTTTCTTTCGAAATGGGGGCTTTGCTTTACTTGACCCTATTAATGAGTCCAGGTCTTGTGAAAGTTTGCCCTTAGACGGTGACCAAAGTAAAAGCGGCTAGGCCACATGGATTGCACTATCAATCATAAATGAGCAAACGTAGTCCATACTCCTTGCGTTCTAATCACGTTTCTCATGACGGTGAGATCCAGACAATGATAGATTATCACGTTAATTCAATGGTTCAAAAAGTTTAGAGAAATAGAGTTAACGATCTCCTTACCTTTGTTAATTGGATATAATCACTTAAATGACATTTTTTCATTTTCTCTCTCCGACTGCGACATTCTTATATATAAGTACTTCAGTATTTTGAAGAGATGAGTAAATGTGCGATTACATACTCGCTGTAAAATTAGCTTATGATGATTGAAGATAGCACAAGTGTTTGTGAGCGAAAATCTGTCTATACAAAGAGGTGGGGATCCCTCTGTTAAAATGCAGTCCGTTCAAAATGAATGTGCTCCTTACTGCATGAAATAAATAAATAAAAACTCTACTTCAACATGAGGTGGTCTCGCTATGAGATTGAACATATGACAAATAACATGATTAATAAGTTTAGTGCATCGTTACTCATATTTATTACTTTCCTCATTGGTGGGCCAATATTTGTTAGAATGAGACTTGGATATATCTCATACATCGTGAGAGTATTCATTTTGAAGGTGAGAGAGCAGGGCGCTTGACAGCAGCATCATTGATTGTTTTGTGACTGGACACTTGGAAATCTTGATTTATCTCGGCTATTTCGAGTGCCCATCGTTGTCACGTGTGTCCATAATGTGCTTTTAAGCATTAGCATAGTCGTCAGGAGCGCCCAAGAAGCCTTTTTTAAGGGAATCCTTACAGGTAGGCCCACCATCTGGACCTTCTGGTTCTGGCTGCATGTGAGATTTGAATGATTTGGTACTACTATTTGTCGAAGACAAACTACGGAGAAGAAAAGTCCATTTATGAGAAGATTCCAGAAGTGGGAGAAGATAAGGAAGGAGAAGATGCATTTGAACATACACATACCATAAGGTGGGGTCCTCATTGGTTTTTATTTCGAAAATATAGATTAGGAATTAGTTCTTTTCTACTCCTCACATGATAACTTGAAATTCTCTCTATCAAAGAATGTTAGTCTTTTCTTTTTCGCAAGGAAAATGAGTCCCACCAAATAATTGGAAAACAAATACAAAAAAAAAAAAAAAACAATTTTCTTCTCTATCGCATACTCCTCTCATTGCACAAACACACCTTAAAGTAACTACTATCTATTATTTAATGTGTCAATTGAGTCAGTTGTTAAATCAAAATCTAGACTTGCGTACTTGTGCAAGGAGATGATTTTGCTCTGTGCGGATTTTCCATTTTCGCAATAGGAAGGAATCCTGCGTTATTTGAATTTGCAAATATTATTTTATGCATAGATTTAAATAAGAGTGACACACTAGACATATAAGATCTTGAAAATAATAATAGTCGCACCGCTTGAGCCTTGAATGCTTTAATCCGTATCTCAAATTTGATCATGTGGAAGTTCGATAAAGTTTTATCCTTTAATTTTAGAAAGTTTACTGCTCTTAATTTTAGGCTCACGGTTTAAATATCGATCTGTATATTTGGTACGATTGCAAAGTGCTTTGAATGATAAAATTGAGCCGGGCCGGTTACATTACAGGTCCGGGGTTTGTCTATAGTTGGTTGATAACTTTCGCAACTCCATTCAACCTATATTAATTTTCATATGATTTTCACGTGCAATTCGTCTTACCACGTGCGTTTTAAGTGGACGTCTGGTTGTATAAAAATTAAGAAGTTACTTCTGTAGTGGTGAGAAGAGAACGAGGAAGAAACGAACTATCTTGTTTTTTATATTATTTAGTAAGGTATTGGACACCAAAAGGTTTATCTTATTAAAAGAAAGATTGAGTGTCAAATACATTGAACGGTTCAGATAATGAAATTTACCTTTAAAAGTGAAAAAAAATCATAAGGTGGGATTTAGTTATTTTAAAAAATTTCCCCATAGTTCAAAAGATCTATGAGGATCTAGGATATAAACTTTATACGCCAGGGTTTAGCACTCTTTTGATAACACTAAGCAATTCAGATTAGGAACTAGAGGCCCGCGAATTGCAGAAGATAAGAAGTTTCATTTTGTTGTTTTTGTGTTTTTCATGTATTTCTCAAAACTTAAGATTCTAAGACATAATTTCTTTTTAGAATAGAAAAGTAGAGTTTTTTTCTCTTTTAGTGGGGAAAGGAGTTTGCTTTTTGGCTTTTGATTAATATGGCGGGAAATTTGAATTAAAGTGCTTTTGTTGTAACTTTTTTCTTTCGAAATGGGGGCTTTGCTTTACTTGACCCTATTAATGAGTCCAGGTCTTGTGAAAGTTTGCCCTTAGACGGTGACCAAAGTAAAAGCGGCTAGGCCACATGGATTGCACTATCAATCATAAATGAGCAAACGTAGTCCATACTCCTTGCGTTCTAATCACGTTTCTCATGACGGTGAGATCCAGACAATGATAGATTATCACGTTAATTCAATGGTTCAAAAAGTTTAGAGAAATAGAGTTAACGATCTCCTTACCTTTGTTAATTGGATATAATCACTTAAATGACATTTTTTCGTTTTCTCTCTCCAACTGCGACATTCTTATATATAAGTACTTCAGTATTTTGAAGAGATGAGTAAATGTGCGATTACATACTCGCTGTAAAATTAGCTTATGATGATTGAAGATAGCACAAGTGTTTGTGAGCGAAAATCTGTCTATACAAAGAGGTGGGGATCCCTCTGTTAAAATGCAGTCCGTTCAAAATGAATGTGCTCCTTACTGCATGAAATAAATAAATAAAAACTCTACTTCAACATGAGGTGGTCTCGCTATGAGATTGAACATATGACAAATAACATGATTAATAAGTTTAGTGCATCGTTACTCATATTTATTACTTTCCTCATTGGTGGGCCAATATTTGTTAGAATGAGACTTGGATATATCTCATACATCGTGAGAGTATTCATTTTGAAGGTGAGAGAGCAGGGCGCTTGACAGCAGCATCATTGATTGTTTTGTGACTGGACACTTGGAAATCTTGATTTATCTCAGCTATTTCGAGTGCCCATCGTTGTCACGTGTGTCCATAATGTGCTTTTAAGCATTAGCATAGTCGTCAGGAGCGCCCAAGAAGCCTTTTTTAAGGGAATCCTTACAGGTAGGCCCACCATCTGGACCTTCTGGTTCTGGCTGCATGTGAGATTTGAATGATTTGGTACTACTATTTGTCGAAGACAAACTACGGAGAAGAAAAGTCCATTTATGAGAAGATTCCAGAAGTGGGAGAAGATGCATTTGAACATACACATACCATAAGGTGGGGTCCTCATTGGTTTTTATTTCGAAAATATAGATTAGGAATTAGTTCTTTTCTACTCCTCACATGATAACTTGAAATTCTCTCTATCAAAGAATGTTAGTCTTTTCTTTTTCGCAAGGAAAATGAGTCCCACCAAATAATTGGAAAACAAATACAAAAAAAAAAAAAAACAATTTTCTTCTCTATCGCATACTCCTCTCGTTGCACAAACACACCTTAAAGTAACTACTATCTATTATTTAATGTGTCAATTGAGTCAGTTGTTAAATCAAAATCTAGACTTGCGTACTTGTGCAAGGAGATGATTTTGCTCTGTGCGGATTTTCCATTTTCGCAATAGGAAGGAATCCTGCGTTATTTGAATTTGAAAATATTATTTTATGCATAGATTTAAATAAGAGTGACACACTAGACATATAAGATCTTGAAAATAATAATAGTCGCACCGCTTGAGCCTTGAATGCTTTAATCCGTATCTCAAATTTGATCATGTGGAAGTTCGATAAAGTTTATCCTTTAATTTTAGAAAGTTTACTGCTCTTAATTTTAGGCTCACGGTTTAAATATCGATCTGTATATTTGGTACGATTGCAAAGTGCTTTGAATGATAAAATTGAGCCGGGCCGGTTACATTACAGGTCCGGGGTTTGTCTATAGTTGTTGGATAACTTTCGCAACTCCATTCAACCTATATTAATTTTCATATGATTTTCACGTGCAATTCGTCTTACCACGTGCGTTTTAAGTGGACGTCTGGTTGTATAAAAATTAAGAAGTTACTTCTGTAGTGGTGAGAAGAGAACGAGGAAGAAACGAACTATCTTGTTTTTTATATTATTTAGTAAGGTATTGGACACCAAAAGGTTTATCTTATTAAAAGAAAGATTGAGTGTCAAATACATTGAACGGTTCAGATAATGAAATTTACCTTTAAAAGTGAAAAAAAATCATAAGGTGGGATTTAGTTATTTTAAAAAATTTCCCCATAGTTCAAAAGATCTATGAGGATCTAGGATATAAACTTTATACGCCAGGGTTTAGCACTCTTTTGATAACACTAAGCAATTCAGATTAGGAACTAGAGGCCCGCGAATTGCAGAAGATAAGAAGTTTCATTTTGTTGTTTTTGTGTTTTTCATGTATTTCTCAAAACTTAAGATTCTAAGACATAATTTCTTTTTAGAATAGAAAAGTAGAGTTTTTTTCTCTTTTAGTGGGGAAAGGAGTTTGCTTTTTGGCTTTTGATTAATATGGCGGGAAATTTGAATTAAAGTGCTTTTGTTGTAACTTTTTTCTTTCGAAATGGGGGCTTTGCTTTACTTGACCCTATTAATGAGTCCAGGTCTTGTGAAAGTTTGCCCTTAGACGGTGACCAAAGTAAAAGCGGCTAGGCCACATGGATTGCACTATCAATCATAAATGAGCAAACGTAGTCCATACTCCTTGCGTTCTAATCACGTTTCTCATGACGGTGAGATCCAGACAATGATAGATTATCACGTTAATTCAATGGTTCAAAAAGTTTAGAGAAATAGAGTTAACGATCTCCTTACCTTTGTTAATTGGATATAATCACTTAAATGACATTTTTTCGTTTTCTCTCTCCAACTGCGACATTCTTATATATAAGTACTTCAGTATTTTGAAGAGATGAGTAAATGTGCGATTACATACTCGCTGTAAAATTAGCTTATGATGATTGAAGATAGCACAAGTGTTTGTGAGCGAAAATCTGTCTATACAAAGAGGTGGGGATCCCTCTGTTAAAATGCAGTCCGTTCAAAATGAATGTGCTCCTTACTGCATGAAATAAATAAATAAAAACTCTACTTCAACATGAGGTGGTCTCGCTATGAGATTGAACATATGACAAATAACATGATTAATAAGTTTAGTGCATCGTTACTCATATTTATTACTTTCCTCATTGGTGGGCCAATATTTGTTAGAATGAGACTTGGATATATCTCATACATCGTGAGAGTATTCATTTTGAAGGTGAGAGAGCAGGGCGCTTGACAGCAGCATCATTGATTGTTTTGTGACTGGACACTTGGAAATCTTGATTTATCTCAGCTATTTCGAGTGCCCATCGTTGTCACGTGTGTCCATAATGTGCTTTTAAGCATTAGCATAGTCGTCAGGAGCGTCCAAGAAGCCTTTTTTAAGGGAATCCTTACAGGTAGGCCCACCATCTGGACCTTCTGGTTCTGGCTGCATGTGAGATTTGAATGATTTGGTACTACTATTTGTCGAAGACAAACTACGGAGAAGAAAAGTCCATTTATGAGAAGATTCCAGAAGTGGGAGAAGATAAGGAAGGAGAAGATGCATTTGAACATACACATACCATAAGGTGGGGTCCTCATTGGTTTTTATTTCGAAAATATAGATTAGGAATTAGTTCTTTTCTACTCCTCACATGATAACTTGAAATTCTCTCTATCAAAGAATGTTAGTCTTTTCTTTTTCGCAAGGAAAATGAGTCCCACCAAATAATTGGAAAACAAATACAAAAAAAAAAAAAACAATTTTCTTCTCTATCGCATACTCCTCTCGTTGCACAAACACACCTTAAAGTAACTACTATCTATTATTTAATGTGTCAATTGAGTCAGTTGTTAAATCAAAATCTAGACTTGCGTACTTGTGCAAGGAGATGATTTTGCTCTGTGCGGATTTTCCATTTTCGCAATAGGAAGGAATCCTGCGTTATTTGAATTTGCAAATATTATTTTATGCATAGATTTAAATAAGAGTGACACACTAGACATATAAGATCTTGAAAATAATAATAGTCGCACCGCTTGAGCCTTGAATGCTTTAATCCGTATCTCAAATTTGATCATGTGGAAGTTCGATAAAGTTTTATCCTTTAATTTTAGAAAGTTTACTGCTCTTAATTTTAGGCTCACGGTTTAAATATCGATCTGTATATTTGGTACGATTGCAAAGTGCTTTGAATGATAAAATTGAGCCGGGCCGGTTACATTACAGGTCCGGGGTTTGTCTATAGTTGTTGGATAACTTTCGCAACTCCATTCAACCTATATTAATTTTCATATGATTTTCACGTGCAATTCGTCTTACCACGTGCGTTTTAAGTGGACGTCTGGTTGTATAAAAATTAAGAAGTTACTTCTGTAGTGGTGAGAAGAGAACGAGGAAGAAACGAACTATCTTGTTTTTTATATTATTTAGTAAGGTATTGGACACCAAAAGGTTTATCTTATTAAAAGAAAGATTGAGTGTCAAATACATTGAACGGTTCAGATAATGAAACTTACCTTTTAAAAGTGAAAAGAAATCATAAGGTGGGATTTAGTTATTTTAAAAAATTTCCCCATAGTTCAAAAGATCTATGAGGATCTAGGATATAAACTTTATACGCCAGGGTTTAGCACTCTTTTGATAACACTAAGCAATTCAGATTAGGAACTAGAGGCCCGCGAATTGCAGAAGATAAGAAGTTTCATTTTGTTGTTTTTGTGTTTTTCATGTATTTCTCAAAACTTAAGATTCTAAGACATAATTTCTTTTTAGAATAGAAAAGTAGAGTTTTTTTCTCTTTTAGTGGGGAAAGGAGTTTGCTTTTTGGCTTTTGATTAATATGGCGGGAAATTTGAATTAAAGTGCTTTTGTTGTAACTTTTTTCTTTCGAAATGGGGGCTTTGCTTTACTTGACCCTATTAATGAGTCCAGGTCTTGTGAAAGTTTTCCCTTAGACGGTGACCAAAGTAAAAGCGGCTAGGCCACATGGATTGCACTATCAATCATAAATGAGCAAACGTAGTCCATACTCCTTGCGTTCTAATCACGTTTCTCATGACGGTGAGATCCAGACAATGATAGATTATCACGTTAATTCAATGGTTCAAAAAGTTTAGAGAAATAGAGTTAACGATCTCCTTACCTTTGTTAATTGGATATAATCACTTAAATGACATTTTTTCGTTTTCTCTCTCCAACTGCGACATTCTTATATATAAGTACTTCAGTATTTTGAAGAGATGAGTAAATGTGCGATTACATACTCGCTGTAAAATTAGCTTATGATGATTGAAGATAGCACAAGTGTTTGTGAGCGAAAATCTGTCTATACAAAGAGGTGGGGATCCCTCTGTTAAAATGCAGTCCGTTCAAAATGAATGTGCTCCTTACTGCATGAAATAAATAAATAAAAACTCTACTTCAACATGAGGTGGTCTCGCTATGAGATTGAACATATGACAAATAACATGATTAATAAGTTTAGTGCATCGTTACTCATATTTATTACTTTCCTCATTGGTGGGCCAATATTTGTTAGAATGAGACTTGGATATATCTCATACATCGTGAGAGTATTCATTTTGAAGGTGAGAGAGCAGGGCGCTTGACAGCAGCATCATTGATTGTTTTGTGACTGGACACTTGGAAATCTTGATTTATCTCAGCTATTTCGAGTGCCCATCGTTGTCACGTGTGTCCATAATGTGCTTTTAAGCATTAGCATAGTCGTCAGGAGCGCCCAAGAAGCCTTTTTTAAGGGAATCCTTACAGGTAGGCCCACCATCTGGACCTTCTGGTTCTGGCTGCATGTGAGATTTGAATGATTTGGTACTACTATTTGTCGAAGACAAACTACGGAGAAGAAAAGTCCATTTATGAGAAGATTCCAGAAGTGGGAGAAGATAAGGAAGGAGAAGATGCATTTGAACATACACATACCATAAGGTGGGGTCCTCATTGGTTTTTATTTCGAAAATATAGATTAGGAATTAGTTCTTTTCTACTCCTCACATGATAACTTGAAATTCTCTCTATCAAAGAATGTTAGTCTTTTCTTTTTCGCAAGGAAAATGAGTCCCACCAAATAATTGGAAAACAAATACAAAAAAAAAAAAAAAACAATTTTCTTCTCTATCGCATACTCCTCTCGTTGCACAAACACACCTTAAAGTAACTACTATCTATTATTTAATGTGTCAATTGAGTCAGTTGTTAAATCAAAATCTAGACTTGCGTACTTGTGCAAGGAGATGATTTTGCTCTGTGCGGATTTTCCATTTTCGCAATAGGAAGGAATCCTGCGTTATTTGAATTTGAAAATATTATTTTATGCATAGATTTAAATAAGAGTGACACACTAGACATATAAGATCTTGAAAATAATAATAGTCGCACCGCTTGAGCCTTGAATGCTTTAATCCGTATCTCAAATTTGATCATGTGGAAGTTCGATAAAGTTTTATCCTTTAATTTTAGAAAGTTTACTGCTCTTAATTTTAGGCTCACGGTTTAAATATCGATCTGTATATTTGGTACGATTGCAAAGTGCTTTGAATGATAAAATTGAGCCGGGCCGGTTACATTACAGGTCCGGGGTTTGTCTATAGTTGTTGGATAACTTTCGCAACTCCATTCAACCTATATTAATTTTCATATGATTTTCACGTGCAATTCGTCTTACCACGTGCGTTTTAAGTGGACGTCTGGTTGTATAAAAATTAAGAAGTTACTTCTGTAGTGGTGAGAAGAGAACGAGGAAGAAACGAACTATCTTGTTTTTTATATTATTTAGTAAGGTATTGGACACCAAAAGGTTTATCTTATTAAAAGAAAGATTGAGTGTCAAATACATTGAACGGTTCAGATAATGAAATTTACCTTTAAAAGTGAAAAAAAAATCATAAGGTGGGATTTAGTTATTTTAAAAAATTTCCCCATAGTTCAAAAGATCTATGAGGATCTAGGATATAAACTTTATACGCCAGGGTTTAGCACTCTTTTGATAACACTAAGCAATTCAGATTAGGAACTAGAGGCCCGCGAATTGCAGAAGATAAGAAGTTTCATTTTGTTGTTTTTGTGTTTTTCATGTATTTCTCAAAACTTAAGATTCTAAGACATAATTTCTTTTTAGAATAGAAAAGTAGAGTTTTTTTCTCTTTTAGTGGGGAAAGGAGTTTGCTTTTTGGCTTTTGATTAATATGGCGGGAAATTTGAATTAAAGTGCTTTTGTTGTAACTTTTTTCTTTCGAAATGGGGGCTTTGCTTTACTTGACCCTATTAATGAGTCCAGGTCTTGTGAAAGTTTGCCCTTAGACGGTGACCAAAGTAAAAGCGGCTAGGCCACATGGATTGCACTATCAATCATAAATGAGCAAACGTAGTCCATACTCCTTGCGTTCTAATCACGTTTCTCATGACGGTGAGATCCAGACAATGATAGATTATCACGTTAATTCAATGGTTCAAAAAGTTTAGAGAAATAGAGTTAACGATCTCCTTACCTTTGTTAATTGGATATAATCACTTAAATGACATTTTTTCGTTTTCTCTCTCCAACTGCGACATTCTTATATATAAGTACTTCAGTATTTTGAAGAGATGAGTAAATGTGCGATTACATACTCGCTGTAAAATTAGCTTATGATGATTGAAGATAGCACAAGTGTTTGTGAGCGAAAATCTGTCTATACAAAGAGGTGGGGATCCCTCTGTTAAAATGCAGTCCGTTCAAAATGAATGTGCTCCTTACTGCATGAAATAAATAAATAAAAACTCTACTTCAACATGAGGTGGTCTCGCTATGAGATTGAACATATGACAAATAACATGATTAATAAGTTTAGTGCATCGTTACTCATATTTATTACTTTCCTCATTGGTGGGCCAATATTTGTTAGAATGAGACTTGGATATATCTCATACATCGTGAGAGTATTCATTTTGAAGGTGAGAGAGCAGGGCGCTTGACAGCAGCATCATTGATTGTTTTGTGACTGGACACTTGGAAATCTTGATTTATCTCAGCTATTTCGAGTGCCCATCGTTGTCACGTGTGTCCATAATGTGCTTTTAAGCATTAGCATAGTCGTCAGGAGCGCCCAAGAAGCCTTTTTTAAGGGAATCCTTACAGGTAGGCCCACCATCTGGACCTTCTGGTTCTGGCTGCATGTGAGATTTGAATGATTTGGTACTACTATTTGTCGAAGACAAACTACGGAGAAGAAAAGTCCATTTATGAGAAGATTCCAGAAGTGGGAGAAGATGCATTTGAACATACACATACCATAAGGTGGGGTCCTCATTGGTTTTTATTTCGAAAATATAGATTAGGAATTAGTTCTTTTCTACTCCTCACATGATAACTTGAAATTCTCTCTATCAAAGAATGTTAGTCTTTTCTTTTTCGCAAGGAAAATGAGTCCCACCAAATAATTGGAAAACAAATACAAAAAAAAAAAAAAAACAATTTTCTTCTCTATCGCATACTCCTCTCGTTGCACAAACACACCTTAAAGTAACTACTATCTATTATTTAATGTGTCAATTGAGTCAGTTGTTAAATCAAAATCTAGACTTGCGTACTTGTGCAAGGAGATGATTTTGCTCTGTGCGGATTTTCCATTTTCGCAATAGGAAGGAATCCTGCGTTATTTGAATTTGAAAATATTATTTTATGCATAGATTTAAATAAGAGTGACACACTAGACATATAAGATCTTGAAAATAATAATAGTCGCACCGCTTGAGCCTTGAATGCTTTAATCCGTATCTCAAATTTGATCATGTGGAAGTTCGATAAAGTTTTATCCTTTAATTTTAGAAAGTTTACTGCTCTTAATTTTAGGCTCACGGTTTAAATATCGATCTGTATATTTGGTACGATTGCAAAGTGCTTTGAATGATAAAATTGAGCCGGGCCGGTTACATTACAGGTCCGGGGTTTGTCTATAGTTGTTGGATAACTTTCGCAACTCCATTCAACCTATATTAATTTTCATATGATTTTCACGTGCAATTCGTCTTACCACGTGCGTTTTAAGTGGACGTCTGGTTGTATAAAAATTAAGAAGTTACTTCTGTAGTGGTGAGAAGAGAACGAGGAAGAAACGAACTATCTTGTTTTTTATATTATTTAGTAAGGTATTGGACACCAAAAGGTTTATCTTATTAAAAGAAAGATTGAGTGTCAAATACATTGAACGGTTCAGATAATGAGATTTACCTTTAAAAGTGAAAAAAAATCATAAGGTGGGATTTAGTTATTTTAAAAAATTTCCCCATAGTTCAAAAGATCTATGAGGATCTAGGATATAAACTTTATACGCCAGGGTTTAGCACTCTTTTGATAACACTAAGCAATTCAGATTAGGAACTAGAGGCCCGCGAATTGCAGAAGATAAGAAGTTTCATTTTGTTGTTTTTGTGTTTTTCATGTATTTCTCAAAACTTAAGATTCTAAGACATAATTTCTTTTTAGAATAGAAAAGTAGAGTTTTTTTCTCTTTTAGTGGGGAAAGGAGTTTGCTTTTTGGCTTTTGATTAATATGGCGGGAAATTTGAATTAAAGTGCTTTTGTTGTAACTTTTTTCTTTCGAAATGGGGGCTTTGCTTTACTTGACCCTATTAATGAGTCCAGGTCTTGTGAAAGTTTGCCCTTAGACGGTGACCAAAGTAAAAGCGGCTAGGCCACATGGATTGCACTATCAATCATAAATGAGCAAACGTAGTCCATACTCCTTGCGTTCTAATCACGTTTCTCATGACGGTGAGATCCAGACAATGATAGATTATCACGTTAATTCAATGGTTCAAAAAGTTTAGAGAAATAGAGTTAACGATCTCCTTACCTTTGTTAATTGGATATAATCACTTAAATGACATTTTTTCGTTTTCTCTCTCCAACTGCGACATTCTTATATATAAGTACTTCAGTATTTTGAAGAGATGAGTAAATGTGCGATTACATACTCGCTGTAAAATTAGCTTATGATGATTGAAGATAGCACAAGTGTTTGTGAGCGAAAATCTGTCTATACAAAGAGGTGGGGATCCCTCTGTTAAAATGCAGTCCGTTCAAAATGAATGTGCTCCTTACTGCATGAAATAAATAAATAAAAACTCTACTTCAACATGAGGTGGTCTCGCTATGAGATTGAACATATGACAAATAACATGATTAATAAGTTTAGTGCATCGTTACTCATATTTATTACTTTCCTCATTGGTGGGCCAATATTTGTTAGAATGAGACTTGGATATATCTCATACATCGTGAGAGTATTCATTTTGAAGGTGAGAGAGCAGGGCGCTTGACAGCAGCATCATTGATTGTTTTGTGACTGGACACTTGGAAATCTTGATTTATCTCAGCTATTTCGAGTGCCCATCGTTGTCACGTGTGTCCATAATGTGCTTTTAAGCATTAGCATAGTCGTCAGGAGCGCCCAAGAAGCCTTTTTTAAGGGAATCCTTACAGGTAGGCCCACCATCTGGACCTTCTGGTTCTGGCTGCATGTGAGATTTGAATGATTTGGTACTACTATTTGTCGAAGACAAACTACGGAGAAGAAAAGTCCATTTATGAGAAGATTCCAGAAGTGGGAGAAGATGCATTTGAACATACACATACCATAAGGTGGGGTCCTCATTGGTTTTTATTTCGAAAATATAGATTAGGAATTAGTTCTTTTCTACTCCTCACATGATAACTTGAAATTCTCTCTATCAAAGAATGTTAGTCTTTTCTTTTTCGCAAGGAAAATGAGTCCCACCAAATAATTGGAAAACAAATACAAAAAAAAAAAAAAACAATTTTCTTCTCTATCGCATACTCCTCTCGTTGCACAAACACACCTTAAAGTAACTACTATCTATTATTTAATGTGTCAATTGAGTCAGTTGTTAAATCAAAATCTAGACTTGCGTACTTGTGCAAGGAGATGATTTTGCTCTGTGCGGATTTTCCATTTTCGCAATAGGAAGGAATCCTGCGTTATTTGAATTTGAAAATATTATTTTATGCATAGATTTAAATAAGAGTGACACACTAGACATATAAGATCTTGAAAATAATAATAGTCGCACCGCTTGAGCCTTGAATGCTTTAATCCGTATCTCAAATTTGATCATGTGGAAGTTCGATAAAGTTTTATCCTTTAATTTTAGAAAGTTTACTGCTCTTAATTTTAGGCTCACGGTTTAAATATCGATCTGTATATTTGGTACGATTGCAAAGTGCTTTGAATGATAAAATTGAGCCGGGCCGGTTACATTACAGGTCCGGGGTTTGTCTATAGTTGTTGGATAACTTTCGCAACTCCATTCAACCTATATTAATTTTCATATGATTTTCACGTGCAATTCGTCTTACCACGTGCGTTTTAAGTGGACGTCTGGTTGTATAAAAATTAAGAAGTTACTTCTGTAGTGGTGAGAAGAGAACGAGGAAGAAACGAACTATCTTGTTTTTTATATTATTTAGTAAGGTATTGGACACCAAAAGGTTTACCTTATTAAAAGAAAGATTGAGTGTCAAATACATTGAACGGTTCAGATAATGAAATTTACCTTTTAAAAGTGAAAAAAAATCACAAGGTGGGATTTAGTTATTTTAAAAAATTTCCCCATAGTTCAAAAGATCTATGAGGATCTAGGATATAAACTTTATACGCCAGGGTTTAGCACTCTTTTGATAACACTAAGCAATTCAGATTAGGAACTAGAGGCCCGCGAATTGCAGAAGATAAGAAGTTTCATTTTGTTGTTTTTGTGTTTTTCATGTATTTCTCAAAACTTAAGATTCTAAGACATAATTTCTTTTTAGAATAGAAAAGTAGAGTTTTTTTCTCTTTTAGTGGGGAAAGGAGTTTGCTTTTTGGCTTTTGATTAATATGGCGGGAAATTTGAATTAAAGTGCTTTTGTTGTAACTTTTTTCTTTCGAAATGGGGGCTTTGCTTTACTTGACCCTATTAATGAGTCCAGGTCTTGTGAAAGTTTGCCCTTAGACGGTGACCAAAGTAAAAGCAGCTAGGCCACATTGATTGCACTATCAATCATAAATGAGCAAACGTAGTCCATACTCCTTGCGTTCTAATCACGTTTCTCATGACGGTGAGATCCAGACAATGATAGATTATCACGTTAATTCAATGGTTCAAAAATTTTAGAGAAATAGAGTTAACGATCTCCTTACCTTTGTTAATTGGATATAATCACTTAAATGACATTTTTTCGTTTTCTCTCTCCAACTGCGACATTCTTATATATAAGTACTTCAGTATTTTGAAGAGATGAGTAAATGTGCGATTACATACTCGCTGTAAAATTAGCTTATGATGATTGAAGATAGCACAAGTGTTTGTGAGCGAAAATCTGTCTATACAAAGAGGTGGGGATCCCTCTGTTAAAATGCAGTCCGTTCAAAATGAATGTGCTCATTACTGCATGAAATAAATAAATAAAAACTCTACTTCAACATGAGGTGGTCTCGCTATGAGATTGAACATATGACAAATAACATGATTAATAAGTTTAGTGCATCGTTACTCATATTTATTACTTTCCTCATTGGTGGGCCAATATTTGTTAGAATGAGACTTGGATATATCTCATACATCGTGAGAGTATTCATTTTGAAGGTGAGAGAGCAGGGCGCTTGACAGCAGCATCATTGATTGTTTTGTGACTGGACACTTGGAAATCTTGATTTATCTCAGCTATTTCGAGTGCCCATCGTTGTCACGTGTGTCCATAATGTGCTTTTAAGCATTAGCATAGTCGTCAGGAGCGCCCAAGAAGCCTTTTTTAAGGGAATCCTTACAGGTAGGCCCACCATCTGGACCTTCTGGTTCTGGCTGCATGTGAGATTTGAATGATTTGGTACTACTATTTGTCGAAGACAAACTACGGAGAAGAAAAGTCCATTTATGAGAAGATTCCAGAAGTGGGAGAAGATAAGGAAGGAGAAGATGCATTTGAACATACACATACCATAAGGTGGGGTCCTCATTGGTTTTTATTTCGAAAATATAGATTAGGAATTAGTTCTTTTCTACTCCTCACATGATAACTTGAAATTCTCTCTATCAAAGAATGTTAGTCTTTTCTTTTTCGCAAGGAAAATGAGTCCCACCAAATAATTGGAAAACAAATACAAAAAAAAAAAAAAACAATTTTCTTCTCTATCGCATACTCCTCTCGTTGCACAAACACACCTTAAAGTAACTACTATCTATTATTTAATGTGTCAATTGAGTCAGTTGTTAAATCAAAATCTAGACTTGCGTACTTGTGCAAGGAGATGATTTTGCTCTGTGCGGATTTTCCATTTTCTCAATAGGAAGGAATCCTGCGTTATTTGAATTTGCAAATATTATTTTATGCATAGATTTAAATAAGAGTGACACACTAGACATATAAGATCTTGAAAATAATAATAGTCGCACCGCTTGAGCCTTGAATGCTTTAATCCGTATCTCAAATTTGATCATGTGGAAGTTCGATAAAGTTTTATCCTTTAATTTTAGAAAGTTTACTGCTCTTAATTTTAGGCTCACGGTTTAAATATCGATCTGTATATTTGGTACGATTGCAAAGTGCTTTGAATGATAAAATTGAGCCGGGCCGGTTACATTACAGGTCCGGGGTTTGTCTATAGTTGTTGGATAACTTTCGCAACTCCATTCAACCTATATTAATTTTCATATGATTTTCACGTGCAATTCGTCTTACCACGTGCATTTTAAGTGGACGTCTGGTTGTATAAAAATTAAGAAGTTACTTCTGTAGTGGTGAGAAGAGAACGAGGAAGAAACGAACTATCTTGTTTTTTATATTATTTAGTAAGGTATTGGACACCAAAAGGTTTATCTTATTAAAAGAAAGATTGAGTGTCAAATACATTGAACGGTTCAGATAATGAAATTTACCTTTTAAAAGTGAAAAAAAATCACAAGGTGGGATTTAGTTATTTTAAAAAATTTCCTCATAGTTCAAAAGATCTATGAGGATCTAGGATATAAACTTTATACGCCAGGGTTTAGCACTCTTTTGATAACACTAAGCAATTCAGATTAGGAACTAGAGGCCCGCGAATTGCAGAAGATAAGAAGTTTCATTTTGTTGTTTTTGTGTTTTTCATGTATTTCTCAAAACTTAAGATTCTAAGACATAATTTCTTTTTAGAATAGAAAAGTAGAGTTTTTTTCTCTTTTAGTGGGGAAAGGAGTTTGCTTTTTGGCTTTTGATTAATATGGCGGGAAATTTGAATTAAAGTGCTTTTGTTGTAACTTTTTTCTTTCGAAATGGGGGCTTTGCTTTACTTGACCCTATTAATGAGTCCAGGTCTTGTGAAAGTTTGCCCTTAGACGGTGACCAAAGTAAAAGCAGCTAGGCCACATTGATTGCACTATCAATCATAAATGAGCAAACGTAGTCCATACTCCTTGCGTTCTAATCACGTTTCTCATGACGGTGAGATCCAGACAATGATAGATTATCACGTTAATTCAATGGTTCAAAAATTTTAGAGAAATAGAGTTAACGATCTCCTTACCTTTGTTAATTGGATATAATCACTTAAATGACATTTTTTCGTTTTCTCTCTCCAACTGCGACATTCTTATATATAAGTACTTCAGTATTTTGAAGAGATGAGTAAATGTGCGATTACATACTCGCTGTAAAATTAGCTTATGATGATTGAAGATAGCACAAGTTTTTGTGAGCGAAAATCTGTCTATACAAAGAGGTGGGGATCCCTCTGTTAAAATGCAGTCCGTTCAAAATGAATGTGCTCATTACTGCATGAAATAAATAAATAAAAACTCTACTTCAACATGAGGTGGTCTCGCTATGAGATTGAACATATGACAAATAACATGATTAATAAGTTTAGTGCATCGTTACTCATATTTATTACTTTCCTCATTGGTGGGCCAATATTTGTTAGAATGAGACTTGGATATATCTCATACATCGTGAGAGTATTCATTTTGAAGGTGAGAGAGCAGGGCGCTTGACAGCAGCATCATTGATTGTTTTGTGACTGGACACTTGGAAATCTTGATTTATCTCAGCTATTTCGAGTGCCCATCGTTGTCACGTGTGTCCATAATGTGCTTTTAAGCATTAGCATAGTCGTCAGGAGCGCCCAAGAAGCCTTTTTTAAGGGAATCCTTACAGGTAGGCCCACCATCTGGACCTTCTGGTTCTGGCTGCATGTGAGATTTGAATGATTTGGTACTACTATTTGTCGAAGACAAACTACGGAGAAGAAAAGTCCATTTATGAGAAGATTCCAGAAGTGGGAGAAGATAAGGAAGGAGAAGATGCATTTGAACATACACATACCATAAGGTGGGGTCCTCATTGGTTTTTATTTCGAAAATATAGATTAGGAATTAGTTCTTTTCTACTCCTCACATGATAACTTGAAATTCTCTCTATCAAAGAATGTTAGTCTTTTCTTTTTCGCAAGGAAAATGAGTCCCACCAAATAATTGGAAAACAAATACAAAAAAAAAAAAAAACAATTTTCTTCTCTATCGCATACTCCTCTCGTTGCACAAACACACCTTAAAGTAACTACTATCTATTATTTAATGTGTCAATTGAGTCAGTTGTTAAATCAAAATCTAGACTTGCGTACTTGTGCAAGGAGATGATTTTGCTCTGTGCGGATTTTCCATTTTCTCAATAGGAAGGAATCCTGCGTTATTTGAATTTGCAAATATTATTTTATGCATAGATTTAAATAAGAGTGACACACTAGACATATAAGATCTTGAAAATAATAATAGTCGCACCGCTTGAGCCTTGAATGCTTTAATCCGTATCTCAAATTTGATCATGTGGAAGTTCGATAAAGTTTTATCCTTTAATTTTAGAAAGTTTACTGCTCTTAATTTTAGGCTCACGGTTTAAATATCGATCTGTATATTTGGTACGATTGCAAAGTGCTTTGAATGATAAAATTGAGCCGGGCCGGTTACATTACAGGTCCGGGGTTTGTCTATAGTTGTTGGATAACTTTCGCAACTCCATTCAACCTATATTAATTTTCATATGATTTTCACGTGCAATTCGTCTTACCACGTGCGTTTTAAGTGGACGTCTGGTTGTATAAAAATTAAGAAGTTACTTCTGTAGTGGTGAGAAGAGAACGAGGAAGAAACGAACTATCTTGTTTTTTATATTATTTAGTAAGGTATTGGACACCAAAAGGTTTATCTTATTAAAAGAAAGATTGAGTGTCAAATACATTGAACGGTTCAGATAATGAAATTTACCTTTTAAAAGTGAAAAAAAATCACAAGGTGGGATTTAGTTATTTTAAAAAATTTCCTCATAGTTCAAAAGATCTATGAGGATCTAGGATATAAACTTTATACGCCAGGGTTTAGCACTCTTTTGATAACACTAAGCAATTCAGATTAGGAACTAGAGGCCCGCGAATTGCAGAAGATAAGAAGTTTCATTTTGTTGTTTTTGTGTTTTTCATGTATTTCTCAAAACTTAAGATTCTAAGACATAATTTCTTTTTAGAATAGAAAAGTAGAGTTTTTTTCTCTTTTAGTGGGGAAAGGAGTTTGCTTTTTGGCTTTTGATTAATATGGCGGGAAATTTGAATTAAAGTGCTTTTGTTGTAACTTTTTTCTTTCGAAATGGGGGCTTTGCTTTACTTGACCCTATTAATGAGTCCAGGTCTTGTGAAAGTTTGCCCTTAGACGGTGACCAAAGTAAAAGCAGCTAGGCCACATTGATTGCACTATCAATCATAAATGAGCAAACGTAGTCCATACTCCTTGCGTTCTAATCACGTTTCTCATGACGGTGAGATCCAGACAATGATAGATTATCACGTTAATTCAATGGTTCAAAAATTTTAGAGAAATAGAGTTAACGATCTCCTTACCTTTGTTAATTGGATATAATCACTTAAATGACATTTTTTCGTTTTCTCTCTCCAACTGCGACATTCTTATATATAAGTACTTCAGTATTTTGAAGAGATGAGTAAATGTGCGATTACATACTCGCTGTAAAATTAGCTTATGATGATTGAAGATAGCACAAGTTTTTGTGAGCGAAAATCTGTCTATACAAAGAGGTGGGGATCCCTCTGTTAAAATGCAGTCCGTTCAAAATGAATGTGCTCATTACTGTATGAAATAAATAAATAAAAACTCTACTTCAACATGAGGTGGTCTCGCTATGAGATTGAACATATGACAAATAACATGATTAATAAGTTTAGTGCATCGTTACTCATATTTATTACTTTCCTCATTGGTGGGCCAATATTTGTTAGAATGAGACTTGGATATATCTCATACATCGTGAGAGTATTCATTTTGAAGGTGAGAGAGCAGGGCGCTTGACAGCAGCATCATTGATTGTTTTGTGACTGGACACTTGGAAATCTTGATTTATCTCAGCTATTTCGAGTGCCCATCGTTGTCACGTGTGTCCATAATGTGCTTTTAAGCATTAGCATAGTCGTCAGGAGCGCCCAAGAAGCCTTTTTTAAGGGAATCCTTACAGGTAGGCCCACCATCTGGACCTTCTGGTTCTGGCTGCATGTGAGATTTGAATGATTTGGTACTACTATTTGTCGAAGACAAACTACGGAGAAGAAAAGTCCATTTATGAGAAGATTCCAGAAGTGGGAGAAGATAAGGAAGGAGAAGATGCATTTGAACATACACATACCATAAGGTGGGGTCCTCATTGGTTTTTATTTCGAAAATATAGATTAGGAATTAGTTCTTTTCTACTCCTCACATGATAACTTGAAATTCTCTCTATCAAAGAATGTTAGTCTTTTCTTTTTCGCAAGGAAAATGAGTCCCACCAAATAATTGGAAAACAAATACAAAAAAAAAAAAAAAACAATTTTCTTCTCTATCGCATACTCCTCTCGTTGCACAAACACACCTTAAAGTAACTACTATCTATTATTTAATGTGTCAATTGAGTCAGTTGTTAAATCAAAATCTAGACTTGCGTACTTGTGCAAGGAGATGATTTTGCTCTGTGCGGATTTTCCATTTTCTCAATAGGAAGGAATCCTGCGTTATTTGAATTTGCAAATATTATTTTATGCATAGATTTAAATAAGAGTGACACACTAGACATATAAGATCTTGAAAATAATAATAGTCGCACCGCTTGAGCCTTGAATGCTTTAATCCGTATCTCAAATTTGATCATGTGGAAGTTCGATAAAGTTTTATCCTTTAATTTTAGAAAGTTTACTGCTCTTAATTTTAGGCTCACGGTTTAAATATCGATCTGTATATTTGGTACGATTGCAAAGTGCTTTGAATGATAAAATTGAGCCGGGCCGGTTACATTACAGGTCCGGGGTTTGTCTATAGTTGTTGGATAACTTTCGCAACTCCATTCAACCTATATTAATTTTCATATGATTTTCACGTGCAATTCGTCTTACCACGTGCGTTTTAAGTGGACGTCTGGTTGTATAAAAATTAAGAAGTTACTTCTGTAGTGGTGAGAAGAGAACGAGGAAGAAACGAACTATCTTGTTTTTTATATTATTTAGTAAGGTATTGGACACCAAAAGGTTTATCTTATTAAAAGAAAGATTGAGTGTCAAATACATTGAACGGTTCAGATAATGAAATTTACCTTTTAAAAGTGAAAAAAAAATCACAAGGTGGGATTTAGTTATTTTAAAAAATTTCCCCATAGTTCAAAAGATCTATGAGGATCTAGGATATAAACTTTATACGCCAGGGTTTAGCACTCTTTTGATAACACTAAGCAATTCAGATTAGGAACTAGAGGCCCGCGAATTGCAGAAGATAAGAAGTTTCATTTTGTTGTTTTTGTGTTTTTCATGTATTTCTCAAAACTTAAGATTCTAAGACATAATTTCTTTTTAGAATAGAAAAGTAGAGTTTTTTTCTCTTTTAGTGGGGAAAGGAGTTTGCTTTTTGGCTTTTGATTAATATGGCGGGAAATTTGAATTAAAGTGCTTTTGTTGTAACTTTTTTCTTTCGAAATGGGGGCTTTGCTTTACTTGACCCTATTAATGAGTCCAGGTCTTGTGAAAGTTTGCCCTTAGACGGTGACCAAAGTAAAAGCAGCTAGGCCACATTGATTGCACTATCAATCATAAATGAGCAAACGTAGTCCATACTCCTTGCGTTCTAATCACGTTTCTCATGACGGTGAGATCCAGACAATGATAGATTATCACGTTAATTCAATGGTTCAAAAATTTTAGAGAAATAGAGTTAACGATCTCCTTACCTTTGTTAATTGGATATAATCACTTAAATGACATTTTTTCGTTTTCTCTCTCCAACTGCGACATTCTTATATATAAGTACTTCAGTATTTTGAAGAGATGAGTAAATGTGCGATTACATACTCGCTGTAAAATTAGCTTATGATGATTGAAGATAGCACAAGTGTTTGTGAGCGAAAATCTGTCTATACAAAGAGGTGGGGATCCCTCTGTTAAAATGCAGTCCGTTCAAAATGAATGTGCTCATTACTGCATGAAATAAATAAATAAAAACTCTACTTCAACATGAGGTGGTCTCGCTATGAGATTGAACATATGACAAATAACATGATTAATAAGTTTAGTGCATCGTTACTCATATTTATTACTTTCCTCATTGGTGGGCCAATATTTGTTAGAATGAGACTTGGATATATCTCATACATCGTGAGAGTATTCATTTTGAAGGTGAGAGAGCAGGGCGCTTGACAGCAACATCATTGATTGTTTTGTGACTGGACACTTGGAAATCTTGATTTATCTCAGCTATTTCGAGTGCCCATCGTTGTCACGTGTGTCCATAATGTGCTTTTAAGCATTAGCATAGTCGTCAGGAGCGCCCAAGAAGCCTTTTTTAAGGGAATCCTTACAGGTAGGCCCACCATCTGGACCTTCTGGTTCTGGCTGCATGTGAGATTTGAATGATTTGGTACTACTATTTGTCGAAGACAAACTACGGAGAAGAAAAGTCCATTTATGAGAAGATTCCAGAAGTAGGAGAAGATAAGGAAGGAGAAGATGCATTTGAACATACACATACCATAAGGTGGGGTCCTCATTGGTTTTTATTTCGAAAATATAGATTAGGAATTAGTTCTTTTCTACTCCTCACATGATAACTTGAAATTCTCTCTATCAAAGAATGTTAGTCTTTTCTTTTTCGCAAGGAAAATGAGTCCCACCAAATAATTGGAAAACAAATACAAAAAAAAATAATAATAATTTTCTTCTCTATCGCATACTCCTCTCGTTGCACAAACACACCTTAAAGTAACTACTATCTATTATTTAATGTGTCAATTGAGTCAGTTGTTAAATCAAAATCTAGACTTGCGTACTTGTGCAAGGAGATGATTTTGCTCTGTGCGGATTTTCCATTTTCTCAATAGGAAGGAATCCTGCGTTATTTGAATTTGCAAATATTATTTTATGCATAGATTTAAATAAGAGTGACACACTAGACATATAAGATCTTGAAAATAATAATAGTCGCACCGCTTGAGCCTTGAATGCTTTAATCCGTATCTCAAATTTGATCATGTGGAAGTTCGATAAAGTTTTATCCTTTAATTTTAGAAAGTTTACTGCTCTTAATTTTAGGCTCACGGTTTAAATATCGATCTGTATATTTGGTACGATTGCAAAGTGCTTTGAATGACAAAATTGAGCCGGGCCGGTTACGTTACAGGTCCGGGGTTTGTCTATAGTTGTTGGATAACTTTCGCAACTCCATTCAACCTATATTAATTTTCATATGATTTTCACGTGCAATTCGTCTTACCACGTGCGTTTTAAGTGGACGTCTGGTTGTAAAAAAATTAAGAAGTTACTTCTGTAGTGGTGAGAAGAGAACGAGGAAGAAACGAACTATCTTGTTTTTTATATTATTTAGTAAGGTATTGGACACCAAAAGGTTTATCTTATTAAAAGAAAGATTGAGTGTCAAATACATTGAACGGTTCAGATAATGAAATTTACCTTTTAAAAGTGAAAAAAAATCATAAGGTGGGATTTAGTTATTTTAAAAAATTTCCCCATAGTTCAAAAGATCTATGAGAATCTAGGATATAAACTTTATACGCCAGGGTTTAGCACTCTTTTGATAACACTAAGCAATTCAGATTAGGAACTAGAGGCCCGCGAATTGCAGAAGATAAGAAGTTTCATTTTGTTGTTTTTGTGTTTTTCATGTATTTCTCAAAACTTAAGATTCTAAGACATAATTTCTTTTTAGAATAGAAAAGTAGAGTTTTTTTCTCTTTTAGTGGGGAAAGGAGTTTGCTTTTTGGCTTTTGATTAATATGGCGGGAAATTTGAATTAAAGTGCTTTTGTTGTAACTTTTTTCTTTCGAAATGGGGGCTTTGCTTTACTTGACCCTATTAATTAGTCCAGGTCTTGTGAAAGTTTGCCCTTAGACGGTGACCAAAGTAAAAGCGGCTAGGCCACATGGATTGCACTATCAATCATAAATGAGCAAACGTAGTCCATACTCCTTGCGTTCTAATCACGTTTCTCATGACGGTGAGATCCAGACAATGATAGATTATCACGTTAATTCAATGGTTCAAAAAGTTTAGAGAAATAGAGTTAACGATCTCCTTACCTTTGTTAATTGGATATAATCACTTAAATGACATTTTTTCGTTTTCTCTCTCGAACTGCGACATTCTTATATATAAGTACTTCAGTATTTTGAAGAGATGAGTAAATGTGCGATTACATACTCGCTGTAAAATTAGCTTATGATGATTGAAGATAGCACAAGTGTTTGTGAGCGAAAATCTGTCTATACAAAGAGGTGGGGATCCCTCTGTTAAAATGCAGTCCGTTCAAAATGAATGTGCTCATTACTGTATGAAATAAATAAATAAAAACTCTACTTCAACATGAGGTGGTCTCGCTATGAGATTGAACATATGACAAATAACATGATTAATAAGTTTAGTGCATCGTTACTCATATTTATTACTTTCCTCATTGGTGGGCCAATATTTGTTAGAATGAGACTTGGATATATCTCATACATCGTGAGAGTATTCATTTTGAAGGTGAGAGAGCAGGGCGCTTGACAGCAGCATCATTGATTGTTTTGTGACTGGACACTTGGAAATCTTGATTTATCTCAGCTATTTCGAGTGCCCATCGTTGTCACGTGTGTCCATAATGTGCTTTTAAGCATTAGCATAGTCGTCAGGAGCGCCCAAGAAGCCTTTTTTAAGGGAATCCTTACAGGTAGGCCCACCATCTGGACCTTCTGGTTCTGGCTGCATGTGAGATTTGAATGATTTGGTACTACTATTTGTCGAAGACAAACTACGGAGAAGAAAAGTCCATTTATGAGAAGATTCCAGAAGTGGGAGAAGATAAGGAAGGAGAAGATGCATTTGAACATACACATACCATAAGGTGGGGTCCTCATTGGTTTTTATTTCGAAAATATAGATTAGGAATTAATTCTTTTCTACTCCTCACATGATAACTTGAAATTCTCTCTATCAAAGAATGTTAGTCTTTTCTTTTTCGCAAGGAAAATGAGTCCCACCAAATAATTGGAAAACAAATACAAAAAAAAAAAATAATAATTTTCTTCTCTATCGCATACTCCTCTCGTTGCACAAACACACCTTAAAGTAACTACTATCTATTATTTAATGTGTCAATTGAGTCAGTTGTTAAATCAAAATCTAGACTTGCGTACTTGTGCAAGGAGATGATTTTGCTCTGTGCGGATTTTCCATTTTCTCAATAGGAAGGAATCCTGCGTTATTTGAATTTGCAAATATTATTTTATGCATAGATTTAAATAAGAGTGACACACTAGACATATAAGATCTTGAAAATAATAATAGTCGCACCGCTTGAGCCTTGAATGCTTTAATCCGTATCTCAAATTTGATCATGTGGAAGTTCGATAAAGTTTTATCCTTTAATTTTAGAAAGTTTACAGCTCTTAATTTTAGGCTCACGGTTTAAATATCGATCTGTATATTTGGTACGATTGCAAAGTGCTTTGAATGACAAAATTGAGCCGGGCCGGTTACGTTACAGGTCCGGGGTTTGTCTATAGTTGTTGGATAACTTTCGCAACTCCATTCAACCTATATTAATTTTCATATGATTTTCACGTGCAATTCGTCTTACCACGTGCGTTTTAAGTGGACGTCTGGTTGTAAAAAAATTAAGAAGTTACTTCTGTAGTGGTGAGAAGTGAACGAGGAAGAAACGAACTATCTTGTTTTTTATATTATTTAGTAAGGTATTGGACACCAAAAGGTTTATCTTATTAAAAGAAAGATTGAGTGTCAAATACATTGAACGGTTCAGATAATGAAATTTACCTTTTAAAAGTGAAAAAAAATCATAAGGTGGGATTTAGTTATTTTAAAAAATTTCCCCATAGTTCAAAAGATCTATGAGCATCTAGGATATAAACTTTATACGCCAGGGTTTAGCACTCTCTTGATAACACTAAGCAATTCAGATTAGGAACTAGAGGCCCGCGAATTGCAGAAGATAAGAAGTTTCATTTTGTTGTTTTTGTGTTTTTCATGTATTTCTCAAAACTTAAGATTCTAAGACATAATTTCTTTTTAGAATAGAAAAGTAGAGTTTTTTTCTCTTTTAGTGGGGAAAGGAGTTTGCTTTTTGACTTTTGATTAATATGGCGGGAAATTTGAATTAAAGTGCTTTTGTTGTAACTTTTTTCTTTCGAAATGGGGGCTTTGCTTTACTTGACCCTATTAATGAGTCCAGGTCTTGTGAAAGTTTGCCCTTAGACGGTGACCAAAGTAAAAGCGGCTAGGCCACATGGATTGCACTATCAATCATAAATGAGCAAACGTAGTCCATACTCCTTGCGTTCTAATCACGTTTCTCATGACGGTGAGATCCAGACAATGATAGATTATCACGTTTATTCAATGGTTCAAAAATTTTAGAGAAATAGAGTTAACGATCTCCTTACCTTTGTTAATTGGATATAATCACTTAAATGACATTTTTTCGTTTTCTCTCTCCAACTGCGACATTCTTATATATAAGTACTTCAGTATTTTGAAGAGATGAGTAAATGTGCGATTACATACTCGCTGTAAAATTAGCTTATGATGATTGAAGATAGCACAAGTGTTTGTGAGTGAAAATCTGTCTATACAAAGTGGTGGGGATCCCTCTGTTAAAATGCAGTCCGTTCAAAATGAATGTGCTCATTACTGCATGAAATAAATAAATAAAAACTCTACTTCAACATGAGGTGGTCTCGCTATGAGATTGAACATATGACAAATAACATGATTAATAAGTTTAGTGCATCGTTACTCATATTTATTACTTTCCTCATTGGTGGGCCAATATTTGTTAGAATGAGACTTGGATATATCTCATACATCGTGAGAGTATTCATTTTGAAGGTGAGAGAGCAGGGCGCTTGACAGCAGCATCATTGATTGTTTTGTGACTGGACACTTGGAAATCTTGATTTATCTCAGCTATTTCGAGTGCCCATCGTTGTCACGTGTGTCCATAATGTGCTTTTAAGCATTAGCATAGTCGTCAGGAGCGCCCAAGAAGCCTTTTTTAAGGGAATCCTTACAGGTAGGCCCACCATCTGGACCTTCTGGTTCTGGCTGCATGTGAGATTTGAATGATTTGGTACTACTATTTGTCGAAGACAAACTACGGAGAAGAAAAGTCCATTTATGAGAAGATTCCAGAAGTGGGAGAAGATAAGGAAGGAGAAGATGCATTTGAACATACACATACCATAAGGTGGGGTCCTCATTGGTTTTTATTTCGAAAATATAGATTAGGAATTAGTTCTTTTCTACTCCTCACATGATAACTTGAAATTCTCTCTATCAAAGAATGTTAGTCTTTTCTTTTTCGCAAGGAAAATGAGTCCCACCAAATAATTGGAAAAAAAATACAAAAAAAAAAAAAAAAAAAAATTGCTTCTCTATCGCATACTCCTCTCGTTGCACAAACGCACCTTAAAGTAACTACTATCTATTATTTAATGTGTCAATTGAGTCAGTTGTTAAATCAAAATCTAGACTTGCGTACTTGTGCAAGGAGATGATTTTGCTCTGTGCGGATTTTCCATTTTCGCAATAGGAAGGAATCCTGCGTTATTTGAATTTGCAAATATTATTTTATGCATAGATTTAAATAAGAGTGACACACTAGACATATAAGATCTTGAAAATAATAATAGTCGCACCGCTTAAGCCTTGAATGCTTTAATCCGTATCTCAAATTTGATCATGTGGAAGTTCGATAAAGTTTTATCCTTTAATTTTAGAAAGTTTACTGCTCTTAATTTTAGGCTGACGGTTTAAATATCGATCTGTATATTTGGTACGATTGCTAAGTGCTTTGAATGACAAAATTGAGCCGGGCCGGTTACGTTACAGGTCCGGGGTTTGTCTATAGTTGTTGGATAACTTTCGCAACTCCATTCAACCTATATTAATTTTCATATGATTTTCATGTGCAATTCGTCTTACCACGTGCGTTTTAAGTGGACGTCTGGTTGTATAAAAATTAAGAAGTTACTTCTGTAGTGGTGAGAAGTGAACGAGGAAGAAACGAACTATCTTGTTTTTTATATTATTTAGTAAGGTATTGGACACCAAAAGGTTAATCTTATTAAAAGAAAGATTGAGTGTCAAATACATTGAACGGTTCAGATAATGAAATTTACCTTTTAAAAGTGAAAAAAAATCATAAGGTGGGATTTAGTTATTTTAAAAAATTTCCCCATAGTTCAAAAGATCTATGAGGATCTAGGATATAAACTTTATACGCCAGGGTTTAGCACTCTTTTGATAACACTAAGCAATTCAGATTAGGAACTAGAGGCCCGCGAATTGCAGAAGATAAGAAGTTTCATTTTGTTGTTTTTGTGTTTTTCATGTATTTCTCAAAACTTAAGATTCAAAGACATAATTTCTTTTTAGAATAGAAAAGTAGAGTTTTTTTGTCTTTTAGTGGAGAAAGGAGTTTGCTTTTTGGCTTTTGATTAATATGGCGGGAAATTTGAATTAAAGTGCTTTTGTTGTAACTTTTTTCTTTCGAAATGGGGGCTTTGCTTTACTTGACCCTATTAATGAGTCCAGGTCTTGTGAAAGTTTGCCCTTAGACGGTGACCAAAGTAAAAGCGGCTAGGCCACATGGATTGCACTATCAATCATAAATGAGCAAACGTAGTCCATACTCCTTGCGTTCTAATCACGTTTCTCATGACGGTGAGATCCAGACAATGATAGATTATCACGTTAATTCAATGGTTCAAAAAGTTTAGAGAAATAGAGTTAACGATCTCCTTACCTTTGTTAATTGGATATAATCACTTAAATGACATTTTTTCGTTTTCTCTCTCCAACTGCGACATTCTTATATATAAGTACTTCAGTATTTTGAAGAGATGAGTAAATGTGCGATTACATACTCGCTGTAAAATTAGGTTATGATGATTGAAGATAGCACAAGTGTTTGTGAGTGAAAATCTGTCTATACAAAGTGGTGGGGATCCCTCTGTTAAAATGCAGTCCGTTCAAAATGAATGTGCTCATTACTGCATGAAATAAATAAATAAAAACTCTACTTCAACATGAGGTGGTCTCGCTATGAGATTGAACGTATGACAAATAACATGATTAATAAGTTTAGTGCATCGTTACTCATATTTATTACTTTCCTCATTGGTGGGCCAATATTTGTTAGAATGAGACTTGGATATATCTCATACATCGTGAGAGTATTCATTTTGAAGGTGAGAGAGCAGGGCACTTGACAGCAGCATCATTGATTGTTTTGTGACTGGACACTTGGAAATCTTGATTTATCTCAGCTATTTCGAGTGCCCATCGTTGTCACGTGTGTCCATAATGTGCTTTTAAGCATTAGCATAGTCGTCAGGAGCGCCCAAGAAGCCTTTTTTAAGGGAATCCTTACAGGTAGGCCCACCATCTGGACCTTCTGGTTCTGGCTGCATGTGAGATTTGAATGATTTGGTACTACTATTTGTCGAAGACAAACTACGGAGAAGAAAAGTCCATTTATGAGAAGATTCCAGAAGTGGGAGAAGATAAGGAAGGAGAAGATGCATTTGAACATACACATACCATAAGGTGGGGTCCTCATTGGTTTTTATTTCGAAAATATAGATTAGGAATTAGTTCTTTTCTACTCCTCACATGATAACTTGAAATTCTCTCTATCAAAGAATGTTAGTCTTTTCTTTTTCGCAAGGAAAATGAGTCCCACCAAATAATTGGAAAAAAAATACAAAAAAAAAAAAAAAAAAAAATTGCTTCTCTATCGCATACTCCTCTCGTTGCACAAACGCACCTTAAAGTAACTACTATCTATTATTTAATGTGTCAATTGAGTCAGTTGTTAAATCAAAATCTAGACTTGCGTACTTGTGCAAGGAGATGATTTTGCTCTGTGCGGATTTTCCATTTTCGCAATAGGAAGGAATCCTGCGTTATTTGAATTTGCAAATATTATTTTATGCATAGATTTAAATAAGAGTGACACACTAGACATATAAGATCTTGAAAATAATAATAGTCGCACCGCTTAAGCCTTGAATGCTTTAATCCGTATCTCAAATTTGATCATGTGGAAGTTCGATAAAGTTTTATCCTTTAATTTTAGAAAGTTTACTGCTCTTAATTTTAGGCTGACGGTTTAAATATCGATCTGTATATTTGGTACGATTGCTAAGTGCTTTGAATGACAAAATTGAGCCGGGCCGGTTACGTTACAGGTCCGGGGTTTGTCTATAGTTGTTGGATAACTTTCGCAACTCCATTCAACCTATATTAATTTTCATATGATTTTCACGTGCAATTCGTCTTACCACGTGCGTTTTAAGTGGACGTCTGGTTGTATAAAAATTAAGAAGTTACTTCTGTAGTGGTGAGAAGTGAACGAGGAAGAAACGAACTATCTTGTTTTTTATATTATTTAGTAAGGTATTGGACACCAAAAGGTTTATCTTATTAAAAGAAAGATTGAGTGTCAAATACATTGAACGGTTCAGATAATGAAATTTACCTTTTAAAAGTGAAAAAAAATCATAAGGTGGGATTTAGTTATTTTAAAAAATTTCCCCATAGTTCAAAAGATCTATGAGCATCTAGGATATAAACTTTATACGCCAGGGTTTAGCACTCTTTTGATAACACTAAGCAATTCAGATTAGGAACTAGAGGCCCGCGAATTGCAGAAGATAAGAAGTTTCATTTTGTTGTTTTTGTGTTTTTCATGTATTTCTCAAAACTTAAGATTCAAAGACATAATTTCTTTTTAGAATAGAAAAGTAGAGTTTTTTTGTCTTTTAGTGGAGAAAGGAGTTTGCTTTTTGGCTTTTGATTAATATGGCGGGAAATTTGAATTAAAGTGCTTTTGTTGTAACTTTTTTCTTTCGAAATGGGGGCTTTGCTTTACTTGACCCTATTAATGAGTCCAGGTCTTGTGAAAGTTTGCCCTTAGACGGTGACCAAAGTAAAAGCAGCTAGGCCACATGGATTGCACTATCAATCATAAATGAGCAAACGTAGTCCATACTCTTTGCGTTCTAATCACGTTTCTCATGACGGTGAGATCCAGACAATGATAGATTATCACGTTAATTCAATGGTTCAAAAATTTTAGAGAAATAGAGTTAACAATCTCCTTACCTTTGTTAATTGGATATAATCACTTAAATGACATTTTTTTCGTTTTCTCTCTCCAACTGCGACATTCTTATATATAAGTACTTCAGTATTTTGAAGAGATGAGTAAATGTGCGATTACATACTCGCTGTAAAATTAGCTTATGATGATTGAAGATAGCACAAGTGTTTGTGAGTGAAAATCTGTCTATATTCTATATCATATTTCAGAGCATAATAGAGGAACTTTTAAAGAATGGCTTACATATCATAGGGACGGACATTGATGAATGTGATTATTATATATATTCTATGCCATATTTTGTTGAAAAATATGTAAACTTTCGGATGTGATTTTTGACCAATATGGACATAATAGTGGAACAACCAATATGAATATCAATGATTTTGTAGCTTGTAAGAATGAATTTCATGAATGTAATTTAGCAATTCTTGAACTTTATGGACAGTATAGTAGCATGACTAACATTTGGTAGCTTCTATGGAGGGATTTCATGGATGCCACATAGGATGAGAAACATTTGCATGGTCAAAGAAGTTTCATGATGATGTATAATTGAACTAACCTGGACGGAAGATATGCACTATTGCACATCATTAGAACTTTGACTGTTTAGTGTTCACATTCTGTTATGGTTGCATTTTTTAGTTTACTAATTAATGGTTATCGAACTGTCCTTTACAAAGTGTAATGTACTTGTAAGCTATATTTGTTTCGCTGAATGGAGAATAATGATATAGTTGTACATTTTTTGTTTTCTTATGTTAAGAAATTAAAACATCTCTGTTTCAAGTAAAACTTCTGTTGACTTAAGTGTTACGTAGCCGTAGTTGCAATATGATTGGAGTGCACATTAAGTTATTATTAGGAGGTAGTGTTGTTGCTATTGTATTCTTGTTAAAGTTCTCTTCGCCTTTTGATAAACATAATTTCTTGTAAAAGACTAGATTCCTGAAGTCTCATTCGATTAGGCTAATGATTCTAATGATGTGGCACGCTTAATTTGATCATGGGCCCAACTATGGTTAGAGTGAAATATAAATTATTTTTCATAATTCTTTAAGTGCTATGGCTTTTAAACATGAATTACATTGATGGATCTATAAATTATAAGGATGGGGAGAAATATTAAACACTAAAATAGCATATTTAATAAGAAAAAAAATAAATAGCAGCGATACATAATGTTATAACTTAGGAGGACCGTTATTTTTTTTAGTGTGTACTAATGGAAAAGGCATTATTTTTTTAATATTTTATAATATTCTGGATTTTTTGGATATTTTTTCAAAATTTGTTGGAATAAAATAGAAATTCACACCTCGGGTGCCAAGAGCGGAGAAATCACACCAAGCCCTCCACCCATCCGAGATAGAGCTCTCCCCGTGAAAGAAAAGACAGGGCAATCCAACCCTGCCCTGGGTATAACCAAATTGACGGGCAAAGCGGCTAGGCCAATAGGGCTTAATGAAGCTAGACCTCCAAGAACGAAAAACCAGCATGGAAGGTCGTATGCATAAAAGCCACTCTACCTGGTCCTCGCGCGTAGGGGAATGTCCAGGAGACACACCTTCTCGGCGTCACAGAACTTGGAATCGCCATCAAAGTCGGTGAACCAGGAGGAGTCGCGGATCATGAAAGAGTCACTATTCCAGATGATGGAACGTGAAGCAGAAAACCCTTTAAAAGTCTTCAACTCATATGGCGATAACAGGGTTGCCAACCGACACATAAATGGGGCATCTGGAGATGGAAGATCCCGCGAGCAAGGGTGCAAAGAGTGGCAATGAAAAACAAACCAAGCATAGAAATAGTGCCTTGGGTAACGGCCACCGGGATCGACGCCTCCGATGACATGATCTACATTCTCACGAAGACCATGACACAACTTCGCCACCATAGCCGGGCAGAGGGCTGTGTGGGACCCCCATGCTAGCCTACAAGCAAGAAGAAGCGAAGCAGCGCTGACATTGTCGCCGTCCCGACCAGGGAAGACCGCCGGACAAAGCCAAACAGTAAGGAAGTACACAAGGAGAGAACGAAATTCCGGATTATCGAGGAAAACACATGCCATCTCTGCAGCATCCCCAGGACGATGAAAGGAGGGATCATTGCACAAAGACTGCAGGGAGGGCGGGATTTTCTGACGCAGCCACTAGGTATGGAGAACATCCCTCTTGGAACGAGATACGGCCTGATCTATGTGATAATCAAATAGGGCATCCAGGGTCGCAACAAACTCAGGGGAATCCCTCCTCATGTCAACAAACTCGTCCTCAGAAGGGATGTACTCCTCGTATAAAGCCCCCAAAATAGGTAAGCAGGTGATGGCCTTCATCTCAAGAAGCGAAAAACCAAGCTCCCCTACCATAGTCAGGGAAGTACTACTGGCAGGGGGTAAAAAGTTCCCCAGCATCGTCCCAAAAGAATGAACAGGGATATACAAGGGGACTGTCGTGGCCTGAATAGCCCCGAAAATCCCAATATCTCTCAACATGGGCTCGAAGAAGAAAATGGCAAATTGGGACATTACTCCCAACCCGACGCAGAGTTTAAACAGCCTTTTGGTTTCAGATCCCCTGGAAAGCCGCTGCTAGGGTCCTCTAAAAGCGTCATGATGAGCAGACGAAGTTCTCCCCGATAAGACGAAGGGAGATCATCTAAGAAGCAAGGGGAGAGGAAACGCATGTGTGTGGTGGCAGGAGGGAAAGGAGGTTTGTCACCGCCGAGCAATGCGCTCTGGCTTAATTCATGCATCTCTACCTAGTTAATGGAATCCTCCTCCCGGGAGGGAACTTCTCCCGAATGAAAGACGCAGGACACATAGCTTCGAAGATAATGGAAAGACTGCCTTTCCTTAGAAGATGAACTATAAGGGAGCAATTCCCCGTGGCGAATGGAATCCGAAGAACGATTCCCAAAGGAATAGTCAGGGGAAGGAGACAGAGCGGGGTACCCATCAGTCATCAAGAGATGATAAAACGATAGGGAATAAGTCCGAGAATCCCCCTTCACATCAACGGGGACATCGAAGAAAGGAATGCTTGGCCCCAAAGAACCCCGCCCGGTGAAAGGAACTACGGCTTGGGAAGACGAAGGTGCCCTGCCAGAAGCAGGAGTACCGAAAGTCATCGCGGGAGCAGCTATGCACTGTCACGAAGGGAGAACCTCAACCAGCCACGGAGTCTTTCGTCTGAGGAACGGCGCCCGTCGTGGCTGCTTGAGGGGAGGCAATATGTAGACACGTTTTAAAATCAAATGAAGGGGACTCCACTCGGCCCCGCAATCAGACTTTGGGAGGAAAGGGAGAAGCTTGCCAAAATAGGCGATGAAATAAAGGGGTGGGGGGAGGGGGGGGGGTGTGGGGCGCCCTGCCTCCGCGTTTAACAAAGGTGCGAGAAAAAAAAGAAGGAAGGGTAAAAGAGGGAAACGAATTCCTCTAACCCTGAAAGTCGTGCCTCTATTGAAAACAGACGAAAAGGGATGGAGATAAAGGCAGGAAAGAAGGATGGCCGCCCTCGTCTATAAAGGGGTTAAGCCTCATCCAAAGGCAGGAGGTTGACACGTGCCAAGATGGCTATAAAAAGGGGAGGCGCTGATCCCGAGGAGGGCAACAAAAAGCAAGGAAAAGAAAGGAGTGGAAGATGGAAACTTCTCTCTAAGGGAAGAGAAGAGGTGAAGCAAGTCCTTCATGATCTTCCCTTCTTCCTTAGGCAAGAAACCGGATCCTTACTAATTTCTATGTAAAAAAGGAGTACTGGCGGTCCAAAGGTTGGACAGACCAGAAGCTTGGTGTAAAAGCCGGGGGTTTCTGGTCATGGAAATAAAAATTGCCATACGCACACACTCTCCATCTGCTAAGTGCTGACTACTAACTTAACTTCCTTTTCATTTACAGTTGATTTGAAAATCTCAATTAAATATGTGATAAAGATGGTTATAGTGAGTTCTACTTCTTCTCTACAGGTTATCACATTATTCTATTTTGGAGTGTTCGATGGCCTCCTCAGAACCCCCTCATCTCCTACTTCCTTGTTCTTGCACCACTTTGGTTCTTTGTAAATAAATGTTTCCAGACTTTCATTCTTATGATTGAAATGTCCCAATTACCACTTCTTTGTTTTCTCTTTTATGCGGGCTGCGCATAGACATCCTTTTCACCTCAAGAACTCATTCTTAATTCTATCATTTACTTTTCTTCCATTCATCCATCTTAGAAAATTCCTCTCGACCTCATGTACATTTTTCTCTTTTCATTTCTTTAATGCTTAATATTCAGATTCATATAACAATGTAGGCCTATTTCTCCCTACAAATTTGTCCCTTCTATCGAAGTGTCACTTATCAATAGCACAAAACCCCACTTCACAATATAAGATTCAGTTCAACAAATGAACCAAACAAATGATCTCATTCAAATCTAAATCTTTCAGTGAGGACATTGTGAAAATTACGACCCATATCAAACCAACTGCAATTAGACATTCTTGAAAGGAAAAAAAAAAAAAAAAAAAAAACAGCCCAAGTGACATATCAAGTAGCCCAAGTGAAGTCTCAGTATTGTTTCCAAGTTCCTTCTTTTTTTTTTTTTTTTTTTTTTTTGTGCACTATGAACATATTTAAAGTGTGTATTCCTTCACTAAAGAAATAGCATGCATTAGTGCAAACTATGTGAAAAAGAGTAAATGAGAGAATCAGATACATAATAGGTTACAAGAACAAAACAAATGAAGTACGGAAGCTCCAAACATACATAATACTGCGAAAAAACATCTCTCACATTTCATACCATACATTGTGCATCAAGAACTCCAAATACAGATAATGCTCCCAAAATAATGTGCATAAACATAGCTAATGTGACATACATCCGCTAGATGTACGATAGTGGAGAAAGGTTGATGGATTATAGAGAAAGAAGAAGGTAGATGAAGCGGCGGCGGTGTTCTGGAGAAGAAGGAGAAGTTATAAATGGTCAAAATGGGGACGGGTGGGTTTATAGGGCTTGGCGAACGACAACGCTAGCGTCACTGCGTCAGAACACAATCACGCTACCGTCACTTACCCCAGATTTAAAAAAAAAAAAAAAAAAAATAGTACTGATGGACCCCATTAGTGCCGACAATTTTGCCAGGACCCTTCAGGATAAATGACTATATTTTGGGATTTTTCCAGTAAAATTCTCTTAATTAAAAGTTAAGGACGAGGCAACTTGGTAGTTGCTTCAAAGTGTATATACTTTGCCATGTAGGCTTACAGAAGACACTGTCAGCAGTAACAAATAACAATGCTAGCACATGATGTTAGTGAAAGTCCAATGTTAGCTATCTGGTGGCAAAATTTACATAAAACCTTGTTTTACAAAATATATTGGCCATTGCGGACATAAAATGTGCAATTTGCTAAAACCCATGTGAGTTCAAGTCTCAAGACTTTTCTTTTACTGCAAGAAAAATTATTTTCCTTTTAAGAAATTTTTACATATAGAACCTTTCATATTTACATTTTCTAAAAAGGGCTGCCATATGTGTTTTTATTAAAATCTCCTTGGACTCATAATCACATAGAACGGAAGTTAATGAGACCCTCAATGTTTTTTTTGTTTTTGCTCCTTAAACTTTATGCATAAAAAATCATAGGCTTAGGATCATTTAAATATTCTTAATCCACATTCAAGTCCCAAGCCTTCAAAATTGATATGTGAACTTAGTCTTTAATACACCTAGGTGGGGTCCTCATTGAAAGCAACTTTCAGTTTGTGGACTTTGTAAGCTTAAATAAAAGTGATTTATGTCATTCATCCATTAAAATTGTAAAAGTTATATGCTCCCTTGGCACTACTAATAAATCCAAAACCATAACCTTTTAGAAACTAGTCTCCCACCTTAAGCTTGTGTGATCCTCCAAGGCAGCTGCTTCCGGGATCTTCTCCGAATTGTCTCCCTCTTCTACCTCTCCTCTCCTCCCCTCCCACTCAGTAGAATTCACAACGATTCCTTTTATCTTTCGCAGCTCGATTTCTTATCCTTGTTCAACATCTCCATGCCGCAGAATCTCTTCTGCATTCATTACTCGTACGATCTCTAGCCTCTCTCCCTCTCTCTCTCTATATATTTTTATGGCTCTACTTGTATCTTATTGAATGATTTAATCCAAATGACCCAAGGCCCTGTTTGGCAAATCTTATCTATGTAAAATAGATTTGCATAAAATAGATCTATTTCAAATGACCCATTTGAAATAGATGTTTTAAAAATAGTGTGTTTGGTAACACAAAAAATTGATTGAAAGAGATCTTTTTAAAGCAATGGCTAAAAGTTTTTCATAAATATCTTAAGATGTACAAGGAATCAAGTATTGAGATTTGGCGCCATTGCCATTTTTAGTTTTATAAAGAGAATTACTGGTTTGGATCTTGCATTTGGGGCCCACTGGTGTTGAAAAATAGATATGAATGTCTGTCTTTTTTGCAAATATCTCAATGTCTATGATGATCCAACGGCTAGAATTTGGATCCGTAGTCATTATTGATCTCCTTAATATATCCAATGGTTTGGATCATGATTTATATCCCAAAATTTATAAAAAAAAAAAAAAAAGGGGACTGCCTGTGGCCATTTCAAAACCCTGTCAACCCATGCATAGAATGTCAACGGTGGAAAATGTTTTAGCATGTTTCTCGAGATCCACATTGAATTAGAGGGTAATTGTTGGTGTCATAGCCGTTGTGGGCCTTGTAAAGAGGAGCAATGGCTCGGATTGTGATTATGGGTCCCACAATGATAAAAAAAAAAAAAATTTGAGATCAAATGGTTTACATTGTTTTACACATATCTCGGGATCCGAGATAGATCAACGGTTGAAATTTGGATCTCTAGTCGTTTTTGGCCTTTTTAATACTTTCAACGGATTGGATCATCAACAAGGGTCCCGGAAATTGAAAAAAAAAAAAAAAAAAAACGGACTGTCCAAAAAGCACACTGGTTTCACTATAGCTCTGTCATCTACCCGCTTCAGACATATACCTCTGATTCAAATCTCCCCAGTTTCCAGCCCATTTGAAATAGAGGCAAATCATCTAAACATCATTTGAAATAGAGATTGCAAGATATGTTTTCAAACAATCTAAAGACTGTTCCATACAGTTTTTAGACAATAAGAGGCAAGAATCAGATTTGCCAAACTGAACCTAAATATTGGATCGTTTTGTTCCTCAATAAACAGTTTCTCTATGTATAGCTGTCAAATGCCAATCTTGATTTCCAATAAAGTTGGGCACGTTTGTGTAAGCAGGTTTTCTGCAGGGAAAAAGTGAGGATTGCGGAAATTAAATTCCGTGTTGTTGTAAAAACTTATGTTTTGTGCGGCCACTTCTCCATGTGGAAAGGCATAGAAATGGGCAAAGTTTTCTATGATTCCTCGGAAAACAAATTCTCATGAGGTGAAAAGTAAATTTTCTGGGGGGATCTGAGTTTCTACGGCGTACACACAAGCGTCCCCAAAGCGTGTGGTCTTATAAGTGGATTATTCAATATGTACTTAAAGTAGTGCATGGATTTTTCCGTGTGGGGTACCCCTCTCCCCCATTTTTAAACTATGATCCCCACTCTCTCTCTCTCTCTCTCTCTCTCTCTCTCTCTCTCTCTCTCTAAGGGCCTATTTCGATAGTAGAGTGAAGTTAGATGGATCTAATAGTCTAAAATTTCAACTTTAGCCTGTTTGGATGAGTCCGGCCTCATAGATAAAGTCACGTTGTAAGTCATATGTACTCCATTTCACTTTAACTCTAAATATTTCAATTTCCTTACGTAAAAGTGGATTCTACTCCAAACCTTAACTTCAAAATAAGCATTTAAATGGAGTGAAGTTTTAAGTACTCTACTTTAACTTCAACCTACTTTTCTTGCACACCACTCCACTTGTGAAATTCACTTCATTTTACTCCACTCCTCATTTATCCAAACAGGCCTGAAGGGTAAGAAGTTTAAGTAGTTTGTGGGGGACCAAGATCAAGTCGTGAAGGAGCTTTCTCTCTCTCTCTCTCCAAGAACTTCTCAAAGCTTCCAAGTACTTTTATTTAAGTTTCAGATTTTAATTAATATATACATATTAATGTTATATATAAGTAACTCTCATCTTCCCCCCTTTCTTATATAAAATATCACAACAAATCATTTAAATATTTAGATAAAATTAATTTTATCTTTTTTTAATAAATTTAGTTTTTGAAAAATGACTAGACCTATGGTATCCCAATAATTGTATAAGCCCAACGTATCCATATGATACCTTACTTCTAAGGAACAAGTTTAGCATATCCTACTTATAAAGTCCTTTATTTCATATAGTTATTTTTATTTCTCACTATAAAAAAATGCTAGAAATGGACAAAAACAATGATAATTTTATTGATTCAAAAGTGATATAAAGGGAAAAATTGAGATACTTGTATCTGTATCCGTGTCCTAGATTCTCAAAAGTGAGGAGTCATATTTCCGATCCCTGTATCAGTGTCCATATCCGTATCTGGGCATCATGGGCTTGACCATCAATATACTTTGACTTTGGCCTTGATGCTTCAATTGCAAATTTGGAAGAGCTAGATAGAGGTAGAAAGCCAACTAGAATCTGCTGCCTAAACCTCAGCTCAAAAAAAAAAAAAAAAGTATCAAATTAACTTTTGATGTTTAGAAATATTTCATGAAAACTGCCGCCGGAAATATTGTGAAAAATGCACAATGCAATTATTGAAAAAATAAAATAAAAACACAGGGTGCATGTCCACAGGTGGCACTGGCCACATGAACGCATGTTTATCCAAACATATTGGGGTGGATCTGATGGGAGGGGGCACACAAACTCAACTTTCTCAAAAATCTTCTTTTGATAGTTTAGGAGTTCTTAATTATAATCCCATATATCTATATATATATATATATCAATTTGTAAGATTTATAGTAATTAATCAATTACCATTTCTCTTTGTTGAGAATGAGTAATTTGAAGAATTTGTGAATCAGTCCTTCACCCCACGGTTTAAAAAAGTTTCTGGAATAAGTGCCAGAAATGATGCAGTAAAACTGTTTTAAAAAGAAGGAGAGAATCTACAAATTGTTTTTCGAAACATATCTTGAAAAATAGGGGTAACTACGGATTTAATTTCATTTTTTTAGATGTGGTTTGGCCTTGGGCAGGGGATTCTCGATGGCTGTCTACCTCATATTGTTCTCTTCTAAATTCTCACGAGTTGAGCATCAAGGCCAAAGTCAGAATGTTTTGATGGTCCACCCATTTATATTCTATCAAAAACTAAATTCATAAAAAGATAAAAAAGGAATTGCCGGGCCCAGACAGGCTGGGCCATGCACGGGCCTAACCGTGCCCAGTGATGGGCCATGCCCGGCCAGGCCACGGCTCCCTGACCCAGCACAGCCCATGGTTGGGCTGGGCGACAGCTCACGGAGCCGTGCAGGGCTTGAACAGCCCAGCCCACTTTTCATCTCTAATTATTATGATCTCCTTGAATGATTGACTCATCTGTTAGTTTTAGTCCATCAGATCTTCATGCTTAGGCCAGGCTTCAATTACAACCTCTTGGGATTAATAATCTCCTCTTGATTTGTTTGTACATAGGAATGACTGTTGAAGCTTCTGCAGAAGTAATTGTCGGAAAGTCAATTGAAAAACAGATTCAGAGATGAAATCACTGCAGAAATATGTAGAATGAAAGACGCAACAGGAGTAGTTCCAGGGTTGGCAGTCATTTTTGTGAAATCGCGTTCCATTGAAAGTTATTGTCACTCCTTGTGGTGGTTGTTATCATCAAAGCCTTGTTCCATCCATCTAGAGTTAGCTTTGTTTTAAAATGTCAGATATAATAAATTATTACATAGTAGTTATGAGTTACCCTATTTTTCATGTGTATAGTTGGTGTCTTTTCTTTGGGGCCGTGGTGAAAATTAATGAAACCTATCAATTATGGCCGATTAAGATAACATTAATCATGTAATTATTTTAACCATCATTTGTATTAACATTTTCTGAAAAATTACTTTAATCTCTAGAAATATGTCTTAGTCTTGACATGATAGCTGTTTTACTCATCCAGATTGTAGTCTCTAGAACAATATTTTGAATGGTAGAATACTGTTTGTTGATTGGTTGTGTGTACTATGTTTAGAGCTGGCCTGCATGACTCGCCAATCTAATAGCCTCCTCCTTTGTACCAGCATATGGATGAGGAGATTATTTTAAATGCTGTTAGCGTTGAGAAAGATGCGGATGGCTTCCATCCATTAGACATTGGTCGCCTTGCGATGCGAGGTCGGAAGCCATTATTTGTTCCATGCACTTCTAAGGGGTCGTTTGTTTACTGTGAAAGTGATTCAAATGTGTAAACGACCTATATGTGAGTCATTTACAATGTGAATCAGATTTCATTGTTTGTTACTAGCATAACATTTCACATGTGAATCTATGAATAGGCTGTATATTGTTTGATGATATCTCAACATCCAAGCAACATCAATGATTGAAAATTGGATACATAGCCATGTTTGAGCTTCTAAAGAATATGAACGGTCCTGATCTTACAGATGGGGCCCAGAACATTAAGCAAATCATAAAAGGCGGACTAGGTATGTTAGTTACAGCTCAATCTCCATGCATCGTCAATGGTTGAAAATTGAACACATGGCCGAGTTTGAGCTTCTTAAGAAAACTAACGGTCCAAATGCTACAAGTGGGGCCCAAAAAAATAACAAAATAATAAAAGGCGGACTGCTCATAGTAGCACTGTAGCAGTCCGCCTAATAATAGTACCGTGTGAAATTGATTCACACCTCTTGAGGTGTGAAAGTCTTAGGCACAAAAAGGACTAGTTTTCATACTATTTACATATCTATTTTACACGCGAATTAAAATCACATCAAACAAACACGATTTATGTGTATCTGTTACACATGTGATTTCATTACATATGTAAATGAAAAAAACAAATGACCCTAAAGGGTGCATAGAGTTGTTGCATCAGTCTGGAGTTCAAATTAAGGGAAAGAGGGCAGTTGTAATTGGCCGTAGCAATATTGTTGGGATGCCTGCTACTCTACTGCTACAGGTAAAATTGTTCTTTCATTGGCTGCCCGTTACATTCTAAAAGATATCGTGTGTGTATGATCATGGTAATAGGATAATCATGGAATGCCGATATGTGTTTTTCCTTGAGGATTCATCGGTCAATCCTAGAGTAGAACAACAGTGTGTGGAATTATATGAAATCTCTAGGGGCAAGGGGTTCAAGCAATTGGGGGTTCCTACGAAGAGGACATTGGACATAGAATTCCTGGCTATGGCCCACTTGAGGAGATTGAACAACCCGATGAGCCAATTGGCAGGCCGATTTGAGTGAGAAAACAACCGCCATATCTAGATGATTATTACAGTGTATTGGAAACCGTGCAAGATTTGGATCTAAACTCCTACTCTCAAGTGATCAAAGCGCAGAATGCACATTATTGGCTAGAGGCTATGAGAGAGGAGATAGAATCAATTGAAAAGAACCATGTATGGCAATTGATTGATCTTCCAAAAGATTGGAAAGTCGTTGAATGTAAATGGGTTCTTAGAAAGAAACTAAAGTCGAATGGATCCTTTGGTGAATATAAAACACGGCTAGTAGCTAAGGGATTCACACAAGTGGAAGGAATAAATTACGAGACTTTTTCTCCAGTCGTGAAATTCCAATCCATATGAACCTTAGCAGCATTGGTAGCATGTCGTGACCTTGAATTGTACTAGATGGATGTGAAAACCGCATTCTTGAACAACGAATTAGAAGAAGAAATTTATATGAAACAGCCCGAGGGGTTTGTGGTACAAGGTCACGAAGACAAAGTGTACAAACTTAATAGGGGATTGTATGGATTAAAATAGGCCTCGAGACAATGGTATAGAAAATTTCGCCATGCGATAGGTGAAATAGGATTTGTCCCCAATAATTCAAACACATGTTTATATATTAAATGCAGTGGGAGTAGTTACTTATATTTGTCATTATATGTGGATGACATTTTGATCGCTCGTGATCAATTGGAAGCCGTAAATGAAATCAAACAATGGTTAAAGCCAAGATTTGAGATGGAAGACATGGGTGAGGCAGAGTATGTCCTTGGCATTGAAATAACCCGTGATCGTTCGAATAGGCTATTGACTTTATCATAGAGATCCCATTTGGAAACTGTGTTGAAACGGTTTGATATGGCTATGTGTAAACCAATTGACACTTCCATCTGCAAGAGCATAAAATTGTCAAGCGATCAGGGACCCACAAACGAGCAAGATAAGGAAGTGATGAGGATGAAACCTTATGCTCAAATTGTGGGCAGCATCATGTATGCGATGCTATGCATGAGACCAGACCTTGCATTCGTCGTGGGTCTTGTAAGCAGATTCCTAAGTAACCCAGAATTACAGCATTGGTATGCGGTTAAGAGGATTTTGTGATTCATCAAAGGAACAGTGAATCTTCGCCTATGTTATCAAGGTGAAGTCCTGGAACTGCGCGGCTACTCAGATGCAGATTGGGCCAGTGATTTAGACTAGAGAAAGTCAACAACCGGCTATGTGTTTACCCTTGGAGGAGGTGTAGTTTCTTCGAGTAGCAAGAAACAGACCTCTACAGCTATGTTAATAGCCTAAGTAGAGTATATAGCCTACAGTACAGCAGTTCATGAGGCTCTTTGGTTAAAACATTTCCTAACTAATTGGAAAATAATTGAAGAAAAATATCATGTCCCAATGAATGTAGATAGCACATCCACTATATCCATGGTGAATGAGCGAAAGTTCAATGGCCGATCAAAACATGTTGAGAAAAAGAATCACTTCATCAAAGAGAAGGCTGAAAAGAATGATATAGAAATTTATTATATGCCTTCAGAGGAATTGATGGCTGATGCTCTCACCAAGGCTTTGCATGTAGAGGTTTTTGCAAGGCATGTGATGCGTATAGGACTAAGATATGTTTGATGTATGTGGCATTCATGCCAAGTAGGAGATTGTAGGAAATCGTGTGGCCCACATGCCACGGGTCCCACATTAGATCAAGCAAAGTTGTTGCCAACAGAGATTACAATCCCACTTAATGTAAGACTTGATATGGTGTGTGACTATTTGGGACTTGTTTATATAAGATAGGGAGCCCTTGGGTTGGGTATTATTCCATCTCTTAGGAGATACAAGAGGTGAAGAGATCCGCGGAACTTCTTAATCGCTGGAACGCACATAGATCTCCGACCCCGTGTTGGAGTCTCCACATCCAAATCCATCAGCTTAGTTGCTGGGAACGCCTTAACCATTGTGCTAGTTGTGTGGTTGGTAATTGGTATGGAGAGATTTTTGCTGCTATGGAAGTCCTAATCGCCGGAACGCACATAGATCTCCGACCCCGTGTCGGAGTCTCCGCATCCAAATCCATCAGCTTAGTTGCTGGGAACGCCTTAACCATTGTGCTAGTTGTGTGGTTGGTAATTGGTATGGAGAGATTTTTGCTGCTATGGAAGTCTTGCATGGAGATTTTATGGTTTGTCAATCCTATGGAATATGATCGACAAGCCACAAAATCCAAACACCCAGAAAGAAGTTACATAAGGGGTTTTTGTGATTCGATGATGTGCTTAGACAATGGAGAAAGAGAGCTTTCAATATCTCTCTTTCCCTCTCTGTTTTTTCTTTTGGGTAAGCCCTATACGATTGAGTCTATGCCATGAGCATTCAATCTCCTTACACCATACATTTTGGGTTTGGGGTTTTAAGTTTCATTAGTACACCTAAAATTTCCATATTTCTAATTGGATCTATACAATATAGGATGGATTTGAAATGACATAATGAGATTAATCAAAATTAAACATGTATATGACTATCATATTCCACAGGACTTCTCTCGGCTTCTCCTATATTAGGAATTTATTACATTCCTTCTCTTCTCGTAAATACCTGATTAAAGGGTTGGATAATCTGTAACGCCCCAATTTCAAATACCGAAGATAACGCTAAAGTACCTGAAGTTGGCGCGCTACTTCCCGGAAAATCCGAGAACTTCCAAGATCGTAGTCTACAGTGAGGTCAAATTTTTAAAATTTTTTAAACAACATAATAATCAACAGTTGTATTGCGGAAGTGTAATAAAAGATAGCGAAAGTAATAGTATCATGTAATTAAATCAGATATAATAATACGGAAGCCTGATATAAATCTCAAATGAAGTTATCAAAGTGTTTATACAAAACCAAACTATCTACCCAACTCACTACAAAATACTCTCAAATCCCTAAAACAACTACACTCAATCTCCCCCTGTGCAGGCTTTCCATCCTCCGGCTCGACCACTTGGTCAGCCGGCCCCCACCCGTAGTCACCAACTACAGGCGCCTCGTAGATCACGTCACCCACGGGATCATGGTCGGGACCTAAGCACCAAAGATGGGTCAGATCCAAGGTTCTGGCAAGGCACCATATATAAATAACACAAGATGTATACAACAAAAGAGAGTAACGACAGGTACGTAATCATATGAGTAATAAGTATACATGATCTAAGCAGTTGAGCAGTAATAGCAGTTTAGATACAGGAAGTAAAGTATCTAATCTAATCAGACAACAAAGGGCACATTCACACAAGCTAGATACACCGCGGGATATTATGCCGCGGCCCTCCCGTACTATAAACGTTCCATTTCATAAACAGTTTGCGGTGAGGAAAGAGTAATAACCATACAAGGGATAACAACCCTGAAATAATCATAACATACAATATATAACACCGATTACACCCCTTTATCGCACCGATCACACCCCTTTATCTCACCGATCACACCTCTTTATCAGATTAACCCGGACGCGGTATCACACTGTCCATCTAATCGCAGCTCATCATGATAGCTCTAAGTAACCAATATATAGCTCCTACCAGAGATGATCAGTCAACTAGCTGAGCTTAGAACAACTGAGTGAATGTTCAGTGCCGACTCGGGAAACAAGTACGGTTCTGTGTCTGTCTAGGCTTATCTTGCGTGAGCAAGGTCCTAACCAAATCTCTAAAAGGTTATAGTACAACAACATGGAACACAGTCCGATATCCAAGTCCAAGTCTAACATCATTGGATCCACTCCAAGGCTCACCACCGTGACCTAAGGCAACACAAGTACCATACCATGTCCGTTCCACAAGTATTCATCCTAGGCTCATACACAATGAGATAACCAATCCATTAGAACTAACCTCTTCATACTATGGTTCTACATTCCCAATCTTAGGCCGTATGAGGGCCCGCCTAGACACAGACACGGGTCAATTATCTCCAAACACCACATAGGGTCACCACTAAGTAATTCTTAGGTTCAGGTCCTCCAATTTCCATTAATTAATATGTTTAAGACAACAAAAGGAATAAGAGAGGAGAATAACACATAAAAACCCTCAAAAGTATGGAATCAAGTGGAAATAAACAAAGGACCAATCCTAGGTAGTGGCCCACTCTTGGTTCGGGCCTCATCAGGTGATTGGATTCTTAACGGTAGTCTCAGGTGTCAAAGACAGTAAATATGGTGCTCCTGAAGTTGAGGACACCATAGACTACAATTAAGGGTCGAATCAGTGACGATTCGAATCCTAAAACCTCAATTGGTGGACCCCACGAGTCAAGGCTGAGCCATGCCATTGATTCGTGTGTGACACACTTGATGGAAGGCTATTTGGATGGTCAATGGACCCCCCACATATGGTCAAACTTCACAAATACAGAAGTCTGAAAAATCACTGATCATAGCTTGCCCGGTCGACATCACACCCTGGGATGTCGACCGGTTGAACTGGATGTTGACCTCCCAGGTCGACATCCTGCAGTGTCCCCGGTCGACATCATGGCCATGATGTCGACCGGGTCTACTGAGACCTGGTGTCAAGCAATTGGGGGGTTCTGCAGGAAATCCAGTGTATTCGGTCGACATCATGGTCGTGATGTCGACCGGTTACACAGCATTTCTGCTCTGACTGAGAAACATATGTCCCAGTTATTTTCTACAGTTCCTATGTGCCCGGTCGACCGCGTACACTGTCTGTGCGCATTTTAGAAGAAACTAGCTGAGACTTGCATTTCTGCCATTTTAGTGTGTCCGGTCAACCGAAACAGGGTCCGGTCAACCGGGTACACACAGACAGCTGAATTCCAGGATTCTGGGATTTTTCCCTTTTCAATCCAATTCTCATCCAATCCATTCCAAACCTTCTTCATTCATCACAATCACACAAATAAACACAAAAACACTCCAATAATCTCCATCCACCATCCAATTGGGCAATTGATCTTCCAAATGGGAGAACTCATCCATCAAATGGCCATTTTCCCATAAACAAGCTCAAGAAGAAGATCTAAACATGCATCTCTACTCAATTGAATTGAAATTATAGAAACAAAGAAAGAAAGCATGCATTAAGTGAAATTAGCATATGGTACTTGCCTTAGTGTAGAAAAAAGGAAAATTGAAGTGAGAAAAAAGATCCAATAGGGTGATAGTTGCAAATTGGAATGGTCTTCTAGCCTCCTTGTGCTGGGATTTTGGGGAATTAGGGTTGCTTGGGGAAGAAGATAGGGCAATTGAGAGAGATGAGTGGAATTAGGGTTTAGGGCAATGTTTGCAATAGCTTAGGTTTTATAACTTAGGGTTTTAGGCTAATAACCAAAATGGTATTTTGGTTGTAACTGAAAATGAAATGGGGGCATGAGTATTTGGGTAATTAAGTGGAATTCTAGAATGTTCTAACTCTCATTAGCCCTCCTATTACTTCTAATGAAAGCCAAATCCTAATTAAATCAAAACCTACTAAAATTAACCAAAAAGCATCTAATATCTATTAAAGTTAAATAGAAGCTACATTCTAAGACGTAGGAATATTAGAGACTATACTACTGATTTCCTATTAATTAGCATATTAAAGTAGAAAATACCTTATTAATTATTATTCAATTCAAACTGAGGACCCACCAGGGGTGGGGCCTCACATTTTCCCTTGATGGTTGAAGCGTGGAGTTGTAGCCCCTAAGACCTTTTATATTGGTTTTTAGACAACTTCCTTCCCATTACGCAGAGTATTAGAGTAGGTTTTAACTTCCTCCTAGCAACAGTCAACTCAATTAGGTGAGTCGTTCATGTGAGTTGGTTGTGCAAGTGGGATCCGTGATTGGGCGTGTGGTCATTAGGCCACACTTGAGCCCATTAAATCTAACTATATATATATATATATACATCCTCTCACCAACTTTAGACATATAAAGAAAAGAGAAAACTACAAAAAAAAAAAGGACCTTAGATGACCACTAACAAAAAACATGCAACTAGTCGATATTGCACGGAAGTGGGGTTCCCTGTGACCACTTCCATTTTTTTAATTAAAGATTTAAACATGTGACGACGTCGTCGCTTAATATCCCATTTAAATGTGTGACGACGTCGTCATTTAATCGCCTGAAACCATATTTCCCCCTTTCCTCCCAACGTTTTTCCCCTTTCTCTGACGGTTTCCTTTCCCCCTTTCTCTAGAATTATTAGTATGCTGTTTTTGAATGCTTGTGTGATAAGAATGAGAATGAGAATGCGACACTTGGTTCTGTTACCTTCTAATTGTATCGCAATTTTACAGGTCTTTTCTGTAGTGCATGATGGAATGCACCACAAACGACAACACATCTAAAGAACCTCACACGCAGTTGGAAGTAGAAGGAGAACGCAACACCTCAGATGGTAATGCTAATGCTCATGTGGGTGAAACTAATATAAATGTAGGAAATCCTGTCAGATGGCCATCAAGTGAATCTAAACAACTTGGAAGTTTCGATCCATATGTGGGCATTGAGTTTGACTCTGATGATGCCGCAAAGTCTTTCTATAACGAATATACCAGGGGCGCGAGTTTTAGCATTCGCACTAGTCTAAGAAAGGGGGAAAGGAAACCGCCAGAGAAAAGGGGAAAACAATGGGAGGAAGAAGGGAAAAATGGGGTTTTAGGCGATTAAGCGACAACATTGTCACAAATTTAAATGGGATATTAAGCGATGACGCCGTCACACGTTTAAATCTTTAATAAAAAAAAACGGAAGTGGTCACAACGAACCACTTTCGTGCAATATAGACTAGTGGCCTATTTTTCGATTAGTGGCCAACTAAGGTCCTTTTTTTGTAGTTTTCTCTAAAGAAAATGAATGGCTCGGGTTATGAATATGCGGCACACAAAAGTCCAAAAAATTAGATCTAACTGCTAGGGTTTTTTTTTTTTAAAGAGATTTCTCAAAATTTATTACAAATTAAGATGTAAAATTTGATATCCCAGTCAATTTAAGCCATGTGATGAACTGTTTGGGTCATAAATTAAGGGTACGCAGGAATAAGAATAAAATTAAGCTTTTTTGATGGGCCTAATACTAAGAAAAATGTGATTTTACTATAGCGAAAGTGCACCAACGCCTCTTGCTTCAGTGGTGATGCAAATCTATTTGAATACCTCATTTTCACACCAAATCCATACGCTACATGCATAAATTTTGGCAAACAAACATGACACATGAGGATAACAAAAACAGAGCCCAAACAAACGACATGATATTTGTCATAATGGTAGTCAAGAGGTATGATTTGATTTAATCCTTCCAATGCCACATTTATTTGATCAAAACAACCAACATTAAATGCATGCGTCCCATTGCGAATTGATTTTCAGATTCATTCGAATTGACATGTGTAAAATATAAAGTTACGTCATTTCTGGTGTGAAATTTGATGGATTGCGCGTTTCAGGATCTCCAGCTGTAACTATTACACACGCAATGGCATAACATAGATTTTTAGGGAACTCCGTTATCGGGCTTACATAGAAAATACTTAGACACTTCAAGATGAATTTCATCGACTCGAATCAAATATCCTCATCAAAATAAGTGGGTCCTACCAATGATTGAGTACCACAATGGAAATGTGATTAACACCGTGTCAAACAGCAAAGTAGGTTTATCTAGCGGCGATAAAATTGTACGATGGGACCTACTACATTTTAACTCGAAAGGGATGATGACTCAATGCGTGTATGATAGCGCCGAGAGATATCAAATGGGCCGTGCCTGCCTGTTTCAGCACGGCACTGGCCGAGGGGACGGGCACGGCCCGCTACTCCAAAAATGGATTTTTTTTATTTATTTATTTTAAGCACCCCACTCCCCCGGCCATAAAACGGTCATACCCCATCCGATAATAAAACGGTCATATAAGGGGTATTTTTTATCCTTTTCAATATTATGAAGTTTACAAATATTCTAACCCTCCCATCTTTCTTAGTCGAGTAGGTCGAGTTTGACCAAACCACTTAAATATCTTTATCATTTTTTGTAATTGTATTTTAATTTTTAATTTTAATGTCGAAAAGGAGAAAAAAAAATAGAGACCGGCCCGTGTGACATCCCCAGTCTGCGCTCAACCGCAACTATACCTACGCTACGAAGAAGGCCACGATCAATCAGCCTGCACTCGACTTCGGCACACGATGGTTTGGAGGTCGAACGTCTTTCGTCGAGCGCTCTCATCGACTCCTGCTCTCTGTCAGGGATTTCCACAAACAGGTACAAGGCATAGGCATTTGACCTCATCTCTCGCTCTCTCTCTGGTTTTTTTTTTTTTTTTTGTTCTTTTCAATCTTTACTAGCAGTACCATCTTTGTTTACAGCAGGTTTCTTGTTTCCATCACATTTCTACGTTTGGTTGGGGTTTCATTTGTTCCTAATCCATGGGCTTAGGTCTGTAAAACTCAAAACAAGAAGAGAGGATGAAATGAATCCTGGTCAGAGCTATATTTCTGCTGAAACTTGAGGATAGAATTGGATGGTTTTCCTGGTTTCATTTTCCTCGCCACCACTTAATTCATTTTCCCATTCAGAGAGAGAGAGATATATATATATATATTATTATTATTTGGTGGACATTTATGGATCTTCACTTTTGTTTCTTCAATTTTTGACCTTTTTTTAAGGTATACATAGAGTTTCAATTTGTTCGCTATAATAGCATATAGATTCAAGGTCTAGAAGTAGAAACTTGTGTAGACTGGGCGAAATCGATATCGATATCGGTATTGGTGATCAGGATCTGTGTGTATCTGCTGTATCTGTGGTGATTTTATATTCAACTAGTAAAATTAAATAATAGCCCATATTGGCTTGTATTGAGTATTGACCTTACTGGAGATATGCATCAGCTTGTGTGGGTCATGCAGACCTATTGCTGACACAGTTGTCAACTGGGTATCAAGCTGAAACGATGTAGCAGTTTCTTGAAAAATCAGAATGCATGTGACTATTTTTAATGCCATTCAAAATGGTGGAAGTTTGATTGATAAATTTGAATGGTGAACGAATGTCCGCCAGAAGAGAACGGAAATATTGGGAAAGACACAATGATGCTCTGTAAGAGAGAATTTGTGCTTGTTCGAGCACTCTGTAAGAGAGAATATATGGTTGTTCGAGCTAGGAGATTAATGGGTTAGGTTTGAACCCGGGCCTGACTGGATGCAACTCAAAAAATACTGCAGCTTGGTCCTAGTTTAGACTTTAGAGTTTAGACCCAATGCGTTGGTTTGACTCTGTGGTGGAAGACGCAGCTTAAACCTACTCAGATTCAAATATTTTGATAACAACATTGTGCTGGTGTATGTCATTGTATATTCATAATTAAGGTCGTAACCATGGGTCTTTCTGGACTCAATTAAATCTACTTGGGTCTGGGCATGGATTTTAAGATTGGGAACTGGGTGTAGTCTTGCTTAAAATATAGTTCCATGACTGACTATGCTTCGCAGGATTAGGACCCAAACCTGGCCCTGATTAAATGTAATCAAGTCTGGGTCAGCAACCTGAACTAATCTGTTTACAGCCCTAGGTTAAGTCCCCTATTAAACTAGTCCTCCCATTCTGATGAATTATACTCAATTTAAACAGCTGACATGACTACAATTTCATATGTTAATTAAATGATTATATTTTCAACCTCCTCCCATGAATTCGCAGTAGCCCAAGTTTCACCCCTAGTTGTAGTGATATGCATCCCTTGGATTGATCACATGTAAAAGGCGTGATTATACATAATCCAATGTTGTGGAGTTAATATCGCGATGGAGAACATCATTTCTGTTGGAGTAAGATTAGAGGCTCTGCCAATTCATGGGACAGGTTGGTGTGAGCGGTTTGGATCAATGTACAATGGGCCCCCTTACTCCCAACTTCAGTAGGCAGTAGAGAAACCAACACACCCCCCACCCCCCCCCCCCGCCCCCCCTTCTCTCTCTCAATTTGTTCTCTTAGTCTTTATTGAAATTTAAGTTCCTAATTTATTTGGCTTGTTTGGAATTTTGTAGAAAATGAAATTGTACAAATGTTCCAAGTCCCAAGTCTCAAAAAGGACCTAACAGACTTGCCCACATATCCAAAATCATCAAGAAATTATCGTTCAATACGTACATTGGATGAAAGGTTTATTAGAATCTTGAAAATATTCAAGTGGGGTCCAGATGCAGAGAAAGCCTTAGAAGTTCTAATGTTGAAGGTAGACCATCGACTTGTCCGTGAAGTTATGAAAGTCGATGTTGAAATTAGCGTGAAAATCCATTTTTTTAAGTGGGCTGGAAAAAGGAAGAATTTTGAGCATGATTCAACCACGTACATGGCCTTTATTCGTTGCCTGGAGGAAGCTGGGCTGGTGGGTGAGATGTGGAAGACTATCCAAGACATGGTCCGAAGCCCTTGCATCATTGGATCCACTGAATTGTCTGAGATTGTCCGGATTTTAGGAAAAGCAAAGATGGTGAACAAGGCCTGTTCTATCTTTTACCAGATAAAGGCTAGAAAATGCAAGCCTTCTTCAAATGCTTACAATAGCATGATAATGATGTTGATGCAAGAGGGCCATTATGATAAGGTCCATGAGCTGTACAATGAAATGTGCAATGAGGGTATCTGCTTCCCTGACACCATAACCTACAGTGCGCTTATTGTGGCATTTGGCAAACTAGGTCGTGAAGATTCTGCCGTGAGGCTATTCGATGAGATGAAGGAAAACCGGTTACAACCCACAGCAAAGATTTATACCACATTGATTGGTATATTTTTCAAATCAGGCAAGTTTGAGAAAGCATTGAGTGTTTTTAGTGAAATGAAGGATAAGCGTTGCACCCCCAGTGTTTTTACTTACACTGAGATGATTAAAGGGCTTGGTGAAGCTGGAAGAGTTGAAGAGGCTTATGGACTTTTTCTTGATATGCAAAGAGAATCTTGTATGCCCGATGTTGTGCTTGTCAACAATTTAATCAATGTTCTAGGGAAGGCTGGCCGCTTGGATGATGTCATCAAGCTGTTCAATGACATGGGATCTTTGCATATCACTCCAAATGTGGTGACATATAACAGTGTAATTAAAGTTCTTTTTCAATCGAAGTCTCATGCTTCTGATGCTGCTCGATGGTTCGAGAAAATGAAGGAAAGTGGGATTGTTCCAAGTCCTTATACATATGCAATTCTCATTGATGGTTTTTGCAAGACCAATAGAGTGGAGAAAGCATTGTTGTTGCTTGAGGAGATGGATGAGAAAGGTTTTCCACCTTGTCCAGCTGCCTACTGTAGCCTAATTGATGCCCTTGGAAAAGCAAGACGATATGAAGCTGCATATGAACTATTCCTAGAACTAAAAGAAAATTGTGGATCTTCAAGTTCTCGGGTGTACGCTGTGATGATTAAGCATTTCGGAAAATGTGGGCGTCTTAATGATGCTATAGACCTTTTTGATGAAATGAAGAAACTAGGTTGCTGTCCAGATGTCTATGCTTATAATGCACTCATGTCTGGGATGGTAAGAGTCAGCATGATAAATGAAGCTCTTTCCTTGTTTAGAACAATGCAAGAACAGGGTTGTTCTCCAGACATAAATTCCTATAATATCATCTTGAATGGGTTGGCGAGGGTGAATGGTCCAAATCGGGCAATGGAGATGTTTGCGAGAATGAAGAACTCAAATGTCAAACCGGATGCTGTCTCTTATAACACAGTTCTTGGTGCTCTTAGCCGCGCTGGCATGTTTGAGGAAGCTGCTAAGCTGATGAAAGAGATGAAACTAAAAGGATTTGAATATGATCTCATTACCTACTCCTCAATACTTGAGGCTGTTGGAAAAATTGATGAGGAGCAGATGCAGTTGGTACAGTAAGGGGAATGGGTATGTTTCTAAAGCTCCATCTACTATATTCTTGTTTCGGCTAATTTTACGTTTACTTAATGTACTTTAGCTGTATTAATCCTTGTGTTGGTTGTAAGCCATGTACCAAAAACTATGTGTATCCTAGTAGTACGGTTTTAGTTGCTTTCATGGACTGGATTGTTGCATACAAGTCCACACGTCCATTAAGGGGTCATCTTGGTTAATCATTTCTCTTTATATGCTATCATTTATATACGTTCTTTATTTATTTGTTCATTTATTTTTGGATCACTAACTGTTTAATTTGATTAAGAGAACAAATAGACGTACTATACACCTTCATATTTCAAGTGGTGCATTTCTATTTATCCAGGTCTTGTGAAACTCAATTCTTGTCTTTACCAAAAAAAAAAAAAAAAAAACTCTACCTTCTTGTGTTCTGAGTGCCAAAGGCTAAGCCTACAAAGTCTTGGTCGAGTTCTAGATGCCCTCTTTGGACACTAATACTATTGCCATGCATGTAGATACTAAAATGTTTGAAGCTATTTAGGATTTCCATGTCTGATACCTTCTGTGCATCTATGACCTTTTGTTACTTGGATACACTAAATATTGCATGAGTATGGTTGTGGTTGTCGGACAGTCATGGATTCGGCATAACATTTAAATAATCTTTGAAGTATATAATGTTTTTATCATTAAAAAAAATTATATAGTTTTTAGACACATATATAATCATCTTTACCCTATTGAGTAAAGAGATCTACCATTTAACTAGAAAAAGCTATGTTATCTATGTTTTCAGAAATGATATCAATAAAATAAGTGTAAAAATCGTTACCTCTTCAGAAAATGACATCAACCATTGGGTCAACTTATGCCGATCAAGGCCTTGTAGCGAATATATATTTTAAAATCCAACTACTTGAAAAACTTGATCAAATATATAAAAGTAAAGCTCTAGAAAATGAAAATATTTTAGCATAAAATATTCAGCTGAGCATTCATTGAGTGTCACCAACTTTCAAGTTTTTGAAATTTAAATCTTCATATTTTCTTTTTGACTGTTCATTCTTATCCAACACTTTATCTTTTATCCGTTTTTTTCTTTTAAAACTGATATGAAAAGATACATCCCCTTCCTGGATAGTCAGAGAGATACCTGTCAAACATTCTGTTGATCTGAACTCTGAATCTTTTTTAATTTCAATGCAGCCTAATTTGACTTCCTAGTCACAGAAATATCTACTTCTCTTAGTTCTAAGTGGTTTCGCTGTTACATCTTTATGATCTCATTGTGTAGTGCACTCTTCTCAGTCTGGTTACTTTATAATGCAACTGCTGCTGCTTTCACTTTTCTAATTCCTTTTTTTTACTCTAGGTTGGGTCTGTGATCTGCTTAAATGGATGATGCCTTTTACTTTCACCTTTGAAAGCATCCAGTCTCTTAACTGCTTGTTAAAAGATGATTTTGCTTCTCAAAAACATGTACAGGAGGGTTTCCGCAATCCCTAATGAGCTCTTCATTATGAGGTTTCTTGCATGTGGTGCCTCAGGCCCTCAAGCATTGATCAAGATCACATACTCATGGCATTTGGGCTATGGCAGGAGGTTTCTGAGATTTTCAGGTCCAGTGGTGTTTGGGGTTCAGACTGCCTTCACCAAAGTTCACTGTAGTAGTGTTGCTGTGGTACTCTATGAGCTTTGACCCTCTGTGTTTTTCTTCCATAGATGGAGTCATTAAAATATTTTCAGTTATTGAGGGCCAGCTGCTACTTCTAGTAATTGGTAATTCAAGGGCAGTGATATGGAGGGGCTCAAAACCATTGTCTCATCTTAACAGAACTGGTGGTTGATTTTAGGAAAGCCATCACATTGGTGAAGTGCACAGGAAAGGAGCCTTGACATTTTTCTTTATTTTAAACAAGATCCAGTGCTAGAAAAAAATTAGCAAATTCATAATGTCACCATATACTCAGGGAAGATAGTGGAGAACCATACATATTGGTGATCGAGAGTTTTACTCAGGAGAATATTGTGATTGCTATTGGCTTTAATATCATGCAGCATTACATTCTTCTGTAGCTTCACTTATACACCTGATGGGGTTGCCATATTTACTCTCTAATTATATAAATGTTCAGTTAGTTCCTTGCCAAGATTTAGACTTTGTAAGCATGCATAAGTGGAAATTGGGTTCAAGGAGGTTGATGAATGGAACATTCACTTCAGTTTGTGGAGACTTGAGAGGTTGCTGCGACAGTGTGGAACAAAATGTGGGAAACTCGTGCTGCCTCTACTGAAAAGTGGAACCAAATGGGTTATTCTTGAACCTTGGTGGATGTTGTTTTCACAGCCACAGCTGTGCTTGTTTGCTCAGAGAAATGGATTGAAAACGTAGTGTAATTTGAAAATAAGATGAGTTTGAGAGTTTGAAGTATGTAGCTGCCGAGGATGATCACTCATTTGTTGTATGCTGAGCCAACTAGTACCGCATTCAAATATTTTGCTCTTATCGTGATCATCTCATCAATTTGAAAGAAGGAAAGCTACCATTGAATTTTTGCTACTTGAAAAGTTCAGGTTGGGAGCGGCACCTGTTAGTGGATATCATTGTTGATTTGCTCACTAAACAGTTAAAATAGAATGATTTAGGCTTCATTTGGAACGTAGTAGGCAAATGTTTAAAGAACACGAGACTAGTATATTTCAGATGTTTAATTGTTGGATTGCACCTTGAAGATGCCTACTGTTAGCAAAATAAAGAAACAACGACCACCATTGCAGTGTGGGCACCGTCACAGCCCAAAGGTTAGCTCCTGCCACAAGGTAAGCATACATGGAAGTTCAATGCAGCATTCATATACTGTTTTTTTTTCTTCTAATGGTCATATGTTGTTTTGTTTTAAAGTTTATTTACATTGCATGATTAAGCATCCAGTTTCTGCAGATAGAATTCTACTTATCTTGGGAATTACTTTCAGCGAGAAAGGGTACAGAATTGGTGGCAACTCTTTGATGTTTATGTTTTCATTTCACAATCTTGATGGCTCGTTATCTTTTCTTCTAGTTGTATCCTTTGGGCTGTTGTTAATTGTCCAGTCTGGGTCAGAGTACCCTGATATTAGGTGTTCTCAGTTTAGTGTTTGTGGTTCTAGGATAGACACCACTTATGACATATGATGCCCTGATATGGCATGGATATGACAAGCCATGTTATGGACATGGCAAGGACAAATATTTTACACATAAAAAGTGACGAGTCAGATATGATAGGACATGATATGTTGCCAATTTTGAAGTAACCCTGCATCATAGCTTATGAGTTATGACCCTTGCAAAGTGATGATGTGGTGATTCTGGCCATCGAATAGTGTCTAGACTAGCAGTCATGTGATTTGGAAAAAACCAATAAAATTTCATCCTATTTGCTGGATGTCTTCAGGTTTTGGAATCCGCTGCAAGAGTTGGATTGGGCTCGGGTTAAGTGCAGCGGGTCGAAACTACAGTTGTGTTTAGCTTATGCATTTTGATGGTTTGAGAAGTTCCCTTGTCGTGGATAGTGGGCCTTGAAATCAGCTCAGAGCCATAACTTGGGGCTGAGGTTCATGGCCGTAGGATTTTGTAGATTTTTTTGTGTTGTGTTGTGTTGTGGGGGCGGGGGCGGCCAGTAGTCATTGGGCCAGGCCTACCCACCGGTTTCAACTCTAATTTAATTAATGGTTCTAATATATTGTTCAATTTTCAACAATCACAGGCCCTAGTAGATGCGTTGCACAATTGTGTGGTGGTCCATGTAGAACAGTCGGCAGGCCAAGCCTGTGGTTGAACTGGTTGAGATGGGCCATTAGCAACCCTTTTTTCAGCATGGAGCACATTGAGAGTCCAGAGATCTAAACTCAAGTTTTCACTTATATCCCACGAAAATAAGGAGTTGCAAGTGACTAATAGGACATCTGACAAAAAAACTATGATTTGCTAGTGTGGGGCTCATCAGGGGGACAGTCCAGATTCACAAACCATGCCCATGAGGGGGACAGTCCAGATTCACAAACCATACGAGCATGTTTATCATCACCAATCGGGGAAGATCCACTTTTCTATGGATCTGGTGTCTGAACCACCAGTCGCACCATACACCATACTAGCAGCTGGTGGTCTGCTTATGATTTGTTTACAGCATGTAGACCATGAAAGCAACCCATCCGATAATTCCTGTGGCAGAATGTCGTCTTCTTATCTCACTTGAGTTGGCCATGTGGATCCTTGGCCCTTTCATTCCTAATTTGCAATATTTGTTGGCTAGTAATTGAAAGGATAAGATTGTCTTGTAGCTATATAGTATGTACAACTGCCAATTGGAAAGCCCCAACAGATGAAGCTCTCAATTGGATATTGGGATGGCTAAGATCATCCCAGTGCAGTGAAATCTCAACAGACCCAATCCATGATGGTACAGACAAGGTGGATGTAAATCAGATTTATCTGTCACCAGATTCACAAGAGAGGTCTGTACCAGATTGAGAAGGTAGCTAAGGAGTTGGTCGCAAATGAGTCGATCGGTGAGCGATCGAAGTCCTGTCCATAAACCTGAGGCTCAAATCCATGCGCTTCATCAGGGGTACATCATGTCAATGGATCTCTGTTTACCTGGTCATCTGGATGTGGACCAATTTTCACTCCCATTGATCATCGGGTCAGGTTGAAGTCCACATGTGGGCCCAATTAATAATCGGGTTGGGTCTATGTTCAGAAGGTTACCCACTTCTTGGCTTGGCCATGTTGCGGGTTTTATTTTTTTTTTATTTTTTTATTTTTTTTTATACCTAAATATAAATTTGGGTCTATGTTCGGAAGGTTACCCATTTCTTGCCTATGTAGTGGTTTTTTTTATTTATACTTAATTTTTATATTAATAAACTTAATTTCTTACCAAGGGGATTATAATCTGAGTCAGTCATGCTGTTGGGTCCAGGCCCAACCTGAGTCCAAACACCTCACGCTGTAATTTAATAATAGATAAGACCACCTATGTAAGACATGATGGTCCTAGTGCCTGTCATTAGGCAGACATTGGTCAGTTGTCAAGCTCATTTTCTTCATTCATCACATCATCATCTTAGCCTTGTAGGCTGGTATGTTTTAGTTTACTACAAGTAAACTTAGTAGTTGTACCTTTGATTCCTGTCTCTTAACATACACAAATCTCTCTCTCTCTCTCTCTCTCTCTCTCTCTCTCAATTATGACCATCTTTTAAATAAAATCATCATCATTCCCTTTGGGGCCAAATAATTTTACCCATAAATGCTTGGGTGATTGGCTGAGTGCTAAAAATATTATTCTGTGCCACTTTTGTTTTGGAGAGAAATTTGGGTCAATGCAGAGAGAGAGAGAGAGAGAGAGAGAGAGAGATTACTGTTTTGGAGTTTTTTTTTTTCTTTGGCACTTACAAGTTGGCGTCAAGAAAAACTACAGATACCAACGCGGAATGTTCCTGATACATGGTCCCTTTAAAGCTTCAACAAACTGAACTCGACTTTTTTAGTACAAGAAACAAGAGTTTGATCCGATCCACCAAGTTGGCATGAAGAGCTACATTCAACGTCCAACTGCAAACCATCTCAAAATGCCCACCTGGATCAGTGAAGATGAAAGAATGCAAACTGATGGAAATGTTCAGATCTATATTAAGGATGCATCATGCATGCAATATCATCACCATTTGAAATTTTCTTGTGATGAAATTCAATGGTGAAGCTAAACTTAGGAGTTACTCAGTAGTAGAGGCGTTTCTCTTCCTCTTCCCTGGGACTACAGGGAACTTAGCTTAGCCCATTCATCAATGTAGCATACAGGGGAAAAAAATCAATGGTGAAATGCACAAATTCAAGTTGGGTAAATCATCGTTAAAATAGCATGGGTATAAATTCAAGTTGGGGAAATCATAAATGGACCAAAGCCTAATTTTCAACACAAAAAAAGACGCAGATGGGAGCCTGACTTTCCCATGATTTGATTTACTAGAATGATAGTTGTGTATTTGGTTGCATCTGAGATCATTTTATTTTCATCTACGGGGTATCTTAACCTTTATTTCATTAATTATAGAAACTTTTACAAATACATTTTCTATAATAACTAGGAATTCAAATCATTGAAACAAAGGGTCCCCAAATAATCCTCTTTGCTTTCCAAAAGAATGTGACTGTTTGCTTGGTGAGTCTACCCAGTGGTAAAAGAAGATGAGAGAGCTATGATCTAGGTGACAAGTCACCCTTTTTAACAAATGTTATAAGAACACTTTTACCACAATCAAATGCAGAGGTACTTGTGCTTGATTGTAGATGGGCCCTAGTTTAAAGGATAGGCTTTTCTCTTTTTTCTTCTTTTCTTTTCTTTTTTTTTTTTCCTCAAACGTTTTAGAAAGCAAATCTGACCTTTTCCACTTTCATAATGTAGCATAATTTTAGAATGAATTGTTCTTTGGCCGCTTAGTAGTCCTGGCTTTGAGGGCCCATTCACTTTTATAGTGTAATAAAATTGCTAGAGCATGTGCAGACCCATCATGCATGTGCAGTCCCTTGGTTTTTAAGAATCCTGGTGGGCCCCACAAACAGTGGGCGTTTTCTAATAATAACATCCAGCAATATGATGTTCTGTTTTTCCCCCTTTTTTGATATTTTTGGGATTCATAATAAGTAAATAAAATAAAAGCAGTCACTTCACCAATGGTAGCTCTCTTTTTTCTTTTTCTTTTTCTTTTCTTGATTTAAACCAATGGTAGCTCTCCTTGAATTAGCATTGATGCAGCCTGTCATTTTTTATAGATAGTATTCATTGGTGGATTTTGTCACATAAAATCTACATGATGGGTAGTCATTAAATTTTGGGGCCTGAGACAAAGGGTTAGAATGATGGGATCGACCATCTTCGGTTGTCATGCAGGCAGGTCAGCCCTGCTAAAAGTGGATGTTTATTATCTGTTCGGTGGAGTTTCTAACACAAATTTCTTATGTTGGGAATTTTACAGCAATTTAGTTATTGCCCCGGCACTGAAAATTCCCCCTTTGATTTTTTAGATTAAAGGAATTTAACCTTATGGATTGTCACTTTTGGATTATACAATTCTCCTAATCCCAACTTCCAAAACGGTGGGATAGTTTAAGCAAATGTGAATCTAGTTGGGAGATATCATTTTGGGAATTTAAGATATCCCCTAAGAAGAAATTCTCAAATATCTGCAAATAAATGGGTCCTGGACAACGCCAACGTGCGGTAAAATGTTGTTCACAGGGTATTTAGGCATGTTTGTTTGAAAGAATTCTGAGAACTCTTATCCAAGGAGAATTTGAAATTCTCCAAATGTTATATGAAGAGTAGAAATCAAAATGTTCAAGTACAAACTAGCATTCAAGAATTTGAGATTATGAGGATTTAAAAGTCTTAAAGGTAGGGATGGTTAGTTGTCAGAAATCTATCAACCAAATGAACAAATTCTAAATGCTTCCCGGACTAGCATTCATTGTACAATTCTTAAAGGATATTATCAAACACCGGAGTTAAAAATCTCCAACACCTATAATTCTCATAAAAATACTTCCAAACAAATGGGCCCTATAATTCAGAGGATTCCTTCATCTCCCTTGGGTCCAAGCCATACTCGATGAGAATTTATAAGAGAAAGAATCCTTGCAGTCCATGTTTGGAAAACCCCAAGGAATCCTACCATATACACTCTACGCCATTTAATGATTCTACATATTTCACAAATTTCTTACAATTTGTGATGCATCAAGACCTAAACTTTTACCCTCCCAGCCATTTTTGGCCCTCCAGAGAACAGAATGGATCGAATCAGGCAAATGAGGTCCACAAGAATTAAAAATCAATTTTTTAGGTTGTTGACTTTTTTTCGCAAATATCTCAAAATATATGATGAGTCTATGGCTGAAAACTGAACCCCAACCTTTTTTTTCTATTTTGGAGATGATGAGCGGTCTGGAACTTTACTTAGGGCCCACAAGAAATAGAAAAAAAAAAAAAATGGACTGCCTCCAAAGCCCCTTTTCGAACTATGGATAGTGAAAAGTATGGAGTTTTTCTCAATTTTGTTGTGATCCATGATGGATCAACCTACCAAACTTGACACCCTTTGTTAGGCCCAAAAACTAGAGGAGGACCTCGCTATAGGGAGGATCCAGCTCATTATATTGAGCGTGGATGGGAAAGCCCACTTGGATCCAAACTCTAAGTTTGAGTTTGAGATGACTTTCTATTCTGACTGCATTATAATTAAAAGTCTCTTGCGCGGATTTAGGGTTATATATTGGGTGATTCTCTCCACCCAAAGTAACACACAAGAAGTTCATCTCTGTTGTTTTAAGGTGAGAAAACCCTAAGAGAGATTTCTTATTCTCTATAGTCATTATTGAGAGATTGGGCTGAGGATATGCTCTAGAAGGTTAAGTGTTTGTACTCTCTTATAGAAGATTGGTTCACCTTGCTTCTCAAGGTGATTGTTAGAAGATCAAGCACAGGAAGTTGTGTACGGCGAGTAGTCGTGGTAGCGAAGAATTGTACAAGAACAACTACAGTCCTTAGGTCAATGTACTGACTAGGATAAGGGAGCTGTGGGTATATCTTATAATCGTTCAATAGTGATTAGTTTCTTTGATCGTGGTTGTTCTCCCTAGATAGGGTTTCTACGTTAAAATTTGTGTTTGCCTTCTTGAGGTGTGTGATTGGTAGATCTTTTTGCTAGTTCTCTTTGGTTTGGTTTATTACTTCTATTGTGCATTGGTATTTGAACTAACATTAACATCATCTTCTTTAGTTTTCAGTAAGTACATTCCCCCTCCCCTAGGGTTATTCGATTGTTTTAAATGCTTGATCCCATTAGATGTGTCCCAATTTTGAGCACTTTCCGCGAAAGAATCCAGATACTCCCATGCCTCATTGGGATCGTTGTTCAAGAACTTCCCATTACACATCATCTTAATGAATTGGCACATGTCTCAAGTTAATCCATTATAAAAGAGCCCAATTATGTGCCAAATCTCGAATCCATGATGTGGGTAAGCTAATAGAAGCTCATTGAACTGTTCCCAACACTTGAAGAAAGACTCATTTTCTTTTTGCTTGAAATTCATGAGATGCGTTCTTAAAACGTTGGTTTTGTGAGGTGGGAAGAATTATTTCAAAAATTCACGAACCTTATCATTCCAAGTAGTAATTTAGTTGGCCTTAAAGGGAATGTAACAAAACGCTTTTTCCTTCAAAGAGAAAGGAAATAAACTAAATTTGACAACATTTTCTGTAAGATCCGCGACGTTACTAGGTCAGTTGGGCCCAATAGTAGGCCCGTTGACCCGTTTATTTCGTTATTATTACAATTAATTGTTTTATTAGATATTTAAGTGGGTTAGACCTTGAACGAGTTTTTTTTAGCATTAGAATAGTGTCTGCGAAGTTTCGTTCGATTCCGAGTTCGTTTGATCATAGTAGGGGGGTAGTTTGCAATTTAGGGAAAATTGAGTGTTTTTTTAGAAAATTTCAATCGCCGTGATTTTATGTTCGTTGGAAATGTCTCATCGCGCTGATCATTTTTGTCTCTTGGCTCATCGCGATCCGATGATCAAAAATCCTTCAAGTGGTCAATTCTTTCACCGAACCCACTTAAGGGCAATTTAGTCCTTTTTCCTTTTTTCTTCTCTCAAGCAGGGATAACCCTAATCTCATTCTCTGCAACGAAGCTACGGCAGCCCTCTTCATCTTCCTCATTTTCTCAAGCTCCAGAACTCCTTTCCTAAGAGATCATCTCCTCGATCCAAACCGCACATCTTCTCCCTCGCGATCTCCTCTTTCTATTGGTTCTAGTTTGGTAAGATTTCATTCACCCTCGTCTTTCAATCATTTTCTCTTTTGGTTAGATTTAGGTTTGATCTTGATCTTTTCCTCTCTTTTCTTCTCCTTTGCGTGTTAGATTGCTCTTGAGCGGGGTAAATCGTGGTTTTTCGTGGTAGAAAGCTTCTCCTCGAGTTTTTCCCCAATTTCAATCATCTTCTTGGTTGAGGCAAGTAGATTTGCATTGTATATTTAAGCATGTGTGTATGTTTCCTATTGATTGGCTATGCTTTCTTGTTAGAATCCCCAAATTCCAAGCCTGTTTATGATATTGATTTGGGATTAACATGTTAGATTAGATTTTGAGGATTTATGTTAGTTTAATTCGTAATTGGTAATTCTAAGATGTTTTTAATTGTTAAAATGGATGTAAAAATGATGGGAATAGATTGTTGGGAGAGCAGGAGGCTCAATTTTGTGCAGGTTATGGTGCTTGTGTAGGTTAGTGGAAGAAACAGCATAATTTCAGACGTCTGGGGAGTGTTTCTGCCTCTGGGCGTCCAGACGCCAGGTTTTGGGCGTCCGGACACCAGAAGGCAGAGCCTTAGGGTGCCCATACTGGTTCCGGGCGTCCGGACGCCAAGTTTCGGGCGTCCGGACGCCGAGAACTGTGGGGACATGTAAATGGGCCATTTTTGAACGCCCATAACTTTCAATCTGCTCGTCGGAATGTCGCGAGCTATATACCGTTGGAAAGCTCTTGAGATGTAGAATCAAATGGTTCTAGTTTCATTACAATCAGAGATCTAAAAGTAGGGCAGTTACTCAGATTAATGATACAGCCCATGTTTTATTGGAAATGAGACTTGCTAACCTAGGTTTGAGCCTTAGATGTTGGAAACCATGAACCTACTCTCACATGACCATTAATGGGAATTGGAATCAAAGCACGGGGCTTGGTGTGCTTTGATTGATTGTCTAGGTATTCCTGTATTACGCGTGGTATAACCGAATGCATATGGAATTGTCTCACTAGATGCTTCACATGATTGTACACCAAAGGATTTCCTTAAAAGCATCATTGATCCAATTCTATGCGTATTTCGTTAGAACATGTGGGGTACAGGGATGACACCACTTACCTAGGTTTGGTTTGTAAATTCCTCCTTGACTTATTAATTGTATCCGTTGTTATTCTCATTGCACACTTTCTCGGCATAATATACCTAATTAATTATGAAACATAAACTATTATAGAATAAAGGATATGGACCTGACTTAGAGTGTACCTTAGGACCCTATGTCATGTAATTGATAAACATGACTGGCTAGACTGAATGGATTATCATGAGATTGGATTTGTCTTGTATTGGCTTGAATGAGATAATCCCTCTGAGCATGTCTTGTATATTGAGCTAGCCAGACTTGATTGTCTTGGGTTTCATGTGTCAACACCACTTATTATTATTATTATTTGCATGTCATGGCCAACTGCAGTTTGGGGATTTATTGATGGGCCGGTTACTCGGACATGGAGGTGAGCAGTCGGCTTTGGACGGCATCCATGGCATTGCATAGTTGGGAGCGAGCTTGGACCGTGCTACTATTTCCAGGACCGGGAGCTTGGATCCCCCTGGAGCCGGACTTTGATATCAGTAGTCCAGATTGGATTGTTACTGGTACCCTGGGAGATGACTTGGACATCCTCAGAGTCTCCTTCTTGCTACTTGCATCGCATTGCTTGTATAGTGGTGATTGTTAGTGTTGCTAGGATTCTTGTTATTATTTCTGATTGTTATTTATTCATACTTTATGCCTAGTATTGTTCCTTGTATTTTCATGACTATTATACCTGTCATTATTCTGATACTTGATGCATGTCATGTTCATTTATATCTTACTTATCTATTGCTCAACATGTCGTTGACTCTGTTCCTTGGTGTGCAGACACCCCAGGTGAGTACTTCTATGAGGAATAGGCAGGTGAGGAGATCCCAGAGGATCTCCAACCAACAGAGGAGGAGCGAGAGTGGCGTGCCGATAACGTAGAGTAGCGTCATCGTATCCGACATGAGAGTGACACATTTGGGAACATTTATTAGATTTTGTTATCCTTTTATTGATTATCATTGTTGAACCTTTCTTTCTTTAATTCTATGGTATTTAATGGCCTTAGTTTTGGGTTGGCCATTGTAATTAAATTAACTTTTTATTACCTTTAATTGTTCTTTGCAACTTTAAATTAATAAATGAGATTTAGTATCCATTGTTTGATCTTTGAATATACCTCGAATTGTATGATTCCGCACAGTGTTATATTCTTGAGGTTTGAAATACATTATCCTCACAGCAGACTTACGATCCTTGGGCCTAAAGGGCAAAAAATTTTAATTAGCCATAAATTTCACTCCCAGGATCCGGTTTATTCTCTAATCGGGTTCGGGGAACATGACATCTTCCCTAACATTGTTGAGATGGAGAGTAGCGCACACTTCTTCAAATTCTTTTAAGTGGAGGTATGCACTTTCCGAATCTAGACAATGAAATTTAGGCAATAGTTGGATTACACCCGACTTGAATTCAAAGTCTCCCGCGGTGGCTGGGACAACCATGCATGAGGGTGCGGTGGGGTGGTCATAGTAGGTTGTAGGTACTCACGTAAAGTCCTTCCCCTTTGATTAACCACTCCATTTTTATTTTCATTTTGATTTCTATCATCATCATCATTATTATTATTATTTTTCTCGTTGTTCGCCATTAGGCTAAATGGTCTAGATAAACCGGGAGAACTTAGATTTTCGTAGCTATCTATGAACCTCTTGATAAAAAAATCCTTTCGCTTTAATTGCTTGAATGAGTCACGATGCCAAATCGGTGGTGGCCTTGTGCTGATACACTATGGGATCAAGAAGCGGGTGTCCAATTTTATGGATTTTTTTTTTTTTTTTTTTTGTGTGCATTGGGACCTAGATTAGTACTACCTAAAAAAATCAGATTTTAAAGAAAAGTCCGATTTTTAAAGTGGGTAACTTCTTCTTCTCTCTCTCTCTCTCTCTCTCTCTCTCTCTCTCTCTTTTTCTTTTTTGAAGAGTTGCCGATTAAGGAAACTACCCAAAACTAGCTAGTTACCAAAAAAATCAGGTTTTTTTTTAAATGTTAATAAAGACAGCCAATAGCTAAAAAAAAAATCAGAAACTGAAAATTAAAACTACTAAGAAAAACACACCATAACCTAAAAACCAGATTACTAAAATTAAAAACAGTCCTAACTATGGAAACTTTCAATAAAATCAGATTTTTAGAAAAAAAATTCAGATTTTAATCCTTCCTTAATCTAAAAGTGTAGGGGCTGGTTTTCACATTTTATGCATGAACCACCAAAGGTTTCTAAAAAACACACAACTCCGGCTAGCGGATAATAGACTAGACACGCATACACTGAAGTATATGTGCCGAGCTCTCCACCAAGTCGCGTCATACACTGAAGTGTTTATGCCAAGCTCTCCACCAAGTCGCAAGGTGATGCGTAGAATAAGAAAATTCACACCCACAATGCAATTAATGTAAAAAGAAAAGTAGTATACCTCAAGTGCTTTGCATTCTATGCACTCCCCGGCAACAACACTAAAAACTTGATGCGATAACCCTAAGTACAGGGTCAAACAAGACTTAAAGGCTCTACACAAATATCACCCTTAATCCTTTCCTAAATTACAAATAGGTTCCAAAATTTTCACACTAGACTTAGAGGCTCTCAAAACATTCCAAAGCTATTCAAGGATAATTTTAATACACAAAATACCATGATTGGCCTCTAATCCCACTTAATAACCATAACCATGTAATTAATTAGTGCTAATCTTATGAGTTTAAGGGTAAGGTTCTTACAAACAATGAAGACAAGCTAATCCCAAGTCCAAGGGCAAGTTAGGCTTGTTTATAATGAGCTTGAGCTTGAACAAGAGCCCAACAAAATAAGAACAAGCTGAGCTCGACCTTATCTCCACAAACTTGAATTCCTGGATAAAATTGTTGTGCTTGAGCTTAAGTTTGATCAAGTTTGCTTGACCAGTTTACACTTTACATGCCTAAAAGGAAATTATCATAGTAGTTTTGTGTAGTGACGGGCCCATGAATTTTTTTGGGTGGGGCTAAGATTTTTGTTAATTTTACTAACTTTTTTCACATTAATACCGCAAAAAAAAATTCACATTAACAATACCGCAAATAGACACAAAACCTTTTTCCCTATTCAAGTATCTTGCCTAATTGAAGGTCTTCCCACTACCTCTTCCAAATTAAGGTGATCATCAACTCATCGTCATCAAAACATCTAATATAACATTTCCTTTAAACCTAGGTGTTTAGATGACCTGAAATGGTGATTTGGGTGAGCACCCAATTACCCAATTTGGGTTCCCAAAGGAGTTCAATTTCAATCAAAGAAATTTGGTTGCATGCACTTACCTAGCTATAAAAATAATTCCCTATAGTTGATCATTGGCTCATGTCAATGAAGAAGAATTGTCACTTCAATGTAACTCAAGTTTTCCAAACATATGAATCCTAAGACCTAATTTATATACGAATTAAAGATTAAAGTGTTGGTGATTTGGTCATCTTCGGACTTATAGATATGCTCAAATTAGGTGATTTAAGGCATAGGGTTTGGGGGTTTAGGGTTTGAAATTAGGATCTGAAAATTAAGGGCTAAGATTTAGGTATAGAGTGATTAGGATTATACTACATTTGAGGAGGGAGGGAGATTGCTTTATTTTGGGTTATTTGGTGTGAGAGAGAGACTAACCAAGAGAGGACTAGCGACAAGAAACTCGATTGGTGCGAAAAGAATCTCAAACTCTCAGTAGAAAAAAGATGTCGAAAGAGAACAATACGAAGAGGATTTGGTACTCTCGGTTACCAAGGTTTTATGACAAGGGGCGATCACAAGGTTTAGACGTGGGGCAATTGTTTATCAGATATATGAGGGACAGCTCGGACGCATTTAAATATGTAGCAATTTCAAAATCAACATGGGGCTACCGCTCTATGTTATTTATGTGTAGGTCCACCAGTAATGTTATTGCTGCCACTACCATAAAGGAAGCTTAATCGGCGACCAAAATCTGTGCTGGAGGGGACAATGTGGTCGGGCGGGAAGACGAGGTGGGGTTTTGTTGTTTTAGTGCAGAGACATTTGCTGATTTGAGAATGTGGGTTGAATGAAATCAAGAGGAATTCTCGATATTGAAATGGAGTTGTCCAGGTCATCGGGTGGTGCAGGATTAGGCCCCAACTAGTGTGTGGCTCATGTGACCCAAGGCCCTTCAAGGGAACTCAAAATCTCACCTGGGGCAGCTGCACCCACTACCTATAGTGTGCATCTACCCCTGATTTTGTGTATGTGAGTGTTATTTGTCCGAAACTAAATAAGAAAATACCATTAATTGAAGTGGGGAATACTATCTTTTAAATTTAAAGTGCAATTTAAAATAAATCAAGGGCACTTTTTTTTAAATCTTTAGATATTTATTTATTTTACCTTATTTTCAATTATCTTTATTTTTTTCTTTTAGGGTTCATTTATTCGCATGAAATTGGATTCATAGAAACTTCTGGTAAAATGAGTTCCAACTTAAGATTATTAAAGAGGTGAGGGATGATTGGATGAATGAAATAAGACGAAGATGTAGATGAGACCTAGATTTTCCTAGGATTTAATTTACAAGAGTGATGACTAGGTATCCATAATTGATTTTACATCAAAGAAAAGATTATTTGATAGTTATTTATGGATCTATACATTTAAAAGAGATCCTAACTCATAAAAGAAACTCAAAAAAGATCAAGGTAACTAAGAACAATATTAGCTACTCACCTGTTTTTCATCAACTTCCGTTACACCAAGAATATGAGATTTCAGCAAGAGAGATCAGATGAAGCTGTTCACAAAATTATCAAAACTCAAGAAAATTAAGACATGAAGTTATATGCCTTGGTGTTTACCATTAATGCAGGGCTATTGAACGATTCAAATTATGAAATCCAGGTCCGCAAAAGCGAAGAAAACTAACAAAATCCATGAAGATATTGGGGTTCATTAGTTGATCAATAAACAAATAGAATGACTTAGAATGCAAATATGGGACCCACAGAAAGAAAAACAAAAAAAGAAGTAAAGGCTGTTGACAGGGCCCATGAAAAAATAACCTATTTAGTTCTATACTATAGCCTTTTTGGTCAAGTGATGTGAATCTCCACACACACTTTCATACTCGTAAAGATTGGAAAATTCTGGTGCATATTTAAGTACTGTTTCCCTTATACACTATGTTCATAATTATATACATAAATCAATGCAAACGAACGTGATCAGTGTGGCCCCAAGGACTAATTCAATTCAAAATGCACAGCCTAGCTTGCCTAGTCGTTTTGTCCTCACACTTGATGTGTGGGACCAAGGTCTATATCTTGGCTTGTTCAGCAACTGCTGACCAACTGTTGGGTTGGAAATTAAAGATTAGAGCAGTTGTGAACTGTCTGGCACAAATAAAGTATCCTCTCTCTCTCTCTCTCTCTCTCTCTCTCTCTCTGGTAGAACAGATGGAATAGTATCTTGTTGCAGCTCTCTCTCTCTCTCTCTTAATGGTAGAACAGATGGAATAGTATCTTGTTGCAGTTCTTTGACATATATGCATGTAACAGTGCTAGTCCTTTGACCAGTTGGCATGGTTCCCTTCAGGTTTGGGTCAACCTTCCACTGGCATGGCATGGCATGGCCTAGCCCGACAAGATTAAAGTAGAAATTTCAACAGGTTGGGTTCTGGCGTTAGATATCAGAACCCACATAAAACTTGGGTTGGATTCATGTTCATACTTCAATTACCAGACTCTTAACCCAGTCCCCACCCACCTATAAACATAGATTTAAATAATGTAATATGAACATTTTCTTTTAATAATACGAGACCCTGCCTCCCTTAATCAGATGATTCTAATTTCCTGAGACATTTCAAATGACTGGTCCACCCATAATTGTCATGCTTCAAGTAGGCCAAAGGCACCGCAAGATGGACTTTCTCATAAGAATGGGGAAACCCATCTCGAAGGAGGCCGTTTTACACCTATTGACAAGTTTGGATGCGAAATCCAGCCAAAGTAAGCCCAAATTGTATTAGGGGAGTGAGTTTTATCATTTAATTTACAAATCTGATCTCATTTTAGCCAAGTTATGTTCATGTTTGGGTTTCCATAAACATAATTGGACCGGGCTATAGGGCTGGACCAATACCTTCACCTTCCATAAACCGTATAACCTGCTTCTGATTTCATTAGAAAAAAGTCTTTGACGTGATGGCTAGGGCCATACAAGATATAATGATAAGTAATTAGATGTCATCTGGTGGGTCCACTAAAAATAGATGCTAATCATCCCCTGTAATCTGGAAGACAAAAAAAAAAAAATATATATATATATATCCATAGAAATAATGCATTACTTGAGATATGAAAGCTGGCATTCCATAACTTAATGAAGTTCACACTTAACATAGGAAGAATTGGTAAAAGAATAAATAAATAAAGAGGAACACAAAATTATCTTCAATAGCAAGATCTTATCTGGAACATCCTTTCTTATGATGTAATATAGAGTTCCCAATTTACACTTTGGATGCACTCGAAAAAGCACTCCTCCTTGGTGATGAAGCTAGGGGTGCTGATGGGCCCGGCCGGCCCAATCCAGTCGGAGCCCCTTTTTGGGCAGAGCTTGGAATGGATATATAAAATGGGCCTGTTAAGTATTTGGGCTGGATATGATTAAGTGATACCAATTGAAAAGCGCAGCGCAAACTGAATAGCGAGTGCTTGTAATATAGTGATGAAAATTTGTTCAACAATTGCTAGAATGCCCGTATAATTGATAAAAGGTCGGTTCAGCCTGGCCTGGTTGGTTAAATGGGTGGGCTTGGGCTTGACATTTACTAAAATTTGGCCGATGCTAGATATGTCCTGCCCTGGCCTGACCCAGGTCCTGTTGTTCATATTGGGCCACCAGGCTACTAGGGATATGGATGGTGTCACATATATTAATGACATTTTGAAAATATCAAAATCTTAGTGTTAAATAACTATTTGAACCATCATGGCATTTTTAGAATGTCAAGATTTTTTAAGATGGTGATAATAATGGTGTAAAAGGAGGGTGAAGATGGTGATAATAATGGTGTAAAAGGAGGGTGAAGGTGGTGATAATAATAGTGTAAAAGGGGAGTGTAGATGGTGATAATAATGGTGTACAATGGGGTGAGAGAGAGAGAGGGTCAATAACACCTATCCATAAGAATCCAAGTGAGTCCCACCCATAGAAGGTGACGCATATCTACCCCTCTCTCTACCTAAATTATTCAAATATTTTTTTAAATTTGACCTAAAGTTCATCATTATTTAAAAATCACTTCCAAATCTTAAATCCCATCAAAGTCATATTTTCCTTTATACAAGATTCAATTGAAGTTGAGCGCACCATTAGATTGAGTAAAAAAATACACATAACATCACTCTTTTATCATTTTAGTCACTTTGATTATACTGACTATTCTAGTAAATCAAATAATCAGAAACTAATGCTGTGTTTAAATAATTACATCTCCACATCCTAGTGAGAGTTTAAAGTCACTTAAAATATATACATTCCTCTTTTATTATGGTGTGTTGCCAATTTTATTTCAATAATAATTCCTTTTTATCTAAAAGTCAAGCACTTAATATATATTTATACTTGATCAATCATATAATCTATTTTATAGTCTAAACTCGGCCACATCCCATATTAAGAGAAGCTTACATGATCTGTGAGTGGTGACTGGTTATTCAACACATGCATCAAAATTTAGGGAGTATAATTCCAAATGCTCTCGAGGTGTAGCTTTACAAGTGCGCGTCCCCATCATGCGGGCCCCAATCACTATGTCGTATCCAAAACGCGTTTCACCCATAAAATCCCGCTTCCGACAATCACGCAGCTAACCGTTACCGTGTTACTGTCGATGGACATCCCTCATCTTACGCCCAAATCGGACGGCTGTGTTATCGCCACTCATTTAAAATAAAGAAAATCTCAAAGAAATCCTTAAGTTTTTGCTTTAACTCAAACAAAGATATAGAGGAGTTTACCGTAAAAGTCTGTTTAGGCATGGTTTCATTTTTTTCATTTATAACTTCGGGAGCAGCAACGCTAGCACTGTTCAAGTTAAAATGAAGCATCACTCTTCGTAAATCCTAGTTACCCTTATTTGCTTTTATTTTTTTAGTTTTTTTCTTCCTTATTCTCCTACAATGGTTTTGTATTTTGTTATTAATGGTTTCAAATCAGTTGCATGAAGCAAATGGCTGGTGGCAGTTAGTATTCCTTGTCAATAATCTATTTCGAGTTGAGTAGCATTGGAGTTTGTGGTTTGATTGGTTTGGGGTTTCAAATTCACTGCGATGAAGTTGTTTGGGGTTTTTGTTTATGATCTTAAATGACTTCAAATCCTTGTTTGAATGAAGTTTGTTGACATTTCTGTTTCTATTTTTTAATGACTTAAATCCATTTATATTTCTAATTAATGGGTTCCAAATGTATTTCCAGAAGCCGTCAATTCAAGTCTTCCACTCTTATTATAGGCGAAAAAGCTGCTAATATAAGTCTTCCACTGTTATTATAAGCGGAAAAGCTGTCAATACAAGTTTTCCACTGTTACTATAGGCGAGAAAGCTGTTAATACAAGTTTTTTACTATTATTATATACAGAAAAGTTGCCCATACAAGTTTTCCGCTTTTCATATAGGCGGAAAAGCTATATGATGGTGGAGTAACTAGGAGTGGAGAAGATCAAAAAATGGATGAGGGAAAACAGATGAGGAAAAGTTGGATTCAGGGTAGGGTATATATAGCGAAGAGAGATGCTAGTGTCGCCCATACTTATTTTGGGCTACGTTATCATCCCTTGTAAAAAAAAAAGATAAAAAAAGGGAAAACGTGACGAGATGAACCACCTCGTGTAGCGGGAAATACTTTTCATTATTTCGAACAACAACAAAATACAGTTTATTTTCCGATAAAATCCTCAAAGATATAAGTTTCAAAAGCTTTCAAATTAAGACTTAAGTTTTCCAATAAATTTTCAATTAAGAGCATGGTTCTAAATCGCAGTGTAGATCGGGCCAAGAAATTGATAGGATATCGGTATCGGTCACAGTTATTGGTCTTGCTCGTTCATTGCAATGTGAAATTTCTTTAGTCCAAAACTTTTTTCAAAAATATCCAAAATATTCAGAATATTATAAAACACTGAAAAACAATGTTTTTTTTCATTAATAACAACAATAAATCAAAATATCAATTACCCTAAGTCATGACATCCTTGTTGTTGTCTTATTTGGAATTGTATAAATTTTTCTTACAATTTGATAGATTTAGATGTATATGCAAAAATAAGTTAAAATGTAACAGATTTTATAAAATGCAATCATAATTTTGGCCTGTGATCTATTTATTAGTATGAAGTTTAAGAAAATCAAGCTTGAACCCATCACTCAATCATCAAGTATGCCATGATTTCAAGAGTGTCAAGATAGCATATTTTATTGTCATAATATGATAAAGCACAAAGCAATTGGACATTTAAGATTTCCTTAACATGATGACAAACTTGAGTAACAATTTTACAAAGATCTACAAGTTTTCAATAAAAACCCTAATTTTTAAAACCTCAAATAGTAGATCTAGCCTCAAAATGTGTATATTTAAGATAATGAAAGGTACCTACAACAAAAAGAGCATGCAATCATCATTTCTAATCTAAATAATCTTATAAAAGAATTGTAAAAAAGCATACAAAATGGTAACCTCCGTAGAGTTGTTTATGACTTTTTAGTGCTAAATTGACAAAAAAAGAAGGTATTTTTTATGGAAGAAAGAAGAAGTGTATCATCTAATGTATTTAGAAGAAGGAAGAAAGAAGTAGAATAGGAGAAATGTAAAAAAAAAAAAAAAAAGAAAAAAAGAGAAGATTCAGAAATAGTCATCTGCTATTTTCAAAATATCAGCCGATATATCTATTGAAATTGATAATTTGAGATATCAGCCGATAATATCCGATATTTTAGGGATTTCTTGATAGGGCAGTGCTAATACTGATAATCATCAAATTATTGGACCGGTATGAGTTGATATCAGTTTGTATCGGCCGATGCAAATAGGTAATCGGCTGATAATTTAAACCATGATTAAGAGCAACCGGCCATTTGAAAATGTTTTTCGATGACTTCTTATTCAGTTATTTTAAGGTATCCAGCTTACCTTTCATTAAAAACCATAACATGCTTCCCATAGCTGCTGCTACATGCTGTAGATCACCAAGGGGGACGCTAGATACCATCAATCCCTATAAGAACAAAATCTTTAATTGAATACTTACGGAAAAATTCATGCCTTAATTTGAAATGTATTAACACTTTTGTCTTTTTTTTTTTCAAATAAGATAAAAAAGTTAAGGTTTTATTTTAAATTAAAAAAATACATTGAGGCACACTTTATGACAGAGAGGAGAACGTCGAGACCCTCGACACTTTTCCTTCTTTAACGCTTCCTTTCGCTCTCCCACCCTTTCTAATTTCATTCACACCTCTCTCTCATAATTACTCGCATTGGCTTCTGAGGCCTTTTTTTTTTTTTTTTTTTAAGCTTCGCAAGTCTCGGAGCTTCTTCAAAACGAATACGACAACGATTCCACGAAGATAAGACTCTGAGGTTTCCGGTAGTTTCCGTCAAAATCTCTCTGCTTCTGGCCGGACATCCGACGCACAACCGCCGGAAGAGAAGCAAAGACTAGGCTTTCAGCCGGGGAATCGCCTTTTCTTGCTGGTTTTCCGACTCAGATCCGTCGGAGAAGAATCCGGAAATGTCTTCCCCACCTCCCGGAGCTACTCCCTCGCCGGCATCTTCTCCACCGTCACCGCCAGCGGCGGCGAGTCCCTCCCCACCCCCTCCGGCTAACGCCACCTCTCCCCCTCCGGCAAGCGCCACGCCGCCTCCTCCGGCAAGCGCCACGCCGCCTCCTCCGGCAAACACTACGTCGCCGCCTCCGGCGAGCAGTACTCCCTCTCCACCACCGCCTGTGGCGGCGACGCCGACCCCGTCTCCTCCGGCGTCGGGATCTACTCCACCTGCGGAGGGGTCTTCTTCTCCGCCGCCGCCGTCTTCGACCAGAGCGTCTCCGCCACCTCCGAAGACTCCGTCATCGACGGCGTCCCCGCCTCCTCCGGTGACAGGGGGTTCTTCTTCGCCGTCGCCGTCGAGTAATGGTATATCGACAGGACTCGTAGTCGGAATCGCTGCTGCCGGAGTTTTCGCGCTTGTGGTGTTGAGTATTTTGTTCATTTGCTGTAAGAAGAAGAGGAGAAGGCATGAAGATCATCCGATGGATTATTATGGACATGCGCCTCCTCCGCCTCCTAAAGGTGGTTTCTTTTTTCCTCCTCTCTCATTGATCATTTTGACATTCCTAGTTCTTTTCACTCTCTTTGTTTTGATGTTAGAATTTAGATTGTTTTTTTTTCTTGACCAAATTTAGATTGGTTTTTAAACCTTCTTCTGCTGATAAAGAATCCAAATTTGGAGTTTATTTTTAGTTACAGTTTGTATGGATTCACATGCTACATTGATAGATAATGTATTGGTTTGAGGTTTTCAAATTTTTCTCTCTTTTTCTTTCCCCTGTGTTTCAGAAGATGATTGGGGGAAATCTGTTTGTTTTTTTCTGATCAGTAGATGCTGTGAGTTGGGACATTTTCTCTGCATCTAAAGTAAGATTTTTTATTTTCTTGGCATTAGGAAAGGAGAGAAAAGATGTAGGGGTGGGTTTTCAGTGGTAGGATATGAAGTGGAAGGAAAAATTGCTTGTATTTTGAGAGGCAACTTGCTGTCATATTTTTATTTTGATTAACTGAGATTCTGCAGCACTCTCCATTTTTTTTTCCTTACGAGGAGGAGATTGAAAACCCAATTGAAGAATTCAGACTGTAGTTATGAGAAAGATTGGGATTTATAGCTTACTGATTTGGTGAATTTTAAGGGATAAAACATTTGTGAACAATTACTGATACAAACAGTTACATGGGTCAATATTTGCAATGACACAGATGATGAGTGCTGCATATTTTTTAAAAACACACGAATTAGTATCAGTTCTCAAGGCATTCAATCGGCATTTGCTTTAATTTTTTTTGTTAAGATATTATTAAGCTTAATGCTACTAAAATCTCATGGAAGTTGTGACTCAATTTCCTATTTTATTATCTTCTTAATGGTACCATTTGCATTGCTGTTTTTTTTATGTCATAATATCATTGATTCAGACAATTCTTGTTCTGTTCAGGTCCTTATGGTGGACATCCTCCGAATTGGCAACAAAATGTGCCTCCACCTACGGAGCATGTTTTCAAGATTCCACCTCAGCCTTCTCCACCACCGGCATTTGCATCTCGACCCCCACATTCACCAAATCATGGCCCGAAGTTATCCGCAGTCCCTGTAGCACCAGTCACCAGTAGCAGTGGAGGTTCTGGTTCCAACTATTCAGGGTCCGAGTTTCCTCTCCCACCACCGTCGCCCGGTATTGCACTCGGTTTTTCAAAGAGCACATTCACTCTTGAAGAACTATCAAAGGCCACAAATGGGTTCGCAGATGCAAATCTTCTTGGGCAAGGAGGCTTCGGCTATGTCCACAAAGGAATGCTTGTAGATGGAAGAGAAGTTGCCGTCAAGTCACTGAAATCTGGTAGTGGCCAGGGTGAGCGAGAATTCCAAGCAGAGGTTGAGATTATCAGCCGAGTTCATCACAAACATTTGGTTTCATTGGTTGGATATTGCATTGCTGGAGGCCAAAGAATGCTTGTGTATGAGTTTGTTCCTAACAACACGATGGAATTTCACTTGCATGGTGAGCCAATTGACCGTGTCACAGCTATTTAATTTCCTTGTGCATGCATAATATGTTAACTGTAGCATTTTTTGGTTAGCAGAAATGTTTCACTAAACGTAAGATATAGTTTTATTTATTTTTATTTTCCATCAATTTTCATTCTATTCCTTTTCCGCATTTGTCATGGAATTAAGTGGGTGGGATACAGCAGTAGCTAGGGGTGTACAAAAAATCCGTTAATCTGTCAATCCGATCCGATCCGATCCAGTCCGTGGATTTTGATCCGATCAGAAGGCCAACGGATTGGTGATGGATTTGAAATTGTGTAATCCGTTAGCAACGGATCGGTGGCAGATTCACCCTTAATCCGTAGATTCAATGCGATCCGATCCGTTGTCATTAAATATAAATTAAAAAATAAATAAATATATTAAGAAAAAAAATGTAAGGAGTCACTAACCTTATGAATAGAATAGACATATAGCTCTCAACTCATGCCCCTTTAATTCAGTAGCTTCAAAATTTATGGATTTTTTCTTCTTTTTTTTTTCCATGTAATGTACAGTAACGGATTGAACGGATTAATCCGATCCGATCCACTCCTCCACGGATCGGATCGGATCGGATTTCAACAATAACGGATTGGTGATGGATTACAAATCCGTCAATCCGTAGGCAATGAATTGGTGGCAGATTTGGCCCAATCCGCACCAATCCGATCCGTGTACACCCCTAGTAGTAGCATTTGTCTTTTAACTGTGGTAGCTGTGAGTTCGCTCGGTCCTGCTGCCATCTTTTGGACTGAAGTTCATGAAGAGTTACTCAGTTTATCAATAGAATTTATTTCATGTTCAAATGACTATTCTAAGCTTGGTAGAAGTAATGAAGTATGCTAATAAGTTCCTACATGTTATTGTGCATGAATGTTAGTCTTTGTTCTACACATAATACAGAAGTAGCATTTATCTTTTACCTGGGGTGGCCTTGAACAGTTGAATTCCTTTGTTCCTGCTGTCATCTTTTGGATTTAAGTTCCTGAAGAGCTACGCATTTTATTTAATAAAATATTTTTATTGTTCAAATAACTATTCTAAGTTTGGTAGAAGTAATGAAGTATGCTAACTACATATGAATGTTTGCCTTTGTTCCACACATACATCTTTATTAGTAGAAGGCTGTCAGCAAATGAACTAAATTTCCTTAGAAGATGTGCTATTTATACCATTCAAAAAGAAAAAAAAAGATCTGCGATTTACAAATTTCCCTTTCCTTAGCGAAGTCGTGTTCTCTAATCATAATGGAAAATATTGGAAGTGATTTCAGCGATAATTTATTGTTGTTGGTTTTGCTATCATTTTTCCTTTGTTAAAAAAGAAAAAAGTGGTTTGGATTGGTTTAGATTTGGTCATGGTCATTGATTCAAATTGGGTTATTTCAGGAAAGGGAAGGCCAACCATGGAGTGGCCTACTAGACTTAAAATTGCTCTTGGTTCTGCAAAAGGCCTTGCATATTTGCACGAAGATTGTGAGTTTTCCATCTTCTACGATTTCTCTGTGTTTGTAAACTACAAATGGAGTTGTGTAATCAGAGATGATGATCATTGTACTACCTTCATGATGCTGAAGTTCAATTTAATTTGTAGGCCATCCCAAGATTATTCATCGTGATATTAAGGCAGCAAACATTCTTCTTGATTTTAAGTTTGAAGCAAAGGTGTGTCTCCTATCTGAGTTGTTCGTTGCTATATGATACCTTTTTGGTAATTTCATAAAAATAGGTGCATTTCATTTATGACATGAAAGTACTCATTTTTAACTACTATTTTCATGACATGTTGGTTTTTATCTTATTTATTAATATTTTGGTTTACTTTAATTACTGAACTTACTTTTTATGCAGGTTGCAGACTTTGGGCTTGCCAAACTTGCTTCTGACAACAATACTCATGTTTCTACCCGAGTAATGGGCACATTTGGGTTAGTTCCATTTATCATGTCACAGTAATATGATCATTGAACCAAGCAAAACAAAGCCACATACTGCTCATGCATTGAAGATTTTCCAACTGGGAAAAAAACTCGTTAATGTGCACTGAAAATTTGAGAAGAATCAGACATAATAACTTAATAGTTCATAATAATCTGTTTTTGGATCTTTGGATACATGCTAATGTGCTTACTATTGCCAGGTACCTAGCTCCAGAATATGCTTCGAGCGGTAAACTCACTGATAAATCAGATGTATTTTCTTTTGGAGTGATGCTTCTAGAACTTATTACTGGACGCCGACCAGTCGATTCAGCTCAATCCTTCATGGATGACAGCTTGGTAGATTGGGTGAGTGTCTCATTTATCTCTCTTTCTATTCAAAATTGGTGAATGCCTAAATTACTTGTCTGCTTGTACTGCTGCTTCTGATTTTGAATGTTTCCCACGTGCTGCAATTCAGAAATTAGCTTTTATGCTTATCCTTGTGCTTTCTATGGCTTGTAGCTGATGGAGTGGGAAATTGACAGATTTTGGTTGGTTTGATATTTTACAGGCAAGGCCTTTGCTCACGCGAGCAATAGAAGATGGGAATTTCGATTTAATAGTTGATACACGATTGCAAAAGAATTACAACCCCAATGAGATGGCTCAAATGGTTGCTTGTGCTGCTGCTTGTGTTCGCCATTCTGCACGGCGACGACCTCGGATGAGTCAGGTACTATTTATATTAATTATCTAACTGTGTCATAGTATCTCTTTCACTAATGGCTAAGATTATGCTTTTCTGTTCATTTGATTCTAATTGTTCTTTGAAGAGGAGACATAACCTTTCTTGCTTTTCCCTTTTGCTTTACTAAGTGATACTTTTCAGTCTTTTCGTATGTATTATGATATAACTTTGCTGATGAAATGAGGTAGAAGCTTGACCTGTTCTCTCTTCGTGCACATCTGGAAGAACCATGATTCCTGATTCAATATTGTGGTTTACATGGGTTTGTCCTTTACTTTCGGCTGAGTGCTTTGTGTTTCTAAAATTCGAAACCCAAACACAAAAGTCCTCTTAGTTTAATGGTTTACAATCTGTATGAGTGGCTTAAGTTTTCCAGATACAGAGTTGACAGTGATAAATTTTATAGCTTTGTTTTATATACTTATCCCATGTTCTTTCAACTAACAATTTAGCTCAAAACCGAGCAGGTAGTTCGGGCTCTTGAAGGGGATGTGTCTCTAGAAGCTCTAAATGAAGGTGTCAGACCTGGACATAGCACGCTGTTCAGTTCATATGGCAGCTCAGATTATGATAACCTTAAGTATAATGAAGATATGAAAAAATTCAGGAAAATGGCTTTAGCTAGCCAAGAATATGGAAGCAGTGAATACAGTGGACCTGGCACCAGTGAGTATGGCCTAAACCCTTCTGCATCTAGCAGTGAAGGCCAGAACACGCGTGAAATGGAGATGAGTAAAATGAAGAAAGATAGGCGACGGGGATTCAGTGGAAGCCCATGAGACCAACCACCCAGGTTACCTGTAAAAAAATGCTATCTATTTAATCTCCCCACACTTTGTTTCTTGACTTGATTTGAAAAAATGACTGGCATTTGTGGTTCTGAAACATAGTTTTACCAGAGATTTTCAATTGAAAGCTATGTATCTAGCTGATACAAAATAATGGAGCCCTAACTCATTCTTTGGATTGCTGATTTACTAAGCTTTGATTATTGGGATTCGTTGAGACTTTTGCTATCGTATTAATGTGTGTTTGAGTGGGAACAAGTTGAATTGAATTGGAAATTGATTGGATGTTTGAGTATATGTCAAGCACAAACAGCTGGTTTGTATGTTAGAGCTGTTCCTTCCTTTTGGAGTTTTCTTAAGCGCCATTTAGATAAAACGGCCAATCATTTATAATAATAGCAGGCATGTTTCTTCTTGATGGAAGAGAAATTGCATAAACATGTTACCCATGTGATTCTATGATCAGATTCTCATTATGCACCGCCTTCTGTGGGGACCCAGATGGGTTATCATTGCTGTCCCATTGAAATCTTGTATCTTCTTGTTTCTGTTTTTGACCTTTGGATCCATATTCACTGCACCACCCTGTCTAGTTGTGACCCGCCTCATCTGTATCTGAACCCACAGGGTATCTTTTCTACCTAGAAAACCCTCCATTTTTAAGCTAGGCCGTTTCAGACACTTTTAGAAGGTAGACCAAACTGTTCTGTCTGACCTGGTTTCACATGAACCAGTCTTGGATGCTTCAGTCCCAGCCTAAATCCTTAAAACTATAAAATTTTGGTTCAGGCCACCAGTTCAGGAAAAACGTATAATCGAACCAATGTGGCCATTGGTTTCAAATGGTTTAAATGATTTTAAACTTTCTAGAAATTATCTAATTTGTTTTTGTAGTTAAGACGCAGTTGGACCTGATTGAACCAGAATATAACCAATCTGGGCCAATTCCAGTCCAGCAGTTTGACATGTTGCTTGGTTCTAAAATCATTGATTCCAGCATTGCCCTAACAGCTAACTACAAGGGACCATCATTTCATGTGGGTCTTAAACTACCAAACCTGTCCATTGATAGAAAGGTTTTAACTGGATTAGCGCTTGTTCTACACTCAAAATTTGAAGTTTTGAGTTGGTGGGGTCAAAAAGTTGGATCATAGAATATTTATTGGATTTTCCAATCTATCTTTTCGTCAAAGGAATCTTAATATAATGTGCAGATCACATGGGTTAGGTTGTCATTTTCTTCTGGTGGGGGGTAAGGACCCCATCAATTCTCTCGTGATTTTGGCAGCTCCACCAATCCTCCATTTGTCAAAGATATAAAAATTAGCTCATTACAGCAGTTTGTGTGTAATGTCCCTGTTAGGGCTAGAAAGGTTGGTTGGTTGGTGTGTGTAAGGAAGTCCATTTGGGTTGGGGCCCACAGTTCCCGTCTTAGTACTAAATTTCTTTCAATGAGACTCAAATTCAACTTAGGTTCTACGTTTGGTGGAAAAACAATTGAAATTTGCACCGAGACTCACGCGTGGGTTCGAGGAAATGTAGGGATGCAAATGGGTTGGGTCCATGGGAACCATGGTGTATTAAAAAATGATGATGAGAAATAAAGAGTTCTAAGTTCGCAGTGAATATGCGTCTTATCCAAGAATTACTATTATATGACGACTTATAAATCTCCCTCTCTCGCTCCCTCTTTCCTCCGACGGTGCTCCTAGAGGTGGCTGCAGTGGATGGGGGGTGAGAATGAGGTTTGATATGAAGTTAGTTTAGGTATTATGGTGGCCGTGCAAAGAAAATTTTGAAAATCTCAAATTCAATAGTGGGTACAAAGAGAAAGAGAGTGTCCAAAGAAAATGGGAGTGCATTTAGAAGCTCTAAAAACTGAATTGCTTTTGAAGAAATAAAGAGACAGTTCTACCTATAAAAAAATTTAAAAGACTCATCCCATGTTAGCTTTTAAAAAATTGAGGACACTCATTTGACCTTCCTCGCCCTCAAGATATCCTACAATGCATTAGGATATCGCACTAGTAAAGGGTAAAATTATCACTTTTAGAGTGTCCTTTTCTACACATACGGCTCTGCGTAAGTTATCTAAATTTCAACCATTTTAGGGCGACAGCCGTGTTATCAACATCCCTTATACTTTTCACAAATGTAGACTTGGTGGGGTTGCCATAGTCATGCCAGAACTTTCATGGATTTTTAATCCCCACCAGTGTCCAGAACAAAAGGGACAAATGCAACCCATGTGAGATTCGTCGCAATTATAAAATCTCTTTCGGCAAGAAGATAAAACCGAATAAAGCTTCTATCAATGGTCCGGCCTTTGTGACCTACCCTGTGCTTCACATTCTAAATAAGGACAGATTTGAGAAGTTATAGCCCCACGTGAGACTATAGTTCGAAGAAAGCTAGGACAAGGCCCCATGGCACAGTGAAAGTAAAAAGGAAAAGAAAATGCAAATGTGCTTTGGAGTTGTTGTCTTGTTGAGTGGAAAAATATAAAGAGTTACTGTTTGCCTTTACTGCAGGTTTTGATTGGAATGAATCAGCTGCTACAAATGAAAAGATGAATCGCCTGCCAGATAGCATTTGTTTTTTTTTTATATCGGTAACAAGAATACATCCCTAGGCTAGATAATCAGTATGAATGGAGGATTGATAAATATGTAGAACATAAGAGGAGAAATGGAATGGTTGTTGAAGTGGAGATTTGCTTTTGAAGTGGGTTTTAACCTGCACATGCTAATAAGATTGAAAGAAAGATCTTACTAAAATAACAATTAGACTACGTATGATTTATATTTATAGAGCAGAATATTAGCCAATTAAGAAGCAACACAAGCACAAATGAGTGTAGTAGGTATGAGAATATTGAGATGAATGAGTGGTGAAACTCTATGAGCATTTACAAGTAACATCAATAGATGATAAAATAAGATCAACTTGTTTGAGCCGTTTTGGTATATGTCCAATGCAAGTCGACAACTGCACCGATAAAAAAATTTTGGCTATGCAAGTTGATAACCTATTAAGGGGAAGAAGTAGGCTACGAAGGGCGTAGATAGAAATAGTAAAAACATATTTGAAGTATAACTTATCCGAAGATTTAACTCGAAATAGGTAAGAATGGAGAAACAGGGACAAGGCTCTGGTGGTAAAAAAAAAAAAAAACATTAAGATTAAGGAGAAAAAAAATAAAGAAATGAACCATCGGTCACATAAGATCAGGCACCACATGTGCAGATTTGTGATTGTCTACCAAAGATCAATTCTGGGGGATGGGATGGACCCCAGATCACGGTACCTTATGATGGACAACTCAGATTGACTTGGATCAAGCCGTAACTTAGGTTTAGATTTCTTCCCTTTTTTTCTCTCTATCCCACTTGAATAATTTGAACTGGGTTTTTTTTTGGGGCTTTTCCTAATCCTCTTATGGGAAGGAAAACCCCCATTTCAAAGTTTTCATGTCAGGATTGCTGGGAGGTTATGAATGTGAGTAGGGGTGTTCATAGAGTGGTCAGGCCGGGGTTGAGCCAGGGTTAGTCCAAATTAAGAAAAACAGACTGTAATCAGCCCAAGCCGGATACAATCTGTAAATGTAGCCCGAGCTTTGCCCCACCTCAAACATGTAAGGCCTGAGCCCACCCATTTAGTCATTCAGGCTGGACCCGACCAAGCTTTCATATCACTTGTTCGCGCTTTGATCACTAACCACAAGCACTGCTTGTTGGGTTGGCCAACCAGGGCTTTGGTCTCTCTATCACTTAATCCAAGCTCGGCCAGAATATTAACCCGGGCCCAAATTTAAGCCCCTTGCCCGAATCGAGAAGTAAAACACAAACCCTAAACCTGGCCCATGAGCACCTCTAGTACTGAGACCGTGAGCAGCATCCTCTTCAGTGATTGGGTCCAATCACGCGTCATCACAGGTGGGCCTTATCAATAGAATGCCGACAATTACATGTAAAAGGATTGGGCCTTACATGATGAAATAATGTTGGTCAACTGAGGCTCATGGTCTTGACTCCTACAGGGGAAGGGAAGGGAGTTAGTTATGAATATGTTGAGGTTAACTTCCACCCTCGTTCCTGAGCGGTTATAATTGTGGTCGAGTCATCACCCTCGACCACAATTGATTTTGGGATAAATGGTAGTTCAATGGGGGGTTAAGATCCTATAAATGGTATTAGAACATGGTAGGTCGGGTATTTGAGTCACGGGATACGTATTTTGCCATTTGCGCACAACACTATAAGCACAAGTTGAAATAGGAAGGTCTCAGACAGTGAAGGAATGAATATGAATGAACTCTTAAAAATATTGGTACATTGATGAACTCTTTAAAATATTGGTACCAATGTAAATATGTTATAACATAAAACCCAACTCAGTTAGATGAGTTTTATAAATCCCAACAGAAAGAAATCTGACAGACATGACAGCTGTTAGTTCTTTTCAAATACTTCTATCATCCAATCAGATTTCTATTTAATTCATCTTACAACCACCCAAACGCGTATCTATAACACCAAAAGTCTCATGGAATCCCACTAATCAAAGCTTAGGTCAGGGAACCAGCTATTAAAAAATTCTTAGGTCTCTACTGTTGCATAACAACTAAATACATGGAATTAAATTAAAATCATCTATAAAACTATAGTTAAATCTACAAATTAAGTCATTTTTCACGACTAAGGGAGTTTTCATTAAAAACATCTGACATCATGGACGAAGCACTGTGCTGATGATTTTAAAAGTTTGTTAACTGCATTTTTATTATGAATTTACACTTGATTTTTCCATAAAATTCTTTATTTTCAAAATGTCCAGCAGTATCCTTGACACTGCAGGAATGACAATTCTGCCAGGCTGAAATTGGGTCAAATTGGTTGTGAAAGGCCCAGTAGGCCTGCTGAGAAATAAATTCTAACATTTAAGATACTTAACATAAACTCCTTGATTAAATGATATTAAACATAGGCCTGAACATAGCGATACACTAACCAGACCTAAAATCTGGTCCAGCACCCCAACTTGCATCTGAGCCTGGTTGGGCTTGGGCTTAATTGTCAGTTCTAATGGTTTGAACCACGTGCAGTTTTATTTAATAAAAAGGAAAAAGATGGGGCTCAATAACTTCAAGGGCCTGACAACAAAGCTCAGTCTGAAGGTACTCAAGCCCAAGCTGAGTTATTGGTAGAGGCCCACTTCAGACAACATGTCAATGATCAAACAGGTCAAAATCGGATCGGATCCTTATAGAAAATGGGTCCATCAAATGTATGGGCCAGGACCACTAGGTCAATCACTGGACCATCTTAATTTACAATGACATGTGAATTGTGTCATACTGTGGTGCGAGTCAGTTGCACTCGAACATTCAATGCAAATTTGACATAGTTCTATAAATTTGAACCTTGATTGGGAGTTGATGGTTCTCCAATTTACTAATGATGTAATTTTTTTTAAAAAAATTTGGAATCCTGTTGCCAATGACATTCCAACATTTCTACACCATTGATAGGAATTTGTGACCATGCTCATAGGATTGATCACAAGATTGAGATTTTGATTACTAGGACTGCTGAAGAGCATAATTGATGACAAGTCTGCAATGACCCAATTAACATGACCAAGTCCGGCTGAGTACTTGGTCAGGCTCACTAAACGTGTTAAGTCATGTGTCTTAGTGGCTTATCAAGCTGAATTAACTCAAGTGAGCAGGTGCAAATCAGAACAAAATTTTAAACTATTTGAGGACTAATCGAATGGCTTGAGTGGTATCACAAAATGGCAACAAGATCTAGGGTTGAAAATGGCTTGGGTGTTGTATGTCCATATTGGACTTAGATAAGAGCCTGATTCATTCGGTATCAAGAACCGTAACCAGACCTTTTCTCCCATGTGGAAATTGGTGGAGTTGCATAAGGTGTGGGTTTGCTCCCTATTAGGGGCGGAACCAGGATTTCATCTCGGGGGGGGGGGGGGGGGTGGGGGGGGAGCAAAACTTGAATAAATTTTTATTTCACCAATTATTATAACTATCATATTTAAATTTTTATTTCACCAATTATTATAACTATCATATTTTTAAAGTTTTCTTTTGACATAGTTGTAAATTCAAGCATGAAAAACATATTACGATTCAAGACTAAATTTTACAAAACCAGTATCTATTCAGCCTTAATAAAATATAAGCAAAAGAAGTAAAATAATTATTTCTTAGTACATTTTAACTCAATCATCTATCAAAATGGAACTCGACATTCTTTTAAATCTCGGAAACTATCTATGATTCATTCTGTGCTAAGCTTCTCAGCAATTTCTTTTTCAATGTACACAATCAAAGAGTCAGAGAGAAAATCATCCTCTATTTTGTTGCGAAGCCTAGTTTTGATAATATTCATGGCTAAAAATGATCATTCAGTAGTTGCAGTAGAAACTGCAAGAGTAAGTACAAGTTCAATCACTCTAAAAACAAGTTGGTAGACTGTTGATCTTCTAGTCTTTACCAACCATTGACACAGATAAGAAACAGTTGACAATTTTTGAAAGTTTGAATGTCGAACTACGTTATACTCATAATGGTGAAGTTGTATTCTCAATTGCATTTTCTCATTTTCTGTGAAGTCATGGGAATAAAAAATGTCTACCAACTTGCAAATATCATTGCCTCTAAAAGATTCATTTGCATTTCGAGGATCCAAAGCTGAGCTAAGAATAAGCGACCAGTTAATTTTTGTAATTGAGAATCAATTGCAGCATAAAAAATATGAATCATTCATCAAGCAACTCAATAAACACACGGTGTAAATAGGGATCACTTTTATAGATACCCAGCCTTATGCCTCATGAGTCATGATACTAAAATTATCCTTTACATATTTTTTTTAAGCTACCTTAACGTGGGTAAGTGGGGCTGTAAAAAAATCTAGGAACTACAAGACAAATTAAAAAGGAGGAGAGAGAAAAGAAACAAATCAAGAGATGGGGGGGGGGGGGGGGGGGGGGGGTGTGGGGTGTGTGTTTTGCGTTTTGGTGATTTACAAGGATTTTCCAAAGCCCGAGGGAACCCTTCATGTAGTTCCGCCCCTACTCCCCACGTCTCGTGTTTGAAACCTGTCCCATATTTATCCGGTGTTCGTTTGCAAGGGTTTAGCAGGCAACACATGTGAGATTAGTTATGTTTGGTCAAAGACATCAGTTTTACCCTAGAGAGGGGAATAAAATAAAATAAAAAGAGGAGAAAAACTAACCTTATCTAATTCAAGTCCAGATTAATGGACTTGAGAGTTTTTCCAATGGGCCTCATAGACTCAATTATATGTGTTTTAATTCTTTTTATTTTTTATTTTTTGCTCGTTTGTTGATGATGTTTGAGACTTTTCTAAAAATATCTAGGATTGCTTTATTTCTCAAAAGCACCTTAACATTTAAAAACTTTTAATTGTCAATGACTTCGAAAATATTTTATAAAACATCTTTTCTTTTCTTTTTTATTTATTTATTATTATTATTTTTTTGAGCATGTGAAAGAACAAAATGCATTGTTTGGGTTCAATCATCATTTTCGATTCTAATTGAAGGAATTTCTGCGCTTTTAAGTTATCTAAGACATGAAATTATAGTTTATGATAAAGCATGTTTTTCAAAAATATTCTCAAATCTAAGGGAATCTTGATTAGAATTATTTATACACTGGGTGTTTTCAGATTTAATACAAACTTTGCGGGTCTTTTGGACAAACTCTTATAATTTTGATCTGCCTGTTTCTTCTCATCAGCTCTTCCAACTTGCTTAGATTCCCGGGGGTTTGAATTCTGCAATCAAATGGGGAAACTCTAAAAGCCCTCTATAGATTTAGTGCTTCGAAATTCATGCCATCTAGAATGGTATTGCCTTATGATATTGAATTAAATTCTTTGCTTATTTCTACTTTTTTTTTTTTTTCCAGTAAGTGGCTGGAGACCCATCGAATCAACGTCAATCGAAGAGTCCTTGGGTGAGGGAAGAAGACCTCGGGTGAGACAAAGAGCCCTTAGGTGAGCTTGAGGCCTGACCGAGATTCAAACAGTGGGCAGCCGGAGTTCCGTGTATTTCTATTAATGTTGGTAGATCTATTGCAAACTGCACAAGAACTTGGTAGATCTGTTGCACAGACCTTCTTCCAATTTCTATTGTTGTTATAATATTTGGGTTGCGAATTCCTATTAGGATTGCTTTTTATTTATTGTCGGTAGAGTTGGGATAATCTAAATCCTTAACTAAGACACTACGTTTGGGTTCATGATCGAAGTCCTAATTATCATACTCAAGCCCAAAACAGATTCAGGCCCGTCCTACATTCATTGATAGCTCCAACCATAGCTATGCCTCCTCGCCAAAGGAAGGAAGGAGGAGGAAAAAAAAAAAACCATAGCTGCGGCTTGTGGAAAGAAAGCCTCTCACTGATTTTATCCCCTTGATGTGACATATATGTGGATCTTAATCATCTAAATAGTCCCTTGCCCATTTGGAGGTTCAAATGTAAAGTGAATTAAAAGTGAAGAGGGCCACTCTAAGTAGACAAGAAAAGAAGAAGAGTCTTGACTGTTAAGTCTTATTTTATCTGTTAGTAAAATGAGATTGCTTAACATTTTAACCTCTAGAAAGAGAAGGGGGTACTTTTGATTCACGCTCCAACTAAGTTACCAAGTGGGCTAATCAACACTTTTGTTAAACTTTATTATGGGCCCAACTGGACAGTGTCATCCCACCCAATCATGCATCCTCAAAATTCAGCTCAAAAGAGAAATTGCACGTGAGACGGATGGCGATCTTCCTGAGCCCATGATAAATTCTAGAAAAGTTTCGGGTGCCTAGAGGGATCCAAATCCCTTTTTAGAGGACCAATCTGGGGTGATACATTGGAGTTGGAGGATGATGTCAAATCAGCTGAGATCCTATCTACTCCAATGAATAAAAAAAACACAAAAAATTCATCTCCCTCATGTGTGACCCCTGATTGGTCCAAATAAGAATCCGTTTGATAGTGTCCACATAGGATCCGGATCCCGGACTCCTCTCTGCTCCTTGGCAATAGGCATATCGGAGAATGTGTTAATTGCATCAGAACGGTCAGATTGTATGTTATAAATGAACGGATATGATAATCCCACGTGTTCATATACTTAGACAGTAAGCAATGCTCTTCCTCTTACAAAATCATCTGCCTCAAAAAGAAAAAGTAAAGGCAAAAGCAAAAGAAAAGATACTTCCAGAAACAACACCACCACCAGGAAGGAGAGAGGATGAATTAGTGTTCGGGTTAGGGTTTCTATTTGCAGGAGATCACGAAGAAAAGAGAAAAGCAGATGGAGGCTCAAGAAGGGAAATCTTTGCTGGAGAGCGTACGGCCGCCGAGGCTGGAAGACGCAGGGCTGGAGGACTGCGCTCTCCCACCGGAAGCCATCAAAGAGGCCTTCCTCAAAGCCGCCTCCTCCGTCCGATCTGCCTTCAACGGACGAGATTGCATCGAAGATCCCGGCCCCAGCGACGGGGATCTACACGATTCCCTCGTTAGCGACGAGGCTCCGATGCCCTGCGGCTGCGCCGGGGCCGTGAAAGAGAGCTCGCCGGAGAGATGTGGAGGTAAGGAGGTAATCGGAATCGGAGAAGAGGCTTCCGATATAGTGGTCGGTATGGAAGTTCCGAAGGAAGGGAGAGGGAGAGCGTGTGTGGATGGATTGCCGGAGGAGATTGAGGGAAAGGATGAAGAAGAAGAAAGAGGAGGGTTTGAAAGAAATGAAGAGGAAAGAGAAGAAGAAGAAGAGGAAGATCGGCCTATTTTAGCTGAAGCTTGTATATAAATTGTGCCTTTTTCTTTTTTTTCATGAAATGCTGTTAGTTCTAGGGCTTCTTGCTTTGACAATGAGAGGATTTAGCCAGTATTTCTATTTCCATCTCATTGGGAAAAATGGCTTTTTCTTTAGAAATGATGATTCTGGACGATATTATAGCAATGGGAGGAAGAAATGGTGAACGTCTTCTTCTTTTGTTTGTTTTCTCTTTAGGTTGCTTTGATCATCTTCTTGCTTTGTTTGTGTTTCTATTACTTGACGTTGAATTGGAAATAGGATGTTGAGAATGTCCCTCTTTGTATAAAATCTTCATGAAAAGAGTTGAATGCTTATAAAAAGAAATCAGTCAATCAAAGTGGATAGTCTTGTTTTTCTTTTCTAAAGATAAAGATGCTACTCTCTGCACGATCAATTTTTAGTCTCTCACTTGGACTCCCATGTCTCTGTCCCTGATTAGATTATTTTCCAAAGGGTTATTAAAAGAAAGTGAGAGCAGTGAATTATTTGGGTGAGTTTGAATCCTTATCTTTTAAAAGAGCGCTGCTAAATCAACACCCGCACCATTCAAGGGCAAGGGTGAGGATTTTAATTTTTTCTTCGCACGCCTCCCATGATACTTACACCACCATCTCCCCAGCCATTTATCAACTCTCCTTTTAAAATTCGTGAATGATGTTATGTTCAACCACTTAACAATATGTAATCATATTATATATACATTAAAGCGATCGGGGAGGGTGGAGGTAGGCCTTGGAGGGTGTCGCATCAACATCCAAAGAGTTCTCATTTTAAATAAACAGGCAACAACGCCTGGGGCTTAGCGCGGGCTACAAGCTAAGATATTATATTTTAAATTCATGAAATATTAAAATTAATTATAAATATATACGAAGATATTCCTACATATTTATATAAAAACAGTCAACACATCTTCAATCACAAGATAAAGCTTAAAAATCCATTCAACATAAAAATAATAATAACAACAAAAATTGCTAAAGAAGATATAAAAAAGCGAATTTTGTTAATATATATAATATTAGTAATAAGAAATGCATTTAAGTTTTTGTTATCCATTGATAATTTTAAAGTCCAATAAAACAAAGCCACACTATTCGGATTTGTTTGTGTAACAAGAAGATTATAGGTTATACAGATTTTTATTTCCTCATGCAAATGGAATTTTGTATTTTCGTAGAAAATCAAAGTCCTCTTTATTAAGGAAAAGTCATTCATTTTTTTCTTCTTCTATGTAAGGAAAATACATCGCACTAAACAACATAATATTGTTAATAAAGAAAAGCATAAAAATGTGCAATCCTTTCGTTGCACAAATACATTATTTTTTTATTTTCACATAGGCCAATGGTCGTTTCAATCCATCTGCACAAATTTCTTCTCTACCCCTTTGAAGTAGCACCAATACTATTTTAAAACTGATCAAACTGTTTTTTAGCTCTAGATTTAAATAAAAAAAAATGTATAAACATCTTAACTTTAAAAGCAATAAATTATGAGACTTTAAAACCACATACTAGTGTTATTTGATCCCAGTAATAATTGGCCCACCTTAATTATGAGTCCATGTGGGCCCACGGAAGTATAATTTATGGTGCGCCAAACCTAAGGTCATATGTCTATATAATCAAATCAGAAAATGATGCCCGTAAGATTCAACCAGAAAAACTTCAACCTCAAAATTTTTTTTATCACAAGCCCATCCATGAAGTGGTCTACCAGAAGGTCGGGTCTGATTTTTGTTCACATGTGACAATCTTTGAATAGATATGCTTACGGTGTAACTGGAAAAATCAAAAGATAATGCATTAGCAACGACTACAATTCACCTTCCATGTAAGCTGAATTCTTCAAATACCAATGATAATTTGTTGATTTCTTCTTATGTTAATATTTGGGACACAGGATAAGAATTTTATTGCACATCAGTTGAGATTGACGGGATTCTATCCATATGTTACATAAATATACTTTTGTACTTCATCTTTGATGTCATAATATTTAACATAAATATACTTTTGTATTTCATATTTAATGTCATAATATTTGAATTAATTGTTTTTAATCCTTATTAAAATTATTTTGTCTCCGAGTTCTTTTAATTTAAACTTTTAATGCTATTGCATTTTCATTTTTATTTATGTGCTCGTAGGTAGTTGTATTGATTATTCCTCATAAAGGATATCGAAGTCTACTTCATAAAAAGTGTAAAGTCAAAAGAAGTTGTTAGGTTGCCAGGACATAATAGTCTCGCTATAGCGAGACTATTTCTCCCTATAGCGAGAGTGGCAAACAGTCCCGAGGCAGATATGCACCTCGCTATAGCAAGGGTGAAGCTCACTACAGTGAGGGTGGTGCAGTAAGTGCAGTTTGATCCAGACTCTAAATTGAAGTTTGAGAAAACTTGATATTCTTAGTGGATTATTATTAGAAGTCTCTTGCACAGATTTGAGGCTATAAAATGGGTGTTTCTCACAACCAAAAGAGACACAGATCATTTCTCAAATTCTGAATTAATGATCTAATTGAGAGAAGTTTTCTCTAAAGATGTTTGAAGAGTTATGCTGCCAAGTACTCTAGAGAGTCGGGTTCTGCTGCATCCTTTGTAGAAGATTATCTTCTTGCTAGAAGATCTGAGGAGTCAAGCGCTGGATTGAGTATGTTGCAATCAATGGTGTGAAATCGTTGAAGCGTGAAGCGACATAAGGTAACTTCAGTCCTTAAGTAGATGATATATGAGGAGGTAATCTGAGTTTTTTGTAATTACGAGATTCATAATGCTTGATTAGATCAAGTTCGGATTCGTGGTTTTTCACCCGGTGTGTGTTTGTGATTTTATTTCCGCTGCATATTTATTATTTTTCACACTTTTTGGGCTGTTTTATTGAGTGGACCAATCTAGCAATCTTGCGAACCCTAAACTTTCAATTGGTATCAGAGCGGGTTGCACTAAGTTATTGTGTTTGATCATAAGAGATTTCTAAAATGGTACTCAATCGATAAGAGATATCAACTTCAAAGCCCCATTTGCTAGATGGTTCTAATTATGCATATTGGAAGCAAAGGATGATTGGGTTCCTTAAGTTCACATGGATGATGTTTAGGATATTGTTGAGGAGGGCTACTCCAACAATTGTGGCTAATGGACAAACTGTTCTTAAACCTAAAGCCCAATAAACTAAGGATGAGAAGCATGCCTCCAATTGTAATAACAAGGCGATGAATGATATATACAATGGAGTGTCTGCTGAAGAGTTCCGTAAGAATTCCACTTGTAAAATTGTAAAAGCATGGGAAGTCTTACAGACAGTATATGAGGGTACAGACATGGTGAAGCAATCTAAATTGCAAAGGCTGACTAAAGAATTTGAAACCATCGTGATAGAAGAAGATGAGACATTTGATCAATTCTATGCTAAGCTGAATGATATTGTCAATTCTGTGTTCATTCTAGGTGAAGAATTTCAAGAAAACAAGATTGTCAAGAAAATTCTGAGGTCTCTACCTTCGAGGTTCGATTCTAAAGTTGATACTATTGAAGAAAATAAGAATCTCGATATCCTCAAGGTCAACTAGCTGGTTAGAAATCTTCAGACCTTTAAAGCAAACCATTTTGATAAAGAAAAATCTAAAGAGAAATATATTGCTTTGAAAACTAGCAAAGAATCAAGAAAGAAGCCTGAAAAGAAAATTGAGTCTGCTTCTGAATATGAGGCCGAAGATGATATGGCTGAATTGTTAAATAACTTCAAGAAGTACTGGAGTCAAAACAAGCCAAGTGGAAGAATTCTAAATCTGAAAAAAATGATTATGCGAAATGAACAAAGTATTTTGAGTGTCAAGGCTATGGTCACTAGGCTAATGAGTGTGCCAACAAGAAAAAGGGTACAAAGCAAAAGGCTCTCAACATAACTTGGGATGAAGAATCTTCCGAAGAAGAAAAAGATCCTAAGGCTAATTCTTCAGAAAATGTGAATGAGAAGTTTGTGGCTTTCATGGCTAAGTCTCTGTCTGACAATGATACTGATGAAGAGCATGATGATGAGATGTCAGACCAAGAGAAAGATTATGAAGAGTTGTATCATACTACATATACTGATTGCTTCAAGACAACAAGATTACCCTCAAGTTTAAGGCTGCTCAAGAAGAAGATTCTGCACTGAAGATTAAATTAGAGCAAGCGCATAAATAGGTTCTTCTCTTGGAAAGTCAGAAAAACTGCATAGCCAAAAATTTGACTATTGAGGGTCAAAAATTCAAGAAGGCTGAACAAGAGATTGAGACTCTAAAAATAGAGTTACAGAAGGTGAATTCTGAAAAAGAAGATTTGCAAGGAAGACTGAAAATCACTCTGTCTGAGCTGGAAGTGAAACAAGCTTCACTAAACAAGATGAACACCGGTTCGAGGACTCTTACAAACATTTTGTGCAATCAAAAGTTTCCTTTTGACAGAAGCAGTCTTGGTTATAATATGATGCATCCACTTCAAATACTAAAGTTAAAATAATTTTTGTTTCAAGTGTTGCACATACTACTCCACATGCTGCACATGTTACTAATGTGTCGAGTAGTTTTAAGAAAAAAAATGTGTCACGTGCTGCACGCACATCCACTTATCACCATTGTGGAAAGAAAGGACACATTCGTCCTCATTGCAAGAAGCTGCAAAGTTTACCCAAGACCAAGCAATGGAGGTAGAGTTTTTCTCCACCCAAGACGACTCCAATTTGGGTTAGAAAATCTGATTTGCCTAAAGAGTTTGCTCACACTATGCTGAAAGATCAAATTACACAAGTGTGAGTGGCTACATATAAAAAGGCTTGATCAAGGAGGTCAGGCTCCCACCTCCAGCGCCGTTACGATGATACATTCAGGAGGAGTTGAGATTGAGGGGGAGCTACTGCATCCAGATTGACAGAAGCTGCATCATGATATTTGTTTGTTAATTTTGGACAAATAAAAGGGAAGAAGAATGAAGGAAGGGGGAACTTTACAAGCCAAGGCAATTCAAGATCCGAAAAGTTCAAGCAAAGGCCATACAAGATCTACAGTGTATTTTGGGTTTTTCTTTTGGGTAAATCATATTGTATTGTTCTAAGAAGATTTGTCTAAGAATTGCCAAAGGGGGGAGATTGTAAAGTCAAAAGAAGTTGTTAGGCTGTCAAGACATAAAAATAAAAAACGAGACATAATGTAGTCTTGTTATAACTAGTTTGTTTCTCGCTATAGCGAGAGTGGCGAACAGTCTCGAGGAAAAGACGCACCTCGCTATAGTGAGGGTGGTGCAGTAAGTGCAGTTTGACCCGGACTCTGAGTTGAAGTTTGAGAAAACTTGATATTCTTAGTGGATTATTATTAGGAGTCTTTTGCACGGATTTTTGGCTATAAATTGGGTGTTTCTCACAACCAAAAGAGACATAGATCATCTCTTAAGTTCTGAATTAATGATCTAATTGAGAGAGATTTTCTCCAAAGATTTTTGAAGAGTTATGCTGTCAAGTACTCTAGAGAGCCGGGTTCTTCTGCATCCTTTGTAGAAGATTATCTTCTTGCGAGAAGATTTGAGGAGTTAAACACTGGATTGAGTATGTTACAATCAACGGTGTGAAGTCGTTGAAACGTTAAGCAACACAAGGTAACTTCAGTCCTTAGATAGGGGATATCTGGGAGGTAATCTGAGTTTCTTGTAATTGCGAGATTCATAATATTTGATTAGATCCAGTTCGGATCCGTGGTTTTTCACCCGGTTAGGGTTTTCCACGTAAAAATATGGTATCCTTGTGGTGTGTGCTTGTGATTCTATTTCCACTGCATATTTATTATTTTTGCACACTTTTTGGGTTGTTTTATTGAGTGGACCAATCTAGAGATCTTGCAAACCCTAAACTTTCAAGAAGTGCATAATAGCATTGATATTGCTATTACCGATGTTCATTTTGATACTTCCTACAAGTTGCTACTATATATTCTTGCATATTCGAGCAACAAGAAGGGGGATATTACTATCTGTAGCACTCATTAAACAGATGGAAGCAACTCAACAAGTTGAGAGGAAGAGCATGAATAAGAGCATTGCCTTCGCGAGTGCAAGTCATGACGTGCGCACTTCTTTAGCAGCGATTGTAGGTTTAGTCGACCTTTCTCTCAATTCTGCCTCTCCTCAAGAAGAAATACGTACTAATTTAGAGCAGATGAGTTCTTGTGCATCATGATAACTCCACAAAATTTTAGCTTTCATTCATCATTTCATATGCATTTGTGGACTTAATTAGGTTAATTTCATAGAATTACACTTAATTTCATGATTTCATGTATTTGAGCATCAAAGTTGGAAGCATAGTCAAATTTGATCAAAATTCATTACATTATTGCATGACTTTTGTGAAATTAGGGATTTTCATCTCGTTCATCACCCAAAAATTAGTTCTTTTGGCTTCACTAATGCGTACCTGCTAATTTTGACACCATGTGTTATTTTTGGAGAGTTTGGTATTTTTGGTGCATTAAGAATGCATGTAGGGTCCCATGCATAGTCCATTTAGATTCCTCACACTTTATTATTATTGACATTATTTAATTTTATTTATGTAGGAGAAATCAAGAGTGGAACCTGCATTGGTGAAATCTGAAAAAGATCAAAGGCGGGACACCTTTCATGGTGGGCCCACATATCTTGACATCTTAGTAGAGTTGGAAAGATTGAAAATTCTGAAAGAGGAAATAAGAAACTCAGATTTGGAAAGATGGTGTTGACTTGCTAAATTTGGAAACCAAAGTCAAGAAAGAGAGAGCAAATTGAAAACTTTATAAGGGGAGTTGGCTAGTCAAAGTTGCAAGTGAGGAAGCGAGCCAGATATGAGAAGAGAATCAAAGAAGAAAGCAAATAAAGAGTCTAAACATGCCTTGGACATCCAACATGGGTCCCACACACCCCATTGCATGCCAAACATAGAAGTTCCCATAATTGCACAATTATTCTCATATCTTTCAAAGGCAGCCAATTGAAGTGGTCATAACTTTCAACCTGAGTGTTGGATTAGTGCAATCTATATACCGTTGGAAAGGCCTTTTCGAGTAGATATCCGTGGAGCCCAAGATTTCATAAATCAGTGCTATATTAAGGGAGATATGAGCTGGGGAAGTTGGCAGTTATAATTCTGTGCGGGAATTGCAAAAAGTTTTTCAAAATTGGTAGCATGAGAGATTTTTGAGGAGTTTAATTTAGCAAGACTTAAAGCTCAAGAGACCACACTTAGTAGAAAATCATCTCCAATTCAAACTCTTTCCAAGTGTGAAGCTTAACTTAAGTCCTAAGCAAGAAATTTCTACAAATAAAGAAACAAGTCCTAAAAGAGAGGGGATTCTTTGCTAAAAATGAGGCATCAACATCTATAAAACCAACCCAAAAGATGATGGAGGCATCTTACGTCCAGCCCTCTCTCCAATTGCCTTTTTTCTTTTCTTCATTTCTTGTTTTCCATTAGTGTTTTTTTTTTTTTTTTTTTTTTTTTTTTTTTTTTTTTTTTTTGATAGCCTTGGGCCATGTCCAAAGATTTATTTTGAAGGAGAATTTTTGTGAATGAGAAGTTGTAAAGATGTATTTTATAATGACAAATCAAGAAGCATTCTTTGCAATGGTGGGCTAATTTTCTTGATTAAAGCTATGGATGACGGTAAGTAACTTCTTTTTACTTATTTAGTAATTCTAATTTGTGTTCAATGATTATGTGCTTAATGATTAATAAGCTTGTCTTTGTGCCCTAGGCAAATCTCCATTTTTTATTTCTAAAAATAAAAATTAGTTTTTGACTACTCATGCTTAGGTTTGATAGGTCATGCTTCGGAATTAGATCTTTTGATGGTTTATGCTTACTTTTGATAGATAGTTCTTAAATTATTTTTATTCTTTTATGAGATGAAAGAAGTCTTGAGTTTTGAGTTTTTTTTTAATTAAAAAGGGATTTTAAACGTTAGATTTTCCAAATTAAAAGCATTGATTTGTCTTTGATTTGAAGTAAAAATTGGAACAAATAAGAATTACTTGATAAATAATTTGCGGATGCTTATTGGATTCCTATGCTCTAATCACTTTCATTAATGAGTAGATTTTATATTTCTAAATTGGTTGCTTTCTTTTATTTCTAAATACTCAAAAATATTTCTAAATGGGTTGCTTTCTTTTATTTCTAAATACTCAAAAATTTCTTTAATTGTTAGTTAATTAGATTTCTTACTTTAAAAGTTTCTTTAATTAGCTCCCTGTGAGTTCGACCCGTTCTTGCTACTGTCTCATCTAGACACCCGTGCACTTGCGGTATTTTTTTATTGATATTGATCACACCACATCAAACCTCTTAGGTATATTCAAAAAGCATTAGGTCATTTATATTTTGATATTGCATTTGCCTGTGCTTTCTACTCCTAACTTCTAATGTATCACTACGATCGTTGCAGTTATTCAAGGAAGGTATGGTACGAAAATATTTTTTCAATTATGTTAGTTTACAAAATTTATTTTTACTCTATCATACTAAATATTTTTGGATGTTTCCTAAATTTTGATGGCCTATAAGATTTTTCGGTGAATGGTTACTTATTTGTTTCATTAAGCATTTAATAAGGTGAAAGTCGAAAATTGCATCAAGTTGGATATGGGCTTTTTTCCCACTAATATTCCTAATCAATATTGTCAATTCATGTTGATAATGATGAGAAGCAAAAAAAGTACTACACTTATGTGGCTGTTTTGTTGCATTTCCATTTTTCATGTATATCTAAATGAAAGAAATCTCTATTTTGTATAACATCTATGCATACAATTGTACAAATTGTTGTTTTTTATTATCTCGATATTTATAGTTTAGTATGTTTTTCATTGAATGTTGACTTCTTTTCTTTTCTTGAAAATTGTGTTTTCAGGGATTTTGAATTCTGTTCTCGATACAAGTAAAATAGAAGCGGGAAAGATGCAACTTGAAGAAGAGGAATTTGATTTAGCTCAAGTCCTTGAAGAGGCAGTTGAGATTTTTTACACAGTTACTTTGCAGAAAGGCTTAGATGTGATGCTAGATCCCTGCGATGGCTCAGTTCTAAAATATTCTCATGTTATAGGTGATTGTGGAAGGCTTAAACAGATTCTACACAACTCACTCAATAATGCAGTGAAGTTCACATCAGAAGGACGCATTGTCGTGCATACTTGGGTAAAAAAACCAAGTTTAGAAAATTCATATCGAGCTTCAGATCATGGTGGTTGTTTTACCAACTCATAGACATGCATTTCAAATTTAAATAAAGGGGACACAACTAATGATTTGGGTTCAATATATATAACTCAACAAAATTCAGATTCCATTGAATTTATAGTTGAGGTGGATGATACAGGTAAGGGGATCCCAAAAGAGAATCACAAATCCGTTTTTGAGAACTATGTTCAAGTCAAAGAATCTTGGTGCTGAGGGTCATCAAGGTACCGGTTTGGGTCTTGGCATCGTTCAATCTTTGGTGAGTAAAATGTAACACTATTATATGCTCTTTTTTAATTTAATAGTCAACTCATTAGAAAAGGAATAGCTTGAATGATGATAATGAAATCATTTGTAAATGTAGCCCAACTTAAGATAGGTATGAAGATGAGGATTGTCAGACCCCAACCCAGATTAGCTCGATTAGTATTATTTTAAGCGAGCATTTAGTTTAAAAGAGTTTGGTAATCATTTGGGTTAGAATGATTTGCTTTAGTATTGGTATTTGTTTTTGGAAATTTGAGAGCGTTGATTGAGTCAACACGCTCAGGGACGCCCTGAGTGCACGTGTTAGCATGGGAGGATGTTACTAGACTTCTGATTCGATTGTGATTTTGATGTATTTTGAATGTCTTTATTATTTGCTACAACTTTCGTTTTTTGTCCATCTCTGTTCGGAGCCTAGAAACCTATGTTTTGGCTAAAAATGGGTAAAAATGTCTTTTCAACCCAAATATGGACAAGATTTTCGATATCTCGGATCTATGTCAAAAATATATTTTTTGGAAACTATATTTTTCAAGGATCGTTTTATCCTTCTTCGTCGATCTTGTTTGGAGCCTGCAAGACCATGTTTTAAGCCTTTGAAGTTCTAGACCTTTAGGACCCACACGCACCTCAAGCCAAATATCCCCTTTTCTCTCTTTCACTCTCACTCTCTCTACATCCTCATGGAGTCAACATTCAGAGCATTGGAGCTTCTTCTTCTTCTCTTCACTTTCTCTTCCATGCATGTCGACCGTTTGAGCTCGGATCGGAGTTCGGACTCTGTCATCTTCTTCCTCTTCTTCCAAGCTTTCCGTTAGACCCATTTGTTGGGCGTTTTCAACGTGTCAAACTCTTCATCTTCCTCTCTTCTCCTTGTTTGGACATTTTTAGGTAAAAGCTTCAACCCACCTCTTTAATAGAGCTTTTTTAACTCCCAAAGATCCTGTTTTTCATGGTTGTAAAAACCTATTTTCGAAATGGGATTTTGTTTTCACAATGTGTGGTTTTGAGGTTATTTTTGGGGCTTTTGTAGATCTTGGCTCTTCTCTTGGGTAGGATCTTTCAAGAAGGTTGGATTTGCATTTATTGGTCAAGGCAAGTGATCTTTTTTGCTCTTTTTATGCTTGTTTTGAAATGTATGCCATTTTAGCCTAAAAAAATGTGATTTTCTAGGTTGTTTTTATGATTTTGATAATATTGTCATTTTGTGTTTGGGAATCCATTATAAGTTTGCATGCATGTGGTTTGGAATGAGTCAAAATGCCTTGTTTTGGAATGAGTTTTGTTGGCTTGGAATTCCCATTTGTGTTTAGAAACTGTTTTGGAGAAGACAGGCTTGAAAATCTAGACTTGCTGTGTTGTTTCCGCACTGGCATTCAGCTGGCGGTCACCTAGTGGCTAGCCGAATGGTGATCGACAGCTAATCGACCTAGTTTCAGTCACAAATCCAGAATGCTTCCTCTGAACTGGATAGTAGGGCGGCAAGTCGAAGTTTGACTACAGCTAACCGCCGCATGACCGCAAAGGTCAATGAGGTTCATGGTTAGAAATGCAGAATGCTGCAAGTTAACTGGGACCAGCGGTCAGCTGGCGACTAGCCGCAATGCACCTTCGCGGCTAGCCGACAGGTAACCGACTAGTTTCGGTCACATTTCATAATGCAACAAATTTCCTGTCCGGGATCTGCAGTCAGCTGATGGCTAGCCAAACTATACCTCTGCGACTAACCAACAGGTAACCGTGAGCTAACCGAATTTCAAGTCTAGCCTATTTTATGGAATTTTCTTAAGAGATGAAAACTAGAATATGTTTAGGGGCTTTTAGCTTGACAATGTGCACTTGGAACTTGAAATGTCATTTAGCTTCAGGAGCACCAATCCTTTTCATTGTGACATTGGGTTTTTAAATGCATGAAGGTCAATGGAGGGGCCTTAACATATGCTTGATAAGTTTGCTTCGAACTCTCAATCTCAATGCAATGTATATCTTTTGCACATGTTTTTATTTACAAGTATCGGTCGTGTTTGATCTGTTTCAAGAACTAGTTAGGGGATCACTTCTTCAGCTTGTTTTATAATAGCTTAGGCTATTCGTGATGAGTTTCGTTTTGCCCTGTTTCAATAAGTGATTTTCCCCCATTTCGACATGTCGTGTATATGTATCACCTTGTTTTGTGCATTCATGATATTTGATGAACACCACTGAGCTTGTACTGCCCATTCAGTCTGATCCACTGTCTGGGGTTCCTTAAACACGTAGACTTTCTGCAAATTAGTCGTGTATTTTGTTACACATCGTGCTTGTTCCGGTTCCGCGGCCAGCCTCCCTGTATACCATGTGTGACGTAGCCACGTAGGATCATGTTTTGCGTGTCATGCTTACTCTTGTCATCTTGTATGCTAGAAAAAAGATGGGCTCAATGTGGGTTATCTATTCATGATATATAAGTATTCATGTTAGTTTTGCAAGAGCTTTGCCGGTAACTCATTGAGATAATTAAGAGCCCTTGCAAGAGCCGCCATGGGGAGCTTGTCACAACCCAGGCCCGAGTTACGATAATCTGAGGCCGTGAACCATACTTACTCTCGTGAACTCTGAATTAACCGAAGCTAAAACAGAATCCACAAGGGATAACATTCATTCATACATACCTGTCAATCGTACAATTTGCGGAAATACACATTGACAATTAGTCCCAAAATATACATGTATACAAAATAAAGTTCTTTATACATGTATCGTTCCTTTGCTTTCTTTCATCAATCATTGCATATCTAAACACTATGCAAGTTAACAACTGTTCAAGTTCTCAAAATACTACATTTCCAAAATGTATTTCAACTATTCAAAAGAATTCACAAAATGAATTTCCCAAAACATTCATAGCTCGCTTGCGCACTCGAATACCCATATCAATTGGTATTCCGACCGTCCCACTCTATCAATCCTCCCGGAGGAACCGCAACGGTCTCCTCCGCAGCCGCCGGGGCCGCTACTGGGCCGGCACGGGCAATCGGGCCTGTAATGCCATCAATAACACTAATGAACACGACGGTTCAACAATGTATAAACAAAACTTGTAATAGCACATGTTAGTACATTTACTAAACTCATTCAATATATTTAGTGAACAATTCCAGTTCTAGACAATGGAGGAGCATATAAGTCAATCAATAAACATGTACAAGATAGCAAGTACCATAGCTTTCATTCCATTTCATTTCATGTCATTTCATTTCATTTACCATCTTCCCTCAAAGGAAGGGTTCATCTTCCAAATGGAAGGCATCAATCATTACCCGTAGATACGATCGAAATTTGTGGGACTTACCAGTGTCCGGGCTAGGGATACTAGCATCACCACGGAGCTCCGAAACGCCCCCAAATCCATCTACTGCAGTAGGAATAGTCATTTGGCTCAGGGCAGAAGGGCGCACCATTCATGACCCGGGCCTTATGAACATAATCATTTATTAATTCATTTAGAATTTCATACAATAGCTAGATAGTGCTATACTCAAAGGTCCATACATTTCATTATCAATCCATTTCAGGATTCAATTCTATACAGTGATTTCATTCTTAACAATGGAAAGGAAACAAGCAATGACATCAATTTTGTGAGATTGGAATGAAGTAATAAAAATATAATGGCATGAGAGAATCACTAACAACCCGATTCTACTCATTTTTATTCCAATTCCTACCCACCATTTGGGTGCAACCATTGGTTATCCATTGTACGTGTTACTTTCGATGGACATCACATTTGTATTTATATGTACATTGGAGTCCCCGTGATTAACACCTATGGAGGTACAGTCCATAATCAATTAACACTTAACCCATTATTAATCTAAGGGTTCAATTCTTAAAGTTTCTATTTTATTGTCCACCATCCCTATCAATCTCTATATTTTGCGTTAATTAGCCACAAAGCTAATTTAGAGGACATATAAATGTCCAAAAAGCATTCACGTTTCCTCCGAAATCCAAAACCAACTCCAAATTTTCGGCGTCAATCAATGCTCTGTCCAGTATCAGGTTCGCTCGAGCGGACTCAAGTTCGCTCGAGCAGACCCAGACAGAGAGGTGGTCGCTCGAGCGAACCGAAAGTTCGCTCGAGCGAATACAAATAGAGAAATGGTCGCTCGAGCGAACCCAAACAGAAAAGTAGTCGCTCGAGCAAACCCTTATCCGCTCGAGCGCCTTCATCCAGAGAGCGAGTCGCTTAAGCGAACTTCAAGTTCGCTTGAGCGAACGCTTCAGAAAACCAGTCCGGATTTCTACAACTCTCTCTCTTCTTTACTCCTTTCTCCATTCATTACTACAACCACCTGCAATCAATTTTGGACCTCCTGTCCACTCCTCATTCCTCATTTAATCCACACATAATCATTTCATTCTACTGATTCCATCAATCCATAACAACAAATCATTCTAAGAATCAATGGAAATATACACAAACTCCAAATTTCTATGAAATCTCCATTTACATTTACAATACTAACAATAATCACAAGTAATGCTTATACTTGCCTCCTTTTAAGCTCCTTAGACAGAAAGCCCTCTTTCTTTGGCTAGGCTTGGCACAAATCTCTCCCAATGAACTCCAAGCTCTCAACAATGGAGTAATCCCAATGGAGAAGATGAAGATGATGATGCTTCCACCCAAAATCACTTGGAATCCTCCCCAATCTCCACTCTTGGTGTAGAAAATGGAAGAGAAAGGCAGAAAGTTGCCTAGGGTTTGCTAAAGTGGAAAATGAGCCATCTCTTAGCTTATTATATAAGCTAACTTTTCCTCTTAAGCCCTCTTCCACTTCCTTTATTTACATTTTGGGTCAAATGAAGGCCCATTTGATCAACTTAGATCAAAAGAAACCAGTGTATTATGAAAGTTGACGTACTCTTCGAGATACACACGTTAGTATCAAGAGTTTTCGTATTTGACGAAATACGTGAAAACTCGTATTTACAAAAAGGTCCTTAGTTACCTTGGTTGAGTTTAAACTCATTGTAATCAACTCAATCCCCTTCAAATTCACTTCATTAAGCTTAATTAAATCATTTGAGACTAACCCAACTCATTTTGTTCACTAATCACAATTAGCACAATTAATTATGCTTAAGTAACACTAATTAGGATTATTTAGTCTTAATTACAATTAGTCCGGGGCGGGGCCTAACAGAGCTGCTATTCGAAAAGCGAGAGAAAGACCACCTCTCCGGGAAATAAATTCTTGAGCATGTCTTGCTTGAGTGTCGAGAAATGAAAGAGTCATCTGATAATTGAATAAATAAATAACTGACCATGACTGCAATTTTAGACAGACTGAACACGAAGCCTATGGGGTCGTAAATAATAATAATAATAATAATAATAATAATAATTACAATAATACTAAAAGCAACATGTCAATTAACTCAATGATTAACTCAAAACTATGAGGCACCTGTATTTCTAGTTCGTCATGGGTGGGGACTACAAGCTCACTCTTTACTTGTAATTGGTAAATGGGAGGAACAATACTGAGTGTTGGTGTGTATATGATAATGCATAAATCTTCATTTATGCCTTAAACAGAGTTACTGCACTTCGTTTGCTAATAGAATCTTTGTAGTTAAAGTAAATACATACAAATTTGCGATCTGGTGATCCTAGTAAACTTCACTCACCTATTTCATTTCATCAAAGATGACAGAGACATATGGCTGTGGAATGGTGGGGCTGAGTTGGGCTAATGCCCATTAAAGCCTGGCCGAGCACAATCATTAAAAATAAAAAAACATTAGGTGACCTTTTCATTTTTAATTTTTCAAGCTAGGCCCAATCATCTACTGGACCTTCACTCAAACCTAACCATTTAACTATGGAGTTCGATCTCTGTGGCTTGGACTCACAAGAAATTCGTGAAGCCACTCAGAAGGTCCAGCTTACTAAAAATTAATGAATGCCCTCCTCTTGCATGGGCTTTGGCTAAAATTTTCTCCAATAGAGTTCGATTTATGTGGGTTGGACTCGCAAGGAATTCGTGAGGCTACTCAGATGGTCCAACTTTCTAAGAATGAACAAATGCACTATTCTTCAACGGACTTTTGCTTAGTTTTTCTTCAATAAAGTTTAGGCCAGCATCAGATCAACCAATGATCCAAGTAATTGTTCATCATAATCACTAAATGTGTCTAAAACCAATGGACCCTGAAACTTTAACCTACAAGATTCCATGTAAATGTGTTCTTTCTCCATGTAAAGGAATTCTGTTTCAGCTTATGAATAAAGTTGATCAGCTATCAAATTGTTTTCTTCGGATTGACGGTGAGCTACTTAGTTGAGAAAGTCGACTTGACCTGCCGGACTCAGGCTCAGCATCGTCACAATCACCTGAAAAGCGGCGGACCGAGTCATATGAGTATGAGTCTATCGAGCTCGCTCGACTCACTGCACATTTTTGTCATTCAGATGAGTGGGATGTTAAGGCTTTGGCATGGAATAAAACCTACTTGGGCAGGATATATAGATTGATATATTAAAAACAAATCCATTCTTCCAGCTAAAAAGAACAGAAAAAAAAAAAAAAAAAAAAACAATTTTGTTTCCAATGTATGCTTGGAAATGAAGGAATCTCACTAGACCGTAGAGTGTGGATTGCCACCTTCGAAAAGCCAAACCACCCCAGTGTTTTATCACACTCAATCATTTCTTATGGCAGGAATAATATCCAATAATACTGCATGTTCTACCTCAAAACAACTGCATGGGAAAATTTCTTAAACCAACTAATGCCAACCTGACACGGGCTACACAATGCTGCTAAACAAACATTCTAGTTCTAATATTCACATATGGTGGATGACATATATATATATATATATATATATATGGTCATCCCATTACCCATACCTAATACATTTCTCAATAGGTTTGAAAGAATTCAATCTCAAAGTCTACAAAAGTAAACCCCACCACTTGGTTAATAGTTTGTGTCTAGCTGGATAGGCAGGTCATCCTGCTATTAATTGGGTCTGTGTTGGGTTGGTTAGCAAGTGAAACAGTAAGACCGGTAGAAACCCTAATATAACCTATTATTCGTTTTCTTTCAGATTTTTCTATTTGTTCCTTGCTCTAATTTTTTTTACTTAATTTTTATAATTGATGAAATAAATATTACTGTTTACTGCACAAGTTAATAAGAAAAATAAAAGATATTTATATTAAGTTGTGATATAATTTATTTAAACTAAAAGGTTTAAATATGCGTTTTTCCTATGCCATCTATTCCCGATGAAGATTTTGACTGCAATTTAGAAAAATAAATTGATAAATAATTTAAAATTTACTTCAAAAATAAACTTATCACAGTTACAAAAGATGTTCAAAAGCATAAAAGTGAATACTCAAAATAATATCGAGTAAATGAAAAAAAAAACATAAACAAATAATTTCTTACATCTAAAAGAGTCCTTTCAACAAAATTCCATTAATTTCTAAAATATATATTTCGTCATCAAGCTACATTCATGCCACATTTGTATCCTTGTTCAAATAGTCCACCTATTCAGGAAACGATGCACTCAAATCTCTCTTGTTCTGAGGCAAATAATGCATTTTGCCTTGTATCCAGGTTATAAAATCATGATCGAATTGATAAAAAAAAAATATAAGAAAATCATAAAAACCTTTAGTCTATTACACATATGTATTATATGATATGTTGTTTTATTATTATTGTCCATAGTATAATCTATATATGGAAAAGTAACAACTAGAAGTAAAACCTTTAAAATAAAATTTGTTAAAGAATTCACATAATTTTCAATATATACTCAAGTACTCCTAGTCTGAATCAGCTCGATTTGTCGTGGGTAAGATAGTAATGCTAGAGACCAATTATTAAAAAAGGAATGAGAGAGTTTGATTGAAATGAACAAGCATGCCCAATTTATAAGTTAAAGTGTCATGGACGAGTAACAAGTGTCATCTATTTAACTGCTTTAAAAAAATAATCATTCTAAATATCACTCATTTAAATTAATTCACAAAAAAAGGATGATAACAAGTGTCATTAAAAAATAAGAGGTTAAAGATAGGCAGTCAGATGATTAAAAAGTATCATCATCCAATGGATATAAAAAAGTTTAATTATAAATGTCACTCATCTAAGGTATCACACCAGAAGAATGATAACATGAGTTTAAAAAAAAAAAAAAAAAAAAGTGTTTGAAGATGAGGAGCTTGAATTGAATGACCTAAAGTAGTGCACAGTTGTGTGTACTGTGCTGAATGTGAACTTTACCCAATTATTGACCAAGACAAAGATGTCAATAGAATCTTTCCTTCGAAATGATAAGGGTTAGCTCAACAATTTATTAATAGCTTGCATTCAATGAGTTGTTCGAGGGACAAAGAACGAGCCAACTTTCAAGTCACATATTGACTTGACTCCGATCCAATGCGTTGATTAGTTAGGTTAGCAATGTTAACTCAAACCAACCAAAAAAAATCGAAGGATTAACTCTAGCTTCAAATGGGGTTTAAGTTTGGATGGTGGGTTAGGTCAAAATTGCTACTCATATCCGTACGGTCCAACCTTTCTTTGATTAAGACATTATAGTTATTTTATCAACAATCCTGTCATGACCTAAAAGAGATAGTAAAATTACCGTCCTCTAGTTTTATTGGAAGGTGACCCGCACCTAATCCAAACCTAACATATTTCTATCAACCCAATTTTGTTTTATCTTTATAAGTTTGTCGTGATTTTGTAACAATTATACTATATTAAAGAGGAAGGTTTTGGCTTTAATTTTGACTGTCGGTTGGGATTTTGACCATAAGTTATTTTATTTTTAAATCTTCTCTCCCCACTCATGCAACTATTCACTTTATCTCACTATCAAAACTACTCACAAGCACCCCCATTTCTCTTTTACTGCAAAAAATCCATTTCAATCCAAACTGTACCACTCCCTTTCTACTCAATTTCTCCTCTTTCCACCAATAGCTTCACGAATTATGTAGATAGGTACTCTCATAACCTGATTATTTCATTTTCTTTCTAAAATCTATGGATTTCTTTAATGCGTGAATATTTAAATTGCAATAATGGCCATATCCGTGCTAAGCACAGGTTATTATTCTATTGTTTATTAGGTCCGAATGAAATTAACTCAGACTCAATTCATTGCAATTGACCCAATTATGTTTAAACTTGATTCTTTTGTTCAATGCATTTACTAAAATTGGATTGACCGTGCATAAAAAATATCATAAAGCATACATCTTGACCATGAAACCAATAGATTTATGTTTATAATTGATCTACAAATATGAATGACTATGGCCTTCGAACTTGCTAACTTTGACCAAAACTATTTCAATCTCGACCCATCTAATTTCAATCTTAACTTCTAATATGCAAAGTTTATTATATTACCCTAAGAATTTTTCAATTTCTCAATCATTTAAGTGTAATTTTAATTTTTCTTTTTCAAATTATGATTAAGATAATTGTGTTATTTATTTCCCAATCTCATTTTATCAAAATTGATAATTATATTATTTTGGATAATAATTTTTTAAAACCATTCAAATAAAAAGATAATAGTTTTTTAAAGAAAACATTTGTGACAATAAATAACTTTTTCTATCAAGAACTTGCTTTTCATTTTCCTCCTCACTCTTAATATGTTTTTAAAAATGAATCCTAGAGCTCCCTTCATGCCTTATTTTGGGCTTCTATAGGACTCTCTCTATCCTTCGTCTCCATCTCTAGACTCATGGAACTCTAAGTTGTCTTTCTGAAAAAAAAAATCTACAACTTAAGTTATTTTTCATACGTTTATCAAATATACTTCTTTAAAATAAGTGTTTTTCTTTAAATTCTATTACACGATTATATGTAAATTAAAATTTAAAAATTAGTATTATTTTCTCACGCATGAGAGTTCTGCACAATTGTCATACCGGGTTCTTGTTCCTTTCATGTATAAGGGGGTTCCTTATAGAGGTATGAATGAAGCATTGTTGGGGAAATGGCTTTGGAGATTGGGGGACAAATCAAAAGGCCCATAGAGGAAGGTTTTGCTAGCCAAATACAACAATTAAAGGGATGAATGGGAGAAAAAAGATAGCAGGTATAGATTCTCACCAATATGGAAAGGGATAACTTCTGAAAAGGAGAAATTTAAACAAAACATCAAATATCAAGTTTGTTCCGGCGTAAGGTATATGCTACTGGCAAAGCAATACCCAGATCTGTTTAATTGCATTTCGGCTAAGGAAGCATATGTCAAGCTATTTTGATAAAGGCACCGCACCAATAACAAGGTCATTTGGAGCCTCATACTCCGAAGAAACTTGAAGGACATTGAGGAAATGCAGTTTGTATCCCTACTAAACCTTTTTGCAAGTGTAATTATCTTGGAAGAATGGGAGGATAACAGGATCTATAGCATCAAAAGATGGCTCTTTCTCTGTATCATCATTCTACTCAGGCATTTCCAAAAAGGACAAAGAGGAGATGCCAAATAAAGAACATTTGGAAGTTTAAGGCCCCACCAAGAATTATGGCGCTTGGATAGTTAGTTCTCCGAGGACGAATTCTCACTATGTACAGTCTTAAACGAAGAGGGAAGATTGTGGTCAATGCATGCCCCATGTGTTTGGAAGATGGGGAACAATTAATCACCTACTACTACGGTGTGATAATGCTGTGAAGCTTTGGAACACTCTAATTAGTAGGTTTGGCTGCAGATGGATCTTCCCAAAGCATGTTCAAGATTTGTTCACGGCTTGGACATCTCCAATCAAGTCGCAAAAGGGGGAGGAGATGTGGAAGCACACCTTTCTTGCAGTAATTTGACACATACGGAAAGAAATGAACGCGAGATGTTTTGAGGGAGCCAGCGCTAATGGAGATCGATTTGTAGAAAGATTAAATTTTCCGTGACTTCATGGGTGTCAATAAACCCCATTTTCAAAGACTACTATAGACTAAATCATGTTCAATTGGAGTGAGGTTGCTTATGATGTACAAATACTTCAAAATGGGCAACGTATCGTGTCGTATAGTATCCGATACTTCACTTATTATATGTAAAATCCACGTCCCTTCTGTATCCATGCCGTATCCCTATATCCAAGCATCATGGGAGGTGGTTGTCCCGTAGTAATGTGTTCGGGTTGTGACCGTCCTGTAGTAATGTTATGGGATCATTCTATGTTGTTTTGTAGGATGTCTTCTTTGTTTCATGCTTTTAGGAGGTCCACTATAACTGTTATTCTTTCAGTACAAGTCTCGCATACTGTTTTGCACTTTAATGAATTTAACTATTCAAAAAAACAAATAATAATAATAATAAGGGGGCTGCATTGCTTGGTTGGTGGGATCATTTGGGAATTCCATAGGTGAAAAATGTTCAATTGTTCTATATCCAATCAAGCTAGCTTTTAAGGTTAGACTAGAGTTTTAAGATGAATCCAAAGAACTAGTTATAATAAAATTAACCTAAAATTAGAGCATATATATATTTATATAGGAGATGCTCTCACCTTACTATGAGAAATAGAGGCAGAAGCCCTCACATCCTCCCGCCTCTATCTCTCATAGTAAGGTGAGAGATATATCTCATAGGAGCATCTCCATATATATATATATATATATATATATATATGGGATGTGATCCGGTGAGAAATGTTCTCACGGAGTCACCGTGAGAACTATTTTGTGGGGTCCACTGGGGGCCCCATTTTGGAATGGGACCGGTGGGGATTGAAAGATCTATATGGGACTCCCGCAAATATCAAGTTTGGCCCCAATCCCATGCTTCTAACCCCTTCATCCATGGCCAACACGCCCAATCCATTCGTATGGGTATATAGTCGATCCAACGGTCCAGTTCATTCGCATTGGTGCCAAACCATGAGGCATGTGACTATCAAAGGGGCCCTGTCCATTGCAAGGATTGGATTGGGTGATAGGTGGCCCATTCTCACTTGATTATTTCCCTATATATATATATATATATCCTAAAATTAGTACCAGAAGTGACCCATGGTGGACTGGACAGCATTGTCAAATTCCTAAGTAGACATCAGAATTAGAAATTCAACCACAGAATGATGGTATAAGGTGTACGCCTCTGGAAAACACTTTTATGCTGTCGTTTGGGCAACCCAAAAGCTCAGACATTACGTGCTGGGCCAGTCGGGGTTAAGCTGCTGGCTCGAATGGATCCTCTGAAGTATTTGTTCGAGAAGCCAAACTCTGATGATGATAATGCAGATGTGCACAAATTTGACACAACCCTTTTACCTACAAGGACCTGATTTGAACGCCGCACTTCAAATATCAGATATATGAACTATAGCCTCCTCCAAGGGGCACTTTTGGCTTGAATTCAGCATTAACCAATAAATATGGGCAATGCTTGAAGCAAATGCTCTGAAAGAACCGAAAAATTACAGTAATTGTTAGAATGCACAAGTATTTTAAACCAAACAATATATATATATATATATAAATATATGTAGAATCTCATGAAAGCAAATGGCACAAAATGGCACAGTTGGAAGTTTCCCATTGTTGCAACCATGAGGGTACAGATTCGCATCATGTTATCATTTAAAGAAAAAAACGTAAAAATCAACCCTTTTTAAAGCCCTAATAGGGAAGAACCTTCATTTGTATACTCCCTCAGCGAAAGCATCGTTCTTAAGGCCCTAATAGAGAAGAACTTTCATTCATCTACTTTCCCGGTGAAACCGTCCTTTGCTTCTCTATACGTCTACTCTGTAGATGTCCCTCCAGGGGCTGCAACTGCTGCTTGTTTCTTCTTTGCTCAAGCCCGGACCAACAACCTATTCTTCTCCTGCTTTTCCTTCTTCCTCCCCTTTTTTTTTCCTCTTTGGAGCTCATTGAGCCACAATTTTAATCCAGCCCATGCATTTAGTTATTTATTTATTTTTTTCTTTAGATCCCATCCAGCAACAGTTCCAAGTCAGTTCCAAGTCCATCTCTAAAAAGTATAAACCCAGCAGTGGCACTTCTCTAGAGCCCATCCATCCATCCAAAACTTTTACCATTTTGGAGACTGGGACTTGGAAGCTCAGTTCTTGAGTCTATCTCCATAAATCCATGAGCAAGGAACTTTTGTAGAGCCCATTCATCTTCAACTTTATGCATGTAAAAAAAAAACATATTGCATTATTGAATTAGTAAAGAAATTAAATATATATAGTTTGTATGTTATTCACTTTTAATACTTTTTTATATTTTCTAATTTTCTATATTTTCCGAAATGAAAATGTTACTTCTGATATCTTGATCCAAAATTAAAAAATGCCCCCTGAGATTTCCCAAATTACATGCAAGCCCCTAAAGCTTATTTATTTATAAATAAGTCCTATATTTCATAACAATAGCTATATGATGCATACCCCTCAATATTCTTCTCTTGCTATGTCTTCAACCTTGCGGTTGCAAGTTGCAATAATGAGAACCTTCCAGCTGTGTGCTATGGGCTTTTGTCCATTAAATATCCTTATTACCAGGACAGAGAGTAAACTAAGGGCACTAGCGAATGCAGCAGTTTATTGCTCGAGCGCGGAAGTTTTATATTCAAATGCAGAGTTGACCCTTATAATGAGGACTGGGCCTCCATTAGGAAGAGGCCCATTTCTCAAGAACTTGCTTAAAAAAAGAGAGGCTCCATAACAACTGATTATAAAAGAGAGACTTAAAAAAGGCACAAAGGAAAGCTTTAAAAGAAAATTATTGTACTTACCGGCACACTCAGTAGTAAACCATGAGGATCTACCAGAACAGGTAGGCCTCTTCTTGCAGCTGCTGGGATCGACTTCAACGCCCAAAGTGCACTCTGAGCCGATAACTGTAAATAATCTGAACATTTAACTGTCCTCAATGCTTCTTGTTCCATTTCCCCCATCGACAATAATCTTTTTGTTTGGCTTTCTTCCGATTTCTGAACATTTGACAGCTTGGCCAGATACAGCCAATCTGCATCAACCATGTGACGAACCACAGCTACTGCATTCTGCCCAACCACACAAGAACTGCAGAGCAAATCTTGACTCCTCCCTTTCAACTCCCAGTCAAAATCAGTTTTGTCTGCAGGAAGCCTATTTGTTCTGGTCTTTTCACACATATTCCATCTGACAAAGAATCTGTCCATAAAATGACACAACTGTCCAGCTTGGAGTGTTTCAGTTGGCCCACTGGCAGATTTCATTGTATGTTTCAATTCATACTCAGGTTGAAGTGCTTTCTGTGAACTGAAATGCTTAGATTCCTCCCTTCGCAATAAAAGAATGCTTTCATAAGTTGATTCACTAAGAATATTGAGTTTCTTCGCTTCATTTAGAATGGATTCTGAAGATGTTACATGCAAGAAGGGCACGTCCAAAATATCTGAGAGCAAGCGATCAGAATATAATTTTGCTTTCATGATTATCTGCTCAATCTCACTTGGCAGGCAGCGATTTTGTCCTTCACTGGAATATTTATGAGATTCCATCCTTAGAGGTTGAGGTGAATCAGAGGAATAGCATACTAGGATTTTTGTGCCTTTTGAACCTGGAGCTGCACAGAGGTAGCAACCAGCTGCAGTAAGGGAAGTCTGCAGGGTTGTCAGAAAAACCTTTTTTTTTTTTTTTTTGTAAAAATTAAAAAAGAACCAAAGAAAATCCAGCATATTTTCATTTAATCTTATATCAGATGAATTGCCACCAAAATAATAGCAATGTCATCACTTTATTTTGAAGTTTAGAAAACAGCTAGTATCTTTAGACAATCTACAGTTCACAAGCAGAAAAGGCAGCCCAAAGACACTTACTTTAATATAAAGACATCAGAGAGGAACAAGAATACAGTGTACCAAACTGGTAAATTTAACTAATTAAGCTCCTATTTGGTATCTCTATTTTTTGCCTCTATTCCTCTCATTCTCTAAAGCGGATAGAGGTTTTTAAATTAGAGGTGTTTGGCAGTGATTTATAGCCTCTGCCCACTCTAGATTAATAGAGGCACAGCCTCTAAAAAGGAAATGCCCCAAATCTGGGCATGTAGAAATCAGAGGCAAGGCCTCTTGAAAAAGCAGAGGCGGAGCCCAATTTGATGACAAGAATGCCCCCGGACGGACTTTTATTGTCAACGAAAGTCCTTTGAATAAAGCCCTCACTTCTCGTTCTTTCTGCAACCTGAAACCACCGACCGTACCTCTTCTCCTTCTGCGAAAATGAACCAACAACGGTGGTGCTCCGGGCAGCAGCGGCTTCACCGGAAACAGCAAGAGTGAAGCAAACGATGGCTCGAAAATCTGCAACATCTAATGTTGAGAAGAGAGCAGGTTCCGGTTCTGAAGAAATCGCAGAGGGTCTGAAGAGATCAGGGTTCTTATGGATGGCTTTGCTTGTTGTTCTGCTCAATAGTTCTTGGGCCGTTCATCATGTTCATTTTGAGAGGCACCCAGATCCTCTTACGGCTGAGCAGGTGGGCAAGCGGGGATTCTCAAGAGGATTTTTTAGGGATTTTTTCTTCTACTTTCCTAACTTGTGCTTCTGAATGTTGCTTGGTTTTGTTTATTTTAATTTGCATTTTGATTTGGAATTGGAATGTTGAAATCTGGAATGGAGTTATGATCGGAGGGATTTTGTTTAGTTTGTTGGAATGGGCAGGGTATGTAATTGATATCTTGTGAGAAAATGAATTGCGTAGAGCGTGGTTTCCATGAATTGGAAACTAAAGCCATAAAGATATAGCTGGGAAGGAAGAAAAAACCTCACTCTGGATGGCTTTCTTTTTCTGCCATTGAACACGAGGCAACGCAACAATGAAGAGAGGAAAAAGTTTTTTTTTTAGTTTTTATTTTTGGTCTTCTTGAATTATTATTATTATTATCATTATTTGGGTTCTACCAGTGGTTCCATGTATCTGTAATGTGAGTATTTAGGGCTTGCTTTTCTTGAGGATCCGTGGGTGGAAAGTGGAATTGAAGAAAATAAATGTTGCTCAGCCGCTGAGATGGGTTTTTATGGGCACACTGGTGGGGCGTGACTGGCCCAGAGGGGGACTGATCGTGAGTGGGACAGTGGCTATGTTCAGTGTTAGAATAGTGCGTCCATAATAGAAACCATGTCATGGTAGAAAAATTGTCAATGGATTCATAAGTTTAATGTGAACTTGAGGACTAATGTTGCATGTGTTCTTGAATAATATATGAAGGTAGAAAATGTACATGAGTTCCTTTTTTACATAATGACAAACTATCCCTCTAAAAAAAGGCAAATCCCCCTAAAAAGAGGCAAATAGAGGGCATACCAAACGATCTATTTCAAGTAGATCCATTCATTACCAAACACGTTTTTTAATTCTAGCCTCTTTTTTGTATAACTCTTGTTTTAATGGCTCTATTTTGAATGGTCTGTCAGGAAAAGAGTAGACATGCCAAACAAGGCCAACATTGCCAAGCTATATGTAGACAAAGGTAGAGCTAAGGCCAGGCCATAAATCGAACATGGGAGTCATCTGAGAGCGAGCCCAACTCAGACCCTATCCCATCAAGCATATCACAAAGGTGTTGCAGATAAATAAGCAGCATCAATCGGGAAAATATCAGAAAATGATTGCATTGGAAGACGAGAAGGTTGCTCAAGAGAAATAGAAGCTGGTAAGGAATAAAAAGGAGAGTGATCTCACACCAAAAAAATAAATCAATAAACAAAACAAGACGAAAACAAATTGTTGTCTAACGAGATAATTTGGTTCGTTTATGTTGGGGAAATAACTCAAGCTTGTGGATGCAAGGCTCAAAAATATATATAACTGAGTCTTCTCTGATACAGCTATTCATAAGGAGTCAGGCCAGCAAGCACCAATGGTTAGATACTTAGATTATAAGATATACTACAGTGAAAACAAACTCTCCTTGGAAACTGAGTGGACCTAGAGATGAACGAAACGAAGATGTGGTTGCATCTGTGATATGGTGATGTTTTCTATTGTTTCTTGGTAGTGACCATGTATAAGGAGAAGTCTTTACTAAAGGGCTGGGTTTCATTGTTGCAGTGGGAAATAGAGTGTTTTTTGGTTTAATGATTGTGTGGTGTCAAATGAAGAGTCATTACTGCAAGATTGCTATGTCTGTTCAGGTGCAAATGTTTCTTCTGAAATATCGCCAGAAGAGTATTGCTTCAGTATGAAGAGTCTAAGTTTGAATCTTTGCAGAGTCTTCTGTCTAATGTTTTTATTGGCAAGGATGGGGCAGACTTAGGAGCCATGCCCGTCTAGTAAATTCTCCATTAGGTCCTTTTACTTGGCACTGGATCCATCTTCAGATGTTCATCCTCCATGCTCAGGCATTTGTTTGGGCCTAACTCCTCTAAAAGTGGAGGCTTTTTCATTGGTTAACGGTGGCTAAAGTGAACCTCAAAAGCAGAGGCATCTCTTCAAGTGACACTTAAAACACTTGGATGCGGGAAGGAAGAAGAAACCATCAAGTGACACTTACATTATTTGGAGATTCATCCTTGATAAGAGTGGTATAGTATGGCGCATCCCAGTACAAGGTTCTTTGGATGATATGACAGCCACTTGGAGGACTAGGAATCCTTTCCTTGGGTGTGGCTTACTGCTTTGGAGGATCATTCCTTTCACTGTACTTAGGCCTATTGGAAGGAAAGAAATGAACGGATTTTTAACTGGTCGGTTTCATTCAGAGAGGGCCTTGTTCTTGCAGTAAACATGAGAACAGGTAACAGATGTCATCAAGGAAGGAATTTGATAATTTGTACTTGGATAACATTCTTCACAATTGGGGGGACTTATTTAGAGAGTGGCGCATCAACGCAAGTAAATTAGTGTGATAGTGTTCTCCTCCTCATGGTTTCATCAAATTCAACGTAGGTGGAGCAGCAAGACGTAACCGGGCCCGACTGGTGTAGGTGGAATTCTTGATGAGGGAAAGTTACAATGGAGACAGCAAGATGAAACAACAATCACAACAAGAGATAATAAGGGATAAAAGAGAGGAATCAACCTCTCCACTAAATTAACATTAATCAAAATGAAACAAACATAATCTTCCTCCCATTGGACTCTTACAAGATATATATAGCACTCTTCTCTCATGAATACATGCTAAATCCCAAAAATGGCTACATTCAATGCTACAACTCTCTAAGTAGTCAACTTATACTCCCAAAACAAACACAATTTAACTGCATTCAATACCACAACTTACTATGTAGTCAACTAAGACTCCCAAAGCAAACACAACTTACTAAGAATTAGTTACTAGGCAACATAATTACTAAGAGACCCAAGAAATTCATAATAATACGAAACCCCTTCCCAAAGTCACATTAATTGAGCAAAAGAAACTTAGTCTTCCAATATGCCACCAAGGAGTCCACATGGCAATGAAAATGACATGGCGCCAGGTAATCTACTGCATCAATTCTTCACATTGAGATAGGTCAGCATCGATATTTTTTAGAGCGGAAGACTCAAATGAAGTTGAGGTTTTGGCTATTCCAGAAGCTTTGAGGATTGGTAAATCTTCTTTTCATGGTCCATTGGTTGTGAAATGCCATTCGACAAATGCAATTCGTCAAGTTCCAAATGGGACAAGGGTGCGTGGAAATTCCATTCTTCCTGAGGAAATCGCCTCTAACATCATATTTTTAGATTGAATCTTCGCATGTTGGCCAATCAACCGATGAAGAGGCTGATTTGCTAGCCAAGCAGGGCTTGGATGGGGAAGACCGCTTCCAATCTGTTGTCTTAGTTCTAGTTAGTTCACTGTTTGCTCATACATCTTTCCCTCTCTTTAGTGTTTTTTTTTAGCTTATTGGACAATCTTTGTTTTTCCCTTATTATTAATTCAAATCACTAGTCACCGTTAAAACCAAAATTGTGGGACTTGGGGCAACCAAATTGCAAAATGCATCTTTCTTTCTCAATCATTTGGGACATGTGAAGTCCAGTCTTCTTACTTGGAGAGTGGCATTGTATGATGATGCCATTATATATGTTTCATGTAATTGAACTAATGAAAGAATTATTTTCTTTTTATTGACGGAACTGGTTCTTTCAGTTGTCAAGAAATTTTTTATACTTTTATTTTTAATGGCTACTTGTATTAATGAAAGCAATTAGTACAAGAGATGAGTACTGACAAGCAAACCAAGAAAACAGGAACACACCAAACAAAAAGGCCCAAAACAAAAGGCCTAAGGCCTACCACATGAAAAGGCTATCTCCTGCTAGTGGCACATTATCTTATCTATGGAGTGATCTCTAAACGCCGGGCTAACAGACACCCAAAGAGCAACTAAGAACTTAGTTTTCTCCACCAAACTGTTAATGCTGGATTGAACCCCTTCGAAGAATCTTGAGGTCCTTTCCTTCCACACTATCCAAAGCACTGCTAAGAATGTCAAGCTCCACATTTCTTTTCCATTGGGATCCCTGATTGGAGGCTTCCAAGCCTGGAACAACTCTATGAGAGACTTAGGGAAGACCCAACTACAGTCAAACCACCCAACCACCGTCCTCCAAATAGACTGAGCAATTTTACAGTTCAACATGAGGTGATCCACATATTCCTCATCTCGTAAGCACTTGGGACAACCATTAACAACGATCATCCCCTTCCTCCTTAGATTCCCTAGGAGAAGCCTTCAACTTCTAGATGTTCCAAACTTCACTTCTACCCCTTGGACTATTAGACAAAGCCGAAAAGAAAGAAGAGACGGAGAATGTCCCATCTTTAGAGGCGGCCCACACCCTAGTGTCCTCCCCTCTTTCTGGGATGTGCATCCCGTTGAGAAGGTTTAGGAGCAAGATTAGTTGGGCCTTCAAGTTCCTCCTTAAAATAAGGACTCCAAACCACCTGATCACCGGATCTTGTCATATATGATTTAACCTTAGCATCTTTATCCTTAGCACACTTCAATAAATCCGGGAATTGATCGCCCAAAATCTTGTCTCCAGCCCATCGATCTTTCCAAAAGAGGATTGACTCCCCTCAGCCAATCTGAAATTTAATGTTCTCCTTGAGGAGACTCTTCACCGAGAGGATTCCTTTCCAAATTGCGGAGGATTTTGTTGGAGCTTCCTGAATATCCCATCCACGTCTTGGAAGGCTGTATTTCCTATCCAACACCTCCCTCCATAGGCCATCCGTTTCATTTCCTACCTCCATAACCACTTGCTCAATAGGGCTTGATTCATCTTCTTGAGAGATCTGATTCCCAAACTCTACTTTCCTTGGGTTTACAAATGGGGTCCCAATCCACCAGATGAAACTTTTTCTGATTGCTATTTCCGTGTCAAGAACATAAAGACAACAAGTAGTTTTTCGATAATAACATTATTTCTAATTTTTCCTAAGAAAACCCAAAATTATGGAAATTACAGGAAAACTAGAAGGCAATTGAAAAAGGGAGAAAAGAAGAGGAGAAACTAGCTGGTCGTCCAACTTAGGGTTGGAAGACTAGCATAGTATCATATTAAAAAAAATCAGCATTTTCATTATTACAGAAAATCCATATTTGCACTCACAGCACAAAGTAATCTCCAGCTATCTGAACCCCATAAGATGACCAACATATTTTTTTATTTAGCAAGTCCATGAAAAACCCTCCTAGAATCTCAATAATTTTGTAGACATCATGGAAATGGATGACATCTACTTTAAAAAAAAAGTCCCCACCTCCTTTCTCAATAGCCTCTGATGTCACCTATATTAAGTTTATATTTTAGTTTCTTATAAATATTAACACAATACTCCAATTACGAGATTTAGAGAGCTCACAGAAACAAAATTGTGAGAAGACTGAGGAACATGTAAGATGGTAATGAAAACCATTGAGAAAAATATCAACAGGTCCTTCACCTTCCAATGGAATATAGTTTCCATTTGCAACATGAATGCCGCCATGAGCAGAGGTCTTATAATTTTTTAATACTATATGCAAACCTGTCATGTGATCTGTAGCTCATGAATCTATTACCCATGAAGGGCTAGATGAAGAAGTGGAAGCCAGTGAGGAGACGATCCTATATAAGTAGCTACACTTGTCGATGATGAAATAGCCAGAGCACTCTAAAGCCTGTTCCTTTCGTAGTGGTGTGGAGAGCTCTTCTGTGACATTGAAATCATTTTTTTTTTTACACCTGTGTTATCACTTGATTTCTCTGCTTCAACTGTATTTGCAGTATTAAATTGTAGCAGTTTTCTAACTAAATCCCAACAGTATTTGCAAGTGTGCCTACTCTTCCCACAGTGTGTACAATGGATCTTATCCCTATCTACACAGTCCTGAACTCTACCACAACCCCCTCGTCCACCACGGTCGTGACCATGGCCACTGTTACCATGATGCCCCCTTCATTAATCAAAAGCGCAGATCGTTCTTGTGGTGGTGGAGATGGTTGATCCATTTCAAGCATGACATGTTTGCGGTCTTCCTCTCTTTGAAGAAGAGCAAAAACAGCCCCAATAGGTGGAATTGGATCGCGGCTTAAAACTCGTGCCCTAACTGTCTCATATTCTAGATTCACATCATGCAATAATTCATAGATGTGCTGATTTTCAATATATTTCTCTTTGCCATTATGAATAAAATCATAATGTTCAAGTTCTCTCCACAGTCCTTTAATTTGAACATAATAGTATCCTACGGATATACTTGCTTGCTTTAAATTTGCTAGATACCCTGTCATTTGATAGATCCTAGCATGATTTCATTTTTTAGTATACAAATTTTTAATTGAATCCTATCAATCTTTTGCAGTCTTACAAAAGCAAAAACTTCAAGAAATATGACCTTCCATAGAACTATAGATCCTACTCATAACCAACATATTTTCTGCTTCCCAATGAGCATATTTAGGCAAGAATACTTCAGGTATGGTGCCATCAACATACCCCCAGTCTTTGAGCCCTCCCAAGGGCCAATTTTATAGAAAATGACCATTCCCTATAATTCCTTCCACTAAACAGTTCTCCAGTAATTTTAGAATTAGGGTTGAGGTGTCCCAATGGAGGGGAGGAACTATTAGAAGAGGAACCACTATGATTACTGGAATCCTGCTTATATTCCATTCTATTCTAACTCAAATAATGGTGGCTAGTATCTAATAAAGAAAATAAAGGTTTGGCCATGAACACTTGAGTGCCTAAGTACCGAACGGTCCCCTGTCCTAAGCAAGCATGCCTAAGTACTGAAGGGTCTCCTGTCCAGAGTATCTCAAGATGCAACTTTTATTATAAGAAAAAAAATGGGGTCTTCGATTACTCTGCTTCAGACCGCTAATGATTGTAAAGATACAGGCCAGGCTGACCTGTTGGGTCAGCCCACAACCTATTGATCACTCAGCCCATAAGTCAAATGAGTTGTCTTACGGTTGTACAGCTAGATAGTATATAAATAGTTTCCTTAATAGTACCTGTAATCCTGTTTTAGATCCCTGTAATTCTGTAATTAGATCTCTAATTTAGGCAATACTGTATTATAAAAGAACCATCGTCAATACAAGAAGTAACATATTCTCTTGCAACTCGTCTCTCTCATCTGTGTGTTTCTGTGTTCTCTTGTATGCTTCTGGCTTGGTTCAAGGATACCTCACATGGTATCAGAGCCCTAATCATCTTACAATAGTGGTGTTCTCTGTTTATTCAAAGCATAAGAGAAGCTCTGTGCTCTTCACGTTTCGTCTGTAAGCTGTGGAAAGTACTGGATCTGCTGTGATCAAAGGTGGCCCACCTATTGATCAATTTTTTTTTCCAGACGAAAATCCTTCTATCTTGGTCGTCCATCACTACTGGGAATTCTACCTATTTTTTCTGGATTTATTGATCATCTGAGGTCAGTCATTATCTCTGATTTGTATTTCTCTCTTTTCAGCAAATAGTTTCTATCACAGCCGTTCAAAATTCTGGTCCCTCAAGTTTTTATAAATATTCCACTTGGAGGAGTTTCGAATTTTTGACCAAGAAGTCTTTGTGTGATCTGATCCTCTCTCTGATCAGTTAGTGGGGCCCACAGATCAAATCTGTGCCCAGATTCAAGGTCGTCAGGGGCAATTTTCTGAAATTTTTTGGATCCACTGATCCCTGCTGTTTTTTTTCAGTCATCTGATTCTTCTGTCAGGACCTGGATAACTTCTCTTTGTTCAGAATCAAGGATTTTGTCTTCTGATCATTTCATCAGGACCATCCTTATTGAAATTTTAAGATCTGGTTAGCCATTTGTGACTGGCTCTCTCATCTGTTCAGTCTGTTCACTTTGTTTCAGTTCAAATGTCTTCTGATCGCTCTGTATCAGGCATTACTGTTATACTTGATGGTAAAAATTATGCCTATTGGTCTCATCTATTGCAAAATTTTCTCAAAGGACAAAAGCTTTGGAAATATATTGCTACACAGATCCCTACACCAGATAGTAAGGATATTAAATTTGAGGAATGGAAATCTTCAGTAGGGAAGATCAATTCTTGGATTGCAAATTCTGTCACACCCTCTATTGGGAATCAATTGGCTAAATTCACCTATCCTAAGGATGCTTGGGATTATTTGGCCAAACTGTATACTCAATCTAATGCTGCTCGCCGGTATCAACTAGAATGGGAGATCAAAAATGCAGATCAAGGAACTGACTCCATTCATGATTTTTTTATCAAAATGACTGCTCTATGGGATCAACTGGCTCTCATGGAACCCACCTTTACAACAACTAATGATGCCCATACATTTGAGGTCTATAGGCAGCAGACTCGCTTGGTTCAATTCCTTATGGCTCTTCGCCCTGACTTTGAACATGTTCGTGGTTTGTTACTACATCGGTCCCCACTGCCTTTTGTTGATACGGCACTCTCAGAACTATTAGCTGAAGAACAAACTCAGTTTTCTCTTACAAAGAAGAAACATGTCGAACCTACCCATGTCCTATCAGCAAATGTTAGTACCTCTCAGCATCCACCTGGTACTAATGACTTCTGCAATTATTGTAAGAAGAAAGGACACTGGAAACGGGACTGCCTGACTCGACCTCCAAGGCCAAACACCAAAAACAGACAATCTGGTCATCAGTCCAATCGCGGCTCCCTACAATCTTATCCTCAGCGATCCTATGCTGCCAATGTCACTGAAGATGATATACCTGCCCCTCCACAAATGGATCTTACATCACAGATCCAGGCTATGGTTGATGAGCGTATGCAACAGCTGTTTCTTGCTTCCTCCACTGGTTCTGCTACCCCCTCCGCCTCTGGTTCTGCTATGACCATTTCTGGTCCTTCAGGTACACATGATTCTACATGGATCTTTGACTCTGGTGCTTCCTATCATATGACAAATGATGTCTCCAAACTTTCTAATTGTCATACTCCTGCTAGCTCTCTCACCATCCATACTGCTGATGCCACTCCTCTACCAATCTCTCTTATTGGCTCTGTTTCCAATAAGTTGCTCTCTCTCACTAATGTTTTATGTGTACCTCACCTCTCCATTAATTTAATCTCTGTTAGCCAATTGACCTCTTCTGGATTTCTTGTCTCATTTTCTTCCACTGGTTGTTCTGTGCAGGATCCGCGCACCGGGAGACAGATTGGGACCGGCCTTAGGTCAGGAGGGCTTTACTATCTTCACTCGCTGCATTTACCACCATCACCTGTCACCCCTGTCGCTCATGTTTCATCTGCATCACCTTTTGCCCTTTGGCACTCTCGTTTAGGCCATTTATCTTTCAATAAAATGAAAATTTTAATTAATAATGGTGTTCTTGGACACATTTCTGTATCAGACATTTCTACTTGTTTTGGTTGCCAATTTGGTAAACAACATGCACTACCTTATAATAAAAGTACTACTGTTACTACTGCTCCTTTTGCTTTGGTGCATTCTGATGTTTGGGGACCTGCCTCTCAGCCAACGAAAGGTGGTTCCATTTATTATGTGGTGTTCATTGATGATTTCACTAGATATACATGGTTATATTTGATGAAGACTCGTTCTGAGTTATACACTATATACACTGCTTTTTCTACCATGGTTGCCACTCAATTTGATACAAAGATTAAAATATTCAGGTCTGACTCTGGGGGCGAATATATGTCCCACAAGTTTCGTTCTTATCTGACTAGTCAAGGAACTCTGGCTCAATTATCCTGTCCTGCCACACCACAGCAGAATGGAGTGGCAGAACGGAAACACAGGCATATCCTTGAAACTGCTAGATCCTTAATTCATTCCTCACATGTTCCGTTGCAATTCTGGGGTGAAGCAGTCCTCACTGCTACCTACTTGATTAATAGAACACCATCCACTGTCCTATCTGGCATATCCTCATATGAAAAATTGTTCTCATTTCAACCTGATTTGTCACATCTCAAGGTATTTGGCTGCACATGTTTTGTTTTATTAAGTGATAATGAGCGAACTAAACTTGGACCCAAATCCACTGTCTGTGTGTTTTTAGGATATGGCATTGAACAAAAAGGATATCGGTGCTATGATCCTAAAATGAATAAGTTACGAGTCTCTCGTAATGTCACCTTCTTGGAACAGATACCTTTCTATACCTTACCCATTGCACCCTCCTCTCCTGAGCAACCTCTGATCTATCCTCTTGACCCCTTCCCAGACCTATTTCCCTCTGATTCCTCCTCACCCCCAACCCTCCAGGTATATCATCGTCGGCCCAAATCCACACCTGCTACTTCAGACTCTGAAGCCTTACCTCCTCCTTCTGACCATGGGCCTATCCCCTCTGCTCCTGATGTACAGGATCTCCCTCAATCTCGAAGGTATCCCTTACGTACCAGACTTCCTCCCTCCCGATTTGGCTTTGTTTGTACTGATCATTTTTTTCCTTCCTATAAGTCCTTTCTTGCAGCAATACACTCGTTAGCAGAACCAAGATCTTATAAGGAGGCCATTCTTCACCCGCATTGGAAATCTGCCATAGCAGAAGAACTTGCAGCCCTGCAGCACACTCAAACATGGGATCTTGTTCCTCTTCCCTCTGGGAAAAGGGCTATAGGCTGTAAATGGATCTTTAAGATCAAAACCAAATCCGATGGCACAGTTGATCGTTATAAGGCCCGTTTGGTCGCAAAAGGCTACACACAAGAATATGGGGTTGACTATGAGGAGACGTTTGCTCCAGTTGCTAAGATGACCACTGTCAGGATCTTTATCTCAGTTGCTGCTGTTCGACACTGGCCACTTTATCAGTTGGATGTCAAGAATGCATTCTTAAATGGCTTTCTTCAGGAAGAACTTTATATGCATCCTCCGCCAGGTGTCACGAGACCTCCTCATTATGTCTGTCGCCTCAACCGAGCATTGTATGGACTCAAACAAGCCCCTCGTGCTTGGTTTGAAAGGTTTAGTACCAGCATTATCAGCATCGGCTTTTCTCAGAGTGCTCATGACTCCGCTCTCTTCACTCGTTTTTCACCCTCTGGCTGTGTTTTCTTGTTACTTTATGTCGATGATATGATTATCACTGGCAGTGATACTACTGGTATTCTATCCTTGAAGAGTTTTCTTCATCGGCAGTTTGAGATGAAAGACTTGGGCCATCTTCGCTATTTCTTAGGCATCGAAGTTGCCTACTCGCCTAATGGATATCTTTTATCTCAAACCAAATATTGCAATGACATACTCCAACGAGCTGGTCTTACAGATCAGAAACCTGTCTCTACTCCTATTGAACACAATCAAAAGCTTCGGACTACTGATGGTGATTTGCTTTCTGATCCCACTCGTTATCGTGAGGTGGTTGGCAGTTTGGTCTATCTCACTATTACCAGACCCGATATTGCCTATGCAGTACATGTGGTAAGTCAATTTGTTGCTCAACCTACTCATCTTCACTGGGGTGCTGTCCTGCGTATATTGCGATACTTACAGGGAAGTTCAAACCGTGCCCTTCTTCTTTCCTCGAGTCAGAACCTTACTCTCTCTGGCTATTCCGACTCCGACTGGGCAGGAGATGTAAATGATCGCAGATCTACAACTGGTTTTTCCATTTTTCTTGGCTCGTCTCTTATCTCTTGGAAGAGCAAGAAGCAAGAAGCTGTCTCCCGATCATCCACTGAAGCCGAATATCGTGCTATCTCTCACACTACTACGGAACTTATTTGGCTTCGTTGGTTACTTCAGGATTTAGGAGTTCCTGTTCCTAAATCTACCTCTCTCTTTACAGACAGTGAAAGTGCACGGAAACTAGCCACAAATGATGTCTTTCATGAACGCTCCAAACATCTTGAAGTTGACTGTCATTTTATTCGCCAACATGTTCGGAGTGGTACTATTAAGCTCATCCAGATTTCATCAGCTACTCAAATCGCGGATTTCTTCACCAAGAGCCACTCACCTACTCGGTTTTCAGAACTAGTTTCCAAGCTTTCCATGGTCACTTTCTCCCATTCAAAGCTTGAGAGGGGGTGTAAAGATACAGGCCAGGCTGACCTGTTGGGTCAGCCCACAACCTATTGATCACTCAGCCCATAAGTCAAATGAGTTGTCTTACGGTTGTACAGCTAGATAGTATATAAATAGTTTCCTTAATAGTACCTGTAATCCTGTTTTAGATCCCTGTAATTCTGTAATTAGATCTCTAATTTAGGCAATACTGTATTATAAAAGAACCATCGTCAATACAAGAAGTAACATATTCTCTTGCAACTCGTCTCTCTCATCTGTGTGTTTCTGTGTTCTCTTGTATGCTTCTGGCTTGGTTCAAGGATACCTCACAATGATACCTTCAACGACTGATTGAAAAGAGGGCCTTCAACAACTTGGGTTCAACAAGCAACGGGATGCTTTGAATTGGGATGTAAATGGGTCCTTGATTCTCCGATTAACCGGAGATTCCGACCCTTGAAAACCAGGTCTAGGTCATTATTTAGGTCCCGATAAGTAAATGGGTCTGGCTCCAAATCCCTTTTTTGGACCCCGGGACCTAAACGGGCCCAGTTCTGGATCCACATTGGTTCTGACCCGTAGACCCAATAGCCGACACATTACTCAATATAAATCATTTAGATTTTTCAAGAACCCTTCCATTCCAAGGGCTTTTTCCCCAAACCACTTTGGCTCCTACCTTCTCTACTCTACTCCTGCAGCCTTCTCTACTCGCTCTGGCTCCGGCTCCGACCCCTCTGTGTGAGGTCTTCTCCTCTAAAGAACCCTACTATCTTTCTTTTCAATCAAAATCCATCTTATGTCTCGTTTCTTGTTTCTCTTTATCTTGGGAAAAAGAAAAAAGATAGGTTCTTTAGAATCGAATGTGTGACAAATGATTCATGTACACTGGAATTTCAGTCCAATGGTATTTGAAGGTCTAGTGTTTTTTTGTTTTTGTTTTTTTTTTTTTTTCACATTCATAGTGGCTTCAGTTGCCTCTCAAAGTTTGATCTTTGGTCTGTTTAATAGTCTTGTGTGAGTTCTGGGTTTTGGGGTTTTTTGGAATTTTTAATAGTCTAGTTCGCATCAAATTGGCATCATAAGCTAGCTATTTACTCTGGTTTTCGAGAGAAGGTTTTTTCCCTTCTTTTTAATAGTTTCCATTAGTATTTTGACATAGTTTATTTTTCTTGTTATAACTTAATTAAAATACTCTTTTTGTTAGAATTTACTTTATAAAAGTCTGTTTACGGATGTCAATATTTGCAATATGATTTTACAGTTCCAAGCAATCTGGTTGTTGTTGAATTTAACAATCTGATTTGGAGTTTAGAAAATTAGAGCTCATTTCAGACGCTTTATTGTCTTCTTCCTTTTATTACAAGTAAGCTCCAAAGGGCTACAAGAAAGTTCCAGACCCGAAACCGGACCCAGACCCGTTTCATATGCGGAACCAGTTCCGATTGCGGTTCCCACTAATCTTACCGGAACCAGGGAACCGGTTCCGGTTCCATCTTCTCAAAAACGGTGGCGGTTCCATCTTCTAAAAAACGGTTCCGGTTCTGGTTCCACCAAGGATCCGGACCGGAACCAACCCATTTACATCCCTAGCTTCAAAGCTCCTGATTCAACAATCTAGCAAACCAAGGATCTTGATCAGCTGAATCCAGAAAATGAATGACGAAACAGAGTCAATGAGATTCTTAGGCAAGAGGAGACTTTATGACAAGATGCTTCGAGATGCAACAAACCAGATGTGACAAGTTGTGATGCCAAGGGTAGCCTTCACGACTTTGAATCTTACAAGGGTCTGACTTTGGGTTCAGTTTGAAGCTTTGTCTTCTGTCACAAAGATCTTCATCTGAGGGCTCCTTCAAAAAAAAAATTTGGAATCTCCAACGACAGAGAAGTATGCTAGATAAAACTCAACCCTAGACTAGGGCCTTGATACCATGTTAAATTAAATAATGGAAAATTGGAAAACAATAAAACTGTAATATCACAGGAAAACTTAGGAAGGGCCTATTCAAAACTGTGTATTGTATTGGAGAGTCTTACACCCCCACCCCCACCCCCCGCCGCCGCCCGCCCCCCCCCCCCCTCTTTTCCTAAAACACCCCCAATATTGGACATATTTCCACAATAATCTAAAAAACCACAAATAATTACAATTAGACCCTTACTATTACACTTAACACCACAGAGGGAGAATATCAAATGAGGTCACCATCACTCTAATTTCTTCTGGACAAATAATTCACCAAATAATTTTTCGATATTCAAAATCACCACATGATCATCAAAGCCTTATCCAATCTTGAGTTCAAAATGAAAATGAAACAAAATACCAGGATGGGAAAGCTGAATGGACCTTGCATGGGTAGCTGCGGATGTAGTTCAGCAGCAATTTTGTAGTACTACCACGGACTGGCTTGTGCCTTTGAGAGATGAACTGTTGTATGCAATTAAAATCACTCAGTAAAAGGATGGTGATGAATTGATGTACTACAATAAATTAGAAACTTTACAAAAAAAAAAAAAAAAAAAACAACATAGTTATGGCATAAAATGAAAATAACATCTCAAAATGATCAAGAAACAGCAATACCTGCAAGATCACAGCAGCAAACTTCGACATGCACAAGTCTTGAATATTTAAAGGGTCCAGCTTCTTTAGGTCAATAACAGCATATCCATGCTACAATTATTATTAAGTGAAATAGTAATTAGCTGGGATCCATTTGATCACTACCATCTGATATTTGTTTCTAATTCTCAAAGTCAAAAGAAGATTACAAAACAGAAGAACAGTTGCCAGCTTATCATACGTATAGGAACCAAGGTACATTGAAAGCCTTACAAAATTTATTGAGAGAAAGTAGTCAACCTTCTATCTCATTCTTCATTTTCATTAAATGTAATTTACTTAAACAGCAAGTATTATGGCAAGATCCCTATTATTCACAGGGTAAATAAATTTGTATCTTCACCGTGCATGCTGGAAGGGTATAATCTTTATTTACTAAAGAAATTATCTGTTTCCAACAAGTTGTTTGAATGTGATTTGTTCAACATATGGATGATTAAAGACTAATTGCCTGCCTATACATCTGTCTCTAACTGTGAGATGAGTATTTTATAATTTATACATCAAGGACTCTCTTTCAACTCCATCTTGTGATTTCTGGTACTATATCATATTTCTAGCTATAATCATACCTAGACTTCCAAAAAAGTGCGAATTTGCTGAAACAATGCATCAATATGCTTTTCTCACAGATGAATAAGAAGAAAATAATCTTTTATCATGTTCCAAATCTTATCTGGAGTTAGCATCATGGCACTTGAAGAAGAGAACACATACTAGGTAGAATGAGTATGAGCATGAAGGGCAGTCTGATTTTGGTCAGTCCACCGTTGTGGCTAATCATTCTTCCAAGAAGGTCGCTGAGTTCATTCTTAAATAATATGCCTTGTTCATTTGCGGTAGTTACAAAAATTCTTCTTCTTGTAGTTGTGGGCCATATGCTATAGCCTTTGCATTCATAGAGCTGAACCTTCTGGGGCCGAATAGTGATAACTCCCATATCCTCAAATTGAGAAGTCATGAAAGCCTCTGGTTTCTCAACTAAAATATGCCGGAATTGGAGTTAAATTTCTTCTTATAGCACCCCCTCAATACAGGTATCTAAAGTCTGAAGATATCTCTCTATGTCACTCTGGCGACCTCAAATTCTGGTCTTAGGTTCATCAAGAACTGTCTAATATAGGATTCTTCTTGTATTCTTATCACATAAGAGAATGAGTCTGGAGGCACAATGTTAACGGTCACTGAATCATTTTTTTTTTATAACCCAGGGTATCTCCCGCCCAGTCCAGTCCAGCCCAGGAGCCTTTGTCCCTAAGCCCGATGGACACTAAATTCTGGGCCACTGAATCATTTTCATTCCACAAAGTGAGAAATCCACTAAACTATTCTAGGACAGACCTGTATCCATGAAAGTATTTGGCTAGTTCCATGTCCAAGTAAATTTTTATGCCATATAGGTTTGATGGTACAGCTTTCTTAAATGAGTCCACATATCTGATGCCTTGGAAAATGATTGCAATGACAGAGCAATGGTTGATTCAATTGAACTGAGACTCCAAGTGAGTGACCACTTTAGAGTCATTCCTACACCAAAATGGCCTTAGCTTTCTCTTCAGTGGGTATAGAAACAGTCCTACCAAGGTACCCAGCAAATCATTGGCCGTCCACAAAGTGCTTGAGATGGAAGGACCAGACCATATAACTTTTACCACTTAATCTGACAGGGATAATACCACCTTTTTCCATTGTAAAAAGAAGATATAGAAGTGATAAACAGAGACAATGTAATGACAGTGCAATTTCAGAATTACCACGAACATAGTAACCTTCTGATCAAGATCCAGTCCAATCATATACAAGCCAATCACGAATAAGTCAGTTGAAACACAATCCAATTAATTGAAACAAGGCCTCAATGAGTCTAATACTCCAAAATCTGAATACCAAGAGTTCTAATTGCATATCAGAATTTGTATTGGAAAAAAAGTGATAAAAAAAAAGTTACAAAAAATGAACAAGACCTGCAAATTGGGCAAGCCACGAATCACATCAAATGGATCTAGATTATAGATCAAACCACACATTCTCCTAGGGTTAAAAGATACAATCCTACTAGTAAATTCTCACCCCAAAATACCACAGATCCAATGATTGGGATGGTTATTGAAATCTATCCAAAAATTGAAGTAATCACAAGAATCAAAGGATGGCCTACCTCTGATGCCCGAGAAAGTTCCCACTAGATTTACACAAATATCCTAGATGACAGGCGACCCTTACCGAAAGATCCCAATAAAAAAATGATCATCTGGTAGGCCCCACAGTGATCATAAAAACCTCCTAGCCAAAGAAGATTGGGTCCCACCAAATTGGATAGGTCTCAACAAGAAATCAATAAATCTTGGTATTCAAAGATGAACAGAACCCTTGATTCAAATGAAGAAGTGGAGGGGATTTACTACCACATCAGCAAAAAGATAACAATAGAGGCAAAATTTTGAGCAGAAACAGTCATACCTCGTATGTGGGTCAACTAGTAAATTTATAAGGCTGAAAATTCCCAGTCAATGCTACAGTTAAGCCCTAATTGGGCTAATCAAAATTATAGGTGATTCATCATCATCAAAGGCTAGTCCCAACTATGATGGATCTGCTAGATGAATTCCGTTTCCCTATTCCGATCTATCCTATGCCAAATCCTTGGATGGGTACCACTTCTTCAAACTTATCCTTACTATTTCCACCCATGTCTTCTTTGGCATACTCGTTTTCCTTGGTGGACCATCAACCTGCATTAAAAAGCTTTTCTTCTACATCACTGTTGCTAGCCTACATTGGATATATCCAAACCATTTCAAACAAGTCTCTCTTAATTTATCACATATTGATGCTAACCTTAAATTCTCCCAGAAGCACTCATTTCTGATTCTATCTTTCCTAGTTTTACCACACATCCATCTTGACATTCTCATCTCTATTGCACTCATTTGTGTGCATTTGTTACTTCTTGGTTGACCAACATTCTGCTCCATAGGCCATGGCTGGTCCAATCACTGTCGTGTAAAACTTTTGCATTAATCTTCATTAGCATTCGATGATCACAAAGCACCACAAAAGCAAGTCTCCAGTTTAACCATCCCAATCTTATCCATGTTCTACATCTTCCTCAATCTCTCCATCCTTATTAATTATCGAGCAAAAATATCAAGATGAATCTCTTTATGATATCGCTTGAGCTTCAGTTCTCATACAAGTTTCAGCTCTTTACACATCCCCATTTATGTTGCAGTTCATATATTTTCTTTTGCACTACTTATTTTAAACATGGTTTAAAATCGCAGTACTGGTTGCGGTATCAGTCGGGCCCAAAAACCGATACGGTATCGGTATCAATCGTGGTTATCGGTCTGTCGCGGTATGAATTTTTTCTTAATAAAAAAAAATCTACAAAAATATCCAGAAAATCCAGAATATTAGAAAATGCTGAAAAACAATATTTTTTTCCATTAGTAACAACAAAAAATCAAAATATCGGTCCCCTAAGTCACGACATCCTGTATCGCTGTCTTATCTGATATTGCATAAACTTTGCTTATAATTCAATAGATTTAGTTGTATATAACAAAACATGTTAGAATATCAAAAACTTCATAAAATGCAACCATAATTTTGGATTATGATCTATTTAATAGTGTGAGATTTAAGAAAATCAAGCTTGCTTGTAATAGTAACTAGTAAGTATGCTATGCTGGTATACACAATCATTGTGTTTAACATGTAGCCGTTAAATATGTCAAGTTTAATCTTTGTATTTCTCCTTGTAATTTATAAATCCATTAATGTAAGTCCATATTTAAAATCCAGATTATTCAAAATAACTATAACCTCTTATATTAGCTTTGTAAAAAATTTTACTCCAATTGGGGTGAGGCCCACAATTTAATTGGTCATATTATATTATTGGAATCAACAATCATTAGCCTATTCATATATATAATCTCGTGATCTAGTCAACAACCAAAGTCATAGAAAAAATTAGATTTCAAAGGTGGCATTTGTTTTAGAGTAGTTTAGAATTTTCTTTTAAGTTGGCCTTATTAGTAAGGCACAATTACAAAAAGAGAAAGTTGAAAATCATATATGCTACATACTTCATAGTGGGGCCCACCTACAAAGAATCTAAACTGCTCAAAAATAATTGCCCTCCTCTTATATGAGTTTTGACAAAATCTTATTTTAATGGGAGATTTGGTACTATAACATTGATTGATTTTTTAAAAATTGATCAGCTAATCAATCTGATGGTGGGCCAATCTCTTATTAGAGTGAAACTTGTTCAGAGCCCATATGAGATAGTTACAATTATTCTGAATGTCTTTGATTTTCTATAAGCGGGCCTCATTGTGGAGCCCACATATTGGCATAGTTTTTAAGTCTGCATGTTGTACCTTGTAATTGATTAAAAAAATAAATAAAGACATGACATTAACCGGGGCTTCTCTCAATCTACCCTAATCTGGCTCTTTCATTTTCAACGAACAGAACACGGGGAAAAGTGGTGGAGGACTAGGGTGGGGAATGGGGATTGGGGGCTGGGGAGACGAAGATATAGAAAAGGAAAAGGAAAAAAAAAAAAAAGAAGGAAAGGAAAAGGGAGAGGACGAAAGGAAGATTGATGGGGGCTTGCCTGCGGTGAAGGAGCGCTGCAACTCTGGCGTACTGTGATTCCGGCTCAAAGCTCCGGCGTACTCCAACTACAGGTACTCTCCTCTTCTCTCCTGCTTCCACCCTCTCAATCTCTTTCTTCATCTTCTGTTTTCTTTTCTTTTCTTTGTATCCTTGAGTCCCCCACTCTCCCTCATTTTTCTGATGCATCCTAAGATTGGGGAAGATAGGGAAGATGGTATGAGGTGGAGGCCTTGCCGATATTTTGACACTATATCGGCCGATATATCGGTCCGGCCGATACATCTCGATATATTGGCGATATTTTGATAGGCGATACCGATACCGGTTCCCCATCAAAATATCGGATCGGTACAGGCCGATACCGGTTCGTATTGGCTGATACGAACCGGTATCAGCCAAGATTTTAAACCATGATTTTAAAGCCATTGAATTCTAAAACCCAATATTACAGTGATTGATAATGAAAAATATCCTATAAGGGCGCGTTTGGCAACCATCCACGACGCGGAATCCTTGCCGTGTTTGATAAGTTGTGGCAACCAACCTGTTCTAAAGCTTTTCCTCGGAATCACAGAAAACCCATGTTTGGGAAGCAATCCCACCATATGAGAGGATTTCTCAATATACGTAAAAGTCCTCAAACGAAAAGAAAAGCCCAGCTAGACCTCCCCCCCTTGAATTCCAGAAATCTCCGCATACACAGAAAGGCAAATGAATAGTGTTCAAGACGGTAAATTGGGTTACCCTTTTTTGTTTGGAAACCCCCTTTTGGGGTCCCATAATCACAATCCAAACCGTTAATCAAGCCAATAAGATCCAAAACGGCTACATGATCTAATCTCAGCCGTTGATTCTTCATAGATTTTTTAGATATTTGCAAAAAAAGGTCTAGGCCATTGGATCATGAGATCTGAACCGTTCAGTCTCTTCAAAAGACCTAAAACGACCACAAGACCAAATTTGGCTTCCCAATTCATCAAGGATCGTGAGAAAACTGTCAAAACCCACAAATCATTGACAGCGTCCATGGTTCCTAAATTGAGCATGAATAGTAAACGGAGCATTAACAGTAAACAGGGTGGTAATACACCGGTTATGGTTTTGCCTTTAGAAACCTACCTTATGGGTCCCAAAATCATGATCCGAACCATCCATCATGTTTAGAAAGTCCAAAATGGCTAGTAACTCAATTTTCAGCCGTTGATTCTTTATATATTTTGAGATATTTACAGAAATTTCCACAATTTAAATTTTTAATTTTTAGTTCTATGGGACCCACAATGAAAATCCAAACCATCCATCATCTCTCTAAGGCCAAAAATGGCTAGAGGTTCAAATTGTAGGGCTTGATTCATGGCAGGTTACGAGAAAATAACAAAAAACTTGTGACCGTTGGATGTAATATATGCAAATCCATGATTCTTTGTTGTTTGCCAAAATTGGATTGCAGTGGATCTTCTTAACGAGAAATCCTCAATGAGGATATCATCATATAAAAAGAATGGGTAGAGGATTCCTCTCTCGTTACCAAACGTGCCTTAAATGTGTAGCATTCCTTATACCTCTAAAATTGGTAGTTTACAAATATGGCTTCACGCACATGGGGTTACTTTTGTGGAGGTCCTCATCTATGTAAGGGCTTACATGATCGGGGGTACTATTTTGTCTTGTCTTTTGTTGGTCCCCATCTCTACAACATTCCCAGTCATCCATAACATAATTAAAAGAGAAATAACTAATTTATTCTTATAAATCATGTGACTGCTTAATAAACTAGAGAAATCAACTGAACCATGCTCCAAAGTGAATGTGCAGGCCTATAAGGCTAGCCATGTGGACAATTGAGTCCGACAGACCACATGCATGAGCTATTCCATGGGGCCGCACATTTTTGGCTGTTACTACACGTTGGAACTGTGAGACCATTCTAAGGCCATAATTGATGGAATTTGGGTCCATAGGCTGCCCATGTGCCACTAGAAATGGATTCGGTGGTCGGTACACATTGGCACAGTTAAATCTCTCGAAATACTGTGTTTAAATGTTATGGACTTAACCAATACACCAAAAGCCCTTAGACTGATGGAGCGCATCAAATTAAATCTTATAACAACTTAGGACCATAACAGACCACCACGCTTCCACAGTAGACGTCCTCGGCGGCTTTCACTCGGCGACAGTTAGCCCTTTTCTCCTTTTGGGACGGCTCACACCCTGCTCCAGATAGCCCTCTCCGTGGTGGCTCTCACTCTAGCAGTAGGTAGCCATTTTCACTATTTTTTAGATAGCTCTCACTCTACTCCAACTAGCCCTTTCCGCAACTCGAACCCAAGTGATGCAGACCATAGGGTTAGGGTTTGCGTGGGAAGTGCTAAAAGCACAATGGGTGCCGAAGCACGTGTCCGAAGACACAATAAATCTCCAAAGAGACAATGAACGAGAACGCACCTCAATGGGGAATACCTAATTTTCATTAATCAAACACTGAGAAATAATTCTCTACAAGGCCATATAAATAGTAAATGAAGACTTAAGCCCTAAGAAACCTAATTAAACTAGGAAACAAAATAACATTGGAAATCCAATCCTAATTACAATATTTAAAAAAACTAATGACATAAACATAAATTCCTAAATCTACATGGGCCCTACACATGTGGCCATGAGGTCTATGCTACATCATTCTCCTTCGCTTGAAAAGAACTCAACCTCGAGTTCGGAAAATGCCCACCTAGATCAAAGATCAATCTGACAAACTTCCGATTCGTTGGTTGATCTACAACTTCTGGGCTCAGCTTCATGTACAACTTACGTTTATTGCTGTAATTGGAATAGATGCGTGATCGACCCGTTGGAGGCTTCAATTGATGAATCTGCACCATCAAATCACAATATCGGACTAGGCACTGGTCATCGCCAAGCTTACACTGTTGATCCCCAAAGACAAAATCAATATGAGAAGTAACGCAGGGAATTTCAACAACTAATGCTGCTTCTCTAACCGCCTATATCACCATTATTCAAAGAAGTGTCTTCCTCTAGCTTTTCACTCTAAATATCTTCTGCCACTGGTTCCTTAACATGGTGGTCCGCTATTATTTGAGGTAACTGTACATCTTCAGGCATAACTTTGCCCAAGTAAGATCGTTTAAGCATGCGCTCCACACGAATTGCTTCCCAATATGCCTCATGAACGGTCATACAATCATTCCTCATGAACGGTCATACAATCATTCATACTCTCCACGATATCCATTCTCAAGCCTCTTAAAAATTGATTAAATCATGTTCCTCATCATCTTCTAATCCACACTAGTCTTGAAGTCATGCAAACATGTCACCATAGTCAAGAATTGATAATTCTCCTTATTTCAAATCAAGAAAGGACCGAAAATAGACTTCATTTTCAACATACCATATGCCATATTGTTGCGCATATTTGACTCTTTGCAGTGCATTGTGGAATTTACTAATATGGAATTTCATCTTGGATTTGAAAATGGACTGACACAGGTGAAAAGTGATTTGAAATCTGACAGTAGATGAGCTCGATATCGCAAAAAGAAGTTTTAACCGTTGATCTTGGTCAAATATGGGCCTTTAAATCTCTGCTGATATTGTGCTGGCTGGGTTGGATCTTAAACTGTGACAGAGTCGAATCAGACCTGATCTGACTTGGTTCCGGAACTCAGGCCCAATACAACTTTCCTCTTTAAACAAGTTGAAACTGACCCAAATGTATAAATCAGGCCCAAACTTTCTGCTTGCGGGCTTCTTTAATGAGTCGGATCTGACCAGAACTGAGCCAGACTAGAAACCAGGACCAACAGATTTAGGCCCACAGAACACTAAAGTCCAGCCCTTAAGTCTGGCACATGTAATGAATTGCAGAAAGGGCTTGTCTCCTTTTTGTTGCTGTTCACAAGAAGAAAACCTTGGGCTATATGCTTCAACTGTTCAATGATCGTGGAGATGCTGCCGCTGCTTGGCTGTTGTGACTACGATGACGGGGACAACAACTGCGATGACGGGGACAACAACTGCAATGATGTGGCACAGACAGTCCGCTTCCGGCGATGGTGGTAGCGTCGTCGTCGGTGCACGGTACACTACTTTTCCCTTCTTCTCTTCTTCTTTATCTTCTTCTTTCTTCTTCTCTGCTGGCCGTCTCTCCTTGTTTTCTTATTTCTCTTTTTTTCTTTCTAATTCTCTTCCTTTCTCTGCCCTCTATTTTTTTATTTTATTTTTTGGAAGGGGTTCTGGTGGTGGGTTTTGAAATCGATGAACTGGGAAAAGTCTGGCTTCTGTTGGTGAGTGTGAGAGGTGGCTAGGTTGGACGGATTTGGTGTGGTTAGGGTTGACAACGGATGGGGTGCAACAAGAGTGGTGATAACTGTAATGGGATGGGTTTTGGCGAGGGATGGTTTCAGGTTGCGGGATGTTTTCAGGGTTCAGGTTTGGTGTTTACGAAGTAGGTGGGCTACTGGTTTGGTTAATTGGTTGGGTGTGTCTATTGGTTTGGAGTGATGGGTGAATGTGGCAGATGGGTTTGATTTGGGTATTCGGTGATGGTACGAGGATGGAATGGGGTGGATGGATGAGAGGGGTAATCAACACCGGCGATCGGGGATCTCGGCTCTGATACCAATTGATGTAGACCCTAAGGTTACGGTTTGCGTGGGAAGTGCTAAAAGCACAATGGGTGCCGAAGCACGTGTCTGAAGACACAAGAAATCTCCGCAAAGACAATAAACAAGGAGCACGTACCTCAATGGGGAATACCCAATTTTCATTAATCAAACTCTCTAAGAAATAATTCTCTACAATGCCATATAAATAGTAAAAGAAGACTTAAGCCCTAAGAAACCTAATTAAACTTGGAAACTAAATAATATTGGAAATCTAATCCTAATTACAATATTTAAAGAAACTAATGATATAAAAATAAATTCCTAAATCTGCATGGGCCCTACACATGTGGCCATGAGGTCTACACTACATCACCGAGACGTAGAGGTTGGCTCTGATACCAAATGTTATGGACTTAACCAATACGCCAAAAGCCCTAAGACTGATGGAACGCATCAAATTAAATCTTATAACAACTTAGGACCATAACAGACTGTCACGTATCTTCCAAGGTCAAGATCATCTTGGATTGCATCAATGGGTAAACAGAACTTGCGACTCTGGCCACGCAATATTATATGGCTGACTAGAGAATGTTTTTCCATGTTTTAATTAGAAAAAGATATGCATGTGCTTCCCAAGCACTTCTTCTGTTCATTCATCAAGATAAGCAAATCAATAAGTGTTATTGTTTGACCAGCATATTGACAGAAGACACAACAGTTCTTACTTATAAGATATGAATACAATACCTACCCTTTTTATGCACTTCCTGCAATGCCAACTGAAATCCCATCCATTGCATACCAAGCATACAAGTCCTTTCCGGATGTTAAAATGGCACTGGAGTGATATGTAAATTGTAATCACGCCAATCAAAGGGGTAACTGACTGTAATTAGTTACAAAATTAATATAACAAGAGAGGTCCAGTCCAAAGGAAAACATTAAAATCTTCTGGGAAATTCCCGTTCTCATATTCTATTCCAAATTGATATCAGAAACTTCGTTGCATTTATAAGCAGGAATTTTTTACATTGTAAATGAAAATTATAGTTAATCTATTCAAGTTCCATTTAAAGTCTTGCAGATTTGAGAACATGTCAATAGAATTGACCTGGCCAGTATGCTATATTATGTTAGAAATTAAAAGAAAAGGTCGGAAATGAGAGAGGAGAAAAGGTTCTGCTAAAAAATTATCATAAAGTGAAAATGAGGCATCATCAAAAGACAATGTTTCTCAATCAGAAAGGATACTTACATCCATTATGGTAACAGCTTGATTTATCAAATTATGGCATGTGTGATCAACAAATGAGCGTGTTTTTCGACATGCAGAGATAATGGCTTGCAATTCGGATTTCAACATACCTGAAAAGTTAGAGACATGGTAACTTCATAAAGGTACTAAAGCTGGCCTTGGTAGGTAGGAGACAATGCTGTACAACAATCACAGCTTTAATGTGCAACTGTGTTTGGGAAAAGTTCAAATTAGATATTACCACTCACGTGAGGATAAGTTTCTTAATGACATGCGAATTCTGTTACGAGCAAAAACTGGACTTCGATTTGTTGGGTCTTCCACCCATTCCTGATTACCACCTTGACATATCTACATCGAGGAAACAATAAACACAATTAGAAAAATATCTTCAATCGTGCCTCACTAAAAAAAATTGATACAGTGGTCATGTAGAGCACCATAAATGAGGGGAAGAGTACTTTTTTTACAGAACTCCTGTAGTACCATAGCATGTAACTTATCTTTAGAGATTGTATGCTATTATTAGAAGAGTGCCCATAAATCATGGTCTTAATCAAGTTATTCACATCTAGATAAGAAAATAATCTCTCCTCTCCCATTGAGATTCATTGAATTCATTCCTCCATATGAGACTTCCCTTTCAGTTAAAATTGTTGAAAAAAAAAAAAGAAAATACAAGACATTATGCTGCTAAGTCCTCAATCACCACAATAGATTGTAAAGAAAACATGCATTACCGCATATGTATGTGTGCGCAGATGTAAATGTGAGTGTCTCATATGTAATATTAGACACTGTTCACAGTTCATTTACTATCATCTCATCAGTTTGGTGCCTAACCTTAACTTAGGTTCATCTAAAGTTGTCTATTTGTCAACTGCCTCTAGTCCTAAATTCAAGTCTAAGCGTGTAAGCATGATTCCTTACCCACCAGTAAGTGTGAAGGTTGTATAATGTCAGTCTAACTGTAATTATTTTCATCCCTTGAAGAATAAAGAGTTGCTGGGCCATTAGAGAGGAACCAGGCTTATCATTTTCAGCACAATGAAGTACAAACTGCTGCAGGCACATAATATGAAAAATAAAACTAACGAAAGACTTAAGAACATTGTATGCACTATGCAGTAATGACAAAAGCCATCAGCATAATGGAAGAGCTCACTGAGTCACTGTTACCTTGAGATTGCCATGTTACCAAAAAAAATTTTAAAAATCTATGTAATACTTAATTAGAGTTCATTAGACAGTATAATAAAAGCATGGGAAACAAATCAATCATTTGTTTTATTTTTATTCTTTTTGGGTAATATGCCTGGAACCCACAGCCTTAAAATTGCAATAGTGAGCACCTTTCACTGTCCAACAGGTTCTTGTCTGTACACACATCCTTCAAGGCACAGCATGTTAAGACATGTGCCCATGTTAATAGTCTTTCTATTTTATACAGAAGTCTCACCAGTTCTACACACGGTTCTAAAGATCCACCAAGTCCAGTCAACTCAGACTCAGTCACTAGCAAGCCAATTTGAAACCCCCCATCTTATGTGTATGAGGATTATTTCTCCATTTTATTACTTGGATAGGGTGTAGCCCCATAGGAGGTCTCTAACAAGGTTTACGGGCAAATTCTGAGGATTACAACTAACTTTTTGTAAAATCCAAGTCAAATTAATATGCATCCGAATATAAACAATGAACGCCACTATGTCAGAATGACCTATAACTGCTTAAAATTCATTGATAACAATTAAAACACAATGAGTCCTCTAATTCTATAGTTATAGGAATTTTTGTGTTTCTTTGGGTTTTTTTTATGATTTTTTCACATTGCTAGAAGTTATATCACCTTTGGGTCCAACTCGGTCCCACTCAGCTGAGTCCTATTCAACTCAGCAAAGTCAACTCAACTCAAGGGTGACCAAGCCGCACATCAGGTCTGAGTTATAAAACCATGGTGTTGAGGTACTGTCTTGTAAAGTAATATTATGTGAGTGAAGTTCATAAAAAGGCAAGAGAGGTTTGAAAAATGGAAGTACTCAAACCTAGAAACCGGTGTCTCTCATAGTATAAACAATTCCAATCATAAGAGGAAATACTTTGTACATATCTTCTTTTGAAAACTCCAATAGAGGACGCGTTAGTAGAATTCCTTGATTGCTCAAATTTTCTCCATAACAATGTACACTTGATGGGAACAACTGAGATGTAAATGCCATGCCAGAAAGTCCCAGGACACCACTATTACGTGATAGTCGAAGAATGAATAATTCAGCCTGCATCATTTGTTATGGAAAATCGATTAGAAACTTCAGTATCAAAGTAATGGAACATAAATCCATTCAATAAAAACAACATTTAGGGCATGTTTGTGTAGCTGCTTTTCCACAGAAACGGCATAGAGAATCTGGCCACTCTTCCGCGGCAAAAACTTTCCACATTTGATGCAGCCGCTTTTCCTCAAGGAAAAGGGGAAGTGCAAGCCATGGAAAAGTCCCATGGAACTGGTTTTCTGTGGACGTACACAAACGTACCTTTAGCTACATCAAAGTATCAAACAGAAACTGACCATTTTGACTCGGTGACCAAATTCCTCACAACAGATATTTAGATCACACCATATACTTAACAGACATGTGGTCATCCCCTGTACCTGTACCGCACAGAACAACCATGCAGACTGGGGCGCTACTGAGACGGCAAGGTCTGCAAATGATTTGGGATGACCAAAAAAGTTGATCCCAATTCCCAATCAAATCAGAATTTGTCTGGTTTTATCACCTGGAAGTTTTAACAATTGAGAAAAATGACGTTTGAGCCAATGATGCACTAGCCCAATCAGGGCCGAAGTTGAGGTGGATGAAAATGCAAGAGAGAGTGGGATGAGGTGGTAATATGTGCATGAGGGGATGACAGGCCTTAGGTAGGCCTTGACTTGCTTTCAAAAGCGAGATGCTCTCTTATATTCATATACATATCTAAGGGAGTTGCTCTCTCATGCAAGATTTTCATGGGAGCTCTCCAGCTATCAATGTATCTATACATATATATCAAGAGAGAGAAAATAGGAGGTGGTTAGGATGTAGATGAGTGGGGTCATGGGCCATTGGTAGGACCCTGAGTTGCTCTCACATGCAAGATGTTCATATGAGCACTCTCTCTAGGTGGTAAGCCATTGGTAGGCCCCGTAAGTTCCTCTCACATGCAAGGTTCTCTCTCTCTCTCTCTCTCTCTCTCTCTCTCTCTCTCTCTCTCTCTCTCTCTCTCTCTCTCTCTCTCTCTCTCTCTCATAGTACGTCACTTGATATGTATAATTTACGCACTCGTATGAAAATAGTAAATAGAAGGTTCTGAAGAAAAAAAATCTCTAGACGCCAATCAACTATGAAGTCTTAAATCAAAAGGCATAATTTTAGGAAAATAAAAATGTTCAAACATAATAAACATCACCAATATGTCCCACAACATGGTACAGGCACGTCAAAGACAAACCAATCATGTCTCATCAATCTTAAGGGAGATCCAATCATACTACTTGAGGATAAAAAAGTCGCATCAAGGTCATGAAAAACAAATACAAGTATATAATTATTATCAAAACGTTATCCCAGCTATGTTGGGGTCAACTACACAAATTACGCTTCTCCATTCAATTCTATCCAGAGCCAAGTCCTTGGGAAGGCTGCACTTCTTCAAATATATTTTTACTACTTCCATCAATGTCCTCTTCAATCTATCCATTCCCCTTGGTGGGCCATCAACCTATATTGAAAACTTTTCCTCACCGGTGTCGTCATTGGCCTGCATTGGACACGTCCAAACCATCTAAAACGAGTTCCTCTTATTTTATCTTCTATTAATGCAACCCCTACATGTTCGCAAAAGCACTCATTTCTAATTCTATCCTTTCTAGTTATACCACACATCCAACTCAACATTCACATCTCTGCTACACTCATTTTACGCATGTGTTGCATCTTGATTGGCTAACATTCTATTTCATATGTCACAGCTGGTCCAATCGTTATTCTATAAAATTTCCCTTTCACTTTTATTGTTATACATCAGAAGCAAGTCCCTAATTCAACCATCCCGCTCTTATCCTATATTCGACGTCTTCCTCAATCTCTCCATCCATACTAATTATCAAGCTAAGGTATCAGAATGAATCTCTTTGCGGCATCTCTTAAGCTTCAATTCTCACAGTAATTTTACTTCTTTGTACATGCTCATTGAATTTGCTTTCCATATATTCTATCTTTGTACAACTTATTTTAAAGTCATTGGATTCTAAGGCCTTCCGCCATCTCTCAAGTTTTGTATTCAAACCATCTCTTGATTCATCCACCAACACTATATCATCTACAAACAACATGCACCAAGGTGTCTCCTCTTGAATATAAGCAGTTAGCTCATCCATAACTAGTTTAAAGAGATAAGGGCGTAAGGGTGACCCCATACGCAAACCTATAGTAACTAAAAACTCACATGCCCCTCCACAAGTAGTTCTCACACTCATTACAGACAAAATTAAATTAAATTAAAAAAATGAACAAGCTTGAATCAAAAAATAAAATCAAATACCTGGTCATCTGCATGGTGAGCAATAAGCAATGCAACAATCTGGTGTTGGATGCAAACATCCTGAAAAAATTGATACCTGGATAAAAATCCATTAAAGTTATATAGCAATAATAAAAAAAAAAATCTATACAATTTTTTCTGAAGAAAAAAATAATGCATTAAAAATTTATTAGGAGAAAAATGAATCATTTTATCGCAATTTAAGGCTTTTCTGCCATCCTGCATTCTTTATTACTGCTGCAGGAATAGCTACTAGCAACCGAAGATAGTCATGCAGTGAGCTGAAGCTAAAGGAATAGACAAGTAACTGCTAGCTGCTTGATTCTATAAACGCTTAATTGGGCTGCCAGTGACGCTGATGCCGGAACTATTTGTACATCCAGAATCCGAAGTGATGTCCAAGAAGCAGCTTTACAAATGCTTTGTGAGTAAAATAACTGTCAACAATAAGGCCGAAACAAACAAGATGGCCATTACCGTTCTACAATTCAAATGTGCACAAGAAGATGGCACAAATTCCGACATTCTTCATACAAATGATTTTCTTTTTTTCTTTTTCTTTTTCTTTTTTGTGGTTTTGTCATACACATGATTACAACAGTATCTCTTTGCAGGCATCAGCTTCCAGATTGCAATTTTCTGAAAAAAAATGTATTCTCGGATTTCCCAAACTCCTTAGCAAACCAAGCTATAATCCTCTTTTTTAATGGTAGTTACAATCCATTTTTATTTTTTCCAAAATTTTCCAGAAAGTTAGAAATGCAAGTTCCTGAGTATCTGCAAAAATTAGCTCATAGTACTCCCGAACACTGAATATCTGACCTTTAAGAGTTATGAAGATGTAACCCCAGGTATAGATACTTCCACACATGGTAATTTCAAACCATCCCTCAGAGTCATATGAGCTTATGATTTTTTCAATAGGAATTACCATGCTTTCTTGCCAAAAACCATTCAGGAGGGTTTTTAAAGTACCCAAAATTTGCAAGCAGTTCCAGTATTTTGACAGAACTAATACAATTAGGATGGAACAGAAGATGGAAACAACATTAAGTGGAACCAAAACTTATAGTTTTGCTGCATATTCTTAATTTGTCACTTTTTGCCTGTTGCCAATGTTAATTTGGGGATGAAACGCCCAAACAGAGCCTCTGACCCAATACCATTTCCCTGTTTCCATGCATCATTTGTTGCATTGATTCTCCGAAATGGGTAAAATACATGTGAGAGGTTGAGACACATTTTGGACACGACACTATATCTGATCGTTGATGAATTCTTCCAGTACAAATTTAAACATTGTTTTGTAGAATTGTAGTAGATAAAGTATTGACTTTTTCCAATCAAAGTAGACAAAATATTATTACCATATTTAGGAATTTGTCAAATCAGACAACTTGAAGTAGTACAGGATTTCGACACACATAAATACTCATGCAAACTTTTCCAAAAGAAGGGGGAGAAACCAAATGCAATTACGTACAGAGATATCTAACCTACAATAAACACAATTTAGCATGGATAAGAGTTTGGCAACCTAAAGCAAAAATTAAAGAAAAGCAATAGTAGAATTTTTATGACGAATTAAAAAGGCATACCTCATATCCCGAGCTGCTTCTTGAAGATGCCCTGGCATTGGCTTACCATCTGACCAATCACAACATCTGATCTCACATCTGATCCCTGCACCCATCCACATCAATCACAAAACTAAAATCATCGTTCAAAGTTAATCTTGAATAACTTCTACAACAGCTACTACAACAGAAAGACCACTCACATGTTATGTTATTTAGAAATAATGCCTGTTTAAATACAAAAATTCAAAATAATGATAGCCATCTTAAAATGGAAAGTAACCATTGTTTCATGGATTTTTCTTCACATAACAGAATCTTTAAGAAATGAGCAATTATTTCTGTATTAAAAAAAGTAAATTACCAACTAATTCCAGTTAAAAGTTTCCAAGAAACTAATGGGCCCACACTTAACAGCCATTAAGTAATGGTTTTCCCCATTTTTTACCCAATTCAGTAGTCACCGTTACCATTATGTCAGTCGAAAGGCCCAAAACACAAAATAACATACATAATATATACATATATAATCTGTACTGTAGAAAATTCTCAAGGATGGCCAAGCTGTCTTGTGCTATAAAGGTCCATAACACAAAATAAAATGAATACAAAAAACTATATTATCTACTAATTGAAAATCTTATGTGATGCCCAAGGTGACCCTAAGTGGAAAGCATGTGGTCCACCTTGCCCCTCCTATGATAATCTAAACCCCTCGAACTTACCACCTCAATCAAATTAGCTCTCACCTAAATTTGATGCTCAAGTTCTGAAGGCCCCTTGGATTAATCATGCATATTTAGCATCCATCTGATTTTATCTAGAATTAGAATTTAGACAACTTTGAGGCCCTCAAAGCAGTATCACCAATTATTAGATGGCTCCCATCTTTTCTACAAAGATGTGGGTCATAGCCTCATAGGTCGAGCTTTTAAAACCCCTACCAAACCACCCACAACCCCACCCCACCCCATCTGCCCACCCCAAATGATTGCCATGCTCCCAGGTGCCACTGGCCAAGCTATTCTGTGGTCAGGGACAGCCTAGCTGTTCCTTAAAATGACTTTACATACTGTAATATATTATATTTTAATATTTATTTACACCTATAACACTCAAAAAGATGTTTTTAATTCATTTCTAGAGTTTTTTTTTTTATATATAAAGGGCCCATTTGTTCGCATGGAATCGAGTTCCTAGAAATTCAGGGTAAAATGGTTTCCAACAAAGGATTATTAAAAAGGTGAGGGCTAAAAGATACGAGGAGGAGATATAGATAGAACCCTGATTTTCCAAGGATTCGATTTACTAACCTGATTGATGGGTATTCATGGTTCATCCAATCTTAATTCATTTTCCATTAAAGGGGAGATTATTAAAGGTCATTCATGGATATTCATCTTTCTTTCTTTCTTCAATTTTAAACACTTCTAGAAATACATTTCTAAGAATTCCAAGGAATTAAATTCCATGTAAACAAATGGGCACGCAGCGAAATTTACAGCATTACGGACGGTTACATATGCCATTACCAAAAGACTTTTATCCAGACTATTACAGGTTACAGAGACTGGAAACTGAGTTTTTAAACCGCGCTCGCCGTACCATTATCAAATGCAAGCAAAAAGAGAAAATCACAATTACCCATTTTGGAGACCCAATCACAGACTCGCTTCGCCTCTTCTCCGCTCTCCGCCCGCAAACCATGATCCACAACAATGCCCAAAATCCCATCAATCCAACCCGATCTATTATCAGCTCCAACCATCCCATCCGCTTTCCAACCTGACGCCAACACGCAGAGCGCAATGCTATCGGGTCCCCCCGAAACGCCCAGAGCTGCAAATAACAACAACAAAAAAAACTAAATTCCGGTTCCAAACAGAGGCACAACAGAAAATTAGGGGCGAAATATGGTATGGACAAATGAGAAGAGAAATGTACCTACCGATTCTATGGTGGGGTTCGAGACCAGCCATGGCCATGCGCCTTGCAAAAGCTTCTCTGTACTTTGAGGTGTCTGTTGTTGATGTTGTTGTGGTGTTTTTGCAAGCACAGATTTTGCGGAGGAGAAGGAGACGAGGGTTCGATGGAAGAGAGAAAAGAGAAGGACGAGAAAGCTGGAGAGAAAAGTTCGAAAGCATTCTGTTTTTTTAGGGTTATGGTGTCGAAAGAGAAAACCCTAGAAATGAGAAGAAGCTGAGTTGAGACGAGGAACATAAAACGAAGGTGATGATAATACGCGCCATAGATTTGAATGAGATTGCGTTTTAGGGCAGACAGATGGTCCTGGAAGAAGCAAACGTGTAGGACCCTACTTAAAAAACCAAGGAAACAGAAGTCAGTGGTTTAATTCAAATTTCCAGCCATAATAGAAAAAAAAATCAAGAGAAAAAAGAAACTCACTTTTTATATAAAAAGTTAAAAAAATTCTCAACCAATCCACTAAAGAAAAAATACTATAATAACTCATTTATATTTTATTTTCTTTTGATTTAATGCTTTATATTACTTTTACTTTAATAGTAAATTCCCAAACTGACCCTTAGGAAAATTTTCGAAAGAAATAAAAAATTCCATGGTGGAATTTCGTTAAATCATAAAAGTTTGAAGGGATTTCAATGGGGTTGTAGTCTGGACCCCCTGTCATGGATATTACAATGCCCAAAACTTCATCATGAGACCCACATAAGGATATATAATTCGGACCATTCAAGATGAATCGCATTCCTGCAATGACATCTCCTCATATCTTACTTTAATATAAATAGACCCTACTGTAATATTGAACACATAATTGAAAACATGAATGGTTGCTGATGTGGCCGGCATCACTTCTGATGTGGAAACGATTTCTATTAAACTAAAAGTTGAGTATAATTTTCATCTTAAACGGTTTGGATTATAACTACATGGGGGCATAATGGATTTCCTAGAATTTGTTACACAATTCCTTTATAATGGCTAACTCAGTTGACTTGGAGAACAAACAGAACAACAAATTCTAAAAATCACCCCCTTCCAATAACCTTTGCCCTGTGATCTAAACCCTCATCCTTCCCAAAGGCCGTCTCCGCTGGGCCCCACCAGACACCATGGCATCTGATCACTGCATTGATTGATATTTGTACATGGGTCACTAAAAGTGAGGGCTTTGTTTACTAGTAATTGAATCTCAAGGTATTCTATGACATTATATTTCTATGGGTGATTAAAAATAAAGAATTAAATGTAAGTGTCGTAAAAAAATGATCAAATAATATCCCCTTCGATGGTAATTGATATCTTAGAAAAATCAAAGTCCCACCAACAAACCTAACTTATATCCTTCACCTCTCACATCAAACCCTTCACCCTTCATAACCTTAATAATCCTTAGGCAGAGATTATTTGATCATAAATTCCGATGTATTCATGCAGACAGACAAGCAAGGGTTTCATTAAATGATTATTAAAGATGGAACAGGATGAAAGATATAAATGGAGGGATAAAAGATATAAGCTAACAATATAAATTATTTGGGTGCTATCTAGGTATTCACTTCCTATTCCGCCTCCAATCAATTTATTTTTCAATGGAGGAAAACACAATTTGATGGTTATTTTTAAAAATCCGTATTTATTTTTTTAATTTTAACCATTTCTAAAAATAAAAGTCTTATATAATTCATATGTACTAAATTACATGAACAAATATACCATATACTTTAAGCTATTAATAAAAAAATAAAAAAAATAAAAAAAAACTAACAGAAAAGGACATCATGAAAGTGATGACGGTGAGTCAGAAAGAGAATTAGAGACAACTCAATTGGGCAGTGGAGTGGAGCCTTATCCTCTGCTTTTTTTCTTATTTTCAAGTACCAAGGCAGACAACAAAAGCTAATGTGGATAATATCGAATCTCTTAGCTCTAAAGAAAAACAAAAGCTGTGCTTATCCATAGTCAACGTACACGACACCAGAGTCCCCACTGCCTTTCCATGACTCATTTATTTTTATTTATCCCAAACCAACACCATTTTCTATTACATTATCTTATATATTGGGTTGTTCATTGCAGAGCTCAACTTCATATCTGTTGTGTGTTGTAACAGCTTAGATCTCATCTCTTCTCATTTCCCAGCTGAGAGCAAAGACCCATTTATCAAGGGGTCATCTGATTGAAAATGGATGCTTCTTTTAGCCTACAGAACCCCCATTTCATCATGGATGATGACTCTGTAATTTCTTCAACATCTGATGCTTCTTCCAGTGATTCAATGGCCTCCTCTTCATCTGATCTCTCAGAAGATGCCTCTTCTTTCACTTCATCCACCCCAGAACGACTTGCAGTGAGCCCTCTATACCAGATGTCATCTCTCATGGAACAACTTCCCTTCAAGTGAGTCTCTTTCTCCCTCTCTAGTCCCACACATACCCATGATGAAATAACTTGGTTTAACTTGTGCTGATTGTACTTTTTGTTTTTGTTGTTGTTATTGTAGGAGAGGTCTCTCAAAGCATTTCCAAGGCAAGTCCCAGTCTTTTACGTCACTATCAAATGTAAGATGCTTGGAGGATCTTGCAAAACCTGATAACCCTTACAAAAAGCAGATGAAATCACGCAAGAGCTATGCTGGTGGATTGGACAGCCACAGATCATACACACCCAATGCTGCATCCAGGACCATCTCAAAGAAAAGTTCAAGGAGTTCTTGTGCTTCACTCATTTCCAGAAGGAATAGCTTGTTGGGCAACAAGCCACCACCAATTCCTGCCCATAGAACTACTAGCTTTTCAAATCACACGCTTTTGTTTGTTTGATGAAGGTAGAGAGCAAATGCAATTTGTATATAGTTATTTCAAGGTTTAGTAAAAAAAAAATTAATTAGACCAAATTTTGGTTATTGGATGTTGCCACAGTTAATGTGTAGAAATCCTTTATGAGCTCCTCTTGAAGAATGGAAAGGTTGGTGATTATGGTATGGAGGAAAGAGACGGTGATATATTTCTCATTTATTCAACCTCTTTTGAGTGCATGTGATTTGAAGAACAGTTGGCGAATCAGTCCTGAAATAGCCGACCATACCAAAATAAATAATCAGATTTGAAGAATTGTAAGCATTAGATATCCTTTTCAGTCTCATACTCTCATATGCATAGTCGACCCTTGTCCAACTTCACCACTTTTTATTTTTTTTCATGTATTCAATGGGAAGCTTTAAATGGTTTGTAACAAGGCCACTACAAACACGAATCAGAGATTCTAGATGACAGATCAACTCCATCTATTTAACAAAAATAAATAAAAAGGAACCCATCTAACTTTGCTTGATTCGGGAACTATGGTGAAAACCCAAATTACATAACAAGGCAATAGATGGTCTAAATCTTTTAGGTTTCATCTCTTTCTTCTGTTTTTATTTTTTGAGACAAATCTGTTTTATTTTTCCTCTCAAAACAATGGAATGAGAGATGGTCTAAATCTTTTAGGTTTCATCTCTTTCTTCTGTTTTTATTTTTTGAGACAAATCTGTTTTATTTTTCCTCTCAAAACAATGGAATGAGAGAGAGAGAGAGAGAGAGAGCGCTCCCTCTCTTAATTCTGAGCGTAATCTCCCCCATCCCCCATACCACAACATGTGAGGTCCCGGTTGGAGATGCTGCCAGCTTCTTATCTACAAACAACTTTTCTTAATTAGGCTTTAAAATAGATAACAAATTCACTATTCATCATTACCAGTTTTTTTTTTTTTTTTTGTCCAATTAAAAGCCATTAAGAATAAATAATTTCATTTTGTATTCTCACTACCTTTCTTCCCGACTTGATCAATCAATGTAGGTTTCTTGCCTTTCTTTTTAAGACGTTTCTTACTCTTGGGATATTGTTTCTTGTTCGAAGGGGTATTGGAGATGAAATTTACTTTATATAACTGCCCTTCATGCCTAAGTCTGCTTTCTTCTTAGGCACACGTTGAGACCAACTCATTCGTAGTCCATTTCTCCTTATGAGTATTATATGAAATTCTGAAATGCCCAAATTGAGGGGACAATGAGTTCAAAATAAATTGGACTATATAATTCTCAGAAATTGTCATTTATAGAGAATTAAGTTGTGCCGCTATATCTGTCTTCTCCATGATTTACTCCTTGACACCGCCAGATCTATCATATTTCATTTAAGATAATTTGGCAATCAAAATAGCTGCCAAGGTCTTATCAGATGCGTGAAATGGCTGCTTCACATATTCAAGATAGGCCTTTGCGTTTTCATTATCCGGGATAGAACTAGGGGTATTTTTAGATATGGATCTTTTGATTATCATGAAGCTTAGACAGCTGGCCTTGATCCATTTTTCATAAGATGCTCTCTCGGCTTGAGAGCTATTTTCAGTAAGCTTAGCGGGTTTGGATTCCATTATTGCAGTGTCCAAGTTTAAGCAACCCAATGTTAATAAAAGTTCATCTTCCCAATCTATAAAATTTGAGCCATTCAACATTGGTATGCACGAGAGATGTCTACTCAAGGCAGCGAGAGTCAATGCTAAAATATAAAGGGAAAATGCTCAATTGCTTTAATACTTCGAGTTCACGCCAAACACTAATCCAGAATGATTCGTTGCATAAATGAAACATATTTGGTGAGTGATTCAGTTCATCATCGTAGTCCCTCATTTGGGTAGAGAATTCAACATGCAATATGATCGCTCATGGATGAATCATATCCATCTATAGGGCTAATGAGATAGTATGAACCCAATACATAATTATAAGTGCAAGCATTGATGGTAAAAGATAAAAATAACTCTCTAATTATATGCCAACACACTCATGGTTGAGTGGTGTTTCACTTCAAAAGGCCATGTAATTTTGCGTGACATTTTAAGGGGTTTATCGAAGGCCCAGGGATAGATCCCTAAGTTTTAAAGTTTAAATTATTACTCCTCACAAGCATTCCAACTTAGGGAGGAAAAAAAAAAGGAAGTCTTTTTCTATTCTAATAATCATTTTGCTATTTCATGTTATTATTCTCCTGTCAGCACAACTAAATAGCAAAAACTTGTTTTGTAGTTGTATCTTCAAGTTTCAAATTGGATCTGTATGTGCATGGAGATTCTTAACAATTACGATACTATATTCCCTTCATGGAACATGAATTAAGGGAGATGAAAGATGATGCAAACAGGAAACTTAAGAATAACACATACAAATGACAGCTACAATAGAACCGACTATAAGTATTTAGAAATTCAAAATTTCACAGTAAATATGATCAAAGGATGATAGTACTCATCTTTGAGATCTTTTTGAAACAACGTAAGTGACAAATCTAGTCATTTTTATTCAATTAGTTACATTATGATAACATTCAAAATATATTAGTGTGTGGGAGCAATCTCATAACACCAAGATAATGCTAAGCTTCGGTAATAGTACCAGCTGGGTTTGTCTTGGTCTCGGTCATATGCAGCTCGACAATAGTGTCAGCTCGACAGCTCAACAATAGTGTCAGCTCGGCGATGGTGACAGCTCAGTAACAGTACCGCTACACTCGGCTTGGCAATAGTATCAGCTGTATGTGTGTCTCGGCAACAGTGCTAGGACGCATCCATCTCATGGCTATTTCTGATCTCGGTACGAGTACTGGGTGTCAGTCAAGTATGACCATGCTCCTATGAAAAGTACGGACACATTATAGGACGTGCTGCCAGATAGAGTGTGCGACTGATAGCAAAAAGGAGATATCCTTATCAGGCTGTTGCGTCAGCAGAAGGAATGGGAAGCTGTCCGATGAGACTCTCTCTCCACCTACCACCATGTCAGGGTAAGGCCCGATAGGACCTTACCTCCAACTACCTCCACTCAGGAAAAGGTCAATGGGACTCCTATCTATATATATATGCAGAGGGTTAGTCCCAGAAAGGTACGCATAACGCAACGCATATACTCTCATACTCTCCTTTCTCCCTACCACTCATCCTTTACTTAGTTGCAGAACTAACTTAGGCATCGGAGTGCCTTCGGCTGACAGCAGTTAGGGCCTATGACCTCTGTCTCTCCTTCCCTTTTAGGTTTCAGGCGTCCGGTCTTTCCCTAAAGAGCTCTATACCTATCTAATCAAGTTCGTGTCAATTTTGGCACCTACAGTTTGGCGCAGTCTGTGGGGAACAACTGAACAAAACTCACAAACACTATGCCTCTGAAAACTAGAGACGGTGAAGGATCGTCAAAGGCCCCGTCGTTGCCACCAGTATTGCCAAAGAAATTGCCACCAGTCCCTCGCCAGAGGAGATCCGGAGCAAGATCTGGTGCGACAAGCATGGAAGGACCCGTAACCCAAACGGGCTCATCTTCAAAGGAGTTGACAGCACCTTCCCAGCAAAATGTCCATCCATCAGAGCGTCCCCAGCAGAGCGTTCCTCTATAGGAGCGCACCCGACGAGATGACACGCCGATGCAAACCAAGTCACAATCCAATCACCGGGCCGATACCGACGGTGATGGTGATCCACTCATCACAGATATCGGGGCCTAAAACCTTTTTATCCAATAACAGAAAGAGCTGATTAGTCAACTCCAGCTACAGCTCAGGGAGAAGAATAAGTCTTCAGTTCCACCTCCCAGAAGCAGCTGAGCTCCTTTCGCTGAACAGGACTTGAGGCAAGTCCTGAACAATAAGAGGCGTGACCGAGCTTACGATGAGGGCTCAAGCAGTAGCCACTTGAACGAAGACTCCAAGCGGCTGCGCAAAAGGCCGAAGGACAATGACAACCTGAGGGAATGGCTTGACTGACAAGTCAAGCAGACAGTCTGACAGAATATGGAAATTGTCGACTTCACCCGAAATTGGCACAATGCTTACGACACAGAGGATCTCGGCAAATCTCCCTTCTCTCAGGAAATAAGGAGTTTTTCTCTTCCAGAGGAGTTTAGTGTCCCGAGGTTCGTCCTTTATGATGGGACCTCAGATTCTGCTGCACACCTCCGACACTTCACCCAGAGAATGTCAGTTTGGGGAGACATAGGTCACCTAAACTGTAGAGTCTTCTCCTCCAATTTAGGAGACCTCCCCCTACAATGGTTCTGTGCCCTTCTAGAAGGCTTAATTTCGAGCTGGCGCAGCTCTGGAATTCCTTCATGAAAAAGTTTCAAGCTCACAGGGTCATCCCTAAGACGTACGAAGACCTCATGGCCATCAGAATGCGGCGGACCGAGAACATCACCTAGTTCGCCAAAAGATTCTGGACGGTCTACAGCCAGATCGAGGACACCACGGACGAGGTGGCCATCAAGTCCTTCAAACAGGCTCTACTGCCAGGCAACGAGCTTCAGAAAGATTTGGTGCGGTTCCCCGTGGTCACGATGAAAGCATTGATGGCCCCGGGTGAATCAATTTATTGAATGAGAAGAAGACGAGGCCTGAGCTCGGGAAAGCTTTGGCCTCCAGAAAGAGGACAGACCCTCAAAGAAAGACAAGAAATCGTCTCGAAGGGGGGAGGTTGACCGAAATAAGGCCTCGTCAAGCTCGGCAATGGCCTTGGCTCCCACCTCGGGGGGTAGCAAGAAGTCTAAGCTAGCAGCCGCCTCTTACAAGGCTGTGAACACGATCTTTAGGGAGCCGATCTATAAGCTCCTCGGCAAGATCAAGTCACAGCCCTTCTTCAAATGGCCGCAGCCGATGAAGGGTAACCCTTCTACCTGAGATCAAAGCAAGTTTTGTGTGCCTACTATAAGCAGAATGAGCACAGAACCAAAGACTGTAAGGCCTTCAAAGCCCACCTCAAAAAGCTTGTCAAGGATGGGCACTTGAGAGACTACATCAAGGAGGAGGGCAGAGACAATAACCGAGCTCAGCGCTGAAATGATGATGATCAGGACAGCGATGAGCTGGAGGGCATCATCAACGTCATTCACTTCGCTCCTACTCCGAAAGGGAGCAATCAAGTTCGTGCCGAGGCCAGGAGGGCTTCGCACCAGAAGCAGGTGATGACCGCCGAGCTGGAACCTGCTGCCAAGAAAGCTCGGACAAAGAGGCCCCAGATCTGGTTCTCAGATAAGGACCTAGATGGAGTCCAGCTCCCCCACAACGATCCTCTGGTTTTGACCTTGAAGATAAAGAACTTCTTGGTATAGAGAGTTCTTGTGGACCCTGGGAGTTCGTTAGAGATCCTCTACTACGACTGCTTCAAGAAGATGGGTTTTAAAGAGGAAGATTTGCAGGCAGCACGCACCCCCTTGGTGGGTTTTAGCTCAAAGCCCATGTACCCCAAGAGGAGAATCTCCCTAAAAGTCCAAGTCGAAGGCGCCTCCATGTTAGCCGAATTCCTAGTGGTGGATGCACCATCCCCTTACAATGCAATAATGGGGAGAACTTGGCTGCACAATATGGAAGCCGTACCCTCCACTGGTCAACAAAACTCAAGTTCCTGCTAGAGAACGAGAACGGCAGAGTTGAGGTGATCACGGTCAGAGGCGACCAACACAAGGCCAAACAGTGCTTGATGGCCGTGGTGCCCGGCAAAGCCGAGACAACATAGGTTCACATGGCCAAACTGGATAGAGAGGCCGAACTTGAAGACGTTGGTCGAGCTCCAAAACAAAAAAGCGTTAAAGACCCAACCGAAATTAGGATCGACCCCAGCGATCCTAAAAAATACTTTCAACTTGGGAGTCAGCTTGCCGAAGCTGAAAAGTTCGAGCTGCTAGACTTATTGTTACAGAACAAGGAAGTTTTTGCGTTGACTCCTTACGAGATGCCTGGCATCAGTCCCGAGATCATGTGCCACAGGCTGAATGTGGACCCCAAGCACAAGCTCGTGATTCAGAAAGCTCGTAGAACGGGGATCCTATAAATCGAGGATGTGATCGAGGAGTTGTTGGAAACCAAGACAATCAGACTGTCCCAACACGGTGGTGGTCGAGAAGAAGAGTGGGAAATGGAGGGTCTGCGTGGATTTCATTGACCTCAACAAAGCCTGCCCCAAGGACAGCTTCCCACTCCCAAAGATTGATCAGATGATCGATGCCATTGCCGGCCATGACAGGATGAGTTTTCTCGATGCTTACCGAGGTTACCATCAAATTCTGATGTACGGGCCTGATGAAGAGAAGACCGTGTTCATAACACCTAGAGGCATCTACTGTTACAAAGTGATGCCATTTGGGTTAAAAAATGTGGCGGCAGCTTACCAGAGGCTGGTAACTAAGATGTTCCAGGCTCAGCTCGACAAAACGATGGAGGTCTACATTGACGACATGGTTGTCAAGTCTTAAAGGTCACAGGACCACTTGGCAGACCTAAGTCAAACATTTGACATCCTCAGAAGATTCCAACTGAAACTGAATGCATCCAAGTGTGCGTTCGGTGTCAGCTCCGGTAAATTCCTTGGAAGCTTGGTCACCAGAAGAGGGATTGAAGCAAATCCAGACCAGATCTTAGCGATTCAAGAAATACAAAGTCCAACTACGACAAAGTAGGCTCAGAGGCTCACTAGAATGGCTGCCGCGCTCAACGGCTTCATCAGCCAGCTTCTGACAGATGCCGACCCTTCTTTTAGGTTTTAAGGAAAAGCTCGAAATTTCAGTGGACTCCGGAGTGCGACCGAGCTCTGCAGGAGCTCAAACACTATTTGTCTTCACCATCCCTGCTGTCAACACCGAAGCAGGGAGAAGTGCTCTACCTGTACCTGGCGGTCTCAGATCATGCAGTGAGCTCGGTACTCATCAGGGAAGAAAATAGGCAGCAGAAGCCCATTTACTACACAAGCAAGATCTTCTTGATGCCAAGACGAGGTACTTGCAACTGGAGAAACTTGCATTAGCGCTCGTCAGTGCTTTTCGCAAACTCTCCCACTACTTTCAGACATATATTATAGTGGTTGTTACAGAACATCCGCTCAAGGCCCTTTTCAGAAAGGCGAACTTCTCGGGGAGAATCTCAAGATGGGCTGTCTAGCTGGGGCAGATGATATCAAGTATCAACCCATGACGGCAATCAAAGCTCAAGTTTTGGTAGATTTCATCGTGCAATTCGTTTCTCCTAGTTCGGCACCAAGACAGCTCAATACCGAATTGGGGGGCAATTCCTTGATTCAGCTTGGAAGATTTTCGTCGATTGATCCTCAATGTCCAAAAGGGCTGGCGCTGGCAAAGTCCTCTAGTCTCCGGAGAACCTTGTCATTGAACAAGCCTCAACGCTTGGCTTCAAGGCATCTAATAATGAAGCAAAGTATGAAGCACTCATTGTAGGGCCTCAACAGCGCCAAAATCCTAGAGGCACGGTAGCTGGTGATCTTTAATGACTCCCAACTGGTGACGAACCAGCTGAATGGAGACTACCAAGCTCACGATGAAAGGATGGCAGCCTACCTATCTAATGCAAAGCATCTCCTCTCTCAGTTTGAAAAAGTTGAAGTCAAATAGATCGGCAGAGGCTCCAATTTTCATGCCGATGCTCTTGCCAACCTGGCCTCTGCCGTCGAGGTTGGGAATAAGAGAACCGTTGAAGTGGAAACACTGGAGAGACTAAGTATAAATCTCCAGCCACCTCGACAGGTTATGTGTGTTGATTTCGGTCCGAACTGGATGGACCCAATCATCGCCTACCTAAGAGATGACCGACTTCTTGAAGACAAGAATGACGCTCACAAAATCAAGCTGAAAGCAGCTCGGTTTTAGTTGTCTTCTGATGGCAAACTTTACAGGAAATCGTACACCGGCCCCTACCTCCAGTGTGTTCACTCGAGCAAAGTCGAAGATTTCCTTTATGAAATTCATGAGGGAGTCTATGGAAGCCACATTAGAGGTCGGTCACTGGCATACCGAGCTATCAGTCAAAGCTACTGGTGGCCTTACATGCAGAAGGATGCTCAACTGTATGCCGGAAAATGCGAGAAGTGCCAGAAGTTCTCACACTGCCTCCACCAGCCAACACAAGATTTGAGCTCGCTCTCCAGTCCATGGCCCTTTACTCAGTGGGGCTTGGATATCGTGGGACTACTCCACCGAACTCCAGGGAATAAGAGGTGGCTTATTGTAGCCACCGATTATTTCACCAAGTGGATCGAGGCCGAACCATTGTCCTCCATTACCGAATAGGACACGAGGAGCTTTGTGTAGAAGAACATCATTATAAGATTTGGGATCCCACGAACTTTGGTCTGGGACAACGGGACTTAGTTCGATTCCAACTTTTTCAAAAACTTCTGCCAGGAGCTCGACATCAGGAACTTCTACTCCACTCCGGCGTACCCACAAAGCAACGGCCAAGCTGAAATCTCGAACTAGGGCTGTCAAAATGTCACACGACACGAACCCACACGATATTAACGGATTCGGGTCACCCTTTAATGGGTTCGGGTCGTTAATGGGTCGGACCCGTTAACCCATTAAATTAATGGGTCGTTAACGAATAAACCCGGTAACCCATTACGACTCGATACAACCCGCCAAAAAGTCATGCTGCCAAGTGTGCATCACATTACCATGCAAAAAATCAAAGTGTGGGTGACATGACTTTTGTTCAGTGGAAGTTGTACTTAATCAGAAGAGATACAACATTTACTTAGAAAATGGGCCTAGCCTCAAAACATAAAGTATGGCTCCATGATTTAGAAAAGATATACTTTTTAAGTGTAATGAATATTTTTTTCAAAATTAACGGGTCGCGTCGTATGACCCATTAAATAAACGAATTGGGTTCGTGTTTGGTTTTTTGACCCGTTTTCTTAATGGGTTGTGTTCGGGTTGAGGAGATTTTAACCCGAATTCGTTTGACCCGCAACCCGAATTCGTTAACACGACCCGATTGACAGCCCTATCTCGAACAAGGTGGTCCTCGATGGGCTCAAGAAAAGGCTCGACCGAGTTAAAGGGAGATAGGCGGAAGAACTTTCGAGTGTCCTATGGGCATACAGGACTACTCCGAGACGCTCTACTTTTGCAACACCCTTCTTTTTTGCGTATGGAATGGAAGTCGTGATCCCGCTTGAGGTCGGTCTCCCGACCTTAAGGTCCGAACTCTATGGTCAAGGGCAAAACGATGTGAATCTGGCCCGAGAGCTAGGCCTAGCCGAGGATCAAAGAGACGCAGCAGCTATTCGCCTAGCTGCCTACCAGCAATAATTGGCTAGGGGCTACAACCAAAAGGTCAAAGAAAGAAGATTCTCAGTTGGAGAATTGGTCTTGAAGAAGACACTTTCAGGGGCCAGGAACCCGAACGAAGGCAAGCTGGCACCGAATTGGCACAGGCCATTCAAGGTGATCTCGGCTGCCGGACGATTAACATACAGACTTAAGGACATGGAGGGTAAAGAGTTGCCATGGCCATGGAATGCTATGCACCTCAAGAAATGTTATTTCTGAATAGTATTCAATTTCCAAAATCAATAAAAGCTATTCTTCTGGAAGGATTGCTCTCTCTTGCCTCCAATTCTCACAAAGTTGTTGAACTCGGCAATTACCTACCTAATTGCTATGGAGCATTAGGGAAATGAAGAAAAAGCCTTAAACGGTTAAGGCGCACCAAGTTAGAGAACTTGGTGTCTACCTCGGTGTTCGGGAATATATTCAGTTGCGGAACCAAATATTCAGACACCGAGATGAATGTCTTGTATCCTTTATGTTAAAGAACTGAATTCGGTTTGCTCTTGTCGAGCTACGTTGCGAACCGAGCTGCGCTACAGACAAATTCGGTATTCGGATACAAGTTACTTGAGTTATAGAACTTAAGAATAAACACGTTTCGGTTATTGAACCGAACTCAATTACTTAAGCAAAATTGACATCATAAGCACGCAAGGAGCTCAGTTAGGCAACTGAGAACAAGCATACAAAGAATGTTCGAGGCAAGCATTAAAAAAGTGTAATTCCATTGATGTAAAAATGAAAGTATAGAATTTGAGCATTACATCAAGGAAATACAAAAAAAAAAAAAATCTAAGCATCAGTTTTGGTATTAGCACCAGCCTCGGTTTGCGCAGCTTCAACTTCGGTCTGCACGGCTCTGGTGTTGGCATCGTTCTCAACCTGAGCAACGTTGGCTTCGGAGGACGGACCGGGGGCAGAGGACGATCCAGGATCCGAGCTTGGAAACTTGGACGGATTTTTGTACGCAGGGTGGTCTTCAGAGACTCCTGCCTCCTTCGGGGCAGCCATCCATCCAAGCTCCCGCATCTGCTGGCTTATCTCGAGGACCTGAGCCTCATGCGATGCCGTCACCTCCTGCGCTCCTTCCTGGAAGGTAGCTTCAGCCTCAGCATGGAGCTTGTCCTCAAGTTTGGCTTTCTACTTCTCCAGGGCATACTCGGACTCGACTCTCTACTTCTCTAGAATAACAATGAGATCGGCTGTTAGCTTCTCTTGAATTTCCATCTCGGCCTTCAACTTGTTGCCCTCGGCCACTGCCGTATCAAGATTGGCAACGAGGCTGACGTACCTATACTCATCCTGCAGCTGCTGATTTTTGGCTTCCAAGGCCGCTTGGAGGTCTCTTTTCTCCGCCTCCAGGCCGGTGACCTTAGTGTGGGCATCCCGAAGCCTTTCGATGCCAACTTGGCATTTCTGCACTACCTGCAAAAGAAGTAAATGTTAGAAAAACAGCATCCGAAATCAAACACTTGGTAATATTTTTGGAGAACTTACCTAGATGGTCGACTGCATAGTCGAGACCGTGAGTGTCACATCATCCATTCTCTTCAGCTTCTCTTTGTCTCGAGGCAAGGCGCAGGCTCGCCCTAACGCGATGACGACATAGGCGTCGTTGGCCACGCTGTCCTCCACTGTCAAGGGCCTTCCGGGCTCGACTTGGAGATCGGGCCTCCAGGGGGCCGACCTGGCAGGCTGAAAAGAAGCCGCTACACTCGATGATGGTAAGCCCAAGGGATTGGGTGAGGCCTCGATCCTAGGCCTTTTCTCTGGCTGTCCCTCCTCCCTCGAAGTCTCTACTTGGTGCTCCCGAACCCTGGTACTTGGAGAAGAAGTAGGTGCAGGAGCAGCGGCAGGAGTTGTAGCATCAGCAGCTGTGGTAGACGTCGACCCAAGGGCAGCAGCAGGAGCGGCATCCGCAGGCAGGAGGACGCGAGGAGCTCGGTCCCCGAACACCCGAGTTGCGAGGTCGGCAACCATTACGCGGGGTCGACGCCTCTGCATCTCTTCTTCTTCTTCTTCCTCCGAGCTCATGGATTCGATGACTGGTCTTCTCGGTCGCGAAGAAGTCTCGGCCTCTGCAACTGCTGCTCTAGTCTCGGCGGGCTCCAAGGTGGAACATGACGTAGAAGCCCTGTCACCATAGTCAATCCGCTGCCCAGCGGCAATCGCGACCGTCACTTGCTCTGCTCTTCCTTCTTCTTTGAAGGCCTGACGCCCTTCCTAAGGTACCCTCCTCTCGATGAAAGAGCGGTACTTTGGTTCGTAGCCGAGGAGCACCCAAGCAGCTCGGCCTTGATGACCTTGGTGGCTGTACATCTTCCAAAACCACGCCTCGTTTCTCGCCCAACCAACCCGCTTGGCCTCTTGTCTTCTTTGACGGATGTCTGCACCACAAACAAAAAGCGTTAGTTCGGCAGTAACGAAAGGAGGAAGATAAAAAGAGAATAAGGGGTTTGACGTTTACTTGGAGGGGTTCCGAAGCCTCGGGGAGTCCTATATACTCTCGCTGTCTCAGGCTCGGACTCACCGAACTCCCAGTTTCCCGAGATGAATAGGTGATCGTCCCCGGCATACTTGTTCGAGTCCTCCAAACCGTTGACAAAGCATTTCCGGTTTGCCTTCACCTGGAGGTAGTAGGTATTGTCGCCCCCTCCGGACTTACACAGGTCATATACGTCCTCAATGTCATGGACACCGAGGTTGATGTCTAAGATCCTATTTAATTCGGCGACACCCATTATTATTTTGAAGCTGTTGGGCATCAGATGGCAGGGGCAGAGGTGCCATTTTTTCAGGCATGTCCTCAGAAGTGGATGAAGGGAGAATCGAACCCACCTTCGATCACGGTGACTAACATGAACGACATCCAGCCGTTAGTGAAGGTCAGGCCATCAAAGGGTTCTCCGGGTCATCTAATCTAATATGAACGTCATCTGGAATCCTATATTTGGCCCTGAACTCAGCCCTGGCCTATGGGGTTTCTAACTAGTGCCTATAGATCCTCATTCCTAGATCTGAAGAAGACTAGAAGAAGAAAAAAGGGTAAAAGGGAAGTGGCAGAAAAACCCTAAACTAAGCGAGGCAAAGAAAAAACCCTAGAGGAGGTGCGGAAGCAAGAAATAGAAAAAAGCAAGAAAACAGAAACAAAAAAGGACGAGAAGGAAGAAAAGCTTACGAAACGGACAACGACTACAGGTTCGTGAAGGTTTGGTCTCGGATGGATTTCTCTCCAGCAGAGCCTCCTCTCTCTAATGAACGCAGAAGTAAAGAACAGAGAAATAGTACCCCCATATATGATGAATAAGGGGCGCCGTTTTGAATTTCGAGGAACGCACATGCGAGGCGTCACCTAAGGTACACCACATGTCTCTTCGAAGCGATTGGACAGCCAATCAAAGGGTGACACGTGGTGCCACCGTTACATCTTCTGCGGAGATCCAAGTAGGCTATTAATTATCTCGGGTAGATGAAACGATATCTAGATAAGGATCAGACGTCAGCAACTGGCACCGAGATGAAAAAGAACACGAACTCAACACTCAGAAGACTCCTCCACCATGATGCTTAGATTCTGCGCTTTGGTAATAGTACCAGCTCGGCAACTACGTCCAGCTCGATAACAGTACTAGCTTAGTAACAGTACTTAGTGTAAAGTCCGCGACCTTATTGGGTTAGTTGGGCCCAATAGTAGGCCCGTTGACCCGTTTATTTTGCATTTATTATAATTAATTGTATTGTTAGATATTTAAGTGGTTTTAGATCATGAACGAGTTTCTTTTAGCATTAGAATAATGTTTGCGAAGTTTCATGCAATTCCGAATTCGTTTAATCATAGCAGGGGGGTAGTTTGTAATTTACGAAAAATTGAGTGTTTTTCCAAAAAATTTCAATCGCTGTGATTTTGGGTTCATTAGAAAGGTCTTGTCGCACTAATCATTTTTGTCTCTTGGCTCGTCATGATCCGACGATCATAAACCCTTCTAGTGATTCATTCTTTCACCGTACCCACTTAAGGGCAAATTTGTCCTTTTTCCTCCATTCTTCTCTTAAACAAGGATTAACCCTAATTGTATCGCTAATCCCTGCAACGAGAGTCACAGCAGCCCCTTCTTCTTTCTCATTTCTCAAAGCTCCAAAACTCCCTCCGGAAGAGACCTTCTCGAAGATCTGAACCGTTAGTCTTCACCCTTGCGATCTCCTCTTTCATTTTATATCAGTTTGGGTAAGCCTTTATCATCTTCGTATTTTCATTCATCTTCTCTTTTGGTTAGATTTAGGTTGTTCTTGATCTTTTTCCTTTCCTTTCATATCCTCTACGATTTAGGCTGCGTTTGGTTGGGTTAGATCGTGGTTTTCGTGTTATTAGAGCTTCTCCTTGATTTTTCCCCAATTTCTACCATCTTCTTGGTTGAGGTAAGTAGATATGCAATTTACAATTTAACATGAATGCCTGTTTATTTGATTGATGTTAATCATATGATAGGATGCCCTAATGCCAAGTTGTTTGATTTGATTTAAAGCATAATATGCTAAATTAGGTTTTGGTAATAGTAAAGTTTAAATTATGATTGATGATATGGAATGGATGTGAATGGATGGAATGGAATGTTGGGAGAGCACGGTGGCTCAATTTCGTGCAGGTATCACCATTGGAAGGGAGTGGATTGGAGTGGAATGGTTTGGGGATGGTTTGGCAATGGTTCGGACATCAGATCGTCGAAATTAGGTTTTCTGTGTTCGAACGTTGGGAGCTGCGGATGGTTGGCTGACAATGAACGTTCGAACATTCCTGCTGAACGTTCGAACGTTGGCATGTTCAGGAGAATAGCATGGGAATAGCATGGGATGTTGAGAGTTCGAACACGTCTCCCAAGCGTTCGAACGTTTGGGTCTTCGGGTGATTGGCTTGGAGACTTGAACGTTCGAACTCTGGAACTTCCGGACGTGGGGAGACCGGACGTTGAACATTTGAACGTCCCTCTCAGACATTCGAACGTTCATTGTTGCTGGCGTGTGGGCCTGGAGCGCGAGAGTTCGAACTCTCTGTCCAAGAGTTCGAACTCTCGGAATTTGACTGATGTTTGGGCAGGTTTCTTAGGCCATAACTTTTGAGCCGCTCGTCGGATTTTCGCGAACCATATACTGTTGGAAAGCTCATTGAATGGAGAATCTAATGGTACATGTTTCGCAACGATCGGAGATCAAAAAATGAGGAATTGATGGAGATTAATAATTTAAACTATGTTTTATTGGAAACAAGACTATTAACCTAGGGTTGGGGACTTAGATGTTGGAAACCCTTAACCCACTTCATGTGACCATTAATGGCATTGGAAATCAAAGCATATGGCTTGGTATGCTTTGATGGGTGTCTAGGTATTTGTGTACTAAAATATGGAGTAACCGAATGCGTATGGAACTGAATCAACGGATGCCTGACATGATTGTACACCAAAGGAATTTTTAGAAGCATCGTTGATCCGATTCCACACATACTCCATTAGAACATATTAAATACATGGGTGACACCACTTGCTTAGGATTGGATTGTAACATCTTCATTGACTTGTTAATTATATCCGTTGTTATTATTCCTTATACACTCTCTTGGCATAAGACACCTAATGAATTATGAAACTTAAATCCTTATAGATTAGGACTTGGACCTGACTTAGAGTGTACCTTAGGATCCTGTATCAAGAATTAATAAACATGACTGGCTAGGGATTATCAGGTGTGCTTGGACTTGTCTTGTATTGTTTTGAAAGAGATAATCACTATGATCATGTCATGCTTGTTAAACTAGCCATACTTGCTTGTCTTGGTATTCCCTCGTGTCAGCACCACGTTATTACGATTTGCATGTCATGGCCAACTGCAGTTTGGGTTTTTATTGATGGGCCGGTTACTCGGACATCGGGGTGGGCAGTTGGCTTGGACGGCATCCATGGCGTTGAATAGTTGGGAGCGGACTTGGACCGTGCTACTATTCCCAAGACCGGGGGCTTGGTTCCCCTTGGAGCCGAACTTTGGTATCAGTAGTCCGAATTGGGATTGTTACTGGTACCCTGGGAGGTGGCTTGGATATCCTCAGAGTCTCTCTCTTAATTCTTGCATTGCATGGTTCGGATAGTGGTAGTTATTAAATGATGCTAGATTACTTATTGTTGATTCTGATGATTATTAATCATGCAGTATGCCTAGTATTGTTCCTTGTATCATTATAATCTTGTACTCATCTTTACTCTTACTTGATGCATGTTATGTTTTTATTGTACATTGCTTATCTATTGCTCAACATGCCGTTGACTCTGTTCCTTGGTGTGCAGACAACCCAGGTAAGTATTATTATGAGGAGCAGGCAGGTGAGGAGATTCCCACCAGCAGAGGAGGAGCGAGAGTGGCGTGCCGATGACGAAGAGTAGCGTCATCATACCTGACACTAGAGAGCCTCACGGGGATTTCATTAGATTTTGATTTATTTATTATGACCTTGTCGAACCTTTATCTCATTGACTTCTTTTGTTTAAATGGCCTTGGTTAATGGGTTGGCCATTATAACTAAATTAACCTTTTGATTAGCTTTATTTACTCTTCGCAATTTAAATTGATAAATGAGATTGATTGTTCATTGTCTTTATATTTAAATTATGCCTCGAATTGTATAATTTCTGCATAATGTTATATTCTTGATGTTTAAAATGCAATATCGTTACAGCGGACTTACGATCATTGGGCCTAAAAGGGCAAAAATTTTAGTTAGCCCTAAAATTCACGCCCTGGATTCGGTTTATTTACTAATCGGGTTCAGGGGATGTGACATAATGGTATCAAAGCAATGGATGGTTTCTCAGGGTAAAAATTGTAGAAACCATAGGACGCGTGTGAGTATTCCGTTAGTTAATAGGTTGGTCTTGTAGTCCTTTTTCCTAGTATTGTGTTGTTAGCTCGAGGCATGTTAGGGACTGAACTTGGATATTTTACAGGACTATAGCTGGAAGATCAACCCGATCCAACAACGGTGCGCCCAACCATGAGGCTAGTTCTTCTCAGAATGGGCCTGAGAATCAATTCCACCAACTTATGGCAGCATTCATTCAGTCCCAGAAGGACTTGGCCAAGTAGAGTACTAGGAAGAATGAGAATCAGGCTGTATTTCAAGCATAGATGCTTGAGGTAGTGCAGAAAGTGGGACAGCCACAAGCTAAGGAGTACGACCTCAACGAGTTGGTTGAGAAGTTCAGGAAGAGGTTTCCACCGGAGTTCCATGGCATCGAGGACCCCGCTGTTACAGATGAGTGGGTTGTCCAGATGGATAAGATATATGAAGTCTTCAAGTGCACGGGTGTTCAGCAAGTGCAGCTAGCAGCTCACATGTTTCGTGAGACAGTAGAGAGATGGTGGAAAATTGTCAAACACCCCTATGAGGCAATGGAGGAAGAGGTAGCCTGGAAGACATTCACTGAGCAGTTCCAAAAGAAGTTTATCCCCGAGCACTATAGGGACCAGAAGATGGAAGAGTTCGAGAGATTGGTGCATAGTGTTATATTCTTGAGGTTTAAAATGCAATATCCTCACAACGGACTTACGATCTTTGGGCCTAAAAGGGCAAAAATTTTAATTAGCCCTAAAATTCACTCCCCGGATCTAGTTTATTTACTAATCGGGTCCGGGGGACGTGACACTTAGCTTCCGACCTCCAAGAGTTGGAGAACTCTAAAAGGTCAAAAGTTAGGGGGCAATTGTGTGGGACAATCCCATAACACTAAGATTATGCTAAGTTTCGGTAATAGTACTAGCTAGGTTTGTCTTGGTCTCGGTCATATGCAGCTCGACAATAGTGTCTCGACAACTCGACAATATTGTCAGCTCCGCAGCTCGGCAATAGTGTCAGCTTGGCGATGGTGACAGCTTGGAAATAGTACCACTACATTAAGCTCGGCAATAGTACCAGCTATATGTGCATCTCGGCAACAATACCAGGATGCATCCATCTCATTGCTGTTTTTGATCTCGGTATGAGTACTGAGTGTCAGCTAAGTATGACCATGCTCCTATGAAAAGTACGGACACGTTATAGGTCGTGCTGTAGAATAGAGTGTGCGACTGATAGCAAAATGAGATGTCCTTATCAGGTTGTCTCGTCAGCAGAAGGAATGGGAAGCTGTCCGATGGGACTCTCCTTCCACCTACCACCATGTCAGGGTAAGGCCCGATGGGACCCTTCCTCACCACGTCAGGGTAAGGCCCGATGGGACCTTACCTCCAACTACCTCCACTTAGGAAAAGGTCAATGTGACTCCTGTCTATATATATATATGCAGATGGTCAGTCTCAGAAAGGTGCGCATAACACAAAGCATATACCTTCATACTCTCCTTTCTCCCTACTACTCATCCTTCGTTTAGTTGCAGAACTAACTTAGGCATCGGAGTGCCTTCGACTGACAGCAGCCAGGGCCTCTGACCTCTGTTTCTCTCCTTACCTTTCAGGTCTTAGGTGTCCGATCTTTCCCTAAAGAGTTCTGTACCCATCTAATAAAGTTCGTGTCAATTTTGGCACCTACAGTTAGCATTCCAAATTGAAGAAAGCAAGAGAACAAAGCTATAAAAGGTCGTTGTAACATATTAGTAATGTATATTCGGCGTATACCATGCAGAAGGTAAGTTCCGAAAAATGTAACTCTTGCAACACTCTAATCTTCCATCTTCTAACGAGTAGGCATAGAATTCAAAAGAATGCCAATGGCAAGTAATAGATGCAATTGCTTTTCAAATTCAGTGCAGAAAGTGAAGCATAGCGGTTGTTGATTGATCAAGAAGATTACACCATCACCCAAGGTTTCCACCTTTACCAAACCTTGAACCAATCCTGTACATGTGAAATAACTTATCACATTTGTCAACCACCAAGAGAAGTTCTCCATGCCATTTGACCAAATGCATTGACGCACGATAAAAACCATCAATCCAAGGTGAGAAGGAATGAATTTTAGCTCTAAGGTTAACATGATGATCAAACTCCATGACCATAACTCTATTGTATTTATTTGCAATGACAACACTTGTTCCTTCCTGAACCAGCATCAACCCGTAACTGAAAATCAAGAATAGTGCATCTAAATAAAAATCATGAAGAGTCCATGACCCATCACCTAGTCTACACACAGTGAGTGTCCGGCGAAAATTGTAAAAACCGACAACTACCTCCAAACAATTGGTGTTGTCAGGTCCATCACGTAATTTAGGAGATGATGACAAAAAAACGCTAATGATCGGAATCTCATTAGTACTCAGGAGCAAATAATCGATGTTCGGGATCGGAAGATGAATTTGGACTCTCATCAATGGATCTATGATAAAAAAAAAAAAAAAAACCTTGATTCCTCTTCCAAATTTGGTTTGAATTATCAACCAACCCTCAAAAGATCCACAACAGCACCACCTAACAGATTTTGGCAGGCATAGCATGTAAGTCATGCCATTTGAGAAACTGCAAACCGGCCAGAAATCTTTGTATCCACATTGATTCAAAACCAACCATAGTGGTGTTTGGGGGCCACAATATTGTGCAACACATCTCCACGATTGACAGACAGCATTGACTCAGGTGCGAGGGATTAGACATTTTAAGCGAATAAATACATGTTCCATGACATCTAGATTTGAAAATCAAAGCTCAAATTCTTCCTTTTCTCGATCAATAACGACTTCTCTTTCAACCTCTTCGTAGGTACCTTCTAAAGGTTGTGGAATTCATCTCCTATACCGACCAACTTGCACGCAAGTGGCCAGATTGTTTAAGCAATTGGATATAGATAGATTGTTTAAGCAATTGAATATTTGATCGGCATCTAGATCTAGATATTGAACCAAAGTTTGTATGTTGTAGATACTGATGTCTCTTTCTCCATCTTCAGGGATAAAAGTAAGAAGCATATCCATTAGAAGAGCACCTGAGTACACTACAAAAAGAAAAGTGACTTTTAGTGACACTTAAATAACAGTGGTTTTAATTTTCCGCCCCTAAAGAACCTTATCAACGACGGATATTATATTATGTCACAAAGTTGAAATTTTTTTAGGGGACAGTTATCGAACGGAAGGTGTTAAACCTGACAGTAGCCCCAGGACAGCCATAAAATTTATATTTGCCACAGAGCTGTTCGTCTGTGCGATATCGTAGGGACGTAGGATATCTCGTAAACTGAAGCTGGAAGACTTGAACAATTTGTTTTTTAATTTTTTTCATTGACTGTGAGACCACCAAACTATCATCCAAACCGTTGGATAACTTTATGAGTGTAAGAACTAATATCGCACCAAATTTGAATCGTTGATCTATTACGGTTATCGAGAAATTTGCAAAAAAAAAAAAAAAAAAAACAGGCTGTTTTGCAAAGTATGAGTGTATGCGTGATTTTTTTGCAAATTATAATTTGCAAAAACAGCATGATTTTTTTGCAAATTTCTTGATAACCATAATAGATCAACGGTTAAAATTTAATACGATATTAGTTCTTACACTCATACAGCTATCCAACGGTTTGGATGGTGGTTTGATGGACTATTCAAGTTTTTTTATTTCAAATTGTACGATATCCTATAATCCTATATACTTCTGTAGTAAATATATATTTTCTGGTTGTCCTGGGGCTATTGCCAGATTTAACTCCTTCCGTCCGGTAATTGTCTCTCTTTTTTTTTTTTTTCTTCTCTGTGTATATCTTCGGCTGATGATTTTTTTCGCAGTTAAAAGGTCCAAATTTCCGTCAGTTACCAATTTCAAAGGTGGTCCCACCTTTTTTATGTCCCACTTTTGATGAAAATAAGCCCTCTGTCGCAAGTCAGGAAACGTTTGAAGAATTGGGGGTTTTAGAGGGTTTAGAACGCTTTGAAGACAGAAAGAGCGAGAAAGAGGAGGAAATCTATTGGCGGATTTAGAGGGTTTTGGAGACGGAGCTGCGGAGAAGTTACGGTTTTCGAGCTTCGAAGTCGACCCGTGGAGGAAATCTGAGCAGCTTCGTTGGTTGCTGATTCGGTTTCAGATTGCTGCAGGGAGATTTCTAGGGTTTTTGAGCTGCGAACGAGTGTGGTTGTTCGTTGGTAAAATCGCGTGTGGAAGCCGTGAATGAGTGGTCGGTGCTGACAGATCTCACTGTTTTTCTTCCTCAAAGTTGTTCTTCTTCGAAACACCATCTCTTGCATTAGGTATAAATCGGTGATCTGAAATTCTTTTCTAGGGTTTTGCATGTGTTAGGTTTTATCAATCTATGTCCTGATTTTTTTGAGATAGTGGTTTGTATTTTTGGGTATATGTTTTGGATCTTGTTTTAGTAAATCCATGCCCCTCATCAATTGATGCGCTCATCTATGTAGAACTTTTGGATTTATGTTTTAGATGTTGTTTTTAGTAAATCTATGTCTTTAACCAATTGATGCGCTCATTTCTTCCATTTTTCTGCATATCATCTATGTATTCTAGTTTTTGGATCTTAAAACAAGGCTTGGAGAGGTAGTTCACTTCATTTTGGGTTTCTTAGTGATATTGAATTTAAAGCTCCTTTTCTTAGTTTATTTTAGAAGATTCTTCTTCTCTGGTGTAATATGCTTGCAAAAATCTGTTTTTGTGTTTCAAATATCCCTTTTTGATATGAGTTTATTTTTCTTATTAGTAATTCTTTCTTTATAGCTCAATGGAAATATTTAACTTTTTTTTTTTCTTGTTGCTCTCCCTTTTATTCAGTGACTATTCTTATGAGATACTACAATATATTAGTAATTCTTCCATTTGGGTTTTGCTTACTGATTACAGTCCCTAAATTTAGGAAATGAATCTATCGACCTCTGTGGGAAGAGAACAACAGAACTCCACACGGTGACCAATTTGGACATGAATCATTGTGCCCTGTGAACTGATGGATCTGTTTGAGAAGAGATGTCTAAAGTTGGGCCTGGTAGCTTCACGTAAAAGAGGTTTTTGTGTATTTAGTTTCCACCAAAAGTCCTATAGGATGTGTCAGTTGTCCCACAATGAATATGAGCCATTTGCAGGTTTTTTATGTTTGACCATTGATTTTGTCCCCCTTTTTATATATATATATATTGGTCTTAGGGCCTTTGTTCATACAACTAACCTTGTTGGTTGAAGCTGAAATCTGGTAAATACCTAATCCATGAACCTCATTTTATTTGGTATGGGATTGTTACTCCATAAATGTCATGTCTCTCTACCTTTGACAGAGCCGTTGCTTCGTTAACTACATTTGACATTTTTTTTATATTTATGAACATCTAGATGTTGGTGTCGTGTGGTGTAGTGGTTAGGTTAGTTATTTAAAAAGGAAAAAGTTACGAGTTCAAATCTTATAACGTATTCATTTTTAGTTCTTTTTTACCAAGGCAGGCTTTATCAAATTTTTTTACCAAGTCGAAGTCGAAAAGAATACCTCACAGGTGGCTTTATCAAATTTCATCTTTATGTTCTTACAGGGAAACTCACAGCCTGTTCCCATTTCACTAAACGCAACCATCCGATGTATATTAGAATTGTTTAGAGTATTTTAGAATGATGTCATAAATAGGTTCTCACGATCATTTGTAATAAGCCACTTGAGTTGAATCAATAGTATGTCATATTTGTGTAACTGTTCTTTCCTCTTAGTGTGTGATTTTGCAGAGAATTTGGGTTAGTCAAATCTCTATCTTTGGAGAAATCCTAATATCTCATAAATTTAAAATTTGCATCTTTAGAGGACATGACATTTATGAAGTAACAATCCCATACCAAATAATTTTTTGCTTACATAGTGGCCTATTTGAATGATTGGAAAAAAAAAATTACAAATTTTCAATGAGGATAAAATTTACAAAATGTAAATTTACAAATTGCACCAAGTATCAAAGTTAAGATTTAACTTCATGAAACAGGGTGACAGCCTTAGCCTTGGAGGTTAGCCAACCTTTTCAAATGGATGATGTCTCACCCAGCCATCTACCAAACCGGTCCAAAATGGACTGTAGTTTAAACATATGCGACTACTGTTAAGATCCATGTACACGTGTGGGCACAATATTTTATACAGTTATGTAGAAGAATATGAACTCAATTGCATCTTGGAGAAAATATTATTTTGGACAGAGTATGATGGTGATATGGGCTTGAAGAGGGTTCTCATTGTCACAAAACCACAGGATTGCTTGGTTGAGTCAGCTTACCTTTAAAAAAAACATCTTATGCAGGAAAGGATTACAGTTGAGAAGTGGGTTGAGTCAAATTTTGCCAATCAGATGGGTTGAGCTGAATTAGGCAAAATGCTCTGTTGATTCTATATTGTGTTTTGAGATATTTTTATTGTTTTACCATTTCTTTAAAACAAATAGTTGCATACTCAGTCTCAACATTTTATGATATTTGATGTATTATCCTGTCTCTCTATTTTTCTCTTGACAATGATCATTTATGGCCAATTGGATGGTTTGAGTCAAATTTTTCCAATTAGATGGCCTAGGCTGAAGTAAGCAATCCTCTTTCCATTGGATATTTTATTATTTCAATACTTTTTGAAAAATGGGACATAAGCAGTTGTTGATTCAGTCTCATTGTTCAATGATATTTTAGTTACTATACTTGGTGTATATTTTTCTTGAAACCATCTTTTATGGCCCGTTGGGTTTCTTGTATAAACTTGTTCCTATTCTAACTGAAAATGAATTTTATGAAAAGGCAGTGCAATTCACTTGCTCCTATAGGCTATAGCTATTTTATGAAGAAGTGCCAATAAAGTCCAGTCTCTTGGATTGGTTGAGTAATTGTAGAATAAATTGTGCCTTGTGCGGAAATCCACATTTTTGGATAGTAGATACATCAGTTTCAGCAGGCTAATCGATATATGATATTCCTTTCTCTTTTCTTTTCTTTTATTTTCTTATATGTGCGTCTGTCCTACCTTACAAATTCAATATGGTCGAACACTTGTTACCTTTAACTGATTTATCGTGCTCACCGTGAATGAAATTTATCTTCTGTAATGGAGTTTCAAACAGAAAATTTGCAATAATCTTCAATATGACATTGTCGAAGCTCATTGCCTTTACTCTTAGCTGTCAACAAATTGTTGCTTGTTTCTTGGCCAAAACTTGATACGGGTAGGGCCACCTTCAAATCCGTGGTTTTAAAGGAGAGGGTATATATACCGACTTTCTGCGCAGAAAACAACCCTGAGTCGCATTTGATCCCCAATCTCCCACTCAGTTTCACTGAAAACATAGGGCCTTTTTTTAGTATTATTTAAAAACCTCTGATCTCTTTTTCTCGACGAACCCCGAGAATAGAGTGAGCGAAGGAGACCCTTGAAGCGTCCATCTCCTCTCCCTCTCTCTTGAGTTGCAGTGCGAAGGAGACCCTTGAAGCGTCCATCTCCTCTCCCTCTCTCTTGAGTTGCAGTGCAAAACCATCTCGACAACGTTCTGGTATGTGATCTTTTCTCTCCATAGATTCTCTTCATCTCACTCTTTTTATGCTCTCTTTACTGTCTCTCTCCCTCCTGATCTTGTTTCTTCTCTCTCTCTCATCCATCTACATCTAGTTTGTTATGAGATTCCTCTCTCTATTTCTCTTCATCTCTCTGGTTCATCTCTTCTAGATCTCTCTCCCTTGGGCTACTGATATGTCCTGTAGTTTTGTGAATCCTTAAAATTCTTCCCCTTCTGGCACTTCCGAATCTCGATGCACTTGTGCTGTAGTTTTGTGAATGCTTAAAATTCCAAGTTTTGGAATAAAACAGATACACGTGCTTTGTTCGCATTGCTTTAAACCCACTCTCTTTCCATTCTCTTTCTCTCTCTACGAAATCTCCTTTTGGGAAATCTCTGGTGCTACACCTTCTCCTCTTCCAAAGGTATGATTTGATTCCGTTACAAAAACCCAACTATTTGCTTATTTTTGTTCGCAGATAATATCCGCTAAATCCGATCTGTTTTATTCCATCCGAATCTTCATAAATGGGAAAAATCGGATTTGATATCCAATTCATCTGTTTCAGTTGTATCTGAAATCTGAATCTCTTTGTCCATACGGGCTTCCTCCTTTACCCTTCTCAACACGATATGTCGGAGAATTCTATCGCCGTTTGATCTTCTCGCACGTGTTCTCTCGATCGATATGGCACCTCTAATAGCGAAACACGGCTCCGACAAATCGCGCGATTTGAAAGAGAAGAAGAAATCTCAGATGAGAGTCTGTATGCACTCCTTAATTGGCCATTTGTCTGCATGCAGATGTCTATGCTTTAAAATCCCTTTAGACGTTGAAATTCTCCAAATGCTGTCCCCCATACGGAATTCTAAATCCTCATATCCTATCTAACATTTGAATTGCTTGAATTCAGAAAATTCCAAATGCTATTTGTGCCTTTTCAGGTGGGTTCGAAGGATTGGAGTTTCAAATTCTAGCAAAAGAAACATGGCATTTGAAATGCCAACATGAAATTTAAGAGTTGACATTGTGTGATGGGAAAGACAACCCATATCTTTGTGCCAAGCTTGTTCTTGTTATGATATTTGGAAGGCATCTTACCTAGTTATTTCTCAATGATTCCATGTTCATTATTTAAATATCAAATGTAAAAGATCAAAGATGTCATGACATCATATTCCTGTAGTCTCCATGCTATATTTATGATGACCTGGAGCCGTTTTTTCCTTGCCATATGCTTTTCAATATTTGGGATGGAAATGTTAATTTTCTTTCTCCATGGCTACATTAACAGTTACACTGAACTCATGGATCAATGGGCACACCAATTGGACCAATGGGTGCATCAACTGGAGCCATGGATGCATCAAGGGAAGCAATGGATACATCAGCTGGACCAACGGATTCGCCAACAACCTGCAGAACAGCTCTATGTTGCCTTGGCTGTTTTGTTACTAACATCTTTTTTCTTGTTGTGTAAGCTGCCACTTTTGATTTCCATGTCTTTGATTTTTGTGCAGTAACACTTATTCCATGCAACTGTTAGCTAAAGTTTTTGGAGCACTATAAGAAAACACTATATTGCTTTGATTGTTTTATATATCTGTGTGTCTGAAATTACACTTAGCTCTGTCCTTGCTTGTATGAGAATCAAAACTACTCACCTTGTGCAACATTCCATGGATGGATATAGCTCACACTCACATTGATTGGACCATCTTTATTTCTTAACTGATGCAAGCAGGGATGACAACCTAGCTTGCCCTTCTTGTTCCCAGATCCAAGCAATACTTTCAACACAAGAATGCAGTAGAATTCATTATACTTCTTCAAATGTGCAATTTCTTGTCAAGAGACCAGCCCAACGTAATCTCAAATCTAGTATGCAAAATTTCTGCAGCAGCAAAAAAGGAGTACTTTTAGGTTATAAATCAGTGACCAAACTTTTTACTTTCTTGTTGGTTGGAAATAATTGAAAAACAACCACTAGGTCATTGATAGGACTTGACTGTAATTTGGTCATTGGACAACTCTTGGGATAGTGGGCCTGGATCTGGCCTTAGTCCAACCCAGCTCTGGGTCCATTTAACCAAGCTCGAACATAATCTATGTTTGATGGGCTGGCCTTGGACATATGTCTAGAGGCTGAATACCTTAACTGGCCAAGCTCAGGCCTTGAGATTCAGTACTGTCGAACTATCACTAGAAATTTTTTTTTTTTTTTTTTTTTGCCAGACTGGAACAGTGTGAGGAAGTGATGCTTTCAATGTGGTGCCCAGGGAATGATCCCTTACTTTCACTCGTGAGACTAAGAACTATATGAAATAGTGGACTTGGTGAGTAGGATGCCGTAAACTTGTAAACTTGGAGTATCAATGCAGTATCAGGTATCATATTGAGTGTCATGTCGGTCCACATAGATACATTGGGCTTGTACAAGTATTTAGGTATTATAGCCAAGTACACCATCTTATACCTGATCCCATTCTTCAAAACGCAGAGAGAGAATCCCTTTCATAAGCCTTATCAAGGTCTAACTTGCAAATGGGCCCTAGCATCCTTTGCTTGTGTCTAGACTCTAGAGTCCTAGCACTCATTCATTTTAGTAGCCAATCTGCCTTCCACTCACTAAGGCTCCTTGAGCAGACAAAATCACTTTTAGGAGCACTCTTTGCATTTGGATTGCTAACAATTTGGCCAAGATTTTGTGGACACTGCAATGAGACTGATGAGGAGGAAATCTTTGTACTCATTGCCCCATCCTTCTTGGAAATGAGAGCGACGAACGATGCACCACTTTGCTTTGACTAGCAGCTTTTTGCATGCAACTCCTTAGTAAAAGCTATCACATTTTCCTTGATCTCCTCCAAAAGGATTGGCAGAAAGGCATGGGAAAGCTGTCTGGACCTAGTTCTCTATCACCCCCTAACTCAGACACCACTGACCTCACTTCCTCCTCCCTAGGAAGCCATTTTCCTATCCAATAAGATCAAACTCCAGATTGACAAGCTTTGGCTGCTCCCACACTTCACATGTGTAAAAGTTAATGTAGAAATAAACAAATGTGCTCAATTATCTCCTTTATACCTTAAAAAGAACCCCCTCCAACATCAAAATCCTATTCAGTTGCCCTCTTACCGAAGTAAAGCCATGGAAGAATTTTGTGTTCCTGCTACTTCCATCTAGTCTGTTCTGGTGCGTACAGGGTGACTGCTACTGGGCAGAAAGGGTGAGATTACAACTTGGCGACCAACTTGATAACAATGTTTTTTTTTACTTCATAACTTGTATTTGTTAATTTGCCATTTCAGAAAAGGAAAAGGTAAGGCAAATGAAAGTACCCTTTTAGTTTCCTTAAATCCAGAAATAATCTCATAATTAAATTTGTCCAAAAGGTTATACTTTAAAGAACAATGATATATTACATGGCAATTGGCATTTGACGTAATTCCATTAGCATAATTGCTGATATCATTAAGTATGGCCAAGTGGTTTTGACAAATACCTCAATCTACCATCCTCCTTTTTCTGTGCCAAAGTATCTTTTTGGCAAACCCGGTGACTGATTGTCCGTGTGTTCGGTTTGAGGATTCCTTCTCCTTTGTCAACCCTACCAGAATTGTTGGCCTTTGACTTTTCTCTCATTAATTTTTTTTTGTTTTCTGGAATAAAGTTACAATGATTTATTAAAAAAAAAAAAGCTAACTAAGTAAATTAATCAACCAGCAGAAGTTCCAAAAATATGAGCACTCACCCACAACAGAAATTGGATTCAAGAAAGGCACAAAAGAAGTGTCATTTTTGTCAGAAAATGGCCTTCTCCCTTCTCCTTAAATAGGGCGAGAAAAAAGGTATGGGAAATTGAGATTATTTTTTCAATTTCTTTGGGGTGTATGTTTTTTTTTTTTTTTTTTTTTTTTTTTTTTTTTTTGTTTAGTGGGGTGGGGTGGTGGTGGGGGGGGGGGGGGGGGGGGTGGGGGCGGCGGCGGCGGCGGCAGAGTTGGGTGTGGGGCAGGGGCCGGGGTTTCATTTTTGGGGTTTAGGCATTTATATTTTTTGTATCTGAGTGGACCCCCACCAGAAATGTTGCATGTAATGTAATCGAGACCTGGCACACACTAATCGTTTTGTGAGAGCTTGTGTAAACAACTATTCTCAAATTGCTCTTTATATCTGTGTTTTCCATTATGTCAGCAATTTTTCTCAATTTAGTGTTTTGAAATGCTTTAAGTTTTTGTCGTTATATGGCATAGTCACTAAACTTTCTTCTTCTGCTTTTTGTTGCAGTACGTGTTTTTAAGCGCACAAAGTCTAATACTATAGTGCTTGCTGGTTTAAGTGGTAGTGGAAAAACTATTCTTTTTTACCAGGTAGTAGGATTCATGGCATATTCCATTCCTCTCAAGTTTATTGCTTGCTTTTGAACCTTAAATGAGAAGTTTTAGGTCTTTAATACACCAACCTAAAATTTGTTCTATTTTCGATGTGTTTTTATCTGACTTGCGTTATCTTCCTTTACCAGCTTCGAGATGGAACCACTCATCAGGGCACTGTTACATCAATGGAACCAAATGAGGGCAGTTTTGTGCTACATTCTGAATCTGTAAAGGTTAGGGCACAATTGGCATTGGATGTCTCAAATTCATAAACTCTATTTCCTATAATCATATGACCTTGATATGTCTTTTCTTTTCTTTTTCTTTTTTTCCAATTTTTTTTTTTTTTTTTTGTTTCCCCCTACAAATTTAATGTTGCGGCAAGAGGCAAACTAGAGCCGGCGAGTATAGGTGGGGTGCTTCGTAATGATAAGGATGAGTTGTTGCATGTGTTCTTTAAAAGTGTGGGGATTAGAGATTCCGATGAAGCGGAGGTGTTGACTATTTTGGAAGCTCTTTAAATCTTTTTGGCTTCTTTCCATGGACGATTGTTGGTGGAGAGTGATTCTACAAATGCAGCGGGGTGGCTCTTGAATCCTGATTCTAGACCTTGGAAGTTCCAATTTCACTTAAATGAAATAAAGGAGATCTCCTCCTCTTTGGTTGTCTCTTTTGGTCCTTTGTTGAGGCGTGCCAATATTATGGCGTGGATAGAGCTTCTCCATGGGTGGGTATATCTATATAATCTTTAGTTTTTGGGGGCGGTTTTGTTTGGGATTTTTTGCTTTGGTGGGTGGGGTACACTGTTTTTATTCCCTTGTATTTCTGGTTTTATTTCTTGTGCTTTTTGCCTTGTTTTTACTTTTAATGAAGGTTCTGTTACTGAGAAAAAAAAGTGTGGTCCACAGTCGACTTACTGGTGCCAAGTGGGCCCTTATTGATAGTTGGGTTGGAGAGTGACTGTTGGCAGCCCAATTCCCAGATTTTGTGAATTGTGCTATGGATAGGGAAGCTACGATTTCTAGTTTCCTGGAAAGAATTGGGTCTGGAAGCCATTTAATTTGGAGCCCTATCTTTAGAAGAAACCTGAAGGAGAAGGAGGAGAGTTAGATGCTACTTCTTCTGAATCGTCTATTCTCGGTTTATATCCCTGGGGGTCAAGATGAAAGAGTTTGGACTACCTCTTGTGACAGCAGTTTTTCAGCCACTTCTTTCTCTATGGCTTTGTCAGAGGGTAGGGACAATTCCTGCTTTTGGAAGGCTATGGAAATTTAAAGCTCCACCTAGAATTTTGGTGTTTGGATGGTTAGCTCTCCGAAACAGAATCCTAACCATGGATAATTTAAGGAGAAGAGGTATGGTTGTAGTGAATGCTTGCCCTTTGTGCCTTAAGAATGAGGAATCTATGGATCAACTTCTTCTTAGGTGCAACTTTGCCTATAGGACATGGAGTGTGGTGTTGGGTTGGTTTGGTTGTAGCTAGGTCCTCCCTAAATGTCTTTCGCATCTTTTTGAAGCTTGGATTTGTCTGTCTTTGGTGCCTAGGGGAAAAGAAATGTGGAAGTTGTCATTCTTGGCTGTTATATGGATTGTCTGGAAAGAGAGAAACGCAAGGTGTTTCAAAGGAATTGCTTCATGTGTGAATTCAGTTACCGATAAGATAAAGCTTTTTGTAGCTCTTTGGGTGTCTATTATCCCAAAATTTCAAAGGAATTGCTTCATGTGTGAATTTAGTTACCGATAAGATAAAGCTTTCTGTGGCTCTTTGGGTATCTATTATCCCAAAATTTCAAGGGATTCTACTGGACCATCTGTTGGTAAACTGGAAGAAAATTGCCCCGTCTTATTAGATCCTCTTCCTTTCAGCTATTGGTTATGTTTGTCCTGTTTGGTTGTTTCCTTTCTGGGTGTTCTCTGTAAGTTTTTCAGTATATTAGTATATTTCTCTTGTACTGATTGCTTTTTATTAATGAAATTTACCTTAAGAAAATAATACTTTACTCCATCATTCTTTATCTTTAATTTATGAAGTGCAGCCGATATTATTGTTGGGAGTACCCTTGGGAAGCATTTCATATGGAAATTAGTACTGGAAACATGCTTACACATAATGCTTAAGATAGTCTTTCTGTTATTTCCACAGCCAGGTAAAATAAAGCCTGTCCGCATCATTGATGTTCCTGGGCACTCACGCCTTCGACCAAAGCTAGATGAGTTCTTGCCCCAAGCATGTGGCATTATTTTTGTAGTGGATGCTTTAGACTTCTTACCAAACTGCCGAGCAGCTGCTGAGTAATTAACACACCACCAGTCCTAGCTTTTCAGTTATACATTACAAGAAGATGGGACTGATGATCTTTTATTAATTTTGGTGTTGAAGGTATCTGTATGATATTTTGACGAAGGCGACTGTTGTAAAAAGAAAGATCCCCGTTCTCGTAGTATGCAACAAGACTGATAAAGTGTCTGCCCATTCCAAGGATTTCATCAGGAAGCAACTTGAAAAGGAAGTGTAAGGCTGAAATTCTTATTTCCATCACTTAATTTGGTTGCAATATTCACTGACTTTGTTTATGATGCTGTTATATCTTTAAGGGTGTGACCTCAAAACAGACTTTGTTTATTATGCTACCTTTTTTGCCCCACGTATCTATGCTTTCATTTTGCAAGAAAAAAAAAAGCCTTTTGCTTAAAGTTGGTTGAACCATCTTCACACATTATTCTATATGATTGTTGCCTCCAGTAAATCACATTTGTCGGGAATCATATAGTGCTGCTGTGGATGGCACGCTCGCTCCTACAGCTCCACCCAGGGATCGATCCCTGGGTGGACAGATACACTTCCAATCTCCTGGCCACTAGGCCAACTGGCAAAAAAAAAAAAAAAAATCACATTTGTTGTTTTACATTTTGTCATCAATAGATTGGAGGCAAAGCTGATGTTGTGGGATGGACAGGCGGCAGGCCTGCCAATGCTATTAAGTAAAAGACATTTCCTATGTGCAACCTTAATAATTATTCCGTATGATGGGTTCTCTTTACCATGGAAGCAAGTGCGATCATGTTTTCTGATTCAAATGAAAATACCTGTTATATTTACAATATATGGTGGTCTTGTGCAAGTTTAATATAACTTCTTTTAAGGGGACATGCCTTCATATGCAATCCTTTTCAAAATCTCGCCGGGATATCTAAATTTTCTGGTCCTTTTACATTGCAGAGACAAGCTGCGGGCAACTAGGACTGGTGCTTCTGCTGCAGATATTGCTGACGAGTTTACCCTTGGTGTATCTGGAGAGGCCTTTGTATTCTCGCAGTGCCATAACAAGGTAACAATAGCAGAAGCTTCTGGCTTGACAGGCGAGACATCTCAAGTGGAGCAATTCATTAGAGAGCATGTAAGGCCGTAACCAAAGGGGTCGCCCTTCTTTTCTAGAAATTCATTCTGCTGTAGAGAGTTTTGTCCCCTCTAAACGGTACTTGCAAAGAAGTTCAGTAGTTAAATTTTCTCCATTTGTAAACACTTGCATTCTTTTGTATGAGTTATCTAATTTTATTTTGCCCTTTTTTTATGCTAGTTGCTTGAAAGACATCTCTTGGATTAGGTGTTTGAATAATCTAAACTGTAACGAGAATCATTGCTCCTACCTACGTTGGTTTTACTGTGGGTTTACTGGATGGAATTTTTTGGGATGATTTGCACGATTATTCAAAACGTCAAAGGGCAGAAAGGGATCCTGTAGGCTGTAGTCCCATACAATTAATGCAGAATTACTGTTGCATATTATCCTTATACAAATTTTCATTTGTTAATAATGATCCAAAGGAAGAACCTATTTAATTTGTTTCTTTCGTGTTATTTATTTATTTATTTTTGTTCTAACTTTCTTTCAATGTCATTGTCGGATTATAGACTGGTTATATACCAAAAAATAGGTTAAATCTTATGCTGTGAAATGGAGTGTCACTTGAGTTGTGTGACCATCGGTCCCTATTATATGACACAATTTTGGGGCATACCATCTCCCATTAGGTAAAAGATCCTTTCCATTGAAGCTTACTAGCATGGCCTTTTTTTTTTTTTCTTTTTTGCTACTTGGCTCGGTGGCCAAGTTGTAGAGGATTAAAGTTGGGATAGAAGCGGGAGCCATTACCACTGGTCCATCCCTGTATTCCCTACTAGCAAGGCCATTTAATCAAGCGGACAACCCTGATAAATTAAGGTGGTATAATTTTTCCCATCTACTGTCATGACATTATCAAATCTGACACTAATCTTTTGTATTGATTTAATATGGAAGACTTGACATTATATCATGGACATCATTCAAAAGAGAGCTACTATATCATGGACATTATATAGATGAGAGCTCCGAAGAACAACAGCTAAGGAGGCTCTATCCCATTCAAAAGATTAGAGGAGATGGAAGATGTTATAATTAGAATATTTCTGAAGATTGAAAGATTACCAAAAATTCCTAGTCAAGTGGCAACGTCGATGGAGAAAAAGATTTTGGTAACTCTTGTCTTGCTTGCTTGAGTGTTTTCAAGCCAGGAAGAAATGTCACAGCCATGGGCCAAAAGACCTACAAAAAGGAGGTCCAAGAATAGGCCCATTGCCAACCATCCCATTAGGTCCAACCCAACGGAACAAACCCATGGATTCCTAGCACATTGAGCCAGGACCATAGATGACTAATCCATCGAGCGTAACTCATGGACAGCCAACCCAATAACCAACTATGCTTTCTTTCTTAATACTTGGCGTTCTAATAAAGTTTTCTATATCTAAGATGAGATGTCTTAGTACTTCGTGTGCAAGTGTCTCTCTCGGTGTATGAAGACTCCTTGGGGGTTGATAATGGTAATGACTCCAAAAGCAACTATGAAACTCTTATTCATCAGTAGGCCCCATCACAAAATTAGTTGATCAAATCTTTTAAATTATACTAAATATAAAGTTGGCAAATATATATATATATATATATGAGCAAGGCTCTCCTAAGCTCAAGCTTAGGAAAAAATCTTGTAAGCTCATGCTTGTAGGGCCCATCTTTGGTTCATCTAAATGGACCAAACACATGAACCCTCTAAATTGCACATGTCCACCAATTTTCGTTTAGATCCAAATTTACTAGACCGTTGGATTGACTATGTATCGATTCTAATGGACTATTGACCATTAAACTTTTGGGTCCATATGGAGAAGATAGAAATCACGGTTTGAGCTGATTTTTTGCAGAGAGGAAGACCCTAAAGAGTCCTTGAAATCCCCCCCCCCCCCCCCCATCCCCATATGGGTCCCCAGGTGGGCCCCACCATACACTTGAGCTTACCTTATCCTAAGCTTGAGCTTAGGAGAGCTGGCCCATATATATATATATATATATTTTATTTAAATTTTACTTGAAGTATGTCTTTTCATTTTTATTTGGAAAAATTACAAAACAGGGCTTCAGTTTTGTCCAGATTTCAAATAAGGACAAATAAAACCTTACATTTCAAATCAAGGTTTAAGTTTTCCATTTGTATTTCAAATAAGGACATCCTGCGAGAAAGTGACTTTTCCGGCGACTTGTCCCTCTATTTTTTTTTCAAAATACCCAAAATGCCCTGAAGCCCTTTCTTCTTCCCTGACTCTATCTCGCCCTCTTTCGGCTCCATGGACCCCATCTCATTGTCTCCCCCTCCTCCACTCGGGCAGCGTTTCCAGCACGATCGTCATCACTGACGTGGAGGTCGTCGTCCTCCCTATCACACTCGAACTCCTTTTCAATGAGTGCATCAGAGATTGTATGCAGTTCCTTGAAGCCATCTCGTGGAGTGAGGACGAGGAGAAGAAGGCCCTTTGCCTTATCCCTCTCCTCAGCCACGAGTGGCCGCAAAGCTCCTCGCTAGAGATTTTCCCCTAAGCAGCAATTCGTTTGAGAAAATGCATAATCCCCATTTCTAGACCGGCATTGAGGTAGTTCTGCCAGAGACAAAATCGAGATTGGAGGTGAGCCTCTTGATTTCTCATCATTTCTCAATCAGTTGCCCACATCCCTCGAATTCGGTTCCTGTGGGGCGCTTAGAGTTTCTTACCTCAAAGAAGACAGTGAGATCGGAGCCGCAGATGATGTAGTGACCATGTTTTCTGCCTTTGCCGGCAAGGTCGACGGCTGCCTTGGAGAACCGTGCGTGTTTGCTGCCCTTGCCAACGAGGTTATAGGAGTTTTCAAGCACGCACCAGCCAGACCTCCCAACTTGTTTGTTGCCCTGTGACCTTCGGCAAAGGCCGAAAAAAAGAAACGCACAGTTTTGGAAAATCCAAATGAAATCGAGGATGAAAAGATGGTGGTTGGGAGGGAGTTCGTTGCGAGGATGCTTCGCCAATTTCCAACCACGCTTAGCACTCGATTAAGAAAAAACACGCTTATTCTTTGGCGATACCTGATCATGTCACTATGGTGGTTGAAATGGAGGAATATGAAGTCGAGGCTATTTCGGGTATTTCTTACAAAATACATAAATAAGTGGTTGGAAAACTCATCCACTTGCCGGATGTCCTTATTTGAAATGTGATGGAAAATTTATGTCTTTATTTGAAATGTGAGTTTTTATTTGTCCTATTCTGAAATTTGGAAAAAACTTGAGCCCTGTTTGGTAATTTTCCCTTTTTATTTTTTTTTTCACTTTTGTCTTTAGAGCTGCAAGAATGCATATGACTGTATATATTAAAAAATTACAAGCAATTGGATTGGTAAAGTTTTATATCGGCACTGATCGTGAGTGTTTATTTTTTTTATTTTTGGTAAATTACAATAAAAATATAGGAATTTGTCATGCCCAAACTTTTTGTGGGGCGATGGAAAGATCTGGATAGGCTGTATCTAGATACCAAATTTGGGACCCATCCTGGCATCCTATCATCTTCATTTGGGCCCCAAAAGTTTAATGGGTGTATATCATAGAGGCCGAGATTCTTTTATTTGGTGGTTCCATTTGAATTCTTCTTTCTGCTTCTTGGTCATGCTGGTGTAAGGTGCCAATATTTCCTCGGTCATTCCCAGATCGGTGGGTCTTTTGAGATTATAACCCATTTACTTCATCATGTTGTGAGCCTAATGACTATAGGACCTGAAGTCTGGTTTGCCTTCACCGATAAAGATTCCAGGTGGCAATGGTGTAGAAGCTGTTGGAAGATGGCTTTGATAGCTTGGACAATGGAAGATACACACTAGCTATTGCTTAATTACAAATTACACTAAGAACAATAACCCACTTTATAAATTTCACACAAATACACTATTACAAAAGGAATACACTTTTAAGCATACACACCTACAAGAAAGAGACTCACTACACTTTACTCAATACACTCATTTACTACAAAGGGAGCACTCACACAAATTTCTCACTACACACTTCACTCAACTACACACTTCTATGTGTCTCACTCCACACTTCACTCACTACACTTGAGATGGTCTTCACTTCAGTGTGTGTCACTCGTCACTTGAGTTGTTTGTAAATGAGGCAAGGTCCTCATATTTATAGGTGTGGCCAAGTCGGTGGAAGTGTTTCAAGTAGCTGGAAATAGCCCACGTGGCCCAATGCAACATCACATATTCATGACGGTTTGTGTAGGTCGGTGGGTGAGTATTCTGAAATGGGTGCTGGACTTTTCTAGAATTCTAGACTCGATGAAGTCACATGAGCTTTCTAGAAAAGTTAAGAATAAGAGAGAGTATTGGAGAGGACTTTTTCTAGAGTCTTGGAGAGTGTGATATATTTATATCAGTGTTTGACTAACATTACTCTCCCTCAAACACTGACGTTCTTAATCTTTTGAAGCTATCTTCATGTCAAACTTTTCTCTTAACCTTGTGAAGGTGTTAGTTGGTAAAGCCTTGGTAAAGATGTCTGCCACTTGTTCCGTAGTGTTGCAGTACTCCAGCTTCACTGTCTTCTGCTTTACATGATCTCTTATGAAATGGAACCTGATGTCGATATGCTTACTCCTTCCATGTTGTATAGGATTTTTAGCTTGTTCAAGGACAGACTTGTTATCCACTTGTATAGTTGTGGATTCATCTTGTGGGTAATCAAATTCTTCCAGGGGGTTTCTCATCCATATAGCTTTGCAGATTGTTGCTGACGCTGCTATGTATTTAGCTTCACATGTAGACAGGGCTACTATACTTTGCTTCTTGGATACCCATGTGAAAGCTATCGATCCAAGATAGAATATATATCCTGTAGTGCTCTTTCTTTCATCTTGATCACCTCCCTAGTAACTGTCTGAATATCCATATAATGTTTCTTTTTTGCCATAGCCGTAGAAAAGACCAAGATCCATGGTACCTTTGATGTACCGTAAGATTCTTTTAGCTGCGACCCAATGCGACTCCTTTGGCCTTTCCATATATTGGCTCAAAAGTTCGACACCATAGACAATATCTGGCCTAGTGATTGTGAGATACCTTAAGCTTCCAATCAAACTTTTGAATAGTGTCGGATTAATGTCTCTTCCTTCTCCTTCTTTTGTTAGTTTTAGGCTTGTTGCTACAGGTGTGCTTACAGGATTGCAGTTGTTCATTCTGAATTTTTCAAGGAGTTCTTTAGCATATTTTTTCAGTGAGATGGAAATGCCATCTTGTTGCTGCTTGATCTCTATACCGAGGAAGAAGGACATTAGTCTGCAGTCAATCATCTCGAAGTCCTTGAACATAGCATGCTTAAATTCTTCAAACATCTGAGGGCTATTCCCACTGAATAATAAGTCATCAATGTAGAGGCATGCTATGAGCATTTCTCCATGAGCATTTCTTTTTTATGTAGATTGAATGCTCATACCCGTTTTGCTTTAGATAGCTGTCTATGTCAATGTAGAGGCATGCTATGAGCATTTCTCCATGAGCATTTCTTTTTATGTAGACTAAATGCTCATGCGGGCATTTAGAGAACCCGTTTTGCTCTAGATAGTTGTCTATACGAGTATTCCATGCTTGTGGGGCCTGCATTAGCCCATATAACGCTTTCTTTAAGCGGTATACTTTTTGCTCCTCTCATTCTACTATAAAGCATTCTGGCTGTTCTACATATACTTCTTCATTGAGTATTCCATTTAGGAATGCTGACTTCACATCCAATTGGTAGATTTTCCTATTGTGATGTGCTGCAAGAGTGATATGCATTCTTACCGTATCAAGTCGGGCGACAGGAATAAAGACTTCTTCATAATCCATGCCATATTGCTATTTGTAGCCTTTAGCTACAAGCCTTGATATCGATCAATCTCTCCATCGATCGTGTGCTTGATCTTGTATACCCACTTGACACCGATGGTTTTCTGGCCTAGAGGGAGTGTAGTAAGCTCCCAAGCGTCGTTCTTCTTAATGGTGTGAATCTCTTCTTTCATGGCTCTTCTCCAATAATCTTCGTTCACTACTTCTTGGAAGGTAAGAGGCTCATGGTCAGCATAGAGACATAAGAGGTTGGTCTCTTTAGTTTCCTCATAGATGTCTCTTAGGCTTCTCATCTTGATTGGTGTGATGGAGGAGGAAGAGCTTTGAGCTGATGAGTTGCTTGCCGATGATCCATCTTGTCCTTCAGGACTCCTTCGAACTAATGATGTTGTATGTGGAGATGTTACATTATCTTGTCGTGGGCCTTCATAGTTTTGAGGATGAGTCTCTTGTTCTTCTATTTCAAGAGGCTTTTCTTGGGCAATGTTTTCTTCGTTCCATCTCCATGCTTCCTCTTCACTAAAGCCTACATCTCTACGTACCACCACTTTTTTAGTAAGTGGGTTGTAGAGTTTATAGGCTTTAGACTCCTCATTGTATCCAATAAAGATACATTTTTCTCCACGATCATCAAGCTTCTTCCTCTTTGCCTCTGGTACTTGGGCACATGCAACACACCCAAATGTTTTTAGATGTGCCACACTTGGTTTGTGACCACTCTACACCTCCTGCAGTGTCTTATTACTGACACATTTTGTAGGGCATCTGTTGAGTAAGTAGGTTGTACACGCAGCGGCTTCTGCCCAATAGTCTTTTGGCAAACCTTTTTCTTTAAGCATGGTCCTTGTCATATCGAGGATGGTGCGGTTTTTTCTTTCTGCTATTCCGTTCTGCTGCGGTGTATAGGCAGTTGTAAACTGATACCTGATGCGCCATTGTTTGCAATACTCTTGAAATTCTTTTGAGGTGTACTCTCCACCTCTGTCAAATCTAAGTGTCTTTATCTTGCAACCACTCTCTACTTGTACACGGGCTTTGAAATTCTTGAAGGTAGTGAAGGCTGCAAACTTCTCTTTGATAAAGAATACTCAGAGCTTTCTACTGAAGTCGTCGATGAAAGTGATGAGGTATCTATTACCTCCAAGAGAAGGTGTCTCCAATGGTCCACAAATATTTGTGTGAACCGACTGCAATGGTGCTTTTGCTTTTCATGATTCTTTATTGGAAATGAGTTTCTTTGTTGCTTGCCAAGTGTGCATGCCTCACACACATGCTTGGGCTTCTCGATAGTAGGCAAGCCATGCACCATGTTTGCAGTGGATAATAGCCTGAGCCCATTGGAGTGAAGATGCCCATATCTAAGATGTCACTTCCATGACTCAATGTTTATAAGTCCATGGAAGCACTTCTCTAGCCTTGTGTTAAGATATAGTGGGAACATGCGATTCTTCGCCATTTGGACTCGAGCTATATGCCTTCCATGTACATCTCTCAATGATAAAGAGAGATTCTCCATGTGTATTACATACCCCTTCTCCAGGAGTTGCTCTAGACTAAGGATGTTACTTTTCATGTTGGGCACGTAAATCTTAATACATTTGAGATATATGTAGGCACACCATCTTTCTGATAAATCTTAATATTTCTCTTACCTCGTAGGGGAAGCTTTGTTGAGTTTCCAAGACTTACTTTTCCACTATCATCTTCTGCAAGCTCTTCAAAGAGTTCCTTCTTCCCGCACAAGTGGTTCCTCGAGCCGAAATACAGGTACTAGACATTTTCTTGGCCATAGCCTTCCTCTTGTGCTAGGAGAATTGTGGAGACTTATTTTTCTTCATCTCTTGCTTCTGCGAATTTAGATCGCTCCTTCCGTTCCGCGGGTCTGCTCCAGCATTCCGAGGCATAGTGTCCAAACTTGTTGCAGTTGTAGCATTGGACACTTCTTGAATTCTCACGACCTCGGGTGAATCCACCTCGGCCAGCTCCTCTTCTGCGATTGTTGGAGCTCCTCGATTGAGATTGCCCTTGGCTTTGAGTATTTGCTCCCCCTTTACCTCTGCTGCGATTGCTGTTTGTGCTACCGCCCCGCTTCGAACTTCCACGACCGATCTTTTGCTCACTTAGAGTCAATTTTGACTCTAGTGTTTGTTCCAAGACCATGGAGCCACTATTCTTTTGCATACGTTGCTCATGGACTTGGAGTGATCCCATTAATTCTTCTATTGAGAGTCTCTAAATCTTTTGACTCCTCAATGGCCACAACCACATGCTCAAATTTGGTTGTGAGGGATCTTAATGCTTTTTCTACAACTCCAATATCTTCTATTTTTTTTACCATTTCTCTTCATTTGATTTATTATTATAAGCAATCTTTCAAAATAATCAGAAATATTCTCACCTTCTTTTATGTGAGCAGCTTCAAACTCTGTCCGGAGGGTTTGCAAACGGACCCTCTTAACCCGATCAACACCTTTGAAGATAGTGCTCAGGGTCTCCCATGCTTTCTTGCTTGAAGGTGCTTCAGCAATCTTTTCGAATGTTTATTCATCTACCCCTTGATAGAGTATGAACAAGGCCTTCTTATCTTTCTTCCTTTGATCTTTAAGGGCGGTCCTCTGCTCCGTAGTGTAGGCAGCTTCTTGCTTTGCTGTGGGCTCCACGTATCCTTCGGTGACGATCTCCCAAAGATCCTGTGATCGGAATAACGCCTTCATCTGGATACTCATGTTCTCATAGTTCTCCTTTGTCAGCTTCGGGATCTGGGGTTGAACCAAGCTTGAGGCACTCTCTGCTTGTAGGGGAACCTAGCTCTAATACCGCTTTGTTGGAAGATGGCTTTGATAGCTTGGACAATGGAAGATACACACTAGCTATTGCTTAATTACAAATTACACTAAAAACAAGAACCCACTTTATAAATTTCACACAAATACACTATTGCAAAAGGAATACACTTTTAAGCATACACACTTACAAGAAAGAGACTCACTACACTTTACTCAATACACTCATTTACTACAAAGGGAGCACTCAAACAAATTTCTCACTACACACTTCTATGTGTCTCACTCCACACTTCACTCACTACACTTGAGCTGGTTTTCACTTCAGTGTGTGTCACTCGTCACTTGAGTTGTTTGTAAATGAGGCAAGGTCCTCATATTTATAGGTGTGGCCAAGTCGGTGGAAGTGTTTCAAGTGGCTGGAAATAGCCCACATGGCCCAATGCAACATCACATATTCATGACGGTTTGTGTAGGTCGGTGGGTGAGTATTCTGAAATGGGTGCTGGACTTTTCTAGAATTCTAGACTCCATGAAGTCACATGAGCTTTCTAGAAAAGTTAAGAATAAGAGAGTATTGGAGAGGACTTTTTTAGAGTCTTGGAGAGTGTGATATATTTATATCAGTGTTTGACTAATAGAAGCATCATTTTGCCAGATGAAATATTGTATCATGCCTCCATTGTTCCTTGGTAGGCACCACAAAAGTTGCTCATTCTATTTTGAATATTGGTACGGACCCCAAAATATGGATGGAGAGGAGGCTCATATCCTTCTACCGGTGGAGGATTAATGAATACAACGTTAGTGCCTTTCGAGTCAGATTTGGAATCAGGATCTCTCATTGGAGACGCTACATTTACTGCATGCGTTCTTCTTGTTAAACTCCTTAGAGGACAAAGAACGTGATCTTCAATAGTTTCCATGAACATAGACATTTCTTCAAAGTTTTCAAAATTCTCTCCAATGGTGAGTATTCGAAGATCATGGTGCAGGCTATGTAGACACAATGCTATCCATAGATTTTGAGGAGGATTATTCTCACACTTGGGAGCCATGTTTAACCATCGATTTATATAACTTACAGTAGGTTCATTTGGTCCTTGGCGTGTAAGAATCAGTTGTCTTAAAGTGACAGTTTCATCATTCGTCGAGTGGCAAACTTTCAGGATGCATATTAAATCTCTAGAGCTATGTAAAGCGATACGCCGTGTTGCATTGCGAGCTTCATTTTCTAGCCACTTGAGTTTTGCTTCTTGTTGATTTCTCCGATGATAAGATGAGGTCATCAAACCAGGGTAAATCTGACCATCTTGATGATGCTCCATATTACTGTCCATTAATTCAAACATTCTTCGAGCGGTTCGGCTGTACAGATCAAATATTGTATTTGTGTGGTATCCAACTCCACAAAAATATCGAGGTGGTTGACCCTTCACACTATGAATCATCATCGGATCAAGCCGAGTAATAGCTTGTACTCTCTCTTCACTAGAGGAACTGTTAGGTCTTTATAATCAGTTGACGAGGACGCATTGACAAACTTGAAAGATTTAGTGGTAATGACCAAAGGTTTACCCTTCTTATTGTTGGGTTTCACCTTGATTATCAGTTGTTCAAGTGGATCCGCAAATCGCATCACTAATTTCTGGAACAGGGGCTTTGGTTGATCCAACAGTGATGGCTTCTGCTAAAGATTTCTTTTTGCCTTTTTCAGACCTTTGTCGTTCACTTCTTTCCTCAAACATTGCTGCATCGGTAAAGTAAACTTCTTTACCTTTGAACGGCTTTTCATTAGCGAATACGCAATGTATCTTCCCTCATCATCAATATATTTGAAGCATTGATGGAGGGTGGATGGTACAATAGCGTAATCATGTAGCTATCTTCTTCCTAACAAGATGTTGTAGCAGGCTTTGGTTTTTATTACATGCAGAGTGGCTTCGGAAGTGAAACTCCTAAGTTGGAATTTGATTCGAATCTTACCGATAGTGCTCTAGATTTCACCATCATACCCTTGGATTGAAGTATTAGTGTTGGTAAGCTTACTTGACGGAATCCTAGTTTTTGCATTGCAGTGATGGTGATAAGGTTAAGAGCAGACCCTGGATCCACTTGCACCCTGGGAATTGATACTTCTTTGATTTATGATGTGAAGTACAACGGTCTTGTATGTTTGACATCACCCAGCAATAAACCTTTCTTTAGAGAAAAAAATAATAGCCTTCGAAGCATTTTGAATGTAGTAACATTCCTCACATTGCTTCTGAGGCCTTTTGGACTTAGTTACTCGATATTCCTTCTCTATCTGATGTACTTAAGCCACGTGCACTTGATTATTTGGATCTAGTGCTTGAAGCTCTCGGATGAAGCTATCTCGATTCTCTTTGGACATCTACAACAAATCAATAATGTGCAATCGTGCATGTATGTGTTTAAGGTGCTCAACAAGATCATATTTAAATGACACAGTTGGCTTTTCATTAACACTTGTATTTATGGGGTTTACATTATCTGCATTTGCATTTTTCCCCATAGGGATTACAAGTGAAGGAGATGAAGAAGAAGAAATAGGAGTGGATGTGGAAGGCTTGTTGTATTTGACTTTGTAGCTTCTTCCAGACCTAAGGCCATTTGTGGTGCTTCTTTGTATAGCCAAAACCTCTTATTGTTGAGAAAAGAGGTGACTTACTAAGCGGGGAGCTGTAGAATTTTTTTTTTTTTAACTTTTTGAAAGAAAATGATCTTGTTCTTCTTATTTTTCGCTGATTGCCAATTCATATAATATTTCTTTCTGTAGAAAATGAAAGATTATATCTTAAAAATATTTTTTCTTATGTTTTCTTGTACATCTAAATAGGCCCTAAGGATTCGATAAGAATGGATTCGGAATTATCCCAAACTGAAAAATCCTATTAACTATATTTTTGACATGCCATAGGACCGTGAATCAAAGAAAGGTAACTTTCAATACCAATGAATCCTGTGTAATTGATAGGTTCTCTCTAGCTATGTTTTTGCAATGCGATAATTTAAAGCCGATATATAATTATTTTGATAATTTATAAAAGGCTAAATCGGTTATTGTTTAAAAACTCACCAAGCATCAGCTTTGGTGAAACATTTTGAGGGTTAATTGTTACTGTCTTTGTATTTTTTGAGCTTTAAATAAAGAATGCAATAGATCACACCATGGGAAAAAAAAAAAAAGGCATTGTAGGGGCTAGAACATGTTTCTCTGAATTTCTCACTCCATTTCTTGTTTTCAAGTAAAAAGGTTTGACTCATCAAAGACATCATTTTATATATTCTCTATATTTAATAGTAACAGACATAATATATTATTTTTTAGATTGATCGAACGAAGCAATATGATCCTATCTATGGGTTATACAGTTATTATCATGAAAACTGACATATTTCCTTTGTTCTCTATGCATGAGAGTTATATTGGCTGAAACTGATTAATTGTATTTGGATATTTGGATTATGTTTGTAGTAATCAACTGATGCATACATTTCTATTTGTTTTTGAGTTTCTGCCAAGATGTTATTTCTAGCTACTTCTTTGTTTCATAACATGTGCATCTCAACTACCTATACTTTCAGTGCCATTCAAGTTTATAAAAACCCATTAAGTCTATGCATATTCTTTCTATGAACTTTTATCATTCTAAAATTGCAATTTGGACTCACATGATAAATTATGAAAAAAAGAGTTTAACCGTCGGGCAAATTTGAGCTCCAGAGCAACCCAGCTAGCTTGAGAGAGTTCTCCATCAGCTCCTTTAGTTGGTAAAATTTTGTGTTTGAATCTAAGAATTATAGGTTGTTAATGATTGTTTTGCGTTTGAATCCAAGCAAGAATTATAGGTTGTTAATGGCTGTTGTACTAGAAGTTGTGGCTAGCTAGTTAATAATTACTTTTTAGCAACCATATGTACGAAGAAAAGTTGAATAAAGTAGATTTTAATAATTTAATCTTCTTGGAGTTTCATTTTGTCCGTTTCGATTTTCGGTTGTGTCATGGATTAGTGAAAGATTCAGCTCAGCTATTTGAGAGGTGAATTATTCCTGCACTTAGAAATGTCCACTCTCAAAAAAAAGAAAAAAAAAAGAAAAAGAAAAAAGGAAATAAAAAGAAGAAAGATTGCTCATCTCTGCAAACATGGGCATGCCAATACTAAATTGTGAATGACTAATAAAAGAAGAGTCCGAAAGAAAAATACTGTTTCATCCGATCCACATTCGCCAATTGTGTAAAATCTTATATCAGGTATAGCTAATGCACCCTCTCAATTGCTTTCTTGGAATGAGAAAAATCAAGAAAGAGATTTTACACAATTGGCGAATGTGGATTGAATGAAACAATGTATCTCTCTTTCTATGAAAAAGGGGCAGGGGCGGCGCTACATTGATCACAGTGGGGTCAAGAGAGCAGCTACCTGCACACAGCAAAATGCTCTTCACACACTGCATTTAAAAAAAATAAAATAAAATAAAAAATCCCTAAACTACCCCGTCCCTCATTCGTTCGGCCACACATGACCGAACAAATAAAAAATGTTCGGCCTTATGTGGCTGAACAAACTCGATTTGTTCAGCACTGTGTTGCCGAACAAACTCGATTTGTTCAGCCCTGTGTCTCCTAACAAACCCGCGAGAGATCAAAATCATAGAAACACACTAAAAATAGTGAAAATTGACGGTCTGGTATTTGATTAACCTTTGTACAAGAGAATGAGTGAGGGGGAGAGAGGAAGAGAGAGGGAGAAAAATGAGTGAGGGGGAGAGAGGAAGAGAGAGGGAGAGAAAGGAGGAAATGGGAAGAGGGATGAGGTTGCCGGAAAGGAGGAGATGGGGAAATGGAGAAGGAGAGGGCAGGAGAGATAGGAAGAGGAAGAGAGCAAGAGGGAGCGGAGCAGGGAGCATGGAGAGGGAGAGAGACGGGAGGAGAGGGAGAGGGGTAGTTTAGGAATTTTTTATTTTTAAAATTTTCTTTTAAAATACAGTGTGTGGAGAGTATTTTGCAGTGTGCAAGTAGCAGCTCTCTGGGGTCAATTGACTCCACTGAGATCTGAAAAAATATTTAAAAAAAAAAATTCTGTTATGAATTGAACTTATAGGAAGCTTTTGACCCCACTCAATGCCTAAGTTAATGGGCCATCTGTCTACCAAAATAAAAACAAAAATAAAAATAAGGAGCCATTAGAGAGGAAGAATCAAGATATTGTGAATGCCATGAAACTAGTTAAAGTGTCTAAACTACAATTGTAGAAAATGAGAGATGATCAATGAGAATATTTATTGACTGAAATGTTTTTATTTTGCAACAAACAAGGTGTTTCTATCATGAACATAGATGATATATTTATAGTTTCTAGGAGGCCATGACGCAAAGACCCACAAATTACAAATTTACACCACTATTGTGTTGAACTATTCTATACAGTCATCGATATGCAACTTCAAGAGCTCAACAACTGTTTTACAAAGGTTAGTACTGAGTTGTTTCTTTGTGTTGCCTACTTGAATCCCACAAATTTATTTTCTGCTTTTGATAAAGAAAAGGTGGTCCGTCTTGCTTAATTTTATGCCTTTGATCTTTCTACAATAGACCCCGTGGTACTTGACCATCAACTTCAAAACTACATTGTTGGTATGCGCTCAATGAGTTTTTAGAACTTCAAGGAATCGGTGACATTGTTAGAAAATTAGTGGAGAAAAAGAAGGAAATCATACACCCATTGGTTTATTTGCTTTTAAAATTAGCGTTAGTTTTTCCAATAGCGACTATAATGGTAAAATTAGATTTTTCATCAATGAAGTATGTAAAGAACAGGTTGCATAACCAAATGGGAGATCAATGGATAAATAACAGTTTAGTCACATATATTGAGAATGACGTGTTTGCTAGTACTGATAATGAAGCTATTATACAATGATTTCAACACATGAAAACTCATTGAGGGCAGCTATATGAGTTTATGTATTTGGATTAATAACTATTAGTAACAATGAATTAAAATTTCTGTTTATTTTTGTTTGAGAATTCAATGTTATCTTTGTTGGATTATTGAAAATAGATTATTTGATAATTTTATATTATGTTTGTCGAATTATCGAAAGTAGATGACATATGTTAATAAAGGGGAAAACAAATTTATTCGATTTGCGAAAGATAAGTCTTTTATCGACCCCACTGACTCGAATTCCTGGAGCCACCACTGAACAGGGGATCTAGAATCATAAAAGAAACCCATTTTTCTTTAATTATATACCAAAGACAGGGCAAGCAAAAGATCAATTAGGGAAAGAGAGATAAGTTGTGATTCAATTAATTGTATAATTAATGAAATAGATTATCACTTGTTAAACACTGTTTTATAAAATGTTACTTGTTAAACGCCGTTTTATGTGCAAGTCATCCCAAACATTCAAAGCAAAACTATCTTTCAAAGTTTGTTTAAAGTGTAGGAAATCATGTAGCCTACATGCTGTGGGTCTTGCGTTAGATAAACCCGATGACAGAGTAATCAAGGATTAGCTAATCCCCCGCTTAGGAAACTTCTAGAAGGATCGAGAAACGTGGATTTCTTCGCAGAGAAGTATTTAGGAAACATAACCTACCGGGTTGTCTATATAAGGGAGATGGGAGCCCTAAATCTTGCAGTACACTAAGATCCAGAAGGCAGAGACCTGTGGAGACTTTCAGCCGCCAGGAACGCATATAGATCTTCTATCGTATGTCGGAGTCTTTCGTATCCCGATCCATCACAAGGTATGTTTAATAATACTCAAATGATCAGATCCAATTTGTAGTAAAAAAATCCACAGATTTATAAGATTTCAATGTTGAGAAAAAGGAACTTATGCTGAAAAAACGATTTGATTGCTTTCTAAAAAAGAAGATATGATCGCTAGATCTAGTTTACTCCTTTAGTGTTTATTGCAGAGACTTCAAACCAAAGAATCATGGTAAGAAATTTAAAGAGAAGAGAACCCTACTTTCGATTTTCATAACTATTTTTCTGCCTTTGAGTAAAATGAATGAAGGAAAGAATACAAATGTTTTCAAATTAAAGCTTTGCAAAAAAAGGTAAGAATAAAAGACATTTTAAAATTACAAATTTGTCGTGAGCAGTTGCATAATGTAAAGCCTCCATTTCTCAGATAAGGGATCATATGAAAAGTCGATATATTCAAGATTTTCCTCTTCTTTAAAAAAAAAGAAGTAAAAAAGCAACCTCCTTTCTATGCTAAAAGACAAAAACACTCACTTCTTATGCAGAAAGTAAAAAAGATTATCTACCAATCCATTAAAGACAAAATACCATTATAACCCTCTTATATTTTATTCTCTCTTGATTTGATGATTTACATTACTTTTACTTTAATAGTAGATTGCCAAACCGGTCATAAGATAACATGGAAGAGTGGTTAAGTTGGATAAAAAATGGGGAGTCTCACGAGAAAAAGCAAGATTTGGAAGAGTAACTTATGGTGAAGTTATAATTCATGGTCAAAATTAAATCCAAAACCCTTCACTTTAAAATATTATAGTTAAATCAAAAGAATAAGAAATGAATACCCGATCATCACCCGAGTAATTTAAATTCCGGAAAAGTCAGGTCCCATCTGTATTGCTACCTTATATCCTTCACCCTTCACTGATACCATTCACGCCTCATCTCTTTCATAATCCTTTGGTGGAACTCATCTGGTCATAAATTCTTATGTATTCAATTCATATGTAATCTAATCATGGTTTAGATTCTTGGCTGATAGTGGTACGATAATTTGATGCATATCGATCTCGGTGTTGTCTTGTCAAAAAATTCCCAAAATATCATATATTATCTGCTGATGTCTCAAATTATCAGTCTTAACCGATATATCAACCAATGTTTTGAAAATATCAATCAAAATACCAATCGATTGTATTTAAAGCTTAAATATAAGTTAAATATTCTCTAATTATTCCTATACTGCCACTGAATGCCGGATGTGAACCGGACTTTAAACCCTCATCCTTTTTTTCGGGCCTGAGACCGACAATGCAATGCAACAAGCAACATGGCATAATTATTATTATTATTATTATTATTATTATTATTATTATTATTATTATTTTTGTTGGTGACAAAGTATAATATACGAAATCAACATAAATCAGCTAAATATCCTATGTGGGTCGAGTAACTGAGTCGTCCAAAATTTCTCTAGCTTGTTTAAGGAGAAAGATACAATTTATCTTTTGCTTATGTTTTCGTATCTATAGAATAGTCCTACATCTCAGTTTAAATGCATATTTTACACATCCAAATTCAAAGGTGTGTAACCATGGTAAGAGATGGCATCATGTGATTGTTTCTTTTGTCTAAGATCTGATGAATGGCTTGATATTTGCTATCGTGAAGAATGACTTGATATTTGCTGTTTTGAAGAATGATCAGATGATCTCTGGTTACCCGTGTTGTAGACCTTGTCAACTTAAGCGTGCTTCAGGATTGGACAAGTGGGACCCCTTGATGATTGCTTGCAGGTAACTTGATTTGGATGATAAACCGTCTTTTGTTTGGAATGAGGTTTACATCCTCTAATTCTTGGATTGAAGACCTTGATCATCCAATAATGATAATTTTTGGGCCACAAGTAATACATACATGGTGGCTCTCTCTACTAATGGAGTTAAGGTAACAATAGGAGCAACACATGCACGGACTATAACTTAGTGCACAGTACTGACTGCACTTGGACTAAGTCAATATCTGGCCTGGCCCAGGCCAGCTCAGCTCTCACCCCCACTGCTGGTTAAATATACACTGCGGATGGGTCGTTGTAGGCGAATTTCTCTGATTGTATGGTGTGGCCCAGATGATGATGAACTATTTGGATCTTGTAAACATGGTCAGGACCGGTATTCAAATCAATTCAATTTTTACAAGCCATAATTAAAAAAAAAATAAGGGGAGAATTTCAATTAAGTCCTTAAGTTTTGGCCTTATTTCAAAAAAGGACACAAGTACTAAAACTTTTCAAATTAGTCCCTTAGTTTTTCAGGTAGTTTTCAATTAAGGACATCCATATATTTAAAGTTATTTTTCGGCAACTTTTTTCCTTTTTTTTTAAATACCTAAATTACCCTTCATTGTAATAAAAGTCTCATTCACTTCCTCTATATTCTCCTAATTTTTCTCGTCGGTGTCCTCATGGTGATCAATGACAACCAACATTCCCACAGCAACTGGCTACATGTAGTGGCTGCCGAAACCACATCATGGCTTAAAATGAAGGGTAATTTGGGTATTTTTAAAATATTAACGGAAAAAGTCACAAAAAAATGCCTTTAAATGGCCAAATGTCTTTAATTAAAAATTTACTAAAAAGCTTAGGGACTAATTTAAAAAATTTTAAAACTTTCTTCCGTTTTTAAAATAAGACAAAAACTTAAGTCCATATTTAAAAATTTTCATTAAAAAAAGCATCCCATCACCCATACAACTTTTGGCCACCGTCAGCCAATCACTCTTTTTTTTTTCTCCATTAAATTTTGTGGATAAGATTCTCCACAACGGATGTATCAAAGCTCAACTTCAAAATTCATGCAATGGAGGAACTTCGAAACGGTCTTTCTCCTCTGTACCAAGCACCCATACCAGTACAGGTGCAATGTCCTCTTCTTTTCCAATGTGAATGCCATTTTCTTGTAGTTTCTCTGATTGTTATGATACAGAAACAAAGACCCAGATGGGATTTTGATCACTTTCTCACTGTCGTTGGTTATTTTAAGCTTCAGCTTTCTTTGTTTGGTTTCTTTTCTCAATATTGTTGGACTTCTAGTTCTGTGGAAGTAATTGGTTTTTGTTTCTTCTTCTTTCCTCTTGTAATTGTTTCTTTTACAAATATCCTCTTTTTTCTTTTTTTCCAAAGAAAATGTTATTTTCTTGTACTTTCTCTGATTATTATGTTACAGAGACAAATACCCAGATGTGGTTTTGATCAGTATCTTGTGGTTGTTGGGTTACTTTATGCTTTTTGCGTTAGTAGTTCTTTTTTCTCATTTTTCTTGTTTGGTTTCTTTCTTCACTATTGTTGGAATCCTTACTGCTAGGCTTCTTTAGATTCTAGTTTGCTGGAAGATATTTCTGGTAGTTTTAGTTATTTCTCCTTCTTTCCTTGTTACAGTGGAGAAAATTAGTTTGTCTAACTAGTTTCTCTCGATTCTTTTTTTTTTTTTTTTAATTATTTGGTTTGATGTTATAGTTTTTATTCTCAGGTGGAAATCAATTGTCCCGTTAGCATTCTACTTCCTTCTTTCTAGAGCAGGAAAGAAAACACTAATTTATGTCAAGAATCAAGATTCTTTGTTTTTCTTCCTATTATTCAGGTGCTGAAGCTGATGTATCATTGCAGAACAGGGAATTTGATTGGTTTCTGGGTTTATTAAGTTCTGGAACTTTATTTTAATTTTGATTTCCTGCTAGATGTTGCTGGCAATTTCAATCTAGTAGAAAATAAGAAAACATCTTTTTTCAATCAAAACGTTCAAGTTAAAATGTGTTGCAAAAACAAAATACAGGAGAAAACAAACACATGGAGTTTTAGTAATTTTCTGACACTCCCTAGGCTATGTAATTTATTTATTTAAAAGATTTTTTTGCCCGTTGACGAAGTTTAGGAGTTTGGCTTTTTAAGCCACGCAAGACATAATTTCTAAAGAAGTCTTCATTTGCCTCATTGGTGTGCTTGGTGTGATGTAATATTAATTGAATTTACTACGAAAATGTATGCTTTTGTCCCTTCATATTTTCTTCTCTCCTTGTTAATGACTCTTTGCCATACTGAGAGGAGTTTGCCTGCATCTCTTTAAAGCTTTGGGGCTTTTGGAATCAAGTCGCCTTTAATTGAGTTTCTAGCTGATATGTTGGATTAAGGTTGTTTTCTTTGGAGCCTGTTGTCTTCTGTTTTTGTACTCATGATAAACAAATGGGAGAATTAGGTTATCCATGAATAATTCTGTCTCTATATTATTTTATGCAAGTTGCCATGATGCATTTCCTTCATTTATGCTACCATTTTGCTTGTATTTTTTTTTCAAATTTAAATCTATGAGGATTTAGTTAAAGTTGTCAAGCGTAGGAGTTCCACTTCGCGTTTAAAGTAGGCAGGATACATTTCACTCAGCTTTCAAAATTTTTTTTCTTGTTGTCTTTACCACTTCTATTTATATGATTCTCTGACTTTGGATTTATAAATTCTGGGTTTATACTTCACTGGTCTAGACTGTTGATGTGATGGCCCACTCTAGATACTTCTGTGGTTTTTTTACTCCATGCATCAGTTTCTAGTCCATACATCATAAATATTCCACTTTTAAACATTGCAGGAATCTAATGTCTGGCCTTCTTTTTTATCTTGAATGTTGGACACTAGTACAGTGCATTTTGATTCATCTACTTGTAGGCTGTTGATTATAAGGTCTTAATTTCATATTGACATGGTCTGTCCAATGCTGTGGCCACTAAATGTTCATATCGTATGTCGGACTGGATGCTATATTATTTGTCCTTAGATTGAGGATGGTGAAATTTATTTTTCTTTAAACTCTGTCAGTTTCAAAGCAAGAAGGAACTGTACTATCTCGTGCTGTGATAAATTTGAAAGTTTTGGAGGAAGCAGTACTGTTCATATATCCATTCTGCAATCTTCCTGATTTTTTTTTTTGTGTTTTTTTCTTAGGAATTTTTTCGAAAGAAGGTGCATGACTTAATCCATCAAAAGAACACAATATGCCATGAAGAACTGAAGTTTTGTGAATTTGGCTCATTTTTGCCTACCAAAAGGTCATAGATTCAAGAGCCACTCGGGGTGTAGTGAGTTTAACAGGAACTAGCTACTAGAAAAACAGGCCGAGTAGAACACATGGCAGACTCTGAAAAAGCAATGCCTGAATTCAGTTCTCTGAATAAGGACCCAAACTATGCAAGTATATCCAATAAAGAAAAGGATGAAGCATCACCAGGCAAGGTATCTTTGTTTTATATTTCTTGGTTGTTTAATTGGTTGAATACGTTTTTCATTATGTAGTTGTAGTTTAAAAATGAGGATTTACTAGATCGTACGTGTCTGCAAGTGTAAAGTCAGCATACAAGCTTAGTCCCATACAAGCAGGGAACCTGGTTTTGATGATCCAGGCTATTGATCTCAGATAGAAAGATCCTCGTGCTTTTTCTCTTTGGCCTTGTAGTTCCATTGAATCTGGGTGTTGCTGTGTTATGTTATCTATCCGTAGGATGCCATTAATACGGTTATGATTTTCAAATTTGGGAATTTCAACACGTCTCCCATTCATATCAGTAGTTATCTCCGAGATCATGTGTCTCACAACTATGGATAGGGTCATCTAAGAAAACTGTAAATTGAAGAGTATAAATAGAGGTGTAGCTCAGGACGGTTAGGTAGAAAGGCCAACCTGAAACATGACTTAGCCAACTCTCAAGGTGAACCCCTAGTTTGTTTAATACTTTTAAGATGTATCCAAACCATAATGAACAAAATCTGTTTCCAGATTTTTCAGTCTGAAGCTTGAACTAGACCAAAGAATGGTCAACCCGACTTTTGGGTTTTGGTCAGGTTGGGCCCAGCCCTAATTGGTCTGTGAGCAACATGGTTTGAGCTCGTCATGTTAAAAGTCTTGATCAACTCAGAATTTGATTCTGTAAACTTGATTTTGCTCTGAACTCCGACTTTTCTAAATAAATTGGTAAGTTTCTTATTGACTCAGCTTTTAGTTGACCTCAGTATCAAGTCTATATTTTGAAGATTACTGATTGCCAGATATTCAGAGAGGGCAAATGAAGGAAATTTGCACATTTACTGCACAAAGAATGGTTGACCTAGTGACAATGATACATGTAATTCTGTTTAGAGATTCCCTGATTGATTTGGAGCATGGTTGAATAGACTTGATTAGTTGAATTGTGATAGCTCCATATACTTACTCCAAACTATTGATTTATAGGAAATTTGCACATTTACTGCACAAAGTATGATTGACCTAGTCACAATGGTAGATGTAATTCTGTTTAGATATTCCCTGATCGACTCGGAACATGGTTGAATAGACTTGATTTGTGATAGCTCCATATACTTACTCCAAACTATTGATTTATATGAAACTGACGCCCATCCAAGCCAATTATCTGAAACTGAGGCCCATAAGATAATTGGCTTGGATGATATTTCAATCAAGTGGTTTTTCCGTTGACTATGTGAATTGAATTTAAAAGGCAAAATTAACAAGATATTTTTCTTGTAAAAATGAGAGTATCATGATTTTTCTCCATTTTATGTTTTCTTAATTTTATGCCCCTATTATTGTAATTTATTTTCAATCAAAATGATATCTTGAAGCTTTTTCTCTCATTTAAAAAATTAATTTTTGTGTGAGATCAGTTTTTGGGTAAATCATTTTAAATGGTGATGGTTGGTGTTGGCTATTTACTGAGAATGTAATCACAACCTTTTTCAAGATGAGTTGATAATGGAAAGTGATTCATCAGATGCGATCACATGGTTTGTTAGTAAGATAGAGGGCCATGGAAATTCCAATTCCTACCTAAATGAAATGATATCTTTGACATCTCACCTCATGGTGGAACCTCAGCATGTTCTTTGGTTGGCAAATGATGTGGTAGATGGTTTGGCGAGGGATGGGGCAAAACATTTGAATCTCTTGATTTTTCATAGTATGATTTCTCTGTAATTCCTGTTGTGAGGCTTTGTTTTGGGTGTACTTATCCACACCCTTGCTTTTTGTTTCTCTTGTTGCTCCCTTTTCTGCTATGTACTGTTTTTTCCTTGAATAAGATTTACAAGTTACTGGTAAAAAATAAAAAAAGAATCAAATCTGAGAGAAGTTCCCCTGCTAGGAATGAGACTTTAATAAATTATCTTCAATAGAAATTTGTTTCATGTTGCAGGCCCAAAATCTTCCTGGGAAGAACTTAAGTTGTCCACTTCCAAGTTCATCAGACTCCCAAACCCAAGCAAACTGTCTCGCCTGCTTATCCAAAAATGTATGCCAAACAGTGCGTTCAAGAACCAAAGTCATGAAGATTTTGGTAGACAGGGGAAAAGCACATGAAGCTCAATCCTTGTTTGACACCTTACTAGAAGAAGGGCACAAGCCATCACTGATAACATATACTACTCTATTAGCTGCCTTGACCATCCAAAAATGCTTTGCGTCCATTCCATCTCTTCTTTCTCAGGTAGAAAATGATGGGATAAAGCCTGACTCAATATTCTTCAATGCCATCATCAATGCTTTTTCTGAGGCTGGAAATGTAGAGGAAGCAATGAAGACATTCTGGAAGATGAAGGAGTATGGGTGTAAACCAACAACCAGCACTTTCAACACATTAATTAAAGGATATGGAATTGCAGGTAGACCTGAAGAATCTCTCAAACTGCTGGACATGATGTCTCATGAAAAAAAAGTGAAACCCAATAAGTGGACTTACAATATCATTATCAGAGCCTGGTGTAAACAAAAGAATCTCACAAATGCATGGAATGTGATATATAAGATGGTGGCTTCAGGGGTGCAACCTGATGTTGTCTCCTACAACACGTTGGCAAGAGCGTATGCGGAGGGTGGAGAAACGTATAGAGCTGAAGAACTGATATTGGAGATGAAGAGTATGGGCCTTCAGCCCAATGAACGCACTTGTGGCATAATTGTCACCGGCTACTGTAAGGAGGGTAACATGACAGATGCCTTGAATTTTATCTACAGGATGAAGGATCTTCGCATGCTTCCAAATTTGGTCATTTTCAATTCTCTGATAAAGGGGTTTTTGGATGTTGAGGACAGAGAAGCTGTTGACAAGGTAAGTTTAATACTTTTAACTGGTTATTGAGATTATTTAGTACTTTCTAGAGGAATAAAGTACGAGGATATATACACCCTCAGGCCTTGAGTTTGAGCAATTAAGCCCCATGGAGCATGAGTCAACTTCATTTTCTTGATGACCCTCTGTCAGTGGCAGTTGGCCAAATATCTCCAAGAACATAAAATTTAGTGACCTAATTTGTTGCCTCTTCTGCTAGAATGTGAAAACTGCTAATACCAATTAAAAAGTTAAGATTGCATCATCAGGGACAACCGCAATGCCCATCAGGTCAAAGGTCTAGATTTCCATACAATAGATTCTATTTATAACCTTGTGCCAGTTATCATATTACTTCCCTGGTAAACCTGTGTTGCATATTATGGTGCAAAGGCCTTTTCATCAGACGATCAACTTTATCTTTGATGCACAAAAAGCTGTTGAATAGGAACGCCTACCTAGGCTGCTCAAAGACTTTCACCTTGTTTGGATGATCATATGTCGATCTATTGCCTAAAAATGAACTGATGGAAAACATTAACAGAACCATTTATTTTGTGGACTCTTAATGAATTGCTAGAATCTAATTATGGTAACAGATGGAGTTCATGGAAATATTATGTGGGCCCATTGTTTACAGTAGAGGTGTTATAGTGGTCTCATACTCCTTTACCATGTCAAAGGCAAACTAAATTTTTCTTGAAAGAGTGAAGAAAAACAAATGTCATTCTAGGAGCATGGGTATTATTAACATGACATGATTAGTATGGAAACCTTGAATTTGGATCTATCAATCGTGTTAGACAGGGAAAAAAGAAAACCTTAGCACCAGTGCAGTTGTTAGTCGAAATAGATAGTTCCACTCACAATCCATATCTCAGTATGCCCAATGACCATGTGGATTGTGGGCACATTTTTTTGGGACTCGGTAGCTGCATGGAATGTGACCCATTGATGGTGACTGCTGCCAGATGAATGGATAGGATAATCAAAACTGGGGCCGATCTTTACCTTCTCTGAACATTGCGATGTCTGTTAGACTGTCATTGTTTTGGCCTTTTGTTCAAGGGCTCTATTAATTGCCTCTCTCTTGAGAGTTAAAGCTTTTAAATATCTTTTAAATTATACATTTTGTTTTTTCTCCCTCTTATAATGTTTCAATCCTGTTCAACTTTATGGACATTGAATCTGAGAATATGTCATTATGGAACAGGTTCTGAAACTGATGAAAGAGTATAGGGTTAATCCAGACGTGATAACATTCAGCACCATCATGAATGGATGGAGTGAGGCAGGACTCATGGATAGGTGCAGGCAGGTCTTCAATGACATGGTTAGCGCTAGTATAGAACCCGACATCCATGCCTATAGCATTCTTGCTAAAGGCTATGTACGTGCACAGGAGCCTGAGAAAGCTGAAAAGCTTTTAACTACCATGGAAGAATCAGGCATACGCCCCAATGTTGTCATCTTCACTACTATAATCAGTGGCTGGTGCAGTGCAGCCAAAATGGAAAATGCAATCAAGGTGTATAAGAAAATGTGCGAATCTGGCTCGTCTCCCAATTTGAAGACTTTTGAGACGTTGATATGGGGATATGGAGAAACCAGAGAGCCCTGTAAAGCAGAAGAAATGCTTCAAATAATGGAAGCAATGGGAGTTCCACCCAAGAAAAATACTATCCAGCTTGTTGCAGAGGCCTGGCTTGCTGTTGGATTGGCAGATGAGGCAAGTAGAGCTTTGAGTACTCTAAATGATGAAGAAACACCCAGTGAGTTAGATACAAGTACGGAGATTTCAGTGGAAAGCTTACATGCTGCTTATCAAAAACAAAATATGAGCGCTTCCAATTCCAACCTATTCCAGATACAAGTCATAGCTAGCCATCGGAACAGGTTGGCAACCTTGACCAAGAGAAACATGATGGTGTTGAGGGACGCTGGCCTGTCATCTGAGAGCTTGTCAGCTGCAACTAAATTCATGTCTCTCTCTCGTACATGTAGGTTTGGGGTGAGATCTCCAGTCATCTTCCGAAGGCCGTCACAGGTGCACCTTGGGATAAATGGGCAGATTGTAAAATCTTGTGGGCTGGTCTTTCTTAATTAAGGCAAGTGGGTGAAGAGCAACTGATACTGTGATGTGGGTGTATAGTTTCTAAGAATTTTTAGACCCCCCGTCGATTTGGATTTTTTTAAACTTCTATTTCCGTTGTTTTGGCTTCATATTCATTTGGAGAAGCTGCAGTGGTTTCTTATATTACAAGCTGTTCATGAAGGGATATTACAGAGGTACTCTTTAAATAAAACTCATTTTACAAAATATTTCTGCTGCCTTGAATCCATTCAAATGTAAAGGGCATCTCCATCTCTATCTCAAGAGGTCCAACTTAAACATCTTTGCCATTGTAATGCAAATAGTGCAGATCACTTTTAGTTTATCATCTCCTTTGTTACAGTGCATGTACACAAGAACGCTTCACCAACTCCTTTCATGAAACTACTGTAATGCTTCATTGCTCTGACAATGTTAAAATCTCACTCAATTGAATAAAGAAAAGTATTCTTTCTTTCTCATCTACTCATTGTGCAGAAGGCTTATACATTGATGTGATTATTTGTAAAGCAGGTTCTTATTTTCTTGATAAGCTATTTACCTATAGCATTTGAAAGTAAGATGAGTTTGGATGTGCCACTAAACAATTTGGTTTTAGAATTTGTTGGAAAAGATGGACCATTTTTTCTGCCATGATTTGTAGCTGGATGGAAATAGAAGATGACATTATTGGCTATTGGTGCTGATGATGGCTTGGGATGGAAAAGGCCATGGGAAAATCCTCTCTAAAATGGTTTCCATTGCTCCTGTTCCCTTTTCTTTTTAATGGTTGAAATATTATCTGTACAATGCGTATGCAAAAGGGTGATCTGTACATTATTCCTGTATGCCATGAAGAGGATGGATAAAATTAAAGCACCACCAGAAAGATACTTAAAAAGGAAACCACCCATTTACTCGATGAAACATTCCTGGAAGTTTGCATCCTTTAATTCTGAACCTGGCCACACCTGGATAGCATCAAGAGGAAGACTTCATTTGCTAGAGCAGCTGTGGCTCCATTTGTCTCTGTGAACATGGCAAAAGACAGTGAGATGGAGCTCCTGAGATAATCACATCTTGTTAATCAGGATACATCCATCTCCAAAGCTTCTTTTATGACCTAAGGAGGTAGAGTTTCCTTTATCGCATTAGGATGTTGAACTCTATCTCATCTCTTTGATTTTGGCCATAGTAGAATCCATTTTTCCATTTAGACATTTTGAATTGGGAGAGAGGCCGGTCGGAGAAAATTCAAATGCGGACCGATTTCTAAGGGTGGTTTCTGGTTGTTGGGTGTTCTAGTGGGGCTAAAGAAATGAAGCTCTGATTTTCTTGGGATGCTCATATGTTATTGATCTTCCTGGATGCTCATATGTTATTCTTTCCTTGTATAGCGTGGCAATGGAGTGAAAGTATAGAAGCAAAATCATGGTCTATGGCTACTTTATTGTGAAAATTAATAAGTGAGCGTATAAGCACACTTGACTTTAGAAAATTGCTATCTCAAAATTATTATTATTATTATTTTTTGATAACCTAGGATATCTCCCGCCCAGCCCATGAGCCCGAGGGACACTCGATTCTGGACAGCCAAGAACCAATCCCTAGGGCACATGCAAACACTCCTATCCACATGCACCGGGTAAATCTATGGGAGGTGGCCAACGAAGGTAGGTGTCGAACACAATACCTCTCCGCTTCATGAGGCACAGAGTCCTTGGCCAACTGAGCTACCACTTGTTGGTTCTATCTCAAAATTATTCTAGGAAAAATGACTAACAATCAAGTGCGACTTACCAATAAAAAACCAAAAAACATTGAAGTGCGACACTTTGATCAGTTCTGATCCCTCTGATAATAAGGGGAGGAAACTCTGTATACGATGAACGAGTACATACTTTCATTGACCCCACTTGGAAGAGGCACATTTTTAAGGTCATATACATTTGTCTTAATGGAGATTGGTGTAATTGGGGCTGTTTGAAGTTTAAACAAGGATATGTCAGCTAAATGGGTTTCTATAGCAACTGGATTTATTGGATTTCAGTTCCATGGAAGGTAGTATATGATCTGAAGCAGGTGAGAAACTCACTGAGTATGCTACTAGTAGATCTGTACCTATTTTGATGCTGATGCCTGCTTTAGAAATCTCATAGATTTAGCTGAATATTAAGTTACAGGCATGTATTTAGAAATCCCATTCTATGATGTATTTGCATGCATTACATTTATGTGCATATTGTTAAATTGCAGCAATATGTATGAACTAATGCATCTTTCTCATTATATCAATTCTTGTTACTGCTTATATGTATTCCATGTGTGACACATTTTCTACTGCCCAAGTTTTGTTTGACAATCTACTGAACAAAACATGGGGCAGCGGACTCATATTAAATTACAAAGTAAATACCCTGTTTGGGCTCTGTCCCTTTAACTTTGAAGGCCTCATGGTCTGGGCAGAGTCAAGTCATTGGTTATTGTGAAGTTTATTATGTCGTGCACTCCATTCATTGTTTGAGTAATCATCATGCTGAGTTTTCATGATCTAAACTCACTATTTGCGGTACATTTACTCACTTTTTTTTAGTAAATCTCATGCACAATTTTGACAAAAGTTCATGTTCTTACATTGTATGCATGATCTGCATACTGTATATGATGCATAATTTTTTTTTTTTTTTTTGTTTTATGCATTGATACTCCTATCATGTGTGCATTGCACGGCCTCTTGCTGGCTTTATACATTTTATGATCACATTTTTAAAAGAGTTAAACTAGAGCATTCAGTTTTGGGTATCAATTAAAACGTAATTATTAAAAAAAAAAAAGGATTTTGAGGATATCATCATGAGGTTTGAGTATATCATCAAGTGATTTTATTTTATACTGGTAGTTTTTGTCCAATCAATAGTGCTATCCATTTTACATTAACTTGTATATTGTGTTTATTTACATTGACCGAAGTTTTTACATTTGACCTCTAAATTTATAAGATCATCATGTGGCCCACTTCTTCTATTTTAGGCCTTTAAGTTATTTAGAGTTAGTTCATTGGTGAAATTAAGTGTCCTTAATACATTGGGTTAACCTTTGCATGATAAGAGTTCATCAATTTAGGCTTAGCCATCATTTTGAAAAAGTGATCAATAGAAGGCTATATTAGTGGCCAAAGGATATAGACAAAAAAAGCGGTATTGAAAAAGAGATCAATAGCTTTAACCTGTGCATGGTAGTATTGATAAATAGAAGGTTATATTAGTGGCCAAAGGATATAGACAAAAAGAGGGGATAAATTATTTTGATACCTTTTCTCCTTTTACTAAATTAACTTCAATTAGAATGATGATGCCATTAGCTTTTATTTAAAATTTTCATGTTCATCAAATGGATGTTAAAATAACTTTTTTAAATGGTGATCTAGATGAAGAAATTTATTTAGATCAATCAAAAGGTCATATAGAAGAAGGAAATGAACCTTAAGTTTGTAAATTAAATAAGTCCTTATATGGACTGAAACAAGCCCCTAGACAATGGTATAAGAAACTTAAATAAGAAATTAAGAAATTTGGTTTTCAAAGGAATAAAGTTGAAAATTGTGTGTTTTATAAAGGATCTGTTTATAATAATAATATTATTACTTTATATGTTGATGATCCTTTAATTTTTAGTTCCAATCTTGACCTGATAAATGATACAAAACATATTTAAAAAAAAAAAAAACTTTTGCAATTAAGGACATGGATTGTATAGATTCCATTTTGGGAATTAAAGTACTTAGAAAAGAAAACGCTATAATTCTTAATCAGTTTTATTATACTAAGAGGATTTTGACTAAATAGAGTTTTACTACCCATGATCCTAAACCCACTTGGTTTAGACCCTTGGCCAACATATCTTGCATTAGTCCTATTAGTAAAATGAAATAAACATGAGCAAAATCTGTGGTGGATGCTTTGGACAGAATTTTTTTTGGCTAATTACAATTCACATAGGATAATTTTGATTCAATGGACTACCTAGAAAGAACACCTCACATATTTTATGCTGGCAACCAATATATCTCAACATCATGGTTCTGTCACCTCTATATAATCATTTTCGGAAATAAATAGATCAACCTCAGCCAATGCAATTCTGCAACCCCTGCTCTTTTGAAATTATATTCAGGTCTTGTACCTTTCAGCATTATTTGGTTGGTTAGTCTCACAAGTTTCTATCACCAATGCAAAATTATTTGGTTAGTTAGTCTCACAAGTTTCTATTACCAATGTCATGGTGAGACAGCAAAGTATCAAAGCCACTTTGAATGAGATGAATAAGGCCCTTTCAGTTTTTTGTTAATCCAAATATCCCCAAGTTATCGTCTATTATTAGAAATGGGCTCAATGATAAGTCCTTAAAAATATAATATTTTCTTATCATTTTAGAGTAATTAAGGACTTAATCATCAAATCATGAACCATTTTAGTAAAAAAATTATGATTTTATGTTTTTGAGCATCAAAGTCTAAATTTGAGTCAAAATTCATCCAAAAATTGTATTTTCACATAAATTCATGAATTTCTCTATATTTTACATTGAAAGTCACAAATTTCCCATAACTTTTTATTCACACATGAAATGATGAATTTTCTTTGTACCATTGATTTAATTGAAGAAAACTTAATAAAATGGTGACATTTTATGCATTTATTTGGTGTGAATTGGGACCGCATCTTGCATAATTCCTTACCTATATAATTAGATTATTCTTTGATCTTTGCTTCTATTTTTGTAGGGAATTTCAGAAATCGGGGCCCACGGAAGAGAATTGATGAATCAAATGCACCATGGACCCACCTTCCTTTGGCATGGAATCTAAGGTAGGGGCGGCCATGGTAGGGTCCGCTCTCATATGCAAGAAAAAAATCAGATTTAATCTCTTGAAGATAAGTTCCAAATTTGCGGGCCATGAGATGATGAGGTGTCATATCTACTCTCCAACAAATATTGCTTACATGTCAAGATGGATGGCTAAGATTCAATTCAAGCCAAACAAAGAAGAAAAAAAATTGCAAAAGAAAGTCAAGCCAAGGCATGGGACGTTCCATGTTGTGTACACCCAAGTGGGGTCCACATGCATTCAAGAATTGCACATCAAATCTGAAATTCAGATTTGAATTGATCCTTAACCCAAGTGGGACCCAAGAGAGGGAGTTGCATGAGATAAGAACAATCCTAATTTTACTAGGATTGTGAGCCAACCCCTAGAAAATCTCTCAAAAACTCTCCTAATCTTAATCCAACTTGGACCACACACTACTAATCCTTACCCAAATCAAAAACCTTGCAACCCAAGCTATCAAAAATATATAAATAGAGCCAAAAGAGGGCTGGACGTGTATCCCCATCTCTCCATTCCCCTTGGACGACCAGCAACAATAATTCCTCCTTTTTCCATTAATTCTTCTTCATCTCTCCTCCTTTCATCAATATTTCATCCAAGGCCTTCCCTAAGGCACACTACCACTTGGATTTCTACGCCGTCACGCCGCCGCCGTTGCTATCGTCACTCCACCATCGGATCATCCTTGGAATCATCTTCCCTTGCTTGGATTTCAGATCGTGAAACGAGAGCCGGTTGGATCGCCGTTCAAGACCGCGAGTCCCTCTCCTCCGTTTAGTGTTTCTTGTGTCTATGGTAAGGTTGGATGCACTTTATTTTTATTAAAAGAATTTTGTAATGGTTATTTGCTTGTAATGGGTCTTTCATTAATAAATCAAGTTTATGGGGTCTTGGTCTTCACCAATGAGTCAACATTGAATTTTTGTGCGTAGTGACAGTGCGCACTTGGTGCGGTGGTCTTGATTTTTCTTGATGGCATTAAGCAAAGTAATTATTGCAAAGTTTTAGAATTAAAATATAATTTCTTTATTCTCTGATTTTATTTGATTTGATTTGATTTTATTTTATTTAATTTTTTATTTTATGCACCTTAACAATTATTGCAATTGGTTGGGCTAATGAATCTTATGGTGATGCAGTGGTTAGATTAGGTTTCTAGATTAGGATTTTAATTTTCTTTGGTTGTAATTAATATTTCAGATTTGTAATTAATTTTTAATTCAATTAGGAAATTTGATTTGTATAGTTTTTTTTGGCTAGAACTAGTTTTTTTTATTAGGACAGGTTTTGTGATAACTAAACTCTCCGTGGATCGATCCGGTTTCACCGGTTATTACTACAATCGCGGCCTTGCACTTGGGGCTACGATCAAGTTTTTGGCGCCATTGCCGGGGAGTTTTTCTTCGCTTAAGGTATTTTTTCCAACCTATCTTTTTAATTGCTTTGTGGGTGTGCCTTTACTATTCCGCAATCATTCTAAATCTAAGGGTAGCATGCATGGAATGTTTGGACCAGCCTTATTGCATTAAAAAGTGGATTTTTAATCTCTGATTTTTGATAAAATTGGAACTATTTCAGATCTGAAAATTATTTTTTTTCTGATTTTTCAAAAATCACATCCAATTTATGAAAATTGCCTAATTTACTTGTTCTAATTTGGACTAGTTTAGGTCATTTATTTTCATTTTTTTTTTGTTGCTGATTAGGATTAATTAGGGTCTGTTACATTCAGTTGTTTTTCATATTTTTAGGTTTTTAAAGTTTCCAAAAAAATTCTGGAACTTTCCCTCACAAAGGCAAGTCGTAGATCGTACAAATTCGGCTTTTTGGCCACCAAACTTGCAAAAATCTGAAAATTTCAGAACTTTCATTGGAAACTCAGTTTTATTAGTTGTTTTTAAATTTAAAAGGACTCTTAAAAACTTGCTGGAATTTTTTTAGAAGGTTAGTTATTTCTTTTGGAAGCCGAACAAACTGCCTTTCTTAATTGGTTTGATGTCTAGGCAAGTCTTGTCCCAATAGATAAGGGAGACAAGTCTCTTGTTCTAGAAAGTGGTTTTTAAGCGGGACCCTTGCAACGCATGTGACCCCACCACTGATCTGGAGACTTACCTGGTCGGGCCAGTTTCATAGATTTGAGTTTGGGAACTTTCCTTAGAGATATTAAACTCTCTAAGATTAGGACTTTGCAAGAATTTGAGAATCTTCTTTTAAATCTAAGAACGGACCTTAGGTAGTTTTTCTTTCTAGGTTTCTTTATAAAAAAAAAAAAAACAAAAAAAAAAAAAGAAATAAAAACTTTTCAAAATTCCAAAAAAGAAGGAAAGACCCCCATCTTCTTGGCAAAGGGACTCCTCAAATCGGTTAGTAAGGAAGGAATCACCTGTCAAGAGCTTGATTAAATTCTACAAATCTAGATCTCCTGGTTCTCTTAGGATTTCCAATATGGCTGATGAGCAGAGTGATAACGAGGAGAACGGTAATGGGAATGGACCCAATAATAATGGGGAGGTGAATCAACCTCTTAGGAGTTTACGTGATTACCTTCACCCTACACGACAAGCCACACCGTCGTGCATAGTCATACCCGCAGGTGCGGGTCAATTTGATATCAAACCGGGAGTAATCCAACTTCTCCCCAAATTTCATGGACTTGAATCAGAAAGTGCATATTTGCACATTAAAGAGTTTGAAGAAGTGTGTGCAACACTACACTTCAATAATGTGAGGGAAGACCTTATCAAATTTCGTTTATTTCCATTTTCCCTCAAAGATAAGGCTAAGGCATGGCTTCACTCCTTACAACCCAATTCGATTGCTCTATGGTCCGACATGGTCCGGGAATTTTTAAAGAAATTTTTCCCATTACATAAGACCAACACCTTACGGAGGAATATTATGAATTTTAAACAAAAAGACAAGGAGTCTTATTATAGGTGTTAGGAACGCTTTAATGAACTACTCCTTGCATGTCCCCACCACGGATTTGAATTGCACAATACAATTGGTCACTTCTATGATGGACTTAGTCCAGAAACACGTCAATTCGTGGAGATGATGTGCAATGGGGAGTTCATGGCGAAAAACCCAAATCAAGCATGGACCTACCTTCAGTTTTTGGCAGATAGTGCACAAAATTGGGACACATCTGAAGGTATAGACCCCGTAAAGCAATCGAGTCAGGCCAAAGGAGGGGGGTTATATGTATTAAAAGAAAGCGATGATCTTCAAGAAAAAATTGCCTATCTTACAAGAGAAGTTGAGTCCTTGAAATTTGTGAAGAATAAGGAACCTGCTATAGTTTGTGGCATCTGCGCTAGTGATAAACACATTTCTTCGGAGTGCCCAACACTCCCTGCTTTTCAAGAAGGGTTTCACGAGCAAGCAAATGCCACTAACACATACAACCGGCAGTTTAACAATTCTTTGGGTAACACATACAACCCTAATTGGAGGAATCACCCCAACTTTAGTTGGAGGAATGGCCCAAATACTACTCAGCCCAATTTCAACCAAATGTCAAATCCATTTGGGGGTACTCCTAGTACATATGCTCAAAACACACAGCAAATGGTACCCCCTACAACACAAACGACACCTTGGGATGAACTTGTGGCTAAGTTTATGGTGAATCAAGAGTCCATCAATAAAAAAACATGATCAGAACTTTGAGAATTTACAGAACACCATGCAGAACCTCTGTAAATTGATTGAATCACAAAATAAGGGGGCTTTTCCAGCCCAACCACAGCCCAATCCAAAAGGGCAATTTGAGGTTCATCAAGGTGGTCCGTCAAATTCAAAGGAGCAGGTTCAAGCTGTTACTACTCTACGTAGTGGTAAAGAGATTGCAAAGCCTGATCTGGAAAAAAATAAACAACCTGCATCCTCAGATCCGGAAGGGAAAGAAAATGAAGTCCCTCCTATCAAGGAAAAAAGCCAAGTTCCTCCAGGATTCAAGCCCTTACCGCCTTTTCCCAACCGATTAGCTCCTGCCAAGCCATCTATACAGAACCAGGAAATCTTTGATGTACTTAAAGAGGTTAAAATTAACATCCCGTTGTTAGACGCAATCAAACAAGTCCCATCTTACGCAAAGTTTCTTAAGGACTTGTGCACGTTGAAGCGTAAGATACATGTACAAAAGAAAGCGTTCCTCACTGAGCAAGCTAGTGCAATTTTAAAGCATGAAGCTCCCCCTAAATTCAAAGATCCAGGATGCCCCATGATTTCGTGCATTATTGGAAATTGTCAAATTGAACAAGCGCTGCTTGATCTTGGGGCGAGTGTTAACTTACTACCCTACTCGGTCTATGTAAAATTGGGGTTAGGCGAACTCAAACCCACCCAGATTACTTTGCAGCTCGCAGACCGATCAGTCAAAAGACCGAGAGGGATAGTAGAGGATGTGCTTGTGCAAGTTGACAAGTTCTACTTTCCAGTAGACTTCATTGTGCTAGACACTCATCCTGTGGCAGATCCTCATGCTCAGATTCCAGTAATTCTGGGGAGACCATTCTTAGCCACATCCAATGCATTGATCAATTGCCGGAATGGAAAAATGACGCTATCTTTTGGTAACATGACATTAGAGCTAAATGTTTTTGACCTTTGCAAACAACCACGGGATGATAACATTGACCTTAAAGAAGTAGATTTGATCAGTGTTCTTACAGCAGAAACTTTTACAAAAACAATCTCTGATTCCATTGACTCAATTGAGGGCCTGACCCTCTGTGAAGAAACACTTGATAACACTGTTGAAATGGTCAACACTATAGGCAAACCCTCTTTTGAAGAGCTATTACCAACTGGTACTCTGTCTCTTCCATCTCAGGTGAGGCCGCCCAAACCTGAGTTGAAACCCTTGCCCTCTCACCTGAAATATGCATACCTTGGAGAAAATGAAACATTTCCTGTAGTAATTTCTGCACACCTTGAGAAGGACCAAGAAGTCCAACTTTTAGAAGTGCTCAAACTGCACAAAGGTGCAATTGCTTGGACCGTGGCTGACATTAAGGGAATTAATCCCCTCGTGTGTACACATCATATCTATTTGGAGGAGAATGCAAAACCCTCTCGTCAGATGCAACGCCGGTTAAACCCCACCATGCAGGAAGTGGTTAGGGCTGAAGTTTTGAAACTTCTAGATGTGGGTATCATTTATCCAATTTCGGATAGCCAATGGGTCAGCCCTACCCAAGTTGTACCTAAAAAGGCCGGTGTAACTGTAGTCCGTAATGCTAATGATGAGCTCATCCCAACCCGCGTACCCACAGGTTGGCGAGTTTGTATTGACTACAGAAAGTTAAATGCTGTCACACGAAAGGATCATTTCCCCCTACCCTTCTTGGACCAAATTTTAGAACGGGTAGCTGGCCACGAGTATTATTGTTTCTTGGATGGATATTCTGGATACAATCAAATAGAGATCGCCCCGGAAGACCAAGAGAAAACAACTTTCACATGTTCCTTTGGCACCTTTGCTTACCGACGGATGCCCTTTGGGCTGTGTAATGCTCCTGCAACCTTTCAAAGGTGCATGCTGAGTATTTTTAGTGATATGGTGGAACGTTTTCTCGAAGTCTTCATGGACGATTTCTCCGTTTTTGGAGATTCTTTCCAAGATTGTTTGAGCAACTTAACTAAGGTCCTCTCTAGGTGTGAAGAAAAGAACTTAATACTGAATTGGGAAAAATGTCATTTTATGGTACGACAAGGGATTGTCCTTGGCCACATTGTATCATCTAAAGGATTGGAAGTGGACAAAGCCAAAATAGATCTAATTTCCAATTTGCCCGCCCCAAAAACCGTAAGAGATGTAAGATCTTTCTTAGGGCATGCTGGATTCTACAGAAGGTTCATAAAAGATTTTAGTGTCATTTCTCGACCACTATGCAACCTTCTGCTAAAGGAAGCAGAATTTGAGTGGACGGAGGCATGTCAAGTGGCTTTTACCAAGCTTAAGGACATGTTGACGACTGCTCCAATTATGCAACCTCCAGATTGGAGCCTACCCTTTGAAATCATGTGCGATGCTAGCGATTATGCAGTTGGGGCAGTTCTTGGGCAACGTGGGGACAAAAAGCCATATGTAATTTACTATGCTAGTAGGACTTTAAACAGTGCACAGATTAATTATTCTACAACAGAGAAAGAACTATTGGCTGTGGTCTATGCACTGGATAAATTTCGTTCCTACTTAATTGGATCCAAAATTGTGATATTTACTGACTATTCTGCGCTGAAGTACTTGCTTTCTAAGAAAGATGCCAAGCCCAGACTGATCAGATGGATCCTTCTACTCCAAGAGTTCAATATCGAAATCAAGGATAAGAAAGGAGTAGAAAATGTGGTGGCTGATCATCTTTCTAGGATTGTCCTTTCCAATGCTTTAGAACCCTTGCCAATCCAGGACACTTTCCCTGATGAGCACTTGTTTTCCACATTTTCCCATTCTCCATGGTATGCTGACATTGCTAATTATCTAGCTTCGGGTGAAATTCCAAAAGAATGAACCCAACAAGATAAAAACAAGTTTTTCACTGAGGTAAAACAGTTTTTCTGGGATGACCCATACCTTTTCAAATACTGCCCAGACCAAATCATTAGGAGATGCATTCCAGACCATGAAATGAACAGTGTTATATCGTTTTGCCATTCTCAAGCTTGTGGTGGCCATTTTTCTGCTAAAAAGACCGCTCACAAAATTTTGCAATCTGGATTTTATTGGCCCACTATATTTAAAGATACATACGATTTCTATAAAGTATGTGAGCGGTGCCAAAAATTGGGTTCAATTTCCAAAAGGAACATGATGCCTTTAAACCCAATTTTGGTCGTCGAGTTATTCGATGTATGGGGTATAGACTTTATGGGACCATTTCCCCCGAGCTTTGGTTTTCATTATATCCTCGTTGCAGTTGATTATGTTTCCAAATGGATTGAAGCAATCCCATGTAGGAACAATGATGCTAAAACGGTAAAAAAGTTTATCTTGGACAGTATCTTTTCCCGTTTTGGAACTCCGCGTGCCATCATTAGTGATGGGGGCACTCACTTTTGTAACCGCATTATTGAGAGTTTGTTTCAAAATTACGGTGTTACACATAAAGTGGCTACCCCCTATCATCCTCAAACAAGTGGGCAGGTAGAGGTCTCAAATAGGAAAATTAAAAGAATTTTGGAGACCACGGTAAAACCGAATCGTAAGGATTGGTCCATGCGGTTAAATGATGTTTTGTGGGCCTATCGCACTGCGTATAAGACCCCAATTGGGATGTCTCCATACCGGCTTATATATGGGAAAGCTTGCCACCTTCCGGTGGAGCTGGAACATAAAGCTTATTGGGCCATAAAACAACTGAACTTTGACTTAGACAAGGCTGGGGAGAAAAGAGCTCTTGATCTAAATGAATTAGAAGAATTGAGAAACGAGGCTTATATGAACTCACGAATTTACAAGGACAGGACTAAGGCCTTTCATGATAAACGGATATTAAGAAAATCATTCCATCCGTCTCAAAAAGTCCTCTTGTACAATTCTCGACTTCATCTTTTCCCTGGAAAGTTAAGATCTCGCTGGACAGGCCCCTACATTGTTCAAGAAGTATTTCCATATGGGGCAGTGACCCTCATTGATCCATCGAATGGTACCTCTTTTAAAGTTAATGGCCAACGTTTAAAACCATTCTTGGAGACTATTCCTCCAGAGGAAAATGTAATTCCTCTGATCGATCCTATCTATCAGGATTGATGGGCACTGGATCTGACAGTGGCCCATACATTTGTATATTATGCATATATTTTTCTATTTTCTTTGTGTGTTCTTTGTCTCACATTGGACAGGGTACTACGCAAAAGCTTCATTACTCCAGGTGCTTTCTACCCTTTTTCCTCCTTTTACATTTTCACCTCATGTTACATTTCATTTCGCATTTCATGTATGACATCGAGGACGTTGTCTAGTTTAGGTTGGGGGGTGGGAACAAGCACACTTGTCCAATTTTAGAAAAAAAAAAAAAAAAAAATTTCATTTCTGAGTAGCCGTTTTTTTTCAAAAAATAAAAAAAAATAAAAAATAAAAAAAAAGGGATTTTCAAAAGAACTTGACGATTTGAAGATGCTTAGAAATCTGGAATTTCAGAATTTTTTTGGAAGGAAGTAAAATGAAGGTTCATTATTTTCTAAAAAATAAAATGAATACCGAACTTTGTTTTTCATAGTACCACGTGTACATCATTTCAAAAGTTTTGGACAAAAAGATTTAAGTGTCATTTTCAGAGTTCTTTCAAGAGAGAAAAAGAGACGACTTTCTGAAATTTGGCCATATGAGTTCTCCTGGTTCATCGGCATGGTTAGGCCAACCAAAACCAGTGAATTAATTCGGGTGAATTGAAAAGGGCTGCCTATTGTTGGGGACCGTTTAAAAAGAAAAAAAAATTGCCAAGGGATGCACAAATAGGTCTTCAAAAAAAAAAAAAAAAAAAAAAAGAAAAAGAAAAAAGATGCATCTTGCGGCCTTTGAAAAACAACAGTGCGAAAGCCATTATAGTAGCCTTGAGAGGAGACTTGTATTTTGCCCGAATCTAGGAAAGTTGGAAATTCCGAGGGAGAATTCTGTTTTCAAGGCATTATCGTAGAACATTTAAAATTTTTGTTTTGATGTATACACTTGCACAAGGCACTCAAAGTTTTGGTATAATTTAGAAAAAAAAAAAAAAAACGTGAACCGGATTTTGAAAAGTCTGAAATCTTGATTATTCGAGGATTCGAGGCATCCGATTTGACTCAATCATCTTTTGAAAAACCTTCCATTGAATTTCTTTCACTTTTAGGTAAATGAATTTTGTGGGCATATTCACTACAAACCCTCACGAGGCACAACTCGTCCACTAGAGGTAACCTAGGGGTTTAAGGGCTTGCTGCATACGCTAAATGCAGCCGAGAGTGCCAGCGAAAGTGGCGTTTTTCTTTTTGTCTTTGCATTTAGTTTAGATTAGATTAGGCCAGAAGACATACCATAGTTTGCATATTTTGCTCGGGACTAGCAAAAAGCTGGTTGGGGGGTGTGATAAGTCCTTAAAAATGTAATATTTTCTTATCATTTTAGAGTAATTAAGGACTTAATCATCAAATCATGAACCATTTTAGTAAAAAAATTATGATTTTATGTTTTTGAGCATCAAAGTCTAAATTTGAGTCAAAATTCATCCAAAAATTGTATTTTCACATAAATTCATGAATTTCTCTATATTTTACATTGAAAGTCACAAATTTCCCATAACTTTTTATTCACACATGAAATGATGAATTTTCTTTGTACCATTGATTTAATTGAAGAAAACTTGATAAAATGGTGACATTTTATGCATTTATTTGGTGTGAATTGGGACCGCATCTTGCATAATTCCTTACCTATATAATTAGATTATTCTTTGATCTTTGCTTCTATTTTTGTAGGGAATTTCAGAAATCGGGGCCCACGGAAGAGAATTGATGAATCAAATGCACCATGGACCCACCTTCCTTTGGCATGGAATCTAAGGTAGGGGCGGCCATGGTAGGGTCCGCTCTCATATGCAAGAAAAAAATCAGATTTAATCTCTTGAAGATAAGTTCCAAATTTGCGGGCCATGAGATGATGAGGTGTCATATCTACTCTCCAACAAATATTGCTTACATGTCAAAATGGATGGCTAAAATTCAATTCAAGCCAAACAAAGAAGAAAAAAAATTGCAAAAGAAAGTCAAGCCAAGGCATGGGACGTTCCATGTTGTGTACACCCAAGTGGGGTCCACATGCATTCAAGAATTGCACATCAAATCTGAAATTCAGATTTGAATTGATCCTTAACCCAAGTGGGACCCAAGAGAGGGAGTTGCATGAGATAAGAACAATCCTAATTTTACTAGGATTGTGAGCCAACCCCTAGAAAATCTCTCAAAAACTCTCCTAATCCTAATCCAACTTGGACCACACACTACTAATCCTTACCCAAATCAAAAACCTTGCAACCCAAGCTATCAAAAATATATAAATAGAGCCAAAAGAGGGCTGGACGTGTATCCCCATCTCTCCATTCCCCTTGGACGACCAGCAACAATAATTCCTCCTTTTTCCATTAATTCTTCTTCATCTCTCCTCCTTTCATCAATATTTCATCCAAGGCCTTCCCTAAGGCACACTACCACTTGGATTTCTACGCCGTCACGCCGCCGCCGTTGCTATCATCACTCCACCATCGGATCATCCTTGGAATCATCTTCCCTTGCTTGGATTTCAGATCGTGAAACGAGAGCCGGTTGGATCGCTGTTCAAGACCGCGAGTCCCTCTCCTCCGTTTAGTGTTTCTTGTGTCTATGGTAAGGTTGGATGCACTTTATTTTTATTAAAAGAATTTTGTAATGGTTATTTGCTTGTAATGGGTCTTTCATTAATAAATCAAGTTTATGGGGTCTTGGTCTTCACCAATGAGTCAACATTGAATTTTTGTGCGTAGTGACAGTGCGCACTTGGTGCGGTGGTCTTGATTTTTCTTGATGGCATTAAGCAAAGTAATTATTGCAAAGTTTTAGAATTAAAATATAATTTCTTTATTCTCTGATTTTATTTGATTTGATTTGATTTTATTTTATTTAATTTTTTATTTTATGCACCTTAACAATTATTGCAATTGGTTGGGCTAATGAATCTTATGGTGATGCAGTGGTTAGATTAGGTTTCTAGATTAGGATTTTAATTTTCTTTGGTTGTAATTAATATTTCAGATTTGTAATTAATTTTTAATTCAATTAGGAAATTTGATTTGTATAGTTTTTTTTTGCTAGAACTAGTTTTTTTTATTAGGACAGGTTTTGCGATAACTAAACTCTCCGTGGATCGATCCGGTTTCACCGGTTATTACTACAATCGCGGCCTTGCACTTGGGGCTACGATCACTCAATGAATCACTAATATCAAAGAGTCCCTTCAGTCTTTTGTTAATTTATTGTTGAGCAGGTCTTTGTCATTCACTAACCTTGTGCCATCACTCGGCCAGTCAATCCTGCGTGGCTCTAAAAAAACCTTCAAAAGGAATTTGAGGGTCAGGCTTGAACAATACTACATGTGTGTTAATATCCCTATGTTTTATTCTCGACAGTCATATGACAAGGATATAATAAAGGGCACGAAAGAATATATAGGTCACGTTTGGTAAGAAGCAAGGAATTCATAGATCTTATGATTATTCACTACCACTAGAATAAGAATTCCTCGCTAGGGATTTGAATAGTTGAGGATTTCACAAATTGATATTGGTGTATATTGATGAATATAGCTGGGAAAATAGGGTTCGGTGTGCAAATCCACTTAAGTGATGATTTTCAAATCTTATGGGGGGGCGGTTGGATTTGAAAATCCTATCAAGTGAAAATTTCTATTCGTCCAAATCCTCAGGAATTTACAATAGTCAAACATGGATTTACTGCAACTTTAGGGAAACCAAAAATCTTTTCCATAAAAATTTGGTTGCCAAGCGTGACCATAAAGAATGTCAGGGGAATGGAAACCATGCAAATGTTGGCTGATTATACCAAAAAAAAAAGTTGGTGAAAGAAAATGTACCAATGCCAGAATTTGGTATGAAAGCCAAAGATGGTATTAATGATAAAGGCTCTATTTGGATCCGTGGCACTGTAAATGAACTATTGAGTTGCAAATGATTCGAGCTGTCAAATGCTCAAAACCCATGCCCATATATTCATGAACTGAGTTGAACAGGTTAATAAAAATCCAAATGGGCCCTAAGAAGCCCTGGGTTTGTAGATGGGGATCTTTTGCATGCACTAACGGCGGTGGGACCTCTCCTGTAAGTACTGTTGGCCCACATCCATCTGGGGCCCACTCTGGGTACCCAGTGTATGGTTTATGCATTGGATTTGAAATCCAACATAGTTAGGACTATTGATTTTTGTTTTTGGTTGGAGGAGGGGGTTTCACATGGTAACAACCATGGATTCTTTGGATCAAGAATTTTGTGGGCCCTCCACTGGGCTCTTGGCCATGTAATGAGCGACTTCTTCCACGAGATCATAGGCCCAATAAGTTCTATATAAAGCCCGGCCCCTGTGTTCACCGACTTGAAAATTCAGGTGGTGACAATTTAGTAGACCATTTATTAAGATCCAATTGTTAGATTGGTGTGGCTCATTATGATTTCATCATTTTGAATAAAGAGACACTCGCTGGTGTCGCCGACCAATGATGGTCCATGGAAATTCCTAACTCCAACCTCTTCCCAGCAAACGGGGTCTTGCATCTCCTGCCGTACACCGCCTCGAAAGGTGCCATCTTGATGTTCGAATGGTAGCTGTTGTTGTAGGTAAACTCGCAGAGTGGTAGGCAATCCTCCCAGTTCTCCTTGTAATCCAAGACACAAGCTCTCAATATATCCTCAAGTGTCTGGTTGGTATGCTCGGTTTGTCCATCTGTTTGGGGGTGGTAAGCGGTGCTGAAATTCATCTTAGTGCCAAAAGCCTGCTGTAAGCTCTCCGAGGAGTGTGAAGTGAAATGCTGATCTCTGTCTAATACAATCGATGCTGGAACTCCATCCAAAGAGACAATCTCTTCAACGTACAACTTAGCTAGGATATCAAGTCCTGCTCTCATCGAAACTAGCAAGAAGCGAGCTAACTTAGTCAACCGGTCCACTATAACCCATATGCCGTCACTACGCCTCCTGGTAGTCGGAAGTCCTGCGATGAAGTCCATGGTAATATGATCCCACTTCTACTGGGGGTATGTCAAGCTGGTGTAGTGGCCTTGGTGGCTTCTGATGTTCGGCCACACGTCAAGCATCTGGATACGTAGCCTGTGATCTCTTTCTTCATGTTGTTTCACTAGTAGTAGCTCCTCAGGTTCTGGTACATCTTGGTGCTGCCTGGGTGAATCGAGTATCTGCTATGATGCGCGTTTGCTAGAATCTCATCCTTCAGCTCTCGAACATCCGGCACATACAATCAGTCCTGATAATAGAGCACTCCACCAATAAGTCTAAACTCTGGCCTCTGGTCAATCTGCTCGATCACTCTGACAAGGTTAGGATCGCTGCTTTGACTATCCTTGACCTTTCCCAACAACTCTGGTTCCCATGCGGACATGGTAGCAAGCATAACTCTGTCGCTGAGCGGCTGGAACTGAACATCTAGGTCTCTGAAAACATCGGTCCATACACCCTCTGCTGCTAGAAAACTAACTAGGGTGGCCTTCCTGCTCAAAGCGTCTGCCACGACATTCCCCTTACCCGGATGGTATTCGATAGGGAAGTCGTAATCCTTGATGTACTCCATCCATCGCCTCTGTCGGTTGTTGAGGTCACTCTGGGTAAACAAGTACTGCAAGCTGCTATGGTCCGAATGAACTTCGAACTGCTCCCCGTAGAGATAGTGACACCACGTCTTCAGTGCAAATACAACTGCTGCTAGCTCCAAGTCATGTGTAGCGTACTTCTTCTCGTGCTCCTTCAGCTGTCGTGATCCGTAGGCAATGACCTTCCCGTGCTGCATTAAGACACATCTAAGGCCTGTCCCTGAAGCGTCTGTGAAGATAACAAATCCACCACTCCCGGATGGTAACGACAATATTGGCGCTGACGTCAGTCTCTCCTTCAGCTCCTGAAAGTTGTCCTCGCAAGCGTCAGATCATACAAACGGTACATCCTTCCTCGTCAACTTGGTCAATGGCGCTGAGACTGTAGAGAAACTCTTGACGAATCTACAGTAGTAGCCTGCTAAACCAAGAAAACTCCGAATCTCGGTGACGTTCTCCGGTCTCTTCCAACTCACCACTGCGTCGACCTTGGCTGGATCCACTGCCAATCCATCACTGGAGATGATATGTCCGAGGAAAACCACTTTCTCCAACCAAAACTCGCACTTGCTAAGCTTCGCGTACAGCTGGTTGTCGTGCAACAACTGTAGAGATGTCTACAAATGCTGCCCGTGCTCCTCTTTGGACTGTGAGTAGACTAGCACGTCGTCGATGAATACAATTATGAAGCTGTCGAGGTACGGCGCGAAGATCTTGTTCATCAGAGCCATGAACATTGCTGGCGCATTCGTCAATCCGAACGGCATCACTAAGAACTCATAGTGCCCATAGCGTGTGCGGAATGCTGTCTTCTGCACATCCTGCTCTCTGACTCGCAGCTGATGGTATCCCGATCTCAATTCTATCTTCGAAAAGTGCTGAGCACCCTGAAGCTGGTAGAAGAGCTCGTCGATCCGCGGAAGAGGATATCTGTTCTTCACTGTCGCCTGGTTCAGCTAGCGGTGGTCGATGCACATCCTCATCGATCCATCCTTCTTCTTCACGAATAGCACTGGCGCACCCCATGGTGACATGCTTGGCCTGATAAAACCCTTGTCTAGTAACTCCTCTAACTGGGTCTTCAACTCTCGCAGCTCTGCTGGAGCCATACGATAAGGAGCCCTGGAGATAGGTGTTGTGCCTGGTGCTAGCTCGATGGTGAAGTCGATCTCTCTGACTGGAGGTAATCTCGAAATCTCGTCGGGAAATACATCTGGGAACTCGCATACTACGAGAATCTCCTCCACTCCCTTGGACTTCTTGTCCTCTGATATGAACGCGATGTAGCCCTCGCATCCTGCCTTCATCATCCTCTCAGCCTTCAGTGCTGAGATCATCCTGGTGCTGGGTGGTCTCCTCTCGCCTACAAACTCTACCGTGTCATCTGAACCGTCGATAGCTAGTCTGACCGTCTTCTCGAAGCAATCCATCACTGCTCAGTATCTGGCTAACCAGTCCATCCCCAAAATGACGTCGAAGTCATGCATGGGTAACACAATCAGATCTGCAAATAAAATGCACTCCCCAATTTGCACTCGGCATCTGGGGTGGTAAGTCTGGCATACTACACTCCTACCCACGGGTGTCGAGACTACTAGTGTGCAAGGCATCTCCTCTCTTACTCTACCCAGAACTAGAGCAAATCCTGAAGATACATATGAATGCATCGCACCGGGGTTAAGAAGTACTCTAGCAAGCTGATCACAAATGGAAAGTGTACCTTCGACCACGTTCCCTGCGGCCTCGGCGTCCTCATGGGTGAGCGCAAAGACCTGCCCAGCTGCCTGGGGCCTTTGTTGCTGGCGCTGCTGTCCATGGTGCCTCTGGTGACGCCCACGCTGATAGTGCTACCCTCGTGGCTGCTGCTGTGAAGCGCGCACCTGCTACTGGGCACGATACTGCTGCTGCGGTGGCTGGGCTACTGGGGCAACCTGACGGATAGGCTGAGCAGCAACTGGATTTGGGGCTCTCGGAGGTGCGGGAAGCTGTAGCATAAGGGGCTGCTCTCGGCGGAGGGGGCAAAACCTGGCAATATGCCCGGGGTCGCCACAATCATAACACGCACCGTGCGGGCAGTGCTGTTGTCGCTGGTGTTACTGTGCCGCCTGGCCTGCCAGTCCATGTCTCCAATACTGTTGCTGCTGCTGCCGATGCACTGGGGGCTCCTGTCGAGGGGGAGCGGTCCTGACCCACTTCTGCTGCTGCATGGTCTCAACTCGCTGAAGGTGCTCCTCGACCCAAAAGGCCTTCCTCACAACATCCTCATATGTAATGTCGTAGACACACGGCATATGCAACTGGATATCAGCTCTAAGTCCTTCGGCGAACCGTCGGACTCTCTGCGACTCTGGCGTGATGAGGGCTCAGCAAATCTGGAGAGCTGGGTGAAGCGGAGCTCGTACTGGTAGACAGTCATGTCCTCCTGGACAAGGTCCTGGAACTCCCTCATCTTCTGGTCTCGGATGTGGACGGGAATGAACTTCCGGAGGAAGTCTGTCCGGAAAGCCGTCCATGCTGCCTCATCTCCAATCAGCTCGTAAGGACGCTGCACGGTCCTCCACTAATCCTCAGCCACGCTCTTGATCATGTAGGCCGCTAGCTGCACCCTTTGTCGTCCTGAGCACTCGAAGACTCTGAAAATCTTCTCCATCCTCAATATCCAGTCATCAGTGACTAAGGGATCCTCTGTGCTTGAGAACTCTGTCGGTCCCATTTTCAGGAACTTCTAAAAAATAACATTCAGGTCCACCTCCTAAATAGGAGCTGCCTGCTCTGGGCAAGCTACCCTCTCCACAACATCTAGGACTTGCGCCGGGAACTGCGCAAAATCCTCGATCTGCTGCTGATGTGCGAAGGCATGTGTCTCCTACGAGACAAGGAAAGCCTGGAGAAACTGCTAAAACCTCTCCTCAAAATCTGGTGGATCTCGGGCTGCAGGTGTCATCGGCGGTGGCTCGTCTCCCGACATCTGTCAAAAGAATGTAATTGTATTAGTTTAAGAATAACACTTAGGACTTACTGATTTTACCCAATCCATTGTCCTTACACGTATCTCAACGCTAAAATCCTCACTACGTTCTAAAGTTTCTAGTGTATTTTATTTCCTAGAGACTTGCCCGCTTTGATACAAAAAATGTAACGCCCCAATTTCGAATATCGAAGATAACGCTAAGGTACCCGAAGTTGGAACGCTACTTCCTGGAAAAACCGTGAACTTCCAAGATCATAGTTCGCAATGAGGTCAAATTTTAAAACTTTTTAAACAACATCATATTCAACAGTTATATGCGGAAGCGAAATAAAAGATAGCGGAAGCAATAGTACAAAGTATATAAATCAGATGTAAAAGTGCGGAAGCCTGATATAAATCTTAAGTGTAAATATTAAAGTGTTTATACAAATCAGTAAGTCTACCCATGTCTCACTACACAAATACTCTCAAACCCAAAATAACAATCTGCACTCAACCCTTCTGTGCAGGCTCTCCATCCTCCAGCTCGACCCTTTAGTCAGCCGGTCCCCATTCGTAGTCCCCAACTACGGGCGCCTCATGGATCGCGTCATCCGTGGGATCATAGTCTGGACCTAAGCACCAAAGATGGGTCAGATCCAAGGATCTGGCAAGGCACTATATACAGATAACACAAGATGTATACACAAAGAGAGTAATGACAGGTACATAATCATATGAGTGTACAAGGTACATAATCTAGGAGGTTGAGCAGTAATAGCAGTTTAGAATAAGAAATGTAAAGTACACTAATCTAAAAAGATAACAAAGGGCACATTCACACAAGCTAAATACACCGCGGGATATTATGCCGCGGCCCTCCCGTACTATAAACGTCCCATACCATAAACAGTTTGCGGTGGGGAAAGGGTAATAACCATGCAAGGGCTAACAGCCCTGATAAATATAACATACAATATACATAACATCGATCACACCCCTTTATCACACCGATCACACCCATTTATCTCACCGATCACACCCCTTCCTCAAATTAACCGGACGCGGTATCACACCGTCCGTCTAATCACAGCTCATCATGATAGCTCTAAGTAACCAGAACATAGCTCCTACCAGAGATGATCAGTCAACTGGCTGAGCTTAGAACAACTGAATGAATGTTCATTGCCAACTCGGAAAACTAAGTACGGGTCTGTGTTTGTCTAGGCTAATCTTGCGTGAGCAAGGTCCTAACTAGGTCTCTAAGAGGTTAAGGTACAACATGGGACACAGTCTAACAACAAGTCCAAGTCCAACAATATTGGATCCACTCCAAGGCTCACACCCGTGGCCTGAGGTAATACAAGTACCATACTATGTCCATTCCATCTGTATCCATCCTATGCTCATACACAATGAGTTGTCAAACTATTAGAACTAACATCTTGATGCTATGGTTCCACATTCTCAATCTTAGGCTGTATGAGGGCATGCTTAGACACAGACACGGGTCAATTATCTCCAATCACCACATAGGGTCACCTCTAAGTAATCTTAGGTTCAGGTCCTCCAATTTCCATTAATTAATAGGTTGAGACAATAACAAGGACAAGAAAAAAGAGAGAAGAATAACACAAGAATCCTCAAAACATTGAATCAAATGGAAATAGGCAAAAGACAAGTCCTAGGTAATGGTCCACTCCTGATTCAGGCCTCATAACATGATTGGATCCCTATATGTAGCCTCAGGTGTCCAAAATGATAAATCTGGTGCTCTTGAAGTTGTGGACACCATGGACTACAGTTAAGGTTCGAGTCAATGACGATTCGAATCCTAAATCCTCAATTGGTGGACCCCACAAATCAAGGCTGAGCCATGCCATTGATTCATGGTGTGGCACACTTGATTGAAGGGTATTTGGATGGTCAATGGGCCCCACATGTGATCAAACATCACAAATATACAGAACTCTGAAATTCACTGTTTACAGTTTGCCTGGTCCACATCACACCCTGGGATGTCGACCGGGTGAACTGGATGTTGACCTCCCAGGTCAACATCCTGCAGTATCCCCGATCGACATCATAGCCGTGATGTCAACCAGGTCCACCGAGACCTGGTGTCAAGCACGTGAGGGGTTCTGCAGGAAATCCAGTGTATCCGATCGACATCATGGCTGTGATGTCGACCGGGTGCACTACATTTCTGCTCTTTTCTGAAACTCCAGGTTTCAGCTATCTCCTATGTTTTCCTGTGTGCCCGGTCGACCGAGATAAGGTCCAGTCGACCGGATACACTGTCTGTGCACAGTTTCAGGAAATGACTGAGACTTGTGTTTTCAGGCATTTTAGTGTGCCTAGTCGACCGAGACAGGGTCCAGTTGACCGGGTACATGTAAATTGTAGAATTCCAGATTTTTTGGAATTTCCCCTTTTCAATCAATTTTTCATCCAATTTCTCTCAATTCACCTCCAAACATCACAAAAGCATTCAAAACATATAAAACACTTCTATATTCCATCCCTCCATCAATCTATCCAGGCCATTGATCTTCCAAATGGAGAAACCCATCCATCAATGGCAATTTTTCCATGAAAACAAACTCAATAAGAGATCTAAACATGTATTAACATCTAACAGAACTGAAATTACAAAAACAAGGAGAAGCATGCATCTAATGAAATTGCATAAGGTACTTACCTTAGTGAATAAGAAAAGGAAATTGAAGTGAGAGAGAAGATCCAATAGAGTGTTGATTGCAAGAGGGAAGAGTCTCTAACCTCTTTGTGCTGGGTTTTTGTGGGAATTAGGGTTGGTTGGGGAAGAAGATAGGTTAATTGAAGGAAATGAGAGGCAATTAGGGTTTAGAGTGATGTTGCAATAACTTAGGTTTTATAACTTAGGGTTTTAGGCTAATTACCTAAAGGGTATTTTGGTTTCAAATGAAAATAACATGGGGCCATGGGCATTTGGGTAATTAGGTAAGGTTCTAGAAGGTTCCACTCTCATGCCCTTCCCATTAGTGATAATTAAACTCTCATCTAATCCAATCTATCAAATTAAATAAAAGCTACATCTAAGATTTAGGAATATTAGAATCTATACCACTAATTTCCTATTAAATAGCATATTAAAGTATAAAATATCTTATTAATTATTATTTAAATCAAACTAAGGGCCCAACAGGGGTGGGGCCTCACAATATAGTTGAGAATTTCACATTGATATTGGTGTGTATTGATGAATATAGCTGAGAAAAATAGGGTTCGGTGTGCAAATCCACTTAAGTGAGGATTTTCAAATCTTATGGGGGGCGGTCGGATATGAAAATCCTATCAAGTGAAAATTTATATTCGTCCAAATCCTCAAGAATTTACAATAGCCAAACATGGATTTACTACAACTTTAGGGAAACCAAAAATGTTTTCCATCAATATTTGGTTGCCAAATGTGACCATAAAGAATGTAAGGGGAATGGACACCATGCAAATGTTAGCTGATTATACAAAAAAAAAAAGTTGGTGAAAGAACATGTACCAATGCTAGAATTTGGTATGACAGCCAAAGATGGTATTAATGATAGAGGCTCTATTTGGATCCCTCGCACTGTAAATGAACTACTGAGTAGCAAATGACTCGAGCTGTCAAATGCAAAAAAGCCCGGCCCATTTATACATGAACTGAGTTGAACAGGTTAATAAAAATCCAAATGGGCCCTAAGAAGCCCTGGGTTTGTAGATGGGGATCTTTTGCATGCACTAACGGCGGTGGGACCTCTCCTGTAAGTACTGTTGGCCCACATCCATCTGGGGCCCACTCTGGGTACCCAGTGTATGGTTTATGCATTGGATTTGAAATCCAACATAGTTAGGACTATTGGTTTTTGTTTTTGGTTGGAGGAGGGGGTTTCACATGGTAACAACCATGGATTCTTTGGATCAAGAATTTTGTGGGCCCTCCACTGGGCTCTTGGCCATGTCATAAGTGACTTCTTGCACGAGATCACAGGCCCAATAAGTTCTATATAAAGCCCGGCCCTTGTGTTCACCGACTTGAAAATTCGGGTGGTGACAATTTAGTAGACCATTCATTAAGATTCAAATGTTAGATTGGTGCGGCTCATTATGATTTCATCATTCGAATAAAGAGACATGTGATGCTTATGTGCATTCAGCCTCATTATAATTTCATTACTTGGATTAAGTAGGATTGGGGCCATTGTGGTCTTTACCATATGATCGGACCCATGATGATTCCATCACAGTGGCCGGTGGACGTGGATCACACTTCAAAACAAAGAAAGGAAAAGGTCTAAGGTAGTCGGTGAATGTGTATCACAATTCACATGTGGAGGGAAAAAGTCCAATGTGGAAAGGCCTTCCATGACCCCAAAGGCATTTTTTTCTCCTAAAGTGCTGGCAACAGCATTTAATGCTCAAATTATTATTGGATTAGAAATTCTACCACTAGAATCTTCAAATGCCAATATCCAAAAAGCAATGGAGATTTTAGAACTTGGAACAATCTTGAGTCTACCTTTTAGCTATTTTAGTATGGCAGATTTTATTTTATTTTCCATTTAGAATACAGTCTATCAACTCAAATAGGGAATTTGGAAGATCACCAACAAAATCTGAAAAACATTTAAAATTAGTAGAAAGTTCATATTCTACTATAAAAAAACTTCATTATTGAACTGCTCCCCAAAGGCTTGTTTGTTTGACATTGAGATTCCATGGGGTGTGAAAAGCTCTCTCCACTCTCCATTGGAAGAAGTTTGCTTTGCTATCAAAGATAATCACAGTCCAGAGTTTTCTCTATTTTCACACAGGACAAGACAAACACACTGCATCGAGCTATAAATATTGAAATCCACAGAAAGTCAAAATATTCTTTTCAAATGTGGCTATTTGTTAGATAGGTTTTTAAATACTAGAAAAGACATGGCTACATGCAAAATTTCCTTCTTTCAATTCTGTCACTAGTCATGTTTGTGATATTTGTCAGCAAGATGCACAGCACTAAATGAAATCACGTGACCACACAACAACCTTCCTAAATTACAGTTATTAATGTCTAATCAGATTGCATTGGGGTTTATGTATTGGGGTAGCAAAATTTGGCCCAATCTGGAAACCCAACATGCATCTGATTGCATAAACCAACTCGCATCCTATATGGGTCGGTTGCAAGTCAGAAAAACCTCACCCATAGTAAAATGGGCTGGGTTAGGTTTAACCCACATATCCCGCGTCTCATCTTAATGAGTTGGGTCAGGTAGACGCACATATCTAAACTGATTTAAACAATTTGGCAGTTAAATGTTTTTGTCCTCTGGGCTTTCTTTGTCCAACAATTAAACTAATGATGTGTGTGTATTTGAAAATGGGCTGGGGTTGGGCTAAGCTCCTACAAGTTGGTTGGGCAGGATCAGTTTAAATGGGTTGATCACATTGGATGCAGACTATGCGGGGTTGGGTCAAGTTGACTTGCATCGAGTGTAGGTTGGGATTGCCTGACTCATTTTAAAAAGAGGTCAGATACAGGCCCAACCTCAACCAATAGACAACCCACCTCAACTCAACCCATTTTGACGTGACCAACCTGTTTGCCATCCCTAGCTTCCTACATCCTTGGTTGTGTAAAATTATGAAACATTAGTCTTTTCCAAAATTCTATATGTTGGTTGTGATATCGAGACTAACTCGTTCTTTTCTCATGCCATAATAAGTCTCAATGTGAATGAACACATGACAGAGAACTTAAATTATTGTAATGATGAAAGTAAATTAGGATAAAACATTCACCACCGTGATACTAGAAGTTTGGAATTTTCGAGTTCAATCCCCCATCAAACATGCCCTAAAGACTGACCCTGATGCCTTGTGACACTGGTAGTGATTCAAGAATAGGGTTGTAAACGGGTATCCGATTCTCCGATTACTTGGAAGTTCTGACCAGCAAAAAATCGGGTCTGGAACCTATTCTGGGTTCCGATTCATAAACGGGTCCGGGTCAAGAATCTAATTTAGGTTCCAATTGATAAACGGATCCGGTTCCGGGTCCATATAGGTTCCGACCAGGGACCTGTCATATGAGTCTTTGATAATGCAATTTGTACTTTAAAACTAACTCTTTTTTGGCATTCTTATGTATAATACTGGATGTTGTAGACTTAATGCACCGTTATAAGTTGAATGATATGCTTATTTTAAGAAAAAATGAAAAATAAAGAGAAAATAGAATTGATTTTAGAACTAGATTCAAGTCCTCTAGGTGGACCCGGTTCCAAAACCGGATCCGAGTTTTCTTATCGAAAGTGGGTCCGGAACCAACAAAACAGATTCCGATTCAAAACAGGATCCAGAACCGAAACCGTTATTTAAAAACGGATTTGAATCCAGATTCACTATGGTTCCGATCCGAAACCATCCCATTCGCAACCCTATTCAAGAGTCAAGAAAGTTCAAATTATTGTAGTGAATGAAAATCACAAGCCTTAAATGAAAAGAACAGTAATTTACAGAAGATTGTACTTTCTTTCACCTTTCATGCAAACGCCTTGCTGATGGAAAGATTCACACCCTACTACTTAGCTTTTGTCTTTCCAGACGTCTCTATTTCATCATCCAAGACATGCCTACAACCACATTGCCATGCCCTTTGTGGCCACACATTAATTCATACCAATTATGGATCCTCTGTGGTCCTGGTTGGAGGAAACTAGTTTTCAAAGTTAGCCAAAAGTGGGCCACCAAATCATTGTTTTGAAAATCGATCCACTCGGGCTCCACGCCTTTGGAGTATGATATATAATCCTCTCGGCCTCACCATTCTTTCTGGCTGCCTTTTTCATTTTTAGTGACATTTCTACTTGCAATCAGTTTAGAAGAGCAAGTTAATTAGTGACATTTCTATTTTTTTTTTACCATTTTTTTTTTTTTGATATATTGTGAAAGGAAGAAGCATTCAAAGACTCAAAGTAATGTTCGTTTGAAAGAATGAAAATCAACCGTGATCACCTAACTTAAATTCATTTTGAATAATCATATATAATAACTTGGCTTAAATTTGTTGGGGATCATTCTCCATTTTTTCGCAGTTTTATCATTTTTTTTTATGATTAATAAGACATAGGATGAAAATGAATTAGCTCTAACCATCTAAATGAATGTAGAATTTAATTATAAAATATGATCCAAAAGGTAACATCAAAATTTTTTTTTTTTTTGAAACTATAACAAAACTTTAATTATTAAAAAGAGGAAACAAATACAAAGTTGAAAAAGTAAAAGAGAGAAAAGTTAGGAAGAAGGTATAATTACATAGTCACACCCACCCACGGAGACAACCTCTCAACCCCCTGCTTGGCTCGTGCATCCCCGATCGAGTTAACTGATCTAAGTTCGCGACGAAAAGAGATATTTAGAGTGGCTGATTGCTCCCTAATTTCATTGAAACGGATTTGAAACTTCCAAGAGAAATCTTCCCAGTGAGATATCCAAGTAATCGCATTTGAAGAATCACTTTCCACCACAAGAGTATTAATATATCTCCTTGCAAACAGCCTAAGACCTTTCAAAATAGCTAACACCTCCACTTCGTTTGAGCGCCCGCATTCTTAGAGAACATAAGGAGGACCCCTCCCTTACAATTACACTACACAGCTCCAATTCTCGGCGTCCCAGGCTTACCCATTGAAGCTACATATGAAAATTCGGCCTAAACACAGGCTTAGGTCCCAACCAACAGATCTCTAGTGAATTTCAATCACAGTGATTAAATTAATTATTAATCCTAGATCCGATTAAATATAAACAATCCACACAACGAGAAGGACACGAGATTTATACGTGGAAAACCCTACTTAGGAAAAAACCTCAGGCCTTATCGTCTATGCTAATAGACAACCAAGTACTATATAAAAGAAAGTTACAAGCAACTAACAACCCTTTCCAATTGAAAATCAACCTAGGGACTGCGTTGTTTTGCTAACTGCTTGCCGTACACCTTCACCATGCTTGAAATTAACACCCCGAAGCAGTCTTCAAGATGTCGCTACTTCAGAGGAGTAGAATGGAGCATAAATCCAAAGCCTTGATCTTCAGCACTGTAGATGGTTGCCTTGGGGGATGATGGATCTCTCAAAGTTCTCTCTAGGGTTTTAGCTTGTTAGAAAGGTGAAGCTGAATAGAGAGATGAATGCTTTTTATAAGCCTAGATTTGTGCCTCAAGTGTTATAATTTGATTAGGAATCAGAAAGGCAAAGTTGAGACAAATTAGGAGAGAAATGTGGACAGGTTTCTAAATTCGGGCCCAGGTCCACTTGAGTGACTAGGGAGTCCGCTCGAGCGGACAAGCCTTTGTCTTCCAAATTTTGCACTTTAGACCCTGGCTCGAGCGAACTAAAGATTGGGTCAAGCGAAGGCAACACTGTGAGGGGTTCACTCAAGAGGTCAAGCACTTTGCTCAAGTGAAGAGCATACTATCTTTAGCACTGAGAGTTGGCTTGAGCGATGGAGAGAATAACTTGAGCGAAGGTGTTTCTATGAAGGGTTCGCTCGAGCGAATAGAGGATCGCTTGAGCGAATTGTGTCAGTTCTAGAACCAATTGAACTTCTTCAATGACGATATTGGGCAGTCATTTTCTAATCAAAATGAAACCATAAAGATTCCCTGTTTTGTCCATTACTTAATGATTCAACCAACTTAAAAGCTTACAATCTCCCCCTTTGGCAATTCATGGACAAAATTCCTAAATACAAAAAAATCTACCCAAGCCCAAGAAACCAAGGAAAACAAAGACTAAAAATGTCTTAATCTGTAAACCTGTAAAACCCTGCACAGCCTGTCTGTCCCTAGATCAAATGCATCCATCATTGCCATCATCGAAATTTGAACAAGATAATAATAAGCATATTAAAGCAAGATAGAAAGAAAAAAACAATGACTAAACATGCTCCCCCTTTTTGTTCTGAATTGTCAAAGAGCAAGAGAGAAGAGCAGAAAGTAATAACATCCAGAGCATCAATAAAAAACATAACAGATGAATATGAAGTTTAAGACAAAAGAACAGACATAAACCAAATGCAACAAGAACATATAAAAAGAACAAATCACTGGTTTCCCAGACGAGAGAGGATAGCTGCTAGCGCTTCATCGGTTAGATTAAAGTGACCATCAAACCCATTCAATCTACCATCCATTGCATCAAACCTCGCATCCATTCGCGCATTCAAACCCTGCACTTGAGCTGCAAGCTAATCAATTCAATCGACGTGCCCCTGTTGCTCCCCCTGAACGAGTGCAGCGGTGTAGCCTCATCCTCAGGAACTACATCACCTTGAGGAGCAAGTGGAATGTGAGCAGTCGATTGAGCTAGAGTGCAAGCATTGATCGGATTCCGAATCTTTTGAGTTGGCCCATTGCTCTTATTCGGAACCTCTTTATATAAAAGGAACTCAGTGATTAAGACACCAAATGGAAGGATAGAATTCTTCTTCGTAGTCAGAGTCCAGATGATAACATTCAGGATGACTTATGGAATGTTGACCCGTTTACTCGTGCCAATACAGTACAGAAGACACCCATTCTTGTGGCTAACATCGGAGGTGTGGCCTCTGGGTTCCAGATTGTGGTAAACAAACCGATTGAGGAACCAGTATTCGGCAGTCAGGTTACCATGAGGGAGAATTCCTTCAGGCCAACGAGTGTCTTCTCCACAGATAGTGGTGCCAACAAGATCATAATCAATGGGCACTTGACTATTCGTAGGTATGGGGTAATCAGGGTTCTCTACCACTAGGATGTCAATAAAGTCAGTGTCATCCGCAGTTATTGTAATCCACTTGCCCTGAACATATGTCATGAGAGAGCCCGAATCCTCAACATCCATATTGTTGTAGAATTCCCGAACCCAGGCAACGTAGATCTTTGAGGATTCGAATTTCATCAATGAATACCAGTTACGAGTAGACAGACTCCTGCAAACGGGCTTATCATGCAGTTCCTCAGCAACCTCTCTCTCTGATTCAACATTTCTTTACTGATATTGTTTGGGAAACTGAACAACCTTGTTCAGTGAAGGGAACCGAGAATGATCAAAGCTTGATTCAGATGAAGAAGACTCAGCATGAGATCTCTTCTTTGGAGCCATTAAAAATGAGTCTAAAAAGAACATTTAACCAAATTTCCAAGTCAGTGAAGACAAGGAAACATTGCAAATCCATATTATAACTCACATCTGTAAAAGATTCTTGCAATCACACAACATGTCCACTCCCCTACAAAAAAATTTGGGTATCACCCATCTCCAAATTCCACACAATGTCCTCCAAAATCCACACTTCTTCCACACAGAATATATATCCACATGAAAAAAATAATCCATAACTTGATTCCATTCCACCATTTTGAAATTTCCAAGATCAAAATAGGAAAAAAAAAAAAAAAAAAACAAAAAACAATTCACACACCATGAAAATGGTGAGCATTGACGAGAAGCAATCTAATTGAAAAATAATCTTGAGTGCAACCGATATCCCGCAATCAAAGCACAAAAAAAAAAAAAAAATCCAGGGGTATGGGCATATGATGCAGTAGAATGCTTGGAAAAAAAATTGGTAAAAGAAGGAAAAAAAATTAACCAATCCAAACTACTCAAATTTTTTTTTCAAACAAACGAAACATATGCATTACCTTGAAATCCAAACAACGAAATAAATCTATGGAAATGAAAATGAAAAAATGCAAGAGGAGAAAAAAAAAAAGAAAGAATAGAACACGAAAATAAGCCCTAAATAAAAAAAAACAAAAGTAGGGTTTAAAAATGGAGAAACCGAGCATGATCTATTATAGATGGAAAAAGATTGAAATAAAAATACCTGATCAAGATTGAAGGAGGCATTTGGACGACGCAAGGAGAAGAAGACCAGACGAAAAGCGCAGGGGAGGAGAGACGAAGAAAACCAAGAAGCAGAGAGAAAACGAAAAGAAAACCGCTAGCGAGACTTTAAAGCGCAGGTCCGCTCGAGCGAATTTAATGTTCACTTGAGCGAACATCTTGAGATTTGAACACATTGAATACAGCGCTCAAAAACCCACTAACGACTATCGTTTGGGCAAATCACTTCAAGAGACAAAATGATCAGTGAAGATATTCATAAAGTTAATTGCATAGTTTCGATGTGAACAGTGTGACCAAAAACGAGATAAAAAAAAACGTGTGTGCACAACTCCCCCTAAATCTTCTCGAAATTAACTTCTTTATTGCATAGGGAGCACACCTAGCAAAAACGAGTTTAGATAGTCAGTCTTTTTCTCATAAATTTGCCTCTTTTTTTACTTGAATGTTGCAATGTTTTCGATTTAACCTTTTTTTTCTTTTTTCTTTTTACAAAATCACTTTCTGTGATTTTCATCCTATTCTTTTATAATATGATTTGGTACTAGCAGGATAGAGAAGCGAATCATCATAAGTGACTTTCACACTAGTGAACATAGTAGCCTTCTCCAAATGAAAATTACCAATCAAGTGGAAGCTATCACACACATTCTTAGGTAGCCCTAATCATCCAGTTCAAGATGACTACCGTGACACCTCTTAAAGAAAAATGGAGGAGAGTGATGTGTGAAAATCAAGATTGATCTGTGCAGTGCATAAAAAATTTTTGGTCATGTGAAAAAGTACATGTGCAATTAAATAAGCAAAAAATATTGGAGATTAGGGAATGAGAGAGATCCCTAGAGATTTGCATAGGGATTCAAACCGAGTTGCATCCAACGGAATTGTAAAAATATCCGCCAATTGATTTTCAGTAGGAATATGATGCGAAGAAATTATTTTCCCTTCCATTAGATCACACATGAAATGATGCTTAATGTCTATGTGTTTGGTTCTGGAGTGTTGTACCGGATTTTTGGAAATATCGATTGCACTCTGATTATCGCAAAATACAGACATTGTTTCTTGCTTAATTCCATAATCTTGCATCATTTGTTTAATCTAGAGAAGCTGAGTATAACAACTTCCAGCAGCAATATATTCCGCTTCAGCAGTCGACATAGATGTTGAAGTCTGCTTTTTACTATGCCATGCCACGAGATTATTTCCGACAAAGAAGCATCCACCAGAAGTACTTTTCCGATCATTTACACGCCTAGCCCAGTCAGCATCAGAAAAACCAACAATAGTAGTGTTTGTTTCTTTGGACAGTCATATTCCGTAATCAACAGTACCAGTACTGATATACTTCAAAATTTGTTTAACGGCCCGAACATGGGATTCTCTTGGTTTAAACTGATATCTAGCGTAAACACCCACACTGTAAGCAATGTCAGGACGACTGGCAGTGAGATAGAGAAGACTGCATATCATACTTCTGTAGAGAGTCTCATTGAAGTCTTTTCCATGACTATCAAGACTGAGTTTGACAGTTGTATTTATGTGGGTCCTCGAGTGTTTTGAGGATATCATTTCACATTTCTTGAGTAACTCTCAAGCATACTTTGGTTGAGAAACAAAGATTCCAGACTCAGTTTGCTTAATTTGTAAACAAAAAAAGAACGAGAGTTCACCAACCATGCTCATCTTAAACTCGCTAGCCATCTTTTCAGCAAATTTATCATATAGAAGTTTAGATGTCGAACCAAAGACAATGTCATCAACATAAACCCGTGCAATAAGGATATTCTTCTTGTCTTGTTGAATAAACAAGGTCTTGTCAACACTTCCTCTTTGAAAGCCATGCACAATTGGAAACACTGTCAACCTTTCATACCAAGCTCTAGGTGCTTGTTTCAAACCATAAAGAGCTTTTTGCAATTTGAAAACATGATCTGGGAAATGAGGATCTTAAAATCCCTTTGGTTCTTCGACATAGACTTCCTCATTTAAATATCCATTTAGAAAAGCACTTTTCACATCCATTTGAAATAATTTGATATTAAAAAAACACGCAATGGCAAGTAATAGTCTGATTAACTCAAGTCTAGCGACAAGGGCAAATGTTTCATCAAAATCTATACCCTCAACTTGAGTATACCCTTGAGCAACTAGACGTGCTTTGTTCCTTATTACTTGTCCAAACTCATCGGTTTTATTTTTAAAGATCCATTTTGTACTGATTACGTTTGTGTGATGGGGTCGAGGAACAAGCTTCCAAACACGATTTCTTTCAAATTGAGCTAGTTCCTCATGCATAGCATTAATCAAACTATCATCAGATAAAGCATCATTAACATTTTTGGGTTTCACAACAGAGACATAACAAACATGACTTACCTCACCGTGTACCTGTTTTCTGGTTTTTAAGGGAGCTGTGATCGCACTGATAACAGTATCACGGGAATGATCTTTCAAAACTTGTCCTCTCTAATCTAGGATGAGGTATATGTGAAGAAGCAGTTTGCTATACTTTGGAGACTGATGTTGCTTTTTGAAGCACTCTTTTCTTCAAATTGATGAATGATGTCAGGCACTATGGTTTCTGATAATCCTTTCTTGTGATCAACATTTTCTTCATTCGCAGGAATTCTCTTTTCAGTTTCAGATTCAGGATCTGATGGACTTTCCATGTCTTTATCCATGACCTGCTCAGAGGAAGGAGAAAAAGTCATGCCTTCATCGTCATCAGAAAAATAATCAGTTGTGCATGCATCATCCACTACCACATTTATAGACTCCATAACTACAGAATTTTTCATATGAAAAACCCTATAGGCTTTGCTAGTTAAGGAGTAACTAATGAAGATTCCTTTGTCACTTCTGGAGTCAAATTTGGTTAAGTATTCTCAATCTTGCAGGATGTAACACTTGCTGCCAAAAGTTCTGAAATATTTTATGTTTGCCTTGACGCCTATCCATATCTCTCATATGGAGTGGTTTTAGTACCGAGCCTAGGATAAACATGGTTAATAACATAGATAGTAGTGTTAACAACTTCAGCCCAAAATAATTGGGGAATATTTTTGCTATGCAACATAACCCATGCCATCTCTTGAACCACCAGATTTTTGCATTCAACAACTCCATTTTGTTGTGGCATTTTTGGAGCAGAGAACTCATGTTTAATGCCATGTTGAGTGCAAAAGGAAGAAAAGTCAAAATTTTGAAACTCTATTCCATGATCGGAGTGAATTCGTGAAATTCCTCTAAATTCTTGTCCCTTATTTGCAATAAGTAGAGAGCACAAGTGATTAAAAACAGTAAATGTTTCTGACTTATCATGGAAAAATCGGACCCAAGTTAATCTAGAAAAAACATCAATGGTTAAAAAAATATACTTTTTACCACCGATACTTTCAAACTTAGTGGGTCCCATGAGATCTATGTGTAACAGCTCTAAGGGTCTCTAAGTGGCAAGAGAATCAATTTTCTTGTGAGGAGCTCTAATTTGTTTTCCAACCTGACGTAGACTACAAACACTATTCGGGGCCTTTTGAAGCTTAAGCAGCCCACGAATAAGTTCAAATTTTGACAATTTCTCCAAATCATTATGATTAATGTGGCCCGGCCTTTGATGCCATAGATCAATATCACTTATCATAGCAGAATTACATGACATATCTTTATCTGTGGATACCACATAACAATTGTCAGGATTTCTTTTACCATGGAGCACTGTTTTTCCCTTTTTATAAACAATGATGCACTCATTAGCAGAAAAATGAACCTCATGGCTGTTGTCACATAGTTGACTTATGCTCAGAAGATTTGTTTTAAGCCCATCAACCAAGTAAACATTTTCAGCTTGGACATACCTGGAATGGCGACTGTTCCTTTTCCAATCACCTTTGCCTTACCTCCATCTCCAAACCGAACACTTCCACCATCATAATCTTCAAGATAGGTGAACAATGCTTTGTTCCCTATTGTATGCCTAGAACAACTACTATCCAAGTGCCACACATCCGATTCTTAAGTAGTTAATGCAGTGAAGACCACATGGCAGCGTAGGTCAGATTTACGGACCCAGATGGTCTTAGTCCTAACCTGTTGAGGAGATACGTAATTCTTCTTTTGCTAATTTCTTTGGTAATTTCTCATTTTATTACAGTGTGGTCGTATGTGCCCTTTAATCCATAGAAGTGATATATGGGAGTGAAGTTGGGTTTTGGCACATATCTTTTGTAATTTTGATTGTAATTTGGGTGTGTAGCATCTGAATAGATTGGAGGTATAGTAGTCATTGTAGGTCTTTGAACAAAAGTAGACTTACCTTTGTCTTTAGATGAAGAGGCCCCTTGAACATAACCGATACCTGTTTTTGAAGATGCAGACTTTTGGCTTCCCAAAATTTCATTTAGCTTCATTGATCCGGTATTCATTCAACTGATAGAAGCCTTAGTTGAATCCAATTCTGCAAGAGCCATTTTCAACTTTCCAGTAAGATTTTCTTTTTTAGACGTGCATGACAGTAGCTCTTTTCGTAAGTTGACCAACTCAGGTTCAATCTTTTGAGATTGTTGTAGCAGACGATCATTCTTTTGACCTGCCATGATCAATTTGTTAGACAAAATGGCACATTGGTCTTCTAACTGTGTTACCTTAGACTGAGAGTCAGTCAGTGCTGCTTACAGAGATGTTTTCTTTTCTTCCATTGCCTTAATTTTCAAGGCTCTTTTCTCGCTTATCTTTGACATCCTGACAGATTCTTGTAATAGTTTTTGATAGTCTTCATCAGCCTGTTCTTCATCAGAAATCTCATTAATATCCAAATCATCCTCAGACTTAGATTCCTGCAGATATGAAGTGTTAGAAAGTGCCATAAAAGCAATGAATTTTCCTGACTCACTGGAAGGTGAATCAGGTTCAGAAACTTCTTCATCAGAGTCCTCATCCCAAGCAACATTAAGCGCTTTACCTTTGTTTTTTTCCTTTCGATTGGCACACTTGGTTGCAGTGTGACTAAAACATTGAATTGGCTTAGATGTACCCTTAGGTTTATTCCTTTCCGTTTTGGGCACAAACTTCCCTTTTGAAGCTGCCTTGGGATTCCTGGGATCCTTCTTAGGAAAAGCCTTTTTCTTATTCCACATCTTTTTAAACTTTCTAGCAAAGTAAGCCTCAAATTTTGTATTATCTAGATCACTGATCGAATCACTGTTTTCAATATCATCTACTAAGTTAAAGGACACGAGAGCTATGTCCTTCCCCTTTTTGGCTTGACAATGATTCGACTCAAAGGTTTGCAAGTTACCAACAAGTTCTTCCACAGTTAGGAAATTGAGATCCTGATGCTCCTCGATGGCAACCACTTTTCGACGAAAACGTTCTGGGAGTGACCTCAAGATTTTCTTGACGGTTTTGGATTGAGGAATGGGTTCTCCCAAATTGAAGGATGAGTTTACAATTTTACTCAGTTTTGTATTAAATTCATCAAAAACTTCCGAATCCTTCATTCTAATCACCTCAAAAGCAGTTGTTAAATTCTGGAGTTTGCTTTGTTTCACCGTGTCCATTCCTTCATGAACAGTTTGAAGCAAATCCCAGGTTGCCTTGGAAGTCGGACACACAGAAATTCTATGGAATTCTGCTGGGGTGATTCCATTATAAATTGCATTGACGGCCTTGTTGTTGCACTTGGACTTAGTCTTTTCATCAGCAGTCCATTGGGTTTTGGGTTTCTTAACAGTTTGCCCATCTATAATCACATTGGGATCAACAAATCCCTCCACAACAGTGTCCCAGACATGATCGTCTATAGCCCTAAGAAAAACAATCATCCTTACTTCCCAGTAAGTATAATTGGTTCCATCTAAGAAAGGGGGCTTATTAGTAAACGTTCCTTCTCTATTGAAATTCATTAGAGATCAGTAGTAAAAGATCACACATGGAATTAGTATAACCTGCTCTGATACCAATTGAAAATTCGGCCTTAACACAGGCTTAGGTCACAACCAACAGATTTCTAGTAAATTTCAATCACAATGATTAAACTAGTTATTAATCCTAGATCCAATTAAAAATAAACAATCCACACAACGAGAAGGACACATGATTTATACATGGAAAACCCTACTTGGGAAAAAACCACAGGCCTTATCGTCTAGGCCAACAGACAACCAAGCACTATGTAAAAGAAAGTTACAAGCAGCTCACAACCCTTCCCAGTCGAACCTCAACCTAGGGATTGCGTTGTCTTGCCGACTGCTCGCCGTACACCTTCACTGTGCTTGAAACTAACACCCCAAAGGCGTCTTCAAGATGTCCCTACTTCATAGGAGTAGAACGGAGTATAAATCCAAAGCCTTGATCTTCAGCACTATAGATGGTTGCCTTGGGGGATGATGGATCTCTCAAAGTTCTCTCTAGGGTTTTATCTTGTTAGAGAGGTGAAGTTGAATAGAGAGATGAAAGCTTTTTATAAGTCTAGATTCGTGCCTCAAGTGTTACAATTTGATTAGGAATCAGCAAGGCAAACTTGAGACAAACCAAGAGAAAAATCTAAACAGGTTTCTAAATTCACGCCCAGGTCCACTCGAGTGACCAAGGAGTCCGCTCGAGCGGACAAGCTTCTGTCTTCGAAATTTTGAACTTCAGACCATGGCTCGAGCGAACTAAAGATTGGGTCAAGCGAAGGCAACACTGTGAGGGGTTCGCAAGAGCGGTCAAGCACTTCGCTCGAGCAAAGAGCATACTGTCTTTAGCACTGACAGTTGGCTCGAGTGATGGGGAGAATAGCTTGAGCGAAGTTGATTCTGTGAAGGGTTCACTTGAGCGAATAGAGGATCGCTCGAGCAAACTGTGTCAGTTCCAGAACCAACTAAACTTCTTCAATGATGATCTTTGGCAGTCCTTTTCTAATCAAATTTACATCATAAAGATTCCCGGTTTTGACCATTACCCAATGAATTAGCCAACCTAAAAGCTTTCAACATCCACATTAAACTTTAAAACCCCAAAAGGAGGGGGAGACCAATAGACGGATCTTCTCTCCTTAAAAGGGAGACACCCCATACAAGCATCCCAATTATAGATAATATCATTCAAGTTTATAATTGCATACTCCTTCTGAACTGAAGCTCATTTCGCAATCCTAAATGCAACATTAAAAATCAAATCAGTCACCGAAGATGATGAGCCTCTAAATATCCTCTCATTTCTTTCCTTCCAAATAGACCATAAAATAGCAAAAGAAATCATTCTCCATAAGATACGCCCACAACCAATGAAGCACCCGCCACACCAAGCATCTGCCGATTCTACTATATTCTTCGGACAATACCAGGCAACACCACACCTCCTAATAAAGTCATTCCAAACTTGGACCGCCACCTCACAATGAAGGAATAGATGATTAATCGTCTCATTCTCCTTGCCACACAATGTGCGGGTGTCTGAAATATTGGTAGAAGTAATCTCTCTTTCTTAGATTATCAAGAGTGGTCACTTTTGATGCAATCGCTAGCCAGCAAAACACCTTAATTCGAGGACTAATCAACCCCAACCATACATGAGACAAATGAGAGAAGTGGGCGAGGCAAGGTAACATCATGTCTACCATTTGTTTACTGTACTCTTAACTGTATGGTTGGATACGAAGAGTAGGCAAAGTTATAGCACATGCATTTTTATAGCAATCTTAATTGGCGGGGCTAGCCTAATAGATCCATGTTGATGATGCCATGTGGTCCTTTGGGCTGTTAATAGATAGGGAAAATAAATAGCATTCTATAGTCAGAGCCCTAGTCAGTCATCAATCTATAGTCAAAACCCTAGTCAATCATTCACATGTAGAAAAAAACTACAACACATGATTTATTCTTCTAGCAAAAAAATACAGGATATATCCTATTACAATTTGGATAAACTCCTCAAGCTGTAGCTCACCAGATAAGGGATATAAGTGTGAGTGAGAGTGTGTAAGATCAAATCTCCAATGTAGCAAAAAAAATAAATAAATAAATAATAAAATATATATCATTTTGATGAAATAATTTGAAGATCCAACAATAATTCAACCATAAAAATGAGGGACAGCAAAAAGTTGGATATTGATCGCATATAAAACATGGGCATATGTGTGAGTGTAGGTTTTAAAATCTTTTACTTATTTATGTTTTTTTTTAATAAGTTTTACTTATTTATGTTGTGAAGACAGTATGATTAAGAAGATCAGTTACCATGGAATACAAGATATTTATCATAGTAATTATCAACAAATCATTGTTAATTAATACTTTAATTTACTTATTTATTTGGAGAAGACCTTAAGCCTGCCATAGGTAAATAGAGTGGAGCCACAAATTGAACTATTATATCTTTGTAAGGTGGACCCACATGCATAAACCAACCTTACCATTACATTCCATGTGGTTAATCTCTTTCATATATATGGGTTTTATGGAATTTGTTAGGGTGCTCTAGATAAAAAAAAAAAAAGAGCAAACCCTCTCCCGCTTTTTTAAAGTCTTCATCCTTTCCTTTTAGAAACATAATGAAATGAATGGGCTTTAATCATTATGTTACCAAGGTCAAGGTTCAATCTACTACCATCAAAAGAAATCTTAGTAAATGTCACAATTTAAAAAATGGTTACGTCAATGTTGTTTTTAAAAACTATGATCATGTTGAAATTTGAAAAGTGTTGAGGTTTTGGTAGCCATTCTAGGAGGAACGACTTAGTGCTAAAATATGTCTTATCTAATATGTGTAGACCGAATATAATGAAGGAGAGTTTTTAAAAGTACATTTGTTGCCTCTACTAATGCATAGAGGACTCTACTAACTCTTCAACGTATTGTTAAATTGGTTAGAGGAGAAAATTTAATGCATCCATCTTCTCCAAAAAAAGATTTGTGGGCCTTTTAATAAACAAAGTTGAGCCTAACGTGAGGATCTGGGAATGCATTCAGCCATAATGTTGGAGAACGTTAAATAAGGAAAAAGATAGGTGTCTCTCATGACTTGCGTGAGAGACAATATTTTAACCACCATTTGTACTTTTCGTGATCAATCCAACCCCCTCACTCACTAAACCCCAAGAACTAGCACTCGCCCTGATTTGCTACTAGTTGAATTATACTCAAGATTGGATTGAATTTCATAAGATGTGTAAGTTAAAAAACAATTAAATTTAAGAAACTTAAATTGATGATTGTGAAGATCTTATTTAGGTGATTTTTTCCAAAATCATTTTCATAATGAGACTTTTCCTTCACACTATAAAAATTACTCATAAATTATAGATTATAAAACAAACATTAAAAAGAATAAAAATGAAATAAAACATACCACATGCCCATTTATGACTGAGAATATCGCACTCAATGGTCACCAATTTTATAAATAATAAGTCTATGCAGACCGATTTGATTGCCCGATTTCCAGCCCGATCCTAGTTGGAGTCCAGCTGGACGGTGAGTTGGACCTCATGTTTAGACAGCCCACCAGATGTTTTCAGTTCTTGAGAAGAAAAACCAAATGCCCATGCCCCATTGCTCATCTCTCTCTTGCTCTCCCCATTGCAGCGCCTCCCTCCCCACGGCTCCGCTTCCACATCGCTCATCTCTCTCTCTCTCTCTCTCTCTCTCTCTCTCTCTCCATCACAGACCTCCCCATCACAGATTTGACACCACCATCGCAAGTAATAGAAGAACAGCTGATCCAATCTTCAAGACCAGGCGTGATCTTCTTCTCACTCTTTTTCTTCAATAACTCTTTATGTTTTTATTTTCTACAACATGGTTGTTGTGTAGGGATTTTTGTACTTCAATCCTTCTGCTTTGATTTTGGTTTAGTGGGTTTTAATAGATTTTTTCATTTAAAAAAGATGTAAACGAGGCCAAATGGTACTGCTATCAGCCAAAACTCTAGTTCAAACATGTAAATTTTGTAAAGCCTTTTAACTTCATCGGCAGAGCATTATCTGATATTCTGATTAAGCTCTGTCACAGGGATTTCAACAAATTAAAATTTACTGCAAAAATGGGTTCTAGTGACCATAGAATTGGGGCAAAACAAACTATTTTCTGCACAGGAGAACTGGGATTAATTGTATCCCACGAAGCATAGCAAATAAAAGTTTCTTAAGAAGAATGATAATCACAATTATACAATGAACCAAGATCTAAATTTTTTGCAAGTTGGATTCTGATGATTAAGAGCATTAGTTCTATTTTATAATGTCAAGCATGGAGGCAAAAAAAATTTCTGTTATATGAGGTTTATAAGTTCAACTAGTCTCAATTACGTACACAATGCATATGCACAGACGAATCTCATATGATCATATACATGCGTGGCATCATGTACACACACAAATCTCACACAAATGATTTGTGTGTGTACAAACAGAATTCTATGCTATGTCCAATCCTACAAACAAAATCAAATGAGTTCTCCAAATATTATGGAAAGTACTTTTATGCCTCCTAAAAGTACTTTAAAGATCCTCCAAACTGCCCTTTTTACAACTTCTCTTCAAGATGTTTATACATAAGCATAATCCTACCTTTATTTGTTTTTTAGAAGCATGGAAGAAGATGAATTATCACGTGAATTTGACGGAGACGACAATGAAATGGAAATGGAGACGGTTTGTCAGGAATTAAACACCGTTGAGATGGAGAAGCTAGCCTTTAGAGGAAGGCAAAAATTAAGAAGAGGTAGTAATGGAACCTTAGAGGGGAATGATATTTGGTTCAATTGAAGAAGTAAATGAATATTATGCAAGATATGCCAGGCATATCGGGTTTGCTGTCACCCAAAAAACCTCAAAAAAAGGATCGGATGGAAAAAAGAGGTTTATTACAATTGCTTGCACTAAGGGTAGAAAGTCAAACTCAAGTGCAAGCAACCCAATTAAATCACGTCTGCAATAAAAAACAAATTGCAAAGCAATGTTGAATCTTTCTTTGCAATTCGATAGGAAGTGGCTTTTGAACTCATTTGTACTTGAGTATAACCATGATATGAGTTCAAACGAAACTCGATATCACAAGAGTAATCAGGTGATCCCACCACATGTGAAGAGGCAGCTTGAATTGAATGGCAAAGTGGAAATTAGATTGAACAAGATTGTTAGCTCATGTGTGGTAGAGGCATGGGGACATGGGAATTTGACATGGTTAGCAAAGGATGCAAGAAATTACCTGGATAAACTCAGATGCTTTGAACTCAAGGAAGTGGATGCCGAGGCAATGCTAAGATATTTCAAAAAAATGCAACAAGACAACGGATCCTTATTTTATGTCATGGATCTTGATATAGAGCATCGTGTAAAGAACATCTTTTGGGCTGACATGAGAAGTAGAGCAGCATTCGCTGAATTTGGTGATGTGGTCACGTTTGACACCATTTATTTAGTTAACAAATATGATATGCCTTTCACTCCTTTTATGGGTGTGAATCACCATGGACATTTGGTACTATAAGGTTGTGGATTAATATCACAAGAGAACACAGATACATTTGTATGGTTGTTTCAGTCTTGGCTTGATTGCATGTCTGGGTGTCCTCCTAATGCCATAATTACCGACCAAGATAACGCCGTGCAAAATGCGATAAGAATAGTATTTCCTAAAGCACGACATCGGTGGTGTTTGTGGCATATCTTAAAAAAGGTGCCTTAAAAATTAAGGGGGTATAATGACTACGATTCAATTAAATTTCATCTTTTTAACATTGTCTATGATTTGATGAAAAAAGAGGATTCTGAAGAGAATTGGGCCAAGTTTGTTAGGGCATATCAGCTAGAGGACAATGAATGGTTAGCTGGATTGAATGATGAGAGGTACCAATGGGTGCCGGTATTTGTGAAAGATATTTTTTGGGCAGGGTTGTCAATAACCCATTGTAGTGAGAGCATGCATGCTTTTTTTTTTTTTTTTATGGCTACATCAATTCTAAGACCACATTAAAGCAGTTTGTTGAGCAATATGATAATTCTTTGTCTAAGAAGGTGTAACTAGAAGCTGAGGAAGAAGCCTGTTGTTTCAATGTATACATTCCATGTGTGACCCCTTATGAGTTTGAGAGGCAATTTCAAAAAGCGTATACTCTTGCTAAATCGAAGGAGTTTCATAACGAAATAGCTAGTAAGATCCGTTGCAATATTTCCTCGGTTAAGGTAGGAGCTGACTTTTCAGGATTTAATGTAGAGGAAGATGTGATAGTAAGAGAAAATAATATTTGACCTTTTACTTTCTATGTTCATTTTAATGAGATATCAAGAGAAGCTAATTAGAGGTATTCTCTGCAAGCATATAATCATTGTTTATTTGAAGAAGAAGGTTTATCATATATCGACGAAAAAGGTGGAGTAAAACCGTGAGAAGAAGCCACACAAAAATCAAGATCATGTATGATAATTGGGAACGCATGTCTGAAGGGTGTCGTTACGACAAAATGTTGACTATTTTCAATCAGATCAACGATAAGGCCATGGATTCGATGAAAAGAGTTAGATGGTAATGTCCTCATTGCTAGAAGTGGAAGCAGAGCTAGATGTTTGTAAAGAGGTTACTGTATGCAATAAACCTATGTCTATAGGTGTATATAAAGCCTTAACTTTAAGTCATAATGATAATCTTTTTTTGCAAGAGAGCAATAACCGCGTGCGTGTGATCCAATCAAATGCCGCTAGAAGGGCCAATCGCCAGAAAAAAGAAGACAGTCTAAGATTGAGACAATTATTAGGAAGTGTCGGAAAACAAGGAAAAAATGACAAAGGAGGTTAGACTAAGAGTTTTATCTTTTAAAACAAATAAACACAACATTCAATTATTCACAATCTAATTGAATTCAAATTATGCATGTGTAGGGTACGACGGTGGTCGATCATGGAGATATTATAACACATCATGTGGGATTAGACAAGATCATCACACAAGAGATTGCGAATTTAATTGTAAGAATGTCCCCAATTTACTAAATGTTAGACCACAGCGCAAAAATCAGGATTGGAAATTCTTACTCATCTAATTTTGTTTATAGGATTGGACATAGCATGGAATTCTTTTTGTACACACACAAATTATCTGTGTGAGATTTGTGTGTGTACATGATGCCAAGCATGTATCTGATCATATGAGATTCGTGTGTGCATATGCCTTGTGTAATTGAGAGTAGTTGAACTCATAAACCTCTTATAATAGAAATTTTTTGTGCCCCCATGTTTGGCATTATAAAATAGAACTAATGCTCTTAATCATCAGAATTCAACTTGTAGAAAATTTAGATCTTGGTTCGTTGTACAATTGTGATAATCATTCTATTTAAGAAACTTCTATTTGCAATGTTTGTTGGGATACAATCCTAATTCTCCTTTGCAGAAAATAGAGTGTTATTCGGTTATGCCCCAATTCTATGGTCACTAGAACCCATTTTTGTAGTAAATTTTAATTTGTTGAAATCCCTATGATAGAGCTTATTCAGAATATCAGATAATACTCTGCTGATGAAGTTAAAAGGCTTAAAAGAATTTACATGTTTGGACTAGAGTTTCGGCTGATAACAGTACCATTTGGCCCCATTTACATTTTTTTTTAAAATGAGAAAATCCTTTAAAACCCACCAAACCAAAATCGAAACAAAAGGATTAAAGTACAAAACTCCCTACACACCAACCATGTTATAGAAAGTAAAAACAAAAAGAGGTATTGAAGAAATAGGGTGAGAAGAAGAGCATACCTGGTCTTGAAGATTGGATCAGCTGTTCTTCTCTCACCTGCGATGGGGGTACCAAATCGGCGATGGGGAGGGAGGCGCTGCGATGGGAGAGGGAGGCGCTGAGATGCGCGATGTGGAGGCAGAGCCATGGGGATGGAGGCGCTGCGATGGGAAGAGAGAGAGAGAGAGATGAGCGATGGGGCATGGGCATTTGGTTTTTCTTCTCAAGAACTGAAAACATTTGGCGGGCTGCATAAACATGAGGTCCAACTCACCGTCCAGCTGGACTCCAGTTAGGATCGGGCTGAAAACCGGGCAATCAAATCGGGCTACATAGACTTATTGTTTTATAAAATTTATGAATCATATATATATGAGAGGGAGACGCCACAAATGCTGCATATGAATTTTACACTAAAGAAATTAAGTATTATATATAATTGGACATGATATGTTGCTTATTTGAAATATCTAGACATCATATTCTATAATATAATATACAATTTATACTATCTAATTTCATTTGAATATCACAATCATCTCATAAGCAGCATGTAGCAATAATAAATTTATTAGACATTTATTTTGCACAATTTTCTAAGTTCATCAACTGAAATTGAATTTAGGCCATACAATAGATAATATTAGAATTGAAAAGAGCCGAATGAGAGGGTATATTTTCCTCAAAGCGCAAATAATGACCATATCAAAACTAAATGTTTAAGAGACCATCTAAATACATTAGCAAATGACAAAAGAAATCACTCATAAAACAATTGAAATTTAAGCAAATCACATTGTGGGGCCTACTTTAGGTACATTCACATAGATGGTTAGATAAAGTCTTTGTATAAACTATGCAATTCAACCATTTATTTGCAATCTTGATTCAATTGTTTTCCATTTCATTCAATAGGAAAGGAAGATTGGGACGAAGATTAATGTCTACTTCATTCAATACAAAGGGAAGATGAGAGAGTGACATATATCCCCAAGATCCATGTAGTTGGAGAGATCATCGTTCGGATGTTCTTCTTCCTCCTCGTCTTATCCTTTGGTTTTTAGCCATCTTTATTTTCATCTTTTCTTCGATTTTTCCCATTTTCAATTATGGTAGGGAGGTAATTTTTCCTTCAAAAGGCTTTCCTTATCTTACCAGAGTATGGTTTTCCTTCTTTAGAAGGAAGAATAGCTAATTTAACAAGACTTCATTTTCAAAGTCTAGCAAAACTATTATGAGATTTGATTTTTTTTTTACTATTAGGTAAACCATAGATCCATATTTAGTAAACCCATAAAAGACTTAAAATCTTAGGAGGGGCCATGCCACCTAGTTTCACCCCAACCACTTGATCAACGATCGACAAGTTTTCACTAACCACTTGATCAATGGCCAACAAGTATTTACCATCTAGAATAAGTGCATAGTTAATCCAAAACAGTCTAGTCCTTTCGGATGGGTGTCAAACTCTAGAATCGATGACTAATAGGGGGTCCCTATTTTGTGATCCACCCGGATGGATCATAAGGTGGCCTCACTTATAGCTGAGTACACCATAAGGTACACTCTTGTGTGTAGAAGAGGATTTCCGTGTGTGTATAAATAAAAATTCTCAAAATCTCACAATTTAAAGAACTCTCCCTTTCACTCCCCTTCTTTTAGCCCATGGAGATCATTTTAACCCAATCCAATATTTTCACACACACTAACCTCCATGAATTATTAGAAATCCAAATTTGACACTCATCTAACATTTACTCACCATTCAATTGAAATCCTAAGAAAATGATGCCCCTAAAACCATTAATCTTTAGGGCCATAGATCAAGTGGTTAGAATGATCTAATGGAATTGAATTTTGAACATAGGTAGGTCTTATCTAGATCTTTCCATCCAATGGCGTCCATGATTGAAATGCATCATAGTGGGCCCCACTAGGAGGAGCATTTAAAAAAAAAAAAAACCTCCTTGGGAGTTTCTAATGCTCCTCACATATAAATAAACCAAATTTGTGTTGATCGATACATTGGCATAAACCATGCTTCTATATTAAATGAAAACACATGTACCCAACATAATAGATTTATAGAGAGAAAGCTCCAGTACTAAGGATGGTTGTAATTAAAGTCCTCAATCAAACTACATCATCGTCAAAATGTGAAAGAAACTGAAGTACATTTTCCTTTATTCACATGAGACCAAGAAACAGATTAACAATGCAAAAGTTAAATAAATTGGTTTACATCTCAAGCTCCTGAGTTGGAATTGAAGAAGAAGAACGTTTGAGGATCAACATAATTGCTTGTCCAATTAATTTAGACTATATTTTTTTGGAAACAAATGTCGTGTTAGGTGAGTGGCTGGAGGAGGTAGAAAAGCTACCATTAGATAAAGATCCAGACTAGCTCAGAGGGTTGAGGAATCAACTGGGGAGAGGCTTGAGCTAATAAAAGCCTTGGAATGATAACAAGAGATAAATATAACACATCAATGAAGGTGTATGTCTGATCCTACTGAGGCAAGGGGAAAAGAGGTTGATGAGGAGAGTGAATTGAGTATTTCTACATCTTCATTGACACCGGGAATTTCCCCCCACTCTCATGAGGATGGTGGTGATTTTGGAGATGATGAGCCTGCTATGTATGGGACAGTTGAGCATTTTCCTAGTGCTATTGATTTAGATCCTCATCATGGCTACGTAAGATATGTCCCATAGATCGAGAAAGGGACTAGTAGCAAAGCCACCGGTGGAGAGGGGGGAGGCACTTCTAGGGGGTGATGTTGGCCAACAACATGCCATGTATGGATACCGCCCTAATTGGCCACCCGCATCGCCGCTAGTTCCTCTATCGCAATTGTGGTATGAGCAAGGGCTGATCGAACCTAGGCCCCCATAATCTATTTTTGCCCCTTGCCAAGTTTTTAAATTTCAAGTGGCCTCTGGTCATCTTAATTATCTACTGAGGAATGCTCATCATCTTATCAAGAGATCTTTGCACCTTAATAGCAATATCAACATATCCATGTGTAAGGGAGTGTGGCACAAAATGCACATAAGACTAATTGAATCAACCCCAGACAGGCCAAATAGAATTACCATTTAAATTGTTTAGGAGATGAGATGATCTAACAGTGGCGCATATTCATGAATTCAGTGGTGATGGTGATCAAACTGGCCACAAGCAAATTCAACTAAACATACTAAAAGACACAAACTTTAGCAAACAATCAACTCGAACAATCCTTAAGCCCCAATTTTGATAAAGAAGTTAACAAAAGGAAAGAGAAGGAAGGAGATTCTACTCACCAGCAGCACCCAAGGGCGGGCCTACATGTCCTAGATTAGGGTTTGGAGGCCCCTCCAGAATCGAAAACAGCCCATTATGGCCCTAAATGAAGTTTGGTCCAACCCCCACTTAAAATAACCCATAGCCCCCACCTCTCTTTCCCCTCTTGATCTCTATTTCCCTCTCTAAAAAACCCTCAAATCGGCTAACCCTCCGTACCTGGCATTGACGCACCCCCACTATTCATCCATTGGGCAGGTATCCATCTTTGTATTTAATGATAAAAAAAAAAAAAAAAGCATAGGATTCAATGAGTTATTAGATATTTTGGACTTAGTTGTGAGAGTTTTCTTTAGGTTTTGGGAATTGATATGAATGAGATTACAATCATGTATTTGGTCCCCTCAATGTATAATCAAAGGATTGCAATCATAGAATTAGTTCAGAATCGTAGTTTGGAATTAGGGCTCACTAAACACTTTATTATGCTTCTCAAATTATCATTTTAACTTTTCACGGTGTAAATGAATACATTCAGTGGTTTAAATGTATTTGAATTATTTGGATGCATTTCACAAATTCTCAAGACCCATTAAAGTTTAAAAAATATGAAACCGAGTGTATTGATGATCATCGTTAATCTAAGAATGTTAATGACTTGGATCAAATCATTGTGACCCACAGATGATTTAAAAATTGCTCGTCTTTCTGCACTTGGAATATGGGTTTTGAAGAATGAACCTTAAAACAATAGTACAAATGTCATATATTCTTTTATGATAGAATGTTGAGGGATTTTCCCGAAAAATCACGGTAAAGGTACTGTGCACCAAAAAGGCTCCCATAGTTTTATGAAACAAAACCGGTCTTCCTGCCTTATTTTTTTGTCCCTTTTCAATTCTTAATATCAAGATTGAGCGATAGTATCATCATTCTTTTCAAGTGACTATCATAAGCCCCCCTCAAATGAAAATCCTAGAATCCGCCACTGGCAGCACCAGAAGAGTGCTTGATGCGTGCTTAACCTTCTCCAGTTGTATCTTTCAATACATAAATAGTTGCATCCTTTGAAATATGGCCTCAGAATTCAATAAAAAAATATATAAACACAAACTTTGAACAAAAAAAATAAAGAAGTCTTTACATTTGATCAAGGGAGAGAAGATGATGAGTCTATGTATCTCTTCAAGGAGAGCTTTAGATTTTCTCGGAGCTTGAAACTACTTATCAAAAATTTGAGACGTCAATGAGTTGCTTGTGATGAGATTTAGTATGAGGAGGCTAAGTTCTTGTTCTAGAGAGAGAGAGAGAGAGTTGATAGAGAGATATATGTGACTTATTATCTCAAACTTTGAAAGAGAGAGAGATAGAGAAAGATGTGAAAGCATGAGAGTTATATGATTAATGCAAACTTAGAGAGAGAGAGAGATGTGAGAGAAAGAGAGAAATTCAAAATATTATCTAATTTAAGCGCAGTTCAAGCCTAGTTTGTTAAGATAGGCTTGAGTAAGGGTACTTATGGGCCAGGCTGGGATGGGCTGAGGCATATTCAGGCCAAGCCCAATTCACCATACAAATGTTAAGTCCAAGCCGCCCATTCAGTCAATTGAGTTGGGCCAGGTTGGGCTTTCTATTACTTTTTGGACTTTTCAACACGAGTTTTGGTGAGAAAGTTACGAAGTACATGTAATATTATTTGGGGCAGGCTAGGCCAGGCCTCAAGCTTTCTATCACTTAATCCAAGGTAGGTCGGTTTATTAAACAGGCCATAAACTTAGATCTAGCCCAACCCAAGCACTAAAACCGGGCAAACCTAACCCAAAGCGAGCAGGCTGGCCTGGCAATTGAGCACATCTAGGCTAGAGCATATTCAAAGAACATGTACAAACAGGGGCGGAATTAGGGGAGGGCTGGCAGGGACCATGGCCCCCCCAAAGATTTGAAATTGTCTATTAATTGATCCTTTGGCCACCCCATTGTAAATGGATGGCCCCTCCATTTATTAGGAATGTAATTAACATAACTTTGATTCTTATAAAAAAAAAAACAAAATCATAGCTGATTCTGGAAAAAATTAGAATGAAGAAGCAAATGAAAAGAAGGAAAGAGAATGAGAGGAAGGAAAGAAGAACTAAATGATGAAGAAGGAATGATGGTGAAGATTTTGTAAATTGTCTAACTTGCTTGCTTAAGATCGTAATTAAAGGAGAGAGAGGTGAGCATGATTCCTTTGGCTTGGAGATTTTGAAGAAGTCTCTAAGTTGTAGAATCCATTTGCTACAGGTACAAGAAGGAAGAAGAAATGTGCTCATCTAAACTTTATTTATTATAGTTTTTGTTTTTATAAATATTTTTTAATATCTTTTGGTATTTTTCAAGTTTTAGTTTTTGTAAGAGCATTGATCATAGTTAAATCATCTCTCAAGATTTAGAGGCTAATACAATATTGCCCTCTCATCCCGATAATTTATCTCATTAATCGCAAAGTTTATGTCTCTCAAGATCTCAAAGAATTGAATTTTTAGAAATATATATTGCTTCTTTAGAGCATGACCCAAGATGTCAACTCAATGAAAGAATGTTGAGTACAACATCAATGTTTTATTTGTTATATATTATATTAATAGATTTATAATATTATTAAAAAATAAATTTTACTTTCGGGCACCCCAAAAAAAAATTCTTTGTTCCGCCCCGGCGTACAAAGGAAACTTTTCTTCAATGGAAGTTCAATAGGGTTCCTGTGCGGACATTTTGGTCAGTGCCTTTAACAGTAACATAATCCCACTCCATCCCTGTGTCCGAGACACCCGGAGGTGAAGATGTCATTACATTTAAAGAAAAAACGAGTCTACAATTTAAAATAATATACATTATCTTTAAAGTAATGGTTGTAACTCATTTCCATGATTTGTATGTCATTGTGCTAAGTGCTAACATGAAGGTTCAAAACATTAATGTAAAGTACAAAGGATCTAATACACATGTACTCGGGCTCACATCCAAAACGTGCCTTATAGTTTTAGTACTAGGCATGTAAATCTAGGCAGGCCACCCAAGCTCGGCCAGGCCCAGCACGGAAAAAACCGCGCCTGGGCCATTGATCGAGTCATCCGGCCGGCACGGCTCCCTCTATTGGGTCGTGCTGGGCCAGGGGTGCCATTATTCCCCACCCTCTACTGCCAAAAAAGGTTAAATGATGGGTATTTTATGTCATTTCAACACTTAGGAGCTCTATAAATACCTCATCTCCTCTCATTTCTCAATACTCATCTACTCTCTCATTTCTCACACTCGCTCTAAGCTCTCTAATAAGGAATTTCCAACAATTTCAAAGCTAAATTCTAAGAAGTTCTCTCTCTCTCTCTCACTCTCTTAGCAAGACTTCTCCATTAGCCCTCCAACTCTCATAGAGGTATTTATTTCTTTTTATTATTTTATTTTATTTAGTAATAATATACATAGTAATAGTATATATTAACTCTCATCTTCTCCCCTTTCTTATATATATTATCACACCAAACACATTATACATAATTATCTATTTAGTTTTTCCTTGGAAAAGTTATTTTTTAGAAAAATGGCTGGATCACCACAACCGTTCAACCTTGATTTCTCTATAAATGCGGAAGATCTTGAATTTTTTCCTCAGGATCAAGATCAGAGGATAGAAGTAGAAAGCCATCCCCAACCCGCTGGTGGTGATGGCTCTAGTTCTTTAACAAAAAAGAAAAGACAAACGACTTCTATATTCTGAAAATATTTTAATAAAATTAATACCCCTGATCTTAGAGGAGTAGTAGAAGAAAAGGCACAATGTATATATTGCAAAGAACTTTACAATGGCAGATCATCAGGTGGCATTGGGCACCTTCTTAGACACATGAAATCGTGTATGTCCAGGCATGTCGCACGATCTGTGGGGACTAGGGCTAGGACCGTCCAAACCCAGCTTTCTCAACTGCTTCAAGTGGTGGTTTAGGAGTTTTTAACTATGACCCCAATAATGCTAGATGCCAATTTATAAAAAAAAAAAATTAATAGTTCACCTATAACTATTTGTGCTTGTGGAAGATCGATCGTTTGAAAATTTCTTGAGGCAAGCCTTTTTCCCTTCACGGCAGGAGATTTCTAGAGTCATTGCCATAAATGATGCAATACAAACTTTTTTAAAGAAAAAGAGAGTTTAAAAGCCACTTTTCAAAACATACCTGGAAAAGTGGCATTAACTTCATGTTTATGGACCTTTAAACAAAATGTGGAGTACATTTCAATCACATCACATTATATTGATAGTGTTTTGATGATGCATAAGAGAATGGTCGCGTTTTTTTTTACAAGAGTTTCCACACACTAGTGGTAGGCTATGGTCCACTATCCTTGAAAAATATAGAGAGTATAATATTGAAAATAAAGTAATTGTTATAACTTTAGATCATGCAAGTTCCAACAATATCGCAGCATAGTTAGTAAAATATGTGCTTCAACTTAATTTAAATGGAGCTATTTTCCACAATAGATGTGCATGCTACATCATAAGTCTTATCGTAAAAGAAGTGATAAAAGTTATATATTTAGCCTACCTAAGGAACGATTAAATACATTGTAGGTTTCATTTTTTTTATTTCCCACACGAAAACAATGGTGAAAGGTTATATGTGAAAATCTGAATCAAACACCAAAAAAAAAAAAAAAAAAAAAAAAATCACTAGAAAGCATAAGTGAAATTTTACTTAAAAGATGTTAAAACAAGAATGCACTTATAGAATGGCACTCAATCAATTTTGTCAACTACATTTAACACGTGAAAATATTTATATAACTGATGAAAATTGGACCCTTCTTGAGACAATAAGAGGTTTTCTAAAAGTTTTTCATAATGCAACCTTGTTTTTTTCCCGGGATATATTATCCCACATCAACTCAATCTTTGACCTATTTTTATGAAATAAGTATTGCTTTTCAGAAATATAGAGATTTACAGCTTGTTCAGGTTATGTATGCAAAAATGGAGGACAAGCTTTAGTAATATTGGAGAGTAGCTCCTTTAACATTTTGTATAGCTGCTGCATGAGACCCTACGTTGAGATTAATAGTTGTAGAAACTTTAATTAATGAAACAAACAAAAAAATGACTCAAGTTAATATAAATTATATGTATACAATTAGAACACAGTTTAAAACACTTTTCTTGAAATATGCTACCCAATTGGGTAGATCCGTAATACTCACGGTCTCTATGGGCCCTCCCCAAACACATAATGGGAAAAAGAAGGTCATTTAGGGTATTATGAGGAGCACTATAGGAAGTGGCTCCTCTTCTTCTGGGGGATCCTCTCACAACCTTAATGAATTAACAATGTACCTATAGATAGGTCTGATTACAATCATGGATGATGAAAATGATTTTGACCTTTTGGATTGGTGGAAAACATATGAAACTAAGTTACATGTACTTTTTGTCATGGCCTATGATATACTAAAAATTTTAGCAGCTACAGAACAAGCATTTAGTGCAGGTCGGCGCCTTATTGACTCCAGGAGGACGATGCTTGCAGAAGATACTATGAAGACTTGCATGTGCCTACGAGACTGGTATCAAGCAGATGATAAAATGCAGTACGTGATGGAGGATTATAAGATATAAGATGATCTCTCGGCGTTATATCTAACATAGCGTTCGAAATTTATCAACTTATAAAATTTGTGAAATAATCATAGTTTTTCATGTTGTATTTTTTTTTCATTTGTCATAAAGTTGTGATTCTTACTTAATATTTTTTTAGAATGTATCATAGTGTTCAAAGTTGTAATTTGTTAATTTTTTATTTCTCATAAAGTCTGAATTTAATCATATTGTTCCAAGTTCAAACTTGTATTTTCTTAAAACTTATATAACTTAAATTCAAGAAAATATAATCTATTTGATGCCTTTTTTTAATGAATGTGTCATGACATAATGTGTTATTTTACTTATTTATTTCACTTAAATTTGATGATTTTAAATTATTTATAAATTTTTAAACTTAAAAAAAAAAAAAAAAGCAGGGACGTGGGCGACCCAATGGGGGCACGGGCCACGCCGAGCTGAACCCCAACAGCCTGGGCACGGCTGGGCTCGCCATTAATGCTGGTATGGTCCAATTTTCATACCTAAGTTCTACCATGTTAATTTATATTTGAACAATAAGCAGCGGCAATTCTCAGCGAGTCGCTTAGGATTTTAACCCTTGGTAGTTGGTAGCATCTTCTTCATATATATCCTAGACGAGTCCGAATCCCCCTATTTCATTGATGCAAGGAGAAGTTGTTTCATCCCATCCCCATTTGCCAACCGTGTAAAGTTGGCAAATGGGAATGGGATGAAATAGGATCCTTCCGAGCTAATGTGCAGACTCTCTTTCTATTCATGTGCGCTTTTTTTATCACACACATGTGCGGACTCCTTTCGCATGTCTCTGTTTTTTTCTTTCCCGTGTCTATGGTCGTAAAAAACAATCCCATCAATCGTAAGTTATCAATGTAGTTGCATGAAATTGTACAGTAACGGAAAACACGTGTTCGAATGTGAAATCACTATAATACTCCAACGCGGAATGACAGTTGCATCCGACTGTCAACGTCTTCAAATATCACGTGCTTATTTGATGGATCATCTCGCCTTCCCGGAGAGCACAATTTTTTTTCCCCTCATACATTCATACATATCTACGTACCTACATATGGAGTTTCAGTGTGGATAGAAGGGGATTAATGAACGTAAGAGTAGAGTGGGTTTTAGACATGGGAGGTCTTCTTGGGCATCCATCACTCATTATTTTGGGGAGGGATACTTTCATAAATGCTCACCATTTTGATGAGGAGGCACTTACATAAATGGGGAAAAGTCACTTTTCAATTACACGGGGTGTTGATTTTTGTACTTGAAATCCTCCATTTATGAAAGTGAGAGCAAGGCTCTCCTAAGCTCAAGCTTATGATAAAATTTTGTAAGCTCCATGCTTGTGGGGCCCATCTTTGGTTCATCCAAATGGACCAAACACATGACTCCTCTAAATTGCACATATCCGCCAACTTTCGGTTAGATCCAAATTATCTAAACCGTTGGATCGACTATGTATCTATTCAAATAGACCGTGGACCATTAAACTTTTAGGCCCATATGGAGATGATAGAAATCACAGTTGGGACTGATTTTTTGCAGAGAAAAGGATCCCACGGAGTCCTTAAAATCCGCCCATCTCCATCCCCAGGTGGGCCCCACCACATACTTGAACTTACCTTATCCTAAGCTTGAGCTTAGGAGAGCTGGCCCCATATATATATATATATATATATACATATATATAGGGAGCTGCTCTCCTGAGCTGCAGCTGAAATTTAATTTCAGCTGCAGCGTGTGATAAGCTCGTGTGGCAGTGGCAGTGGCAGGATCAACTCAATCACATGTTTAGAAATCAAGCCCAAACTCAGTCTTGATCAGAAATCTAGTTGAGCTGAGCTAGTCTTGACAATGCATAACAAGCTTAACACGAGCTTATCACACGCAGCAGCTGAAATTAAATTTCAGCTGCAGCTCAGGAGAGCAGCTCCCATATATATATACATATATATATAGGGGCCAGCTCTCCTAAGCTCATGTTTAGGATAACGTAAGCTCAAGTATATGGTGGGGCCCACTTGGGAACCCATATGGGATGGCGATGGGGGGGATTTCAAGGACTCTCTAGGATCTTCCTCTCTGAAAAAAATCAGCTCCAACCATGATTTCTATCTTCTCCATATGGGCCCAAAAGTTCAATGGTCAATAGTCCATTAGAATCGATACATAGTCAATCCAACGGTCTAGTAAATTTGGATCTAAACGAAAATTGGTGGAAATGTGCAATGTAGAGGGTTCATGTATTTAGTCCATTTGGATGAACCAAAGATGGGCCCTACAAGCATGAGCTTACAAGATTTTCTCCTAAGCTTGAGCTTAAGAAAGCCTTGCTCATATATATATATATATATATATATAGAGCAAGGCTCTTCTAAGCTCAAGCTTAGGATAAAATCTTGTAAGCTCCATGCTTGTGGGGCCCATCTTTGGTTCATCCAAATGGACCAAACACATGACTCCCCTAAATTGCATACCTCCGCCAACTTTCAATTAGATCCAAATTATCTAAACCGTTGGATCGACTATGTATCGATTCAAATGGACCGTTGACCATTAAACTTTTGGGCCCATATGGAGATGATAGAAATCACGGTTGGAGCTGATTTTTTGTAGAGAGAAAGATCCCACGGAGTCCTTAAAATCCCTCCATCCCCATCCCCATCCCCATCCCCATGTGGGCCCCACCACATACTTGAGCTTACCTTATTCTAAACTTGAGCTTAGGAGAGCTAGCCCCATATATATATATATATATATATATGAATATACGACCACACATATGTAGATAAGTATGAATGTGTGATCATATCCTCATACATTCGTACATATCTACATATGTTTTCCCTTATGTATTCGTACATATCTAGATATGTGTGCCCATATATATACTCATACATATCTACATATCTAAAACCCACTCTACTCTTCCGATCACTAATCCCTTTCTATCCGCACCGAAACTCCATCTCTTTCGATCATCCAACTAAATCGATCGAGATCGAGATCGAGATCGAGATTGTGATTGAGAGAGAGAGAAGGAGAAGAAGAGAACAGAGCTCCCATTTTACCCTAATTTCTCTTCTTCTCTACTGCATTTCCCTCCAACAGAAGCATCGGTCTCTCATCTCGAAACCAGGAGTTTTTTTTTATCATTCTCGTTGAATTCTGCCCTAATTCCTTTTCCTCTTCTTTCGATTTTGCACCGGATCTTGTAATCTAGATTCTTTTCCGTCACTTTCGGAGTTGAAACCGGTTACTTTGGCGGCAGATTCGTAGGAGAATCCCACCCGCAAAAGCGGAATTTGACGGCTGCGATTTTCCGAGTTCGGATCGGTGTTCGTGCGAGAGAAATATCGAATCTTTCAGGAAGATTGCGGTTTGGAAGCTTCCTAAACACCGAGGTTCGAAAAAAAGGCGTTCACGGAAAGCTGCTTTTTTGTGCACTGTTGTTGAAGAGGAAAGCGTCATTTTCTTTGTTAGATGGGACTTTCAGTACAGTGAAGAGTTTTCAGATGCTTTATTAAGTTCGAATTTACCCAAACTCATCAGGAAAGATTACTTTCTTTATTTGGGTAAGGTTCGCAGACGTTTTAAGTTGTCTGGGTATCTTCCCTCTTTTCATTCCGAGAAGAGTAACCGAATTTGACGAAGGAAATAACCCTCTTTTTTTTGTTGAGAAATGGCTGGAACTGGAAGGAAATGGCAGAGTTTGAGTTTGAGTTTGAGACCAGTAGCGATGTTGGGTTTCGGATTAGTTCTAGCCTCTGTGTTAGCTTCAGCAGAACGGAGTCTGATGATGCCCGAGACCCCAGAAAATGATGGGGGTGATAGTGAATCGGATTTCCTTCTGAAAGTCATAAATTTCTTGTGGCAGCCCAAATTATCGACTTACGAACATGTCTGGCCTGTAAGTTTTTTGAAATTGTAATCTTTGTTATTATGTTCTTTCAATTCTCACTTATCTTGAATGGCTGATGGGAAATTCAAGCGTTGTGGTATTTTGAATTTTGATACCCATTAACGTTCTGCGTTTTTTTTTAAGAGAGAAGCTATGATATCAGCAGCAAAGTGATATAAGCCTTTAAGCATGAGAAAGACTGAAAGACATAGCTTAGATACTCACATGTGTTTTCTAGGAATGCACCATGAGTGACATTTGATATTCTGTTTATTGGACTTTTGTACCAACTTAATGCTAGAAGTAATCAATAGCTAAGATTATAGATTATATATATGTAAAAAAGGATTAGTCATGATTGAAGTGTGTTTTGTTATTGTTTCTTGCCCTCTTGTTATGTGATTTGTAGATAATTCAATTTTGAAGGCTCAAGATGCATGTAAATATATTTGTGTTCACAGGCTATGAAATTTGGCTGGAAAATCATAGTTGGTACTATTGTCGGATTCTTTGGAGCGGCATTTGGGAGTGTTGGAGGTGTTGGTGGTGGTGGGATTTTCGTTCCTATGCTTACTCTGATAATTGGGTTTGATGCAAAATCTTCAACGGCTCTGTCAAAATGTAAGAGTTTTTAGCCGATAAAAAACTTGCACGAGTTTTAGATAGCCATAGCTCCTTTAATGTGAATTCTTGAAAGAATCTTTCTTTACATTTTCTGTTCTTTGACATGTTGCATTACCTGCTTGAAGACAAGTGCTGAGCTTCTATGCTTGAGTTTGGCAGGTATGATAATGGGTGCGGCAGGATCGACTGTCTACTACAATCTCAAGCTGAGGCATCCAACTCTGGAGATGCCCATAATTGATTATGACTTGGCAATGCTTTTCCAACCCATGCTCATGCTGGGAATCAGTATTGGAGTTGCTTTTAACGTGATTTTTGCCGACTGGATGGTCACTGTCCTATTGATCATCCTCTTCTTGGGTAATTCTCATTTGAACTGTATCGGAACCTCCTGGACGTTTTGAGAGTATCCTTGATGGATTCTGTCATTCTGATATTTTGCAGGGACATCAACTAAGGCTTTTCTCAAGGGTGTTGAAACGTGGAAGAAAGAGACCATAATGAAGAAGGTGGCTTACCTTCATATTGCTACTTAACTTTGTCCTCATGTTCTGACCTTTGTTTTTTTTCTATTTCAGGAGGCAGAAAGGAGGTCACAGTTGAGTGGTAATTTCTCTGTACTTTTCTACCATATCATAAACAGAATTTTGAACTCAAAATTTTATTCAATCGTAGATACGATTACACCATGTTGTTGTTGTTTCTTGTTCTTGTTCTTTATTATTATTACTACGTTCTTTCTTTCTTTTGCAAGTTTCAAAAGCCTATTCTGAATCCTTCAATCAGTTTCTTAGTCCAACAATATTCTTCAACTTTTCAAAAGAAAAGGGAAAAAAAATTCTTTTCCTCTGTCCAAATCCGGTTCCCTCTGAGTTGATTCTAGAACCACAAGTCCTGTACTGTCTTTTAATTAATCAAGAAACGGATCATTCATATTTGTCATTTAATCAGGTACAGGCAGCGAAGAGGTGGAGTATAAGCCTCTCCCTAGTGGTCCCAGCAATGGTGATCAAAGAGAGACAAAGGCACCTGATCAGGAAGTAAGTGTGCACATTATAAATTTTCTTCCATTCTTTCGTGTAATGACCATGTTCTGTAACCATCTCAGGTACCAATTCTCCAGAATATCTGCTGGAAAGAACTAGGCCTTCTTGTTTTTGTTTGGGTTGCATTCCTTGCACTGCAAATTTCCAAAGTAAGATCTTGTACCTCCTTAATATGCCTTCATGTTAATGTTTCATGTTATGGATCACCATATGTTAGATTGAAACATTGTTTGTGTGTCAATGCAGAACTATACAACAACTTGTTCGATAGGATACTGGGTTTTGAACTTTCTGCAGGTACTGCTTACAATCAAACTTTGTTTAATTTTCAAAACACTTGCATGCAATGAGGATCAAATTCCTATTTTTGATTGCTGTATTTCGATATTTCCTGAGTTTTCTTTTGATCTTTACTAGTTCCAGGAGAAGATAAAAGATTCCCTTTGTAACTTATTTTGAAGAATGTTATTAAGAAATAAAAGGAGCAATGTACAAGATAAGCTTAAATTATGTGAATCTGCCCATTCATCAAGATAATGGAGGCAGTAAATAAAAACTTAAGGCAAGGAATAGGGAACATGAAGTTCTTCCCTCGAGTCTCCCACTTTGGATAAGGCTTCCACCTCTACATTTGCCTCGATTATCTTGATTACTCAATAAGGCTCTTGCTCAAATCAAGTAACCTGAAGAGATTCTGAATCTTGCTTTGATCAAACATGAATCGTCTAGAGTAAGCCTGATTTGAATTGGTGGAGTATCTGTTACTTTCTTATTTGCCACTCATTGATATCTTGCAGATCCCAGTTTCTTTTGGAGTGTCTCTGTATGAGGCGATTAGCTTATATACAGGAAGGAGGGTGATTGGCTCCAAGGGAGATGAAGGAACAAACTGGAAAATCTATCAGCTGATACTATACTGCTGCTGTGGTATACTTGCTGGTGTGGTTGGTGGACTCCTTGGTTTAGGTGGAGGTTTTATTTTGGGCCCCCTTTTCTTGGAGCTGGGTGTCCCTCCTCAGGTATGCAGAGTGTTTCTTTTAGATATTTGGTTGCCTTTACCAACTGTGACATATTTTGAAAATTGTCATCCATCGTTGTCAGTGAATATCCACCACTTTCCTGATATGAATATCACATTATAAAATGTTTTTTTGGGAAGATAAATTAAATATATTCCAATGAAAGGAGATGCAAAAGAGTCATACAATGGAGAGGCTCCACTTCAGTTGCAACTTAAAAAGATGTAGCAACCAAAAGAGAGCCAATCCACAAAAAGGGCAAAAGCCTAGAACAGATACCCACAAGCCGGGTCACTCCAAAACTATCCACAAGGTGGGTAGCTTAGAAGACCAAAAGACAGGCACCCATAACCGGAACAGACAAACAGGTAGTTAGTCATGCTTCTGTCGAGAGGAAAACTTTGAAGCTGAGGAGCCAGATGAAACCATACAGAAGCGTCATGGTCTAGACGAATGTAAATATGAAATTTTTTTCTCCTTTGCCAGCTGAGTGATCTTTCTAACAGATACCCACATTATAATGTTGTTTTCTTCTTAAATGAGATATTTCAATTTTTAATTTGTAGAACTATTGACCGTATCACAATTTAACTCAAAAATATTATTATTCTGCTATTATTGATGGTCAAATCGTGTTCTCTTAGTCAATATCAAGGTCCCACTGGTTCTGCATTCTTGAATGTTCCCCGTTTCCATTGAATGTATTTCCATGTAAACGAAACCTAAATTTGTCTTTCATTCCATGTTTGTGCACCTTTCATGGACTTTGGAGCATGAAAACAGAATATGAATGCTAAGTTTACCTATTTGACTGTTATGCAGGTCGCAAGTGCTACTGCCACCTTTGCCATGACATTCTCCTCTTCCATGTCTGTTGTAGAATATTACCTTCTAAAGCGTTTTCCCGTCCCATATGGTATCCTCTCTCTCTCTCTCTCTATATATATATATACATTTTTTAAACTTCTTGTTTAGTTCATTCTCTATTATTTAGGTAGAGGATGTTATTTATTCATTATATATTTGGCAGCTCTCTACTTCATCGCTGTGGCAACAATTGCTGCCTATGTGGGGCAACATGTGGTGAGAAAGATAATCATTATACTAGGGAGGGCATCCCTCATCATCTTCATTCTGGCTTTGACAATCTTCGTGAGTGCAATCTCACTAGGTGAGGCTACCAATTTCATTGTGACAAGCTATTCCAAGTTTTATGTTCTTTTCATTTCCGATTTGCTTTAGGAGAGCGCACTTGACTCGATCAAGACCTTTGTCAAGTTTAAGAAGTCGGCTCAGTCAACCACACAGTAGGGAACATCCAGTTTCTGGCAATAACACAATATTTTCAATTAGTCACTTGAATTTGGATTTATTCACACTCCTGAGACCGCTTTGATACTAATTGAAAGCTTGTAGTGAAAAAATTGTACAGTTATGCAGGTAAAAACAGTCTCATGTTGAAGATTTCAATTGACACAGTAGGAATTTGCAGAGACCAACTGCACCCTAGTTTCTCTTCATCAAAAGTTTTTTTTATTCCATATTTTCATACAGTGCCTAAATTGTTGGAACTGAGGCCATTCAAAAATAAATAAATTTGTTGGAACTGAGCTGTGAAGAGGAACACTTTGTTCCAATGCTCCCTAAGACCACTATTCAAGAGAGGCAATATTTATTCATTCCCACTGACCACTGTATCTTTCTAATCCTTTAGGGGTTGTTTGTTTGCACTCATTTACATATCTAAATGATTCACATACATAATGGCTACACATATTGACATTTGTTTTCATTGATTTTCGCATGTGGTGCATAAATGAGGTGCGAAAACGGTGTAAAATAAGGCCATTTACACCATAATTCTCACACCACGAAGGCAGGTGTGAAAGTGATGCACACCCCCTCTTGGTAAGAGGCGCTAATACAATCACCATGAATGGTGATGTTTTCTCTTATGGCCCCATATTTGCAATCCAAACCATTCAATTTATTTATTTGACTAATAAGCCCCGAGATCTTCAAGCAGATTATTTTAAATCTTCATAGATTTTGATTAATTTTGTGGAAAAGTCCAAAAGAATAGATCTAATTTTCTGCTATTTTGCGGGGCCCAATTCATGATCCGAACCATTCAGTATTCTTATATTAATGTTAAAGATCGAGATGTATAGTTTCATATCTTAGTTCTTCATGGGTTTTGAGAAATTTTTGAAAAATGTCCAATAAATCCAAATACAGCTAAAACCGTTGGACGTACTCATTTACTCATGTGAAAATGTTGATTTTGACAAACACGGTAATATGTTTCACATGTGTAACATTTGCATGTGACATTTACATATGTTTTTTTTTTAATCTCATGCATGAAAGGCAAACGACCCCTCAGTACTTTAGTCTTTTCACATAGATGTTACACTCAGCTTTCCTAAATTGTACATGCCTTGTTGGTACCAAAACACTGATAAATACACGTCTGTATTGTTGCATTGATATACAATTCCCCAAAATTTCTTTTTGTTTTACATGCTCTCAGGCATTATTACATCCAACCCAGAATGGAAAGAATTATTGAAATTTTGTTATGACTTTTGAACCATCACCAGCCAAATAATGTTCTCAGTCTTTTATTTGACAAGGAATATGGGTATCTGATTGAGCGTGATTTCATTTAACAGGTGGTGTTGGCATAGCAAATATGATAGAGAAGATTGAACAAAAAGAGTACATGGGATTTGAGAACCTTTGCACGTATGATGGTTAGTGTGGAGATTGCCCATTGTAAAACCATGGGTGTTCATTTTTTGATGAGGCCTCATGGTCTTTGATGAGGCTTCATGCTCGGCTTTCCTTGCTTTTCTATACCAATTATTGGGTTGATACTTTGCTAGTGTGTTCTTGTTTCTTTCTTTTTCTGGGGTTATAGCTGTACTCTCAATTTTAGTGTTGATATTGTATCAACACTGGCTGTAGATTTATTTGTAGTTGATCGTTGCATGCGATTTAAATCATTCAAAGAACTTCTACACTTCTTTTTAGAAAGCTTGGAGATGATAACTGTTGACCGGTGCCATTATGTTTAATCAAGAAGTGATGATGCCCACAATAATGCACTATAGCAATGTTCTTGAAAAGATGAACAGAGAAAAAGGAAAGCCTACTTATTTGAAGGACTGCTACTCAGCAGCCAAGTGAGGTTTAGCCCATGTTGATTGGAAATCTACATACAGGTGGTGTTTCATCCTGATCAGCTGCATCAGATGATTGGATATTATGAGGTTGTGGGGAAAGTACATAAGCTGAGACTTTTAAGGGCCTATTTTCTACATGAGTTGATTTGATTCAAAATCAATGCCAACTACAGGATAAATTTAACTAGAGAAAATTCAGCTGATTCCTGAATTTCTTATAGATGCCCTACATACGCAGTGCTGGTTATTGATTGGGTTTTGTGGTTCTGCATGAGAATTGCATTCTACTGACTCATTTTTAGGGTTTGCATTTGCATAAACTTTAGAAATTAATCGACATTTATTGAGGGGAGATAACCTTCAAAATGTTCAATTGTGTGAAATCACCCTGAATTTCTCTTTCTGCTCGGGATCCTGTGAAATTCCTTTAGGTTTAACAAACCAAACCAAGTGTCTATTAATGATAGCCTTGTCTTTAGGGCCAATCATAAATGAGCCCCCATGACTTAGTTAACTCATTTTATCTACATCTCGGGTTCCTGGTTTCACGCATTTAATCACTTTAGGTATCACATTCTAAGGTTGAGTTATTGAAATTCAACACAGAGGTCCAAGCAGGTGTGCTCAAGTTGCAGGTTACAAACTTAAAGAGTTACCACGCTGCTAGAGAGCTGTTTGGATATGTGGAAATCAGCTACCTTGTCCTCAGTTCACTTGTAAATCCGTACACTGTTTACTTGCATTCAGTTCTGTCATGGAACAAAATATCTATCACCAACAGCGAACCCACATTTATCCATGAACCCTCATCTGCACTTAATACTAAGTTGCTTGCACTCTGATTACAAAGATCCACATTTGCCCTTGGAGGTTGGACTTGGCGAAAGTCAGTGGGATTGCCAATATGTAGAGAAACCAGGGAGAAACTAATAGGTAGAGAAACTCAGGGTGGAGAAATTCCATCTTTCAGATCACTGCTCTTAACTAGTGTTTATTAGAGAAATCCAGGAGTGGAAAGTATCCATTAGTTATAAGTGGGGAACTATGCTTTCCCTACCCCTTATTGGGGTCTTTCCCTCTCCAATAACTCAAGAAAACTTCAGATGTTGGTGTCTCTCTCACACACATTTGCATGCACTGGAGAACTGTTTTTTTCATTTCAGATGTACCGAAACCATTCTACCTAGCAAGAAAATTGGTGGTGGATACTGTATCTGAAACTTTGATGCATGACATTACAGAGCAATATGTTCTCTGTTATTGTCCTTTTTTTTTCCCTGCTAAGTTGGACTTGTGGTTAGGTTTAAACCTGAGGACTCCCTAGCATGTGTGTGATTCAAAAGTGCCAACACCAGTCAACCAATGAGCGTGTTGTCTCTATTTTATTCCTTTTGTTGTTTGTGTTTCAATATAGAATGTGGTTGGGCTTTGTTGATGCAACATTGCTAAAGGGCAGTTTTTTTGTGTATATTCTTGTGAAGACAGCCAAGTTCTATATGGTTTTCTTTTCATTGTTTGTTTTAGACTAAAATTGTGGCTAAGATTTATTAATGCGCTGTTTCTATATGGAATCTATTGTTGCCATGATTTTTTTTTGTCGGTACGTTCAGTTCAGTCTTTACCAACAAGGATATTTTGTCCAAACCTAAGGTCTCATCAATATCTTTATGGCCAAACACTGCACAGTGCATGGGTCTTGTCTTAAATAAAGGTTTGTGTCTACGTCTCCTACCATCCTAGTGCAAGATCGAAAACCATGATGTGGACCTTTGTAAATAGGTAACTCAGTTCAGTGGTAAAAGAAAAGCTCATGGATGTGGATCTTAGTAGAAGAGAGTTGTTTTGTTCTTTGGCATGACCAATTACATGAAATTTAGAGCTGCAGATTATCTGAATGCACGGCAACCTGACATGGAAAAGCAAGTTTGCATGTGCTTTTTAGAAATGATTTTTTACGGACTCGAGAAAAAAATGATTGGTTTTTTTTTTTTTTTCAAAAAATTGAGGCACAATGCTGTCTCCTTTTCCACAGTTTATCCATAAAAAAAAATAAAAATAAATAAATAAATAAAACTTGGTACCCCACATATAAGGGACTGGGACAACACCCCTCGGAAGTGGGTAGTACACGTGGGGTGAGATGCTAGCCTCCTTGGGCAAGGGAAGTAGACGTTGGGAGAGGTATCAAAGTCCACTAGTGAGGGAAGGTGGCTGGGCAGGTGAGAACTGCTTTCACTTACAAGTGAGGCTCCGTTCTCAGCTTTTCCATAAAATTGATGTTGCACGAGCATGTCGAAAGAATAAAGTTCTTTCGAGGCCAAAAAGGGATAGGTAGATTTGAATGTAAATTAGGGTGTTTGAATTAAATAAATCCATGACACTTAATTTTTTTTCAATCTTCAAAGTTTAATGGTTATTTATCATGAAAATTTAGCACAGTGTATTCACCAATGACTAATAATTAGATTAGTATCAAATTAGGATCGGTTTTAATGAAGGGAAATGGTTGGATTGATCTAAAGAACACAGGGATGCCATTAAAATATTTCAAGCGTCATGTGAAAGGGTGATGGTCTTCAAGTTCTTGAAAATACTCTCTCTCTCTCTCTCTCTCTCTCTCTCTCTCTCTCTCTTCTTTGACAGATAAGGTAGCTTTTATCTCACAAATATCAGGGACTAGGCCCATTTCTGATTCTCAACAGCCACTATTGTTTGTGATTTACTACCACTAAAACAGGACACGTGGTAGGTTTGTTGGGACCATTAATACCACAAGTTTTCAATTAGGCATACGCCAAAAATCAGATTGGATGATCAAATCTTGCTTAGATAGAAAAAGAATACTTACAAATTTGTAGTTTTGGAAATCTTCTTCCTGGATGGACTTTCATGGTCTCATTTAGGTACACATTACAACATGATACTAGAAAAGACTCTTTTTATTCTTTTATGTAAAGGGATTAACATACAGGCTGTATGTAGACCATTTCATTCACACAACAGAAAAGGTTAGGTACATAATAATTGAAACTGTATGTACCAAATCACTTTCGGCCAGTCTAGTATTTTTGAATTGTTCAAAAAAAAATTATTGTATGAGACAGTTAATGGGACCCACTAAAAATTAAAAAATATTGAATGGTCAGTAGACTTTCTAGAAAATAGACCTACGAACATGGGTTCATAAATTGGTATTGATAGCCATGTGAGCCCGGCAAAAACAGATACACATTGGCAGTATCAGTGATATGCATGTGTGTCAATACAGCAGTATAGGTTTGATTTCATTTTTCACCAGAAAGTGAAATACTATTTTGTATCAATCCATACTTAATGATGTCCACTTATGTTGGTGATACAAATGTGAATCAGAAAGTGGTAAGGTAATCACATGATTCAGCGGTGTATATTACTCTAACTAGTTTTTTTGATAATTTTGTGGGTTTGATCCGATGGCCAGTCATTATGAAAGGTGGGCCTGATATGTCAATTTCTGTAGGGATCTTGTGATAACATCTAGCAATAAATGAGACCATTCATCATAAATTATATAGCATGTCTTTCTCAGTCTTCAATTACACTCTCTAACTACCCTCTTGCTGTTTCTTGCAAGCCTTCACATCCACCAGACTTAGGAAAAGGACTTTGGACTTGGTATCTAAGCTGCCAATAAGAAGCACTCACATAATTTATGTCGACAAAAGGGGGTTATTTAGGTTGACAACAAGGGATTACTCTGTTGGTTGGAAACCCCGCACGTCATCCACCTGCCCATAGATCAATCCCTGGGCGTGCTATTTTTGCATTTGTGGGGCTCTCTTGGGTCCCGGCTCCCTAGGATGGGGTACCTCTAGGTGTTTAGGGATGTGGTACATATAGATGAAAAGGGACATTTGAGTGATGTCCATGATTTTGATGTTGTGTACTTGAAGAGAGAGATATAAAGGGAAAAATCACCAATAGCATGATTAAAGTGTAATACATTAAGCTGGGCCAACTTGGGAAGATATTTTGGGTGATAATACATCACTAAGATGATTTGGGTAGATACAATGATTAGGCGTATTAATAGATTTTGTACAGTAAAAGGATTAAGGATAGTTACCAGTCACAATCTCAGCTTGCATGATTCCATGGAAGTTTCAGTGGACTGGTGGTTGAGCCATGAGAGAATGGTAGAGAAGATGGGGACAGGGTTTACCAGATAGCTGGATCATGATTCTGCGATTTGTTGGTCATGGCTCCCTTTATGTCGATTCTGGTTTGCTGGAGTGAGATGAGATAAATTAATATTTTTCCATCTCTACTGTAGAGACAAACCATTATTAAAAAAAAAAAAAAAAAGAGGGAAGCAAAGTTTTTAAAATGGACAGTTTCAATAGAATGTAGAGGTATGTATCAATAAAAAAATAAATGTACAGTTTCTGTCAAGCCATTGATATGATGTGACCATGTTTTTATCCTGATTTTTTTTTTGTGCTCTGAATGCTAGTTTATGATAATTTGGCTCGCAATTTAAGATTAAGATTCTCAATCCTTGACATATAAGATATTGAACCTGCAAAATTACTTTCAAGATTGTTCCATAATACGACCCATAGAGAACCAACACATGATAATAAGTACCCTGAACCATATTGCGACTTGGGTAACCTTGGATAGTGATGTAATAGACTGTATAGGAAAGGAGAAATGAATGCATCTTGAATGAAATGGGGTCCATGGCATAACCAGATCCAGAGTTGAATACTCAAGTTTGTAGGAGATGAGGAAAGTTTTGAATTTGATCCAATGAGAATTCACCCCATTACAGTTGGAGTTTGGTCAGGCGGCCTGACAAGGGGATGGGAATCACTTCACGATACAGTAAATAACCCCATTACTGTTAATAAATTCATTTAAACAACTTCATTATGAAATAGTACAATGCAGATAGAACTGACAGTTGTTTTGATGATCATAGAGGAATTTATCATCACTTTCTGTTATTTTGAATTCACAGTAGAACCAATAGTGGAATCAGTTTGGACGGAATAGTCCACACCTAATAGTTTGGCCTCTGTCCTAGTTTCAAGGATACTGACATTAACAAAGATTGAATTATGATGCTTAACTTGCTACTGTGCTCGGATGAAGAGAAATCGTAAAGAATGGTCGCTGTCCACAGTTTTCTCCTCATCCAAATGACCCATTGAAGACGACTGATATCTTAACCAAGGAGCGGTAGCTCAGTTGTAGCTTAGTTGGCCAAGGATTCTCTGCCTCAAGACACCTACTTCCGTTCGCCACCTCCCCATTGGACACAGGGCCAAAGGCTCTTGGGCTGGGCTGAGAGGGAGATACCCTTCGGACTCGTGGCCAAAGAGTCTCTTAACCAACTTGTGGTAGCTCAATCGGCCAAGGACTCTCCGCCTCATGAAGCAGAGAGGTTTTGTGTTCGACACTTACCTCCGTTGGCCACCTTCCATAATTTTACCCGGTGCATGCAAATAGGAAGGTTTGTATGTAAAGCTAGCAATTAGTTCTCTCGGCTGTCCAAAATCAAGCATCCCTCCGGCTTAGGGCCAAAGGCTCCTAAACTGGGCTGGGCGTAAGATACCCACGGCTATTAAAAAAAAAAAGGATTATTGATACCTTTAGAGAGCGGAAAACAAAATGGTGTTTTTAGCCATAGGAGCACTGGACCCAAAAATTGTTGCATAAAAAATCTTGGACATACGATCATCGGTAGGGCAACTCTAAAATTATTTGAAAACCATATGTTTCTTTTTACATCTTTTTTACATAACCAGCCACCACAGAAACAATAAAAGGAAGTTTGTTTACGTAGTGCACTGATCATTGGACACATTTCCTCAGTAAAAAAATAATGATAATGGAAAAAATCAGCTCAGTAATGCCTTGGAGGAAACATTTTGCAGCAACATTGCACCATGAAGTGTCTTATCTTACTTAAAGGCAGCCCTCAAAACGTTTGTTGCTGATAAAAAAAATGAAGTTAATTTCCTTAAAAATTGTGACAGTAGATAGAGAGCAGTTCAGGATGAAGGCTTTCTCTTACTTTTTCTTTTCTAGACTGGTTCAGGATGCAATACCTTACCTAGGTGGACATATGTAAGGATATGCTTCGAACAGTATCAATTGAACAAAAAGAACTCCAGTAACAAATATATGTAGATTCAGCATATAATGCTGCTTGCACAAAAGTCACGTACCACGAGAAATATGCAATGCAAACAGATACTTAAACCTCAATTGAACAAACAAGAAAGCTTTTTAATTCTCCCCAAAAAAATGCACATTTTATTGATATATAACAACTTTGTTAAAGAGAAACAGATAAAAATTATATCAAAGCTTGGGAAGATAAACCCAAATACAAAGATATGATTAACCGACTTCTTCAAACAAAATATTTGCTATTGCTATCCTATAGCTGCTCTATGACTCTTAACTTGCAGTTGGCAAGAAAAGGGTTTAGCCTTGAGGATGAAGTACAATTTGAAGAGTTTTCAATACTTGGAGTGGCCAACATACGCCCAAGACATTATGTTTGACAAAATTCCCTCTATAATTAGATTTTCTATTAAAAATAGATCTTTTAGCTGTCTATTGACAGACCCAGATGGATTCTTACTCTGTACACCTTCTATTACAGTTCATCTTTTGCTGTTTGGTCAGGAGTTGAGATTCCTCTATCCTCTTCAATCTTTACATTTGCATTGATGAACATGACCAATTCCTTCAAGCTAGGTTTCTTCGAAAGTTTGATCTGCGCAGCAACAAAATGTTAGTGATAACAGCATGGAAACAAGAGGTGAGTGGTCTGCAGATTCACATTGGTGGAAATTGATGGGACCTATTATAAATTGTGTCCTCACTACCATGCAAGTACTAGTAATGTAATGTGGTCATCATAACAGAATAGAAATTAATGAGGTGTGTGGAGTTGGCAAATTGTGTCCTCATTACCGGATTTAATTTATCTCCAGATGGGTAAAATAAGAGAGTTGGGTAGTCATTGATCTGCAAAAAGCAAAATGGGACATGTCAGCATGGACTCCTCGTAAAGGAATAGACCTTGCCACTGTTGCCAAAATCATCATCAACATTATTTTGATAAACAGTGCAATCAACTAATCAAGATTATTAAATAATAATAACAAGAAGAGATGGAATGCTAGAGCAGGACTATTTTCACTACCCAATATCAGAGAATGTGGATCAATCACGGAAAAAATATATGCATCTAAATGCACATTTCTACCACAGCAGGACTATTTTCCCAATTTCACAAAATACAAATGGGAGGATGTACCAAATACTCCCATTATGGATTAGATGAAGATGACTCCTGCTCACCTAATAGTATCCTAGTTTTGCACTTATGGACAAAATCTCCATGATCTGGGGTACATCAAAATATGTCCCTATGCATTCGATATTTAGGTTATGTTTATGCAGAGAGTTTTTCACAGATCGTCTTCTCTCTTTTTTTTTCACAATTTTTGCATAAGGGTTAAAGCCACATTTCACTTATGTTTTAACACACCAAACACTAGAAACTGAAACTGTAGAAAACGAACTCTTCAGTTTCAATTTCAATTTCTGCAAAAAATAAAATTGATGCAGAAATAAAAATGCCGCAGAACCTATGGCACTTCGGGCATGCCCTTGGGAAACACGTCTTTGTACTCAAGTGAAATTCAAGTCAACTGGATTTCAACATCTTCAGATCAAAGTTGGTTCCCACATTTCTGGATCATGTTACAGATTACTACGAATTATTTTTATATAATCATTTTGAAATTTTATAATTTACTATAAAAAAAAGTTGATAGTTATCAAATGCTAGTGTTAAGGCCAATTTTTTAAAGCAAATGCCTTTAGAGCAAGTTTGTGCTGTGCAGTGGAAAACTGGTTACCTGTTCCGCAGAAAAACAAGTCCAAACCCGAACCAAACCAAAACACTTTTTTCCAAACATTGCGGAAAAGCTAATTCCTTTATTCCTTGAGGAAAAGCAGCTGCACCAAGCATGGACGTTTAGTGCTGCAGAAAACCATTTCCCCTTCCATGCTTTTTCAGCAGAAAAGCGGATGCACAAAAATGCCCTTGGTAGGATTTTCTGTTCTGAAGGAAAAATGAACCCGTACTAATGGCAGCAAATATCTTATTCCTCCTGTGTGGGGCCCACCTTTGTGTGATCAAATCTATTCTCTCATGGACCTCTCTAAATGGAAACTCTCCCAAATTTCAAATCGAGCTAAGTGATATGCAATTGGACTGATAAGGTGAGATATATACCTATATTCTGTACACATAACCATCCAGCCCCATGTGCACTCCTTTTGTAGTGAAGTTTAAGCCAGCTCCAACAAAGTAGTCCATGTGATAAGAGTGGATTTGATCATAAAAAGGTGGGTCCCACAAGGGATAAATCAGATAAATAGCTGCCATCAGCACCATCATGCCGAAAGTATAGGGTCATTTCTCTAAATGAAGAGAATGCTCTAAAATTCTCCTCACAGAAATCGTGTTTGGAAAGCTACTGGGTTCTGCCAGAGAATTTCTAAAATGCTGGAATTTCCAAAAATCCTGTTTACATGCCAAAAAATTAACACAGGCATTATTTGCAAAATCTGACAGTCTCTCCTGCATGTAAGAGCGATGCGGGTGCCATTTAATGGCTTTTAAAAAAAAAACCTGCCTTGGAACAAATGCATTCCAGTTCCACATTACCAACTAGCATGGACCTATTAGTGCACATTTGAGAGATAATTAAAACATTCCAACAGTCTTGGTATTATATCATTCAGATCTAAACATATATCAAAAATAACTCTCAGAAAAGCTGGATATTTCAAATCTCAACTTGCAGTGGAGTTTTCCTCGAGAAAAACAAAACACCACCTTCATCATCAGCTATTCACGTGGAGTTAAAAACAGTCAATAAGTAGTTTGATTCCATTAACCAAATGGAGCAAAGTATCAAAACTAACCCCAATTCTAAGGCAATGCAGGTAGGGAAAGAGCAATCAAGGATTACTCTCCAAGCGGAAGCTTGAGGGCCGTAAGAACCACCGTCTTAGTTTCACACCGCAGACACACAATTGTGAGGGAAAAGAGAACTCAATAATATTTTATTCCAATTAACCGATCAACCAAGAGTGATTACAATCCTTGATTTAGACCATAGATCCAATCCTACTTTGGAAACAATTCCAATGACGTCAATTTCTAAATCTATTAAGATTTTTCTTAGTAAAACTTTCTAATTAATCTCATAAACTAAACAATAGGCAGAATGATCTGGAGGCACGATCTGGAATCTTTTATTAGTGGACCTTGGTTGGTTGCCTTGGGCTCTGGCTGTAAGCTTTAGGGCTTGGCCCATGGGTATTGGGTCCATGGCCTGCATCAAATTCATTCTGCATTCCATGAAAAACAGTCACCAACAGAGACATTCTTTGGTAGGTAAGATGAGCTTGGTTGAAGTTATATTTGCACCCTGTTCATCAATCTCACTTATCCCACATTACCGCTGCGGTTACCTAATGTGGTCACTAAAGAGTGTTGGTTCTGCTCATGGTTGTTGGACCAAAAACAAGCATTTGTGTAACATTGCAATTGTTAAAAATTGCAAAGAATCACTTGTCACGTTTTCTTGTGTCTTAGCAGAGAGAAACTAAACTACCTGAAGCCCAGAACTGAAACGTAATTCTTACAAACTGATTCAAATATACCTATATATTTATATGGATGGATGAAATTTATATGATCCATGTACAAATGCATACATTTACAATCTCTTTGGGGCAGACTCAAACCACGATTGAAAAATAGATCAACCTCCAATGGGATTGATCAAATCCAAAGATGGATTTAGGCACCAGGGCATGCTCACAACAATGGGAAACACCATAATTGGAGAGAAAACTCAGAACTCAGAAATTAATTGATAATCAGCATGAAAAATACAATGAGGGATCGTTCCTCTCCCTTAACAACCAAGACTTCCTAATAATTAAAGATTTCTAATTAAAAGATGAAAATCAATTATTAGCAATCCTAATCAAACAATGATGGAAAATAGATACAGAAATAGGATAGAAAGAGGATGCCATAGTAGCTCTCGGTCAATATTGGACCTGCAGGCTGAACCCAATAGACCCGGGCGACCTATGGGTCAATGGTATGGCCCAGTTAACTTGGGCCTGGTGTCCATACTGCATCACCTGTGGATGCAGGCCCAGATACAAGACCCTCACTACCTTATCCTATGACAGTTACTTTAGCCTACAAGCAAATTTAAAGTGTAGCCATTCATGGGGAAAATTGTGACTCAGTTTTATGGCAGCTGTAACATCATCAAAAAGTTCGAAGTTGACTGGTTGTGGACAACTATTGGAGGGAAAAATGATGGAGAGGGTTGGAAGAAACCCTTGCTAACTAGGTTTGCTGATTTTCTTTGGAGGATTCAGGAGATATCAGAAATCTCAATATAGGATCCTAGAATCTCCAAATGCTGTATTTCCCAGCGGTGCATGAGAATCCTGGATTGCTGAAATCCCAGGAAAGAAATCCAAGGTCCGAAATGGGCCAGCTAATTCTCCAGGAAAAGATGAGGCAAAAAACATGTATTTGAAGTTCAACAGCTCATTAAATTGGAATCATTTGGAGTAAACTTTGCCAATCCAAACCACCACTCACCTTCCCTCCACAAAAACAACCAGGAATCAATCCCTGGCTGTAGAGGAGAGGGACTTTGGGAAACAAGTGTGTATTTACCAGAGCAAAAACAAAAAAGTAATAGTTGAAAAGGCATACCTGTAGCTTCGGATGTTCATTTAAAGAAGCATCTATTCTTGCAAAAATTACACTATCGAGTCCTTCAAAATGTTTAGCCAGCTGTTCTATCTGCTTGCTCACAGCATCACAGTTGATGCACCATGGTGTGTAAACCTTGATTTTCATTTCAATCAAGAAGAGAGGGTTCAGGCAATAATTTTTTAGCACATTGAATTTCAGAAAAATGCAATACTCGAAAGAAATGAGATGAAAAGAAAATTACAAAAAACAGATGCACAGGGTGAGCAAAGATTTTCACAGGTTTACAACATCAATGTGCAGCTGTGGATGAAGCTTTACATGTGAACTTGTGGATGGGCTAGGAAAGCTCTAGGTGTGTATGAGCAATTGTTGTAAATATACACACCTCTAAAAGTACATTCTTGTCACTGTTCAAGACCAAAGTGTCAAACGTCTTCCCTACAACAGCCTGAACGATTCCCTTCTGCAAATTTCGTGGATGCCGAAAACTTTAACATAGGCATCAAATAGTTATGACAACAACAATAAAAACTACACAAGGGTGTAAAAAAAAAAAAAAAAAAAAAAAGAGAGTAATCAATGTTAAACAAATCCAATTTGACAAGGAAATCTGTCTTCCCAAGTTCAGTTGATTGGGTCATGGGTCAATGAAAAGCTCAATGATGAAGGTCAGTCAACAAATTAAAGGAAAATTTTGAGAACTTTGAAAATAGAAGCATGAGGAAACAGTTAGAAGTAGGTTCAGGGGAGTGAACAGGAGAAGAAAATTAATAGAGGTGGGTGTTGAAATTACAGTAACATAGAATAGAGACGGAGAGTATAGATGATGAATGGCTATTACATACAGTATCCGGAATTGGCTGTGATTTGTAATACGGTGAGAGAGTACCATGCAAGAGCCCATGACAAAATTCCTGCAAGAACACATATTAGTGAAACTATCTTCTTCAGAGCCTGGTTTATGTTATATTCAAGAATAATAAAGACCGGGAGAAATTTTACTTCTAAACTGTTTGCAGTAAGATCTGACTCTAACAAATACTTTGAGCCATTTCCATTATCAAAAGCAGCAACCTGTGAAACAAAGAAATCATGTACTTCAGTCAATTGGTTTAGATTGATCAAAATATATGAACTGCATTCGGTCTGGAGCGTATCAAAGTGCACACTTAATAGTGGATTATTAAAATTCACGACCAAGAAACTTAAGAAACGAACATTGAAAAATCAACAAAGGATTTGTAACAAAGAGGTACATTGGGCACACAAATTGGCACTAGTACATGTTATTTTAGATCCATTTGACGGGTATGAAGACAGCACATCTATAAGTCAGACAACTTTAATTATTACATATGATAGGATGCAGTCGGCTCCTCACTTTATGGGAGCCCAGAAAAGCTCTCTGGTCTTTTGAGACTCTTGGAAATTCCACTTAGGCTAAAACTTTTGAGATTTAGGAAATAAATTCCCACTCCTAAAGGCTATAATGAGAAGCAGTCACACACAATCTTAAAATAAGTAATGCAAATGGAATAAAGGGTTTAAATGTCAGGAAAACTCACAATGGGCTCCTCCGATTCTAGCCCAAACAAAGTCAGAAATGGTTTTGCAAGGTTATCATCTGCAGTATCTGCATATACAAACAGTATCTACATCCAAAAAAAAACAGAGAAATCATAAGAAACAAGCACAGTTCCACAGCCCATCAAAAAGTATAACTGCTACTACAACTCCATATGCCTTCTTTATGTCTTTGTAGGATAAGTACCTTTGATTTGAATTTCCTTGCGACTTTCTGAAGAAGTGGAAGGAGTTTGTTGAAGTCAACAGCCTCCGCAAAGATATAAACCTGGAAATAGGATGATGAAGGAAAATAAAATCAGCACAAACTTCATATCTCCACCAACATAGATGAATATTGCAGAAGTTTAGAGGGAAGGGACTGATCACTGATTTGAGGGACAAGCTGCAAAAGGAGCCACCCAATCAGATGGAGAGACATATTATCATCTTAGCTTTATTCCATTAATCAGGGGGTCAGCTTTTTGATGGAAAGACATACATCTAGATATGTCTACAAAATTAGGACCAATTAACCACTTTTTTTCCTTGATAGGTAATGGAAAAGTTTGATTAACAAATATCAAGACCCATTTAACCACTTAAAGAAACAAGGAGCAGGGTTTATAGACGCTTAATCTAATGGAACATATCTGATGTGACCCATCATGGATTGGGATAACCAAAACATAGGCCCACTTATACTAAGCTATGCCCTAGCATGTTGTGCACATCCTCTAGCAAAGACCATATAATCGTTCCATGAAGAATACGAAACTGAATATTCTAAGTGATCTTTCAGAATGAACAATTACATCCTTGTATTCCAAGTAAGATGTCGATGACATTCCAAATAGAAGAACAAAGCAAACAATTTAAAGCACCGTGTACCAAATACCAATCTATTGCCCTTCCTTCCTTTTTTTTTCCCCTTTGTCATGAGAAACATATAAATATATATATATATATATATATTGGTGACATGACAAACCCACAACCTCAGCATTGCAATAGTGAGCACCTTCCAATGATATTTATGTAATCTGAAGAGGGTAAGATGTGACTACTTTGTAATCAATAATTAATAAAAAATTAAGAAGAGATAGTGCCATAGTCGTGGAATTTGTTTTGTTTCGGATGAAAAATCCGAGAAATTTCGTTTCGATATGAAAACCGAAACGAAACAGACCCCAATAACTTTTCACTCAATTTTTCGGTCTATCTCGGTCATCTCGGACATTTTTGGCCACTATTTTCAGAATGCAGAATATCGGCCCAAATTGGGTCAAAGTGGATTAAAAAAAAATAGAAGGAAAAGAAACCCAATTAAAATTCCTTTTCCCCTTCCTTGCCCTAATTCAATTGAAATGAAAAGAGAAGGAAGAAAACGAAGAAGAGAAAGAAGAAAAAGAACAAGGAAGGAAGTAAGAGGAAGAGAACACGATGAGGTACCTGGAACAACTGCTGTTGGCGCTGCTGCATTTGGCGATTGCTGCCACTGCCCCTGCATTCGGTGACTGTTGCTGCTACGGCGTTCAGCCACTGCCCGGTGCGTTATCTCCTCTCTCTCTAGCACCTGTTCCATCGTTCTTTTTTTTTCCTCCCCTCTCTGTTTTAACTTTTCCCTCTCTCTATTTTAACTTTTAATGCATTTTTTTTCCCTTTTTTGCTGACTTCAAACGACTGGGCTGGGACCTGCAGTGAGGGGGCTGGAGCAAGCAGACCTTGGCTGCCCCCAGGAGCCCTCGGCTGCACCACACACCCACACCCCCGCCCCACCTCTCTTGGCTGCTGCTATTTAGACTGTGGAGGCCAAACAGGCTGAAATTTTTATTACTAGTTTTATATTTTTGTACATATATAGTTCTAAATTTTTATATATTTCCGAAATGTAAGTCCGAAAAGTTTCACCGAGATTTCTGAATTGGCTGATTGGAGGGCAAACTGAAACGGCGTCCAAAACGAAATTCACAACTATGGATAGTGCACAACACGATCTAACTTAACATCTTCTCTTCCGTGTCCTCTTCCCCTTGCACTTCTTTAGCTACTCTGATCATCCAATTTTATTTTTCTTAGATTTTTAATTGGTGTCGGAGAGAATCTGATGCTTGAATCTTGGTGGGTTACGACTAGGGTTTTCATTGAACTCTATAGATCTATGTAAATTGTAAACTCCTGCATAGGCTGGTTCATCCCTCACTGCAAGGTAATAAAGTAAAGTTTTGAAGAAGTTTCGGAGCAGATCCAATGATCCATCTGTCAAGCAGTTCTACAGCTACAGTTGGCCTCTGATGATAGAAATCTACTCATTAGATCATTGGAAATTTATCGACACGGTGGTAACAGCTACAGACCTGTTATAGCTAACTACGTAGTTAAATGAGATCTTGGAAGATTCTGGAACTTTTGTTGTACCAGTGCCACCATCAATCAGGTTTGTACCAGTTTGGGAAAGTGTGTTCCGTCTAAATTCTAAAGTGATGTAAGTCAACCCTGAAAGTGGTTTTGTAGAACCCTGAATGCGGTTTCTGTAGCAGCTTGAAGCCTGTACTGTAGATTGCTCAGCTGAGAGCAGTAAACCTGACAGTTGTTCCATAGCACCCTGTGGGTGGTTCTGCAGCAGCCCAAAGCCTGTCTATCGCTCAGCTGAGGGCAGTAAACCTGACATTGGTTCAGCAGCACCCTGGGTGGTTTTGTAGCAAACTAAAGGTGATTTGGCAAAGGGCTGTAAGCTCTGGTGGTTTGACTGAGGGTTGTAAACCCTGATATTTATTCATTTGTGGCGGGAGAAGTGAGTTCTACATGCTGCTTTGCAGAGGGATATTAGCCCAGGGAGTTCTGTTGGAACTGTTTTTTTTTTTTTTTTTCTTTTCTTTTCATTAATGAACTTCTATGTGATTCGGCAGTTTCTCTAATATATTATTTTCTTACATTTTCTTGTGCATCCGAACAGGCCCTTAATTTGGATCACTAACTCCAGTGTTATGGATCATATTATCTGGGGCTGTATCCTACTCTCCTTCACATAATAGTTGTTAAAATGATTGATGTAATAATATCTAGGGTTTTAGAAATAAGATTCAAAACCCTAACAAAATAAAAGGAGAAAAATAAAGGGGAAAAACTGATTAGGAGGAAACGAATGATGCAGAGGTGTCAACTAAGTCAGGCGACACCTCCTAATATATATATATATATATAATATCTTGCTAACATTTACAAAAAAAAAAACACCTCAATTATTTCTCTATTTACAAAACGATCCATCATATTTCTGAATTTATAAATAAGCCCACTATATCCCTTAACACTCTCCCTCAAGCTGGTACATAGATATCTACTGTGCCCAACTTGGACAATGTACATGATTACTTTCTTCTTGAACTGTCTTAATAAGAAAATATGTCAATTGCTCATCTGTATGTACATGCTCCAACTTGACCTCTTTGTTTTCAACCTTATCTCTAATAGAATGCAATCAACTCCAATTGTTTTGTACATTCATGAAAGACTGGTTGTAATCTTTCATGCAAATGTCCTGTCAGAGAAATAAACTGTTGGACCTTATATAAAGCCCAACTCATATGGTAAAATCTACAGCCACAACAATTCACATGCTCCATGTGCCATAGCTCGGTACTCAGCCTTAGATTTAAATTTTTCCATCATAGGATATTTCTTACTTTTCCAAGACACTAAATTTCCATCTGCCATGGTACAATACAATAACATATTGTAAATCTTCTATCCATCTTTGATCCTACCTAACCTACATCAGTGTAAGCCTCCACAACTAAATGACCATGTCTTCGAAAACAAATTCCTTGTCCCGGGGACTTCTTGAGGTACTTTAAAATCCTATATACAAAATTTAAATGTCTTGTCCTTGGAGTGAGCATGAACTGGCAGACAACACTAACTACATAAGAAAGAGTTATAGTTCAGTATAATAGACTTCCAACCAGTCTCTGATAAGATTTGATATCATGGAGTAACGCTATACTCTCAACATTAATAATATGATTTTGCTCAACAGGGGCATCTCCAGACTTTGCTCCTAACATTTTGTATTTCTTCCAATAAATCTAGCGTATATTTCTTCAGCATATCACAATTTCTTTCTTTGATATCGCAAATTCAATTCCAAGAAAGTACTTGAATTCACCACAAACCTTAATTTCGAATTCTGTACCTAAATATTTCCTAAGCCTTTCTGTGTTCACCTTATCATTACCTGCAACAATAATGCCATCCACATAAACAATCAGGATGATAACCTGTCATCCATCTCTCTCCACAAACAATGTGTGATCAGCACGACATTTTTATAACCTGTTTTCAACATGACTTGACTAAATTTGCTAAACCAAGCATGTGGAGATTGTTTCAGCACATATAAAGCCTTTCTTAATCAATAACCTTTTCAAGTTTGCCCTTCTAATGAGGCCGGGAGATAACTGCATACATACTTCTTAAAACTCAACATTTAGAAATACATCCTAAGCATCTAACTAATATAACGGCCAATTAAAATTTGCAGCAATTGAAGGAATTAGTCTTACAGAATTTAGCTTTGCAACTCATAAAAAAGGCTAAAATGATCCGTATCATATTATTGAGTGAATCCCTTTGCCACCAACCTAGCTTATATAATGCTAAATGGTACCATCTGAGTTGTATTTTAGTGTGTACACCCACTAACATCCTACTGCACACTTCCTTCAGGAATATCAACAATTTCCTGTTTTGTTCTTTTCGAGAGCTAGCATTTCTTCTAACATTGCCACTTTCCACTTTGAATTCTTTAATGCTTTCCCACATATGAAGTCTATTAGAGGCTCTGATACCAAGTTAAGGTAATTGATTTAACAATATCCAGGTTTTTAGCAATAAGATTCCAAAACGTAGGAGAAGAAAAAGAGAAAACAGAGAGAGAGAGAGAGAGTGATTTGGAGGGAACAAATGGTGCAAGAGGTGTCAACTAGGGCTGGGTGACACCTCCTAATATATATTTTATTATCTTTGTAATATTAAAAAAAAAAACTCATTTATTTCTCATTTAAAACAGTTCATAATATTTCTGAATTTACAAATAAGCCCAATATGTTTCTTAACAGTTGTCAGGTTAACTTTCTTAATGGATCATTTACTCAAAATGCAAGGAGGAACACTAGAATTGCTCAATCTCTTTCCCTGTCCTTCATACATGTGCCCAAGCACTCTACTAATTTGTTGTCTATTAACAGTATCACTAAAAACTTAAATTGCAGCATTGCCTTCTATGTTCTATCCCACAGTGTTTTCCAAGACCTAGCGACTGGACAAAAACTTGAAGGTGGTTATGGAAGTGGTGTACTGAATCTGTCTAATCCTAAGGTTAAAGCTCTTTCAAGTGCAAGTCTCATATGGAACAAAGTCGGTAAGTCTAATATGGAACAAGGTTATGTATTCAATTAAAAAAAACATGGTTATGTATTAGCATCATTGTGTAAGTCACACTCGCTTATCAAATCTAAAAATCTCACTTCCATGAATGTTAATTTTCAATGTGAGAATAGCCAACTTTACCAAAGAAACAAATCTGCTTATACAATGCGTAAAAAAAAGGTCAAATGAGCCTTTCTCATTAATGCATTATGATACATGGTGTCCCTCTAAAGATTAGATCACTTTTGACTTTCAATATTTTGTGTCCCTTATTGACGATTGTTCTAGATGTACTTGGATATATCCTATGAAATCTAACAATGAGGTGAAATCCTTCTTTAAGAGTTTTCACAAGGTCTTAAATCAATTCAATGCTAACAAACTATAGTTCTCCCATCTAAAGCTAACAAACCATAGTTCTCCCATCTGATAACGAGAGTGAGTACAGTTCTTCTGATTTTCAATAGTATCTATCAGACTAAGGTATTGAGTCACAGGCTACTTGTTTCTATTCCCTAGAATATAATGGTTTGGCTAAAAGAATTATTTGTGTATGCCCTTCCCATAGATTATGAATCTTTCATTCGTTTTTCTTCTCTTGTATTTTAACTGAATGCATAAAGAGGCAGCCCATTAAGGTAAAGAAAGGCTGGTAGAATACAAAAGAGAGAGACAAAGTTACATAGTAATTAAACCATTGGCAATGGTGACATTCTCTTGATCAACATCTGCTTTGCCAGAATATCAGATTGCATTTCTAGACTCGCCTTCAACTGGCACCAGTCCATGAAGATGACACAAGCCCAAGCCAAGCAGTTATCGATACCAAGCTTGAGCTTGTACCAATGCAATCAATCTAAGATCAAGTTTAGCTCAAATTGGGTTATGCAGTGTTAAAGCAAAACTCAAGCTAGGATAAGCTCACCTCACATAACACCTTGGCAATGGGCAATGCAGGATGAGAGTTGATGTGTGTGTGTGTGTGTGTGTGTGTGTGTTTTTTTTTCTTCTTCTTCTGATAAAATAGTTCATTGCATTCCGAGAGAGAGAGAGAGAGAGAGAGAGAGAGAGAGAGGGGCAAAGAAATAGTAACCTGGACTTTTATAGGGCTGGAGTGTACTCTGATGGAATTAAGTTCAGTCAGTACAGTAACTAATGGGAACTTGTTATAATCCAAGAACTGCAGTATTTTGCCCTCTTCAAAAGAATCCTCTGCAGAACCAAACAGTTGACCAATTGTTATAATAAAACAATACCTGTTAACACAATAAACACTGTAATTCAAGTCATAGGAATAAAGAATGTTAGTAAAATTTCAAGGTGAGTTGATTGAAGGCACAACCATTCTTGACCATCCACAAGACTAGATAGTAGAAAGCATGGTTGCAAAGAAATAAGTTTCAAAAAGCCAACAACCACCAAGCAGATTTTTCTCTTCCTGTTCACGGAGGTTAAGATATGTTGTATGCTACTGATGTAGCCCAAGAAAGGTTTCTAGTTGCTACAGATTAGGCTTTCAGATAATGGACCAGTTTCAGCCCAAGACCCACCAACCATGCCCAAATATATTGAGCCCAAGAACTACAATTAAAAGACCCAGGCCTTCCAATTAGGAAATATAATCCAACAACCAGCTGTGGTTTATTATTTTCTTTAGTATCTTTCTTCTTTTTTTTTTCCCTCTAGTCTCTTTCTTATTTGAGGTTTGTGATTTACTATTTTGTTTACTATCGTTCTTATTTAAAATTTTCCCTTCAGTATCTTTCTGTTTTTCTCAAATGATAATTTTTTATTGATGAAGAAACAGTATAAGAGAGGTTATGCTGTTGGAACGGGACCACTTCAGTATCTTTCTTATTTAAGTCTATCTATTTTCTTAAAGTTTAAGTTCAATGAATGTTTTTAACAAAGGAATATGAAATCTGTGAGTAAAAGGAAATTCCCTTCTTCAGACAATCAGGAGGACCTTTGTGAATTTTTTTTTTTTCACTCAACCATATTCGAAGCCACGATGATAGTGACTCCACCATCTAACAGGTCATTCCTCACTACTTAAGTCTTCATAGGTCTCCCTGTTTTCCTAGGAACTACTATTCCTGCCTTTCGCGCACAATTGCACATGCCCAAACCATCTCGGACAATGTTCCTTGCTTCTTTTTTATTTTTTCTATGTACTAATGAAGCTACCATCTCAAACTATCTTTATGTCCTCATTTCTAATCCTATCCTTGCTAGTAACTCCACTCGTCTATCTTAGCATTTGCGTCTAAGCTACATGTACCCTCCATGTCGTCTGTGCCTCATCCATGCCCAGATATTTTTAATCAGTCTGTACCCATACTCATTACTCAAACATTTGAGCTTGTATTTCTGATACTTATATTGTTCTCTCAAATTCCAAGGCTCTATTCTTATTAAAGGCCAGTGGATGATTTGGACATAACAATGGAAGTAATGTTGATTTCAGTATCTGAAGCAGAGGAAGAGGAGCTGCTGATCACTATTTTACGAAGTTCAAAAACCAAGACCAGGACCAGGAATAAATTAGTCGTTAGGTCAAGTTGACTGGGGACTCAATGAGTCTACCAGGTAAGTCGAAAAATACATTTAACACTACAATGAGCAAAACATGGTTCTTTTTCTTCGTTTCTAAGCAAGAGTTGACTGGGAGTTTTCAAATCAAACTATGCAGATTGAGCCCTGTTTCACCAAAAAACAAGTCTCGTGAAGAAAACCAGGTTTCATTTTTCCATAAAGGACAGAACTGACTTTCACAACCCAGTAACCTAGAATGTGAATGAGGCAACTTTGGTCAACCAAATGGGCTTTCGACACTATGATTTTATCCACTGTGATAAAAGAAATCGAGTTAAAATGCGTCAACCTTGCATAGAAAGCCAGAGTTAAACACCATGGCGAACTGCTCATAAGTCATAACTTTTTAACCAAATCTAATGGCTGCAACTTGTTGATCCTTCACTTACTGCTTAATGTAGTCCATCCACTGGGACTGGTTCAACTCCCTCATGATGAATGTGATTGTGTGGTGCAAAAGACATATCAGCTCAAGAGTAAATCTTATTCTGCTTCCTCTAATTTCACCAGTAAGCTCAGACAGGTGCTCCATCAACCACTCCTCTTGTTACATCCCCTAATAACCCTTGGGTTATTGAGCTATGGGTTAGTGGGAAATCATGTCCGGTACATCTCAGCCCCACTGTTGATCGTGCTTCTTCATTGAAAAAAGGTGATATTGATCAATGGTACAGTGACATCATTGCCAGCATTGTTGTTACTATGCCACCTCTCCTCTCACTGGTTTTGCTCCTTGTTCCCAATCTGCTTTTCAAGTTGTTGTCTATTTATAGCTTCACCTAGAACTTGATAACATTCTTTCCCAGTCACAATGGTTTTCAGCCCAACTGAGTACTGACAGAAAAGGCAATTCACAGTGGTTCCAGTGCTGGGTATGCATTGGGTTTTTCTTTTTTCTTTTTTTCTTTTTTTAAACTCTTACATATAAACCGACACAACTAATTGCAGAAGCAAGAATAAAGATGATCTTCATTATTGCATTGTAAAATCTTTATTGCCTCCTTCCATCAGTTATAATGACACTAGTCTGTTTAAGGGTGATATTTGTAAATTTACACACATCATCATAGGGATAGTTTAAAATGTGGTGTTATGTTCTCTACAGCTCATTCTAATTTATGAAGCCTGCCCCAGCACTACTACTGACTTAAATTATTTTGTTTCATTAATTGATGATGCATTTCAAATGAAATTGATACATCTCATAAAATAAAAAAAATCAAATAGATATGAAGTTTTTCATAACATCAATGTTCTGCAAACATGGTTTTCAATAATTTCAAACAAATATTCAACCCTTCATAGTGATAACTGTGGAAAGTACCTTCAGATATTTTCTCTTATATTTGTTGGAATGCAGTAAAATTGTGATCCTAACATCCAGGCACCAAATACGTGGGCTTTTTATGTTGAGCTAAGACAGCTATTGTATTTCGCTCTTTACAGTCAATATACAAGCTGTCAATTAAAGGACCTAGACTTTCCCAATCCAGACATCTTGACATAAAGTCTGTATCCACAGTTGTGCTATTCAGATGAATAGCATGGATCACCAAACCATAAGGCCAACTTGCACATAATATGGATAATAATTCTCAGGTCAGAATATCTGTGTCTGGTATAAAATTCACCAGTGGAATAGCTGATTGCAATCAACAAATCATCTGAACCATCAATCCTCAATTTCTTCAGAATGACAGAGAGATGATTATATTTGAGCAAATAAACTCCCCTTATCCTTACTGTCATTCCAATCCCATAAACCCTCACAAATTGCCAGGCTTCTAGGTGGGCCCCGCAGATTCTGTCACACCATTGAACTTGGTTATTAATGAATCTCTCAACCGCTGTTGGAACAGTTTAAAGTAGTGTTTGAAACATGATTAACTCAAAATACTTGATAAATCGAATCTATTTAGGGTTCCAATCTAGTTGACCCTTCAAAACTAAATTAAGAACTTAAGAATAAAAAACAGCAGCATTGATTGACAAAGTGAAACCCTATGAAGCACTTCAATTTTCTGTTGACTAAGATTTTTCCATTTGCAGAAATCAAAACACATTTAAAAATGTTCAGACCTTGATTAAAAGGCTCAAACTTGCACCAGATACACATGCTTTATTCAAAGTTTGGTTGGTGTTCAAGGTAATGTTGAAAAATTAATAACTTACCAAATGTTTCATATCTTTCTGGCTCACTTTTGACGAGGCCGAGGAAATTATTTTTTGGTCTAGCATCAGGAAAAAGAACTACAGCAACATCAAGGTTGTTAGTCTCAACAAACTGGATTTCATTATCAGCAGTTGCTGCTTTGACAAATTCTTCATAATCATGTCCCTGAAAAAAAAGAAAAAAGAAAGGAAAAGTATTCTGTTGAGGGAAATATTTTAAGTAGCACAACATTCAATGGATAATTTTTACCATTGACAAATGAATGAATAACAAGCCAATGAGAAAAACGAACCCTGAAGCTCAAAACATATCAAAGTTTTGTACACAAGGATGTGTTTGAATGTCATTGTCAGAAGAACCAAAAGCGAAATGATACCATCCCAATCAGTAGGAATTACATATGCATTTTACTTTTCAAACAGATGCCTAATATGAAAAAGGTGCCATCCATTAACGACAGGAAGGGAAAAACACACAGCGAAACATTCCCGACAAAATTGTTCTCAAAGATATCTAAACAGTATCGAATTGAAATTCATAAAGTTGAGATCCACACATCTACTTGATTCATCAGATTTTTTTAACTGACTAATAAGCAAAATCTATTATAAAAAGAGAACGAAACCACCCCCTAACCCCAACACCAAACCACCCCCACCGCCCCCCTCCCCCCCCCCCCCCCCCCCCCCCTCAAACCCCAAAACCCAAAAAAGAAAGTGCTCATTAAAAACATATTTAATCTGTGACAGTCTCCACAGTACAAGTTCCCATACCTCATAGTTCTCAAACAAACCAACAGCAAACATTCGGTGCTTCTTGAGGAACTCCTCCACCACAGTCACAGAGGATAGTCTGATAATCGGTACACCAGTCCTTTTTCTAGCCCAAATTACTATTTCCTCCCTGAGTTAAACAATGGAACCTCAAAGTCAGAAATTTAGCATAGTAAGAAACTGCGCATGCAATATTTTTACTAATAAAAAAGAACAAGAGAGGGTTATATTGGTCTATATAAGTTTGAAGCTCTTTTTCATACCAAATATGTTGTTATGCACCAACTATAAAAAGGAAAAAAATTAAATAAGTCCACCAGCCTCCTTTATCACTCTCATCTCCAAACAGGATATGGCACAAAACTAACATAAACTCTCTTTTATCACCCACTCTTCTGAACCTAGAATGGAATAGTTAATTTTTTTCACCAGTTCTTTCAAGTATAACAATGATAAGAACACAGCAACAATGGGCACAAGTATAATTGATGAATGTGATGCATACAGAAAATGTATGTTAGTACAGACCTACTATCAGACACGATTGAATTCATATTATCTTAACTTTCATAAAAATCAATAAATAACAGGGACAAACATACATAAGCATTAGAAGCGGGAAAAGAAAAACACAGAAAGAACAAATATAGTAAAAAATACAAGAAAACCAGAGAAGCAACAACAACAATACACACAGTAGTTCTGGGAAACTTAATTGACCCAAGATCATTATATAGCATGGTTAAGACTTGGTCCACGCTATAACAGTCTGAACCAAAACCTTAAATTAAGGGTAACATAAAGGCCTGTCCTTTGGGTCTTTTTTTAATTATAATTGCTTTATAAAAAATCAAAAACATGAAAAAGTTGAATCTACATTACTAAACTTCAAGTGTTTTAGATGTAAATAAAATATGAAAATATAATTTAGGATTCTATATAATATAATCTCTTTGTATTTCAACTATTCCACATTTCAGGCCTTTAAATTGACATGACAATATCACATCAAAACTGAAACCACTACATAACATATGAAACCATTAAATAACAACTTTGTGCTAAACCACAATATTTAAGCACGCACCTCCATGTCAAACCTGAATTCTAATCACCCACACTTGTCATAACAAAAACCACTACAAAAACCTTCATTTAATACTAAAGCCCCATCAGCTCCCTCTACATGACATGGTGCAGACAATGATGGAGGCATGGAGCTGATATATAAGCCTTATATTCATCAAGTAGCAATAGCAAGAACAAGGACCACAAATCAGTACATGGGAGTTCATATTTGCAACCCTGTTTTCTCATATATCCTTTACTTTTTATTCCAGATTTGCGACCTTTATCACTTGAAATTAAGAAAGGGGTTCTATATAATCAAAACTAAGGGGGTAAAAACACCATTTTCCATGACTAAAAGAAATCAAAGGATGCAAGAATCCTTACCCTGTGAACCCACCGGTATAAGGCTGAGAACTCCCATTGACAAACAGAAGCAATGTTGGGAATCCCTTGATGCCAAGCAGTGACGCGGCCTTCGCATGCCGCTCCGCATCAAGCTTGGCCAGCAGAAGAGGATTACCCATCTCCTTGAGCGCCATCGCCGCCTCCGCAAACCGCGGCATCATCTCAGCACTTCTATGGCACCAAGGAGCATAACCCAGAAGCAGAACATACTCATTCCCATCAATGATTCTCTTGGCATTCTCATTGCTGAGCTCAAGAACAACCCTCTGGGCTCTCCTTAGAACCTCAGGACCTGACAATTTCTCTTGACCAGCCTCCCCCTTCTGATTCTCATCATCTTCAGAATCATCAATTGCCAGTAGCTCTTCAAGACCTTCCAGATCAACATCTTCATCCGGGTCATCTCTGTGGGGCACAGAAGCAGTGGCAGAGAGGGAGAAAGAGATGAAAAGCAGGAGGGCGAGGGTGAAAATGGTGAATCTGGAAGTGGGTCTTGCTGAAAACATGGTTTTGAGCAAAGTGTGAAATGGTAGGAACAGTGTGGAGAATTTAAGTTGGGTGGTGCTGTTCTTGAGGCAGATCTGGTTCTTGTGGAGGGGTTTTGTTTGGGGGAGCGTGAAAATTAGAGAAGAGGAAGGAAAGGAAATGGCGTCTTGGCCGTGCCAACAGACCAGACCAGAGCCGTGGCCCGTGGGCCCAAGTATCCCCATGTGAATTGGTTTCCGTAAATCACGGTGTATCAAAAAAATCACCTTTCTTTTGCAAGGAAGAGGATATTTCTTTCTCTCAACTTACTGTAAAATATGGGGTGGGAGTCCTCACATCCATATCCAATACCAATAATTTAAATGAGAGGACCCCACCCCATTTTTCATCGTAAGGTGAGAGATACTCTCATAAGAGCATCTCCCTTTATTTTTACTCCGAAATTCTTCTAACTTTGACCAAATGGATAAAAATGTTTCATGAAAACCTCGTCAATGCCTATGCTCGTGTTCATGTGATAGAGGGCCCAGGAATAGGGATGTAAATGGGTCGATTTCTGATCTGGACCCATAACCGTTAAGGAGAAGGTGGACATGGACTTAGAACCATCTTGGGGCCAATCTCTAGGTTCCGGACCCGGAACCATTAAGGAGAAAGCGGAACCAGACCTGGAACTAGAATCGTATATGGGGCGGGTACGGGTCTAGGTAGAGAATGGTATGGAAAAAGATTTAATTTTAAAGAAAGATCCTCAAAAATTGAGATAATGTAACAAGTCCAAACCAATGTGGAACCGAACCCATTTAGGTCACGGGTCCAAAAAAAAAGGACCTGGATCCATTTACTCAGCGGAGCCTAAATAAAGACCCAAACTCAATTTTTAACTAGTCAGAACTCCAGATAATTGGAGAATCGATGACCCATTTACATTTCTACCAAGGAACGATATCAAAATGCGTGTATCGCACTTAGATCCATTTATTATACCAACTAATAACTTTTTCTTGAGAACCGCTCTTTATCCAAGTGGTAAGGGGTGGAAGTTCTCACCTGATTGCCTAGAGTTTAAACCATAGGTACACCACATCTTCCCCACATGTACGGACTTATTGTGCAGGCTCCTTTTCTACTTAAATGGGTGTCTTCCCGTACAGGCTCTCAATGGGGTCACAAGGTTTAAAAAAAAAAAAAAAACTACTAACTTTTTTAGTATGCTTGCATGAGACAAATAGGTCTCCATTTTAGGGGCCAACTATTGAAAATCTAAAGCATTGAAAATGTGAGCGGGTTTATAAATAATCAGTGTGAATAGGCCATTTTGACAAATTAAAGATTGCAAGAGAACATCATGGACTCAAGGGAAAAATAAAAATAAACATTACGAGATGCCCTGCACATCTTGACATATGTCATATCTAGGTCAAAAGTTTGTTCATGCACTAAAATCTCTAATCGGTTCTAGAGATAACTTGGTTTTATCTCATTTATATCCTTTTTTTTTTTTTTTGTAACATTTATATCCTAAATTAGATTGTCCCCAACCCCAAGGGGTTTGTCGAGTGGTCAAGACCACGGTTCCTCCCTTTTTCGGAGCTAGAGGTCTTGATATCAACCCCCAGTTCCCTCTCTTTTTGAACCGAAGATTGAGTCTACTTGTGCTACCACTTGAGGGCCACAAGAGTTTTACCCGGCTTCTCTCTAGGCTCAGAGGGATTAGTACAGCTCAAAGGGTTAGAAACTCTCTATTAGCCAAATATATATATATATACATTGTCCCCGTACTTTTAACAAAATGAATCCAACTTATAACTTACCATTGTAATAATAATAATCACCTTTCACTCTAATTTCCACTAAGCCTATCAATCCAGCCCTTTAATTAGAGGGTCCAACCCAACATGGCCCTCAAAAGGCCGTTAAAATGAAATTAAAAAAAAAAAATTCTAAGGTTGAGTTTGGACCGCTAATTTTGAGGGCCAAGCTTGGCCAGTTCAAGCCCTCCTCGGCTCGGTCCTTGTATTATTGTTCAATTTTTTAATATATATATAGATAAAGTATAAAATACACTTATTAACAATCAAATAATAGTTAGATTATATGGAAAATTGTAGATAATGATGATATATATGCATCAATAGTGGTGCAAAATCCATAATAAACTACAGAGCTTTTTGTATATACCCTCCTAAGGTTTATAGGATTTGTAAATAGGCCGCCTGAGGTTTTAGTATTTGCACATAGGCCCATGCACTTTCATTTTAATACCTTACATGTCCCCAAAATCAATAATATTCCAACCACCATGGGTTTTTAAAGTGAAATGACACTTTTGTCCATCTCGTTTACCCTTATATGCATAATTTCAAATGCTTGGACTCAATTTTTTTTTATAAAGCATGTAACAATAACAATTGCAATTAGTCGGAGAGAATAACCCTACATAAATTCATTTTCTTATCAATACATGGCTCATTTCATTAAATCCAAATTGACCATGATGACAATCAACAACTGTACTTATAACCAATTATGATTTATCCAGTTCATACATGACCTACCATTGGATTGATGAAAGTTACAAAATACATGATAACAAATACTATTTACAAAAACTAAAACCTCAGGGGCCTATTTACAAATCCTACAAACCTTAGGGGGATAAATATATAAAAAGCTCAAAATAATAATAATTAGTTGGGCCACAAAGAAGAAACATCCAGACAATCCTCATATGATAGCTCTAGAAAGATTAAGCCCAAAACGGCCGGGTTGGGTCCTGCACGCAACCCACTAACTCGCCCCAGCGCGCCCATCCAACAGCCCTACAAACTAGAAAGAGTAAGCCCCAGCTAACCCTCGGATTCTAATTAATAGTGGTGTGCTTCTTTCTTATATCTCTCACTATCCTTTGCCTCCCTTTAATTGTTTTATGTTCATCACTCTCTCTCAATCTCTTCTCCTTCCTTTTAGGGCTTGTTTGGCAACTATACCAATAATGTCAAGTGAAATAAAGCCCCCATTTCTATAAAAAAAAAAAGTTACATCAAAAGCACTTTAATTCAAAATTTTCACAATTTTTTTTAAAATAAAAAAGCAACCTCCTTTCTCCATTAAAAGAAAAAAAAAACCTTAATTTTCTATACAAAGTAAAAAAGATTCCATAACAAATAACCAAAAACAAAATACCATCATAACCCACTTATTCGCCATGCCGACTATCCTGATATATCACCACCCATATTCTGAATCGGAACAGACCCTCTAGCCCTCTATAAGTGTACTCTCTTTTCCATTCATTTCTTGTTTTGTGTTTTTTCAATTTTTGTTTACTCTTCTTTGAAAATTTCTAATCCCTTTTTTGAGTTTATTTCATCAATCGATGGGTCTTATTCGCATTGCATTTGCAATCACTATTCTATATAATTTTTTCTTCTTTTTGTATTTTAGTTTGATTTGTTTTTATGAAAGGCCTATGATTATACTTATTCAAGGGGAAATTACCATACGGACGGCCCAAAACCCGACATTTACCCAATACCAGATGAAAGACTAGAAATTGCTAGATAGAAGATCGTACATAAAAGGATACCTAAAGTGGGACGGTTTTACCCTTTATCCTGCGATATCCTAGGTCTATAGGATATCCCAGGATTCGATATCCTAGGCCCATAGGATATCGCACTGTTACCTACTCCCACCCCGACGGATAACATATTTTGTGACCCCGAACTGAAGACCTCCGTTTCCATCTTCTCCGTTTTCACTTGTGGGTTCCGATAGGATATTACCATTCCATCTTCTTCTATCCGTATTTTATACATTTTATTCATCACAACAGGTATGTAGGGCCATATAATTTCTGAATGCGTTAAAAAAACAGCCCATAAATGTGGTATTGATAAACCTTTTTTCTGGTTTGATTCTTATGATGGAAACCGTAATCACTTATTAAGATTTAGATCCCTCCATGAAATGCATTATTTTGTTCATCTTCTTGCATTGTGTTTTTTTTATTTTTATACTGCTCCCATCATCTTGTATCTTTCACCATTAACCTATTTAATAGTCCATTGGTGAAGCCTTTTTTTTTTTTATCTCTATGTTATAATAAAATGTATGAATTGTTACTCACTAGAAAATAAGGCATTATGAGTCTTTTATAGGTACTAATATTGTGGCATTATATTGTTCCTATAAATCCCATAACAAAGGATTTGATGGTAAAATTCATCCTATGATTACTACATATTTCCAACCCATGCAATTTTTATTAATAAAATATATTATATTTTTATTGTTTTTATTAGGATGTCAGATGTTGATTTGCGTCTTATACTACATTTTGATGGAGAGCTAGATGTAGATCGCTTACATTCAATATATAACAGTGGAGAGCAGAAGCCTATATTTGTCTATAGCAACATAACTTACAATTCACTAATTGAAAAAGTTGTAGCAGAAACCAATTGGGAGATGAGAAATGGGTACCCTTACATGCAATACATATATCATACAGGCTAGAACTTCACATTAGTAGGCCTAAGAGGTGATGCCGATCTCATGAGAATGTTCAGATTATTTCGATATGGAGTTGATCATATCTTTCTGTATATCCATAGAAGTGATGGTGTTGCCACAAACCATCAACCACCAAGTTTATGGTATGGAATAAATCACATTACTGCATGATATCTATTATTATAATTTGTATTACCTAGGTCAATTTGGATGCATAGTAGGTGTACAATATCTCAATTAGATCAAGACGATGAGAAGGTAATGAGAAGTATTGGCGTAAGGAAGAGATCGCTCATGAATGAAGCTAATATAAACCCATCAAGAGTTCTTGAGGATGAACAAGATGATGAGAAAGTAACAAGAAGTATTGGCATAAGGAAGAGATTGTTCGTGAATGAAGCTGATATAAACCCATCAATAGTCCTTGAGGGTGAACAAGATAATGAGAAGGTAACAAAAAGTAATAGCGTAAAGAAGAGAATGTTCATGAATGAAGCTGATATAAACCCATCAAAGGCCCATTTTGTATGTCAAATTTTTGGGTTTATATCTCTTAAAATGGTATGAAAAAGACATTTTACATTATTAGACCGTTTGGACGTGCCAATTCAATGTCTATTTAAACCATAGAACATACATTTCTTATCTATCTCAATAAGGCCTAGAAATGATGCTTTTTTGGGCAAACAAATATGTCTAAAGCGGGTAGCCCATTTTTCATGTTTTTCAGACAAGTTTGCCCTCTTATATTTCTGGGATTTACAAGCTTACCCACACCTGTATTTTGCAACAAAGAGGGCTCTTGTTCTTTTTGCAAAAAACCCTAGCAACGTCTCTTCTTCAAGCTCTCGATCCATTTGCGAAAAACCCTAGCAGTGTGTCTTCTTCCTTCCTCCACCTCTTCTCTAATCCTCTATCAAGATCCACAAGGTGCTTCTCTCCTAATGTGCGCTTTTTGTCTATGTGATTTTCTTGTTATCTCTCTCTGTTCCTCTCTTCATCTGTGTTATTAGGTTTGGAGGGTTTTTTTTTTTTTTTTTTTCGTGTCTAGAGGATTGCCAACCATGGTATTGGCGAACTTGGGTTTGATTTTTGAGTTGGAGTTTTTTCTTTTGTGCATTTTATGATTTGGGGTTTTCTCTTTTGTTGTTTATTTTAGGGTTTGGCTTATTCAGCTAGTTAGTTTTTTTTTTTTTTTTGAATGGCCATGCATTATTGATTTATCACACAGGCATCACATTGCTATTTGTTATTTTGCGTGATTGCATGTGTTGACTAGTGGTACATGGGGGCTCTCATATGTACCATTGCATACCCCAGTTACTGTTATTGACACTCACATAGCCTTGTGCCCCGTAAAATAGCTTTCAACACTTCTGAGAATGTGAGCTGCTAAATTAGATATTAATGGGTGATAGCAAGGTTTTCATGAACATTCAAGAACGAGTAAATGAGGTTTGGGAAAAGCTACAATATCAGAATTTGATAGCTGACGAAAATCGGGAAAAAATAAATATGGGCACTCAGTTTTAATATGGAAATAGTATATCAGCAGAAAGCCCTATGTGTCTACTTTCCGATACTTCAAAGACTGTGCGATTTGGAGCTTCCTAGAAGAAGTTATGACCATTTTATTGAAGAGTGTTCAGGCTGGTTACAGAATTCCGAAAATGGCTAGTTGGCTATTATAAATCTGTGTTGGGTTTTTTTTCATGGTGTCTTTTAGAATTCCTATATGTAGTCTTTATTTCGTTGAAAGTTCCTATGCTTGGAGGGTTTTTCCAAGTAGTCTATAAATTCTTCTAATCTTGAATAAAAGGACAGGCAGATTTTGAGTTACATAAAAACTTGAGTGAAGAAAACTTCTTCTCTTACTTTGTATCTCTTGGGTGGATTCCCTAGAGTGGTGATTTACATCTCTTTTCACTCTAAGTGGTGTTACTGTATCTTAGAGTAGAGGAAATATCCTATCTTTACCCATACCCGGCATCAATGGGTAAGCAACATTGACAGATGCATTGACAGGGTGGGCAGGGTTTTTTTCATTTTCATTTTATTTTTTCTTTTTAGTATCTAAACCATGCCAAGTGTCCAGATACTCTACTCTACTTTGGCCTACATGGAGTACAAAGGGTTATCCCTTTTTTTCTTGGTAAGGTCAGTTGAGATATAAGGATACTGCCTTGGTACTTTGGACCTTGAATAATAAACATCTTCACACCTGTTAATTGGAAGAAAAAAAATTGTTATATGTGCAAATCGTCATTGGGATTCTTGGGCCAGTTCTCAATGCCTGTCTAATATGCTTGTCTTAGGTGATAGTGTTCCTAAATCTAAAGTGATTTTAATGGTTTGTGGAGCAGTTAACCTATGTTTCTCTCTGTTGAAATAAGGCTATGGGCTGGTGACTCTGTTTATTTGTTAATATGAACCTTCAGCTAACTACATGATGTGATCTCCTTAAAGTGTCTCATAAATTACAAGTTTAACCTTTTTTTTTTTTTTGTGTGTGTGTGGTAAAACTACAAATTTACTTGTGTTAAAATGTATCTTAGTTTGTATTTTCAATTTCTTAGAACTTGATGGTATTATGCTTTGTGGAAAATTCAATGCCCACTATTTCTAAGGAATATAAAGGTTTTTTTCAAGTTGAATTTTCCTGACTAGAAGGGCCACCATTGGACTTATTTTCTTCTTTTTTTATGATTGATTTGACATTGATTTATTCGTTATTCTCTTGAAAAAATATTTTAGCGAGGTATACATGGACGAATCTAGGGTTATCTATTTCTTATCTCCATTTCACTCTTCAAAATGCAGAAGACAAGAGAAGAATGAGGTTATCTATTTTGATTTTCTCTCTATCAATGATTATCCTGAAGTTGATGATGATGTGTGATTTTACTATCTTTTTGTAGAAGTCCTTGCTCCTGGTCATGCTCATGCTTTGGTAAAAGGTAGATGGGCTTGTATGGAAGGAAATATGTTGTTGCAATTGCATTTGCATTTATGATTTTTGGGGACAATCTTTTTATTTTATTTTTCTTTTGCATTAATGGGTCTGGATCTATGGTGCTTGGAATCTTGAGAAACTTTGGGATATATATAGACAGATTTAAGATATATAATATTATATTTCATAAGTTGGTTTAATAATGTGAGTAGAACTAAATTATATTAGATTTAAGATGTGATTATGATAATCATTCTGATTGTACTCTATAAATAGATGCACAATATTATACTTGTCGGCCATGGCACCCAGTTTGTGGTGAAAAGGTTTGGACCCTTTTAGCAGATGGAGGTGACCAATTACAGGCAAGCTGTACCCAGGCTCAAGTGCTTCCTTGATCTTCTTATTGCTTCTCTTGATCCAGGTGAACAGTATAAGGTAGGAAATTAAGAAGGCAAACATGCCCAAAATTAGTTGGAGTTAGAGAATGAAACCCATATCTCGGTTTGGTTGGTAGCAAAGGGCTGTGGTGCATGGACTGCACTGACTGTCTGCTTTTCTGGCATAGTGGATGGTTTTCTGTTCTTTGTTTGGAGATCACAGTATTTGGAATGCTGCTTTACAGACTCAGAGTCCCAAAATCAATATTAGTGTTCAATGCTGATAATGATTTGGGTGCAGATTTGAAGTTACTCATGACATACTATCGCCCATGGAATGCTTAGTTATACCCTTCTATAAGAATACTTGACAGTTTCCAATTCTGGGGTACATCTAAAACCTGATGAAATCCCAGTCTTCCCACCTTTTCTGTACATCTTTCTTCTTGAAAAACCAGTGCAAGAACAACCATTTTTCTTGGCCACATAGTCAATGGAAGATAAAATACTTCCCCACTAGATGGTCCTAACCATATTTCGCAGAAGATGGGATTGCACACAGGGAGTGGAGGCAAAGATGGATTTTGCAAGGAGAAAAGCTCATTGCAAAAATCACATTTACTAATAGGAAATAAGTGCAGGGCTTCTGACCGAACCAATGAACACTCATATTAATAGGAAATCATTTCAAGGCCTTCCCTCCCATATACAGGGATGATGGGTGTCTTATGATAAAGAAAGGTAGGCCCAACTTGAACCATTCCTGGTAAAAGAAATGAGCACACTCTCCATCCACCTACTCCATCCACCTACCCAAACTCCCCCCACCCTGGGGAAAAAAAAACCCTCTTGGTTAGACTCTATGATTGGTTTTCAAGTTGTCAATCTGCTTCTTGAAAAGCTCAGACCAAAAATCCTTGCAGATGAACTTGATGGCCTCAAGATGATCGCTAAATCGAGGCCTCTCCATGGTTTACCTGTCAGAAAGACAATAATTTACCTTCCATAATTTATGCCAAGGAAGAACAGGGCCCATTGGGCGGGGGAAAAGATATTGATACAGAGACCAGAAATGGCATGTTCCAACCGGGTCGTTATTCCAGCAGGGAAGGTCTCTGGAACCCAGAGGGATAGGTAATATAGGTTGCCTGTAAATGGACTTCTAATGCAAAACTACTTTAATATTTGGCCAACTACTAAGCAATTGGACTTCAAACTTGGGTGAGCTTTTGCTTAGCCTAGCCCAACCCATATGATCCAATAATTCATTGGATTGTGTACAGCCTGTGGTTCCCAGTGACAAAGTTTAGAAGAGGAGATTAATATGGATAAATTGAAACATTACAGTCGTGGGGCATCATCTTTTGACACCAAAAATTCATTTTTTGAATTTTATATGGCCTGGTTGAATTTAAAAATAATTTGTAATGGATGTCAAATTGAATTTATACTATTAATTGGACTTTTTTGGAAAAGACAATAAATACCCCTGGAATAAGGTCTTCTTTGTATGTTTACCAAACAAGTTTTATCCAATAGATCTATTTGAATTAGATATATGACAAGTGTTACCAAACGGTCTATTTTATAAAAAAGTCTATTTGAATTAGATCTATTTCACACAGATCTATTTGAGCCAGATCTGTTTCAAACATATAAGATTCGCCAAACAGGCCCCAAGAGTCCTTGAGGTTGAAGTCACTCCTTTTCCAATTACTAAATCCAATAGGTTTGCACTAAAACTTTTGAAATTTAGTTTTCGAATATTTTTTCCATCAATGTGTTTCTGATTGATCATCCACTAGCAAGTTTGATTTATCGGGCACTGAACCTATTCCGTTCAATTGAAACAGTCTCGTAGCATGTGCTACTCCCCCACCACATGAATCCCAGCATTTGGTTATGATAGAAAACGGAACATGTGTCGCAAAAGTTAATGAAGAGAAATCTAATGTAATAAAAGACAATAATATTGTTGACAATTTGATTCCTGATTTAAAGCACACTGATGATGAGCATGTAGAGAATTCCCAACATGACATGTGGAAGGGAAGACAATTTCCAGATCTTGATTCATTCAGAGAAATATTGGCGAAATTTGCAATGCACAAAAACTTTGTTATTAAACCTGCAAATGAGCAAAAAAGAAGTCACTGCAAGATGTGATGATCCCACTTGTCCCTGGCGTATCCACACTTCGATTGTGGCTTCTGGACCACAATTTCAAGTGAGAACATATAACAGCAGTCACTGTAGTTCAAAACCAGCGATAGGGATGGGACATAGGCAAGCTACATCGATTTTAGTCACTAAGTGGATCTAGAAGCGACTTTGACACCATCCCTCATATACTCCGAAGGAAATTATTACTGACTTTCAATTGGAATTTGGTGTTTTACTTAGTTACAGGAAGGCGTGGAAAGCAAAAGAAATTGCGATGCTTGATATACGGGGTTCATAGGAGGAGTGCTTCAGTATTTTGCCCCACTATTGCCTTGAGCTGGAGAGGACAAATCATGGCAGCTTAATGGTGCTGATTAAGGAAGATGATGATTCATTCTTAAGATTTTTCTGGGCATTAGGATCAAGCATACAATCATTTCGTTAATCCCTAAGGCCAGTAATTGCTGTCGATGGTGCCCATCTTCGCGGAAAATATTCTGGAGTCTTACTCACAACTGTGACTTATGATGGAGACCACAAACTCTTTCCGCTCGCATTTGCTATAGCTGAAATTGAGCGACAAGATTCTTGGGAGTGGTTCCTTACTGCAATTTCTATTGCGTTTCCCTCTACACAAAATTTGACCATTATCTCCGATCAGCAGAAAGGACTTGTGCAATCCGTTTCCAATAGGTTCCCAACTGCATATCATTGTCATTGCGTACGACATGTTGCATAAAATATAGCTGAAAGATTCAAGAATAAAGCTATTGTGGCTAAGTTCTGGAGAGCGGCAAAAACGTACATAACATGCGAGTATGAGAAAGAGATGGCTGATATAAGAAGTGTTTCAGAGGAGGCATACAAGTACATTGACAACGTCCCAAAAGAGCAGTGGGCAAATGCATTTGTAAGGGCCCAACGTTATGATATGCTCACTCAGAACATTACAAAATGTATGAATGCTTTGCTGAAGAAAGTGAGGGAGTTTCCTATAGTGAAACAAGTTGAAGCGATACGTGCCAAACTGATGGAGTTTTCAGAAGATCGATACTTGAAATCACAATTGCTGGAAACAAAGATGACCCATTATGCTAAAAAGGTCATAAACATAGAGTTGGAATGTTCACGTAGATTGGGAGTGTATCCAGCCAGTCAATGGGAATTTCAAGTTCATTCACATGGTGAGTATGTAGACTTCGTTTTGCTTGACAAACATTCTTGTACATGTCGGAAGTGGGATATACTTAGGATCCCATGTTCTCATGCCTTAGCTATAATCAAGGCCAGAGGTCTCGACCCAGACTACTTTTGTCAACATTGGTTCTCCAGGTACACGTCGACAACTATACAGTTATGTTTTGCATGCAACACGAGACTGGTCCGAGTGTCGAGCTCAACCAAATAACAAAAATTCTAGCTCTAAAATAATTTGTAGCACAAGGCGGTGAACCGAGTCGTTTCTCGAGGATCAAAGTGCCAATTAAACCAAATAAAGGTAAAACAAAGGGGGGGAAATGTGTATGCAGAATGTAAACGTAAGAAATAAATGTAAGAGAAATATCAAATTGTGAAGCAACCAATCCAAGAAACTGTCAAAAATCAAGTTGGCTTTTCATCGAACACCTAACGTGCATCTGGATTGAATTAATTGGTCAAGCTATGACTGACTGAAATCTCTGCATCAAGCACAAGGAATTCAATACTAGATAATCACGTAGAATTTAACTAACAAATGATCCATAAACCTGCAATTGCTAGATTCATGCAACCTATGCTAGTTTAACACCCAGGATTCAATTAACCTAGATTAGCAAATCTGCTAACCTAACCCTCTTCAATTCATGTGACTAAACCACAATTAATCAATCACAATTTAATCACAAATCTCAATCAGGAATAAGGATCCAATCAGATCACATTACACAATAGAAATCTCTAATCATGCAATTCAAAATCCAAATCAATAGAAGAAGGAAACAATTAATCCAATTCAGAATCAAAATTTGATACAGAATCTCAAAGCCAAACCAAAATTTCCTCCAGATCCTTGGATTAATCTGAGATGTTTAGCTCTCCATGGCTGCAGTACTCAACTTGCAAAAGAAAGAAAAACAGTCTCGCTAGAAGAATAGAATCGCCCCCACCTTTTTCCCCTCTATCTCGGGTTCCCCATTTATACAAAACCAATAGACTTAAAAATTCAGAATCCTCATTTTTCCCCAGGTTAAAGTTAACCCTCTGCCTCTTAGCTTTCCTTGGCCACCGAAATCTCGTGATTTGGGCTTAAGATGAGAGAGCTATGCCCAAATCACTCTCAATGGGTCTCTGGACTCGTCAGCCAACTTCACAGGGGTAGAACACCATCAAAACGTTGTAGTTTCAATTAGTGGTCTTCATAAGAGTTTTAGCCTTGTGTGTGTAAATTCCAACGGCACCAGTTTCAGCTCCAAAAGAACCCTACAGCCCAAGTTATGGCCCAATTAGTGTACGCTACTCAGGTTCCAGCGACAGTACCCTTGGTCTGACTTCCAAGCCCAATTCGGTCAACTAGATATCTGATTCAGCTCTGGGGCCCTTCATGAAAGTTGTAGATCTCTCTCTTATCTTTCCTACAAGGCAAGATACATAATTTTTAGATATCCAGAACTCAAGATATGGCTGAAATACAGAAACAGTGTAGAATCCTAATAATGCTGGAAAAAAATCAATTAAGCCCAATTTGATCCCAAACTTACAAAACATGGCGAAGCTCAATCAATTCAGTACATGGGGAATGTAAACGATTAAAAATGGAGGTTTATTAATGTATGAAATCTGTGATTATCAGAGACATAAGGCAATGGGAGGAAAGAAGCAATGTGCGGGCATTACCACCCTATGCAAGAAGACAACCTGGCTGACCCAAGAAGAATAGAATTCGTACGGAGGACCAACAAAGGAATCCAGTCACGTGTTCTTGCTGTCGAGGAAAGGGTCATAATCGACAAACAAGTCACAATCCACCGGTTCAAGAATAATGCCATTCAATTAGTACAAAAAGTTTGTAGGATTTGTTGATGATCATTGTTTATAATAACTACTTTTGCAACAAGAAAAAACAACCGAATTTTGTTTACCATGACCCATTGCTGATTTTTGTCTATAATTTTATTGTAACAGAAGCTAATATATTGGCAACTTTGTTGAATGCTTATTGTATACATGGGAAACAAGCATCATGTGGGTCATTTTTGTAACATATAAATTTGTGAAGCGTCTGGACTAAATGAATCCAGCCTCTTTTGCTTGAAATTGTGACACCTTTTTTTAAAATTATTTTTATTGTTATTTTTGTGATGTTTTTGTTGGATTCTGTGGATTAGTTGTTTTAAGTGCAAATGTGCCAGTTAATTTAACATTGATAATCTAAGGGAGTTGGAAATCTAAAGTAGAGAAGGTTGGATATGTTAAGTCTAGTTGAGTTCATTAGAGAATAGTGTACAGAAGGTTAAAGTGATACAGAAAACTACCATTCAGATTTTTGATACAGGTTGTACACAGTCATGGATAAGGAAGAGAAAAGCATAAAAAAAATTCTGAAGGAGGTGCTTCATTGATGACGAAGCTGATTGAACATTTCGGTTAGCTAATTACGAATGTCACAAAAACCAGTTGCCACCCTTTCTTCTAATTGTTCAATCTAAACAGACTAATCAAACACTGCACGCTCAATCACAAGGAGACGATTTTCAATGGAATCTGCCTTTGCGCCATCAGCTTGGACTGGGGCTTGCTCCCCCTAAAGACATCCACACACATGTATCAAACATGGCTTTGGTTCTACTAGCTATTTTCTGTCTTCGAGCGACGGGCAATTCATGGCTGTATGCTTGGCAACCGGCCTCAATCATCAATTTGCAAATTGCACTAAATGGAAGAGTGAGTTTCCGTGGTTCATCGTAAATTCGCAGCATTTATTTAAGTATCATCAGTGGAATGTCCACAGAGGTGCCTGTGCCTAAGGAGTAGAGAAGGAAAGCCTGGGGATAGAGAAGATCAGATGTATGGCCTCTAGGCTCAATGTTATGGCAGACAAATGTGTTGAGCAACCGGCAATCAGAGGTTAGACCGGATATCTTTAGAAAAGGAGAATCCCATATAGTGGGTTCACCACAGAGAACGGTAGCCACCTCATTCACTTGTAACTCAATGTTATCCAGATCAGGGAATGGATAGGATCTGCGAACAGGTCTCCTAAGATTGAGTAAAGTGACAATCCTATTTGCATCCACAGACAATGTCTTTCCCCGAACATAGGTCTTGAAATCACTATTTGTAACATCAAACATGTTGCAATAAAACTCCTGTACCCAATCCTTAAAGCATTCATCAATCAAGTTCATTAGAATCATAAGACGATTAAGATGAAGCTAGTGCAAAAAGCTTGTAGTGGTGAGATTGGTCTGGACAACTATTCTCTCAAAGATGACTGTGCAATTGATGAATCTTGTTTCAAAACGTGCAGCACACTCATTATCCTTAAACCGTTCAGTATCGAAACAAGAGGAAGACCCAGCTGGTTGCTTCCCTTTAGAAGTTTTAGGAGCCATGCTGTATCATGGAGTGTCACAGAGACAAATAAACAAACATATAAGGTGCAAGATTTCTCTTAGGCAATTCAACAAACACTTAGTGTGCAGAAAAGTCATATCCAAATTTCATGATATATAAATGATTTACAATGATCCCAAAGGGTGAAACATCATGTAGCACTTTGTCACAGAGCATAGAACCAAAGAAATCAACCGTTAAACTAGAGAACACCAAAAATGGAATCACATGCACTTCCACCCAACCTTCAATCAAATTCGAAATTTCTTCAAGTGTATCTCAAGAGAACCCCTTCCTCATGCACTTGTAAAGAGAAATGCCAAAGAGATAAGTTTGAGATGAATCCAAGCAAACCGCAACCAAACGAGTCAATGTAAGAGAAAAAAAAAATAATGCCCATGAGATGAAGAGAAGAGATCATACCTATGAAGAATAAGAAGATGGGAAAAGTAAATGAAAGATCTTCAAAACAAGTAATGAGAGTAGGAGAGGGTAGGAAAAGTCAGAGAGGAGAAACCTTTGCAAACGAATGAAGAGGGAAAGAAAAATGAGCCGAACAAAGGATCAAGCATTTTGACTTTGTCCCCCAGGATCCACCACAGGTTGGGTTTGAGAGCCGTGTGATGGGTGACTATCCAGCACAGTTTGGAGAGCACTTGTAGTATGCGCTGGTGAATGGAAGCCCCCCTATCAAGCAAGAAAGAAGCGGCTCTTCCCACGGCGGAGTCACCATTGACTCTAATCTTTATTATAGTAAAAAACCTGACACCTCCTTATAGCGAGATGTGGTCTCGCTATCGCTATAGTGAGAAAGCGAGACCTCTCTCTAGACGGTTCTCTCTGGATGATCAGAACTCCGTGCTATTCTCGCTACAGCAAGAAGCGAGACCACTCTCTGGACTATTCTCGCTATAGCAAGATGTGGTCTCGCTATCGCTATAGCGAGAAAGTGAGACCCCTCTCTAGACGGTTCTCTCTGGACGATCAGACCTCTGTGCTATTCTCGCTATAGCGAGAAGCAAGACCACTCTTTGGACTATTCTTGCTATAGCTAGAGTAAGACCACTCTCTGGAAGCTCTATGCAGAGGTTATTCTTGCTACAGCGAGAAGCGAGACCACTCTCTAGAAACAGGGAATAAAAGGGGAACAGGGGGTCTGTGACGATTTCCTCCGCAATTTTTTTTTTAATTTTTTTTAACTAACAAATAGGAAAAAAAATGTGTTTCCCATCTACAAAAAATATGCACGGAGAATAGTGAAAATACACAATTCAACTGAAACCAAGTGAATGTGTGTGAAAAATGAACTGTATTCTGTGTAAGTTCTGGTGGTGCATGATGCAGTCCCGGAAAGGTCTCTTTAAACAAAAATTGAACTATTCTTTACATCGATGCAAGTTAAACAAATTAAAATGGAACTAAAAAACTCCATATACATGTATTCTAAAAATTGAACTGTTCTCTATATTGCTACAAGTTAAACAAAACAAAATGGATCTAAAATACTCAATATACATGTATACTAAAAATTGAAATGTTCTTTACATTGCTGTAAGTTAAACAAAACAAAATAGAACTAAAAAACTCCCTTGCCTGATCCTGGCCTTTGAAACCAAAACTGAATTGTTCTTTACATCATATTGAATCTATCATATACAAAAACTCCATATACATGTAACCAAAAAACGTGAAACTAAAAAACTAATACAGTGTTGGCATCCGTCGACTACTCTCTCAGCATGGCTGCCCTCCATCATCTGTTGTAGATTCGAGGAAACCACTATTTTCCCATTGTTTGTAATATACGTCATGTGCGATCTTTTGTCTGTAAAACCACATGTCACTTTGTGTGAATTGCATGGGTTGGCCAAGTACTAGATGCTCAGCGTATGCCATCACAAATACTCCACAATCATCCCTGAATGGGGAAGGTTGGGGTGTGGAGCTCGAGGGTACATATGGGGGTGGTTATGGTGTTGGACTTGGAATCACAGATGGAGAAGGTTTGGATGTGGCACTTGGGGTTACGAATGGGGGTGGATGGGGTGTGGGACTTGGGTTTGCGAATGGGGAAGGTTGGGGTGTGTGGACATCAGGTGGAACTTGTCCAATTTCTTCCTCTTGATTTTCTTGTTGCACAACATAGATATCTCAGAATAAGATTATATTCAACAATAGAGTTAAACAATCGATGAAATTCAAGACAGTTGTAGTATACAATGAAAGAATTGTTAATATATCAAAACTAACCTCATGCCAATTCCATATGACCCATTATTAATGCATTCCTTAAAGCTGAAATTTTCAAATCCAGCAGAGCAGGCAGTACAAAATTTCAAACATTGGTGTTGAATCGTTTGCATAATTTTATACAAGAACTATGAATCATATTTCTCATTCACACTATCTATGGTAGCTACAACATGTTTGAGGAAGATTTCCATCTGATGATAGAATATGTCAATATTCGCTCCTAACAAAGTCATGTATCAATAACACAGAGTAACATATTCTTTAAACCAAAAAAAAAAAAGAAGTAATGTATCAATAACACAAATTTGTTGCTTAGGCCACTATTTCAGCCAATGTTGCAGCTACTGTTACCTGTTGGACTGCATGTTCATATTGTAGATTTCTCCTTCCTTGTGATGGCCGCCTGACATGCATTCTAGTGATGTGTTGGTACCAAGCAAAGTACTCATCAGAATGTCTACCGACCAAGTCATCATACTTTCCATCGATAACTGATGACACTCTATTTTTCCATGCTTCTACTTGTTATTTCAACTTAACTCCATAATTGATTGTAACATATGAAAAATTTTCATCTCTCCAAGGAGTTGGATGGAGTGGAGCAGGTTGGATTTGTCTGAAACCAAATTATTTCATTACACGATCCGTATTGTGAGGTTCAAACAATTGAGTAAAAGATCATTTCCGTACATGCTGTAAAAAGACAACTATCGGCTTCTGACACATGTTCAATGAACTCTTCAGCAAATTGGAGGTAAGGCTGCCATTCAAACTACATTGATTTTTTCATTAAGACCTATTAGGAGAAAACATAAAGCAACACAAAGATAACTGAAAGAACTTACATGATCAATGTCTTGCTGATTGAGTTGTTGACGAGCTTCTTCAACAGTGGTCCACCAAAAGTGATTGTTCAATCTTTTTTCCCACATTTTAAAAAGTGGGAACTCAAATTTAATAGAATCAATATCTTGTTTGATTGGACGTCCAATCTTCATTCTAGAATATGCCCATATCTATCGAACTATAATCAAATCATAAACTTGGATTTTCAATATTGGTTGTAATCAAGTAATATGTTTTAAATTATTATTTACCTGAAGAAGTTGGAAGGCCCAACATATCGTTCTTATCCCGTCCTTCACTCGGGTGGCCTTGGACAGTGTTCTGTATAAATTTACGAGGCAAGCAAGAGCCCATACATACACTTGGAAGGTTTCAAATAATTCAAGAAGGTAGACAGGCTCCCTTGACCCTGACATAAACCCACAAATTTGGGTTGCAATAAGGAAAAATAGATATGCCCTAATAGACCTATTAATATCCTCTTCAGACGCATTCTCTGGAGGCTCAACGAAGTTTTTATGAAACCATGTCAACTTTAGATGTCCATCCTCAATGTCTGTGGGTTTCGGCACCTTTCCCAAGATTGAATTGCATACTTCCTGAATGATGGGTCTCTTAGTGTATGTGCGGCCTATAACTGGTGAACCATCAATGGGTAGGCCATAAATATATGCCACATCTTCAAGTGTAATAGTGGCCTCTTCAGACAAAAAATAAAAGGTATTTGTTTTTTGCCTCCACCTTTCAATTAATGCACTTATCAGAGAATGGTCAATTCGCATGTGCCAAATCTGTGATAGATGGTGGAGGCCAGTCCTTTTCACACTATCACATTGCCTATCATTTAATTTTCAAAATCCCTTCTTAAGATTAGCGGGAATACATCGTTAAACACCAGGTTTCTTGCCATTCCATATTGTTATTGATCTGTGATTATCTTGTTCTGATAATACTGATGCATCAATCAAACTGACTTGAAAAGGTCCATTTGCCAAGCATCACTCGAATAAGGTGGAAATAACAAAACTAAAAATAGAATGTGATTTAACAACCAATCTAACATCCAAAGAAAAAATCTATCATAATCAACTCAAGCATCAGAATGAGAAATCTCAAGTTGTTTTCTAGCAGATTCATATATTACCATAAGATTACAACAATTCATAATTGTGCTTTAAGAACTGAGGAAAGGGTCATAAAAAAGGAAAATTGTAAAGGGCATAAGGAAGTTCACGGATAAGGCCTTGGCGAATGGTACGTAACGTACACTCATATCATTAACAGTTTTCTCCTTTTTCTAACCCAACAAAAAAAAAAAGTTTAGTTTCTCCTTGGAAATACATACCAAAGTTGGGGCTTAACTGGAAAGATGATCAAAGAAACCAAAATGCAACTAAGGAGAAACTAATAAACAAGCATTTCAATTAATACATCTCTGTGTGTGTAGAGAAAGAGCGAGGAGTGAAAGGATGTCCAATGAATCCAAGACGCAAACAAGGTAAACATGATCGTTACAAACAAGCACTCAACTTGAATGGATTGCAGAAATGTAGATTTCATCTGATACATACATTTCCTAGGCCCGACCAAAGCATCACTTAATTGGATCAGATAATCTTTTCTCATGATTTTAAAGGTAAAAAACTACAGTAGTCGGGCCTAGCTAGAGCAAATGACCATATGTTAAAGGGCAAAACCTAAGTCATAGTGAAAACATACTACCACTAGGGTCGGGGTCTGACACACCCTCACAAAAATAACTTTCATGGACAAGTGTCCTTTGCATTTTTAGGGTCAGGGTCTGACCCACCCAACCTGTCGACTAAGAAGAAAAGTACTCCTAAGCACAATCCCATTCAGAAAGAATGAAAAGCGTATTCTTTCTCTTTAAAGTGGGAAAACAGTTGAAAGATTTGGGGAAAAAACCACCTCATTCTCAAGCCTACTTCTTCGACGTCAGCAGTTGAAGCAGTTGAGTCCTAAAAAACCTAAAACCCTCTCACAAAAGGTTTCATTTGCACCTCTTCCTCTTCTATAAAATGAACATCCCTCTTCATTAACAACCACCCTATTTTATAGGAATTTCTTCCTTATGATTAGTTGATTGATAGGTGTCACAAATCTCTTGGAAGCATTTGTTTTTTTTTTTTTAGGCAGAGCTTTGGTACAATGGATGGATTGATGAAATTCATGATTTTCCTTGTCAGAAATGGGTAATGTAAAAGAGATGAGATTTTCCTCCAACTCCAGATTATGAAATGGAAAATCAAGTGTTTCAAAGATATTTTTCGTGAATTCAATCCAAAAAATACATTTTGAAATTATAACAAAAAAATTTCCATCACTGAACACCTTCACTTATCTACATTAAACTCAAATGCAAGTCTCATCTTCATCCTCATACCAACAATGGCACCTAGAGGTGGACTTGAAGCTGATTCTGAAATCTTCCGATGTCGTCGTTCTTCTCTTTTTAAGTAATTTCTTTCATGTTGATAAGGGCTTGCAACTTAGTATAAAATTATGTTTGAAGTAGATTTGATAAGAGCATTGGTATTGATTTGGCTAAAGAAATTGAAACATAGGATTTTCTGAAGTTTTGGTTGGAGATGATGATTAATGATATTTTGGGCAATATTTATACAGTCTATAATCAAGTGATTGCATTAGAAGAAATTGAGAGTTTTTTTAGTTGTATTTTATTTTGACTAAGCATTTTACCAATATAAAATCCTAATTTCTCGAAAGGTTAGTAATACAGCACATTATTTGGATGGTATTTAACCCTGCATCGCAGGGCTTTCATTCTAGTGTAGATGAAAACAAAAACACAAAAGAATATTTTAGTATAGTTTAGACTATTTGATTCATGTCCCCACTTCAACCTTTCCCACTAAAAACAATATCTTCCATGAAAAAATGGTAAATTAAGCAGACAACGGCATCACTATTAATTTTCTTACAAGGGATCTGCAATAATCAGAGAGTGGAAGATAAATAAGATTTGTAGCAACATCACAAGATGCAACCCCCAAATAACAATAAAAAACCGAATGCCCAACCTTAAAAAAAGCCCTAATCCAGAAAAAAGACTAAAACAAATCAAGAGATAAAGGAAAAACAATACTTCTTTCCCATACTTTAAACTGCTAATGAGTGTGTATATTTCTTGCACTAAAACTCTACACAGTTGAAGATCCACGAAGTTACAGCAACTGACGAAGGAGAATGGAGTGGAAGGTTGTGTTCCTGCAATATCCATAGCAAGACGATGAGAAGAACACATAAGAAAAACCATTGGAGGATCGAAGAAGACGATCACAGTAAAAGGGGGTTTTTACCGAGTTATCTCCGTCCCTGTTTCACCTAGGTTGAAAGGAGAAGGTGAAATCTTTACAGAGATATCCTATAGATGTAGGATATCGAACTGAGAGTCTAGGCTATCAAATCCTGGGATATCCTACAATCCTAGGATGTCGCTAGATAAATGGTAAAACCATCTCACTTTAGGCGTCCTTTTATGTACGATCTTCTATCAAGCAATTTCTAGTCTTTCATCTGGTATTGGGTAAATGTCGGGTTTTTTACCGTTCATATGGTAATTTTCCCTACATTGCGTTGACAAGCATATGTCAGAATATGTATGTGTTGACAAATCTAATCTTCTCTATGAGGCATAACAGTCCTATTAATCTTATCTCATAGAGATAAAGACAGAATCATTAACTATTTACTTTCATATTCCTATTTAGGTTTTTGCATCTTATATTTTGATAGAATAGATGGAAATTTAATTTATCTTAGATTGGGCAAGTCATTGTTTAAATAAGTTGCTCAATTACAATTCCATGTTTTAGGAAATCTTCTTTATTCCTCTGATTATATATATATATATATATAGGAGAATGTTCAGATGCATCTTTCCCTCACCGTAGGGTGAGGAACACTTTCCTTTGTGCACAAGAAGACAAGAAAGTGTACCTCACTCTATGTTGAGGGAAAGATGCATATGAACATTCCCATATATATATATATATATTTGTTTTGATCTTTATTTTCTTTTGTCTATTATTAATTGATGGGAGCTTATTTGATTTGCAATTGTGTTCTATTTTTCTTTTTCTTTTGCTACGGAAAAATTCAATGATTCACTCTCACTAGTCCCCTGCTGAGCCTCGGCGATCAAATAAAAACATCTTAAATTTATGAATCTATCCCCTACCCTCTTTTCCATTCATTTATTGTTTTGATATTTACTGTTTTTGAATTTCTCTTATTCCTCTTTTGATTCTATTTTTAAATTGATGGGGTCATATTTGATTTGCAATTGTATTATCTCCTTTTCTTTTTTTAACCTTTTTTTCTTTTTAATTTGATTTGTTTTGATGAAAGGCCAAAGATTATGCTTATATTTACATTTATCGAGTGCACACCTCAATGTGGGGCTCACTCGGGATCCCACTTGGGGATGGGACCCATGGGGATCCCTTCATCTATTGGAGAAGGCTTACAATGTTTGGGAACATATTGCAAATCCCAGGTATTCAGCATTCCACATCCACTCCAATAGAACTGAGGTTACCTCATCAATAAAGCCAGGGACTCAAAATCACATGGGTTCGCCTTACAAATATCTAAACCATTTCTGCCCTGGTGGGCCCAAGATCCACTTTCATCAGAATCAAATCTACCATCAAATGAGAAAAACTTGATCAAGCTAAAATTATTATTTCAATAAATCACAATTTCACACATTTATTGTGCTCAAGGCAGCCCCTTCATGCCTAAAACTCAGAATGTCTCGAAACAGTCATGAGATTCCATCACTGCCTTTTTCTTTCTTCAATGACCTCTCAATCTGGTGGTGTGGCCCAACTGAAACTTGAACCCATAGAGGTCAATACTAGCAGATGGATATTTTGAACGTCCAAATCTTCTGGGGCACCAACATTGTAAATATACAACTTAAAATCATCGATAAAGTTGATCATATATTATCTCCTACATAAATAGTATGCAATTAACCACCAGGGTCCAGACTAGTGCTTGGTGGTTAAAGAGTCTTTTCACATGAATATGTGGGTTTGAGCCTTGGCACTTAACATCATATTTGGCAATGTCCTCGAGTATTCTCATCAGTTTTTCACTAAGTCATGGAAAATGCAAGTCTGGCAATTGTAAATCCCCAACGATAGGCATTGATACCAAATTTCCTAATCTATATGCATTGATACGCACAGATATCCATGTGAAATCCTCAGCCATACAATTTCTCACTGACGAATGCTTGTTCCAAGTGGCAGTGAGGAATCCTCACATTTATGGATTTCTCACCTAGTACCAAATGCGCCCTAAGGAAACAATTTGCAACACAGAAAAGAAACAAAGGTGGGGAAACTAGCAACAACATAAATAGGGTGCAGAAAAAAAGATATCCACACACTCGTTCGCCATTCTACAGACATCCATACTTACTTCAAGACGACAAAAATCAACACTCTTTGTAGTTGCAAGGATAACAGATGATGGGATGGTAAAAGGGGCTAAAATTCCAATATGATGACCTAGTATCTCAAACAGGTGTACAGAGGCCTAGATTCTCTATTCAGATTCCCTGGTTGTTTGTGCAAGAAAACATACAAGGATGAAGATGGAAACTCTGTTCTTCGAGAAGATATGCTAATTCCACATACAAACGCTCACTCCAAATGAACAACATTCTGCGCTGCATTGAGCGCATACGATGCCATCAGAATCTTCCCGACCACAGAGACATGAAAACTAACTGAAACAAACCACACAGCTGATGGCCCAAGTATAAGGGAATAAGAATACAAGTCTCTGCCCACTTTCAGCTTTTGCTAGCTCCAGTTCTATCCACTTGTATGGTAGTTGAGTCTAGGGTTGACAGAATCTGGGGCATCGACATGCCGCCCGAGACTACGATCTCTATTTTCACAAGCAAACACAGTATCAGACTCCATTTGCCAAAAAAGAGTTGAGATGAAAGAAACATTGTTCTATATGCTGGTAGAATGTGAGTATTGCTCGGCTACGAAGTGTTTGAGAAAGAAATAAAAGAAAGAATCTTCTATCCACCTGCTGCCAACATTACCATGCATATAACAGTTCAAAAAACTGATCAATATTCTTAAAACTCCAATTCAGACTAAGCTGAGCAGGTTGATTTATAGCTCTAATGTAGAAGCCAAGCAAACTTGACCAACGATTGTCATAACTGATGTTGGCTTAGAAACTCAATTGAGTGCTCAATTCAGTTGCAAATGGACTCAAATTCAATAATCCCAAATAGAGCGTCAGTTTTGTGGGAGTAGTAATTAGGAGCTCCATTCACAGGCGTGTAAGTAATATGAAATTATCTAATTATGATAACGTTATAAAAATAACCCTTACCAATTCCTTCACGAACGGACAGGTTTGGTCGAATGACATCTTTGGAGTTGATAAGAAATACATCACCAATGTAAAGATGATTAGTGGGTACAAAAACACAGTAGAGCTCCTCTTCAGTGGAATAATTCTAAATTCAACATTAAGAGAGAAAATACTGAGTCAAAATAAAGGAAAATAACCTTGAACATTTAGGAAGAATTCTGAATGTGAGAATTGACGCCATAGAAATGAGAAACGCATACTGTTTAAGCATATTCCACCAAAAAACATAGCAGTGGTCCCAGTTGATAAGTCCATAAAATTGCATATCATTGTCATCATTTCATGTAGAATTTGGACTTATTTAGGAATAATTGCATTGAATTTCATAAAATTATGCATCATGGTGTTTAAAGTGGATTTCATGTGAAAATTAGTTTAAATATGAAAAAATGAATGTTTTTATGAAATTATTCTTTTAAAATTATCGGACTATCCTCTTGAATATCTTCAATTCTACACTTAAACATACGAAATTTCTTTGCACCATTGGATTGTACACGAAAATCTGAGCAAGCTGGTCTAGTTGCTTGCATTCATACATGTCAAAATGGGCCCCATGCATGGCATGATTTTTTTGCGTAAAACTATTCTTTTTACTATAATTGCTTTCTTTTTGTAGGAAATTCAAGAAAAGGAGGCCCACATGAAGAGATATTCAAGAGGAGGAAATTAGAAAAGAGAAATTGAAGAAGAAAAAAAGAGACCACCTAGGGTGTGAATCCCAAGGAGGGGTGACGTCCAAGGTGGGGCCCACCATTCAAAGTGTTGCAAGCAAAGAATTCTCCTAATTTTTAGGAGATTTGATAATTCAAATTTTCAAAAAGAGTTCAAGAGAGGAAAGAATAAGAAGATTTTGGAGAAAAGCAAGGAAATCAAGCAAGCCAAGAAGGAAAGAAGCAAGAAAAAGAAGAAAGAAAATCAAGAAGCATGGGACATCCAAAGCAGTGCACGCCCCATGTGGGGCCCCCACACTAGGTGATTTTTGCAAAGAAATCTCCTTTATTTGAAGGCTTTCTAATTTGAGAAGAATTCAATGGTAACTTCCAAGAAAGCAAGAGTTGGAGAAAAATTAGGAAGTTTTTGACCACCAAGCTACCCAATTTGGAAAGAATTTCTAAAAAAAAAATGGCCCACATTCAATGCTCTCTCTCTCTCTCTCTCTCTCTCTCTCTCTCTCTCTCTCTCTCTCTCTCTCTCTCTTTTCAATTGCTCAAAACTGTATTTTTTTAAGAAGGAGAAGATGTATGTGATGGAGGGCTTGTAGTAATAAGTAATAAGCTTATATTCCTTTTATTAGTTCTGCGGAAGGACCTGATAAGTAAAGGTGCAATTTTTCTAGTTGTGTTTTCATCTTTATAATGCATGTTTCCTTGATTTCTTATTTTCGGCGTGATATATAGAATGCTTGGAAGCCTCTAATGATAAAGATGCCCAGTTTGGAGCATAGATAAATTACTGATCTCTCATAAAAACAACTTTGAAATTGTATCTTTGCTTTTCTTTAAGGCTAGAGAGATCTAAGGCATACGTATTTCTAATCATTAGGGGCAAGTGGATCTGATTCCTTAGATGCAATTATTTTCATTGTTATTTATTTATTAAATTGCCTTCATTTAGATTTTTGACTCTTTTATTGTGGTTGCAGTAATTTAGTTTTAGGGTTTTTAGATTAGGATTTTAATGTATTGTAATCTTGTAATTAATTTTTAATTCATTGATTATTGGTCATATAGATTTTAATTAGGCTAAATCTAAAGTTTAAGTAGGTTAGGTCAAGCGCGGTGCTACTTACATCGATGTGGATTGACCTCGGACTCACTGAGATTTATTACCTCATGACAACCCTGCATTTGGTGCACATCACCGGTCAGGATTCACCACCTTCCACCTTGTCATGGGTTTAATGTCTTAAATTTCAAAAAACCATGCTAATGGAACAGTTCAAACCATCGCTTTTAAGGGGGAAAAAAATAAAACAATTGGCAACACTATCTCACTTGGTCTTTACCATTGGATATAATCATTACAAAAATGTGGAGTCAAAAGATCTTAAACCTTCTTCTTCTTCTTCTTTTTTTTTTTTTTTTTTTTTTTTTTTGAATGGTTCAAAGACCTTAAACTTGAGGCCATTAAATCAAGGTTACCATAATTTGATGAGGCTGATTTTTCGTCATACTCTTATCCATGATGAGACCCTCTCATCCCCCTTCGCCACTGAAAGGCATGCATGTAGGATTGGATTCCGTCCTTGATGAAAGATAAGACCCTAACAAGAATTTCTTAGGCGTGATCTATGCTTCGATACCAAGCAAAAATTAAAAAAAAAAAAAAAAAAGAAGAATGTAAAAAATGAGAAAACTCTTGTGCCAAGATGACAACATGATGAGCCTATTTATACTAGTATTCTGGTATACAAATATAATATGCTTGAATGTATGGACAGATATCTACACTTATCTACTCTCTTGTAGGATTACTGATGCAGTATGCTCCAAGAGAAAAAGGGCCACTGATGGGCCCCACCAAGGAATCTTTCCTCTTAAGTTGATTTCCTTAATTAGAGTCATAATTTTAACTGATTTGATTCAGTTAGAGAAATTTTAGCGATTACGTGGAGGAATTTTAGTAATCTCGTAGTAATTATATTCCCTTATTAGGCCATTCCTCTATTATATATAGAGAGGAACTCTTGACTGTAAAGCATGCTATTGAAAAATAAGAGTTTTTTACTAAAAGGCCCCTATATTTTTAGGGAACCTCAAAAAAGCCCCTTTATTTTATTTTATTTTATAAAAACACTCCGACTAACAGCTAAAAGCATTTTCCGTCTCTACTCTCAACCGTTTATTATTTTGACCATTTTGCCCTTTAAAGTAGAAAAGGCATCTTCGCCCATAACCTCTTTCTATCGTCCCACCCCCAGACAAATTGAGTCTGCAACTTCACTGGCAGCGATTACACCAGAACACCATGTAACACTTTGGCGGAACTCCATTTTAGGGTCCACATAAGGGGAATCCGGACCGTTTAAGATAAAGCCCATCCCCTGCACTAATAGATCATTAAAGTTTTCGTTAAAAAATAGTTGGCCCTACCGTCCAATTTAACACATGGCGGAAACATGACTCGTGCTAAGGTGGAATTGTTGTTGACATGATTTTAATCATGTGCTCAATCGGACGGTGGGGCACACTTCTTTTGAACTAAAACTCAAAAATCTAGCACATGAGGGGATGGGATTCATCTTGAACGGTTTGGACTATTCCTATGTGCCCCCAAAATGGAGGTTTTTTTTTTTTTTTTTTTTTTTTTTTGTAAACACCCAAAATGAAGTTGCAAGAAAATATTACACGGTTCCCATCCACTAGCTGCAACAAAGGATTCAGGCTCCTGCAATCAACATTGAAAAGTCAAAGGCTAAGAGTTCAATCCCAGCAGCTCCGCTCCACAAGCCTGCTCCCTCCGAACCCTCTGACGAGGGCGAATAACAATGGCAAAACTCTGCTAGAAAGGTTGTCTCCAAATTGGGTTTTGCCAAATCTCCAGCCCCAATTCTCCATCCTCAAAATTCACACTCAAGAGAGCTACAAACCTCATCTGCCTCTACAAAGGTGACACCGGCAATCTTTACGTCATCCTCACTAAGAGATCTAGAAATCTCTCCACTCACTCAGTTACCATGGTGGTGCAATTTGGATGAAGAATTTAATTCGCACTACTAGAATGGAAATTGGGGGATTTAAAAGGAGAAAAACCCAATTCCACTATCATGTTTTTCTTCATTTCGGTACCATGATTGTGTGTTCTGGATGGACAATTCCAATTCCATTACAAGAGTGGGAAATGGGGATTGAAAGGAGAAAACCAATTCCAATTTTGTTTTGTGTTTTTTTAAAGCTTCACGCAGGTTCCATGGTCGTGTGATTTGGACAGAGAATTCTAGTTCCATTACAAACCCTAATTCCAATCTCTCTCTCTCTCTCTCTCTCTCTCTCTCTCTCTCTCTCTCTCTCTCACACACACGCACGCACGCACGCACGCACAGAAACCATGGTTGTGTGATTTAGACAGAATTTCAATTCTTTTAAAAATAAAAATAGAAAATGGGGGATTGAAATGAGAAAAGCCCCAATTCCAATTTCATTAGGCCTAAATATGTGTTCTTCGTCTCCTTAGAGAGGAGTTTCTTATAGAGAAAGAAGAGAGAAAAAGGTCATGGAAATGTCTTTTTCAACTCTAGTAAATAGCAGGGGTAAAACGGTCAAAAGCACAGCTAGTTGAGAGTGATCAACAGCAAAGATGCTTTTTTTAAACCTAAGTTGTTGGTCAAGGGGTGTTTTAGTAAAAACATAAAATACAGGGGCTTTTTTGAGGTTTCATGAAAACATAGTGGTCTTTCAGTAAAAAAAAAACTCAAAATAAAAATGCTATTCTAGTGAGTTGTTCTTTGTGTATTTTTCCTCAAAGTTGCCTTAGGGTAGGGCTTGAGTCTGAGGGCTCGATTGCACCATTGGAGGTGTGATCTTTGTTGATCGTGGTTGGGGCTGCACCAATTACAAGTGATAGATAATATAGATATGATCCACCTATAATGTATGTGGAAGTGAACTCTATTTGGAATGGAGATCATGTTCCCCTTTACAAAGACATCATGACCTATGCTGACCTGATCATCTACACAATGGAGTCAAACTGTTACATGGCTTGGATGTGGTACAATTGTGCCATGTGCCGCAAGTGGGGTCTCTTTCTTTATGAGCATGTTCCTTTTTCGTGTGTGCGTATGGGCCTGCAAGTGTGTGTAAGTGATGAAGAATCCATTTCAAACCTGAAGAACAACGGACGCAGTGATAAACCCAAAGGCATATTCACCGATGCGCGGATGTCTTATGATAGCTACTTCTTTGAAGGCTTGAGTGTTCTGATCTGCATAATTTAAACAGAGCATTAATAACGTGGATATCCTAATGTAAACATAAAATGAGAATCAAGGGGAAGTACCAGGTGATATGGCAGAGCTGATTTGTTTCGATGCACTATAAATATGGCGAACAAATGGCATTCTCTTGATAACCCATTCTCCAAGGGCAAGAACGGATGCCCCTAGCCATGATGACATAAACACCCCAACCAAGAAGATGAAGGTTACGGAAGTTATAAAACCAACCCCTAACCAAGAGAGATAACCAGGTCAAATTCTAAAACAAAACAATTGAACAAAAGCAAGATATGGGAATCAAGCTATAGCCAAAACGGTCAACTCAAAGCACATACAAATGGCATCAATGAAATAATGTTTTATGAAACTGTCTGTTGTCATGATGTCCATGGGGTATTTTAGAAGGTAAATTACAAAGTGAGTGGTGCAAGTGAAACCACATAATCTAAAAGAAAGACTCATAACATACGGTTGGCCTCAAGGGTCAAGGACGTCTTCTCTCACTTGCAATTAGGGCTTTCAAAAGCACCCTTGAGGCATGGATCTTTAATTAATTAAGTCGGTCTTAAATCTAGGTTTTCCAAGATCCAAGCCTAGGGCATTAACAGCTTCACTTCCAAATTAAGCCGAAACGTAGGAGTTAGTATAATCTGTTTTCTTCAACTGTTAGATATTTGCATTTTTTTAATGTCCCCATATAAGATTGTGCCTTCACTAATTCAGTTAATATATTGGGAATTTGCCTTCAGGTGAACAAACAAACAAAAAAAAAAAAAAATGAATTGTTCTATGACCTCTAAATATATAAAATTCAACCTGATGGTGGATATTAATCTGAAAAAAGTGGTTTCTGAGCCCATAGAACTTTCAGTGGGTCCACCTTATGATCTATCCAAACCATCCACACACAGAGGACCCACCCCCAGAATGGACTGGACCGTTTGACCAAGGGTCATTCTTTTTATATCAATCCGTTAAACTTGTGGCACACGAATCAAGCGGTTAAAGGTAAATGAGATTGGCCCAAATTTTCATATATGCAAACCCCACCCCCCCCCCCCCCCCCAACCAGCCCGCGCACCCCCAAGCATCAGGTGGTACCCTAGGTGGGCCCCATCCAGCGGTTTCATAGTATTCCTGTGAGTAGTACTCACAGGAATATATATATATATATATCAATTCCATTTCAGGTCACAGACTTCCATTAGAGTGGTTAATGGGAGTAACTGCATCTCATGTTCAGCCAATCTGCCTTTCCTCAAACCCAAACTAGGTGGTTCTACATAGAATCTTGGTTACAGCCAAACATATTCTTAGACATCCAGAGCTTAGAGTTGAGTGATGTTTGCATTTGCTGAGATTGTCAAATTATTATGTGCGGTTATATGTAAAATTGGAAAAGACAGGTAATTATTTTATTTATAATTGCATAAAGATACAGCAATCAAATATAAAATTCCCTTCTTTTAATTACGGTTATGTCATGTGGCTACATCAAAATCGTTGATGTAATGAGTCATAATAAATAGTTATATGGGTGGGACTGTTAAAAATTATTTTGTCAATATAGACGTGATTTTGGGTGACTTCTTCAGGAAATGTCTCTAGATTGGACGATCATGTGCACCAGTTCCATGATAGAGATGTCTCATCCTTGGACAATAATTATTTTTAAAAGAAAAAAGGATTCATCGTTGAGTTGTCTTGGTCCTAAGCATACAAACAGATGGATGGGCAATGCAAACAGATGCAAACCAGAACCATCACATATAGAAAAGACACTTTTTACTGTTACACGTGAATCAAATATATACCATTCACGACAAAGGTTAATATCAATATATAGGCATATGATTAGGTGAGCTTTGAGACCACCTGAGAACTTTCACGGCCCACCTTCGACAAAGGCAAAAAAAGGTTGGGTGAAATCCTCCACCCCCAACTCTCTCGTTCTGCCACCACAGTCAAACCCTCTGATTTTCATGGGTCCACGTTTTATGCTAATCAAAGTGTTTGCTGTTTGATTGAATCACCCCAAGTTTAGACTATTATATCTGTTCAGCCCTCAAATTAATGGCTATCATCATCCAAGAGGGGTTTTTTTTTACCAACCCTAATAGACGGCAGGGCTTTTCTATCCCATCCACCCTCATCAGTTGGCATGTATAAGATAGGTGACACAAGCATCACACACAGGAGCACGCCATGAGTGCTACTGAATGTTCTTTCAATTTTATTTTTATGCGTATAGTTCTCATATTTCCAATCTGAACAACTGTTCATCCATGATGTGCTGATATTGTTGTTGACTTCTAGTTGAGACCATGCTTATAGATGGAAAAGTTGGATTAAGATAATCCAATTCATTGTAGTCATCCCAGGAATTTTCAAAACAAGACCAACACCATTGCAACATAACTCTCACAATTTCACACGTTTAATCCTTCTAACTCTCTTGTGTAAGACAGGTGTCAAAGTGAGTGACTAGTGAATAGTGGATCGTAAGGGCACAAATCTAGACCTTGGTCACTATCTGTTCTTCCACTGTGAGGGGCTCATTGGGATTGTTGGAGCAACTCACATAATCGAGATCAGAAGCAATTTGTGCAAACACTTCCAACTCTGCGAATTGAGCCAGTTCCAATTTTGATTTTCCAGCAACGTGTTTCGTGGCTTTCATTTGAGCCACGGAGTGCCCGCTCAGCCATTTCAGGTTAAGAAGACATGAAAGCACCTTTTTCTCTATGAGAACAGCACATTACAAGTTCTAATGTTTCCAATTTCCCTCGTATCTTTCCTGAAATACAGGTTGATCAGTCCAAGTTATCTGTAAGTCTTGTTTTAATAGTTCAATTCATCTGGTTTTTCCAGTAGGTCACCTTAGTATAGATTCCTCTTGGAACAGAAGAGTTCCTGCAATTTTGTAAACTATAAATATGAGGCACATCTACCAAGGAGTCCAATGATAATACCAACAGAATACACTGTCAGATCACCACTGTAGTTCCAGTCCCAAGTAAAGGATAGGTCCCAATATGATGTCTATAGTCAACAGCTCTTTAAGTTATACCTGATCCCAAAAAAATGACAGTTAACACTAAATGACATTTCCAGAAGACACTTTTGTCAATTTTTGTATTTAGGCATGTTTTATGTTTAGGACTACTTAGATGTTAGTATGCACTTGTACTACGAGTCATTGAGGATTAACTAAAAACTTAAGGACTTTGTGATGCAACCCCGGATCCACGATTGAAAAATAGATCAACCTCCCGAGGGATTGATTGAATCCAAATATGGATTCCAACCCAAAGGCACACTCCCGATGAGGAGAAACACCATAATTGACGAGAAAACTCTCATAACTCAAATATTAATTGATTGAAAATAATAAGCATTGCCATTACAATGAGGCCTAACATCCTTATATAGAGGAGTTGGCTTGATCCCTAAGTAACAATACTTTCTAATATTTGAATAATGCCAAAACAAAATAGGAAACTCACTAATATTAATCCTAGTCAAATCAAAATACTTAATAATACTCCAAAATAAAAGGATGTCCTGTTGGGCCTATAGACTGGACCCAATGGGTTGGTGGACCTATGGTCTGACCTGCATAACTTTGACACATACTTTTCTATGCTAGTAGCAAAAAGACAGAAAACATAACCACTTGTCAAAATCATACTGGTTCAAACGATACATTATTGCAAATGGAAATAGTTCGAAGCTTTTTCCATCACAATCAGCAAATGCAATATTTTGTTATGGTCCAGCCATGGCATAATACTTGCAGCAAATGAAGCACAGCAAATCCACATTTAAAGCAAATACTTTATCATGTTCATAGGAATTACTCTCAGCTACTTGCCAAGTACAGATTCACATGTGCTTGTCCATTCTGAAATCCACACATGCTAAATTGCTTCAACATCCAAATTTCACATGCAGAAAAGCATATTGACCGCCTATCTATAGGTACAGTGTTCATCATGTCATTGATATAAAAAATTTAATATATAAATAAAGTCCAAGAACATATTTTTTGCCACCATACTACTCTAAAAAATGAAAGATACTGGAAGAGGTCTTGATGAAAAATATGCGTACCAAAGACGTTAATCCCAAGTTGAGCATAAATTGGTGAGAAGAACCCATCCACAAAATGTATAAACCACCATGTGATGTAGAAAGTAATTGCAATTGGAAACAGGATAACGCTGCAGCAGCAAAATAGTGAGTGCAAACAGAACCAACAAAGACCATAAAAAGAGTTTTAACTTGAGTGCAAAACTGCAGACAGAACCAACAAAGACCATAAAAAGAGTTTTAACTAGATTCAATCAATTTTCACATTGTTAACCGCAGAGGAACACATTTTTTGGCGGTGATGCACAACCTTTTAATGTGACAATTTATTTTTCTTGGAAGATATAAGAATCATAATGATAGCCTCTAGCATAAAACTCCTTTGGCAACATACCCAGCTATCTATCTTATAGACCTCACATAAAGTATGCCCATGTGATATACCAGATAAATCCAAGATCTCATCAAATATGCATGGTACTCTCCAAGGATTTATGCATCTCTTCTACATTCATCACCGTCATCATCATCAAAGCGTTGCCCTAGCTATTTTCGGATCGGCTACAAGAATTATGTTTTGCCATTCCAGTTTATCCTAGGCCAAGTCCTAGGATAGGTTTTTTAAAATTCATGTTTTAATTGTGACATAAGTTTTATGCCGCCTGGCAACCTACCCGATGCAACCCTCCTCCTTTATCCGGGCTTGGGACCGGCAGTTATAAACTGGCGGAGTTCTCTTCTACATATGTATAATGGTATTAATTGAAACAACCCACCATGAAATGTTAACCCCCAAATGTGTCTGCAAATGATATTTATCTCTTGCAAAAGCTTTATCCCTGTCCCTAAATGTGTTTGTGGAAGTATTTAATTCTTTATAAAAAAAAAAAAAATTCAGCCTTGTCCACGAGTGTTAGCCTTTCAAATAACTTGAGCAGCTTTTTTTTTTTTTTAATTTAATGATGACTTGAGCTGCTGGTGAGTTTCAGTTGACTTGTAGAAAACGGAGTAGTCAATTTCATTCAGACCCATTTCCATTGCAATAGTAGAGGGCGCTAGAACATAAAATTAAAAGTTAAAAACTTGAATAAATGATCGGGACTAAAAATAACTTAATACTACCTATGGTTCGGTTGTACTTTTCCCTACAGAATTAATTGTGCTCAGTGGACTCCAAAGATGGGCCTCATTGACAGACGTTGAGCATTTTCAGTTTTGCATTCCAAAAGTTGGGACCCACTGTGGGATTGTCACTCTTGCATTATTAATGAGTCCCAAGTGGGCCCCACGCATCACGCATCATTACAACAGAAAGACTCACCTTCTTCTTGGATAAAATTAGAAACTCGATATGCAAAGAAGTTTTTCCTTTTTTCCAAATGTGTAGGCTATCAAGATTCAAGGAAGCTAAAATTTGCTAATGAAAAAAGGCATGATAAATAATTCATAACAAATCTCGACACCACTCTCAACACTTATCATAAGCAGATTTTACACTGATAAAGTGTAGGCAAACTAGACTTGTCACAACACAAATGATGCCATAATTCCTGGACTCAAGAAGTTGAAAATATCAGAAGAGACTGAAAACTACAGCCAGACCAAGGCAATATCACAGACCCATTGCTTGTCCAAATAGTGATACTCGAATCATCACTCAACTAAAAACTTTGAGCGATGAAGGATAAAAGCACAAACACAAATTATGAGATTGCATAGTATTGCACAAGAAGCAATAATCATTGATGTACGATGAATTGATGATAAGTGAACAATAACAAGCAAGAAGACCGAAACTACAAAGAACAAATGATCTGATCAACAATTTCGTAACAAATTATGCATCACATTACAATATAGATTGAGTGGAATCAGATAGTAGGAAAATAACAATAAAAAAAAAACTTAAAAATTAATTTCATTCCTGCGTGATAGATCTATATACATAGGAGCACGTATTGAACAAAACAAAGAGTCATATATCACAAGCAAGTAAGCATAAAGTGATCAAAGTGAAGACAAGATAGTACGTGGTGTGCCATTGCTGAGTGTCATTTCCATCAAAAGGGGCATTTTTACTACAAGACAGCAGTCGGGCATGCTATGTTGTATGGAGCTCAATGTAAGGCAATGCAGAAGTGACAAGAAGCTAAAAGCGCACATGGTTGAGATGTGTATACTAAGATGGATAGCAGGAGTTACAGCTTACAACAAAAAATAGAATTAGGAATTAATGGATAAGAGGAAATCTATAGGTCCCCATCATCAGAAAATCAAGGAATGTAATATGAGATAATCTAGGCACATCATAAAAGCTCTGAAACATCCCCTGCAGAACTAATGTTTTTAACACCAATATATAATTATCAAAATCCAAGATGCTAACGTCTATTTGTAAACTTAGGCCACACTATGAGGAGTGCTAGAAAACTCCCGGAGAGTTTTTTACAAAAAAAAAAAAACCCTCCCAATTGGGCCCACTATGGTGTATGACAACCACGGAATGCCATTGGATGGAAAAATCTAGATGAGATCTACCTATGTGAAAATTTTCGACTCCATTAGATTATCCAACCCCTTGATCCATGGACCCATAGTTTAATGGTTTTAGAGGCATCATTTTCTTGTGGGTTCAATCCAATGGTGAGTAAAAGTTGGAAGAGTGTCGGGGGCAGGGTGGGGGGGCGGGGGGTGTTAGTATGTGTGAAGAAATGATTGGATTGGCTCAAGGTGGGCTCCACACCCTAAAAACGTAGGGGAGAAAAGGCAGGAGATTTTAATATGGGGAGTTTCTGAGAATTCCTGTGTGTGTGTGGTCAAACAATTACCACATATGAAGCGACTACAACCATATTTTCCAGTTTCAAGAAAATGCAACCACCGCAAGCTTCATATCTTCAAAGATATCATTAGAAAGTTTTTTTTCCTTTCTATTTTGATGGGTGACATAAATGGAACCCTCATCTTCCCGGTTGCAACGAGGAGCACCTTCCAACTGAGCTTCCTGTTATTTAGTTGTCTCTCTTGAACAATTGACACAATACCTTATCAAACGAAATCAAGATTGCAACTCAGAAAAATTAAGCCAATAGGACTGTAAAATAATCCCTATGATGAAAAGAGTAATCACTAATCAGCATTGTATATGGACATGAAAATAAAACTGCAACAAATCTCAGATGAAAAAACAAACACAAGAAAAAAAGATTTAACATCCCAATGCAGCTACGATACCCAGTAGTGACGACATTCAGCGTATGACATTAACTAGAAGGAATTAAAAGAGTGGATGCAAGAGTTCATCGACATAGGCACTCATTGTCACAACCACGACGCTGCTGGTTCAAGTCATGTCACCAATTGAAAATGTAAAATGAAATAAAATAAAATAGTCATAAACTAAGAAAAGATGCTCACCATCCAGTCATGAACTTTTTCGAAGCCCAGCTTCGAACAACTTTGCAAAATGCCTACAGAGTAAAGTCATGATGTGATTGAATTATATGACAATCTTTCAAGAAAACAGAATCAACAAGCATAATATTCACTGAAAACAACCAAATATGGTCAAAACTCATAAGGGCATGCAACATCTAACAAAGTTGAAAGTATTTATCTTTCAAATTTGAGGCTTACAAGAAACTAAATGCTTCATCTGCAGACTTTGGCACCTTTTAATGGCCATGTAAGAGCTTCCCAAAAGAAGATGAAAATTATGTGGGAAGATTTTGTATAAGTAAAACCATTGCAGCAAAAGGATTGTTATGCTAAACTTTGGAGAAGAAATTTTGAGTCAAATGGTTTGAAAATTACCAGAACAAAGATGAACATAAAAAGTGCAAGTTTAGTGGTTCCAACTTCTGCGAATAGAGAGGGGTGTTCTGAACTTCTGATTCAAAATTAGAAACAATTTTATATCAGTGTAACAAACTCTGATGTCTAAGAGCAAATTCAGACTAAACTAAGGGCGTGAAGAGGGTTATGGCAAACAGGAATGCATAACGGATAAAAGTGAGACAAGCTAATGGATTGTTCTGAAATTACCAAGTGCCAGTTCAATTAAGCGGATACTATCATATGACAGGGAGACTGAACTGAAGTGTTGCATACAGCTGGGTTTTTTAACAAAATATAGAACTTATAGTTTGCAGAAAGAAAATGACAAGGGGACGAAGTAAATGTGCTGAGATGTGCATGCAAAAATTAATGTGTGTGATAACAAGGATAGGACAGTAACGAGTGTGAGAGAAGTGAGCTCCAGTAGAAACCAAGAGGTGCCCTTACACAAAGGATTGAGGTTGTTACAAATGCAGCAAAACTACAAGGAGGGAAGGGCCAATAAAATGTTTGAATGACGTAGTCAATAATGGCCCATTTGTTGTAGAGTGATGGAGAACTTTACCATAATTGGTAAGGAGCAGGAAACTAGAACGCAGAAAACTAAATTTAGATAGGTGGAAAAAGAGTTCGATCTCAATGATGAACAATGAATCTATATCGAAAGAACTGATTTTAGGTTCTGAACAAACTTATCATATCAGGAAAAAGAAAAGGTGGAAGCATTAGTCTTGCTGCACACAGAACCTTGTGGTAATTAATCCACTGTACATGTGTTGTATGAGCATGCATTCTTTGTTGCATTTTTTTTCTTTGATCAATTACCAAATTTTCTTGACATAAAAACTGTACAACAGCAAAAACAATACACAGTAAAAGATCTACATTCAACTTATATGCACCAATAGAAAAAAAAAACCTCCCAAAAAATTAGTGGAAAACACAAAAAAAAAAAAAAAAAAAAAAAAAAAAACCCTCAAAATAATTAAACAGTTAACCGCATAAGCAAAGCATCTCTATTTATACCCAGTAGCCACTGCTGCACTTGTGCATGGAAAAGCTCATAGCGAATACCAATCTCCATGGAATTCATCCTTACCCTTTAGCAAATCCATCAAAATAGAAGAATCTCCCTAAATGACCGCGTGCACTAAGACCTTGCTTGAATGATCTGCAACACCTTTTTCACCCAAAAGATCTAAGATTCCTTCAACCACATTGGCCCTAAAATGTGAGCAAGACTTCCCGGCATATCATTCACAAATCCCCTGCAATACTCACGGACCCAACATTACCATGGTCTACTCCATCAATGATGAGTGTCAATCTCCAAGGCATGGGAGGTTTACTCCATCCCAACATTGAAGCACCCCATTTGCCAATAACCAATGGAACAAGCCTTTAAATATATTTCTCAAAACTAATCTGATCTGACTCTGGTTGTTTCAAGAATCATTTCCCCAAGGATTTCTACATGACAGAACACCCTACCGTTCCCTTCTTTTTGGATAAAGACCATATCACTGCTTGTGAAATCATTTTCCATGATAATTTCCCACTTTCCAAGAAACCCATGCCTCAAGATACAGAAAATGCTGCCAATGGCCCTAAATAACCTAGCATCCCGAACAAAGGTATCATTTTTCCCCACAACTTGGAGCAATAAATTCAAGGGAGGAATGGGGGACTCTGGATTATTCATCTAAAAGAAATCAACTCCATTGAGTATTGCTAGCCATCCAAAAATAGATCCCAAAATAGGAACCCCCCCACTTTCAAACCATGTGATGAAAAGCTTATAGTCATGTGGACTTGGATCTCTTGTGTACATGATAAGGCACATGGGATGTTGGCCTAAATTGAAGTGAAAGATCAAGGAATGCATTTCTACAACCTTGTTTTCAATGTTGATAAATGGGGATCTCCGGTTGTGTTAGTTTAGAAGCTCAAGAGGGTTAAGGCAAGCGGAACCCACCCACCCACCCACCACCCAACCCACCCCACCCCACCCCCCCGCGCCCCCCGGTCTTTTTGTTTATGATAGTCATGTAAGTTATGCAAGCATCGACTATTCTATTTATAATGATCTTATGCCTTAATCAAGCCTCTAACTATGTAAAGAGTACAAATTAGAATAAACAAAGAATGGAAAGAATAAAATCCTATCATATACATGGAATGAGATAAATCAGCTACAGCTATACAATCTTAAGTGTATCCCACGTGTGGGATATTGTACATGGGCTTTTGTTGGGCCCGTTATCTTCTACACTCCCGCTCAAATTGTTGTGGCAAGATAGAAAACATCAATTTGCTTGTTAGATTATGATGACGCGTTTTGGGAAGGGCTTTGGTGAAGATATCCGCCAACTGGTTAAACGAAGAGACATAAGGCAGAGTTATCTTCTTAGTAACAACATGTTAACGGATGAAGTGACAGTCAATCTCAATGTGCTTTGTTCTTTCATGAAAGACCGGGTTATCGGCAATTATGGTAGCACTGGTATTGTCCCCATGGAGAGGTGTGGAAACTACCAACAAGAACACCCAATTCACATAGAAGGCAGCATAACCAGATAATTTCAGCACTGGTGGAGGGCATTGCCCGATATTCTGCCTCAGTAAAAGACTTTGATACAGTGGTTTGCTTCTTGCACTTCCATTAAATCAGAGATTTTCCAAGAAACATACACCAGCCAGTGGTAGACCTCCGAGAGTCTGGACAGCCAGCCCAGTCAGCATCCGTGTAAGCTGATAATTGCAGAGGAGTATCAGAAGGGAATAAGAGACCATGATGAAGAGTTCCTTTAACATAGCGGAGGATGCGCAATGCCGCAGCAAGGTGAGGTTTGTGGGGATCGCTAACAAACTGGCTAACGGTATGAATGGCATGAGAAATATCCAGCCGAGTCATAGTTAGGTAGAGTAAACTACCGACTATCCGCCTGAACGCAGAGGGATCATCCAGGGGAGTGCCATCATCTGAACTGATTTTGCTGTTCAATTCCATAGGCATATCAAAAGTGTGAGCATCATCAAGCCCGAGCCGAAGTGATCAAATCTGTCGCATATTTGCGCTGAAGGACTCTAATGCCTCATTTGTTGCACAAAAACTCAAGCCCCAGAAAGTAGGTGAGAGGACCAAGATCCTTCATTTTGAAGTGGTGAGTAAGGTGGCGTTTGAGATCCGTAACACCGACATTATCACTACCACTGATAATCATATCATCAATATAGACAGAGGAATGTGTAGCCCTTCGATGTCCATCGTTGGAAGAGGGAACTATCAGAGTAACTTTGAACGAAATCCGACTTTAAAGATTGTTACCCGGAATTTATCGAACCAAGCCCTGGGAGCTTGCTTAAGCCCATAAAGAGCTTCCACAATTTACAAACATGCTTTAGAGGACAAGAATACCCTGGAGGAGGTTTTAAATAAACAGTCCCACACAAGTCCCCATGTAAAAAGGCATTTTTTACGTCCACTTGCCATAAAGGCCAGTTGCGGGCTGCCGCGACAAAAAGAAGAGTACGAACTGTGGTCATTTTAGCCACTGGTGCAAATGTCTCCTCATAGTTAATTCCATACTCCTGCTTGTAACCCTGCGCAACCAATCTGGCTTTGTAGCAATCAAGACTCCCATCAGAGTGTACTTTGACGGAGTATATCCATTTGCTGCCAATCACAGAGGCTCCATCAGGAGCAGGTACCAATTTCCATGTTTGGTTTGCTTCAAAAGCAACCAATTCCTCAGTCATAGCATCCTGCCAGTAAGCAATCTTTGAGGCATGTGAATATGAGGTGGGTATAGAGTGCTATCCAATGAAGTAAGAAAAACAGGAAATCCATAGCGGTTAGGTGCAACAGAAGGATGACTAGAGCGTCGCAGAGGGTGCTATCAGAAGAAGTATTATTACCTGAAGATTCAGTAGGCGGTGCTAGGAGAGGATCAGGAGAGGGAGTCACTAGAGGAGGGACCGTGTGCCACCGGACATAGACTTTGGGAAGAGGTGATGGAGAAGCCGACTCCGAGAATTGTGGCAGATAGGACACAGCAATAGGATGACTATCCAAACGTAAAGAAAAGAAGGGAATTTGTCCCAAGAAAATCACATTATGAGAGATGCGCATGCGTTTTTTTAATGGATCATAACACAAAAACCCTTTGTGTTCATTGCTGCAACCCAAAAAGATGCATTTAGCAGCCTGTGGTGATAACTTAGTGCGCTCATTAGGAGAAAGATGAACAAAACACAATCAACAAAAAACACGTAAGTGAGAGTATGAAGGAGTATGACTAAAGAGAACTCCATAAGGAGTAGTCTTTCCTAAAACAGTGCTAAGAAGACGGTTGATAAGATACATAGCAGTCTGAGCAACATCACACTAAAATTTGGGAGGGACTAAGGATGCAATTAACAGAGTATGAACAGTTTCAAGAATATGTCTGTTCTTTCTTTCCGCGATCCCATTTTGCTGAGGAGTATGCGGACAAGATTTTTGGTGAAGAATTCCTTTATTTATCAGAAAGGAAGGCAGAGAATTCATGAGACATGTATTCTCCACCGGAATCTGATCTAAGAATGTTGACAGCTTTCTGAAATTGGGTTTGGACCATGTTATAAAATTTTTGAAAAATTGAGAAGACTTCAGACTTTAAGCGCATAAAGTAAATCCAAGTATAATGAGAATGGTCATCGATAAAGGTCACACAGTACTTAAAACCTGTCCTACTCAAAGTAGGAGCAATTCCCCAAACATATGAATGAATGTCAAATGATGCCAAAGCATGAGATTTACGAACAGAAAAAGGCAAAATGTGACTTTTACTTAAGCAACAAGTTTCACACTTTGATTGAGATAAAGACATCATTTTATTATCAATTGTAGAATCCAAACAACCAATTTCAAACAAAGAGATCAAATGTGCATTATTCACATGACCAAGGCGTTTATGCCAAACAGTCCACAAGTTATTTAAGTTAAAAGAAGAAGCAAAGAAAGAATGATGTCCAATGTCCAGCAAAAACAGGCGCCCATGTTTGCTCCCCGTCGCGATCACCTTCCTAGTTTGTCGCCCCTATACAACACAACCAGAAGAAGAAAAAGTGAACAAGATAGCCATCATCAATAAGTTGTCCTACAGAAAGCAGATTGGCTAATAATTTTGGAACAAAGTAAACATTGGGAAGAGTGATAGACTGGCCAGAGACACTAGCTAAAGTAATAGTACCAACTCCAGAAATGAGTAGTTGATCACCATTAGCAGTGGTTATTTTCTCTTTTCCAAGGTAAGGGTGGGAATCTGTAAAGCCATGTTCTACAAATCTCATGTGATTTAAGGCTCCTGAATCTAAAAACCATGTGGATGAGGTAATAGGAGAAGAAAGAGATGCAGAAGAATGAAAGGCAGGAAAAGCTTTATGAGAATGAGCTTGATACCGACCACCACAAAAGCCCATAGATGCATATGCTGAGGTGACTGTGCTCTGAATCAATTCTTGAATCTAAGCAGGAGTCATGGATACAGCCCCACATGAGGTGCTTCCTATATCAGAGGATGCTGCTTGAGCCTGGAATGCGGAAGGAATATTCTGTCTTGGTAGATTGGAAGGAGGCTTCTTAGGCTGTGTCTCATTCCTTCGCTGGAGGCTGCGGCAGTCATCAATAAGATGACTAGACCGCTTGCAGTATCGGCAAACCAACTTCTTGTGGAAATTCTTCGCAATATGACCGAAGCCTTTGCATTCATAGCATTGAGTCAGCTTCGGATTAGGGGTTGCTAGAAGAGCAGAGTCAGCCGGAAGGGGTGCAAGGAAGACCTTTGGTTCTTCAAGAATAGCACGCTGTGAGGTGAGACGAAGTTCCTCGCGGAAGACCTCTTGAAAGCAGGTATCAAGATTAGCATAATTTTCTCTGTTCATGAGGGCAGACCGAACAGGTTCAAATTCTGGGCGAAGATTCATAAGAAACTGGCTAATGTGAGTTTCTTCTTGTAACTAGAGAGCCTCAGATAGAAAGCCAGAAGAGACTGTTTGGATCAACATGGAACCCCTTTCGGTCCACAAGGTGAGGAAACAAACAATTAAAGTATTCCTGCACAGATTTATCCCCTTGAGTATATTTAGCAATTTCACTATCCAAGTGAAATTTCCAGGCTTAATCGATTTTATGATAGACTTTCTTCAGATGAACCCACATATCAACTACAGTAGTGTAGGCTTGAAGAGCCACGGCAAGAAAGGGATCAATAGAGTTAAGGATCCAAGTGACTACCTTAACATTTTCTTTGGACCAGGTGGCGAGGCCTTTGGAGTCAATAGTACTTGTAATCTTAGGCCTAGGTATAGATCCATCAAGATAACCAAAAAGGCCCTGTCCTTCTACAAAGTTCCTTAAGTGGAAGGACCAGGACATATAGTTTTGCCCATTGAATTTAATTGGGATGACGTCGTACTTGTCCATTTGGAGAATGTAGAGAGAAGAGACAGCAGAGCACTCCAATCAGTAGTAGAAGGAAGAGATCAGCGCGCAAACCAAAAGAAAAATGGTTTGATCTTGCTATAAAAGGTGAATACAGCAGTAAACCCCAACAGTGCACTAATAGTGCATTGACCAGCATTGATCAGTAATTAATCAGCCTTAATCAGTAACAAGCAGCATCAACAGCACATAAGAGTAATAGTGGAAGAGATCAGAGAAGTGGCAAAGGCTTCCAAGCAGAAACAGAACACAACAGAGTGCAAAATTTGCACTAAATTAGTCCAGACGAATAGGAATAATGAGGTGGGATCCTTGCATGGGGCCCACAGAGGGATCTGAATGGTGATCAGATCAGTAGCTAAGACCAGTATCCAATTTCCTTTCCGGCAGTACAAGTCTCATCCAGATCCATTCAGAATCAAGGATTTTGTATGGCAGTGATGAAAACTATTAAAAAAAAAGTGAATAAGATGGATCAAAGCACCTACCTCTAATTTCTGAAAAATGCTGAAAAATTCTCCAAAATGACAAGGAGAGATGGGTGACCAAGGCTGGAAGGAGACTTGAGGATTTCGAGATGATTGCAGGTGGACCACTATGATCATGATGAAGAAACAGTAGGTTATCACCTACGTTTTGCTTCCAGAAGGCACAGATCCTTGATTTGTGTTGCTCTGACGATGTAGATGAGATCTCCAAGGTATTATGGCTCTGATACCATGTAAGTTATGTGAAGGAAAGAAAGGAAGAAGAAGAGGAACACTCTGAGAAGGTCATGCCTTGATTGAGCATCAACTATTCTATTTATAATGATCTTATGCCTTAATCAAGCCTCTAATTATGTAAAGAGTACAAATTAGAATAAACAAGGAATGGAAAGAACAAAATCCTATCCAATACATGGAATGAGATAAATCAGCTACAGCTATACAATCTTAAGTGTATCCCACGTGTGGGATATTGTACATGGGCCTTTGTTGGGCCCATTATCTTCCAAAAGTCGAGGAAGGCTTCCGCAGCTTGACAAAAAGTGCCAATTTGGCTAAACATGGTGCATGGATCCAAAATTGGGGAAGGGCAACTGATAATCTGTAACGACCTAGAATCCGGGGCCCTTCGAATTCTGCGTCGAGATTTATTTAAGTATAACATTAACATCATAAACCAAATCGTTTGAGGCATAAATAACCAGGCTTTTTCCAAAAAAACAGAATTTTTAATTGAATGAATATCCAAAACCAATAATAATGTCCAATAACATAAATAAACTACAAAAATAGTCTACTACTCCAAAGCTCATAAGATTTCTGTCATGTCAAACTCCTATCAGAAGTGGGAGTCCATTCCTAGCCCCCTATTAGAAATAAGGAATTTGGGTGCCATACATATATTTATATAAATAAGAGAAATTAAAAAATATGAGCGGAAATTTGGTCCTCCAAATTTAAACTAATATGAGAGATTCAAAACATACCAAAAGAATAAAGGTTGCATTGACGCAATGTTTTTGGTTTCAAAATATGCAGCTAAAGTAACTACAGTGTATGCAGATTTAGAAATCAATGACTTATAATAGAAACCAAATATGAGTTGTTAATTTGCATTCATGGAGTCAATTGTTGGAATAACAAGATATGTTTGCATAGCATCATCACGTGATCACCATATGAACCAAGCGACATCAAGGCAATGTTCAATTAACTAAAACAACACTCATCCTATCTAGACAAATCTATGCATCAATTGGTCCGTCCTCACTGCGTATCCTAAGGGTTACTAATTCTTTTACTTGCCCAGATCTTATTATGCTCTGATACCTCTTGTAACAACCCGGAATCCAGGGGCCTCCAAATTCCGCATCAAGACTTATAAAAGTATCACATTAACATCATAAATCAAATCATTTGAGGCATAAATAACCAGGCTTTTGCCAAAAAAATGAATTTCTAATTGAATGAATATCCAAAACCAATAATAATGTCCAATAATAGAAATAAACTACAAAAATAATCTACTACTCCTAAAGCTCATAAGACTTCTGTCGTGTAAGACTCCTATCAGAAGTTGGAGTACTTTCTTAGCATAAGACTCCTAAGTTAGGCGTCGACCCCCATTAGAAATAAGGAATTTGGGTCCCATACATATATTTATATAAATAAGAGAACTTAAAAATATGAGCCTACTCTAAACTAATTATAAATCATTAGTAACATGAATACGCATTATAATTCTAGCCCCTAAATCAGGGTCTGGGATATTACATAATCACACATTTACACAGTTGTCAATTTCGCTTTGAACTCCATTTAGGTTACTATAGACCAAGGAATTAAAAATCGGCCGAGTCCGAGTCGACTCGGCCAAGTCAACTCGGACTCGGCCTGGACCGATCCGAGTCCCCTGGACTCGTCCGAGTCCACCCACTGACGAAGTGGGGGGGCTTTTTTTTCAAAACCCTAAAATCATCTTCTTTTTCCTATTCTACTTGGTGGAGAGTGAAGGAAACTACCTCCAAATTGTGTTTCAAGCATCAAACATCATCACATCCATCTATTTTTTAAGATCAAGCCTACCAAAGAATCCAAACACTATTCACATCAAAGAGGGTTCTTTTATTTCTCAACTTTGAGGTTTGTTTTCTTGATTCTACATGCATATATGGTTTAGAGAAGATGCTAAGATGAAGATATTGCTTGGAGATGGTTTGGAGGATCATTATTTTTTCTAAAAATGCATTTTTTTTATTTTTTGGGTCGTTTTTATTTAAAAAAATTAAGAAATCCGAATTTTTTTTTATTATTTACTTATGTTCTTTGTATGAAATTATTATTTTTGGTTTGTATAACATGGATCTATGTTTCTAACACTAGATCTATGCATATATGTGCAATAATAATATTTTCTTTACTTTTTCGTGTAAAAATAATTATTAATAATATGGATTTTTTGCATTTTACATTCTTAAATTATGTAGAGTAGATGATTACATGTGTGGGTTGTTTGTAGATGAAATTTCAACTATTGTTTGGTTAAAAGAATGTGATTTTCATGATTATGATGTAGTTTTTATTAAAAAAAAATGAAAAATCCGAATTTTTTTTTATTATTTACTTATGTTCTTTGTATGAAATTATTATTTTGGGTTTGTATAACATGGATCTATGAATTAATAATATGTTCTTTTTGTTTCTACATTCTTAAAGTATAAAACTATAAATAAACATTTAATTGTGTAGAATCTTGAATTCTTGATTGTGCAGATTACTATCACTCAGATAGTTAAATTATATCACAAATGGCCCCAAAAAAGAAAGAAAAAGAAGTTGACCCCAGATGAGAACATGGGGAGATGGTTGCAGGAGACCGTCATAAGGTCAAATGCAAATTGTGTCATAAGATTCTCAGTGGTGGGATCCACAGATATAAACAACACCTAGCAGGTATACAAGGGGAAGCTAAACTATGTGCAAATGTCCCCACTGAAGTGAGGAAACAAATGAAAGAGATGTTGCTTGAAAAGAAGAATGAGAAAGAAAAGAAGAAAAAATTTGATGAGAGGGTTGTAAATATGCAGAGGATTGACACTTTTGAGGATGAGTCTGACAGTGATGGTGATGTTGATGCGAGGAAGTTAATGAAGGGTATGAGAGCGAGCCGTGAACAATTTGCTTCTGAGCAGGCTCGTATGGATGAGACACGGGCTGGGGCTGGTTCTTCCAGAGCTCCTCCTGACCCTTATCGGGACACAGCAAGGAGAGGGACAAGGGATCCATTCTTACATCGGTCTCAAAGTACAAAACAACCAAAGATTAGTAGCTCTATCATAAGCGATATGAAAGTTAGAGCCATAAAAATAGGGAGAGCCATCTCAAAGTTCTTCCATTATAATCGGATTCCACCGAATGTTGCTAATTCACCATACTATCGCTCCATGGTTGATACTATAGCTGAGGTAGGGCCCGGAATTAAACCTCCATCCGCTTATGAGATTAGCGGAAAGTATCTTGACATGGAAGTTTCTGATTATTGGAGATACTTGGAAGATCACTTCAAAACTTGGGAGGAGTATGGGTGCACGCTTATGTGTGATGGGTGGACAAGCAACAATAGGCGGCACATTATTAATTTCATAGCTTACTATGTAACGGGAACAGTTTTTATCAGGTCTGTAGATACAAGCAAACATAGAATGGATGCTGAATATTTGTACATTTTAATTGATGATACCTTGGGCATGGTTAACAATTGGCACAAATATGTTGTTGCAATTGTGACAGATAATGCGCCTAACTTTAACGCCGCGGCAAAGAAATTGCGTGAAAAGGGTAAGGGTATTATTTGGGTGCCGTGCGCAGCACATTGTATTGATCTCATGTTGGAGGACATTGGCAAATTAGATGGTGTCCGTGAGACTATTGATGAGGGAAAGATGATGACATCTTTGATCTATAACCATCAGTTCATGACAGATCTGTTAAGAGAAATGAACAAGGGTCGTGAGATTTTGAGGCCCGGTATCACACGCTTTGCTACACACTTCGTAGCCCTTGAGAGTCTTTGTCATGCCAAGGCTAACATAATGCAGATGTGGACCAGTACAGCATATGTGAAATCAAATTTTTCACGTCAACCTTTGGCACGCAAAGTACAACAGATTGTCCTTGGGGAGGATTTTTGGAACAGGGCAGAACGAATTACTGACTTACTCGAGCCTCTTGTCTTGGTTTTGAAACTAGTGGATGCTGATATGAAGCCCACAATGGGCTTTGTGTATGATGCCATGGATAGAGCAAAGCTAGCTATAGAGCAAAGGTCCAGAAGAAAGTATGGGACTTATTATAAGAAGCTATGGAAAATCATTGATAATCGATGGGACAAACAGATGCATCAAGACATACACGTGGCAGGTAATTTTTGACTATTAATCTATTATGGTTATTATAAATAGAATACTAACTAGTTATTGTTTATTACTTTATTTTGGAATCTAATAATCAATACTTATTACTTAATGATGTCATGGCATGCAGCGTACTACTTGAACCCAAGCTGCTTCTATAGCAAACATTTTTCTAACCATGAAGAAGTTTTCCGTGGCTTGAAAAAAACGTTAGAGGCTATGACAAATAACGCGCAATATCAAGTTACAATTCTTAACCAGGTAAAGATGTCATAGATCATGACCTTATTATTCACAAATTAGTTGAAATTTGAAAAAGTGCTAACTGCTAAGTGCTAACTTCTAAATCTTAACCTTTATAGTTGAAAAACTACAAGGGCGCTCTAGGTAGTTTTGGATCAGACGCAGCCATATTGGATCGTAAGTAGATGGATCCAGATATTATTCTCAAATTTCAATACACTTAAATTAGATGAAATATAGTAATTTATAAATTATAACAAACAATTGATTTTATTGTTTTGGTCTTTTAACACAGCTGAATGGTGGGCTACATTTGGTGATGAGGTTCCCCATTTAAGATCTTTTGCAAAAAGAATATTGAGCCAAACAGCCTCATCTTCGGGATGTGAGAGGAATTGGATCACATTCAGCTTGATACACACTAAGACCCGTGATCGCCTTACTATGGCTAAGTTGGAGAAGTTGGTCTTTGTCCATTACAACATGAGGTTACGAGCAAGGAATCTAATGAGAAGAGACAACGACGACTACGAACCAATTAATTTGGATTATATATTCGAGGAAGATAACCCTCTTGATGAATGGTTGGCTGAAAGAGAGGAGCCAGTATTAAACGATACAACATTCATCGATGAAGCAATGACTGATGTTGAAGAATTTCAGTCGAATGAAGGACATATTTCCCCACCGCAGCATCCGAGTTCTAGATCTGCTATGCCTACTTCTACAGCGCGATCAGCGCGCGATAAGGGTAAGGGTGTAGCAACCTCGTCATCGCAAGGCTCGGGACGTGGTCATAACCGTGGTCCAGAGTTGACACGCTCTACTTCAGAACGTATCGGGGGGGCTAGAGAAAGATCAAAACCAACTTTCCAATACACGCGAAAGTCAAAGGATAAGAGCACTCATGCAAAGACAAGACAAAGCCAAAGGTTAGCCACTCATGAAGAAGAAGTGAACAGCATAAAATATCATCTTCTAGCAAGAGTGGCTCACGAGAAGGAGGTGAACAGGGCCAGAACGAGGAGGCATACGAAGGTAGTAATGATGGACGTGGTGGTGGACATGACAACATTAATGTATATTATAGTCCAAGTGAGCCTGCTGGTGGGTCACGTGGGTGGGGCAGAGGTGAAGGAAGTGAGCCAACGGATGAATATCCTCAGCCGCATCAAATGGCATCAAGCCCTTTGATCACAAATTCTGATAGTTCATACGGATATGGGCAACAATATGAAGATCAATTTCATGATCCTTCGTCTGAGTATGGGCAGCCGCAGCAGTATGGTGGATACGGTGGTCCTTCGCATGGGTATGGGCAACAACAGTATAGAGTATTACTAGTACCTATGGCCACACCGCCACAAGTGCAACCGCCATATGAATATCCTCAACTTCAAGTTATGGCTGCATCATCAAACTATGGAGAAGGTCCTCTAACTCCAAGAGCGGGGTAAGGGTTCTTTCATTTTGATGTTACCCAATACTATCGTCAAAGTCAAAATAACGACGAAGATGAAGATCTAGAACCCGCAAGGCATTCAACATGGAATTAGCATTTAAATTTTAACAAGAAAGAGCTAAGGTATGGTTTTACATTTTTAATATGCTATAAATATAATTGAAATTTGAAGCTTAGTTACATCTTTGATGATTGATCTTACTAGTTGACTTGATAATTGACTAAATTGAAACTTGAGAGTTGAGAGTGGATATTGAAAGTTGGAAACATGTATATTGTATTTTCTACTTTTTAGTTTTAAATTTTAAATTTAATTGCAATTAAATTATAAAATGGCTTGTGATTATGTTATTATTATTCTATATTTCTATCCTTAAATAACGTATTAGAATGATCAATGAAGAGAGTAAAACTATATATATGGAATTATGAATGGATTGGATGGAAAAAAGGAGAAAAAAATTTTCCTTCTTTTTTTTTTTTTAATACTAAATATAGGGACTCGACCGACACGGCCGAGTCCGAGTCCGAGTCCTTTTTTTTAATCCCTGCTACAGACTGAAACATTTTGGCTGGCTTGGCATTTCGGCGCTTCATTTAAATGTTTCATTTCAGTAAAATTTAAAAATTTTAAGTATATAATTAAAGTTATGAAAAATATTTTTTTAAAAGGTGAAACTAGCATATACACCATATATCTCGAATTCATTCTATTAAATCAACAATATATATGTTATTTCTACATGCTAAATATATAATTTATAAGCTATGTTTAAAAGTGAAATCTATGACGTCCATTCTCAGCTCTCATTTTCACTTATCAGTGTTATAGAATAATATAACATAAATGAACACTTTCACATAATTACCACATTACAGTGGGATAGATTAGTACATAAATTAAAATAAAGAGCCTTGCTATATAATAATAATAATAATAATATAAAAAAAAAACTATTTTCCTTATTATGCCTGAATCTCAGTCGAGGAGGCCAAACTCTGAACCGAGATGGCCAAATAGGTCTGAAATCTGGTGGAATGCTATGTTCAATCCATAGTTTTGAACCGAACAGTTTTGTCATGTTCAGCTGAAACAAACCAAGATTGATTGCTAACATGTACACTTTGCAAATGATAATTGCTTTTCTACAAGGCTTTGACAATGAATATGGAAAAATTAAAGGCATCCTCATATGTTTTGAATTGATATCGGAGCTAGAATCAATATTGCTATAAGTACCATTGTGCAAATTGGCATTTTTCCTGAGAAAATCTAAGTCTCAATGTAAATTGAGCTGGGTGGGTGATTACCTGCAAGAGAATATAGTCTATTAACTTTTAAATGCATCATCAAGGTCCTTCATGATAAGATGGAACTAAGGGACTCTTTTGTGACTGCATCAAAATCGAAGGGCTTTCTTGTAAATTTGTAAAAAATTGCTACATAATAAAAAGGAGCAGCAGCCATATATGCATGCTAAATGTTGTGCACAGTTGCTCTTCTTGTTCCCTCTTTTGTTTCTCTTCTCTATCCATTATTTCTTTCACTTCCAAATTGTAGAAATTAACATGGTATTAGAAGCGGCACAGTGTAAGTGTGTGGTCCCATAACCCATAAGTTCTAGGCTCTCGGGATTGGATTCTTTCTTTTCCTCTTCCAACTATCCATCTCAGATTCACCATCACTCCATCTCTTCACTCTCCGTTCTTTTATTCCCTTCCTTTCCTTCCATTTCTTCTCCTCCTCTCTTCCTTCTCCTAGCCAAGCAATCAAAGGGGTTGTACAGCCAACTGGACACTACCTAGGATTGATGTCAACCATCTCCCACCTCATGAATGGTCAACACAATAAGAAGAGGCAGCATTCGCACTACAACCAGTAGACTTGTTTTACTTCATGTGAAAGATCATTATGAAACCCAAGATCTTCTGCGTTTTTTGTCAAAGTGATTTGTGTGCAGAAAATGTCTTGGATGGTAACATCTAATCAAACTTAATGTGCTTTTTGGTAAATAAATACATAGAAATGTTGCTCTAAGTTGTTCAGGTTCCTTATCAGCAATAAATTGTGTTTGTCTGTTTCCCTTTGTGACTGTGAAAGTGTTATATTGCTTTAGTAGATCAATCTCCTCAGAAACGTTAGGGAGTCAACTGGTTGAGGTTGAGACTACCTCCACAAAGTTGAAAGGAACTCCCTCGGCTCATTCTGGCCAAACTCCATTTTCTCCCAGCCAAAGAGTTCCTCTAACAATATCAAAGAATGGAAATTCCATATTTGCCATTCTGCTCTTGATGCTCTTTCACAGACACAGAAGCATCCGAAAATTCAACTCTGATTCCACTGACATAGTCCATCAAGATTGTGCGACTTAAGAACTACTGCACAAACCTAAACATATGATTTTGCTCTTTGGCCTCCATTGTTTTCTAATAAATGTAAGATTTGCTGGAAATCATTTGAATGATAACGATAGTCCCATCACCATTCACCATAAGTCAATTCAAGATAAAGCCCACCAATTGGACATCACAGAAACCTCCATTAGTCAGCATGAAATTCCACTCAACAGAACCAGCTTCAGATTCTTCTCCCCAAATAAAGTACACGAACAACAACAAAACTCTTAAGAAACCCATAAGAAAAGGAGGATAAATCAAGCAAATTCGATGGGTTTTATAGCTGCCCAAACAGCAAACACAGAAAGCCAAACGGTTCTGCAAAAACCCACATCAAAAGATGAGTTCTGAAAAAAACCATAGAATCCAGTAAAGGGTTTTGTGAGAAAACCCCAACTTATGGCTACTGACAGAGAAAAATCAAAGGGTTCTACAAAAACCAATCAAACTAACAAAAACCCAGATCGAAAAAACAAATTTTGAGCAACCCCATCTAACCCAGTAAAGGGTTTTATCAAAATAACCGGTCAAGCAGGAAATGGCAAGGATTGAAACAAAACGGACAGCATAGAACAGAAATGTGGAAGCGAACCTCTCTACCAGAATGATGTGAAGATGCGGAAGAAGAAGAGGAAGAGGGTTTGGATTGGCCATCTTCGACAGAGTCGGCTACCGGTACGAGAAGCTCTCGATCTCTGTCTCTGCTTGCCATCGGAATCGACGATCTCTCATCACCCATCAGCAGAAAGAACAGTAGCAAGGACTTCCTGTTGTAGATTTCGAAGTTGGTTGTTTTTCTCCTTCGCAATCTATGTCAGAAAGAGGACAAGACGCGTAGAGGAATCACTGCTCTCTCTCTCTCTATTTATTTTGCAGGTTCACATAAGACGAAGAACATGGAAAGATACCACAGGAAACGGTTTTTAAATACGAAGGAAAGATGAAGATTCTTGAATTGGAAATCTCTAGGAACAAACTCGACCTTAAACTCCAACCCCGCCTCCTTGGTTTCAAATACGCACCTGGTGACAACTAAAATGACTAATCATATTTTTTAAATTGGTTTTCAACTTTTTTCTTTTTTTATACTTAAAATAAGAATATCATTCGGCTTATAAAAATATGAGAGGTGCTCCTATGAGAGGCACTCTCACCAACTTGGTGAAAGATGGGTGGGGGCCCTCACTTCCATATCAACTCTCACCAACTTAAATGCAAGGACCTCCAACATAAAAATAAGGGTCCCACTCATCTCTCACCAAATTGGTGAGTGTGCCTCTCATAAAAGCACCTCCCTTAAAATATACTAGAATTTTATCAAAAAAATATATATTAAGTGACCACAGAATCGAAAAGGCCATTTTAAGTAACCTTACACCAAATCAATTATTTTGTTCGAAAACATTTTTTTTTAAACATTTTCTACTAGGGTCCTGACAGACCCTAAATTGATAAGGTCCCTATGATGGATTTGCCCAAATCAAGACCCTATCAGGTCCCTTTGATATTTTCTAGTAGTGTCCCTATTGACCCATTTTTTTGGTAAATCTTTATAATATATTATATTAAATTTACTATCATTAAAATTAAATATAAAAATGACCAACCAAAATTGATTTTGAGCTTATAATTTATAGCATTAATGACCCATATGACGGCATTAAATAATCATTTACGAATCAAAATCTAAAACAGATTCTAAATCCAGTTTTTTTAGGGTTAAAACCTCTAGATACTTAAATAATCGAAATCCATTTGCCTTTGCTCTTAGTTTCAACAGTAAATTGAGCCAGCTTGACTCAACTACGTAGGAATCAAGCTTCAACTCGGCTTCTGAACAAATAAAAAGGTGTGTTGGTTAGCTCATTCGCAGGGTTTGAGAGAGAGTTTGTTCAGCTCGCCTTGGCTCGCTCATGCTCGGCTGGATTAAATTAAGATCGATAAATGTACACATGAACTTGAGCCCAAAGTCGAGTTCAAGCTCAGCAAACAAATGCAGGTACAGATGGATATGAGGAAATCATTTCCAAAATCAAGCTTGATGTATTTATAATCAAGGTGACATCTGTAAAGGGAGGACAACCATAGCTCCAGCTAGGCTCCTGCAGCTAACTTGGGCTCAAGCCATGGATTGAGGATTCTTGGCTTTACATTCTTGAGTTTTTCAAGTTGTACATATTGTTGTATATTTTCTTAAGAAATAATAAAAGAAAATGATGAAGAAGAATAAATGGGGAGCAAGAGAATTATGAGAACACGATGATGGGTGAGAGAAATATATAATAATAAAATGAGAAAAATAATGAGAGAATTGATGTTGATAACTCTCTCCAACAACTATTTTTCTCATCTCTCCCTATCTCTCAAAACCCTACATCAAGGATTTGAAATATATACACTTACTATTCCTATATACAACGCCCTCTCAAATACTCACTTTTCTTCCACTAAAATTATTTCCCATTTTATTTCCTTTTGGGCAAATCCATATTTCTATCCCTTGTGTGCATACTTGAGATAGAGTTGGGCATTACATCTTAGAGACAAATTTTCCATTATAAACCACCTACATGTGGGGAAAATACTGCCTTTAAGAAAGGATTGGATTATTCCTTGTCCATTTTTATTTTTCGTGCTTCCTTGTTTTCTCTTTTGTATCCTTATTATATTGTTTATTAATTGTTTATTTATTTTCAAGTTACACATTCTTCTCAAGAAATTCCCCAACACATACATGGGTTATATGATGAATGTTTGGTTTCTTCGGTAAGGCTTCTCGGACCACCATTTTGATCTGGTCCAAATACTTAGCTCTCAATAATACTACCTCCAAAAACCGACTTTAGTCGGCTTTTCTTGTTATTCTAGCAAGGCCAGAGCGTATAATTTGTTCATCCATAAGCTGAAGTGGTGTAGAGAGGAACTATTTGGCTATTAAATAGCGTGATGATGATGATGATGATGAAGATGATGATAATGACTAAACACTATGGGTGGGCTTAAAAACGCCCTTGAATCATAGTAAAATGTCTCCAAGCGGAGCCTTCTTACAGAAAGGTGTTACCCTGAATATGAAGTGATTCATTGCTTTGTACCTTGTCCTTACCTTTCCCAACTTGAGCTGAATGTGACTTGACCATTCACCATGTGATCTTATGTGATTGATGCTGGTAAAGGTTAGATGCTGGTAAAGGTTAATGAGGTAACAAGATGTGCCTTTTCCTTGTGGTGTACCATTGATACTTCCACATGTGTGACCCAGTGGCAACTCAAAGATTTTCTTTTGAGGGGTGCGGACCCTAATAAGTAGTTTGATTTTGGAGAGAATTTGAGGTTTTTTATTTGGAATTTTAGGGTGGAGCCATGATTTTTATTGGATTATTGGAAGTGGGCCCAGAATTTTCATATAGGTTTTCAAAATGCATCGCAACTTGACGGGTCTGCCCCTGCATGTATGTCATTAACAATTGAAGTTTCCTCATGTTGCGAGTCGTACTTTAAAACCTTCCATATATACGTTACCAGCTTTTGCCTCCAATGTTTGAAGACTTCCATTCTTTTTACTTGTTTGCTAATTTGTTTTTCTTTTAATAATATTGTATTCTTTGTTGAGAAGTGAGTTCCCCAAGGGGAGTGTTATAAAGCATATTGCCTCTCCCACTCTCCCCCTCTCCCTCCTTCTATCTCCTTCTCTCCCTCCCATATCCTCCTTACCCGCAAGGACGGAGGGAGGAGCAGTCAAGTGAGGGCGCTTGCCCCCACTCAATTCTCCTCTCATCTTTGATAAACAAGAGAAAATATAGAAGTGTGTTTAGGTATTTTTATTCTATGCATTTTTGCCGCTTCTCAACTTTCTCTACTCTTTGAGAACTTTAGAGAGTAACAAAGGTATTCTTATCTTAATAAGGGTATTATTGACCTAATATTTTCCTAAAAGATAGAATCGTATGTTTATCTCTCTCTGCAATGTCATCATTCTTATTTCACCCATTGCTAATTTCTCATCCCACATCCAACAATGTTAAGAGAGTATTTAATAAAGCTCTTGAGTGGAGCCCACTTACTAAAATTAAATAAGGTTCTGAATGTCAGTTCTTTTGTGCCAATGCTCTTGAGTGGGGCATACTTTGGAAAAACATAAATCCCATAAAATAAATTCTCTAATTTTTTATGAAAAACAAAACTCAATATGATATCGGCCCAAGTCAAATTGATCTATATGAAGAAATTGAATTTGTTTATTAAAGTTGTATGGAATATATTTTTTTAAACTTAACAATCTTAAGTTGGGTCATTTGAGTGAAATCTGATACGGTTTATACACTATATTAGGAGTTTTTTCAACAATTTAGATGTTTTATAAGTGGGCCTATTGTCACGGAACTCTTCTATTGTATCTTTTTTTTTCTTTTATCTTTTTACCATCTCTATTGTGTAGATGGCATCCAAGGATATTGAAATCGTCCTCCCTCTTGATTTAACAACCTTAAAGTCTAATACTGTTTTAATAATAATTTATCCTCTTTTTTTTTTATCAAATGCAATCTAATAGTAGGTAAAGGATTGATGGGCATCAAAACTTGGCATGATGCCAAATCAATGTAAGAATATAAGTATGAAAGGAGCTAAATTGATCAAAGGTTGGCTCAAGTAGACCCTAGAGAGTTGGACTTTTTTTTTTCTTTAAGTAAGTTTTATGTAGAAAAGAAAGGAAGGGGTTGTTTCTTGACTGGTTTAGATTTTTCAAAAGTGGGCATACTAATATTATTGGTCAATCAACTTTGCCCCCACTGGAAGAAAATCCTACCCATGTCTTGATTAATCCTCACAAGTTTTGGGTTCATGTCTTTTCACTTCTCCTTCACTTTCCAATCCACCGCAGAACACCCAATGAAGAAAATCTTACAAAACCTCTATTTCATCTCATTTCCTTATTCCTCTATTCTTGAAATCCATTCAATCTATGAAAAGAAAGGAGAATCTTCTTTTCAATGTCTTTTTCTGTTTCCTATCTTTTTTTCAATCTTTGTCATCATCATCGTCTTCTCCTCTATAAGCACTCACCTATCAGACCCAAGACCCACACTAGCAACTCTCATCTGTTCAAAATAGAACTACGGTGTTCTCCAATCGCCTGACCTTTGTCTCAAATTTCTTATCTGCAATGGATTCCGTCACCACCACAGATTGTTCTCGACAATATGCCTAACTCATCGAAGGGACCAGCACCACCGCGGTTTTGCATTTGAGCAATGTATGGGAGATCTTTCTAAGAGAGATTTTGTCTCTCTCCCTCTCCCTCTTTCTATCTCCCTTCCTCCCTCTCCCTGTCCCTGGCCACCTTCGCTCGTCGCTTGCTCTCTCTCCCCCAGTCTCCCTCCATCTCCCTCTATCCCCCTTGCTATCTCTCTCACTCCCTTAACTCCTCCGGTGATGCTACCGGTGGTGGCAGTAGTGGTTGGAGTGGGGGTGGGGGTGGAGGTGGAGGTGGAGGTGGGTGTGGAGAAAGAAGTTGAGGATGCAGAGAGTTTGATAGATGTCCTTTTAGGTAATTTCCTATAAGAGTATTTTGGTAAAAAAAAATTAGTGTGGAGAGAGCAATTTTCAGTGTGTATTTAGCCGCTCTAAAAATTAATGGAAAATTTTCAAAAAGTCCTTAAGTTTCTACCTTATTTCAAAAAAGGACAAAAGTTTTAAAACTTTTCAAATTAGCCCGTAAGTTTTATAGGAAATTTTCAATTAAGGACATTCGTCCATTTAAAGATATTTTTCTAACCCTTTTTTCCCAAATCTTTTTAAAATATTCAAATTGCCCTTCATTGAAACAAAGCTTTCCTTCACTTCCTCTATATTTTCCTCATTTCCTTCACCTACATTTTTGTAGTAATCACGGACAACCAGTGTTCCTACAGCAATCGGCTGCATGTAGTGGCTATTGAAACTGTGTCATGGCTTTAAATGAAGGATAGTTTGGATATTTTTAAAATACTTAGGAAAAAATTATTAAAAAATTCTTTTAAATGGTCAAATATCCTTAATTGAAAATCTACTAAAAAACTTAAAAGACTAACTTGAAAAGTTTTGAAACCTTGACCCTTGTTTGAAATAGGGCAAAAAATTTAGGCGTTATTTGAAATCTTTCCAAAATTAAACAGCCCGTAGGGCTTCCTCGTACGGACGGTTACATGCCAAGGCTTAAAAAACGGAAGGAACGGAGGAGAGTGAAGAAGACAGAGCTGAACTTTGAAATTCTCTCTAATGGCGGTTTTCGACTTCTTCGCGAACATGGAAGACAGCAGATTGAAACCCCGACTGCTTAAATCTCTGATAACAGATCGTCTTCCAACTAATGAAAATGAAAAGGAGCCTTTTACGGCCCCTTACGAGCTCGCTGCAGTCGTCTCTACCATCAAAACTCACTCCCTTTTGTCCGAATCTCTTCCAGAACCATGTGACCCGAAGCTTGTCGAGACCTGGAAATCGGCTGTGGATGCCTGGATTGAGCACTTGCTGTCGCTCATCTCGAGCAAGATGGTACCTTTTTTAGACTTTCTTCTTCCATGGATTATCATCTTTTTTCTTCTAGTCTTTGGGGGTGTCTTTGTTCTTCCTTTTTTTTTTTTTTTTAATGTTGATTTGGTTTGGAAAGGGCATTCTGTTAATGTGATAGATTTTAATGATGCCTGGATTGAGCACTTGCTGTCGCTCATCTCGAGCAAGATGGTACCTTTTTTAGACTTTCTTCTTCCATGGATTATCATCTTTTTTCTTCTAGTCTTTGGGGGTGTCTTTGTTCTTCCTTTTTTTTTTTTTTTTAATGTTGATTTGGTTTGGAAAGGGCATTCTGTTAATGTGATAGATTTTGTTGGGTCTCAATGGTTGAAATCCTGATTGGATTTTTGGGGTTCGGTCTCATTTGCAGGAAGTGTTAGGATTTAACTTTAAGAAGATAGTTGATGTTGGTAAAGAAATTTTTTTAATTGAGTTGAAAGTTGAAACCCAAATTTCCCAACCCCAGACCATATCAACAGTAATTAAGTGATAAAGTAAGATTACTCACTAGTATTTATGAATAATCAAAGTTTCCTTCAATCCCACCAGCTTGAAGCCTACTAATGGATGATGCTAAAGATTTGAGTTGCCAATGGGTTTGGTTGAGTTTGGTCCTCCTCCAATTAGACTGCACGACATGGCGTTAAGTTTGTGGGTTTCCTGTTATAGCAAAACAGCTCCTGACAATTGATTTACTTTGAATATTTGGATTGTTTGGGACCCAAATCTTCACCAGTGCTTGTTGGGACCATTTGTGGGCCTTCTTACCATGCTTAGTCCACTCCATGTATGTTTAGGCAATCACAAAAAATGTGATCTAAATCCAATTCTTCATCAATACTTTATTGTAGTTTTAAAACTTTTGGGTTAAAATAAGATGGTTGATAATTTCTTAGCAAAAAAAAAAAAGTTATTTAGTGAGAATCATTTGGGAAGATACCACTGGTGAATACCATTAAATAGAAAAAAAAAAAAAAATCAACGGTGGTTGAGATACTCCTCCATTTGGTGGTCCATTTAAACTGCATCCAAGGCATATTTTTGGTGCAAACTGACGATTAGGTTTCAATTACAGACCTGGAAAAAATATAATTTCAAGGGCCCTTTTGTTCGCTGGAATTCAGATAAACTCCTGTTGGGGAGGATTTATAATTCTCCAATTACTGTCCCCAACATGTTTCCTAATTCCCCAGCAGTTATGCTTGCGTTTGAGGGACTAATGTGCAGAATGACTTGCGGTGAGGACCCTGACTTTTCACTTAAGCCTTTGGTGTTGGCTTGTGCTGTTTGATGCTTCCCAGGCACACACACGAATCCCTAGGATTTGGAGAAGTTTAGAAGGCCAAAAGTGACATCTCAAAAGGCTGGGTTTTTGGAATTCAACTAATCAAACAAGGAATTCCACAGACATAAAGTTGCCGGAAATTCCAAATACATCAAATTTCTGTCTGAAATTCTTGCAAACAAACACCTCCTAAAAGTGTTAACTATCTCAGTGATTTAAATTTAAATATTTGAGTGGTAAGTCTCATCATTTGTTTTTTGTGCTTGCTGTAGCCTGATAAATGCTGGGCAGGCATCTGTTTGCTGGGTGTGACTTGTCAAGAGTGCAGCTTGGACCGTTTCCTGGCATCATACTCTGTTTGGTTCCAAAAGCTCTTTGCACAAATTCAGGTTGTATATGGTGACATCTCTTATGATCTGTTTCAAATCAGTTCACTCCCATGATATACACTTACTCATTAAAAAAGTTCCCTGCTTTTGTTGTTTTTAGTCCCAAGTCTTTATAAATGTAAGCTCCCGTGGCTACCATACTGATGGCAGTAAGGGATGGTTTTTCTTATGTTTAGTACTAGAGCTTAATTTAAGAGAATTACCAAAGTGTCTATTTTGCATTATTCTTACAAAGACCATCACAGTTTAATCTTTACAGAAGATTAATTTACGTAAAATCCCCCTTAAAATAAGTAAATAACAGCCTTGAATGTCTCTAGCTAGCCCCTTACCAACATGTTGTGGCAATGGTGCCATTACCATGAAATGTCTGGACCTTATGTAGGTTTCATCATAACTGAATGACCGTCATTTAGAATTGATTAACTTTTGCGTCCAAGTTCTGGATACGGCTCACTGTATGTCGGTCTTATAGTTAATGGTTTTTATAGTCTTGTGTAAAGACTACACCGTACAATAATATAACCTCAGTCATTCCTCTCGTTTTTATGTTAATTGGTTTATTTTGGCAGTTTTAGGTCACGTGGAACTCTTTCCATCTCAGTTTCCCTTTTTTATTTCTCTTTGTGAAGATGTTTTTTGCCTCCCTCTTGATGGGTTTTATAATTTAATGTGCAGTTGCCATCAGATTCTCATTTTGTAAAGATTGCCTCCTGCGCATCCTTATCAGATCTTTTCACCAGGTATGGATATTCTTTTATTATGTTGGAGTATCAGTATGTTGCTACGTGATGATATAAATGTATCTTTTTCTTGATAGTAATGCTACTCTAACTGCAACTTTGCGGTTACTTGTGATGTACTTTATAGTATGTTAATCATATTTTTAGAATTGTTCATTGCTGAATTAATGACTCTGAAAACAAGGCCATGTCATGACAAATCACACAGAAATTCCGGCTTTTCACTTCTGATTCACTATCACCATGATTTTCTATTCTTCTTTGTATTTGGGATTAGGATTAATAAATTACTCCAATGCGCTTTAGCAGTTCAATTTGCCTCAATAATTAACTTAAAAGCTTCAAAATTTGATGAACTCAAGCTCTCTACAATATTGGTCATCTCATTTCTCATCTTGATATGAAGTTTTGATAAATATATGCTCAACACATTTCTTTGTTGATAAATAAAGAAGGCATGTTGAATTAACATTCTTTTTTACAGTGATAACTTCCATAACCATTAGCTGAGAAACAAGGTTATCGGAAGATATATGTGAACTCTGTAGCAATACTCCCTTCTTGGCTAGCCTATCCGCCACATGCTTAATGTGATTGAAGGAGATGTTTAACTTTCTGGCTTCATCCAGCACCTCCTTAGCCTCATCAGGCATTCTTCGTGGAGCAGAGTGCCACCCAAAGGCCCACCTGATGGTACAGAAGGACTGAAGGAATCACCTTCAGCCACCATACCATATAGGTTGAGCTGAAGTGCCTCTAGAAGAGCAATTCTGAGAGCCAACAGTTCCGCCTTATTAGCCAAGCAAAGTCCTACCAGCCTAACATAAGAGGGAATGTGAGATGCATTACTACCACAAATGATGCCTCTTATCCCAGCTAGTGTGGATTCCCGGAAATGCTACCATCAGAGTTCAACTTAAAGGCACCTGTTGCAAGAGGGGACCACTCTAGTCTATTTTGAATAAGGACCAAATAAGATATGACCACCTCTTGCCAACTCATAAGAATAAAGGCAGTGGAATGGCTTGAAATTCAGGAGAAGAAGCCCATGAAGCCACCAAAAACCTATCCTCTCTACCATCACATCCACAGAAGAGCCAACTCCCACTCCCTCAAAAGTTCTCATGTTTCTTTCTTTACATAGTTCCCTTACGATAGCACAAAAGATAACCTCCACCTCAATTCCCTTCGACAGAACCCACTGCCTTCCTCCATGCCTCGAAATGAGCAAGTAGACCAGGAGGGGACGCCCAATTGCACCCAAACCAGCTGATCACAATCCTTGATAAAGACTCTGCCATCCTACAAGAAATGAACGGGTCATCTGCCGTGTCCTCATCTGCTAGACAAATGGGAGTGATGGGACAAGCATTGACAATAATTCTCATACATCTATGGAGATTATCCATCGTAAGGACACTGCCTCGAAGAGCTAACAAACCAAAAGCGACGACTCTAGGAGGGGCTTTTATTTTCCAGACTGAGCCAAAGACTGTGTTTGAGAACTACTCGTCAATGTCGCAAAGAAGGAAACCATTGCAAATAAGCCATCAGTAGAACCTCTCCAGATTCTTCCATTCCACACTTTCTTTAGGGATATAAACACTCCCGAGGTTCTCAAGAAGGTTAGGGGATAATCACTGAGATGCCTTGTCCTCCAAAAGATTTCTCCTGAACAAAGGACCCCATATGACTTGGCTGTCCACTCTTTCGATGTAATTCTTCACAATTACTTGCCTATCTTGAGCACGTCTGCATAGATTTTTGGTAATGGAGCTGAACCCAGTGATAAAAGTAAAAAATTGATCCTCTCCTCTGTCCCTACGCCATACCACATATGTTTAACCAAGTCTCTCTTTACTGAAATGATATCATGCCAAACAGCTGAATAGTGGTAGTTAGCATCATGAATATCCCACCAATCTCTGCCAATGCCATACTTCACCTGTAAGACATCCTTCTAAAAACCATGAGAGTTCTTCCCAATCCTCCATAGTGACCTTCCTAAGAGAGCTGTATGCACCTGTTTTAAGGGGTTGTGTTTTTACGCTCATATACATATGTAAATGTACATACATATCACATTTGTTTGTGTTGATTTACAAGTGGTGTGTAAATGAGGTGGGAAAAGGAGGCTATTTACATAGCTTCATTTTCACACCCTCTGAATGCAAAAGGCACTGGTACAGGGGGATTCACGTAATTTTTCTCCCACGGGGCCCATCAAAAACCTTTATTTTTTAAATTCTTGCGGGCCCCTTATTCATTATCCAAGCTGTTCATCTTCTTCATATGGCTAAAAATGGCTAAGATGTCAAATGTCTTGCCCTAATTTTTCATTATTTTGAGAAATTTGTGAAAAGATCCAAACCATTGGTTCTAATGTTGTGGACTTTTGTGGGCTGTCAATTCATGATCCAAAGCATTCATCATCTTTATATGGCTAAAAATGGCTAGAGGTAAATTTCTTTATCATAATTCTTCATGGATTTTAAGAAATTTGTGAAAAATGTCCAAAATATCCAAGTACATCTAGAACCATTGAATGTACTCATTTACTCATGTGAAAAATGGTGATTTTGACAAACATGGTAATGTGTTTCACATTTTTATCATATGCATATGTAATATATGCATATGTAGCATTTACATATGTAAAAAACAAACAACCAGTAAGGGTTTGAAGCCCTTCGCCCTTTACTTTTCACATGTTCTCCCAATTCACTAGGTGATACCTCCTACTTTGTTCCTCTACCTCCCCAAAGAAAGTCTCTCTGCAGCTTTTCAATGCGATTAATGATCGCCGACGACATTTGAACATTGACAAAAAATACGCAGGAAGGTTCGCAAGAGTTGTTGTCGTACCTCGCTTTCCAAGTTGCCAATTTTCTTTCCATCCATTCAATCACTGGGTCCCACAGGGATATTGAAGCCTTCTCAATGCATGGAGGACATCCCATGTAATGAGCCAGAAGAGAATTGACTCTTAAGTCTTAACCAAGAATATTGGCGAGATGGTTGAGAAAGACGTTTTCAACCTTCACCCAGTGATTTCGCTCTAGATGAATTTTATCTTCAAGCCCGAGACAATTTCAAAGCAAAGGTGAAGGCTTATATTATGTGTATCGAACTAGTTTTTACTTCTGACTCCAAGTCAATTTGACTAAGTCTCATGTAGCAGGAAAATAAGGTTTTGTAGCATGTGCATTTGACTCAATTGAGTCACAATGAAATAAATACTGAAAAATTAAGTCCACATGATTTAGTGTATGTGTATTCAGCTAATTTATGATTCCTTGGAGTAATGGCTGTCCTAATAGAATAAATTGCCTTCAGTAACTAGTAAAGTGTTGCCATATCTGCATGGTTGGCTGCCATAAAATGTAAAATGAATCTCGAACAATTTCCATCATAGATTCTTTTCCTAATATATGATTTTGACATATTCATCTTTTTTCTTGAATTTCATTACAACCATTTCACCGGGTGGGGGGGTGGGGGGGTGATGGGGGGTCGAGGTTTTTTTCTTCCTTATGATTGAACTTGTGAAATCAGGTTGGGTGGCTTCTCAACTGTAAAGAAAGATGGAACATCTCAAGCTTCCCAGCTTATTCAGCCAATCTTGAAGCTGTTGACTGAGGAAGTTTCTGAGACCATGTGGGTCAGTACTATCAATTTTTGGAATATTCTTTCAATTTATGCCTATTGTTAGGAAAAAAATAGTCTTTCAATAAATGATGCCCAGATACAACATGGATATGGCAGGGACGTATTTTACACATAAAAAGTGAAGTATCCGATACGATATGACATGATAGATTGCCTATTTTTGAAGTATCCGGGTATCATAGCTTTGAATCTTGTAAATGACTAAGGTAGTGTGAAATCTTCTACTCATTAGTTTTAGGGTTACAAGAAATTGGAAAATCTTCTCTCTCTCTCTCTCTCACACGCGCGCACACACACACACACACACTCACACTCACGCTCACGCTCACACACAAAAAGAAAATAAAACTTCAAAGAATGGTATTACATGGAGGACCTAAAAAAACTTAAAATACCATTACGAGAAGAAAAGAAGCACAACTTACCCAAAAATAAAAAAATTAAAAAAAACTAAAAAAGACAAGGGCTTTTAGGATTGATGCTTTGGTTGAAATTCACTTTGCATGCTATTGATTTGGTAAGACTTAATTCAAATTGTACAATTCAAGCTGAATTATACGGTTTGTATATAAGTTATAGAACTTTTCTTCTTATTGTGATTTTTATGGACAACATGCATCCTTTTCGTACATTGAGATCTACATTGTTAATTGTATCTATCATAAAATGCAAGTAGAAAATGGTCAGATTCTACAAGTTAAAACCTATGGAATTTAATGAATGATGGAAGGTGATAAAAAGAAATGAAGGGAAAGAATTTGAAGTATGATGAATCAAATAATATAAAAATCAGAAGAACCCAGATTCCAAATGAACAAATTCAAAATTTCAAACTCAAAAAGAATCTTTATGATTCTCTAGTCCAGAGCGCTAAAGGAGATTTTTTAAAAGCTCAGTTCAGATGTGGGATATCTATCTAGAAGCTTTTGCTACTCAATTATGCACAGTGGGATCATCAATGATTTGATGGTTTCTAGCTGTATCTGCAACTCACTAGAGGCTTGAGAAATGAAGATAGGATGTGTGTGAATGAGATATCCTCTGACAAGAAGAAAAAAAGATTGAACTGAGAAACTTCAAGGCATCACAATTTTAATATAAATTCCTAGATGTATGACCCACATGTATGCCTTGTGTAGGCAAAGAGTGGCCACATCCATTTGCTTATTATTGATGTTTATAGATGATGTGGGGGTTGCAACCATGGATGAAAATAGCGGCTGCTACGCCGCCACCGCTACGCTATGGCCGATTTATCGGCCGTCGCACCCGTAGCGGCCGCTATGTCCGCTACGGGGCCGCTATAAGCCCGCTACGACCGATAAGGGGCCGATACAGGGTGAGAAAAATTCCTACTTTTCAAATTTTTTTAAAATACATAATAAAACTTATTTCTTTTCTTCTTCTCTTCAAATAACATTTCTACACAACTCTTCTACCCTTTTATGTTTAAAAGAACACCAAAAAGCACATGATCTCGCCGAATTACAGTCGATACAGAGAGTTCTTCTCTAAGTACATCCTATTAGACACCCCCTTTGGTAGATGTATTTTTTTCTCTAGGTACTCTTATGTCTTGACTTCATGACATAGTTTTTTCTTTTCCGAGCCTTTCATTAGTTTTTAAGTTAGCATAACTAAGCAACATGAGCACATGTTAAAAAAATGATCATTACTATTATTTTCTATTTATACAGCGATACAGGACCTCATATAGTGAGGGGACCACTACGCCCCCTTACCTTAGTTACTTTTGCAAAAAAAATATATTTTTTCTCATTTTCCAATATTCTAGATTTTCTAGAATTTTTTCACATTTTTTTGACGATTTTTCCAAATCGCACCGCTATGCCGCTACGTAGCGTTTTGGCGGCAGGCCGCTACGCCCGCTGCTACCACTATTTTCATCCTTGGTTGCAACAAAATAACTGAATCATTTTGCAAATGAAAGAAAAAAATAATGCAGGATCAGGTAGCTTAAGGCTTTTCAATTTGCTTATTGATAGGGGTGTAGCTCTGAAAAAAAAATTGGAGGTTGGAGATGGGTTCAATCCAAAGGTTGATTTTTTTTATTTTTTATTTTTTTGAATGGTAACTTTCATTAAAAGAGAGAAAAATAGTACAAGAGAATTATACCAATCACCATACCACGGGAGCGCAACCAACCAAAAAACAACAAGTAACCAAAGCAAAAACATCTGCCAAACCCACATATGAGAGGACAACAATCCAAAGGTTGAATCCCAAGCCAAAGCCTGAATATGATCTAAGAGTCCAGACCTACAATCAAGCACACAAGCACACAGTCTTGGATTCATCATTGTAGATTTTCATTACAATCACCATGTAAGAGGAGAAAATCAGTCATTTTGATTAAGTTGTTGAAAATTGAAGAGATTACAATATTACATACTTTTACAGGCCCAACCCTTGCATGGGCATAAGTTGCACTTCAACTCTACAGCTAACTAAATTCATAATTAGACCAATACCACTTTAGTAAATGGGTCATAACTCAAAACTTCTCCAAATCTTGTTAGAGTTACAGTTTACACAAACTTGAGCTCTTTAGATGGGTAACCAAATAACCTTAGAGTAGGGCTGTGAAAGGGCCGGGCCCAGGCTGGGCCAGTTTAGGCACTTACCCTACCTCACATATGTGGGCCGGGCCTAGGTCGAACCAAAGCCCTCGGTGCTCTCAAGGAGCAGGGCCGGGCAAGTGCCAAAATAAAAGAAAATTCTTTTTTTTTAATATAGAATTTTTTTTTCCTATTCCACCGTCGACTTTCAACCTAATGTTAACCCTCCTCCTTTGTCTATTTGGGGTTTAATAATGCAATGCAAAAGCCATTATATTAGAGCTAACAAAGAAAAAAGTCTTTTATTGGTGGGCCAGTGGCGCGGTAAAATATATTTGATAAAGTAAAACTTAAAATAAATGACAGTAGTTATTTTAAACTTGGCTAAAACTAGGATATATCATTTAGTACCCGCGGATTATAGCGATACCAATACATTCCTTGTAATATACCTTAATACTTTTTCCATGATTTGACATCCATCTCCCCTTTACTTCACACATGTAACCAAATAGGCCCAGGCCTTTTGGCTTCTTGCACTTCTGTAAGCATTATGACTTCAAGGAGATGGCTCAGCCTAGAGCAATCCCTATGTGGCTGACCTGTGGCAAGGGAAAAACATCTATGTTTCTGTTCAGTCATTGCACAATTGCACTACTTCTGAGCTGTCATTTATGATTTGATATTGTGGCTTGTTTATTATATCATTTCAGCATATTTTCTTTTATATTTCTGTGGGCCTGTAACTTGCTAGCCTTCCTGTAACTTGCTATCCTTATTGTGGTGGTTATCCATGCAGGAAGGAGCAGTTGATTTACTGTGTACACTAATGACCTTCTTCCCATCATCTGTTCATCGTTATTATGACAATGTGAGATGTATTTTTTGTCACTTGTTTGAAGTATGTATTAATGGTTTGTCTTTTCTTTAGTCTGGTGGTGCTAAGTTTCTTTGACTGTAATGTGGTTTTTCTTTTTCTTTGTTTCTTTATTTTATTGAAATGTGCTGTAGTTTGTTCTTACTATAATTTATCATATGGAGCTAATCATGCAGAAGGAAAATCTATAGTACCCAAAAAATCACATTGATATACACAAATTGCTTCAGTAAAGAACACAAGATGGGAAGATTTGTTTGAAAAAAGTATGTTAGATGAAAATTTTGTAGGGGTTTTCTTCTCTTTTAGCCTAGTGGTGTTTTGGAGCCTCGTAGGAATCACAGTATTCATTTTATTTTATTTTTTACTTTTTTGGCTGGCCCTTAGCATAGAAGACTAGCTTGTTTATAAATGTGCAATCAAGTGCTTTTGTCAAGGCTGTATTGGCAAAAATATTATATATCGAAAGTCACACTTGGTAGATGAGGGATATAGGTGATGCCATAGCAACCAAGGAAAAAAAAAAGATAGGTGATGTCACAGTGAAGACTGTACATGAATGAAAATGTGATGAACATGCTCCCTAGGATCAATTGATTTCTCTATGGTTTTTAGAAACTATTTAAAATTTTTATTGTAACGTCAATCGAAATGTGTTGATTAATTTTCTAATTGCTGCAATTGGTTGGCTTAACCTGATATGAAATGCTGAATCAATTGGAATGCAATAATATCTATGGCAGGCCGAAGCTGTCATTGTTTCAAAGATTTTGTCAGGGAAATACAATTCAGGCATGTCCAAGGTGAGTGGTATTGTTACCTGTTTGTCCTACCACTCTTTAACTTCACTAAGGCCTATGAACTTTGGCATTTATCTACTACATCGAGTTTACAGTCCATAGAGTACACATTTCACATGGGGCTATTTTGTTTTTCTCCTTCTGACTGTAGTATATCTCTATCTTGGTTTCCTATCTTCAGAAATTTGCTGAAGTACTTGCATTACTCCCAAAGGCACGAGGTGATGAGGATAGCTGGACGTTGCTGATGCAAAAGATTTTAATATCGATAAATATGCATTTGAATGATGCCTTTCAAGGCCTAGAAGAAGGTACAGACACCAACATCCTGGCTATATTCTAATAGCGCCTGCTTTTTATTTAAATTTACCTCACTTGTTGGTTCTATAATTGTGAGACGGACACATCTATTTTCAACATTGCAGAAACTAAGTCTACAGAAGTTGTTAGACTCTTGGTTCCACCTGGAAAAGATCCGCCTCCTCCCCTCGGAGGTCAATCGGTGTTGGAGGAAGTCTCTGCTCAAGCAACAAAATGGTTTGATCAATGGCTAATGCTTAGAGTCTCTACATTGATGCAATGCTGTTGTATTATGCTTACCAGTCCTTATACTGTTCAGGTAGATCTCATATCTGATTCACACAGTTGGTGCGTCTGTTTTGGGTAGACAACATAACTGAAGGAGCTGTTGTCTGATACCTGATCTGTTTATGGATCTTTTCGCTAGTTCACATATTTGGTACAAGTTGGGCCAGTCTTTAAGTGTCGGGATCATTCATCTTCTGCATGTAGTGATGCTGTTCGAATGTTGTGCAGCAGGCCTCATTTGATGATTTGACAAGAAAGCGGACATATTAAACAATAATATAGGCAAATGGACAATATTCATCTGCAAAATATCTACCATAGGCAGATTGTGATTTCAATGACAACTTTTGTTTTGTGGCCTTTCCATTGCAGATCTCATCAGATGAGGCTGGTTGACCGGTTATTTGTTTTTGTTGAGAATATTTCCAATTATGGGGACCTGAATGACTTTTGGTTTTACCATGCCATTCTTCTAGACTTGACCCGTATAACATGTATGGCCTGAATGAAATCCATAACAGGGAGATATTAAAGTAACTTTCCAGAAATGATTTTGGGGTTTCTGAATTTACGCTGAAAAGATCATAAATTTTCTTTGTGGTGTCTGTTGAATAGGTAACTGTTCCTGTTCGCCTGTTGCTAGCACTTGTTGGAAGAGTATTGTCAGTGGATGGTTCTCTCGGCCAAGCTTTACAGCCTTTCATGACAGTCATGCAACAAGAACTTATCTGTTCCGAACTTCCAGTTTTACACTTGGGCAGCTTGGACATTCTGATTGCAGTCATCAAGGGTGTGCGCAGGTGAACATACTGGCTGTACTGGTTTCCTGGTAACTATATCAATATGTGATTTTGAATGGGAAGCTATAGTTGACTAGGTGGCAGCAGGGATAATAAGATGCTGGTTGTTGGATTGGAGGTGCCTGCCTATAGTTATATGATCCCTAATCTCCTTGAGTGGATACCAATAGTGATGCAGGACAGACCCATGGTCCCCATGGGTCGACCAAGCCTTTGGGCCCAACCCATTTATTTTATTTCATTTAGAATTATTTTTATTTTATTTATGGTTTATGTTTTAATTAATGTGTGTTTTAATCCTGATCGTCAATTTGCTTGGACGGTCAAGATTAGTTCTAGGGTTAGTCTTTTATCTATTTAAAGCTTTGTAAGCCTCCTTGGCTTCTCAGACTATGATTGAGGTAGAAAAAAAAAGTTGAGTGATTTTGCTCTCTTTATAATCTCTCTTGTGATGGGAATGGCAAAGCAATGGGTGTGACGCCTGAGCCTCTAGGTGTGAAGCCCTTTTATCCTTCCATCTTCCCCTCCTTGCCCCACATCGTACGTCGTTCTGCATTAATTGGTATTAGAGCCAAAGATTGGTGCAACCCGGATTCGATAATTGGGATTCCATCAATGCTGCAAACCATCACCGTTGCCATTCGGCATTCCCAGCCATAACAGATCCTTCATCCTCATCATTGACTGATACCAGAGCCCACCTAAACTCGAATCCATCAAACAAAAACCCTCCACCATCAAACTTTAAACCCATGTTGCATCAACCGAATAGCTTATTTCATCCAAGGCATTTGTTGACCACCCACAAAATCCAACATCTGAACTTTCAGCCCTAGCCGAACATCATCTAAGCGTCCAACCACCAGCCAGGACTCCTACTCATAGTCTTAGTTACTTCAGTCAAACCCACCAAGGCCTCATATCCATCAACCAAATCCACTCCCATAAAACCTTAGTCTTGAAATCCTTAGCTCATAGTCCCGAAGAAGTGTAGGCCATGTCAGTCTAAACTACCTCATCCCCCAAATCCCATCCATCAATCCTACCCTAACCGAAACCTCAGTCACCAAAATCCCAAAAACTGCTAACACCCTAAGATCCCAAACCCACTCCTACAGCGTGTTTAGGCTTCCCACAACCCCACTCCCGTCCGCCGAATCCACAAACCCCATCCCGCAGCTCCAAGCCAAAATCCGCAATTCCAAACCCTCATTGCCGAAACCCATCTTCCATTGAACCTATCTTTTCCCCATCCCCTCCTAGAAATAATAATAATAAAAGAAAAAATGAAGAAGGGGTCGAAGAGCAACGAAGAAGAAATGGAAGAGATAGAGACCGTGTGAAGAAACAAAGAAAAAGAAAAGAAATGAAAGAGAGAAGTGCAATGAAGGAGACATGCTTGGCTTTTGACGTTGCTCGAGTCCTTTTGACGTTGCTTGAGTCCAGCAGCTCCACGATCGACTCGCCAGCAACTTCAACCATCACCATTATTAGCACCGGGACCACCGGCCATCACCATTGCCTCTCTGCCTGCATCGCTCCTCCATTCCGTTCGTCCTCTTCTTCCCACTGATTCTCTTCGTTGATGTTCCCTTCCCTTCGTTGACGTCGAAGAGAGTGACTCCCTCTACTTCTCTCTTTCATTGAAGCAACAATGTTTGAAGGGTTCCTTTTTTCCTTAGGGCATGTTTGAATGCATGGTGAATTGAAGTAAAGTGAGGTGAAGCATCAAATCAAGAAAGAATAACATATAGGGGGTTATGATGGTAGTTTGTTTGTAGTTGTTTGATACGGTTCCTCTTTTCCTTCTTTCAGGCATGAAGATCAAGAGAGAAGAAAGACATTTTTTGTTGTTGAACATCAGGTTAGGTGGACCTGACCAATACCACACCAAAACAGTGAAACCATCTTTTAGTCGAGTCAGCAAATCCGGTTCACCAACTGCTATGCCAACCTTCCGTGCGAAAGATTGTGGTACCGAAATAAGTGCGGGCCCAAAATCATTAATTTTTATTCCATCCATTTTCAAGTAACAATATCTCGGTGATCTAGTATCAGATCGTCAATCTGTCTTAGTTGGTGTACTCCAAGCAATCCGAACTACACTTCAGATCAGTCTTCTTTTTTTTTTTTTTTTGGAAGAGCATTAAATTTTTAGTACTTGCATCCCAGTCAACTTAATTTGAGGCAAGGGGATTTAATAGTTGCTGAATATGAGGACAAATTTGCAAGGCTGCAGTATTTATGTCAACTAGTGGAAGATGAAAGACATGATTTAATTAGTTTCCTTAGAGGTTAAAGACTAAATATATTAGAGAAAATGAAAGAATTTAAAACTATTGCAGAAGCAATTAAAGAAGAAATCAGTATTGAATATATGCTTAAATTGTCTTACATGCGGAAGTCTTGACTCGAGTCTCCAAAAGGAAATTCTCAGACAATAACAAAAGCATATGCTGTAGAACCCACGGAAGAAACTATCAATGTTGACATTGACATGCAAGTATGGGAAAACAAAGAAAACAAAGGGATTGACAGCGTTGATCAACCAATGCAAGTAGCAATAGAAGAAGACATAGGCATTGAAGAGTTGAAAATGGTCAGCAAGCCAACTGAACAACGAATGGATCTTAATGCAGTGCCACTTCCAGAAGAGCTAATTGAATCATCAGACAAAAATGCTATTGTTCCGGAGGTTGCAAAAGAAGATCACATCATCGAATTTCCTCATATTGATTCCGTATTGAATATATGCTTAAATGGTCTCGCATGCGGAAGTCCAAGTCTCCAAAAGGAAATTCTCAGACAATAACAAAAGCATATGCTGTAGAACCCACGGAGGAAAGTATCAATGTTGACATTGATATGGAAGTATGTGAAAACAAAGAAAACAAAGGGTTTGACAGCATTGATCAACCAATGCAAGCAACAACAGAAGAAGACATAGGCATTGAAGAGTTGAAAATGGTAGCAAGCCAACTGAACAACCAATGGATCTTAATGTAGTGCCACTTCTAGAAGAGCTAATTGAATCATTAGACAAAAATGCTATTGTTCTGGAGGTTGCTGAAGAAGATCAAGTCATCAAACTTCCTCATATTGATCTCGACCTTGGAGATTGACTGTTGGAATTAGAAGAACATGTGCAGATGACTCAAATTCAAGGCTTGCAACATCAATTCATTCGACTACTCTTCCAATCCAAATCTGAACATCAAAAGATGTGATGCCTAAAGTTTACTTGGGATAAAAGATTGAATGAATTTTTAAAGACATGTGAAGAGCTTGAAGATCAAAAAGAACATCTAGGATTGGAACGGTGGATCTTTGACATAGGAGGACATCTACAAAACTTGAGGTCGAGTTCTCTCCAAGACTATGAGAGTTGATGCAGGGCAGACCCATGGTCCCCATTGGTAGACCGAGCCTTTGGGCCCCACCCATTTATTTTATTTCATTTAGAATTATTTTTATTTTATTATAGTTTATATTTTAATAAATGTATGTTTTAATCCTGTTCGTCAATGTGCTTGAATGGTCAAGATTAGTTCTATGGTTAGTCTTTTCTTTATTTAAAGCTTTCTAACCCTCCTTGGCTCCTCAAACTATGATTGAGGAAGGCAAAAAAAGTTCGAGTGATTTTGCTCTCTCTACAATCTCTCTTGCGATGGGAATGGCAAAGCAATGGGCGTGAGGCCTGAGACTCTGGGTGTGAAGCCCTTTATCCTTCCATCTTCCCCTACCCGCCCTGCATCATTCACCATTCTGCATTAAATAGCCATCCAAATGAGGACACAAAAATTAGATGGCAGGATGCCTATTTTGCAGTCCTTAACCAAATAGCTATAGCTTTCTAATCAGGGAGATTTTGAAGTCATTTACAACAAAATTACTCTCATGTAACCAGGCAAATGTGATAGTTTGCCATACCTGGCCCCCTATCGAAGGAATCTCTCTCTCTCTTCCTCTCATATGAATTAGTATCAACTATTTTTATTGAAAAGTAGAAAGTATGAATACAATATCACAGTTTTGAAGGCAAGTGAATAATGCTCAGTCTAACATTTAAAAAATCCCAGTTTTGCTTAAAGCAAGTCAATTTTATTGAAATGTACATCCAGTACCTCTAACAAGTTTATCTCACTCTTGAATTTATTATTTCATTTGTTTCACAGTACGCATCCTTGAAGCTGATTTTTGTTTTTCTTGAAGTGATGTTGACCCAGAAATCCATAGTTCCCCTTTATGTCAAAGTCGATGCAATGGCAAATTTTTGCCCTATTCAACTCCAGAACTTTCTATATGTATCGAAAAACTCCTAATGCACAATATTTGCCAACCAAAAAACCTATGATGCACGAATACTTCAAAATGGCCAACGTATCGTGTCGTATCGTATCTGATACTTCACTTTTTATGTGTAAAATCCATGTCCTTGATGTGTCTATGGCATGTTCTTGCCGTATCCATGCCATATCTATGCATCATAGCAAAAATATTTCTCCTTCACCTTTAAAAAAAAAACTCTCCTTGAGTGATGTTGACTTCTTAGTTCTTCTTCATGTCTGAAGCCCATGCAATAGCATATCTGGAAGTCCTTTTAACCCAGAAACTTCCAGCATACATTGAACACCGTCTCTCTCTCTCTCTCTCTCTCTCTCTCTCTCTCTCTCACAACACACAAAAGCACCTAGCTTTCTCTTCTCTCTCTCTCATAACACACAAAATCGCCTAGCTTTCTCTTAAAGGGCCCATTCGGTGCCTTCCCTATCTACATTCTATATCTTGAGTATGGGAATCCAGATATGGATTGCATGTGCATCTCCTTAACCTTCTCAAGTCTCCTAGTAGCCTATTGTTTATCTAGTCATCTGGTTCTTAACGTTCTTTTTTTATTATCTTTTGTTGAATATTTGGTGAATCACTTTCTTTGTTATATTCATATTCCTTCAACTTTAATATTTATAGTTTTGTGCTGATCATGTTTCATTCTATGCTGCAGTCAACTATTACCTCATGTAGCTGATGTCGTACGGCTACTTAAAGAATATTTTGGGAGATGTACACTGCCTTCTCTAAGGATAAGAGTTTATTCAATCATGCAAGTTCTACTGATCTCCATGGGTGTCGGTACGTAGAATTTTCCTGAAAATTTTCCCTTTCAAATTTGTTCTTCCATATTCCTTCTCCCTAGTGTTGTAAGATTTTCAAAATTAAGCTTAGAAGTGAGTGCTTTCGAGAGCATTTAAGGGTAGCATCAATAGGGATAAAATTAGAGAAATCCGTTTTAGATGGTTTGGGCATGTCCAACGTAGCCGATAAGGAAAAGTTTGGCTATGAAGGTTGATGGCCTACTAAGGGGAAGGGGTAGGTCAAAGAGGATGTGGATGAAGGTAGTAAAACTAGATATGAAGAAGTGCAACTTATCTGAGGATTTGGCTCAAAATAGATCGGAATGGAGAAACATAATTTGTGTGTACGGGATTTGGTTCAAGATGATGATAATGATGATGCTACATTGCCATCTAGTTAGAACTTAGTGATACATGAAGGAATGTAAGGCCAAACCCCTTGGGATGTCAAGACTCATGAAGATTGGCTTTTCTAAAGCCATATACTAGCCCAACCTGAGAGTAGCTGAAGGCATTATCTATGATGCACCGATACTTTGACATGGGCAGCGTATCGTGTCATATCGTATCCGCTACTTCACCTTTTATGTGTAAAATCCGTGTCCTTGTCTTGTCTAAGGCGTATCCTATCTATATCCATGCCGTATCTCGGCATCATAGGGCATTATTAGTAAATGGAAAGGTAAAAAACTGAAAGTAGCTGGATAAGAAGATTAGTGTCTGACCATTCGAAAGAAAGGAAAAAAGGCAGATGGATGAGACTGATTTACTTCCATCTTCCATTTTGTTAGAATGTTTATTACCTGATCCGGAATTTAGGAATTCTGGTAGTTTATCCGGAATTATTTATGGCAGGAAGTTCCTGAACTGCTCTAGAAATATGTTATATGAAAAAATAACATGGCCAAAGCCTTTGAATCAGAAGATTGCCACCGTTTGCACCAAACTGATGGCAGTAGGAGATCATTTGTAATAACATCCTTGGTTTTTAGGGCCCCCAGAATTTTGGCATGAATAATTTTGCTATTTTATGAACTTTGAGTAATTTATTTATTATTTTTAGTTGGTGGGGCCTTCGTAAATGCTATTATTTTATTATAAGGGGCTGTGGGACCTTTGGATTAAGTTATTATAAACTTAAGAGATGGGCCCTTATGAAATAATTTGAGTTGATGTTAAGTTTTAAGGAGTGGGAACCCAATTCCTTTTGTGCGACAGCCCCAAGTCTCAAAGGGACTTGTGCAAGTCCATGGTGGAGTTGCGCACACCTCCTTTAGAAAGGGGTGTGGTACAACACCTCCAATGGGATTTTGCAACCCAATCATTATAAAAATTGCAACGACGACCCGTCCTTAGCCTGGGCCACAAAAATAAAAATGTATTTAGTTTTATTAATTATTTAAAATGTTACTTTAATGTATATAATTGTTCAATGCAACAAAAGAATCATGAAACCACACCCAGATAAAGTATTTGCACCAAATCAACTAAACAATAAAAGCTTAATTTTTTCTTTTGTGTGAAAACTTGTGCACTGGACAAATTATCTGCTAGTTAAGGTGTTTATAGATATAAATGTTTCCAGGTCTGTTTATAGAAGGCTTTATAGGACTTTTTAAGAACCCATTCAAAACTATTTAGATCCAATATTTTTTTATTTCAATGTGGGTGTCTTGTACAAGTTTTTAATTTTAGGGGATTTAAAAGAGTTGTAGATTTGTTAAGTCATATTAGATCCTATTTCTAAGGATCCCAAACATGGGTCCCATATCCTGTACGCATTAAAAAAAAAAAAAAACTCCGGCTTCATGAAAGTCACTAGGACGTGATTATCTTAATGATTATATTTATAGTACTGATTCAGTGCACGAATTGCGCACTGGATCAGTGTGTGCACCTCAATGCAGGGCCCCACCTAGGACTGAGACCCAGGGGATCGAACGATCTCCCCTAACCCTTCATCCTCGACCAGTAGACCCCTATCATCTCTATATGGGCCGCACAAGTTTAACATTGTACATGCCAATTGGATGAGTGTGCAATCGATCCAATTATGTACAATACATCGGATGGGTGCAAAGGTGGGCCCCATGTGAGATTCAAGGGGTGTATGTGTGGTCCGTTTGAATGGATCATCAAGTCTTGTACTTGAGTTTTTTAATAAAAAAATCTCCATTTACTTCCCTTTTATGAAATATAGTCCCGGCAATGTGTAGGGTTAAATGGTTGACTTGTTCTTAGTCGGGTGGGCTTTGGGCCTCCCATGGTTACATTTATTGCAATGGGCTATGATGCCCAGATACGGCATGGATACGGATAGGATACGCCATAGACACGACAATGACATGGATTTTACACATAAAAAGTGAAGTAGCGGATACGATACAACACGATACGTTGCCCATTTCAAAGTATCCGTGCATCATAGGCGATGGGCTTATTTAATAAGGTTTGTATACGCATAGATTTTGTGGGGGTTTGGATTCCAAATGTGGGTATCACATTTTGTGTAACTCTTAAATTTTAGAGGGTTCAAAATAGTTGTAAATTTCATCAAATTAGATTTCTTCAACTTCAATATTGGCCCCACATTAAAATATGCTAAGTTGAGTTTCCATAGGTAATAATTTTGTGGTCTTTGATTTCAAACGTGGGGCCCTTAATCTTGTGAACGTGTAGATATATAATGGAGAGGAGAGAGGGGATAAAAAAACGTGCAAATCTAATTAAAGTTGGAGGGAGGGATTTTAGGGATGTAATTAAGAGCTATATATGGAGAATATGGTGAAGATTCCCATTCAAAAGTCCTTGAGTTTGAAATTTGAATAGTTTCTTTTTATTGTTGTAAATGATTTTACAATTGTGAGTAATGGTGGGCAGGGGGAGAGATTTTAGGTGGAAAAAATGAATGACTTAATGATAGAGTGAGAAGTTTTAGGAAAAATGTTCTGGAAGCAGCCACATGTTGATTTTCTAAAATACTGACATGGCACCATGAAAAAAAAGAAAAATCCAGGCAAATGATGTGGCACCCTCCACAGCCCACCTCCCCAATTGCTTTAATATATATAACTAGCAACAAACAACTGTGCTAAGCCCGTTCCCCAAATAAAATTTATTTAGAATACTTCATTTTTTCTAAAACACTATGTACAACTTATATTTCAAAGTTAAATTAAAATCTAGAATAAGTTATTATGAAAAATAAAATTTATAGGATTTTATTATATTCACATTAAATATCTAGCTCTTTTTGTGAATAACAAATTTCAATAAAAACAATATCAATGCATTTTGCAAGACATAGTTTTAGATTATTTACTTGAACAACCCTTTGATTTTCTAACTTTATTAAGGACATGAAATTAAACATCCATCTAAGAAGGCATAGTCTTAAATTTATTTTTAAATTAATCACCTTACTAACCCTTAATTTTCTAATTTTCTTCAAAACTTGGTAGGAAAGTACATTAGATGAAAAATACGACCTATAAAGCATAATCTTAAAATCCAAATTGAAAGATATTTTGGTGCTTGAAAAACTAATTAATAGAAAAAAGTATAAATCTAAGAAAAAACAAACTTGCAATTTATTAAAAAAAAATAATAGTTCATTCCTATTCCACGTTGTGACAATAAACCAGGAACATGATTTATGGAAAAAAAAATATAATAATTTTGAAATCATGATGTAAATAAAAAAACAAATCTAGAATTTTTATAATATACAATACCAAAATATAAGTTTCCTAATTTGTTATCGTGATCAAATTACGTAACATGTCCGCTTATAAAGTTAATAAGTTGGACAAAAGAACAAAGAGATTGTTGATTTAGGATAGACAATTGCAGCCAAAGCTCAACCCACCACCGGCTCTTACACATTTTTTTTATGCTTGGAAGCTCCTACAAATATATAAATTATGACTTATATAAAGTCTCACATGTTGAGTTAAATAAATGAAGGGGCAAAAACTGAAAGAGAACAATTGAAAGATGCGTAGGATATATAAGATCTTCGTGGACTAAAAAAACAATTGACAAATCTAAATGTAAAAGACAACTAATCACATATAATGAATGAGTGTTTTTTTGAAGATTATTTTCGCTTACATGTGGCCATGGATGAAAATAGCGGCGCCCGCCGCCAAACCGCTACGAAGCGGGCGATACGTAGCGTAGCGGTGCGATTTGAAAAAATCGCCAAAAAATATGAAAAAATTCCAGAAAATCCAGAAAATTGTAAAATGAAATAAAATGTGGTTCTTTTGCAAAAGTAAGTAAGAAAAGTGGGCATAGCGGTGCTCTCAAGATACCTGTATCGCTGTATAAATATAAAATAATAGTAATGATTAGTTTTTTTACATGTATTCGTGTTTCTTAGTCATGCTAACCTAGAAAGTAATGTAAAGCTTGTAAAAAAAAAATTAGAACATGAAATAAAGGCATAAAACTTAAGAGTTAGGTCATTACTCATTACTCGTTAGAACATTGAACAATCAAATATCAATACTTCAACATTCAAGGTTCAAATTCAATGAAGTGAATGAACTATGAAGTGATCAAAAATCAACATTCAACAATCAACACCAATTTAGAAATGACAAAGAGTAGAGACTAGAGAGTTAGTGAAGGAAATAAGAATACCTTAATCACCACCAAAAGGAATGTCTACCAAGATTCAAGGCGCCATGGTCATCCCCATCCCCATCATTGTTATCATTTCTGTTGGCACCATATTGAATTTGATATTGATGAGAATTGGGATCAACAAATCCAAACATGGCAGCCGCATCATAGAAACTTACAGGAGGTGGAGGTGGATTTCTTTGCATTTCACCATAGTCACCATATGGTCCATATCCATATGAGTAGGACCCTGAAGTTGAAGACTCTTCTTCTCCTTGTTGTGCTTGACCATATGGAAAATATTGTGAGAGTCCTTGTCCACCGTACCTAGGGTCCCACGAATCAGTTTATGATGCTACTTGTTGTCCACCAACATCTCCAACCATATTTCCTTGCTCACTACTACCTTTAGCCCCAGGCGGTGAGTCTCTTCGGCGCCGTTGATAACTACGGATTGGATCAAATCTTCCAGATGGAGGTAACTCATGTACTTCCTCTACAGGAATGTCATCGTCTTCATCATGTTGATAGTATTCACTAGTACCACCTGTCCCACTGTCTCCTCCTCCTCCAGTTCGCCTATGGCTACTCGAAGAGATGGTGGTGGAACTAGCTTTCTCAGAAGATCCAATATGAGCAGGTTCTTTCCCACTCCTCCTAGTCCTACTGGTACCTTCTCCTTGGGGTGGCTGACCTCCCGCAGGTGCCTCACCCATATCCTCATCTATCAACTCTTGAACCGTTCCCTGAAAAGCCGGATTTGAATCTAGCAGTGGATCCTCTATCTCGGCTAGCCAAGGGAGTAAGGGATCATCATCTCTGAATATGTGATCCAAATTAATAGGACAATAAGCAGGATCATCCCTTGCCCTTCTCTTCCTAGTTCTGTTTTTCAACTTCAGATTGTAATGACAGTATACAAGCTTGTTCAGTTTGTGCATGGTAAGCTGATTCCTGGCCTTCGTGTGGATCAAGGAGAAAGTGCTCCAATTTCTCTCACAGTTGGAAGATGTTGTAGTCTAACTAAGGATGCGGACAGCCGCTTTCCTTAGATGTGGAGCACTCTCTCCATAATTCATCCACCAATCAGCTAAAATGCAAAAAATAAATAAAGAAAATTAGATATTCGTAACCCTCAAATCCTTCTAATCAATTAAGATATAAAGATCAAGACTATTGGGTGGGGTCTTTTGTTCATAGTCATACCAGGTGGCATCCTTCCAATCGATCATTGCACAAGAGGGTCAGCAAAGGTTCCTCTCCTTTGTGTATATATAGATATCTATGATGTGAAAATTAAAAATAAATCAGTAAACCCCTACTGCATGTATGGCAATTGGCACTTGGCAGCATAATTAAATTCTCTTAAGTAACCACCTACTCACCTCTTGTATGGCATCAATTTGATCATCTAGGTTTAACAATCTCTTTAATACCTCCCATAATCCTACACGCAAGTCCGTATCTATTGCTTCGGTATGTAGTTCGGCATTGCGGTAATAGAATTCGGGATTTAAAAAATAACCTACATTAAAAATATGCAGAATGTACTGTGAGCAAACAAGATAATAAATACATTAGTTAGGAAAATAAAAGGTATTAAAGATATATATTAATTACCTGCAGCATGCAATGGATGGTGCAGCTAATCGTTCCAACGGGCATCAATAATTTTTATATATTTATCGTGATATTTAACATTTTCCATAATGGCTTGCTTTGCCCGATCCATAGCCTCATATATAAAGTCCATTGTCGGCTTGTCATCACCATCTACAAGCCTCAACACTTTAACTAAAGGCTCAAAAATCTTTAATACCTTCCTCACTTTCTTCCAAAATTTATTGTCTCTCATAAGGTTTGGGACTTCAAACCCCGGACCACTAGTTGCATTGCCCCATTTCGAAAGAAGTCATTCTTCTGATGCAAACATCTGAATCAGCTCTGTTCTAAACCTTACAAGACTTTCCATAGCCAGAAAATAGGTTGCAAACCTAGTTAATCCTGGACGCACCAAGGCATGGTTATTTGTGTATCTTTTCATCAAGCCTAACACCCATGAATGATCATATATAAATCTTGTAATTCCTTTACATGCTTTGATCAGTGAAGCCACTTTTGTCTTCCTTCCAATTTCTTCCAAGATGAGATCTATGCAGTGTGTTGCACATGGGGTCCAGAATAAATGGGTCCTCTTGTCCATTAATAACTGACCTGCCTTCTTGAAATTGGCGCCATTGTCTGTAACAATCTGTACAATGTGCTCCTCTCCCACACTTTCTACAACTCTATCCATAAGAGTGTATATATATGTGGCCGTCCGTCTATGTTTAGTTGCATCAACGGACTTCACAAAGATGGTCCTAGCAACTGAATACACCAAAAAGTTTATTAATTGTGTTTGGGTGCCGCTGGTCCACCCGTCACACATGAGGGTAACACCATTTTGTTGCCACATGGGCTTAAACTGTTCCACCCAAGCTTTTATTTCTCTATATTCTTCTTCAAGGTATTTAGTGCCCACATCATATACGGAGGGCGCCTGTATACCCCGCCTAGCTTCGGCGGCAACATCAAGAATAGTCTGGAAATATGGGGAATCTATTGCTGTAGGTGGTATGTTCTTATGAATTAGCCATTTTGCTGTAGCTTTGGCTAACCTATCTCTTGCAGCTTTCATTACCCCTTTCATAACACGATATTTTTGGTTGTTTATCTCCCTCTTTTCTATGTGCTAGAGGATCAACATGGGGAGGAACTGCTCTTTTAGTAGAAATAATTTCTACATCCACATCCCGCTCCCGGGTGCTAAATGCCAATCAGCGTTAATGTTCTTCTTGTTGACTCATGATGGACTCTCGGCGTGCAGTCTCCATCTGTGCATCTTCCTCATCAAAGTATTCATCCCCAAATACTTCATAACGGGCAGCATCAACATCTTGCCGCCTCTTTTCTTTTATCTCTACTTTTCTAGCTTTGTTTTGGCCAACCAAAGCTTTCATTTGTTCCCTGACTTTCCTTGGTACTTCAGTACAGCCAGCAACATTGCCAGAAATGTGGCCCAAGTGGTGCTTGAATCTTGTAATGCCCCCATTGGTCACTTTCCCACAAAATTTGCATTTGATTTTCAACCTGTTATTCTCAACTGCCTCACCAAAGCTCCATGCGGGATCAATATCACGAGGCATTTTAAGTTATCAATAGAAGACTGAATACCTGGCTATAAATAATTAAATATGAACAAGTAGTATGTTAAAAATTAAAAAAACAAAGAAACATGTTAGAGGAAACATATATCTAACGCTTAGGAATCATTCTCTTGACATTTAAGTGGTATTTCATTACTTAAATTATATTTTTTTTTCAAAAATTTTAAAAATCCGAAATTAAGAAAATAAAATAGAATTAGGAAATGACAAACATATGTTGGATTGATCTATGCCAAACATAGATATAACATTTAGGAGCATTTTTCAATACATTTGATTGCATTCCATTATTAAAAATATTTTTTTTTTCCAAAAAATAACAAAAATCCGAAATTAAAAATTTTAAAAAGTCAAAAAAACAAGCAATATATGTTGGAATGATCTATGGAAAACATAAATCTCAAATCAAGGAACCATTTTCAAGACATTTGATTGGTATTCAAATATTAAAAATTATTTTTTTTCAAAATATAAATAAATCCGAAAATAAAAAATAGAGAAAAATCAATAAACATTCAAAATGTGATGGATTGATCTATGTGAAACGTAGATCTATCATTTAGAATGCATTTCCAAGTGGTTTCATGGGTTGTCCATGAGTATTCACATTTTTTTTTTCAAAAAATAAATAAATCCGAAAATAAAAAATAGAGAAAAATCAATAAACATTCAAGATGTGATGGATTGATCTATGTGAAATATAGATCTATCATTTAGAATGCATTTCCAAGTGGTTTCATGGGTTGTCCATGAGTATTCACATTTTTTTTTCCAAAAAATAAATAAATCCGAAAATAAAAAATAGAGAAAAATCAATAAACATTCAAAATGTGATGGATTGATCTATGTGAAACATAGATCTATCATTTAGAATGCATTTCCAAGTGGTTTCATGGGTTGTCCATGAGTATTCACATTTTTTTTTTCCAAAAATAAATAAATCCGAAAATAAAAAATGGAGAAAAATCAATAAACATTCAAAATGTGATGGATTGATCTATGTGAAACATAGATCTATCATTTAGAATGCATTTCCAAGTGGTTTCATGGGTTGTCCATGAGTATTCACATTTTTTTTTCCAAAAATAAATAAATCCGAAAATAAAAAATAGCAAAAAAAAAAAAAAAAAAAAGCCAAAAATATGTGTGCATCATCAAAGGAAAACATAGATCTAACAATATTACAAGACAAGAAAGCATTTATAGTAGTTAGAGAGAGATTAATTGAATGTGATCTCAAAAGTCAACTTACTACAAAAAATCTAAAAGAAAAAAGTACATACCTAGAATCTTGAATCTTGATGAAGATGGAATGGATTTAGTTTTAATATTTCCTTGTTTTGATGTTTGTCACTTTGTTGTGGATCTTGTGGGCCTAAAATAGTAAAATCTTGAAAATACAGCACTTTGGAAGTTTTACAGCAAGGAGAAGATGAAAAAAGTGAGAGAAGTGAACAAGTGAAGGGGAAAGTGCACAATAGGGACGAATTGGGGTGGGGGGGGGGGGGGGGGGGGGGTTTTAAACCCCCCGCTACGTGGCGGCCGCCATGTTGCGTGGCGGTATGTATCGGCCGCTACGCATGCGGTGAGTTCACCGATAAATTCAAAAAGGCCGCCACGCCCGATATATCGGCCGCTACGAAGATATTTTGTTCCAGTAGCGGCTGATATTTTGTTCCATGCATGTGGCCTTGTTTTTATTGAGACCTTTCAACCTCATGCAACAACCACACTTCTATTCCAAGTCAAACCAATGAAAAGGGCAAACAAAATCGAAACAAAGTTAATTTTTTTTTACGTCAATCACCTCACCCTCACATTCATCCAAATTATCCTTCGTTGGTAATAAAGCCTCTCTTCATCGATGCCGCATTGCAATTGGTTACCATGGTCTTATTCTATGCAAGGGAGAAGAGAAGAGGCCGGGCTTTCCAAAAAAATAAAAAATGAATAGAGAGATTTTGTGTTGAAATGGTAGTAGCATCATCTTAAAGTCAATGCCTAATGGTAAAATCTCGTGTAAGAGTCCATAACGCATGGGCATTAGATAGTTTAGGATAAATGAATTAGATGGTAGTTATGATAATAATAATGAAAGGAGACCCAATTACAATTGGCCCACTATGTGTAGGTATGAAAGTTGTAAATGAGCAACTAAATTTTCGAGAGAGATTTAGTGGAGATTTATATGAGTGATTATCAATTAGTTGAAAATTGTAAATGAGCAACTAAATTCCCGAGAGAGATTTTAGGGGCGATTTATGAGTGATTATCAATTAGTTAACTTAATGTCAAAGAGATTCTGAGAGAGATATAAGTGGAGAATTGATATGGCATTCCATGTATATTAAGGAATGAGAGATTGTAGGGAGATTTGGCTGCAACATTTGGGTGCGCCACATGTCATTGTGAAACCCATGCCACGTGGTGCTCTCCTGTAAGAGAAATCCTCATGCTCCTGACATGGCACACTCCACAGCCCACCTCTCCAATTGCTTTAATATATATAAAGGCCTTCCCTCCTATTTTTCTACTATTGCTCTCTATTTTCCAAGGATTTGTGCGAAAAAGAGAAACCTAAGCGTGAGTGGCTGGAATGGAACCCTAGTAGAACGCGAGGATTTTCGTGAAGGAGGAGCAGATGAGCAACATCCGGGATCTAGTGGATGACCTACTTACGGCCTCACATTGCCAAGGTCTAAATCTGGCATTTGAGGTAGTACAAGCACAAATTCTGAGTCAAGATCCGCTTCCATGGGAGCAGTATTTACACTTTCACTGAATGAGGGCAGTCATCCTAAGAGGTCGTTTGTCCTTTTCGCGTAGGTTCTGAAAATGTGATTTGCATATTTTATGTATGTAAAATTTACATGTGAAACATATTACAAGTTTCTTTGGAATCACCATTTTCACAAGTAAATGATGTGAGCGTGGAACGAGAGAGTAAGAAAGGATCTATACCAGTTTTTAGACAATTTAGTTGGCTCCAAGACCCCCAAATTTTTCTACAGAGGAAATAGTATGTTTCAAACACCCCTGAAACTTTTCTATAGAGGAAATGCGTCGAAAAAAAAAAAATCAAAAGTTCAGAATTGGGGGACCCACAGAAGTGTAGAAAATTAGAATTACCTTGTTGTTTAGTTTTTCACATAATTTTCAAAATCCATGACGATCTAAGATTTACAACTTCATGTAATTGAGGTTTTTCACATCTATGAGAATATTGAATGGTTTGAATCATGAATTGGGGGCCCACGGAAGGTCAAATAATCTGGAAGTGTGATTTAAAGGTTTTTGTTCTTCACACGTTTCTCAAAATATGTGGTTTTAGATATGAAACTTCATGTCTTGAGGTTTACCATTTATATGAGAATATTAGATGGGAATTAGGGGCCCACAAAAATGCAGAAAGTCAGATCTCTCTCTCTCTCTCTCTCTCTCTCTCTCTCTCTCTCTCTCTCTCTCCCTCCCTCCCTCCCTCCCTCTCTCGTGTGTTTTTCACATATTTTTCAAGTTCTATAAAGATTTAATATATGAAACATTTGTTTGGAGTTTTTTAGTTCGATAAAAAATTTGAGCAGTTCGGGTTGGGGTCCAAAGAAATGTGAAACAGGTGGTTGATGGGTTTTGATTCTACGATCCATTGCAAGTGATTATTATACAGGCACTGCTCTGAGGTGTGATGTGTAATGGCTTTACACTTGGAGGTGTGGAAATGGCCCTATTATACACTTGGAGGTGTGGAAATGGCCCTATTAACACACCATTTTATGACCAAAATTTATGCATTTGATGCATGAGGGCAAACAAATGTGGAAATGTTTATAACATTTACTTATGTAAATGAGTGCAAACAAACGACCTCTAAGTGGAAGCCATGGTAAATGAGGTTGAAGCATTTGAGAAGAATGGGACATGGGAATTAATATAACTTCTAGTTGGTAAAAGTAGTGTTGATTGTAAGTGGGTATATAACATTGAAACATAATCCAGACAGACAGGTCAAAGATATAAAGCTAGACAGGTAGATTCAAAATTCTCTTACTATTCATTGTCTCCATCATGTTGTGCATTTGTCTCGAATATCATCTGAAACCATACCTGTATGTGTCACTGAGGTCCTGTTCCATCCCAAGTGGGACATTTCCATGATAGATGAGATGGAAACACTTGAGAAGAATGGTCATTGGAATTAATAAAACATCCAGTTGAGAAGAGTACTCTTGATTGTAAGCGCGCATAATGTTGAAATATTATTCGGACTAACGGTTCACAGATATAAAGAGAGTGGTAGCAAAAGGTTTTACAGAGTCTTATAGGATTGATTACCTTGAAACTTCTTCTTGAGTGTCAAAAGTTAAGTTATGCTCAGATTATAATTTCGATGGCAACAAATTTCTCCTGGTTTTTGCCTTAGTTGGACCTATAGAATGCTTTCCTTTATGATGATTTCATTTCCGATAAGTTTATATGATCTCCCTCGAGGGTTTGTTCCAAAAGATCAGGTGGGAAAGGTATGTCAGTTTGAAAAAGGCATTATAAAGGCTGAAGCAGTCATCTCAAACTGGTTTGAAAGGTTCAGTCATGCAATGCCAAGGTATGAACCCAAAAGGTGTTAGGCAGTTAACACATTTTTTGTTAAGAGAAATAATGAGAAAGTATCCATCTATAAAATGTTGGCCAATTGCTTGCAACCAGGCTTTAAAAGATCCTTTCTTCCATAATCTCCCCCTCTTAAGGTGTTTTTGTCCAAGGAAGGCAGATCTTAAACATGGTCCTAGTAGCTGACGAATGCATCCACTCTAGATTCAAAGACAGGCTACCTGGCCTTGTCTATAAACTCGATCTAGAAAAAGCTTTCGACATGGTGGACTGGGATTTCCTAATTTGCCCGATGCGCAAAATGGGTTTTGGATTAAAATGGAGAGATTGGATCAAAGAATGTGTCTCGACCACAACCTACTCCATTCTAATTAATGGATCCCCAAAGGGTTTCTTCCCGGTTGAGAGGGGCTTGCATCAAGGAGACCCTCTATCTCCATTCCGCTTTGCCATCGTTGGAGAAGCCGTCTGTCGGATGCTCTCAAAAGTGGAGGACTGCAATTTGATCTGCGGCTTCAAGCCTTCTTCAATGCTCCTTTAATCCATGGATCAAAATTGCGGTCGGTACGCGCTATATCGGGCATAGCCGTGAAGACTGCTATGCTAAATGGCATTTAGCGCCGCTCATATGGGGTCGCTATGCCCGCTATGGGGCCATTATGGAGTGAGATAGATTCCTACTTTCCAAAATTTTTTAAAATGTATGAGAAGACTTATTTCTTTTCTTCTTCTCTTTAAATAACATTTCTACGCAACTGTTCTACCAGTGTTGTGAAAGGCGCGCCTAGGCGCGAGGCGCACCTATTGGGCTTCAGCTGCCTCGAAGTTAGGTGCGTTCAGTGAAGGGCAGCTTAGGCGCTCGAGGTGCGCTGCTTGGAGCCATGCGCAAGACGCAAGAAGTGTGAGTTTCTTTACAGTACAATAGTTGGATGAAAATTAGAAAAAAAATCTTTTGAGAGGCTAAACATAAGTTTTTATGGATTAAAATTAGAAAAGAAATTGAGGAGGGCGCCAAATGTAATTTCTTTACTCTTTAAAAGGGCATCAAAGCCCTAATTGTTTCTTTTCCATCAAAATGAAAAGAAGAAGAAGAAGAAATAGCAGCGGCAGGACCTGGATCTACTCTTTTCATTTCGTGGTACTACTCTTTTCCTCCTCCCATTGTATTTTCTCTCTCTGTCTTTGTTCTCAAGATTTGGGACCCCATGGCCCACTGTATGGATGATCTGGACCATAGAGCAGGAGGCATACCTCTAGTCGACCAAGAAGGACCTAGACCCATGTGAGGTGGGCCCCGTTTGGGCCACCGTCCAGACCCTTGAAGCATGAGAGGCGGGGTTGGAGGAAGGGCAGGGTAGTTTGGTCGACACCATTACTGGGACCCACTGCATGACCTGATTTGAGATTAGGACCCCACATCTTACAGGGGACCCATGGGCGACCTATGTGGTGGTGGTCCCACGTGGAGTGGGGCCCTATCTGCCCCATCATCCAGAGACTTCAATTCTGGGAACCGAGAGGCCTGTTCGTGAAATTTGCTGTAATTGTTAAGGCTTCGGGGCCTAGTAAGGCTACCTGATGATGAATTAGAACCATGGGACTTTTTGTGGGGCACTGGGCAACCCTAGAGATTAGGTCTGATCATGTATCAGATCAGCGGGACCCACTATTTGGTATATACCCACTATTCCAGATTCTATCAGTAATTTATTTGCTGTTTGTTCATATCTATAGTTGTCTTTTTAACATGAAATCATCATGTTGTGCATTGTGATTGATTTCTTGGTGAGATTGCTGATTTAAGAATAGACTCAACAAGAGTTTTTGGCAAACTGTTGATTTATGAATCTTAGAATTAGCATTTAGAGTGATGGATGCTTTATGACCTTTAGAATTCTTCTAATATTTATTGTCTTTTTTGTTCTAATTTGTGAATTATATGTCTATACCAAAAAATATATTTTTTTTTACCGACAATGTACGCCTCGCTTCAATGTACGCCTCGCGCCTTAGCGCATAGGCCCCAGGAGACCTTAGCGCCTTGATGCACCTCGCTTTTCAAAACACTGCTTCTTCCCTTTTTTGTTTAAAAGAACACCAAAAAACACATGATCTTGCCGAATTACAAGCGATACATAGTTTTTTTTTCAAGGGTTCTTCTTTAGGTACATCCTAAAAGACACCCCCTTTGGTACAAGTATTCTTTTTTCTAGTTAGTCTTAAGTCTTGACTTCATGACATAGGTTTTTTTTTTTTTTTTTTTGAGCCTTTCATTGGTTTCTAAGTTAGTATAACTGAGCAACATGAATACACGTGAAAAAATGACCATTACTTTTATTTTCTATTTATACAGCGATACATGACCTCATACAATGAGGGGACCGCTACGCCCCCTCATCTTGCTTTTGCCAAAAAAATAAAAAAAACATTCTCTCTCATTTTCCAATATTCTTGATTTTCTACATTTTTTTTAGATTTCTTTGATGATTTTTTCAAATCGCATTGCTACATCGCTACGTAGCGTTTTGACAGTGGGCCGCTAAGCTCGCCGCTACCGCTATTTTCATCCTTGCTTCAATCTCCCACCTCTAACACACAGACCATATCGTTCTTTTCAGCGACTTTGAAGATGACTAAGTTAAAAATATGGTCGCTATTCTCAGATGCTTTGAAGCTGTCTCTGGCCTCAACATAAATGTATCCAAGAGTGCAATTCTCGGGGTTTCAGTCGATGGCACCTCCCTTCGTCATTTCGCCAACATTCTAGGGTGCAAAGTTGATTCCTTCCCATCCACTAATCTTGGTCTTCCACTGTGCCTCGATTGGGTGCCAAAACTTGTTTAGGACCCTGTAATTGAAAGAAGTGAGAAAAAGTTGTCATTCGGGAAAGCAAGGTGCTTATCATTGGGAGGGAGAATCACCTTGATCTAATCTGCACTTGCCAACTTCCCTATCTACTACATATCCATCGTCAAATGCCCCGCTGCTATCATCAACCGCATCGAGAAGCTTCAACGTGACTTCCTTTGGGAGGGCCGTGAGGAATCAAGGAAAACTCACCTTTTCAATTGGAAAATTGTCTGCCCCCCTAAAGACTCTAGCAGGCTAGGCATAAGGCCTTTAGGGCCCGTTTGGCACTTTTTATAATAGTAAAAGTCAAGTAAAGCATCCATTTTTCAGACAAGAGGTCACATCAAAAGCACTTTAATTCAAAATTGCCTCCATCTTTTGGAAAAAAAAGTAAAAAAGCAACTTGCTTTATACACTAAAAGACAAAAACAACTCAACTTTTCTATACAAAAAGTCAAAAAGATTCCATACCAAATGATTAAAACCAGAATAACATCATAACCGACTTATATTTTATTCCCTCTTGATTTGATGCTTTATTTCACTTCATTTCACTTGATTTTGAAGGTAAAATTACCAAACAGGCCCTTAAGGAATATGAATCAAGCTTTGCTGGGAAAATGGCTCTGGAGACTAGGGTAAGATTCAAATGGCAAGTGGAGAAGCATTTTACTTGCCAACAAATACAAGGCGAAGAGAAACGGATGGGACATCTCTTCTCCTTCCCAAAGGTGCTCTACCTTCTGGAAAGGGGTCTGCTCCACTAAAGATACATTTGCTAACTCTAACTGCTGCCGAGTTGGCAACAGGGAGAAAATATCCATCTGGCATGATGTCTGGGCTAGTGAATCCTATCTAGTGCTTCAATTCCCTGACCTCGATAGATGCGCCAGAAACTGCAATGCTAAGGTTAGGGATTATCTCGACACTAGTCCTAACTGTAGCCTACGGTGCCCGATCATTAGAAGAAATTTATCCGAGGCAGAAGAAGCTCATCTCTTCAACCTTTTTGAGGTTCTAAATGGGATATGCATCTCCAGCGAAGGGCACACAGGCTTTGGGCCCCTTCAAATGATGATACATTCTCGGTATCTTCCTTCTCCTCCACCTTATCAATTGCTCCTGCTCCTTTTGGTAGCTAGACTTCTCTTTGGAAGATCAAGGTCCCCCAGAGTTCTAGCTTTTGCTTGGCTCGCTCTTTGGAACAAAATCCTTACCATGGATAATATTCGTCGCCGGAACATGATTGTAGTGAATGCTACCCCGCTTTGCCGAGTTGATGAGGAATCGGTCGACCATTTACTACTTCATTGCAGGCTGATAAAAGCTCTTTGGTCTTCGATTCTCAAGGACTTCAGCTGTAGTTGGGTTCCACCACAGTCCCTTCCTGAGTTATTCCAAGAATGGGTTTGCCTGATTTCTACCTCCAAAGGGAAGACCATGTGGCACCTATCATTTTTGGCTTCCATCTTGACAATTTGGAAAGAAAGAAAAAGAAGATTCTTCGAAGGGATCTCTACCCCACAAGAAGACTTAACCCTTAAAATGAAATTTTGAGTTGCCTTGTGGGTCTCTCTTCTTCTGGATTTTTGGGCCTATCCATCGATGCAATTATGTTTAATTAGAGGGAAGTCGTAGCTTTTTTATTAGGTCCTCCTCCCCCTCCTTTTGTTTCGAGGCCTCTGCTCCTCCTTGAATAGTTCCCCCTCTTTTGTTTGGTGGCTGATATTTTGGGACCTATCCCAGCCGCTTCTCAATATAGCTCTTTTATTCTAGTAAAGCTTTTGATCAATAGAAGTTACCATTTCCAAAAAAAAAAACAGTTTATTTTGATGACGATGTTGTGATTTGTAATACAGCCGTTTCTTATGGTGTGGGCGGGCGCAGACTACGTAAAAAAAAAAACTTGGGGAGCCATATGCTAAAAATGCAGACATGCGGGTCTTGCAGAAAATTATGAGAGCCATATGTAAAAAATGGATAGAATTTTTTAAAATCAGGGGGGTTTCCATAAAGTCTTGGAGGGGCCATGGAACCACCTGCTCCCTAGTTCTGCCCATTCTACAGCATACAAAGAATTGGTTGGAAAATGTATCTAATAATCAAGCAGTCAGATATTTTGTATGCAGTCAGAGTAGTTTGACACTTTATGCATCCACCAAAGACCGAAGGCCTAAATGTGATTCATCGTTTCATAAAATACTTGAAAGGTTCATGAGGGCAAGGAATTCTCTATTCATGTCATACTCACCTAAATATAGAAGCCTACATTGGTTCAAGGACGGTAGAGTATAGATCAGATAGAAAGTCAACTACATGTTGTTGTATTGGTGGCAAGCTTGTGTCATGGAAGAGTAAAAACAATTGGTTCATGCGACTCCTGAATTTTTACGGTTGAAGATTCTACTCAGAGAAAAGGATTTTGCAGGCCTTAGTCCTATGATTCTACATTGTGACAATACAATTGCTCTTCATATTGCATCAAGGCCTAGTGTTTAATGGCAGATGAAATACATCGAGATTTATTGTCATTTTATTCGTGGGAAAGTAGCGATGAAAGAAATACAACAAGTGCATGCTCTAACCAAAGATCAATGGGCAGATTTTCTTACGAAAGTGGTCAAAAGAAGCAGTTGTTAGATTTTTTTTTTTTTTTTTTATCCAGCATGGTTTTAGTAGATTTATGCATCAGCTTGAGGGAGTGTTAGAAGTTTGAAGCTATCCAAAGACTTTTTTATTGTTTTAGAAATATCACTGTTTTGTAAACATTAGAAACCTGTGGACTTTGTAATTTCTCAAATGTTATTAGTATAGGATAAACAATCCATGACTTTCTATCCTCCAAAACACTTCTCATCTTTGAGGATATTCTGTGTTCATTGATCATCAATTACCACACTCTCTCTTGCCTCTTAGAGAATTGTGAAGTTTTCATTCAGCCCGAGGAAACTATTCATATGCCCCAGGATGGGAGCTGCATTTAATTATAAGGGAAACTTCATTAATCCTTTGTTTTTCATGTAGCCTTGTTAAGTTATGCTTCATTTTCATGGCCGACTGTTGCTGATGAGCATATATGTGGTTAGGAAGGGGATATATATCTTCCTAACATCCACAATTTACTTATTTGTCTTCTTAGTGACCATAAGTGTTTTTACTAATTTGGGAAGGTTGGATGTTAATCAGGAATTGCTCTGTATGTTGCCGAAGCAATAATTGCCAATGCTTTTGCTGATTTGAATTTCATCAGTCAAGGAAGTGGTTTGGCATATTCAAATGCTTATTCCTCAATAGTTATGAGTCAGCCGTTAAAGCAACCTAGCAATAAAAAAAGGAAGCTTGCTTCTGGATCACCAGCAGAACAACAAAATGTAGTTGAAGTGGACAATCCCAACAACAAACGGACAACTCCACTTTCTGTTCAAATAGCTGCGTTACAGGCGCTGGAAGCGCTTCTTACTGTGGTAAGTGTATTTTGCTATTTTTTGTATTTGCTGGCATATATTTAATTTTATTTCATGTTCATTTTTGCAAAACATTGCATCTGCCATCTCATGGATGAAGAAGCAATGGTTTCCTCATTAGAATGTTAATATTTTCGGTATTGCTATTATTGTTATTGTTGTTACTCATAAGAAAGATTTCTGCAGGAATCCTTTATTCCTTTTTCCATGAAAAATGATGGAAGTTATCAATTGTTATGCTGGAGGAGTTTTAAACTGTTAGAGCAGTTTTATTAATGTCTTCTTCTTTCCTTTCGGTTCTTCCATTAACTTTTTGAATGACCCAATTTCTCTTACGAAGGTGTAACTATCAAAAAAAAAAATTTTTTTGGTAGGTGTAACTATCAAATTAGAGGGTATTGATGAGAATTCTGTTAATGATATAATGTAGTCCATGAAATATTTATGAATCTATGGAAATGTGGGCATATTGGGCGATTGTTTGCGTCTGGCTCTGAGACCCGCTGAAGTTGAAAGTCACATAACTGATCAAGTGTTACTTTGTCCACTCTTCTGCAATGGCATTTTAGTGACTTGATGTTCTCGAGCAACGGGGTTATCTCTGCCACGTGATGCTGGTTCCTGCCCTGGTTGCATTTCTGTGTAGTTTTCTCTGAAAGTTTCTTCCTCTTGTGCTGTTATGCTCTCTTTTGTGTTTTGTTGTGGGATGCCTCATTCGCTTTGTGATTTCATATTTCTTTACTAAAATTGCTGTTCTTAAGATGAAGGTTCTTGTTGTCTAAGAGTTGTTTCATTTTGATTATGTATTTTGCTATTTGAATATTAAACTGAGTATCTCAAGATTAATATTTTTGATATGTCAAGAAATAAAAATAAAAAGAATAACTTTAATGGTTCTGATGTAGACTGTTTTACTCTGATACCAAACTGATATAATCCATCATATTTACGGTCAGGATCCACATTCAAGATAGGGCTGTTCCAATTATCGCAGCTGTTATTTGTCAATCAACCTGAAAGAAAGCATAATTAACGGAATAAAGGGATATCAACTTAAATCATATTTAAATCAACTCTGATAGGGCTTAAACAGGGTCCAAATCCAAGAGAGACAAAATGCCCAGTAAAAGGATGGCATCCAATTGAACCCCTCCCCCCCCGGGCTTCTACTTCGTCTCAAATCCACCTCTGGAAATCTACAAGACCGAGCTTGAAGCCATGTTCTGCTGAGCCAGAACTGTCATGGATTCATATATCCTGACCGACCAAAACCTCAGGCAAGCACTTCATATTTGTCAGATTCAAATCAGAAAGGGAGGCCCTCCCAGGTATTGAGCTCATGAAAGGGAGATCCTGGAGAGGTACACACATCAGCACCGACCGTAACCGCTCCTTGCACGAATCTGATGCAGACACCCGAGAGGAGAAGACAAATGCACTCATGCTTGTCACTGCCTACTATGCCACAGATTCTGATTCCGATTCCCTTCCTCCCGGAGCTAGCATCTACTCGCCCCTCCCTTCCACCCCTTGCTCCATGACAGCCTCCCTTCCCTCTTCCCTTAGGATTCCGACACATAGAGGGGATCCGAGAAAAACCTCCCTGTCTTGCAGCAGCTTTCCAACGGTGGTTGGATCTTGATCTCCAAATTGGCCAATCACAGGACAGCCAGCACCTTCCCGAAGTCTCAAAAGGACTCTGTTAGTAATGACAGAATTTCCTTGCCAACCCCTGAGAAAGGATTCATATAAGAATCTTCCCTTGCATCCATCCAATCCAACCCTTGGCTCTCAAACTATCAGGCTATGCGTCGAGGCAATAGGTCTCTCAGTAGACAATAATAAAGGAGGTTCGGAAAGCTTAATCGCCTTCACCCACAAGACAAACACCCCTGACAGATCCGCCTTCTACAAAAAAGATGCCCAACAGGAAGGGAAGCAGAGAACTTCGGAGCCCGTCTTGTTCCATCAATTATGATAACCGTTGTCTCAAGAGTTCACCTTCAAAGTTGTCAACCGATTCAAGGGGTCTAAGAAGCGTTGCCAATGAAAGCTCTTTCTTGGAATGTTCGTGGCTTGGGGAGTTAAGTGAAGTGGGCAATCATTAAGGAGGTAATTCACTCTTTCAAAATTGACTTACTGCTACTTCAAGAGACAAAGCTCAGTTCCATGTCTGATTTGACTATCAAAGAATTATGGGGAAGTAGTCAATGTAGTTGGGTTTGTCTTGATGCTTTTGGATCCTCTGGAGGCATTCTTCTTTGTTGGAATAGCAGATTTTATGCCATGAAAGACCATTTCAGTGGTGCTTTCAGCATCCGCAGTGCTTGAAGATAAGGTTACTGGCTTATCTTGGATTCTCTCCTCTGTTAATGGCGCTGCAGATCGTAGACTCCATGGTAATTTCTGGTGTGAGTTAGACTCCATTTGTAGTAGATGGGCTGGCCCTTGGTGTCTAGGTTGCGACTGGAACATTACTAGATTGCCTTCAGAAAAATCTAGCGGCGGCAGTCCCACAAGGGACATGGAAGCCTTCTCACATTGGATTAATTCCCACTGTCGTCGACCTTCATTTAGGAGGGTCTAAATACACATGGTCTAACCATCAGAATCCTCCTACACTGTCGCAACTTGATAGATTCTTGGTCACCGGTGACTGGATTGATTTGTATCCTGAAGTTTACCAAATCGCTTTCCCCAAGCCCACTTCTGATCACCGATCTTTCTTGACTCCAAAAGTGAGAGATGGGGGCCCTCTCCCTTCCGTTTTGAGCTGATGTGGTTGAGGGGACAAACAATTAAGTGGTTTAATTAAGAACCGGTGGAATTGCTACCTTGTCACTGGTTGGGCAGGTTTCAGATTCTCTACAAAGCTTAGGAAGCTAAAGCTCAGTATAAAAGAGTGGATCAAGATCAACTTTGGAGCGGACGAGTGGTGGAATCTCTCAAAGCAAATTTACTAGAAGAATTGCACTCTCTCGATATCAAGGAAGAATCTCAATTGCTATTTGAGATAGATGTTGCTAAGAGAATCAAACTGAAATATCTCTTTGAGCGTAATGTCCAGGAAGAAGAAATGAAGTGGAAACAGAGATAGAGGTGTCGATGGCTCAAAGAAGGGGACAAGAACACCAAATTCTTCCATAGCATGGCTACGACAAGAATGAGAGGAAACAGAATCACCTCCTTAATGGTTAACAACACTAGATTGGACCGAGAAGGGATAACTAGCCACATTCTTGATTTCTTCCTTCGTACACCAAAGACGACAGGATTAAGCCATCTCTAGATAATCTCCATTTTTCCAGCATCAGCGAGGAGAGCGCTAACTGGTTGGAAGGTGATTTCCTTGAGGAAGAAGTCAAAGCAGCAGTCTTCAATCTTGAAAGTGATAAAGCTCTGGGTTCAAACGGTTTCTCAATTTCCTTCTTCCAACAGTATTGGGATCTACTCAGAGATGACATAATGGCCTTCATGAAGGAATTTTACTCAAGAGGAAGGCTCTCTAAATCCATCGGAGCATCTTTGATCACCCTTATCCCTAAGAAGTTCGTGACTGACTATATGAAAGATTTAAAGCCCATAGGCCTCATAGGCAACATCTATAAAATCTTAGCTAAGGTGTTAGCAACTAGACTTCAAAAGATCCTTCCATCTATTATCTCTCCCTCTCATGGTGCTTAGATGGGGTCCTAGTTGCTAATGAATGCATCCACTCGAGGCATAGGGATAGGTTACCTGGTCTAGTTTGCAAACTAGATCTGGAAAAGGCTTTTGACATGGTAGTCTGGGACTTCTTTATTTGATGCACAGGATGGGCTTCGAACCAGAATGGAGGGATTGGATTAAAAGAGTGTGTCTCATCTGCTACCTTCTCCTTTATAATCAGTGGTTCTCCGATGGGCTTTTCCCGGCTAAGAGGGGCTCGCGTCAAGAGGACCCTCTCTCTCCGTTCCTTTTTGTCATCATTGGAGAGTCTAAGTCGGATGCTTTCAGCTGCAGGAGAATATCCACTCTGATCAGAGGCTTCAAGCCTTCTTCCAATGCACCTTCAATTTCCCACCTTCATTTTGCAGATTATGCTCTTTTTTTCTGTAATGCCGAAGACGATCAAGTTAAAAATATGGTTGCTATTCTTAGATGTTTCGAGGCTGCCTACGACTTCACGATAAATCTCTCCACGAGTGCCATTCTAGGTGTTTCAAATGATGACATCCCACTTTGTCATTTCGCCAACATCATGGGTTTCAAAGTGGACTCTTTCCCTCCACTTACCCTGGTTTGCCCTGTCCCCTGGTAGGGTGCCAAAACCTGTTTGGAACCCTGTTGTTGAAAGAATTGAGAGAAAGCTGTCTTCTTGGAAAGCAAGATATTTTTTAGGTGGCAGAATAACTCTGATTCAATCCGCACTTGCCAACCTCCATGTCTACATGTCCATTCTCAAATGCCACCCTGCTGTCATCAAGCGCATTGAGAAGCTTTAAGGTGACTTCCTTGGGCAGGGCCACTAGGAATGAAAGAAATTTCACTTGGCCAATTGGAAAACTATTTGTTCCCCTAAAGACTCTGGCTGTCTAGGTATAAGACCTTTAAGGATTATGAGTCAAGCTTGACATTCCATGACATTCAGAACCTTATGCCAGAAAGAGAGAGAGATAGAGTTCTGTGAAATTCTCACATTCGATGATCTCTCATCTTGGATTTCTATTCTTTAAATAGACTTTACAATGCCTAAGATTAGGCTACAAATCAAGGAATTAAAACCTAATTAGATCAATTAGATCTCTAAGAATGGAAAGACAATTAATCTATCGAGCTGTACACAATCTATCTTGCTGTACACATTTTGACTAGATCTCCTATTTACACTTGGGTTGGGCCTAATATCATACAAGTGGGTTGGGCCAAATATCATACAAGTTTACACTTTAACACCCCCCCTCAAATTGATGCGGTGAATCAACCAGCAACAATTTGCGAACCAGGAATTCATGCCGCGGTCGTGGAAGGCCCTTGGTGAAGATATCAGCAAGCTGGAACTCAGTGGAAATATGGGGAAGAGTAATGATTTTATGATCATACTCGTCCCGAATGAAGTGACAGTCTACTTCAATATGCTTGGTCCGCTCATGAAACACAGGATTTTCAGTGATTCGAATGGCACTTGTGTTGTCAGCATGAAGCGGAGTCGGTTGAGTCTGGGAGAATCCAAGCTCGGAGAGCAACCCACGAAGCCATAGGATCTCAGAACAAGCGGAAGACATGGCTCGGTATTCGGATTCCATGGAAGATTTGGAGACTCGATCTTGCTTTTTACATTTGCAGGAAACCAAGGTGTCTCCCAAGTAAACACACCATCCTGTGGTAGAGCGACGGGTGTCCGGACAGCCAGCCCAATCCGCATCAGAATAAGCAGTGAGTGTAAGTGGTGTGCCAACTGGAAAGAATGAGCCGCGGGTAGAGGTACCAAGGATATATCGAATAATCCGTTTGACTGCTGCCAAATGATGATGCCGTGGGGCCGTCATAAACTGACTGACCAGATTAACAGCATAAAAGAGATCTGGTCGAGTAATGGTTAGATAGACAAGGCTACCAACCAAACGACGATAGAATGTAGGATCAGGAAGGAGATCGCCGTCTTGTTGATGAAGCTTGGCATTTACTTCCAATGGTGTGTCGACGGGGCTAGAATTACCGAGATCGGCAAGATCCACTAGGTCAGTAGCATATTTGTGCTGATGAAGAAACAAGCCTTTTTTTGATTGATGTACTTCCAAACCCAAGAAATAATTCAAAGGTCCCAAATCTTTCATATGAAACTTATCTTGCAGAGAGGCCTGTATCTGTCGGATCATATCACTGTGAGGGCCAGTAATAATGATATCATCAACATACACAAGGAGAATTGTGGATCCTCGGGATGAATGAAGTGTGAACATCGAAGGATCATACAGGCTCTGTATGAAAGAAAGCTGAAGGAGAGTGGTTCGGAACTTGTCAAACCAGGCTCTAGGTGCTTGTTTAAGGCCATATAGTGAGCGTCGTAATCGAGCAACATTGGTCTTGGAAGAAGGAACTCCTTGAGGGAGACGCATGTAGACTTCCTCTTTAAGAGCCCCATGAAGAAAAGCATTCTTCACGTCCATCTGATATAGAGGCCAGGACTGAGAGGCGGCTATTGCAAGAACTGTACAGAAAGTTGTCATTTTGGCCACTGGAGCAAAAGTCTCCTCATAGTCGATACCATACTCCTGCCTGTTTCCAAGTGCAACTAGACGGGCTTTGTAGCGATCCAAGGATCCATCGGACTTTAATTTCACCGAGTATACCCACTTGCATCCAATGGGTTTGATAAATGAAGGACAGATAACAATGTCCCATGTATGATTTGTTTGAAGAGCAGTAAGTTCTTCCTACATAGCATGTTTCCAACAATCATGCTGCACTGCCTGAGAGTACGAGTTAGGGATAGAAACAGAAGACAAAGTGGTTAATAATGAAGCATGAGTAAAGCCATAGCGATCAGGTGGCTTGATGTGGCGAATGGATCGGCGAAGAGCAAGAGGATTCGGAGGTGGATTGGGTGCAGGATCAGGAGCAGGAGGCGCCGGAGGTGGATCAGGTGCAGGATCAGGAGCATTCAGGGTAGGCGTAGCGAGAGACCCAAAGGCAGGATCACCTGTAACATTCCGTCGTTTATACACAAAATTCGGCTTAAAACGAGTAACAGGTGGAGGCATTGTATCTGAAAAAGATGGTAAAAAAGAGAACGAGACAGAGTCATCCGAATCACCATGCCTTGGAAAGAAATATTGATTTTCAAAAAACACGACATTGCGAGACACTCGAATTCTTTTGGCTTTAGAATCATAACATAGATAGCCTTTTTGATTAAGAGCATAACCAAGAAAGGCACAGATGGAGGATTGAGCTGTTAACTTAGTGCGCTCAGTGGGAGGAAGAAGAACAAAACAAACACACCCAAAAGGACGAAGATGATCATAGAGTGGATTCTTGTGAAAAAGTCTAAAAAACGGTGTTTGGTTGTTTAATCTAGATGAAGATAGGCGATTTATGACATGCACAGCGGTTGAGAGGGCTTCGGCCCAAAACCTAGTTGGAACAGAAGATGCTAACAAAAGTGAACGAGCAATATCCAAGAGATGTCGGTTTTTCCGCTCAGACACACCATTTTGTTGGGGGGTGTAAGGACAAGATCGCTGAGAGATAATGCCTTTGGATTGCAAAAATGTTTGAAATTCCTTAGAAACATACTCCCCCCCTGAATCAGATCGAAGAATTTTAATGGAAGTGGAAAATTGATTCTCAACATAAGACAAGAAAACTTTAAAAGCGGAGAAAACATCAGACTTAGCATGCAAAAAATAAATCCAAGTAAAACGACTATAATCATCAATGAATGTAACAAAGTATTTATAATGAGAATGAGGGATAACAGGTCCAATACCCCACACATCACTATGAACAATATCAAAACATTTCATTGCTAAAGAATCATGAAGAGGAAAAAGAAGGGCTTTCCCTTTCCCCATCTTGCAGCTATCACAATTAAAAGAAACATCCTTAAAAGAAACTTTATTATCATTAATTAAACCAGAATTTAATAAAAACATCAAAGTTTTGGAATTAGGATGTCCTAAACGATTATGCCACAACTGGCATTTATTATGACTCAAATGGTAAAACAAAACAGGCTCCGAAGGGAGCTTTTCTTTTGACGAAATCTGGAGGGGAAACAGTCGTTCCTGCTTAGGGCCCTTCGCTAGCACCTTCCCCGATACTTGATCCTGCACAACACAACCAGAGCGAGAAAAACGAGATGGAGCAATTACTATCAACAAGTTGACTGACTGATAACAAATTTGTGGTTAAGCGAGGGGAAAGAAAAACATTATGCAAGGGTAAGGAGTGAGGAACCTGTCCAACAGCAGAAATGGGAATACTGCCACCATCAGCAGTATTGATGCAGAGGTCTCTATCATACTCCTTAATGAGTCATATTGGCAGGAGAGTGTGTCATGTGATTGGAGGCCCCTGAATCAATATACCAGGCAAGGATGAAAACAGCGGTGGCGGCGGGCGTAGTGGCCCGCCGCCAAACCGCTACGAAGCGGGCGATACGTAGCGTAGTGGGGATACGTAGCGGCGTAGCGGTGTGATTTGAAATACTCACCAAAAAAATCTGAAAAAATTCCAGAAAATCCAGAAAATTGTAAAATGAAAGAAAATGTGGTTCTTTTGCAAAAGTAAGTAAGAAAAGGGGGTGTAGCAGTGCCCTCAATATATAAGGTCATGTATCGCTATATAAATAGAAAATAATAGTAATGATTAGTTTTTTCACATGTATTCATGTTCTTTAGTCATACTAACTTAGAAAGTAATGAAAAGCTCATTAAAAAAAAAAAAAAAAAAAAAAAAAAAAAAAAAAAAAAAAAAAAACTAGAACATGAAATAAAGGCATAAGACTTAAGAGTTAGGTCATTAGTGAACATTGAACAATCAATAGTCAATACTTTAAGCCTCAAGGTTAAAGGTTCAAATTCAATCAAGTGAATGAAGTGGTCAACACTTAACAACTCAACATTCAACACTAATTTAGAAATGAAGTGGTCAACACTCGTCCTCTCAGAAGATGACACATTCGATTAAGAGGAAGACTCCAAGGTCAACACATAAATCAATTACATCTCCTGCAAAACAATGATGGAGACCGTGGGAACTTAAGAAGTTCCCTCTCGGGCCTCTCCCACTAAGTTATTTAACAATGAGGGTTCTTTTAAAACAGTTAAATTAAGACCAGTTTAAAATTTAGTAGTAATAGGTAACCATATCTATACTACTACACACATTCCAAATATAATAAAACATGCTTAATATCATATATTAACAAATAATGATAATAATAGACATCCAAGCACAACGAAGAAAGACAATCAGTAAAAGAGGCCTAGCTATCATGGTCAAGTAGAATCCTTTTGTTTTCATGATTGTCACTTCTTTAAAACATGCGTTTCGCAAAGGGGGTCCGGGGGTATCCCCCGGCGGGGATCGAGCTGCCCGGTCAGCTCGCGGGGGCCCAGGGGGCAGCGCCCCCGGACCAGAAATTTTTTATGAAGTTCTTCCTTCGAAATCGAATTTTTGCTTTCAGAACCCGTGCCCCTCCTTAAAAGTTGTGATTCATAGTAGTTAGAGAGTGATAATCTCAAAAGTTGAAAAAAAGTGAAAAAGTCGTGGAGGGGGTTTGTTTAACACTGCCGATATGTATCGGCCACCACCCGCTATTTTAATCCATGAGTCCTAGATGATGAATCTTCTTTAGATTCCTTAGAATAGTTGAATCTCTTGATTTTGTAGCAACAAATCTTGGCAAAATGGAGTTGGGACCACTAGGAGGACACACAAAGGGTTCACAGCAGTAAAAATGGAGAAAAAAGAGGAAGGAAGATGAAAAAAGTTGAAAAGGTAGAACGAAAAGTCGTCAGGGGGGTTTTATTAACCCCCAGCGCCACGTAGCGGCTGCTACGACCTGTAGCGGCCCGTAGCGGCCGCCACACTTACTTAGCGGCCACTACGGGCCGCTACGGGTACGTTACCCGCTAAATACAAAGTAGCGTGGCGGCAACTGCCGCCACGGCCGATATATCGCGTAGCGGCCGATATTTTCATCCCTGATACCAGGTGGATACTGAAGATTTTGGTTTACCTGATAGGCCAAGGGCAGAGAAAGCATTTATGATCATTTGCCGGACCATTTCAGGAGTGAGGGTAGAAGAAGAAGATGCAGCATGTGGTACAGGCATGACTGGTGAAGGAGCTTCAGGAAGATGTGCAGAGTAGGCTCTCTGTTGCTATGTCCGATTCTGAGGTCGCGTCCGGCATTTCAGAAGAACATGACCTTTGGTTTTGCAATAGGAACAAAACTTCTGGTTACACTAAGTGGAAACATGTCCTAGTTTGTGGCAGCAAAAATATTTTACCTTGCTCATGTCCCGGGCTTGAGGCTTACCCCTGGCAACATAAGCAACATCGATAGGAGTAGCCCGAGGAGCATTCTGTGTAAGTGCCGTCTGAGTCACCAAGCGCTGTTCCTCTCTAAGGAGTTCGGCCAAACATAATTCGATTGAAGGGGATGGTACCCTGCTCATTAAGTTGGACCTGATATTTTCAAAATGTGGCCGTAATCATCAGAAACTGATCCTGCTAACTTGTCTGATGGATCTCTTGAATAGAGGCTACGGAGACAGCAGGAAGGTCAGCATAAATGAGCTCAGCATAATCAGTCCACAGACTTGTAAATTGAGAGTAGTAATCCTGTATCGACAAGGTTCCTTGAACAAACTGCGAGATTTCATGTTCTAAGTGAAACCTGCGAGTAGAATTGTCTTGCAAATATATCTTCTTTAAATAAAGCCACATTTCTTTGGCAGTCTTGTATGGACGAAGGTTCAGGATAAATTGTGCATCGACGGACCCCAATATCCAGGTCATGATCTGCCAATCTTGAACCTCCCATTTAGTTATGACCCAGTCATCAGTAGGTTTGGGATCTGAATCATCAATATGTCCCCAGAGTTCTTTACCCTTAAGGTAAATTTGAAATTGAAAAGCCCAAGTGGTTTAGTTTTTACCATTAAACTTGATCAACTTAATATCTCCTTGCTCCATAACGATTAAAGCAGAGATACGAAAAAAAATGTCAATGGTCGACAGTGAAACGATTTCCATGGGTGCTCCAAGTGATGATCCGTGATCAGATTAGGGAGTGGGGATGGAAGGAGAAGCTATTTGCACAACCCCGGGCCAAAGTCTCACTCAAAACAGATCAAAATCCAAGAATTTGGACGGCCGTGATGAAATCAGAGGCGAGAAATAGAAGTATCACAAATGTTGCTAGAAAACCAACCTCTGATGGGAGAAAAATTCCTGAAAAATGTCCATAAATACCAGCAATGCTGGTCGACCAAGATGGAGGAATCCGCAGATGTTGGCGATGTTGATCACAGGTGGGCCACGCCTTGATCAGAGAAGATCTGTGATGATCAGGATGATCAGTGATGATCTGAAGTGGGTCTGAGTGCTTCCAGACCTTGGAAGAGGACAAGGATGAGCTTACAGATCAGTGGATGAAGCAGAGATAGAAGACAGCAGCACAACAGTGCAATGCTGTGTTGATCAGAGGTGGGCCACGTTGATCAGAGATATCCCACGCAGAGAGAAGAGAAGAACCGAAGCTTTAGAAGTCTCTTAGAATGAAGAAGGAAGAAGATCTCCTAGAACTCGAGCTCTGATACCATGACATTCCATGACATTCAGAACCTTATGCCAGAAAGAGAGAGATAGAGTTCTGTGAAATTCTCACATTTGATGATCTCTCATCTTGGATTTCTGTTCTTTAAATAGACTTTACAATGCCTAAGATTAGGCTACAAATCAAGGAATTAAAACCTAATTAGATCAATTAGATCTCTAAGAATGGAAAGACAATTAATCTATCGAGCTGTACACAATCTATCTTGCTGTACACATTTTGACTAGATCTCCTATTTACACTTGGGTTGGGCCTAATATCATACAAGTGGGTTGGGCCAAATATCATACAAGTTTACACTTTAACAAAGCTTTGTTAGGAAAGTGACTTTTGAGATTAGGGGAAGATTCAGACAGCCTTTGGAGAAGCATACTCCTAGCCAAATACCGAGTTTGGAGAAATGGCCGGGATATCTTTCTTCCTTCCCAAAGGTGTTCTAGCTTTTCGAAAGGGATTTGTTCCACAAAGGATGCTTTTTCTCACTCCATCCGCTACCACGTTAGCAACGGAGAGAAAATCTCCTTTTGGCATGATGTTTGGGCTAGTGAGTCCCCTCTAGTGCTCCAGTATCCAGACCTCTACAGATGTCCCAGAAACCGCATTCCTAAGGTTGGAGAGATTACCTAGATAGAAGATCTAACCATAACCTTTGGTGCCCAATATTTAGAAGGAACATATCTGAGACGGAAGAAGCTCACATTTTCAATCTTTTTGAGGCCCTAAACAGGATCAATGTTCTACACGATGGCCAAGATAGTAGGCTCTGGCTTCCTTCACGTAATTGTACTTTTTTGGTGTCTTCTTCTCCACCTTATCTATTATTCTTACGCCCTCTAGATGCTGATCACCACTTTGGAAGATCAAGGCCCCACTGAGAGTTTTAGGTTTTGCCTGGATTGCTCTTTGGAACAAAATTCTTACAATGGATAATATCCGTTGTCGCAACATGACTGTTGTCAAAGCTTCCCCACTTTGCTTAGCTGATGAGGAATGGGTTGACCACTAACTCCTTCACTGCAAGTTGACAAAAGCACTATGGTCATCGATTGTTAATGAGTTCAATTGCAGCTGGGTTCTCCCGCGGTCCTTAGCTTAGTTGTTCCAAGAGTGGGTTTGCCCTATTGCTTCTACCAAAGGGAAGATTATGTGGTGCTTATCCTTTTTGGCTTGCACCTGGTCAATCTGGAAAGAGAGAAACAAAAGGTGCTTCGAAGGGAATGCTTCCTCCCAAGAAGGCATCATCCTCAAAATGAAATTCTGCATTGCCTCTTGGGTCTCTTCTCTTCCAGACTTCTGGGCTTTATTTCTTGATGCCATTATGTTCAATTGGAGGGAAGTCATATCCTTATGATTAGGGTCTCTGCTTTTCCCTCTTGCTTCGGGGCCCTCAGCGGCCCTTTGTATAGTTTTTCCTCCTCTTGGGTGTTGGCTGTATTTTTGGGGGTCTTCCCCAACCGCTTCCCGGTATAGCTCTTTTATATTCAAAAACTTTTGATCAATACAATTTACCATTTCCAAAAAAAAAAAAAAAAAAACCGGATGGCATCCAATTCAAAATTGCATGAGTGAATTATTCCAAAAATCTAATTCTCCTATCCTTACATTGATATTTATAATGCTTGTCTTTTAATCCAAGCATACAACTCATTATCAATTCTCTAATCCTAGTCATACATAAAGAGTTAAATTTCTTAGATGTAATTTCTGATCGAAAAAAAACTCCATCAATAATGAAATAGAAAGAATCTATGGAAAATGGAAAGCTGTTTTGGGGAAAGTAAGTAGAATTGGAGCTAACTAGGAAGAGGCCAAAAAGATAGAATCTCTAGATAATTAGAAAGGACATTTGGAAAGAATGGAGAAAATAGAAAGAAAGACTTGGAAGTTGGAAAAGGAGATTAATTGGTTGGAAATATAGAAAGAAGGACAATAGAAAGAGCAAAATAGGAAGGTGAAAAAGGAGGAGGTTGAAAGGTTGGTCACATGCCTTGTCCCCCAAGGCCTAGAATGCAGACTGTGGGCCCCACTGGATGGGAACTCTTGCAGGTTGGGCCAAGGGCTCATGCATCAGGTTAGTTTGGACTTTTTTGGGCTCTTTGATCCCTTGGAACTAGTCTCATTGGTCCATGCAGTCTAGTGCTAAACTCATCCAAAGCTGTCCATCAAAACATTGGAATCGGCATCCACATCAGGGTTACTTTGATAGATCTCGTATATAAGAGTTTTACCTTTTTTCCCTTTTTAATAATGTATCAGTTTTAATTGCTGTAGTGTAAAACAAAATTTCTTATGATTTGATGCTTAGCTTCCTTTTCTTTTTTCTTTCTTTTTTTTTTTTTTTTTTCAGTTGCCTGAGTTTCGTTGTAACAATATCCATGTGTTTTTTTTTTTTTTTTTGGTAAAAAAACAAGAAGAAGTTGGAAGCTGATCATTTTATTGCCTGACTGGTATTAACCTTTGAGCAGCATATATCAAATGACCAGCTTCTAACTTCTTGTGTTTTTTTTTTTTTTTTGGGCAATGGTTTCATTTGAAATCCATTAAGAAAATGCAAAATGCTTTTTTGTCATGCTCAGCTCCGGTATTGTTTGTCTATATGTTTGAGTTCTGTTGTGACAGTGATGATGTTGTTTATGCATGAGTTTTTGGACAATGTAAATACTTTGACAGGGTGGTGCTGTGAGATCAGAGGGTTGGCGATCAGATGTTGATCTTCTTCTGATAACTGTTGCAACACATGCTTGTAACGGGGGATGGTCCAATAAGGAAAAAAACTGCATCTTATCTGAAGAGTCAACATCAACTCGAGCAGATTTCCAGCTTGCTGCACTACGCGCACTTTTGGCATCTCTTCTTTCCCCAACTTGTGTTAGGCCACGATATTTATCAAGAGGCCTTGAACTTTTTCGTCTAGGTGATCTTAAACTTAATCTTAGTTTTCAGATTTTCTTTTTCGATTAATATAATTGAAAGTAAATGGAATTATACAATAGAGCTCTTGCAATGTGTGCTGCTGACTTAGAATCCTTGGGGAAATTATCAGTATATCCTTAAAACATATGGAAGTTTTGCGAAAGTGAATTACTAGGAATAATTAAAATTGCAGGAGCATGAAAAAATTCATGAAGTGCTCCTTTGCAAGTTTTTTTTTTTTTTTTTTTGAAGGTCACGGACACTTTCATTAAATGGAATAAGGATACAAAAGGAAACCAGAAAAAACAAAGACCAAGACACGAGCATTTTACCCTACAAAACCGAAACAAAAGAGTACATAATATGAGCAAAAAATGGGAAATTCCATACTCCTTTGTAGTATTAATCACTACCCTAAGAGTTAGTAGCCGAAAATGATTCTGAAAGAGCTATAATAACAACATTTTTTGAAAGTGGAGGCTATCCTTCAACTTTAGGGAAATATGAGCATTAGCTTTGGCATATTCTTGTCCTCATTTGCTGGTCAATTTTGCTGGTCAACAATCTGGCTGTAGTAGTCCTGTATATTGACTTAATGGGCATTTTGTGTGTCTCGTTCATTCATTCATTCTTCTTATTCTTATTCTTTTAATTGCCCATACTTTTTCTAAAACTCCGTATTGTTCATCAATAAGAGTGGAATGAAGTGTTAAGTGACATGCTCGATTATAGGTTAAGTATTTGTGCTTGTGCACACATCTTCTTCTTCTTCTTCTTTTTCTTTTAATTCCCCATAATTTTTTCTAAAACTCCATATTGTTAACCAATAAGAGTGGAATGAAGAAGTGTTAAGTGACATGCTCGATTGTAGGTTAAGTATTTGTGCTTGTGCACACATCCTCTACTATAAATCCTGGAATTCCTCTGCTGCAAGTTGCAATGGCTATTCCGTTGCACTTATCTATTCTATGCATTCATGACAGTCAATCCCAATCATTCTCCAATTTGAGGAGGTTGAGATCATTTCTACAACTCTTGTCAACTGATAAGAGTTCAGAGGCTCTATTTCTTACACCTATGAGCATATTCACCGCCCAAAAACTCCTTCCTGCGTCGCCCTTTATGCCCCCCTGTTGTGTAATGTCTTTACCTTAATTTAGGGGTACTGTGGCCTCTGCTAAAGAGGCAATTGCCTCTAAGCCTCAACATTGACGAAAATAAGATTTGAACCTTAAGAAATGATGTGGATCAAAGTCCCATAAACAGAACTGATTTTTATTTTTCAGTTGGGCTGGGTGGCTTGAAGACTCAAGTTGGTCAGTAAATGATATTCTGAATATGCTATACATAGTCCATTGTATTAAACAAGTCACCAAAGATGCGCTTGGGAAGTCATAAGACAAGACGAAGTAAAAACATAAAGAAACTTGGCCGAAGAATATGAAAATATAGAAGGCTATTGATGTTAAGAAAGTTCCTATAAAAAAAATTGTTGCATGTAACAGAAGACCTTGAAAGGTAAATTTTTGGAAGGAGAGATGATGAAAAGGCCACAAGTGAGGCCCCAGTAAAAAGCTCATGGCATTTATATGTCCCCTTAGGAATTTATGGAGGACAGAAGTTTGTTAATGGCTTCTCAAGATCAAAGAAAGGGAACCATTTCCAAAAATAAAAGATCAAAGAAAGTGAAGCTGATGATTTTGATGATGTAAGGTGCCTTAATACAAGTATAAAGGATCTTAGTGAGAAAGATGATATAAAAGAGAGATGGTGAATGTATTTTAAAGACCTGTTTGATACAAAGTATGCACGGAAATTGATCATGAATAGATACACGCAAAGTGAATGAACAAAATATCTGAGAAAGAATTGAAAGATTGCCTTCTCAACGATGAAGGAATAGACTATTAAGATTAATGATATACCTCAACAAATACAGTTTGCTGAACTCGGTTTACTTCTAAGAAAATTAGTAAACACTTTTTGAGTACTAGAAGAATCTTGAAGAGCAGGGAATGTGCACTATGGTCCCTATTTATAAAATCAAGGGAGATGATCATTATTGTGTGAATTATTGAGCTATCAAACATGAGTTGCCATGGTTTTTTTTGACCCAGTAGCTTAACGGGGAACCTGGTCAAGTCAACTTGACCTAGTCGTATATTGGTTGACCAGGTCAAGTTGAACACAATTTGGTCAAGTTTTGGTTGAAACAGAATCGACCACCAGGTTTAGTCATGGCTAGGCTTGACTCTTCGTGGTTTGGCCAAGTCCATCAACTCGTCTCGAGACTCCAAACTGCAATGTTTCGATGTTTCACTTTGGAGTTGTAACTTAGAAAAATATGAAAACAGTAAAAAATGAAAAAAGCATATTAACTACATAGATTTAACTCATTCTAGTAAATCAACAATGTAATATGGTAATCCTTTTGCTAAATACATGAAACCCAATTGAAAAAGTATAAACAAATAAGTGGCCAAAAAGGACCCAGTTCCTGCTTGCTGCCCTAGAGGAGCTAAAAGCCCTAACTTTTAAATGAGAACGAGAAAACCATGCACACTAAGTGTTAATGGTAGACATATTGGGTCGATAACCAACTCTGAGAATAAATAAATAAATAAAAATCCTCGCATTTGTCAAATTAGGACGAATGTGGAATTTTGGCTTTGTTCAACGGAATCACCCTATTTGGAACCAAAATCAGGACTTCCAGCAGAACATGACCGAAATTCCACCCAAATTCTTTACACCCCACAACAGGTGTGGGTGTTCGTTTTGGCGAACTGACCAAGGCCGGAATTGACAACCATTGACTCTCAAGGCATTTAAGATTAAAGAAGCTTGATCCTGCACAATACATAATCATATCTGCAATATACGATTAACAAAATTAAGTAGTGCACTGATACTTTTGTACAATCCTGGATTCATCGTTTCATATATTATTTCAGTTTTCCTTCTTTTCAACAATAAAATGTTAGAAAAGAATGTACAAAGTGAATATTTTCATTTATTAGGGATGTTCTAAATAAGAAAATAATACTGTTAAAAGGATATTAGTATAAAAAAGTGTTTTGTTATGGGCAGGATACTCGTATCCTTATTTTTATCCTGGATTTCTAAAAGTGCAGAGTCATGTCTAGATTCTAGATCCCCTGACCTGTGTTTGGGCATCACAGGTCTAAGTACAGCATACTGTGGGGAAACTAGTAAATACTAGGGATGAAGTAACAAGAAGCATTGTGTTCAATTGCAGAGTGCCACACAGTTTAACTTTGAAAAGGGATGAGTGGAGAAGTAGAACTGACGAAGCTGACCTAGATGAATGAGGTTGGGTTTCAGCTTTGATGCTGATATAATAATATAAAGGAACGATCCATAAATAGCTTACATACGCTATAAAACTGGAACAAGAACTGCATAAATTGCTGTGCCAAGAAGATGGAAAATACTAGTTTGCCCTTTCCCTAAATGATAGAAATAAAAATAATAAACCCCTTTTTATTAGTTAGATAAATTCTGTAACATTGTAATTTACAATTCAACTTGACCAAAATAGGTCAACTATCAAGTTGACACGTGTTCGGAAATTGAAACTTGGCAAGTTGCAGCACTTATTCAAGATCTGAGTATGTTTGACAAATATCAAAACATCCTTCCAACTCACATTAATTTTATTACCGATCAACAAAAAAACCTCACTAATTATATCTGATATCCATAGTCTCTCGTCTCTGTTTTTTCAAGGTCGCTAGGGGTGGGGGTGGGGGTGGGAGTGGGGGTGTGGGTGGGGGTGGACATAATTGGCTTTCCTCTAGTGCTTGATTGACTAACGGGACTTGTAATCTAATGACTCATGTTGTTTAAGATAATCCATAAAATTATGATGTTATGCAGGCAGGCAAGAAACTGGAACTAGGCTTGCTGAATTCTGTGCCCACGCTCTACTGGCCTTAGAAGTGCTCATCCATCCTCGAGCTCTTCCGCTGTCAGACTTTTCCTCTGGCAACCGCAGCATGGTTGATGAAGGTTTTAATCACAGGTTCCCATTTCCCAGCAGTCAGAGCCCCAATATTCATTTCCCAAGAGGTATGCCTAGCACTGCAGATGATCTTGACCCAGAAGATGAATTGTATGATAGCTGGTTGGGGAATGGCGAAGAAGGCGCAACCCACATTGGCGATGAGCAAAATAAAAATTCCAATGAAGAATCGCTCATGAATGAGATGGTACCAGATGTCAAAGTACCTTATGTTGCAAACTGCTCTGGTGATGCTTCATCTGGTGACCCAGTTCCACCAGTAGAGCAAGCTCAGGGGCCCATTGGCAGTCCTTTTGTTGAGTTGGTTGGGAGTAGAGATAAAAATATGGCTGAATCGGAGCAGTTGAATGTCTCTGCTTCTGGTGTTGGAATATCAAGTGGTGTTACTCTTCTTCCCAGTGATTCAGCTGCCAACATGATGCCATCTGAAAAAGATGTGAATTCGGCTGACCCCACAGATTTCAGGAAATGTCCACTTGTTTCTGGTGGAGTTTCACCTAGTACCGGCAAGGGAAAGGGGCTTACACTTTCATCCGACTCTGATTTGGATTCTCTACCAGATATCGTTGATGGTGACCCTGATTCTGACTAGCTGTCTCATGAAATTTTGTATGCGTAGATTTTACAGAGGAAAGGTGATTAACTGGTTATTTATTTAGAAACTTGGGACTTTGAAATCTTCGGAAGTTGATCAATTTTGTAGGGTGACCTCTGATGTTTGGCAATTTCAATAATTTGTATTATTTGAACATTGTGTAATTTAGTTGCATTTTCAGGACAAGGCTGAGCCAGTAGACAGCCCTAAGTGACAGATGCTTGCTCTGATTAGACACCTCTAGAAATTGCTCCTGGTGGGCCCATCTCTTGGTGATCTCTGGTTGTCTCCTGCATGGTCTTTACTTCCTCCAGCCAAACCTATGAGCACTTTGGACTGGAGAAAGAAAGTCTCTTGATTTTTGAGGCCTTCTGCAGCATTTTTTGTATTCTTTAAAGGAAACTATATATCCGTCAGTGGGGCCCAGCTCAGAAATCCAAATGGCTCAAGATCACTGCCCTTCCTTGTTTATCATGTGGTCAAATTTCACTCCAGTTGGAGTTGGGCCTGCAGAGACTGATCATGATTGGGAGTACATGATTAGAGTACTGAAAAATAGAGTGAATGATAACAAGTGTTTTACACTTAGACCAATATGACGGTGGGGCACATAGAATCTGTTCAGACTCTATTAAGAAATGGTTTTCTGTGAAGTCAAGTAAGAAATAAGAAACAGTTGCATTTTTTTCTTTTTTTCTTTTTGCCCACTTTTCGCTTGCAAATTTGTTGCATTGAATCATTGAAAAGTGGGTGCCCAGCAATGCTCGGATGACATGAAAGTGTCCTTTTGTTGGACCATTGGAGTTGTAAAAGTTCTTTGAAGTTGGCTGCTGTAACTGGGGCCTATATGTGATGCCTCATTTGATTTGTTTAGCATAAGCTGTCTTTTAATGTGGAAAGGTTTTAAATTTGTTAGAAAATGGAGAGGAAGCAAAGCTCTTTAAAAGGTTATTCCAAGTTCCAACACCCCACGACAGTCCTACACAATCCCCTATTGAGAGAATCCGTCAATAATAGAGAGATTGGAGGGATATTCTGTTGGGAACTTGAGAGGAGAAAGATACCTATAAGGTTTGAATAGCCCTAGCCCTGAATTGTGGGGATCTTTTGTAGAGAATCTCTATCTTTTGTTAGAAAGTCACATTACAACCAATTTAAAACTTTGGCGTTGCATGGCTACTGAAAGAAAAGAAAAAACAAAAGACACTTCTCCTCTCTTGCTCATCTCCACTTCTAGATGGGTTCTCCCCACCACCCACTCACCTTGTTTTTCAAAAATCATTAGAAATAAATAACACTTCTCATTTAAAAAATGGTTGCATCAGCTGTCAGAAAGCAGAACGTGTCCAAACCTCTGTTAAAACCATGGCTCAAGTAAATTACACCCACAAACTATGCATGCCAATCAATTTTGTATAAAGCGATTGAAAGCACTTATGCAATATCAAACATGATGGAATAGATCTAACCATGTATTAAAGGGCCCCAATGCACTTATAAAACTATGAGTGCTGCTACCTGCACATTGTGTTTTGCTCTCCACACACTACAATAAATTGTGACTAAAATGCCCTCTTGTAAATTTACCAAAATGTCTGAATTTCACCCCTTCCAGTCTACTTGAAATGATATTTCTACTGCTATCTACACACTGCGTTTTTTTCCCTCCAAATGAAAATATCGGAAGGGTTCTGCTTCGAGCATTCATCACTCCTCTCCACTTGCTTCCCTCCTTTTCAGTTTGTGCCATGCATCATGAAATGAAGACAAGGCTTCTACTTCTTCCTGCATTTACTGCTCTCTACTTCCCTCCTCTTTTATCTTCTCTCTCGGTTTAAAGCCTCACTTCATTCTCTATTTGACTACAACTCATTAATCTTGATTTCATTCAAAGTCGATACCCGCTTTGCTAGCATTCTTAATCAATGGACGAGCGAAAGGACAAGCAAATGATCACTTCCGATCATTCTAGCAGCGTCAAGGTAAGCATATTCATCGCGACTTGTGTTGTGGTCAGAGACGAACTGTTCGGCCCTGCATGTCCGACCGAATGTCCTTTGCGCGGCCCTGCATGGCCGACCAGAGGTCATTTGCATGGGATGTTAGTACCAAGAGATGCCCAATTGAACGACACTACACTGCCGAGAAGAACCAAAATGTGCAGACATGAATGACCGAAATTAAGGAAACATTGCAAACATGCTTGACCGAAAATAAGGACAATGTGTGATGGATTAGGTCTGAACAATTTAATTCTGTCTGGATATTCAGAGCCGTACAGTTGTGTCATGTACATACTCTAACAAAATTGGTTCCATTGTAGTTTCATACGCCGACTGAATGCAACAAGGGTACATACTCTACAAGTGTCTTTGATCGCTCAAATGACAGTAGCTCCACTGATACAGATTTTCCTGTGACCGGGATCCCTAGAATGGTGCTCACGTCATCAAGGGTAATCGTCATTTCACCGAAAGGCATGTGGAATGTGTTTGTCTCAGGTTGCCATCTTTCCACAAAGGCCGACCCCATGTTCTTGTCGATGGAACGATAAGATGTCACCACCAATGGAGCCAACCCTGAACGACCAATGAGACGACTAAAAAGGGTATTCTACCTTCCTTCTGAATTCCATGCCCATTCACTGATTTTTTGGCCATGGCTTATGCATTTAAGTGACGGTCTCTCCTGCAAAACGAAATAAAAAACAAATGAGCGAAGATAATAAATATTTAAAACATGTTTATCAAGATTATTCAAAAACCTGCTGCCGCCAAATACTTGTAGCAATACGCATCCGAAAACTAGGTAGCATGCTCAAACTTGTAGAGGCCCCCAGGGAATTTCTCCAGTCCTATCATGAGCAACAGTTGAAGTTTGTTCACGTACTTCTTCTGCCTGTTCGGAGACTTCGGTCTCCACTTCGGCTTCGGGTTGTTCTTCTACTACTTCTTTGTCACCCTCGGACACATTAGCAACAAACCTCTGACGGAGTCTCCTATTCGACGCTGTGGGTCGAATCCTAGAGGTACTGGGGACATCCATATATCTGAAAAAAAAATCATCAGTACATAGTTTACCACTGAGTCATAGCCCGTTCGGCCCTGACTATTCTTGTGGATATTATGGTATCAGCGTTACAGTGTCGAGAAAATATTTTTTACTCGGACCCACAATGCTGATAAAATGTTTTCTACTCGGACCCACAATGCCGAGAAAATGTTTTCTACTCGGACCCATAGTGTTGAGATTTTCAGTTTTTTACGGATCGTGGAGTCCGAAGAGAATGTCTTCTTTTGGACCCACAGCGCCGAACGGGATTGTCACAGACACAATGAAATGATGACAATGGTTGGAGAAATGGGGGAGACAAAGGCGCATGAGGGGGGGAAAATAAATATGAATAAACCAAATCTTTGATCTTAAAATAAAACTAAAAGCATGTCTAATCAAGCAGAAGGTATCGAAATCACTCACAGAGGTTGGAAAGTCAACGATTCACAGTAATGCAGTTTGATGAAAAAGGCAAGAAGAGCACAGAGAGATGGCTGAACAGGAGGAGGTGCGGCATTCACGTCCGGGTCGGGGAGCTCGTTGAGATCGCCTTCGACGTGGAGGGTGCAGTGAAATAGCGGTTCACAGAGTGAAATGGGAGGGAAGAATGCACGTGCAGGGAGTATTTTCATCGAGTCCAGTGTGCAAGAAGAATGGGTGTTTTAGGGAAATTGCAAAGTGTAGAAAGAAAAAGTAGAAATATTCTTCATTGAAGACCACTGTGTAAAGAGATGCAGTGTGTGGAGAGCTAAACGCAGTGTGCAGGTAGTAGCACTCTAAAACTATTGAACTCTGGAGCCCTTAACTCGAGGGTTATGATCATCATACCTTATTGTTATAATTTGGACTATGAAGAGTTCTTCCAAACTCTTCATTTTTAGCCGCCAAGTCATATACAATTTGCATGTATGCAGCATTTGAAATATATATATATATATGAGCAAGGCTCTCCTAAGCTCAATCTTAGGATAAAATCTTGTAAGCTTATGCTTGTGAGGCCCACCTTTGGTCCATCCAAATGGACTAAACAAATGAACCCTCTAAATTGGACATGTCTACCAGTTTTCGGTTAAATCCGAATTTACTGGACCGTTGGATTGAGTATGTATCGATTCAAATTTCGGTTAAATCCGAATTTACTGGACCATTATATATATATATATATATATATGGATATATGGGACGTTCTCCTATGAGAGACACTCTCACCAAGTTTATGAGAGATGGGTGGAGGCCCTCACTTTCATATTTAGGATCCTTGCATTTAAGTTGGTGAAAGTGGATATGGAAGTGGGCCCCCCCCCCCCATCTCTCATAAACTTGGTGAGAGTCTCTCATAGGAGCACCTCCCTATATATATATATAAATATATATATATGAGCACCCTCCCACCCCCATCCCCATCCCCATGTGGGTCCTCAAGTGGGCCCCATCATACCCTTGAGCTTACCTTATCCTAAGCTTGAGCTTAGGAGAGCTGGCCCATGTGTATATATATATATATATAAATATTTATATATATATATATAAATATTTATATATATATATAAATATATATATGTATATCAAACTTGCATCAGTTTTGGTTTGTGGAAGATGCACGTAGTCTAGGAGTCTTATTCCCAACAGGTCAAACAGCCTCTGGGTCAAGTCTTCCACCTCCTGTGATAGTATTCGGTATTCCTCTAGAATGACTATAACTAATACGAAAATAGATTTCAGGAAGGCTTCAATGAACTTCTCGCGTTCCAAAATTAAGGATTCAGCCACAAGTTTTACCCGTTTAATGGAATCACATTAGCAAAATTGCTAGTCTGCAGGCATTCTTTAGGCTTGTTTTGTCATGGGTCTCGGCTTGGGACCTTTGTATATTACCAGAGCCTCATTCAAGTCATGCTGCTAGACTTGTTTGAAGATGCACGAGTATTTATGGGCGTTGCCTTCTATAATTAATTCAAAGGGAATTCAGGAAGATGGGGAGAGTGCGGAGATGGAAATGGAAACAGGAAGGCAAAAGGAAAGAAGTAATCCAGACAGTAAAATATAAACAGGGGGGCCAGTTACCCTTCGATTGGCTTACAGGCCAAGGCCCACTTGGTCAGGTCTATCGGTTGGGTTCACATAGGCCCACTTCAAGTTTAGAAAGAAACCTAGCATTTCTAGACATACTTGCCCAACAATTAAGACTGTCCAAATTGCTGGGCCCCAACTGCAATTAGCAAGATAATAACAGTGCATTAGGTAAATTTTTTTGTTTAAAAATAAAATTTAATAGCGTTCCCCTTCGACTCTCTATTCTGTAGACTGCACATAGATGCCCACTTTTATGACAAATCAAAGCGTTTCACACTCACCAATATAACATGAATTGCCGAACACCACAATTTGGCAATGATCCAATCATTAGCCACTCAACCATCAGATGAAAGGTGTTCAGCCAGCTTTGATCAGAATAGCTCGGCATAGTGGCGTGTTTTTCTGTCGTACCTCTTTGCCTTAATGATAGACTTGTTACCAAAAAAGCGAGGGGAACAAAATGATAAAAGCACAGAAGTCAAAGGTGAAATCCCACAGCAATGCATTAAGAAGATTGAGCACTCTCTCTCCCCCATCATACTTTCTTGGCTGAAAAAACAACTTTAATCCGAAGTACTAGTAAGCTAGGATCATGTGAGAAAAATCAGTATGGTTAACCTAGGATCAGATGAGCAAAATCAGTATTGTTGGGTCCATTTCTCAAAAGATAAAATTTAAGAGGCTGGGATTTAGATTGATAGGTGGCCCGCATGTAAGGGTGTCTTGAATACTCACCTCTGTACTAAAAGTAATCTTCCTAACATGGTGGCCTCATTTCAATCTCACATCATATTGAACAATATTATGGTCACACCATTCTGGCAGGAGGATATGGATCCAAGGGCCAATAACTCACCTGTGTCATAACACCCTGTATATATTTTACAAAGACCTAAAAACCTGCATAATAACAGAATTTTAAATAAGGTACACTAAATATCAATTATAAACCTTTACAGCAGCGTAAAACATCTAACACCCTAACCTTGACTCACCCCAGAACCACATCGCCCAAAATGCTAAACGCCCACAAAGGGGTCACTGCAATAAGTACACAAAAACATAAATAAAATGTCCACCCACCTGCCACAACCAGAACATGGCCATCATTCTGTTTTTTGCACAACCAGTGGCATCTCTCTTCAAAAACGTCCACCTGCCTGCCACAACCAGAACAAGGCCATGGTTCTGGTTTTTTGCACAACCGGTGGCATCTCTCTTCAAAACCGAGATTAAGAATGCATGGCGTCGTCGTCGTCTCCCTCTCTCGGGACCTCATTGAACATGTACTGGTTCTCGTACTCCACCAGATACTGTGTGGATCTCTTCACATCAAGAAACAGCTGATACACCCGGCTGATATCCTCCATTTCAACCAACTTCCCCTTCCGCTTCTGGCATGCTAGTGCAGCCGCTGTAATCAAGTGAATCGCATACCTCAAAGACGTCTTAACACCTATCTTTGTTAATAGTCCCTTGGCATCATCATGCATCTCCACATCTTCCTCCTGGCACCTGATGTCAATAATCTTTCGGATCTCTTCCTCGGTGTAAGGCTGGGTCGTGATAATAAGCAGTCGATCAAGGAAATCAATTGGTATCCCGTGTGGAGATTTGTAGTTTGTGCCCCTGATGGTTGTGATCCCTCGGTTGGTAGCGACAACCAAGATGGGTGCCATGTCATTCTCTAATGCACGGTTCAGAAATGAGAAGCATTCTATGTCGAGCATGTGCACCTCGTCAATGAAGAGGACGCCAGGGACTATCTCAGCCTTCCCTTCTTCCCTCCACTCTGCCACCTTAGTGTCAATCTGCTCCCTAACTTCTGCACGAATTTCACCTGTGTCACCCGTGAAGAGCGCCAGAAATCCCTGTGTTCTGAAGTTTGAATTTGGTTAAGAACATAAATAATAACCAAGTAGTCAGTAGATATGTCCAAGTGCATCAGCCACTCTTGCACAAGTCATCATATTAGAAAGAAAAAGATTGCCTTGGTCCTTCCCCGGCAGATTTTGAACCCATGGTTCAGATCTATTCAATTAATGAACTTTTACCTCAGTTTAATGTAGATTGGAAATATACAAACTTGAGGTGTGTCATTCCTACCATTTCTGGCTTCAAATAGGGTAAAGAGTTATATAAATATATATATATATAAAGAAAAAAAAAACTCACAAAGCTGACCCTGGATGATTGGGATAAACATTCAGTAGATATGTCCAAGTGCATCAGAGAACTAATGCACAAGTCCACATCATCAAAAAGAACAAGATAACATCAGTCTTCCCTATTGGGTTTTCTACGCTGCGGCTCAAATTGTTTGCTTATGTGTTCACCTCATTTTAAGTTGGACCCGAATCAACTACAAACTAAAGGTGCAACATTTCTAGCATTGCTGGCTTTAAACAAGGTAAAGTTGAAAAACTCACATAGCTGACCCTATATAAATAGGATAAACCTTCACCAATGACGACAATGATGACACCGATTCAAGAAATCCAGCAACGCATCCCACTACCTGGAAAGTTTGGCCACTTCAGGAAGATATGGCAGAACGTATGAGATAGGCTCAGGTATCGAGTTGTCAGGCCTGAAGGTCCAAAAGAGTGATAGGCTCATCTTGGTCGGATTTTGGAGGTTATTGAATAACCTAATTAACTGTTATCGTAACATCTAGGACAATGTTCAACTTTGCAGTAGGCTGGATCTGAGGGACAGATGGTGAGGTTAAGGGCTGTTAGAGGATGGTTTTCTGAGTTACAGGGTTGTTGCAAAACTGATATAGGATAAAATATAGGAATTAGTGACTACCGACTAGATAACGTTAAAATCACCAAGTGGTGTCTCAGAGTCATCAACAAGATGAATCAGCCCCTTCCATAGCATAAGTCATAGCCATAAGCATAGAGAAAAGTACAATGCCATGTTCTAATTTCCGTTGAATTATATTCCACAGTGTTACTTGCAAATTCATTAAGATCCCTTGAGCTCTTGCATGACCAAACTCAGATTTAGCAATTAGCAACAAATGTAACTCCCCTCAAATAAAATTAAGACTTAACATCATCACTAAGAGTGTCATTCAAAAAAATAATAATAACAACAACAATCACTAAGAGATGAGTAACTTTAGGTAACAGTGAGGAAATGCAACATAACTAATGAGTAATGGGCCTAACATTGATTAATAACTGAAGCCATGACTTACCATCAGGTAGAAGTCAAGAGTCTTTGCCATCAACATTATGGGCCATTTGATATTTTTGTTTAAAGTAGATATAAAGTCGGTTTGGCTACTTTCGTTTAAAGTAGACTACAAAGTTGGGTTGGCATGTTTTTATGGCCTTCACCTTTCACATGCAACCCTCCTTTATCCGAACTAGAGGCCAGACATGATGAGGAATGACTTAATGGTGGAGGATATAAAACATTTTAATGATAGAGGGAGGAAAAAAAGGGTAAATCTCATGAAAAATGCCAAGAAATTCCCATTTATCGAGCCATTCATGACTAAGGCTTGAACTAAAATACTTACAAATCGCACAAGTCATAACTACACTATGATATAAGAAAAATGGGTTGTAGCCTCTTCAATACCTATCAGAAGGTTAATTAAAAGGCCAAAACAACTTCAATAGATCCTCTCTTTTGGAATAATTGTTCAAAAGCCCCTGTAGTATTGATAATTATTCTTTAATCCCCAATATTTTAGGGGTTATTGAAGTATAATCCTTTTGGTAAAACTACATTTAACAACTGACACAAATGCCCTCATAAGTTTGACAATGAAGAGCTTGTGGAATATTGTGAAAAGATGGCGAGATCCCCTCTCCCACAGAATCTGTTAGACCCAAGGAAGAAATCTCTCTGCTTCGTCTCCGATCTTCTAGATAGTATATCTTAGCCAGAGATCGGCACAATGATCTGTAAGGCAGGGAAGATGGCAATGCAGAGCTTGTGGAATATTGTGAAAAGGTGGCGAGATCCCCTCTCCTTCAGAATCTGTTAGACCCAAGGAAGAAATCTTTCTCTGTTTCGTCTCCGATCTTCTGGATAGTATATCTTAGTCAGAGATTGGCACGAGGATCTGTAAGGCAGGGAAGATCATCAAACATTTTGTTCCAATGGATCGTACATAGGAAGAGAGGTTTTTCTTTTGTCTGATTCACCAATAGCTGGGAAGCAGATAGAACCATCAGAAGATCTAGGGGAGGGAGAAGGGTTCTAGCGAAATCTTGGGGAGGCAAACGGGTTCTAGCAAAATCTTCTTGCTCTGAAGCTAGGCGTGTTAGAATCTCTAGGTAGCTTGTGAATACTGTCCCCAGTTACCATGCAGGTGATTCATGTGGTGTACCTGATTTTTCCACTCCTTTGCTCAAGTAGTTTCTTCAGGTAAACCATCTCAGTTGGTTGGGGGTTGTGGGGGGGGGGGGGGGGGGGGGGGGGGGGGTGTCGTGGTGGTGGTGGTGGTTTGGATTATTAAAGAAGGAACTGAAAATGGGTAAGCAGTTTCATGGGGATTCTAAAATCTAAAGATGACAGGCTTATACAATCAGAGCACTGGATGGACAAATGGCTGGACAAAATGCCAATAAGATTGCAGCTGTTAGATGATTTCCTGGTTTGGATATAATTTGTGCAGATTTAGAGGTGGAGGAGGTTTTACACTACTGCTGCTTACTCTTTCAGATCTTTGGAGAGATGGATGGACTGCTATGGTGGCCAGATATGGCATGGATAAGTGGAGTATCGGATACGATACGACACAATACATTGTCCATTTTGAAGTATCTATTCATCATAGGGATGGAGGTTCCACCTTGCTCTATTTGGCTAAGGATTTCTGGCGTCCCTCTCCCTGTTTGGCATATGGATATTTCTCTCCATGGTTGGGTGAAGGATCCTTGACTCTGGCCACATCCATCTCTTCACACAGGCGGAGGATCTCAGGTTCTTCGTTTCCAAAGAAGAAGATGCAGATCTTCAACACCTACAAATCTGATCTTCTGAAGTACGGTTTAAAAAAACAGCTGTTATGAAACGGTAACTGCCTATGCTGTTATGTTATATTCATTATAACAGTCACGGTATAAAAAAAAATGGTGAAAATAACGGTCATAATGGCCGTTATTTTGAAAAATAACAGTCAAAATAACAGCTGACAATGATTTTTTTTTTAAATTTCCTTTCCCCTCCTTTTTTTTCACTTCTTTCTTTCTCAAACCATTTGTGGAGCTTCCTGAAATTGTGCTAGAGATTCCCAAGCCTCTTTTTTCACCAAAACTCAAGTGATTTGCAAGATTTTAATGGATTCTCATATAAAGGCTTCTTCCCTCCTCAACCACAATATCCCTGTGTCTATACTCTGTTGTTTTAATTCATTCATTCATCTTGATGTAGTAGTAAATGTTACTTAGGAAGTTGAAATTCACTCTCAACTTACTTGGTGATTGAGTAATTGAGTATTGCACTACTACTACTAGTTTCTTGATTTTAAGTATCTAACACTAATGGTTAGTTCAAAATTATGGTTGCAATGCATACTGTAAAATTTGCGGCAGTAGTAAATGTTACTAAGGAAGTTGAAATTCACTCTCAACTTACTTGGTGTTTGAGTATTTGAGTATTGCACTACTACTACTAGTTTCTTGATTTTAAGTATCTAACACTAATGGTTAGTTCAAAATTATGGTTGCAATGCATATTGTAAAATTTGTGTTAGTTCAACTTATTTTAATACATACATGTAAAATCTATTTAATTTAGAACAAACTTAACAAGTTTCAGATAAGATAGCAATAGAGGATTAGGGGGACCAATATTTTTCTTTAAAGTGTTTACTAATGGGAAAAAACAATGTTTTCTAACATTTTATAATTTCTAGAGTTTTTGGACATTTTTTCAGATTTTTTGGGGTAAAATAAAAATTCACACTACGACGGACGGCGATGACCCCAAACCCGACACGATACCGCGTCATAACGGTTTTTATAGTTGACCGCGATGGCCACCGCAACCACGATTTTAAACCATGCTCTAAAGAGGCAAGGATAATTCTTCTCAGACCACATCTAGAGAGTAAGAGAGGTTAGGAATGTTGTGTCTACGGGGAAGGGTAGTGTCAACCCTGGGCTTCAAATTTCAAAATTCCCTCTCATTCAGATAGTTTGTTGCGGAATCCATCTTCTCTACAGGAGTTCTGGGCCGACGTGTGGGCTGAAACAATAGAGCTGACCCACATTCTAGTTTCGGGCGCGGGGTTGCCAAAGGAGTCCAAATGAGATGGGCATGAGCTGGATCGATTGTCTAGTGAAAGAAGCTCTAGAATTCTTTAAAAGGGTGTTTGTATCCTTTGCCCTAATCACAGTAATGCTAGAGAAGGGTCACTTCTGATAACCAGGTTGTCAACATTCTCACTAAAGCCCTTCCACATTTGAAACTTCAGTTTTTTTTGTTGGCAAAATGCTGCTGGTTGACTCTCAAACTACTTCTTCCTTTTATTTTATTTTTTTGGGTCGTGGTGGTGATGAGGATGTAATTCAGGTCATCGGGTGTTTATGGGTCCGGGGTTGACTGAGTATCTCATGCATATCATTGTAAGATTAGGATAGATCGTGAGGTGATTTGAGATCCTTGAAAATAAGGGATTCAAGAGCTGTATTATATTGCAATCAAAGGAAACTATTTGAGATCCTTGAAATAAGGGATTCAAGAGCTGTATGATATTGAAATCAAGGAAACTATTACACTATAAAAGGCCCGCAAGGGAACGGCACTTTTTCTCTTGGCAAGAAATCTTTTTTTTTTCTTTCTACTATTCCACTATTCTGATAAGGAGGTATCCTGCTCCTTTGGTATTGTCACCGGGTATGTATCTCTGCAAGTTGGATGGCGAATCCTCTGTTTCAACTATTGTCGAAGACCTGAATTCAGGCTCTAAGTGGTCAGCTGCTTTGTTTATTGCCCAAATGATAATAGGAAGAGGGCTGTTTTTTTTAGCAAGTTAGACAATGACAGGGAAGGATGGAATGGTCCTTGGTGTATTAGTAGTGATTGGAATATTACCAGATACCCTAGTGAGAGATCAGGAGGTGGCTTCTTCACTACTAATATGAGGGCACTCTAAGATTGGATTAACAGTCACTCCCTTGCAGACTTACTGTTGTTCAGAGCATCGTTTACATGATCTAACCATCAAAACCCTCCTATAGTATCGCAACTGAACAGATTTCTAGTTTCAGGTGATTGCGTAGAGATCTGCCCGGAGTTTTGTCGATTGGCTCTTCTCAAACCCATGACAAGCCATTGCCCGAACCTCCTTGATTCTAGATGTAAGAAATGGGGCCCTTCACATTTTGATTCAAAATGATGTGGCCGGAGGAAAAGCAGTTCCCCTCTCAGATTTGATACCGGTTGAAGGATTTTGAAGAGAAGGGTTGGGCCGGTTTTAGGCTGGCTATTAAATTGAAGAAGTTGAAGAAAAAAGTTAAGGATTGGGCTAAAAACAATTTTGGTGATGTCCATGTCATCAAAGACAGCATTCTTGAGGAAATTCAAAGTATTTGACAAGGAGGAATCTAGTCACCTCACTGACAACGAAGTGTACAGATTCTTGTCTTTGAAGGAAGACTTGAAGAGAAAGTTGATGGAAGAAGAAATTAAGAAATAAGCAAAATTTCTTACATTCATGGCTCAAAGAGGGCAACAGAATCTACAGTTTACCAGAAGGTGATGTTGTTATAGAACTATAGAAGATAAAGAAGCAATCATTAATCGCATTATTTATTACTTCATCTCTCGTCTCTCTTTATAGTAGGGAGGAGTGGGATAGGCCAAATCTTTGTAACCTGGAACTCCCTCATATTACTCTGGAAAAGGCTAAGTAGTTGGAAAAAGCATTTGAGAAAGGGGAGGCCTGAGCTGCCATATATGATTTGGAAGGAGAAAAGACTTCCAAATAGGATTCTTTCAGCATTTTTAATAAGACAATTAAGGAGGATATTGTCGCATTTATAAAACAATTTTCAGTTTAGAGGAAGGTCGTCTTGCCAGTTAGGTGCTTCATTCATTGCTCTTATTCCTAAGAAGTCGGGTGCAAATAATATAAAAGACTTTCGTCCTATCAGTTTAATTGGAAGTATTTACAACATTCTTGCCACGGACTCCAGCCTAGCTGTCTTCAAGTGGTTCGTCCTTCTCTTGTCTCTTCTTCGCAAGGTGCTTTTGTTCATGGAAGGCAGATTCTGGATAAGGTTCTCATTGCCAATGAATGTATCCATCATTACTTGCTTCACAGGATGTATTTTGGTCCAAGGTGGCGCGGGGGGAGGATTAAAGAATGTGTATCCTCGGTGTTCTTTTTTATTCAAAGGATTCTTTCTAGCACAAAGGGGTCTTTGTCAAGGGGACCCTCTTTCTCCCTTCTTATTTGTGATAGTAGGTGAGGCTTTAAGCCAAATGGCGGAAGCAGCAAGATATTTATTTTTTATTAAAGGTTTTATTCCAGCGGCAAATGCTCCCATGATCATGCACTTGCAATTTGCAGATGACACCATAATCTTCTGTGATGTGAAGAACAAGGATCAAATAAAAAATATCAAACTCATTCTTATAAGTTCACTTTAAGAGCGAACTTATTGGGGATAAGAATGGAGATTAAATTTCTTCATCATCTTGCTTGTATTTTGGGCTGAAAAGCAGGTTATTTGCCTCCTACATATTTCAGTCTCCTACTTTGTGTAGGCAAAGCCTCTAAATCTCTTTGGAACTCTGTGCTTGTAAGGATGGAAAAGAGGTTGGCTACTTGGAAAGCAAGGTATCTTTCTTAAGGGGATAGAATCACTCTCATCCAATCGGCTCTCTCTAATTTGCCAGTGTATTTTATGTCCATCTTGAAATGCTCAGCTTCAGTGATCAATCACTTAAAAAAGTTGCAGCAAGATTTCCTTTGAGAAGGGAGATATTCAAAGAGGAAATATTATTTGGTGAATTGGGAGTCAGTGTGCAAACTAAAAAGGAAGGTTAGATTTAGGGTTTTTGCCCTCTGAATATGATCACCGATTTTGCCCCTCTGTGGTACTAGTAAGTAGTACCTTTTAAATGTTAAGGTGCTTGGGTGATCAAGTCCAACTTGACACAATTTTATAGTGCATGGGCATACTTTGATTTTTTTTAATGTATAATGATTGATGTAAAAGACCAATTAAGACTTTGTGACAATGTAGTGGGGAAAGAGCTCTTCCAGTTTGTTGTAACTGCCATTACGAAGCCTTGAAAGGAAGAGGGTTCAAAGACATTGACATTCTGTGACTGGACTAGGATAGACTGGAATGGAAAAACAAAAGTCATGTAGCTGACCTCAATATAGTTGGGATAGGGCTTTGGTGATGATGGTCCCATGGTGCTGTCAGGATTAATCCCTGAGAATCAAAGTTGCATCTTCCATCCTCACTATGAAATCTTTTATCTTTACAGTTTCCAATCAGCACAGCTATCTCCTTTGTGTCACATATGCTTTTTGTGCGGTGGTCTGATGGTTTAAGATTTATAAATTGTGTCATTTCCAAGTGTTTCATATTCAAAACGTTTTTTTTTATCTTTGTAAGCTCTAGATGGTTTCTGCTTTTATATTATATATTGCATAAGATTTCTTGAATGTTCTTCTATAGAATATATTTGATTTCACTGTAATAGATAGGTGGCGCTGTTGATGGAAGCAGCCCATCTCTCTTTAATGGTGATTACTTTTAGGGAAGTCCTAGGAATTCAAAACTACACGGAACAAAAGGACCCTAAGCATAAATCATCAAATAAAGCAAAGAGTGAACCTAAAATCAATACAGACAACATGAGCAACTCCAAAGCATTAAATCGAACAGGTGCAGCATTTTAGGAAGATGAATTTTGGGTTGCTCCTACCTGCTGTTGATGACGTCGATCTCATGGAGCGTCACGCAATGCACGACCTCCTTGCGCTTCTGAAGCTCCCCGTCCGGGCACTGCACGAACTTGGTCTGAGGCCCCACAGCATCATAGTCGCGAAGGCGAGAGGAGGAGCGGCCGAGCTTGGTGATCTTGCCGGATGCTTTGTCGATGACAATGACGTCCCCACTCTGGACCTTCTGCTTGGTGAGAGCCTCGATCATCTTGGCCCCGAGGTCGTAGGTGGTCTCCATCTCCGTGGTCTTAATGAGGAGCTTTCCAGTCTTTGACGGTGCGGCGGAGGCGGCGGCAGCGCGGTCGATCTGGAGCTCGATGACCTCGCCCTCGATGACCTCCGTCTCCTCCTTGATGCGGACGCCAATGGAGCGGCGGAAGGCCTGGGTGAGGGCCTCAGTCTTGGAGATCTCGAGGGAGAAGAGCTCGCTGCCGGCGAGCATGGCGAAGGGGGTCTCCTCGCCGAGGGATTTTGCGAGGGCCATTGCGATGGCGGTCTTGCCGGTTCCGGGCTGGCCGGCGAGGAGGACGGCGCGGCCGGCGATCTTGCCCTCGCGGATCATGTGGAGGATGACGCCGGCGGCCTTGCGGGCGGAGGGCTGGCCGACCATGCCCTCGGAGACGGAGCGAGGGTTTAGGGACGAGTCAAGACCTAGGCCTCTGATGTGAGAGTGGGCTCCGATCCGCTCAATCCGAGTCAGATCACGAGTCACGGACGATAGTTTCAGATCACCAGCCATTATGATCGATCTTCTTCTTCTTCGATGAGGATTTCTAGGGTATTAGAGGGTTTGAAAGGGCTTTGGAGGGGATGGAATGAGGGGTTCGGGGGGTTTTGCAGGGGTTTTAAAAGCCTCACCACTCGGCCTGTGAGTTGGGTATAGACTATAGAGAGAGACTGTGTGTGTGAGGGAGTTAGGGTTTTGGAGGGGGTTTTCGTTTGGGTTTTGGATCACTTTGTAAAATAAGTGAATAAAATACTGTAAAAAATATATTGGGAGGGTGTAAGGGTTTTGGAGGGGGTTTTCTTTTGGGTTTTGGATCACTTTGTAAAATAAGTGAATAAAATACTGTAAAAATATATATATACATATATATATATATATATATAGAAGGGGCCATTTACACTGAGCTATTTAGACTTTTATTTAAAAGTATACTAGCAACAAAGTTTCGGGCTTAAAAATATAACAAAGTTCTTACTTCAAATTGGATTCTTTTTTATTTGGTACATTTTGAATTGGCTCATATTCTTTGTATATCTCTTAATTTGAACATTTACTTCAATTTACTTTATAAGGAAATTGATGAAATAAATTCATCTGCTAAACAAATACATTGCAGCAAAGGATATGTGAGTTTACCCTTCCATAGGATTGGATTTTTATGGGGGGAGGGTTACTTGGACTTCACTTTCCTCTCTAACGACCGAAGATGCTCACTTTTGCCTATTGTCACGATAAAATAATTCGCACCAAAACCCACTAGTGGAAAAAAGCTAAAGATTTTGCGAAAATAGGCATGGACAAACGCACACTTAACTTTGTTGGAAAGTGCAGAAAATGCTTGTAGTTAGAACTCACCTCCCCCATTAACTAATTTAACCAACACCAAAACACAAATGAGACAAAGGAAAAAAAAAAAAAGACTAAAACCATTGACTAAAAAATATCTAAAAATTATGATCTTGATGATTAGATTGTAGCTACTCATCTATTTAGAATCTCACGGCCTATTCATTTACCAAAAATTTTTACTGGAATTTGTGATGTTGTGAATTTATAAGCACGATGTGATGGCTTATTCTTTACTTAGCATTCCAAAATCCAGTCACCTAAAACCTCTCAAATGACTATTGGAATCCTCAGAATTCTAGCCTTGACCACATCTACAAATCCTCCACCCAAAGGGGGATTCAGGACTCCCACCCTAGGGGACAACTTTTGGAGAATTCACAAACTTTCCATACATGAATTCACTCAATTATGTTAAAGAGATTGGACCTTAAGGGGCTGTTTGGAAACTCTAATTTAATAAAATCTAATTAAATTAAGGTTTATAATAAAAGCTCTAAATTTAAAGTTTAAATTTACAATTAGTCTGTTTGTAAAATTATATAAAAAAAAACCCTCTTATATTACTTTTACAGTAAAGCGTTTAGCAAGCATACAAATAAGAGCTTATTAGATAGGCATATCTCTGTCATTTCCTAAGAATTCTTTGTGCATGGGGCCCTTTTTAAAATGCAATCATGAAACCCACCTTTAGAAATTAGAACATGGGTTCACCTTTATGAGAATTGAGACTAGCACCACCTATTGTGATTGTGAACATGAGACCCACCTTTGGGTTGATCATATTTGGTCATGAGTCAATAAATAGTCAAATACAATGCAAATATAAAAACCAAGGGACTTTTTCAACATTATTTGAAATTGCAAGGTCTTTCTACAAGACAAAAAAAACCCTAATTCCCACTTAGGGCCCATTTGGTGGCAAGAATTTGGAGAATTCATATCTGGTTGAATTTGGAGAATTAGGAATGCTGAAATTCAAGATGCTGCTAAATTCTTCCTAAATTCTAATTCTCTGTTCGATTCATCCTGGAACTTCATGCATGAGAGTATAAACCACCCTAAATTCCAGGAATTCTTCGTTTGATAACTTACAAGAATTGTCATTTGGTTTTCATATAACAAAATATTAAAAAGTACAAAATCAATTTAAGTAATAAATTAGAGAATAATAAATCAAATTTATAATTACTCTTAAGATCTCTAGAGATAAATAGTTTTAGCTACGAAATTCAGTTGAGAAATAAGGGTCCAAGCTTTTGATCAAATGTTAGACCCCGTCCCGGACTAATCGCAATTAAGGCTAATTAACCCAAATTAGTGTTACTTAAGCATGATTAATTGTGCTAATTATAATTAATGACCAAAATGAAATGGGTTAATCTCAAATGATTGAATTAAGCTTAGTGAAGTGAATTTGAGTGGAGTTGAGTTGATTAAAACGAGTTTAGTCGAAGAGTTTTCATGTATTTCGTCAAATACGGGAATTCTTGATACCATCATGTGTATCTCGAAGAGTACGTCAACTTTCATAATAGACTTGGTTTCATTTGACCTAAGGTTGATCAAATGGGCCTTCATTTGACCCAAAATGTAAATAAAGGAAGTGGAAGAGGGCTTAAGTGGAAAAGTCGGCTTATATAAGCTAAGAGATGGCTCATTTTCCATTTTGCAAAACCTAAGCACTTTTCTTCCTTTCTCTTCCATTTTCTACCTCAAGTGTGGAGATTAGGAAGGATTGCAAGTAACTTTTGGAAGAAGTTGGTCATCTTCATCTTCTCCATTGGGTCATCCTCCATTGTTGAGAGCTTGGAATTTCCTTGGAAGAGAGTTGTGCCAAGCCAAGCCAAATAAAGAGGGCTTTTGTCAAAAGAGCTTAAAAGGAGGCAAGTATAAGCATTACTTGTGAATGGTATTAACTATTGTAGAGTTTAATGGACATTTTATAGATTGGGGTTGTGTCTATTTCCATTGAATGTTTGAATGGGTTGTCTATGGATTGATGAATGATGAGAAGTGTATTAATTTGTGTAATAAATGATGAATAAGGAGTGGACAGGAGGTCCAAAATTTATTGCAGGTTATTAGGGAAATGAATGGAGAAGGGGGAAGAAAAAGAGAGAGAGTTGCAGAAATTCGGATTGATTTTCTGAAGCGTTCGCTCGAGCGAACTTTGAGTTTGCTCGAGCGACCGGCTCTCTGGATGAAGGCGCTCGAGCGAACCTGATACTGGACATGGCATTTATTGATGCCGAAAATTTGGTTGGTTTTGGATTTCGTAGGAAACCTAGATGCTTTTTGGACACTTATATGTCCTCTAAATTAGCTTTGAGGCTAATTAATGCAAATTAGAGATTTGTGGGGATTGTGGACAATGAAATATAAGCTTTAAGAATTGAACCCGTGGATTAATAATGGGTTAAGTGTTAATGGATTGTGGACTGTACCTCCATAGGTGATAATTACGGGGACTCCAATGTACATATAATATACAAATGTGATGTCCATCGAGAATAACACGTACATTGGATAACCAACGGTTACACTCAAATGGTGGGTAGGAACTGAAATAGAAATGAGTAGAATCGGGTAGTTAGTGATTCTCTCATGCTATTGTGTTCTGTATCACTTCATTCCAATCTCACAAGATTGATGTCATTGTTTGTTTCATTTCCATTGTTAAGAATGGAATCACTGTATAGAATTGAATCCAGAAATGGATTGATAATGAAATGTATTGACCTTTGAGTCTGGCACTACCTAGCTATTATATGAAATTCTAAATGAATTAATAAATGATTATGTTTATGAGGCCGGGGTTATGAATGGTGCGCCTTTCCGCCCTTAGCCAAATGACTATTCCTACTGCAGTAGATGGATTTTGGGCATTCCGGAGCTCTGTGGTGATGCTAGTGTCTCTGGCCCGGACACTGGTAAGTCCCACAAATTTCGATTGTATCTACAGGTACTGATTGATGCCTTCCATTCAAAAGATGAATCCTTCCTTTGAGGGAAGATGATAAATGACATGAAATGACATGAAATGAAAGCTATGGTAGTTGCTATCTTGTACATGTCTATTGATTGGTTTATTATACTCATTCATTATCATTGTAGGAATTATATAGACTTGTCTAGAATTTGAACTGTTTACTAAATGTATTGAATGATGTAGTATATGTACTAACATGTGTTGTCACAAGTTCTGTTTATGCATTGTTGAATCGTTGTGTTCATTAGTGTTATTGATGAAATTACAGGCCCAATTGCCCATGCAGGCCCAGCAGCGGCCCCGGCAGCAGCGGAGGAGACCGTTGCGGTTCCTCCAGGAGGATTGATAGAGTGGAACGGGCGGGATAACCTTTGAACGGTTATCTGTATGCATAGTGGATCGGAAATCCTTTTTGAGAATTCTTTTTTGAAATAGTTGAATTCATTTTGGAATGTAATATTTTGAGAACTTGAATAGTCATCAAACTTGCTTAGCATTTAGATATGCTAGAGTGGATGAAATAAAGCAATGAGTGATACATGTACAAAGAACTTTATTTTGTATACATATCCATTTTGAATTATTTGTCAATGTGTATTTCCACAAATTGTACAATTGACATGTATGTATGGATTGAATGTTATTCCTTGTGGATTCTGTTTTGACTTCGGTTAATTCAGAGTTACGGGAATAAGTATGGTTGCGGCCCTGGATCATCGTGACTCCGGCCCGGGTCGTGACATCAAAAGCACCTAGTAAATGTAAAAATTAGCGACATGCTTAGGGGCTCACTACTTTTTACCAACTGCTCCATGATCCTTAAAATATCCATCCATCACATTGAATCAATTTGTATCTTGTTAGATCATGGCAAGAAAGCTAGTGGGACAACAACAAACTTGATGCATTTGGCAACAATATCTAGATGAAGCCCGCTGATCCAACTATAAGAAGAGAGCTTCATAGATTAATCATTCGTAAAGACAAAAAAGAGGAAAACAATGGATAAATTAAAATGATCCCTGCCATTAAATCAAAGAGGTGTTTTTTATTTTTCATTTCATCCCACAAATCTCATAGAGTTCCCTACATAACATCGCCATCTCTCATTCCTCGCGCCCAACCTTCTGCAACACTCACCAAAGCACCCATTCACAAATCCACACCAAATCCCATCTTCCCCATCCCCAAGCCAACCAACTCCAAAATACTGAGACAGACCCATATATTCACTCCAGCATATCCACCTCATACTTCCTCATCTCAAGGCCTAACCAAATACTACCTCTTTTGTCACCCTCTCTCCTCACCATCCCTCGTAACCGACTTCCATCTTTCCATCAACCAACTCCCTCCATCACCGTCCCATCCATCAACATCCATGGCTTGCAACACCCTCACAAGCATTACCTCTCAATCCCATCACTACTCACCATCTCGTATCCCTATTCCTTGTCTCATAGCTTATGTTCTCTATATTCTTGAATCCACTTGACCAAACAACTGACACACATAGAAAATCTCCTTAATAAATACTATAAAAAAACCATATCAGAGGTTGGGGAAAAGGAGAAGCTACTTATGGAAGTTAAAACCCTCAAAAAAGACTTATGAATTAGACTATTGTTGGAGTTTCACACCTCGCCGAAAAGCATTCAAAATCACTTGCAAATCGGAAATCCCCGACTGCTAGGACCCCCTCAAGCATATGAAATCCAACCTTTTTGCAGCTTCCGAAAATCCTGGGGATTCGTACATCCAACAACTTACCCTTCTCTCAAACGAAGCATTCCTGACAGGAATTTCATGAATCCCTTGAAAGTTAGTACCAAACAAATAGGACCAAATAAAATTTCTAATAAATTTAGTACCAAACAAGCCAATTTTAAATATAACTCTAACTCCACATAATACATATTCTATCACAATATAAAAAGAGAATGTATCAAGAGTGCTCAATGAAACACATGTTAGAGTGTGTGTTAAATAATCAACAATGCATACAAAGAATTTCTAAGTCTTGGCACAAATAAATGAGTTTTATGAAAATTTAAACCAGCAAGAAAATTATAAGCACACACAAGTTTACTGTGGTTCGATCTCTTGATTTACATCTACTCACAAGGGAACAACCACCCTTGGTTCCACTATATTGGAGCAAACCACACAAGTGAGACTCCTATTTCTTACACAACCTGAATTTTTTGATGCGGAGGTTCAACCACACAGATTTAGTCCTCCATTCTATTTTTATATTGGTTAAATCATATAGTTCTAATCCACTTTACAACAGTGAGATGCAATACAAAAATGGAAGAACAGCCTCTTTGACTTTGTCTTGAAAGTGCTCTTGAAGTTTGAACCGAAGTTGAAGCTCTAATCTCTAGCTTACTTGGTGTTGAGGAAGATACTCCAATGAAGTGCTGTTACACCCCGACCCAAATTAATCATGATTAAGGCTAATTAATTGAGATTAATGCTAATTGAGCGTGATTAATTGAATTAATGATGGTTAATGACCAAAGAGAGACAAATTAGTCTCAAAATATGTATTAAGCATAATGGAATGGGCTTACATGAAACTAGTTTGATTAAATTGAGTTTTAGCTCAAACAAAGGAGAGTCAAGGACTTCTTTGTAAATACGAATTTTCACGTATTTCATCGAATACAAAAACTTTTGATATCAACGCATGTACCTCGAATAGTACGTCAACTTTCATAAAGTACGAGATCTCATTTGATTTGAGGTTGGTCAAGTGGCCCTCATTTGACTTAGATTGTAAATAGAGAGATAACTGGGGGCTTAAGTGCAAAAATTGGGTTTATAAGAGATAAATGAACCCCAAATGAAACCCTAGACTCATTTCATCTAAATAGAAACCCTAGACTTATTTTCCCTTCCTTTCTCTTCCATTTCTTCTCCATCAAGAGTGAGGTTTGGTGGTTTGTGAGTGATTTTGAAGAGACTCCATCATCTTCATCTTCTTCTTCAATTCATTTCCTTCATTGTTGAAGTGTTAGAGCTTGAGAGGAAACCCAAGGTTTCTTCTTTTGGACTACAAGTAAGTAGTTGGGGTTTTTATAGGATTTTCAAGTTCTATTGAGTAGTGAGGAGAGGTTTCTAGTATAAATGGCTCATGGGACACCCCTTTGTCATGTTTTCACGGGATTAGGGTTTGGAAGGAGGTGATTTGTGCCAAATCAAGCCAAGCAAAAGGGTTTTTTTTGTCACTAAGCTTCAAGAAAGGCAAGTATAAGCATTTACTTGTGATTGGTGTTAATCATTGTAAAAGTTCATAGAATTTCCATAGATTTGGATTTGTGTGCATTTTCCATTGAGTTTTGGAATTATTTTATGGTTTGATTGAAATGGTTGATGGATGATTAGAAGTGTTATTTTGTGAATGGATGATGTATGATGAAGGAACAGGAGGTTCCAATGTCTATTGCAAGTTGTGGAATGGTAGTGGAGAAGGAAGAATAGGAAGAAGATGAGTGATTCAGAATTTTGAGTAGGAATTCTAATGGGTTCGCTCGAGTGAACACCTTTCTGTTTGGGTCCGCTCGAGCGAACAATAAGTCCGCTCGAGCGAACCCTTCTCTGTTTGAGTCTGCTCGAGCGAACCTGGTGCAGAACTGTATGTTAACTGGGAGTAAAATTTTGGCCTGGATTTCGGATTTTTGTTTGGGCTAGGAGTGTTTCCTATGAGTCCAAGTACTCCCTAAATTAGTTTTAAGACTAATTATGGGGTGAATTGAGATTGTTAAGAATTACGAACAATAAAAGAATAATATTTGAGATTAAACATTGTTCTAATAGTTAATTGATTATGGACTAAGCTTCCATAGTGATAATTACGGGGACTAAAATGCACACATAGTATATATAAATGTGATTTTCATTGAGAATAACACGTGCATTTAATAATCAATGTTTACACCTAAATGGTTGTTTAGAACTGAGGTAGAAATAAGTAGTTACATGAATTATCAGTGATTCTCTCATTGTATAGTATTCTGTATTGTTGTATCTCAATCTATTAAGATTGATGCTACTATTGTTCCTTTCATTTATTAGAATGGAATTACTGAATTGTATTGAATTCAGAAATGAATTGCTTAATGAAATGTATTGACTCTTGAGTCTGACACTACCTTGCTATTGTATTAAAGCCCTAAATGAGCTAAATGAATTAATAATAAAGCAAATGACTATTCCTACTGCAGTAGATGGATTTGGGGGGTTTCGGAGCTCTGTGGTGATGCCAGTTGTCCCTAGCTCGGACACTGGTAAGTCCCACAAATTCCGATCGTATCTATAGGTACTGATTGATGCCTTCCATTTGGAAGATGAATCATTCATTTGAGGGAAGATGGTAAATTATGCCTTCAATTCGGAAGATGAATCATTCCTTTGAGGAAAGACGGTAAATGAAATAAAATGAAATGAATGCTATGGTAGTGATCATTTAGTACATGTCTATTAATTGACTTTTTGTGCTCACCTATTTTCATTGTAGGAATTATCTAGACTTGTCTAGAATTGGAATTGTTGACTAATAGATTGAATGAATTTAGTATATGTACAAACATGTGCTATCACAAGAATTGTTTATATATTGTTGAACTGTCGTGTTCACTGGTGTTATTGATGGCATTACAGGCCCGATTGCCAATGCCGGTCCAGTGGCATCCCTAGCGGTAGCGGAGGAGACCGCTCCGGTTCCTCCAGGAGGACTAGTTGAATGGAACGGACGGAATAACTTTTGAATGGTTATCTGAGTGCGAAGTGGTTCGAAAATTCTTTTTGAGAATTCCTTTTGAAATAGTTGGAAATTTATTTTTGAATGTAATGTTTTGAGAACCTGAATAGTTATCAATCTGCATTGTATTTGAATATGCATGAATTGATGAAAGCAAAGGAATGATAGAAATGATACATGTATAAAGAACTTTATTTTTGTATACATGTAACATCGTAAATTGATGATGTCAATTATAAATATTTCCGCAAAATTGAGTAATGGACAGGTATTTGTGAATGTTTATCCATTGTGGATTCCGTTTTAACTTCAGTTAATTTGGAATTTACGGGAGTAAGTATGGGATCACGGCTCGGGATCATCGTACTTCGGGCTCGAGTCGTGACAAGTGCTCAACCAAGATGAAGAGGTTTAGGTCCAGGGAGAATGAGGATTTTACTTGAGAGGTTCAAGGTTTCCCTAGATGATGATGCTTCCTCAAATCACACTCCTATATAGCTAATGGAGCTCTTGGATTTTCCTAAGTAGGATATAAAAAAATGTTAATGGAAGAGATTTAGAGAGCTTTTAAAAGAGTGAGCAAATGTATGAGAGAAAGCTCTATAAAATGCAAAAGGCACTACAAAAAGAGATGAGTTCTAGGCATTTATTAAAAAATTTCCAATAACTAGAACCGTGGTCAACCCCACTTTACTGCAGTTAGCCACAACCCCCCAACAGCTAATGCAATGGTCAGATTTTTTAATTCAGGTTGGCTCGCGGTTAGGCGCCGATGGGCTTGGCGATGAGTCATGAGCTGACCGCCAACTGACCGAACTCATACGGTCAATCAGAACTGAAAAGAAACTTCCAGTTATAGCGACCGCAGAGCGTCGGTGACCTGGTGATCGGGTGTCAGTTAACCACCAGCTGACCGCAAGCTCACTGACGACAGTTAGGTAGCCTTTTTTTTTTTGCAGAAAATACGATTTAGTTATTCTGACCGTCAGGCAACCGTCAATATATGGAGGTTAGCCACCAGAGCTACATAAATTTAACATTTAAGCCTAGACTGGCCTCTGATCAACTCCTTGAATTTTATATGATGCTCAACAAGACTAGGGGCCTATACTATGGTTGGTTTGGGGTCCCATTTACCTTAATAGGACAACAAACAAAGGAGTTCTTCTTGAATGATTCTGGGCCTTCCAAGACTTTGATTTTCGCCTTTGAACTTGATCTTTTTTGATAAATACTTAGAGGCAAGGTCTAGGACTCATTTGACAAGGAATTGACAATATATGACTATGGCCCTGACATCCCCGACAACTGGAATTCCTATCAACGATTCTTGCAAACAAACAGGCCCTTAAAGACCCCAACCTAAAGAGTTTGATCCCTGAGCTCTTATTTCCCAATGGTTGGGTTCATAACCAATTAGCTTGGTAAAAAAAAAAAAAAACCTTTTATCTTTGTGTTGAGTTTGATTTTGACATTTTGATGAATTGACTTTGTTTAGATCAGGTCACTTATTTGATCCTCCATCCGATTCCAAAATAATTGCACTATGAACACAACATGATCCCATTAAACCCAAATCGATAATTAAGGGCTTGGATTGAGCCTATATATGTTATACATGGTACACTATCCTAGTAAGTCACATCCATGAAATAAGGTTTTTAATTTTTATGGCTAGACTACCGGTCAAGGAGTGATACTTTAACTTAATGACTCGGGGATAGAATCCTAGGCATGTGTGATACCAACAACACTCAAATGTGTGAGTGCTTTGGTTGAGAATAAGTTTTGTTGTTGCTGTTGTTGTTTGTTTGTTCTTTTTTTTTTTTTTTTTTGTTAACAAATATGGTTCCATTGATGGTTATTAATGTAAATTTATCATATCTTAAAAGGTGCATGCCACCCCAAATCAGGCTTGGCCAACCGCTGAACTTAAGCATATATATATATATATATATATAAGCATGCAAAAAGACGTACTCTTGAGGTGTCACATCAGTAGCACGAGAGTTCTTCTTTTACACAAAAAATATTATGCCACGTCACTTTGGGCTTCGATAGATCTAATATTCCTTTCCTAATCTCTATTAAAATTTTACTTTTTTTGACCAACCAATATCTATCCCTCATCCTAAAACCTCTCTAATTTTGACTAACCAACCAAATAAAGCAATAATGAATCAATCCTAAAATCACTCATTCTCTATAAATATACTTATTCCTAAAATCTCTCATTTCTTATTAAGATACTCATTCATATTACTTAGGCATCAAAGATAAAATACAATTACCTATAATTTTGAACTTGAAATTTGATAGTCTTCGTTTTGAACTTGTTGATCCCATAGAAAATGTGATGTGGACGATTGGATTGATAAAATGTTCTTTGGATGGGGTTTTAAGAAATTAAAATCTGGACCCATCTTTAGAAATCGTGGTAGGAATTAGTACATGGGGCCCATCTTTATAAATTATTACATGTTAGCCCACATTTAGGAATTAAAATATGAGCCCACCTTTAGAAACTTTGTTGTATGTGGAGCCCATATGTAGAAATTATAACATGAGATCTACCCTGGAAATTACAGCTTTGGACTCACCATGAAAATTGTGACACTTGGGTCTAATAATCTCTAAAAATTGCAACATGGAATCTACATTATAGAAATTACAATATTTGGCCCACTCTTAGAAATCATGGTATGTGTGGTATACTTTAAAAATTACAAATCTTTAATCTTTATTTTCATTAAGCTTTCAAGCACTTGAATCCGTTTAATCACCCTAAACCTTCACACAATTTCTATTTCATTATAAGATCAGACTTCAATAAAGCACTGCCACACGTATCCAATGACTATGGCATGATCATGTGGCCCACTTGCTTAAATGTAGAATGACTATCACTATATAAAAAATTATAGTTATCCAAATCATGGATGAGGTTTCCTACATGCTAGCTTTTTTCCAATCAATGCCTAACACCGACCATGTCATGATGTAATTCCTTTGCTATTGATTCCAACTCATTCACACGGCTTCTTCCCTAAAATGTATCACATAATATCTATATGGCTATCCTTTATAATTACCTATCATAATTATATTTAGCTAATTTTACTCCCTTAAAAGTCCCACGTCAAGTCTCTAAAAAACCTCTCATGTCATGTCTCTCTTTTTTCCACATTCACTCTATAATCTTTAATTTATTCTCCAACATTCAAGCCTTCAAGATATGTTTCTATCGTTGTGGTAACTGAAGTAATTGGTGTGGCAGCCAAGGATTACGTAAGTGTTGAATCACAATTTTTGTTTTTTAGCATTTGTTATTTTTCTCCCTATTTCTGATATTAATAGTTTGTAGCTACAATTGTTAGAAATTCACAGCATATGATTTATTTATTTCTTTGCATTTTCATGTATGGAAAATATATATTTTCTTGTAACAATCAATATGCTATAGACGGACACCATGGGAGAACCTTCAAGCTCCAGGCAACAAGGAGGTAACTAGCCTGGAAATGCAGATCTCAAGAGAGGTAGTATCTCCATCCTTCCTAAAGGCATCATTTCTCTTAAGAGTCGATTGATCTCATTGTTTGTCTCTAATATTCACTCTCTCACCTCGAAGGTAGAGTTGGAGGTGATGTTCTGTTGAACTGGTCACATTGTGGAGTCTTTTATACCACTTAACAAAAGCACAGGGTTAGGGCGCGCATTTGCATTTGTGAGATTTGGATATGTGGAGGAGGCGAAAAGGGAAATTGCAAATGTCAATGGTAGTTCTTGGGGCGGTAGGAAGATTTAAGTTAATCTGGCTCGTCATGTCTCTACTAAAGTAAATGCTCCCTTCTCTTCTACCCAAATAGCCAACGCCAAGTCAGCAATCATTCTAGTAAGGGGTCCAGGTATCGGTGCTTCGTCCTCCACAGGCCAAAGGTCTTTTGTTGAGACAGTTTCCTCCAACTTACACGAGGAGGCTTGGCCATTGAAAGGGGGTAATACTCTTGGAGTGAGAGTGGCTCCTTGGGTTTTGGAGGAAGGAAAAAAGAAGCTTTAGAGAGGCTTGGTGGGTTTTCTGAGATCAAGCACTGAGGGTCTGTGTACGGTGGGCAATTGGCTGGGTAGAGCTTGTGGCTGGTACGATTTGCTTTGCTTGACCGTTCGGCAGTCTAGATGTTGTTCACGTCCTCTAATAAGGCGGAAGAGGTTCTTCGGTGCGCCTTGAAAGATTTGGATTCGTTCCCTTTTCAGGCAGTGGAGAGGTGGATGGAGGTTATGGGTCGTCCTCATGCGCCTTGCTGGGTGTGAATGAAGGGAGTCCCCTTACATGTCCGGAGAGAAGGTGTTTTCCGTAAACTGGGAGACTGTTTGGGCAACACGCTGGAGGTGGATCGGAGCACCATCGATCAATAGTGTCTGGTTTTTGGGTGGGTGAAAGTCTTGTTGGGAGGTTCCGTGCAGCTACCAACAAGGATAACTATTTGCTTTGGTGATCCGTTCACATCTATCTTGGTGGAGGAAGAATCAGTGCAAGTTGATTTGGGGGATTCAAAGCTTGTAGACGACAGGTCCTTTGAGGAAGATGACGATGATGATGTGATGCTAACTGAGCAAAATTCAAATTTTCATTTTCCTTTTCGGCATACGAGTTTAAACTAATGTTTTAAGGTCGCTCTGATCCTTTGGGTTGCTCTCCTGGCAAAAAGAGCTTGCTGGATGTTGGGTTGGACTTGGGCTATGAATTGGGTCTTAAACAGACTTCTCGAGGCTTGGGTACAAATAAAGAGTCCAATTACTTATCTATATTGGAGAGGCCTACCCTAGAGGTTTTCGTTTCATTCCCCTCTTCAATTGATGATGCTCTAAGTGATCGTGACGACCTCGAATGTGATTTGTAGATAGTTCCCTTTCTCCATTCAAAGTCCAATCGTATCTTTAGAGTTCGTCACTTCTTCCACTTCATCAGCATAGATGGTTCGACAAAGCCGGAGTACCATGAGGTTGGCGGATTTTAATGACTCTGATGTGGTGGTATCTCCTATAAAGCGGTTGGTCCTCTACCAATCTAATTCCGAGGATTTCACATCTCCTCTAAAGGAGACATGTGCCGACGACTTCGATGCGGGTGTCACTCCTCTACCGGGGAGGAGATATGGAACTTTACAGTATGCTTTCAGTGTGCCTTCAACAACCACATGTTCTTCTCCAGCTAGTTGTGGAGGAATTTCCATTCCCCCACTGGAGAGGGACACACCTATTCGGGTTATGCACAAAGACAGTTCATCTCTGATGCTGTGTCACTTGAATCTAGGTCTTTGCTTGATTGGGGTAGAATTGGAAGGTAACCCATCCTTGGCTAAGGGTTGTCCAATTGATTGGTTGCCTTCCAAAATGAAAGAATGTGGTCATATAGTTGGCATCTCAGTGGACAACTCATGTGTGGGATGGAACAACCTGGTGGCCTCTGCAATAAGAGGGAGATACAAATTAGACTTTAGGCCTGTGATACTTCTATCAATTATGACAATGGCAGGGGCAGTTCTGCTAGGCTACAGTGCAATAAGCAGGGACGGAAGAGGACTCAGGGGTACGTACCAGGTTGTAAATGAAAATTTTGTCTTGAAATGTTCGTGGCTTGGGGGGTGCAGGTCATAGATTAGTGGTTAAAGAACTTACTCGAAACAATAAAGTTCAAATCGCATTGATTCAAGAGTCTAAGATTGCCTCAATGACAGCAAATTGTTAGAGAGGTGTGGGGTAGCAAATTTGTGAAGTGGGTTACTCTAGAAGCGGTTGGCTCAGTGGGAGGTATTCTTATTCTCTGGGGATAGTAGGCATGTTGTAGTATGTAATAGTTCGAAAGTGGAACTCTCTGTTCTGCAGAAGTTGAGGATGTAGCAACTAACAAGAAATGGCTGATTACCTTGGTGTATGGTCCCAATTCTGATTCCAAGAGGCCAGATCTGTGGAGGGAGCTGGATCCCATTAAAGGGAGGTGGAATGGTGCTTGGCGTATGGAAGGTGACTGGAATGTAGTCTAATTTCCTAGTGAGAAGTTGGGAGGTTCTCATCTTACTTCTGTGATGAATTCTTTTTCAGATTGGATCAACTCTCACTCCCTTGTTGATCTCCGACTAGGAGGGGCTTTTTTTACATGGTCCAACCACCAATCGCCACCATCTATATCAAGACTAGACATATTTCTAGTCTTGCCGAAATGGTTAGGTTTGTACTCGGAGGTTTGTGAGCTTGCCCTTCCTAAGCCTGCGTTGGATCATTGCCCGATACTATTGGACTCCAAACCTGATAGGTGGGGTGCGGCACCATTCCATTTCGAATTGTATTGGTTTGAGAACAAGGTCTTTGTCACTCTGATAAAGGATTGGAGGAAGGAGATAAGAGTTGATGGCTGGGCGGGCTTTAGGTTGGGTTTGAAGCTCAAGATGCTGAAAGGCAAAATTAGATAGTGGGTCAAGAGCAGCTTTGAGGAAGTGGGGAAAGCTAAAGTTAGAATTTTAGATGAAATTCAATCAATTGATCGAGCTGAGGAAGTGGGCACCCTTTTGTCTACTAATGTTAGTAGAATATTGCCCCTCAGAGAGGAGTTTTTCAAGAAGATTAGGGAGGAGGCGATCAATTTGAAGCAGAGGTCCCGCTACCAATGGCTAAAGGATGGTGATAGAAATTTAAAATTCTTTCATAGGATGGCCTCTACTCGCTCTAGATCCAATAGAACTAATGTTTTGATGGATGGGGAAGAAAGGTAGGATAAAAAAGAAGATATCATAAAGCATATTCATGAATTCTTTTCCTCCCTTTATTCGAAAGAGATCATGGTTTACCCTTTACTGAACCATCTAGAGTTTCCTTCTATAGGGGATGAGAACGCTTGTTGGTTGGAGAGGCCTTTTGAAGAGGACGAGGAGTGTGCTGTAATTTTTTATCTTGGGAAAGATAAAGCTCTGGGCCCAGATGGGTTCCCAATAGCCTTTTTCTAGGTGTTTTGGAATGAGGTGAAAGAAGATGCTATCTCCTTTTTGAAGGAGTTCCACTTAAGAGGTAAGCTTTCTAAGAACTTGGAGGCTTCCTTCATTGCTCTTGTTCCTAAGAAGGTAGGTACCGACCCCATTGCAGATGTTAGGGCTATAAGTTTGATTGGTTGTGCTTATAAAATTCTTGCCAAAGTTTTGACAGGCAGACTTCTAAAAGTGCTTCCCTCAATCATATCCTCCCCTCAAGGTGCATTTGTGCATGGTAGGCAGATCCCCAATGGCATTCTTATTGCAAATGAGTGTATGCATTCTAGGCTTAAGGGAAGGAATCCAGGTTTGCTTTGCAAATTGGATCTAGAAAAAGATTATGATAAGGTCGATTGGGGTTTTCTTCTTTACATGCTTTGTAGAATGGGATTTAGGGACAAATGGAGGAGTTGGATTTTGAAGTGTATTTCCTCTACATGGTTTTCTATCATTCTAAATGGGCCTCCTACATGTTTCTTTCCAGCTCAAAGAGATCTGAGACAAGGAGATCCCCTATCTCCTTTCATGTTCATTATTGTGGGGGAAGCCTTCAGTCGGATGCTTGTAGTAGCAAATACTGGGAATCTTATAAAAGGTTTTCTTCCCACACCTAACGCTCCTCTTATCTCTCATCTCTAGCTTGCGGACGACACTCTCATTTTTCGTGATGCAAATGAAGATCAAGTGAAGAATGTTAAGGCTATCATGTTCTGTTATGTAGCAGTTTCGGGTTTAAAGGTAAACTTTCATAAAGGTGAACTTTTTGGGGTAATGGTGGAGGAACCTCTTTTATCCCGTTTATCATATATTTTGGGATGCAAGGTAGGTAAGTTCCCCAGTAACTATCTTGGTCTCCCATTGTGCACTACTTACTCTCCGAAATCTATATGGGATCCTGTGTTGGAAAGGATGCAGAAGAAGCTTTCATCATGGAAAGCAAGCTTCTTGCCCCTCGGTGGTAGAGTTACTCTCATTTGGTCAGCTCTATCAAATATACCGATATATTACCTCTCCTTGTTTAAGTGCCCGACGTCAGTGGTTAATCGGATTAAGAGACTTCAACAGGATTTCTTATGGCAAGGAAGGAAACAGTCAAAGAATTATCATATGGTGAAGTGGGCATCGATGTGTAAGTCTCAAAAGGAAGTGGGGTTGGGGCTTAGATCCATCCGTCATATGAATCTATCTCTTTTGGGGATATGGTTACGGAGGATAGGTGACGAAGGGGATTCTTTATGGAAGAGTGTTCTACTTGCTAAGTATGGTGTCTTAACAAATGGTTGGGATATTCAAAAGCCAAATTACCGTGCTTTTTGGCTTTGGAGAGGGATCCTTTCATCAAAGTAGGCTTTTGTTCCTAACATTAAATTCAGTTTGAGATCAGGGGATAAACTTTTTTTTTGGACTAATAACTGGGTTGGTGATAAACCCTTGGCTAAAGCTTTTCCAAACTTATTTAGTTGTGCTAGAGATCAAAGAGCGCTTGCCTCGAGTTACTTGGTGAGGAATGGTTCTCAAGTGCATTGGAAGCTGATTTTCAGGATGAATCTGAGGGAGATAGAGGAGAGTAATTTCTTCTCTCTCCTCGACATCCTCAATCCTAGTCATATTTATCCGAATGTGGAGAAAGTTGGATGGCTTCTAAAGATGATATTTTCTGTGTTTCAACCTTCTTCTCCGCTATTTTAGGGAGTAGCACTGGTAAAAGCTCCTTGCTCAGGCTTTGGAAGATGAAAATCTTCCCTAGAGTTATTCTCTTTTGTTGGTTGGCAATGCGTTGTGTTTTATTCAGCATGGATAACCTTCGACGGTGCAAAAAGATCATCTTTAATGCTTGTCCAATGTGCTTGGCAAGTGAGGAAACGGTCGATCATCTATTGCTAAACTGAAATTGGCGCAAGGGCTGTGGTATGAAGTTTTAAGCTGGTTTGACTGCTGTTGTTTGAAGTGGGCGTTTAAAGGTTGGATCAGATATTGGGGGGTTGTCTGGAGAACGGAATACCCAGTTGTCATTTGGATCATTTGGGAAATGAACTCGGGATGCTTTAAGGACCGCATCTCTTCTACGAAGGTTCTTGCTTACAGATTGAAGATCATTATAGATTCTTGGGTGTCTATCCTACCTCAATTCATAGGGATCCTTTTTGATATCTTCCTAAGGAATTGGAGGGAGGTGGTCTATCCTTTCATGGGCTAATTGTAGCTTTGTTTTTTGTTATTTCCTCTCGGTGGGCTTTGTTTTCCCTTTTCATTTCTTTTTGACTTTTCGGTATACCCCTCTTGTACTGTAAAATCGTTTCATCTAATGAAAGTTAACATAAAAAAAAAGAAAAAGAAAAATGTATGGAAAAGATGGTTTTATGTTTGTTATTTACTTTGATTTGATTAATGAAAATTTTTAGCAATGTAGTTTTACACTGCGCTAGTTTTTCTTAATGATTATTTTCTTTCTTCTTGATGGTACTTGTAGGTGGAATTTCAAAGGAGATTTGTTTGTTATTGCAAAATAGAACGCCATTCAAATGACATCTTATTACTCATGAACAGATTTTCTATAATGACTATTTATGAATGCAGATTTCTTCACATGTGATCAATTCTCATTTAGATACCTAAGATTTAGAAAGCCTTTATCCATATCTTACCAGCAATTTTAATTTATAAAACTTTTATATTCCATTTTCTTATAATTATTGATAGTTGCCGATTTTTAATGCCTTTTTATTCTTTTACTTTCTTTTCTTTTGGATATCGATGGAATCAAAATGTTTGACTTCTCCACTAAATTCATTTCGTGTTCTTTTTAGGTTATGGTTTTAATAATACTTCTTAAAAAATTTAAATTTTAATATATTTTTATTTTTGGCCGGGCTCAGCTTCAACTTTGTTGCTAGTCATTTCATTAGACGGCCATGTTTGGCATCTTTACTCTTTTTTTGACAGACTATTTAAAATAGAGCTATAAAAAAAAAGAGGAAATTTTAATTTTAGAGGATTTGCCTCTACGTTTTTTAGAGCATATACCTCTATTTTTCACATGCCCAGAAAGTGGGCATTTCAATTTTAGATGATTTGCCTTTACTCTTCTAAAATAGGAAGAGTTATAGTCATCTACCAAATACTCTAATTTTTCTAACCTCTATCCGATTTAGACAAATAGACAAAAAAATGTGAAAAATAGAGATACCAAACATGCACTAGATCTCTAGAAGGGTGAAGAAGAATAAAAAGACAGAACGAGCCGTGGCCCGGCCCATGAAGAAACCCAACAAAGAGGGACAAAGCACCAACCGAGAAATTCCCTGACGACTCCTCTTGTTTCCTCTCCCCCGAAGAACCCTAACTTTTTTCAATCTCCATCGCTTCTTGAGAAAGTAGGAGAGGGAGAGGGAGAGGGAGGGGGAGAAAGAGGAGATGGTTTTCTACTTCAAGGCTCGCCCAGATGCAGGTGATTACACCATTTTCATGGGTTTGGACAAGCACGAAAACGAAGAGCTCATCAAATACGGCTTTCCGGAAGATATCTGGTACCCCATCTTATTATTTCCATTTCACCATCTTCTTTGTACAAACGCACTGACATGAATTCATATGGATCTTTTCTTTTTCATGATTCAGTTTCAAGCGCTAAATTCTAGCTAGAACACTTTTTTTTTTTTTTTTTTTTCTGGATTTTTTTGGATGGGGTTGTTAAAAAGTTCTGATCTTTGTCTTTTATCTGTCATTATCTGATGGATGACCATTGTTTCTGTTCTTTTTTGAGGTTGGGGTGGGTTGTTTGGTTCAAAATTAGAGACACCCATATGGGTTTTTGGTTGGTAATGGTTTGATGTTTTGTTTGAATTTGATAAGGCTGTTATGGACTTGCTCGTTCCATTCTATGTGGTTGCTCATATTCTTCTTCTTCTTCTTGTTTTTGATTTTTTTTTGTTAGATGTTAGATGTTTAGAGAATGGTTGATTGGAAAAGCAGAAGTCACAAACGCAATGCCAGATGAATGTTATGGGGCTTATACCTCCTCTATCAGATAATCATTGAAATCCCACCCAGCCTCTCGTCACCCTTCTCCTTTCCGCCCACCGAAAACCCACACCCCTCCGCGCCGCCCCCCCCCCCCCCCCCCCCCCCCGCGCGAGATTACCCGAATCCGTCTCCCAAATTCCGAACCCTAACCCCAAACCTCAGCCTCCCAAAACCCTTAAGCCCTAAATCCTAGTCCACCGAGAACCCTCAAATCCCAGTTCCCTTCCTGCCCGCTCACTGAAACCCACCGAAACCAACTGGCGACACCGACCGGGGATTGTGTTGGGGTTGGGGGGGGGGGGGGGGGGGGGGGGGGGGGGTTGGGGTTGGTGGGTTTGCCTCAATTCACCTTAAACAATGGGCAATGAGAAAAGAGTTGTAAAACATCTTTTGCATCTCCTGGGGTACCTTTTGGAAACAACGATGGATTCAATGGCTTGTGGATTCCATAGCTGTCAAATCCCGAAATCCAGGGCCTTTGAATTTCACTTAAATCAGTAATAAAATTTTCACATATAAATATGGCCAGTTGATGCAGTGACCCAGAGGTCAACCCGGTCCATTGGGTTGAACCTGCATGCCCAATCTGACTGAGAGATACTGTGGTACACAGCCTGAATTAAAATCCAATTGAATTGAATTAAAATCCAATTGAATAAACTAATCTAAATTTCTGGAGTAAACTAGTCTCAGTCTCTAGTTCTTCAGCTGAATCACTCAATGCTCTTCTCTTTGCACATTCTCAACCTTTTTCATCTTCTTCTGAATCGTCTTCTCTATTTCCATTGGTTGAGAGAATATTGCTGATTGGTCTCTTACTCTATTTCCATTGGTTATTTCCTTTCTTTCTATGGGATAAAGGAATGGTAATTAAATGCACCATACCATCTTTCCTTTCTCTTGACTTGACTAGAGTGGACAATTGGATGGTAATTTAATGCCCTATAGCAGTTTTGCTTTTCCCTAATCTTGACTTGACAGACTTTACTAAAGTAGCGGTGCACTACAATTCAGATTTACAAAACTTGAGAGGCTAGTGTGGTGTTTCAATAAAAAATCTAAACCCATTCAGATGAGTGTCTTCCTCTTTGATGGGATGGGCTCACTGAAAGATTAGTGACTCATAAAATATATGTAAATATTATAATGCATAAAAGTTTATGCGAATCCCTAAAATCTCTTGGAAGCCCAAATAATACATTTTGTTGAATTATAAAATAGATATGATTAACTCTGTTAATCCAGAATTAGGGCCCATTTTAAAAATCTAAACTGGGAAAATAAGTCATATTATTTTTGGACGCTCATGCTTTTTGATTGAAAAGTGCACAATGATAAAGAGGCGAATACGTTTACCCTTTCATGGAATGGAAAAGGGATTTGACTCATTCCAATGAATTTAATAGCTCCGTCTTCGTCTACATTATCACCTTCCACATAAAAGTCACAAAAGGAGCAAAAGGTTGAAAAGGAAGTCATGATTGCACCAAAAGTGAAGGCAGAAGACATCAATGATGACATTAAAGAGCAAATTTATGGCAAAGTTGATTTCGTGGGTACAGACAATATTGATCAAAGTAATGTCAGTCAACAGCCGCAAAAGGTTGCGGAAGAGCAAAGACAAGCATACATTGAAGACACTGATCAAGTTATCAAGGAAAGTGAACATCCGGTGAATCCAATTGTCATGCCACTTTCAGAAAACTCAATTGAGACATCAGAAATCAAATCAATTGTTTCAGAGGTTTCACAAGAACATCAAGTTGTTGACGTCCCTCACATTGACTTCATTTTCAGGGAGCCACGGTGGATATTCAATGATCATGATCTATTGGTACAAAGTTTCATGGAAACTATCCCAACAACATGGCATCATAGGGAAAGTGATTTTTGAGTTTAACCAACACAATAAGAGATATTTAGAACTTAGGGAATTACAGAAATCCAAATAATAGAATTCGCAACATGAATTCCATGGAAACTTCACGGTTGGGTTCCCATGAAACACATGATCTCCATGGGCTGGGTTTCCATCTCCCACATCATGTTTTCATAGTTTGGATCCAAAGAATTCAAAAGGAATCAAACATCAAGGATTTTATGGAATGTACATCAAATACAAGTTTCACGCATGGAAAAGTAAGAAATTATTTTTTGGAGTCTTGAACCCTATGCATGATCAGGTCGAGCACTATAATGGATTATTTTGAAAGATCTAAGTCATGTTTAGATCAAGGGAAGCACTAAGAGATCAGATCACAAACATTGGATTTAAGTTCTAGCATCTAACCTCATCATTAGACAGGAATTTAGGAAGTAGAAAATCAAAGAAATCCATATATGGGTTGCACAATCAAGAGCACAATAGTTGCACGGTTAAACAATGTAATTAAGGATAATGAGAATCTAGGAAATCAAAGGAAACCTTAGGTTATGATGATTATTTACGAAGGATGTAGAGTGGAGGGAGTGCATAATTTCTGCCCAAAAAAGTCACAAGAGTGACCCTTCCCCTCAGACTTTAAAATCCTCAAAAATATTTGTGGAAAATTTCTATATCAAATATTGGATTAAGACATCTGCAGAGGACTTTGGGTTTTCCACCAAAATGTCGCTGCACAAACATGCGCTTTGGGATAGGGCACACCTGTTCATTATAATGTGTTTATAATGCCGTAACTCACCATTGATAAATTTATTGCATGTGCCAGCTCAACATAAAGTTATGGCATGAGGATATTTTATTTTCCTAAAGTGGGACCTTCAACGTCACCAAGCCCTAGAATTATGACAGGACTCATGAATAAGGATTTTATGGAGAACAAAACCTGTATGTCTTCTCTTCTCATTTAAGGAGAAACCTCTTTTGCCTACTTTGTGCTGAAAGCGTGTTAGAGATTTAATTCTCTCCTCTAAAAGCAGATCCAAATGGGAGAGAAGTGTTTCTCGTCCTTCTTTCATGTTACTATTTAAATGTTTGGCAATGATTGCATCTAGAATTGAAAGATTGTGGAGGGATATCCTTTTGCAAGGTAGGGAGGAAAAAGGAAAATATCATCTTGTTGCTTGGAACACTGTTTGTAAATCAAAGGAGGAAGGGGGTTTGGGACTCAGTCCCATTAAGCAGATGAACGAGGCTTTTCTAGGAAATGGTTATGGAAGGATTTTAGAGAGGAGCAAGATGGGCTTCTGGGAAAATGGCCATGGAGGATTAGAGAGGAACAAGATGGGCTATGGAGGCAGATAATCATTGTGAAATATGGAGTGGAAATACTTGGGTGGGATATCCAAGATGCTAACCTCCACCAAGCTCTGGTATATGGAAAAGGTATATTGTCTGTCAAGGAAGTTTTCTTCTCGAGGGTCAAGTATTGAATCGGCTCAGGTGATTAGGTCTTCTTTTGGCTTGATATTTAGGCTGGTGACAGTCCTCTAGCTTGCCAGTTTCCTCTTCTTTTTCAATGGACAGAGTGGATAGCTTGGTGACTTAGGGATCTCTTTTTTAGGACAAACTTATTGGAGGAAGAGGATCAATTTCTTGATGTTACATAAGATAAGAAGGGTTTCTATCGGTTAAGAAGTGTTAGACCATAGACGATGGATGGGTTCTGTGGATGGAGAGTTCTTGGCGGCGCCCTCTTTAGGGTCATACTCATATCACAGTGGTCCGGACTCCCTCGCATGGTGTTTGGAACATTAAAGCACCTTCCAGGATCCTTGGTTTTGGTTGGGTGGCTCTCCTTGGAGGCATTCTAGCCTTGGATAACCTGAGTCAGGGCAAGCCAAGTCATTATCAATGCATGCGTCATGGGTTTAAAAGATGTGGAATTAGTAGATCATTTGATGCTCAATTACTAGGTTGCCCATGCTTTGTGGAACTCAATTATGGGATGATTCAATTACTGTTGAGTGCTTTCTAATAATCTACTCAACTTGGTCAAAGCATGAAAATTGGTAATAGGGTTGAGTAGGGGCAGAACCATCTGGAGAGGTTCATTCTTAGCTACTTTATGGGTTGTTTGGAAAGAATGCTGCAATGCTTTCTTGGAAAGTCATCTCTTGATGATTTTTTTTTTTTTTTTTTGAAGCAATGCTTTGTTGGAAAGTCATCTCTTGATGATTCTTTGGCAAATTAGGTTGAATTTTTTGTTGCTGCTTTTTGGGTATCCATCCTCCTTTAGTTTCAAGATATTTCCACTTCTTTGATTTTAAGGAATTGGAGAGAGGAATCTTGCATTCCTACCCCTCATTTAGGAAATCGAAATCCTCTCTATTGAGGAAAATCACTTCATTTTTCCCATTTTTGTGTGGAAAGATGTGTTGCAACAAACAACAGAATAGCAGGCTTCATGAAAAAGCAGAGCAATTTTTCTATCTATCATGAAATCCTTTCATTGCACAAACAAGTCCAGAGACCCACTAATAAATAAAATTCTGTATAATATATGACTGAGGCATTTGAAGGCCTATCAAACTTCATTGTGAAGTTGTTGGGTGTGGTATAAATATCTTTAGCCCAAATAGAGTTAGAATGAAGTAAAAGTTTCATCGTTGATCAGTGTTAGAGTTATTTGGTGGGGGGAGTGTGTAGAGTGGTTTATGTTACAAGTCTTTGTCTTTGTATTAGTCTACGTGAATTGAATTTGAGTATTGTTCTCTATCTTTAACGATGTTTTTGTTGCAATAATTCTTCAAACACGAGAATTTGTAAATGGAATTCGGTGGAGGAATTTTGTTCAAGGTCTATAACTAAGAATGCTGCCCTACTATATGGCATCAGCCAGGTTGTTCCTTGGCTTTGAGCGGTTTGGTGCCATCATGATACTAGTTTTGCTGGTTTGCGTGGTTATGATGGATGTCATAAGACACAGGGGCATCACTCCCAAAAATGCTTCTGATCATAGTTGTTCATTCTATTCCGTTCCAGCTAGAATTGGCCTTAGGCGGAACGGAATGCCCCCTAAAAATTTCCGGTCCCAATTCCGGTCCGCCGGTCCATTCCAGTCGTTCCAGTCCCAATTCTGGCTCCAATTCTGCCCCATTCCAGCCAAGGTTTCATACTTCCATTCATATGTAGTGAAAACTAGAAAATGGTCAATTGTAGAGTGTAGTTCAATTTAAGTGATGCAACTATGCATTTTTAGTATTATTTTAGCGTTCAACTATTTTTTCAGTTTTATGTATTCTTTTATATATATATATATATTTTGTCTTTCAATCTCATCATTTCCGGAACGGAATATTGGAATTGACCGGAATGCCTAAACGATCCACTATAGGGTAAAACCGGAACGGTGACCGGAACAAAATTGACAACTATGCTTATGATATGTAGCTTGTGCAAGATGGAAGAAGAATCTATAAATCATCTCTTTCTGTAATGTGGATACTTGAGGTCTGTGTGGTGCAAGATGACTGATCTATTTGGGCTTAGGTGGGTGGGAGCAAGAAATTTAGAGCCAACATATCCTGGGACTGTGGATTTGCTCCAGTTGTATTGGTTACTTAAGCAAGTAGCGTCTTATTTTGGGTAATTCAAAGATTTCTCTTTCTTCACGAACCATGTACATCAACCCACGTTGATAGAGGTGAATATGATTGCTGATATTTTGGCTGATGGAGGTTTCTATCTTGTGTTTATGTTTTGATATTTGTTATCATATGATCATATTATGCCATACTGTAAGATGCTCTCTCTGTCTCATAAATATCTTCTTAGTTTTCTTTGTACATTTTAAAAAAAAGATCTGTTTGTTCATTAAGGAATCTTTGGTTATACCCTAATTATTCTTTATATTGGAAGCGGTTCATAGTATCTTCACCTATAACGACACCCAAACCCATCTGATTCCTTTACTCATCTTTCAAAAATTTGTCCTTGTTAATTATTCTTGTTATTTACAATGCTTTCTCGGTTTCTCCCCACTTCAGCATAAAGTTTGTGTACTTTTGTCTATAAAAATTCCTGTATTTGGACTTTGGGGATCTGTTCTTGCCAAAGAACTTAATTGAATGGTTGGCGCGGTTGTTGCAGGTTCCACGTGGATAAGATGTCGTCTGCTCATGTTTATGTAAGGCTGAAGAAAGGTCAGACAATTGATGATATAAGTGAAGGGTTATTAGAAGACTGTGCTCAGCTTGTCAAAGCCAATTCAATTCAAGGCAAATCATATTTTCATTTTCTATTCATCTTTTTGTTTTTCTTCTGTCACTTCGGAGCTTATACCTCATGATAGTTGTCTCTAAGAAGGAAGGAACTGGGGGAAGAGCAGAGGGGGAAAAGGGGGGTGGGTGGTTGGGAAGGGAATTCATTATGTAGTTTTAGACAAATTTGTGCTTGGAGGCATGATACTTGGGTGTGTATAAGTGCATATTGATCAAAACTGCTATTTATGCGTCTTGTATTAGAAGTGGTACAATTGATCAGTATCTTGCTCACTGATATGACATCCCTTTGTATTTCACACATTGGCACTTAATCTTATGTTGCTTGCAAGAACGCACCCTTTCTTTTGTCTAAGATGTTACATGTAATTAACAGGAAACAAGGTCAATAACATTGATGTTGTTTACACCCCATGGTTTAATTTGAAGAAGACTCCATCCATGGATGTTGGGCAAGTTGGTTTCCACAATACTAAGATGGTGAGTTTCTTGTGTTTAGTTAGAATGCAAATATTATTTTGATGATGGGGTTATAGCTAATGTTTTCATTTAAAAATAAATTATAGCTTCCTAGCATGTAACTCCTTCGATAGCACTTGTTGCATTTCGTGCCATTCGTTTATATCTTCGGTTTTTGGGTGTTTGCCTAAGACTGTTGTATTGAAAAAAGAATCTTTATAGAAGACGTGAGAAGGCAACCCTGATATAAGCTGGTTTTGTTATTTAATTGCAAGATTTGCTGTATATTGATATTTCTGTTCTATTTTTGGATCTCACAAATGCACTCATGCCAATCCTAGGATCTGTCCCCTAGCATCATAACGCCTTAACCATTGCGCTAGTTGCGTTGGCTGTTTATATATAAAGAATTTAAAATTGATTCTTTCTACTATTGGTCGAGAAAAATGCTATGCATGATTTACATGTCATATAATGACCAAGTGATTACCAATTGTGTTTACTTACCTAACATTAAAACTTAAGGTCCACAAAACTGGGTTCACGCTCTTAACAGAAGGGAATTTCAAAAATATCAGTGAATACTAAATATCAAAACTCAAACACTCTGTATTTCTAATATGCATCATTAGATAGTTGGGCAGTTAATTGTCTATAAGTTGGATTTGAAAGGGCATTAGACATGGTGGATTGGGTTCTTTTGGATTATATGGGAGCAGGATGGGCTCTGGTGAAAAATGGAGAGCTTGAATTTGTGCATGTGTTTAATTTGTCATTTTCTTAAACTAATGGGTCTCCGAGGGGTTCTTTGGAGTGTGCACGGTGTACGTCATGGTGATAGTCGTGGAGACTCAAGTAGGATGTTGCAATGGGCTAAGGTTCTGCAATGCTAAGTTGCTTATCAAGGTTACTCATTTGCAGTTCGCCAATGATTCAGTTGCATTCTGTGATGCAGATCAACAACTAATCATGAATTTGAAGATGGTTCTGAAATGGTTTGAGATTACTTCGGGATTGAAGATAAGGTTTGCAATGCTAAAAAGGTTATCAAGGTTACTGATATGCAGTTTACCAATGATACAATTGCATTCTGTGATGCTGATCAACAACAAATCATGAATATGAAGATGGTTCTGAAATGGTTTGAGATTACTTCGGGATTGAAGATAAATTATAATACTGTGAAATTATGAAAGTTTGGATCAACAACAAATTGATGAGATAGCTAAGTGTTTTTCTGTTGAGTTCATTTGCTTCATAGTTGTCAATTCTGTTATGTTCCGGCCAATTCTGGCCAGAACGTACCAGATTTAGCATGGGGCAGAGCGGAACACCACCTAGAAGTTTTCCGGTCAAAGTTTTGGCAATTCCAGCTAGTTCCGGATTGATCCGTCCGGATCCGACGGAACTGGTCTGTTCTGGAAGGAAGATGGCAATGCTTTTTTTAAAATAATATTTCCCCCTATTTTTGGAATTCATCAGTTCCACTTTATTACCCCAAATTAGTCCCCCTAAATAAGGTCTTCTCCTCATATTAGAGGAGAAAACCCTAATTCGCCCTAATCCACTCCCAGCTGAGAAGCAGCATCAGGGAAAAAAACAGAGACGAGGAGGAGAAGAAGAATAAGAAGCGGAGCATTGAAAAAAAAAGAAAGGAAGAAGTACAACAATCGACCTGCAGCATAAAAAAGAAAGAAAAAAAAAGAAGCAGTGGCTTACCTCCAGTCCTCCACCGATCGAGCAGCACCAGCAAACCAACCACTAGCAAGCAGCGAGCAGAGCCAAGAAGCAGGCAGCGAGAGTGTGAGACCTCCATTGACCAGTGCAAAACTGAGTTGCAGCCCAGGCGAGCATTGCAGGTGTGTGTGTTTTTTCAATTACACACCTCCAGCGAAGCAACACCTAGAGGATACCCTTCATCTTTCTTCTCCTTCCTCTTCCTCTCTCCCCTTCCTCGCTTTCTCTCCTTGCTGTCTCTCTCTCTCTCTCTCTCTCTCTCTGTCCTTATAGTCGTCTGTCTCTCCACTCTCTCTCTCTGTCCTTATAGTCGTCTGTCTCTCCACTCTCTTTTTTTTAAGCCCCTTTCAGTCAAGTCGACAGTACTGTATACAGCTGTCTCGCATCTCCATTTTTTTCTTCTTTTTTTTTTTTATTTGTCTTTTCTTCATTTATTCATTGAGACGACTTTTCAAGCCCTGCCTCGGTACCTTTTGACCTTTTCTTCTTTTTTATTTCTTTCATTTCTATTTTTTAAGCTACAGTTGGACTTTTTTTTTTTTTTTTTATTCCAACAGAAAACGGCTTTGAAGTTGTCATGTTTCATTTTCTATGGAGTACTTTTTAATGTTATATATATATTGCTTTGAATTTTTACTGTCTTGTTAAGAGTTTTTAATATCTTTTCAACTTTTAGGTATTTTTTATATTTTTTTATTTTTAAGTGTGCCTTTTCCGGAACGGAACGCTGGAATTGACTGGAACACCGGAACATTCCACTATAAGGCCAAACCGAAACGGCCGCTGGAACGGAATTGACAACTATGGTTTGCTTGCCTTTTCTTACCTGGGTTTGCCGTTATGTATAATAATCTTAGGAAAGGTTTGTTGGATAGGGTGGTGCGGCAGTTTGAAAATAAGTTATTTTACCTAGGAGAGTAAGTATTTGTCATTTGGTGGGTGGATTACTTTTATTTAATCAATTTTGGCTAGTTGCCATTATGCAGCGTAGTTGTCCTGTGAGTGTGAGAAAAAGAATTGAATGTATTCAATGAGATTTCTTGCGGAACGATCGTGAGGTCACTCTAAATTTCATCTTGTGGGCTGAAAAAAGCTAAGGTAGGTTGTGGATTTGATCAATAAGCCATGTTGAGGTTGCACTTATGGGTAAGTGGTGGTTGTGGATTTGATCAATAAGCCATGTTGAGGTTGCACTTAAGGGTAAGTGGTGGTTGTGGATTGGCATTGATTGGGAGAGGCTTTGATGTCAATTGATTGTAAGTAGATTTGGCCAAATTGGTTGGGTTGTTTATGTGACACATGGTCATCTATCGGGCTTATGGTGGTTTATCCTTCGAGTGCAGGGGAATTTCTATGAAGTTTTTGTTTCATTGATGCTTCATGGAAATACACAGTTATTAATCTATATATTCTTTGCTGTATAGCAGTTTTTTTTTTTTCACATCCAGTTGAGTAATAATTGTGGAAAAGTTGGATTTGAAAATTGTATTTTTATTTTTGATCTAATTATTTGTTTCTTTTTCAATTTATTTATTCCCTTTTGGAACAGAAGTTGGTAAAGCCTTTGACTTTAACTCATTGAATTCTGCAGTGGATTAGTTAATTTCCATAATATTTTGAATGAAAAGGAAAAAGGTATCCCATGATTTCGGAGATATAAAACCTTTATTTTGGGCCCAACTCAATTCTAAAACAGCACTCCTATTAACCTTATAGGTTTCACATTCTGCCTTCCTGTATCATATAGTTTGGTGCTACCCTTGTAGCTATGTTAAGAAGGAGCCTTCAGATGTAATGCAGCATGGTTGCATCATGAATATTGATTTTTGGCCTAAGAGACTTAATTGCATTTTGAACTGGTAGCAAATTCATCTATATATAACGTTGTTTTGCAATTTTATCTATTTATTTTATATGAACTGAATTTTGTTGCTGATGAGAAAGAATTGAATTTTTGTGGATTTCTATATGGATGCTGAACACATGTGCGAGACTGAAGCAGGCCTTCTAATCTGGCTTTGTTCCTCTACATGTATATAGGTCCGCACAGTGCGAGTAGAAAAGCGCATAAATGAGGTTGTTAATAGGTTGAACAAGACAAAAGTGGAAAGGAAGCCTGACTTGAAAGGTACAATGTATTTGATTCTAGCTTCTCTGATGTGAAATCTTTAATTCTTTTATCTAAACTTAAGAAAGCAGCAAGCAAACATTGGCTCTTTCTAAAAATTAATTTGAAGCTTTTAATCTAGAAAAACAATGATCTCATGATGGTTCCAAAGTTGAGCGCCTTGTCTTGGTTTTTTGGTTTTGAAGCAACGTATGTCCTTGTAGTGGTTAAGCTAAGCACCTTGTGTACTGCTTAGAGTTATAAGCTGCTCATTTGTTGTTTTTTAGTTGAGAGAGAGCAAGTCAATGCTGCAGAAAGGGCAGAAAGAAAACTTCAGCTAAGAGACAAAGTAAGTCCTGTACCCACAGCACTTAGTTGTATTCCATTTCCATATCAATTAGCATTCACCCAAACTTCGTCTACCTTGTTTGGCTAATATTATTTTTCAGTCAGTCTTGAGGACATGTAAATATATGGTGACCTTTGTGTAAGGGGGATGGTTCAATTTAAACAATTTGGCAAGTGTGGGGTGTGGGGGTGGTTGGCATGCACACCCCTTTAGCTGTCTGGATCATATTTTTGTGGTTTCTGTGCTCTCTCTCTCTCTCTCTCTCTCTCTCTCTCTCTCTCTCTGACTCATTGAGAGACTCCGATCTTGTGTTCTTCATTGATTCTTAACATTTAAAACTTGCTTCTGGTCACAGAAACGACGGGAGGAGATGGAGAGGCTTGAAAAGGAGAAACAGGCAGAGATAAGGAGCTACAAGGGCCTTATGGTCTCGGACAAGATGACCTCTAACAAACAGATAGCAGCAACAAGCAAGTCCTTGCAAGAACTGGAAGAGGATTTCATGTAATCTGAGTAGTGTTAGCAAATGCTCCCATGTAAAGCCTTGCTTGCAAATTTTCACCTTAACTGCTGATAATGCAGTATCTGGGTTATGGGTTGCGCCAAGTAATTTCCAACCACTGTTATTATTCGATTTACTTGTTATGAATTAGTTCAAACTCTGTTTACCACCCATTTTAAATGATTGGATGTCGAACAAGGAATTGAACTTCACATTTTTTCAGTTTGTTGGATGTTCTTTATGGCCTGGATAACAATAAATAAATATAAATCTTGTGAGTTGTGACATCTACTCTTTATTCCAGTGGTGGATTGATTTGCGTTGTATTGCAGACTGCTATTGTTGCTATTTTTCTAGATTTGGTCTCTCATTAGATGTGTGAAATTTGCAGCATCTGAAATGGCCGTGTTTCAATGTCTGGAACTGCATTGTTTTGGATCCAGTTTTATCTTTACTCTATAACCAAGTTTTGTAGTTTCAGATCTAACATGAAATACTGTCATTATAATCTGCTTCAGGTGAGCATTTGCCTGCCCCCTTGTTTGGGATTTAAGAGGGTGGTCCTTCTGATTTTTTTTTCAGCCCCATGAACTGCTGTAGAGGCAGACGTGATTAAGCATTTGGCAAACTTAGGGCTGATTAAAGATTTAAGAGGGTTGGTTACATTTAATTTTAGTCTCCGGCAAACACCCAAATCTTTTGTTAGGAATTTCAGAGTCAATATCCTTGGGTGCAGTGTTTGAAGTTTGTACCCTGACACTTGTGCCAATTAGCTCAAAGACAGAGTCTCTGTTTCACGTAATTGAATACCTATATTGTATTTTAAAGTGGTTGAAAATGAATAAAATGACCATCAATTAACTTCCCCAGTAATGAAAATTGAATCAAGGCAAGATGGGGAAATGAATGCTCATTACTGTTCTCCTCATGTCACCCTTCATCTCTTTAATAATTTTGATAGAGCTCATTTCACTAAGTATTCCTAAGTAAATTTATTTATTGACTCTTGCCCAAGGGGTGCTTACCTGCACAATGGAGCATTGTCGCTGCATTATACTATAATGGAGCAACGAGCCTCCCAAATCACAATGCTCCACGTCACCATTGAAAGATGAAAGTGTTTTTGCTTTTTTTTTTTTTTATAATAACAAAAGAGAATTGCCAGATTAGAAAAATGCCCCATTTATGTCAATTACTTCCTATGTATGTCAATCCCATGTGGATAAGCAGCCCATTTGCCTCAGCTATTTACTAAGAATTTCAATAATGTGTAAACAAATAGGCCCCTTTGTAATAAATCCCTCTGTATTCCATTCCCATGCAAACAAACATAGCCATTTGATAATGATTCCTATGTATTCCAACTCCATGCCAACAAACGGGCTCATTTGAACCAGTTACTTCAATGCATTCCAATTTCATGCAAACAAGTAGGCCCATTTGAACCAATTACTTCCTATGTATTTCAATTCTATGTGAACAAAAAGGCCCATTTCTTTGAGGTTAGAAAGAATAATGCTTTAAGGTATATGTTATTGAGTCACTTGATGGAATGGGGGCTAAAATTCGAACCTTTAATTCTCTCAAGAAGTCTGAAAACGGCAATGAGGTCAAATTTTGCGACGTGATTCATCATGGATAATGAGAAAATAACCAGAAAATTTAGACCGTTGATTTGGCACAATACAAAAACCGGGATGATTTCGCAATTCGATATTTTCAATTTTTTGCTTCCTATGGCCACCAACATAATGATCTGAACCTTGCATCATTTCTAGAAGCCCAAACACAGTTAGAGAGTCAAGTTTCAACCATTGATCTGCCATGAATTTTGAGATATTTGTGAATAAGTCCAGACCCTAAAATATTAACTTTCTATCTCTATAGGCCCCACTTGCATGAATTTCGAAAGATAAGACTGATTCCATTCTATTAAATGGGGGAAAAAATCTAAAATTACAAGATCCTAAGCTCCACAACACGGAGAAAGGCAAATAAAAAAAAAAAAAAAAAGCCCAAAAAGGCAAAAGAAGCCCACAGCCCACAGCCCGGACGCAGGAACTCCCAAACAATTAGTATATCTATGCCCACAGCTGAAGACAACCTTGTAGTTGCAGATATCTGCTTAAGCCTCTTAAAATAATACCAGGATAGAGAAGATATCTTCAATATGTGAGAAAAAGACCTGGCATTGAGAAGATCATGCACATGCCTACCCTGAAATTGGGAATTTCAAACCAAGATAGGGGTCCTTCATAATCTTCATTAAGCTATCATTCAACTCAAAGCAAATATGAGTCACTTGAGCTTGCGTCTGGACAATTAATCAAAGTGCTTCAAATCACCTTGCTGACATCTTCAAAATCATCAATGCATGGATTTCCTCCTCTGGACACAAACTTTGAAGATGAAATTATACGGAAAGCATCTGAGAATGGAAGATTCAATCTTAATTCGATGTTTGGAAGCTCTAACCGTCCTCAACCTATTCTTGGCACGACAAGATCTGGGTCAAGGGGAGAATAAACAAGCATTCTGTTTGTGCTTGGATGGCCCTCTTGAATGGTATGAAAACGAAGGATGTCCTAGCATCCAGGAATATCATTACAAACACAAGCTGCCCTCTTTGCACATCTTCTCTAGAAAGTAGCATCCACCTAATTTGCTCATGCCCTTATAGTACTTCTGTTTGGGCTAAAATTCTTTCCAAATTCAATGTAATCAATCCCCAAGTTGGGTCTCTTAAAAGCTTTGAATAGTCTCTATAACAATTGTGACCACAATAGGAAAGGAAATACCACCTTCGCTCAGCTTTGTTTTCATGCCTTCACATGGTTAATTTGGAAAGAGAGAAACTACCGCATATTACGTAACAAAGCTAAACCTTGGGAGCACATACTGACTTAGATCCTTCGGAAAATTAGAACTAGAGCTCTATTCCTATGTCTTGATGTTTCCAGCTCTATAGCATCTTCTTGGGACTCGCCGTTCAATCCTCCAATAGATTCCCACGTGGCCATTAAGAATCATGAAGACTGGAACCTGTTTATCTCTCCACAAAATGGATTTAGTGTCAGCTTCTTGACAGATGCAGTAAAGAACCCAAGTTGGACTCTAATCAATGAGGATGAAGACACGTTCAAAGCCTCTTTTACCATCATCTCCCATGTGGCCAACCACTGCCAAAATCTTATCATCTACTCAGATTGCAAGAAACTCAGAGAAGCATTTTTGGATCCATCAATGTCTCCTTGATAGCAAAGATTCAAAGCTAGGACATTAAATGCTATAGTCAAGAACTTGAAAGTTGATGTCTTTAGCAAATTTTCTAAAGCTGGGACTTATCTTTCTCGTAGATCGAGTATCTACAGAAGGAATGGCCAATCAACTAGATTTGCTGACTATAAATAATGGTTTCCTCTCCATTTGCCAAACTGCCTTGGTCGAACTCTCGTTTGGCTAAATTGCAGGGATGCGTGAAACACATGATTCACGTGACAAATCCAATCACATGGTCTATTACAACATTTCCCACGCCTAGCTGGATCGATGCAATTTGTTTTAGGACGTGTTAGTGGGACGAAAACTACATTTTGCATATTATGATTTCTGCCCAACAACCACGAGGTGTAGCTCATTTAGCCTAAGACCATGGTTTGTATTCGGAGGTTGAGGGTTTAAAACTGTACTACCATACTAGGGTCATAGGTGATTTACCCGGTTCCTTCTGTGCCCGTAGAAATTATTCCGACCCAAAGGACCGAGACACCCTCCGTTATCAAAAACAAAAAAATAAAAAATAAAAAATAATCTGCCCATTTGGTAAGTTGCTAGTGGAGAGCAGTAAAAAAATTAGAAAACAACTGACAAACTTTCCACCTTACTATATTTGTTGGAACATTTAGCAAAATAATCCGTGCCATACAAAAAATCCAAGTTTCTGTGTCGTAAAACGAGTTTTCTTATGGTAACGGCATGTCAAATCTTGAATGTGATGTGTATTTTCACCTTTAACTGTAACGTGGTCCACCTCTAAATGTAACATAGAGAAATGCCGATTTAAAGTTGCAGAGCCACATAGTGGTCCCGCCCATACTAAAACCTGTTCAAATAGAGCAACATCTATTTATGTGGGGTATGCTAAAATTCTAGGTCGATCCAACTTCTTACCAGTGTTGGATTGATGTTTTGCTAAAGATGAGATAAACTCCATGGTAGGAACTAACAAACCGGTTTGGTACTCCTTCGCAGTGCCTACTTAGAGATAATATGGACCGTTAAGGATGAATGTAATACCCTCCATAGATGTATGCTATAATTTTATATCATAGGAGTGGGGCCCACTCTCCAATTGGGTACATAATTGATTGTGTTTGTGTTATATCATATAGTAAACACAATTTTATAAAATAAAATAAAATTACAGAAAATAAAAAAGGACAATTTTTCTATACCGCAATCACCCAAACACCTTTTTCATTTAACCAAAAAAAGTTAATTCTACTTTCAAACCACAACGTTTTCCAATGACTTGGCATTTTAGGTTTTTTAACCCTACAAGTTGTTTACCAAAAAAGAAAATCCCTACAAGTTGAATTACCAAACGGGAGGAAATTGGTACTCTTTATCGAGAAAAAATAGTTTATTTTTTTCTTTTTCCCATAGGAAAAAAAAATTGCGCCAAATAGCAAAATATAGATTGTTTGAAAAATCATAGTAGTTTCCTCTATATCATGAAATCCTCTAAAAATGACTCTACAACAATTTCCTTGGTTCCGCCACTGATGGAGTTGTAGATAATACCTTAGTTTCCTAGTATTTGATTTACTATAGTGATGGTTGAGTTTTCATTTTCTATCCTCCTTAATTTTTTCTCTTTAAGAAATGATATTATTAGATGACCTTTATAGAGCTTTACTTTTGGCTCTTCAATTTTAGCGATTTTCAGAATACATATGTTAGAATTCTTAAGAACTCAATCTCATGCAAACAAATAGGCCCCTTTAACAATAGCATGTGGAAAAGTGTGCGTTTTCCATTTGCTGGGGCTCTGTTTCCTATGAGGAGAGAGTCCCCCTTTCTTTTAATTATTTTTCACGATTCCACATAAAAACATTTCCTAGTGACGGAGGTGCCTATTTAATAGCTTTTCTGTTGAAGAGGAAAAAAAAAGTCCATGAAAATAGTTTTTACAGTCATTATACAAACATGCCCTAAGGTAAATGCTCCACTTCTACTTTTCCTACACATCCAAACAAATCCAAGGATCTACATTACCAAAAAAAAAAAAAAAAAATGAAGTTTTTGAGGCTTCAGGAAAAATCGGTGAAGAATATTTGAGTATCTGAAATAGGAAAGTATGACCTTTGTGCAACATCAAGGATTCTTTAATAATGATGAAAAGCCTTTGAATTTAACCACTTGCCAATTTTTCATAGTTTGTAGCAACGCTATTCATTGCAAATAAATAAAAAATTGAACTATTATTTTCTAATTGCACAAACATGTCTTAGGATTTGGGAATGTGAAAATCCTTGTTTTTGAAGATCTTCTGGTTCAACCCCTCCAATAATATTTGAAAATCCTCATTTTTTTCAAATTTACCACCAATATAAAATCTTCTTAGCTATATAAATTTGCTAGTTTGCTACCAATTTGAAATCCTCAGCTATACAAATACTCATGAGGCATATTTGTTCTGTTTTAGGGGCAGGAGGTTCTTGGGGCAGTAAGAAATCTTCAAATCTACATACTCCTTACTTGTTACAGAATGTGCTCAAATCTGTCCATACAACCTATTCATTTGCATGGAATTGATATCCCAAGGAAATCTAAAAAATACATTTCTATACCAAAGTGGCTAAATTGAGAAACGAAGGTATGTGGTGATTCAAAAACAACCAATAAATAACTTTCCTAAAGGAGCCCATTGGCATCATGTTATTGAATTGTTAAATTGCATTTTTAAAAGTGGTTAATTAAATAAATAAAGGTAAAGATCAAAATATGACCATCAATTAATTTCACTTATAACTAGGGAAAAAGCTAAAATTTATCGGTCTCAACCAACGGGACATGCTGGGGAGCACCCTAGAGTCCTGGACCACCAAAAAGACAAAATCTCAGCTATCATAGCATTGACTGTTGGATGAAAAATGTGATTAATTGAATATGTATAAGATTGTGTAGAAAAAGTTTGTAATCAAATGCTCAGTCTTACATTGGTAGGGACTAACTCTTGTTACCCACTAAATCGAGAGGAAATTTACTTTTAGTTGGTCAAATTCTCAATAGGTAGGACCCCCTTTGGAGTTCCCCTCCTTTGGCTCAAGGACTTCTCCAATAAGTCAAAGCCTCAAAAGGATCCAAACTTGGAGGACTCACCAAACTCACCAAATTCACGTCAATACCAAAATAGTCACACACATTGGACGTTGCTTGTTATGATCTAAGTCATTGAAACACATGGTCAAAATAAATCATTGAATTAAGGAAAAGTCATCCCATTAAACTACACAATCATCGAAGTTTGATTGAGTTGTTTTCTAAGAATATGCATCATCTTATTACGAGAAAACAACTCAATCAAAGTTTCTCAGAATATGCATAATGTACTAACCAACTACATTTGGAGAAGGGCCACTTACCTCACTAATAAGTGGCGGCAGTTCTCACATTGCCGTCCAGGGTTCGAACCTTGGGTAAACCACCACTTCCTACTTATATGGGCCTTTTTTTCCGCTTGGGTGAGCTCCTTTCCACTTGTGTTGGCCTGCTTATTACTTGTGTGGGCTGTCTTTCCGTGTGTGTGCGGGCTCTCTTTTGGGTCCCAACCCCCTTGGCTGGTTTAATAAAAAAAACATGTCACACTTGTGAGATGACGCAAAGTCTCTTGAAGCATGACTTGTGATTTTGTTTAGTGAATTGTGGACTAGCATTGGGTGCTTGTTTACAATATAATGTTGCACTAGCATTGCATTCTTATTTAGTAGAGCACATTTGGTAAATGCTGGCTCAATGGAACCGACGCCATTTTTTGAAATGAACGTTTGGTAAAACATGGAAAATGGTTGCATAGAATCCTCCAGTGCATGGGTCCGATTATTCACAGGGTCCGACCTCCCCGCTTGCCTTTGCAAATCAATGAAGCTAAAGAAAGCGAAGCTATAGTACCTACGACTGATAAGTTAGAGGTTACCAATTTTATGTTTGGAAACCTATTTTTTGAGTCCTACAATCAAGATCCGAACCATTAATCATGCTTATAAAGCCTTAAACAACTATTTGATCAAATATCAACTGTTGGGAAGGCCAAAAAATGATAATGAGGTCAAATTTTGCAGTGTGATTCATCATGGATAATGAGAAAATAACTAGAAAACTTAGACCATTGATATGCCACAATACAAAAATCGGGATGATTTTGCAATTTGATTTTTTCGAATTTCTTGCTTCCTTGGAGCAGCAACATAATGATATGAACTGTGCATCATTTCCAAAAGCCCAAACGCCGCTAAAGGGTCAAGTTTCAACTATTAATGCCTTAAACACGCAATTCAAGGATTGTAAGAAATTTGCAAAGAAAACATATTATCATTGGATCACACCTGGCACGCAAAGATGGTTGAAAGCCTCTCTTAATCAAAGTTGGATTTTTCCCCATAATTCTTCAAATTAAAACTTCTCTAAAAATAATGGTTTCCTCTCAATTTGCCAAAAGTACCTTGGTTGGACGCTCCGTTGGATAAAATGCGGGATGCGTTAAAACACGTGATTAACGTGACAAATCTAAGTCACGTGGTCCATTATTACTCCATTTTCCACGCCTCGCGATATGATCCCTATCATATCGAACATATTTGAAGAGCAGTAAAAAAAGAAAAAAAACCAACAACCGACAAATTTTCCACTTACCATGTTTGTTGGAATATTGCAACAAAAGCAATCCCTGGGGTACGGAAATCCAGGTGATAGTGTGTGGTAAAACGAGTTTTCTTATGCAACGGCATGTCTAATCCTGAATGTGATGTGTATTTTCACCTTTAAATGTAACTTGGTCCACCATTGATATAGAGAAATGCCGATTAAAAGTTGCAGAACTACATAATGGGCCCGCCCATACTGAAATCTGAACCTAACTTCTTACCACTGTTGGATTAATGTTTGACTAAAAATGAGATAAAACTCCATGTTAGGAACTAATAAACCGGTTTGGGACTCCTTCGTGGGCCCTACTTAGAGATAATTTGGACCGTTCAAGATGAATCTCATGCCCTCTAGGGATATATGCTATAATTTTACATCATAGGAGTGGGGTCCACTCTCTAATTGAGTACATAATTGATTGTCTTTGAATGATATTATATATGAAACACAATTTTATAAAAAAATAAAAAACACATTTTTCCCATACTACAATCATCCAAACACCTTTTTCATTTTACCAAGAAAAGTTAACTCTACTTTCAAACCACTACTTTTTCCAATGACTTGACATTTTACTTTTTTTAAATGCCTACAAGTTGTTTAGGAAAAAAAAAACCCTACAAGTTAAATTACCAAAAGCGAGGAAAATAGTATTTTCTATCGAGAAAAATTAGTTTATGTTTTTCTTTTTCCTACAGGAAAAAAGCATTGCTCCAAATAGAAAAATGTAGATTGTTTGAGAAATCGTAGTAGTTTTCCTCTATATCATGAAATCCTCTAAAAATGATTATACAACAATTTCCTTTGTCCCGCCACTGATGGAGTTGTAGATAATACCTCACTTTCCTAGGATTTGATTTACTATAATGATTGCTGAGTTTTCATTTTCCATCCTCCTTAATTCGTTCTCTTTAAGAGGTGATATTATTAGAGGATCTTTATAGAGCTTCACTTTTGGTTCTTCAATTTTAGCCACTTTTAGAATACACATGTTAGAATTCTTAAGAACTCAATTTCATGCAAATAAATAGGCCCTTATAACAATAGCATGTGGAAAAGTATGCTTTTTCCATTTGATGGGGCTCTGTTTCCTATGAGGAGAGAGTCCCCCTTTCTTTTAATTGCAACCGAGGGTTTGAAGAGAATTGACCACCGATCTATTTGTTTGCATGGAATTGAATACATAAGATTCATGGTGAAATTGGATTTATTGTGGATTAGGAGATTTAAACTCATGACCTCTTGGATGCCTTTTTAAATAACTACGCTAACGACTAAACCACACAATACTTATATGTAATTATTTATATATAAAATATCAAAAGTAGTTAAATGGAGCAGAGACCCTAATTGCATGGGCTTGTGCCTAGCACGGGTTATTATGCTATTTTCTTCTTAATTTCTTTTGAATTAAAGGTTATTTGATGTCCATCTATGGATTTTCATTTCTACAATTATAGAAACTTTTAAAAATACATTTCTTAGAATTTGTAAGTATTCAATTCCATGCTAATAAACAGGCTCTAAGACACATTTATGTAACTTGTTTTTTCTAAGGAAAAGCTATAGAAAAGAATCACATTCCACAATTTGGTGTGCACAATATACTCAAGGAAAAATGAAAAAAAGTAAGTATTTTTCACTATGCCACATAAAAACATTTCCTAGCGACGAAGGTGTCTTATTTAATAGCTTTTCTGTTAAAAAGGAAAAACAAAAGTCCATGGAAATAATTTTTACAGTCATTATACAAATATGCCCTAAGGTAAATGCTCCACTTCCACTTTTCCTACACATCCAACCAAGTCCGAGGATCTACAATTACCAAAAAATGAAGTTCTCAGGCTTCATGAAAAATTGGTAAAGAATCTTTGAGTATCTGAAACAGGAAAGTATGACCTTTGTGCAACATCAAGGATTCCTTAATAACAATGAAAAGCCATTGATTTTTACCACCTAACACTTTTTTCATAGTTTCGTGCAACGCTATTCATTGCAAATAAATAAAAAATATTATTTTGTAATTACACAAACATGTCTTAGGATTTGGGAATGTGAAAATCCTTGTTTTGAAGATCTTCAGGTTCAACCCCTCCAATAAGATTTGGAAATCCTCATTTTTTGCATATTTACCACCAATATAAATTTTTCTCGCCTAGATGTATTGCTAGTTTGCTACCAATATGAAATTCTCATCTATAAAAATACTCAATAGCAATCTCTTTTCTAGGGCTAGTAAGGAATCCTCAAATCTACATATTCCTTACTTATTACAGAATGTGCCCAAATCTGTGCTTACAACCTATTCACTTGCATGGAATTGGAATCCCAAGGAAATCTTAAAAATACATGTCTATGCCAAAGTGGCCAAATCGAGAAACAAAGGTACGTGGTGATTAAAAAACAACCGTTAAATAACTTTTCTAAAGGAGCCCATTGGCATCATGTCATTGAATTGTTAAATTGCATTTCTAAAAGTAATTAAATTGAATAAACAAAGGTGAAGATCAAAATATGACTGTCAATTAATTTCACTTAAAATGAAAAGCGAGTTAATTAGAGATGGAAAATAATTAACCAGCCATCACCCTAGTAGACCAATAACTAGTAAAGTTTGGATCCTTTTACATTTTCATTTATATCCTTCACCACTCACCCACCTCTTCAATTTTCTTTGGTTGGAGCCCTAAACCTTAATTTATTGCAAATTTAATGCCAGACAAAACAAATGGATCTATTAAAAATGAGTATCAACCTGGTAAATCAAATCCTATAAAGGTCTCATCTACATGTTCACTTTATATACATGAACGCAGGCTAGATTTGTAGAACACTTGTGGCCACCCACACCCCACAAAATGAAAGGTCAAGATCACTAGTCTGACAGTTCAATCAGCAAAATTCATCATCCACCTATCCAAGATTAAACAAATGGACGGATCGATGCATGCCAAAAGTGATAGACACTACTCAGTGATATATGAGAACCTACCCTTATGTACTCGGCAATTTCATGTGCACATGGCAAACCATGGGTCCGTCGGATGATATGGAGACATGCGGCAGAATCTGGACTAATATCACCAGCCCTTAACGACTCATTTAACACTATATCCAAAGCATTCCTTAATAGAAATCCTCTCAACTCACTAAACAGTGCCGGTTTGAACTTATGTTGCACAGTGTTCAAACTCTTTTCAAAAGACGCCTTTATCTATGTAAAGAGTAACTTTAGCAAGGCATGGATAACCTGCCAGGACGAATCAAAGCTACAACTCGATGTGCCTAGGTGTCTCTTTAATTTTGCATGTGCACTCTCCGCTCTGTTAGTAGTGATGTTCCCAAAGTGCATATGCCGATCCGTCCATGCAGCCACAAATTGCTCCTTATGCTTATTCAACCACGAGGTCTTCACATAATCAACAGCATGTGGATACCCTGCGTAATTCCATTCCAAAGCACTTAGCATTTGCGTATAGTCACTTTCAGTTGGAGAGACTACCAACATGTTCCAACAAGAGATAAATGCACCCCATCCGTCATTGGTCTCAAAACACTTCTTACAATTTGCCAAGATGTTCCTAGAAATATGCCACCTGCATAATAAGTTTGCTGCATTTGGAAAAACAACCTTTATTGCATTCATCAACGCTAATTCTTTGTCTGTGACAATTACACGGGTCGGAGTGCATCCATCCATTAATTCCTTAAGCCTCTCCAAAGCCCATCTATAATTGGCCTCCCTTTCTGATTCAAGGTACACAAAAGCAACAGAGAACGTCAGTTGAGTAGATGTGACACCAACAATTTCAAGCAAGGGAAGTCGATATCTATTAGTCTTGTACGTGGAATCCATTATCAAAACTTCTGGAAATGCATGTAATAACTTAATAGATGATGGATGTGCTCATAATAGGTTCATGATAACATCTGTAGCGTCATTGCTAGTGTGATATTCAATGTAGTTTTTCTGTTCCAAATGCATCATGAGTTGCTGCATCTGTGATTGACCGGCTATCTCTGTCACTCTCAACTTTTGGCGAGCATTGTAGATACTTTTAATCGTAGTGGTGTTGTGCACATCCCTTTTCTACAATGTTCGAAGGATGTTCATCGGCTTCACGAAACTCTTAGACATATCAATCAAAACGTTGATTTCTTCCGCAAAAAGCCTCCCAGCAAACGAGTGCCCCTTGAGATGCTGTGTGTTTGGATGATTGTGCACCCCACAAACCACTGTTAACATCCAATCGTCGTCAGTTGCCAACTTTCGGCCCTTCAAAGCAAAAGGGCAACTACACTTCTTCGTTCTCGTTGCCTTGTTAGGTCTTTTCTTCTTGAAGACCTTCGATGGACTCCTGCAACTAACACTTCTCTCACAAGAAAAATGATTCTCGGCTTCCTTCCATCTCCATCAGCATCCGAAGTCATAATTACAATTACCAAGCCATGTTTCTTTCCAACATCCCTTGTCCATTGGATTAGGCTCACTCGGCTTCTGAATATCATGTCAGTGGTGAAGACATTTGTAAAATCCAAAAGGCACTCACTGGCACCGGTTGATTCAACCTCCTGCAAATATATCACAAATTCTTAAATTATAATTGCACACTCAATTATTACCGTGCAAAATTATACTGCACGGTATATATAAGCCGTGCAAATTTATACTGCACGGTATATATAGACCGTTCAAAATTCTACTGCACGGTATATATAGGCCGTGCAATATAATGTTGCATGGCTTATGAAAACCGAGCATATATTAAATGCACGGTACTGGAATACCGTGCAGGACACGAGAAAAAATAAAGAAAACGAACGAAACGAAGTCAAAACGTATATACCTCATTTTCGTAGATCGTCAACTGCTTGTCCATATTGCAAATCTCCCACTTTAAATACACAATGTGGTGTAGGGATATTTGTATTTCCAAGCTTGTTCAAGAAATGGAGGAGATTTGATGATATACTAGAAAGAAGTTGGAAAAAATGACGACAAAGGAGATGAAAATCAATGAGGAAGAAGGAGTGGAGAAGGGAATGGATAAAAGGGAGAATGAAGAAGAATAAGAAGAAGAAGAAGAAGAGAAGAGACTAGGAGACCCACTGCTGCTGTTGAACCAAAGGAGGAAGATGGATGTTGATGGTAAGGGCGATTTCGTCCTTTCACCTGAGGCCATTTTAGTAATTAATTTTTTTTTAAATCGTGGGTGTGTTCAACACTTCAAGTGGGTGCATATAGAATTTCCCAAGAACGGGAAGTTTTGCACGACTAACAGCGTAATAAAAGGTATCATATTTTTTTGTACTGCTCGGTTAAAATACATAGTGCAAAATGCTTCTGCACGGCGCAATGGAACCGCGCATATTCTTTCTGCACGGTAATATGGATCCGTGCATATTTCATTTGTTCGGCCATTACATGCCGCGCAAAATATATATGCACGGTTTATATGTGCCGTGCATATGTTTCCTGCACGGGTTCAATCCGCCGTGCATATAATCCCCGCACGTCTCTGGATTGCCGAGCAGATCGCGAACAACGACTCATTTTTTCAAAAATGGAAAACATTGGAGTTTGAAACTACCATCCATCTCTCATTAGGGACTTCCCTATTTGTTGCAAACGACTATACTCACAATTATACTCTCTAATGCATAACTTGCAACTTAAACAAATTTGTGAAAATGATAAACCTATGAAGAAGAAAAAGAAGAAGATGAAGGGCTTACCTGTTTGAGTGTCCCTAACGATGGATACAATAACTGCAGCTCATCAATGATCCACGACGGTGATGAGAGCTTTGAAGTGGAGAAGGTCGACGACTCCGAAATGGCTAGAAATTTTAAAACTCTCAACGAGGGAATGGGTTCAGGAAATGGAATGGAATGGAATGACGACTGTGGTGAGCTTGGGGGTATCTTGGGTATTATGGTGGGTTGGCTCAGCAAGATTAAGCCCAATTTAGAATGGGTCTGGTGAGCTCAACAAATGGATCTTTTCTGGAAAAATAGGTGGGTACGGATAGAATTTCCCCGCTAAAATCCTTACCCGGCCGAGAAATCCATAGAAACTCTCTCTTCTTATTCTTATTGGAGTTCCGTTCTGTTTTCATCAGATATCTCTCTCCCTCTCTCTCTCTCAAAATCTAATCATTTGCGCTCTCTCTCTCTCTCTCTCTCTGCAATAGAAGGCATGTTCGTTTTCTCAGATCTCTTTTCTGTTTATTTTCGATCGAATCCGCTGCAATGTCTTGGTTCATTTCACTAATTTCTTCCATATTTTAGCTTCTTTGGATCGAATCTTTCAGATCAATTGAAAAGATCTGTTCTTTCAATCCATTACTGGAACCGAGAGCAGTTTTTCGATCGGATTTTCTCACTTCTTCCGCAAATCTTTCGGAAGAATCACTAGATTTCTCTTCATTGAGTTTTTGAAAGATCCCTTTTTTTTTTTGGGGGGGGGTTTCTGATGCAACTTCTTGATTCGGAAGGTTGGTCTTTGGCTGATTCAATGTCTGATTTCGTGGTTCATCGGACCGGATTGGAATTTGGATCATCATCAGTAGCGGAAGTGATTTTTGTTTTTGTTGAAATTGCTTCACAAGTGGTTTTTTAGGAACTTCTTTCTGTTAGTTTTCGCAACCTTTTGGACAGTGAGATTGTTTAAGAAAAGCTTATATATAATGAGGACTTCTTTGTGTTTTCACATAGATTTTAGATGGTTGGTAGTGATTGGATTTTTGAGTAAATGCTGAAACTCAAAAGCCATTGTCCTTGGAACTTCCTTTTCTTTGAATAATGAATCCTTTTGAATAAAGGTGGAAGCTTTGGGTTATTATAAGATTGTTCTGATGGTAGAAAATTGGAATCAAGAAAAAAAAATTGATAGTGCTCATCGGAAAATGAAAATATGGATCTTTTGACGTTCACTATCGATTATTAATGAGATAATGTTTGGGTTGGTGCAAAGCTTTGGGATTTTGTTTTCTTGATGACTTAGGAGGCCTTTATAATGGAGTTGGAACAATATTAAATGAATGTCACTGTTGCAGAACTCACTTTCCTATTGTTTTGATAAGATGTCTGCAGCTTCGTTAGTTCTTATTATTTTTTTTTATAGTGTTATAAATCATGTTTTTAATATGCTTTCCTCTTCTTCTCTCTTGTCAATGTGAATTTCATGTAGTGTATTAATTTGAAGATGGGCGTTGCAAAAAACAGCTCTGAGATGGAGGAGGGTACACTGGAGATTGGCATGGGTATGTACACCCTCTTGTTTGTTTTGCATTCAAGACATCCTCTTGTTTCAGATGGTTTATTTGTTTAACCTTCCCGTTTATCAATGTTGAGAAGCGATTCATTAAGGAACTTGATTTTTGTAGCTATCATTTGGTGGTTTGCATTTCAGATCGCCAACTTTCCATTTAAGCATGAGCAGTAAGCACTGACTGATGGATCTGCCTATATGCTCCCATTGTAGGTATAGGACCTATCTTTCAGGATAGGTATACAGAATTATGGCCTCATTTATCCCTTGTTAGGATGTTGAGGATCTTAACATTACAATCATATGTACATATCAAATGGTTGAGAATGCAGACCACTTACCAAATTGGTGTGACTTGGAGAGTTTGCCTTGGATTTGACACAGTCCTTCATCAAAACAACATGACTTGGGAGAGTCAAGAGTCAAGTTGCTGAATTTTCCTACCTTGGATAAGATTGATTAGAGAGTCAATGCTTTCACAACAACGAAGAAATGGCGGACTATCTTCTTCAACATTGTTCCCTTTGTAATGTCTTCTTGGCACCATCCAGTTTCTGTTCAACATTGGGGTCATCCAAAAGACATGACCTTCTTGTTTACGGTTGGTTTGGAGGAAGTTTCAATAGAAAAGGAAAATCCTTGGGGTATGCTTCCTCATGCCATTATTTGGGAAGTTTGGAGTGGAAAAAATGGGATATTTCCGATAATAAAAAATGGCAAGTTTTGAGAATGCTCAGGCTGCTAGTAAGAGGGCATTAATCAATCAAAGTGATTTTTGTGGTCAGCGTAGTGAATTATGTGAAATTGGAAAGCAATTATGAATCACCTTATGTTCTGTACTTGCGCTCCATTTTTTTTTCTGCTTGCTGGATTGTCTATCCTGGAATTTGTGGCAATTTAGAATTGTTTCTCGTAGTTTCCCGTTTCATCTTATGCTCTGTAGCTACTGTATTATTTTTCTTAATGAGAGAGAGAGAGAGAGAGAGAGAGAGAGAGAGAGAGAGAGAGAGAGAGAGCAAGCTTGGAATTGTTGGGATTACAAGATGAAATATTTGAATCGACGATCTTTAAAAATAATTAATCAGTGGGCATAACATATCAGATGTTTGTGTGATGTGTAACAAGATACAGGAGTCAATGGATCACTTATTCTAACACTGCGAGGTGGCATATTCTATTACGAGCATTTTTTTTATGAAGTGTGGATTAGCTTGGTATATTCCAAGTTCTACTTCGAAGGCGGTGAAGGCTTGAGGTTGGGGGCCATTCCATGGGTGTGGGATCTTGCTTTGGAGGATTATTCCGTATGCCATTCTGTAGTCTATTTAGAGGGAAAGGAATCATAGGGTTTTCAGGGGATCTTGTACTCTGGCTGAAGCTTTGAGAGCAAGGGTGGAGTGGAGAATTGCAAAGTGGGTAGTGGTTAGAAGGGATTTCTCCAATTTGAGTTTGAGCAATATTCTTTTTTAACTGGGAGGCTTGTATACGTTGTGGCCTTCATAGGGAAAAGGGGGATACCCGATGGTTTGCTCCTCTGCATAGGGTCTTAAAGTTTAATAGTGGTGGTGCTTCGCGAGGTAAAGCCAAGGCCTACGGAAATTGGTGGTGTGCTTTGTAACTTCAAAGGCAAATTGGTGATGATGTTCTTTAAACTGGTTGGGATTTGAGACTTGAATGAAGCAAAGGTATTGGCATTTTGGAAGCCCTTATGAATTATTTGGGTTCTTTTCAGGATAAGCTAATTGTGGAGAACTCCCTTCTAATGCGGTGGCATCGGTTACGCAAGAGGTCCTAAGCTTTTGAAGTTCCATTTTTTTTCAATGAGATTAAGGATCTTGCTTCTTACTTGGATGTTGCCTTTCGTCAAGAGTTTAGATCCGCGAATAGTATGGCGGATGCATTAGCTAAGCAAGGGATTAATAAATATTCTATTTGGGGGGGATCCTTCTTGTATTTTCTTGGCCTGGTGGGGTGGGGCATAATGCTCTTGTACCCTTCTCCCCTTCTTTTGGTCTTGGTGTGTAATTTCTTCTTCTTTTTTTTTAATGAATATTACTGTTTGTATGTCGATGTTGTGTTTTAGTTCTGATAGGGACCGGACCGTCCTCTCCATGACCAGTTCTCATTACTGATTTTTTCGTAGCAGGACTCATTTGAAAGTGCATGTTATATTATTATTTATTGATCAAAAAAAGGAACTGCAAGTTATTAAGGCCATTCTGCTTGAATAGTTTCCCTCAAAGCTTACATCTGGACAATAGCCAGTCCCAACTGCACGGGAAACTGTTGGAGCTTGCTGCCTTGTTGGTTCAAATCTGCTATAGGTCACCAGAGAAGTGATTATTATGAGAGATTATTTGTAAGGATGCTTTGGAGACGCTTTTCATTTCTATGTTGAGAAAAGTTGGAATTTGATTTTTTTTTTTGAAATGGTAACTTGTAGTGATCAAAAGCTTTACAGTATAAAAGGGCTATACTGAGAAGCGGCTGGGGAAGAGCCCTAGAAATGCAGCCACCGCCCAAAAAGAGGAGAAGCTATACAAGGAGGTGCCATCTTTATCTATGTTCCAGACTGAACAAAATCAGCTTGAGCAATTTCTTTTTGATGTTCATTAATTAGTCTTTATCATTTAGTTTTTATTTTTTGAGGGGGTCGCATCCCTGGGAAATTTGTATGCATGATCTTCTTCACAGTTGTCTTTTTTCTTTTGGTTGTCCTTTTTCTCCCTTTCACTTTGAATCTCTAAAACTTGATTAATATCCATTTCTCCCTTTAAAGTTTTAGAAGAGAAAATTTGTAATAATGTAATTTTTAGGTTGTGAAGAGCCCATAACACTGTCAGAAGGTGCTCCTTGTCACATAAATAAGGTTGTGGCCTCGAGTCACATTATCAGTGAAAAAAAAGAAAAAGAAAAAAGAGTTCTTAGTTGATTTGATATAGTAGTGGAGTTTTGGACTAAGCAAGCTAGTAGACTTACTTTACAGTCTTATTAATGATCAAACCATCCAATCTCAATACAAGTAGATGTCCATTCATCCAAACTTTGCATTTTAGTCATGGTACAAATTGTTATTTTGATATTGGCCTGATGAGTGCTTCATCCAAACATTGAGTCTTGTAGAATGGTCAAAGTCTCATGTTTTTGTCTCCCAAGTCAGTCGCACATTTCTAATTGGAGCACCATATGTTTATATTACTTGTTTGTTCTTCATGAAGCCTGACAAATTGCTAATGACTGGTAATCTCAAGAATATTGATTAGAGCGTATTCTCTTGTTTCCCACTACAGAATATAGGACTGTTTCTGGAGTTGCGGGACCGCTTGTTATTTTGGAAAAAGTAAAGGTATGCATGATTAATTTGTTCTTCTTATTTTTGTACTGATGGCATATCACATTGTATTTTCTTTAAAACAACTATTTGTTGTGGCTCTTACTTGGCAAGTTGGCATTCTCTTTGCAATTAGTCATTATTGCTTGAAACTGTTTCAGGGTCCCAAATATCAGGAGATTGTCAATATTCGCCTGGGAGATGGCACGACTCGACGTGGTCAAGTATTGGAAGTTGATGGGGAGAAAGCTGTTGTGCAGGTTTACTGTCCTTGGATCTTTCCTAAAACTTCCAGTTAGTTTGCCATGATGTTTTTTTTCTAAATGGTAGCTGTGATTTCATTAGAAGGCAAAGATACCTGTACATTCTAATTCTAAAAAAAAAGAAAAAAAGATACTTATATATATTCTAAGGAGTATACTGTAGGAATAATGTAAACTCTCATCTTGATTTGAATGAAAGAGGGTGAAAGAGACCAAAAACAAATCATGCTCACCATCAAGGTGAGACCCTAGAAAAACATAGCACTCCATCTTTTGGGAAATTGAAAATGGAGCATTTGCACAGGATAGATTGTCTTTTGTAGAATTTTTGCATTTGCAATTATTAACTCAAGAAATGTACATTACCAATCAAAAAGTGAATTCAATTGCTTTAATTGATCTCTTCCTGAGTCCAGTAGGCGCTGAATTTCCACTCTTCCTACTGATAATATCTTTAGTTGAAAACCAACATTTTTAGTGTTTGCTTTTAATATTTGATTCATTAGAACCCCTTCTTTTTTCACTACTATTGTTGTTTATGTAATGTTGTGGTTTGCTAGGTTTTTGAAGGAACATCAGGCATTGATAACAAATATACAACCGTGCAATTCACAGGGGAGGTACGATACCTCTTTATCCCTGTCCCCGGCCACCAAGATATCTCTCTCTCTCTCTCTCTCTCTCTCCCCGCTTTTATATATGTATGTATGCATGTATTTATCTATGTCAGCATATGCAGTCTAGCTCTGTGGGCCCACTTGCTCCTACCTTTGATCAGTGCAGGCCCTTTCACACTCTGATTCCCCATGATCTGGGACCAGGCCCCATTTTTACTCTCATCAAACCTTTTATCCACAACTGGATTGAATGTCAAAGAAATCTACGGTCAAAAGACCACCAAACTTTGAGACTATTAAATCAAGGGCTAGGATGATTTGACGGGGCTCATTTTTTGGTTTACCCTTATCCATATGGAGACGTTTCCATTTAGCCCTACCCCACTGATAAAAAGGCATCTAGATGGGTCCTATGTGCCGGACTGCAGATAAGCAATATGCAGGCTGCTCGTAGGAGAACATTCCCCATGTATGTATATCTATATTTATGTACACACGTATGTATGTATATATATCTCTATGTCTCAAAACTACTCTCTTATAGATACAGTCCTTATCTCTCTTTTAAAACTGTGTTCACTTAATAGATACGTTTATTGTCCCTGTTGCAATTTTGTATGACTGTACTGTTATAACATCTTAGTCACCTGCTGATGAGGATGAAATTACATTCCACGGAAAAGTGTTTATCCATCAGCAAATTTCTTGGTGAATAATGTAGAAGTGCACACCTCATCCATAAAAATTTTATGCAAAATTTTAAAAGCAAAGGAGCATTAATAGACAAGGGAAACTGAAATATGTTTCTAGCCCTGACTTGTTTACCGAGAGTTGCCTTAATACGTAGTAATTATAAACTTATTTGTAGCTTTTCTTTCTTTTTACCTTTTGCGATTGATGAAAAGTTTTTTATATTATTAGTTTAAACGAGATAGCAACGGCCAAGATGAAAAGATAACAAGCTCTGTACAGAAGAAGTTACTTTCCAAGGGAATTTTCCTCTAAAAATTAGCCATGAGGAAAAATATTGAAGTAGGTTTCTGAGGGGAACACTTCTTTGTGAATACTGAATGCTAAATCATTCTTCTCTCTCTCTCTCTCTCTCTCTCTCTCTCTCTCTCTACATGTGTGCTATATATAAGTACGCATTCTTATTTGTGATTTATCTGAGCTACATTGGTTGCTCTTGCTGCATTTCCTAAGGTTAACAAATCATCTTTGTAGTCCATTGGCCTTTTCTTGGGCACTAGAACTTGGAAAAATTCTTTAGTTTCTCTTTCATCTTTTCAGCCTTTTATTTGCAGGTTTTGAAAACCCCTGTTTCGATGGATATGCTAGGGCGTATTTTCAATGGATCAGGGAAGCCAATTGATAACGGACCTCCTATTTTGCCTGAGGCTTACTTGGATATTTCAGGTGAGGCATTTTGAGGTTATTGCTCAATATAAATCAACAATATCCACTTTGAAGTATATATTCTTTCTGTCGATCTTGTAGGCTTATATTAATTTGTTGCAGGAAGTTCCATCAACCCTAGTGAGAGAACCTATCCTGAAGAGATGATACAAACAGGGATCTCTACAATTGATGTCATGAACTCCATTGCCCGAGGACAGAAGATTCCTCTCTTTTCTGCAGCTGGGCTTCCTCATAATGAAATAGCCGCTCAGATTTGTCGTCAGGCAGGCCTTGTGAAAAGACTAGAAAAGACTGGAAATCTTATAGAGGTACCATGATGCTGGACAGGCCCATGATCCCATGGGTCAACCTGTCCATTGGGCACAACCCATTCAATTTTATTTTATTTTATTTTAATAGAGTTGTTTTAATGGTTTATGCCTTTCAATTATTTAAGTTAAAGATGTTTTAATCTCAACCGTAGGAATGCTTAGAAGGTTGAGTTTAGGTTTTTCCTTTTGTTATATAAATATGTAAAGCCCTTGGCTTCAGGAGACTGATTAATGAGAAAGGAAAAAATGACTATGATTAATGAGAAAGAAAAATTTGGAGTGTTTTCTGCTCTCTTTTCCCTTTCTTGGGAAAGGTATGGCGTGAGCCTAGTTCACTTCAGGCGTGAGGTCTGACCTATCCCCCTGTCTCTCCATCTTCTTCCCCTACCCATCCCTCATTGTACACCGTTCTGCTTCATTTGGTATTAGAGACGAAGATTGATCCACTGGATTCGAAATTCGGCAGAGTCATCTTTGATTGACATCCTCATCAAACCAAGCCTTTCATCTTCTATTCCAGCCTTGCCAATCATCAAACACACCCAGCCATAGTCAAACGTCACCCTAGCACCAAACCTTCCAGCTGAACCATTCCCTCTCCATAGCCACATCACCCAAACTGGATATCACCATCATCCTTAATCCCGAATCCAAGATCCAAAATGTAATCCTTAAACCTAAATGTACCATTCCCCTTCCTTGCGTCAGGATTCAGGAACCAGATCTTGCACGACTGACAAAAATCAACTTCAGTCCAACCCCATGGAAAACTCCATCTATGCCAAAACCCTAATCCCCAATCGAGCCTGGCACATCAACTTCCATCTCCCCTATCGAATCCTCCTATTCGATCCAAATCACCATCAAAATACTATAGATGAACCACATCAAGGCTCAGAACCCCAACTTCCAAAACCCAATCAACTATATATATTTTTTTTCCAAAATCCCCAATTTCCAAGCCCAAAATTCCCACATCCCAAATCCTAGTTGTTGATCACTAAATATCCCAAACCAATATGGCCGACTGCCATAATTCCCAAATGCCATAGCTGACTACGCTAAGCCCCAAATCATCATTGGTCGACTACCTACTACCCCAAGGTCACATCAACCGAACCTCTATTCTCCTGCAAACCTGATGCAATCGTAGGGTTACGATCGTAAGTGCCGGGGCACAATTAAGGTTCCCAGGGGAACAATCACACGAAGAAGAAACTCTCCATTGATAAAACCCACACAAGGAGTTCTATTAATCTCCAAATTTGAGATTATTAATCTCTGCAATGTCATATATATAATAAAAGAAACTTAGGGGCTAAGAAATCAATCCTAATCAAACTAGGAAACCAAATAATAATCCTATCCAAATTGGAAGCTAATTCTAATTACAATCTATGCTAAAATTAAAACTAATGATAACTTAGAAATAAGAATTTTATAGGTCCCACATGTGCCCCACGTGCTTTGCTGCACTGATACAGTATTGCTACTGCATCGTTCCCCCCAGGTTGGAAAAGGGTTCGACTTCGAACTCGGCTCTTCTTTTTTATGTTGCTTTTGTAGACATTGTGGACTTGAAGTGCTTCCTTGGTGAAACGAGAACTTGATCCTTTCTTAGGTGGTGTCAGCTTCATAGGACGGAGTGTGACTTGCTTTTCACCATGCATGAATGTGTATTTTCACCATGCATGAATGTGTATGTGTTATGCATGCCATTAGTGCCATTCTTGTCATACATCCATGGATGACCCAACAAGATACCACAACTATCCATGGGTACTACATTACACCACACGGTATCTGTATAATCTTCACCAATAACAAAGGTAACTGAACATGCATACCTTGCACTTCATCACCTGTCATTAACCATCTAGCAAAATAGGGACGATGATGCTTTCGAACTTTCAGCCGTAATCGATCCACAAGAGCTTGGAATATAATGTTCTGACAACTTCCTCCATTAATGATTATAGTGCATTCTTGACCATTGACTGTTCCCTTTGAGCGAAAAATATTATCTCGCAACCACTTCTTCTCAGTAGTTGATGGAGTGTTGGTGATAACCATGACGATTCAAGACCCTCCTCGGGCGCAATGTCCTCTACATCCTTTATTTCATTCTCGTTAGTATTATCTGGAGTATCTGTCACATCACTTTCATTCTTAATGAGGTGGATGCGTTTGGGACATTCCATTGCACGATGCCCTTGTTGTTTACAATTAAAGCATGCGATCCTATTTTGACCTTTGGTCTTGGTAAAAACTTTCTTCGATGAACCACTCAATTTAGAATCTGGTATTGAGGAATTCTTCTACACAACCCATTTAGATGCATTAAATTTTCTAGCCTGATAATTTGCAATCACCTTAGCCTTGATGGCATGCTGGATGATCTCATCAATAATATCAAAATGTTTGAATGTAAGGATATGATGTATGTCAAGTCTAAGTCCATGAAAGTATCTGTCAACTAATACATCATCATATTCATTCAAGCCAGAACGATCTTGCATGGTCATGAACTCATCAGAATACTCAACAACTGTCGTAGATCCTTGTTTCAAATCTTGAAAACTTGAACACAGATCTCTGGAGTAATTGACAGGAAGGAATTTTTGTTTCAACAAATTTTTTATCTCGGTCCATGTGTCGATGGGGTCAATTTGTTTGTTTCTTCTCTTCTTTTGCAACTCGGCTCACCATATCGCAGCATAATTGCGAAATCGAGTTGCCACCAGTGTTATCTTATGACCATTTGTCATTGGCTTGAATTCATCTGGTTTCAATTTTCCATCATATTCGGGAATCATGAGTTTAATACACAAATCTCGATCAACATTTACTGTATGCGGATCTCTTTGATTCTGATTATGTCCTCCATCATCTCGAAGATTATCCTTACGCCGATTATTTTTCAAATTGGTTAATCGGGTTTCAATCCTTGCAAGAGCCTCTTGGATTTGAACCATCGTTGCTGTAAGTTGATTAACACATTTACCGATAATTCCGCAACGGGTCCCCTCAAATGCTGATTGTTGTTGGAGGAAGACTCCACTTCCATATGCTTCTTAGGATGCATTTTTTTTTAATGCAAATTTAAATTTTTTGGACTGCGCTGATGTGTAAACCTGCCTTCCACAAGTACGTAGGTGAAGATGGAGTTGAAATCTGACGGTGGATGACACTGATATCGCGAAAAGAAATTCTTGCCGTCGACCGGGTAAAAATTATTGTTGGCTGAAATCTGTTGATGATATTGGGCTTCTTGTGCGAATGGGCAGGTCAACCTGAATTGGGAAGAGGTCCACAAAACTGGGTTGAAACGTGCCGCAAGATTTTTTTTTTCTAAGTATTGCCTCGTGATTCGTGTCGAGGGTGAAAAAGGAATTGTAGCCCTTTTGTTTCTATAGAAGACATTGAGCTTCAAGAAGAACAGAAGGGTCCCACATGTGGCCCACGTGCTTTGCTGCACTGATACGGTATTGCTGCTGCATCAACACCCTTTGACGACATCCCCAAACAAAACTTGTGAGAAAAAGGGGAAAAAAACAGAAGAAAGAAGATCGAGAATAGATAAGGAAGAGAAGCAGAGCAGAGAAGTGCGTACTTGTTCTTTCAGGGATCTCACCACTGGCAGTCACTAATCACTATCGACCATCCTGTGCAGAGCCATATTCCTCACCTCCTGCTATCAACATCAGAGCATGATGTCACCAGCAACCAGCTACCACCATCGCTGTCGCCGGAGAAGCACCTTCGTCATCATCTTCATCACTCATTGTGGAAGTCATCGGCAATTTTTTCGAAGCCCAAACCAACCCTATCCTCTTCAACGGAACAACAACGACAACAACCAACGCCCAACCTGACTTGGATGGGGTCATCATAGCTTAGCCTGTTTCCTAGACTATTTAGTTTGACCCATTCACCGCTTACACCATATAAGGGCTGATTGCGTACCAGCTATAGAAGCCAGCTCAAGAGTGGACCTCTAGTCAAAGTAGCTTGACAAAATTAGATTGTCTGAGTTTGTTCTGTTGATATTTTGGCCATCCAATATCCGAATGATGATCTGATTTCACCTGCATTCTATCAGGAGGATCTACATAGAGGAGTTGAGTCTTGAACTTTAATGTAATCTAGGGGTTTTCCCTTAAAGATTAGAAAAACCTAAAAACCAAAGACGAATGGGAAAGAATGAAACAAAAAAAATATTTTGGGGAAAAGAAATATACGGCTTAATTCCTCTATATGAGTCGTCCATGCCAATATATAGTTTCCTATATTTTTCAATATTACAAAAAAAAAACCCAAGTTTTACTTAATTACATAGATATCCCTTGAGATTTATCTAATTACAATGAAGTCCTTTCTTTTCCTTCATCACAACAAGGTCAGTCAATTTTTCAGAAAGTATTATTTTAGACATCATCAAAATGAAGCTGCAGACCAATGAATTCGACAATGCACTTCAAAGAATTATATATAAATTTTACTATGGAAAATGGTATGATGAGAATGAAGTCTACTTTGAGCGGTTCCTTAATTTGAGACAAGGAGATTTGACCGTTGAGGAATATTCTAATCAATTTTCAAGGTTGTAAGAATATGTGGATTAAAGGAGTAAGATGCATGATTTGAAGAACTTTTTTAGGGGTTTGAGACCAAACACATTGAAGAATATGATTGACTACAAGCAAGGATCAAAATACCAGCCGCGGCGGACAACCAAAACGCTATGTAGCCGGCGATACATAACGGTGTAACAGTGTGAATAAAAAAAGTGGTAAAAAAAATCCAAAAAATCCAGAATATTGGAAAATGTTAGAATTTGATGCGTTTTTCCTATAGTAACTGGGATAGGGGGATGTAGCGGTCCCTTCAGTGCATAGAGGTTCTGTATTGTGTGAATGAATGTAAAACGAAATATTTTTCAATTTTTTTGCATGTTTACATGTTAGTTAATCTAAGTTAGAAACTATTATGCATTTCTAAACTCATAATTCATAAGCATTTTAGCATAACTGTACATAAAACAAATTATGAAGTAATGCTTAAATAAAGCTTAAAGTTCAAACCAAATGACAAATTAACTACCATTAAATACAAACAATGTACTTTTGTAAAGAGTTGAGAAAAGAATACCTCTACTAATACTAAAGGATGTGTTTACCACGATATACCTAGAGAAGAGCCCTTGAGAGGAACTCTATGTATCGGCTTCAATTTGGTGAAATCTTGTGTTTTTTAGTATTCTTTTAAGCATGGAAGGGTAGAAAACTTGCATAGAAATGTTGCCTGGAGAGAAGAAAAGAATAAAGAATCTGCACTATATGTTTTAAAAAATTATGCAGAGTAGATGTCAGTCGCGGCCCGTTGCGGCATGTAGCAGTTCGTAGCGGATTGTGGCAGTTGTAGCGGTCTGTAGAGGCCGCTACATTTGCTAGCGGCGCTAAATTGTTTGTAGCATAGTGGTTTTGGCTACTACGCCTGATTTAGCGAAGCGGTTGCATTATCGGTCGGCCGTAGCAGTTGAGGCTGCTACGCAATTTTGAAAATAGCGGTGCTACGGTCTAAATCCAAGTAGAGACAAGCAGTAAAACACTACTTTTCCTCAATAGCCTTTCCTAAAGGTGTCTCTACCCTAGTATGTTTTCAAATCACTAAAAGAACAAAGGATTGGTTGCTACAAAAGATTTGAATTCTTTTGAATGCTTCGAAATTTTACACCGCTACGCTGCTACGTATTGCCCAATACCTAGCATTTTGGCCATTGGCCGCTACACCCGTTGCAACTGCTATTTTGATCCTTGACCGCAAGGCCATTCACGAAGCTTATTGGAAAGCAATCTGTGTTGAGTACATGCTTGAACGGTCTAGTCGATGAAGGTCTAAGTCTCGAGCCAGAAAATTCTGTGACAACCTCAACTTCAGAAGATAATCATATTTCGGAAAAACCAGGAGACAAAGGAAATGAAAGTGCTGATCAATGAGTGCAAACAACATAGAAAGAAGAAATAAACATTGAGGATTTGGTTAGTAAGGAAAATGAACATCTGTTGGATCTTATCGTTGTGCCACTTTCAGAGAAGCCTATTAGCTTGAGGTCTAGTTCTCTCCAAGACGGGGAGAGTTGGAGCAGGATAGGCCTACGATCCCATGGGTCAACCAGTTCATTGGGCCCAACCCATTCAATTTCTTGTTTATTTTATTTTAATTAGAGCTGGTTTAATGGTTTATGTCTTTCAATTATTTAAGATATTTTAATCTCAACCATAGGAATGTTTAGGTGGTCGAGATTAGTTTTGATTTTCCTTTTGCTATATAAAGATGTAAAGCCCTTGGCTCCAGAAGACTGATTAATGAGAAAAAAATGGAGTGTTTTCTTCTCTCTTTTCGCTTTCTCACGAAAGGTATGGCGTGAATCCTATTCACTTCAGGTGTGGGGTCTGACCTACCCCCCTATCTCTCCATCGTCTTCCCCTACCCACCCTGCATTGTACACCATTTTGCACCATACCATCAATAAATCAACATCCGTTGGTTATGAAATTCGTGAAATTAGACAACAAGTTTCGTTACAGTTATGCACCAGTCTTAAGTCTTACCTGGACAAGGGCTTAAAGGAGGTGTCTTCTCTTCTTAAGCTCATTGGAATGTCATCATCGTTTTTATTAACTGAAGCAAATCAAAATGTTTTTTTCCTCTGTGAAGTGCAAAACTCCGTTCTTGTGAGGAACTTCTGTCAAGTAGAAGGGCACAATTGAGGCTATCAGCATCAGCAATTATTTTCTTGTTGGATTTTACATGTTCTTTTTCACTAGATTCATTCAGTGTTAAATCGTGTTGTGACTTTCAAATCTTTGATGGCATTATCATGTGGGAATACGAGTCATAAGTGGTGTCTTTTTGTCGATCATTTATCTTCAATGAAAAATGTAACCCGTTTACATTAACTTACAGGATGAAGCAGAGGACAACTTTGCCATTGTGTTTGCAGCTATGGGAGTAAATATGGAGACAGCTCAGTTCTTTAAACGCGATTTTGAAGAAAATGGTTCCATGGAGAGAGTGACCCTATTTCTGAACTTGGTAGGTTTGCCAACTATGGTGCAACATTGTATGTAATACTATTCAGTTTTCTTCGTGACTTGTATATATGACAATGGTATTGGTATCCTAATTATATTTGTTGAGAAGTTAATGTCTTGTGCTTGTGCTGTGCGTTTCTGAAAGTGTGCTTTGTACAGGCCAATGATCCCACAATTGAGCGCATCATCACTCCTCGCATTGCCCTCACAACTGCAGAGTATTTAGCTTACGAATGTGGGAAACATGTCTTAGTCATATTAACAGACATGAGTTCATATGCAGATGCACTACGTGAGGTAATAACTGTACTATCTGATTTTACCCAAAAAAAACAAAAAAAAACTGTACTATCTGCTTAGGTTGAGTAACTTTCTGACCCAATTTAATTTAATGTGCACAAATGCAGTTAGATTTATCTTAATTGATTCAGGGTTTTTAGTAACAATAGCATGATAAATTATGATCGCATTTTTGAGTCATGTTACCAATAATGATAGTCGCAATTGAAGCCATGTCCGATCTATTTGGGGTCAGATTTGTGAGTTCTTTCCACTTCACCATATTTAAAGTCTTATCTCATATTCTCAGTTACTTCACAATCCATCAGGAATGGCCAGACTGCCCCAACTGTAATCAATCCAATCTATTTACACACACCAACCCTCTTGAATTAGCACTGGTCCTACATTTTACTTTGTTCCGGACATTGTTCGCTGTTGGACTTGATCACAGCAAATTTGCAGTGCATTTACTTCATTGCCATTAAACTTTGAGGACTCGAAAGTTGAAACTAAGGGCCAGTATCATTTGATAGGCCCGATATCTCATTTTCCCCTCATCTATGCCCAAGCCTTTCCATTTGCCTCCCTTGATTGTCATGCAATCCAAGTGAGCCTCACTGAAAGGGCCAAGGTGTTATGTCTGTGTTTCCTCTTTATGTATAGAACTCACGTTTTATACAAGCTTGTGTGATGCAAATTATCCATTTTGGCAGGTATCTGCTGCTAGAGAAGAAGTCCCCGGTAGACGTGGGTATCCTGGGTATATGTACACTGATCTGGCTACCATCTATGAGCGTGCTGGACGTATTGAAGGGCGAAAGGGCTCCATTACACAGATCCCCATTCTAACTATGCCTAATGACGGTAAATTAAGTACCTGAGATCTCAATGCTTACTATTGTAGCAAATGTTTTTCTTTGCTGTTGGTTCTGCAATATGCACGACAAATTTCCTTTCATGGCACAGATATTACACATCCCACTCCAGATCTTACCGGTTACATCACCGAAGGGCAAATATATATTGATAGGCAGCTCCACAATCGACAGGTACAGTTGTAAAATGTTTAAGCTCATTTGTTATCCGGTATTGTGTCAACTCCTGTTATTCCATTCAGTTTCCTTATGAAAACAGTTTGCTATGCAACTTGTGAATCCCATCTGACAAAAGGGAAAAAAAAGGCAAACAAGTTTTTGGATCCTTCCAAAGGTATGATGATGCAAAAATCATGGTTGGTAATAGTTTCAAGTTTGTTTATCATGTAATATCAAATTGAAAACAAATTGACCAGTGAGCAACATATTGATATTAACTTGACCAATGTTTTGATGGTCTTGATGTTGCATCTCTCTCTTCAGATTGACATTAAATTGCTCATAATTGGTGTCAATAGTAGAATCTGGTTGATGCGGTCTTACTTTTGTTATAGGCTGCATTTGGTTCTTTGCTGTTTTGGCAGTGAAAAAGATATTCTCATTTGTGGTTTTTTACTGGGTGGAACTATTGGAACTAAAATGCCTTATGTACTGTTAATGAGAGAGAGAGAGAGAGAGAGAGAGAGAGAGAGAGAGAGAGCATGCCATTTCGAGATTTCTGAGCTAAAAAGTGGAGCTACAGTTTCTCGGGCTCCCATATGGGAAGTGCTTATTGTTCTATTAAGTTAATAGTGTTACTTGTGCCAGAAAAAGGGGATCCAAACATGGTGTTAAGAAGTTTATAATTCATACAACTGCCTGCAGCCTCATATGATTCATGATCAGAGCCATCGAATTTGATTCAATTTTCAGAATATCACAGATCATGTTTGGCATTTTATGTTAATTGTTCTTTTTTTGTTTAAATTTTTTTATGCAATTATAGCCTGTAAGCTAATTGTTACTTTTGGTTTGTATCTTCCGTAGATATACCCACCAATCAATGTTCTTCCATCTCTTTCACGACTGATGAAGGTAATGTTTGGTTTTGCACTCGTTTGAAATGTTCTAAGCTCCTCTTAAATTATTTGAGATGCATGTAGAGCTACTCATTAACAATGGTTCTTGACTGAATCGGTATTTGTGATGCAGAGTGCTATAGGTGAGGGGATGACTCGCCGTGATCACGCTGATGTGTCCAACCAGGTAGGACAAGCACAAAATCTATTCGCAGTCATTTTTAAAGCAACTGAGAAACTTATCTTATTTGATATTACATGGTCAGCTATATGCAAATTATGCAATTGGGAAGGATGTTCAGGCAATGAAAGCTGTTGTGGGGGAAGAAGCACTCTCTTCAGAGGATCTGGTCTCTCTCTCTCTCTCTCTCTCTCTCTCTCTCTCTTTCTCACACACACACACACACACACACACAAAAAGAAAAAAAAAAAAACACGTCTTGTGTTATCTTAACCTCTAGTTTTCCTTGCTGAACACTGATTTGTGCCTGGCAATGCAGCTTTACCTTGAGTTCCTAGACAAATTTGAAAGGAAGTTTGTTACTCAAGGAGCATATGACACCCGTAACATCTTCCAGTCACTCGATCTGGCTTGGACACTGTTACGCATCTTTCCCCGTGAGCTCCTCCATCGCATTCCAGCAAAGACATTGGATCAGTACTATAGTCGAGACGCAACTCGCTGACAGATTTTCAGATCACCTGTGTTTCTGCTCAATCTGTTTTGTGCCTTTGCGTGCTTCTTCTTAGACCCCCACAGTCACTAGAACCCAGAAAAAAAGCGCTGTTGGGTAAATCTACTTCTGCTTTTCTAGGAATTCTAGCCATTATTCTTTTATTTGCCAGAATCTGCTATATTAGCACTCCAGGTGTTTGTAATATTTATTGGCTATATGCTCTAATGTTACCAATAAAGGTATTTCTTGATTAACTGCTACTTTCGCTTGTATTGTGATATTTATCTATTTTAGGGAAATCAAGAAGGGTCTTTGGGCCTCAGAGGAGTCTGTTTTTGTGATGCTGCTTATCACTATATTGTCATTTTTTGCAAGTTTAAAGTTATGTGGTTGTGGCGAAGTAAGTATATAGATGTTTCATAGTGAGGGCTGTTATGAATCCCCGCTATTCGTCTTTGAAGCCTTTTCAGATCTGTAGATAATGATCCCAAAGCTGTCCTTTTCCAATGTTGGAAAAAGGTTGTCAATTTCTGCAGCCTTTAACTCAGGGACTGGTAGGGGGGTGGTATTCTTTCCCAGGCTGTTTGCATGACCTCATGGAATCCCGGGTGCAATAGCCACATGTTTTCAAAGTGAAATAAGTTTGGTTGCTGGTTAAATGTGTTACTGTTAGCTATTAGGATCGGGAAGTGGTCAGAGCCGATATGTGGCAAATGGTGTACTATCATATCTCCAAAGTTTTGGAGCCATGATGTGTTTCCCAAACACCTGTCAAGGTGTTCTAGAATGCGGTTTGGTGGACTCCTATTATTAGACCACGTGTAGGGGTTGCCTACAAAACCCGGGTCTCTTGTATCTGAACAATCTAGGAATGCCTCCAGTTCATGGCCTATATCCCTTGAGTTTTCTTGTCTCCCACCTTGATTTTCATGGTGTCCTAGGATGACGTTAAAGTCACCCATTAACAACCAGGGGTTCCCTTGATTTACATGAGTAATTTTAAAATTGTTTAAGTTCCTCAACCTACAGTTGGGAGATGCATAGATTGCAGTAATGACCTCCCTGTGTGTGTGTCGGTTTTGCAACGAAGGTGATGTGCTGATCACTGTTGCCCATCTTGGACATTGCCACCCGGGCTGGGTCCTAGAAAAACCCATATCCGTCCCGAAAATCCGTTACCAAATTTTAGTTCCTTGGCTGAATAGAATTGATTAATTTTAGAAAGTACTCTTGATGCCTTGTCTTCCCTGATTTTAATTTCAAGCAATACTAAAATAAGCAAATTATGTAATGATATTTGGTCCCGTAGGTGGGCGAGGATTGGCTTTCTGCCTGTTCCTCTTACACTCCAGCTTAGTGATTTCATGATCATGATCAACAAAGGATTGTAAAACAACTTCCATACCTGTTTCTAGACCGAACTCTCGTTGAAGCTGGGACATCGAAGAGATACGCATTCCATGGACAAGGATGGATATTTGCAGCTTAGGCCGGCACCGTTTGAACTGGCCGTCCATCACTGGATGTAGCTGATGTCTGGGATCTCCAAGAAACCCAAGTCCATCCAGTCTTCTTCTATTAGCTCCGGTGTGTTACCTGTTTTGCCTGATCTTGTCTTTGATCTTGGGTGGGATTGCTGACAGACTGCGCCTACCTGTGACTGAACCTCAGTGGCGAGGAGCCATTGCCACTGTCCTTTAGTGTCACCGAACCCCTCTCTGTGACCATTGGTGTGGTTGGCTTGATGTCGTGCTGGTGCAAAGGGGAATTTGGACAAGGCAGTGGTATCCAAATCAGTTGATGGTGGGGCTAGAAGATTGGCAGTGGATGAATTCCCAGCCTCATATCTCCATTGCATAGACTGAAAAAGTGGTCCCGTAACCATCCCACCGGTGACCATGGGGAGTTCAAGCCCATCAGCCATAATTCCGGGGGTAGAGGAAGAACCCATGGAATTGCCTGATGGTGAAAAATGGGTATAATGCTCATTGGAGGCGTTCTGGGCGGTCGTTTCGGACTCCGTTGAGATGTTAGAGATTTCGATGGTATCAGTCATCAGTGGTGGTGATGGAGCTGTGTTAATCGTCTTGCCATTTATAGTTGGCGAAGTTGGCAGTGGAGATTTGACGTTGGCCGGGGATGGGATGGCATCTTGGATTGCGAACTCATCTCTGATCTCCATGATAGCGCTACCTTCCTTTGAGATAATTAGTGGCCATGATTAGAACCTTCTGTAGCAAACTTACCATAACTGATTGCCTCTTCTGCTTGTTGGCATTGACGTGGCTCTTTTGCATGCAGCGTATTTGGGTCCTGACCATGTGACTTGCCATTCGGAGGATATGGTTTAAAGTTTCGAAAATTCTGATTGTCAGCGCCCAACCTCGATTGGGATATTGGAATGTCCCTCAGATTTCCTCAATACCGTGTTGTGTGAGAGCATAAACTTAGTTGCCTATCTTCCACGTGTTTTTGCTTTGCATGTGAGTGAATCAATTCCCCCTTTTGCCCTGCTTGAGCTTGGGTATCATCTTTTTGGGCCTGAGTGGGCTGATGACGTGGCTGATGAGGTGGTGTAATCTCTGCAGGGGACAGTGTTGTCATTGGCCCTTTGGCGGCCGTGTGGGGTGGGTGTGATTTTTCAAACAGTCCGGCTCGCTCAAGGACGATTGGCCAGTTGTGCTTTGAGACTTCTCGATAATGTGTTTTGGGTGGATAGACTGAAATCTGTTCATTGTTTGTGTACCTCTAGGAAAAAGGTTGGTGTGCTGGTTTGCATTGTTCCTTCCTCCATTTTGGGAAGCCTGACCTATAGCCTGTCGCTGCCGTGAAATATTCCTTTGATTTACCTTAATCCAATTGCCAGAGTCATTTTCAGTCACCGCCTCGGTTGATGTGGTGCTAGAGTCGTTTGCTGTGTTTATTTTTACCATAGGCGATTTTCCTTTCTCTATAGTTATTCTGTTGCAGGCATGCTATAATAAATTCAGTAAAAACTTGTTATAGATGCCGCACCGGGCCGCACCTCGGCGGTGGGTTTTCCATTGTGAACTTTTGAAATCTAGCCCCCTTTGGTGTGCAAATGTAGACTCCTTCAATAGGTTCCTTCCTGATGTCCATTTCCACCGGAACACGTGCAAACATTGCTCACTTACTTGCCCTCCCTTTTTATTGAGTTACTTCATCCATGCGTATGATGGATCCCACCGGAGCAAAGATGCGTCTCAAATGGCACTCATCCCAGTTCGGCAATTGTGAGATGTACGCTCGAGTGGGGTCAAAGTTCGGTTCCCATGAGGTCACTAGAATCTATTTTCCTGCTATCTGCCATGGTAACCCCAACCTTACTCTGTTCATTTCCCTTTCGTCTGTAAAGGCATAGAGAGAAAAAACTATTTTGTAGTTCTAGAAAGTCCAGGCTACCATGGGAACACCATACCTTTGATAGTCTTGATAAAAGTTGTTTTAAAGGGACCCATTCGCCATGAAACTGTGTAATCAGAGACCGCTGATAAGCACGTCCTGACTCTTCCAGTTGGTCAGCTTTCAGTTCAATTGATGGCACCTTTTCCTTTTAGTGGAACCAGATCCACCGCATATTGAATGTAGTTAGGGAGTTCGTTATTTGTTCTTGTTGTCGATTGTGGGGCCTGTATCGCAACTGCATCTCTGTATGATCGCACGGTCTCACCAGCTTTTTCGACATCCAGATCCATTGGTGATTGCTGTGCGCATTCCGGTGACCGATTAAAAGTGGTGTGAGAGGAGGAAGGAAGCGGGAGAGGTGTAGTGATATCTGGTGGGGGAGGTTGTGATGGGGGAGGGTTTTCCTTGAGTGTGTAAGGCCATTTTCTTTGTGATTTTTCCATTAACATTCATGTCTCATCTTTCATCAGGTTGCCATTATCTTGCCATCAATATATGAGTCCGGATCTGGTTAAAGTTTTTCCCATGGTGACCATGAATGGACTTATAATGGTCTAGCACGTCACCGCGGGCAGCCTGCATGCACACAGGGCCACTGCCCTATGCCCGGATAGGGGTTGCCCACGGTGACATGGAGGGCCGTGATTGGTCTCCCCACGGTTATCGTGAGGAAAAGCCTCCAATGATCATGATTCATATATGAGAGCAGGACCCAAGTCCCAAAAACTAAGAAGACTAATTTTAAAATGCAAGAAATGAAGGAGTCGAAAAATTAGTTATAAAATTTTTTTGGATGAGCTTTGAATATGATTATAAAACTTGATTAAAATGAAGTATAACCAACTGATATAATGTTTTTGCTAATTAGGATTAAAATATATTGAGGATTTTACCGAAAGAATCCCCTTAAACTTGGTGAAGACAAAAAAAAAAAAAAAAAAAAAAAGTCCTCAAATCACAATATCGACCAAAAAGTCCCTAAGTTGGGATATTCCCGTTTGTTTATTTTTTATTTTTTTATTTTTATTTTTGCTGAGCAGTGTTATCGTAGCGAACTTGTATGAGCAGGGATATCACCACTCATTTCTTCTACTTCATCTGTATATATTAGTGGGGATATCCGCGTTCATAGGTTTTTTGGTCGATATTAAGATTTGAGGACCTTTTTTTATCTTCACAAAGTATTAGGGGATTTTTCCGGGACTACTAAAGTCCTCAAATCGATTCACCTGAACATGAGGGAGGACATATTCCTTCAATTGACCTAGCTAGACCTGGTACCCAAACATCCTCATAGGTTTTGGTATTTGACTGATGACCTACCACCCATCTTTGATTTGCAAGTTGTTTCCTTCATTGTACTGACTCAAGTTACGTTAAAGAATACGTGGGTTACAAGTGAAGTAACACAGGTGGGTACAACTGTTAACAATTGAAGTAACAATAGTAACAAAGATGAAACATGTCAGTTTTAAGTAAAACTGTTTTGAGGTTCTTATTTTTAAAATAGTAGCAAGAGGAGTACGCCAGAAAAAGGAAGGACAAAAGAAAAGGTATACTAGCCAGACAAAGGAATTACGTGGCTTGGTCCCCATGATATTTATTCATATTGGCAACATGCAATACACTAAGAAGTGAAGGACACAAAAAAAAAAAAAAAAAAAAAAAAAAAAAAGACACTAGGGAATTATTGTCGATCATAGTGACCACATGAGGGATATCTCAAAACAGCAGCAAGAGGAGGACGCCCTTCCAATAGAAATGGGTAAAGAGGAGTCTGTGTATAGCTTCACAGTTGTTAATGTCACTCACTTTATGATCATCTAGGATAGGAATCTTTCTTCATCCATTTTTTGAGTTTTGAGTCTTTTGACACCCTACCCATCATCTTCACAATGGCCATGCCCTATGTGCCTGAACACAAGGAGCCGCTCTCTATCATTGAGAAAGGGTGGAAGTCATCACACCTCACTCAGTACCAAGGGTTTTGGCTACCTCTTAAGTTTCTTTCAGGTGTAATGGCATGTCCTGAATGCTTTGAAGCATGCAAAGAAGACTTAATACTCAACACCACACCAAAATCGGGCACGACATGGCTGAAAGCTCTCACCTTCACCATCTTGAACCGAGCTCGTCATGACTTTCATAACCATCCTTTGCTCACAACGAACCCACGAGCACTAGTGCCGTACTTAGACTTGGACCTTTATGCCGAAGGCAAAATTCCTGACCTTACCAATCTCCCTTCTCCCCGACTTTTCTCCTTGCATCTCCCATACGAACTGCTGCCAACTTCAATAATTAAGTCCAATTGCCGCATCATTTACCTTTGGTATTTCGAAAACAGCTTTCTACTGGAGGATGAACCACCAGTTTCAATAGACGAGGCTTTTGAGTTATTTCATGGAGGAATCTCTACCTTTGAGCCCTTTTGGGAGCATTTGTTGGTTTACTGGAAGGCCAGCTTGGAGAGACCCGAAAGGGTCTTGTTTATGAAGTATGAGGAGCACAAAGAGGATCCCACATTCCATTTGAGGAGGTTTGCTGAGTTCTTAGGTTGCCCTTTGTCAATAGAAGAGGAGAGACACAGTTTGGTAGAAAAGATGGAGCGGTTTTGTAGCTTTGAAAGTCTAACGAGTTTGGAGGTTAATAAAATAGATAGAGGTTTGAGGTGTGTTTGATGTTTGGAGATGTTTGGTGAAGATCTGGGATGGATTTGATAGAGGTTTGATGGAAAATGAAAGATGGCGGAATCCTAAAATTTAGGATTTCGTGTGTACCCAGTCGACTTGGCACTCAGGATGTCGATTAGGCACACTAAAGATTAACCCATAACTAAGGAGCAGAAACTACTCACAGGGTCCAAAACCTAGTGTACCCGGTTGATTAGTCACACTGTGGATCCCTTAGTCTGTCGGATTTCTAATATAATGCCCGCAGTGTCTAGGTCAATTGGAGGACTCTCCGGGTCGACCGGGGACACTGCAGACTGTGAATTCTGCTTCCCAGTTATCTATACTCTTCCACAGAGTATCAGGTCGACCCGTGGACCTATGATATCTCCCAGTACACTGTGAACACCAATTCCCATATTTAGTTTCCTTTTATGATTTGATCATTTGTGGGCCCCGTTGACCTTCAATTTGAACTGTTTGTGATATGCTAGACACGAGTCAAGGGCCGAGCTTAACCTTGACCAGTGCGATAAAACAGAACCCGATTCAATGGTTATAAATGTCCTATGATGTTAAACACCTACAGGAGCACCAAGGATACTTAATAAGCATATGGGACTCCGTGGTCACTGTCTTAGGTGAAGTGAGACCCTAGACCTGAAGATAGGGGCATTGATTATCAATGGATTGAGACATGTGGTACTTATGTGGTTGAGAACGGACACTCTAAGGCTGGCTGGTAGGTCCGAACCTTGGATGTAGGCCTTGGGATGTATTATAAATCAGGGCATCGCACTTAGGCTCTGATCCATGATCATGGTTCGTATTGGATGAGATGTCAGGATATTGCACTTGAAGTCCTGACCTGTGATGTTGGGAATTTAACGGTAGATATTGATGGACGGACTGTATAATGAGATAATGTTAATTAAGTGTATAGAGAAGTGGAGTGTGCAAGGGTATGTATTATTAACTGTTGGGAACCATGTTGATGGATTAGCTATACCCGAACTCTGTGCCTCATACCCTTGACTGACATCGTCTCATAGCAAGGACAATAAGGAGATCCAGTTCGAAGTACCCCCACCTAGTGGTCTGTAGGATTTTGGATGTACGGTTGGATTGTCGAGGGATTTGGTGCCGGCATTGATATTGATATTCAGATGTGGTTGAGTACAGTCAGTACCTTGGGGATATTGAGACTGCCGACACTCGGACCGGGTACGTGTATATGGATATTGATATTGATTACGTAAGACCAATGGCTGGGACTTGGCCGTGGCTATGGATATTTTTGGTTGAGATAGCACGTAAGCCCAATGGCTGAGACTTGGCTATGGCTACAGATGAGATGGACTCTTGTACGCTCTTATTCGATGTAATGACAGCGATGAGTGGCCATGACCCCTATGGTTGCTGTCCATCGATAGTTGTTGGGACGACGACGATGGGCTGGCTCTGACCCCTCACGTCCCTTGTACTTCAACTCAACTGTGGACGTACATTGTGTGATCCTATGTATGTATATTGGATGTGTGATTATTATGTATTATGGATGATGCTGCTTAGTGTCTTTAACTGCCGACGTTGATACGGTTGGATCTGGATATGATGGTTACGGATACGGTAAGGCTACTTCCTCAGGTTATCTCTGTTACTGGTGACACTGATGTGCTTGTATGATTCTTATGATATTTTGATGACAATGGTTTCTTTTATCTACCTGATATGCTGTATCAAACATCTGTTGTATAATTATCTCGATTATTATTATTGCACTACACTCCACACCATTTCTGTCGCACTTTGATAGTCTACATTATACTCGATGTACTAATCACGCAGGTACAGCTGGGATCAGGAATGGTCTTCTTCCCTTTGTATTAATATAATGCATTGCCATCTAAACATGCCTATTTGCCTGGCTCATCGAGCCTGACCCAATCCTTGGTATTTTCAGGTATCTTCTCTTCCCCTTTCTTTGATTAGTGGATTGCTTGGCGGTTGATCCGTTACCGTAGGGTTCAGAGAGTGATGCGGTTGGTGCATCGAGAGACGTTTATCACATAGATTTCTCTTCTTTCCTCTTCTCATAGCTGGCCGTATTGGCCTAGGATTGTAGTTAGTTTAATTATGGAAAGTACCTTGTAACCCCTTAAAGTGAAATAAAACTTGAGGGCTTTGCTCATTTACTTGCTTTTATGAGATTGATACTTGCTTATATTATTGGATTTTCTGCTTCTCTTTGGTACTTTCCCATAGCGTCCTAAGATTCGAGGCGCCCGAATTTTGGGGCGTTACAAATCAGTCATTTTTGTTGATCACCAACTCTACGTCTAGCGATCTCCCTCACCTTTTAGCGTCGAATTGGAGGCGATTGGGCGTTGAATCTACTGAAATTGAAAGAACCAAACTCTATTAGATCCACAAGGGGAAAGAGTTCTCTTCTTTCTTTCCACGGGAGAGCACAACATTTTGAGGCTAGCACTTTTTTTAATTTTTTAACGATGGTTTCGAGTGAGTGGGCTTGCTTTTAGAATGGTTTTGACCTTGATAAGGGTTCAAAACTGCTACTAATTACGAATGGTTTTGGCCCTCACCAAAACTCTGTTCAAATCATTGATTTTGATGTAGCGTCATGAGGGATGGTTGTGATTTTTGCTTTACGGTAAATAGAGTTTATATTAGGAAAAATAATTTTATTTATGCATGGGATTCTATTTTAGGAGACTTATATATTTTGGATTGTTATAATTCTATCGTTGGTTTTTTCATCTTCTTATATGGTGCATGATACGACTTCCGTATGTATAAAATGGCACACGAGATTGGGTAATATAAGTAAAGATCGGATGATCAGACTGGCTAAGGAAGGTTTCCTTGGATCTCTCACAAAAATTGAGTTGCCACTATCTGAATCATGTGTGACAGGAAAGGCAACAAGAAAACATTTTCCTAAGGGGTAAAGATCCAAAGCCACCCTTGAAACCATCCACTTAGATATATGCAGACCAATGAATAAGCCTAATAGTCAAGGAACAAAATATCTCATTACTTTTATTGATGATTTCTCTCATTATGGTCGTGTATTTTTTATTCCTCACAAATATGAGGCCATAGATTCTTTTAAAATCTTTGCAAAAGAAGCCTAAAACCAATTTGATAAAAACATTAAGATCCTTATGACCGATAGAGGTGGTGAATACACCGCACACATTTTCAAGATTTTTTGTATGGAAAATGGAATTTCTTGCCAGTTGACTATGGCCTACACTCCATAACAAGAGTTACAAAAAGAAGGAATATGACTCTTTTAGATATGGTTAGATACATGATAGCTCATGCCAATTTACGTGTTTTCTTTTGGGGAGATGCACTATTAACCGAAATATACATTTTAAATAAAGTCCCTTCCAAATATGTTCTAAAATCCCCTATTAGTTGTAAGCTAGTAGAAAACCTTCGTTAGGAGATCTATGTCCTTGGGGTTCTTTGGGGGCATGTGTTGATCCCACATCCATAGAAATTAGATCGTCAATGTATCTTTATGAGATACTCTGAATTGTTCAAAGATTACGTTTTAGTTTATGAAGAGGTAAAAGGCAGATTACTTGAAATAGAATCACCTAATATAAATTTCTTCGAGTTCAAATATCCCAAAAAGAAAAAAGGCAAGGGTATCCATTAAACTATATGAAATGGATGATTCCCCACAAATTGGAGAACCAACATCACTTGCTGAACTCAATGGGAGAGATCCCCTGGAGTTAGAGACAAATGGGAGTGATCCAAATGCCCTCCGTCCTTAATTTTAAAAATTTGCGGCTTGCGAATCCAGGAGTGATCTCAGATTTAGGTCATGAAAGTCTATGTTTATTTACATGTCAGGGTTAAAGGCCTGGTTCTACATGTTTTGTAACTAGGGGCCAAATTGCAGTTTTATCACTAGAAATTGAGGTGGTATATTGGATCCCTCAAGGTCCCTACACAAAGTTACTCAAAATGTGTTCAATGGTTGAATGATGACACGTATGCATGAAAATAGTAACACAAAGTACAAGTAGGCATACTAGCATTATAAAATTAATAAAATAACATTTAAACATTCTTAATGAAACATAATCATTATACAACACAAATTAAGTTGCATAGAGAGTGAAGTGTACAGTGACAATGTCATCATGGGTAGGGTCCACACTAAGATGATTGGGGTATTTTTTAGATTAGAGTCCTTAAGCTTAAATCTATTCGAAATAGATCTATTTTGAGTAGACCGTTTGGCAAGAGATGTAGTAAACAATGTTGTCTGGTAAACATACAAATAAGAGCTTATTATAGGGGCAAATATTGTCTTTTCTCAAAAATATAATCTTACCATGATATTACATGTGACATTCATTATAGATTTTTTAAAATTCAACAAGGCCCTATTTTAGATGTCATAAGATGATGTTATGCATTATACATATATATATATATATATATTGCAATAATAAGCTAGTCTGATCATTGCCCACAAAGGGCCAATTATGTCCAGAATTACATCATCAGAAGACATTTTACAAAAAATGATAATGCAAAATATATGTCACTTGCAACCCTTCACAAAAAAGTAAAAAATCCAAACAACATCATGAATGAATGAGGGCATCTACTATTGCATCTCTAAATCATGACATCTCCATTTGTTCTCCAATGTCCACAGCCTCATCGACACTGGAAGTACTACTATCATTATTATGATTTGCCTCCAAAGTTATGTCTTCATTCTCATATCGGAGAAAAAGTATATCCGCAATAAGTTCTTTTCTAATAAAGTTGTACATTGTCATTGTGGCAACACCTATACTTCTTTGAACTGGATATGGATACATCTTTTCTATAATTGGGAATCGAGCTTTCAACTCTATCACAATCCTCAAAGATGAATGAAACTAGTTTAAATGCTCTTTCTTTTCGTGAGGACTGCCACCACTTCGAAAATTCGATAACTAAAACCGAACATTACGGTAAGGAGCAAGAAAACCTCGCATATTCAGAAATCCAACATCAACAATATAATATTTTCCTAAAAATAAAAAAAACTTTTGTCATAATAAAAAATGTGATTTAAACTATAATTCACTAATCATTATGTACCTGGTGGGGCATGTGGATAGATAGCTAAAAGAACATCTGATTTATAAATGGTGTCTTAGTTGCAAAAAGTATAAGATAGAGAAATTGATAAGTCCCATGATATCATGGGACTATCCCATGATATCATTGGATATGGTGCAAACAAGCTAAAAAATAGTGTTGACAAGAGTCACACGACTTTGGTGACATTATCTAAATTTGAGTCATGAAATTGGGAAAACAAAATTTAAGGTGAACCAATATGTCAAAACCCAAAAAGATATAGCAAAAATGGTAAATTTGTATGTGACAATTACAACAAACCCCCAGATGATTGCCCGATTTCAGTCGTTCATCAGTCATCTTCCCTCCTCCTAGCGAGTACGAGATAACTAAGAATCACGCAGGTGGCTAGGACCAGGTTTCGTCCTTGATCACCAACTTCATCCCGGAGTAGATTATGTCTGCCGTAACCTATCGCCCTCGGCCATCAGTGAGTGCAGCGAACGACCGGCAAAGGCGAGGAAGATGGGGACAATGACCCACGTGACAAATATGGTGGGGACGACAATGACAAGATCCACGACCATGGAGAGGAGGCCAAAGTCAACAACAAAGACGACAGAGGCACAGAGGGCCGGATACCTGATGCCTAAAGGAGGAGGTGCGGTGGTAGTGGAGTACCAGGAATAGACTGAGCGGAGGAGAATTAGGGTTTGGTTGATCATCGTTTTTGGATGAAGGTTTTCTTATTTATGAGAAACCCTTTGGTAGAAGTCTTTATTTTAAATCAAATCATATGTGTAATGGAATGTTTGAATGGTGAGTGAATTGGCGCCGACTGACATGGATTATTGTAAACAGTATAATTCGCCCGCTCACAGTGAGCATATAATAGCTTGGAGTCCGGATTCCTATTTCGTTAAAACAAGAAAACAATGTTTCAGCGAATCCACATTCGCCATCTGTCTAAAATCCATAATTTCATACATCATAGCACAAAACACAAAACACAAAATAAGAGAAAAATGAATTTTATATAGGTGGTGTATGTGGATTGGCTGAAACAATGTTCCTCTTTTTCAAAATGAAACAAGGGATCCGTACTCAATAATTTGCAAGAGAGGATCCACCACCTAACAAACTCTATCTTGACCGTGATCTATAAGATCCATACAAAATAGGAAGATGACAACCGTGTGTAGTGTACCATGCATTAATTTAGGACTTTAGAAAGAGCTATCTTGGGTTTTCAACAGATTTGTATATTATTTTATTTCCATACAAGTATAGATTCTAAATACAGCTAACTATGGACAAAGATATACACTTGTAAGTCATACCAACATAAATATATAGAGATGTGGGAAATCAAGAAAAAAAAATAGAGACGTCGTAAAAAGGGCTCAACGTGTTGACTGTCCCAATATCTTTTCAAAAACATAGTTCTCAACTTAATTGTTCTATTCTTATTTATACCCTAATAGCCAATTGACAAAGGAAAACCAAAAAGTAGAAGGTTTGATGGTCGGATAGACGAACGGCATAAGTTATGCGTAGAAAGGATTACGATAGACACATGGCTCATGTATTGTTGGTTAGGGCTCATATAAGACATCCCAATACGCCCTCTCCTGTTAGTTCCTCAGGACTAGTTTGGCACTTTACTTAGCATATATACACTACACCAAAAACAGCAAACATGAAGAGTTGAAAACTGTTTCTAATAAAAATTGGAATAGTTCAAAACCGCTCAAAAAACCCATGTTCCTAAGAAACCGTTTCGAATGAAAATTTTTGGAAGTGACAAAAACCGTTCCAATATTCTTTGAACCGTTCCAAATTATGAATTTTGAAACAGTCCTAGACGCTGCCAGATTTCACTTTACCGTTCCAAATTCAAATATTTGGAATTATTCTAGTCCTTTTTGGAATGGTTATATAACACGTCCAAATTTTCTAAAACCGTTCCAAATTTAAGTATCCGTTGGAATTTAGTATCTATTTTGGAACGGTTTTAAAAACTTCCAAATTTTCTAAAACCGTTTCAAATTCTAATTTTTGGAACGATTACCTACCGTTCCATATTTTGATATTAGAACGGCTTTTACTGTGTTAAATGACAGTTTTGAACCATCCCTAATTTAAATATATTATTTTTTAAAATAATTTCCCTATAATTTTTTTTATTTTCCATTAAATTCAATTTTTAAAATCACAAAAATAAAAATTTTAAACCCATAAATTGTAGCATTCTCATCTACACATTAGTATCACACATCACCAGTTTATTTAAAAAATCAATATACTAGCTTGGATTTAAATGTACAATTTACAATATTTAAAAATACATAAAAATATTACACAAAAATCAATGTCTACAGTTCTGCTCTTGGGGTACAGTCCCTCTCAATATGCCACCACGATTTACAAACTGCGGCAAAGATAAATTGACAAGCAGTGACCCAGAAGGACGGGCATGCACTGAGGCCTTCTCTTCTTCCTTACGACGCCGTAGCCTTTCCAGCTCTTCCTTGATTTCTTCTGGCTTATTCAGCTTAGGGCCAAGCTCCAAACCTGAGGTAAGCCCTTCCATGCCATATATATCATATATTAGGCATTTGCGCTCATCACTTGAGATTTCGCATGCATCACGGATCCGTTGAAAGTTTTCTGTAGCAATGTCTTTCATCTGAAATTGAATGAACGTGCCAAAATGAGTCGATTATATACTTGTAAATACTAAGGTTGCAACACTGCCAACACATCATTCAATAAGAAAAATGATAGCACAAAACTGCGACGCCAGCATTATGGTAAGATGATAATGTTAACAAAATCCTGGCAGCACTCACAACAACTTGCTTGATTACCTAGAAATAAAAGAAATTTTTACAAGCATTTTCATAGGCACATATGTATAATTGCAAAATGTGCAGGAGTAAGTGAAATACACACGCTACAAGCTCCCATATGCAGTACTCTTGACATAATTCAATCCAAATAGATCTACCACATATAACTTGTAATTAGACAAAGCAAGGCATAAACTGAAGGAATCCCAAATTTTGACAAAAATGCATTCACTTTCTCTGAGCATTTGATTGAACATCCAAGCCCCAAGAGCAGAATGGTAAATTATTACAAGAAAACCAGCAAGAAAGTGAGAAAAATGGTGTTGACGAGCAAAGAAAGCTTCAAACACCAAAGAGTAACAAGAAGAAAACCACAAATCCATCGGCAGCAGGCAACCTCCATCCAACTCAACATAATTTGGTCCATCGAAATTCTATAAACAGGAGGATTGATCGACACCCAATAAGCCACTATAAATTTTATCTTCTCCAACAAGAAAAATGGTGTTGACTCAGCCAATCAATCAATTGAACTCGCCAATTGGAGTCAAACTAATGTCAATCAAGTGGCTGGCAAACTCAATAAGGTCATGCAAGCAGTCCATGAATCCAATATGAGTTTCCTCTTACAGTAACCATTGAAAAAAAAAAATCCTCTTACTGTGGTGTGCTTGGTTGGCTGGCTGCTCTGACATGATGTTGGAACATCTTTGATTCATTTATGGGGTCCATTCCTGATATAGAAAGGTTGATCGGAAACTTTCCCATACCAACTGTCAATATGCAATTCAAAACAACATGCTTTCAATTAGTGGTCATATGGTAATCTACCTTGATTTATCTCATCAACCACTCGAAATGGGCAGTTTGTGAGGTCTTGCAATGAAACCAGATAGAGTTTTATGGAAACAGAGTGGTGGTATTTGTTCTAGTTGATGGTTCTTCATCCACCTGCATGATTAATAGAACAAGAAAACATCATAGCATGAAATGCCGAGTGCTTGAACAGGCATATGTATAGTCTGCTTGTCAAATAAAAGGGGGTTCATTAGATATGGTATCTTTCAGCCATTGCATAGCAAACAATGAAACAGTAAATCAACAAGTCAGAATAAGCAAACACTAAGTTGATTATATCCTGACTATAATAATCAATTGTACCTGTAATGCATAATGCATAATGCCTCATCCTTTCTATACTGCATAATGCCTCATTTTTCAACAACTTTGGAAACTGAGCGAATTAGCACCAATTTATATTTATGTTAAAACCTGGTGAGACTCATACCACAATGATAGAAATAAAGTGAACCCACACAGTTGGTCCAACAAACATCAATCATTGTGGACGCACTCAATGATGAATCACATTGGATTGACATAGATGACAGAAGCATGACTTTCCACCTAGAGCCAGGTGGACTTACCTAATGAAGATACAATTGAGCCCACCCAAAGATGGTGAAGCCCATCAAACAATGAAAAACATGGCGGGCCCCACCAATTGACTTTCTCATCATTTGTTGTCTTCATATTTCAATAGTTAGATCGGGCCACCAAGATTCTTTTCTTTGGCAAGGTCACAATATTTCCATCATGAAAGGGCCCCACCATGCTTTCTTGGCTAACATGACTTTTCATCATAGGATAGCAGTACCATGCCTTCGATTTAAACACTGAGTTTCCATCTTTTGATGCCACCTCAACTATCCACAACCTCTATAGTTGCTGGCTTGCTGCTGCTGTTGGTAGTGTTTTTGTTGTTACTATAAATTTATTCCATGGCATCCTGAGCATTACATGGGTTATTTTCTATTTTTGAAGTGTCTGAATAACATAGAACACGTTGCTCTAAATTATTTGCATAACATCCTGTGCATCATACAGGTTAATTTTCTAGTGCTTAAGTATCAGATCATGATGATACCAGTTGAATAATCCAACACAAATAAATTAAGTAACAAATACCTTGGGAGCCAAAACAAGCATTGACTTGAGTGTCAATACTCGAAGAAAAGCAGATGTATAAGAAAAACCAGTAGCCACGTGAGGGAAAACCTAATTGAAAGAATCACCAAAACAATTTTTTAGGATTCCCAAGCTGATGGTAAAACGGAACTAAACCGTGTCGCAAGATCTAAATCTAATCACTCAGAAAACCGGATTCACTGAAAACCATATGGCAAATTCTTCCAATTTAATACATACTTGTTCATCAACAATTTGAGTAGATAATGATTCTCCAAACTGATCTATGTGCTGTAGTAGTCCAACTCGAATAGCTCGGTCATTGGAGGCAAAAAGTTTCACAATAGTTGGAAGTAACTGCAAATATAACAGAAACAATGCATCAAGATGCTTAAACTTCGTTGAATGTAAATACTGATCCAAATCCAAATATTGATCATTAAAATGAGTTCCACACTAACCGGGACAACAGGAACCATATGCCCATTAAATCATCACCAAAAGTGCCATGACATGTTTTTTTTTTTTTTTTGTGCGTGCGTGCGCTTGAATGGTAACTATTTCTACTGAAGCAGCATATCAGTAAAAGAGAAATATACTAGATGTGGAAAGGCCACCAATGAAAAGATTGAATACCAAAAGGGAAACGAAGTTTGAAAATTAAATCCAATTTATCAAGTGAAACACAAATACAATAACATTTTAAAGATCTAATTCAAAATAATATCACAATAAACTGGGGTAGAAAACCATTCCACACACAAAAGGACATAAACAGGTGCTCAAAGAATAAGGAAATTGGTACCTTTGTCGGGTTTCTCAATCTACAGCCCATTCATAATGTTCAGTATGCTACAGGCGTTGCTGTATTCCATCTCAAAAACTGCAAAAGCTCTTAATACGTTTTTGTTAACCACTAAATAATCTTTTAAGAAAGAACTGCTAAAAGAAACCAAGAAAGAATGAATATTTGAAATCAAGGGAATGTACCAAAACAATGAATTATACAAATGATAGTTGAAATTTTTGGAGTTACTTAAATTAATAGACACATACCCAACTCGTTAGTTCCTTGACAACAAGCTTACAAACATCTCGAATGGCAGCCAGAATTGCAAGATGTGAAACAATGTGTATGCTGTTCAACACATTCTCATATAAGCTCTTGAAAACCTATAGCCAAAATAATAGACAATTATATGTTGCTAACTAAATCATAAGAACAGACACCGAAAAAAATAAAGACAGGAAAGATGGCACACCTTCTATGCGACAGCCAAGGCAGCCTCATCCCGGCTTACGCATTTGAGTATCATTTCAGGCACTTCAGCAATAACACCCTAAAAAATAAATATAAACATTATTAGGCCAACTGAGACCTAAGATCTTAACAAACAAGTGTGTCTCTTTATTTAGAAACAGAAGGCCTTGCTACAATTACACCAAAGGTTTTACATAGTTAACACAGTTTGGGTCAACAATACCAAGTGATGTGATTCTAGTGTATCCACAACTGTACATATAGTTGTAAAAGCTCCATTGCCATTATTATGTACTCAATGAGAGCAAGAAACAAAAAACATACCTGAATTTCCGCTTCTCTAGTATCTTTGGTGATCAAACTTTCCAACTGAAAAAACAAGGGCTTCAAGTAAGATACAAAATTGACGACAACTACCACAATAATAACAACTTATAATGGCACAACAGATAATGGTTTCTTTTATTTTAAAGAAAAAAGAAGGAATCTTAAAGAATTTTACCCGAAAAAGGAAGGGCGTCTTTAAAAATATAGAAATATCAGAGAATTTCTAAAAATGACCAAAAACATAAGAGGCTTTTCATTAAGGAAAAGTTCATACCAAGTAACAACAAAAATGAGTAATAGCGATAAATGAAATAAATTAAAGAGCATGTAAAAGGGAAAATGATGAGATAAACAAACAACATAACTCAAGCAAAGAAGAAAGTCGTCATACAAATCCTGTGGAACAATGAGATGAAAGAAAATTGAAAGAAGAAAAAAAATGAAAATGAAAAGAGTTGAAGGGCATAAAAATGGTAGAGGTTAATTTCTTTTTAGCAAAGCCCAGAATCATTTCTGAACAACAATTTATCAATATGTGATTAAAAGTTATTTGTGACAACAAAAGCTATCCAAATTAATGCAGTTACCTAACCTTTTCCAAAAGGAACAAGTTAAAAGGGGGAAAAAACCACCACAGTTAAACACAAAAACAACACAATTCAAGTCAGAAGTAACTGTTACATCATCCAGATAGATAGAATATGTGCTACCTCATAAACTCGCTCTTGGGTATTGGACAAGCGACCAGGTTTGGGGCGAAGTGCCTCTGGTATGCCAGCAAAGGGGCTTTTTGCAAAAGTACCTGTATCATAAAATGCAGAAGCAGAACTAACTCCATCTCTAGGCTTTCTTCTATAATCAAGAGATGAAGATATGTCTCTATCAATAGACTGCAGCGCCTGACATATTAAGCAAAACCATATCAATGGAAAACCTTCCAATAACAGAGCCCTTAATCTAATATACAAAGAAGGTATTGCCTTGTTTTTTACCTGTGTGGTATTTGAAGCAACACCTTAACTTCATTGGGTTCCAATCAATTCAAGAGCAGTTCCTAGAAAGATCCATGACTGAACTATTTTTTTTTTGGAACATATCAAAAGAAAAGAGAAAGGAAAACACTTACATGAACTTGGTCCCAGTGGATTTATGCAGTTTTTCAAGGGTTTCAATGAAAATGGAGAAAATAACAATAGGAGCATCCCTCATACCCTCAAAGATAAACAGAGCTTAAGCACAAAAGAAGAAAATGATAGTGTCCAAGGCTCGAGCCTTTTATTAAAAAAATCCATAAAGGGGGATGTGTGGAAGTCTACCATGGGGGTACAACAATTGATAAGTCGAAGGAAAACAAAAAAACCGAATTTGAAGAGGAAGAAGAGAACGACCTTCGAAGTGGTGATTGAAAAGGGCATCCCAACCGACAATCCCATGCAGCGCAGACAGAACAATGCAAATGAAAATAGAACAAAAGAGATCATTCTACAATCTACCATCCACTTACTAAAACCAAAATTATGAATATCTTTTTTCAATACAGAGAGAGGAAGAAGAAGAAACAGAGTGCATGCATTCAATTAACTCCCCTAAAAGAAATAGGAGAGAACTGACCATATTCAAAGAGGGGGGCAATGATGAAGAAGAAGATGAAGAGCATCTGGGTTACCATAAAAATGGCATTCAGACAACTAAATCAAGATCCACAAGCACAAGAACATATTGATGAATCCAGATCGTCCATCAAGCGCAACCAATGGTAAGCCACAGTTTGACTTGTGCCCATCAAATGATGACATAGAGCAAATTAAGGGTCACAGACCCACTTCCATCAACAAAACAAACGAGAAGGATTGTCCAACTATGCAGTTTCCTAAACTTTAGACCATCCGTGGCATGACCCAGAAGACAATAGCACAAATACAAACCAATACATACCAGAAAATCAATCATTTCAATAGCAGAAACTTCAGCTACTCAGGAAATGAAACAAGCTCTACATAAAAAATCCCACATTTTCCTTCTACTAAACAGAGCCCTAATTTCAGACGCTGTCAGCCCTAGTTATGTTCTTATGTGTACATCGTATACAGGGGCTCGATTTATTTATTATTTATTCAATTGAGCCAAACAAATAACAAAACGGCTTTTATTTCTTTGGACAATATCTCTTTGGACAACATGAGACCGCCTCAAAATAAAAACGGCCTTTAGCCGTTTCGAACCAACGTTTCTAATTTCAACTTTTGAAGTAGTAATAGTAAAAGTCAAATAAAATATTTATTTTTCGAAGAAAATGTCACATTAACGTAACCTCGTCTAAAAAGTAAAAAGGTATTTCTATTAGTACAATTTTCTTTTCATTTAGATATTTACTATGTTCAAAGATATCATCATTATCGTGGTGCTTTTCGCCACATCGAACGTCATGCGCAGAGCGAGTAGATTAGGTCCTGTAACTCCGCGATGAAGCAGACAGTAGTCTTCAGGCAGCAAGAGCAAGATACGGACGACTCAAGTAGGCAAGCACATGGCCACGTCTCCCGCATCCACTTTCAAACCACCCCCCACCGTGCAAAAGCGAGTATAGACCCCACTTTTCAAAGCACTTTCAAACCCCCGCTCCACTTTTCAGAGCCATGCCATGCCACATGCGAACCCCACTTTTCAAAGCACTTTCAAACCCCCAGTCCACTTTTCAGAGCCATGCCACATGCAAACCCCAATTTTCAAAGCAAAATCTGTCTACAAAGGTAACTTTCAATCAACCAATTCCAGGCAGACCTAAGTCTAAGATCCATACCCACGTGCAATCCGTACGTGAGAGCAACCTCTTTGTGGAATATATCCATTATTTATCTTAATTAAATGATGTATTGTTTTTATGTGATCATCTCTTTAAAAGCATTAGTTTTTATATTAACTACAAGAAAAGGTTCCATAGGATTTGAGGGTGGGTTACAATTGAAGTACCATAGGTGGGGTACAACTGAAGTAGCAATACTAACAAAGATAAAACATGTTAGTTTTGAGGTTCTTATTTTAAAATAAGTAGCAAGAGGAGGACGCCCTTACAATTTAAATGGGTATAGAGGAGTATATGGATAGCTTCAGTCTCTCTCTCACATACCCCTTGGACACCATAGTCATCATCTTCACAATGGCCACGTCCTATGTGCCTGAACACGAGGTGCCTCTCTCCATCGTTGAGAAAGGGTGGAAGTCACTACACCTCACTCAGTACCAAGGGTTCTGGGTACCTCTTAAGTTTCTTTCAGGTGTAATGGCATCTCGTGAACGCTTTGAAGCATGCAAAGATGACATTATACTCAACACCACACCTAAATCAGGCACGACATGGCTGAAAGCTCTCACTTTCACCATCTTGAGCCGCACACGTCATGACCTTAATAACCATCCTCTGCTCACAACGAACCCACGAGAACTTGTGCCGTACTTAGAGTTGGACCTATATGCCGACGGCAAAATTCCCGACCTTACCAATCTCCCTTCTCCCCACCTCTTCTCCTCGCATCTCTTGTCACGCCCCCAAAAGTGAAACTGGGGTTATGCGTGAGATTATTGCCAATTAAAAACTTTCTCAACATTAATCAAATACAACGTGGCCCCAATCGTGTCTCAACTGGATTGAAGACCGCTGTGAGGGATAAACATTTCCTCGAATACAATGACAATTAGCGGAAGCTTCATAATAACAAGAGGTATCTTAAACATGTATAGTTAAGAGCAAGACTGAAATATTAAATAAGGTTCAAGTTGAAGACAGTTATCAAAAGTATTAGTTACAAAAGGAAGGCCATACAAAAATTGAGCCTAATCAAAATAGAGAACAAAAGAAACCAAAAAAGAGAATCCAATCAAGGCATGAAGGCTCTCGTGTACGGGGTTGATCTGGCTATACGATGCTGTCCGTACTATAATCTAAGGAGTCATAAGGCTGCTCTGTCTAAACCTCCTCCATTGCTTCTTCTTCGAGGTAGAAGGGCTCGATACCTATGCACTAAGAGTAGCATCATTAGACACAACGGTCGGCAAGCGGATAGATATATAAAACATCATAGATATGTAGAACTAAAATAGAGTAAACGAGTAATCAGATTTACCGGAAATGCATAACACTTGAATCAATAATCAACCATCAAAGTAGGCGGTCCACATAAGCTAATCGATGGGAATACATCCCAATCACAGAGTATTCAGAGTGTTCAGAGTGATACCCCTTGGTATTTGGTCATGAGTTAGAGGCACCGCTTAACTCATACCAATCCTCTCTTGGCTCATATGGCTCGGTCCCGTGGGCTCTGGCTTAGTCTTGCCTCAAGGTTCTATATTCAGAGTCCTCTCACAAGTGGTGCCTTAGTTGTGTTGAACGTTAACAGCTGAGTGATGCCTAACAAATAGAATCCTAAACAGACATCAGTGAGGGACTAGGCTTTCTTGTGCGAACAAGATTCAATAAACAATAGAGACACTACTTTACTTCTATCAGATCAGACTTCAACAGATTTCAGACTTCAATAGTAGTTCTCTTTAAGCCTTACAATCAAAGCCGCCTAGTCTCAACACTCCAAACAAATTTTAGAATAAATGGAACGTCAAAGGGGATCCTAAGTCCATCATCTAAGTTATTCATATAATCCCATTACAAAATAAAGTAAACGAAGCTATAGAATATGGACATTACATGTAGATAGTACCAGACGGTACAATTCGGAATCAGAAGCGATAAACAATCCAGACCTAAGTCAAATGTTATTCTCGAATTCTCGAACAACCCTACTAAGTCAATGAAAGGAATAAAGTTCGCGATACCCGAACAAACAGTCTTCGTGCATAGATATAAAGAGGGTATCCCGTTGTCCCGTACCGTTCAAGATTGAATGAAGTTGAAACCCGAGAATACTAGGATAACTTACGAGAAATCATCTGCTCAAAATGTTCTTTGTACATAGTCAAATGAGTCCACAAAGGGCAATAAAGGTTCCACCTAAGTCCATAGACCAAAGGACAAACCCTTTCAAAAAGGGGGAAATTCGGTTAAGCCCACAGAAGGGTTCGGTTAGCCGACAGGTTCGGTTAATCGAGGGTCGACCAACATAGCGACCGACTGCACAAAATGCCCAAAAATGGAGTTCTCTGGAATCGGAACAGACAGGTAATCGAAGTGCAGTTGTCGGCTGACCGACATGCTGACCGACAGTCCAACTCCACCTTAAAAAAAATGTCATGTTTTGGAATTAGAACCGACAGGTCAGTGAGGGTCACCGAACTGCAATTCGGTCAACCAACACCCAGGTTCGGTTAGCCGGCTGCTCCAGTTCGGTTAACCGACACCCATGTTTGGTTAACCGACCGACCCCAGAATTCTGAGTTGGTTCAGAAATGAGAAGTTTCACTCCCTTCCTTCATTCACACCTGCAAACTAGGAAAAATAGCGCATTGCCCTCTCCACAAACATCCATACCCCCTCTCATTAAGTCCATTCTAAACAAAACAATCCATTTCATTAGCACAAACCATTTATCATGTTTTCAATCCTTTCAAACATCAAATGAGCAAATGGCATCTAAATCAACATCAATAAACAAATCGAAGGAGAGACAAATATATCAAAGTATATATAATTATCTACTTGCCTTAAATGAAGAGCTTAATCAAATTTCAAGAAGAAAAATGGGGGAAAAATCCTCTCAAAGCTCAAACTTGGGGAAGAAGACTCACACACCCAAAATCACTCTACAAAATGAATGCAAAGGAATGGGATGAGCTTCTCTAAACCATTTCTAAACCAAAGGAAGAAGAATAGCTAGACTAAAAGGCTTTGGGGGCTTACCTTAAGATGGGCTGTGGATGAAAAGCTTAGAAAATGGAATGGTTGGGTTCTTGGAGGCTTGGGGAAGAAGAAGATGAGCTTGGCCGGCGAGAACGAAGCTCCGGTGACCGGAAATGGGAGAGAGGCAGTGAGGAGGCTGAGAGTTCTGAAGGCAGCACAGTGAAACGAGAGAAAGAGATGGGATGAATGGAGAGATGACTTTATTAGGTTAGGTTATGGGATAATTGCATTTAAGTCCATGTTTTCACTAATGTGGACATTCGGGCCTCTTCGACGTGTCGGATCGAAACGCGATAGAAGACTAAAGTTCGTGAAATGTCGAGACCTACCCGATGCACCCAAACTCACAAAAACTCATAATCTCATGAAAACCCTTGAAAACTTTTCAAAATTGCAAACCACTCCCTACTGTACCCAAACGAACTCGGACTCGCTCGAGACTCCGCACGCATGATCCATACGCCAAACCCGACTCGCTAAGACTTTGAACACGCTTATTAACTAATCATGCAATTAATTATAATTAATAGAAGATTAAAGGACGGGGCGTTACATCTCCCATACGAACTACTACCAACTTCAATAATTGAATCCAATTGCTGTATCATTTATCTGTGCCGGAATCCTAAGGATACCTTTGTTTCCCTCTGATATTTCTTAAACAACTTTCTACCGGAGGATGAACCACTAGTTCTAATAGAAGAAGCTTTTGAGTTGCTTCATAGAGGCATCTCTGCCTTTGGCCCCTTTTGGGAGCATTTTTTGGTTACTGGAAGGTCGGCTTGGAGAGACCCGAAAGGGTTTTGTTTATGAAGTAAGAGGAGCTCAAAGAAGATCCCGTGTTCCATTTGAAGAGGTTGCCTGTCACGACCCGGGCCCGAGATTAGGGTTACCACGGCCAAACCCCGAGTCGCGATGCCATACTTACTCCCGTAAACCTCGCATCACCGAAGTCAATACGAGATTCACAAGGGATCTTACATATACCTGTCAAATGTACATTAATTTGCGGAATATATACATACATTGACATTCAACTTTAATATGTACAAATTCTTTACAGAAAGTAAAGTTTACTTATACATCTCATTTCCTATTTAAATCACCCATGCATATTCAAATACAATGCATGTGATTACTATTTACAACAAAATGAATCTATTCAAAATGTTCCCAAAATTTTCTAAACCGGTTGCCTCCGATTTATATCCATTCGTTCAATCCTCCTGGGGGGACCGGATTGGTCTCCTCCGCTGGCGGCGTGGTCTCGGAACCACTGGAACGGCCAACTGGGCCTCTCATGTCATCAATAACACTGTGAACACGACGGTTCAACAATGTATACACAATTCTATGATAATCACATGTTAGCAATTTGGTTCCAATGTATAACAATTAGATTCAAATCAATTCAATTCAATTCAATTTATATAGTTCTTCCCTGAAGGAAGCACTCAATTCATTTATATACACTTTATCAAGTGTCTTTTCGTTGTCCTCTAGCATAGGTGGAAGGCGCACCATTCACAACCCAGCCTTTCAAGGACTCATTTCATTTCAATATTACTCACTTTATTAAGTGGCTTTTCAAATGTACTCACTTCATTAAGTGGCTTGTCAAATGTGTGGGATTTACCAGTGTCTTGATCAGATATCATCGGCATCACCACGGAGCTCCGGAACGCTCCATCTACTGCAGCAGACTTAATCTTTCATACATTACAGTGTTTGTTCATTTCAGTTCTTTTCGTTTCATTTCATTGCCTTTCATTGTATTAATTCAATACATTATTCAATGATAGCTCAACAAGGAGCATAACAGTAATAGACGAGAGAGGACAAGCCAACTCAAGTCATAAACAAGTAAATTTCCTAAAACAACATTCGGGTGAAACGTTCATTATGCAATGTAGGTGTTATTGTGGATGACATCACTTTTTAGTGAAATTTACATTCACATAAGTTTAGCTAACACCCATGAAGGTTTAGGAAATTATCAGAACTCAATTCTGATATTTCCTCAATTTCGGTCACCTCGTCGGTTACCTGGCGGTTAGCCGCATTAGGGGTTTCGGCTGACCGAACCACATTCGGTCAGCTTCCAGAATTTCTCAATTTTTTCAGAACATTTTGCCCAGTTCGGTCACCTATTCGGTCACCCATGCGGCTGGCCGAAATTCAAATTTCGGTTAGCCGAATTTCTTCGGTCAGCTCACGGTTCGTTTTCCAGAAGCTAAACTTCTGATGGAAAACCCTGACAAGAGTTTCGGTCACCTTACGGTCAACCCTCGGCTAGCCGAACTCACAAAGTCGGCTAGCCGACCTATGTCGGTCAGCTCTCGGTTAGGTGTCGGTCAGCCTGGCGGCTGACCGAATTGTGCCCAGAAGTTCAGAAAATTCTGAACCGAATTTTCTGTAACTGAATTTCTTGAGTTCTAACAATTCACTTAACAATTGAAATCAATGTAATTGAGTATACTTGCCTTGTTTGGAAACTTCTTAGCAAGAATTCCCTTGTCTAGCTTGAATCCAAGCTGAATTCCTCAAATCAAACCTCCTTTTGAACCTAAGGATCAACCAATCCATTCAAGACAATTCGAATGAGTTTCTTATGTAAGAAACCAGTCCAACTCACCAAAGTGAACTGAAAAATCCTAAAACAACACAATTAACTTACTTGTAACTTCTTTGGTGGAAATCTTGAGATCTTCTCAAGTTTAAACTCCCAAAATAGTAGGAAAAGAGATGAAGAAGAGGATGGTGAAGATGGAGTCCCTCTTCACAAGCCCTTGTTAGCTCTCTCAATCATCACCTAAGGAAGAGAAATTGAAAGAAAGAAGAAGAAGAGAAAGAGAAGGAGAGAAACCGGCTGGGATGAAGGAATGAACTCAAAGGAGTTCATCCTCATCTTATAATCTCACTTTTTGCATTTTACCCCCTCCTATTTCCTCTAATTACAACTCAAGTCACATGAATAGTCATTTGACCCAATTCACGTCGAATGGAATCGTCACATTTATAAAAGTTAACGTACTTCTCGAGATATACGTGTGAGTATCAAGAGTTTCCGTATTCGACGAAATACGTGTAATTTCGTATTTACGAAAAAGTCCTTACATTGCATGGTTTAGCCTAAAACCATTTCAAGTCCATTCAGAACTTCCACTATTCTTTTCATTAAGTTCAATTTGACCACGTGAACCAAATTCTTATCAATTTTAACCCTTAATCAACATTAGTTCCATAAAACATGTTGAATTAGCATTAATCCCGATTAATTAGAGTTAATCTTAATTAACTCAGGACAGGGTGTTACATTGCCTGAGTTCTTAGGTTGCCCCTTTTCAATAGAGGAGAGTGAAGGTTTGGTCGAAAGATAGAAAGATAGAGAAAGATAGAGAGGTTTTGTAGCTTTGAGAGTCTAACGAGTTTGGAGCATAATAAGAGTGGGAAGACAAGCCGTAGGCATCCGAATAAGAATTTCTTTAGGCGTGGTATTGTTGGGGATTGGAAGAATCATTTAACGGCAGAGATGAGTGAAAAGCTGGATCGACTCAGCCAAGAAAAATTGGAGGCCTTTGGTTTGACATTCAAAGATGCTGGGAAATAAAGCTATGATTTTGTCAAAGTTGATGGGTTGTTTCTTCAGCGAGAAAATGGTTGTGTGTGCGCGTGCGCGCCTGCGTGTGTCTGTGTGTGTGTTGGGTTGCTTCCCATGTAGGACGTTGCAACTTTGTTTGAGTTTAGCTTAATGGTAACTTTATTTGATTGAGTTTTTTGTTAGTGGTTCAGTCCCTACTAAACGGGGACGACCACTATGGGTTGTATGTAATTGGGTTGTTTGTTAGTACATATCTTGTAATGAAGTTAGTAATTATTTCAACAGAAATTATCCACTCCATATTTTCTCTATCCTACTGTTGTGTTCCAATTAATGCGTTGCTTCACTTTTGAATCACCTCATGGAAAAGAGTTTCCTTTCCTCAAACTAACCCCTTGGGGAAAACAAAGAGAACCTGCCATCTTTATTTGGAGAAACCGGAGAAGATATAATACATTTCCTGTGATGTTCTGCTCTTACACAGGAATCTCCTTTTATAAACAAAAGAAAGTGAACGTTGCAATCTGAAATTCAAATGGGAAAGGGCTGTTGTGCGGTTCTGCACTTCATGAAGTACTGGGTCTTCTCCAGTGAATCGGTCATCTCTCGAACAGTCCCCAAGTCTTAGCAGGCAGGCCCTTGAAATGTTCCAAATGGGCTTGACTGAGTTTGGTTTGACATGATCAAGTGGGCCCGACTGATTGCAGGTTTTATTTAAAAGAATGGGGCCTGATTTATCATCCCCACCTCAAGCTAGGAGGTGGCGGAAGCACACCCAGCCTGATTCAAGTGCCTGAAAGTGGCCTTTTGCCGGTGTGACTTTGCAAAGACATCTGCAACTTAATCCTGAGTGGAAACAAATTAAGTGATAAGCAAGCCCATTGCTACTTTCTCCCTGACAAAGATACTAGCTTTGATTTTGGCAGAGTGGTCAAGATCACAGTTCCTCTTTCTTCCGGAGTTAGAGGTTTTGGTATTGACGCCCGATTCCCTAGCCTTTTCATGAACCGAAGGTTCAATTCACTTGTGCTACCACCTGGGGGCCACAAGGGTTTTACCCGGCTTCTCTCTGGGCCTGGAGAGATTAGTTCAGCCCAAAGAATTGGGCACCCTTCGTAAGCCAAAAAAATAAAATAAAAGTTGTTCTTAATTTTCTCTACCAACAGATTAACAATCATTAGAAGAAAGTCTCGTATATGCAAGTTTCCTTCCACCATTCCAAGCATGGCTAAAATAGCCCGTCTATCCACCTCAGAACAATCAGAGAAAAAAAAAAAAGCTTTTCAACCAATTGGCCTACTATAAATTCCCGAAACTCTAACCGTGTATTAGCCTAGTTAATTTTATTCCTAAAAACAAACCTCTCTCTGATACCATGTGTCACGCCCCCATTTTAATTATGGGGTTAAATGTGAGATTAAGGGTCATTAAAAATTTAACAAATAACCAAACATTCATTTGACCATTAATCATAGTCTGCAGGATCGAAGTCCGTGGTGAGATTGTAAATCTTTCTCAATTCATAACATAACAGAAGTAACTGTATTATATCAGAATAAAACTGTACAACATGGATTAAAGTTTAAAGTCTGAACTATAAAAGTTTATTTACAAAAGTTCTACAAAAAGTGTATCAAAGTAAAATCTATCTCCAGGAGTAAGGGCTCTCATGCGCTGGTCAAGATGACTCATATTTGATCTTTTACATTTGATGTCTCAACTTGAAATTATGCAACGTGCATGATTGTTTTTTACTGACATGGAGCTTGTACGTCACGTGTAATGCACTTGAGCAATCTATTATTGACCCATTGAGGCTTAGAAAAGTCACCTTATATGGCGCTCCCTGGCAACGGTGCCAAAAACTTGATCGTTCAGAGCTTCGACTGCAGTAAAAATTGGTAAGACCTAGTCGATCCACATGGATTTTTTGGAAATAAGGACTCTTCAACTTGTTGCCTGCCCTAATTGGTAAGTTACCTTATGTTAGACTTTTTAAATCTTAAGAAACTTTTCATTTTTATGCATGAATTTGCCTCTCCCAATGCAACCTAAAATTAGGTTTATGTCTGGAATTAAAATTAGAATGATGAATGAATAAAAAAAAAAAAAAAACCAGAAGCGAAAAATGATTTAAAAGGAATGAGATATGAATGCATGAATGTAACCTAAAAATAGAAATTGTGCACACGGGTGGGTCCAACCAGCTAGGTTTGAGCCACTAGTTTACCATCTTGCCAAAAATAATTTTACTTGAAATTATGGGGTTTGAAAGTACACCATCTTGCTAAAAACAACTTTGACTTTAATGCTCTTATCAAATTGGTTTTGGACTTCTTTTGCAAAGACTTTAAAACAATCTATGGCCTCGTATTTGTGGGAAATAAAAAATACATGGCCATAATGAGAGAAATCATCAATAAAAGTAATAAAATATTTTGTTCCTTGTCTGTTAGGCTCATTCATTGGTTTGCATAGATCTGAGTGGATGGTTTCAAGGGTGGCTTTGAATCTTTCCCCCTTAGGAAAATATTTTCTTGTTGCCTTTCTTGTCACACATGATTCACATGGAGTATGATTGTTTAATGATTCCAAGGAAACCTTCCTTAGCCAATCTGATCATCCGATCTTTACTTATAGACTCGGAAGTTGTATCATGCACGATATAAAAAGATGAAAAACCAATGAAAGAATTTTGACAATCCAAAATATATAAGTCTCCTAAAATAGAACCCCATGCATAAATAAAATTATTTTTCCTAATATAAACTCTATTAAGCGTAAAACGAAAATCAAAACCGTCACTCATGACACTACACCAAAATCAATGATTTGGAATGGTGTTTTGGCGTAGGCCAAAACCGTTCGTAATTAGCAGCGTTTTTGAATTGTTATCAAGGTCAAAAAGGTCACCCACTTGAAACCATTGTCAAAAAAATAAAAAATCGCGCCAGCCCTCAAAATGTTGTGCGCTTGTGTGGAAAGAGAGAAGAGAACCCTTTCCCCTTGTGGATCTAACAGAGATTAAGTCTTTTGATTTTAGCAGATTCGACGCTCAATCGCCTCCGATTTGACGCCAGAAGGTGAGGGAAATCGCTAGATGTAGAGTTAGTGATTGACGAAAATGACTGATTTGAGCTTTTTCATGTTCTTTGTTGGGTTTTATTAAGGTTTTGGATCTCAATCTTTTGCTCTGAGAAACTGAGATTGGAATTAGGAATCTGATCTATGAAAAAGAGAAAGATCGAGTTGAAGTTCTTTTAAGTGGTTTTTAGGGTTGTTTTTGGTGTTTGGGAGTTGAAATCCAATGAGCTACGAATGGAAAAGAGGAAGATCGAGCTCAGGCATTTCTGGTGATTTTTTTAATTACTGTTTGATTTGTAGGAGGGCAATGGAGGCAAAGGAATGGTTTAATAAAAAAAGATCACCATAAACATATCCACTTGGAATTAGTTTGCAAGTCCTCATAAGCTCAAGAGCCGATACATTGAAAGGAGGTTTCGCCGCATGCCACGTACAGACAGTATCTCATGGAGATCCAACGTCTTTCCAATAGACGTGGAAAGAAGATAATCGCCTACTCCCAAAATCCATCCCGATCCTTCATCCCATGTCTGGTTGCCTTGTGTTTTGCTTGGGCCAATTTTTAGCGATATGGCCGAGTTCCTAACTTTTATAGCATTTGATTTTGGTCAAGTCGCTAGGCTTGCTATGCTTGTGACGCTTTTATCGGTTTGATTTTGGTGAACTATTGTTCTTTTTTGGATTGGCTACATTATTGCTCCTTTTGGGCTTCCATTGTGGTTCTTACATTTCCATTTGGTCCCCTAAATGATCTCGACCACTGCTTAACGAATAATGCTTGCCTAGTGACCTTTACTTGAACTCTTTTGGCTTCAAGTTCAAGATGGTGAGACATATCTTTAAAAGCTTTAATATCTCCATTGTTTGTTCGCCAAGAGTCTGGCAGGGATCGTAGGACCCCAATGATCTTTTGGTCCTCAGTCAATACATTTCCAGCCCGTGGAAGATCCGCTATCATGCTACTCATCACTCGGAGGTGGTCCCCCAGAGAAACTCCCGGGGCCATCCTATATGCATTAGACTCCATGGGTTCAAAATTAATACTGGTCAGCATGATATTGCGAGCAGTATGGTAGTCCTTCTCCCACTTATTGGAGTCATGTGATATGCAGGTAATGAGGCATCATCATTTTCTGCTATGGGTTGTAATGGTTTTCAAAGTATATGTGACCTCTTATTCGTTCGGCAAGTAGATTATTGCCCAGTACCACTTATCATAATTATTACCGTCTAACATATCCCCTTTGTTAAGGTCAACAATAACATTACGCGATGCCATTTCACTTAAGAACGAAAAAAAAATGCTAATCAATTGGATGCACAACGTTGGCAACTCACACATATTGATTGCCCTTTTTGCATTCAAATTAAACTGTAAATTAGGGTATTGTAGTGAAAACTCTTCACGCCTAGGTCTACTTCGGGGCAATCAAAAACAATAATCCTAGTTACACGAGTGATTTGATAGCATCATGCAAATCCAATATTTTGATACTTATGCAATTATAAATATAAAAATGCAGAAAGAACACACAAATAATACAATTCCTTTCATCTTATTATTGACCTTGTCTTGATCGATGCTCGGATGTGGAGGATTGAACCAAATCTAACAATCGATCGCCAAACAAATGATCCAAAAAGATGGATCAATTTGGATGGCATGGATCTTTCTAGAAAAAAGAAAAATAGTTGTTGAAAATCAATATAGAAAAAAAGATTAACCCCACATATAATTTTTAAGGTCTAAAAAAAGGAGTATATTTGGCCCAAGATTAAATAAAAAACCCAAGGATCGAAATAAGGTTCACTGGGGTTCATCAATTGAACCAAAATGGGCACAAAGTATTACCAATATAGTTTATAGCAGGCCAGAAAGTTGACCCAAATCAGGCCATTACAACTGGTTCTGAATGGGCTTAAATCTATTGGACATTGTGGGCAGAAAAAGAAAAAACTGTCGGGGCCATGCTCTCTTGCAATGCTCAAAGCATATCAAAACCGGCCTTTAACAGGTTCGAAAAATTGACCCATAATAGGCCTAAATAGGGCTAACAACTTAATCTAAAAATTAGGTCCTCTGTGGCATAAATATGAGATGATCACATCACATCACATGAATCATATCTGTGTATTGTTTTGTTATGATAGGCCCTGCATTGGATTGAACAATATCTGTGCTGGATCTGCACATGGAATAGAAGTCCACGTACATGAGTTCATCAGTCTGCAACTCTGCATGCATCCAGAAAAAAATAATTCCATCACTGAAAACTATTGTGTGTATAGGTCCATATTTGGCAACTTCCATATATGTGAACTAAATAGTAGGTCATGATGACCCGAGGTAGAATCACACTTCGCTATAGCGAGGGTGGCGCAGAATGTGTAATTGGTTCCCGACTCTATTTTTAAGAGTTTGAAAAATGACTTCTTTTTCTAAGTGGATTATTATTAGGAGTCTTAAGCATAGATTTTGGGCTATATATTGGGTGTTTCTTGCAACCCAAAGATACAGACACAGATCATCTCTCAAGTTTTGAATTGGTGATTTAATTGAGAGAAATTTTCTCTAGAGATTTTTTAAGAGTCGTGCTGCCAAGTACTCTAGAGAGCCAGGTTCTTTTGCATCATTTGTAGAAGATTATCTTCTTGCGAAAAGATCTAAGGAGTCAAGTGCTTGATTGAGTCTGTTACAATCAACGGTGTGAAGTGGTTGAAGTATGAAGCGACACAAGGTAACTTCAGTCCTTAGGTAAGTGATATATGGAGGAGAAATCTGAGTTTCTTGTAATTGCGAGATTCATAGTGCTTGATTAGATCCAGTTTGGATCCATGGTTTTTCACCCGGTTAGGGTTTTCCACGTAAAAATCTGGTGTCCTTGTGGTGTGTGCTTGTGATTTTATTTCCGCTACATATTTTCTGTTTTTGCACACTTTTTTGGACTGATTTATTGAGTGGACCAATCTAGAGATCTCGCACCCTAAACTTCCAATTGGTATCAAAGAAGGTTGTACTAAGTTGTTGTGTTTGATCTAAAGAGATTTCTAGAATGGACATCAACTTCCAACCCCCCTTTGCTAGATGGTTCTAATTATGCATATTGGAAGCAAAAGATGATTGGGTTCCTTAAGTCTATCGATGATGATGCTTAGGATATTGTTGAGGAGAGCTACTCCAAACCAACAATTGTGGCTAATGAACAAACTGTTCCTAAACCTAAAGCCCAATGGACTGAGGATGAGAAACATGCCTCCAATTTTAATAACAAGGCAATGAATGGTATATACAATGGAGTGTCTGCTGAAGAGTTTCGTAGGATTTCCACTTGCAAAACTGCAAAAGAAGCATGGGAAGTCTTACAGATAGTGTATGAGGGTACAAACACGGTGAAGTAATCTAAATTGCAAAGGCTGACTAAAGAACTTGAAACCATCGTGATGGAAGAAGATGAGACCTTCGATTAATTTTATGCGAAGCTGAATGATATTGTCAATTCTGTTTTCATTCTGGGCGAGGAAATTCAAGAAAACAAGATTGTCAAGAGAATTCTGAGGTCTCTACCTTCGAGGTTCGATTCTAAGGTTGATGCTATAGAAGAAAATAAGAATCTTGATACCCTCAAGGTCAATCAGCTAGTTGGAAATCTTCAGACTTTTGAAGCAAGCCTTTTGGATAAAGGAAAATCCAAAAGAGAAAGGTATTGCTTTAAAAGCTAACTTAGAATCAAGAAAGAAATCTGAAAAGAAAATTGGGTCTGATTCTGAATTTGAGGCTGAAGATGATATGACTGAATTGTTAAATTACTTCAAAAAGTACATGAAGTCAAAATAAGCAAAGTGGAAGAGTTCTGAATCTGAGAAGAAGGATTTTGCGAAAGGAACAAAGTGTTTTGAGTGCTAAGGCTATGGTCACTATGCTAATGAGTGTGCCAACAAGAAAAAGGGTACAGAGCAAAAAGCTCTGAACATAACTTGGAATGAAGAATCTTCCGAAGAAGAAAAAGATCTTGAGGCTAATTCTTCAGAAAATGTGAATGGGACGTTTGTGGCTTTCATTGCTAAGTCTCTATCTGACAATGATGATGAAATGTCAGATCAAGAGAAAGATTATGAAGAGTTGTATCATACTGCATATGTTGATTGCGTCAGGATGACAAAGTATGGCAACAAGATTACTATTAAGTTTAAGGCTGCTCAAGAAGAAAATTCTGCACTGAAGATTAAATTAGAGCAAGCGCTTAAATAGGTTCATCTCTAGGAAAGTCAGAAAAATTGCATAACTGAAAATTTGACTACTGAGGGTCAGAAATTTAAGAAGGCTGAACAAGAGATTGAGACTCTAAAAATAGAGTTACAGAAGGTGAATTCTGAAAAAAAAGATTTTGCAAGGAAGATTGAAGATCACTCTTTCTGAGTTAGAAGTCAAACAGGCCTCTCAACACAAGATGAACATTGGTTCGAAGACTCTCACGAACATCTTGTGTAATCAAAAGTCTCCTTTTGACAGAATTGGTCTTGGTTATAATCATGGTGCATCCACTTTAAGTGCTAAAGGTAAAACAATTTTAGTTTCAAGTGTTACACATACTACTCTACATGCTGCACATGTTACTAACGTGTCGAGTAGTTTAAAGAAAAAGAATGTGTCATGCACTGCAGGCACATCCAGTTGTCACCATTTTGGAAAGAAAGGGCACATTCATCCTGATTGCAAGAAGCTGCAAAGTCTATCCAAGACCAAGCAATGATCGAAGAATTTTTCTCCACTCAAGACGACTCCAATTTGGGTTAGAAAGTCTGATTTACAAAAGGAGTTTGCTCACACTATGCTGAAAGATCAAACTACACAAGTGTGGGTGGCTACATATAAAAAGCCCTGATCAAGGAGGTTAAGCTCCCACCCCCAGCGCCGCTACGAGGATACATTCAGGAGGAGTTGAGATTGGGGGGGAGCTATTGCATCCAGATTGACAAAAGCTGTATCATGATATTTGTTTGTCAATTTTGGACAAATATAGGGGGAGAAGAATGAAGTCAGGGGGAGCTTTACAAGCCAAGGCAATTCAAGATCTGAAAAGTTCAAGCAAAGGTTATACAAGATCTACAGTGCTGATTTTTTTTAAAATTTAATGTATTTTGAGTTTTTCTTTTGGGTAGATTATATTGTATTGGTCTAGGAAGATTTGTTCAAGAATTGCCAAAAGGGGGAGATTGTAAAGTCAACAAAAGGGGCTGCAAGAGAAAAAAAAAAAAAGTGACACAATCACACCCGAGACAGAATCACACCCGAGACAGAATCACACCTAGCTATAGCGAGGGTGGCGCAGAATGTGAAGTTGGTTCCAGACTCTATTTTTAAGAGTTTGAAAAAGGACTTCTTATTCTAAGTGGATTATTATTAGGAGTCTTAAACACGGATTTGGGGCTATATATTGAGTGTTTCTCACAACCCATAAGAGACACAGACACAGACACAGATCATCTCTCAAGTTCTAAATTGGTGATTTAATTGAAAGAAATTTTCTCTAGAGATTTTTGAAGAGTTGTGCTGCCAAGTACTCTAGAGAGCCAAGTTCTTCTGCATCATTTGTAGAAGATTATCTTCTTGCGAGAAGATCTAAGGAGTCAAGTGCTGGATTGAGTCTGTTACAATCAATGTTGTGAAATTGTTGAATCGTGAAGTGACACAAGGTAATTTCAGTCCTTAGGTAGGGGATATCTGGGGAAGAAATTTGAGTTTCTTGTAATTGCGAGATTCATAGTGCTTGATTAGATGCAATTTGGATCCGTGGTTTTTCACCCGGTTAGGTTTTTCCACGTAAAAATCTGATGTCCTTGTGGTGTGTGCTTGTGATTTTATTTCCGCTGCATATTTTCTGTTTGTGCACACTTTTTTGGACTGATTTATTGAGTGGACCAATCTAGAGATCTCGCACCCTAAACTCTCACATGCCCCATCAGAATTTCCTATATTACTAATATATGAGTAGTCAACATGATTCTCAAGGAGTATGATTGTTTAAAGACAAATGGCTAAAAATGTAATGTAATATTAACACAGTTTCATTATATTCTCGATATGGATGTTGGGAATGAACTCATGAACATAATGGCTATTATCCAAAAAGAAATGAGGGGAACCAACATGGCTCATTGGGTCAGAAGTCAAAACACTAGGGCCTAAAAAAGGACACTATTTTAGACTTGTCTAACATAATTTCCTAATACATGGTTTGGTCCAATAAATAGGGGCTTGAAATAGGTAACAGATACCATCCCATAGAACATTATCATAAGAAATTGTACAAAAATATTAATCAGAAAAAAAAAAAGGGACCAGTGCCAAAAAAACAGATTAGAAAATATGGTCTAGAAATATCCTATAAAACAGCCCAGAATGGTAAGAAGATTTGGGTCACATCTGGATATTTATGATTAGTGGGACTAAGATATTTATGAATAGGTGAAGGGGCTTGTCTTGCCAAAGCTGAAAAAACAAGTGTTTTTTTTTTTTTTTTGCCTTTTCCAACAGCTCGAGGTTCAAGCATAGCTCGATTTTGAAAAGCCTACCACCCTGCGAGTCAGGCTAGTGAAAGACTCACCCCGGCTTGACCCCTTGATCCTTTGTGTGTGTATAAACAAATTATCATCATCATAGCGATGCCCCAACTATGTTTGGATTAGCTAATATATACTATATAAAATATACATTTTTTGTCCAATATGTATATGAGATGTGTGTATGAAATTAATCTTGAGGAGAATATTCTCTGTGCACGGTGTGCTAAAGCCATAGGGGGTTTTGCATATGTGGGCCCCGCCTTCTTGAGTGGTCCATGCAAGAGAAAGCTTTCCTTAATTTTAATAGTTATATTTAAAAAATTAAGGGTAGTTTTTCATCTATATTTATAATTAATTTCAAGGCTAATTTAACATTGAATTCCTATTTATTCCATTTTAAAAAATAATAATAATTTATATTCCAATTCTATACAAGCAACACAAACCCATTTGAATGAATTACTTCTTATGCATTCCATTTCATTCACAACACATGATCATTGAAATCAATTATTTCCTATGTATCCCAATTCCATACAAACAAATAAGCTGACTTAATAATATTTTTTTTACGTATTTAATGCAAACAAACAAACTTATTAGAATCAATTACTTCCTTTGTGTTTCAATTCTATGCGAACAAACATCCATTTGATATGCAAATAGACAACCACTTGAATTGGATACTTCATACGTATTCCAACTCCATGCGAGCAAACAGGGCCATCCATCACTGAATTCCAATGTTTTTGAATTCCATGCAAATACATAGGCTCATAATCCATGCAAACAAACAAAGCCCATTTCAATGAATTCTTATCCATTCGATTCTATGCAAGCAAGCAAGCCATTTGAATATCGTCATTAACATCAAAGGCTTGTCCCAAGAATGTTGGGGTTGGATTGTGACAAGATTTTATGATAGTAGTCAACCAACCTAATGCAACCCTCCTCCTTTACGCAGGCTTGGGACCGACAGTAAAAAGAATAGAGGAATTAAGCAAGCCATTTGAATATATAGGTTCCAATTTATGTGCAACATAATGCCCATTTGACTGCATAGATGATGCCCATTTGTATATTGTGGTTTTACTTTCTTCTGGCCCTGATCCAATGCTAGACCTTGAGGGAAGGAAAAAGCCCAACTAGTGTGGGTCCACCCTAAGCCCACCCCTGCATATGTGGGGGTGGGATTAAGGATTAGGGTAGACTGTCCCCGTGTTAACTAGATTATATGTCATCAACCCAATGGATGATGTGAATAAATTGGTTTATTCACTTAATTAGTATATTATTTCGTGCTTTATTCATATGATGAAAGGGATTTTTATTCTATGATTGCACATAACTAATACAAAATGACATGATGTTTCATGAGATGAACCACCACACGTATTCTACGTGTGTGGATGAGATTTATATACAAGAGACATGGATTACAAATCTTATACTTAAAGTATTTTCACAACCAGTGATGAGATTGGCATCTCTTCTAAAAAGATTGTAACACCGCAGTCACTATGAGATAGTGTGGTTTGTTTCAACCATCAGAGTGTAAGACTCTGGGCTGCTGTGCTAGTATATTAGATGTACTGAAGGACCATGAGAAGCAACTTATGCAAAGCTGACTCTAATTAAGAAATGCTCTCATAATTTTCAAGTAATAGGTTCTTAATCCTAAGAGATTAATAGATTCGAGTTTCTCCTATACATTTACTTTGAGTTACCTATGGTCAACACCTCAGCATCTTGGGTACGTGGTAGTAGGACCGTGGGAACATATAATCCTTAAGATGAAATTTATTCTCTATAAGAGAAATATCCCCTTGTGCCAATTAATGGATTTTATCATTGGTAAGTGAGCACCCGTCTTGATTAAGAGTTAATGAAATGGTACCGATGATTACTGTGATTAATAGGGTTATAAGGATAATAAGAGGTGGATCTAATTTAGTTGGACGGATTAATTCCAATGGATTCATGGATATATTTGATAGAGGGGTCTACTTATAGTAATTAAAAAATTAAGAGTCTTATTGTAAATATTCCTAAGACTGGAGTACAATTGCATTTATTTGGTGGAGTTATTTACAATTAATTATGGGTCTGGAGTTCATATGTGATGTGGCGTCCATATGTTTCAGTTGGAGCCAAATGGTCCCCATGCTAGCCCTAAGAAGAAAATGTTATATTCCAATTGGAACTCTTAAGGAAAGGAGAAGTAGGACACATAATAGAAATAGAAGTGACACTTCTAATTTTAGTCAGAGAGGAAGTGTGCCATATAAACTATAAATAAGAGCAGAGGGCTAGAGATCACTCTCGCTTTCACATGCCCAAACCCCCCTTTCTCTCTCCTCTTCTCTCCTCTGGTTTCCTTCTTGAGTGCCTAAGGGTTTCTTCTTATTTGAGATCCCACCATTCTCTTTAAGAGGTTCTCTGCAAGAGGGTTATAGCGTCGAAGAACACAAAGATCAAATCTACAAAAGAGTTTCGTAGAACCAAGACATCAAGTTCTCGACTTGAGCACAACCAAGCTCCTCAGGTATCTACAACAAGTTTGTTCAAGTAAATCTTTTGTTTGTGTTTGATTTTCTTGATCTATCCTTTTGATGAATCTTTTGATCTTAATGCTTGATATCAGGGTTTTAGATCTTGGGATTGGGTTCTTGGCCTTTTAGGTGCTTGATCCTTTCTTCAAGTGGGTCAAAAGTAATGAAAACCCATCTAGAAGGCCCAACTGCTTCCAACACCTCATCCTTTGAGAGGCCTTGCCGCCTACGTGCTTCACACTGGCTTTATGCAAGTATAGTCAATTATATTACAAAGAATGTTCTCCAACGACCATACGGGATGTGTAGTCTAACTCTATTACGTCAGGTTGGGCCTACCTTGGATCAGTCCAGCCCTTATCATACTCTTTTCCTTCCATGATCTGGCATGATGCTCAATTTCACACTCATGGAACCACCGCCCATTGTTGGACTAATTTCTTTAAAAAAAAATCTAGGATAAAAAGTCATCAAAATTGAGCATACCATCTATGATAGTGCTCATACCATTTGTTATATCCATCGTATCAATCTATTGCACCCAGCACCCACGTGTTCGGCTGTCTTAGTACCTTTCTCTATAGTTCTTTTGTTGTAGGCATGACAGAATAAATTCAGTAAAAACCTATTACAGATGCCGCACCGTAGCGGTGGGTTTTCCACCATGAACATTTGAAATCTAGGCCCCTTTAGTGTCCAAATCTACTCTTTCAAGAGGTTCCCTCCTAATATCCATTTCCACCAGAACACATGCAAACATTGCTCTCTTACTTGCCCTCCCTTTTTATTGAGTTACTTCGTCCATGCGTCTGATGGATTCCACCGGAGCAAGGATGCATCTCAAATGGCACTCATTCTAGTTCGGCAACTGTGCGATGTACACTCGAGTGGGATCAAAGTTTGGTTCCCATGAGGTCATTATATTTATTTTCCTGCTACCCGCCATGGTGACCCCAACCTTACTCTTTTCATATCCCTTTCGTCCATAAAGGCATAGAGGAAAAAACTATTCTGTAGCTCTAGAATGTCTAGGCTACCATGGGAACACCATACCTTTGATAGTCTTGATAAAAGTTGTTTTGAAAGGACCCATCTACCATGAAACTATGCAATTAAAGACCGCTGATAAGCACATCCTGAATCTTCCAGTTGCTCAGCATTCAGTTCAAGTGATGACACCTTTTCCTTTAGTGGAGCCAGATCCATCGCATATTGAAAGTAGTTAGGGAGTTTGTTATTTGTTCTTGTTATCGATTGTGGGGCCTATACCGCAACCGCATCATTGTATGATCGCACAGTCTCACCAGCTTTTTCGACGCCCAGATCCATTGGTGATTGCTGCGCGAATTTTGGTGACCAATCAAAAGTGGTGTGAGAGGAGGTAGGAAGCGGCCGGGGGGGGGGGGGGGGGGTTGTTAGTGATTGCCGGTGGATGAGGTTGTGCGAAAGGTGGATGTGCTGGGAGAGGGTTTTTGTCATGACCCCGAACCTGATTAGAGAATAAACTGGATCCGGAGTGTGAAACTTAGGGCTAATTAAAATTTTTTTCCCTTAATACCTAAGGATCGAAGTCCTCTGTGAGGATTGTGTAGTTGAGCCTCATTAACAAATTAATCAACGGGACTTGTTCGGTAAACACATTCGTTAAACTTGAAGATATATCAAAGCAAGTACGGTATTCATCCTATTATATATATAAATATTCAAGTTTCAAAAGATAAAACATATAAAGTTTTTAAACATCAGGAACATCCCAAAAATGTAGGTCCTAGTACAAAAGATATATAGTACTAGGATAAACAAGTCCAAAAGATCTAGACCAAAAGATGAAATGAGGTGGCACGATGAGAGATATCCTCGTGAAACGAGCACTAGTGCCAGGAGTGATAACACTAAGCTATGTCATCAACACCCCACTCTCATACCTCGTCCTCCTTCCCCGGTTGAGGATGCTCTGGGATTGCTTCTACAGCCGAGTCGGCATAATAGTAGGTGTCCTCTGCACACAAGGGAATAAAGGATCAATGATATGTTGGAAAGAAGATAAGCAATATACATTATTGATAACATGTTTCAAATGAGAATAAGGTCAAGTACATGATTATGTGATATCAAGATACAACCTAGGCATAAAAGCTTGAGTAATTAAGATAATCAAGTGACAAGAATATTCATCCATGAAATGCAATGCTAAGCAAGAGGAGACTCCAAGGATCTCCTAGCCATCTCACGGGGATATAAGTGACATCCTAGCTGAATACGAATACCCAAAGTCCGGCTCTAAGGGGATTCTAGCTCTCGGTCCTAGAAATAACAACACGGTCTTAGCCCACTCCCAGCTATTCGCACTATGGACGTCGTCCAAAGCAGACTGCCTACTCTAGTGTCCGGTAACTGGCCCACTCTGTAATCATCAGTCTGCAGCTGGTCATGAATGCAAGATGATGATGATGGCTTGTATAGGACACAACTTTCAAGACAATTACATGTGGATAGGTTCCCAAGTACAAGACAACAAGTTGAGGGCTACTCCAAGTCAAGCCAAGATACAGGTCAAGTTCCAAGTCCCATGAGTAGTCCTCTTTCAAGTCTATCCATACGCGTTCATCAATACAAGACAAATGTACATAAGGATACACCCTAAGTCCAGTTAAATCGTAATTCTACAAGTTAAGTTACAAGTTGCACAAGTATTCAAGAATAGAGTGTACAAGGTATGTCAAGCTACAAATACAAGATTTACGAGTCAAGAGTGAAGAACAAGCCATCCTAGGTCAAGGGTTGTCCATCTTGTACAGCACGTATTCCTAACGGAGTGCTTACGAAGAAAGAGTCAACGATGCCTTAGTGTGGTGAGCCCTTGGTCTACAGAAGTTATTGGGCACCAATTGACTAAGCTCCGTATGCATTCATCCAAGTTACAACCATACATGGGAGTCCCGGACAACCAACGAAGCACACCAACCCAATTGTGCTCCATTTCAATTCCCCGAGTTGGTCATACAAGTGTGAGGTCAATGGGTTCCAACCTAGAGGTCCAAACTAGGTTTAGAGTCCATTTCCAAAAGAAACAAGGGCATGGTCCATTGCTTCAAATATCCTCTTCCTTTCCCAACCTTTGATCATTAGGATAAGTGGACCACTGGATTCTACGCTTCAAGCACTTTCCAACGGTATATAGAACTCTAAAATCCGATGAACAGATCTAAAGTTATGCCCGTTCGAAAATCTGCCTAAAATCGGTTAAGTACCAAAAGTTCGGACTCTCATGGGCAGAGTTCGAACTTTAAGCCAAGAGTTCAAACTCTCAGGTTCAGAGTTCGAACTCTCAGTCTAGGCCTAACACCCGAGAGGCCAAGAGTTCGAACTCTCAAGTGCAGAAAGTGTTGTTTCGTTGAATTTTTGAGTTCTATCCGTTCCAAACCATCTCCACCTTTTTCTAAACCATTCCAAAGCTATAACCTGTACAAAATTGAGCCACCATGCTCTCCTCCAACCACATCCATCCATTTATCAAATCAACCATCAATTAAGGTCCATTCAACCCATTTATCCAATTTTAGCATATGTAATCCAATTAACCATGGCAAGCTTGGAATTTAGGGAAAATCTAAGCAATGAATTAACAAGAAGCAATAATAATACATGCATGCTCAATATATAAAGTAAATCTACTTGCCTTCACCAAAGAGAGTGAAAGAGGTGAAAATTTGAGAGAGAGATTGAGCTCTCCACTCAAACCCTAGCCAAACCAACCTTCCAAAGTCCCTCTCATGCACTCAAAGAACACCAAGGAAGAAGAGGAAGATAGATTTACTAACATGCAAAACATTAACAACAAGAAGGAAGGAAATTAGAGGAGAAGTTGATGAAAACTTACCAACCTTGGATCAAGAGGTAGAGAAAGAAGAGATGAAGAGAATGGTGGGCTTGGTTTCTTGAAATCTCTCCCTTAGGTAGCACATGCAAGAAGAGAGATGAAGAGGAGGAAGAGAGAAGTCTCCCAGCAGCTGTAGTTCTTTGCATATGTAGAAATGAAACAGCTAAGATGGCTGGAGTGAGTTTAAAATTAAGATGGAGAGGAAATGACTCAATTGCCTTCCTTGAGTGAAATAAGAGAAATGTGATTAATTGAGGGTCTTCAGGGCATCGAATCGTGAGGAGTCAAGAACAGAAAGTGATGAGCGCGACGAGATCTTTCCAACGAGCCCAAAATTCGGTGAAAACGGAGTTTTTCGAAAAAACACCCAATTTTCCTATTAATCGCAACTTAACCCCCTATTAAGACTAATCGCACTCGGAATCAAACTAAACTTCGCAAACCACTTCCTAATGATAAAAGAAACTCGCTTAGCCACTAAACCCGCCTAATTAGGTAGAATCACAATTAATGAGGCTAATCACCAATGTTAGGAAATTAAATACCCTATTAAAGTCGGGGACCTTATAGTCTTCCTGAGTGTGTAAGGCCATTTTCCTTGTGAATTTTCCATTAACATTGATGTCTATCTTTCATCAGGTTGTCGTTATCTTGCCATCAATATATGAGTCCAGATCTGGTTAAAGTTTTTCCCATGGTGACCATGAATGGACCTATAATGGTCTAGCACGTCACCGTGGGTAGCATGCATGCACACAGGGCCGCTGCTCTATGCCCGGGTATGGGCTTCCCACGGTGATATGGTGGGCCATGATTTGTCTCCCCACGGTTACCGTGAGGAAAAGCCTCAAATGATCACGATTCATATATGAGAGTAGGACTCAAGTCCCAAAAGCCAAGAAAACTAATTTTAAGATGCAAGAAATGAAGGAGTCGGAAAATAATGTTATAAAATTGTTTTGGATGTGCCTTAAATTTGATTATAAAACTTGATTAAAATGAAGTATAACCAACTGAGATAATGTTTTTGCTAATTATTATTAAAATATATTGAGGATTTTATCAGAAGAATCCCCTTAAACTTGGTGAACACACACAAAAAAAAAAAAAAAAGAAAAGTCCTCAAATTACAATATCGACCAAGAAGTACCTAAACTGGGATATTCCCATTTTATTATTATTATTATTATTATTATTATTATTATTATTTTGATGAGTAGTGATATCGTAGCTCAGTTGTATAAGCAGGATATCACTACTCATTTCTTCTACTTCACCTATATATATGAATGGGAATATTCCCGTTCATAGCTTTTTTGGCCGACATTAAAATTTGAGGAACTTTTTTTTTATCTTCACCAAGTATAAGGGGTGTTTCCCGGGACTTGTAAAGTCGTCAAATCGATTCACCTGAACATGAGGGAGGACATATTCCTTCAATTGACCTAGCTAGACCTGGTCCCCAAACATCCTCATAGGTTCTGATATTTGACTTATCACCTACCACCCATCTTTGATTTGCAAGCTGTGTCCTTCATTGTACTAACTCTAGTTACATACGTGGGTTACAAGTGAAGTGACACAGGTGGCTACAATTGTAAACAATTGAAGTAACAACGGTAACAAAGATGAAACATGTCAGTTTTAAGTAAAACTGCTTTGAGGTTCTTATTTTAAAAATAGGCCTTCCTATTTAAATGGGTAAAGAGGAGTGTATGGATAGCTTCACAGCCTCGCTCTCTCATAACACCTCGTCACCCTAGCCACCATCAGCACCGTGGCCACGTCCTATGTGCCTGAACATAAGGAGCTACTCTCCATCGTTGAGTAAGGGTGAAAGTCATTACACCTCACTCAGTACGGAGGGTCCTCTGGCTACCTCTTAATTTTTTTTTTATCAGCCATAATGGCTTGTCGTGAACGCTTAGAAGTATGCAAAGACAATAATTTTGACCGTTCAAGATAAATTTCACCCCCTCAAGTGAGATATCCTCATATTTCACTTCAATATGAGTGGGTTGGACCATCAGGTTGAGCACAAATACTGTTAATGTTATTTAATACAATCTTACTTATTACTAATTGCATGCCTCAATCACCTTCATATTTATGTATGGTGTGTTTAAAACCGAGAATCCGATCAGTGTACGTTCGTCACACCACCGTTCATTTTTTTCGTTTTTGGTACCCAGCTGAGACCCAAGCCTTTGGGTGACAGAATAGACCTCTGATGAGGGTGAGGAGCGCTCTGGTGAGGAAAAAAGACCTCAGATTCTTTAGCATGGCCCTCGAGTGAGGTTTCTACCCAGACTAGCAAGGCAAGAACTCACGTAAAAAGGACTACCTCACCTTCCACCGTCCATTATTGCAAGTAATAATTTTGGGACATTTTCTGACCACGTTATTAGATGGCATGGTCCACATGCTAATCGTTCATATTGGCAACATGCAACACCCAACACGACATGAAGTGAAGGACAAAAGAAAAGGTACACTAGCTGGCATAAGAAGGATTAGCTTATTACGTGGCATGGTCCACATGATGTTTATTCATAATATTGGCAACATGCAAAACAGTAAGAAGTGAAGAACAAAAGAAAAAGGTCTACTAGTGAATTACTTTCTTTCATAGTGACCACACGAGGGATATCTCAAAAGCAGCGAGAGGAGGACGCCCTTCCAACATAAATGGGTAAATTAAGAGGAGCATGCATTTGGTATAGTTGTCACTCACTTTATGATCATTTAGGATAGGAATCTTTCTTCAATCCTTTTTGAGTTGTGACACCCTAGCCATCATCTTCACAATGGCCACCTCCAATATTGTGCCTGAGCAAGAGAAGCCTCTCTCCATCGTAGAGAAAGGGTGGAAGACATTTCACCCCACTCAGTACCAGGGGTTCTGGATACATCTGGAGTTTTTCCCCGGGGTATTGGCATGTCGTGAACACTTTAAAGCTTGCAAAGATGACATAATCCTCAACACCACACCTAAATCGGGCACGACATGGCTGAAAGCTCTCACCTTCACCATCACGAACCGAGCTCGTCATGACTTTCATAACCATCCTTTGCTCGCAACGAACCCACACGCACTTGTGCCGTTCTTAGAGGACCTTTATTCCGATGGCAAAATTCCTAACCTTACCAATCTCCCTTCTCCCCGCCTCTTCTCCTCGCATCTCCCATACCAACTGCTACCAACTTCAATAATTGAGTCCAATTGCCGTATCATTTATCTGTGCCGGAATCCTAAGGATACCTTTGTTTCCATGTGGTGTTTCTTAAACAACTTTCTACCGGAGGATGAACCACCAGTTCCAATGGAAGAGGCTTTTGAGTTATTCCATGGAGGCATCTCTATTTTTGGCCCCTTTTGGGAGCATTTTTTGGGTTACTGGAAGGCCAGCTTGGAGAGACCCGAAAGGGTCTTGTTTATGAAGTACGAGGAGCTTAAAGAAGATCCCACATTCCATTTGAGGAGGTTGGCTGAGTTCTTAGGTTGCCCCTTTTCAATAGAGGAGGAGAGTGAAGGTTTGGTAGAAAAGATAGAGAGGTTTTGTAGCTTTGAGAGTCTAACGAGTTTGGAGGTTAATAAGAGTGGGAAGACAAACCGTGGGTATCCGAATAAGAATTTCTTCAGGCGTGGTATTGTAGGGGATTGGAAGAATCATTTACCAGCAGAGATGAGTGAAAAACTGGATCAACTTAGCCAACAAAAATTGGAGGCCTTTGGTTTGACATTCAAAGATGTTGGGAAATAAAGCTTTGATTTTGTCAAAGTTGATGGGTTGTTTCTTCAGCGAGAAAATGGTCGTGTGTGCGCCTGCGCACCTCCGTGTGACTGTGTGTGTGATGGGTTGCTTCCCATGTAGGACGTTGCAGCTTTGTTTGAGTTTAGCTTAATGGCAACTTTATTTGAATGAGTACTTGTTTGTTAGTGGTTCAGTTCCTACAATTCAGGTACTTGACACTTTCCACTGTGGGTTGTGTGTGATTGGGTTGCTTGTTAGTGCATATCTTGTAATAAAGTCGGTCATTATTCCATCAGAAATTATCCACTCCATATTGTCTCTGTACTTTGATATTTTCTACTTTTGCCTGTTGAATGTGAGCCATAACTAGGCCTTTCTCTACTAACATTTAACCACCACTTCTGTCATGACCCGGTCCCAAAATTTTGACTCCATTCGAGTTAATTTCCGTGTCACGACATAACTTACTCCCGTAAACTTTGAATTAACATAAGTTACAATGGATATATACAATTCACGCAAGTGAGATATTTCAATTCACATCTTTCAACTCATATATTGTGGACAAACATATACAACGATATCATAAACAAATGTACGCCTTTACAAATATACATAGCCCTTTATACATAAAAAGATTTTTCATTCATCCTAATCAAGTCGTCCAACTGCATATTTAAAATACAATGTATGATGACATCTATTAAATGTTTCCAAAAATTTACTTTTCAAAGTTTCTATTTCTTTCTCGCACTCAGATATCAATATCAGATGATATCTCTGCCATTCCGTTCCACTAATTCTCTTCGAGGAACCGGAGCGGCCTCCTCTGCTGGCGCTGCGGCTTCTGTAGGACCGGCATGGGCAGCTGGGCTTGTAATGCCATTAATAACACTAGTGAATGCAACGATTCAGCAATATATACATAGATTCATGATAGTACATGCTATCTTAATATGTTCAATCATCAGTTAAACAGTTCTCACATTGCATAACAATTTATAGACAGCTTAAACACTTAAAATCAATTAAGGAACCTAACTAATTGGCAACTATAATAGCATTTCATTTCATTTTATTTCATATCTTCCAAAAGGAAGAAATCATTTATTCATTTATTATTGTTGTGGGATTTATCAGTGCTAGGGCAAGGGATAACTGACATCACCACGGAGCTCCGAAATGCCCCTAAATCCATTTACTGTAGTACGAAAATCATTTATTTATTTCATCCCTTTAATGAGCTTAAATAGTGTTAATTTGTATGGCTCAAGAAGTTAATAAGTATTGGTTAACCGGGCCCTTGGATTGCCCATCCTATTCTGTGATTAGAAGTGGGGCCTGTTATAAGTCTACTATGATTAGAAGTAGGGTTTGGGTGTAACAGAGCTTTGGGGCTGATATTATAAATAGAGACCGAGATTCTCTATGACTCATCTCTTCTGATTGCATAGTGAATTTTCTCATATTTCCCGTGGACGTAGGCCAAAAGCCGAACCACGTAAATCTCTTATGTTCTTGTGCATGATTGATATCTTCTCATATGCCCTAGATTATGACAAATTGGTATCAGAGCTAATATGGCATGATTGGAAGAAATCCGACAGATCAGATTTCATAGGGTTGATCGGAGAATAGAAGGGATCGTTCCCTGGTTTCTGGATCGTTCTCTGGTTCCCTGGTTCTCTGATCAGCAAACCAGATTTCTCCGTTTTGCAGCCTGGGTTCGGTCTCTGTGAAGAAGATTAGATCGAAGAATAGTGGAAACTGAACACGTGAAAACTGCAAACAGATCCCGATGCCAGAGCAGAGGCCTACTGTCGTAGAGAAGAAACAGCAGTGTGAAAACTGTTGGAGTCCCTCATCGCCGCCGTTAATGAAAGGAGCGCTTTGCTTCAATTTGGGTGGTTTTCGGCTGGGCCCGACATCGACGCCGAAGACAATACGCCGTCGCCGGAGCCATCGTTGCGCTCCGCATCTCGTCATCGGAGAAGAAGCGCCTCCTGCGCTATTGCCGTGGAAGACGAAGTCGTCTAGGCTCCATCTCCTCTGTCTTAGAACAGAACCGTTGAATTAGAAGAGTCCATCTTCTTTTGGGTTCAATCTCGAGTTGGGTCCAGTCCATGTCAGACCTGACCCGTTGTGCAGAAGCCCATAAACAAAGCAGCAGTGACGTCAGCAACTGTATGGTCAAAGGCAGTTTGACCAGATCGACAGTTGAAATTTGTTTTCGCGATATCTTGACAATCCGGAGTCTGATCTGAGATCCGCTCGAACCCACGAACACGTTGCGACTAGATCTACACAAGTAGAGTGAATGATTTGCGGAATGGCGACGAAGTTTGAAATTGAGAAATTCGATGGAAACGACTTCAATCTTTGGCATTTAAATATGCATGCTTTGCTGGCTCAGAATGGGTTGCATAAGACTTTGAAGGGAATGAAGGGTTTATCTGACAAGCTGTCAGAAGATGAAAAGGATGAGTTTTTGGAAAAGGCGTACGGTCAAATTATGTTAGTTTTTAGCGTTGGTGTACTGCGAAAGGTGGCTCAACAGAAAACTGCTGCTTGCATACGGCAAAAGTTGGAGAACTCGTACATCACGATGTCTCTTACGAATCGCTTGTATCTGAAAAATTGGTTTTTCGAGTTACAAATGTAGGAAGGTACATCTGTTTCAACTCACATTAATTCTTTTACAAAAGCTATTTTGGATCTTGAAAATGTAAATGTTAAAACTGATAATGAGGACCAAGCTATTATCTTGTTATGCTCTTTACTACCCTCGTATGAGAACTTTGTTGATACCATGATGTATGGTCGAGAAACTTTTTCTAAGGATGATGTTGAGTCAGCATTGAACTCTAAGGAGTTGAAGAAAAATGTTGCAACTGAAAATGTTGATAGTTCTGGCAAGGTTTTGGTAGTGCGTGGCAGAACAGAGAAGAAATGACAGAATAGAAGATGCCGATCTAGGTCAAAATAAAAAATTAGAAAATTAAAGTGCTTCTTCAAATGTCACAAGGAATAGCACTTTAGAAAAGATTGTCCAGAGCATAAAGGGAAGGAGAAATCTGATTCTGGAGAAGTTGCCGATGTTGCAGAGAGTAATTCTGATAGTACAGAAGTTCTTTCGATTACTATTGGTAGCTCAACTACTGAGTGGATTCTTGACTCGGGGTGTTCCTATCATATGTGTCCTTACAGAGATTGGCTTACCAATTATCAATCTATTGATGGTGGTAAAGTGCTTATGGGAAATAATGCAGCCTGTAAGGTTGTTGGGATAGGTGCAATCAAAATTAAGATGTATGACGGTATTGTGAGAACTTTGTCAGATGTCAGGCATATTCCAGAGTTGAAGAAAAAATTAATTTCCTTGGATATGCTTGACTCCAACGGTTGTACCTACAACGCTTGAGGTGGAGTTATGAGAATCTCAAAGGGTGCTCTTGTAGTTATGAAGAGACTGAAGCATAATGGACTTTACTTTCTTCAAGGTAGTATAATTACAGGTGTTGCAACTGTGTCATCCTCAGATTCAAATTCAGAAACTACCAAGCTATGGCATATGCGACTTGGGCATATGAGTGAGAGGGCTATGGATGAGTTAACTAAACAGAGTTTGCTGTGTGGTCAGAAAAAAGGAAAGCTGGACTTCTGTGAGCATTGTATCTTCGAAAAGCAATGTAGAGTCAAGTTCAGGACAACAACTCATCGGACCAATGGTACTTTGGATTATATTCGTTCTGATCTTTGGGGTCCCTCTCGTGTTCCGTCTCTTGGTGGTGGTTTATATATGTTAACCTTTATTGGTGACTATACTTGGAAGGTCTGGGTGTATATCTTAAAGTACAAACCTGAAGCTTTTGCATAGTTCAAACAATGGAAGGCTATGATTGAGAAACAAGCAGGTAAACAGCTTAAGCGCTTAAGAACTGACAATGACTTAGAATTCTGTAATAGTGCTTTTAATGAGTTCTGTAAGAATGAAGGGATTGTGAGAAATCGCACAGTCAGAAATACACCGCAATAGAATGATGTTGCAAAACGGATGAACATGACTATTCTGGAGAAGACCGAGTGCATTCTTTCTAATGTAGGGTTACCTAGGAAGTTCTGGGCGGAAGCTGTTAACACAGCTTGTTATCTGATCAACCGGTTTCCATCAACAGCTATAGAATGTAAAACCCTTGCAGAGGTATGGTTTGGATCTCCTACTGATTACACCAACTTGCGGATATTTGGTTGTCCCACCTATGCTCATGTGAATGATGAAAAGCTTAAACCAAGGGCAAGAAAGTGCATATTTCTAGGGTATGCAGATGGTGTTAAAGGATATAGGCAGTGGTGCCTAGATGGAAAATCTCACAGATATATTATAAGCAAAGATGTGACCTTTGATGAGTCTACTATGTTGAAACCGAAGGAGTGCCATGATGCTGGAAAAGTGGAGGATAAAAACGGTGTCAGTAAACAAGTAGAGCTTGAGAATGAAGCTTCAGAAAACTTGCAGGATAAGGTACAAGCAGATGTCCCAGTTGGACATAATATAGAGGAGATGCAAAGCTCAAACGAGGATACTGCAGTTTCGGATGATTACATGCTTACCAGGGACAGAGAAAGGAGGTAGATTACGAAACCTCAGAGATACAGGTATGAAGATATTGTTGCCTACGCTCTTAATACAGTTGAGTGTATTGAGTTTGAGCCGGTTACATATCGAGATGCCATCGCTAGCAAAGAATCAGCAAAATGGGTGGTAGCCATGGGTTAGGAGATTGAATCTCTTCTCAAGAATGAGACTTAGGAGCTGGTGAAACCTCCGAAAGGCCAAAAGGTTGTTGGTTGCAAATGAGGTTTCAAGAAAAAGGAAGGAACTCCAGGGGTGGAATATGCTAGGTTCAAAGCACGACTGGTTGCAAAAGGCTATACTAAGAGGGAGGGTGTTGACTTCAATGAAGCGCTCTCTCCTCTGGTGAAGCATAGTTCTATCCGGGTGCTACTTATTATAGTTGTTAAATTCAATTTAGAGCTGGAGTAGCTTGATGTCAGGATTGCACTTTGACGTGGCGACCTAGATGAACAGATATATATCCATCAACTAGAAGGGTTCGAAATTCATGGAAATGAAGACTACGTATGTTTGCTAAAGAAATCATTGTATAGCCTGAAGCAGTCTCCTAGGCAGTGGTACAAGCGTTTTGACACCTTTATGGTTGAAAACGGTTATTGCAGGAGTGCATACAACAATTGTGTCTACCACAAGAAGCACTCTAATGGCTCGTATGTATATTTGCTGCTACATGTTGATTATATGTTGATTGCTGCAAAGGACATGTCTGAGATCAACAGGTTGAAGACTCAGTTGAGTGGTGAATTTTAGATGAAACACTTAGGTGCTGCGAAGAAAATTCTTGGAATAGAGATTCGAAGGGACCGGAAAGTGGGCAAATTGTCTTTGTCACAAAACGGGTACCTTGAGAAGCTTTTGAAACGCTTTGGTATGCAGAGTTTGAAACCTGTGAATACTCCATTGGCAGCCGATCTCAAAGTTTTCGCTGCTTTGTCACCACAAACTAAGGAAGAGGTTGAGCACATGTCTCGTGTTCCTTATGCTAGTGCAGCTTGGATTATCATGTATGCTATGGTTTGCACAAGGCCAGATATTTCACACGCGGTTAGTGTAGTTAGCAGATACATGGATAACCTCGGGAACACCCATTTGCAGGCAATGAAATGGATACTCTGTTACTTGAGAGGTACTACTGATGTTGGGATAGTGAATGACAAAAGTAACAACATTTCTGAAAGTTTTATTGGATATGTTGATTTAGACTTTGTTGAAGATTCAGACAGAAGAAGGTTCTTGACAGGTTATGTCTTCACTCTTGCTAGCGGTGCCATTAGTTGGAAGGTTGCATTGCAATTCAAAGCTGTGTTGTCTACCACTGAAGCAGAATATATGGCAGCTACAGAGGCAGTGAAGGAAGCTATTTGGCTGACAGGCTTGGTTGGAGATCTGGGATTCAAACAGAAGTTGGTTACTATTTTCTGTGACAGTTAGAGTGCGATCGATCAAACACACATTCCTAAGTATCATGAAAAGACCATGCACATAGATATTAAGGCACACTTTATTAGAGATGTCATCGGCGGGGGTGCTATTGCAATGATTAAGATTGCTACAGTGGAGAATCCAGCAGACATGATGACCAAGACTATTCCAGCAGGGAAGTTCATTGCTTGAACTTGATCAATGTGATCAGTACTTGAGTGCCCTAAGGGGTAGGTGGAAACGGTGAGACGTGTTCTATGCATGAGGATTAGGTTCAATGGTCACCAAGGTAGAGATTTGTTAATTTGTATGGCTCAATAAAAGTTAATAAGTCTTGGTTAACAGGGCCCCTGGATTGCTCATCCTGTACTGTGATTAGAAGTAGGGCCTGTTATAGGTCTACTGTGATTAGAAGTAGGGTATGGGTGTAACAGGGTTTTGGGGCTAATATTATGAATAGAGACCAAGAGTCTCTATGATGGACACCTCTCATCTGATTGCATAGTGAATTCTCTCGTCTTCCCCAAGGACATAGGTCAAAAGCCGAACCACGTAAATCTCTTGTATTCTTGTGCGTGATTAATCTCTTCTCATATACCTTAGATCTTAACAAATAGAACCACTATGTAGTGCCAGACTCAAGAATCAATACAATTCTATATGTCTCAAGTCAACATTTAATCCATTTTGTATTCAATTGAATTCAATAATTCCATTCAAGACAATTGAGAGGAATATATAGCAACAAATCATTTTAGACTTGAGATTAACAATACGAATGCAACTCAATGAGAGAATTAGGATAATTAACAATTCTACCCATTTTTTTCTTAGTTCCAACCAACCATTTAGGTATAACCATTAGTTATCTAATGTACATATTATTCTTGATGGACATTACATTTTCTTTAATTTGTACATTAGAGTCCCCTTGATTATCACCTACAAAGGTATAAACATCATTAGTAGCCTTGAAACAAACATTTTCATTTAATTGGCTTTCATATAGAAAATCAGAATTTAAATTATGAAATTCTCCAATTTCGGTTACCTATTCAATTACCTGTCTATTAACCAAATTCTGGAAGGCAGTTAGCCGAATCACAATTCAGCTACCAATGATTAACTTTCCAGAACCTTGCCCTTTTTGACAAATTTTCCAAGTTTGTTCGGTTACTAGTTTGGTCACCTATTCGGCTGACCGAAATCCATTTTTTGGTTAACTGAATTTGAATTCGGTTACATGCAGTCACAATTCCAGAGACTCACGAATCTTTCTTGAATTTCGGCTACTTATTCGGTTGGCCGAATTCTAGAATTCGGCCAGCCGACCAAGTTCGGTCACCTTACAGTCAGCTTTCCAGTAGCTTGTAACTTCTGCAAAACTAAACCAGGTGAATTCGGTCACCATTTGGTCATTTGTTCGGCTAGCCGAACTGTGACTAGTGCTTCAGAATTTATAAAGCTAAATTCTGAATTTGAGCTCCTTGGGATCTATCAACTTCTATAACATCTTATATCACAAAAGCTGAGTATACATGCCTTTGTTTGTAGTCAATTGCCTCTTTGCTAGCTTGATTTTGAGATGAAAATCCCTAATTCCAACCATATATCCGTGAAAACTTCCAAAAACCATATCCCTTGAGTTTTTTGTGCTAGAAACCACTTCAATTACTTAATAGAAGTTAAAAGGACCTTAGACACTTACCTTGAAGGTTATGAAGAGAAATCACTACTTTTCCCTAACTTCAACTCCAAAGAAATTGAAGAAGAAGATGAAGCTAACCCCAATTCTCTTCTCTAGATTCCGTTGCACAACTCTTAGCTTAAGTAATTGATGAAGAAAAATGGGAAAGAACAAGTCTAGGGTTTGGTCTTAGATGCTTTTGCTGGAAACAACAGAATGAAATGGACAATTGGGTTCTTCAAACCCTTTATAAACAAGATTTTGCATTTTAACCCCATTCTCTTACCTTACTTACACTTCGAGGCAAATGAAGACTCACTTGATTCATTTCAAGTCAAATGAAATCAAATCTATTATGGAAATCAATATACTCATCAAGATACACGCGATGGCATTAAGAGTTAATGTATTCGATGAAATATGCGGAAATTTGTATTTACGGAAAAGTCCTTGTTTTATCACTTTAGTTCTAAATTAACTCAAATAACTTAGTTTCAATCCAAATCCACTTCGTTAAGCTCAATTCAACAATTCGAAACTAATTCAACTTAACATGACTACTAATCACAATTAACTTAGTTAAACATGATTAATTAGCTTCAATCTCAATTAATTCGGGACGAGGCGTAACAACTTCGTAGTTACATGGGACATGGATAAGATGTATGTCCTTGGACATTTCAAGGTCTCTTAACCCACCTTGTACGTCGGTTTCTTTTGAAGTCCTTTTCTAAGGAAAGTGGAGATGCAGTCCACGATGAGAAAGGAATTTTGAATTCTAGATGAATCTGCAAACCCCCTTTTTTTTTTTTTTAAGTTAAACAACCAAGACTCTTTTTCTACTATACTTTATATTGAAACTTGGTATTTTGACATATTAGTCCCCTTAAACTCGAATGTTCCAATTTCATGACCAAATTTAAGGTAATGCCACCAAAGTCACTTGACTCTAGTCTATATATTTTTTTTAAAACTTGTTTTCTCTGGATCCTATTATGTGATGGCTTTTATGCAGCATCTTAGGGAGACTTTCTTCCAAATGATAAAACTTGAGAAATAGTGATAAGATGTGTACTTTCACAAAATATCATTTTTTATGTTCTATAAAAAATGAGTTTGTTTACTAGTTGCAGATAATATATGATACAAAAATTGATAAATCTCATAATATAATGGGACTATCCCATGATATCATGGGATATGGTTAAAAAAGAATAAAAAAATAATATTGTCCAGAGTCAAACGACTCTGGTGACATTATCTAAATTTGGGTCATGAAATTGGGAAAATAGAGTTTAAGGTGAACTAATATATCAAAACCCCAAGATAATATCTTTGATTTCCAGCCTGATAGGTTTCAACAGAGGAGGAGAGTGAAGGTTTGGTCAAAAAGATACAGAGCTTTTGTAGCTTTGAGAGTCTAACAAGTTTGGAAGTTAATAAGAGCGGGAAGACAAGACGTCGGTATCCGAATAAGAATTTCTTCAGGTGTGCTATTGTTGGGGATTGGAAGAATCATACAACGGCAGGGATTAGTAAAAAACTAGATCAACTCAGCCAACAAAAACTGGAGGCCATTGGTTTGACATTCAAAGATGTTGGGAAATAAAGTTATGATTTTTTCAAAGTTAAGGGGTGTTTCTTTAGCGAGAAAATGGTCATGTGCGTGCATGCGTGCCTGCGTGTGTCTTTGTGTGCGATGGGTTGCTTCCCACGTAGAACGTTGCAACTTTGTTTGAGTTTAGCTTAACGGTAATTGTAACACCCTGACCCCACCTAAGCATGTTTAACATCTAATTAATCTTAATTAGGTGTCTAATATATGTTTTAATCGGTCTTGTGATGGAATAAGTAGATTAATGGAGTGTTGAACCAATTTAGGTAGACATATGACATTTTTTATAATTTAAGCCCCACATGTGTTGCCAAAGCTTAATGGGTGTAGGTGCATTTCACTAGGCATGTCTTGAACAATAATCTTTGTGTTTTTGCCCAACCCATCTTGACCCATTCCCAAGCCCAAAATAACCCCATACCCCTTTCCCAAATTTCTTGAAGACCGTTGACTTGCATGCAAAACCTAGGAAACATTTCCTAGTTAAACCATCAACCCACCGTCCCTGTTTTTGTTTCTCCATTTTCACTAACAGAGAAGAGTCCTCTTTCTCTTCTTCTCTTCCTCTACCCATCATTCTTTTCCTTCTTCCTTAATACGTTAGAAGAGCTCTTGCAAGTTGGAGTTAAGGATTGCGACTTCATCTTCTCTATCTTAGCTAAGCCTCCATCTTCCTCAAACCATTTAATCTCCTCCATTGATAAGGTTTCCACTCAAGCATCTCTTCCTTAATCACAATCAAACAAAGGAGCAGCGCATGTGAGTAATCTCAAGTCCATCATCTTTCCCATCATCAACAACATCTTCTTCAAGTTTATTTCCCTCCATTACACATCCCATCTTCTCTATTGGTATTAACCCGTCTCCTAAATGATATTTTAAGCTTAGTATGAACTGTTTAGATTCATTTAAAGTGCATGCACATTAATAGATTTCCATTTATTGCTTGCATCATTATAGGAAGGTGATTTGAGCTTAAGAATTTTGGGGCTTTTACTTGATTTTAGCCAAAGGAGAAGCTTACAGTGAAAAGCACCAAAAAGAGGCAAGTATTAAGCAATTTAGATTTATGCATGTGATAGATCCATTAATTAAGAATTATAGTCTTCTTAAAGGCTACTTTCAGCCTTGTTCCTTGAGTTAGAATGATTATGTAAAATGGGTTCTATATATAAGTGTTGATCGATGAAGAACGAATTGGGTGTGTGGAAAAAGAAGTGGACCAAAGGAGCAAATGGGGACTCAAATTGGTCATACAATGATCTTAGAAATGTTTTAGAAGCTCTAGGAAGAGTTAGAATGTAATAGACTTGAATTCATTCAAAAAATAGAACTTTATAGTTTCTGTCCGGAAGAAAACCTGCCTAGAATTCGGCCAGCCGAAGGCCATTCGGCCACTTGTTCCGTAAGCCATGTTTTCACAGGGTTATTCGGCCACTTGTTCAGCTACCTTCGGCCATCATTTTTTAGCCGAATGTGGACAGATTTCACGGATTTTGGCAGATTTTCGAACGACCATAACTTTTGATCCATACGTCCTATCTTGGAGTTCCACATATCATTAGAAAGCTATTGGAACATGGAAGCCAATGGTACACACATCCTAATGATATGAGATTGGGAGAGGAAGTTAATATTTTGACCATTGAACCGGGCCCTATCTCTTTTTGGGAAAAGAGACTTTAAATATAGTTTGGACCCCTAGATTGGAACCCATGGACTGGACCTTTAATAATCAATCCCTGAGGATGATTGTGACACAAACACTAAACCAATAAGGTTCTTAGGCAAGGAAAAACTGGCCTTGTAGGTCCTTAGACATAGAATCCTAACCGATTAGCATAGACCAATGGAAATTATAACCCACGAGAGACCTTGGGCTTAGATCATCTCATGAGCTTATCCGTCTTATCTAGAACTTCACCATGGGTGTTGATTTAGAGAAATTCGATGTACCTCACACGTACACAATGTGACATTAGAAAATTTAGCACGTGCATCGAATTATCTAAAACTACATCGAAATGGACAGTTAGAGATGACGAGTAATTAGATTAGACAAATGGCGAATGTGGATTCACTGAAACATTGTTTTCTTGTTTCAACAAAACATAAATCTGGACTCCAAGCTATTATATGCTCACTGTGAGCAGGCGAATCATAATGTGCCATGTTTATAACTAATCCACGTTAATCGGCGCCTAATCACTCTCCATTTAAGCATTCCATTACACATATGATTTGATTTAAAATAAAGGCTTCTACCAAGGGGTTTCTTATAAATAAGAAAATCTTCATCCAAAAAAGATGATCGAACAAACCCTAATTCTCCTCCGCTCAGTCTACTCCTGCTACTCCATTGCCACCGCACCTCCTCCTTTAGGCATCAGGTATCTAGTCCTCCATGCCTCTACCGTCTTTGTTGTTAACCTTGGCCTCCTCTCCATGACCGTGGATCTTGTCATCCCCGTCCCCACCATCTTTTTCATGTGGGTCACTGTCATTATCTTCCTCGCCTTTGCCAGTCGTCCCTTGCACTTGCTGATGACGACGGCGAAAGATTACCACGATGAAGATGGTATCAAGGAAGGGAACCTGGTCCTTGCGGCCTGCGTGATTCTTAGCTATCTCGCACTCACTAGAAGGGAAGATGACTAATGAACGACTGAAATCGGGCAACAATATGGGGACTTGTTGTAATTGTCACATACAAATTTACCGTTTCTTCTATATCTTTTTGGGTTTTGACATATTGGTTCACCTTAAATTTTGTTTTCGCAATTTCATGGCTCAAATTTAGATAATGTCACCAAAGTCATGTCATGACTCTTGTCAACGCTATTATTTTTAGGTTTTTTGCACCATATCCAATGATATCTGGGATAGTCCCATGATATCAGGGGATTTATCAATTTCTTTATCTTATACTTTTTGCAACTAGTGAAAAAAATTATTTCTTATAGAATACAAAAACTAACATTTTGTGAAAAGTAAAAACACATTTGATCACCATTTCTCATGTCTTAGCATTTGAAAAAAAAATCTCCCTACGATGCTACATAGAAGCCATGATATATTGTTAGATTGTGCGGTCTTAATACAGTAAATGATGTAATAAATTGATCTTTTTTAATATAATCGTGTTCTCCTTTCAGAGATGAATGGTTTTTATTACTTGTTTTCACATAACTAATACGAATGACATAAAGGCTCATGAGATGAACCGGAGCCCATGAGTGTATTAGATGTGACACATGTGTGTGGATGAGATCCACATGCAGGAGACATATGTCACAAATCTTATACTTAAATAGCTTCACAACCAGTGATGAGATTGGACATCTCATCTGATAAGGTAGCAGCATTATGATCACTATGAGATAGTGTGATTTGTCTCAATATCAGAGTGTAAGACTCTAGATCATTGTGCTGGTACATTGGATGTATTGAAGGACCATGAGAAACAACTTATGAAACACCATCTATATTTTAAGGTCTGCTGTCATAAATCCTTAGCAATAGGCTCTCAATTCTAAAACATTAATGAACTCAAGTTTCTATCTATTCATTTGCTTTGAGCCACCAATGAGTGAGGCCAACTGTAAGTCAACACCTCGATGTCTTGGGTAGGTGGTAGTAGGACTGTGAGAACATTCAATGGTCAAGATGGAATCTATCTTTGTTATCCCCTTGTGCTAATTAATGGATTTATCATTAGTAAGTGCGCACCCATATCAATTATAAGTTAATTGGATGGTACTGATGATCACTGTGATTAATTGGGTCTCAAGGATAATAAGATATGAATCTAAGCTGGTGGCATGGATATTGATGGAGGGGCCTACTTCTGGTCATAGGGAAGTTTAGGGTCTTCTATGTAATTTATTCCTAAGACTGGAGTTCAATTGCATTTATATAGTGGAGTTATTTGAAATTAACTGTGGGCCCAGGTTGCACATGAGATGTGGGCTCGCGATGTCCCAGTTGGAGCCAGCTGTCTATGGAATCCCTAGGGGTCTCCACGCTAGCCCAATAATTCGATCATTACTAATTCTAGTTGCACTGAAAAGGCAAGGAAATAGAAAGTTATTATTTCTATTTAAAGTGAGACTTCTAATAGTGGTAATAGTTGTTAGGGATTTTGTTTAGTGCTAATTTGATGGATGTACTACTACTTTCACCGACAAATGATCACACACCCATGCATTGTAGTTAGGACCTTGAAATCTGGAGTCCAGACTTGCATTTGCATTTGATTTTCAAAGACTTCATCCAACATGTTTTAGATCTTAAAATGCATTTTCAAAAGATTAGTTCTTCATGCATGTTTTTGTAAAATCAAGTAAGGCATCGTGGTTCATAATTTGCATATAAATTTCATTTTTAGAATCCTAAGTTATGCATGAATCACATTGGCCCTGAGTTCCTAGTCTTATGTTTCAAAATTTTCAAAATATAAGTAGAACTTCAGCCATGCCAGTGTACCCGGTCGACTAGATCCATTAGGATGTTCATCTGGTAAACTAGCCGTTGGCAAATATAGCAGTTGGACCCGGTCGACTGGATGCTTAGGGATATTGACTGAATGAACTAGCTTTTGGATAGAATTTTTGTATTTAAGTCCAACTCATTCCTCACTTCAAAGGAGGCTTTTTGGTTGAATCTTTGGAGCTGTTTTGAAGCCTAAGAAAGGGGAATGAACTGAACAGGCTAAAGGAAAATGGAAACCCAAAAGGCTTGAGATAAAGGTATATCTTTCCAAGTTAAGCTTTGATTTCCATCCTTTTGAAATCCATGCATGTTCAAAATCTTTGAAACATTATTTCAGCATGATTTCTAGCTTAGACTGAGTTGTTTTGCAAACATCAAATCACATAAGCATATTATATTGTTTTGCAAACATTCATGTCTCAATTATATGTGTTTTGACCTTTAAACTTTCATACAACTTGTGTAGTTTGATAGGAATGTCTTTCCAAGTTCTTTTGATTAACTCATGTGATTAATTCATCACTTCAATCATAGATTTCTGTGCTTAGATTTTTAAATGCATCCAGCATTCATTTAAGAGCTTCATTTTAGAAATTGATTGAAGTAAACATTCATACACTTTGAGCACTCACCTTAGCTACTTGTTAGTGTATGTTTGTATCTTGTTTTAAACTTTCATATCAGCCTATATTAGAGGCAAATATATTAAGCTTTAATTGCATCTCTTAAAGTGTTTGTGTGGACACTTATTTGAGACATCTAATCTTTTGTAAAGGTTAGGGGTGAACCATAAAACCCAAGAGGTTATTGCTTAGCCTTAGAAAAGCATTGTGTAATTGTTAATGGTAAGCCTAAGAAAAGCATATTGTTAAAGGTTATTGCTTAGCCTGATGAAAAAGCATTTGTGGTTGTAGGGGTTATTGGTTAGCCTATTGAAAAGCATACATAGTGGAAATCCGGTGGGGTGTTGAATCACAAGCCGGTAGTGGATGTAGGCATTGAGGTCGAACCACTATAAATCTTTGTGTAGTGGTGATTCTTGTGGTGTTTTCTCTTATTGGCTTCCACAATTAGTTTTATTATCTTCAAGTGACTAATTGTTTTAAAGAAATTTAAAATTGGTCATAATTGGTCTCTAAGTTGTAGCTCACCCCTATTCACCCCCCCTCTAGGGTTAGGATCCCGGACTTTCAATAGTAAAAAGAGAAAGTCACTAATTCTTATGGAAGTTGGACTTCTAATAATTATTAGTAAGAGGATATGCATTAGTGCTATAAATGGAGGAGCTACCCCTTGGACGTCCCAAGAGTTCACACACAAACCCCTTTGTGCAAGAGTTCCATGCCTCTCTCTCCTCTTTTCTCTTCTAGTTTCTCTTCCGGGTTTACCTTTGAGTTTCTAGTTAGTTTTCTTTTGAAGATTCCACCATTTTTCTTGAGAAAAGAGATCTGAAGTGGGTCATAGCATGGAAGACTATGAGGTTTTAAAGATTCTAGTTTGATTCAAGGAAATTGTTCTTCATCAAAGAAAGTAATCTTCTCCTCCATTAAAGCACTACCGAGCTCCCAAGGTAAGATCTACTCCTTGGATGTTGTGGATTTGTTGTGGATGCATGGTGCTTGCTTTTTATCTTTTAGATAGAGTTTATTAGTGATCTTGATCATGAGATTGAGGGTTATGGATCCCGGATGTGGTTTCTGGCCTTATGGGTACTTAATCCCTAAAGCAAACGGACAAAAAGTTTTGAAAACCTATACTCGAGGTCCACGTATTTCCAGCATATATATCATGGGATTTGGAGCAAAAATGTTTAAAAACAAAAAGTTGACCAGAGTCAAACGACTTTGGTGACATTACCTGAATTTTGATCATGAAATTGGTGTAAACAATGAAAATATTGTTTGAATTGTTGCTTGTATTCTCTGTTTGTATATTACATTTATAAACAAAACTTGTCTGTACAATATATAAAGTGAATCTTTAAATCTTTAAAGAATGGCAAGTGTGGTTGTATACAAGAGGCTGATGTCCAAAATTATAGGCTTTGACATCTTGAGTATTGGAAAGAGTCAACAGCCTTATCCATGGTAACAACTGGGCGATGACTAGGATCCAACGATTTATCATCAGTTGTGCCAATATCCCCCCCTCAAGCTGATGGGAGGGCTACGAACCATTAGCTTGATTTTGAGAAGAGAGAACCTAGTAGAGGTTAACCCTTTAGTGAATATATCATCCAATTGATCAACGGTGGAGATGAAGCGGACAATGAGCTCTTTGCGCAATACTTTTTCCGTTATGTAGTGGTAATCAACCTCAAGTGTTTTGTCCTAGCATGAAAAATTGGGTTGGAAGCTAAGGAAATGGCTCCAACATTATCACACCATATTATTGGTGTTTGAGACATTGGAATATGAAGATCCTTCAAAATGTATAAAATCCAAGACAATTTAGCTGTTGAATGTGCGAGTGATCTATATTCTGATTCTATGCAAGATTTAGCAACGGTAGTTTGCATCTTCGCACTCCAAGAAATTAAATTATTTCCAAGAAAAACACATTAACTGGATGTAGACCATCGATCATCTGGACTGCCTGCCCAGTTAGCGTCAGAATAGCATGTCAAGGCCAAGTTGGAAGACTAGTGGAAAAAGAGCCCATGGTTAATGGTCCCTTTAATATATCGGAGGTTGTAGGTTTGTGCATAAACTGGCAGACTTGATTAACGGCAAAAGCAATGTCAGGCCGTGTGCATGTGAGATATTAGAGAGAACCAACCACACTTCGATACTCAAAGGGATTAGGAAGTGGATCTCCATCCAACAAGCTTAGTTTGCTTCCACTAATCATCGGCGATGAATAAGGCTTATAACCATCCATTTTGAACTTGCACAATAAATCAACTGCATATTTTGTTTGGGAAAGAAACAATGTGTCTCTTGACCGATAGACCTCTAGGCCCAAAAAATAATGTAATGGGCCGAGGTCTTTCATGGAAAATTCCTTGACCAACTGATGAATCAAAGCTTTTATAGAATAAGGATCATTGCCAGTGATGATGATGTTGTGAACATACAGTAATAAAATAATAAAATTCTTTTCAAATTTTCACGCAAATAATGAAGGATCTGCCGAAGATGCAAGAAAGCCAAGAAAGCTTAAATGGGTAGTAAATCTTTCAAACCAGGCCCGTGGAGCCTATTTGAGCCCATATAGAGATTTATGGAGATGGCACATAAAATCCGGATGTTTCTTGTCAACAAACCCTTGAGGTTGCTGCATGTAAACTTCCTCTTTAAGTTCTCCATTGAGAAATGCATTGTTTACATCAAGCTGTCTGATTGGCCAATCAAACTGAATAGCAAAAGAGAGAACAATACGCATCGTAGCGGGCTTGGCTACGGGACTAAAGGTCTCAGTGAAGTCAATACCCTCCTGTTGATAGAAACCTTTGGCAACCAAACGTGCTTTATAACGCTCAATAGATCCATCAAGCCAATGCTTCAATTTATTCACCCACTTACATCCTACAATGTTCATATTAGGCTTTGCCGGAAAGAGGCCGAAACCAAGTTCCATTGGATTGTAATGCATTAGATTCAAGAGCCATAGCGGTATGCCATTCAGGACTCTTAACTGCCATGGTAAAGGATGTGGATTCTATGGGAGATGTGCGAATAGTTAAAGCAGCATGCAACGGAAGACGAGTAACAGAATGTATCTTATTCTTATGAGTTCCATCCATTGAGTGTGTCACCATCGGGTGCGCAGGTGGGACCGGACGTGCAATAGGTTCGGTGGGTAATGTGGGGTGACATATATGAGTTTGTTTACTGGGCATTGATGGATGACTTGCAACAGGTGGTTGGGTGTGCACCGAGGGACGACAAGCAACACGTTGGTCAATTCCAGGCGACTCATTTTCATCGTGTATGGTGACGGGCTGAGCATTTGTGCGACTGGTTATGAATCTGACAGCATCTTGAAAAGGGTCTTGTTGGAGTGTTTGTAACAATTCATGTTCTTCAACGTGCTTAGCTTCAGTGGATGAAGCAAGATGAGGAGGTAGGACATTAGAGATTACATAAGCTTGCTGCTGGACAGTGGGCATCATATTGGTCTCCACTGACTTTTGTCGAAGTAAAAGCATCAGGTCAGAGCTCTTCGGGGCAAAAGAGCAAGAGGAAAACTAGTCCAAACTTTGAAAAGGAAAAACTTTTTCATTGAATACCACATGGCGAGAGAGAAAAACACGACCAGTGTCAATGTCTAGACAGCAATAGCCCAAGTGACTGGTACCGTAACCAAGAAAAATACAGGGCCTAGACCGGAATTCTAGTTTATTTTTATTATATGGCCGCAGCCAAGGGAAGCAAAGGCACCAAAATGAACGAAGAAATATGTAATTTGGTGTACAATGAAACAGACATTCCCAAGGTGATCGATTTTTAAGAAATTTTGTGGGCAAACGACTGATTAAAAACATGGCAGTAGTGAAAGCCTCCACCCGGTAGCAAAGAGGCATATGAGCAGTGGCTAATAAAGTAAGGCCCATTTCAACAATATGGCGGTGCTTTCTTTCTGCAACGCCATTTTGCTCGGGTGTGTGAGGACACGAGATACGATGTGCAATCCCATGAGTTTCCAATAAAAATTTGAATGTTGTGCTTGTGAACACACCACCTCCATCTGAATGGGGTGCTTTGATTTTGAAGGATAGCATATTTTCCACATAAGTTTTAAATTTGAGAAATGTAACAAATGCTTCAGACTTAGTGGTCAAGGGATACAACCACACATACTTGGTGCAATCATCAATAAAGGAAATATAGTAACTATAACCACTTATTGATAGTTCAGGAGATGAGCCCCAGAGATCACATTGTATTAAGGCTAATGGTTGTGAAGAAATAGAAGTAGAAACTGAAAAAGGGTAACTTCTTACTCTTTGCCATCTAACACTCAGTACAAACATTAGAGATTTTAAAAGAACCATCAATAGGTAACTTGAAGGCAGAAACTAGGTGATGAACGAGAGCAGATGCAGGATGTCCTAGATGCAAATGCCAAGTGGAAGTAGGGACGCGTTCACCAACATAGGCAGTAGGACCATCTTTATTAGAACTTGAGGGAATGCGATGAATTGGAAATGGATAGAGACCGTTTTCACTCTGGCCGTGGAAAAGCGTCTTCCCCATAGCCTTGTCCTTAATACAAAACCAGAAGATTCAAATATAAATGCACAATTATTATCATTTGCAAATCGATGCACAGAGATAAGAATGGTGGAAATGTTAGGAACATATAACATGTTATTAAGGCGAAAATTTGCAGAAGCACTTGAGCTATTTGGATCCAACATGAGAAATATGCAAACCGGCACCATTGCCCACCGACACTTTCTCATGGCCATGATAGTCTGAACAGAGAGAGAGAGATTTCCCATATCATATGTGATGTGGTCGGTGGCACCGGTATCAATATACCATTTTTGCTCTGTTGGAAATTAATTCGTTGCAACCATAGCAGCAAGCTTATTTGAGGGGTGACTCCCTTGATATGCATGATCCATGCGATGGTAGCAATTTATTGCAGAGTGCCCAACTCTATTACAGATCTGACAAGTAGTGCGAGGGGGTCTGTGATTTGAACTTGGACTAGCAACATTGTTGCTTTTATTAGACCCTTGAGATTGGGGAGATCCACGACCTCCTTGTTGACTACAACCCCGACCACGGCCTTGACGACCACAACCATGCCCATAGCTAGTATTTGTGCCATTTTCAGGTGTAAATAGTGCAACAGTGTTTTGGTCAGAAGGCTTAGAAGAAGAGGATCGATGATGAGCAATGCGCATCTCCATGTTTAAGAGAAGTCCATGAACATAGGCAACGGAGACATGATCACTCAAATTAGCAGCTACAATATTCATGACGACGGGATCATATTCCTCTGGGAGGCCATCCAATATGTAAGTAATTTGATCACATTCTTCTACAGAGTGTCCAACTGTAGAGAGTTCATCAACAATAGTTTTAATTTTCAAGGGCTACAGTCGTGAAACCACCGAGGCCATCACTCATCAAACAAAGAACATGGATGGTCTCAAAATACTCCCAAGGGCCTAGACTTTCAACATATTGGACTAGACTTTGACCTCCCAGAAGCTAAATCGGGTCAATCGGATATTGTTTGACCGTACATCAAAGCGCAGTGTCTTCCTCCTAACAAAATCAAGTCTACTAGCAATAGGACCCCACGCGGCTTCAAAACTCAAATGAAAGTCAGTGGTTGGTCTTATTTATTGCCCACGAAGCTTCACCTGAAGTTTCAGGTCATTCCGACATTGTTTGCCTCAGTTTTGAGTTCTAACGGCAAACCGGCACTCCTGTGCGACAAAGTCTTTTGACTTTCCTGGAAAATCAGAAGCTTTGCCCTCTGAGTTGCACGGCTTCTCATCAAGTTTTCTGCAAGGAAATCATGCCAAAATATATACAAATTACCAAGAAAAATGTCAAAATGGAAAAAAACGGGAAAAACAGAAGACGGCTGAAAAACAACAACCAAATGGGCAAAAAAACCCCATGGTCATCGGAGACCATTGGCGACCTTGACCCATGTTCCCCAGCGACCATAGGTGCATGGTCGCCGGAGACCTTGGAAATCCGGGTCTCCGAATTTTCACAGAAAACAAATTTTTGGTCCCTTTTCTTGTTTCGAGCTATTTGGCTTCTGTGATTTTCCAAAATTTTGATTTTCAAGGCACGGACTCCATCGATCTTCTACAACATCAGGGATTTACGGTCAAAATCATGGGTTCGTGATTGAAAGCTTCGAAATCACCAACCGGCTAACCAAGAAAGCACACTTTATACCCGACTGATTAAGAAATCGACAAGACAGAGGGTACCGCCCCACTGGTAGCAAGTAATGTCCGAAATTGCATGATCATCCGACAACAATCGGTATGAAAAATCCACCGGCAATCAAGGGTTCCTATGTCGGGGGTAGAATTCCAAAAGACGCGGCACAGCCCGCGACTCTTCAAGTACTTTGGCGGCCATTTAATGCGGTTAATGACCAATTTTATGACAAATTAATGTGGTTGATTACCCATTATTGTGGACAACCCAATCAGAGGCCAAGGAGTGAGAGTTACAAGCCAACACAATAATGACATTAAACCATGTAACTCCTCTCATCATGGAGTTTAAATGCAATTAAAAGCCCATTATTCTCCAACGACCAATCAAAACTCAAGAAAAATGAGTTACAAAAGGAGTTACGAAAAACATAAATGAAAATGTATAACTCCTCCCATCAAGGAGCATTAATACAATTAATGCATTTAAAGCCAATAAACTCCCCCCATGGCCACCAAAAGCCTATAAAAGGAGGTCATTTCCACCATTCTAGGGACGAAAAAAGCAAGGTGCAAATCCTAAGAAAAAGAAACTCTGCAACATTGTTACGGCGCTCCAACAACGATCTCTCATCCATTGAAGAAGTTCTGCAATGACCACCATCACAAGGTGACCAAAGTCCCTTGGGGGACCACCCCTCAAGGCCCTCTCTTTTTGTCTCCATGGCTTAGACATGTCTTTTCAACCCGTCTACTGAGATTTTCATTGGATATAGGACCTCCTCTTGGTTCTTATTCTTTAAAAATCTGAGGTTCAAGCCGAGCCAAGAGAATCGAAGACATCCTCTGTTATCATCCAAAGGATGACGGTGAAGTCCAAACATGACTTGCAACCGTCAATCTGCACAAGTCCCCGCAATCTCCTGTGAAGTTAGATTTCCCTTTCTTCCCTTTCATTGTATTTGTATTCTTTAAAAAGACATAAAAATCACAACTCTTGTCTTTCCTTTTGATAAGAATTATAAATCGCCTTTCACGGCAAAGACACTGCCCTTCACAGCATTCAAATTTAAATCATGTCTCTTTTCTTAACACATGTGCAATGAAAGTTAGAAAAAAGTTAATTTTCTTTTCTACTAGTGAAGGTAGATCTATGGACCACCACTTGTTAATTCTAAGTAGAGTAGAAATTTTGGCATACCCGTACAAAAAAGTTGATGTTCACTTTGTCTCCGGTCACGAAAGGGTTGGACCCCACGGATTCTCACATCTACAAACGCCGGTAGTCCCACGAGCAAAAAAGAAAGCCGATCAGTCATACATGATTCACACGGTGGCAACTCATTTTTTGTGAGAGATCTAAGGAAACCTTCCTTAGCCAATCTAATCATCTGATCTTTACTTACGTTGCCCAATCTTGTGTGCCATTCTATTGACTCAGAAGTCGTATCACCCACCATATAAGAAGGTGAAAAACCAACGATAGAATTATGACAATAAAAAATATATAAGCCTCCTAAAATAGGACCCGATTCTTAAACAAATTTATTTTTCCTAACGTAAACTCTATTAAGCGGAAAGAGAAAATCAAAACCGTCCCTCACAACACTACACCAAAATCAATGATTCGGAATAGTGTTTTAGCAGCGGGTTTGAACCGTTATCAAGGTCAAAACCGTTCTGAAAGCAAGCCCGCCCACTCAAAACCATTGTTAAAAATAATAATAATAATCGTGCCAGCCTCAAAATGTTGTGTGCTCACGTGGAAATAGAGAAGAGAACTCTTTCCCCTTGTGGATCTAAAAGAGATTGGGTCTTTCGATTTCAGCATATTTGACGCCCAATCACCTCCGATTCGACGCCAGAATGTGAGGGAAATCACTAGATGAAGAGTTGGCGATCGACGAAAATGACTAATTTGAGGTTTCTCATGTTGTTTGTAGGGTTTTCTTAGGGTTTCAGATCTCGACTTTTTGCTCTGGGAAACTGAGATTGGAATTAGGAATCTAATCTATGAAGAAGGGAAAGATCGAGTTGAAGTTCTTTTAAGTGGTTTTTAGGGTTGTTTTTGGTTTTTGGGAGTTGAAATCCGATGAGTACCTACGAATGGAAGAAGAGGAAGATCGAGCTCAGGCATTTCTGGTGATCTTTTAATTAGTGTTTGATTCGTAGGAGGGCAATGGAGGCAAAGGAATGGTTTAATAAAAATAGATCACTAGAAACAGATCCACTTAGATTTAGTCTTCAAGGCGTCGGAAGCTTGCGAGCTGATATTTTGAAAGGAGGTTTCGCTGCATGCCATGTACATACAATGTCCCATGGAGAACCAAAGTCTTTCCAATAGACGTGGAAAGAAAATAATCGCTTACTCACGAAATCCATCTCGATCCTTCGTCCCATGTCTGGTTGCTCCATGTTTTGCTTGGGGCATTTTTTAGCGATATGGCCGAGTTCCTAACAGCTATTTCATTTGATTTTGGCCCAGTCTCTGGGCTTGTTATGCTTGTGACGCTTTTATCGGTCTGATTTGGGTGAACCATTGTTCTTTTCTGGGTCCGGTGCATTATTGCTCTTTTTGGGCTTCTTCTCACAGTTTGACCCTTTGTGGCTCTTACATTTCCATTTGGTCCCCAAACTGATCCCGACTACTGGTTAACGAAAAAAGCTTGCCTAGCGACCTTTACTTGAACTCTTTTGGCTTCAAGTTCAAGGCGGCACATATCTTTAAAAGTTTTAATATCTGCATTGTTTGTTCGCCAAGAGTTTGGCAGGGATCGTAGGACCCCAATGATCTTTTGGTCCTCAGTCAATACATATCATGCCCGTGGAAGATCGGCTATCATGCGACTTATCACTTGGAGGTGTTCCCGTAGAGAAACTCTTGGGGCCATCCTATAAGCGTCAAACTCCATGGTTCAAAATCAATACTGGTCAGCACGAAATTGCGAGCAGTAGAGTTGTCCTTCTCCCACTTATTGGAGTCATGTGATATGCAGGTAATGAGGCATCATCATTTTCTGCTACGGGTCGGGTCTTAATGGTTTTCAAAGTATATGTGACCTCTTGTTCGTCGGGAAAGTAGATCATTGCCCAGTAGCACTGATCATAATTATTATCGTCTAACATATCCCCTTTGTTAAGGTCAACAATAATATTACGTGATGCCATTTCACTGAAGAAAGAAAAAAAAAATGATAATCAAATGGATGCACAACATTGGCAACTCACACATATTGATTGCCCTTTTTGCATTCAAATTAAACCATAAAGTAGGGTATTGTAGTGAAAACCCTTCACGCCTAGGGCTAGTTCGGGCAGTAAAAAAAAGAAAAATCATAATTGCACGAGTGATTTGATAGCATCATGTAAATCCAATATTTTGATCCTTAATGCAATGATAAATATAAAAATGCAAAAAAGAACACACAAATAATACAATTCCTTTCATCTTATTAGTGATCATGTCTTGATCGATGATCGGATGTGGAGGATTGAACCAAGTCTAACAATTGATCGCAAAACAGATGATCCAAAATGATGGATCAATTTGGTTGGCATGGATCTTTCTAGAAAAAGGAAAATTAGTTGTTGAAAATTAATATAGTCAAATTGATTATCTCCCACATATGGTTTTTAAGGTCTTAAAAAAGGAGTATATTTGGCCCAAGATTAAATAAAAAACCCAAGGATCGAAATAAGGTACACTGGGGTTCATCACTTGAACCAAAATGGGCTCAAAGTATTACCAATATAGTTTATAACAGACCAGAAAGTTGATCCAAATCAGGCCATGACAACTGTCTCTGAACGGGCTTAAATCTATTGGACGTTAATGGGCCAGAAAAAAAAAAAAAAAAAAAAACACCTGACGGGGCCATGCTTTCTTGCAATGCTCAAAGCATATCAAAACCGGCCTTAATAGGTCTGAAAAAATGACCCATATCATGCCTAAATAGGGCTAACAACCTAATCTAAAAAAGGACCCTAGCTATTTCAGATTTGTCTGACATAATTTCCCAATACATGGTTTCGTCCAATAAACAGGGGATTAAAATAGGTAACAGATACCATCCCATAGAACATTATCATAAGAAATTGTACAAAAATATTAATCAGAACAAAAGAAAAAAAAAATGGACCAGTGCCAAAAAAACATATTAGAAAATATGGTCTAGAAATATCCTATAAAACAGCCCAGAATGGTAAGAAGATTTGGGCCACATCTGGATATTTATGATTGGTGGGAATAAGATATTTATAATTAGGTGAAGGGGCTTGTCTTGCCAAAGCTGAAACAACGAGTGTTTTTTTTTTTTTTTTTTTTTTTTTTCTGTCCAACAGCTCGAGGTTAAAGCATAGCTCCATTTTGAAAAGCCTACGACCCTGCGAGTGAGGCTAGCGAAAGAGTCAACCCGGCTTGACCCTTTGATCCTTTGTGTGTGTATAAACAAATTATCATCATCATAGCGATGCCCCAACTATGTTTGGATTGGCTAATATATAGTATATAAAATATATATTTTTTGTCCAATATGTATATGAGATGTGTGTATGAAATTAATCTTTAGGAGAATATTCTCCTGCGCACGGTCCGCTAAAGCCATAGGGTGTTTTGCATCTGTGGGCCCCCACCTTCTTAGTGGTCCATGCAAGAGAAAGCTTTCCTTAATTTTTATAGTTATATTTAAAAAATTAAGGATAGTTTTTCATCTATACTTATAATTGATTTCAAGGCCAATTTAACAATGAATTCCTATTGATTCCATTTAAATATAAATATATATATTCCAATTCTATACAAGAAACACAAGCCCATTTGAATGAATTACTTCTTATGCATTCCATTTCATTCACAACACATGATCGTCAAAATCAATTATTTCCTATGTATCCCAATTCCATACAAACAAATAAGCCGATTTAATAATATTTTTTTACGTATTTCAATTCAATGCAAACAAACAAGCCTTTTAGAATCAATTACTTCCTCTGTGTTTCAATTCTATGCAAACGAACATCCATTTGATATGCAAATAGACAACCACTTGAATTGGATACTCGATATGTATTCCAACTCCATGCAAACAAACGGGGCCATCCATCACTGAATTCCATTGTTTTTGAATCCCATGCAAATAGACAGGCTCATAATCCATGCAAACAAACAAAACCCATTCGACAATAAATTCATATGCATTAACAAAGCCCATTTCAATGAATTCTTATCTATTCAATTCCCTGAGGCAAGCAAGCCATTTGAATATCATCATCATCAAAGGCTTATCCCACCTTTGTTGGGGTTGGGTTGTGACAAGATTTTATGATAGCTGTCAACTTACCTAATGCAACCCTCCTTTACTCAGGCTTGGGATCGACAAGTTCCGATTTGGATATATAGATTCCAATTTTACGTTCAACATAATGCCCATTTAACTGCATAGATGATGGCCATTTGTATATTGTAGTTTTACTTTCTTCTGGCCTTGATCCAATGCTAGACCTTGAGGGAAGGGAAAAGGCCCGACTAGTGTGGGCCCAGCCCTGCATATGTGGGGGTGGGATTAAGGATTAGGGCATGCAGACCGTCCCCATGTTAACTAGATTCTATGTCCTCAATCCAATGGATGATGCGAATAAATTGATTTATTCTCTCAATTAGTTTATTATTTCGTGCTTTATTCATATGATGAATCGGATTTTTATTCTATGATTGCACATAACTAATACAAACTGAACTGGCGCCCATAAGTTTATTTAATATATTCTATATGCATGGATGAGGTTCACATATATACAGGAGACATGGATCACAAATCTTATATATAAAGTATTTTCACAACCTGTGATAGGACCGGCATCTCATCTGAAAAGGTTGTAGCACCACAATCATTATGAGATAGTATGGTTTGTCTCAACCATCAGAGTTTAAGACTCTGGATTGCTATGCTAGTACATTGGATGTACTGAAGGACTATGAGAAGCAACTTACGCAGAGGGTGTCTCTAATTAAGGAATGCTCTCATAATTTTCAAGCAATAGGTTTTTAATCCTCGTCATCTTGGGTACGTGGTAATGAGACTGTGGGAACATATAATTTTTATGATGGAATTTATCCTCTATGAGAGAAATATCTCCTCATGCCAATTAATGGATTTTATCATTGGTAAGTGTCTTAATTAAGAGTTAATTAGATGGTACTGATGATCACTGTGATTAATTAGGTCACAAGGATAATAAGAGGTGGTCTAATTTGGTTGGACGAATTAATTCCAATGGATTCATGGATATATTTGATGGAGGGGTCTACTTGTAGTAATTGGAAAATTAAGAGTCTTCTTGTAAATATTTCTAAGACTAGAGTGCAATTGCATTTATTTAGTAGAGTTATTTACAATTAATTATGGGTCTGGAGTTCACATGAGATGTGGGGTCCATATGTTTCAGTTGGAGCCAAATGGTCCCCATGCTTGCCCTAAGAAGAAAAGGTTATATTCCAATTGGAACTCTTAAGGAAATGAGAAGTAGGACACATAATAGAAATAGAAATGAGACTTCTAATTTTAGTCAAAGAGGAGGTGTGCCATATAAACAATAAATAAGAGGAGGGGCTAGAGATCACTCCCGCTTTCACATGCCCAAGCCCGCCCCCCCCCCCCAACCCCCCCCCTCTCTCTCCTCCTCCTTTTCTCTACTCTGGTTTCCTTCTTGAGTGCCTAGGGTTTCTTCTTATTTGAGATCCCACCATTCTCTTTAAGAGGTTCTCTACAAGAGGGTTATAACGTGGAAGAACACAAGGCTAAGGACATCAAATCTACAAAAGAGTTTCGTAGAACCAAGACATCAAGTTCTCGATTTGAGCACAACCAAGCTCCTTAGTTATAAATATACAACTAGTTTGTTCTAGTAAATCTTTTGTTTGTTTTTGCTTTTCTTGATCTATCCTTCTGATGGGTCTTTTGATCTTAATGCTTGATATTAGGGTTTTAGATCTTGGGATTGGGTTATTGGCCTTTTGGGTGTTTGATCCTTGCTTCAAGTAGGTCAAAAGTCGTGAAAACCCATCTAAAAGGCCCATCTGCTTCCAACACCTTATCCTTTGAGAGGCCTTGTTGCCTACGTGCTTCACACTGGCTTTATGCAAGTACAGTCAATTACATTACAAAGAATGTTCTCCAACGACCACACGGGATGTGTAGTCTAACTATATTACATCTGGTTAGGCCTACCTTTGATCAGTCCAGCACCTCTCATACTCTTTTCATTCCATGATCTGGCATGATGCTCAATTTCACACTCATGGAACCATCGCCCATTGTTGGACTAATTCTTTTTTTTTTTTAATCTATGATAAAAAGTCATCAAAATTGAGCATACCATCTATGGTAGTGCTCATACCATCTGTTATGTCCATCGAATCAATCTATTGCACCTGACTCCCACATGTTCGGCTGTCTCAGTACCTTTCTCTATAGTTTTCTTGTTGCAGGCATGACAAAATAAATTCAGAAAAAACTTGTTACAGATGCCGCACTGCAGCGGGGTTTTCCACCATGAACTTTTGAAATCTAGCCCCCTTTGGTGTGCAAATGTAGACTTCTTCAATAGGCTCCCTCTTGATATCCATATCCACCAGAACACATGCAAACATTGCTCGCTTACTTTCCCTCCCTTTTTATTGAGTTACTTCATCCATACATCTAATGGATTCCATCGGAGCAAGGATGCATCTCAAATGGCACTCATTCTAGTTCGGCAACTGTGCGATGTACACTCGAGTGGGATCAAAGTTTGGTTCCCATGAGGTCACTAGAATCTGTATTCCTGCTATCCGCCATGGTGACCCCAACCTTACTCTGTTCATATCCCTTTCTTCCGTAAAGGCACAGAGGAAAAAATTATTCTGTAGCTCTAGAAACTCCAGGCTACCATGGGAACACCATACCTTTGATAGTCTTCATAAAATTGTTTTGAAAGGACCCATCTGCCATGAAGCTGTGCAATCAGAGACCACTGATAAGAACATCCTGACTCTTCCAGTTGGTCAGCATTCAATTCAATTGATGACACCTTTTCCTTTAGTGGAGCTAGATCCATCGTATAATGAATGTAGTTAGGGAGTTTGTTATTTGTTCTTGTTGTCGATTGTGGGGCCCGTACTGCAACTACGTCTATGTATGATCGCACAAACTTGCTTTTTCGACAACCAGATCCATTGATTATTGCTGCGCAAATTTCGGTGACCGATCAGAAGTGGTGTGAGAGGAGGTAGGAAGCGGGGGAAGTGTAGTGATATCTGGTGGAGGAGGTTGTGCGAAAGGTGGTTATGCTTGGGGAGAGTTTTCCTAAGTGTGTAAGGCCATTTTCCTTGTGAATTTTCCATTACCATTCATGTCTATCTTTCATCAGGTTGTCGTTATATATCTTGCCATCAATATATGATTCGGATCTGGTTAAAGTTTTTCCCATGGTGACCATGAATGGACCTATACTGGTCTAGCGCGTCACTGCAAGCAGCCTACATGCACATAGGGCCGCCGCCCTATGCCCAAGTAGGGGCCACCCACGATGACATGGCGGGCCATGATTGGTCTCCCCACGGTTAGCATGAGGAAAAGCCTCAAATGATCACGATTCATATAAGAGAGTAGGACTCAAGTCCCAAAAGCCAAGAAAACTATGTCTAAAATGCAAGAAATGAAGGAGTCAGAAAATTTTGTTATAAAATTGTTTTGGATGAGCTTTAAATTTGATTATAAAACTTGATTAAAATGAAGTATAACCAACTGAGATAATGTTTTTTCTAATTATGATTAAAATATATTGAGGATTTTATCATAAGAATCCCCTTAAACTTGGTGAACACAAAAAAAATAAGAAAGAAAGAAAAAGTCCTCAAATCACAATATCGACCAAAAAGTCCCTGAACTGGGATATTTCCGCTTTTTTATTATTATTATTATTATTATTATTTGATGAGTAGTGATATCGCAGCTCACTTGTATGAGCAGAGATATCACCACTCATTTCTTCAACTTCTCCTGTAAATATGAGCAGGGATATCCCCATTCATAGCTTTTTTGGTCGATATTAAAATTTGAGGACCTTTTTTTATCTTCACCAAGTATAAGGGGGTTTTTCCGGGACTAGTAAAGTCCTCAAATCGATTCACCTGAACATGAGGGGGGACATATTCCTTCAATTGACATAGCTAGACCTGGTCCCCAAACATCCTCATAGGTTCTGATATTTGACTCATCACCTACCACCCATCTTTGATTTGCAAGTTGTTTCCTTCATTGTACTAACTCAAGTTACATACGTGGGTTACAAGTGAAGTACCACAGGTGGGTACAATTGTTAACAATTGAAGTAACATTAGTAACAAAGATAAAACATGTCAGTTTTAAGTAAAACTGCTTTGAGGTTCTTATTTTAAAAATAGGCCTTCCTATTTAAATGGGTAAAGAGGAGTGTATGGATAGCTTCACAGTCTCGCTCTCTCATAACCCTTCGACACCCTAGCCACCATCATCACCATGGCCACGTCCTATGTGCCTGAACATGAGGAGCCACTCTCCATCGTCGAGTAAGGGTGGAAGTCATTACACCTCACTTCAATACCGAGGGTTCTGGCTACCTTAATTTTTTTTTATCAGGTGTAATGGCATGTCGTGAATGCTTAGAAGCATGCAAAGATAATAACCTTGACCGCTCAAGATGAATTTCACCCCCTCACGTGAGACATCCTCAGATTTCACTTCAATATGAGTGGGTCGGACTATCAGGTTGAGCACAAATACTGTTAATGTTATTTAATACAATCTTACTTATTACTAATTGCATGCCTCAATCACCTTCATATTTATGTATGGTGTGTTTAAAACCGAGAATCCGATCAGTATACGTTCTTCACGCCACAGTTCATTTTTTTCGTTTTTGTTACCCAGCTGAGACCCAAGCCTTTCGGTGACAGAGTAGACCTCTAATGAGGGTGAGGAGCGCTCTGGTAAGGAAAAAAGACCTTAGATTCTTTAGCACGAGCGAGGTTTCCACCCAGGCTAGCAAGGCAAGAACTCACGTAAAAAGGACTACCTCACTTTCCACCGTCTATTGTTGCAAGTAATAATTTTGGGACATTTTCTGACCACGTTATTAGATGGCATGGTCCACATGCTAATCGTTCATATTGGCAACATGCAACATGCAACTCGCAACACGACAAGAAGTGAAGGACAAAAGAAAAGGTACACTAGCTGGCATAAAAAGGATTAGCTTATTACGTGGCTTGGTCCACAAGATGTTTATTCATAATATTGGCAACATGCAATACAGTAAGAAGTGGAGGACAAAAGAAAACGGTCTACTAGGGAATCACTGTCTTTCATAGTGGCCACATGAGGGATACCTGAAAAAGCAGCAAGAGGAGGACGCCCTTCCAATATAAATGGGTAAATTAAGAGGAGCATGCATGTGGTATAGTTGTCACTCACTTTATGATCATTTAGGATAGGAATCTTTCTTTAATCCTTTTCAAGTTGTGACACCCGAGCCATCATCTTCACAATGGGCACCTCCAATATTGTGCCTGAGCAAGAGAAGCCTCTCTCCATCATAGAGAAAGGGTGGAAGACATTTCACCCCACTCAGTACCAGGGGTTCTGGATACATCTCGAGTTTTTCCCAGGGCTATTGGCATGTCGTGAACACTTTGAAGGTTGCAAAGATGACATAATACTCAACACCACACCTAAATCGGGCACGACATGGCTGAAAGCTCTCACCTTCACCATCTTGAACCGAGCTCGTCACGACTTTTATAACCATCCTTTGCTCACAACGAACCCACATGCACTTGTGCCGTCCTTCGACTTGGACCTTTATGCCGACGACAAAATTCCTGACCTTACCAATCTCCCTTCTCCCCGCCTCTTCTGCTCGCATTTTCCATACAAACTGCTACCAACTTCAATAATTGAGTCCAATTGCCGTATCATTTTGCTGTGCCGGAATCCTAAGGATACCTTTGTTTCCATGTGGTATTTCTTAAACAACTTTCTACCAGAGGATGAACCACCAGTTCCAATGGAAGAGGCTTTTGAGTTATTTCATGGAGGCAACTCTATTTTTGGCCCCTTTTGGGAGCATTTTTTGGGTTACTGGAAGGCCAGCTTGGAGAGACCCGAAAGGGTCTTGTTTATGAAGTACGAGGAGCTTAAGGAAGATCCCACATTCCATTTGAGGAGGTTGGCTGAGTTCTTAGGTTGCCCCTTTTCAATAGAGGAGGAGAGTGAAGGCTTGGTAGGAAAGATAAGAGAGGTTTTGTAGCTTTGAGAGTCTAACGAGTTTGGAGGTTAATAAGAGTGGGAAGACAAACCATGGGCATCCGAATAAGAATTTCTCCAGGCGTGGTATTGTTGGGGATTGGAAAAATCATTTAACAGCAGAGATGAGTGAAAAACTGGATCAACTTAGCCAACAAAAATTGGAGGCCTTTGGTTTGACATTCAAAGATGTTGGGAAATAAACCTTTGATTTTGTCAAAGTTGATGGGTTGTTTCTTCAGTGAGAAAATGGTTGTGTGTGCGCCTGCGCGCCTCCTTGTGACTGTGTGTGTGTGATGGGTTGCTTCCCATGTAGGATGTTGCAACTTTGTTTGAGTTTAGCTTAATGGCAACTTTATTTGTTTGAGCACTTGTTTGTTAGTGGTTCAGTTCCTACAATTCAGATACTTGGCACTTTCCACTGTGGGTTGTGTGTGATTGGGTTGCTTGTTAGTGCATATCTTGTAATAAAGTTGGTCATTATTCCATCAGAAATTATCCACTCCCTATTGTCTTTGTACTTTGATATTTTCTACTTTTGCCTGTTGAATGTGAGCCATAACTAGGCCTTTCTCTTCTAACATTTAACCACCACTTCTGTCACAACCAGGTCCCAAAATTTTGACTCCATCCGAGTTAATTTCCGTATCGCAACATAACTTACTCCCGTAAACTTTGAATTAACATAAGTTACAATGGATATATACATTTCACGCAAGTGAGATTTTTCAATTCACATCTATCAACTCATATATTGTGGAAAAACATATACAGCGATATCATAAACAAATGTATGCCTTTACAAATATACATTTCTCTTTATACATAAAAAGATTTCTCATTCATCCTATTCAAGCCATCCAACTTCATATTTAAAATACAATGCATGATGACATCTATTAAATGTTTCCAAAAATTTACTTTTCAAAGTTTTTATTTCTTTCTTGCACTCAGATATCAATATTAGATGATATCTCTGTCATTCTATTCCACTAATTCTACTGGAGGAACCGTAGCGGCCTCCTCTGTTGGCGCTGCGGCCTCTATAGGACCGGCATGAGCAGCTGGGCTTGTAATGCCATCAATAACACTAATGAATATAACGATGCAACAATATATACACAGATCCATGATAGTACATGCTATCTTAATATGTTCAATCATCAGTTAAACAATTCTCACATTCCATAACAATTTATAGACAACTTGAGCAATTAGAATCAAATGAGGAACATAACTAATTGGCAACTATAATAGCATTTCATTTTATTTTATTTCATATCTTCCAAAAGGAATGAGTCATTTATTCATTTATTATTGTTGTGGGATTTACCAGTGCCGGGGCCACGGATAACTGACATCACCACGGAGCTCCGGAACGCCCTTAAATCCATCTACTATAATAGGAATAATCATTTATTTATTTCATCCCTTTAATGAGCTTAAATAGTGTTAATTTGTATGGCTCAATAGAAGTTAATAAGTCTTGGTTAACTGGGCCCTTGGATTGCCCATCGTGTATTGTGATTAGAAATGAGGCCTGTTATAGGTCTGTTGTGATTAGAAGTAGGATTTGAGTGTAACAGGGCTTTGGGGCTGATATTATAAATAGAGACCGAGAGTCTTTTTGACACATCTCATTTGATTGCAGAGTGAATTCTCTCATCTTCGCTGTGGAAGTAGACCAAAAGCCAAACCACATAAATCTCTTGTGTTCTTGTGCGTGATTGATATCTTCTCAAATGCCCTCGATCATGACAAATTGGTATCAGAGCTTATTTGGCGTGATTGGAAGAAATCCGACGGATCAGATTTCAAAGGGTTGATCGGAGAAGAGAAGGGATCGTTCCCTGGTTTCTGGATCGTTCTCTGGTTCTCAAGTTCTCTGATCAGCAAACCAGATTTCTTCATTTTGCAGCCCGGGTTCGGTCTCTATGAAGAAGATCAGATCGAAGAATAGTGGAAATTGAATAGGTGGAAACTACAAACAGATCCCGATGCTGGAGTAGAGGTCTATTGTCATAGAGAAGAAGCAGCAGCGTGAAAACCGCTGGAGCCCCTCATCGCCGCCGCTGATCAAAGTAGTGCTTTGCTTCGATTTGGGTGGTTTTTCGGCTGAGCCCCACATTGCCGCCGAAGACAATACCTCGTCGCCGGAGCCATCGTTGCGCTCCACATCCTGTCATCGGAGAAGAAGCGCCTCCTGCGCTGTTGCCATGGAAGCCGAAGTCATCTGGCTCCGTCTCCTCTGTTGCAGAACAAAACCGTTGAAAAAGAAGAACCCATCTTCTTTTGGGTTCAATCTCGGGTTGGGTCCAGTCCAGGTCAGACCTGACCCGTTGTGTAGAAGCCCATAAACAAAGTAGCAGTGACGTCAGCACCTGTATGGTCAAAGGTAGTTTGACCAGATAGACAACTGAAATTTGTTTTTGCGATATGTTGACAATCCGGAGTCCGATTTGAGATCCGTTTGAACCCACGGACTCGTTGTGACCAGATCTGCACAAGTACAGTGAATGATTCACGGAATGGCGACAAAGTTTGAAATTGAGAAATTAGTTGGAAACGACTTCAATCTTTGGCGATTGAATATGCATGCTTTGCTGGCTCAGAATGGGTTGCATAAGACTTTGAAGGGAATGAAGGCTTTGTCTGACAAACTATCAGATGATGAGAAGGATGAGTTTTCGGAAAAGGCGTATGGTCAAATTCTGTTAGTTTTTAGCATTTGTGTACTGCGAAAAGTTGCTTAAGAGAAAACTGCTACTGGCATATGACAAAAGTTGGAGAACTTGTATATCACGATGTCTCTCACGAATTGATTGTATCTGAAAAAGCAGTTGTTCACATTACAAATGTAGGAAGGTACGTCCGTTTCAACTCACATTGATTCTTTTATAAAAGCTATTTTGGATCTTGAAAATGTAAATGTTAAAATTGATGATGAAGACCAAGCTATTATATTGTTATGCTCTTTACCACCCTCGTATGAGAACTTTGTTGATACCATGATGTATGGTCGAGAAACTTTTTCTAAGGAAGATGTTGAGTCAGCATTGAACTCTAAGGAGTTGAAGAAAAATGTTGCAATTGAAAACGTTGATAGTTCTGGCAAGGGTTTGGTAGCGCGTGGCAAAATAGAAGATGCCGATCTAGGTCAAAATAAAAAATTAGAAAATTAAAGTGCTTCAAATGTCACAAGGAATGGCACTTTAGAAAAGATTGTCTAGAGCATAAAGGGAAGGAGCAATTTGATTCTGGAGAAGTTGCCGATGTTGCAGAGAGTAATTCTGATAGTGCAGAAGTTCTTTCGATTATTGTTGGTAGCTCAGCCACTGAGTGGATTCTTGATTCGGGGTGTTCCTATCATATGTGTCCTTACAGAGATTGGTTTACCAATTATCAATCTATTGATGGTAGTAAAGTGCTTATGGGAAATAATGCAGCCTGTAAGGTTGTTAGGATAGGTGCAATCAAAATTAATATGTATGACGGTATTGTGAGAATTTTGTCAGATGTCAGGCATATTCTAGAGTTGAAGAAAAATTTGATTTCCTTGGGTACGCCTGACTCCAACGGTTGTACCTATAATGCTTGAGGTGGAGTTATGAGAATCTCGAAGGGTGCTCTTGTAGTAATGAAGGGACTGAAGGATAATGGACTTTACTTTCTTCAAGGTAGTACAATTACAGGTGCTGCAACTGTGTCATCCTCAGATTTAGATTTAGAAACTACCAAGCTATGGCATATGCGACTTGGGCATATGAGTGAGAGGGGTATAGATGAGTTAACTAAACAGAGTTTGCTGTGTGGTAAAAAAAAAGGAAAGCTGGACTTCGTTGAGCATTATATCTTCGGAAAGCAATGTAGAGTCAAGTTCAGGACAACAGATCATCGGACCAAGGGTACTTTGGATTATATCCACTCTGATCTTTGGGGTCCCTCTCATGTTCCGTCTCTTGGTGGTGGTCTATATATGTTGCCTTTATTGATAACTATTCTTGGAAGGTTTGGGTGTATACCTTAAAGCACAAACATGAAGCTTTTGCACAGTTCAAACAATGGAAGGCTATGATTGAGAAATAGACAAGTAAACAACTCAAGTGCTTGAGAACTGACAATGGCTTGGAATTCTGTAATAGTGTTTTTAATTAATTCTGCAAGAATGAAGGAATTGTGAGAAATCGCACAGTCAGAAATACACCGCAACAGAACGAAGTTACAGAACGGATGAATAGGACTATTCTGGAGAAGACTCGGTGCATTCTCTCTAATGCAGGGTTACCTAGGAAGTTCTGGGCGGCAGCTGTTAACACAGCTTGTTATCTGATCAATCGGTCTCCATCAACATCTATAGAATGTAAAACCCCTGTAGAGGTATGGTCTGGATCTCCTGCTGATTACACCAACTTGTGGATATTTGGTTGTCTCGCCTATGCTCATGTGAATGATGGAAAACTTAAACCAAGGGCAAGAAAGTGCATATTTCTAGGGTATGTAGATGGTGTTAAAGGATGTAGGCTGTGGTGCCTAGATGGAAAATCTCCCAGATGTATAATAAGCAGAGATGTGACCTTTGATGAGTCTACTATGTTGAAACCAAAGGAGTGCCATGATGATGAAAGGTGGAGGATAAAAACGGTGTCAGTAAACAAGTAGAGCTTGAGAATGAAGCTTCAGAAAACTTGCAGGATAAGGTGCAAGCAGATGTCCCAGTTGGACATAATGTAGAGGAGATGCAAAGCTCAAACGAGGATACTGTAGTTTCGAATGATTACATGCTTACTAAGGACAAAGAAAGGAGGTAGATTATGAAACCTCAGAGATACGGGTATGAAGATATTGTTGCCTATGCTCTTAATACAGCTGAGAGTATTGAGTCTGAGCCGGTTACATATCGGGATGCCATCACTAGCAAAGAATCAGTAAAATGGGCTGTAGCCATGGGTGAGGAGATTGAATCTTTTCACAAGAATGAGACTTGAGAGATGGTGAAACCTCCAAAAGGCCAGAAGGGATTGTTGGTTGCAAATGAGTCTTCAAGAAAAAGGAAGGAACTCCAGGGGTGGAATATGCTAGGCTCAAAGCACGACTAGTTGCAAAAGGCTATATTCAGAGGGAGGGTGTTGACTTCAATGAAGTGTTATCTCCTGTGGTGAAGCATAGTTCTATCTGGGTGCTACTTGCTATAGCTGCTAAATTCAATTTAGAGCTGGAGTAGCTTGATGTCAAGACTGCATTTTGACATGGCGACCTAGATGAACAAATATATATCCATCAACCAAAGGGGTTTGAAATTCATGGAAATGAAGACCACGTATGTTTGCTAAAGAAATCGTTGTATGACCTGAAGTAGTCTCCTAGGCAGTGGTACAAGCATTTCGACACCTTTATGGTTGGAAACGGTTATTGCAGGAGTGCATACAACAATTGTGTCTACCACAAGAAGCACTCCAATGGCTCATATGTCTACTTGCCGCTGCATGTTGATAACATGTTGATTGCTGCATAGGACATGTCTGAGATCAACAGGTTGAAGACTCAGTTGAGTGGTGAATTTGAGATGAAACACTTGGGTGTTGTGAAGAAAATTCTTGGAATGGAGATTCAAAGGGACCGGGAAGTGGGCAAATTGTCTTTGTCACAAAACGGGTACCTTGAGAAGGTTCTGGAGCGCTTTGGGATGCAAAGTTCGAAACCTGTGAATACTCCATTGGCAGCCGATTTCAAAATTTCCGCTGCTTTGTCACCACAAATTGAGGAAGAGGTGGAGCACATGTCTCGTGTTCCTTATGCTAGTGTAGCTAGGAGTATCATGTATGTTATGGTTTGCACAAGGCCAGATATTTCACACGCGGTTAGTGTAGTTAGCAGATACATGGATAAACTCGGGAACGCCCATTGGTAGGCAGTGAAATGGATACTCCGTTACTTGAGAGGTACTACTGATGTTGGGATAGTGTATGACAGAAGCAACAACATTTCTGGAAGTGTTATTGGATATGTTGATTTAGACTTTGCTGAAGATTTAGACAGAAGAAGGTCCTTGACAGGTTATGTCTTCACTCTTGCTAGCGGTACCATTAGTTGGAAGGTAGCATTGCAATCCAAAGCTGTCTTGTCTACCACTAAAGTAGAATATATGGCAGCTACAGAGGCAGTGAAGGAAGCTATTTGGCTGACATGCTTGGTTGGAGATCTGAGATTCAAACAGAAGCTGGTTACTATTTTCTGTGACAGTCAGAGTGCGATCGATTTGACACACATTCCTAAGTATCATGAAAAAACCAAGCACATAGATGTTAAGGCACACTTTATTCGAGATGTCATCGCTGGGGGTGCTATTGCAATGATTAAGATTGCTACGATGGAGAATCTGGCAGACATGATGACCAAGACTATTCCAGCAGTCAAGTTCATTGCTTGAACTTGATCAAAGTGATCAATACCTGAGTGCCCTAAGAGGCAGGTGGAGACGGTGAGACGTGTTCTGTGCATGAGTATCAGCTTCAATGTTCGCTAAGGTGGAGGTTTGTTAATTTGTGTGGCTCAATAGAAGTTAATAAGTCTTGGTTAACAGGGCCCTTGGATTACCCATCATATACTATGATTAGAAGTGGGGCTTGTTATAGGTCTACTGTGATTAGAAGTAGGGTTTGGGTGTAACAGGGTTTTGAGGCTGATATTATAAATAGATATCGAGAGTCTCTATGATGGACACCTCTCATCTGATTGCATAGTAAATTCTCTCGTCTTCCCCGAGGATGTAGGTCAAAAGCCGAACCACGTAAATCTCTTGTGTTCTTGTGCATGATTGATCTCTTCTCATATGCCCTAGATCATAACAAATAGAACCACTATGTAGTGCCAGACTCAAGAATCAATATAATTCAATATGTCTCAAGTCAACATTTAATCCATTTTGTATTCAATTGAATTCAATAATTCCATTCAAGACAATTGAGAGGAATATACAGCAACAAATCATTTTACACATGAGATTAACAATAAGAATGCAACTCAATGAGAGAATTAGGATAATTAACAATTCTACCCATTTTTTTCTTAGTTCCAACCAACTATTTAGTTATAACCATTGGTTATCTAATGTACATATTATTCTTGATGGACATTACATTTTCTTTAATTTGTACATTAGAGTCCCCTTGATTATCACCTACGGAGGTATAAACATCATTAATAGCCTTGAAACAAACATTTTCATTTAATTGGCTTTCATATAGAAAATCAGAATCTAAAATTTGAAAGTCTTCAATTTCGGTTACTTGTTCGGTTACCTGTCTATTAACCAAATTCTAGAAGGCGGCTAGCCGAATCACAATTCGGCTACCTATGGTTAACTTTCCAGAACCTTGCCATTTTTGACAAATTTTCCAAGTTTATTCAGTTACTAGTTTGGTCACCTATTCGGCTGACCGAGATCCATTTTTGGTTAACCGAATTTGAATTCGGTTACCTGCGGTCACAATTCCAGAGACTCGCCAATCTTTCATGAATTTCGGCTACTTATTCAGCTGGCCGAATTCTATAATTCGACTAGCAGACCAAGTTCGGTCACCTTACAATAAGCTTTCCAGTAGCTTGTAACTTCTGCAAAACTAAACCAGGTGAATTCGGTCACCATTCGGTCACTTGTTCGGCTAGCCGAATAGTGACCAGTGCTTCAAAATTTCTAAAGCTAAATTCTGAATTTGAGCTCCTTGGGATCTATCAACTTCTATAACATCTTATATCACAACAGCTGAGTATACATGCCTTTGTTTGTAGTCAATCCCCTCTTTGCTAGCTTGAGTTTGAGATGAAAATCCCCGATTCCAACCCATATCCATGAAAACTTCCAAAAACCATATCCCTTGAGTTTTTTGTGCTAGAAACCACTTTAATTACTTAATAGAACTTAAAAGTTCTGAAAAGGACCTTAGACACTTACCTAGAAGCTTATGAAGAGAAATCACTACTTTTCCCTAACTCCAACTCCAAAGAAACTGAAGAAGAAGATGAAGCTAACCTCAATTCTCTTCTCTAGATTCCCTTGCACAACTCTTAGCGTAGGCAATTGATGAAGAAAAATGGGAAAGAACAAGTCTAGGGTTTGGTCTTAGATGCTTTTGCTGGAAACAATCGAATGAAATGGACAATTGGGTTCTTCAAACCCTTTACAAACAAGATTTTGCATTTTAACCCCATTCTCTTACCTTACTTACATTTCGAGGCAAATGAAGACTCACTTGATTCATTTCAAGTCAAATGAAATCAAGTCTATTATGGAAATTAATATACTCATCGAGATACAGGCGATGGGATCAAGAGTTAACATATTCAGCGAAATATGCGGAAATCCATGTTTATGGAAAAGTCCTTGTTCTTATCACTTTAGTTCTAAATTAACTCAAATGACTTAGTCTCAATCCAAATCCACTTCATTAAGCTCAATTCAACAATTCGAAGCTAATTCAACTTAACTTGACTACTAATCACAATTAACTTAGTTAAACACGATTAATTAGCTTCAATCTCAATTAATTCGGGATGAGGCGTAACAACTTTGTAGCTACATGGAACATGGATAAGATGTATGTCCTTGGACGTTTCAAGGTCTCTTAACCCACCTTGTACATCGGTTTCTTTTGAAGTCCTTTTGTAAGGAAAGTGGAGATGCATTGCACAATGAGAAAGGAATTTTGAATTCTAGTTGAATCTGCGAACCCCCTTTTTTTTAAGTTAAAAAACCAAGACACTTTTTCTACTATACTTTATATAGAAACTTGGTATTTTGACATATTAGTCCCCTTAAACTTGAATTTTCCAATTTCATGACCAAAATTAAGGTAATGCCACCAGAGTCGCTTGACTCTAGTCTATATTTTTTTTAAAACTTTTTTTTCTCTGGATCCCATTATGTGATGGCTTTTATGCAGTATCTTACGGAGACTTTCTTCCAAATGATAAAACTTGAGAAATAGTGATAAGATGTGTACTTTCACAAAATATCATATTTTATTTTCTATAAAAAATGAGTTTGTTTACTAGTTGCAGATAATATATGATACAAAAATTGATAAATCCCATGATATAATGGGACTATCCCATGATATCATGGGATATGGTAAAAAAAAGTATAAAAAGAATAATATTGTCCAGACTCAAATGACTCATGACATTATCTAAATTTGGGTCATGAAATCAGGAAAATAGAGTTTAAGGTGAACCAATATGTCAAAACCCCAAGATAATATCTTTGATTTCCAACCTAATAGTTTTCAACAGAGGAGGAGAGTGAAGGTTTAGTCGAAAAGATACAGAGGTTTTGTAGCTTTGAGAGTCTAATGAGTTTGGAGGTTAATAAGAGCGGGAAGACAAGACGTTGGTATCCAAATAAGAATTTCTTCAGGTGGGTTGTTGTTGGGGATCGGAAGAATCATACAACGACAAGGATTAGTGAAAAACTAGATCAACTCAGCCAACAAAGACTGGAGGCCTTTGGTTTGACATTCAAAGATGCTGGGAAATAAAGTTATGTTGTTTTCAAAGTTAAGGGGTGTTTCTTTAGCAAGAAAATGGTCATGTGCGTGCGTGCGTGCTTGCATGTGTCTTTGTGTGAGATGGGTTGCTTCCCATGTAGAATGTTGCAACTTTGTTTGAGTTTAGCTTAACGGTAATTGTAAGACCCCGACCCCACCTAAGCATGTTTAACATCTAATTAATCTTAATTAGGTGTCTAATATATGTTTTGATTGGTCTTGTGATGGAATAAGTGGATTAATGGAGTGTTGAACCAATTTAGGTAGACATATGACCTTTTTTATAATTTGAGCCACACATGTGGTTCCAAAGCTTAATGGGTGTAGTTGCATTTCACTAGGCATGTCATGAACAATAATCTTTCTTGAAGACCGTTGACTTGCATGCAAAACCTGGGAAACATTTCCTAGTTAAACCATTAACCCACCGTCCCTCTTTTTGTTTCTCCACTTTCACTAATAGAGAGGAGTCCCCTTTCTCTACTTCTCTTCTCTTCATCTTCCTCTACCCATCATTCTTTTCCTTCTTCCTTAATACATTAGAAGAGCTCTTGCAAGTTGGAGTTAAGGACTGCAACTTCATGTTCTCTATCTTAGCTAAGCCTCCATCTTCCTAAAACCATTTCAACTCCTTCATTGATAAGGTTTCCACTCAAGCATCTCTTCCTTAATCACAATCAAACCAAGGAGCAGCGCATGTGAGTAATCTCAAGTCCATCATCTTTCCCATCATCAACAACATCTTCTTCAAGCTTATTTCCCTCCATTACACATCCCATCTTCTCTATTGGTATTAACCCATCTTCTAAATGATCTTTTAAGCTTAGTATGAATTGTTTGGATTCATTGAAAGTGCATGCACATTAATAGATTTCCATTTATTGCTTGCATCATTGTAGGAAGGTGATTTGAGCTTAAGAATTTTGGGGGTTTTACTTGATTTGAGCCAAAGGAGAATATTACAGTGAAAAGCACCAAAGAGAGGCAAGTATTGAGCAATTTAGATTTATGCATGTGATAGATCCATTAATTAAGAATTATAGTCTTCTTAAAGGCTACTTTCAGCCTTGTTCCTTGAGTTAGAATGATTATGTAAAATGGGTTCTATATATATAAGTGTTGATCGACGAAGAATGAATTGGGTGTGTGGAAAAAGAAGTGGTCCAAAGGAGCAAATGGGGACTCAAATTGGTCATACAATGATCTTAGAAATGTTTTAGAAGCTCTGGGAAGTGTTAGAATGTAATAGACTTGAATTCATTCAAAAAACATAACTTTACAGTTTCTGTCCGGAAGAAAACCAACCCAGAATCCGGCCAGCCGACCGTTTGGCGACTTGTTCCGTAAGCCATGTTTTCACAGGGTTATTCGGCCGCTTGTTCAGCTACCTTCTGCCACCATTTTTTAGCCGAATGCGGACAGATTTCATGAATTTTGGCAGATTTTCGAACGGCCATAACTTTTTATCCATACGTCCTATCTTGGAGTTCCACAGATCATTAGAAAGGTCTCGGAATATGGAAACCAATGGTACACATATCCTAATGATATGAGATTGGGAGAGGAAGTTGATATGTTGACCATTGAACCGGGCCCTATCTCTTTTTGGGAAAAGAGACTTTAAATATAGTTTCGATCCCTAGATTGGAACCCATGGACTAGACCTTTCATAATCAATCCCTGAAGATGATTGTGACAAACACTAAACCAATAAGGTTCTTAGGCATGGAAAGACTGGCCTTGTAGGTCCTTAGACATGGAATCCTAACCGATTAGCATAGACCAATGGAAATTATAACCCATGAGAGACCTTGGGCTTAGATCATCTCATGAGCTTATCTGTCTTATCTAGAACTTCACCATGGGTGTTGATTTAGAGGAATTCGATGTACCTCACACGTATACAATGTGACACTAGAAATTTTAGCATATGCATCGAATTATCTAAAACTACATCGAAATGGACGGTTAGAGATGACAAGTAATTAGATTAGAGAAATGGCGAATGTGGATTCACTAAAACATTGTTTTCTTGTTTCAACAAAACATAAATCTGGACTCCAAGCTATTATATGCTCACTGTGAGCAGGCGAATCATAATGTGCCATGTGTGTAACTAATCCACATCAATCAGCGCCTAATCACTCGCCATTCAAGCATTCCATTACACATATGATTTGATTTAAAATAAAGGCTTCTACCAAGGGGTTTCTCATAAATAATAAAATATTCATCCAAAAAAGATGATCGAACAAACCCTAATTCTCCTCTGCTTAGTCTACTCCTGCTACTCCATTGCCACCGCACCTTCTGCTTTAGGCATTAGGTATCCAGTCCTCCATGCCTCTGTCATCTTTGTTGTTAACTTTGGCCTACTCTCCATGACCGTGGATCTTGTCATCCCCGTCCCCACCATCTTTTTCACGTGGGTCACTGTCATCATCTTCCTTGCCTTTGCTAGTCGTCCCTTGCACTTGCTGATGACGAGGGCGAAAGATTACCACGATGAAGATGGTGTCAAGGAAGGGAACCTGGTCCCTGCCGTCTGCTTGATTCTTAGCTATCTTGCACTCACTAGGAGGGAAGATGACTGATGAATGACTGAAATCGGGCAACGATCTGGGGACTTGTTGTAATTGTCACATACAAATTTACCATTGCTGCTATATCTTTTTGGGTTTTGACATATTGGTTCACCTTAAATTTTGTTTTCCCAATTTCATGACTCAAATTTAGATAATGTCACCAAAGTCATGTCATGACTCTTGTCGACGCTATTTTTTTTAGGTTTTTTGCACCATATCCAATGATATCATGGGATAGTCCCACGATATCAGGGGATTTATCAATTTCTTTATCTTATACTTTTTGCAACTAGTGAACAAACTTAATTTTTATAGAATACAAAAACAGACGTTTTGTGAAAAGTAAAAACACATTTGATCACCATTTCTCATGTTTTAGCATTTGAAAAAAAATCTCCCTAAGATGCTACGTAAAAGCCATGATATATTTTAGATTGTGTGGCCTCAATCCAGTAGATGATGTAATAAATTGATCTTTTTCAATATAATCATGTTTTCCTTTCAGAGATGAATGGTTTTTATTACTTGTTTTCACATAACCAATACGAATGACATGAAGGCTCATGAGATGAACCGGAACCCATGAGTGTATTAGATGTGACACATGTGTGTGGATGAGATCCACATGCAGGAGACATATGTCACAAATCTTATACTTAAATAGCTTCACAACCAATGATGAGATTGAACTTCTCATCTGATAAGGTAGCAGTATTATGATCACTGTGAGATAGTGTGATTTGTCTCAATTATCAGAGTGTAAGACTCTGGATCATTGTGCTGGTACACTGGATGTATTGAAGGACCATGAGAAGCACCTTATGAAACAATGTCTATATTTTAAGGTCTGCTCTCATAATTCCCTAGCAATAGGTTCTCAATTCTAAAACATTAATGAACTCAAGTTTCTATCTATTCATTGCTTTGAGCTACCAATGAGTGAGGCCAATTGTAGGTCAACACCTCGGTGTGTTGGGTAGGTGGTAGTAGGACTGTGAGAACATTCAATGGTCAAGATGGAATCTATCTTTGTTATCCCCTTGTGCCAATTAATGGATTTATCATTAGTAAGTTCGCACCCATGTCAATTAAAAGTTAATTGGATGGTACTGATGATCACTCTGATTAATTAGGTCTCAAGGATAATAAGATATGGATCTAAGCTGGTGGGACAAATTTTATCCAATTGATCCATGGATATTGATGGAGGGGCCTACTTGTGGTCATAGGGAAGTTTAGGGTCTTTTATGTAATTTATTCCTACGACTTGAGTTCAATTGGATTTATATAGTGGAGTTATTTGCAATTAACTATGGGCCCAAGTTGCACATGAAATGTGGGCTCGCGATGTCCCAATAGGAGCTAGATTTCTATAGAATCCCTAGTGGTCCCCACGCTAGCCCAATAATTAGATCATTACTAATTCTAGTTGAACTCAAAAGGCAAGGAAATAGAAAGTTACTATTTCTATTTGAAGTGAGACTTCTAATAGTGGTAATAGTTGTTAGGGATTTTGTTTGTTGCTAATTTGATAGATGTACTGCCACTTTCACCGACAACTGATCACGCACTCATACATTGTAGTTAGGACCTTGAAATTTGGAGCCTAGACTTGTATTTGCATTTGATTTTCAAAGACTTCATCCTGCATGTTTTAGATCTTAAAATGCATTTTCAAAATATTAGTTCTTCATGCATGTTTTTGTAAAATCAAGTGAGGCATCGTGGTTCATGATTTGCATACAAATTTCATTTTTAGAATCCTAAGTTATGCATGAATCACATTGGCCCTGAGTTCCTAGTTTTATGTTTCAGAATTTTCAAAATATAAGTGGAACTTCAGCCAGGCCAGTGTACCAGGTTGACCGGATCCCTCAGGATGTCGACCAGGTAAACTAGCCATTGGCAAATATAGCCATTGGACCCGGTCGACCGGATTCTCAGGGATGTCGATCTGGTGAACTAGCTTTTGGACATAATCTTTGTATTTAAGTCCAACTCACTTCAAAGGAGGCTTTTTGGTTGAATCTTTGGAGCTGTTTTGAAGCCTAAGAAAGGGGAATGAACTGAAGAGGCTAAAGAGAAATGGAAATCCAAAAAGCTTGAGATAAAGGTATATCTTTCCAAGTTAAGCTTTGATTTCTATCCTTTTGAAATCCATGCATATTTAAAATCTTTGAAACCTTATTTCGGCATGATTTCTAACTTAGACTGAGTTGTTTTGCAAACATCAAATCACATAAGCATATTAGATTGTTTTGCAAACATTCATGTCTCAAGCACATGTGTTTTGACCTTTAAACTTTCATACAAGTTGTGTAGTTTGATAGGAATGTCTTTCCAAGTTCTTTTGATTAACTCATGTGATTAGTTCATCACTTCAATCATAGATTTCTGTGTTTACATTTTTAAATGCATCTAGCATTCATTTAAGAGCTTCATTTTAGAAATTGAATGAAGTAAACATTCATACACTTTGAGCACTCACCTTAGCTACTTGTTAGTGTATGTTTGTATCTTGTTTTAAACTTTTATATCAGCATATATTTGATGGACCCGTCTTTTTCTCTCTCTGCCTTCCTCCGTCCCGGGTCTGTCGGGGTGCGGCGGGGTGAAGAAAAAAAGAGGCGAGCATCAACATTTTTTTTCTTTTTGTACGGGTATGCCAGATTTTCTATTCTACTTGGAATCTGAAGTGGTGATCCGGAGATTCACTTTCACAAGTAGAAAGGAAATCAAACTTTTTTTCTAACTTTCTATTGCATACATATTTAAAGAAAGAGACGAGATTTTAAAATGCCGTGAGAGGCGATTTTGTTTAATTTACCGTGAAAGGCACTTTTGTGTCGTAGAAGGCGATTTTGCCATGGAAGGCGATTTACAAATCTTATCAATGATGAAAGACAAGAATTGTGATTTTTGTCTCTTTTAAAAATATAAAATACAATAGAGAATAAAGAAAAAGGGATCTGACTTTTCAAGCGATTGTGGGGACTCGTTCAGATCGACGGTCGCGAGTCATGTATGGACTCCGCCATCGTCCTTCAAATGAGAACACCTGATGCTTTAGTTCACTTGGCTTGGCTTGGACCTCGGATTTTTAGAGGACAAAGACCAAGGGAAGGTCTTATATCCAATAAAAAACCAAGTAGACGGGCTGAAAAGCCGCATCTAGGCCATGTTGGATAGAAGAAGAGAGGAGATCTTGGGGGGGTGGCCCCCCAAGGGACTTCCATCACCTTGTAGAATTTGCAGCAGAGTTTCTTCAAAGTGAGAGAGCTTCTTTTTGCAGAGAATTCTTCAGGATAGTTTTCAGACAATTTTTCAGGATCCTTCAGATGATATTTTCTTCTGCTTTTCCCTTTGGAATGACCGCCTATTTATAGGCTTTTGGTGGCCATTAGGAGGGTTTTATGGGCATTAATGGTATTAATGCTCCATGATGAGAGGAGTTACAAGTATTTAATTCTTTATATTGTAACTCCTTTTTCTTGGATTTTGACTGGCCGATGGAGAATAATGGGCATTTAGTCTCCATGATGATGGGAGTTTCATGATTAATTACCATGATTAATATCCATAATGATAGGAATTACATGGTTAATTGTCATGATTAATTGGACTTGTAACTCCCATTGCTTGGCTTCTGATTAGGCCGTTCAAAATAATGAGTTAATGACCCGAATAAATTGCCATAAAAGGGTCATTTAACTTCATTAATTGGCTACCGAGTCGCTTGAAGAGTCACGGGCCGCGCCGCGTCTTTTGGAATTCTTCTTGCGATGATCATCGATGGATCCGTACGTTGCTTGATGTCGGATGACGATGAAAATTCAGACATTGGTTGCCACTAATGGGCCGGCAACATCTATCCAGTCAATTTCTTAATCGGTCGGGCAGAAAGTGTGCTTTCTTGGTCGGCCAATTGGCAGTTTCGGAGTGTCTGATGATGATCAAATGATTTTGATGGTGGATCCGTGATGTTGACGAAGATCGACGGATATCATGCCTCAAAAATCAGATTTTAAGAAAATCACAGGGGCCAAACATCGCGAAACTCGAAAAAGAACGGAAAAACAGCACTTTTGGCAGAAATTTGGCGACCCGGATTTCCAGGGTCGCCGGCGACCATGGGCCAAGGTCGCCGGCAACCTTGGACTTTGGTCCACTTTCCGGTCGCCTTCCAGTCGCCGTTTCTTAGTCGTTTCTCGGGCTTTTTCGCTTCTGTTTTCTCCTGTATTTTTCTTTGACATTTCTTCTCTTTTATTGGGTTAATTCCTCTGAAGAAAACCTGTCGAAAGGCGGTGCAAATCAGAGCACAAAGTTTCCTATTTTTGGAAAAGCCGAAGACTCCGTAACCGAATTTCCGCCAAGAGTTGAAACTGGGTCAAACGATGTTGGAATGACCTGAAATTTGAGGTGAAGCTTCTTGGGCATTAGATAGGACCAACCATGGGCTTTTATTTGAGTTTTGAAGCCGTTTGGGGTCCCGTCGATGCTTGACTTGATTTCACCGTGCGGAAGATGTCGAGCTTTGATGTATGGTCATCCGATGTCCGATTGACCTGAAATTTGACGGGGAGCCTATTGGAGTCATTTTGAGATGATCCATTAGCTCCGATTTGGGTGCCATGGTCCCAGGGAGCTTCGCCACCGGTAGGCTTGATTTTGCTTCGGAGCATCAAAACCGGGTCAAACGTTGTCGGAATGACCTGAAATTTGACGTGCACCCCTTTGGAAGCATGCAGAAGCTACTCATGTGTTTTTATTTGATGAGTGGCGGCATCAGAGGTTCTCGCCGCCGGGAGGCTTGATTTATCTGTTCGAGAGTCGATGGAGGGTCAAACGGTGTCGGTTTGACTTGAAATTCGACATGGAGCCTTTTGAAGGTATTTTGAGACTATCCATAGGCTCTGATCAAAGATTTGATGTATTTGACACTGTCGCCGCCCGGAGCTCCTGCTCAGCTGTTGGAGGATTGAGGTTAGGCCAAATGGTGTCGAAATGGCCCGTAACTTAATGTGTACCCTTCTTTTGGCTACTTTGAAAGATCTTGTAGTTTTTATTTGGTTTTGTCAAGATCTGACGCTTGAAGCAGCTTTGCCTGTTTGTAGTAGGATGCGGCTCCATATAGTTTTTGATGTTGATGAGGCAAAGTGACATTTTTGGTGTCAACAAATGGCCCCTCGAGGTACAGTGACGAATTGAATAGCCTTTGCAGTCGATGTGCCTTGAAGAAAACTTTGAAGGAGAACTTTTGACTTGACCAAGAGTCTCTGAGCATTTTTCTTGATAGTGTAGCCTTTTGAGTTTCCAAGGGAATTTTATGGCAGTGAGAGACATCACGTACCATCTCAAAGAAAAATTTTGAAAATGACATTTGGATTGAGTTTTTGGGTTTTGGATTTTCTTTTTGACCTTGTGAACCTAAAGGCTTTGTGTTGCGCATCAGGCGGTCAAGAAGGTTTTTGGTTTTTGACCTTGTGACCGAACAAGCTGTATATGGCAGGTTAGGGGGTCGGGTTTTGAATTTTGATTTTGGTCTTGTGACCTAACAAGCTGTATGTGGCAAGTTAGGGGACCAGGATTTGGTTTTGGTTTTGGCCTTGCGACCCAACAAGCTGTATGTGGCGAGTTAGGAGACCATGGTTTGGATTTTGGTTACTCTTTGGGACAACTTTGGGTCCGTTGGAGTGGTTTGGGTTTTTGTGGGATGTCAATTTCAAGGTTTTGGCTTAATTTGGTTCATGAGGTGGGATGGTTTGGATTTTTGGAAACTCATGACGCTTGGATTTTTTGTATGGTCCAATCAACTCAAAGGAGGCATGGAACCATTTTTGTATGCTCGTGGTGAGAGGAATTTTGACTAAAAGCCATTTTTAGTGCCCAGGTGGTCAAACCTGGTTCATGTGGGCTAACCCACGGGACCTTAAGCTTTAAAGATGGCTTAGATCTCATGTGGTGTCATTTTGTTAAGAATATCTAAAAATATCTCTTTTTGGTAGAGAATATCTAAAAATATTCTTACTTGGAGAGAATCTCTCAAGTTTCTTTGATTTTGGGAGAGATTTTCTCAAAGTATCTTTCTTTGGGAGAAAGTTTCTCATAGTCCCTCGCTTTTTGGAGAGAATTTCTCAAAAGATCTCCTCATTGGGAAAGAATATCCCATAATTCCTTTCTTTTAGGAAGTTTGCTAATTTTGTAGCACTTACCTCCTTCCTTTTCTCCTCCTTTCCTCTTTTGGTTTGCTCTCTTCTATAAAAGCAAGGGGAGGTTGGATCTCTTACTCCTATTGCCTTCTTTTTGCAAAAGTCTTCAAGAGTGCTTCAAGATCAAGAATTCTCCTTCTTCTTCAAAGATCTTCAAGCTTTTTCTTCTTTTTCTCCATCAATGGCTTCAAGTAAGTTTCCTTTTTTTCTTAAGAAACCCCATGTAGGAATAGAAAAAGGTTTTCATTCTTTCCTTTTCTTTTCTTTTCTTTTTCTTTCTCTTCTTTTTTTTTTTCTTTCTCTTTTTTTTTTCTTTTTCTTGAACGGTTTTCTCTCTCTCTCTCTGTTTTTTTTACCGTGGCTCTTTTTTTTTCTCACGGTTTCTTTTTTTTTTTCCGTGTGCTTTTTTTTTTATCTTTTTTTTTTTGTGTGGCCGTACGGCCACGTGGCCTGTGGGCAAAAAATTTTCTTTCTTTTTTTTGTTTTTTTTAAAGAGATTTTCTTTTTTTTTTTTGAATTCTGAGATGCGCATGCATGACAACTTTCCTTCTATGCATTTTTTTTTTTTTTAGAAAATGGAATTGGAAGTATGATAGTGCACACCTGGAAATCTTTTCGCAAGTCTTGGGATTTGGAGCTCGCAGCAATGTTGAGCCCTTTCTTGGTCTTGCGGGATTTTCTGAGGAGCTTTACAAGTTTTGGATTCTGGAGCTCGCAGCAATGTTGAGCCCTTTTCTGATCTTGCAGATATTTGAGAAGCTTTGGCTTGATCTCGCAGCAATGTTTGAGTTTGAGCCTTCTTCGAGAATTTTCCATGATTATGGGCTTGCAGCGATGTTGAGCCCATCTTCAAGCTCCTATTTCTTTCGGGGTGTTTCCATTTTCTTCGGAATTGCCCCGGAACCATGCCAAAATTTCGCTAGACTTTTTTTAGCAAAATTTTGTCATTTTGATGATTGATTTTTTTTTCTTTCCATCCTATGCAGGTAGTTCCTCCAGAACGAACAAGGGTAAGGAGCCCCTCACTGATGCGCCTCGTCGTTCTACTAGATCCTCTAATGTGGCCGTACAGCAGGCCTAGGAAGAGGTCCAGTATATTGAAAGGAACTTGGAAGAGTGTGATTTGCTCAACCGAGATGAGATGAGGCAACGTTTGATTGCCCTCAAGGGTGAGGAGTTTTTTAAGATTATGGTAAGCAACCATCCCTGGGTCACGGACGATCAGAGCATTGTGCCCAAGCCTACCTTCTTCTTTGGTGATGCCGTCCCCGACGATTCAACATACCAAAGGAGATGTTTTCAGTTCTCTTGCACAGTTGATGGTGAGAAGAGAACTGTTTCTACCCGGTCGACCTTCAATCGGACTATCTCGATCATGAGCCTTTCCTCCACATGCTCGAAGAGGGAAGATCCTCCAAGCTGGATGAAGAGGACAAATGTGATCAAGACCGGGGTTTTTGTTGGCGGCCCTTCTGGTTTTGCAGAGAAGTCGCCTACCCATATGGACATTTTGATGCCGGCCAGCGGCTACCAAGGTTCAGACCATTCTTCGGTCGATTTGAGACCGGTGGGCCTTGGCATGTTCAAGGGCGATGGCAGCAATTGGGTGAAGCCTTTTCGACTTCGTGGCCATTTCAGTGCTGACTCGAGTTGGGAGTCGTGGACTGATCACATCCTGCAGGTTGGCGGTGCCATTCTGAAGGAGGCCGAGATTTTTGATGCGGTTCGCGCTTTTCGACAAACCGTGGTTTTCTCCGATGAGGCCTTTATGGCCATGCTGGAGTCGTTCCTTCCACAAACCAACACCTTCGTTGTCACGAATGGTGAGATTAGTTTTTCTTTAAAGGAACTGAGTGCCATCACTGGGCTGCCTATCCTCGGCAATCTCTATGAGGAGTTTATGCCTATCGACAGCGTCCTTGAGGAGCAGTCTGAGGAGTTCAGGCTTTTGTACTTTCAGCTCGTCGCCTTCTATGATTTTTTTAAGGAGAAGGAGGGCTCGAAAGTCCGGTGTAGCAGTTGGAGGAGTGGTAGCTTTTTGTCTTCCAACTTCTTTGACAGCGGGGAGTCTCTTGAGAGTACGACCCAGGAAGCCAGGGCTAAGGATCCGGATTCGAAGAAGATCTCCGTCATGCGAGAGAGTTTGAGGGTATTCTTTGCAAGCACAGACGCCATTCATCTTGACATTGTGCTGCGGAGAGATCTCGCTGTCTACCTCACTTATTGGCTGGGTGAGGCTGTTTTTGCTGGAGGAGACGGAATGCACATCTAGCCGCATTACATTTTTCCGGCTTGTCAGATGGCTTTCGGAGAGCAGCTTGCTTTGGTGCCTGCTCTTTACTCCTATTTGTGTACTGAACTGCAGGCTGCTGCTTTCCTGGTTCGGCTTGGGCTTCCCATGAACAGGGTATTTTCAGCCCACATTTTCTATTCGTGGTATGTATACCACTGTCCCAGTTTCCACCGATTGGGTGCTGCTCAGGACGATGACCCGTTTATGATTCGGTTGGCTAGAGGGAATCCTATTTCCAAATCTTTTTTATCTGCCCGTTTGAGGATCCGACGATTCTAGGACATTGAGATGGGGCAGTCTTCAATGAAACTTTCTCCGGGTTTGAGGAAGAAGGCTTTTGATTTTGGTATCTCCCGTGATTCGACCAGGGCAGGGTCTGGGAGACACTATTCTTTGACAAATGCAGAGAGGAGTTGGCTTTTTAACATACGTGTTAGCACGATGGTGTACCGCAGACATCTTTTCGTCGACATCCAGCTGTATGTTCCCTCGCGTTTTGCCATGCAGTTGGGCTTCTCTCAAGGTGTTGTTGGAGCGCCTTCGAGCAAGGTGAAGCGTTTTGGAGGTCTGCAGGACGGGAGAAATGCATGGGCCTTTTATAGCGCGGAAGACACTACTGCCCTGATTTCTTATCCTGAGTTGCCCACTTTCCAGACGACTGGCTTCACAAAATGGTTTGTGGAGAGCTTTTCAGCATACCGGGGGCTTTCCAAGAAAGAGCTTGATGTAAAGCAGTCTTCCGGGAAGGGCCTTGGGAAGTCAGACGGCGTCCGCCGAGAAAAAGTTCTGGCTTTTCTTTCTGGAGAAAGGCACAGAACATGTTTTCTCGAGGAACAGGACGTCATCAAATCGGGAGCTGCACAAGAGATACCTGGTGAGGTCTTGGAACAGCTTGCCGAGGAGGAGGCTGAGGTTGCTGCTTGGATACAAGCAGAATGAACAAAGGCTTCCATGGAGTCTACTGGCAAGAGCAGACCGTCCAGTGAGGACTCTGGCAAGAGGCCTGATTTTGATGGTGGGGAGGGTGCTTCCAGCAGTTCGTCCAGTAGGAGCAAGAGGAGAACGGGACACCGCCGAAGTCAGAGGCGGCACGAAAGTTCTTCTGATCTGGAAATTCCTTCCACCATTGTTGAGGAGGCATCAGGGGATGATGACGAGCCTCCAGAGAAGAGAAGCCGAGGGGAAGAGACCATTGATGATGGCATGCTTTTCCCTTTTCTCTTTCCGTTTCTTTTCTTTCATGAGAGCTTTTGTTTTGATCTACTGCTTTCTTTCTTTTGGCAGAAGATGATGGTTTGATGATGCCCGAGGTTCCGACCGATGAGGCGGTGACGGATCCTATCGTGGCATCTGAGGAAGAACCCAGAGATTCTGAAGTAGATCCAGAATCTCCTCCTGGTATGATTTTTTTCTTCTTTTCTTTTTTTTTCTTTACCGCCACTTGCTGACATATATATATTTTTTTGCCAGCTGACTTGCCAGAGGATTCCGACGACTTTGAGCCATCCATGGACACAACTTTTGATGATGTTTCGGATGAGCTCATGGAGGCAGAAAGCATTCCACCAGTCGTCGAAGAAGGTACTTTGTAATGATAATCTTGATATTTTGATTTTTGACAAAATCATATTCATACCTTTATCATTTTTCATTGGCAGGTTGTGAGGTGACAGAAGAAGTTCCTCTATCTTTTTCAGAACCAGAGCAGGGGGTACCTGTGACTGATCGAGGAGTAGGGGCTTCTTCCACCAATTTTGATGAGGCAGAGGCGAGTCCGCCTACTGATATTCCTTCCCCAGCCGCTCCGATTGGAAAGAGCTTCTTGATTACTCTTCCAACGGTGCCTGACACGAGTAGTCGACCAACGGAGCATGGCAAGTCTTCATCTGAGCCATCCCGTCAGTTTGCGAGGAAGGTGTTGAAGAGAGTCTTGAGCTCATGGGTCGAGACTCTTTCTTCTGGCCATTTGGAGGCTGGTTTTGGCATGGCGAAACATGTGCAGGACATTCTTGCCGATAGCGAAGAAGTCGGTCTGGACATTACAGATGCCAAGGCTTTTGTTGATGAAGTCATCGCTTTAGGCAACTAGTGGACTGAGACCAAGAGCTTTCCGAATGATGATTTCTTCAACGAGATGTTTTTGAAGCCTTCCAGCGAGGTCAAATCTGATTTGAATGAGATCTTGCGGACTCGGAAGCAGCTCGTTCGGGAGAGGAATGTCACCGAGTTGGCTATTATTGAGCTGACACAGGACCAGCACCACCTTGATAGGGAGGTCACCGAAGCCAGACAGCGCCTTGAGCTATTGGAAGAACAAGCCGCTGCCAAGTGGACTGCCACTTTGAAAGCTTGCGATAGAGAGAGGACTCTCATTCGCCAAGTTGAGGAGGTCGAAAGCAATCTCTGGAGGAAGACTCAAGAATATGAACAATGGCAGATTCTCTGGGAAGAGCTTCCTCGTGCTGAGGATGGATCTCGACAGCCTACTGCTTTTTATGGGAAGATTCCGAAGAAACGCGGCCTGGAAGCTTTGGAGGCTAAGGCCGAGTGTTTTCTTGAGGAGTTAAGCCTATGGCTAAAGACCATGCCGGACTAGCCTCCTAATTTGTAACAAACTTTTTCTTCTTTTCTTTTGGTACCTCCATTTATAAACATTTTTGGCACTTCTTTTTTTGTATCCCCTTATTTCACTTAAATTCACTTTTGATGAAAAAATAAGAAAAAATTGAATGGGAATGGTTTGTTTGAAAATTTGATCAAAAGGTTGTCATTTTGTGAAAATCTTTTGTCAAATGGTTGTTTTTAGGCATGAAAGCCATATTTTGTGGCAAAAAAGCCTGGTTTTTTTATGGCTTGAAAGCCGAATTTTGGATGGCGTGAAAGCCAAAATTTGTTTGGCATGAAAGCCGGTTTTTGGCATGAGAGCCAATTTTTGTGGCGTGAAAGCCAAGTTTTGTTTGGCATGAAAGCCAGTTTTTGGCATGAGAGCCGATTTTTGTGGCGTGAAAGCCAAGTTTTGTTTTGTGGCATGGAAGCCGATTTTTGTTTGTTTGGCGTGAAAGCCAGATTTTGTGGCATAGAAGCCAAGTTTTTTGAAAACCAAGTTTTGTTTTGTTGGCATGGAAGCCAGATTTTTTTATTTTTGGCATGAAAGCCAAGTTTTTGTTTTGTTGGCATGGAAGCCAGATTTTGGTTTTTGGCATGAAAGCCAGGTTTTTGGCATAAAAGCCGGGTTTTGGAGTAAAAGCCGGGTTTTGGCGTGAAAGAGTATCGATGGAATGTTGCTTCCTTGCTCGTTCGGTTGCGAGTATCGATGGAATGCCGCTTCCTCGCGGATTTGGGTGCAAGTATTGACTGAATGTCACCTCCTCTCGGATTTGGGTGCAAGTATCGACTGAATGTCACCTCCTTGCTTTTTTCTCAAAAATTTGGTTTTGTGGGTATCGATGGAATGTCTCCTCCCCACGATTTTTGAAATTTGAGGTTTTTTCGAACCTTCGTCTTTTTTTTTTTGTTTTGAAATTTCGGTTGTGGATATCAACTGAAACGTTGTGTCTCCACTTTTTTTTTTTTTTTTTTTTGAAATTTTGCAAGTATCGACGAAGTGTCGCTTTCTTGCGATTTTGAGGTTTTGGAAGTATCGAATGGGGTTCGCATCCTTCCGATTTTTGGGTTTTGTGTGAGTATCGACTAAACGTCGCTTCCCCACTGGTTTTTTTTTTTTTTTGAAAAACCATTTTTTGTTTAAAGACACGAGGGTCGTAAATTTTAACTCAAAACCATCTTTGGTGGTAAAAGTCAGGGTGGACTAGGGTGGAAATTCCTAAGTCCTGATTTTTGTTTCAAACCATGAATTTTGGGTTCAAGGATTGAAAGTTTTGGTCAAGTTAGGGAAGAGGCTCCTACACTTGGGTTTTGGGTTTGGTTTTGTTTTTTTTTTTTTTTTTTTTGAACAATGAAACATTGAAAGTAAGCATTGTTTTTGGCTTTTTAGAAATTTCAACATAGGGATGAAAACTCTAAAAGGGGTGGGTTTGACAAGCAAGTACCTAGGAATAGGCTTTGGCCATGCAGGCATCACTCTGACCCGATGTAGGAAGTCTTCAAGGGTAGTACCGCTTCAAGAACTTGCCATTGATGGGCAGCATACATCTGTCACCTTCCATGTTTAGAAGAGCATATGCGCCATTGGAGAAGACTTTGTCGATGACGAAGGGTCCCTCCCATTTTGGTTCGAATTTGCCTTTGGATTTGTGGGCAAAAACCATTGGCCTTTTCACCGCAAGAACCAAGTCACCCTTTTTGTGGGCGCGTTGCCTGACCCTTTTGTCAAAAGATCCTGCCATGCGTGCTTGGTAAAGCTCAACGCTTTGTAGAGCTTCGAGTCGTCTTTCATCAAGATTATCTAGCTCTTGGAGTCTCAATTTGACGTTGCTTTCTTGCGTCATTTCATTTTGTAGAGATACCTTTAAAGAAGGAATTTGTACCTCTAGGGGGACAACTCCTTCACATCCATAGACCAAGGAGAATGGTGTGCTATGGGTTGGTCCTCGAACGGTAGTCCGGTAGGCCCATAAAGCTTCAGGCAGTTTGTCGCTCCAGTCTCTTTTGTGAGTAGAGACCATTTTCTTGAGAATTTTGCAGAGTGTCTTGTTGAAGGCTTCTGCTAGTCCATTCGCTGCCGGGTTATACGGAGTCGAAGGACAACTTTGGATTTTGTATTTGTCGTAGAACCTGTAAAATTTGTGATCCGGGAATTGTGGTCCGTTATCATGGACGAATCTTTTAGGTATGCCCAAGCGACAAATGATGTTGGTTCGTAAGAATTGAATGACTGACGAGATCTTCATTTCACTGAATGCGAAATACTTCTGACCACTTGGAGAAATAATCCGTAGCGGCGAAGATGAAGCGATGACCTTTGCTTGACGGGGGAGAGATAGGACCTATGATGTCCATACCCCAGGCTTCGAAGGGCCATGAGATCGCTGTAGGATGTAGCCATTCTAGAGGCATGTGTACATAATCTCCATGAACTTGGCATTGTTGGCAACGTTTAGCAAATTGTACTGCGTCAGCCACCATGGTAGGCCAATAATAACCTAACCTTTTTATCTGATCGTAGAGCTTGGGACCAGCCTGATGGGCTCCACGAAGACCAGCATGAACTTCTTCTAGAGTTTCTTCCGCCTCTTGTTGTGACAAGCAGCGTAGAAGTACTCCATTGAAGGATTTTCTGTAAAGCATTTTGGAGGGAATATCCAAATGAAAGTTTGGGGCTCGTCTTTGGATACTTACCCGCTCTTTTGGATCTTCAGGTAGGATTCCGAACATAATATAATCAATGAACGGATCCCTCCAGTCGCCAATTGGAGGTTTAAAGGATGGAAATCCGACCTCCGACCACTCTGTGGCATTCAGCAACTGCTTGGTGTGTGTTGAGAGGAGGGAGAATCCTTCTTTAACACACTGTAATTTGCATGTTTTCCCCTTCTTGGGTTGCCATGGATGCAGCAAGTCCAGCCAGGGCATCTGCACGGATGTTTTCACCTCTGCGGATGTGGGTGATGTGACAGATGTCAAAGTTTTGACGAAGCGATTGCGCCTTGTTGTAGTAAGGCAACAGATCAGGCTTCCTGATTTCATATTCCTGATTCATCTGGTTGACGATCGGTTGAGAATCACCAAATGCTTCCAGCATGGTGATGCCAGATTCGAGGGCGAGTTCCAATCCTGTAATCAGAGCTTGGTACTCAGCTGCATTATTTGAACATGGTTCCAGTAGAGAAAATGCGTGTGGAATCATGTATTTATCGGGGCTAACAAAGAGAATGCCAATTCCCGATATCAGCTTTCCTTTTTCATTTGTCCTGGTTGCACCATCGAAGTACATGTTCCAGGAGGCATTTGGTGAGGAAGTCTCCACGCTGTAGACAGGTTCGTCTGGGAGATCATCCCTGAGCGGAGAATCCTTAGGCAGTGGATGCTCTGCGAGAAAGTCTGCCAGAGCCTTACCTTTGATTGCTTTTTGTGGTACATACCTAATATCAAATTGTGACAGAAGGATGAACCATTTTGCCAGCCGGGCATTGAGAGAACCTGCTTTTGTGACAAGGACCTTTAAGAGATTGATCCTCGATATCAGGTATACTGTGTTTGACAGCAAATAGTGACGTAGCTTTTGTACGGCGAACATCACTGCCAAGCATTCTTTTTCGACTGGAGAGTAGCGTTGCTCTGCACCTACCAACATGTGACTAAGGTAGTATAGAGCAGCTTCTTTTCCTCCATCATTTTCTTGTGCAAGTAGAGCGCCCAAAGAATAGTCGAGAGCTCTTGTGTACAAGATGAATGGTTTTCCGGTTGTGGGAACAGCAAACACCGGAGGCTTGGTCAGGTATGACTTGATGTCTTGAAATGCAGCTTCACATTCAGCATCCCAAACAATGTCTACACCTTTCTTCATTAGGCGAGAAAATGGACGGCATTTTCCTGATAGATTGGAAATGAACCGTCGGATGTATGCCAATCTTCCTTGAAGCCCTTTTAGTTCTCTTAGGGTCCTTGGAGATGGCATTTCTAGAATTGCCTTGACTTTGATGGGGTCAAGTTCTATTCCAGCTTTCCGAACTATGAATCCAAGGAACTTACCTGATGAGACACCGAAGAAGCATTTGAGGGGATTCATTCGCAGTTTGTGTTTGCGAAGCCGGAGGAAGACTTCTCGAAGATCTTGGAGATGGTCTTCTTTCCTTTTGCTTTTGACGGCGAGGTCATCAACATAACATTCGACCGTCTTGTGCTGCATATCTTGGAATATCTTCATCATAGCCCTCTGATATGTTGCACCAACATTTTTCAGATCAAATGGCATGACAGTGTAGCAATACACGCCAAATGGGGTCCGAAAGGATGTATGCCTTTCATCTTCGGGATGCATCTTTATCTGGTTGTAGCCAGAGAAGCCGTCCATGAAAGTCATTCGCTCAAACCCGCAAGTGTTGTCAATCATTACTTCCGGTATGAGGAGCGGGAATTCATCTTTGGGGCATGCATTATTTAGGTCTCTATAGTCAATACAGACTCTGATTTGCCCATTTTTCTTTGTCACAAGGACGTTGTTGGCCAACCATTCAAGATGTTGTTCCTCGCGGATGAAGCCAACGTTTTTAAGTTTCTGAACTTCTTGTTCAATTTTGTCCATCACATCAGGACAGAATCTTCTTTGGCCTTGTTTTACAGGCCTAACATTTTCTTGCAGGTTGAGTTTGTGAACTGCTATTTTGGGATCTAAGCCAGGCATTTCAGCGTAAGACCATGCAAAACAATCAACAAACTCACGAAAAAAAGAGACATACTTGGGTAACTCCTCATCCTTTATATTCTTGCTTATGAATACAGGACGTGGGTTATCTGGTGTTCCCAAGTCTATCTTTTGAACAGAATCTTCTGTCGGAAGGTATGAAGGTGGTTCCTCCACAATATTTTTGGAGGCTTCCAGCTCAACAAGACCTTCTGGATTTCCAAGGGCATTTTCAGACCATGGCTCCGTTTCTATCCATAAATCTTCTTGATCGGTATTCTTCTCAAGACTTGCTATGAGATGATCCCAATCACCAGCTGAAACTGGGTCGAAGTAAGGCACTTCTTTTAGAGACGATGGTTCTTCTGAATCAGAGAACCGTGCGTCTGTGTCATCGGACAATTCCTCTTCATCATCAGAGAAATCATACCAATTTGATGAGCTTCCTGGGTCCTTGTCGGGTAACTCTTCAAAGAAATATCCAGGGAGATCGATGTCTTCATTAACATGAGATGTTGAGGCTTGGTCGGCAAAACGACTCTGCAGCCTTTGTGTCAGCTGTCTCATCGGAGTGTCAGGATCATACCCCAATCCGTATGAATACTTATCTATACGACGGTGGAGTTTCCAATCTTCCAGCTGACTTTTGGTCAAGGTGGGTCCCAATGGTGTGAGAATACCACGGACACCTCCCAAACCAATTGGATTTTGAGCATCATAGCCCATTTTCTTCATGATAGCTTGTGCTATTGGACTATACAAGGATAGTTGAGGCATACCTTCATTCTGGAAAGGCTCAAGTAGGCAGTTTGATGAAGAAGCGTTTGATCTATGAAAGAAGATTGGTTTATCTTCTGCCAACGTTTCCGGAACGACGAAGGTAGCAGATGCAGGATCTTCTACATCAGCAGGGGTCTCCAATGGAATGAGAGCAGGCCGAACTTGCTGAATATCAGCTTGGCTTGATGATGTAACGCCTTCAGTCTCTGAATCCGAATCCGTGTCTTATATGATAGACACGAAGGAGACAGCAAACTTGCCCCCTGTCTTTTGCTTTGTCTTCTTTGCTTTAGTAGTGATTACCAAAGGTTTGGAAGATTTGAAGGAGATGACGAAGGGAGACTGATTGCTCTCTTTGAGTTTGTCGGAAGGTTTGTTTTCTTTCGATGATTGTTGAGGAGCCTTGCCTTTATCTTTTTGGAGATTGCCGGCAAAGGATGCTGTTTTCTCCTCCTTTTCTTCTTTTTCATCCTTGTACATCTGAGAGTCTGCAAAATGGACTTCCTTGCCTTTAAAGGGCTTTTTGTCTGCAAACACTCGATGTATCAAGCCGTCGTTGCCAACAAACTTGATGCACTGATGTAGAGTCAAAGGAACGACACCGTTCTCGTGTATCCAAAGGCGTCCAAGAAGGATGTTGTAGCATGAAGGGGCTTTTATTGCATATACGGTGACCTCAGAGATAAGATCGCCGATTTGCAACCTGAACCGGATTTTGCCAATGGGCCTTTGAGCACTCCCATCGTATCCAAAGATGGACACAGATGTATGGCTTAGTTTGCTAGGTGGGATACCCAGCTCTTCGAGTGCCGAAGTAGAGATGAGGTTGAGTGCAGAACCCGGGTCGATCTGAACTCTGTGTATCGACATCTCTTTGATGTACCCTGTGAAGTACAAGGGTCGGTTGTGCTTCGTCTCGCCTAGCAGGAGGTCTTCCTTATTGAAGGCGATGGTAGCACTTGCGGCTTTTTGGACCGAAAGGCATTCAGTGCAAGGTCCTTCAGCTTCTTTCTTTTCTCCCTTTGAGGAGGTTTTTGATTTTGTGACCCTATAGTCCATTTCAATTTGCAGGACTTGTGGGGCATGTTTGTCGACATCCAGATTCATCCTTTGCAGTTCTGAAATGAGACTATCACGAGTTTGTGGTGACATTCGTAATAAGTCTAGGATGTGCAGTCGTGCAGGTATGTGTTTGAAGTGCTCGATCAAGTCATACTTGAAAGCCTCCTTTAGGCCTTCATTTTCATTATCACCGTCGCTTGGGGCATTTACAGCTTGTTTTCCCGAAGGATTTACATAAGAAGAAGAAGAAGAAGGTTGGTTATAGTTTTTGTGGTAATCCCGGCCAGAGCGAGTACCTTTCCCAACTTCAAAAGCTTCTAGAGGTGGTTCTTCTTTCAGAAGACCCCCTTCGGGCTCAAGGGGCTGATCCTCCTGATTTGCTGAAAACGCTTCTGTAACAGCATTGCCGTCTTCAGTTATTGCATTGCATGGAGCATTTTCCTGGAACAAGTCCTGAACAGCTTCCAACAACTTTTCTTCTTTGTCCAGTATTTCATCGGTCCAGACATCTCCTATGAGGTTGGGTACCTGGGACCAATTGACTGGGTTTTCTTTGAAGACTTCATCAGCCAAAGCTTCTTCATGGTGATCAGTCGGGAGAGGCTTGAATTCTGATGTCACCGTTTCAGGAGACGATGGCTGAGAAGGTGCTATCTCAGTGGAAGTCACCCGAGAATATGTAGCTCCAGAAGATATGCTACCGGATACATTTTGAGAGTCCGTGGCCTCAGCAGATGGAGCTTCAGAGGCACTATCATCCTGAACTATCACATTACAGGCAACTTTGATAGAAGATGCCTCCATAATGGATCGTTGGGAATCAGACTCATCCTCCGATGTAAGAGGATCATCAATCCAGCAACTTTCTCCATTTTCCGGAGTCACCAGAGGGGATGCTTGTAGATTTTCCGGGACTTCCGGTTCTGGATTTTGATGAAGTTGGTTGATGCGATCTTGCTCCTGCTCTATGGCTAGACGCTGCAAGATCCTCGCATATTCTTCAAGATCGGGCATAGGAGCCAAATCTTTTTCTTCATCTGCCCCTTGTGGTTCGACCTGGTTGGGATCCACTAGAGCATTTGTTTGTGCTGTGTTAACAGCATTTTGGGCAGCCTCTTGGTCTTTATCATCATCAGACCACGATCCTTGTGGCTGGAAGGGGTTATACCAGATTACTGGCATAAGGTGGGATTCCGGGATCCATTCTTTGTCAGAGAGATATTCTCTGGTTTCAAGGGATTCCTCCCACTCATCGGTGTCACTGGCAGTGTCACTGGACTCGTATCCATTCATGGAGAATCCAACTACCGAGTTACAAGAGTATGATGATGTCCCCTGCGTAGTCTCATCTCTGAGCCGTGGTGGCATGAAATCACTGAGAGTGAATTTTCTTATCACTCTTGGAACTTTGGGGAGAGACCCCTCTGTTGCCCCTAGTGAAGCGGTAGAGGAGGTTTCTGCTTTTTCAGGGACCTCTTATTTTGTTTGAGCCTTCTCCTGCTGTTTGAGCTTGCGGAGTTGTCTCTTGGCTTGCCTTCGCTGTTGAGTGGTCGGCTTTGTTTTGACAATCTCGCAATTTTCATCTTCTAGGAGATCGGGATGTACCCATATGGGCTATCCTTCTGGTGTTGGGTAAGGCACCAGCTCTTGGGACGTTTGGGTCATTTTTATCACCTTGAAGGAAGTAGTGACTTCTTCCTTTGATGATTTGGATGTTTGTCCATATGACACCATGTTAAGGGAGGCGGACCCATAGTTTTTGTCAAAGGTGATGACTCCGTTTTTCCACATCTCGTTAATCTTCTCTTTCACAACGAAACATTGGTTGAGAGGATGCGAGACCATTTGGTGGTATGGACAATATCGGGGATCGTTGGTTTTGCCAACATCTCCCGGTCTTCTGGGGTCAGGCAAGGTGAGTTTGCCATTTGCCAAGAGAGCCCCAAATATTTCTTCAACATCTTCATCGAACGGGTATTTCTTTTCTACTCATTCTTTGAAGGCATCAGAGAGTTCAGGTCTCTTACCTGCAGCTTTATTTTCAGCTTTCTTTGGTGGCTGAGGAGCTGACTTGGTTTGCACATTGAGAACCTCCTTTTTCTTTGGCTTGGAGGTCGGAATGGCGGTCTGCTCCTTCTTTGATGACTTCTGACTGTTGAGGTCTTTGATCACCATTTCAGCCTCCATAGACGCTTCTAGGAGTTCTCCCAAGTTTTTTGATTTGTTGCCGATGATCGTGGAGCGGATCCTTGCTCTCATGTTGTTTCGGCAAATGTCGACTAGCGACGCTTGTGGCAGCACATCTGAGCATTTGTATGCCATTGCTTTCCACTTGTGAATGAAGTCGTATATCGACTCATTCTCTCCCTGTTTAAGGCTGCAAAGCTGAGCCATAGTAACAGGATGATCCTCACCTTTGAAGTGGGTCAGGAAACGTGTCTCTAGCATGGTCCAATTTTGAATGGAGTCCTCTGGCAGAGTGGAATACCAATCAAAGGCCGTACCTTTTAGGGTACTTGCAAAGAGCCGAATCTTGAGTGCATCTTGATCCACAATCGTTCCTGTGCATCTTGATCCACAAAAAAAAAAAATTTTTTTTTTTTTTTTTTTTTGAAGAGTGCATATAGGTCTTCCAATTCGGTCTTATGAAACCTTAGTGGATAGATTAGCCCCCAGGTAAGGGTAGGATTACTTAATGAACCCGTTTGAAGGACCCTTACCTCGAACAGTCTAACTGCCTCCACACTCTGGACAAGGCTTTTCTTAAATCCACTTTGGTCAAAGAACGTAATTGGTGCAACCTTAATGCTCTCTTTTTTTTTTTTTTGAAAGATCTCCGATGGACCCATCAAAGAGGGGGAAATGGCCCCTCCCCATCCGAACGTTGGCTCAAACATTTCTGCAAGCCATTGTACGAAAAGGAAAGAACCAAAGTTTCTCTAATTTGAATCCAAAAGAGAGAAATTTGAAAAAAAAAAATTTGAACTTTTTTTTTTTTTTTTAAAAGATCTCCAATGGACCCATCAAAGAGAGGGAAATGGCCCCTCCCCATCCGAACGTTGGCTCAAACATTTCTGCAAGCCATTGTACGAAAAGGAAAGAACCAAAGTTTCTCTAATTTGAATCCAAAAGAGAGAAATTTAAAAAGTTTTTTTTTGAACTTTTCTTTTTTCTTTTTTGATAGATCTCCAATGGACCCATCAAAGAGAGGGAAATGGCCCCTCCCCATCCGAACGTTGGCTCAAACATTTCTACGAGCCATTGTACGAAAAGGAAAGAACCAAAGTTTCTCTAATTTGAATCCAAAAGAGAGAAATTTAAAAAGTTTTTTTTTTGAACTTTTCTTTTTTTTTTTTTTTTTTTGTTTTTGAAAGATCTCCAATGGACCCATCAAAGAGAGGAAAATGGCCCCTCCCAATCCGAACGTTGGCTCAAACATTTCTGCGAGCCATTGTACGAAAAGGAAAGAACCAAAGTTTCTCTAATTTGAATCCAAAAAAGAGAAAACCATTTTTTTTTTGTTGAGAAAAGAAAGAATGGAAACAAGTTCAAAGAAAGAAGTTTCCAAAGAATCCCATCTCATGTTTTTTTTTAGATACAAGATCCAACATAGGCCACCAACTAGAAGAGAGCCAAGGATTCTAAGCATCGTGTTCTCAATTGAACAAGTCCCACCGGGTATGCCAACTTGATGGACCCGTCTTTTTCTCTCTCTGCCTTCCTCCGTCCCGGGTCCGCCTGGGTGCAGCGGGGTGAAGAAAAAAAGAGGCGAGCATCAACATTTTTTTTCTTTTTGTACGGGTATGCCAGATTTTCTATTCTACTTGGAATCTTAAGTGGTGATCGGGAGATTCACCTTCACAAGTAGAAAGGAAATCAAACTTTTTTTCTAACTTTCTATTGCATACATATTTAAAGAAAGAGACGAGATTTTAAAATGCCGTAAGAGGCGATTTTGTTTAGTTTGCCGTAAAATGCAGTTTTGTGCCGTAGAAGGCGATTTTGCCATGGAATGCGATTTACAAATCTTATCAATGATGAAAGACAAGAATTGTGATTTTTGTCTCTTTTAAAAATATAAAATACAATAGAGAAGAAAGAAAAAGGGATCTGACTTCTAAAGCGATTGTGGGGACTAGTTCAGATCGACGGTCGCGAGCCATGTATGGACTCCGCCATCGTCCTTCAGATGAGAACACCTGATGCTTTAGTTCACTTGGCTTGGCTTGGACCTCGGATTTTTAGAGGACAAAGACCAAGGGAAGGTCTTATATCCAATAAAAAACCAAGTAGACGGGCTGAAAAGCCGCATCTAGGCCATGTTGGATAGAAGAAGAGAGGAGATCTTGGGGGGGTGGCCCCCCAAGGGACTTCCATCACCTTGTAGAATTTGCAGCAGAGTTTCTTCAAAGTGAGAGAGCTTCTTTTTGCAGAGAATTCTTCAGGATAGTTTTCAGACAATTTTTCAGGATCCTTCAGATGATATTTTCTTCTGCTTTTCCCTTTGGAATGACCGCCTATTTATAGGCTTTTGGTGGCCATTAGGAGGGTTTTATGGGCATTAATGGTATTAATGCTCCATGATGAGAGGAGTTACAAGTATTTAATTCTTTATATTGTAACTCCTTTTTCTTGGATTTTGATTGGCCGATGGAGAATAATGGGCATTTAATCTCCATGATGATGGGAGTTTCATGATTAATTACCATGATTAATCTCCATAATGATAGGAGTTACATGGTTAATTGTCATGATTAATTGGACTTGTAACTCCCATTTCTTAGCTTCTGATTGGGCCGTTCAAGATAATGAGTTAATGACTCTAATAAATTGCCATAAAAGGGTCATTTAACTTCACTAATTGGCTGCCGAGTCGCTTGAAGAGTCGCGGGCCGCGCCGCGTCTTTTGGAATTCTTCTTGCGATGATCATCGATGGATCCGTACGTTGCTCGATGTCGGATGACGATGAAAATTCAGACATTGGTTGCCACTAATGGGCCGGCAACATCTATCCAGTCAATTTCTTAATCGGTCGGGCAGAAAGTGTGCTTTCTTGGTTGGCCAATTGGCAGTTTCGGAGTGTCCGATGATGATCAAATGATTTTGATGGTGGATCCGTGATGTTGACGAAGATCGACGAATATCATGCCTCAAAAATCAGATTTTAAGAAAATCACAAGGGCCAAACATCGCAAAACGCGAAAAAGAACGGAAAAACAGCACTTTTGGCTGAAATTCGGCGACCCGGATTTCCAGGGTCGCCGGCGACCTTGGACTTTGGTCCACTTTCCAGTCGCCTTTCGATCGCCGTTTCTTGGTTGTTTCTCGGGCTTTTTCGCTTTTGTTTTCTCCTGTATTTTTCTTTGACATCTCTCCTCATTTATTGGCTTAAATCCTCTGAAGAAAACCTGTCGAAAGGCAGTGCAAATCAGAGCACAAAGTTTCCTATTTTTGGAAAAGCGGAAGACTCCGTAGCCGATTTTCCGCCAAGAGTTGAAACTGGGTCAAATGATGTCGGAATGACCTAAAATTTGAGGTGAAGCTTCTTGGGTATTAGATAGGACCAACCATGGGCTTTTATTTGATTTTTGAAGCCGTTTGGGGTCCCGTCGATGCTTGACTTGATTTCACTGTGCGGAAGATGTCGAGCTTTGATGTATGGTCATCCGATGTCCGATTGACCTGAAATTTGACGGGGAGCCTATTGGAGTCATTTTGAGATGATCCATTAGCTCCAATTTGGGTACCATGGTCCCGGGGAGCTTCGCCGCCGATAGGCTTGATTTTGCTTCGGAGCATCAAAACCGGGTCAAACGTTGTCGGAATGACCTGAAATTTGACGTGCACCCCTTTGGAAGCATGTAGAAGCTACTCATGTGTTTTTGTTTGATGAGTGGCGGCATCAGAGGTTCTCGCCGCCGGGAGGCTTGATTTCGCCGTTCGAGAGTCGATGGAGGGTCAAACGGTGTCGGTTTGACTTGAAATTCGACATGTAGCCTTTTGGAGGTATTTTGAGACCATCCATAGGCTCTGATCGAAGATTTGATGTATTTGACACTGTCGCCGCGGGGAGCTCCCGCTCAGCTGTTGGAGGATTGAAGTTAGGCCAAATGGTGTCGAAATGGCCCGAAACTTCATGTGTACCCTTCTTTTGGCTACTTTGAAAGATCTTGTAGTTTTTGTTTGGTTTTTTCAAGATCTAATGCTTAAAGCAGCTTTGCCTATTTGTAGTAGGATGCGGCTCCATATAGTTTTTTATGTTGATGAGGCAAAGTGACATTTTTGGTGTCAACAATATTAGAGGCAAATGTATTAAGCTTTAATTGCATCTCTTAAAGTGTTTGTGTGGACACTTATTTTAGACATCTAATCTCTTGTAAAGGTTAGGGGTGAACCATAAAACCCAAGAGGTTATTGCTTAGCCTTAGAAAAGCATTGTGTAAAGGTTAATGCTAAGCCTAAGAAAAGCATATTGTTAAAGGTTATTTCTTAGCCTAATGAAAAAGCATTTGTGGTTGTAAAGGTTATTGCTTAGCCTATTGAAAAGCATACATAGTGAAAATCCGATGGGGTGTTGAATCACAAGCCGGTAGCGGGTGTCGGCATTGAGGCCGAACCACTATAAATCTTTGTGTAGTGGTGATTCTTGTGGTGTTCTCTCTTATTGGCTTCCGCACTTAGTTTTATTATCTTCAAATGACTAATTATTTTAAAGAAATTTAAAATTGGTCATAATTGGTCTCTAAGCTATACCTCACCCTATATTCACCACCACCCCCCCCCCTCTAGGGTTAGGATCCCGGACTTTCAATAGTAAGAAGAGAAAGTCACTAATTCTTATGGAAGTTGGACTTCTAATAATTATTAGTAAGAGGATATGCATTAGTGCTATAAATAGAGGAGCTACCCCTTGGACGTCCCAAGCATTGGAATTCACACCCAAACTCCTCTGTGCAAGAGTTCCTTGCCTCTCTCTCCTCTTCTCTCTTCTAGTTTCTCTTCCGGGTTTTCCTTCGAGTTTCTAGTTAGTTTTCTTTTGGAGATCCCACCATTTTTCTTGAGAAAAGAGATCTAAAGTGGGTCATAGCATGGAAGACTATGAGGTTTTGAAGATTCTAGTTTGATTCAAGGAAATTGTTCTTCATCAAAGAAAGTAATCTTCTCCTCCATTAGAGTACTACCGAGCTATCAAGGTAAGATCTACTCCTTGGATGTTGTGGATTTGTTGTGGATGCATGGTGCTTGCTTTCTATCTTCTATATAGATTTTATTGGTGATCTTGATCATGAGATTGAGGGCTATGGATCCCGGATGTGGTTTCTGGCCTTATGAGTACTTAATCCCTAAATCAAACCGACAAAAAGTTTTGAAAACCTATCCACGAGGTCCACGTATTTCCAGCATATATATCATGGGATTTGGAGCAAAAATGTTTAAAAACAAAAAGTTGACCAGAGTCAAACGACTCTGGTGACATTACCTGAATTTTGATCATGAAATTGGTGTAAACAATGAAAATATTGTATGAATCGTTGCTTGTATTCTCTGCTTGTATATTACATTTATAAACAAAAATTGTATGTACAATATATAAAGTGAATCTTTAAATCTTTAAAGAATGGCAAGTGTGGTTGTATACAGGAGCCTGATGTCCAAAATTATAGGCTTTAACATCTTGAGTAATGGAAAGAGTCAACAGCCTTATCCATGGTAACAACTAGGCGATGACTAGGATCCAATGATTTATCATCAGTTGTGCCAATATCCCCCCTCAAGCTGATGGGAGGGCTGCGAACCATTAGCTTGATTTGAGAAGAGAGAACCTAGTAGAGGTTAACCCTTTAGTGAATATATCAGCCAATTGATCAGCGGTGGAGATGAAGCGGACAATGAGCTCTCTGCGCAATACTTTTTCCCTTATGTAGTGGTAATCAACCTCAAGTGTTTTGTCCTGGCATGAAAAATTGGGTTGGAAGCTAAGGAAATGGCTCCAACATTAGCACACCATATTACTGGTGTTTGAGACATTGAAATATGAAGATCCTTCAAAATGTATAAAATCCAAGACAATTTAGCTGTTGAATGTGCGAGTGATCTATATTCTAATTCTATGCAAGATTTAGCAATAGTAGTTTGCATCTTTGCACTCCAAGAAATTAAATTATTTCCAAGAAAAGCACATTAACCGGATGTAGACCATCGATCATCTGGACTGCCTGCCCAGTCAGCGTTTGAATAGCATGTCAAGGCCAAGTTGGAAGACTTGTGGAAAAAGAGCCCACGGTTAATGGTCCCTTTAATATATCGGAGAATCCATTTTACTGCAATCCAATGGGTAGTTGTAGGTTTGTGCATAAATTGGCAGACTTGATTAACGACAAAGGCAATGTCAAGTCGTGTCCACGTGAGATATTAGAGAGCACCAACCGCACTTCGTTACTCAAAGGGATTAGGAAGTGGATCTCCATCCAACAAGCTTAGTTTGCTTCCACTAATCACCGGCGATGAATAAGGCTTATAACCATCCATTTTGAACTTGCACAATAAATCAACTGCATATTTTGTTTGGGAAAGAAACAATGTGTCTCTTGACCGATAGACCTCTAGGCCCAAAAGATAATGTAATGGACCGAGGTCTTTCATGGCAAATTCCTTGACCAACTGATGAATCAAAGCTTTTATAGAATAAGGATCATTGCCGGTGATGATGATGTCGTCAACATATAGTAATAAAATAATAAAATTCTTTTCATATTTTCAAGAAAATAATGAAGGATCTGCCGAAGATGCAAGAAAGCCAAGAAAGCTTAAATGGGTAGTAAATCTTTCAAACCAGGCCTGTGGTGCCTGTTTGAGCCCATATAGAGATTTTTGGAGATGGAACATAAAATTCAGATGTTGCTTGTCAACAAACTTGAGGTTGCTGCATGTAAACTTCCTCTTTAAGTTCTCCATTGAGAAATGCATTGTTTACATCAAGTTGTCTGATTGGCCAATCAAGCTGAATAGCAAGAGAGAGAACAATGCGCATTCTAGCGGGCTTGGCTACGGGACTAAAGGTCTCAGTGAAGTCAATACCCTCCTGTTGATGGAAACCTTTGGCAACCAAACGTGCTTTATAATGCTCAATAGATTCATCAGGCCGATGCTTCAATTTACACACCCACTTACATCCTACAATGTTCATATTAGGCTTTGCTGGAAGGAGGGACCAAGTTCCATTGGATTGTAATGCATCAAATTCAAAAGCCATAGTGGTATGCCATTCAGGACTCTTAACTGCAATGGTAAAGGATGTGGGTTCTATGGGAGATGTGAGAGTAGTTAAAGCAGCATGCAATGGAAGACGAGTAACAGAATGTATCTTAGGCTTACGAGTTACATCCGTTGAGCATGTCACCATCGGGTGCGCAGCTGGGACCGGACTTGCAACAGGTTCTGTGGGTAATGTGGGATGACATATAGGAGTTTGTTTACTGGGCAATGATGGATGACATGCAATAGGTGGTTTGGTGTGCACCGAGGGATGACAAGCAGCACGTTGGTCAATTCCAGGCGACTCATTTTCGTCATGTATGGTGACGGGCTGAGTATTTGTGCGACTGTCTATGCATCTGACGACATCTTGAAAAGGGTCTTGTTGGAGTGTTTGTAACAATTCATGTTCTTCAACGTGCTTAGATTCAATGGATGAAGCAAGATGAGGAGGTAGGACATTAGAGATTATAGAAGCATGCTGCTGGACAGTGGGCATCATATTGGTTTCCATTGACTTTTGTCGAAGTAAAAGCATCAGGTCAGAGCTATTCGGGGCAAAAGAGCGAGAGGAAAACCGGTCCAAACTTTGAAAATGAAAAAGTTTTTCATTGAATACCACATGGCGAGAGAGAAAAACGCGACCTGTGTCAATGTCCAAACAGCAATAGCCCAAGTGGCTGGTACCGTAACCAAGAAAAATATAGGGCCTAGACCGGAATTCTAGTTTATTTTTATTATATGGTCGCAGCCAAGGGAAGCAAATGCACCAAATTGAACGAAAAAATATGTAATCTGGTGTACAATGAAACAGACATTCCCAAGGTGATCGATTTTTAAGAATTTTTGTGGCAAACGATTGATTTAAAACATAGCAGTAGTGAAAGCCTCGACCCAATAGCAAAGAGGCATATGAGCAGTGGCTAATAGAGCAAGGCCCATTTCAACAATATGACAATGCTTTCTTTCTGCAATGCCATTTTGCTCGGGTGTGGGAGGGCACGAGATGCGATGTGCAATCCCATGAGTTTCCAAAAAAATTTTGAATGTTGTGCTTGTGAACACACCACCTCCATCTGAATGGGGTGCTTTGATTTTGAAGGATAGCATATTTTCCACATAAGTTTTAAATTTGAGAAATGTAACAAATGCTTGAGACTTAAGTGGTCAAGGGATACAACCACACATACTTGGTGCAATCATCAATAAAGGAAATACAGTAACTATAACCACATATTGATAGTTCAGGAGATGTGCCCCAGAGATCACAATGTATTAAGGCTAAAGGTTGTGCAGAAATAGAAGTAGAAACTGAAAAAGGGTAACTTCTTACTCTTTGCCATCTAACACTCAGTACAAACATTAGAGATCAATAGGTAACTTGAAGGCAGAAACTAGGTGATGAACGAGAGCAGATGCAAGATGTCCTAGTTGCAGATGCCAAGTGGAAGTAGGAACGCGTTCACCAACATAGGCAGTAGGACCATCTTTATTAGAACTTGAGGGAATGCGATGAATTGGAAATGGATAGAGATCGTTTTCACTCTGCCCGCAGAAAAGCGTCTTCCCCATAGCCTTGTCCTTAATACAAAAACCAGAAGAGTCAAATATAAATGCACAATTATTATCATTTGCAAATCGATGCACAAAGATAAGATTGGTGGAAATGTCAGGAACAAATAACATGTTATTAAGGCGAAAATTTGCAGAAGCACTTGAGATATTATTGGATCCAACATGAGAAATACGCAAACCGGCACCAATAATGCCCACCGACACTTTCTCATGGCCATGATAGTCCGAACGGAGAGAGAGATTTCCCATATCATATGTGATGTGGTCGGTGGCACCGATATCAGTATACCATTTTTGCTCTGTTGGAAATTGATTCAACGCAACCATAGCAGCAAGCTTATTTGGGGGTGACTCCCTTGATATGCATGATCCATGCGATGGTAGCAATCTATTGCAGAGTGCCCAACTCTATTGCAGATCTGACAAGCAGTGCGAGGGGGTCCTTGATTTGAACTTGGACTAGCAACATTGTTGCTTTTATTAGACCTTTGAGATTGGGGAGATCCACGACCTCCTTGTTGACTACAGCCCCGAGCACGGCCTTGACGACCACAACTATGCCCATAGCTAGTATTTTTGCCGTTTTTAGGTGTAAATAGTGCAACGGTGTTTTGGTCAGAAGGCTTAGGAGAAGAGGATCGATGACGAGAAATGCGCATCTCCATGTTTAAGAGTAGCCCATGAACATAGGCAACGGAGACATGATCACTCAAATTAGCAGCTACTATATTCATGACAACGGGGTCATATTCCTCAAGGAGACCATCCAATATGTGAGTAATTTGATCACATTCTTCTACAGAGTGTCCAACTGTAGAGAGTTCATCAACAACTTTTTTAATTTTCAAAAGGTAATCAGAGATAGATAGATTACCTTTTTGAGTGTTTTGGAGTTGACGCTTCAACTCTACTGTATGGGCTCAAGAAATGGACGCAAATCGATGCTCAATAGCAATCCAGACATAATGAGAGGTGCGCAGGCCTACCACTTGAGATAAAAGATTCACAGAAAGTGTTGCACGAATCCAGCTTAGTAAATTTTGGTCATGTCGATTCCACTCAGTAGAGGCTGGAGCAACAGTGGAGGTAGCCTTTTTGTCATTGTCACGAATAAATTTTTCAGGACGTGGATTCGATCCATCGACAAAGCCCATAAGGTCATGACTGAGTAACAATGGTTCAAATTGAGATCACCACAAGAGATAGTTGTGGCGATCAAGTTTGACGGACACTAAGTTTGAGATATTGGAAATCACAAACGAAGGTGTCTTTAATGTTGATTCTGATGCAGCCATAGCGAAGCATGGAAAAAAATATAGATATGTATAACAGAAAAGACACATAGAGAAAGTGTAGCAGACAGATTGCACAGATGTGCAGTAGGAACTCAACCGAGACTTGTAAGGACTTGCAAATCAATATTGCAAGTGATGAGACAAAATCGTTCTGTGCTTGTTGAAGAAGAATGGGCAACGTGAGTCTACTCCTACTTTGACACCATGTAAATAATGAAAATATTGTATGAATCATTGCTTGTATTCTCTGCTTGTATATTACATTTATAGACAAAACTTGTCTGTACAATATAGAAAGTGAATCTTTAAATCTTTAAAGAATGGCAAGTGTGGTTGTATACAAGAGGCTGATGTCTAAAATTATAGGCTCTGAGATATTGAGTATTGGAAAGAGTCAACAGCCTTATCCTTGGTGACAGTTGGGCGATGACTAGGATTGTAAGGATTTTAGAGTGTTGGCTAATTCATTGGGAATTGGACAAAACCGGGACTCTTTATAATATGTATTTTTCATAGAAGCCAAAGACGTCAAAGAATTTCCAAGAATCAAAAGACTTTAAAAAAAAAAAAAAAAAGAGATTTTGTTGTGGTCTCTCTAGCAACTATCCACCCGCTCGAGCGGACCCTCACAGAGACTCCACTGCTCGAACTTCTCCTCTGTTCACTAGAGCCATGCTTTCTCTATATTAAAATCCCACAAGCAGAGGCATGTCTGCTCGAGTGGATATGGGCACAAACTTGGAAAGTTGCCCAGAATTCTATTCCTACTTTCTTTCAAGATACTTTGCTGAAGCCTAATCAAATTACAACTCTTGATGCACGAATTCAGGCTTATATATAGTCATTATCTCTTTATTCAAATGTACTTCTCTCGCATTCAAAACCCTAGAGAATATGTTGCGATATCCACCATCACCCAAGGCTTCTAGTTGCAGTGCTGAAGATCAAAGCTTTGGATTTACGCTTCGTTCCACTCTTCTGAAGTAGAGACATCTTGAAGGCGGCTTCGAGGTGTTCGTTTCAAGCACGGTGAAGGTGTACAGCAAGCAGTCGGCAAGACAGCGCAATCCTTATATTGAGTTACAACTGGAAAAGGGTTGTGAGTTGATTTCTTATAACTTTCTTTTTTATATAGTGCTTAGTTGTCTGTTGGCCTAGACGATAATGCCAGTAGTTTTTTCCCGAGTAAGGTTTTTTCACGTATACATCGCGTGTCCTTCTCATTGTGTGGATTGATTGTTTTTAAATGGACTTAGGATTAATTATTAGATTAATAGCATATATTTGTAAATCTACTAGAGATCTGGTTATTGGGACCTCAGCCTATGTTAAGGCCCAATTTTCAATTGGTATCAAAGCAGGTGGCACTAATTTACTGTGTGATCTATTTAAAACTAGTCTCTAATGGATTTCAATAGAGAAGGAATGTCTACAAACAAGCCCCCTCTCTTAGACGGAACCAATTATGCTTACTAGAAAGTAAGCATGAGTGTCTTTCTTAGGGCTATAGACGTTCAAGTCTGGGACATTGTTGTTGCGGGATATACTGATTCCACTATGATTGTAGATGGGCAAACTATTAAGAAACCCAAAGCCCAATGGACTGCTGATGAAAAGACTGAGTCCAATTGCAACAATAAGGCCATAAATACAATTTATAATGAAATCACCACAGCAGAATTCCATAGAATTTATGCGTGTCATGCCAAGGCAGCTTGGGATCTGCTTCAAACTGTTCATGAGGGAACGGACACGGTGAAACAAACTAAACTTCAGAATCTGACCATTGCTTTTGAGACGATCGGAACGAAGGATTCATAAACTTTTGATGAATTCAACACAAAACTGAGTAAGATCGTGAATTCATGCTTCAATCTAGGAGAACCCATTCCTCAATCTAAAATTGTCAAGAAGATTTTGAGGTCACTCCCATACGATTTCGTCCAAAAGTGGTCGCCAATGAGGAGCATCAGGATCTCAATTCCCTAACAGTAGAAGAGCTTGTCGGTAATTTGCAAACTTTTGAGTCGAACCATTGTCATATTAAAAGGGGAAGGACATTGCTCATGTGTCTTCTAACTCAATGGATGAAACTGAAAATAGTGATTCAAGCAGTGAACTTGATGATGCAAAATTTGAGACTTACTTAGCTAGAAAATTTAAAAGGATGTGGAAAAATAAAAAGGCTTTCAGCTAGCGAATCCCAAGGCATCTTCAAAAGGAAAGTTTGTACCCAAAACGGAAAAGAATAAATCTAAGGGTACATCTAAGCTAATTCAATCTTTTGAATGCCAAGGATATGGTCACACTTCTGCCAAGTGTGCCAATCGCAAAGAAAAGAGCAAAGGTAAAGCTTTAAATGTTGCTTGGGATGAGGAATCTAATGAAGAAGTTTCTGAATCCGATTCACCCTCTAGTGAGTCAGGAAAATTCATAGCTTTCATGGCACTTTCTAACACTTCTTCAGTGTAGGAATTTAAGTCTGAGGATGATTTGGATATTAAAGAATTTTCTGATGGAGAACATGATGGTGATGAAGATTATCAAAAACTGTTTCAAGAATCTATCAGGATGTCGAAAATTAGAGAGAAAAGATCCTTGAGACTAAAGGCAATGGAAGGAAAGAATATATCACTACAAGCGACACTGATAGAGTCTCAGTCTAAGGTAAAATAGTTAGAAGAACAACACACTATCTTATCTAACAAGTTGATCATTGCAGGTCAAGAGAATGATCGTCAACAACAACAATCTTAGAAGGTTAATGCTTAATTGATCAACTTGCGAAAAGAGCTCTAATCATGCGCATCTGAAAGAGAAAGTCTTGCTAGAAAACTGAAAATGGCTCTTCCAGAACTGGATTCGGCTAAGGCTTCTATCAATCGGATGAATACCGGATCATTGAAGCTCAATGAGATTTTGGGAAGCCAGAAGTTTGCAACCTCAGAAACAGGTATCGGTTACGTTCATGGGGTCTCTTCATCTAAGGACAAGGGTAAGTCTACTTTTGTTCAAGGACCTACTATGAATGCTATGCCTCCAATCTATTAAAATGCTACACACCCGAATTACAATTACAATTATAAAAGATATGTGCCAAAACCCAATTTCGTTCCCATATGTCACTTCTGTGGGATTAAAGGGTACGTACAACCACACTGTAATAAATTGAGTACCGAAGAAATCAACGGAGGAAACAATGTGTTTCTCCTTAACAAGTCAAGACCAAGACCATCTAGGTCCGTAAATCTGACCTTTGCTGTCATGTGGTCTTCACTGCATTAAGTCCTCAAAAATCAAATTTGTAATACTTGGGCAGTGGTTGTTCTAGGCATATGACAGGGAACAAAGCATTGTTCACCTCTCTTGAAGACTATAATGGTGGAAGTGTTCGGTTCAGAGATGGAGGTAAGGCAAAAGTCATTGAAAAAGGTACAGTCTCCATTCCAGGTATGACCAAACTGAACAATGTCTACTTAGTTGATGGTCTGAAAACAAATCTTCTAAGCACAAGTCAACTGCGTGACAACAGCCATGAAGTTCACTTTTCTGCTAATTAGTGCATCATTGTTGATAAAAAGGGAAAAACTATGCTCCATGGTAAAAGAAATCCTAACAACTGTTATGCGGTGTCCATAGAAAAAGGATGTGTCATGTAATTCTGCTATGATAAGTGATATTGATCTATGGCATCAAAGATTAGGCCACGTTAACCACAATGACTTGGAAAGACTATCAAAAGTTGAACTAGTTCGTGGGCTGGCCTAGCTTAAAAAGGCCCAGAATAGTGTTTGTGGCCCATGTCAGGTAGGCAAACAAATTAGAGCTCCTCATAAGGAAATTGATTCTCTTATCACTAAGAGACCTTTAAAGCTATTACACATGGATCTGATGGGACCCATTAAGTTTGAAAGTATTGGCGGTAAAAAATACATTTTTTTAACCTTTGATGATTTTTCTACTTTAACTTGGGTCCGATTCTTGCATGATAAGTTGGAAAAATTTACTGTTTTTAGTTTCTTGTGGTCGTTGCTTATTACAGACAAGGGACAAGAATTTAGAGGAGTTTCTCGGATACGCTCCGATCATCGAACAAAATTTCAAAATTCTTCTCTTCTTTTCGCACTCAACATGGCATTAAACATGAATTCTCTACACCAAAACCTCCACAACAAAATGGAGTGGTTGACCAAAAAAATTGTGTGGTCCAGGAGATGGCACGGGTTATGTTACATAGCAAAAACATACCCCAACGGTTTTGGGCTGAAGCTGTCATCACTACTGTCTATGTTATTAACCGTGTTTATCTCAAGCCTAGTACAAAAACCAGTCCAAATGAGATATGGACAGGAGTCAAGCCTAACATAAAATATTTTAGAACTTTTGGCAGCAAGTGTTACACATCCTACGGGATCGAGAACACTTAACAAAATTTGACTCCAGAAGTGATGAAGGAATTTTCCTTGGTTACTCCCTGATGAGCAAAGCCTATAAGATTTTTCATCTCAAAAACTCTGTGGTCATGGAGTCCATTAATGTGGTGGTGGATGATGCAGGTACCTCTGATTATTTTTCTGATCATGAAGAAGGCATGACTTTTCCCCTTATTCTGAACAGGTCATGGATAATGACATGAAAGTCCATCTGAACCTGAATCTGAAACTGAAAAGCAAATGAAAACTCCTGCAAATGAAGAAAACGTTGATCAAAAGACATCTTCATTAGAACCCATTGTGCCTAATATCATTCATCAATTCAAAAAGAAGAGTGCATCAAAAAGATCAAAATCAGCTTCCAAAGTCAAGCCAATTTCACCTACTCTTCAAACTCTCGGAAAAGATTCATTCCCATCCGTTGTTCATCCAAGATCTCAAAGAGGACAAGTTATGAAAGATCATCCTCTAAATACGGTTATCGGTGAAATCTCAGCTCCTTTGAAAACCAGAAAACAGGTACGCGATAAGGTAAGTCATGTATGTTATGTATATGTTGTGGAACCTAAAAATGTCAAAGATGCTTTAACTGATGATAGCTGGATTAATGCTATGCATGAGGAACTAGCTCAATTTGAAAGAAATCGTGTCTGGAAACTTGTTCCTCAACCCTATCACACAAATGTAAACGGTACAAAATGGATATTTAAAAATAAAACCGATGAGTTTGGCCAAGTGATAAGGAACAAAGCCCGTCCAGTTGCTCAGGGGTATACTCAAGTTGAAGGTATAGATTTTGATGAGACATTTGCCCCTATCACTAGACTTGAGTCAATCCGACTTTTGCTTGCTATTGCATGTTTTTTGAATATCAAATTGTTTCAAATGGATGTGAAAAGTGCTTTTCTGAATGGGTTGTTGAATGAGGAAGTCTATGTCCAACAGCCAAAGGGATTTCATGATCCTCATTTCCCAGATCACGTTTACAAATTGAGAAAAGCTCTTTACGATCTGAAACAAGCACCTAGAGCTTGGTATGAGAGATTGACATTCTTTCTGGCTGAGCATGGTTTTCAAAGAGGAAGTGTGGACAAGACTTTGTTCATAAAACAAGGCAAGAAGAACATTGTTATTGCACAGGTCTATGTCGATGACATAGTCTTCGGCTCAACATCAGAACTCTTGTTTGATAAATTTGCTCAAAAGATGGCTGAAGAGTTTGACATGAGCATGGTTGGTGAACTTTCCTTCTTTTTGGGTTTACAAATTAAACAAACTAAGTCTGAAATTTTCATTTTTGAACCAATATATGCTCGAGAGTTACTGAAGAAATTTGGAATGATATTCTCAAAACACTCGAGGACTCCCATGAGCACTACTGCCAAACTCGGTCTTGATAGTGATAGAAATGACATAAATGAAACACTCTATAGAAGTATGATAAGCAGTCTGCTCTATCTTACTGCCAGTCGTCCTGACATTGCTTACTGTGTCGGTGTTCGCACGCGATGTCAGTCCAAGCCTAAAGAATCTCATGTTCGCGTAGTTAAATGAATTCTGAAGTATATCAGTGGTACTGTTGATTATGGAATCTGACTATCCAAAGATACAAACACTACCATTGTTGGTTTTTCTAATGCTAATTAGGCGGGGTGCATAGATAATCAGAAAAGAACTTCCGGTGGCTGTTTCTTTGTTGGAAATTATTTGATGTCTTAGGCAGTCCATTCTATGAAAAATACATATTATAAAGAGTCTCAGTTTTGTCCAATTCCCAATGACTTAGCCAACACTCTAAAATCCTTACAATCTCCCCCTTTGGCAATTCATGGACAAAACTACTAAATACAAAAAAAATCTACCCAAGCCCAGAAAACATAACTAAAAAAAAAAACTTCAAAGTTGTATTGGCCTGTAAATCCCCTACAAGGCCTGTCACTAGATCAAGTGCATTCATCATTGAAATTAAAATCAAGATAACCATACAAATCAAAACATGGAAACTTAGATAGTCCTCCATGTCATGATGTGCCTTCTCACTGCTGCGAAAAATGCAACACTGCCATTTGGTGTTCTGATTACTAGATTTTTTATGTGGAATGGTATCAGTCGTACAAGCAATGATGTGACAAAGAGGATTCGGAATCCAATTAAGAAGCAAACTCTTGAGCAGTATGTTGCTCATGTCTATGAAGATGATGAGGATGAGGAGGAGGTAGTTGCTCAAGGAGGAGATCACCCACAAGGAGAACACCGCAGGGGGAGCAACCTCCCACTGATGCCCATTTTGCTCGTCTTGAAGAGCAAACGCAACAATTGCATGTGCACATTGATGCTCGGTTTAATGTAGTGGATGGCCGGTTGAATGGTTTTGATGTACGCTTCATCAATATGGACACTTCAATCTAATTGATAAAGCGCTAGCAGCTATTCTCTCTTGTTTAGGAAATCAATGATTGCTCTGCTTTTCTTTTGATATTCTAACTGCATATGTTCACTTGTTTATCAGTTTGTTTTTTTTTTTTTTTTTGGTGATCTGAACCTCTATTAATCTGCTCTCTTCCTCTTTCTTGTCAATTCAGAACAAAAAGGGGGAGACTGTCTAAGTTTCCATGTTTTGATTTGTATGGTTATCCTGATTTTAATTTCAATGATGAATGCACTTGATCTAGTGATAGGCCTTGCAGGGGATTTATAGGCCAAGACAACTTCGAAGTTTTTTTTTTTTTAGTAATGTTTTCTGGGCTTTGGTAGATTTTTTTTTTTTGTTTTGTTTTTTTTTTTTTTTTTTGTATTCAGGAGTTTTGTCCATGAATTGCCAAAGGGTGAGATTGTAAAGATTTTAGAGTGTTGGCGAATTCATTGGGAATTGGACAAAACCGTGACTCATTATAATATGTATTTTTCATAGAATGGACTACCCAAGACGTCAAAGAATTTCCAAGAATCAGAAGACTTAAAAAACAAACAGAGAGAGATTTTGTTGTGGTCGCTTAAGTGGATGTCCACCTGCTCGAGCAGACCCTCACAAAGCCTCCACCGCTCAAAATTCTCCTATGTTCGCTCGAGCCATGCCTTCTCTGTATTAAAATTTCATAAGCAGAAGCTTGTCCGCTCGAGCGGATCTGGGCACAAACTTGGAAAGTTGCCCAGAATTCTATTCCTACTTTCTCTCAAGATACTTTCCTAGAGCCTAATCAAATTACAACTCTTAAGGCATGAATTCAGGCTTATATATAGCCATTATCACTCTATTCAAAAGTACTTCTCTTGCATTCAAAACCCTAGAGAATATTTTGAGAGATCCACCATCACCCAAGGCTTCTAGTTGCAGTGTTGAAGACCAAAGCTTTGGATTTATGCTTCGTTCTACTCTTCTGTAGTAGAGACATCTTGAAGACAGCTTCGAGGTGTTTGTTTCAAGCACGATGAAGGTGTACGGCGAGTAGTTGGCAAGACAACATAGTCCTTATGTTGAGTTACAATTGGGAAAGTATTGTGAGTTGATTTCTTGTAACTTTCTTTTTGATATAATGCTTGGTTGTCTGTTGGCCTAGACGATAAGGCCAGTGGTTTTTTCCCGAGTAGGGTTTTTCCACGTATACATCACGTCCTTCTCATTGTGTGGATTGATTGTTTTTAATCGGACTTAGGATTAATTATTAGATTAATCACATATATTTGTTAATCTACTAAAGATCTAGTTATTGGGACCTCGGCCTGTGTTAAGGCTGGATTTTCAAGGATCCAACGATTTATCATCAGTTATGCTATAATTGGAACATCTCAATTTAAAGTGTACTAATATGTCAAAAGCCCTTTCTTTTTTCTCTTCTTTCTTTCTTTTTCTTTTTAATATTGTTCTTCCTCACAACCACTTGATAATGGGCATTTGTATTCCTCTATTTTATGATACAGCCATACTGTTCAACAAAGTGTGAATTTTTTAGTTTGTTTAAAGGTCTATAATATTTGGTAAGTTTTTATTTGATTTAATAATGTAAGGGATTTGGAAAAGGATAGAAATGAAGGGTCGTGGGGAAGGTGGGGAAGAGGGAAGGGATTGTAATGATGCATATTTTCTTGGGCGGAATTGTGGTATTTTCCACTACAAGCAAGCACTGGCTCTCCCATGATAATGCAAGTCTTTTGCAGTGAGGAAAGCGAAGAGTTTGGGGGAGGCTGGTTTTTTTTTTTTTTTCATTTTTACGAAAACCCCCTCTTAAATTCTTAAGACTTTAAGTAGGCTACATGGTGATTAAGCACTGTCGTAGATGAATTGCACGCGTGTCGCACCATGATTTGCTCTCTCATGGTGAGCATATAATAGCTGCGAGAGAGGATTCAGACTCGTTTGGCGGCTGTATAGTGTGCATAATCTTCTCTTGAGGGCCTATTTGGATAAATGAGGAGTGGAGCAAAATTAAGTGGGTTTCACATGTGGAGTAGAGTGGAAGAGAAGTAGGTTGAAGTTAAAGTAGAGTACTTCACTTCACTGCATTTGGCTGCTTATTTGAAACTAAGTTTTGGAGTAGAATTCACTTTTACTCAAGAAAATGGAAGTATTTAGAGTTAAAGTGAAATGGAGTACATGTGGCTCACAACATTACTTTATCTATCGGGCCAAATTCATCCAAACAAGGTAGAGTTGAAATTTTAGACTGTTATGACACATTTAATTTTACTCTACTCTCGATTTCATGTTCACCGGTCTTGTGGAGTTTGTGGGGCTGGGGATGTGGGACTTGGGGGTTTCTTAGCAGGGTATACCTTCCTACTCTATGCAGAATGGGTCCATTTGTTTCAATGCTCACCAGTCACCACTGTCATATCTTTTAAGTAGTCGTCTCCTAATGATACCTATTTACATTGTCTAAATCTCACCTCAAGACAATAACAACTCTAGAAGATAACAACTACTACCTTTTTCTTTTTGTGTCAGAGATTCTAAATTGCTTCAGTCTTCATAGATTCTCAACTGCCACTTTTTACATTGGTGTTTTGACATATTAGTCTTCTTTAAATTCATTTTTGTCCAATTTCAAAAGCCAAATTCAAATAATGTCACTAGAGTCGCTTGACTCAGGTCAATATTATCATTTTTAACCTTTTTGCCCCAGATTTTATGATATCATGGGAATAGTGTATGTCACCTAAACTGATAAATCCCATGATATCATGGGACTGTCCCATGATGTCATGGCGTTTTTGTAGCATCTTAGGGAATATTTTCTTCTAAATGATGGATCTTGAAAAATGATGGTAGATTTGTATTTACTTTTAAAAAATGTCATTTTTCTCGTTTTATAAAAAATGAATTCATTTGCTTGTTGTAGAAAATGTATGATACAGAAATGGATAAATCCCATGATATCATGGGATATCGTTTAAAAGAGTTAAAAAAATAATATTGACCAGAGTCAAACTACTATAGTACATTATCTGGATTTGAATTCTGAAATTGGGAATTTCGGATTTAAGGAGGACTAATATGTCAAAACCCCTATAAGAAGTGGGAAACTTGGCAAGTGGACTCTTGACTCTGCCAAGTCACCTTCAACTCGCCCAGTCACCTTGTTTTGACGACAAGACCGAGTCAACAAGTCAACTCATTTTGATAAATTGGATAAATTCTGAACTATTTTTGACTTAAGGTAATTGATTTTATTTTTGAGTAATTAAAGCTTGAGGTATGGAGTTGGTAGTTTAAAAATGATTGATTGAAATGTGATTTGAGACCTACATTTGATCTTTTACATTTGATGTCTCACCTTGAAATTATGTAATGTGCATGATTCTTTTTTTACCTACATGGAGCTTGTCACGTGCAATGCACTTGAACAATCTATTATTGACCCATTGAGCTCAAAAAATTTACCTTATGTGTTGCTCCTCGGTAACAGTGCCAAAGACTTGATCATCTAGAGCTTCGATTGTAGTAAAAATTGGTAAGACCAGGTCGATCCATAGGGACTTTTTGGAAATAAGGAATCTTCAACTTGTTGCCTACCCTAATTGGTAAATCACCTAACGTTAGACTTTCTAAATCTTAAGAAACTTTTCATTTTATGCATGAATTCGTCTATCCTAATGCAACCTAAAATTAGGTTTATGTCTGGAATTAAAATTAGAATGGTGAATGAATAAAAAAAAAATGAAAGCGAAAAATGATTTAAAAGGAATGAGATATGAATGCATGAACGTGACCTAAAAACAGAAATTCTGCACACAGGTGGGTCCAACCAGCTAGGTTTGAGTCACTGGTCCACCATCTTGCCAAAAAAAAAATTTCTTGAAATTATGGGTTTGAAAGAACACCATCTTGCCAAAAACAACTTTTATCTTAGGGGATGTTTAGATAAGTGCATAATATAATATCAACAAGTTTAAATATTGTAACATTTCATTATCATAGAATAAATAGTGTCATATTATTATATTGTGTCACTTGTGGTATTTGGCAATCTTCACAGATTTTAATATACCTTTGAAGTGTTTTATAATTTATAAAAAAAATCACAAGATGATGTACAAATGGAGAGAATATAATCAATTAACCCAACACAGGACCCACTAATTTGTGATCACATGTGTTAATAATCATGGCAGGATCCATCTATTGTAAAAAAAATAAAAGATTAAATTTAAGTCATGAGATCCAAGCAATATTGTTTAATTAAAGTGGGTCCACCAAACTTTGGTAACCATACTATAATACATCTAATGATGATTATCACAAATGGCCCTAACTAGCTTTTTTTATAAGAAATCATTGTGGGAACCATTTGATGTTGGTAGTCATATTAACACTTGGAGAGCTATCAAATAGTGGGACCCATTTATTGATGGCAAATTGATAATTGCAATCACACAATTCAATCTTGATGATCATGGAACCCAACTAATTTTGGTTGTATGGGACTCACCTAATATTGGTAATCACAATGAAAGCCCCGAGCGTGACATTTGTAGGACCCACCTAATATTGATAATTAATGAGGGCTATAGTCGTGATATGGCTATAGTCGTGAAACCACCGAGACCATCACTCATCAAACAAAGAACATGGATAGTCTCAAAATACTCTCAAGGGACTACATGTCAAGTTTCAGGTCATTTCAACAACATTTGACTAGACTTTGACCTCCTAGAAGCTAAATTGGGTCAATCAGACATCGTTTGACCGTACATCAAAGCACATCGTCTTCCTCGCAACAAAATCAAGTCTACTAGCGATAGAACCCCACACAACTTCAAAACTCAAATGAAAGCCAGTGGTTCGTCTTATTTATTGCCCACGAAGTTTCACTTGAAGTTTCAGGTCATTTTGACATCGTTTGACCCAGTTTTGGATTTTGACGGCAAATAGGCACCTCTACGCGACAAAGTCTTCGGCTTTCCTGGAAAATCAGAAGCTTTGCCCTCTTATTTGCATGGCTTCTCATCAAGTTTTTTGCAAGGAAATCATGCCAAAATATATACAAATTACCAAGAAAAATGTCAAAAAGGAAAAAGCGGAAAAAACAGAAGACAACCGAAAAACAGCAACCAAAAGGGGGAAAAAACCCCATGGTCGCCGGAGACCATCGGCGACCTTGACCCACGGTCTCCAGCGACCATAGGTGCATGGTCCTCGGAGTCCCTGGAAATCTAGGTCGCCGAATTTTTGTTGTCCCTTTTCTTGTTTCGAGCTGTTTAGCGTCTGTGATTTTCCAAAATTTTGATTTTCAGGGCAAGAAATCTATCAATCTTCTACAACATTACGGATTTACGATCAAAATCATGGGTTCGTGATTCAAAGCTTCGAAATCGCCAACCGGCTAACCAAGAAAGCACACTTTCTACCCGACCGATTAAGAAATCGACAAGACAGATGGTACCGCACCACTGACAGCAACTAACGTCCGAAATTGCATGATCATCCGACAACAATTGGCATGAAAAATCCACCGGAGATCAAGGGTTCCTAAGTCGCGGGTAGAAATTCAAAAGACGTGGCACAACCCGCGACTCTTCAAGTACTTTGGCAGCCATTTAATGCGGTTAATGACCAATTTTATGACAAATTAATGTGGTTGATTACCCATTATTATGGACGGCCCAATCAGAGGCCAAGGAGTGAGAGTTACAAGCCAACACAACAATGGCATTAAACCATGTAACTCCTCTCATGATGGAGTTTAAATGCAATTAAAAGCCCATTATTCTCCAACGGCCAATCAAAACTCAAGAAAAATGAGTTATAAAAGGAGTTACGAAAAACATCAATGAAAATGTGTAACTCCTCCCATCATGGAGCATTAATGCAATTAATGCATTTGAAGCCAACAAACTCCCCCATGGCCACCAAAGGCCTATAAAAGGAGGTAATTTCCACCATTCTAGGGACAAAAAAAGCAAGGTGCAAATCCTCAGAAAAAAAAAAACTCTGCAACATTGTTACGGCTCTCCAACGACGATCTCTCATCCACTGAAGAAGTTTTGCAGCGACCACCACTACAAGGTGACCAAAGTCCCTTGGAGGGCCACCCCTCAAGGCCCTCTCTTTCTGTCTCCATGGCTTAGACGTGTCTTTTCAGCCCGTCTACTTAGATTTTCATTGGATATAGGACCTCATCTTGGTTCTTATTCTTTAGAAATCTGAGGTTCAAGCCAAGCCAAGAGAACGAAGACATCCTCTGTTATCATCCAAAGGATGACTGAGAAGTCCAAACATGACTTGCAATCGTCAATCTGCACGAGTCCCCGCAATCTCCTGTGAAGTTAGATTTCCCTTTCTTCCCTTTCATTGTATTTGTATTATTTAAAAAGACATAAAAATCACAACTCTCGTCTTTTCTTTTGATAAGAATTATAAATCGCCTTTCACGGCAAAGACCCCGCCCTTCATGGCATTCAAATTTAAATCATGTCTCTTTTCTTAACACATGTGCAATGAAAGTTAGAAAAAAGTTAATTTTCTTTTCTACTTGTGAAGGTAGATCTATGGACCACCACTTGTTAATTCCAAGTAGAGTAGAAAATTTGGCATACCCGTACAAAAAAGTTGATGTTCACTTTGTCTCCGGTCACGAAAGGGTTGGACCCCACGGATTCTCACATCCGCTAACGCCGACAGTCCCACGAGCGAAAAAGCAAGCTGGTCAGTCACACATGATTCACATGGTGGCAACTCATTTTTTGTGAGAGATCCAGGGAAACCTTCCTTAGCCAATCTAATCATCCGATCTTTACTTATGTTGCCCAATCTTGTGTGCCATTTTATAGACTCGGAAGTCACATCACCCACCATATAAGAAGGTGAAAAACCAACGATAGAATTATGACAATCCAAAATATATAAGCCTCCTAAAATAGAACCCTATGCTTAAATAAATTTATTTTTCCTAATATAAACTCTATTAAGCGGAAAGCAAAAATCAAAACCGTCCCTCATAACACTACACCAAAATCAATGATTTGGAACAGTGTTTTAGCAGTGGGTTTGAACCGTTATCAAGGACAAAACCGTTCTGAAAGCAAGCCCGCCCACTCGAAACCATTGTTAAAAATTATAATAAAAATCGTGCCAGCCTCAAAATGTTGTGCACTCGCGTGGAAATAGAGAACAAAACTCTTTCCCCTTGTGGATCTAACAGAGATTGGGTCTTTCTATTTCAGCATATTTGACGCCCAATCGCCTCTGATTCGACGCCAGAATGTGAGGGAAATCGCTAGATGAAGAGTTGGTGATCGATGAAAATGACTGATTTGAGGTTTCTCATGTTGTTTGTAGGGTTTTCTTAGGGTTTCAGATCTCGATCTATTGCTCTGGGAAACTGAGATTGGAATTAGGAATCTAATCTATGAAGAAGGGAAAGATCAAGTTGAAGTTCTTCTAAGTGGTTTTTAGGGTTGCTTTTGGTTTTTGAGAGTTGAAATTCGATGAATACCTATGAATAGAAGAAGAGGAAGATCGGAAGAAGAGGAAGATCGAGCTCAGGCATTTCTGGTGGTTTTTTAATTAGTGTTTGATTCGTAGGAGGACAATGGAGGCAAAGGAATGGTTTGATAAAAAAAGATCACTAGAAACAGATCGACTTAGATTTAGTCTTCAAGGCGTCGTAAGCTCGCGAGCCGATATTTTGAAAGGAGTTTTCGCCGCATGCCACGTACATACAATGTCCCATGGAGAACCAAAGTCTTTCCAATAGACGTGGAAAGAAAATAATTGCTTACTCACGAAATCCATCTCGATCCTTCGTCCCATATCTGGTTGCCCCGTGTTTTGCTTGGGGCAATTTTTAGCGATATGGCCGAGTTCCTAACCGCTATAGCATTTGATTTTGGCCCAGTCTCTGGGCTTGTTATGCTTGTGACGCTTTTATCGGTCTGATTCGGGTGAACTATTGTTCTTTTCTGGGTCTGGTGTATTATTGCTTTTTTTTTTTGCTTCTTCTCGCAGTTTGACCCTTTGTGGCTCTTACATTTCCATTTGGTCCCCAAAATGATCCCGACTACTGGTTAACGAAAAAAGCTTTCCTAGCAACCTTTACTTGAACTCTTTTGGCTTCAAGTTCAAGGCGACACATATCTTTAAAAGTTTTAATATCTGCATTGTTTGTTCGCCAAGAGTCTGGCAGGGATTGTAGGACCTCAATGATCTTTCGGTCCTCAGTCAATACATATCGTGCCTGTGGAAGATCAGCTATCATGCGACTCATCACTTGGAGGTGGTCCCGCAGAGAAACTCTCGGGGCCATCCTATATGCGTCAAACTCCATGGTTCAAAATCAATACTAGTCAGCATGAAATTGTGAGCAATACGGTTGTCCTTCTCCCACTTATTAGAGTCATGTGATATGCAAGTAATGAGGCATCATCATTTTTTGCTACGGGTCGGGTCTTAATGGTTTTCAAAGTATATGTGACCTCTTGTTCGTCAGGCAAGTAGATCATTGCCCAGTACCACTGATCATAATTATTACCGTCTAACATATGCCCTTCGTTAAGGTCAACAATAATATTACGTGATGCCATTTCACTGTAGAAAGAAAAAAAAATGATAATCAAATGGATGCACAACGTTGGCAACTCACACGTATTGATTGCCCTTTTTGCATTCAAATTAAACCATAAAGTAGGGTATTGTAGTGAAAACCCTTCACGCCTAGGGCTAGTTCGGGCAGTAAAAAAACAATAATAATAATTGCACGAGTGATTTGATAGCATCATGTAAATCCAATATTTTGATCCTTAATGCAATGATAAATATAAAAATGGAAAAATGAACACACAAATAATACAATTCCTTTCATCTTATTAGTGATCATGTCTTGATCAATGATCGGATGTGGAGGATTGAACAAAGTCTAACAATTGATCGCAAAACAGATGATCCAAAATGATGGATCAATTTGGTTGGCATGGATCTTTCTAGAAAAAAGAAAAATAGTTGTTGAAAATTAATATAGTCAAATTGATTATCTCCCACATGGTTTTTAAGGTCTAAAAAAAGGAGTACATTTGGCCCAAGATTAAATAAAAAACCCAAGGATCGAAATAAGGTTCAGTGGGGTTCATCACTTGAACCAAAATGGGCTCAAAGTATTACCAATATAGTTTATAACAGACCAGAAAGTTGATCCAAATCAGGCCATGACAACTGTCTCTGAACAGGCTTAAATATATTGGACGTTATGGGCCAGGAAAAAAAAAAAAAAAAAACTGACGGGGCTATGCTCTCTTGCAATGCTCAAAGCATATCAAAACCGGCCTTAACAGGTCTGAAAAATTGACCCATATCACGCCTAAATAGGGCTAACAACCTAATCTAAAAAATAGGTTCTCTGAGTGGCATAAATATGAGATGATCACATCACAACACATGAATATAATCTAGAGATCTTGCACCCTAAACTCTCACATGCCCCATCAGAATTTCCTATATTACTAATATATGAGTAGTCAACATGATTCTCAAGGAGTATGATTGTTTAAAGACAAATGGCTAAAAATGTAATGTAATATTAACACAGTTTCATTATATTCTCGATATGGATGTTGGGAATGAACTCATGAACAGAATGGCTATTATCCAAAAAAAAAAAAAATGTGGTGAACCAACATGGCTCATTGGGTCAGAAGTCAAAACACCAGGACCTAAAAAGGACACTATTTCAGACTTGTCTGACATAATTTCCCAATACATGGTTTGGTCCAATAAACAGGGGCTTGAAATAGGTAACAGATACCATCCCATAGAACATTATCATAAGAAATTGTACAAAAATATTAATAAGAACAAAAAAAACTGGACCAGTGCCAAAAAAACAGATTAGAAAATATGGTCTAGAAATATCCTATAAAACAGCCCAGAACGGTAAGAAGATTTGGGCCACATCTGGATATTTATGATTAGTGGGACTAAGATATTTATGAATAGGTGAAGGGGCTTGTCTTGCCAAAGCTGAAAAAACGAGTGTTTTCTTTTTTCCCTTGTCCAACAGCTCGAGGTTCAAGCATAGCTCGATTTTGAAAAGCCTACCACCCTGCGAGTCAGGCTAGTGAAAGACTCGCCCCGGCTTGACCCTTTGATCCTTCGTGTGTGTATAAACAAATTATCATCATCATAGCAATGCCCCAACTATGTTTGGATTAGCTAATATATACTATATAAAATATACATTTTTTGTCCAATATGTATATGAGATGTGTGTATGAAATTAATCTTTAGGAGATTATTCTCTGTGCATGGTGCGCTAAAGCTATAGGGGGTTTTGCATCTATGGGCCCCACCTTCTTGAGTGGTCCATGCAGGAGAAAGGTTTCCCTAATTTTAATAGTTATATTAAAAAAATTAAGGATATTTTTTCATCTATATTTATAATTAATTTCAAGGCTAATTTAACAATGAATTTCTATTGATTCCATTTTAAAAAATAATAATAATTTATATTCCAATTCTATACAAGCAACACAAGCCCATTTGAATGAATTACTTCTTTTGCATTCCATTTCATTCACAACACACGATCATTGAAATCAATTATTTCCTATGTATCCCAATTCCATACAAACAAATAAGCCGACTTAATAATATTTTTTTACGTATTTTTATTCAATGAAAACAAAGAAGCTTACTAGAATCAATCACTTCCTATGTGTTTCAATTCTATGCGAACAAACATCCATTTGATATGCAAATAGACAACCACTTGAATTGGATACTTCATACGTATTCCAACTCCATGCGAACAAACAGGGCCATCCATCACTGAATTCCAATGTTTTTGAATTCCATGCAAATACATAGCCTCATAATCCATGCAAACAAACAAAGCCCACTTCAATGAATTCTTATCCATTCGATTCTATGCAAGCAAGCCATTTGAATATCGTCATTAACATCAAAGGCTTGTCCCAAGAATGTTGGGGTTGGATTGTGACAAGATTTTATGATGGCAGTCAACCTACCTAATGCAACCCTCCTCCTTTACCCAGGCTTGGGACCGACGATAAAAAGACTAGAGGAGTTAAGCAAGCCATTTGAATATATATAGGTGCCAATTTTATGTGCAACATAATGCCCATTTGACTACATAGATGATGCCTATTTGTATATTGTGGTTTTACTTTCTTCTAGCCTTGATCCAATGCTAGACCCTGAGGGAAGGAAAAGGGCCCAACTAGTGTGGGTCCACCCTAAGCCCAACCCTGCATATGTGGGGATGGGATTAAGGATTAGGGCAGACTGTCCCCGTGTTAACTAGATTATATGTCATCAACCCAATGGATGATGTGAATAAATTGGTTTATTCCCTTAATTAGTATATTATTTCGTGCTTTATTCATATGATGAATGGGATTTTTATTCTATGATTGCACATAACTAATACAAAATGACATGATGGTTCATGAGATAAACCACCACAAGTATTCTACGTGTGTGGATGAGATTTACATACATGAGACATGGATTACAAATTTTATACTTAAAGTATTTTCATAACCAGTGATGAGACTGGCATCTCATCTAAAAAGATTGTAACACCGTAGTCACTATGAGATAGTGTGGTTTGTCTCAACTATCAGAGTGTAAGATTCTGGACTGCTGTGCTAGTACATTGGATGTATTGAAAGACCATAAGAAGCAACTTATGCAAAGCTGACTCTAATTAAGAAATGCTCTCATAATTTTCAAGCAATAGGTTCTTAATCCTGAGAAATTAATGGACTCAAGTTTCTGCTATACATTTACTTTGAGTTACCTATGGTCAACACCTCGGCATCTTGAGTACGTGGTAATAGGACTGTGGGAACATATAAATCTTAAGATGGAATTTATCCTTTATGAGAGAAATATCCCCTTATGCCAATTAATGGATTTTATCATTGGTAAGTGAGCACCCGTCTTGATTAAGAGTTAATGAGATGGTACGGATGATCACTGCGATTAATTGGGTTACAAGGATAATAAGAGGTGGATCTAATTTAGTTGAACGGATTAATTCCAATGGATTCATGGATATGTTTGATAGAGGGGTCTACTTGTAGTAATTAGAAAAATTAAGAGTCTTCTTGTAAATATTCCTAAGACTGGAGTATAATTGCATTTATTTGGTGGAGTTATTTATAATTAATTATATGTTTCAGTTGGAGCCAAATGGTCCCCATGCTAGCCCTAAGAAAAAAAGGTTATATTCCAATTGGAACTCTTAAGGAAAGGAGAAGTAGGACACAAAATAGAAATAGAGGCGAGACTTCTAATTTTAGTTAGAGAGGAAGTGTGCCATATAAACTATAAATAAGAGGAGAGGGCTAGAGATCATTCTTGCTTTCACATGCCCAAACCCCCCTCTCTCTCTCCTCCTCTTCTCTCCTCTGATTTCCTTCTTGAGTGCCTAGGGTTTCTTCTTATTTGAGATCCCACCATTCTCTTTAAGAGGTTCTCTGCAAGAGGGTTATAGCGTGGAAGAACACAAGGCTAAGGAGATCAAATCTACGAAAAAGTTTCGTAGAACCAAGACATCAAGTTCTCGATTTGAGCACAACCAAGCTCCTCAGGTATAGATCTACAACTAGTTTGTTCAAGCAAATCTTTTGTTTGTGTTCGCTTTTCTTGATCTATCCTTTTGATGGATCTTTTGATCTTAATGCTTGATATTAGGGTTTTACATCTTGGGATTGGGTTCTTGGCCTTTTGGGTGTTTGATCCTTGCTTCAAGTGGGTCAAAAGTCGTGAAAACCCATCTAGAAGGCCCACTTGCTTCCAACACCTCATCCTTTGAGAGCCGCATCATCAAAAGCTATATGGAGCCGCATCCTACTACAAACAGGCAAAGCTGCTTCAAGCATCAGATCTTGACAGAACCAAACAAAAACTGCAAGATACTTCAAAATAGCCAAAAGAAGGGTACACATGAAGCTTCGGGCCATTTCGATACCATCTGGCCTAACTTCAATCCTTCAACATGCTGAGCGGGAGCTCCCGACGGCGACAATGTCAAATACATCAAATCTTCGATCAGAGTCTATGGATGGTCTCAAAATACCTCCAAAAGGCTCCATGTCGAATTTCAAGTCAAACCGACACCATTTGACCCTCCATCAACTCTCGAACGGCAAAATCAAGCCTCCCGGCGGCGAGAACCTCAAATGCCGCCACTCATCAAACAAAACACATGAGTAGCATCTGCATGCTTCCAAAGGGCTGCACGTCAAATTCCAGGTCATTCCGACAACGTTTGACCCGGTTTTGATGCTCCGAAGCAAAATCAAGCCTACAAGCAGCGAAGCTCCCCGGGACTATGGCACCCAAATCGGAGCTAATGGATTATCTCAAAATGACTCCAATAGGCTCCCCGTCAAATTTCAGGTCAATCAGACATCGGATGACCGTACATCAAAGCTCGACATCTTCCGCACGGCGAAATCAAGTCCAGCATCGACAGGACCCTAAACGGCTTCAAAACTCAAATAAAAGCCCATGGTTGGTCCTATCTAATGCCCAAGAAGCTTCACCTCAAATTTCAGGTCATTCCGACATCGTTTGACCCACTTTCAACTCTTGGCGGAAAATCGGCTACAGAGTCTTCGGCTTTTCCAAAAAAATAGGAAACTTTGTGCTCTGATTTGCACAGCCTTTCGACGGGTTTTCTTCAGAGGAATCAAGCCAATAAATGAAGAGAAATGTCAAAGAAAAATACAGGAGAAAAAAGAAGCGAAAAACCCCGAGAAACGACCAAGAAACGGCGACCGGAAGGCGGCCGAAAAAGGACCAAAGTCCAAGGTCGTCAGCCCCATGGTCGCCGGCGACCATGGGTGCATGGTCGCCGGCGACCCTGGAAATCCGGGTCGCCGGATTCCCGCCAAAACGTCTGTTTTTCCGATTCTTTTCACGTTTCGCAATGATTGGCCCCTGTGATTTTCTTAAAATCTGATTTTTGAGGCATGATATCCGTCGATCTTCGTCAACATCACGGATCTGCTATCAAAGTCATTTGATCATCATCGGACACTCCGAAACTGCCAACCGGCCGACCAAGAAAGCACACTTTCTGCCCAACCGATCAAGAAATCGACTGGACAGATGTTGCCGGACCATTAGTGGCAACCAATGTCTGAATTTTCATCGTCATCCGACATCAAGCAACGCACGGATCCATCGATGATCATCGCAAGAAGAATTCCAAAAGACGCGGCGCGGCCCGCGACTCTTCAAGCGACTCGACAGCCAATTAATGAAGTTAAATGGCCCTTTTATGGCAATTTATTAGGGTCATTAACTCATTATTTTGAACGGCCCAATCAGAAGCCAAGAAATGGGAGTTACAAGTCCAATTAATCATGACAATTAACCATGTAACTCCTATCATTATGGAGATTAATCATGGTAATTAATCATGAAACTCCCATCATCATGGAGATTAAATGCCCATACTCTCCATCGGCCAATCAAAATCCAAAAAAAAGGAGTTACAAAATTATGAAATTAAATCTTATAACTCCTCCCATCAGGGAGCATTAATATCATTAATGCCCATAAGACCTTCCTAATGGCCACCAAAAGCCTATAAATAGGCGGTCATTCCAAAGGGAAGGGGTCTTGAAAATTGGGTCCAGAAAATTGGTCTTGAAAATTGGGTCCAGAAGAATTGTCTGAAAATCATCTGAAGAATTCTCTACACAAAAAGAAGCTCTCTTATCTTGAAGAAACTCTGCTGCAAGCACTACAAGGTGATCGAAGTCCCTTGGGGGGCCACCCCCCCCCCCCCCAAGAGCCTATAAAAAGGCGGTCATTCCAAAGGGAAGGGGTCTTGAAAATTGGGTCCAGAAAATTGGTCTTGAAAATTGGGTCCAGAAAATTGGTCTTGAAAATTGGGTCCAGAAGAATTGTCTGAAAATCATCTGAAGAATTCTCTACACAAAAAGAAGCTCTCTTATCTTGAAGAAACTCTGCTGCAAGCACTACAAGGTGATCGAAGTCCCTTGGGGGGCCAACCCCCCCCCCCCCCCCCAAGATCTCCTCTCGTCTTCTATCCAACATGGCCTAGATGCGGCTTTTCAGCCCGTCTACTTGGTTTTTCATTGGATATAAGACATTCTCTTGGTCTTTATCCTCTTAAAATCTGAGGTCCAAGCCAAGCTAAGTGAATCAAAGCATCAAGTGTTCTCATCCGAAGGACGATGGCGGAGCCCATACATGACTCGCGACCGTCGATCTGAACGAGTCCCCACAATCGCTTGAGAAGTCAGATTCCTTTTCTTACTTTTCTATTGTATTGTATTTTTTAAAAGAGACATAAAAATCACATTTCTTGTCTTTAAAATTTTGATGAGATTTGTAAACTGCCTTTTACGGCACAAAATCGCCTTCTACGGCACAAAACTGCCTTTCACGGCAAATTAAACAAAATCGCCTCTCACGGCATTTTAAAACCTTGTCTCTTTCTTTAAAATATATGTGCAATGGAAAGTTAGAAAAAAGTTGATTTCCTTTTCTACTTGTGAAGGTGAATCTCCGGATCACCACTTCAAATTTTAAGTAGAATAGAAAATCTGGCATACCCGTACAAAAAAATGTTGATGCTTGCTCTTTTTTTTCTCTTCGCCCCACCGCACCCCGGCGGACCCGGGACGGAGGAAGGCGAGAAAGAAAAAGACGGGTCCATCAAGTTGGCACACCCGGTGGGACTTGTTCAAATGAGAACACGATGCTTAGAATCCTTGGCTCCCTTCTAGTTGGTGGCCTATGTTGGATCTTGTATCTAAAAAAAAAAACATGAGATGGATTCTTTGGAAACTTCTTTCTTTGAACTTGTTTCCATTCTTTCTTTTCTCAACAAAAAAAAAGGGGTTTTCTCTCTTTTGGATTCAAATTAGAGAAACTTTGGTTCTTTCCTTTTCGTTTGTTTGCGCTCGCAGAAATGTTTGAGCCAACGTTCGGATTGGAAAGGACCATTTTTTCTCTCTTTGACGGATCCATCGGAGATCTTTCAAAAAAAAAAAGAGAAAAGTTCAAAAAAAAAACTTTTCAAATTTCTCTCTTTTGGATTCAAATTAGAGAAACTTTGGTTCTTTCCTTTCCGTTTGTTTGCGCTCGCAGAAATGTTTGAGCCAACGTTTGGATTGGAAAGGGCCATTTCCCTCTCTTTGACGGATCCATCGGAGATCTTTCAAAAAAAAAAAGAAAAAGTTAAAAAAAAAAAACTTTTCAAATTTCTCTCTTTTGGATTCAAATTAGAGAAACTTTGGTTCTTTCCTTTTCGTTTGTTTGCGCTCGCAGAAATGTTTGAGCCAACGTTCGGATTGGAAAGGACCATTTTTTCTCTCTTTGACGGATCCATCGGAGATCTTTCAAAAAAAAAGAGAGAAAAGTTCAAAAAAAAAAAACTTTTCAAATTTCTCTCTTTTGGATTCAAATTAGAGAAACTTTGGTTCTTTCCTTTTCGTTTGTTTGCGCTCGCAGAAATGTTTGAGCCAACGTTCGGATTGAAAATGACCATTTCCCTCTCTTTGACGGATCCATCGAAGATCTTTCAAAAAAAAAAAAAAAAGTTAAAAAAAAAACACTTTTCAAATTTCTCTCTTTTTGATTCAAATTAGAGAAACTTTTGTCTTTTCCTTTTCGTGCAATGGCTCGCAGAAATGTTTGAGCCAACGTTCGGATTGGGAGGGACCATTTTCCTCTCTTTAATGAGTCCATCGGAGGTCTTTCAAAAAAAAGAGAGAGCGTTAAGGTTGCACCAATTGCGTTCTTTGACCAAAGTGGATCTAAGAAAAGCCTTGTCCAGAGTGTGGAGGCAGCTAGACTGTTCGAGGTAAGGGTCCTTCAAACGGGTTCATTAAGTAATCCTACCCTTACCTGGGGGCTAATCTATCCACTAAGGTTTCATAAGACCGAATTGGAAGACCTATGTGCACTCTTCAAAAAAAAAAAAAAACAAAATTTAAAAAAAAAAAAAAAAAAACTTCTGTCACTATTGTGTTCAAATTGGAGGAATTTTGGTTCTTTCCTTTTCGGATTTAGGCTCGCAGAAATGTTTGAACCTGCATTCGGATTGGAATACCATTTTCCCTCTTTTATGAGTTCAATCTTGACTTTTCAAAAAAAAAAAAACTCTCGTCACTATTGGATTCAAATCTGAGAAATCCTGGTTCTTTCCTTTTTCGGATATAGGCTCGCAGAAATGTTCGAACCTGTATTCGGATTGGAATACCATTTGCTCTCTTTTGCGAATCCAATCTTGACATTTCAAAAAATCCCATCTCGTGTCCTTCAAGGATGCGATTTACAACATTTGTGCCTAGCGGTGCTAGTACGCCCTTTCGGGTCTACTGTATTCGCGACGGACACATTTGTATCTCTAACCTTATATCATTTTACCTCGAGTGAGCTTCGCTTCTCGGTAATTTGAATTAAGGTTTACAATTGCTTCTAGCGGTCCCTGGAACGCTCATTTTGAGCTGACCATACTTGCGTTTAGAACAATTGTACCATCTATGGCTTTTTGGCCTTCTTCATTACGCTCAGAACGGGCCATGCCTCTGAGCGATTTGAAAAGACAAAACCATAGTATAGCCCATTTATGATCACCCTATTCTTAAGATTACTAATGGATGTGGTCTTGTTTCAGAAAAGTTTTTTCAAAAACTAACAATGGCAGCTTCGTTGACCATCACCTTCGATGAGAACAAGTACCAAGTCATGCTTCAAGAGAAGCAAAGCAAGGGCACTTTCAAGCGCCCCGTCAGCTGCCGAAGCATCACCTCCCTCGACAACTCCCAAAACACCGGGTCGACCTCCACTCCCCAGACCATCGTCTTCGGGTAACTGGGACCATTCCCACTACCCGCAGAAGAGACGGTGCCTGCTAAGAAGCAGAAGACCGCCCCCCAATGTATCGCTACCCCGACACCAAAGGCAGTCACCAAGAAATCTGAGGCTCGTGGCAATCCCATGAGACCTCAACCTACAAAAAACCAAGTCTATCCCAAGACTTGGTCCCCGCGATCTTCACCAAAACAAAGAAGGTCCCAGACATCTGCAAAGCCAACATACTTGGCTCCTCTCAAGGAGAATAGGTTTTATCCTCTTACTTACATCAAAGGAGAGAAACCTACCCTCCACCGAACAACAAAAACTACTCAGCACGAGCCGGCTTGCTCATACAAGCCCAAAATCAAATCGTGCATCACAAGGCCTCGACAAGAACTTGCCAGGGCCTACTCTCCTGCAACTCGACCCTTCATCTCAACAGGGGACGAGCTTGCAAAATTTAAAGCTTCGCTGCGACAGGCTAAGGACCGCATCCAAATCCTGTCCATGCCAGTCTTCAAGGAAGACAAGCTCGGTTGCTGCGCACGAGGGACCACGTCCTTCATTGCCAGAGCACAGCCCGAGCTAACCGAAGCTCAAATTGCTCGTTGCATATGTCGCCACGCGGCATATCGACAAAAGAGATTAGAGAAGCAAAGAACCCAGCATTCTGAGCTTCAAATCTCCCAAAAATGGGTCGAAAAAGAAAGACCCGACCAAGTTGCTGCTGTCCACATGGTTGGCAAAACCAAAAGACGCCAGAAGTCAGCGACGAAAATACATGTCAGACGACCGGTGACTCGCAGCATCTCCCGGACGAGAAGACATCAGGAAGACTCTCCCACTCCTTCAAGCCAGGGACATCGGAGTGATCATTCCTCGGACTCTTCATCTAAAAGAATGAGCTCTAGCTCAGTTACTAAGACAGTATCCTCTTTCGACTCACGAAGGATGAATGTCTTGGTCACGAACTCTGAGCAACCTCCACCACATGACGACATGGCTTTACGCATTCAGCAGCTAGAGCAAGGACAGCAGAGAATAGAGGTTCTGATGGAAAACCTCCTTCTCACTCTCCAGCGTCCACCAAACAATGATGAAGTTCCTCCACAAGATGAGGCAAACGGTGGAGAAGATGAGTCACGCGCCCTTACAAAAAAGGACGTGGACAATATCCTCACCAAAGCAAAAGAAGAGGATACACTGAAGGAGCATGGGATCAAGCCACCATATCCTTTATGGATGGACTCGGTTCCATTTCCCCAAAAGTTCAAACAACCTCTTCTCTAAACATATACGGGAAAGGTTCAGCCAGACAGCATGTCATCCACTTCAAAATCCTGACAGGAACGATTCCGGATCAAGATGCTCTCAAAATCCGGCTCTTTGCAAGTACCCTAAAAGGTACGGCCTTTGATTGGTATTCCACTGTGCCAGAGGACTCCATTCAAAATTGGACCATGCTAGAGACACGTTTCCTGACCCACTTCAAAGGTGAGGATCATCCTGTTACTATGGCTCAGCTCTGCAGCTTTAAACACGGAGAGAATGAGTCGACATACGACTTCATTCACAAGTGGAAAGCAATGGCATACAAATGCTCAGATGTGCTGCCACAAGCGTCGCTAGTCGACATTTGCCGAAACAACATGAGAACAAGGATCCGCTCCATGATCATCGGCAACAAATCAAAAAACTTGGGAGAACTCCTAGAAGCGTCTATAGAGGCTGAAACGGTGATCAAAGACCTCAACAGTCAGAAGTCATCAAAGAAAGAGCAGACCGCCATTCCAACCTCCAAGCCAAAGAAAAAGGAGGTTCTCAATGTGCAAACCAAGTCAGCTCCTCAGTCACCAAAGAAAGCTGAAAATAAAGCTGCAGGTAAGAGACCTGAACTCTCTGATGCCTTCAAAGAACGAGTAGAAAAGAAATACCCGTTCGATGAAGATGTTAAAGAAATATTTGGGCCTCTCTTGGCAAATGGCAAACTCACCCTGCCTGACCCCAAAAGACCGGGAGATGTTGGCAAAACCAACGATCCCCGATATTGTCCATACCACCAAATGGTCTCGCATCCTCTCAACCAATGTTTTGTTGTGAGAGAGAAGATCAATGAGATGTGGAAAAACGGAGTCATCACCTTTGACAAAAACTATGGGTCTGCCTCCGTTAACATGGTGTCATATGGACAAACATCCAAATCATCAAAGGAAAAAATCACTACTTCCTTCAAGGTGATAAAAATGACCCAAACATCCCAAGAGCTGTTGCCTTACCCAACACCAGAAGGACAACCCATATGGGTACATCCCGATCTCCTAGAAGATGAAAATTGGGAGATCGTCAAAACAAAGCCGACCGCTCAACAACGAAGGCAAGCCAAGAGACAACTCCGCAAGCTCAAACAGCAGGAGAAAGCTCAAACAAAACAAGAGGTTCCTGAAAAAGCAGAAACCTCCTCTACCGCTTCACTGGGGGCAACAGAGGGGTCTCTCCCTAAAGTTCCAAGAGTGATAAGAAAATTCACTCTCGGTGATTTCATGCCACCACGGCTCAGAGATGAGACTACGCAGGAGGCATCGTACCCTTGTAACTCGGTAGTTGGATTCTCCATGAATGGATACGAGTCCAGTGACACTGCCAGTGACATCGATGAGTGGGAGGAATCCCTTGAAACCGGAGAATATCTCTCTGACGAAGAATGGATCCCGGAATCCCACCTTATGCCAGTAATCTGGTATAACCCCTTCCAGCCACAAGGATCTTGGTCTGATGATGATGAAGACCAAGAGGCTGCCCAAATTGCTGTTAACACAGCACAAACAAATGCTCTAGTGGATCCCAACCAGGTCGAACCATAAGGGGCAGATGAAGAAAAAGATTTGGCTCCTATGCCCGATCTTGAAAAATATGCGAGGATCTTGCAACATCTAGCCATAGAGCAGGAGCAGGATCGCATCAACCAACTTCATCAAAATCCAGAACCGGAAGTCCCAGAAAATCTACGAGCATCTCTTCCAGTGACTCCTGAAAATGAAGAAAGTTGCTAGATTGATGATCCTCTTACATTGGAGGATGAGTCTGATTCCCAACGGTCCATTATGGAGGCATCTTCTATCGAAGTTGCCTGTAATGTGATAGTTCAGGATGATAGTGCCTCTGAAGCTCCATCTGCTGAGGCCACGGACTCTCAAAATGTATCCAGTAGCATATCTTCTGGAGCTACATATTCTCGGGTGACTTCCACTGAGATAACACCTTCTCAGCCATCGTCTCCTGAAACGGTGACATCAGAATTCAAGCCTCTTCCGACTGATCACCATGAAGAAGCTCTGACTAATGAAGTCTTCAAAGAAAACCCAGTCAATTGGTCCTAGGTACCCAACCTCATAGGAGATGTCTGGACCGATGAAATACTGGACAAAGAAGAAAAGTTGTTGGAAGATGTTCATGACTTATTCCCTGAAAATGCTCCATGCAATGCAATAACTGAAGATGGCAATGCTGCTGCAGAGGCGTTTTCAGCAAAAGGGGAAGATCAGCCCCTTGAGCCCGAAGGGGGTCTTCCGAAAGAAGAACCACCTCTAGAAGCTTTTGAAGTTGAGAAAGGTACCCGCTCTGGCCGGGATTACCACAAAAACTATAACCAACCTTCTTCTTCTTCTTATGTAAATCCTTCGGGAAAACAAGTTGTAAATGCCCCAAGCGGCGGTGATAATGAAAATGCAGGCCTAAAGGAGGCTTTCAAGTATGACTTGATTGAGCACTTCAAACACATACCTGCACGACTGCACATCCTAGACTTATTACGAATGTCACCACAAACTCGTGATAGTCTCATTTCAGAACTGCAAAGGCTGAATCTGGATGTCGGCAAACATGCCCCGCAAGTCCTGCAAATTGAAATGGACTATAGGGTCACAAAATCAAAAACCTCCTCAAAAGGAGAAAAGAAAGAAGCTGGGGGACCTTGCACTGAATGCCTCTCGGTCCAAAAAGCCGCAAGTGCTACCATCGCCTTCAATAAGGAAGACCTCCTGCTAGGCGAGACGAAGCACAACCGACCTTTGTACTTCACAGCGTACATCAAAGAGATGCCGATACACAGAGTCCAGATCGACCCGGGTTCTGCACTCAACCTCATCTCTACTTCGGCACTCGAAGAACTGGGTATCCCACCTAGTAAACTAAGCCACACATCTATGTCCATCTTTGGATACGATGGGAGTGCTCAAAGGCCCATTGGCAAAATCCGGTTCAGGTTGCAAATCGGCGATCATATCTCTGAGGTCACCGTATATGCAATAAAAACCCCTTCATGCTACAACATCCTTCTTGGACGCCCTTGGATACACGAAAACGGTGTCGTTCCTTCGACTCTACATCAGTGCATCAAGTTTGTTGGCGACGACGGCTTGATACATCGAGTGTTTGCAGACAAAAAGCCCTTCAAAGGCAAGGAAGTCCATTTTGCAGACTCTCAGATGTACAAGGATGAAAAAGAAGAAAAGGAGGAGAAAACAGCATCTTTTGCCGGCAATCTCCAAAAAGATAAAGGCAAGGCTCCTCAGCGATCATTGGAAGAAAACAAACCTTCCGGCAAACTCAAAGAGAGCAATTAGTCTCCCTTCGTCATCTCCTTCAAATCTTCCAAACCTTTGGTAATCACTACTAAAGCAAAGAAGACAGAGCAAAAGACAGGGGGCAAGTTTGCTGTCTCCTTCGTGTCTATCATACAAGACACGGATTCGGATTCAGAGACCGAAGACGATACATCGCCAAGCCAAGCTAATACTCAGCAAGTTCGGCCTGCTCTCACTCCATTGGAGACCCCTGCTGACGTAGAAGATCCTACATCTGCTACCTTCGTCGTTCCGGAAACATCGGCAGAAGATAAACCAATCTTCTTCCATAGATCGAACGCTTCTTCATCAAACTGCCTGCTTGAGCCTTTCCAAAATGAAGGTATGCCTCAACTATCCTTGTATAGTTCAATGGCACAAGCTGTCATGAAGAAAATGGGCTATGACGCTCAAAATCCAATTGGTTTGGGAGGTGGCCGTGGTATTCTCACACCATTGGAACCCACCCTGACCAAAAGTTAGCTGGAAGATTGGAAACTCCACCGTCGCATAGACAAGTCTTCATACGGATTGGGGTATGATCCTGACACTCCAATGAGACTACTGACACAAAGGCTGCAGAGTCGTTTTGCCGACCAAGCCTCAACATCTCATGTCGATGAAGACATCGATCTCCCTGGATATCTCTTTGAAGAGTTACCCGACAAGGACCCAGGAAGCTCATCAAATTGGTATGATTTCTCTGATGATGAAGAGGAATTGTCCGATCACACAGATGCACGGTTCTCTGATTCAGAAAAGCCGTCGTCTCCAAAAGAAGTGCCTTACTTCGACCCAGTTTCAGCCAGTGATTGGGATCATCTCATAGCAAGTCTTGAGAAGAATAACGATCAAGAAGATTTATGGACAGAAGCGGAGCCATGGTCTGAAAATGCCCTTGGAAATCCAGAAGGTCTTGTTGAGCTGGAAGCCTCCGAAAATGTTGTGGAGGAACCACCTTCAAACCCTCCGACAGAAGATTCTGTTCAAAAGATAGACTTGGGAATACCAAATAACCCACGTCCTGTATTCATAAGCAAGAATATAAAGGATGAGGAGTTACCCGAGTATGTCTCTTTTCTTCGTGAGTTTGTTGATTGTTTTGCATGGTCTTACGCTGAAATGCCTGGCTTAGATCCCAAAATAGCAGTCCACAAACTCAACCTGCAAGAAAATGTCAAGCCTGTCAAACAAGGCCAAAGAAGATTCCGTCCTGATGTGATGGACAAAATTGAACAAGAAGTTCAGAAACTCAAAAACGTTGGCTTCATCCGCGAGGAACAGCATCCTGAATGGTTGGCCAACATCGTCCCTGTGACAAAGAAAAATGGGCAAATCAGAGTCTGTATTGACTATAGAGACCTGAATAATGCATGCCCCAAAGATGAATTCCCGCTCCCCATACCGGAGGTAATGATTGACAACACCTGCGGGTTTGAGCGAATGACTTTCATGGACGGCTTCTCTTGCTACAACCAGATAAAGATGCATCCCGAAGATGAAAGGCATACATCCTTTCGGACCCCATTTGGCGTGTATTGCTACACTGTCATGCCATTTGGTCTGAAAAATGCTAGTGCAACATATCAAAGGGCTACGATGAAGATATTCCAAGATATGCAGCACAAGACGGTCGAATGTTATGTTGATGACCTCGCCGTCAAAAGCAAAAGGAAAGAAGACCATCTCCAAGATCTTCGATAAGTCTTCCTCCGGCTTCGCAAACACAAACTGCGAATGAATCCCCTCAAATGCTTCTTCGGTGTCTCATCGGGTAAGTTCCTCGGATTCATAGTTCGGAAAGCTGGAATAGAACTTGACCCCATAAAAGTCAAGGCAATTCTAGAAATGCCATCTCCAAGGACCCTAAGAGAACTAAAAGGGCTTCAAGGAAGATTGGCATACATCCGACGGTTCATTTCCAATCTGTCAGGAAAATGCCGTCCATTTTCTCGCCTGATGAAGAAAGGTGTAGACTTTGTTTGGGATGCTGAATGTGAAGCTGCATTTCAAGACATCAAGTCATACCTGACCAAGCCTCCGGTGTTGGCTGTTCCCACAACCGGAAAACCATTCATCTTATACACAAGAGCTCTTGACTATTCTTTGGGCGCTCTACTTGCACAAGAAAATGATGAAGGAAAAGAAGCTGCTCTATACTACCTCAGTCACATGTTGGTAGGTGCTGAGCATCGCTACTCTCCAGTCGAAAAAGAATGCTTGGCAGTGATGTTCGCCGTACAAAAGCTGCGTCACTATTTGCTGTCAAACACAATATACCTGATATCGAGGATCAATCTCTTAAAGGTCCTTGTCACAAAAGCAGGTTCTCTCAATGCCCGGCTGGCAAAATGGTCTATCCTTCTGTCACAATTTGATATTAGGTATGTACCACAGAAAGCAATCAAAGGTCAAGCTCTGGCAGACTTTCTCGCAGAGCATCCACTGCCTAAGGATTCTCCGCTCAGGGATGGTCTCCCAGACGAACCTGTCTACAGCGTGGAGACTTCCTCACCAAATGCCTCCTGGAACATGTACTTCGATGGTGCAACCAGGACAAATGAAAAGGGAAAGCCGATATCGGGAATTGGCATTCTTTTTGTTAGCCCCGATAAATACATGATTCCACATGCATTTTCCCTACTGGAACCATGTTCAAATAATGCAGCTGAGTACCAAGCTCTGATTATAGGATTGGAACTCGCCCTCGAATCTGGCATCACCGTGCTGGAAGCATTTGGGGATTCTCAACTGATCATCAACCAGATGAATCAGGAATATGAAATCAGGAAGCCTGATCTGTTGCCTTACTACAACAAGGCGCAATCGCTTTTTCAAAACTTTGACATCTATCATATCACCCACATCCGCAGAGGTGAAAACATCCGTGCAGATGCCCTAGCTGGACTTGCTGCATCCATGGCAACCCGAGAAGGGGAAAACATGCAAATTACAGTGTGTCAAAGAAAGATTCTCCCTCCTCTCAACACACACCAAGCAGTTGCTGAATGCCACCGAGTGGTCGAAGGTCGGATTTCCATCCTTAAACCTCCGATAGGCGACTGGAGGGATCCGTTCATTGATTATATTATGTTCGGAATCCTACCTGAAGATCCAAAAGAGTGGGTAAGTATCCAAAGACGAGCCCCAAACTTTCATTTGGATATTCCCTCCAAAATGCTTTACAGAGAATCCTTCAATAGAGTACTTCTACGCTGCTTGTCACAACAAGAGGCGGAAGAAACTCTAAAAGAAGTTCATGCTGGTCTTTGTGGAGCCCATCAGGCTGGTCCCAAGCTCTACGATCAGATAAAAAGGTTAGGTTATTATTGGCCTACCATGGTGGCTGACGCAATACAATTTGCTAAACGTTGCCAACAATGCCAAGTTCATGGAGATTATGTACACATGCCTCCAGAATGGCTACATCCTACAGCGATCTCATGGCCCTTCGAAGCCTGGGGAATGGACATCATTGGTCCTATCTCTCCCCCGTCAAGCAAAGGTCATCGCTTCATCTTCGCCGCTACGGATTATTTCTCCAAGTAGTCAGAAGCATTTGCGTTCAATGAAATGAAGACCTCGTCAGTCCTTCAATTCTTACGAACCAACATCATTTGTCGCTTCGGCATACCTAAAAGATTTGTCCATGATAACGGATCACAATTCCGGGATCACAGATTCTACAGGTTCTGCGACAAATACAAAATTCAAAGTTGTCCTTCGACTCCGTATAACCCGGCAGCGAATGGACTAGCAGAAGCCTTCAACAATACATTCTGCAAAATCCTCAAGAAAATGGTCTCTACTCACAAAAGAGACTGGAGCGACAAAGTGCCTGAAACTTTATGAGCCTACCGGACTACCATTCGAGGACCAACCCATAGCACACCATTCTCCTTGGTCTATGGATGCGAAGCAGTTGTCCCCCTAGAGGTACAAATTCCTTCTTTAAGGGTATCTCTACAAAATGAAATGACGCAAGAAAGCAACGTCAAATTGAGACTCCAAGAACTGGATAACCTCGATGAAAGACGACTCGAAGCTCTACAAAGTGTTGAGCTTTACCAAGCACGCATGGCAGGATCTTTTGACAAAAGGGTCAGGCAACGCGCCCACAAAAAGGGTGACTTGGTTCTTGCGGTGAAAAGGCCAATGGTTTTTGCCCACAAATCCAAAGGCAAATTCGAACCAAAATGGGAGGGACCCTTCGTCATTGACAAAGTCTTCTCCAATGGCGCATATGCTCTTCTAAACATGGAAAGTGACAGATGTATGCTGCCCATCAATGGCAAGTTCTTGAAGCGGTACTACCCTTGAAGACTTCCTACATCGGGTCAGAGTGATGCCTGCATGGCCAAAGCCTATTCCTAGGTACTTGCTTGTCAAACCCACCCCTTTTAGAGTTTTCATCCCTATGTTGAATTTTCTAAAAAGCCAAAAAACAATGCTTACTTTCAATGTTTCATTGTTCAAAAAAAATCAAACCCAAAATCCAAGTTTCGGAGCCTCTTCCTTAACTTGACCAAAACTTTCAATCCTTGAACCCAAAATTTATGGTTTGAAACAAAAATCAGGACTTAGGAATTTCCACCCTAGTCCACCCTGACTTTTACCACCAAAGATGGTTTTTAGTCAAAATTTACGACCCTCGTGTCTTTAAACAAAATATGGTTTTTCAAAAAACCGTGGGGAAGCGACATTTAGTCGATACTCACACAAAACCCAAAAATCGGAAGGATGCGAACCCCATTCGATACTTCCAAAACCTCAAAATCGCAAGAAAGCGACACCTCGTCGATACTTGCAAAATCTCAAAAAAAATCGTGGAGACACAACGTTTCAGTTGATATCCACAACCCGAATTTCAAAACAAAAAAAAAAAAAAAACAATGGTTCGAAAAAACCACAAATTTCAAAAATCGTGGGGAAGCGACATTCCATCGATACCCACAAAACCAAATTTTTGAGAAAAAAGCAAGGAGGCGACATTCAGTCGATACTTGCACCCAAATCCGCGAGGAAGCGACATTCCATCGATACTCGCAACCGAATGAGCAAAGAAGCGACATTCCATCGATACCTGCAATACCATTCAGCAGGGAGGCGACTCTTAGTCGATACTTGCATTTTTGAAAACCAAAAACCTGACTTTTACGCCAAAATCCGGCTTTTATGCCAAAAACCTGGCTTTCATGCCAAAAACCAAAATCTGGCTTCCATGCCAACAAAACAAAAACCTGGCTTTCATGCCAAAAATCAAAAAATCCGGCTTCCATGCCAACAAAACAAAACTTGGTTTTCAAAAAAAAAAAATCTGGCTTCCATGCCAACAAAACAAAAACCTGGCTTTCATGCCAAAAATCAAAAAATCTGGCTTCCATGCCAACAAAACAAAACTTGGTTTTCAAAAAAAAAAAAAAAAAAAAAACCGGCTTCCATGCCACAAAACAAAATCTGGCTTTCATGCCAAACAAACAAAAATCGGCTTCCATGCCACAAAACAAAATTTGGCTCCCATGCCACAAAACAAAAACTTGGCTTTCACGCCACAAAAATCGGCTCTCATGCCAAAAACCAGGCTTTTTGCCACAAAATCTGGCTTTCATGCCTAAAAACAACCATTTGACAAAAGATTTTCACAAAATGACAACCTTTTGATCAAATTTTCAAATAAACCATTCCCATTCAATTTTTGCTTATGTTTTCATCAAAAAATGAATTTAATGAAATAAGGGGATAAAAAAAAAATGAAAGTGCCAAAAATGTTTATACATGGAGGTACCAAAAGAAAAGAAGAAAAAGTTTGTTACAAATTAGGAGGCTAGTCCGACATGGTCTTCAGCCATAGGCTTAACTCCTCAAGCAAACACTTAGCCTTAGCCTCCAAAGCTTCCAGGCCGCGTTTCTTCAGAATCTTCCCATAAAAAGCAGTAGGCCGTCGCGATCCATCCTCGGCACGAGGAAGCTCTTCCCAGAGAATCTGCCATTGTTCATATTCTTGAGTCTTCCTCCGGAGATTGCTTTCGACCTCCTCAACTTAGCGAATGAGAGCCCTCTCTCTATCGCGAGCTTTCAAAGTGGCAGTCCACTTGGCAGCGGCTTGTTCTTCCAATAGCTCAAGGCGCTGTCTGGCTTCGGTGACCTCCCTATCAAGGCAGTGCTGGTCCTGTGTCAGCTCAATAATAGCCAACTCGGTGACGTTCCTCTCCCGAACGAGCTGCTTCCAAGTCCGCGAGATCTCATTCAAATCAGATTTGACCTCGCTGGAAGGCTTCAAAAACATCTCGTTGAAGAAATCATCATTCGGAAAGCTCTTGGTCTCAGTCCACTTGTTGCCTAGAGCGATGACTTCATCAACAAAAGCCTTGGCATCTGTAATGTCCAGACCAACTTCTTCGCTATCGGCAAGAATGTACTACACATGCTTCACCATGCCAAAACCAGCCTCCAAATGGCCAGAAGAAAGAGTCTCAACCCATGAGCTCAAGACTCTCTTCAACACCTTCCTCGCAAACTGACGGGATGGCTCAGATGAAGACTCGCCATGCTCCGTTGGTCGACTACCCATATCAGGCACCGCTGGAAGAGTAATCAAGAAGCTCTTTCCAATCGGACCCGCTGGGGAAGGAATATCTGTAGGCGGACTCGCCTCTGCCTCATCAAAATTGGTGGAAGAAGCCCCTACTCCTGGATCGGTCACAGGTACCCCCTGCTCCGGTTCTGAAAAAGATAGAGGAACTTCCTCTGTCACCCCACAACCTGCCAATGGAAAAATAGAAAAGGTATGAATATGATCTTGTCAAAAATCAAAATATCAAGATTATCATTACAAAGTACCTTCTTCGACGACTGGTGGAATGCTTTCTGCCTCCATGAGCTCATCCAAAACATCATCAAAAGTTGTGTCCATGGATGGCTCAAAGTCGTCGGAATCCTCTGGCAAGTCAGCTGGCAAAATATATATATATGTCAGCAAGTGGCGGTAAAAAAAAAAAAAAAAAAATCATACCAGGAGGAGATTCTGGATCTACTTCAGAATCTCTGGGTTCTTCCTCAGATGCCACGATAGGATCCGTCACCGCCTCATCGGTCGGAACCTCAGGCATCATCAAACCATCATCTTCTGCCAAAAGAAAAAAAGCAATAGATCAAAACAAAAGCTCTCATGAAAGAAAAGAAACGGAAAGAGAAAAGGGAAAAGCATACCATCATCAATGGTCTCTTCCCCTCGGCTTCTCTTCTCTGGAGGCTCGTCATCATCCCCTAATGCCTCCTCAACAATGGTGGAAGGAATTTCCAGATCAGGAGAACTTTCGTGCCGCCTCTGACTTCGGCGGTGTCCCCTTCTCCTCTTGCCCCTACGGGACGAACTGCTGGAAGACCCTCCCCACCATCAAAATCAGGCCTCTCATCAGAGTCCTCACTGGACGGTCTGCTCTTGCCAGTAGACTCCAGGGAAGCCTTTGCTCGCTCGGCTTGTATCCAAGCAGCAACCTCAGCCTCCTCCTCGGCAAGCTTTTCCAAGACCTCACCAGGTATCTCTTGTGCAGCTCCCAATCTGATGACGTCCTGTTCCTCGAGAAAACCTATTCTGTGCCTTTCTCCAGAAAGGAAAGCCAGAACTTCTTCTCGGTGGACACCGTCTGACTTCCCAAGGCCCTTCCCGGAAGACTGCTTTACTTCAAGCTCTTTCTTGGAAAGCCCCCGATATGCTGAAAAGCTCTCCACAAACCATTTTGTGAAGCCAGCAGTCCGGAAAGTAGGCAACTCAGGATAAGAAATCAGGGCAGTAGTGTCTTCCGCTCTATAAAAGGCCCATGCATTTCTCCCGTCCTGCAGACCTCCAAAACGCTTCACCTTGCTCAAAGGCGCTCCAACAACGCCTTGAGAGAAGCCCAACTGCATGGCAAAACGCAAGGGAACATACGGCTGGATGTCGACGAAAAGATGTCTGCGGTACACCATCGTGCCGACACGTATGTTAAAAAGCCAACTCCTCTCAGCATTTGTCAAAGAATAGTGTCTCCCAGACCCTGCCCTGGTCGAACCACGGGAGACACCGAAATCAAAAGCCTTCTTCCTCAAACCCGGAGAAAGCTTCACTGAAGACTGCCCCATCTCGACATCCCAGAATCGTCGGATCCTCAAGCGGGCAGATAAAAGAGATTCGGAAACAGGCTTCCCTCTAGCCAACCGAATCATAAACGGGTCATCGTCCTGAGCAGCACCCAATCGGTGGAAACTGGGACAGTGGTATACATACCACGAATAGAAAATGTGGGCTGAAAATACCCTGTTCATGGGAAGCCCAAGCCGAACCAGGAAAGCAGTAGCCTGCAGTTCTGTACACAAATAGGAGTAAAGAGCAGGCACCAAAGCAAGCCGCTCTCCAAACGCTATCTGACAAGCCGGGAAAATGCAATGCGGCCTGATGTGCGTTCCATCTCCTCCAGCAAAAACAGCCTCACCCAGCCAATAAGTGAGGTAAATAGCGAGATCTCTCCTTAGCACAATGTCAGGATGAATGGCGTCTGTGCTTGCGAAGAATACCCTCAAATTCTCTCGCATGACGGAGATCTTCTTCAAATCCGGGTTCTTAGCCCTGGCTTCCTGGCTCGTACTCTCAGAAGACTCCCCGCTATCAAAGAAGTTGGAAGACAAAAAGCTACCGCTCCTCCAACTGCTACACCGGACTTTCGAGCCCTCCTTCTCCTTTAAGAAATCATAGAAGGCGACGAGCTGAAAGTACAAAAGCCTGAACTCCTCAGACTGCTCCTCAAGGACGCTGTCGATAGGCATAAACTCCTCATAGAGATTGCCGATGATAGGCAGACCAGTGATGGCACTCAGTTCCTTTAAAGAAAAACCAATCTCACCATTCATGACAATGAAGGTGTTGGTTTGTGGAAGGAACGACTCCAGCATGCCCATAAAAGCCTCATCGGAGAAAACCATGGTTTGCCGAAAAGCGCGAATCGCATCAAAAATCTCAGCCTCCTTCAGAATGGCACCGCCAACCTGCAGGATGTGATCAGTTCACGACTCCCAGCTCGAGTTCGCACTAAAACGGCCACGAAGTCGAAAAGGCTTCACCCAATTGCTGCCATCACCCTTGAAAATGCCAATGCCCACCGGTCTCAAATCGACCGAAGAATGGTCTGAACCTTGGTAGCCGCTGGCCGGCATCAAAATGTCCATACGGGCAGGTGACTTCTCTGCAAAACCAGAAGGGCCGCCAACAAAAACCCCTGTCTTGATCACATTTGTCCTCTTCACCCAGCTTGGAGGATCTTCCCTCTTCGAGCATGTGGAGGAAAGGCTCATGATCGAGATTGTCCGATCGAAGGACGACCGGGTAGAAACAGTTCTCTTCTCACCATCAACTGTGAAAGAGAACTGAAAACATCTCCTTTGGTATGTTGAATCGTCGGGGACGGCATCACCAAAAAAGAAGGTAGGCTTGGGCACAATGCTCTGATCGTCCGTGACCCAGGGACGGTTGCTTACCATAATCTTATAATACTCCTCATCCTTGAGGGCAATCAAACGTTACCTCATCTCATCTCGGTTGAGCGAGTCACACTCTTCCAAGTTCCTTTCAACGTACCGAACCTCCTCCCAGGCCTGCTGTATGGCCGCATTAGAGGATCTGGTAGAACGGCGAGGCGCATTGGTGACCGGCTCCTTACCCTTGTTCGTTCTGGAGGAACTACCTGCAAAGGATGGAAAAAAAAAATCAATCATCAAAATGACAGAATTTTGCTAAAAATAAAAAATAAAAAAATAAAAAAATAAAAAAAAATCTAGCGAAATTTTGGCATGATTCCGGGGCAATTCCGAAGAAAAGGGAAACACCCCGAAAGAAATAGGAGCATGAAAATGGGCTCAACATCGCTGCAAGCCCATAATCATGGAAAATTCTCGAAGAAGGCTCGAACTCAAACATTGCTGCCAGATCAAGCCAAAGCTTCTCAAATATCCGCAAGATCGGAAAAGGGCTCAACATTGCTGCGAGCTCCAGAATCCAAAACTTGCAAAGCTCCTCAGGAAATCCCCGCAAGACCAAGAAAGGGCTCAACATTGCTGCGTGCTCCAAATCCCAAGACTTGCGAAAAGATTGCCAGGTGTGCACTATCATACTTCCAATTCCATTTTCTAAAAAAAAAAAAATGCATAGAAGGAAAGTTGTCATGCATGCGCATCTCAAAAAAAAAAGAAGAAGAGAAAATCTCTTTTCAAAAAAAGAGAAAGAAGAAAAAAAAAAGAGAATAAAAGAAATTTTGCCCACAGGCCACGTGGCCGTACGGTCTTGTCCGTACGGCCACAAAAAAAAAAAAGAGATAAAAAAAAAAGAAGAAAAAACACACGGTAAAAAAAAAAAGGAAACCGTGAGAAAAAAAAAAGAAAAGAAAAGCCACGGTAAAAAAAAAGAGAGAGACAAAACCGAGCAAGAAAAAGAAAAAAGAAAGAAAGAAAAAAAAAGGGAAGTGCAAAAAAAAAAACAAAGAAAGAGATGCACGTGGAAAAAAAAAGGAAGAGAAAGAAAAAAAAAAAAAAAAGGAAAAGAAAAGAAAAGAATGAAAACCTTTTTCTATTCCTACATGGGGTTTCTTAAGAAAAAGAAGAAACTTACTTGAAGCCATTGATGGAGAAGAAGAAGAAAAAGCTTGAAGATCCTTGAAGAAGAAGAATTCTTGATCTTGGAGCACTCTTGAAAGTTCTTGCAAAAAGAGAGCAATAGCAACAAGAGATCCAATCCCCTTGCTTTTATAGAAGAAAGCAAACCAAAAGAGGAAAGGAGGAGAAAAAAAAGGAAGTAAATGCTACAAATTAGCAAACTTCCTAAAAGGAAGGAATTATGGGATATTCTTTCCCAATGAGGAGATCTTTTGAGAAATTCTCTCCAAAAAGAGAGGGATTATGAGAAATTTTCTCCCAAAGAAAGATACTTTGAGAAAATCTCTCCCAAAATCAAGGAAACTTGAGAGATTCTCTCCAAGTAAGACTATTTTTAGATATTCTCTACCAAAAAGAGATATTTTTAGATATTCTTAACAAAAATGACACCACATGAGATCTAAGCCATCTTTAAAGCTTAAGGTCCCATGGGTTAGCCCACATGAGCCAAGTTTGACCACCTAGGCACTAAAAGTGGCTTTTAGTCAAAATTCCTCTTGCCAAGAGCATACAAAAATGGTTCCATGCCTCCTTTGAGTTGATTGGACCATACAAAAAATCCAAGCCTCATGAGTTTCCAAAAATCCAAACCATCCCACCTCATGAACAAAATTAAGCCAAAACCTTGAAATTGACATTCCACAAAAACCCAAACCACTCCAACGGACCCAAAGTTGTCCCAAAGAGTGACAAAATTCAAACCATGGTCTCCTAACTTGCCACAGACAACTTGTTGGGTCACAAGACCAAAACCAAAACCAAATCCCGGTCCCCTAACTTGCCACATACCGCTTGTTAAGTCACAAGACCAAAATCAAAATTCAGAACCCGACCCCCTAACCTGCCACATACAGCTTGTTAGGTCACAAGGTCAAAAACCAAAAACCTTCTTGACCGCCTGATGCGCAACACAAAGCCTTTAGGTTCACAAGGTCAAAAAGAAAATCCAAAACCCAAAAACCCAACCCAAATGTCAATTTCAAAATTTTGCCTTGAGATGGTACGTGATGCCTCTCACTGCCATAAAATTCCCTTGGAAACTCAAAAGGCTACACTATCAAGAAAAAATGCTTAGAAACTCTTGGTCAAGTTAGAAGTTCTCCTTCAAAGTTTTCTTCGAGGCACATCGACTGCAAAGGCTATCCAATTCGTCGTTGTACCTCAAGGGGGCATTTGTTGACACCAAAAATGTCACTTTGCCTCATCAACATAAAAAACTATATGGAGCCGCATCCTACTACAAACAGGCAAAGCTGCTTCAAGCATCAGATCTTGACAGAACCAAACAAAAACTGCAAGATCCTTCAAAATAGCCAAAAGAAGGGTACACATGAAGCTTCGGGCATCTGGCCTAACTTCAATCCTTCAACATGCTGAGCGGGAGCTCCCGACGGCGACAATGTCAAATACATCAAATCTTCGATCAGAGTCTATGGACGGTCTCAAAATACCTCCAAAAGGCTCCATATCGAATTTCAAGTCAAACCGACACCGTTTGACCCTCCATCAACTCTCGAACGGCAAAATCAAGCCTCCCGGCGGCGAGAACCTCTGATGCCGCCACTCATCAAACAAAACACATGAGTAGCTTCTACATGCTTCCAAAGGGCTGCACGTCAAATTTCAGGTCATTCCGACAACGTTTGACCCAGTTTTGATGCTCCGAAGCAAAATCAAGCCTACCGGCGGCGAAGCTCCCTGGGACTATGGCACCCAAATCGGAGCTAATGGATCATCTCAAAATGACTCCAATAGGCTCCCCGTCAAATTTCAGGTCAATCGGACATCGGATGACCGTACATCAAAGCTCGACATCTTCCGCACGGCGAAATCAAGTCCAGCATCGATAGGACCCCAAACGGCTTCAAAACTCAAATAAAAGCCCATGGTTGGTCCTATCTAATGCCCAAGAAGCTTCACCTCAAATTTCAGGTCATTCTGACATCGTTTGACCCAGTTTCAACTCTTGACGGAAAATCGGCTACAGAGTCTTCGGCTTTTCCAAAAAAATAGGAAACTTTGTGCTCTGATTTGCACAGCCTTTCGACGGGTTTTCTTCAGAGGAATAAAGCCAATAAATGAAGAGAAATGTCAAAGAAAAATACAGGAGAAAACAGAAGCGAAAAAGCCCGAGAAACGACCAAGAAACGGCGACCGGAAGGCGGCCGAAAAATGGACCAAAGTCCAAGGTCGCCAGCCCCATGGTCGCCGGCGACCATGGGTGCATGGTCGCCAGTGACCCTGGAAATCCGGGTCGCCGGATTTCCGCCAAAATGTCTGTTTTTTCGATTCTTTTCGTGTTTCGCAATGATTGGCCCCTGTGATTTTCTTAAAATCTGATTTTTGAGGCATGATATCCGTCGATCTTCGTCAACATCACGGATCCGCTATCAGAATCATTTGATCATCATCTGACACTCCGAAACCGCCAACCGGCCGACCAAGAAAGCACACTTTCTGCACAACCGATCAAGAAATCGACTGGACAGATGTTGCCGGACCATTAGTGGCAACCAATGTCTGAATTTTCATCGTCATCCGACATCAAGCAACGCACGGATCCATCGATGAACATCGCAAGAAGAATTCCAAAAGATGCGGCGCAGCCCGCGACTCTTCAAGCGACTCGGCAGCCAATTAATGAAGTTAAATGGCCCTTTTATGGCAATTTATTAGGGTCATTAACTCATTATTTTGAACGGCCCAATCAGAAGCCAAGAAATCGGAGTTACAAGTCCAATTAATCATGACAATTAACCATGTAACTCCTATCATTATGGAGATTAATCATGGTAATTAATCATGAAACTCCCATCATCATGGAGATTAAATGCCCATTACTCTCCATCGGCCAATCAAAATCCAAGAAAAAGGAGTTACAAAATTATGAAATTAAATCTTGTAACTCCTCCCATCATGGAACATTAATATCATTAATGCCCATAGGACCTTCCTAATGGCCACCAAAAGCCTATAAATAGGCGGTCATTCCAAAGGGAAGGCGTCTTGAAAATTGGGTCCAGAAAATTGGTCTTGAAAATTGGGTCCAGAAGAATTGTCTGAAAATCATCTGAAGAATTCTCTACACAAAAGGAAGCTCTCTTATCTTGAAGAAACTCTGCTGCAAGCACTACAAGGTGATCGAAGTCCCTTGGGGGGCCACCACCCCCCCCCCCCCCCCAAGATCTCCTCTCTTCTTCTATCCAACATGGCCTAGATGCGGCTTTTCAGCCCGTCTACTTGGTTTTTTATTGGATATAAGACATTCTCTTGGTCTTTATCTTCTAAAAATCTGAGGTCCAAGCCAAGCCAAGTGAATCAAAGCATCAAGTGTTCTCATCCGAAGGACGATGGCGGAGCCCATACATGACTCGCGACCGTCAATCTGAACGAGTCCCCACAATCGCTTGAGAAGTCAGATTCCTTTTCTTACTTTTCTATTGTATTGTATTTTTTAAAAGAGACATAAAAATCACATTTCTTGTCTTTAAAATTTTGATGAGATTTGTAAACTGCCTTTTACGGCACAAAATCGCCTTCTACGGCACAAAACTGCCTTTCACGGCAAATTAAACAAAATCGCCTCTCACGGCATTTTAAAACCTTGTCTCTTTCTTTAAAATATATGTGCAATGGAAAGTTAGAAAAAAGTTGATTTCCTTTTCTACTTGTGAAGGTGAATCTCCGGATCACCACTTCAAATTCTAAGTAGAATAGAAAATCTGGCATACCCGTACAAAAAAATGTTGATGCTTGCTCTTTTTTTTCTCTTCGCCCCGCCGCACCTCGGCGGACCCGGGACGAAGGAAGGCAAGAAAGAAAAAGACGGGTCCATCACGCCCATTGTTGGACTAATTTCTTAAAAAAAAAATCTATGATAAAAAGTCATCAAAATTGAGCATACCATCTATGATAGTGCTCATGCCATCTGTTATATCCATCGTATCAATCTATTGCACCCGACACCCACGTCTTTGGCTATCTCAGTACCTTTCTCTATAGTTCTTTTGTTGCAGGCATGACAAAATAAATTCAGTAAAAACCTGTTACAGATGCCGCACCGCAGCGGTGGCACCATGAACATTTGAAATCTAGGCCCCTTTGGTGTCCAAATGTAGACTCTTCTAAGAGGTTCCCTCCTGATATCCATTTCCACCAGAACACATGCAAACATTGCTCGCTTACTTGCCCTCCCTTTTTATTGAGTTACTTCATCCATGCGTCTAATGGATTCCACCGGAGCAAGGATGCGTCTCAAATGGCACTCATTCTAGTTCGGCAGCTGTGCGATGTACGCTCGAGTGGATCAAAGTTTGGTTCCCATAAGGTCACTAGAATTTATTTCCCTGCTATCTACCATGTTGACCCCAACCTTACTCTGTTCATATCCCTTTCGTCCATAAAGGCACAAAGGAAAAAACTATTCTGTAGTTCTAGAAAGTCCAAGCTACCATGGGAACACCATACCTTTGATAGTCTTGATAAAAGTTGTTTTGAAAGGACCCATCTACCATGAAACTATGCAATCAGAGACCACTGATAAGCATATCCTGACTCTTCCAGGTGCTCAGCATTCAGTTCAATTTATGACACCTTTTCCTTTAGTGGAGCCATATCCATCGCCTATTGAAAGTAGTTAGGGAGCTCGTTATTTGTTCTTGCTGTTGATTGTGGGGCCCGTACTGCAGCTGCATCTCTTTATGATCGCACAGTCTCACCAGCTTTTTCGACGCCCAAATCCATTGGTGATTGTTGCACAAATTTTGGTGACCGATCAAAAGTGGTGTGAGAGGAGGTAGGAAGCGGGGGAGGTGTAGTGATAGTCGGTGGGGGAGGCTGTGCGAAAGGTGGATGTGCTGGGGGAGGGTTTTTGTCACGACCCCGAACCCGATTAGAGAATAAATTGGATCCGGAGTGTGAAATTTAGGGCTAATTAAAAAAAATTACCCTTAATGCCCAAGGATCGAAGTCCGCTGTGAGGATTGTGTAGTTGAGCCTTATTAACAAATTAATCAACGGGACTTGTCCGGTAAACACATTCGTTAAACTTGTAGAGATATCAAAGCAAGTACGGTATTTCTCCCATTATATATATTCAAGTTTCAAAAGATAAAACATATAAAGTTTATAAACATCAAGACCATCCCAAAAACCTAGGTCTTACAAAAGATATATAGTACTAGGATAAACAAGTCCAAAAGACCTAGACCAAAAGATGAAATGAGGTGGCACGATGAGAGATCCTCGTGAAACGCGCACTAGTGACAGGAGTGATGCCGCTAAGCTACATCATCGGCACCTCACTCCCATACCTCGTCCTCCTCACCCGGTTAAGGATCCTCTGGGATTGCCTCTACATCCGGGTGGGCGTAATAGTAGGTGTCCTCTGCACACCAGGGAATAAAGGATCAACGATATATTGGCAAGAAGATAAGCAATATACATTATTCATAACATGTTTCAAATGAGAATAAGGACAAGTACATGATTATGTGATATCAAGATACAACCTACGCAAAAAAGCATGAGTAATTAAGAGAATCAAGTGACTATAAATCCTAGCAAGATACACAAGAATATCCATCCATGAAATGCAATGCCAAGCAAGAGGAGACTCCTAGGATGTCTTAGCCATCTCACGGGGGTATAAGTGACATCCTAGCTGACTACGAATACCCAAAGTCCGGCTCTAGGGGGATCCTAGCTCCCGATCCTAAAAATAGCAGCACGATTTTAGCCCGCTCCCAGTTATTTGCACCATGGACGCCGTCCAAAGCCGATTGCCTACCCTAGTGTCCAGTAACCGACCCACTCTATAATCATCAGTCTGCAGCTGGTCATGAATGTAAGATGATGATGATGGCTTGTATACGACACAAGTTTCAAGACAATTACACGTGAATAGGTTCCCAAGTACAAGACAACAAGTTAAGGGCTACTCCAAGTCAAGACAAGATACAAATCAAGTTCCAAGTTTCATAAGTAGTCCTATTTCAAGTCTATCCATACGCGTTCATCAATACAAGACTAATTTACCTAAGGATACACTCTAAGTCCGGTCAAATCCTAATTCTACAAGTTAAGTTACAAGTTGCACAAGTATTCAAAAATAGAATGTACAAGGTACGTCAAGCTATGGATACAAGATTTACAAGTCAAGAGTGAAGAACAAGACATCCTATGTCAAGGGCTATCCATCGTGTACCGCATGTATTCTCAACGGAGTGTTTATGAAGAAAGAGTCGACAATGCCTTAGTGTGGTGAGCCCTTGGTCTACAGAAGTTATTGGGCACCAATTGACTAAGCTCCGTATGCATTCGGCCAAGTTACAACCATACACAGGAGTCCCGGACAACCAACGAAGGACACTAAGCCAATTGTGCTCCATTTCAATTCCCCAAGTTGGTCATACAAGTGTGAGGTCAATGGGTTCAAACCTAGAGGTCCAAACTAGGTTTAGAGTCAATTTCCAAAAGAAACAAGGGCATGGTCCATTGCTCCAAATATCCTCTTCCTTTCCCAACCTCTGATCATTAGGATAAGTGGACCACTGGATTCTACGCTTCAAGCGCTTTCCAATGATATATATAGAACTCTAAAATAAGACGAACATATCAAAAGTTATGCCCGTTCGAAAATCTGCCTAAAATCGGTTAAGTACCAAGAATTCAAACTCTCAAGGGCAGAGTTTGAACTTTGGGCCAAGAGTTCAAACTCTCAGGAGCAGAGTTCGAACTCTCAATCCAAGCCTAACACCTGAGAGGCCAAGAGTTCGATCTCTCAAGTGCAGAAAGTGTTGTTTTGTTGAATTTTTGAGTTCTATCCGTTCCAAACCGTCTCCACCCTTTTCTAAACCATTCCAAAGCTATAACCTGCACAAAATTGAGCCACCATGCTCTCCTCCATCCACATCCATCCATTCATCAAATCAACCATCAATTAAGGTCCATTCAACCCATTTATCCAATTTTAGCATATGTAATCCAATTAACCATGACAAGCTTGGAATTTAGGGAAAATCTAAGTAATGAATTATTAACAAGAAGCAATAATAATACATGCATGCTCAATGTATAAAGCAAATGTATTTGCCCTCACCAAAGAGAGTGCAAGAGGTGAAAATTTGAGAGAGAGATTAAGGAGGAGAGCTCTCCACTCACACCCTAGCCAAACCAACCTTCCAAAGTCCCTCTCCTACTCTCAAAGAACACCAACGAAGAAGAGGAAGAGAGATTTACTAACATGCAAGACATTAACAACAAGGAGAAAGGAAATTAGAGGTGAAGAAGTTGATGAATACTTACCAAACTTGGATCAAGAGGTAGAGGAAGAAAAGATGAAGAGAATGGTGGGCTTGGTTTCTTGAAATCTCTCCCTTAAGTAGCACATGCAAGAAGAGAGATGAATAGGAGGAAGAGAAGAAGTCTTCCAGCAGCTGTAGTTCTTTGCAAATGAAGAAGTGAAACGGTTAATATGGCTGGAATGAGTTTAAAATGAAGATGGAGAGGAAATGACGCAATTGCCCTCTTTGAGTGAAATGAGAGAAATGTGATTAATTGAGGGTCTTTGGGGCGTCGAATCGTGATGATTCAAGAATAGAAAGTGACGAGCGCAGCGAGATCTTTCTAACGAACCCAAATCTGGTGAAAACGAAAGTTTTCAGAAAAGTACTCAATTTTCCTATTAATCACAACCTAACCCCTATTAAAACTAATCGCACTCGGAATCAAACTAAACTTCGCAAACCACTTCCTAATGATAAAAAAACTTGCTTAGCCACTAAACCCGCCTAATTAAGTAGAATTACAATTAATTAGGCTAATCGCCAATATTAGAAAATTAAACACCATATTAAAGTCGGGGACCTTACATCCCTTCCCTTTAAAAAAAAAAACATTTGGTCCTCCAAATGCCTAAACATACCTCCTCAGGAAGAAGATGGGGATAGGCTTTCCTGATCTGGTCCCTGAGTTCCCACGTAGCTTCCTCTGGACGGTGGTGCTCCCACTAAACGGTGGTGCTCCTCGGGAATGGTCTTCGTCCGCAGAACGATATCCTTGGTGTCTATAATCCGTGTTGCCTACTCCACATAAGATGCATCAGGCTGAATCTATAGTGGCTCATGTGGCAACACGTTGGTGGGATTTGGAGTGTACTTGTGCAATACTGACACACGGAACACATTGTGTATACATGACAACTCTGGCGGTAGGGGAAGACGATACACAACGTCACCAATCCAGCTACGAATCTCAAATGGCCCCACATATCTCTTGGAAAGCTTCCCTTCCTGGCCGAATCTGACTACACCAAGCATTGTAAAAACCTTGAGGAGCACGTTATCACCAACCTGAAACTCTAATGGTCTCCGTCTCTTATTTGCGTAGCTCTTCAGGCGGTCATGAGATTCTTTCAAACGCATCTGTACAACATTAACCTTCTCACTGAGGGTGGTAAGCTGTGCTGAATCTCAACTATGTGCCCATGGATGACTGAAGTGTAGTCCAAAACCGAGAGACAAACTTGGTGTCTCGATCGGATACTATAGATTTAGGCACTCCATGTAACCTGACGATCTCATCATTGTATAACTGGGCCATCTTATCCATAAACTGACCGGTCTTGAATGGTATGAAATGGGCTGACTTGGTCAATCGGTCCACAATCACCCATATAGCATCGTTCCCTTTTCTGGTATTAGGTAACCCTAACACAAAATCCATAGTGATATATGCTCCCATTTCCACTTGGGAATGTCTAACTGATGAAGTAAGCCAGGAGGCTTCTTGTGTTCAGTCTTGATCACTTGACACATGTAACATTTAGAAATGAACTCTCCAATCTCCTTCCCACCAGTAATGTTCTTCAAATCCTGGTACATCTTAGTGATGCCCTGATGAATAGAATATCTCGTACGGTGTGCATCTATCATCAGCTCTGTCTTTATGTCCTGTACATTTGGCACGCACAACCGGTCCTTGCAATACAAAACTCCCTCAATCAGTCTGAACCCAAGCCTGTCATTTATGTGCTCAATGATACGCTGCAATCCTGGATCATCCTTCTAACATTCCTTGATCATGTTCATTATCTTTGATTCCCACACTGCCATGCTAGCAATCATCACCTTCTTACTGATAGGTCAAACTTTAGCATCTAAATCTCTGAATTGTTCCATCCATCTCCATTCAGGCACTATACACCCACTGAATGTTGACTTTCTACTCAAAGCATCTGCTACCACGTTGACCTTTGCAGGATGGTACTTGATTGGAAAATCAAAATCCTTGATGTACTCCACCCATCTTCGCTGTCTATTGTTCAATTCATTTTGTGTAAATAGATACTATAGGCTCTTGTGATCTGAGTGCACCTCGAACTTCTCGCCTATAAGTAATGTCTCCACATCTTGAGTGCAAATACAACGGTTGCAAGCTCTAAATCATGGGTGGTGTACTTCTTCTCATGTTCTTTCAACTACCCTTAACCATATGCTATCACCTCGTTGTTCTGCATAAGGACACAACCCAAACGAACTCCTGATACGTGCGTATAAACAACAAATCCTCTACTGTGATATGGTAAAGCAAGAATGGGTGATGTGGTCAACCTGGTCTTCAACTCTTGAAAGCTTTTCTCACACTCCTCGGTCCAAACAAAATGGACGTTTTTTTTTTTGGTCAACTTAGTAAGAGGGGCTGTGTCACGACCCCGGACCGAGACCCGGGCCCACGACAGTGTTGTGAAGTGTCTGCTACCAATTATCTATGATTAACCCATAGGTTTCCGCGGTGAGGATTTCCAAAACAAACATGAAATTTTATCTCACATGAACAATGATTTGCGGAAGTGTGCAAGTAATCTTATCTTTCCCAATACATGTGACATCACAACCACATACATAAATTAAATCATTATTAAGACAATAATCAGAGGAGGAAACATAACATGGCATTTCCATCATTTACCTTTCAAGTTTCAAAAAGACAAAAGAAAGTTAAGTTAAGTTTACACATTCCCAAGTATGAAAAAGGGCCAACAAAGGCCATACAACCCAAAATACAAAACAAAATATTCTCATCCACATGTGTCATACTCAAGACCCCACCCAACGTCTAGAGGACGTCGTCGGGTTGCCACTCTCGGGCTGGGGGTGGCTCAAAAGCCTCCTCTAGACGCTCCTCCTCAGGGTCAACGACGCCTGCATCTAAAACACCAAAGCAAGAGGGGTCAGACACGACGGTCTGGCAGGTGATCAATCTAGACATAATATAACTAAATTGAAATCTGAAATAACAATACTTAAAACATGGCATGAGTTTTGAACAAAATATATTTAAAGTGCAAAGCAAAACTAGCATGATTTCACGAAAACATCATGATTCATTAATCCACAATGAGTCCATCCTTTCTCATTCACACGTGGTGACAAGAGCAAGCACGACACGCAAAGCACGACACGCAAAACACAATCCTGCATCATACAAGATAGACGGGGAGGCCGGCCGCGGAACCGAAATACGCACGATGTGTAATATAATGCACGACTAATTTGTAGATAGTCCACATGTTCAAGGACCCCCGGACAGTAGATCAGACTGAAGGGCAGTCCAGACTCAGTAGTATTCAATGATATTCATGTATGCACAAAACATGTCGAGACTTGTACAAAACTTATCGAAAACAAGGGAAAACACTTATCAAAACAATGCAAAGCGGACCTAACAAGAATAGATTGTAAGGTGTTCCCTAACAAGGTTCTTAAGCGATTCAAAACAAAACTTATACTTGTACAAAACAAAGCAAGTGCTAGACAACGAAATTCGATGTATCAAATCACGACCCCAAACGAAACTTGTCAACCAAACGATAAGACCTTTCATTTGACATTCATGTGATTGAGACCCGAATGTCTTAATGAGAGAGATTAGTGTTTCAGAAGGTGAAAGGACATTTTGAGCCTCAAGCACACAAACTCTAGCTTGAAAGTTCCTAATTATACTCAGGTTTTTAATCCCCAGAAAATCCCACAAACAAATCTACATTTGAAAACTCGGTCAACTCTTGGTTACCTGTCGGCTAGCCGAGTAGGTGAGTGTCGGTTAACCGTCAGCTGACCGATGGCTGACTGTCAGATTTCCTGACAGAAAATCACCATTCTAGAAATGGAACCGAACTTCCCTTGGTTGACTGTTGGTCGACCGACGTTGAGCATGTCGGTTGGCCGACGGCTGACCGACGATTCCCTGTCAAAAACACGTTTTTGTAAATGGAACCAAACTGAACTCAGTTGGCTGTCGGTCGACCGAAGTGGACCTGTCGGCTAACCAATAGCTGACCGACTGTGCACGACCGCCCAGTTCAAGTCAGAATTCCAGTTCTCCTTCCTACACACTTCTTTCCATTCCACTTCCTTTCTTTCTTGGTCAAATCCCTGCACATCCCTTGAGCCTCCATGCTCTCCTAGCGGCCATTTCCATTCCAAATTCAACAACCAATATATCCATTCAATTCACAATACATTTCACCATTCTTTCATCCATTTGCAAAGCATTTAAACAAGATAAAAATTAGTTGAATTGAATGAAAACCATTAAGATAAAACACTAGCATATGCATGTCAATCTAAAACAAAATTCCAAACCATATCACATATTTGAACAACATAATGCCCAACTAATCATGAGAAACAAACAAACCATTGAAGCTAAATCTTTCAAATATTGCATGCAAAAGAAAAGGGGGCTAAAATGATCACTTGCCTTCACCAATAGCTATCCAAAGATCTCTCAAACTCCTGCCCAAAAGGAAGCCACGAAATCTATACAAAAACCCCAAGAAAACCATTCCAAAAATCATCATTTTGGGCAAACAAAACCCCCATTTCGAAAATGGGTTTGCATGTTAGAGAACGAGTCTCATAATGAGCTCAAAAGACCACATTGAAAAGATGAAGGTCTCTTACCTGTAGCTATCCAAACGAAGAGAAACAAGGAAGAAGAAGGAGCTTTTCAGCTGGAATCCTCAAGCAAATGACAGCAATAGAGAGCTCAAGATAAGAGAAAGAAGATGATGGTCTCAGATTTCCATTTGGAAGTCTCTAACTATGGCATGCAAGAGGAAGTGAAGAGGGAGAAGAGAAGTTCTTAGCTGGTTCAGTAGAAACGTTGCAGGAAAATGGGCTCTGGATTGCGGGCCCCAAATGAAAACGACGAAGAAGACAAAATCGATCACCGAAAATTCTAGTTTCCAAAAAGTATAAATTTGGCATAGTTTTGAGATTTCGAACTTTGGGTCCAGATTTGGTGTGAAATGACTATTTTACCCTTTTTGGCCAAAACTTTGATTTCTGGGTCTTAACAAAAACAGGTTGAACCCAAAAGTTAAACAATAAAATAAAACCATTCAAATGAGGTCGAAATCACGATTAGAACTCAGAAAACATGTATTTCCTCCCAAGCTTACACGTACACTCAAGGCACCCCTGAGTGTGACTAAGTAGCATAAAACGCTCTCAAAATTCCCCAAAGCTAATCCCAAACTAAATCAAACCAACTTCTAATCCCACGAGCACTAAACCCACATAATACTAAATACGCACTTAATTAACACTAATTGCGCTAATCCTTGGTTGGGGTTTGACTAGCTGCAACAGTAGAGAATCCTTTCACAAATCTTCTATAATAGCCTATAAGTCCTTAGAATCTGCGAATCTCTGCTGCATTCTGTAAGCTGCCCAATTGGCAACTGCTTCTATCTTCTTAGAATCTACTGCCAATCCTTCCTTGGAAATCACGTGGCCTAGAAATGACCCATGTTTTAACCAGAACTCACATTTACTCAGCTTGGCATACAACTGGCTGTCCCTCAGAAGTTGCAATGAAGTCCTCAACTGATGCTCATGTTCCTCCTTGGACTTGGAATAAACAAACACATCTTTAATGAATACCACTACGAACAAATCAAGGTAAGGAGAAAATATCTTGTTCAGTAAAGCCATGAACACTGCCCGTGCATTCGTCAAACGAAATGGTATCACTAGAAACTCAAAGTGGCCATATCTAGTCCAGAACAATGTCTTAGGAATATATTCCCCTCTAGCACGCAACTGATGGTATCCCGAACGTAGATCAATCTTCGAAAAGAACTGAGTCCCCTGTAACTGATCAAATAACTCATCTATTCTCGAAAGTGAGTACTTGTTCTTGACTGTCACTTGGTTTAATTGCCGGTAATCGATGCACATCCTCATAGTCCCGTCCTTTTTCTTAACAAATAGTGCTGGAGCTCCCCATGGTGATAAACTTGGCCTAATGAAGTCCTTATCCAACAAATCTCTTAACTGAGTCTTCAATTCTTTCAACTTTGCAGGGGCCATTCTGCACAGAGCCTTCGAAATCGGTGCAGTATCCAGTAGCAGTTCTGTCGTGAAGTCTAACTCACACATGGGTCACTACGTCAAAAACGCTAAAAAACCACAACCAATGACCGTGGTTTTTCCCTTTTTGCCGCAAATATGACCGTGGCAATTGTCGCGGCGAAGAATAGTGTAGTATTTCAAAAACCACAGTTCGAACCTGTGGAAAATTTAAAAATTACCACAACCATTACATGTGGATAACGATAAAATAAAACCACACAAAAAACCATGGTTTTTTTTTTTTACTTTTTTTTTAAAAAAAAACCACTGCCAATGGCCGAGGTTTTTTTTATTTTCATTTAAAAAAATTATTTTAAAAATAAGAAAAATAAAAAATACACATGTTTTATACCAATAACAATAAACTAAATGAGTCTTCCATAACAATAAACTAAATGGTTCTTCCAAAACCTCAAACCTAAACATGTATATAATAATAAGACATCCAACATTATTTCAAACCACGATACAGTAATATCAATCATCTATCAACCAAAACATTAACATAATTAACAATGTAGCCATCCATCACTAAATTTAGTGTCTCAAAATATTCAATTGAAAATATTAAATGGAGATGATCCTAAATTCAGGCCAATCTATGGCATCGCCTAGTGTGAGATCTTCCATCTTGCCTCGTCCATTTATAAAGTCAACATTCCCATCAACGATCTCGTCTAAAATGATCCTTTTCCAACGTGATTCTTCAGCAGACTCATTTGACTGTCTTCCATATGCGACACATGTATTTTTTGTCAAATGCAACAATTTTAGCAAAGGTGAACTTGATTGATCAATGGTTGCCTAGTTGGATTGTGCCTCCTGACGTGAGGAATCTTGCCTTACCTACATATATATTAGGAAAAGTGAGTAATTCATCAATAGGATATTTAATTATCTTAGGGAATATATTATTAATCTAAAATAAATAAAGTACCTGAGATGAACTCTCATGATTACTCGAGAATCGCATCTGTCCCTCACCATGAGATGCAAGAATTTGCTGCGTTTCCATCATCTGCTCTTTCAGCTGTTCCACCTCAGTATGAAGGGTGACATTCGACTTCTTCTCCCGCTCTAATGCTCTCTTATAAGGAGCTGCATGCGAAATGGCATATTTAGAAATTCCTGATACCATGCCCTTCACATGTCCATGAGTATCACGACTACATACCTGTGCCAACGGGTCTTGATCCAGATGTCCTTGTTCAAAGGAAGGGTTATTCTCATGCATTCTGCGAACTCTTTCCTGTAAAATGAAAAACATAATAAGGTTTTAAACTCTGAACAATAATAAAGTTTTAAACTATGAACAAATCTGCTTTGTACCAAAATGATGCATGAACCCAAAAAAAATGAAAATGAAAACGGAATTATGATCTTGCCCATCATGTTTGATCCCTGTTCCATCTCCCAGTTTAAAAATATCATTCAAAGAATCAACCCATCCCTAAAAGTACTTCCCTCACCATCTACTTTACCAAGTGGCAAGTACGAAACACATTAGCTATAAAGTTAAATGCAAACCGAGGAAAACATGAAAAAAAAAACATAACCAATGACAACCATCCACATAATTAAAGATTATTAAAAGATCAAACTTGATTTTCCAGCAACTTAAACATGGTTAAAAATAAAAACACAACAATAATGAATTCCATGACCAAGTTTCCAACCATAAAACTATGCATTAAATAAACTAGAAAAAAATAGAAGTTATAACTTTAGAAAAACTTCAGCAGTCTCCCTTGCATTTCGGACCCCGAAAAATATATTGGGTGCACACCTATATTACCTGTTAATAAAACACTTCATATATATAACTCCAATGCCCCTCAAAACTCCAATATCAACAATCTATATCATTACATCACGTAGTAGTACTTAAAACACTACATATATATATATATATATATATATATAACTCCAATGCCCCTTTCTTTTCTTCTTCACCTTCAGCTATCTATGCCATGGATCAGTGACCCAAACCTGATGTTTACAGTTATTGGCTTATCTAACTTTGAATCGCAAATCAGCCCATGAATTCCCAATATGGAGTAAGTGATGATTGAAGACTTCAATAATAAACCATTAAAAAAAAAGTAATAATACATGGAAAGAAACTCAAACCTGATGTTTATAGTTATTGGCCAGGCCAAAACCGTGAGACGATTTTTAATTCCATAGCTTTTATTTAAATTGTACTTTAGGTGCTATATGTACTTTGTTAAGTCTTAGTCTGTAAAGAAGATGTACTTTGTAGTTTCTAACTTAGTGTTGTTACTTTTTGCTTGATTCCGAAAACATTAAGGAGGGCTAGTTGTGATATGTTTCAGCTATGACTTTGAATCCCATTTTATCTTCTTATTTAGGATATGGAATGTTTCTTGACATGGTTGAATGTATTGAAACATCACCAGTCCATAACAATATAAAAAATCGAGCACATCGAAAGCACTACATACAAAAAAAAAAAAAAAAAAAAAAAAAGAAGATAGTGTCGTAAAGCTAACCAGCAATCTTTCATGTTTTAATAATATGAAAATGTAAATACACTCACTAAGAGAAGGAAGTCATAATTCAGTTAATTTGGAACGGCTATGTAGTGGGTTTTTTTCGAAAATGAGGCTTGAATTTTATACTTCTTTGAGATTTTCCCCATATTATAACTGTAAATATTTGCATGAATCAGTCAGGCTATAACACATATACAACGACAAACTTAGAACTGCATAAGCAGAAAAAGTTCAACAATATTGGCTTTCGTAACCCTGTAGTAACTAATGGTCTTGGTGGCTAAGATATTAGCTCTCTCCCTCTCTAATGCCTCATTAGTTCTCTGTTTGGCTAAATCTTGTTCTGAATGACCATCTGGCACGATGATCTTGTTTACTAAAAAAAATGAGAACAGTTATAAAAATAAAAAAAAGAAGACCATCAGGCAAAGGAAACATCAGAAAACTAAAATTTGCCTTTATGACTATACTTTACTACAGTAAAATTCAGAAATAGCGGCTCGCTTTCCGCCGCTAAAGAGGAAACATCCGCCATTAAACGTCGTTAGTGATGCAGAAAAATCTGCCGTAACATCCGCCGCCTAAAAAGGAGTCACTATTGGTATTAGAATGACAAATTTAAAGAGTCGCTGAAATGATTTTTAGCGGCAGATTTTTATAACCGCCGCTAATTGTATACTTTCTTAAAAAAAAAATTATTTGGGTCGAATAGGGTCCAACTGCTGATATGGAACTCAACGGTTATCTAACATTCAATAAGGATAACCTCATGGTTGACTAAATGAGCATAGTTTCCTATCTCTTCCCTACAATCAACCATTCTCAGTGACAAAACCAAAGAAATCAATACTGTGACATGCAAATACATAAGGAACCTAGTGCACCAATTTCTTATATTAAAACATTGCAAGGACAAGACAAAATATTAAAATGGGTAAAAAAGAAGACTGGCACTTTTCGCCCACAGACTCTTCTAATCTAAAGATAATGGTCATCTGTCTTCTATTCTTATTTGCTTCCATATTACCGAAGGCCTTAAAACCTCTGGGTCTCTGCATGAAATGGCCCAACAACAAACACAAAATAAATAGCAAGGAAAAACCAATTAAATATGAAACAAATTACAATAGCCCTTTCAAATCAAACCCAAAGATCAAATACCTTCTTAGAACTCTTCTTCCCGACTTCATTTCTCGTGCTAAAGTTCAGAAAGCCTTCTACCCAGGCATACCAACTGCAATGGAAAATGTAATTTAACAAGATTCTCAAGATTTTTTCTAGAAATTTACAAGAAATTATGGTTCCTACTGATGAAATAGCAAACAAAATAAATAAAAAAATGAAAAGAAACAACCAGAACACCACATTCACTTTTCCTTTATGGCACTGGAGTTCATCCTCAAGTGATCGATCAAATCCATTCTTGCAGTTGGGGAGGCAAAGGTTGGGCATCGCAGGCAAGGCCTTACCCACCAGAAAAAGACCAGCTATTATGGAAGAATTATAGCTTAGTAATATCCAGTCATATAAACAGGATTCTTCGAGCCATTTTTTCCTTTGCCTATCCTTTGTTGTCCCACAAAATGGTTGATGGGGATCACTGTAAAATGCGCCTTCCTTTATGGAAATGCCTAGCCAAATCAAACTGCAGATTTTCATTCAAGTTCCATCTTAAACAGCAGACTTACATGTATTCCTTTCTAGATTAACTTAGACCTCTTCTTGGGCTTTTGAGGAAGCTACAACCCTTTCATGGCCATGAAGTCTTCTTTCAAGTAACATAAATCTTTTCAAGTTAGCCAAATAATTCCAATCTTTTGAATGGTTTTGCAACTCAATACAACAACATAGAAATAAATAAAGATCATAAATATGAGAAAACCTCAAGTGACATATTTTGGTGAGTACTTACCTGCATCTGTCCAGCGGAATCTACAAGAACATCCAGATTGAGAATTTTTGAGCTTTGGGAGAAGAAGTTAAAAAGGAATTCCATGAATGATACAGTTATTCAAAATCTTGAAACAGAGAAAAGACAGACTTCTAAGAATGAGAAGGAAAAAAAAGGTCAGGCTACATACATGTTTGGGATCCTCTTTATGATGGTGATGTCCTTAGCATATGAATTAGTTCTTGATGCTACCCAACATTACTCCCTTGCTCTCTCTCTCACTTTGTTCATACTGCACAATTCCTACATTGGCAAGGATTTACAATCTTTTCATTATTCTTCTCCTATCACAACAAAGATGTATAAATAGATAGATGAAATAAGAGCATGGAGCAAATGATAAATGTTTTGAAATTCAATTAGTACAAAAACAGTGTAGAGCTATCAATTTGCCATACAGATTGAGCAAAGTCTTAATTGACAGGAAACATAATCCACCAAAAGGTTAATTGTTCCACTTCAAATTAGGTCAAGACCATGCCTCTGTGCATTACTCGGTTGCCCATTTTGAATCATATAAGCTCATGCTTCTCAATGCAAAGCCTACACATGGCAAAGAGATTGGTGCCCACAAAGCCCACACTTCAGCGGCTCTGCTATTACAATAGTATTGATATGGGGTGAGAGAAAAATACAGAAAAAGGATATTAGACCATTAATCGAACTACTGTGTTCTAAGATGCCCAAAAAATTAATGCTTTTTATGAAAACTGGCTCCACAAAAATATCTATATAGAAGTTGTTTGGGCATTTAAAATGTTGAACTAAGAAGCAAAGTTGCTTACAAGTTTGGAAACTATCTAAATTATAGTGTATGAGTCCTCTAATTCAGGGGAAAAAAGAGTAAAAGAAGTTAACAAGTTATATGGTGGAGCACCCTAATCCCATAAGGGTCAAAGGTAGCATAGAAGTATTACCTGATTCAACTGCTGCTGGCACGGCCAGTAAACTTGGATCTTGAAGCTTGAATCTTAAAAAAATAAACTAAATCATGCCTGGATGGAGTTTGAAGCTACTGAGAAAAAAAATTATTGTTGAGAAAATAAAACTTAAACTAAAAAGAAAAAAAATACCTAAAATAGATTGGGTTCAGAAGATAAGACTCAACTTTGAAATTCAACAAATTGAGTCATGCAATCACACTCAATAACTACAGCAATTGGTATGCATCAGAAATATAACTTACTATATTTAATGTGTTAACATGAAACATTAAAACTATGATGTCAAAAACAAATGCAGACATGGCATCAATATGCGGCTCAGAGTTATAATGATGCATTTTACAGAGTCTGGAATATGGATGCAAATAATGCTACCCTATCCATGAAAAGATATTTTCACAGTGCAAGTTAGCTTTACTGACTTTACACAGTAAATGGGAATTTCAAAGGGATTGTTAGTGTTGTTCTTTTTTTTTTTTTTTTTTTTTTTTTTCAAACTATGATGTGCCTTTCCTCTGTATAATCATTTACTTTGTTGAACCGACAAGTGTGTAGTTATTGTTTTCGCCACCATATATAACAGTTAATAAAAACATTAACATAATTTCTTAGAAAAGTTTGACAGAAATAGTGCCACCATGGGTGATATATCTCTGACAAGTCTTTTATGTCAAACCAACTTACCAACCCAAGTGGAACATTGGTGCAACTACTTAAAAAGAGTTATAAAAAAAAATCGCAGCTATGGGTTAAAATATTGGGCAAAACTCCCAGAGGATTAAGTCAATATCTATGAAGATAACACATGATTTTGAGCAAATGGAATCAATCGTTCTAAATGAAACTACACATAGTAGTCTTAGAGATTATGGAATGAATGGTTTGAGTCACTGTGACCGGCATGCATTGCTTATATAGATTGAGACTGTATAATAATTAAATAGTTAAAAAAAAAAGAGAGAGATCTGTAGGGATAATTACAATGAGATATCTAATCTATGGGGATAGTGAGAAGGCAATATGCAAATTCATCTAGCACCAGTATCAAATTGGACTCCAATTGAGAAATCAATTCCTAGCCATTTTCTTTACAATTCTTGTAGGTGGGTATATATTATGGGCCAGCACCAGTATCTTATCCTCTGGTTATGGATGCTACACATGTTCCAACTAAAAAATTGTTTTGTTTTACAAGATACACAAGTCAGAGGATCGGACCCAAAAGAGGAGGATTGGAAGGATCAAATTGCAAATCGTCCTCCCACCTTAAAAATTGTTTTTTTTTTACAAGTAACATGAGTTACTGCAAAACGATCTTGAGAATGGGGTTTTTACAAAAGCTAACAATACCAAGGAGGAATGTACCAAACTCGTTGTTCTTCAGAAAAACCAATGGAAACAGAAACGGAAACTGGAATCACTAAAACAAATGAGCTCAAAACATGTTAGCTTTCAATCTAGAGAAGAACAACTCAAGATCTCTACATCTGCCATATCAAAACCATTAAACAGAGACATAGAACATGAATCGATGAAAAAAAGGGATTGAAATCAACATTAGTAGATGAAAATCGCTAGATCTGTGAAGAGTCAATAGGGTTTTCTGGATTTCTCATTTTCACCGTGAAAAAATCAGAAATGAAGTTCAGATCTGATAACTCCAAGCTAAAAACACTAAACATTGAAACTAAAAGGATCCTAAATGCTAAAAGCAACTACGACCAAATTATGAAGCCAGACTTCTCATTTCATTGTGAAAAATAGGAAATGAAAATCAGATCGATATCTCAAATCTTAAAACACGAAGTACTGAAAAGTAAATCACCAGATCTGCTCAGCTGATTATACAAGAAAATCTACTCACCTGGTTCTTCACCTAATCCCACCACACCAAAACCCTAACCCAATCTCAGAGGAATCTATGAAAGATCTGAAGCCGAAAACCCTAACCCAATCTCACCTAGTCCTTGATTTTGGCCGCCAAAATCTTCAACTGTTGAGCAGGAAGAGTCGAATCTGCTAATTCTTCAGTCAAATCTCGATATATCAGATCTTCTGACAGATCTGGTAGGGGAAATAGGAAATGGAAGAGGGGCTCGTTGAGGTTGAAAGAAGAACGAGAAAAGAGGAAATCGAAAAGGGGCCCATCGAGATCTTAGGGATAGGAGACCTTGTAGGGGCGGAATAAGAAAGCCCTACTAAATGAAGTAATTAAAGGCAGGTTTACAAAAAAAAATCGTTGAGACTGAAGGATATAGCGGCGGTTTATGCAAACCGCTGCTAAAGTTGCCACTAAACATCACTTTTCTTGTAGTGCTTGGTCAAATGTGTACACAGGAGAAAGCATTGATTGAAAGATATTTTTTATGGTGAGCCTTCACCATATGGAGAGCTCACCCCCGTTATAGTCTAAGGCACACAAAAAACCCTTCCATCGTTGAAGACACTTAAAAGTATAGGGATCCAGCAAAAAACAAAAAAACACACAATAACTGTCTACGGTATCCCTGCACCTTCGAAAAAGAATGCACATGTTATACATCAAGTTTGCATACCCCCTTTGTTGAAACCCAGGTCAATGGTTGATTCAATGACAAGAAACAAGAACAATAATAAAAGAGAAGACTACACTTACCCCTTGACATGAGCTAGACATGATCCGGGATGAAAACAATCGAAGAAAATAAAAACACTTCAGTCGGACTGAATGTAAACCCAGGTGATCCAATCCATGACAGACGTGGGTGACCACTGCAATAGGGTTGAGTTGATTGCTGGTCACAATCATGATGATTTAAAAGTTTACCTCATTGACAGTTGCAGCCAAAACCTCTACAAAAATAAAAAAAATCAAACCACCACAATCCACAGTTGATGCAAACAATACTGAGCAGCTTAGATCTAACTTGAATAACCAGCAAGAGAGAAAAGTACCTAATGACTACTCTCTGAAGGCAAAGGATTAAACCAATACTAGATCTTACTAATACTAAATAAAGAGAATAATCGTAATCATTGAGCGCTTAACATTCAAATGTGCAGAAATCTTCTCACCCCTAAATTTCAACTGAGACAAGGACATGGTAACTAAAGTAGATATCTTTCATCTGTCATGCAGAGTTTCTTATGAATTAAGGATTCTACCAATATTAATAATATCTGCAAGATTTCCCAGGTATAGTTGGTTGTGCAAGGGACGCGTATCTCCTATTCAACTAATGGATCAAGTGATCAACTATAACTGGGATTGGCCTTATGTGGTGAACTGCCGGGCCCAGTGAGCAAAAACAGCTAGCCCATTGGTCTGGCTTAATGGACCTCGAGGATAGCTTATGAAATCTTGATCTATTGTGAACTCAATCACACAACACCCTGTTGTGAACTCGATCACACAATGCCCATCAGGTCTATGTTTAGTAGGAACTTCAACATTAATGGAATGAGATAATACCCATCCAAACAAAACCAACACCTATTTTATTTAGTTAAAATAATTAATAAAAACACCCTTGCCTTCTGATCTGGTAATGAGAAGTATGATGTGAGACAAGAGTCCAGCAATTTTACAGCATCTGCTCACAAGTTTAACTCATTTTGACTCACACTGATTCCACTCAGCAAGTTTACATCATCGACCCCAAACGTAACACTTTCTTCTCAAATACCCTGACTCAACCCAATGAATTTCCAAGTTTCTTCAAATTTCCTAGTTTAAACAACACCCACAACTAAACAGTAACAGCAAAAATTTGCCTCATGGATTCCACTCAATGGATTTCCGATTCAAGTTTCCTAGTTTAATCAACACCCACAACTAGAAGAGTAATTTATTCCAGTCAACTAAACAGTAACTATGATGATGATGATGATGAGGGCAAAGAATTGCAGAGCCTCAAGATTTGGAGTTTTGAAGTTTTGAAATAAGAGGTTTCTCGATCCTTGATGAAAACAATCGAAGAAAAGAAAAACACTTCAATGCTTGGAAAAAGCTAGGGCGAAGAATTGCAGAGCCTCGATTTGGAGTATTGAAGTTTTGAAATAAAAGGTTTCTCTCCACATGCATATGGGTTTTGGGCTCAAGTTGCCCCTGTATATATTAGAAAAGAAAAAAGAAAAAAAAAAAAAAAAAACAAGGGGCTTTTACTTCTCTCCCGTTCTCCTCATGAATGTCCTAAGTCCGAACTCTTTCTTTGCAGCGACATCTAGCCCAAGAACAATATAAAGAGAGAGAGATGAGAGGGTACCAAATCGAGAGAGAAATTGGAGATGAGGAAGCCAGCACGCAGAAAAGCCGCAGAGATGAGGGAAGCTGCAGTGATGAGGGAAGCCGCAGAGATGAAAACGTTAGGCCAAAACGACTGGAGATGAGAAAGCCGCAGAGATTGGGAGAGAGTGCTGGGAGCGGGAGAGGGAAACGCTTAGAGAGAGAGAGAGGAGCGCGGGAGAGAAGTAAAAAGGGGGTGATTTTGGCGGTCATTTTGGCGCTGAGTGAGATTAGGTCTAAAAACCACAAAAAAGCCGGTGGTATTTTTAATGGACATGTGGTAAAAAAAACCACAGCAGCAACCGAGTCTTTACAGCGCCCAATAGTGTAGCTTTTTGGACGTTTGTTACGTAGTGGGTGGCAAACCCGGGTTCTCCTATGGGAAAATATCCGGTAACTCGCATACTATTGGAATCTCATCTAGGGGTTTGGATTGCTTGTCCTCCGCGATAAACCCAATGTAACCCTCACATATGCTCATCATCAAGCGGTCTACCTTTAATGCAGAAATCAACAGAGTGGAGGTAGGCTTCTTCGTACCAACAAACTCAACACTACAGTCTACACCAAGCAACCTCATGGTCTTATTGAAACAATCCAACACCATGCGGTTTGCCGCTAACCAATCCATACCAAAAATAACATCAAAGTCGGACATCGCCAACGCAATCAAACTGGCGGTCAACTGAGTACCTCCAATCTGAACTGTGCACCTAGGATAAACAAAACCACACGCTACTGATTGGCCTACCGGAGTAATAACAACTAAAACAAACGGTAACATCTCTCTATCCTTCCCAAAATGCAATGCAAATGCTGTGCGACAAAAGAATGTGTGGAACCTGATCCTGATGGTCCGCTATTAGCCATGACACTGCAAGACAATATGAGTTAGGCCCTATGCAACCCAAAACTAGCAACACAAGGCTATAAGAACATAGAATATACAACGAATACTAGACTAATGGAAATCCTCACACGCGTCTTATGGTTTATACTGTTTTTACCCTGAGAAACCATCCATTGCTCTAATACCACTATGTCATGAGCCCGAACTCGATTAGTAATAAAACCGGATTCGGGGTGTGAAATTTATGGCTAATTAAAAAAATTTCCCCAAATGCCCAAGGATCGAAGTCCGCTGTGAGGATTGTGTAGTTGAGCCTCATTAACAAATTAATCAATGGGACTTGTCCAGTAAACACATTCGTTAAACCTGTAGAGATATCAAAGTACGGTACTCATCCCATTATATATATATTCAAGTTTCAAAAGAAAAAACGTATAAAGTTTATAAACATTAGGACCATCCAAGATACCTAGGTCCTGGTACAAAAGATATACAATGCTAGGATAAACAAGTCCAAAAGATCTAGACCAAAAGATAAAATGAAGTGGTACGATGAGAGATATCCCATGAAACACGCACTGGTGCCAGGAGTGATAACGCTAAGCTATGTCATCGGCACCCCACTCTCATACCTCGTCCTCCTCCCCCGGTTGAGGATCCTCTAGGATTGCCTCTACAGCTGGGTCGGCATAATAGTAGGCGTCCTCTGCACACCAGGGAATAAAGGATCAACGATATGTTAGCAAGAAGATAAGCAATATACATTATTTATAATATGTTTCAAATGAAAATAAGGAAAAGTACATGATTATGTGATATCAAGATACAACCTAGGCATAAAAGCATGAGAAATTAAGAGAATCAAGGGACAATATAAATCCTAGCAAGATACACAAGAATAACCATCCATGAAATGCAATGCCAAGCAAGAGGAGACTCCGTGATGTCTTAGCCATCTCACAGGGGTATTAGTGACGTCCTAGCCGACTACGAATACCCAAAGCCTGGATCGAAGGGGATCCTAGCTCCCGGTCCTAGGAATAGTAGCACGGTCCTAGCCCACTCCCAGCTATTTGCACCATGGACGCCGTCCAAAGCCAACTGCCAACCCTAGTGTCTGATAACTGGCCCACTCTGTAATCATCAGTCTGCAGTTGGTTATGAATGCAAGATGATGATGATGGCTTGTATACGACACAAGTTTTAAGACAATTACACGTGGATAGGTTCCCAAGTGCAAAACAACAAGTTGAGAGCTACTCCAAGTCAAGTCAAGATACAAGTCAAGTTCCAAGTTCCGTGAGTAGTCCTCTTTCAAGTCTATCCAATACGCGTTCATCAATACAAGACAAATGTACCTAAGGATACACTCTAAGTCCAGTCGAATCCTAATTCTACAAGTTAAGTTACAAGTTTCACAAGTATTCAAGAATAGAGTGTACAAGGTAGTGAGCTAAATCAAGCTACGAATACAAGATTTACGAGTCAAAAGTGAAGAACAAGCCATCCTAGGTCAAGGGCTGTCCATTGTGTACCGCACGTATTCTCAACGGAGTGCTTACGGAGAAAGAGTCAACAATGCCTTAGTGTGGTGAGCCCTTGGTCTACAAAGGTTATTGGGGCACCAATTGACTAAGCTCTGTGTACATTTAGCCAAGTTACAGTCATACACGGGAGTCCCGGACAACCAACGTAGCACACCAAGCCAATCATGCTCCATTTCAATACCCCGAGTTGGTCATATGAGGGTGAGGTCAATGAGTTCCAACCTAGAGGTCCAAACTAGGTTTAGAGTCCATTTCCAAAAGAAACAAGGGCATAGTTCATTGCTCCAAATATCCTCTTACTTTTCCAACCTCTAATCATTAGGATAAGTGGACCACTGGGTTCTACATTTCAAGCGCTTTCCAACAGTATATAGAACTCTATAATCCGATGAGCAGATCAAAAGTTATGCCCCTTCGAAAATCTGCCTAAAATCGGTTAAGTACCAAAAGTTCAAACTCTCAGTCCAAGCCTAACACCCGAGAGGCTAAGAGTTCGAGCTCTCAAGAGCAGAGTCCAAACTCTCAAGTGCAAAAAGTGTTGTTTTGTTGAATTTTTGAGTTCCATCCGTTCCAAACCATCTCCACCCTTTTCTAAACCATTCCAAAGCTATAACCTGTACAAAATTGAGCCACCATGCTCTCCTCCAACCATATCCATCCATTCATCAAATCAAGCATCAATTAAGGTCCATTCAACCCATTTATCCAATTTTAGCATATGTAATCCAATTAACCATGACAAGATTGGAATTTAGGGAAAATCTAAGCAATGAATTAACAAAAAGTAATAATAATACATGCATGCTCAATATATAAAGCAAATCTACTTGCCCTCACCAAAGAGAGTGAAAGAGGTGAAAATTTGAAAGAGAGATTAAGTAGGAAAGCTGTAACGTCTTATCATACACACATGCATGATATTGTCCGCTTTGGCCCACGGGTCTCACGGTTTTGTTTCTGATGGGTCAGAACCCATCAGAAACAAAACCGTGAGGCCCGTGGGCCAAAGCGGACAATATTATGTATGCGTGTAGGGTGGGACATTACAAATGATATCAAAGCCGACTCTCGACTAGTTTGAGTGTGGGTCCCCTGCCGTGGTTTGGTGCAAGTAGGCGGGTCAAGAGGGCCGGCAGGCTACAGGGACTGGCAGGCTACTGCACAGGGACGTGCAGCCCTAAGGGGGGTGAATTATGATTCCCCGATGCCCCACATCGACTATAGAGGGGAAAGTGAATGGGTTTATATGTAGAGCTTATACCCTTACCTTGCATGAAGGCCTTTTGATGGGTTCTGTCCCATCTTTGGTGCTTAGGTTTTGACCTTGACCCCGCGGGTGACGCATACATCAAGGCGCCTATAGCTGGTGATTTCGAATGGGGACCAGTTGGCCAGGTGGTCGAACAGGAGGATAGAACGTCTACACAAGGTGTTTGAGCGCAGTTTATTTTTGAGATTTTGAGTGACTATGTTGTAGGTAAGGAGATAGTCCGTTATGTATAAACCTATTATTCACACTTTGAAATTTTGTTGGACTCCAGCCTTGCTTCACTTGATTCATTTTATATATGATACCTTATGCTTTCGCTATTAACATGTTGCTTCCGCTATCATTTCTCGTGCTTCCGCAATTTAACTGTTGATCATCTTATTGTTAAAAAAGTTTTTTAAAATTTTTTTTGACCTCACAGCGGACTATGATTTTGGAAGTTCTCAGATTTTTCGGGAAGTAGCGCCCAAAATTTGAGTACCTTGGCGGTAACTTAGGTATTCGAAATTGGGGCGTTACAAGAGCTCTTCACTCACACCCTAGCCAAACCAACCTTCCAAAGTCCCTCTCCTACACTCAAAGAACACCAAGGAAGAAGAGGAAGAGAGATTTACTAACATGCAAGACATTAACAGCAAGGAGGAAGGAAATCAGAGGGGAAGAAGCAGTTGATGAAAACATACCAAACTTGGATCAAGAGGTAGAGGAAGAAGAGATGAAGAGAAGGGTGGGCTTGGTTTCTTGAAATCTCTCCCTTAGGTAGCACATGCAAGAAAAGAGATGAAGAGGAGGAAGAGAGAAGTCTCCCAGCAGCTGTAGTTCTTTGTAAATGTATAAGTGAAATGGTTAAGATGGCTGGAATGAGTTTAAAATGAAGATGGAGAGGAAATGACTCGATTGCCCTTCTTGAGTGAAATGAGAGAAATGTGATTAATCGAGGGTCTTCGGGGCGTTGAATTGTGACGAGTCAAGAACGGAAAGTGACGAGCGCGACAAGATCTTTCCAACAAGCCCAAATTCGGTGAAAACGGAATTTTTCGAAAAAAGACCCAATTTTCCTATTAATCACCACCTAACCCCCTATTAAGACTAATCGCACTCGGAATCAAACTAAACTTCACAAACCACTTTCTAATGATAAAAGAAACTTGCTTAGCCACTAAACTCCCCTAATTAGGTAGAATCACAATTAATGACGCTAATCGCTAATATTAGAAAATTAAACACCCCATTAAGGTCGGGGACCTTACTATTTTCCTAAGTGTGTAAGGTCATTTCCCTTGTGAATTGTCCATTAACATTCGTGTTTATCTCTCATCAGGTTGTCGTTATCTTGCCATCAATATATGAGTTCGGATCTGGTTAAAGTTTTTCCCATGGTGACCATAAATGGACCTATAATGGTCTAGCACGTCACCGCGGGCAGCCTACATGCACACAGGGCCGCTGCTCTATGCCCGGGTAGGGGCATCCCACGGTGATATGGCAGGCCATGATTTGTCTCCCCACGGTTACCACGAGGAAAAGCCTCAAATGATCATGATTCATATATGAGAGTAGGACTCAAGTCCCAAAAGCCAAGAAAACTAATTTTAAGATGCAAGAAATGAAGGAGTTGGGAAATTATGTTATAAAATTGTTTTGGATGTGCCTTAAGTTTGATTATAAAATTTGATTAAAATGAAGTATAACCAATTGAGATAATGTTTTTGCTAATTATGATTAAAATATATTGAGGACTTTACTGGAAGAATCCCCTTAAACTTGGTGACGACAAAAAAAAAAAAAAAGTCCTCAAATCACAATATCGACCAAAAAGTCCCTGAATTGGGATATTTCCCTTTATTATTATTATTATTATTATTTTGATGAATAGGGATATCACAGCTCAATTATATGAGCATGGATATTACCACTCATTTCTTCTACTTCACCTATATATATGAGTGGGGATATTTATGTTCAAAGCCTTTTTGGCCAACATTAAAATTTGAAGAACTTTTTTTATCTTCACCAAGTATAAGGGGTTTTTTCCGCGACTAGTTATGTCGTCAAATCGATTCACCTGAACATGAGGGAGGACATATTCCTTCAATTGACCTAGCTAGACCTGGTCCCCAAACATCCTCATAGGTTCTGCTATTTGACTCATCACCTACCACCCATCTTTGATTTGCAAGCTGTTTCCTTCATTGTACTAACTCAAGTTACATACGTGGGTTACAAGTGAAGTATCACAGGTGGGTACAATTGTTAACAATTGAAGTAACAATAGTGACAAAGATGAAACATGTCGGTTTTAAGTAAAACTGCTTCGAGGTTCTTATTTTAAAAATAGGCCTTCCTATTTAAATGGGTAAAGAGGAGTGTATGGATAGCTTCACAGTCTTGCTTTCTCATAACCCCTCGTCACCCTAGCCACCATCAGCACCATGGCCACGTCCTATGTGCCTGAACATGAGGAGCTACTCTCCATCGTCAAGTAAGGGTGGAAGTCATTACACCTCACTCAGTACTGATGGGCTACTTCTAAATTTTATTTTATCAGGCGTAATGGCATGTCATTAACGCTTAGAGGCATGCAAAAATAATAATCTTGGCCGTTCAAAATGAATTTCACCCCTTCAAATGAGATATCGTCATATTTCACTTCAATATGAGTGCGTTGGACTATCAGGTTGAGCACAAATATTGTTAATGTTATTTAATACAATCTTACTTATTACTAATTGCATGCCTCAACCACCTACATATTCAGCTGCATATTTATATATGGTGTGTTTAAAACCGAGAAACCAAACAAAGGACGTTCATCAGGCCACCGTTCTTTTTTTCTTTTCTTTCGTATTTTGGTATCCAGCTTAGGTGGCCGAACCAAAGCCTTTCGGTGAGGGAGTAGACCTCGAATCAAGGTGAGAAGCACTATGATATGGAAAAAGATCTCCGATAAGATAGCACGGTCACTCGAACGAGGGTTCTGCCCTCACCGACAAGGCAAGAACTCACGTCCATTATTGCAAGTAATAATTTTGGGACATTTTCTGACCACGTTATTGTTATTGGCAACATGCAACACGACAAGAACTGAAGGACAAAAGAAAAAGAAAAGGTACACTAGCTGGCATAAAAAGGATTAGCTTATTACGTGGCTTGGTCCACATGATGTTTATTCGTAATATTGGCAACATGCAATACGGTAAGAAGTGAAGGACAAAAGAAAAAGGTCTCGGTCCCATTATTGCATCCAGCCACTTCCAAGTTTTTTTTATCTTGTTTTTGCACAGATTCTACCATGAACCATTAAATCCCTTGATGCAATTTTCTATCATTTGAACTATCTCTCATCTCAATATCAATATGATAATAATTTGACCATGATCCAGTGTGGAATTTGAATATAAGAAATTGATACTATATATAAAAATTAATAAAGCTTTGGACCCTTAAATTAAATCATATCATTTGATTCGATTGATATTGGCTCTATACATGCATGCATGTGCACACAACACAGCCCCTCATGTTGTGAGCATCCATGTACATTCTTCTCCTATATAAGAGGTGGACAATTTTTTTTTAATGAAAACAATGCTTTTATGGCCCACCTTTGATTTCTATTATTGCAATCTGAACTCATGGTTTTTTATTTTTATACCATTTTCTAAGATTTTGACTTACAATTAAAACACTTCAGAAGGCATTTATAAAAATGGAAATGAAGGGCCCCTTTCATCACAGTTTGATGGAGAGAGAGAGATGATCATGTGGATGAGAGAGGAGAAAATAAAGGTAACATTAAATGAAGGTTTGAAAAACATGCAACACGACAAGCAGTGAAGGACAAAAGAAAAGGTACACTAGCTGGCATAAAAAGGGTTAGCTTATCACGTTGGCAACGTGCAATGCAGTAAGAAGTGAAGGACAAAAGAAAAAGGCGTACTAGGGAATTACTGTGTTTCATAGTGACCACATGAGGGATATCTCAAAGCAGCAGCAAGTGGAGGACGCCCTTTCAATATAAGTTGCCACACACTTTATGATGATCATATAGGATAGGAATCTTTCTTTAATCTTTTTTGATTTGTGACACTCTAGCAATCATCTTCACAATGGCCACCTCCAATGTTGTGCCTGCGCAAGAGGAGCCTCTCCCCATCATAGAGAAAGGGTGGAAGACATTTCACCCCACTCAGTACCAGGGGTTCTGGATACATCTCGAGTTTTTCCCAGGGCTATTGGCATGTCGTGAACACTTTGAAGGTTGCAAAGATGACATAATACTCAACACCACACCTAAATCGGGCACGACATGGCTGAAAGCTCTCACCTTCACCATCTTGAACCGAGCTCGTCATGACTTTTATAACCATCCTTTGCTCACAACGAACCCACACGCACTTGTGCCGTCCTTCGACTTGGACCTTTATGCCGACGGAAAAATTCCTGACCTTACCAATCTCCCTTCTCCCCGCCTCTTCTCCTCGCATTTTCCATACGAACTGCTACCAACTTCAATAATTGAGTCCAATTGCCGTATCATTTATCTGTGCCGGAATCCTAAGGATACCTTTGTTTCCATGTGGTATTTCTTAAACAGCTTTCTACTGGAGGATGAACCACCAGTTCCAATGGAAGAGGCTTTTGAGTTATTTCATGGAGGCATCTCTATTTTTGGCCCCTTTTGGGAGCATTTTTTGGGTTATTGGAAGGCCAGCTTGGAGAGACCCGAAAGGGTCTTGTTTATGAAGTACGAGGAGCTTAAGGAAGATCCCACATTCCATTTGAGGAGGTTGGCTGAGTTCTTAGGTTGCCCCTTTTCAATAGAGGAGGAGAGTGAAGGCTTGGTAGGAAAGATAGAGAGGTTTTGTAGCTTTGAGAGTCTAACTAGTTTGGAGGTTAATAAGAGTGGGAAGACAAACCATGGGCATCCGAATAAGAATTTCTTCAGGCGTGGTATTGTTGGGGATTGGAAAAATCATTTAACAGCAGAGATGAGTGAAAAACTGGATCAACTTAGCCAACAAAAATTGGAGGCCTTTGGTTTGACTTTCAAAGATCTTGGGAAATAAAGCTTTGATTTTGTCAAAGTTAATGGGTTGTTTCTTCAGCGAAAAAATGGTCATGTGTTCACCTGCGCGCCTCCGTGTGACTGTGTGCGTGATGGGTTGCTTCCCATGTAGGATGTTGCAACTTTGTTTGAATTTAGCTTAATGGCAACTTTATTTGATTGAGTACTTGTTTGTTAGTGGTTCAGTTCCTACAATTCAGGTACTTGGCACTTTCCACTGTGGGTTGTGTGTGATTGGGTTGCTTGTTAGTGCATATCTTGTAATAAAATTGGTCATTATTCCATCAGAAATTATCCACTCCATATTGTCTCTGTACTTTGATATTTTCTACTTTTGCCTATTGAATGTGAGCCATTACTAAGCCTTTCTCTTCTAACATTTAACCACCACTTCTGTCACGACCAGGTCCCAAAATTTTGACTCCACCCAAGTTTATTTCAGTGTCGCGACATAACTTACTCCCGTAAACTTTGAATTAACATAAGTTAAAATGGATATATACATTTCATGCAAGTGAGATCTTTCGATTCACATCTGTCAACTCATATATTGTGGAAAAACATATACAACGATATCATAAACAAATGTATGCCTTTACAAATATACATAGCTCTTTATACATAAAAAGATTTCTCATTCATCCTATTCAAGTCATCTAACTTCATATTTAAAATACAATGCATGATGGCATCTATTAAATGTTTCCAAAAATTTACTTCTCAAAGTTTTTATTTCTTTCTTGCACTCGGATATCAATATCAGATGATATCTCTGTCATTCTATTACACTAATTCTACTGGAGGAACCGAAGCGGCCTCCTCTGTTGGAGCTGCGGCCTCTGTAGGACTAGCATGAGCAGCTGGGCTTGTAATGTCATCAATAACACTAGTGAATACAACGATTCAGCAATATATACACAGATCCATGATAGTACATGCTATCCTAATATGTTCAATCATCAGCTAAACAATTCTCACATTCCATAACAATTTATAGACAACTTAAGCAATTAGAATCAAATAAGGAACATAACTAATTTGCAACTATAATAGCATTTCATTTTATTTTATTTCATATCTTCCAAAAGGAATGAATCATTTATTCATTTATTATTGTTGTGGGATTTACCAGTGCTGGGGCCAAGGATAACTGACATCACCACGGAGCTCTTGAACGCCTTTAAATCCATCTACTATAGTAGGAATAATCATTTATTTATTTCATCCCTTTAATGAGCTTAAATAATGTTATTTTGTATGGCTCAATAGAAGTTAATAAGTCTTGGTTAACCGGGCCTTTGGATTGCCCATCCTGTACTGTGATTAGAAGTGAGGCCTGTTATAGGTCTGCTGTGATTAGAAGTAGGATTTGAGTGTAACAAGGCTTTGGAGCTGATATTATAAATAAAGACCGAGAGTCTTTTTGACACATCTCATCTGATTGCAGAGTGTGTGTATTCTCTCATCTTCCCTGTGAATGTAGGCCAAAAGCCAAACCACATAAATCTCTTGTGTTCTTGTGCGTGATTGATATCTTCTCAAATGTTCTCGATCATGACAAATTGGTATCAGAGCTTATTTGGCGTGATTGGAAGAAATCCGACGGATCAGATTTCAAAGGGTTGATCGGAGAAGAGAAGGGATCGTTCCCTGGTTTCTGGATCGTTCTCTGCTTCTCAAGTTCTCTGATCAGCAAACCAGATTTCTCCGTTTTGCAGCCTGGGTTCGGTCTCTGTGAAGAAGATCAGATCGAAGAATAGTGGAAATTGAACAGGTGGAAACTGTAGACAGATCCCGACGTCGGAGCAGAGATCTACTGTCATAGAGAAGAAGCATTAGCGTGAAAACCGCTGGAGCCCCTCATCGCCGCCGCTGATCAAATGAGTGCTTTGCTTCAATTTGGGTGGTTTTTTGGCTGGGCCCCACATTGGCGCCGAAGACAATACGCCGTCACCGGAGCCATCATTGCTCTCCGCATCCCGTCATCGGATAAGAAGCGCCTTCTGCGCTGTTGCCGTGGAAGCCGAAGTCATCTGGGCTCCGTCTCCTTTGTTGCAGAACAGAACCGTTGAAGAAGAAGAACCCATCTTCTTTTGGGTTCAATCTCGGGTTGGGTCTAGTCCAGGTCAGACTTGACCCGTTGTGCAAAAGCCCATAAACAAAGTAGCAGTGACGTCAGCACCTGTATGGTCAAAGGCAGTTTGACCAAATCGACAACTGAAATTTGTTTTCGCGATATGTTGACAATCCGGAGTCCAATTTGAGATCCGTTTGAACCCATGGACTCGTTGCGACCAGATCTACACAAGTACAGTGAATGATTCATGGAATGGCGACGAAGTTTGAAATTGAGAAATTCGATGGAAACGACTTCAATCTTTGGCGTTTGCATATGCATGCTTTGCTGGCTCAGAATGGGTTGCATAAGACTTTGAAGGGAATGGAGGCTTTGTCTGACAAACTATCAGATGATGAGAAGGATGAGTTTTCAGAAAAGGCGTACGGTCAAATTCTGTTAGTTTTTAGCGTTGGTGTACTGTGAAATGTTGCTCAAGAGAAAACTGCTACTGGCATATGAAAAAAGTTGGAGAACTTGTACATCACGATGTCTCTCACGAATCGCTTGCATCTGAAAAAGCGGTTGTTCACGTTACAAATGCAGGAAGGTACGTCTGTTTCAACTCACATTGATTCTTTTATAAAAGCTATTTTGGATCTTGAAAATGTAAATGTTAAAATTGATGATTGTGAGAACCCGACCCCTAATTTCTGGGATTAGCATCTTCTTAATTTTGGACTAGTTTTCTAAAGTGGGATTAACGGAATTTGGTTAAATCTGGATTAGAATAACTTTTTATAGCTTTGAATGATTTTGAGAACTCTTTTGATTGAGTGGAACATTTGGGGTTTCCCTTGTGAGTTTTGTGTGATTTTGGGGGTTCGTTTATTGTGTATTGATTAGTTTTGGGATTTATGCAATAATTCCGGAAATCGGTAATTTACTTCGTTTAATGTATTTTATTATTCCCGACAACCTTTGTATTTGCTCCGTTTCCGTTCGAGACCTCTAAACCCTACTTTGCTAATGATAGGGGTAAAACAGTCTTTTTACACAAAATCTGGACACCATTTTCAATGTCTCCGAAACTCGTAAAATATATACTTTTTGGAAAGTAGAAATTTCGACGATCGATTCTTCCTTCTTCGTCGAATCCGTCCAAAGCCGGTAGAACGATGTTTTAGTTCAATTAGACTTTTAAGTTGTGGGGCCCATTGCCATTTTCTATATAAGGAGGAGTCATTTTCTTCTTCCTCTTCTTGCAACTTGTTGAGAAAAAGAGGGAATTCCAGCCTAGCCTAGGGTTTCTTTAAGCTATCTTGCTCCTTGCTTCCCCATTTCTCAACCTCTCTCAAATCTATTGCTAAAGGCAAAATGGAGGCATTGATCTTCTTCCCCTCCATGAGAGCTTCATCTTGATATCATTTGTGGAGAGAGCCTCCCATTCCAAGCTACCTTTTGACCAAACTCTTGCCATTAGAGGACTCTTCATGTAAGTTCCTCTTCTCATCTCTTGGTTGTGTATTCTTCTAGCCATGGAGGTGCTTCACCTTGATTATTGGAAGCTATCTCCATCTATTTCTTGATTTTGACATTCTAGGGTAGTAATGAATGTATTTTGGGGATTTTTGTGTAGATTGTAGATTTTGAGCTTGATAGTGGATTAGAGCTTGACTAGCATACTTGGAGACCAAGGCAAGTGGATGAATGGATTCGATTTGAATAAGTTCTTATTTTGTTGAAAATGTGGATTTTACTATTCATCTTCCTCTAGTTTCCTATGTTCATAATGCTTTTGGAAATATGTTTATTGATAAGATTTTCTCTTAGCCAATTTTCATGAGAAAGTATGCATTCATCTATTAAAGCTTGTTTTGCCATTATGGATTTCATGAATGAGATTTGTACTTGCATTGAATGAGGTTTGTATTGGAAGGAGAATCAATGCATTGATGGAATGGTGGTTGGAGAAAAGAATGAGATGTAGAATGGAAGAGAATAGACCCATTTCGTGTTAGGAAATGGGTGAAGTTGAGGTAAAAAGGGATGGGAAGGAAAGAGCTGAAATCTGCACCTGATGCAGAGTTCCCGCAACTGGGCGGTCAGCGGGCGGTCACCTTGGCGGCTAGCCGACAGGTGGCCGGCGGCTAGCCGACCCAGATTCGGTTACAAACACAGAATGCTGTGTCTTGACAGGTGAACCGCGGTCAGTCCCGCGGTCATCTAGCGGCTAACCGCCACCCAAAAACCCTGTGACCGCTAGGTAGCCGAAATGCGTGGTTAGAAACACAGAATGCTATATTTTAGTAGGGTGAACCGCGGTCAGCCCCGCGGTCAGCCAGCGGCGAACCGCCGATCACCTCGGCGGCTAACCGCCAGCTGACCGATAGGTGACCGAGTTTCACCCAGAATTCCTGAATCTTTTCTATTGGTTTCAGATATGGTATTTAAAGGTTTGGATGGGTTGTTCTGATGCCCTACCACCTTGGAAAGACCCAGGAGATGACATAAGGAGATTGACTTAGAAAGAAACACCATTTAGGAAATGTATTGGGACTTTTGGATTCATTAACTTGCATAAGAAAACTTGGTATGTCCTCTATCATTTGAGTACCATACTAAGGGTAATAATAGACATACAAGATCCTTACACATGTTGTTTGAATATGGATGCCCCAATATATAGTCCCTAATGGTATAAGGATTCATTGCATTGTTTTACTCAGAGTATATGTATAATTACCCGATCCGACTAGTTTTATCTCAAATTCTAATTTATACACCTGGTATGTCCTGCCAGCCCCGTTCATGCATGAAAAGATAGTGATTTGAAATGTATGCCTACGAGCACCGTATCCTGCCTGCCCAAGTGTTTTATACTGATATAGTTTTATACATGTTTTGATTTCCCATGTCACCTATGAGTCGGCACCACTAAGCTTGGACGTCCTTGTCAGTCTGATCAACTGACTTGGGCCTCCCCCTCGTGCTCCCGCCAGCTGCAGCTTAGATCCTGTCCCGATTACCCGGTTCCGCGGCCGTGGTCTTGTCTAGCTATATGTATATATATGTATAATGTTGGTTCTCGTCACTTTGCGTGTTGGAGACCAACGCCCGATCTTGCTCTCATCACATTAGTGATAGAGAGGATTTAGCTTTAGTGTGGTTGCCAATCCGTTCCCCACGATTGTGGCTCCCCTGAAGAAGGGCAATTTGCAGGGTCCGCCTGTGGACTGGGTTTGCAATGTGAGGAATACATGTTTTACAGTCGTTTTAAAGGAATACATGTTTTACAGTTGTTTTAAAGGAATGCATGTTTTACCAGATATATATGCTTTTACACATGCTTTAAAATGAATACATGTTTTATCAGATATACATGTTTACACTGGTTTTAAATCTATGCAACTCTTGATCGAATACCATGATTTACCATATGTTTTATTATTCAGATTATCGTTTATATCTTTCATCCACCTGCCAGACCGTCGTGTCTGACCCACTCTTTTGGTACTCAGGTCCAGATTTCTTTGCTCCGAGCTGAGTGCACGTGTTGGCTGTGGAGCCATGAGTTGCAGATTTGTAGCGTCGACTATGTCATGTAGACATTTAGCTCGACATCTGAGTTACGTCACATGTGGGATAGTGTTTATCTAGCTTGTTATTTGTATGGCTTTTATTAGCCTGTTCTCAGGGATTTTTAATTAATGCACATTGATACTTGTAACTTGAACATATGTGGGAATGAATTATCCTGTTACTGTCAGCTCTGTATTTTTAATGTGATGGTTTGCTCCAGTCTGATATGATCCTTGATACGATAGCTATATGCTAGCGGTTGTGTGCGATGCGGAATCCAATGACCACGGAATCCGAGTCGCAACACCACGTAAGCTTCCGCAAAATATTCAGAATGAGTTGGAATTGTCATCCTTATTCACGCGGATCCTGGGAGAAATACAATTATTACTTAAATCACAATTTCACGCCCCCGAGGTCGGGCCGTTGTAGGGTCCGGGTTTGGGGGCGTGACAATGATGAAGACCAAGCTATTATGTTGTTATGCTCTTTACCACCCTCGTATGAGAACTTTGTTGATTCCATGATGTATGGTCGAGAAACTCTTTCTAAGGAAGATGTTGAGTCAGCATTGAACTCTAAGGAGTTGAAGAAAAATGTTGCAATTGAAAACGTTGATAGTTCTGGCAAGGGTTTGGTAGCGCGTGGCAGAATAGAAGATGCCGATCTAGGTCAAAATCAAAAATTAGAAAATTAAAGTGCTTCAAATGTCACAAGGAATGACACTTTAGAAAAGATTGTCCAGAGCATAAAGGAAAGGAGCAATCTGATTCTGGAGAAGTTGTCGATGTTGCAAAGAGTAATTCTGATAGTGCAGAAGTTCTTTCGATTATTGTTGGTAGCTCAGCCACTGAGTGGATTCTTGATTCGGGGTGTTCCTATCATATGTGTCCTTACAGAGATTGGTTTACCAATTATCAATCTAATGATGGTAGTAAAGTGCTTATGGGAAATAATGCAGCCTGTAAGGTTGTTGGGATAGGTGCAATCAAAATTAAGATGCATGACGGTATTGTGAGAACTTTGTCAGATGTCAGGCATATTCCAGAGTTGAAGAAAAATTTGATTTCCTTGGGTACGCTTAACTCCAACGGTTGTACCTACAACGCTTGAGGTGGAGTTATGAGAATCTCGAAGGGTGTTCTTGTAGTGATAAAGGGACTGAAGCATAATGGACTTTACTTTCTTCAAGGTAGTACAATTATAGGTGATGCAACTGTGTCATCCTCAGATTTAGATTCAGAAACTACCAAGCTATGGCATATGCGACTTGGGCATATGAGTGAGAGGCATTGATTAAAAAATCGGCCGATACCGATTCATATCGGCCGATATGAATCGGTATCGGCCGAAACTGATACGATATATTGCCTGCGATACCGGTTTCGGTATTGCAGGCAATATATCTCCAAAATATCGGCGATATCTGCCGATATTTTCAAAATATCGGCAGAACCGATATCTCGGCCGATATTTTGCAAAATATCGGCCGAGATGATATATAATAAAAAAAAAACCCTACCTTTTTAAAAATCCCCAATCTTCTTCTTCTTCTCCTCTCCTCTCATCTTCTTACTCCTTAGGGGCTGCAACTACTCTCCAATCTCCATCTTGTATCTTTTCAAATCTCAAATTTATTTCTTAAAGAAATATTATTCAAGCCTCAAGGTAAGAGAAAATCAATTTATACCATTTTATTATGTGTTTTTTGTTTTTTATTTTTAGATGAAGCATAGAAATCATTTGGTTTGTTACTTTGGTTGTTTTCTCCACTTAGAAGTTAGATCTACATACTTTCATGCTAGATCTACTCATACAAATGATTTTTAGATTTTTATTTTAATTATTTTATTTTCGGATTTTAAAATATTTGAATTATAATATATCATTTTTTGGGGATTTCATCATAAATATGTTGTTTCAATGATTCATGATCATTGTGTGGTTTATAAATGATTGATTTACACACTTTTATGCTAGATCTAATGATCTATATATTTAGTATTTTGAAAATGATTTTATTAAATTTTGATTTTTATAAAAATAATTTTTTTTACTTTTTACTTGTTAGAGCATTTATGATACCAAAGGCTTATTAATAGTGTGTAGATGATAGATCTACATCTACTCATAGTCATAAACATGATTTAGATTTTTATTTTATTTTCGGATTTTTCAATATTTGAATTATAATATATCATTTTTTGGGGATTTCATCATAAATATGTTGTTTCAATGATTCATGATCATTGTGTGGTTTATAAATGATTGATTTACACACTTTTATGCTAGATCTATATATTTAGTATTTTGAAAATGATTTTATTAAATTTTGATTTTTCTAAAAATAATTGTTTTTACTTTTTACTTGTTAGAGCATTTATGATACCAAAGGCTTATTAATAGTATGTAGATGATAGATCTACATCTACTCATAGTCATAAACATGATTTAGATTTTTATTTTATTTATTTTATTTTAGGATTTTTCAATATTTGAATTATAATATATCATTTTTTGGGGATTTCATCATAAATATGTTGTTTCAATGATTCATGATCATTGTGTGGTTTATAAATGATTGATTTACACACTTTTATGCTAGATCTATATATTTAGTATTTTGAAAATGATTTTATTAAATTTTGATTTTTCTAAAAATAATTGTTTTTACTTTTTACTTGTTAGAGCATTTATGATACCAAAGGCTTATTAATAGTGTGTAGATGATAGATCTACATCTACTCATAGTCATTGTTAAATGAATTTCTATTACTATTACATGAATTTCTTATTTTATAGGAAGTTAGTCACAATGGTGCGTGACTTAGATCCAGGTTGGAGACATGGTGAAGCAGTCGGAAGCAAAAACAAAGTAAAATGTAATTATTGTGGACAAGTGCTCAATGGGGGGATTACCCGATTGAAACAACATTTGGCACATGTATCAGGACAGGTGACAAAATGTCATAAAGGGCCACCAAATGTGAGGGCTGAAATTCATGAGCTCCTTGACGCATCTGCAAAAAAAAAACAAGTACAAGCAAGAAGAACCACTGAGGAACTTGATGCATGCAGAGAAGAAATATTTGGTTCCTCCGATGATGATGATTGAGACCCAGAAATGAGGAGGGCTAGGAGAGAAAGTGTGAGGTCACTTCAAGAGGAGGAAGAGAGGAGAAGAATGCAATATGAAGCAGCCGCTAGAGGTAGCCAATATGAGCATGGTGGTGGGTCATCTGGACTAGGGGCAGCGAGTTTGCGTCGGGCAGTTAGTCAAAAACAACCCCGTGTCCGTGAAGATCCAGACATTGAGGAGGTTGAACCTCCTACACATGCACCTCGTAGGCCAGATGTGGTGGGGCCAACAGACCCATTTGCTTATAGAAAACCAACATCAAAGCAGCCTGGCATTATGAAAGCTCTAAAGGGCAAGTTTGGTAAAGCAAGAGAACATCTAGTAAGGGCTACTGGGAAGTTTTTTTTGCATGGAGGCATCCCACCCAACAAGGCATCTTCTCCTTATTTCGCCACCATGTTAGATGCGGCTGCAGAACATGGTACAGGTATAAAGGCACCCACTCCTTATGAGATTGGGCATGTCTGTGTTGAGAAAGAGTATGAGGAATTGCAGGCTTGGGTGCAAACTTTCAAATGGGCATGGAGGGAAAGAGGTTGCACACTAATGTGCGATGGGTGGACGACCATCACACATCGTCATCTCTTGAATCTTCTAGTTTATTCATCTATGGGCACAGTGTTTATCAAATCAGTTGATGCAACTGATTACATTCAAGATGCAAAATATATTAATAGGTTATTGAATGAGGTGATTGAAGAAATTGGGGCAGATTGTGTAGTTCAGGTTGTTACTGACAATGCTGCAAACATGAAGGCTGCAGGAATGTTGCTTATGAAACAAAGGCCAAGGATTTTTTGGTCTCCATGTGTAGCACATTGCCTGGATTTAATGCTTGAAGATATTGCAAAAGGAAAAGTCATGGTGCAAGTGATTGGTAAGATAAAGAAGAACACAAATTTTTTTTATCAGTCATATAGACTCATTTCTATGATGAAAATGTATACAGGCAACCATGAACTACTGCGGCCTGGCATCACTAGATTTGCCACCCACTTCATTGCCATCGAATGTGTTTACAAGTATAGAGATGGACTTCTTCAATTGATAAAATCACAAGAGTTCATGAATTCAAAATGGGGAAAGAGGCCAAGTCCCATTACAAAAGAAGTATGTAAAACAATTGAGTCCAACAAATTTTGGCCTCATGTGAAGGGTGTTTTGAATGTTTTTGATCCCCTAATAAAGGTTCTTCGACTGGTTGATGGCGATGATAAGCCAACAATGGGTTTCTTACATGAGGCCATGGAGAGATCAAAGTTGGCTATTCAAGCAAATTGTAAATATTATAAAAAGTATTGGAAGACCATTGACGATCGATGGGGACGACAATTGAAACATGATTTACACTCTGCTGGTAAGTGAAAGCTATTTCCTTTAATACTTGAATTATTGTATTCAATTCTTCTCATTATATTAATTTATCATTGACTAAAATTCATTGGTTTTACACTTTTATAGGATACTTCTTTAATCCACAATTTACGAATGGGCACATATCTGATGAAATCCGTTTGGGACTAAAAAATATGATTGAAAGACTAGCAGAGAATACAGATGAAGCAATTTGGGCTACAAATCAGGTAGGCAGTATGCTAATTAAGGGAAAAACCGAAAAAGTATAACATTGTAAGAATGTAAGTTCTCTAATTTATTTCTCTACTTCAACGTCTTCAGATTGACATATACAATGTACGTGCCGGAAGCTTTGGAACGATCACTGCGCGAAGAGCCATCACGCAGACCAATCCCGGTATTGATTGTAAATTGTAATGTCATCTCTATGTTATTCAAGGACTCTAATTATTATTTTATTGACTCTAATATAATTTATATTTTTATTTTCAGCTGAATGGTGGTTGAATTATGGAGAGAGTGCTCCTGCACTAAGGACGATTGCTATTAAAGTCCTTAGTCAAACTACATCGTCTTCTAATTGTGAAAGAAATTGGAGCACCTTCTCATTTATCCACACAAGACCAAGAAATAGATTAACAATGCAGAAGCTAAATAAATTGGTCTACATCCATTACAACCTCAAGCTCCGAAGTAGAAATAGAAAGAGAAGACAGTTTGAGGATCAATGGGATTATTTTTGTCCAATTAATTTGGACTACATTTTTTCAGAAGAGGATACAGTGTTAGGTGAATGGTTGGAGGAACAAGAAGAACCAATGTTAGATAAAGACCCAGAGTTTGAGGAGTTGATGGAGGAATTGACTGGGGATAGGCCTGAGCCAGTAAGGGCCTCAGAAAGGATGGAAGAAATAAACTTGACAATGCAACAGGGGCGCGCACCTGATACAAGTCAACCAAGGGGAAAGGAGGTGGATGAGGAGAGTGAGTCAAGTATTTCTACTTCATCATCATCAGCAGGAATTCCACCTGACTCTCCCGGGGATGAGGGTCATTATAGAGATGATGAGCCTCTCACTTATGAGACAGTTGAGCATTTTCCTGGTGCTACTGAGTTAGATTCTCGTCGTGGTTATGTCAGGCATGTTGGAGGGACCGAGGCAGGGAGTAGTAGTGGGACGGGCCCTGTTGGACAAGGAGTGGGGGAAGGTACTCATGGTCATTATGGGGGTTATGTTGGCCAACAAGGTGCTATGTATGGACAGTATGGGGATTATTCATATGACCCTAATTGGGTACCCCCTTCACCAACACCGATACTTTCTATCGAACAGATATTAATTGAGCAAGGAAGGCTTCCCCCACGACTTCCCCAACGGCCTATTCATGCCCCTCATTTTTATTTCATGCCATTGGATTACAACCAACCATCTCAATCTACAGGGGATCAACATAGTTCATCATCTTATCAGGAACAATCTGAATATGGTCATGGGTATGATAGTGCTGCACAACAGTATGGAGCATATCTTTTTAACCAATACCGGAGAAATGATGATGATGATGATGATATCGAGCCTGGGCGACACTCCACTTGGAATTAGGCTATCAATCTGTCAATCTGTCATACACTCATGGTATTAAATTTCTTAACTTATTTGTTGATTGAGTTAGTATTAAATGATGATTGGTATGTTATCTTTATTTTCTTATATTTTACACTAATAAATTGATCATGAGCATCAATAATGGTTGCATTATATGAAATACTGGAGAAGACAATGAACTGCGAGTCTGCGATACAGACAGGACTCATAACTTAAGGTGACCGAGATTTTGATTTATTGTTGTTACTAATGGGAAAAAATATTGTTTTCTAGCATTTTCTAATATTCTGGATTTTTTGGATATTTTTGCGAATTTTTTTGGATTAAAAAAAAAATTCACACCGCGACGACCGCGACGGACCGATATCCGCGACCGATACCGATATCATATCGGTTTTCCGGCCCGGCCGAGACCGCGACCGAAACCGAGATTTTAAACCATGGTGAGAGGGGTATGGATGAGTTAACTAAACAGAGTTTGCTGTGTGGACAGAAAAAAGGAAAGTTGGACATCTGTGAGCATTGTATCTTCGGAAAGCAATGTAGAGTCAAGTTTAGGACAACAGCTCATCGGACCAAGGGTACTTTGGACTATATCCACTCTGATCTTTGGGGTCCCTCTCATGTTCCGTCTCTTGGTGGTGGTCTATATATGTTGCCTTTATTGATGACTATTCTTGGAAGGTCTGGGTGTATACCTTAAAGCACAAACATGAAGCTTTTGCACAGTTCAAACAATGGAAGGCTATGATTGAGAAATAGACAAGTAAACAACTCAAGCGCTTGAGAACTGACAATGGCTTGGAATTCTGTAATAGTGCTTTTAATTAATTCTGCAAGAATGAAGGAATTGTGAGAAATTGCACAGTCAGAAATACACCGCAACAGAACGAAGTTACAGAACGGATGAACAGGACTATTCTGGAGAAGACCCGGTGCATTCTCTCTAATGCAGGGTTACCTAGGAAGTTCTGGGCGGCAGCTGTTAACACAGCTTGTTATCTGATCAACCGGTCTCCATCAACAGCTATAGAATGTAAAACCCCTGTAGAGGTATGGTTTGGATCTCTTGCTGATTACACCAACTTGTGGATATTTGGTTGTCCCGCCTATGCTCATGTGAATGATGGAAAGCTTAAACCAAGGGCAAGAAAGTGCATATTTCTAGGGTATGCAGATGGTGTTAAAGGATGTAAGCTGTGGTGCCTAGATGGAAAATCTCCCAGATGCATTATAAGCAGAGATGTGACCTTTGATGAGTCTGCTATGTTGAAACCAAAGGAGTGCCCTGATGCTGGAAAGGTGAAGGATAAAAACGGTGTCAGTAAACAAGTAGAGCTTGAGAATGAAGCTTCAGAAAACTTGCAGGATAAGGTGCAAGCAGATGTCCCAGTTGGACATAATGTAGAGGAGATGCAAAGCTCAAGCGAGGATACTGCAGTTTCGAATGATTACATGCTTACTAGGGACAAAGAAAGGAGGTAGATTATGAAACCTCAGAGATACGGGTATGAAGATATTGTTGCCTATGCTCTTAATACAGTTGAGAGTATTGAGTCTGAGCCGGTTACATATCGGGATGCCATCACCAGCAAAGAATCAGTAAAATGGACTGTAGCCATAGGTGAGGAGATTGAATCTCTTCACAAGAATGAGACTTGGGAGATGGTGAAACCTCCAAAAGGCCAGAAGATTGTTGGTTGCAAATGAGTCTTCAAGAAAAAGGAAGAAACTCCAGGGGTGGAATATGCTAGGCTCAAAGCAAGACTAGTTGCAAAAGGCTATACTCAGAGGGAGGGTGTTGACTTCAATGAAGTGTTCTCTCCTGTGGTGAAGCATAGTTCTATCTGGGTGCTACTTACTATAGTTGCTAAATTCAATTTAGAGCTGGAGTGGCTTGATGTAATGACTGCATTTTGACATGGCGATCTAGATGAACAGATATATATCCATCAACCAAAGGGGTTTGAAATTCATGGAAATGAAGACCACGTATGTTTGCTAAAGAAATCGTTGTATGACCTGAAGTAGTCTCCTAGGCAATTGTACAAGCGTTTCGACACCTTTATGGTTAGAAACGGTTATTGCAGGAGTGCATACAACAATTGTGTCTACCATAAGAAGCACTCCAATGGCTCATATGTCTATTTGCTGCTATATGTTGATGACATGTTGATTGCTGCAAAGGACATGTCTGAGATCAACAGGTTGAAGACTCAGTTGAGTGGTGAATTTGAGATGAAATACTTAGGTGCTGCGAAGAAAATTCTTGGAATGGAGATTCGAAGGGACCAGGAAGCGGGCAAATTGTCTTTGTCACAAAACGGGTACCTTGAGAAGGTTCTGGAGCGCTTTGGTATGCAAAGTTCGAAACCTGTGAATACTCCATTGGTAGCCGATTTCAAAATTTCCACTGCTTTGTCACCACAAACTGAGGAAGAGGTGGAGCACATGTCTCGTGTTCCTTATGCTAGTGCAGCTAGGAGTGTCATGTATGTTATGGTTTGCACAAGGCCAGATATTTCACACTCGGTTAGTGTAGCTAGCGGATACATGGATAACCTCGGGAACGCCCATTGGTAGGCAGTGAAATGGATACTCCGTTACTTGAGAGGTACTGCTGATGTTGGGATAGTGTATGACAGAAGCAACAACATTTCTGGAAGTGTTATTGGATATGTTGATTTAGATTTTGCTGATGATTTAGACAGAAGAAGGTCCTTGACAGGTTATGTCTTCACTCTTGCTAGCGGTGCCATTAGTTGGAAGGCAGCATTGCAATCCAAAGCTGCCTTGTCTACCACTAAAGTAGAATATATGGCAGCTACAGAGGCAGTGAAGGAAGCTATTTGGCTGACAGGCTTGGTTGGAGATCTGGGATTCAAACAGAAGCTGGTTACTATTTTCTGTGACAGTCAGAGTGCGATCGATTTGACACACATTCCTAAGTATCATGAAAAGACCAAGCACATAGATGTTAAGGCACACTTTATTCGAGATGTTATCGCTGGGGGTGCTATTGCAATGATTAAGATTGCTACGGTGGAGAATCTAGCAGACATGATGACCAAGACTATTCCAGCAGTCAAGTTCATTGCTTGAACTTGATCAACGTGATCAATACCTGAGTGCCCTAAGGGGCAGGTGGAGACGGTGAGACGTGTTCTGTGCATGAGTATCAGCTTAAATGTTCGCCAAGGTGGAGATTTGTTAATTTGTGTGGCTCAATAGAAGTTAATAAGTCTTGGTTAACAGGGCCCTTGGGTTGCCCATCCTGTACTGTGATTAGAAGTGGGGCCTGTTATAGGTTTACTGTGATTAGAAGTAGGGTTTGGGTGTAATAGGGTTTTGAGGCTGATATTATAAATAGAGATCGAGAGTCTCTATGATGGACACCTCTCATCTGATTGCATAGTAAATTCTCTCGTCTTCCCCGAGGACGTAGGTCAAAAGCCGTACCACGTAAATCTCTTGTGTTTTTGTGCATGATTGATCTCTTCTCATATGTCCTAGATCATAACAAATAGAACTACTATGTAGTGCCAGACTCAAGAATCAATATAGTTCAATATGTCTCAAGTCAACATTTAATCCATTTTGTATTCAATTGAATTCAATAATTCCATTCAAGACAATTGAAAGGAATATATAGTAACAAATCATTTTAGACTTGAGATTAACAGTAAGAATGCAACTCAATGAGAGAATTAAGATAATTAACAATTCTACCCATTTTTTTTCTTAGTTCCAACCAACTATTTAGGTATAACCATTGGTTATCTAATGTACATATTATTCTTGATGGACATTACATTTTCTTTAATTTGTACATTAGAGTCCCCTTGATTATCACCTACGGAGGTATAAACATCATTAATAGCCTTGAAACAAACATTTTCATTTAATTGGCTTTCATATAGAAAATCAGAATTTAAAATTTGAAAGTCTTCAATTTTGGTTACTTGTTCGGTTACCTACCTATTAACCAAATTCTAGAAGGCGGCTAGCCGAATCACAATTCGGCTACCTACGGTTAACTTTCTAGAACCTTGCCATTTTTGACAAATTTTCCAAGTTTATTCAGTTACTAGTTTAGTCACCTATTCAGCTGACAGAGATCCATTTTTGGTTAACCGAATTTGAATTCGGTTACCTACGGTCACAATTCCAGAGACTCACCAATCTTTCCTGAATTTCGGCTACTTATTCGGCTGGCCGAATTCTAGAATTCAGCTAGCCAAATTCTATAATTCGACTAGCCGACCAAGTTTGGTCACCTTACAATCAGCTTTCCAGTAGCTTGTAACTTCTGCAAAACTAAACCAGGTGAATTCGGTCACCATTCGGTCACTTGTTCGGCTAGTCGAATAGTGACCAGTGCTTCAAAATTTCTAAAGCTAAATTCTGAATTTGAGCTCCTTGGGATCTATAAACTTCTATAACATCTTATATCACAACAGCTGAGTATACATGCCTTTGTTTGTAGTCAATCCCCTCTTTGCTAGCTTGAGTTTGAGATGAAAATCCCCGATTCCAACCCATATCCATGAAAACTTCCAAAAACCATATCCCTTGAGTTTTTTGTGCTAGAAACCACTTTAATTACTTAATAGAACTTAAAAGTTCTGAAAAGGACCTTAGACACTTACCTAGAAGCTTATGAAGAGAAATCACTACTTTTCCCTAACTCCAACTCCAAAGAAACTGAAGAAGAAGATGAAGCTAACCCCAATTCTCTTCTCTAGATTCCCTTGCACAACTCTTAGCGTAGGCAATTGATGAAGAAAAATGGGAAAGAACAAGTCTAGGGTTTGGTCTTAGATGCTTTTGCTGGAAACAATCGAATGAAATGGACAATTGGGTTCTTCAAACCCTTTACAAACAAGATTTTGCATTTTAACCCCATTCTCTTACCTTACTTACATTTCGAGGCAAATGAAGACTCACTTGATTCATTTCAAGTCAATTGAAATCAAGTCTATTATGGAAATCAATATACTCATCAAGATACAGGCGATGGGATCAAGAGTTAGCGTATTCGACGAAATATGCGGAAATCCATGTTTACGGAAATATCCTTGTTCTTATCACTTTAGTTCTAAATTAACTCAAATGACTTAGTTTCAATCCAAATCCACTTCATTAAGCTCAATTCAACAATTCGAAGCTAATTCAACTTAACTTGACTACTAATCACAATTAACTTAGTTAAACACGATTAATTAGCTTCAATCTCAATTAATTCGGGATGAGGCGTAACAACTTCGCAGCTACATGGAGCATGGATAAGATGTATATCCTTGGACGTTTCAAGGTCTCTTAACCCACCTTGTATGTCAGTGTCTTTTGAAGTCCTTTATTAAGGAAAGTGGAGATGCATTGCACGATGAGAAAGGAATTTTGAATTCTAGTTGAATTTGCGAACCCCCTTTTTTTTAAGTTAAAAAACCAAGACACTTTTTCTACTATACTTTATATAGAAACTTGGTATTTTGACATATTAGTCCCCTTAAACTTGAATGTTCCAATTTCATGACCAAAATTAAGGTAATGCCACCAGAGTCGCTTGACTCTAGTCTATATTTTTTTTAAAACTTTTTTTTCTCTGGATCCCATTATGTGATGGCTTTTATGCAGCATCTTAGGGAGACTTTCTTCCAAATGATAAAACTTGAGAAATAGTGATAAGATGTGTACTTTCACAAAATATCATATTTTATGTTCTATAAAAAATGAGTTTGTTTACTAGTTGCAGATAATATATGATACAAAATTTGATAAATCCCATGATATAATGGGACTATCCCATGATATCATGGGATATGGTAAAAAAAGTATAAAAAAAATAATATTGTCCAGACGCAAACGACTCTGGTGACATTATCTTAATTTGGGTCATGAAATCAGGAAAATAGAGTTTAAGGTGAACCAATATGTCAAAACCCCAAGATAATATCTTTGATTTCCAACCTAATAGTTTTCAACAGAGGAGGGGAGTGAAGGTTTGGTCAAAAAAATACAAAGGTTTTGTAGCTTGGAGAGTCTAACGAGTTTGGAGGTTAATAAGAGCGGGAAGACAAGACGTCGGTATCCAAACACGAATTTCTTCAGGTGGGCTGTTGTTGGGGATTGGAAGAATCATACAACGGCAAGGATTAGTGAAAAACTAGATCAACTCAGCCAACAAAGACTGGAGGCCTTTGGTTTGACATTCAAAGATGTTGGGAAATAAAGTTATGTTGTTTTCAAAGTTAAGGGGTGTTTCTTTAGAGAGAAAATGGTCATGTGCGTGCGTGCGTGCCTGCATGTGTCTTTGTGTGCGATGGGTTGCTTCCCATGTAGAACGTTGCAACTTTGTTTGAGTTTAGCTTAACGGTAATTGTAAGACCCCGACCCCACCTAAGCATGTTTAACATCTAATTAATCTTAATTAGGTGTCTAATATATGTTTTGATTGGTCTTGTGATGGAATAAGTAGATTAATGGAGTGTTGAACCAATTTAGGTAGACATATGACCTTTTTTATAATTTGAGCCACACATGTGGTTCCAAAGCTTAATGGGTGTAAGTGCATTTCACTAGGCATGTCATGAACAATAATCTTTCTTGAAGACCGTTGACTTGCATGCAAAACCTGGGAAACATTTCCTAGTTAAACCATCAACCCACCGTCCCTCTTTTTGTTTCTCCACTTTCACTAATAGAGAGGAGTCCTCTTTCTCTACTTCTCTTCTCTTCATCTTCCTCTACCCATCATTCTTTTCCTTCTTCCTTAATACGTTAGAAGAGCTCTTGCAAGTTGGAGTTAAGGATTGCAATTTCATGTTCTCTATCTTAGCTAAGCCTCCATCTTCCTCAAACCATTTCAACTCCTTCATTGATAAGGTTTCCACTCAAGCATCTCTTCCTTAATCACAATCAAACCAAGGAGCAGCGCATGTGAGTAATCTCAAGTCCGTCATCTTTCCCATCATCAACAACATCTTCTTCAAGCTTATTTCCCTCCATTACACATCCCATCTTCTCTATTGGTATTAACCCATTTTCTAAATGATCTTTTCAGCTTAGTATGAATTGTTTGGATTCATTGAAAGTGCATGCACATTAATAGATTTCCATTTATTGCTTGCATCATTGTAGGAAGGTAATTTGAGCTTAAGAATTTTGGGGGTTTTACTTGATTTGAGCCAAAGGAGAATATTACAGTGAAAAGCACCAAAAAGAGGCAAGTATTGAACAATTTAGATTTATGCATGTGATAGATCCATTAATTAAGAATTATAGTCTTCTTAAAGGCTACTTTCAGCCTTGTTCCTTGAGTTAGAATGATTATGTAAAATGGGTTCTATATATATAAGTGTTGATCGACGAAGAATGAATTGGGTGTGTGGAAAAAGAAGTGGTCCAAAGGAGCAAATGGGGACTCAAATTGGTCATACAATGATCTTAGAAATGTTTTAGAAGCTCTGGGAAGTGTTAGAATGTAATAGACTTGAATTCATTCAAAAAACAGAACTTTACAGTTTCTGTCCAGAAGAAAACCAACCCAGAATTCGGCTAGCCGGCCGTTTGGCGACTTGTTCCGTAAGCCATGTTTTCACAGGGTTATTCGGCCGCTTGTTCAGCTACCTTCTGCCACCATTTTTTAGCCGAATGTGGACAGATTTCATGAATTTTGGCAGATTTTCGAACGGCCATAACTTTTGATCCATACGTCCTATCTTGGAGTTCCACAGATCATTAGAAAGCTCTCGGAATATGGAAACCAATGGTACACACATCCTAATGATATGAGATTGGGAGAGGAAGTTGATATGTTGACCATTGAACTGGGCCCTATCTCTTTTTGGGAAAAAGAGACTTTAAATATAGTTTGGACCCTTAGATTGGAACCCATGGACTAGACCTTTCATAATCAATCCCTGAAGATGATTGTGACAAACAGTAAACTAATAAGGTTCTTAGGCAAGGAAAGACTGGCCTTGTAGGTCCTTAGACATGGAATCCTAACCGATTAGCATAGACCAATGGAAATTATAACCCATGAGAGACCTTGGGCTTAGATCATCTCATGAGCTTATCTGTCTTATCTAGAACTTCACCATGGGTGTTGATTTAGAGGAATTCGATGTACCTCACACGTACACAATGTGACACTAGAAATTTTAGCACATGCATCGAATTATCTAAAACTACATCGAAATGGACGGTTAGAGATGACAAGTAATTAGATTAGAGAAATGGCGAATGTGGATTCACTGAAACATTGTTTTCTTGTTTCAAGAAAACATAAATCTGGACTCCAAGCTATTATATGCTCACTGTGAGCAGGCGAATCATAATGTGCCATGTTTGTAACTAATCCACATCAATCAGCTCCGAATCACTCGCCATTCAAGCATTCCATTACACATGATTTGATTTAAAATAAAGGCTTCTACCAAGGGGTTTCTCATAAATAATAAAATATTCATCCAAAAAAGATGATCGAACAAACCCTAATTCTCCTCCGCTTAGTCTACTCCTGCTACTCCATTGCCACCGTAACTCCTCCTTTAGGCATCAGGTATCCAGTCCTCCATGCCTCTGTCATCTGTATGAATCGTTGCTTGTATTCTATGCTTGTATATTACATTTATAAACAAAAATTGTTTGTACAATATATAAAGTGAATCTTTAAATCTTTAAAGAATGGCAAGTGTGGTTGTATATAGGAAGCTGATGTCCAAAATTATAGGCTTTGACATCTTGAGTAATGGAAAGAGTCAACAGCATTATCCATGGTAACAACTGGGCGATGACTAGGATCTAATGATTTATCATCAGTTGTGACAATATCCCCCCTCAAGCTGATGGGAGGGCTGCGAACCATTAGCTTGATTTTGAGAAGAGAGAACCTAGTAGAGGTTAACCCTTTAGTGAATATATCAGCCAATTGATCAACGGTGGAGATGAAGCGGACAATGAGCTCTTTGCGCAATACTTTTTCCCTTATGTAGTGGTAATCAATCTCAAGTGTTTTGTCCTTGCATGAAAAATTGGGTTGGAAGCTAAGGAAATGGCTCCAACATTATCACACCATATTATTGGTGTTTGAGACATTGGAATCTGAAGATCCTTCAAAATGTATAAAATCCAAGACAATTTAGCTGTTGAATGTGCGAGTGATCTATATTCTAATTCTATGCAAGATTTAGCAACAGTAGTTTGCATCTTTGCACTCCAAGAAAAGCACATTAGCCGGATGTAGACCATCGATCATCTGGACTGCCTGCCCAGTCAACGTTTGAATAGCATGTCAAGGCCAAGTTGGAAGACTTGTGGAAAAAGAGCCCATGGGAAATGGTCCCTTTAATATATCGGAGAATCAGTTTTACTGCAGTCCAATGTGTAGTTGTAGGTTTGTGCATAAATTGGCAGACTTGATTAACAACAAAGGCAATGTCAGGTCGTGTCCATGTGAGATATTAGAGAGCACCAACTGCACTTCGTTGCTCAAAGGGATTAGGAAGTGGATCTCCATCCAACAAGCTTAGTTTGCTTCCATTAATCACCTGCGATGAATAAGGCTTATAACCATCCATTTTGAACTTGCACAATAAATCAACTGCATATTTTGTTTGGGGAAAGAAACAATGTGTCACTTGACCGATAGACCTCTAGGCCCAAAAGATAATGTAATGGGCCGAGGTCTTTCATGGCAAATTCCTTGACCAACTGATGAATCAAAGCTTTTATAGCATAAGGATCATTGCCAGTGATGATGATGTCATCAACATATAGTAATAAAATAATAAAATTCTTTTCATATTTTCAAGCAAATAATGAAGGATCTGCCGAAGATGCAAGAAAGCCAAGAAAGCTTAAATGGGTAGTAAATCTTTCAAACCAAGCCTGTGGAGCCTGTTTGAGCCCATATAGAGATTTATGGAGATGGGACATAAAATTCAGATGTTGCTTGTCAACAAACTTGAGGTTGCTGCATGTAAACTTCCTCTTTAAGTTCTCCATTGAGAAATGCATTGTTTTCATCAAGTTGTCTGATTGGCCAATCAAGCTGAATAGCAAGAGAGAGAACAATGCGCATCGTAGTGGGCTTGGCTACGGGACTAAAGGTCTCAGTGAAGTCAATACCCTCCTGTTGATGGAAACCTTTGGCAACCAAACGTGCTTTATAACGCTCAATAGATCCATCAGGTCGATGCTTCAATTTATACACCCACTTACATCCTACAATGTTCATATTAGGCTTTGTTGGAAGGAGGGACCAAGTTCCATTGGATTGTAATGCATCAAATTCAAGAGCCATAGCGGTACGCCATTCAGGACTCTTAACTGCAATGGTAAAGGATGTGGGTTCTATGGGAGATGTGAGAGTAGTTAAAGCAGCATGCAATGGAAGACGAGTAACAGAATGTATCTTAGGCTTACGAGTTCCATCCGTTGAGCATGTCACCATCGGGTGCGCAAGTGGGACCGAACGTGCAACAGGTTCTGTAGGTAATGTGGGATGACATATAGGAGTTTGTTTACTAGGCAATGATGGATGACATGCAATAGGTGGTTTGGTGTGCACCGAGGGACAACAAGCAGCACGTTGGTCAATTCCAGGCGACTCATTTTCGTCATGTATGGTGACGGGCTGAGTATTTGTGCGACTGTCTATGCATCTGACAACATCTTGAAAAGGGTCTTGTTGGAGTATTTGTAACAATTCATGTTCTTCAACGTGCTTAGATTCAGTGGATGAAGCAAGATGAGGAGGTAGGACATTAGAGATTATAGAAGCATGCTGCTGGACAGTGGGCATCATATTGGTCTCCATTGACTTTTGTCGAAGTAAAAGCATCAGGTCAGAGCTCTTCGGGGCAAAAGAGCGAGAGGAAAACCGGTCCAAACTTTGAAAAGGAAAAACTTTTTCATTGAATACCACACGGCGAGAGAGAAAAACGCGACCTATGTCAATGTCTAGACAGCAATAGCCCAAGTGGCTGGTACCGTAACCAAGAAAAATACAGGGCCTAGACCGGAATTCTAGTTTATTTTTATTATATGGTCGCATCCAAGGGAAGCAAAGGCACCAAAATGAACGAAGAAATATGTAATCTGGTGTACAATGAAACAGACATTCCCAAGGTGATCGATTTTTAAGAATTTTTGTGGGCAAACGATTGATTAAAAACACGGCAGTAGTGAAAGCCTTGACCCAGTAGCAAAGAGGCATATGAGCAGTGGCTAATAAAGTAAGGCCAATTTCAACAATATGACAATGCTTTCTTTCTGCAATGCCATTTTGCTCGGGTGTGGAGGGCATGAGATACGATGTGCAATCCCATGAGTTTCCAAAAAATATTTGAATGTTGTGCCTGTGACACACCACCTCCATCTGAATGGGGTGCTTTGATTTTGAAGGATAGCATATTTTCCACATAAGTTTTAAATTTGAGAAATGTAACAAATGCTTGAGACTTAAGTGGACAAGGGATACAACCACACATACTTGGTGCAATCATCAATAAAGGAAATATAGTAACTATAACCACATATTGATAGTTCAGGAGATGAGCCCCAAAGATCACAATGTATTAAGGCTAAAGGTTGTGAAGAAATAGAAGTAGAAACTGAAAAAGGGTAACTTCTTACTCTTTGCCATCTAACACTCAGTACAAACATTAGAGATTTTAAAAGAACCATCAATAGGTATCTTGAAGGCAGAAACTAGGTGATGAACGAGAGCAGATGCAAGATGTCCTAGTTGCAGATGCCAAGTGGAAGTAGGAACGCGTTCACCAACATAGGCAGTAGGACCATCTTTATTAGAACTTGAGGGAATGCGATGAATTGGAAATGGATAGAGATCGTTTTCACTCTGCCCGCGGAAAAGCGTCTTCCCTATAGCCTTTTCCTTAATACAAAAACCAGAAGAGTCAAATATAAATGCACAATTATTATCATTTGCAAATCGATGCACAAAGATAAGATTGGTGGAAATGTCAGGAACAAATAACATGTTATTAAGGCAAAAATTTGCAGAAGCACTTGAGATATTATTGGATCCAACATGAGAAATACGCAAACCGGCACCGATATTGCCCACCGACACTTTCTCATGGCCATGATAGTTCGAACGGAGAGAGAGATTTCCCATATCATATGTGATGTGGTCGGTGGCACCGATATTAGTATACCATTTTTGCTCTATTGGAAATTAATTTGACGCAACCATAGCAGAAAGCTTATTTGGGGGTGACTCCCTTGATATGCATGATCCATGCGATGGTAGCAATCTATTGCAGAGTGCCCAACTCTACTGCAGATCTGACAAGTAGTGCGAGAGGGTCCGCGATTTGAACTTGGACGGGCAATACTGTTGCTTTTATTAGACCCTTGAGATTGGAGAGATCCAAGACCTCCTTGTTGACTACGGCCCCGACCACGGCCTTGACGACCACCACCATGCCCATAGCTAGTATTTGTGCCATTTTTAGGTGTAAATAGTGCAGCGGCGGTTTGGTCGGAAGGCATAGAAGAAGAGGATTGATGATGAGCAATGCGCATCTCCATGTTTAAGAGTAGCCCATGAACATAGGCAACGGAGACATGATCACTCAAATTAGCAGCTACTATATTCATGACGACGAGGTCATATTTCTCAGGGAGACCATCCAATATGTGAGTAATTTGATCACATTCTTCTAAATAGTGTCCAACTGTAGAGAGTTCATCAACAATTTTTTTAATTTTCAAAAGGTAATCAGAGATAGATAGATTACCTTTTTAAGTGTTTTGGAGTTGACGCTTCAACTCTACTGTATGGGCTCGAGAAATGGACGCAAATCGATGCTCAATAGCAGTCCAGACATAATGAGAGGTGCGCAGGCTTACCACTTGAGATAAAACATTCATAGAAAGTGTTGTACAAATCTAGCATAGTAAATTTTGGTCATGTCGATTCCACTCAGTATAGGCTGGAGCAATAGTGGAGGTAGCCTTTTCGTCATTGTCAGGAATAAATTTTTTGGGACGTGGATTCAATCCATCGACAAAGCCCATAAGGTCATGACTGAGTAACAATGGTTCAAATTGAGATCACCACAAGAGATAGTTGTGGCGATCAAGTTTGATGGACACTAAGTTTGAGATATTGGAAATCACAAACGAAGGTGTCTTTAATGTTGATTCTGATGCAGCCATAGCGAAGCATGGAAAAAAATATAGATATGTATAACAGAGAAGACGCAGAGAGAAAGTGTAGCAGACAGATTGCACAGATGTGCAGCAGGGACTCAACCGAGACTTGTAAGGACTTGCAAATCAATATTGCAAGTCATGAGACAAAATCATTCTGTGCTTGTTGAAGAAGAATGGGCAACGTGAGTCTACTCCTGCTCTGATACCATGTAAACAATGAAAATATTGTATGAATCATTGCTTGTATTCTCTGCTTGTATATTACATTTATAGACAAAACTTGTCTGTACAATATAGAAAGTGAATATTTAAATCTTTAAAGAATGGCAAGTGTGGTTGTATACAGGAGGCTGATGTCTAAAATTATAGGCTCTGAGATATTGAGTATTGGAAAGAGTCAACAGCCTTATCCTTGGTGACAGCTGGGCGATGACTAGGATTGTAAGGATTTTAGAGTGTTGGCTAATTCATTGGGAATTGGACAAAACCGAGACTCTTTATAATATGTATTTTTCATAGAAGCCAAAGACGTCAAAGAATTTCCAAGAATCAGAAGACTTAAAAAAAAAAAAAAAAAGAGATTTTGTTATGGTCACTCTAGCAGATATCCACCCGCTCGAGCGGACCCTCACAGAAACTCCAATGCTCGAACTTCTCCTCTGTTCACTCGAGCCATGCCTTCTCTATATTAAAATCCCACAAGCAGAGGCATGTTCGCTCGAGTGGATATGGGCACAAACTTGGAAAGTTGCCCAGAATTCTATTCCTACTTTTTCTCAAGATGCTTTGCTGAAGCCTAATCAAATTACAACTCTTGATGCACGAATTCAGGCTTATATATAGTCATTATCTCTTTATTCAAATGTACTTCTCTCGCATTCAAAACCCTAGAGAATATGTTGCGAGATCCACCATCACCCAAGGCTTCTAGTTGCAGTGCTAAAGATCAAAGCTTTGGATTTACGCTCCGTTCTACTCTTCTGAAGTAGAGACATCTTGAAGGCGGCTTCGAGTTGTTCGTTTCAAGCATGGTGAAGGTGTACAGCGAGCAGTCGGTAAGACAGCGCAGTCCTTATGTTGAGTTACAACTGGAAAAGGGTTGTGAGTTGATTTCTTATAACTTTCTTTTTTATATAGTGCTTGGTTGTCTGTTGGCCTAGACGATAGCGCCAGTGGTTTTTTCCCGAGTAGGGTTTTTCCAAGTATACATCGCGTGTCCTTCTCATTGTGTGGATTGATTGTTTTTAAATGGACTTAGGATTAATTATTAGATTAATCGCGTATATTTGTAAATCTACTAGAGATCTGGTTATTGGGACCTCAGCCTGTGTTAAAGCCCAATTTTCAATTGGTATCAGAGCAGGTGGCACTAATTTACCGTGTGATCTATTTAAAACTGGTCTCTAATGGATTTCAATAGAGAAGGAATGTCTACAAACAAGCCCCCTCACTTAGACGGAACCAATTATGCTTACTAGAAAGTAAGCATGAGTGTCTTTCTTAGGGCTATAGGCGTTCAAGTTTGGGCTATTGTTGTAGAGGGATATACTGATTCCACTGTGATTGTAGATAGGCAAACTATTAAGAAACCCAAAGCCCAATGGACTACTGATGAAAACACCGAGTCCAATTGCAAAAATAAGGCCATAAATACAATTTATAATGGAATCACCACAGCAGAATTCCATAGAATTTATGCGTGTCCAAATGCCAAGGCAGCTTGGGATCTGCTTCAAACTGTTCATGAGGGAACGGACACGGTGAAACAAACTAAACTCCAGAATCTTGTTAGTGCCACACTTCCATCAGCACTTATATTGTCGATTCCGTATCAAAGAATTCAAGACCTTGCCTCTCAGAGTTTCACAAGGAAGATCAAGTTTGAAGTCAAAAGATCAAGTCTTGGAAGGCTTGAATTCATCAAGGAAGACCTCCATATGAGTGACAACCTATTCAGGTAAATGGGACCCCAAACCAACCAAGAGATGGCCCTAAAAACCCTTAGTTTAATGGCTTATTTAATAGGTTTTTAGAAAATGTTTTTGGGCATTTTCAAGACTCAAAACTGGTCCCAGAGGTCGGCTAACCGTCATGTCTCACAGTCACTTTTCCAGAAGCTATTTTTGGCTGAAAATCAGAGGGGCGGCCACCAGGCGATCAGCAGTCGGTCAGTGGTCGGTCGACCGCCTGATAACCGACAGCTAGCTGCACATTCAGAAAATTTGAAATATCTAACCGTTGGAAGTATCCGTTGGGGTAACGGCTAACCACGGATGTGAAGGAGGCTAGCCGCCAAGTGCCGTTAGAGAGCCGTTTGGGGATTGTTTATAAATAGAAAAGGCCCCAAATCATCCATGAGGGCTCCAAGATCATGAGAGCTCATGTCCTAACCATGGTATATCATATTTGAGCTCTCATAGATCATTTCACACACACTATGAGCTTGTATTGGCAAATCTAAGAGCTTCATTAGCTCAAGGAAAGTGTGATGTGTGAAAATCATATCATCTAGGGAAGAACTTGAGCCATCATAAGTTAAAATCCATATCCCTAGACCAAAGACCTCTTCCCTTGATTGAGCACAACATTGGAGCATCATCATCAATATCAAGGAAGCATTGCAAGAGGCATAAAAGCTTAAAGCTACGGTGACAAGCTTCGAAGAGCATCCTCTGGACTTCATCAAAGGGGTAAGTGGCAACCTCCAGATTTTGTCAAAAGAGGCAAGTGTTCTTCTCCCTCACTTCATTCAATTCAGAGCATTGTAAGAGTGGTTCATTTCTTTGTGATTTAACCACTATAAAAATTGTAGAGGGGAGTAGATCTTTGTGGTTGAAACTCGTGAACAAAAGAGGGGAGTAGATCTTTGTGGTCGAACCTCGTGAACAAAAGAGGGTAGTAGATCTTTGTGATCGAACCTCGGTAACAAAATCGATGTAGAACCAGTACTTGTGTAGTTTGATTCTTCATAGTGGAACCAAGGAACTGTGTGGCCCTTGAGAGTGGATGTAGGTCTGTGTGACCGAACCACTATAAATCCCTAGTGTCAATTTCTCTATCTCTATCACTTGTACATGATTTACATATCTATATGTTGTGGAGATTGATAGGGATACTATTTCATCATTGAGTTTAATTGACACACTTGTGCTTATTAACATGAAACTAATTGTCATATCTTTGATTGTTTAAGCTTTCACACATTGAACACATATTCCGCATAAGTTGTATTCTTAAAAGTGTCCATTGTGTTCTTTGTCCTAGTTGGGATTAAAATCGGACTAAGATATTTTTAATTGGTAAAAGAATTCCATTAGTCCTATTCACCCCCCCCCCCCCCCATCTAGGACTTGTTCATTGGCCCTAGCTACACTTTCAAATCTGACCATTGCTTTTGAGACGATCGGAACGAAGGATTCATAAACTTTTGATGAATTAAACACAAAACTGAGTAAGATCGTGAATTCATGCTTCAATCTAGGAGAACCCATTCCTCAATCTAAAATTGTCAAGAAGATTTTGAGGTCACTCCCATAACGATTTCATCCAAAAGTGGTTGCCATTGAGGAGCATCAGGATCTCAATTCCCTAACAGTAGAAGGGCTTCTCGGTAATTTGCAAACTTTTGAGTCGAATCATTGTCAGATTAAAAGGGGAAAGACATTGCTCATGTGTCTTCTAACTCAATGGATGAAACTGAAAATAGTGATTCAAGCAGTGAACTTGATGATGCAAAATTTGAGACTTACTTAGCTAGAAAATTTAAAAGGATGTGGAAAAATAAAAAGGCTTTCGGCAGGCGAATCCCAAGGCATCTTCAAAAGGAAAGTTTGTACCCAAAATGGAAAAGAATAAATCTAAGGGTACATCTAAGCTAATTCGATCTTTTGAATGCCAAGGATATGGTCACACTGCTGCCAAGTGTGCCAATTGCAAAGAAAAGAGCAAAGGTAAAGCTTTAAATGTTGCTTGGGATGAGGAATCTAATGAAGAAGTTTCTGAATCTGATTCAGCCTCTAGTGAGTCAGGAAAATTCATAGCTTTCATGGCACTTTCTAACACTTCTTCAGTGTAGGAATTTAAGTATGAGGATGATTTGGATATTAATGAATTTTCTGATGGAGAACATGATGGTGATGAAGATTATCAAAAACTGTTTCAAGAATCTATCAGGATGTCGAAAATTAGAGAGAAAAGATCCTTGAGACTAAAGGCAATGGAAGGAAAGAATATATCACTACAAGCGACATTGATAGATTCTCAGTCTAAGGTAAAACAGTTAGAAGAACAATGCACTATCTTATCTAACAAGTTGATCATTGCAGGTCAAGAGAATGATCGTCAACAACAATCTCAGAAGGTTGATGCTTAATTGATCAACTTGCGAAAAGAGCTGCAATCATGCACATCTGAAAAAGAAAGTCTTGTTAGAAAACTGAAAATGGCTCTTCCAGAACTGGATTCGGGTAAGGCTTCTATCAATCGGATGAATACCGGATCATTGAAGCTCAATGAAATTTTGGGAAGCCAGAAGTTTGCATCCTCAAAAACAGGTATCAGTTACGTTCATGGGGTCTCTTCATCTAAAGACAAGGGTAAGTCTACTTTTGTTCAAGGACCTACTATGAATGCTATGCCTCCAATCTATTAAAATGCTACACACCCGAATTACAATTACAATTATAAAAGATATGTGCCAAAACTCAATTTCGTTCCCATATGTCACTTCTGTGGGATTAAAGGGTACATACGACCACACTGTAATAAATTGAGAAAGTACTAAAGAAATCAGTGGAGGAAACAATGTGTTTCTCCTTAACAGGTCAAGACCAAGACTATCTGGGTCCGTAAATCTGACCTTTGCTGTCATGTGGTCTTCACTGCATTAAGTCCTCAAAAATCAGATTTGTAATACTTGGACAGTGGTTGTTCTAGGCATATGACAGGGAACAAAGCATTGTTCAATTCTCTTGAAGACTATAATGGTGGAAGTATTCTGTTCAGAGATGGAGGTAAGGCAAAAGTCATTGGAAAAGGTACAGTCTCCATTCCAGGTATGACCAAACTGAACAATGTCTACTTAGTTGATGGTCTTAAAACAAATTTTCTGAGCATATGTCAACTGCGTGACAACAGCCATGAAGTTCACTTTTCTGCTAATTAGTGCATCATTGTTGATAAAAAGGGAAACTGTGCTCCATGGTAAAAGAAATCCTGACAACTGTTATGCGGTGTCCATAGAAAAAGGATGTGTCATGTAATTCTGCTATGATAAGTGATATTGATCTATGGCATCAAAGATTAGGCCACATTAACCACAATGACTTGGAAAGACTATCAAAACTTGAACTAGTTCGTGGGCTGCCCTAGCTTAAAAAGGCCCAGAATAGTGTTTGTGGCCCATGTCAGGTAGGCAAACAAATTAGAGCTCCTCATAAGGAAATTGATTCTCTTATCACTAAGAGACCTTTAGAGCTATTACACATGGATCTGATGGGACCCATTAAGTTTGAAAGTATTGGCGGTAAGAAATACATTTTTTTAACCGTTGATGATTTTTTTACATTAACTTGGGTCCGATTCTTGCATGATAAGTTAGAAAAATTTACCGTTTTTAGTTTCTTGTGGTCTGTGCTTATTACAGACAAGGGACAAGAATTTAGAGGAGTTTCTTGGATACGCTCCGATCATCGAACAAAATTTCAAAATTCTTCTCTTCTTTTCGCACTCAACATGGCATTAAACATGAATTCTCTGCACCAAAAACTCCACAGCAAAATGGAGTGGTTAAACAAAAAAATTGTGTGGTTCAGGAGATGGCACGGATTATGTTGCATAGCAAAAACATACCCCAACAGTTTTGGGCTGAAGCTGTCAGCACTGCTGTCTATGTTATTAACTGTGTTTATCTCAAGCCTGGTACAAAAACCAGTCCATATGAGATATGGACAGGAGTCAAGCCTAACATAAAATATTTTAGAACTTTTGGCAGCAAGTGTTACACATTCTACGGGATCGAGAACACTTAACAAAATTTGACTCCAGAAGTGATGAAGGAATTTTCCTTGGTTACTCCCTGATGAGCAAAGCCTATAAGGTTTTTCATCTCAAAAACTTTGTGGTCATGGAGTCCATTAATGTGGTGGTGGATGATGCAGGTACCTCTGATTATTTTTCTGATCATGAAGAAGGCATGACTTTTTCCCCTTATTCTGAACAGGTCATGGATAAAGACATGAAAGTCCATCTGAACCTGAATCTGAAACTGACAAGCAAATGAAAACTCTTGCAAATGAAGAAAACGTTGATCAAAAGACATCTTCATTAGAACCCATTGTGCCTAATATCATTCATCAATTCGAAAAGAAGAGTGCATAAAAAAGATCAAAATCAGCTTCCAAAGTCAAGCCAATTTCACCTACTCTTCAAACTCTTGGAAAAGATTCATCCCCATCTGTTGTTCATCCAAGATCTCAAAGAGGACAAGTTCTGAAAGATCATCCTCTAAATACGGTTATCAGTGAGATCTCAACTCCTTTGAAAACCAGAAAACAGGTACGCGATAAGGTAAGTCATGTATGTTATGTATATGTTGTGGAACCTAAAAATGTCAAAGATGCTTTAACTGATGATAGCTAGATTAATGCTATGCATGAGGAACTAGCTCAATTTGAAAGAAATCGTGTCTGGAAGCTTGTTCCTCGACCCTATCGCACAAATGTAATCGGTACAAAATGGATATTTAAAAATAAAACTTATGAGTTTGGCCAAGTGATAAAAAACAAAGCCCATCCAGTTGCTCAGGGGTATACTCAAGTTGAAGGTATAGATTTTCATGAATCATTTGCCCCTATCGCTAGACTTGAGTCAATCCGACTTTTGCTTGCTATTGCATGTTTTTTTAATATCAAATTGTTTCAAATGGATGTGAAAAGTGCTTTTCTGAATGGGTTGTTGAATGAGGAAGTCTATGTCCAACAACCAAAGGGATTTCATGATCCTCATTTCCCAGATCATGTTTACAAATTGAGAAAAGCTCTTTACGATCTGAAACAAGCACCTAGAGCTTGGTATGAGAGATTGACAATCTTTCTGGCTGAGCATGGTTTTCAAAGAGGAAGTGTGGACAAGACTTTGTTCATAAAACAAGGCAAGAAGAACATTGTTGTTGCACAGGTCTATGTCGATGACATAGTCTTCGGCTCAACATCAGAACTCTTGTTTGATAAATTTGCTCAAAGGATGGCTGAAGAGTTTGAAATGGCCAGTGGTTTTTTCCCGAGTAGGGTTTTTCCATGTATACATCGCATGTCCTTCTCATTGTGTGGATTGATTGTTTTTAATCGGACTTAGGATTAATTATTAGATTAATCACATATATTTGTTAATCTACCAGAGATCTAGTTATTGGGACCTCAGCCTGTGTTAAGGCCGGATTTTCAAGGATCGAACGATTTATCATCAGTTGTGCTAATAATTGGAACATCTCAATTTAAAGTGTACTAATATGTCAAAAGCCCTTTCTTTTTTCTCTTCTTTCTTTCTTTTTCTTTTTAATATTGTTCTTCCTCACAACCACTTGATAATGGGCATTTGTACTCCTCTATTTTATGATACAACCATATTGTTCAACAAAGTGTGAATTTTTTAGTTTGTTTAAAGGTCTATAATATTTGGTAAGTTTTTATTTGATTTAATAATGTAAGGGATTTGGAAAAGGATAGAAATGAAGGGTCGTGGGGAAGGTGGGGAAGAGGGAAGGGATTGTAGTGATGCATATTTTCTTGGGCGGAATTGTGGTTTTTTCCACTACAAGCAAGCACTGGCTCTCCCATGATAATGCAAGTCTTTTGCAGTGAGGAAAGCGAAGAGTTTGGGGGAGGCTGGTTTTTTTTTTTTTTTTTTTTTTTTCATTTTTACGAAAACCCCCTCTTAAATTCTTAAGACTTTAAGTAGGTTGCATGGTGATTGAGCACTGTCGTAGATGAATTGCACGCATGGTGCACCATGATTTGCTCTCTCATGGTGAGCATATAATAGCTGCGAGAGAGGATTCAAACTCGTTTGGCAGCTGTATAGCTGTGCAAAATCTTCTCTTGAGGGCCTATTTGGATAAATGAGGAGTGGAGCAAAATTAAGTGGGTTTCACATGTGGAGTGGAGTGGAAGAGAAGTAGGTTGAAGTTAAAGTAGAGTACTTCACTTCACTGCATTTGGCTGCTTATTTGAAACTAAGTTTTGGACTAGAATTCACTTTTACTCAAGAAAATGGAAGTATTTAGAGTTAAAGTAAAATGGAGTATATGTGGCTTACAACATTACTTTATCTATCGGGCCAAACTCATCCAAACAAGGTAGAGTTGAAATTTTAGACTGTTAGGATCCATTTAATTTTACTCTACTCTCGATTTCATGTTCACCGGTCTTGTGGAGTTTGTGGGGCTGGGGATGTGGGACTTGGGGGGTTTCTTAGCAGGGTATACCTTCCTACTCTATGCAGAATGGGTCCATTTGTTTGAGTGCTCACCAATCACCACTGTCATATCTTTTAAGTAGTCATCTCCTAATGATACCTATTTACATTGTCTAAATCTTACCTCAAGACAATAACAACTCTAGAAGATAACAACTACTACCTTTTTCTTTCTATGTCAGAGATTCTAAATTGCTTCAGTCTTCATAGATTCTCAACTGCCACTTTTTACATTGGTGTTTTGACATATTAGTCTTCTTTAAATTCATTTTTGTCCAATTTCATGAGCCAAATTCAAATAATGTCACTAGAGTTGCTTGACTTAGGTCAATATTATCATTTTTAACCTTTTTGCCCCAGATTCTATGATATCATGGGAATAGTATATGTCACATAAACTGACAAATCCCGTGATATCATGGGACTGTCCCATGATGTCATGGCGTTTTGGTAGCATCTTAGGGAATATTTTCTTCTAAATGATGGATCTTGAAAAATGATGGTAGATTTGTATTTACTTTTAAAAAATGTCATTTTTCTTGTTCTATAAAAAAATGAATTCATTTGCTTGTTGTAGAAACTGTATGATACAGAAATGGATAAATCCCATGATATCATGGGATATCGTTTAAAAGAGTTAAAAAAATAATATTGACCAGAGTCAAACTACTATAGTACATTATCTGGATTTGAATTCTGAAATTGGGAATTCCGGATTTAAGGAGGACTGATATGTCAAAACCCCTATAAGAAGTGGGAAACTTGGCAAGTGGACTCTTGACTCTGCCAAGTCACCTTCAACTCGCCCAGTCACCTTGTTTTGACGACAAGACCGAGTCAACAAGTCACCTCATTTTGATAAATTGGATAAATTCTGAACTATATTTGACTTAAGGTAATTGATTTTATTTTTGAGTAATTAAAGCTTGAGGTATGGAGTTGGTAGTTTAAAAATGATTGATTGAAATGTGATTTGAGACCTATATTTGATCTTTTACATTTGATGTCTCACCTTGAAATTATGTAATGTGCATGATTCTTTTTTACCTACATGGAGCTTGTCACGTGCAGTGCACTTGAACAATCTATTATTGACCCATTGAGCTCAAAAAAATTACCTTATGTGTTGCTCCTAGGTAACAGTGCCAAAGACTTGATCGTCCAGAGCTCCGATTGTAGTAAAAATTGGTAAGACCAGGTCGATCCATAGGGAGTTTTTGGAAATAAGGAATCTTCAACTTGTTGCCTACCCTAATTGGTAAATCACCTTACGTTAGACTTTCTAAATCTTAAGAAACTTTTCATTTTATGCATGAATTCGTCTATCCTAATGCAACCAAAAATTAGGTTTATGTCTAGAATTAAAATTAGAATGATGAATGAATAAAATAAAATAAAAAACGAAAGCGAAAAATGATTTAAAAGGAATGAGATATGAATGCATGAACGTGACCTAAAAACAGAAATTCTGCACACAGGTGGGTCCAACCAGCTAGGTTTGAGCCATTGGTCCACCATCTTGCCAAAAACAATTTTGCTTGAAATTATGGGGTTTGAAAGTACACCATCTTGCCAAAAACAACTTTGATCTTAGGGGATGTTTAGATAAGTGCATAATATAATATCAACAAGTTTAAATATTGTAACATTTCATTATCATAGAATAAATAGTGTCATATTATTATATTGTGTCACTTATGGTGTTTGGCAATCTTCACAGATTTTAATATACCTTTGAAGTGTTTTATAATTTATAAAAAAAATCACAAGATGATGTACAAATGGACAGAATATAATCAATTAACCTAACATAGGACCCACTAATTTGTGATCACATGTGTTAGTAATCATGGCAGGATCCATCTATTGTAAAAAAAATAAAAGATTAAATTTAAGTCATGAGATCCAAGCAATATTGTTTAATTAAAGTGGGTCCACCAAACTTTATTAACCATACTATAATACATCTAATGACGATTATCACAAATGGCCTTTTTTGATAAGAAATCATTGTGGGAACCATTTGATGTTGGTAGTCATATTAACACTTGGCGAGCTATCAAATAGTGGGACCCATTTATTGATGGCAAACTAATAATTGCACTCACACAATTCAATCTTGATAATCATGGAACCCAGCTAATTTTGGTTGTATGGGACTCGCCTAATATTGGTAATCACAATGAAAGCCCTGAGTGTGACATTTGTAGGACCCACCTAATATTGATAATTAATGAGGGCTATAGTCGTGATATGGCTATAGTCGTGAAACCACCGAGGTCATCACTCGTCAAACAAAGAACATGGATAGTCTCAAAATACTCTCAAGGGACTACATGTCAAGTGTCAGGTCATTTCAACAACATTTGACTAGACTTTGACCTCCTGGAAGCTAAATCGGGTCAATCAGACATCGTTTGACTGTACATCAAAGCACAGCGTCTTCCTCGCAACAAAATCAAGTCTACTAGTGATAGGACCCCACACGGCTTCAAAACTCAAATGAAAGCCAGTGGTTGATCTTATTTATTGCCCACGAAGTTTCACCTGAAGTTTCAGATCATTTTGACATCGTTTGACCCAGTTTTGGATTTTGACGGCAAATCGGCCCTCTGCGCGACAAAGTCTTTGGCTTTCCTGGAAAATCAAAAGCTTTGCCCTCTGATTTGCATGACTTCTCATCATGTTTTTTGCAAGGAAATCATGCCAAAATATATACAAATTACCAAGAAAAATGTCAAAAAGGAAAAAGCGGAAAAAACAGAAGACAACCGAAAAACAACAACCAAAAGGGGGAAAAAACCCCATGGTCGCCGGAGACCATCAGCAACCTTGACCCACGGTCTCCAGCGACCGTAGATGCATGGTCGTCGGAGTCCCTTGATATCTAGGTCGCCGAATTTTTGTTGTCCCTTTTCTTTTTTCTAGCTGTTTGGCGTCTGTGATTTTCCAAAATTTTGATTTTTAGGGCACGAAATATGTCGATCTTCTACAACATTACGGATTTACGGTCAAAATTATGGGTTCGTGATTGAAAGCTTCGAAATCGCCAACCGGTTGACCAAGAAAGCACACTTTCTACCCGACCGATTAAGAAATCGACAAGACAGATGGTACCGCCCCACTGACAGCAACTAACGTCCGAAATTGCATGATCATCCGACAACAATTGGCATGAAAAATCCACCGGCGATCAAGGGTTCCTAAGTCGCAGGTAGAATTTCAAAAGACGCGGCACAACCCGCGACTCTTCAAGTACTTTGGCAGCCCTTTAATGCGGTTAATGACCAATTTTATGACAAATTAATGTGGTTGATTACCCATTATTGTGGACAGCCCAATCAGAGGCCAAGGAGTGAGAGTTACAAGCCAACACAATAATGGCATTAAACCATGTAACTCCTCTCATGATGGAGTTTAAATGCAATTAAAAGCCCATTATTCTCCAACGGTCAATCAAAACTCAAGAAAAATGAGTTATAAAAGGAGTTACGAAAAACATAAATGAAAATGTGTAACTCCTCCCATCATGGAGCATTAATGCAATTAATGCATTTAAAGCCAATAAACTCCCCCATGGCCACCAAAAGCCTATAAAAGGAGGTAATTTCCACTATTCTAGGGACGAAAAAAGCAAGGTGCAAATCCTAAGAAAAAAAAAACTCTGCAGCATTGTTACGGCTCTCCAATGACGATCTCTCATCCATTGAAGATGTTTTGCAGCGACCACCACTACAAGGTGACCAAAGTCCCTTAGGAGGCCACCCCTCAAGGTCCTCTCTTTCTGTCTCCATGGCTTAGACGTGTCTTTTCAGCCCGTCTACTTAGATTTTCATTGGATATAGGACCTCATCTTGGTTCTTATTCTTTAGAAATCTAAGGTTCAAGCCGAGCCAAGAGAATCGAAGACATCCTCTGTTATCATCCAAAGGATGACGACGAAGTCCAAACATGACTTGCAATCGTCAATCTGCACGAGTCCCCGCAATCTCCTGTGAAGTTAGATTTCCCTTTCTTCCCTTTCATTGTATTTGTATTATTTAAAAAGACATAAAAATCACAACTCTTGTCTTTTCTTTTGATAAGAATTATAAATCGCCTTTCACGGCAAAGACCCCGCCCTTCATGGCATTCAAATTTAAATCATGTCTCTTTTCTTAACACATGTGCAATGAAAGTTAGAAAAAAGTTAATTTTCTTTTCTACTTGTGAAGGTAGATCTATGGACCACCACTTGTTATTTCCAAGTAGAGTAGAAAATTTGGCATACCCATACAAAAAAGTTGATGTTCACTTTGTCTTCGGTCACGAAAGGGTTGGACCCCACGGATTCTCACATCCGCTAACGCCGGCAGTCCCACGAGCGAAAAAGTAAGCCGGTCAGTCACACACGATTCACATGGTGGCAACTCATTTTTTGTGAGAGATCCAAGGAAACCTTCCTTAGCCAATCTAATCATCCGATCTTTACTTATGCTGCCCAATCTTGTGTGCCATTTTATAGACTCGGAAGTCATATCACCCACCATATAAGAAGGTGAAAAACCAACGATAGAATTATGATAATCCAAAATATATAAGCCTCCTAAAATAGAACCCTATGCTTAAATAAATTTATTTTTCCTAATAGAAACTCTATTAAGCGGAAAGCAAAAATCAAAATCGTCCCTCATAAGACTACACCAAAATCAATGATTTGGAACAGCGTTTTAGCAGTGGGTTTGAACCGTTATCAAGGTTAAAACCGTTCTGAAAGCAAGCCTGCCCACTCGAAACCATTGTTAAAAATAATAATAAAAATCGTGCCAGCCTCAAAATGTTGTGCACTCGCGTGGAAATAGAGAACAGAACTCTTTCCCCTTGTGGATCTAACAGAGATTGGGTCTTTCTATTTTAGCATATTTGACGCCCAATCGCCTCTGATTCGACGCCAGAATGTGAGGGAAATCGCTAGATAGAGAGTTGGTGATCGACGAAAATGACTGATTTGAGGTTTCTCATGTTGTTTGTAGGGTTTTCTTAGGGTTTCAGATCTCGATCTATTGCTCTAGGAAACTGAGATTGGAATTAGGAATCTAATCTATGAAGAAGGGAAAGATCGAGTTGAAGTTCTTTTAAGTGGTTTTTAGGGTTGTTTTTGGTTTTTGAGAGTTGAAATTCGATGAGTACCTACGAATAGAAGAAGAGGAAGATCGGAAGAAGAGGAAGATCGAGCTCAGGCATTTCTGGTGATCTTTTAATTAGTGTTTGATTCATAGGAGGGCAATGGAGGCAAAGGAATGGTTTAATAAAAAAAGATCACTAGAAACAGATCGACTTAGATTTAGTCTTCAAGGCATCGTAAGCTCGCTAGCCGATATTTTGAAAGGAGTTTTCGCTGCATGCCACGTACATACAATGTCCCATGGCGAACCAAAGTCCTTCCAATAGATGTGGAAAGAAAATAATCGCTTACTCACGAAATCCATCTCGATCCTTCGTCCCATATCTGGTTGCCCCGTGTTTTGCTTGGGGCAATTTTTAGCGCTATGGCCGAGTTCCTGACAGCTATAGCATTTGATTTTGGCCCAGTCTCTGGGCCTGTTATGCTTGTGACGCTTTTATCGGTCTGATTCGGGTGAACTATTGTTCTTTTCTGGGTCCGGTGCATTATTGCTTTTTTTTGGGCTTCTTCTCGCAGTTTGACCCTTTGTGGCTCTTACATTTCCATTTGGTCCCCAAAATGATCCCGACTACTGGTTAACGAAAAAAGCTTGCCTAGCGACCTTTACTTGAACTCTTTTGGCTTCAAGTTCAAGGCGACACATATCTTTAAAAGTTTTAATATCTGCATTGTTTGTTCGCCAAGAGTCTGGCAGGGATTGTAGGACCTCAATGATCTTTCGGTCCTCAGTCAATACATATCGTGCCTGTGGAAGATCAGCTATCATGCGACTCATCACTTGGAGGTGGTCCCGCAGAGAAACTCTCGTGGCCATCCTATATGCGTCAAACTCCATGGTTCAAAATCAATACTAGTCAGCATGAAATTGTGAGCAGTACGGTTGTCCTTCTCCCACTTATTAGAGTCATGTGATATGCAAGTAATGAGGCATCATCATTTTTTGCAACCGGTCGGGTCTTAATGGTTTTCAAAGTATATGTGACCTCTTGTTCGTCGGGCAAGTAGATCATTGCCCAGTACCACTGATCATAATTATTACCGTCTAACATATCCCTTTGTTAAGGTCAACAATAATATTACGTGATGCCATTTCACTGAAGAAAGAAAAAAAAATGATAATCAAATGGATGCACAACATTGGCAACTCACACGTATTGATTGCCCTTTTTGCATTCAAATTAAACCGTAAAGTAGGGTATTGTAGTGAAAACCCTTCACGCTTGGGGCTAGTTCGGGCAGTAAAAAAACAATAATCATAATTGCACAAGTGATTTGATAGCATCATGTAAATCCAATATTTTGATCCTTAATGCAATGATAAATATAAAAATGCAAAAAAGAACACACAAATAATACAATTCCTTTCATCTTATTAGTGATCATGTCTTGATCAATGATCGGATGTGGAGGATTGAACCAAGTCTAACAATTGATCGCAAAACAGATGATCCAAAATGATGAATCAATTTGGTTGGCATGGATCTTTCTAGAAAAAAGAAAAATAGTTGTTGAAAATTAATATAGTCAAATTGATTATCTCCCACATATGGTTTTTAAGGTCTAAAACAAGGAGTATATTTGGCCCAAGATTAAATAAAAAACCCAAGGATCGAAATAAGGTTCACTGGGGTTCATCACTTGAACCAAAATGGGCTCAAAGTATTACCAATATAGTTTATAACAGACCAGAAAGTTGATCCAAATCAGGCAATGACAACTGTCTCTGAACGGGCTTAAATATATTGGACGTTATGGGCCAGGAAAAAAAAAAAAACCTGACGGGGCCATGCTCTCTTGCAATGCTCAAAGCATATCAAAACCGGCCTTAAAAGGTCTGAAAAATTGACCCATATCAGGCCTAAATAGGGCTAACAACCTAATCTCAAAAATAGGTCCTCTGTGGTATAAATATGAGATGATCACATCACAACACATGAATAATATCTGTGTATTGTATTGTTTTGTTCTGATAGGCCCTGCATTGGATTGAACAATATCTTTGCTGGATCTGCAACATGGAATAGAAGTCCACGTACATGAGTTCATCACAGAAATTTGGGTCTGCAACTCTGCATGCATCCGGAAAAACAATTCCATCACTGAAAACTATTGTGTGTATAAGTCCATATACGTGAACTAAACAGTAGGCCATGATGTGATTTGCATGCCCCATCAGAATTTCCGATATTACTATTATATGAGTAGTCAACATGATTCTCAAGGAGTATGATTGTTTAAAGACAAATGGCTAAAAATGTAATGTAATATTAACACAGTTTCATTATATTCTCGATATGGATGTTGGGAATGAACTCATGAACAGAATGGCTATTATCCAAAAAAATAGCCATCATGTTAAATTAATTCTTGAGTCTGGCACTAAATAGCTATCATGTTAAAGCTTGTTGTAGAGCTGAATGGGCTAAATAATTATTGCTACTGCAGTAGATGGATTTGGAGTGTTCCGGAGCTCCATGGCAATGCCAGTTATACCTGGCAGGGCACTGGTAGATCCCACAATATTTGAGTAATTGAATAATTTTCATTTGCAAATTAAATGAATGTTTCATTTTGGAAGAAATGAAATGCTATTGTAATTACCAATTAGTGTATGATCATAATTTGACTCTTATTGCATATTTATTGATTCATTGTACGAATTGTTTAGAGTTCGATATTTGAATTGAGAATTGTTTAATGATAGATTTGAACAAATTAAGTAATGAATAGCATGTACTATCTTAGATCTGCGTATACAATGCTGAATCGTTGTATTCACTAGTGGTATTGATGGCATTTCGGGCCCAGTTGCCAATATCGGTCTTGCAAAGGCCGCAGTACCAGCGGAAAAGGCCACTCCGGATCTTCCAAGAAGACTAGTGGAATGGAATAACTGAGATATCATTTGATGTTGACATCTGAGAGCAAAAATGACATGGAAATCTTTTTGAAATGGTTTTAGAAACTTTAGATACTTGTCATCCTGCATTGTATTTCAAACATGCATATGGTTGACATGAGTGAAGAACTGATAATTGTATATAACAAACTTTACTTTTATGTAAAGGACTTGTATAATTGTACATTTGTAAATGTGTTTATGATATGATTTGTATATGTTTTCCACAAAATATATGTATTTGACAGATGTATATTGAATGTCTCACTTGTGTGAAGTATGTATATCCCTTATGGATTTTGAATTAACTTCGGTTGATTCAGAGTTTACGGGAGTACGTGTGGTCACACCTCTGGATTTACCCAGAAGTAATCAAATCTCGGACTCGGGTCGTGACACATTTCCATGGACAGAGAGGAGATAAAACTTGATTAAATCACCATCCATCATTTCAACATATTCCCTGAAACTGATTTACTGCCAAAGACTCCTTATGAACCCAACACCTGACCATAAACTTGGCCATATCCAAACTGATGAGGTTCATAATTTGGCCCTGCATGGACAAAAGAGATGTTGCTAATTTTGTGCTCGCTCTAAAAGCATCTCCAAGAGCTACTCCATTTGTCCAACTCAGCATCTAACGGCAGTAAATGGCATATGATGTCTCCTCCAACAGAACTTCTATTTATATGTGGCAATTGACATATGAGTTGGAATGCCAAATATGGCATACCAAAAAGTGAGCCTTCAAATAGTTTTTTTCAATATAATAATAGTGATGTACGTTGCAAATCATTGTGGGATGGAATATTGGCGTTGAGGGCCTGTGGTTCAACATGATTGATCCTATGGTCTGTTTAAGTAGCTGATTGAACCATGGACGTCAGTGAACGTTACACTGCTATATTTATAGCTGTTTTATTTATTTATTTTTTTGACTTTTTTGAGTTTTAATGGGTAATTATAAATTGTGATAATTTGAGAAACTCTTGGAGCTTGGATATCTATAAATTATGAGTTGTTGAAGTCATTTGTTTCCTCATTCACACTATGGATTCTCAATTCTCTCAATTTCCAAAATTTTCTATCCAATATTCACAATATTTTGGTGAGGCATCCAAACTCCCTACTGATGATGCCCCAAAGAAAAAGGCTGTTAGTCGAGGTGCCGGCTTCAGTATAGAAGAAGACCGTCTTCTCATCGGTTCGTGGTTGAACACTAGTTTGGATGCTATGTATGGAAACGAGCAGAAACTTAAGACTTTTTGGGAACGAGTGGGAGAATACTATCACAACAATAAGCAATTTCCCAGTGATCGATAAGACAAAATGTTGTCACAACGATAGCAAAAAATTCAAACTTCTGTCAATAAATTTTGTGGATGTCTTGCCACAATTATTTTCAGAAATCAAAGTGGCATGAATGAACAAGATAAGGTAAAATTATATGTGTGTGTTGTGTGTGTGAATTTTTTTTATTATTATTAATTTGAACTAATATTTAATTTTTAGATTACAGAAGCAAAAAAAGTTTACGAACATTTATATGGATCAAGATTCACCTTGGACCATACTTGGATCTTGTTGAGGCACCAACCAAAGTGGATACAATTGGAGCAACAAGTACTAGAGAAGACATCCGTAAAAAGAGCAAAATCTTCAACTTCTGGCTACTCATCATCTTCTAATCCAAGCACTCCCATAAATATTGAGGAGGATGAGACAATTAACAATGCTTATGATCCCATGACGAGACCACTAGGCAGAAAGGCCGAGAAAAGAAAGATGAAGCAAACCACTATCAACGAACCCACACCTGTTGCAAATCTCATCCAAAAAATGATGGATGACAAATAGGAAAGATATGAAAAAAAAATTAGAGCTTTTAAAGCAAAAAATCGAGCAAGAAAATAAACATGTGGGGAACCAACATGGCTTATTGGGTCAGAAGTCAAAACACCAGGGCCTAAAAAAGGACACTATTTCAGACTTGTCTGACATAATTTCCCAATACATGGTTTGGTCCAATAAACAGGGGCTTGAAAAAGGTAACAGATACCATCCCATAGAACAATATCATAAGAAATTGTACAAAAATATTAATCAGAACAAAAAAAAAAAAAAACTGGACCAGTGCCAAAAAAACAGATTAGAAAATATGGTCTAGAAATATCCTATAAAACAGCCCAGAACGGTAAGAAGATTTGGGCCACATCTGGATATTTATGATTAGTGGGACTAAGATATTTATGAATAGGTGAAGGGGCTTGTCTTACCAAAGCTGAAAAAACGAGTGTTTTTTTTTCCCCTTGTCCAACAGTTCGAGGTTCAAGCATAGCTCAATTTTGAAAAGCCTACCACCCTGCGAGTCAGGCTAGTGAAAGACTCACCCCGGCTTGACCCCTTTGATCCTTTGTGTGTGTATAAACAAATTATCATCATCATAGCGATGCCCCAACTATGTTTGGATTAGCTAATATATACTACATAAAATATACATTTTTTGTCCAATATGTATATGAGATGTGTGTATGAAATTAATCTTTAGGAGATTATTCTCTGTGCATGGTGCGCTAAAGCTATAGGGGGTTTTGCATCTATGGTCCCCACCTTCTTGAGTGGTCCATGCAGGAGAAAGGTTTCCCTAATTTTAATAGTTATATTAAAAAAATTAAGGATATTTTTTCATCTATATTTATAATTAATTTCAAGGCTAATTAAACAATGAACCTCTATTGATTCCATTTTAAAAAATAATAATAATTTATATTCCAATTCTATACAAGCAACACAAGCCCATTTGAATGAATTACTTCTTTTGCATTCCATTTCATTCACAACACACGATCATTGAAATCAATTATTTCCTATGTATCCCAATTCCATACAAACAAATAAGCCGACTTAATAATATTTTTTTATGTATTTTTATTCAATGAAAACAAACAAGCTTACTAGAATCAATCACTTCCTATGTGTTTCAATTCTATGCGAACAAACATCCATTTGATATGCAAATAGACAACCACTTGAATTGGATACTTCATACGTATTCCAACTCCATGCGAACAAACAGGGCCATCCATCACTGAATTCCAATGTTTTTGAATTCCATGCGAATAAATAGGCTCATAATCCATGCAAACAAACAAAGCCCATTTCAATGAATTCTTATCCATTCGATTCTATGCAAGCAAGCCATTTGAATATCGTCATTAGCATCAAAGGCTTGTCCCAAGAATGTTGGAGTTGGATTGTGACAAGATTTTATGATGGCAGTCAACCTACCTAATGCAGCCCTCCTCCTTTACCCAGGCTTGGGACCGACAATAAACAGAATAGAGGAGTTAAGCAAGCCATTTGAATATATATAGGTGCCAATTTTATGTGCAACATAATGCCCATTTGACTACATAGATGATGCCTATTTGTATATTGTGGTTTTACTTTCTTCTAGCCCTAATCCAATGCTAGACCCTGAGGGAAGGAAAAGGGCCCAACTAGTGTGGGTCCACCCTAAGCCCAACCCTGCATATGTGGGGGTGGGATTAAGGATTAGGGCAGACTGTCCCCGTGTTAACTAGATTATATGTCATCAACCCAATGGATGATGTGAATAAATTGGTTTATTCCCTTAATTAGTATATTATTTCGTGCTTTATTCATATGATGAATGGGATTTTTATTCTATGATTGCACATAACTAATACAAAATGACATGATGGTTCATGAGATAAACCGCCACAAGTATTCTACGTGTGTGGATGAGATTTACATACATGAGACATGGATTACAAATTTTATACTTAAAGTATTTTCATAACCAGTGATGAGACTGGCATCTCATCTAAAAAGATTGTAACACCGTAGTTACTATGAGATAGTGTGGTTTGTCTCAACCATCAGAGTGTAAGACTCTGGACTGCTGTGCTAGTACATTGGATGTATTGAAAGACCATGAGAAGCAACTTATGCAAAGCTGGCTCTAATTAAGAAATGCTCTCATAATTTTCAAGCAATAGGTTCTTAATCCTGAGAGATTAATGGACTCAAGTTTCTGCTATACATTTACTTTGAGTTACCTATGGTCAACACCTCGGCATCTTGAGTACGTGGTAATAGGACTGTGGGAACATATAAATCTTAAGATGGGATTTATCCTTTATGAGAGAAATATCCCCTTGTGCCAATTAATGGATTTTATCATTGGTATGTGAGCACCCGTCTTGATTAAGAGTTAATGAGATGGTACAAATGATCACTGCGATTAACTGGGTTACAAGGACAATAAGAGGTGGATCTAATTTAGTTGGACGGATTAATTCCAATGGATTCATGGATATGTTTGATAGAGGGGTCTACTTGTAGTAATTAGAAAAATTAAGAGTCTTCTTGTAAATATTCCTAAGACTGGAGTATAATTGCATTTATTTGGTGGAGTTATTTATAATTAATTATATGTTTCAGTTTGAGCCAAATGGTCCCCATGCTAGCCCTAAGAAGAAAAGGATATATTCCAATTGGAACTCTTAAGGAAAGGAGAAGTAGGACACATAATAGAAATAGAGGTGAGACTTCTAATTTTAGTTAGAGAGGAAGTGTGCCATATAAACTATAAATAAGAGGAGAGGGCTAGAGATCACTCTTGCTTTCACATGCCCAACCCCCCCCCTCTCTCTCCTCCTCTTCTCTCCTCTGGTTTCCTTCTTGAGTGCCTAGGGTTTCTTCTTATTTGAGATCCCACCATTCTCTTTAAGAGGTTCTCTGCAAGAGGGTTATAGCGTGGAAGAACACAAGGGTAAGGAGATCAAATCTACGAAAGAGTTTCGTAGAACCAAGACATCAAGTTCTCGATTTGAGCACAACCAAGCTCCTCACGTATAGATCTACAACTAGTTTGTTCAAGTAAATCTTTTGTTTGTGTTCGCTTTTCTTGATCTATCCTTTTGATGGATCTTTTGATCTTAATGCTTGATATTAGGGTTTTAGATCTTGGAATTGGGTTCTTGGACTTTTGGGTGTTTGACCCTTGCTTCAAGTGGGTCAAAAGTCGTGAAAACCCATCTAGAAGGCCCACTTGCTTCCAACACCTCATCCTTTGAGAGGCCTTGCCACCTACGTGCTTCACACTGGCTTTATGCAAGTATAGTCAATTATATTACAAAGAATGTTCTCCAACGACCATACGGGATGTGTAGTCTAACTCTATTGCATCAGGTTGGGCCTTCCTTGGATCAGTCCAGCCCCTATCATACTCTTTTCCTTCCATGATCTGGCATGATGCTCAATTTCACACTCATGGAACCATCGACCATTGTTGGACTAATTTCTTTTAAAAAAAAATCTATGATAAAAAGTCATCAAAATTGAGCATACCATCTATGATAGTGCTCATACCATCTGTTATATCCATCGTATCAATCTATTGCACCCGACACCCACGTGTTTGGCTATCTCAGTACCTTTCTCTATAGTTCTTTTGTTGCAGGCATGACAAAATAAATTCAGTAAAAACTTGTTACAGATGCCGCACCGCAGGGGTGGGTTTTCCACCATGAACATTTGAAATCTAGCCCCCTTTGGTGTCCAAATGTAGACTCTTCCAAGAGGTTCCCTCCTGATATCCATTTCCACCAGAACACATGCAAACAGTGCTCGCTTACTTGCCCTCCCTTTTTATTGAGTTACTTCATCCATGCGTCTAATGGATTCCATCGGAGCAAGGATGCATCTCAAATGGCACTCATTCTAGTTCGGCAGCTGTGCGATGTACGCTAGAGTGGGATCAAAGTTTGGTTCCCATGAGGTCACTAGAATTTATTTCCCTGCTATCCGCCATGGTGACCCCAACCTTACTCTGTTCATATCCCTTTCGTCCATAAAGGCACAAAGGAAAAAACTATTCTGTAGTTCTAGAAAGTCCAGGCTACCATGGGAACACCATACCTTTGATAGTCTTGATAAAAGTTGTTTTGAAAGGACCCATCTACCATAAAACTATGCAATCAAAAACCACTGATAAGCATATCCTGACTCTTCCAATTGCTCAGCATTCAGTTCAATTGATGACACCTTTTCCTTTAGTGGAGCCAAATCCATCACCTATTGAAAGTAGTTAGGGAGCTCGTTATTTGTTCTTGCTGTTGATTGTGGGGCCCGTACCGCAATTGCGTCTCTGTATGATTGCACAGTCTCACCAGTTTTTTCGACGCCCAGATCCATTGGTGATTGTTGCGCAAATTCTGGTGACCGATCAAAAGTGGTGTGAGAGGAGGTAGGAAGCGGGGGAGGTGTAGTGATAGTCGGTGTGGGAGGCTGTGCGAAAGGTGGATGTGCTGGGGGAGGGTTTTTGTCATGACCCCAAACCCGATTAGAGAATAAACTGGATCCAGAGTGTGAAATTTAGGGCTAATGAAAAAAAAATTTCCCTTAATGCCCAAGGATCGAAGTCCGCTGTGAGGATTGTGTAGTTGAGCCTCATTAACAAATTAATCAACGGGACTTGTCCTGTAAACACATTCGTTAAACTTGTAGAGATATCAAAGCAAGTACGGTATTTCTCCCATTATATATATTCAAGTTTCAAAAGATAAAACATATAACGTTTATAAACATCAGGACCATCCCAAAGACCTAGGTCCTGGTACAAAAGATATATAGTACTAGGATAAACAAGTCCAAAAGACCTAGACCAAAAGATGAAATGAGGTGGCACGATGAGAGATATCCTCGTGAAACGCGCACTAGTGACAGGAGTGATGACGCTAAGCTACGTCATCGGCACCTCACTCCCATACCTCGTCCTCCTCACCCGGTTAAGGATCCTCTAGGATTGCCTCTACATCCGGGTTGGCGTAATAGTAGGTGTCCTCTGCACACCAAGGAATAAAGGATCAACGATATATTGGCAAGAAGATAAGCAATATACATTATTCATAATATGTCTCAAATGAGAATAAGGACAAGTACGTGATTATGTGATATCAAGATACAACCTACGCATAAAAGCATGAGTAATTAAGAGAATCAAGTGACTATAAATCCTAGCAAGATACACAAGAATATCCATCCATGAAATGCAATGCCAAGCAAGAGGAGACTCCTAGGATGTCCTAGCCATCTCACGGGGGTATAAGTGACATCCTAGCTGACTACGAATACCCAAAGTCTGACTCTAGGGAGATCCTAACTCCCGATCCTAAAAATAGCAGCACGGTCTTAGCCTGCTCCCAGTTATTTGCACCATGGACGTCGTCCAAAGCCGATTGCCTTCCCTAGTGTCCGGTAACCGGCCCACTCTGTAATTATCAGTCTGCAGCTGGTCATGAATGCAAAGGATCAACGATATATTGGCAAGAAGATAAGCAATATACATTATTCATAATATGTCTCAAATGAGAATAAGGACAAGTACGTGATTATGTGATATCAAGATACAACCTACGCATAAAAGCATGAGTAATTAAGAGAATCAAGTGACTATAAATCCTAGCAAGATACACAAGAATATCCATCCATGAAATGCAATGCCAAGCAAGAGGAGACTCCTAGGATGTCCTAGCCATCTCACGGGGGTATAAGTGACATCCTAGCTGACTACGAATACCCAAAGTCTGACTCTAGGGGGATCCTAACTCCCGATCCTAAAAATAGCAGCACGGTCTTAGCCTGCTCCCAGTTATTTGCACCATGGACGTCGTCCAAAGCCGATTGCCTTCCCTAGTGTCCGGTAACCGGCCCACTCTGTAATTATCAGTCTGCAGCTGGTCATGAATGCAAGATGATGATGATAGCTTGTATACGACACAAGTTTCAAGACAATTACACGTGGATAGGTTCCCAAGTACAAGACAACAAGTTGAGGGCTACTCCAAGTCAAGCCAAGATACAGATCAAGTTCCAAGTTTCATGAGTAGTCCTCTTTCAAGTCTATCCATACACGTTCATCAATACAAGACAAATTTACCTAAGGACACACTCTAAGTCCGGTCAAATCCTAACTTTACAAGTTAAGTTATAAGTTGCACAAGTATTCAAGAATAGAATGTACAAGGTACATCAAGCTACGGATACAAGATTTACGAGTCAAGAGTGAAGAAGAAGCCATCCTATGTCAAGGGCTATCCATCGTGTACCGCATGTATTCTCAACGGAGTGCTTACGAAGAAAGAGTCGACGATGCCTTAGTGTGGTGAGCCCTTGGTCTACGGAAGTTATTGGGCACCAATTGACTAAGCTCCGTATGCATTTGGCCAAGTTACAACCATACACGGGAGTCCCGGACAACCAACGAAGGACACTAAGCCAATTGTGCTCCATTTCAATTCCCCAAGTTGGTCATACAAGTGTGAGGTCAATGGGTTCAAACCTAGAGGTCCAAACTAGGTTTAGAGTCAATTTCCAAAAGAAACAAGGGCATGGTCCATTGCTCCAAATATCCTCTTCCTTTCCCAACCTCTGATCATTAGGATAAGTGGACCACTGGATTCTACGCTTCAAGCGCTTTCCAATGGTATATAGAACTCTAAAATAAGACAAACATATCAAAAGTTATGCCGGTTCGAAAATCTGCCTAAAATCGGTTAAGTACCAAGAATTCAAACTCTCAAGGGTAGAGTTTGAACTTTGGGCCAAGAGTTCGAACTCTCAGGAGCAGAGTTCGAACTCTCAGTCCAGGCCTAACACCTGAGAGGCCAAGAGTGCGAACTCTCAAGTGCATAAAGTGTTGTTTTGTTGAATTTTTGAGTTCTATCAGTTCCAAACCGTCTCCACCCTTTTCTAAACCATTCCAAAGCTATAACCTGCACAAAATTGAGCCACCATGCTCTCCTCCAACCACATCCATCCATTCATCAAATCAAGCATCAATTAAGGTCCATTCAACCCATTTATCCAATTTTAGCATATATAATCCAATTAACCATGACAAGCTTGGAATTTAGGGAAAATCTAAGTAATGAATTATTAACAAGAAGCAATAATAATACATGCATGCTCAATATATAAAGCAAATCTATTTGCCCTCACCAAAGCGAGTGAAGGAGGTGAAAATTTGAGAGAGAGATTAAGGAGGAGAGCTCTCCACTCACACCCTAGCCAAACCAACCTTCCAAAGTCCCTCTCCTACTCTCAATGAACACCAACAAAGAAGAGGAAGAGAGATTTACTAACATGCAAGACATTAACAACAAGGAGAAAGGAAATTAGAGGAGAAGAAGTTGATGAATACTTACCTAACTTGGATCAAGAGGTAGAGGAAGAAAAGATGAAGAGAATGGTGGGCTTGGTTTCATGAAATCTCTCCCTTAAGTAGCACATGCAAGAAGAGAGATGAAGAGGAGGAAGAGAAGAAGTCTTCCAACAGCTGTAGTTCTTTGCAAATGAAGAAGTGAAATGGTTAAGATGGAGAGGAAATGACGCAATTGCCCTCTTTGAGTGAAATGAGAGAAATGTGATTAATTGAGGGTATTTGGGGCGTCGAATCGTGATGATTCAAGAATAGAAAGTGACGAGCGCAGCGAGATTTTTCTAACGAGCCCAAATTTCGTGAAAACGGAATTTTCCAGAAAAATACTCAATTTTCCTATTAATCACAACTTAATCCCCTATTGAGACTAATCGCACTCGGAATCAAACTAAACTTCACAAACCACTTCCTAATGATAAAAAAACTTGCTTAGCCATTAAACCAGCCTAATTAGGTAGAATTACAATTAATTAGGCTAATCGCCAATATTAGAAAATTAAACACCAAATTAAAGTCGGGGACCTTACATCCCTTCCATCTAAAAAGAACATTTGGTCATTCAAATTCCTAAACATACCTCCTCAGGAAGAAGATGGGGATAGGCTTTCCTGATCTGGTCCCTGAGTTTCCATGTAGCTTCCTCTGGACGGTGGTGCTCCTCAGGAATGGTCTTCGTCCGCAGAACGATATCCTTGGTGTTTATAATCCGCGTTGCCTGCTCCACATAAGATGCATCGGGCTGAATCTATAGTGGCTCGTGTAGCAACACGTTGGTGGGATTTGGAATGTACTTGTGCAATACTGACACGTGGAACACATTGTGTATACCTGACAACACTGGCGGCGGGGCAAGACAATACACAACGTCACCAATCCGGCTACGAATCTCAAATGGCCCCACATATCTCTTGGAAAGCTTCCATTCCTGGCCGAATCTGACTACACCAAGCATTGTAGAAACCTTGAGGAACACGTTATCACCAACCTGAAACTCTAATGGTCTCCGTCTCTTATTTGTGTAGCTCTTCTGGCGGTTACGAGATTCTTTCAAACGCATCTGTACAACCTTAACCTTCTCACTGAGGGTGGTAAGCTGTGCTGAATCTCAACTGTGTGCCCATGGATGACTGAAGTGTAGTCCAAAACCGAGAGACAAACTTGGTGTCTCGATCGGGTACTATAGATTTCGACACTCCATGCAACCTGACGATCTCATCATTGTATAACTCAGCCATCTTATCCATAAACTGACCAGTCTTGAATGGTATGAAATGGGCTGACTTGGTCAATCGGTCCCCAATCACCCATATAGCATCGTTCCCTTTTCTGGTATTAGGTAACCCTAACACAAAATCTATAGTGATATGCTCCCATTTCCACTTGGGAATGTCTAACTGATGAAGTAAGCCAGGAGGCTTCTTGTGTTCAGTCTAGATCACTTGACACGTGTAACATTTAGAAATGAACTCTACAATCTCCTTCCCACCAGTTGGTTCTTCAAACTCTGGTACATCTTAGTGATGCCCTGATGAATAGAATATCTCGTACGGTGTGCATCTATCATCAACTCTGTCTTTATGTCCTGTACATCTGGCACGCACAACACGGTCCTTGCAATACAAAACTCCATAAATCAGTCTGAACTCAAGCCTATCATTTATGTGCTCAATGATACGCTACAATCCTGGATCATCCTTCTGACATTCCTTGATCATGTTCATTATCTTTGGTTCCCACACTGCCGTGCTAGCAATCATCACCTTCTTACTAATAGGCCAAACTTCAGCATCTAAATCTCTGAATTGTTCCATCCATCTCCATTCAGGCACTATACACCCACTGAATGTTGACTTTCTACTCAAAGCATCTGCTACCACGTTGACCTTTGCAGGATGGTACTTGATTGGAAAATCAAAATCCTTGATGTACTCCACCCATCTTCGTTGTCTATTGTTCAATTCATTTTGTGTAAATAGATACTATAGGCTCTTGTGATCTGAGTGCACCTCGAACTTCTCGCCTATAAGTAATGTCTCCACATCTTGAGTGCAAATGCAACGGTTGCAAGCTCTAAATCATGGGTGGTGTACTTCTTCTCATGTTCTTTCAACTGCCCTTAACCATATGCTATCACCTCGTTGTTCTGTATAAGGACACAACCCAAACCAACTCCTGATACGTGCGTGTAAACAACAAATCCTCTACTGCGAGATGGTAAAGCAAGAATGGGTGCTCTGGTCAACTTGGTCTTCAACTCTTGAAAGCTTTTCCCACACTCCTCGGTCCAAACAAAATGGACGTTTTTTTTTTGGTCAACTTAGTAAGAGGGGCTATGTCGCGACACCGGACCGAGACCCGGGCCCGCGACAGTGTTGTGAAGTGTCTGCTACCAACTATCTATGATTCACTCATAGGTTTCCGCGGTGAGGATTTCCAAAACAAACATGAAATTTTATCTCACATGAACAATGATTTGCGGAAGCGTGAAAGTAATCTCATCTTTCCCAATACATGTGACATTACAACCACGTACATAAATTAAATCATTATCAAGACAATAACCAGAGGAGGAAACATAACATGGCATTTCCATCATTTACCTTTCGAGTTTCAAAAAGACAAAAGAAAGTTAAGTTAAGTTTACACATTTCCAAGTATGAAAAAGGGCCAACAAAGGCCATACAACCCAAAATACAAAACAAAATATTCCCATCCACATGTGTCATACTCAAGACCCACCCGATGTCTAGAGGACGTCGTCGAGTTGCCACTCTCGAGCTGGGGGTGGCTCAAAAGCCTCCTCCAGACGCTCCTCCTCAGGGTCAACGACGCCTGCATCTAAAACACCAAAGCAAGAGGGGTCAGACACGACGGTCTGGCAGGTGATCAATCTAGACATAATATAACTCAATTGAAATCTGAAATAAAAATACTTAAAACATGGCATGAGTTCTGAACAAAACATATTTAAAGTGCAAAGCAAAACTAGCATGATTTCACGAAAACATCATGATTCATTAATCCACAATGAGTCCATCCTTTCTCATTCACACGCGGTGACAAGAGCAAGCACGACACGCAAAACATGATCCCACGTCATACAAGATAGACGGGGAGGCCGGCCGCGGAACCGGAATACGCACGATGCGTAATATAATACACGACTAATCTGCAGATAGTCCACATGTTTAAGGACCCCCAGACAGTAGATCAGACTGAAGGGCAGTCCAGACTCAGTGGTATTCAATGATATTCATGTATGCAGAAAACATGTCGAGACTTGTACAAAACTTATCGAAAACAAGGGAAAACACTTATCAAAACAATGCAAAGCGGAGCTAACAAGAATAGATTGTAAGGTGTTACCTAACAAGGTTTTTAAGCGATTCAAAACAAAACTTATTCTTGTACAAAACAAAGCAAGTGCTAGACAACGAAATTCGATGTATCAAATCACAACCCCAAACGAAACTTGTCAAGCATACGATAAGACCTTTCATTTGACATTCATGTGGTTGAGACCCGAATGTCTTAATGAGAGAAATTGGTGTTTCAGAAGGTAAAAGGATATTTTGAGCCTCAAGCACACAAACTCTAGCTTGAAAGTTCCTAATCATATTCAGGTTTTTAATCCCCAGAAATCCCACAAACAAATCTACTTTTGAAAACTCGGTCAGCTCTCGGTTATCTGTCGGCTAGCCGAGTAGGTAAGTGTCGGCTAACCGTCAGCTGACCGACGGCTGACCGTCAGATTTCCTGACAGAAAATCACCATTCTGGAAATCGAACCGAACTTCCCTCGGTTGACTGTCAGTCGACCGACGTTGAGAATGTCGGTTGGCCGACGGCTAACCGACGATTTCCTGTCAGAAACACGTTTCTGTAAATGGAATCGAACTGAACTCAGTTGGCTATCGGTCGACCGAAGTGGACTTGTCGGCTAACCAATAGCTGACCGACTGTGCACGACCGCCCAGTTCAAGTCAGAATTCCAGTTCTCCTTCCTACACACTTCTTTCCATTCCACTTCCTTTCTTTCTTGGTCAAATCCCTGCACATCCCCTGAGCCTCCATTCTCTCCTAAGGGCCATTTCCATTCCAAATTCAACAACCAATATATCCATTCAATTCACAATATATTTCACCATTCTTTCATCCATTTGCAAAACGTTTAAACAAGATAAAAATTACTTGAATTGAATGAAAACCATTAAGATAAAACACTAGCATATGCATTTCAATCTAAAACAAAATTCCAAACCATATCACATATCTGAACAACATAATGCCCAACTAATCATGAGAAACAAACAAACCATTGAAGCTAAATCTTTCAAATATTGCATGCAAAAGAAAAAGGGGCTAAAATGACCACTTGCCTTCACCAATGGCTATCCAAAGATCTCTCAAACTCCTGCCCAAAAGGAATCCACGAAATCTATACAAAAACCCCAAGAAAACCATTCCAAAAGTCATCATTTTGGGCAAACAAAACCCCCATTTCGAAAATGGGTTCGCATGTTAGAGAACGAGTCTCATAATGAGCTTAAAAAACCACATTGAAAAGATGAAGGTCTCTTACCTGTAGCTATCCAAACGAAGAGAAACAAGGAAGAAGAAGGAGCTTTTCAACTGGAATTCTCAAGAAAATGACAGCAATGGAAAGCTCAAGATGAGAGGAAGAAGATGATGGTCTCAGATTTCCATTTGGAAGTCTCTAACTATGGCATGCAAGAGGAAGTGAAGAGGGAGAAGATAAGTTCTTCTTAGCTAGTTCAGTAGAAACGTTGCAGGAAAATGGGCTCTGAAACGTGAGTGAGAATGGGGGAGAGATGACTTAAGTCAAATGGGTCCTTGTGGGCCCCATGAGCTCAAAACTTTCAAAGGTCTAAACACTGGATTGCGGGCCCCGGATGAAAATGACGAAGAAGAAAAAATCAATCACCGAAAAATCTAGTTTCCGAAAAGTATAAATTTGGCATAGTTTTGAGATTTCAAACTTTGGGTCCAGATTTGGTGTGAAATGACTGTTTTACCCTTTTTGGCCAAAATTTGGATTTCTGGGTCTTAACAAAAACAGGTTGAACCCAAAAGTTAAACAATAAAATAAAACCATTCAAATGAGGTCGAAATCACGATTAGAACTCAGAAAACATGTATTTCCTCCCAAGCTTACACGTACACTCAAGGCACTCCTGAGTGTGACTAAGTAGCATAAAACGCTCTCAAAATTCCCCAAAGCTACTTCCAGACTAAATCAAACCAACTTCTAATCCCACGAGCACTAAACCCACATAATACTAAACACGCACTTAATTAACACTAATCGCGCTAATCCTTAGTTGGGGTTTGACTGGCTGCAACAGTAGAGAATCATTTCACAAATATTCTATAATAGCCTATAAGTCCTTAGAATCTGCGAATCTCTGCTGCATTCTGTGAGTTACCCAATTGGCAACTGCTTCTATCTTCTTAGAATCTACTGCCAATCCTTCCTTGGAAATCACGTGGCCTAGAAATGACCCATGTTTTAACCAGAACTCACATTTACTCAGCTTGGCATACAACTGGCTGTCCCTCAGAAGTTGCAATGAAGTCCTCAACTGATGCTCATGTTCCTCCTTGGACTTGGAATAAACAAACACATCTTTAATGAATACCACTACGAACAAATCAAGGTAAGGAGCAAATATCTTGTTCAGTAAAGCCATGAACACTGCCTGTGCATTCGTCAAACGAAATGGTATCACTAGAAACTCAAAGTGGCCATATCTAGTCCAGAACGATGTCTTAGGAATATCTTCCCCTCTAGCACGCAACTGATGGTATCCCGAACGTAAATCAATCTTCGAAAAGAACTGAGCCCCCTGTAACTGATCAAATAACTCATCTATTCTCAAAAGCGGGTACTTGTTCTTGACTGTCACTTGGTTCAATTGCCGGTAATCGATGCACATCCTCATAGTCCCGTCCTTCTTCTTAACAAATAGTGCTGGAGCTCCCCATGGTGATACACTTGGCCTAATGAAGTCCTTATCCAACAGATCTCTTAACTGAGTCTACAATTCTTTGAACTCTGCAGGGGCTATTCTGCATGGAGCCTTCGAAATCGGTGCAATATCAAGTAGCAGTTTTGTCGTGAAGTCTAACTCACGCATGGGTCACTACATCAAAAACGCTAAAAAACCACAGCCAATGGCCGTGGTTTTTCCCTTTTTGCCACAGATATGACCGTGGCAATTGCCGTGGGTAAGAATGGTGTAGTATTTCAAAAACCACAATTCGAACCCGTGGAAAATTTAAAAATTACCACAACCATTACATGTGGATAACGATAAAATAAAACCACACAAAAAACCGTGGTTCTTTTTACTTTTTAAAATAAAAAAACCACTGCCAATGGCCGAGGTTTTTTTTATTTTCATTTAAAAAAATTATTTTAAAAAGAAGAAAAATAAAAAATACACCTGTTTTATACCAATAACAATAAACTAAATGAGTCTTCCATAACAATAAACTAAATGATTCTTCCAAAACCTCAAACCCAAACATGTATATAATAATAAGACATCCAACATTATTTCAAACCACCATACAGTAATATCAATCATCTATCAACTAAAACATTAACATAATTAACAATGTAGCTATCCATCACTAAATTTAGTGTCTCAAAATATTCAATTGAAAATATTAAATGGAGATGATCCTAAATTCAGGCCAATCTATGGCATCGCCTAGTGTGAGATCTTCCATCTTGCCTCGTCCATTTATAAAGTCAACATTCGCATCAACGATCTCGTCTAAAATGATCCTTTTCCAACGTGATTCTTCAGCAGACTCATTTGATTGTCTTCCATATGCGACACATGTATTTTTTGTCAAATGCAACAATTTTAGCAAAGGTGAACTTGATTGATCAATGGTTGCCTGGTTGGATTGTGCCTCTTGACGTGAGAAATCTTGCCTTATCTACATATATATTAGGAAAGTGAGTAATTCATCAATAGGATATTTAATTATCTTAGGGAATTTATTATTAATCTAAAATAAATAAAGTACATGAGATGAACTCTCATGATTACTCGAAAATCGCATCTGTCCCTCACCATGAGATGCAAGAATTTGCTGCGTTTCCATCATCTGCTCTTTCAGCTGTTCCACCTCAGTATGAAGGGTGACATTCGACTTCTTCTCCCGCTCTAATGCTCTCTTATAAGGAGCTGCATGCGAAATGGCATATTTAGAAATTCCTGATACCATGCCCTTCACATGTCCACGAGTATCATGACTACATACCCGTGCCACCGGGTCTTGATCCAGATGTCCTTGTGCAAAGGAAGGGTTATTCTCATGCATTCTGCGAACTCTTTCCTGTAAAATGAAAAACATAATAAGGTTTTAAACTCTGAAAAATAATAAAGTTTTAAACTATGAACAAATCTGCTTTGTACCAAAATGATGCATGAACCCAAAAAAAATGAAAATGAAAAAGGAATTATGATCTTGCCCATCATGTTTGATCCCTGTTCCATCTCCCAGTTTAAAAATATCATTCTACAGAATCAACCCATCCCTAAAAGTACTTCCCTCACCATCTATTTTACCAAGTGGCAAGTACGAAACACATTAGCTATAAAGTTAAATGCAAACCGAGGAAAACATGAAAAACAAAACATAACCAATGACAACCATCCACATAATTAAAGATTATAAAAAGATCAAACTTGATTTTCCAGCAACTTAAACATGGTTAGAAAAAAAAAAAAAAAACACAACAATAATGAATTCCATGACCAAGTTTCCAACCATAAAACTATGCATTAAATAAACTAGAAAAAAATAGAAGTTATAACTTTAGAAAAATTTCGGCAGTCTCCCTTGCATTTCGGACCCCGAAAAATATCTTGGGTGCACACCTGTATTACCTGTTAATAAAACACTTCATATATATAACTCCAATGCCCCTCAAAACTCCAATATCAACAATCCATATCCTCAAATCACAAAGTAGTACTTAAAACACTACATATATATATATATATATATATATATATAACTCCAATGCCCCTTTCTTTTCTTCTTCACCTTCAGCTATCTATGCCATGGATCAGTGACCCAAACCTGATGTTTACAGTTATTGGCTTATCTAACTTTGAATCGCAAATCAGCCCATGAATTCCCAATATGGAGTAAGTGATGATTGAAGACTTCAATAATAAACCATTAAAAAAAAAGTAATAATACATGGAAAGAAACTCAAACCTGATGTTTATAGTTATTGGCCAGGCCAAAACCGTGAGACGATTTTTAATTCCATAGCTTTTATTTAAATTGTACTTTAGGTGCTATATGTACTTTGTTAAGTCTTAGTCTGTAAAGAAGATGTACTTTGTAGTTTCTAACTTAGTGTTGTTACTTTTTGCTTGATTCTGAAAACATTAAGGAGGGCTAGTTGTGATATGTTTCAGCTATGACTTTGAATCCCATTTTATCTTCTTATTTAGGATATGGAATGTTTCTTGACATGGTTGAATGTATTGATACAACCCCAGTCCATAACAATATAAAAAATCGAGCACATCGAAAGCACTACATACACCAAAAAAAAAAAAAAAAAGATAGTGTCGTAAAGCTAACCAGCAATCTTTCATGTTTTAATAATATGAAAATGTAAATACACTCACTAAGAGAAGGAAGTCATAATTCAGTTAATTTGGAACGGCTATGTAGTAGGTTTTTTTCGAAAATGAGGCTTGAATTTTATACTTCTTTGAGATTTTCCCCATATTATAACTATAAATATTTGCATGAATTAGTCAGGCTATAACACATATACAACGACAAACTTAGAACTGCATAAGCAGACAAAGTTCAACAATATTGGCTTTCATAACCCTGTAGTAACTAATGGTCTTGGTGGCTAAGATATTAGCTCTCTCCCTCTCTAATGCCTCATTAGTATTCTGTTTGGCTAAATCTTGTTCTGAATGACCATCTGGTACGATGATCTTGTTTAATAAAAAAAATGAGAACAGTTATAAAAAAAATAGAAGAAGAGCATCAGGCAAAGGAAACATCAGAAAACTAAAATTTGCCTTTATGACTATACTTCACTACAGTAAAATTCAGAAATAGCGGCCGTCGCTTTCCGCCGCTAAAGACGAAACATCCGCCACTAAACGTCATTAGTGATGCAAAAAAATCTGCCGTAACATCCGCCGCCTAAAAAGGAGTCACTATTGGTATTAGCGGTGGTTATTTAAAACCGCCGCTAAAAGAGTAAATAGCGACGACAAATATAAAGAGCCGCTGATATGATTTTTAGCGGCAGATTTTTATAACCGCCACTAATTGTATACTTTAAAAAAAAAAAATTATTTGGGGTTGAATAGGGTCCAACTGCTGATATGGAACTCAACGGTTATCTAACATTCAATACGGATAACCTCATGGTTGACTAAATGAGCATAGTTTCCCATCTCTTCCCTACAATCAACCGTTCTCAGTGACAAAACCAAAGAAATCAATACTCTGACATGCAAATACATAAGGAACCTAGTGCACCAATTTCTTATATTAAAACATTGCAAGGACAAGACAAAATATTAAAATGGGTAAAAAAGAAGACTGGCACTTTTCGCCCATAGACTCTTCTAATCTAAAGATAACGGTCATCTGTCTTCTATTCTTATTTGCTTCCATATTACCAAAGGCCTTAAAACCTCTGGCTCTCTGCATGAAATGGCCCAACAACAAACACAAAATAAATAGCAAGGAAAAACCAATTAAATATGAAACAAATTACATTAGCCCTTTCAAATCAAACCCAAAGATCAAATACCTTCTTAGAACTCTTCTTCCTGACTTCATTTCTCGTGCTAAAGTTCAGAAAGCCATCTACCCAGGCATACCAACTGCAATGGAAAATGTAATTTAACAAGATTCTCAAGATTTTTTCTAGAAATTTACAAGAAATTATGGTTCCTACTAATGAAATAGCAAACAAAATAAATAAAAAAATGCAAAGAAATAACCAGAACACCACATTCACTTTTCCTTTATGGCACTGGAGTTCATCCTCAAGTGATCGATCAAATCCATTCTTGCAGTTGGGGAGGCAAAGGTTGGGCATCGCAGGCAAAGCCTTACCCACCGGAAAAAGACCAGCTATTATGGAAGAATTATAGCTTAGTAATTTCCAGTCATATAAACAATATTCTTCGAGCCATTTTTTCCTTTGCCTATCCTTTGTTGTCCCACAAAATGGTTGAGGGGATCACTGTAAAATGCGCCTTCCTTTATGGAAATGCCTAGCCAAATCAAACTGCAGATTTTCATTCAAGTTCCATCTTAAACAGCAGACTTACATGTATTCCTTTCTAGATTAACTTATACCTCTTCTTGGGCTTTCGAGGAAGCTTCAACCCTTTCATGGCCATGAAGTCTTCCTTTAAGTAACATAAATCTTTTCAAGTTAGCCAAATAATTCCAATCTTTTGAATGGTTTTGCAACTCAATACAACAACATAGAAATAAATAAAGATCATAAATATGAGAAAATCTCAAGTGACATATTTTGGTGAGTACTTACCTGCATCTGTCCAGTGGAATCTACAAGACCATCCAGATTGAGAATTTTTGAGCTTTGGGAGAAGAAGTTAAAATGGAATTCCATGAATGATGCAGTTATTCAAAATCTTGAAATAGAGAAAAGACAGACTTCTAAGAATGAGAAGGAAAAACAAGGTCAGGCTACATACATGTTTGCGATCCTCTTTATGATGGTGATGTCCTTAGCATATGAATTAGTTCTTGATGCTACCCAACATTACTCCCTTGCTCTCTCTTTCTCACTTTGTTCATACTGCACAATGCCTACATTGGCAAGGATTTACAATCTTTTCATTATTCTTCTCCTATCACAACAAAGATGTATATATATATATATATATATGAATTAAGAGCATGGAGCAAATGATAAATGTTTTGAAATTCAATTAGTACAAAAACAGTGTAGAGCTATCAATTCGCCATACAGATTGAGCAAAGTCTTAATTGACAGGAAACATAATCCACCAAAAGGTTAATTGTTCCACTTCAAATTAGGTCAAGACCATGCCTCTGTGCATTACTCGGTTGCCCATTTTGAATCATATAAGATCATGCTTCTCAATGCAAAGCCTGCACATGGCAAAGAGATTGGTTCCCACAAAGCCCACACTTCAGCAGCTCTGCTATTACAATAGTATTGATATGGGGTGAGAGAAAAATACAGAAAAAGGATATTAGACCATTAATCGAACTACCGTGTTCTAAGATGCCCAAAAAATTAATGCTTTTTATGAAAACTGGCTCCACAAAAATATCTATATAGAAGTTGTTTGGGCATTTAAAATGTTGAACTAAGAAGCAAAGTTGCTTACAAGTCTGGAAACTATCTAAATTATAGTGTATGAGTCCTCTAATTCAGGGGAAAAAAGAGTAAAAGAAGTTAACAAGTTATATGGTGGAGCATCCTAATCCCATAAGGGTCAAAGGTAGCATACAAGTATTACCTGATTCAACTGCTGCTGGCACAGCCAGTAAACTAGGATCTTGAAGCTTGAATCTTAAAAAAATAAACTAAATCATGCCTGGATGGAGTTTGAAGCCACTGAGAAAAAAAATTATTGTTGAGAAAATAAAACTTAAACTAAAAAGAAAAAAAATACCTAAAATAGATTGGGTTCAGAAGATAAGACTCAACTTTGAAATTCAACAAATTGAGTCATGCAATCACACTCAATAACTACAGCAATTGGTATGCATCAGAAATATAACTTACTATATTTAATGTGTTAACATGAAACATTAAAACTATGATGTCAGAAACAAATGCAGACATGGTAAAAATATGCGGCTCAGAGTTATAATGATGCATTTTATAGAGTCTGGAATATGGATGCAAATAATGCTACCCTATCCATGAAAAGATATTTTCACAGTGCAAGTTAGCTTTACTGACTTTACACAGTAAATGGGAATTTCAAAGGGATTGTTTGTGTTTTTTTTTTTTTTTTTTTTTCCAAACTATGATGTGCCTTTCCTCTGTATAATCATTTACTTTGTTGAACTGACAAATGTGTAGTTATTTTTTTCGCCACCATATATAACAGTTAACAAAAACATTAACATAATTTCTTAGAAAAGTTTGACAGAAATAGTGCCACCATGGGTGATATATCTCTGACAAGTCTTTTATGTCAAACCAACTTACCAACCCAAGTGGAGCATTGGTGCAACTGCTTAAAAAGAGTTATAAAAAAAAAATCACAGCTATGGGTTAAAATATTGGGCAAAACTCCCAGAGGATTAAGTCAAAATCTATGAAGATAACACATGATTTTGAGCAAATGGAATCAATCGTTCTAAATGAAACTACACATAGTAGTCTTAGAGATTATGGAATGAATGGTTTGAGTCACTGTGACCGGCATGCATTGCTTATATAGATTGAGACTGTGTAATAATTAAATAGTTAAAAAAGAGAGAGAGAGATCTATAGGGATAATTACAATGAGATATATAATCTCTGGGGATAGTGAGAAGGCGATATGCAAATTCATCTAGCACCAGTATCAAATTGGACTCCAATTGAGAAATCAATTCCTAGCCATTTTCTTTACAATTCTTGTAGGTGGGTATATATTATGGGCCAGCACCAGTATCTTATCCTCTGGTTACGGATGCTACACATGTCCCAACTTAAAAATTGTTTTTTTTTTACAAGATACACAAGTCAGAGGATCGGACCCAAAAGAGGAGGATTGGAAGGATCAAATTGCAAATCGTCCTCCCACCTTAAAAATTGTTTTTTTTTTATTTACAAGTAACATGAGTTACTGCAAAACGATCTTGAGAATGGGGTTTTTACAAAAGCTAACAATACCAAGGAGGAATGTACCAAACTCGTTGTTCTTCAGAAAAACCAATGGAAACAGAAACAGAAACTGGAATCACTAAAATAAATGAGCTCAAAACATGTTAGCTTTCAATCTAGAGAAGAACAACTCAAGATCTCTACATCTGCCATATCAAAACCATTAAACAGAGACATAGAACATGAATCGATGAAAAAAAGGGATTGAAATCAACAGTAGTAGATGAAAATCGCTAGATCTGTGAAGAGTCAATAGGGTTTTCTAGATTTCTCATTTTCACCTTGAAAAAATCAGAAATGAAGTTCAGATCTGATAACTCCAAGCTAAAAACACTAAACATTGAAACTAAAAGGATCCTAAACGCTAAAAGCAACTACGACCAAATTATGAAGCCAAACTTCTCATTTCATTGGGAAAAATAGGAAATGAAAATCAGATCGATATCTCAAATCTTAAAACACGAAGTACTGCAAAGTAAATCACCAGATCTGCTCAGCTGATTATACAAGAAAATCTACTCACCTGGTTCTTCACCTAATCCCACCACACCAAAACCCTAACCCAATCTTAGAGGAATCTATGAAAGATCTAAAGCCGAAAACCCTAACCCAATCTCACCTGGTCCTTGATTTTGGCCGCCAAAATCTTCAACAGTTGAATCTGCTAATTCTTCAGTCAAATCTCGATATATCAGATCTTCTGACAGATCTGGTAGAGGAAATAGGAAATGGAAGAGGGGCTCGTTGAGGTTGAAAGAAGAACGAGAAAAGAGGAAATCGAAAAGGGGCTCATCGAGATCTTAGGGATAGGAGACCTTGTAGGGCGGAATAAGAAAGCCCTACTAAATGAAGTAATTAAAGGCAGGTTTACAAAAAAAAAATCGTTGAGACTGAAGGATATAGCGGCGGTTTATGCAAACCGCTGCTAAAACTGCCACTAAACATCACTTTTCTTGTAGTGCTTGGTCAAATGTGTACACGGGAGAAAGTATTGATTGAAAGATATTTTTTATGGTGAGCCTTCACCATATGGAGAGCTCACCCCTGTTATGGTCTAAGGCACACAAAAAACCCTTCCATCGTTGAAGACACTTAAAAGTATAGGGATCCAGCAAAAAACAAAAAAACACACAATAACTGTCTACGGTATCCCTGCACCTTCGAAAAAGAATGCACATGTTATACATCAAGTTTGCATACCCCCTTTGTTGAAACCCAGTTCAATGGTTGATTCAATGACAAGAAACAAGAACAATAATAAAAAAGAAGACTACACTTACCCCTTGACATGAGCTAGACATGATCCGGGATGAAAACAATCGAAGAAAATAAAAACACTTCAATCGGACTGAATGTAAACCCAGGTGATCCAATCCATGACAGACGTGGGTGACCATCGCAATAGGGTTGAGTTGATTGCTGGTCACAATCATGATGATTTAAAAGTTTACCTCATTGACAGTTGCAGCCAAAACCTCTACAAAAATAAAAAATCAAACCACCACAATCCACAGTTGATGCAAACAATACTGAGCAGCTTAGATCTAACTTGAATAACCAGCAAGAGAGAAAAGTACCCGATGACTACTCTCTCAAGGCAAAGGATTAAACCAATACTAGATCTCACCAATACTAAATAAAGAGAATAATCGTAATCATTGAGCGCTTAACATTCAAATGTGCAGAAATCTTCTCACCCCTAAATTTCAACTGAGACAAGGACATGGTAACTAAAGTAGATATCTTTCATCTGTCATGCAGAGTTTCTTATCAATTAAGGATTCTACCAATATTAATAATATCTGCAAGATTTCCCAGGTATAGTTGGTTGTGCAAGGGACGCATATCTCCTATTCAACTAATGGATCAAGTGATCAACTATAACTGGGATTGGCCTTATGTGGTGAACTGCCGGGCCCAGTGAGCAACAACAGCTAGCCCATTGGTCTGGCTTAATGGACCTCGAGGATAGCTTATGAAATCTTGATCTATTGTGAACTCAGTCACAAAATGCCCTGTTGTGAACTCAATCACACAATGCCCATCAGGTCTATGTTTAGTAGGAACTTCAACATTAATGGAATGAGATAATACCCATCCAAACAAAACCAACACCTATTTTATTTAGTTAAAATAGTTAATAAAAACACCCTTTCCTTCTGATCTGGTAATGAGAAGTATGATGTGAGACAAGAGTCCAACAATTTTACGTCATCTGCTCACAAGTTTAACTCATTTTGACTCACACTGATTCCACTCAGCAAGTTTACAACATCGACCCCAAACGTAACACTTTCTTCTCAAATACCCTGACTCAACCCAATGAATTTCCAAGTTTCTTCAAATTTCCTAGTTTAAACAACACCCACAACTAAACAGTAACAGCAAAAATTTGCCTAATGGATTCCACTCAATGGCTTTCCGATTCAAGTTTCCTAGTTTAATCAGACCCACAACAAGAAGAGTAATTTATTCCAGTCAACTAAACAGTAACTATGATGATGATGATGATGAGGGCAAAGAATTGCAGAGCCTCAAGATTTGGAGTTTTGAAGTTTCGAAATAAGAGGTTTCTTGATCCTTGATGAAAACAATCGAAGAAAAGAAAAACACTTCAATGCTTGGAAAAAGCTAGGGCGAAGAATTGCAGAGCCTCGATTTGGAGTTTTGAAGTTTTGAAATAAGAGGTTTCTCTCCACATGCATATGGGTTTTGGGCTCAAGTTGCCCCTGTATATATTAGAAAAGAAAAAAGAAAAAAAAAGTCCCGGACACGAGACTAAGCTCTATATACATTTAGCCAAGTTACAGCCGTACACTAGAGTCCCGGACAACCAACGTAGCACACCAAGCCAATCATGCTCCATTTCAATACCCCGAGTTGGTCATACGAGGGTGAGATCAATGAGTTCCAACCTAGAGGTCCAAACTAGGTTTAGAGTCCATTTCCAAAAGAAACAAGGGCATAGTCCATTGCTCCAAATATCCTCTTCCTTTCCCAACCTCTAATCATTAGGATAAGTGGACCACTGGGTTCTACATTTCAAGCGCTTTCCAACAGTATATAGAACTCTATAATCCGATGAGCAGATCAAAACTTATGCCCATTCGAAAATCTGCCTAAAATCAGTTAAGTACCAAAAGTTCGAACTCTCAGTCCAGGCCTAACACCCGAGAGGCTAAGAGTTCGAGCTCTCAAGAGCAGAGTTCAAACTCTCAAGTACAAAAAGTGTTGTTTTGTTGAATTTCTGAGTTCCATCCGTTCCAAACCATCTCCACCCTTTTCTAAACCATTCCAAAGCTATAACCTATACAAAATTGAGCCACCATGCTCTCTTCCAACCATATCCATCCATTCATCAAATCAAGCATCAATTAAGGTCCATTCAACCCATTTATCCAATTTTAGCATATATAATCCAATTAACCATGACAAGATTGGAATTTAGGAAAAATCTAAGCAATGAATTAACAAGAAGCAATAATAATACATACATGCTCAATATATAAAGCAAATCTACTTGTCCTCACCAAAGAGAGTGAAAGAGGTGAAAATTTGAAAGAGAGATTAAGGAGGAAAGCTGTAAGGTCTTATCATACACACATGCATGATATTGTCCGCTTTGGCCCACGGGCCTCACAGTTTTGTTTCTGATGGGTTCCATCAGAAACAAAACCGTGAGGCCCGTGGGCCAAAGCAAACAATATCATGCATGCGTGTAGGGTGGGACGTTACAAATGATATCAAAGCCGACTCTCGACTAGTTTGAGTGTAGGTCCCCTGCCGTGGTTAGGTGCAAGTGGGCGGGTTTTCATGTGGGCGGGTCAAGAGGGCCGGTAGGTTACAGGGACTGGCAGGCTACTGCACAGGGACGTGCAGCCCTAAATGGGGTGAATTATGATTCCCCGATGTCCCACATCGACTATAGAGGGGAAAGTGAATGGGTTTATATGTAGAGCTTACACTCTTACCTTGCATGAAGGCCTTTTGATGGGTTCTGACCCATCTTTGGTGCTTAGGTTTTTACCTTGACCCCGTGGGTACATCAAGGCACCTATAGCTGGTGATTTAGAATGGGGACCAGTTGACCAGGTGGTTGAACAGGAGGATGAAGCGTCTACACAGGGTGTTTGAGCGTGTTGTAAGTAAGGAGATAGTCTGTTATGTATAAACCTATTATTCACACTTTGAGATTTTGTTGGACTCCAGCCTTGCTTCACTTGATTCATTTTATATATGATACCTTATGCTTTCGCTATTAACATGTTGCTTCCGCTATCATTTCTCATGCTTCCGCAATTTAACTGTTGATCATCTTATTGTTAAAAAAGTTTTTTAAAATTTTTTTTTGACCTCACAGCGGACTATGATCTTGGAAGTTCTCGGATTTTCCGGGAAGTAGCGCCCCAAATTTGAGTACCTTGACGGTAACTTCGGTATTCGGAATTGGGGCGTTACAAGAGCTCTTCACTTACACCCTAGCCAAACCAACCTTCCAAAGTCCCTCTCCTACACTCAAAGAACACCAAGGAAGAAGAGGATGAGAGATTTACTAACATGCAAGACATTAATAGCAAGGAGGAAGGAAATTAGAGGAGAAGAAGCAGTTGATGAAAACATACCAAACTTGGATCAAGAGGTAGAGGAAGAAGAGATGAAGAGAAGGGTGGGCTTGGTTTCTTGAAATCTCTCCCTTAGGTAGCACATGCAAGAAAAGAGATGAAGAGGAGGAAGAGAGAAGTCTCCCAGCAGCTGTAGTTCTTTGTAAATGTAGAAGTGAAATGGTTAAGATGGCTGGAATGAGTTTAAAATGAAGAAGGAGAAGAAATGACTCGATTGCCCTCCTTGAGTGAAATGAGAGAAATGTGATTAATCGAGGGTCTTCGGGGCGTCGAATTGTGACAAGTCAAGAACGGAAAGTGACGAGCGCGACAAGATCTTTCCAACAAGCCCAAATTCAGTGAAAACGGAATTTTTCGGAAAAAGACCCAATTTTCCTATTAATCACCACCTAACCCCCCATTAAGACTAATCGCACTCGGAATCAAACTAAACTTCACAAACCACTTTCTAATGATAAAAGAAACTTGCTTAGCCACTAAACCCCCCTAATTAGGTAAAATCACAATTAATGACGCTAATCGCCAATATTAGAAAATTAAACACCCCATTAAGGTCGGGGACCTTACTGTTTTCCTGAGTGTGTAAGGTCATTTCCCTTGTGAATTGTCCATTAACATTCGTGTTTATCTATCATCAGGTTGTCGTTATCTTGCCATCAATATATGAGTTCGGATCTGGTTAAAGTTTTTCCCATGGTGACCATAAATGGACCTATAATGGTCTAGCACGTCACCGCGGGCAGCCAACATGCACACAGGGCCGCTGCTCTATGCCCGGGTAGGGGCATCCCACGGTGATATGGCAGGCCATGATTTGTCTCCCCACGGTTACCATGAGGAAAAGCCTCAAATGATCACGATTCATATATGAGAGTAGGACTCAAGTCCCAAAAGCCAAGAAAACTAATTTTAAGATGCAAGAAATGAAGGAGTCGGAAAATTATGTTATAAAATTGTTTTGGATGTGCCTTAAGTTTGATTATAAAATTTGATTAAAATGAAGTATAACCAATTGAGATAATGTTTTTGCTAATTATGATTAAAATATATTGGGGACTTTACTGGAAAAATCCCCTTAAACTTGGTGAAGACAAAAAAAAAAAAAAAAAAGTCCTCAAATCACAATATCGACCAAAAAGTCCCTGAATTGGGATATTTCCCTTTATGATTATTATTATTATTATTTTGATGAGTAGGGATATCACAGCTCAGTTATATGAGCATGGATATTACCACTTATGTCTTCTACTTCACCTATATATATGAGTGGGGATATTTCTGTTCAAAGACTTTTTGGCCAACATTAAAATTTGAAGAACTTTTTTTATCTTCACCAAGTATAAGGGGTTTTTTTCGCGACTAGTTATGTCGTCAAATCGATTCACCTGAACATGAGGGAGGACATATTCCTTCAATTGACCTAGCTAGACCTGGTCCCCAAACATCCTCATAGGTCCTGCTATTTGACTCATCACCTACCACCCATCTTTGATTTGCAAGCTGTTTCCTTCATTGTACTAACTCAAGTTACATACGTGGGTTACAAGTGAAGTATCACAGGTGGGTACAATTGTTAACAATTGAAGTAACAATAGTGACAAAGATGAAACATGTCGGTTTTAAGTAAAACTGCTTCGAGGTTCTTATTTTAAAAATAGGCCTTCCTATTTAAATGGGTAAAGAGGAGTGTATGGATAGCTTCACAGTCTTGCTTTCTCATAACCCCTCGTCACCCTAGCCACCATCAGCACCATGGCCACGTCCTATGTGCCTGAACATGAGGAGCTACTCTCCATCGTCGAGTAAGGGTGAAAGTCATTACACCTCACTCAGTACGGAGGGTTCTCTGGCTACCTCTTAATTTTTTTTTTATCAGCCATAATGGCATGTCGTGAATGCTTAGAAGCATGCAAAGACAATAATTTTGACCGTTCAAGATAAATTTCACCCCCTCAAGTGAGATATCCTCATATTTCACTTCAATATGAGTGGGTTGGACCATCAGGTTGAGCACAAATACTGTTAATGTTATTTAATACAATCTTACTTATTACTAATTGCATGCCTCAATCACCTTCATATTTATGTATGGTGTGTTTAAAACCGAGAATCCGATCAGTGTACGTTCATCACACCACCGTTCATTTTTTTCGTTTTTGGTACCCAGCTGAGAGACCCAAGCCTTTGGGTGACAGAATAGACCTCTGATGAGGGTGAGGAGCACTCTGGTGAGGAAAAAAGACCTCAGATTCTTTAGCATGGCCCTCGAGTGAGGTTTCTACCCAGACTAGCAAGGCAAGAACTCACGTAAAAAGGACTACCTCACCTTCCACCGTCCATTATTGCAAGTAATAATTTTGGAACATTTTCTGACCACGTTATTAGATGGCATGGTCCACATGCTAATCGTTCATATTGGCAACATGCAACACCCAACACGACATGAAGTGAAGGACAAAAGAAAAGGTACACTAGCTGGCATAAAAAGGATTAGCTTATTACGTGGCTTGGTCCACATGATGTTTATTCATAATATTGGCAACATGCGAAACAGTAAGAAGTGAAGAACAAAAGAAAAAGGTCTACTAGTGAATTACTTTCTTTCATAGTGACCACACGAGGGATATCTGAAAAGCAGCGAGAGGAGGACGCCCTTCCAACATAAATGGGTAAATTAAGAGGAGCATGCATTTGGTATAGTTGTCACTCACTCTATGATCATTTAGGATAGGAATCTTTCTTCAATCCTTTTTGAGTTGTGACACCCTAGCCATCATCTTCACAATGGCCACCTCCAATATTGTGCCTGAGCAAGAGAAGTCTCTGTCCATCGTAGAGAAAGGGTGGAAGACATTTCACCCCACTCAGTACCAGGGGTTCTGGATACATCTGGAGTTTTTCCCCGGGGTATTGGCATGTCGTGAACACCTTAAAGCTTGCAAAGATGACATAATACTCAACACCACACCTAAATCGGGCACGACATGGCTGAAAGCTCTCACCTTCACCATCACGAACCGAGCTCGTCATGACTTTCATAACCATCCTTTGCTCGCAACGAACCCACACGCACTTGTGCCGTTCTTAGAGGACCTTTATTCCGATGGCAAAATTCCTAACCTTACCAATCTCCCTTCTCCCCGCCTCTTCTCCTCGCATCTCCCATACCAACTGCTACCAACTTCAATAATTGAGTCCAATTGCCGTATCATTTATCTGTGCCGGAATCCTAAGGATACCTTTGTTTCCATGTGGTGTTTCTTAAACAACTTTCTACCGGAGGATGAACCACCAGTTCCAATGGAAGAGGCTTTTGAGTTATTCCATGGAGGCATCTCTATTTTTGGCCCCTTTTGGGAGCATTTTTTGGGTTATTGGAAGGCCAGCTTGGAGAGACCCGAAAGGGTCTTGTTTATGAAGTACGAGGAGCTTAAGGAAGATCCCACATTCCATTTGAGGAGGTTGGCTGAGTTCTTAGGTTGCCCCTTTTCAATAGAGGAGGAGAGGGAAGGTTTGGTAGAAAAGATAGAGAGGTTTTGTAGCTTTGAGAGTCTAACGAGTTTGGAGGTTAGTAAGAGTGGGAAGACAAACCGTGGGTATCCGAATAAGAATCTCTTCAGGCGTGGTATTGTTGGGGATTGGAAGAATCATTTAACGGCAGAGATGAGTGAAAAACTGGATCAACTTTGCCAACAAAAATTGGAGGCCTTTGGTTTGACATTCAAAGATGTTGGGAAATAAAGCTTTGATTTTGTCAAAGTTGATGGGTTGTTTCTTTAGCGAGAAAATGGTCGTGTGTGCGCCTTCGCGCCTCCGTGTGACCCTGTGTGTGTGTGATGGGTTGCATCCCATGTAGGACGTTGCAGCTTTGTTTGAGTTTAGCTTAATGGCAACTTTATTTGATTGAGTACTTGTTTGTTAGTGGTTCAGTTCCTACAGTTCAGGTACTTCGCACTTTCCACTGTGGGTTGTGTGTGATTGGGTTGCTTGTTAGTGCATATCTTGTAATAAAGTTGGTCATTATTCCATCAGAAATTATCCACTCCATATTGTCTCTGTACTTTGATATTTTCTACTTTTGCCTGTTGAATGTGAGCCATAACTAGGCCTTTCTCTTCTAACATTTAACCACCACTTCTGTCACGACCCGGTCCCAAAATTTTCACTCCTTCCCAGTTAATTCCCGTGTCACACATAACTTATTTCCGTAAACTTTGAATTAACATAAGTTACAAGGGATATATGCATTTCATGCAAGTGAGATCTTTCAATTCACATCTTTCAACTCATATATTGTGGAAAAACATATACAACGATATTCTAAACAAATGTACGCCTTTACAAATATACATAGCTCTTTATACATAAAATTTGTTCTCATTCATCATATTCAAGTCATCCAACTGTATATTTAAAATACAATGTATGATGACATCTATTAAATGTTTCCAAAAATTTACTTTTCAAAGTTTCTATTTCTTTCTCGCACTCAGATATGATAAATATCAGATGATATCTCTACTGCTCTATTCTACTAATCATCTTGGACGAACTGAAGCGGCCTCTGTAGGACCGGCATGGGTAGCTGGGCCTGTAATACAATCAATAACACTAGTGAATACAACGATTCAACAATATATGCATAGATCCATGAAAGTACATGCTATCTTAATCTGTTCAATCTATCAGTTAAATAGTTCTCACATTCCATAACAATTTATAGACAATTTGAGCAATTAGAATCATATAAGGAACATAACTAATTGGCAACTACAATAGCATTTCATTTCATTTTATTTCATATCTTCCAAAAGGAATGAATCATTTATTCATTTATTATTGTTGTGGGATTTACCACTGCTCGGGCCAGGGATAACTGACATCACCACGGAGTTACGGAACACCCCTAAATCCATCTACTATAGTAGGAATAATCATTTATTTATTTCATCCCTTTAATGAGCTTAAATAGTGTTAATTTCTATGGCTCAATAAAAGTTAATAAGTCTTGGTTATCCAGGCCCCTGGATTGCCCATCCTGTCATGTGATTAGAAGTGGGGTCTGTTATGGGTTTACTGTGATTAGAAGTAAGGTTTGGGGGTAACAGAGCTTTGGGGCTAATATTATAAATAGAGACCGAGAGTCTCTATGATGGACACCTCTCATGTGACTGTGAATAGTGAATTCTCTCGTCATCTTGTGGACGTAAGCCAAAAGTCAAACCACGTAAATCTTTTGTGTTCTTGTGAGTGATTGATCTCTTCTCATGTGCCCTAGATCATGACAAATTGGTACTAGAGCTTATTTGGCGTTATTGGAAGAAATCCGACGGTCAGATTTCAAAGGGTTGATCGGAGAAGAGAATGGATCGTTCCTTGGTTTCTGGATCGTTCTCTGGTTCCCTGGTTCTCTGATCAACAAACCAGATTTCTCTGTTCTGCAGCCTGGGTTCGGTCTCTATGAAGAAGATCAGATCGAAGAACCGTGGAAATTGAACAGGTGGAAACTGCAGATAGATCCCGACACCGGAGCAGAGGTCTACTGTCGTGGAGAAGAAGCAGCAGCGTGAAAACCGCTGGAGTCCCTCATCGCCGCCGCTGATCAGAGGAGCACTTTGCTTCAATTTGGGTGGTTTTTCAGCTAGGCCCCACATCGCCGCCGAAGACAGTACGCCATCGTCGGAGCCATTGTTGCGCTCCGCATCCCGTCGTCGGAGAAGAAGTGCCTCCTGTGCTGTTACCGTGGAAGACGAAGTCGTTTGGGCTCCGTCTCTTCTGTTGCAGAGCAGAACCGTTGAAGAAAAAGAACCCATCTTCTATTGGGTTCAGTCTCGCGTTGGGTCCAGTCTAGGTCAGACCTGACCCATTGTGCAGAAGCCCAGAAAGAAAGCAGCAGTGACGTCAGCACTTGTACGGTCAAAGGCAGTTTGACTAGATCGACAACTGAAATTTGTTTTGGCGATATCTTGACGATCCGGAGTCCGATCTGAGATCTGTTTGAACCCACGGACTCATTGCGACCAGATCTACATAAGTACAGTGAAAGATTCGGGAATGGCGATGAAGTTTGAAATTGAGAAATTCGATGTAAACGATGACTTCGATCTTCGGCATTTGAAGATACATGCTTTGCTGGTTTAGAATGAGATGCATAAGGCTTTGAGGGGAAATAATGCTTTGTTTGACAAACTGTCAGATGATGAGAATGATGAGTTTTTGGAAAAGGCGTACGATCAAATTTTGTTATTTTTTAGTGTTGGTGTACTGCGAAAGGTTGCCCAAGAGAAAACTACTATTCGCATATGACAAAAGTTGGATAACTTGTACGTCACTAAATTTATTACGAATCGCTTGTATCTGAAAAAGCGGTTGTTCACATTACAAATGTAGGAAGGTACATTTGTTTCAACTCACATTGATTCTTTTACAAAAGCTATTTTGGATCTTGAAAATATAGATGTTAAGATTGATGATGAGGACCAAGCTATTATGTTGTTATGCTTTTTACCACCCTCGTATGAGAACTTTGTTGATACCATGATGTATGGTGGAGAAAATCTTTCTAAGGAAGATGTTGAGTCAGCATCGAACTTTAACGAGTTAAAGAAAAAGGTTGCAACAGAAAACATTGACAGTTCTGGTGAGGGCTTGGTAGCGCGTGGTAGAACAGAGGAGAAAGGGCAGAATAGAAGAGGTCAATCTAGGTCAAAATAAAAAACTAGAAAATTAAAGTGCTTCAAATGTCACAAGGAAGGGCACTTTAGAAAAGATTGTCTAGAGCGTAAAGGGAAGGAGAAATTTAATTCTGGAGAAGTTACCGGAGTTGCAACCGATGTTGCAGAGAGTGATTCTGATGGTACAGAAGTTCTTTCGATTACTGTTGGTAGCTCAGCCACTAAGTGGATTCTTGATTTGGTGTGTTCCTATCATATGTGTCTTTTCAGATATTGGTTTACCAATTATCAATCTATTGATAGTGGTAAAGTGCTTATGAGAAATAATGTAGCTTGTAAGGTTGTTGGGATAGGTGAAACCAAAATTAAGATGCATGACGGTATTGTGAGAACTTTGTCAGATGTCAGGCATATTCCAGAGTTAAAGAAAAATTTGATTTCCTTGGGTATGCTTGACTCCATCAATTGTACCTACAACGCTTGAGGTGGAGTTATGAGAATCTCAAAGGGTGCTCTTACAGTGATGAAGGGATTGAAGTAGAATGGACTTTACTTTCTTCAAGGTAGTACAATTACAGGTGCTGCAGTTGTTTCATCCTCATTCAAATTCAGAAACTACTAAGCTATGGTATAAGCGACTTGGGCATATGAGTGAGAGGGGTATGGATGAGTTGACTAAGCATGGTTTGCTGTATGGTCAGAAAATAGGAAAACTGGACTTCTGTGATCATTTTATCTTCGGAAAGCAATGTAGAGTCAAGTTTAGGACAACAATTCATCGGACCAAAGGTATTTTGGATTATATCCACTCTGATCTTTGGGGTCCCTCTCGTGTTTCGTTTCTTGGTGGTGGTCTATATATGTTGACCTTTATTGACGACTATTCTTGGAAGGTCTGGGTGTTTATCTTAAAGCACAAATATGAAGCTTTTGCACAGTTCAAGCAATGGAAGGCTATGATTGAGAAGCAGATAGGTAAACAGCTCAAGAGCTTAAGAATTGACAATGGATTGGAATTCTGTAATCGTGCTTTTAATGAGTTTTGCAAGAATGAAGGGATTGTGAGAAATGACACAATCAGAAATACACCGCAATAGAACGAAGTTACAGAACGGATGAACATGACTATTTTGGAGAAGACCCGGTGCATTCTTTTTAATGCATGGTTACCTAAGAAGTTCTGGGCGGAAGCTATTAACACAGCTTGTTATTTGATCAATTGGTCTCCATCGACAGTTATAGAATGTAAAACCCCTGTAGTGGTATGGTTTGGATCTCCTGTTGATTACACCAATTTGCGGATATTTGGTTGTCCTACCTATGCTCATGTGAATGATGAAAAGCTTGAACCAAGGGCAAGAAAGTGCATATTTCTAGGGCATGCAGATGGTGTAAAAGGATACAGGCTATGGTGCCTAGATGGAAATTCTCCCACATGCATTATAAACGGAGATATGACATTTGATGAGTCTGCTATGTTGAAACTGAAAGAGTACCATGATGCTGGAAAGGTGGAGGATAAAAACAGTGTCAGTAAACAAGTGGAGCTTGAGAAGGAAGCTTTAGAAAACTTGCAGGATAAGGTGCAAGCAGATGCCCTAATTTGACATAATGTAGAGGAGATGCAAAGCTCAAACGAGGAAACTGCAGTTCCGGATAATTACATGCTTACTAGGGACAGAGAAAGGAGGCAGATTACGAAACCTTAGAGATACGAGTATGAAGATATTGTTGCCTACTCTCTTAATATAGCTGAGAGTATTGAGTCTAAGTCGCTTACATATCAGGATGCCATTACTAGCAAAGAATCAGCAAAATGGGCCGTAGCCATGGGTGAGGAGATTGAATCACTTCACAAGAATGAAACTTGAGAGCTAGTGGAACATCCGAAAGGCCAGAAGATTGTTGTTTGCAAATGGGTCTTCAAGAAAAAGGAAGGAACTTCAGGGGTGGAAGATGCTAGGTTCAAAGCACAACTGGTTGCAAAAGGCTATACTCAGAGGGAGGGTGTTGACTTCAAAGAAAAAGGAAGGAACTTCAAGGGTGGAAGATGCTAGGTTCAAAGCACGACTGGTTGCAAAAGGCTATACTCAGAGGGAGGGTGTTGACTTCAATGAAGTGTTCTCTCTTGTGATGAAGAATAGTTTTATCCGGGTGCTACTTGCTATGGTTAAATTCAATTTAGAGCTGGAGCAACTTGATGTCAAGATTGCATTTTTACATGGCAAGCTAGATGAACAGATATATATGCATCAACCGGAGGGGTTTGAAATTCACGAAAATGAAGACCACGTATGTCTGCTAAAGAAATCGTTGTATGGCCTGAAGCAGTCTCCTAAGCAGTGGTACAAGCGTTTCGACACCTTTATGGTTGGAAAAGGTTATTGTAGGAGTACATACGACAATTGTGTCTACCATAAGAAGCACTCCAATGGCTCGTATGTCTATTTGCTGCTACATGTTGATGACATGTTGATTGCTGCAAAAAACATGTCTGAGATCAACAGGTTGGAGACTCAGTCGAGTGGTGAATTTGAGATGAAACACTTAGGTGCTGCGAAGAAAATTCTTGGAATGGAGATTCGAAGGGACCAGAAAGCAGGCAAATTGTCTTTGTCACAAAAGGGGTACCTTGAGAAGGTTCTAGAGCGCTTTGATATGCAGAGTTCGAAACCTGTGAATACTCCATTGGCAGTCGATCTCAAAATTTCCATTGCTTTGTCACCACAAACTGAGGAAGAGGTTGAGTACATGTCTTATGTTCCTTATGCTAGTGCAGCTTGGATTATCATGTATGCTATGGTTTGCACAAGGCCAGATATTTCACACGCGGTTAGTGTAGTTAGCAGATACATGGATAACCTCGGGAAGGCCCATTGGCAGGCAGTGAAATGGATACTCTGTTATCTGAGAGGTACTATTGATGTTGGGATAGTGTATGACAGAAGCAACAACACTTCTGGAAGTGTTATTGGATATGTTGATTTAGACTTTGCTGGAGATTTAGACAGAAGAAGGTCCTTGACAGGTTATGTCTTCACTTTTGCTAGCGGTGCCATTAGTTGAAAGGCAGCATTGCAATCCAAAGTTGTCTTGTCTACCACTGAAGCAGAATATATCGCAGCTACAGAAGTAGTGAAGGAAGCTATTTGGCTGACAGGCTTGGTTGGAGATCTGGGATTCGAACAGAAGCTGGTTATTGTTTTCTGTGACAGTCAGAGTGCGATCGATCTGATACTCAGTCCTAAGTATCATGAAAAGACCAAGCACATAGATGTTAGGGCACACTTCATTCGAGATGTCATTGCCGATGGTGCTATTGCAATGATCAAGACTGCTATGGTAATGAATCCAGTAGGCATGATGACCAAGACTATTCCAACAGTCAAGTTCAAGCATTCTTGAACTTGATCAATGTGATTAGTACTTGAGTGCCCTAAGGGACAGGTGGAGACGGTGAGACGTGTTATGTGCATGAGGATCAGCTTCAATGTTCGCCAAGATGGAGATTTGTTAATCTGTATGGCACAATAGAAGTTAACATGTCTTGGTTAACAGGGCCCCTAGATTGCCCATCCTGTACTATGATTAGAAGTGGGGCTTGTTATAGGTCTACTGTGATTAGAAGTAGGGTTTGGGTGTAACAGGGTTTTGGGGCTGATTTTATAAATAAAGACCGAGAGTCTCTATGATGGACACCTCTCATTGATTGCATAGTGAATTCTCTCTGCTTCCCCAAGGGTGTAGGCCAAAAGCCGAACCATGTAAATCTCTTGTGTTCTTGTGCGTGATTGATCTCTTCTCATATGAACCAATACAATTCAATATGTCTCAAGTCAACATTTAATCCATTTTGTATTCAATTGACTTCGATAATTCCATTCAAAACAATTGAGATGAATATACAATAAAAAACCATTTTAGACTTGAGATTAACAATACGAATGCAACTCAATGAGAGAATTAGGATAATTAACAATTCTACCCATTTCTTTTTCAGTTCCAACCAATCATTTAGGTGTAACCATTGGTTATCTAATACTTGTTATTCCCAATGGACACTACAATTTATTTAATTTGTACATTAGAGTCTCCTTAATTATCACCTATGAAGGTATAAACATCATTAATAGCCTTGAAACAAACATTCTCATTTAATTGGCTTTCATATAGAAAATCAAGATTCAAATTCTGAAATTCTCCAATTTCTATTACCTATTCGGTTACCTGTCTATTAACCAAATTCTGGAAGGCGGCTAGCCGAATCACAATTTGGCTACCTACAGTTAACTTTCCAGAACCTTGCCATTTTTGACAAATTTTCCAAGTTCATTCGGTTACTAGTTCAGTCACCTATTCAGCTGACCGAAATCCATTTGTCGGTTAACCGAATTTGAATTCGGTTACCTGTGGTCACAATTCTAGAGACTCACCAATCTTTCCTGAATTTCGGCTACTTATTCGGCTGGCCGAATTCTAGAATTCGGCTAGCTGACCAAGTTCGGTCACCTTACAGTCAGCTTTCCAGTAGCTTGTAACTTCTACAAAACTAAACCAGGTGAATTCAGTCACCATTTGGTCACTTGTTCGGCTAGTTGAACAGTTACCAGTGCTTCAAAATTTTTGAAGCTAAATTCTAAATTTGAGCTCCTTGGGATCTATCAACTCCTATAACATCTTAAATCACAAAAGCTGAGTATACTTGACTTTTTTTGTAGACAATCCAAACGAACCCCTCTTTACTAGCTTCATTTTGAGATGAAAATCCCCAATTCCAACCCTATATCCATGAAAACTTCCAAAAACCATATCCCTTGAGTTGTTTGTGCTAGAAACCACTTCAATTACTTAATAGAACTCAAAAGTTCTGAAAAGGACCTTAGACACTTACCTTGAAGCTTATGAAGAGAAATCACAACTTTTCCCTAACTCCAACTCCAAAGAAATTGAAGAAGACAAATGGGAAAGAACAAGTCTAGAGTTTGGTCTTAGATGCTTTTGCTGGAAACAATCGAATGAAATGGACAATTGGGTTCTTAAAACCCTTTATAAAAAAAAATTTGCATTTTAACCCCATTCTCTTACCTTTTTTACATTTCGAGTCAAATGAAGACTCACTTGATTCATTTCAAGTCGATCAAATGAAATCAAGTCTATTATGGAAAGACTGGCCTTTCATTATCAATCCCTGAGAATGATTGTGAAACAAATACTAAACCAATAAGGTTCTTAGGCCAGGAAAGACTGGCCTTGTAAGTCCTTAGACATGGATTCCTAATCGATTAGCATAAACCAATGGAAATTATAACCCATGAGAGACCTTGGGCTTAGATCATCTCATGAGCTTATCTGTCTTATCTAAAACTTCACCATGGATGTTGATTTAAAGGAATTCGATGTACCTCACACGTACACGATGTGACACTAGAAATTTTAGCACGTGCCTCGAATTATCTAAAACTACATTGAAATGGACGGTTAGAGATGACGAGTAATTAGATTAGACAAATGGTGAATGTGGATTCACTGAAACATTGTTTTCTTGTTTCAACGTAACATGAATCTGGACTCCAAGCTATTATATGCTCACCATGAGCGGGTGAATCATAATGTGCCATGTTTATAACTAATCTACGTCAATCAGCGCCTAATCACTGCCATTCAAGCATTCCATTACACATATGATTTGATTTAAAATAAAGGCTTCTACCAAGGGGTTTCTCATAAATAAGAAAATCTTCATCCAAAAAAAGATGATCGAATTAACCCTAATTCTCCTCCGCTCAATCTACCCCTTCTACTCCATTGCCACCACACCTCCTCCTTTAGGCATCAGGTATCTGCTCCTCCATGCCTCTATCGTCTTTGTTGTTAACTTTGGCCTCCTATCCATGACCGTGGATCTTGTCATCGCCGCCCCCACCATCTTTTTCACGTGAGTCACTGTCATCATCTTCCTCACCTTTGCCGGTCATCCCTTGCACTTGCTGACGGCGAGGGCGAAAGATTACCACGATGAAGATGGTGTCAAGGAAGGGAACCTGGTTCCTGCTGTCGCGACCCCGGACTGGGTTAGCGCACCTAATCCGGGATCGACGAGTTAGGTGGTGAGTGTATGGTGATGATGATTACCACAATGATTATAAGGATACACTTTAATTTTCCACAGGTTTTCGCTGTGAGGATATCGCACATATTCACAAGTCATTTAGATTGGTGTAGAAGCATGTAGCAAACCTGATCTAAGATTCATTTCATTCATACAAGACTGTTACCACAAATGATAATATCATGATGTCAGAGTGAGCAATGATCAATATGACATTCCCAAGAGTATAAGGTTAAATGTTTATACAAAGATCAGTTAATCATTTCCCCAAAAATAATGGCCAACAAAGGCCAGTACAACCAAAAGAATTAAAATGTGTGAAACATAATCCCCAAAAGGTGTTTCGCAACTCAGAGTTCAACCAAATGTCTAAATGACATTGTCAGCTTGCGATTCTACTAATCGTTGCAGCTTGCCGGCCGCTTCCTCCGGCTCCTCCTCAAAGATAACTGGGTCTGGACCTGAGTACCAAAATAGTAGGGTAGACACGATGGTCTGGTAGGTGGGTGAATAGATATAACCATAAAGAGAATAATAAGGATAATTTGGAAAACATTAAAAACCTGTCAAACACAGTAATTCCCATGAAATAAGATGTATCATTTCTTTAAAACACATATGCAATATAAAACATGTATGGTACCAAGGAAACATGAATTGACAAGATGACAACCACACATAAGCTAAATCCTCTATCACTAATGTGATGAGAGAACACTAAAGGCGTTGGTCTCAGGTACGCTAGGTGACGAGAGACAGCTAAATACATATATACATATACTGAGCAAAACCACGGCCGTGGAACCGGGTAACAGAACAGAACAAAATTCATACTACAGTTGACAGAAGCTAAAGGGGGAACCTCAAGTCGGTGGATCAAACCGACAAGGTTGTCCAAGCTTAGTGGTGCCGACTCATAGGTCATGAAGAAATCAAAATATGTACATACTATATAGGTGTATGACACCCAAAACAGACTGAACAGGAGGCTTGTAAGCGCATTTAAAACAATAATATCTTATCAAGAATGCATAAGGTGGACCAAATATTCTGACTATAGATTGCAGTAGTTTAAAGCGCCACTTGTACTAACACTCGAAAACTGCCGGAAACATATGAAATTTAAGTATAGATTAACAAAAATGGATCTTCACATAATTCTGGACCATCCATTGAGGCTTCAGGATTTAAACAGCAGGCATTGAGGCTTCATGATTTAAACAATTCGGTTTTTGCTCATGGCTTGGTACTCCGGAAGATTGGGAACATTCCAAGTTCCATATACAAATTGATAGGTCCAACATCCTCAATAAATCTTCGGAAATGGAGTTTCTTTCTCCATCAATCTCCATACATCACCTCCTAGGTCTTCCATTGAAGTGGATCCTCAAACAAGCCCTTCCCATACCCTAAACCATCATTTCCCAGCTCCTAACACAGCCCCAAGCATAACAGCTAGTCGGTCCGCTCGAGCGGAAAAGATTCTGGGTGGGTCCTCTCGAGCGGACCCGGCAATCTGGGATAGTTGGCTCGAGCGAACAAGGAAGTTGGCTCGAGCCAATAAGGTTTTGGATGGGTCCACTCGAGCAACCAAGGGTCCGCTCGAGCGGACGGGCCCGAGTCAGGATGGCTTGAGCAAATCAATGATTGGTTCGAGCCATTGAGCTTCTGGGAGGGGTCCGCTCGAGCGGGCAGCTTCAGAAGCTGCCCGTTTTGTGCATTTTTGGGCTCTGCTTCTCTTCTCTTCTAAACTTCCTTAGAGCTGCCATCTTGACACAACATTCATGGCACTTCCACCTACTCAAATCACATTTACATCCTCCAACAACCATCCACCAAGACACTAAATCCCATTCAATTCACACTTCATTTATTACGAGGGCATCCACCATTAATGAAGGTCCATAATTGACAAAAAAAAAAAGCTTTAATGCAAAAAATCTTAAAAGAGCAATTAAGAGAGGAAAAGCTCATCAATATGGACATTTCTAAAGCATTACAAATCATAGGAACATAAGAGAAAGAAAATCATAAAATCCATATTTTTCCATAAAACAAGAAATCATTCAAACAACCCATTCATCCACTTGCCTTGGCTCCAAAAATAGCAAATCCAGCTCCTAATCACCACTCTCAAGCCAAACCACCAAGCTACACAAAAACCCCAAAAAATATACCCATTACAAACCCTAAAGAGTCAAAACCAAGAAATAGAAAGAGGTAGCTTCCAATAATAAAGGTGGAGCATCTCTATGACTAGAAGGACACAAACCTAAGAGATTAGGAGGAGTGCTTACTTGTAAGGTTCTCAAATGAGAAAAGGTAGCTCAAAGAAAGCCCTAGTATGGTTGGTGTCCTCTACAAATTGTAATAATGGAGAGCTTTCATGGAGAGGAAGAAGAAGGTGATCTCCATTTCTCTTTTAGCAAGGGTTTGGTGGTGGATTAGAGATGGAGAAGCAAGAAGAAAAGGGAGAAACCCTAGAGTGCTGGAGCAAGAGTCTCTCCTCAATGAAAGTAGCGAGAAGAAGAAGAAAGTGAAATGGGTTTACTGTATATAGAGAGAGTGGGAATGGGTCCCACAACTAATGGAGTTTGTTGGGGCTGAAAACATTGTCTTCTGGGCCTCGGATGAGTTCGATGAAGAAGGAAGAAATGTTCGTCGAAATTTCTAGTTTCCAAGAAGTATATATTTCGCAGGTTTTGGAGACATTGAAAATTGTGTCCAGATTTTGTGTAAAAGACTATATTACCCCTAGCATAGAAAAGTAGGGTTTCGAGGTCTCGAACGGAAACGGAGCAAATATGAAAGTTGTAGGGAATGACAAAACCAATCAAACAGAGTTAAAAAACGAATTTTTAGAATATCAGATAATCCCCCACGTCACACAAAGACACTACAAAGGAACCCCCAAAGAGTCCCACTAATCAAAAGGTTCTCAAAATATCCCAAAGCTATGTAAAAGCTATTCTAATCTCAACTTAACCAAAACCCACTAATCTCACTTAGAAGTAAAACACGTCTTAATTAATACTAATTGGGATCTCTCGGGGCGGGGTCTTACAACAGCCGCCTGTGTGGTTCTTAGCTATCTCGCACTCACTAGGAGGGAAGATGATTGATGAATGATTGAAATCGGGCAACGATCCGGGGACTTGTTGTAATCGTCACATATAAAATTTCCATTTCTGCTATATCTTTTTGGGTTTTGACATATTGGTTCACCTTAAATTTTGTTTTCCCAATTTCATGACTCAAATTTAGATAATGTCACCAAAGTCATGTCATGACTCTTGTCAACACTATTTTTTTTTTGGCTTTTCTGCACCATATCCCATGATATCATGGGATAGTCCCATGATATCATGGGATTTATCAATTTCTTTATCTTATACTTTTTGCAACTAGTGAACAAACTTATTTTTTATAGAATACAAAAACTGATATTTTGTGAAAAGTAAAAACACATTTGACCACCATTTCTCATGTTTTAGCATTTGAAAAAAAGTCTCCCTAAGATGCTACATAAAAGCCATGATATATTGTTAGATTATGTGGTCTCAATCTAGTAGATGATGCAATAAATTAATCTTTTTTAATATAATATATTTTCCTTTCATGAGATGAATGGTTTTTATTACTTGTTTTCACATGACCAATATGAATGACATAAATGCTCATGAGATGAACCGGAGCCCACGAGTGTATTACATGTGATACATGTGTGTGGATGAGATCTACATGCAGGAGACATATGTCACAAATCATATACTTAAATAGCTTCACAACCAGTGATGAGATTGGGCTTCTCATCTAATAAGGTTGAAGCATTATGATCATTGTGAGATAGTGTGATTTGTCTCAATCATCAAAGTGTAAGACTCTGGATCATTGTGCTGGTACATTGGATGTATTGAAGGACCATGAGAAACACCTTATGAAACATTGTCTATATTTTAAGGTCTGCTCTTATAATTCCTTAGCAATAGGCTCTCAATTCTAAGACATTAATGAACTCAAGTTTCTATCTATTCATTTGCTTTGAGTCACCAATGAGTGAGGCCAACTATAGGTCAACACCTCGGTGTCTTTGGTAAGTGGTAGTAGGACTGTGAGAATATTCAATGGTCAAGATAGAATCTATCTTTGTTAATCCCTTATGCCAATTAATGGATTTATCATTAGTAAGTGCGCATCCATCTCAATTAAGAGTTAATTTGATGGTACTGATGATCACTGTGATTAATTGGGTCTCAAGGATAATAAGATATGGATCTAAGTTGGTGGGATGGGTTTTATCCAATTGATCCATGGATATTGATGGAGGCCCTACTTGTGGTCATAGGAAAGTTTAGGGTGTTCTATGTAATTTATTCCTAAGACTGAAGTTCAATTGCATTATATAATGGAGTTATTTACAATTAACTGTGAGCCCGGGTTGCACATGAGATGTAGGGTCGCGGTGTCCTAGTTGGAGCCGACTTTCTATAGAATCCCTAGTGGTCCCCACGGCCTAATAATTAGATCATTACTAATTCTAGTTGAACTCAAAAGGAAAGGAAATAGAAAGTTACTATTTCTATTTGAAGTAAGACTTCTAATAGTGGTAATAGTAAGAAGAGAAAGTTACTAATTCTTATGGAAGTTGGACTTCTAATATTTATTAGTAAGAGGATATGTATTAGTGCTATAAATAGAGGAGCTACCCCTTGGACGTCCCAAGAATTGGAATTCACGCCCAAACCTCTTTGTGCAAGAGTTCCATGCCTCTCTCTCCTCTTCTTTCTTCTAGTTTCTCTTCCGGGTTTTCCTTTGAGTTTCTCGTTAGTTTTCTTTTGGAAATTCCACCATTCTTCCCAAGAAAAGAAATCTAAAGTGGGTCATAGCGTGGAAGACTACGAGGTTTTGAATATTCTAGTTTGATTCAAGGAAACTGTTCTTCATCAAAGAAAGTAATCTTCTCCTCCATTAGAGTACTACCGAGCTCCCAAGGTAAAATCTACTCCTTGGATGTTGTGGATTTGTTATGGATGCATGATGTTTGCTTTCTATCTTCTAGATAGAGTTTATTACTGATCTTGATCATGAGATTGAGGGTTATGGATCTTGGATGTGGTTTCTGACCTTATGGGTACTTGATCCCTGAGTCAAGTGGACAAAAAGTTTTGAAAACCTATCCACGAGGCCCACGTATTTTCAACATATAGATCATGGGATCTGGAGCAAAAAAGTTTAAAAACAAAAGGTTGACCAAAGTCAAACGACTCTGGTGATATTACCTGAATTCTAGTCATGAAATTGGTGTAAACCATGAAAATATTGTATGAATCGCTGCTTGTATTCTCTGCTTGTATATTACATTTATAGACAAAACTTGTCTGTACAATATATAAAATGAATCTTTAAATCTTTAAAGAATGGCAAGATATAGGAGGCTGATGTCCAAAATTATACTCTCTGAGATCTTGAGTATTGGGAACAGTCAACAGCCTTATCCTTGGTGACAGTTGGGCAATGACTAGGATCCAACGATTTATCATCAGTTGTGCCAATATCCCCCCTCAAGCTGATGGGAGGGCTATGAACCATTAGCTTGTTTTTTAGAAGAGAGAACCTAGCAGAGGTTAACCCTTTAGTGAATATATCAGTCAATTGATCAATGGTGGAGATGAAGGGGACAATGAGCTCTTTGCACAATACTTTTTCCCTTATGTAGTGGTAATCAACCTCAAGTGTTTTGTCCTAGCATGAAAAATTGGGTTGGAAGCTAAGGAAATGGCTCCAACATTATCACACCATATTATTGGTGTTTGAGACATTGGAATATGAAGATCCTTCAAAAATGTATAAAATCCAAGACAATTCAGCTGCTGAATGTGTGAGTGATCTATATTATGATTTTGTGCTAGATTTAGCAACAGTAGTTTGCATCCTCGCACTCCAAGAAATTAAATTCTTTCCAAGAAAAACACATTAACCGGATGTAGACTGTTGATCATCCGAACTGCCTGCCCAGTCAACATTTGAACAGCATGTCAAGGCCAAGTTGGAAGACTTGTGGAAAAAGAGCCCATGGTTAATGGTCCATTTAATATATCGGAAAATCCGTTTTACTGCAGTCCAATGTGTAGTTGTAGGTCTGTGCATAAATTGGCAGACTTGATTAATAGCAAAGGCAATGTCAGGTCATGTCCATTTGAGATATTGGAGAGCACCAACCGTACTTTGATACTCAAAGGGATCAAGAAGTGGATCTCCATCCAATAAGCTTAGTTTGCTTCCACTAATCACCGGCAATGAATAAGGCTTAGCACCATCCATTTTGAACTTGCACAATAAATCAACTGCATATTTTGTTTGGGAAAGAAACAATGTGTTGCTTGACCATAGACCTCTAGGCCCAAAAAATAGTGTAATGGGCCGTGGTCTTTCATGTCAAATTCCTTGACCAACTGTTGAATCAAAGCTTTTATAGAATGAGGATCATTGCCAATGATGATGATGTCATCAACATACAGTAATAAAATAATAAAATTCTTTTCATATTTCCACGCAAATAATGAAGGATCTACCGAAGATGAAAGAAAGCCAAGAAAGCTTAAATGGGTAGTACGTCTTTCAAACCAGGCCTGTGGAGCATGTTTGAGCCCATATAGAGATTTATGGAGATGGCACATAAAATCCGGATGTTGCTTGTCAACAAACCCTTGAGGTTGCTGCATGTAAACTTCCTTTTTAAGTTTTCCGTTGAGAAATGCATTGTTTACATCAGGCTGTGTGATTCGCCAATCAAACATACCGTACAAACCATTAGAGATTTTAAAAGAACCATCACTAGGTAACTTGAAGGCAGAAACTAGGTGATGAACGAAAGCAGATGTAGGATGTCCTAGTTGCAAATGCCAAGGGGAAGCAGGGACGCGTTCACCAACATAGGCAGTAGGACCATCTTTATTAGAACTTGAGAAAATGCGATGAATTGGAAATGGATAGAGATTGTTTTCACTCTACCCGTGGAAAAGCATCTTCCCCATAGCCTTGTCCTTAATACAAAAACCAGAAGAGTCAACTATAAATGCACAGTTATTATCATTTGCAAATCGATGCACAGAGATAAGATTGGTGGAAATGTCAAGAACAAATAACATGTTATTAAGGCAAAAATTTGCAGAAGTTCTTAAGATATTATTGGATCCAACATGAGAAATACGCAAATCGGCACCATTGTCCACCGACACTTTCTCATGGCCATGATAGTCCGAACGGAGAGAGAGAGATTTCCAACGTCAGATGTGATGTGGTCAGTGGAGCTAGTATTAGTATACCATTTTTGCTCTATTGGAAATTGATTCGATGCAACCATAGCAGCAAGCTTATTTGGGCGGTGACGCCCTTGACACGCATGATCCATGGGATGGTAGCAATCTATTGCACAGTGCCCAACTCTATTGCGGATATGACAAGTAGTGCGAGGGGGTCCGTGAGTTGAACTTGGACTAGCAACATTGTTGCTTTTATTAGACCCTTGAGATTGGGGAGATCCACGACCTCCTTGTTGACTACGGCCCCAACCACGGCCTTGACAACCACAACCATGCCCATAGCTAGTATTTGTGCCATTTTTAGGTGTAAATAGTGCAGCGGCGGTTTGGTCGGAAGGCGTAAAAGAAGAGGATCGATGACGAGCAATGCGCATCTCCATGTTTAAGAGTAGCCCATGAACATAGGCAACGGAGATATGATCACTCAAATTAGCAGCTGCTATATTCATGACAATAGGGTCATATTCCTCAAGGTGTCCATCCAGTATGTGAGTAATTTGATCACATTCTTCTACAGAATGGCCAACTACAGAGAGTTCATCAACAATAGTTTTTATTTTCAAAAGGTAATCAGAGATAGATAGATTACCTTTTTGAATGTTTTAGAGTTGGTGCTTCAACTCTATTGTATGGGCTCGAGAAATGGATGCAAATTGATGTTCAATAGCAGTCCAGACATCATGAGAGGTATGCAGGCCTACCACTTGAGATAAAACATTCTCAAAAAGTGTTGCATGAATCCAACTTAGTAAAATTTGGTCCTGTTGATCCCACTCAGTATAGGCTGGAGCAACAGTGGAGGTAGCCTTTTTGTCATTGTTACAAATAAATTTTTCGGGACGTGGATTGGATCCATCGACAAAGCCCATAAGGTCATGACTGAGTAACGATGGTTCAAATTGAGATCACCACAAGAGATAGTTGTGGCGATCAAGTTTGATGGACACTAAGTTTGAGATATTGGAAATTATAAATGAAGGTGTCTTTAATGTTGATTCTGATGCAGCCATAGTGAAGCACATAAAAAAATATAGATATATATAACAGAGAAGACGCAGAGAGAAAGTGCAGTAAACAAATTGCACAGATGTGCAGCACAGACTCAACCGAGACATGCAGGGACTTGTAAATCAATATTGCAAGTGATGAGACAAAATGGTTCTGTGCTTGTCGAAGAAGAATGGGCGACATGATTCTACTCCTGCTCTGATACCATGTAAACAATGAAAATATTGTATGAATCATTGCTTGTATTCTCTACTTGTATATTACATTTATAGAAAAAACTTGTCTGTACAATATATAAAGTGAATCTTTAAATCTTTAAAGAATGGCAAGTAGTGTTGTATACAGGAGGCTGATGTCCAAACTTATAGGCTCTGAGATCTAGAGTATTGGAAAGAGTCAACAGCCTTATCCTTGGTGACAACTGGGCGATGACTAGGATTGTAAGGATTTTAGAGTATTGGCTAATTCATTGGGAATTGGACAAAACTGGAACTCTTTATAATGTGTATGTTTCATAGAATGGACTGCCAAAGACGTCAAAGAATTTCCAAGAATCAGAAGACTTCAAAAAAAAAAAAGAAAAGAGATTTTGTTGTGGTTGCTCGAGCAGATGTCCACCCGCTCAAGCGGACCCTCATAGAGCCTCCACCACTCGAACTTCTCCTCTGTTCACTCGAGCCATGCATTCTCTATATTAAAATTCCACAAGCAGAGGCTTGTCCGCTCGAGCAGACCCTCTGGCCACTCAAGCGGATCTAGACGCAACCTTGGAAAGTTGCCCAGAATTCTATTCCTACTTTCTCTCAAGAAGCTTTGTTGAAGCCTAATCAAATTACAACTCTTGAGGCACGAATTCATGCTTATATATAGCCATTATCTCTCTATTCGAAAGTACTTCTCTTACATTCAAAAGCTTAGAGAATATGTTGAGAGATCCACCATCACCCAAGGCTTCTAGTTGTAGTGCTGAAGATCAAAGCTTTGGATTCACGCTCCGTTCTACTCTTCTAAAGTAAAGACATCTTGAAGGTGGGTTTGAGGTGTTCGTTTCAAGCACGATGAAGGTGTACGGTGAGCAGTCGGTAAGACAATGCAGTCATCATGTTGAGTTACAACTGGGAAAGGGTTGTGAGTTGATTTCTTATAACTTTCTTTTTGATATAGTGCTTGGTTGTCTGCTCGCCTAAACGATAAAGCCAGTGGGTTTTATTAGATTGATCACATATATTTGTACATCTACTAGAGATCTGGTTATTGGGACCTCAGCCTGTGTTAAGGCCCAATTTACAATTGGTATCAGAGCTGGTGGCACTAATTTACTGTGTGATCTATTTAAAACTGGTCTCTAATGGATTTCAATATAGAATGAATGTCTACAAAACAAGCCCCCTCTTTTAGACGGAACCAATTATGTTTACTAGAAAGTAAGGATGATTGTCTTTCTTAGGGCTATAGACGATCAGGTCTGGGACATTGTTGTGGAGGGATATACTAATCCCACTGTGACTGTAGATGGGCAAACTGTTAAAAAACTCAAAGCCCAATGGACTGCTGATGAAAAGACTGAGTCCAATTACAACAGTAAGGCCATAAATACAATTTATAATGGAATCACCCCAGCAGAATTCCATATAATTTCTACGTGTCCGAATGCCAAGGCAGCTTGGGATCTGCTTCAGACTATTCGTGACAAAACGGACACGGTGAAACAAACTAAACATCAGAATCTAACCACTGCTTTTGAGAAGATCAAAATGAAGGATTCAGAAACTTTTGATGAATTCAACACAAAACTAAGTAAGATTGTGACTTCATGGTTCAATCTGGGAGAACCCATCCTTAATCTAAAATTGTCAAGAAGATTTTGAGGTCACTCCCATAACTATTTTGTCCAAAAGTGGTTGCCATTGAGGAGCATCAGGATCTCAATTCCTTAACAATAGAAGAGCTTGTCGGTAATTTGCGAACTTTTGAGTCGAATCATTGTCAAATTAAAAAGGGGAAAGACATAGCTTGTGTGTCTTCTAACTCGGTGGATGAAATTAAAAATAGTGATTCAAGCAGTGAACTTGATGATGCAAAATTTGAGGCTTACTTAGCTAGAAAATTTAAAAAGATGTGGAAAAATAAAAATGCTTTCAGCAAGCGAATCCTAAGGCATCTTCAAAAGGAAACTCTGTACCCAAAATAGGAAAGAATAAATCTAAGGGTACATCTAAGCCAATTCAATCTTTTGAATTCCAAGAATATGGTCACATTGCTGCCAAGTGTGCCAATCGCAAAGAAAAGAGCAAAGGTAAAGCTTTAAATGTTGCTTAGGATGAGGAATCTGATGAAGAAGTTCCTGAACCCGTTTCACCCTTTAGTGAGCTAGGAAAATTCATAGCTTTCATGGCACTTTCTAACGGTTCTTCTGTGCAAGAATCTAAGTCTAAGGATGATTTGGATATTAATTAATTTTCTGATGGAGAACAGGATGGTGATGGAGATTATCAAAAAATGTTTCAAGAATCTGTCAGGATGTCGAAAATTAGAGAGGAAAGGCAATGGAAGAAAAGAATATATCACTGCAAGCGACAATGATAGATTCTCAGTCTAAGGTAAAACAATTAGAAGATCAACGCACTATCTTATCTAACAAGTTGATCATTGCAAGTCAAGAGAATGATCATCAGCAACAACAATCTCAGAAGGTTGATGCTTAATTGATCAACTTGCAAAAAGAGCTGCAATCATTCGTGTATGAAAAAGAAAATCTTGGTGGAAAACTGAAAATGGCTCTTACAGAACTGGATTCAGCTAAGGCTTTTATCAATCAGATGAATACCGGATCATTGAAGCTCAACGGAAGTTTGGGAAGTTAGAAGTTTGCATCCTCAAAAACAGGTGTCAGTTACATTCATGGGGCCTCTTCATCTACGGACAAGGGTAAGTTCACTTTTGTTCAAGGACCTACTATGAATGCTATGCCTCCAATCTATTCAAATGCTACACATCCGAATTACAATTACAATTATAAAAGATATGTGCCAAAACCCAATTTCGTTCCCATATGTCACTTCTGTGGGATTAAAGGGCACATACGACCACACTGCAATAAATTGAGAAATTACCAAAGAAATCAATGGAGGAAACAATATGTTTCTCCTCAACAGGTCAGGACCAAGACCATTTGGGTCCTTAAACCTGACCTTTGCTGTCATGTGGTCTTCACTGCATTAAATACTCAAAAATCGGATGTGAGGTACTTGGACAGTGGTTGTTCTAGGCATATGATAGGAAACAAAGCATTGTTCAGCTCTCTTGAAGACTATAATGGTGGAACTGTTCGGTTCAGAGATGGAGGTAAGCTAAAATTCATTGGAAAATTTACAGTCTCCATTCCAGGTATGACCAAACTGAACAATGTCTACTTAGTTGATGGTCTTAAAACAAATCTTCTGAGCATAAGTCAACTGCGTGACAACAGCCATGAACTTCACTTTTCTGCTAATGAGTGCATCACTGTTGATAAAAATGGAAAAACTGTGCTCCATGGTAAAAGAAATCCTAACAACTGTTATTTGGTGTCCATAGAAAAGGATGTGTCATGTAATTCTGCTATGATAAGTGATATTGATCTATGGTATCAAAGATTAGGCCATAGTAACCACCATGACTTGGAAAGATTATCAAAACTTGAACTAGCTCATGGGCTTCCCAAGCTTTAAAAGGCCCTGAATAGTGTTTGTAGCCCATGTCAGGTAGGCAAACAAATTAGAACTCCTCACAAAATAATTGACTCTCTTATCACTAAGAGATCTTTACAGCTGTTACACATGGATCTGATGGGACCCATTAAGTTTGAAAGTGTTGGTGGTAAAAAATATTTTTTTTTAACCATTGATGATTTTTCTAGATTAACTTGGGTCCGATTCTTGCATGATAAGTCAGAACAATTTACTATTTTTAGTGACTTGTGGTATTTGCTTATTGCAGACAAGGGACAAGAATTTGGAGGAGTTTCTTAGATACGCTCCGATCATGGAATAGAATTTCAAGATTCTGACTTCTCTTCTTTTTGCACTCAACATGGCATTCATTAAACATGGATTCTCTGCACCAAAAACTCCACAACAAAATGGAGTGGTTGAACAAAAAAAATTGTGTAGATCAGGAGATGGCACGGGTTATGTTGCATAGCAAAAACATACCCCAACGGTTTTGGGCTGAAGCTGTCAGAACTGCTATCTATGTTATTATCCATGTTTATCTCAGGCCTGGTACAAAAACCATTCCATATGAGATAAAGACATGAGTCAAGCCTAATATAAAATATTTAAGAACTTTTGGCAGCAAGTGTTACATCCTACGGGATCGAGAACACTTAACAAAATCTGACTCCAGAAGTGACGAAAGAATTCTCCTTGGTTACTCCTTGATGAGCAAAGCCTATAGGGTTTTTCATCTCAAAAACTCTGTGGTCATGGAGTCCATTAATGTGGAGGTGGATGATACAGGTACTTCTGATTATTTTTCTGATGATGAAGAAGGCATGACTTTTTCTCCTTCTTTTGAACAAGTCATTGATAAAGACAAGGAAAGCCCATTTGAACCTGAATCTGAAACTTATAAGCAAAAGAAAACTCCTACAAATGAAGAAAATGTTGATCAAAAGACATCATCATCAGAACCCATTGTGTCTGGTATCTTTTGTCAATTCGAAGAGAAGAGTGCATCAAAAAGCTCAAAATCAGCTTCCAAAGTCAAGCCAATTTCACCTACTCTTCAAACTCTTGGAAAAGATTCATCCCCATTTGTTGTTCATCCAAGATCTCAAAGAGGACAAGTTCTGAAAGATCATCCTTTGAACACAGTTATCGGTGAGATCTTAGCTCCTTTGAAAACCAGGAAATAGGTACGCGATGAGGTATATCATGTATGTTATGTATCTGTTGTGGAACCTAAAAATGTCAAAGATGCTTTAACTGATGATAGTTGGATTAATGCTATGCATGAGGAACTAGCTCTATTTCAAAGAACTCGTATCTGGAAGCTTGTTCCTCGACCCTATCACACAAATGTAATCGGTACAAAATGCATATTTAAAAATAAAACCGATGAGTTTGGCCAAGTGATAATGAACAAAGCCCGTCCAATTGCTCAGGGGTATACTCAAGTTGAGGGTATAGATTTTGATGAAACATTTGCCCTTGTCACTAGACTTGAGTCAAACTGACTTTTGCTTGTTATTGCATGTTTTTTTAATATCAAATTGTTTCAAATGGATGTGAAAAGTGCTTTTCTGAATGAGTTGTTGAATGAGGAAGTCTATGTCCAACAACCAAAGGCATTTCATGATCCTCATTTCCCGAATCATGTTTACAGATTGAGAAAAGCTCTCTACGGTATGAAACAAGCACCTAGAGCTTGGTATGAGAGATTAACAATTTTTCTAGTTGAGCATGGTTTTCAAAGAGGAAGTGTGGACAAGACTTTGTTCATAAAACAAGACAAGAAGAATATTTTTATTCCACAGGTCTATGTCAATGACATAGTCTTTGGTTCAACATCAGAACTCTTGTTTGATAAATTTGCTCAAAGGATGGCTGAAGAGTTTGAGATGAGTATGGTTGGTGAACTTTCGTTCTTTTTGGGTTTACAAATTAAACAAACTTAGTCTGGAATTTTCATTTCTCAACCAAAATATGCTCTAGAGTTACTAAAGAAATTTGGAATGATATCCTCAAAACACTCGAGGACTCCCATGAGCACTACTGCTAAACTCGGTCTTGATAGTGGTGGAAAGGACATAAATGAAACACTCTACAGAAGTATGATAGACAGTCTGCTCTATCTTACTGCCAGTTGTCCTGACATTGTTTACAATGTGGGTATTTGCGCGCGATGTCAGTCCAAGCCTAAAGAATCTCATGTTCGCACAATTAAAAGAATTCTGAAGTATATTAGTGGTACTATTGATTATGGAATCTGGCTATCCAAAGATACAAATACTACAATTGTTGGTTTTTCTAATGTTGATTAGGCAAGGTGCGTAGATGATCAGAAAAGCACCTCCGGTGGCTGTTTCTTTGTTAGAAATTCTTTGATTTCTTGGGCAGTCCATTCTATGAAAAATACATATTACAAAAGAGTCTCGGTTTTGTCCAATTCCCAATGACTTAGCCAACAATCTAAAATCCTTACAATCTCCCCCTTTGGTAATTCATGGACAAAACTACTAAATACAAAAAAAATCTACCCAACCTAGAAAACATAACTCAAAAAAAAAAAAAAAACTTCAAAGTTGTCTTGGCCTGTAAAGCCCTTGCAAGGCCTGTCACTAGATCAAGTGCATTCATCATTGAAATTAAAATCAAGATAACCATACAAATCAAAACATAGAAACTTAGATAGTCCTCCATGTCATGATGCGCCTTCTCATTGCAATGAAAAATGCAACTCTGCCGTTTGTGTTGGAAATATGTGGGCCTTGTGGATAGGTTTACAAAACTTTTGACCCGCAAGGATCAAGTATCCATAAGGCTACAAAACCCAATCCAGGATCCATGGCCTCTTTTTCATAATCATGTATAGTAGAAAACTTAATCTAGAAGATAAAAACAGTAGCAAACAAGCAACCACGAAATCCACAACAAACAAGGAAGTAGATTATACCTTGGGAGCTCGGTTGTGCTCTAATGGAGAAGTTGATCTCTTTCTCAAAGCGAATCAAAATATCCAAGACCCAATTGTTTTCCATGCTATGACCCAAATCAAATCTCTTTCTTCTAGGAGAATGGTGGGATCTCCAAGAGAAAAGCCAACTAGAACTTCTAGGGAAAAACCTGGAAGAGAAGAAAGGAGAGGAGTGCAACTCTTGCACACAAGGGGGCTGAGTGTGAATCCCAAGTGTGTGGACATCTAGCCCTCTTGTTCCCCTTATATAGCTCTAAGCAACCTCCTCTTTACTAATTAAAATAGAAGTCCCACTTCCATAAGTAATTAGTAACTTACTCTTCTTACTATTACCACTATTAGAAGTCTCACTTTAAATAGAAATAGTAACTTTCTAATTCCCTTCCTTTTTAGTTCAAATAGAATTAGTAATGATCCAATCTTGGGCTAACGCGAGAACCACTAGGAAATCCATAGAAAGCTAGCTCCAACTGGGACACCGCGACCTCACATCTCATGTGCAATCCGAGATCACAGTTAATTGTAAATAACTCAGCTATATAAATGTAATTGAACTCCAGTCTTAGGAATAAATTACAAGAAGACCCTAAACTTTCCTCTCACCACAAGTAGGCCCCTCTATCATTATCCATGGATCAATTGGACTAAGCCTGTCCCACCAATTTAGATCCACATCTTATTATCCTTGAGACGCAATTAATAACAGTGATCCTCAGTACCATCCAATTAACTCTTAATTGAGATAACTGTGCACTTACTAATGATAAAACCATTAATTGGCACAAGGGGACAATAAAGATAGATTCCATTTTTACCATTGAACGTTCCCATAGTCACACTACCACGTACCCAAGACACCGAGGTGTTGACCTACAATTGGCCTCACTCATTGGTGACTCAAAGCAAATAAATAGATATAAACTTGAGTTCATCAATGTCTCAGGATTGAGAGCTTATTGCCAGGGAATTATGAGAGCATGCCTTAAGGTAAAGACAATGTTTCATAAGGTGCTTCTCATGGTCCTTGAATACATCCAATGTACCAGCACAATGATCCAGAGTCTTACACTCTGATGATCGAGACAAATCACACTATCTCATAGTGATTATAATGCTGCAACCTTATCAGATGAGATGCCCGATCTCATCACTGGTTGTGAAGTTATTTTAATGTAAGATTTGTGACACATGTCTCATGTATGTGGATCTCATCCACACACATGTATTACATTTTATATACTTGTGGACTCCGGTTCATCTCATGAACCATCATATCATTCGTATTGGTTATGTGCAACTAAATCATAAAATACCATTCATCTCATGAAAGGAAAGCATGATTATATTGAAATAAATCAATTTATTACATTATTCACTGGACTGAGACCGTATAATCTAACAATTTGGTATTTTGATTACTAAATTTTTGATGTGGAAGGGTATCCGTCGTACAAGCAATGATGCGACAAAGAGGATTCGAAATCCGATTAACAAGTGAACTCTTGAGCAGTCTATTGCTCATGTTTATGAAGATGATTAGGATGAGGAGGACGTAGTTGCTCAAGGAGAAGGAGATCACCCGCAAGGAGAATAACCGCAAGGGGAGCAACCTCCCACTGATGCCCATTTTGCTCGTCTTGAAGAGCAAATGCAACAAATGCATGTGCACATTGATGCTCAATTTAATGCAGTAGGTGGCTGGTTGAATGGTTTTGATGGGTGCTTTAGTCTAATTGATGAAGCGCTAGCAGCTATTTTATCTTGTTTAGGAAATCAATGATGGCTCTGCTTTTCTTTTGATATTCTGACTGCATATGTTTACTTGTTTATCAATTTGTTTTTTTTTTTTTTGGTGACTGAACCTCTATTAATCTGTTCTCTTCCTCTCTCTTGTCAATTCAGAACAAAAAGGGGGAGACTATCTAAGTTTCCATGTTTTGATTTGTATGGTTAACTTGATTTTAATTTCAATGATGAATGCACTTGGTCTAGTGATAGGCCTTGCAGGGGAGATTTACAGGCTAAGACAACTTTGAAGTTTTTTTTTTTTAGTTATGTTTTCTGGGCTTCGGTAGATTTTTTTTATGTATTCAAGAGTTTTGTCCATGAATTGCCAAAGGGGGAGATTGTAAGGATTTTAGAGTGTTGGTTAGTTCATTGGGAATTGGACAAAACCATGACTCATTATAATATGTATTTTTCATAGAATGGACTGCCCAAGATGTCAAAGAATTTCCAAGAATCAGAAGACCTTAAATAAAAAGGGAGATTTTGTTGTGGTCGCTCGAGCAGACGTCCACCCACTCGAGCGGACCCTCACAGAGCGTTCACCACTCGAACTTCTCCTCTATTCGCTTGAGCCATGCCTTCTCTGTATTAAAATTTCGCAAGCAGAGGCTTGTCCGCTCGAGAGGATCTGGGCACAAACTTGGAAAGTGGCCTAGAATTCTATTCCTACTTTCTCTCGTGATGCTTTGCTAAAGCCTAATCAAATTACAACTCTTAAGGTGTGCATCCAGGCTTATATATAGCCATTATCACTCTTTTCAAAAATACTTCTCTTGCATTCAAAACCCTAGAGAATATTTTGAGCGATCCACCATCACCCAACGCTTCTAGTTGCAGCACTAAAGATCAAAGCTTTGGATTTACACTCCGTTCTACTCTTCTGAAGTAGAGACATCTTGAAGGCAGCTTCAAGGTATTCGTTTCAAGCACGATGAAGGTGTACGGCGAGCAGTCGGCAAGACAGCACAGTCCTTAGGTTGAGTTACAACTGGGAAAGTGTTGTGAGTTGATTTCTTTTAACTTTCTTTTTGATATAGTGCTTGGTTATCTGTTGGCCTAGACGATAAGGCCAATGGTTTTTTCCAAAGTAGGGTTTTTCCACGTATACATCACGTGTCCTTCTCATTGTGTGGATTGATTTTTTTTTTAATTAGACTTAGGATTAATTATTAGATTAATCATGTATATTTGTAAATCTACTAGAGATTTGGTTATTGGGACCTCAGCCTGTGTTAAGGCCGGATTTTCAAGGATCTAATGATTTATCATCAGTTGTGCTAATAATTGGAACATCTCAATTTAAAGTGTACTAATATGTCAAAAGCCCTATCTTTTTTCTTTCTTTCTTTCTTTTTCATTTTAATATTGTTCTTCTTCACAACCACTTGATAATGGGCATTTGTACTCCTCTATTTTATGATACAACCATATTGTTCAGCAAAGTGTGAATTTTTCAGTTTGTTTAAAGGTCTATAATATTTGGTAAGTTTTTATTTGATTTAATAATGTAAGGGATTTGGAAGAGGATAGAAATGAAGGGTCGTGGGGAAGGTGGGGAAGAGGAAAGGGATTGTAGTGATGCATATTTTCTTGGGCAGAATTGTGGTTATTTCCAATACAAGCTGGCGCTGGCCCTCCCATGATAATGCAAGTCTTTTGTAGTGAGGAAAGCGAGAGTTTGGGGGAGGTTTGGTGTTTTTTTTTTTTTTCATTTTTACGAAAACCCCCTCTTAAATTCTTAAGACTTTAAGTAGGCTGCATGGTGATTAAGCACAGTCGTAGATGAATCACACACGTGGTGCACCATGATTTGCTCTCTCATGGTGAGCATATAATTGCATCAACAGAGGTTTTGAACTCGTTGGGCAACTGTATGGGTGTGCATAATCTTCTCTTAAGGGCCTATTTAAATAAATAAGGAGTGGAGTAAAATTAAGTGGATTTCAAATGTGGAGTGGAGTGGAAGAGAAGTAGGTTGAAGTTACAGTAGAGTACTTCACTTCACTGCATTTGGATGCTTATTTGAAATTAAGTTTTGGAGTAGAATCCACTTTTACTCAAGAAAATGGAAGTATTTAGAGTTGAAGTGAAATGGAGTACATGTAGCTCACAACATTACTTTATCTATCGGGCCAGACTCAACCAAACAAGGTAGAGTTGAAATTTTAGACTGTTAGGGCCCATTTAACTTCACTCTACTCTAGATTTCAAGTTCACCGGTCTTGTGGAGTTTGTGGGGCTGGTGATGTGGGACTTGGGGGGTTTCTTAGCAGGGTATACCTTCCTACTCTATGCAGATGGGATCCATTTGTTTGAGTGCTCACCAGTCACCACTGTCATATCTTTTAAGTAATCATCTCCAATGACACCTATTTACATTGTCTAAATCTCACCTCAAGACCATAATAGCTCTAGAAGATAACAACTACTACCTGTTGCTTTCTGTGTTAGAGATTCTGAATTGCTTCAATCTTCATAGATTCTCAACTGCCACTTTTTGCATTGTTGTTTTGACATATTAGTCCTCTTTAAATTCATTTTTGCCAATTTCATGAGCCAAATTCAAATAATGTCCCCAAAATTGCTTGACTCGGGTTAATATTATTTTTTTTAACCTTTTTGCCCCGGATTCTATGATATCATGGGAATAGTGTATGTCACAAAAACTGATAAGTCCCATTATTTCATGGGACTGTCCCATGATGTCATGGCTTTTTTGTAGCATCTTAGGGAATATTTTCTTCAAAATGATGGATCCTGAGAAATGATGGTAGATTTGTATTTACTTTTAAAAAATGTCATTTTTCTTGTTTTGTAAAAAATGAATTCATTTTGCTTGTTGTAGAAAATGTATGATACAGAAATGGATAAATCCCATGATATCATGGGATATCGTTTAAAAGAGTTAAAAAATTAATATTGACCAGAGTCAAACTACTATAGTACATTATTTGGATTTGAATTCAGAAATTGGGAATCTCGGATTTAAGGAGGACTAATATGTCAAAACCCCTAAAAGAAGTGGGAAACTTGGCGAGTGGTAAGGGTGTAAAAAAACAACCGAAAAACCGTCTAACCGAACCAAACCGAACCGAACAGCGGTTAATAACCATGTTTCACGGTTCGGTTACGGTTTTTTAATTCGGAAAACCACGCTTCACGGTTTGGTTACGGTTTTTGTCTTGACTCACGGTTATTAACCAAACCAAACAGTTAACCGCGGTTTGGTTAACCATTAATTGCGCTTCGGTTAACCGTGTTCCCAAAACACATGGTTAACCGAACCGTTTCGCTAATAAGAAAAAAACCTAAGGGCCTGAAAGAAAATTACTTTTTTTTTACAGTAACATATTATGCCATTCTTCAACTATGGTTTTTTCCCCACAATAAGTTTGATTGGTAAATGGCAAAATTTTCACAATTTTTTTTAAGTGAAAATTAATCGTAACCAAACTGTTAACCACGGTTTGGTTTTTTACGGTTTTTCGAGGTTCGGTTACGGTTACAGTTTTTAAAGACCAAAAATCGTAAAACACGGTTCAGTTAACGGTTTTCCCAAAAACCACGGTTAACCGTACTGTTACAGCCCTAGCGAGTGGACTCGACTCTACCAAGTCACCCTCAACTCGCCCAGTCACCTTGTTTTGATGACAAGACCGAGTCAACGAGTCACCTCATTTTGATAAATTGGATAAATTCTGAACTATTTTATGGGTAGATTTGACTTAAGATAATTGATTTTTATTTTTGAGTAATTAAAGCTTAAGGTATGGAGCTGGTAGTTTAAAAATGATTGATTGAAATGTGATTTGAGACCTATATTTGATCTTTTACATTTGATGTCTCACCTTGAAATTATGTAATGTGCATGATTCTTTGTTACCTACATGGAGCTTGACACGTGCAGTGCACTTGAACAATCTATTATTGACCCATTGAGGCTCAGAAAAGTTACCTTATATGTTGCTCCCCGGTAACAGTGCCAAAGACTTGATAGTCCAAAGCTTCGATTGTAGTAAAAATTGGTAAGATCAGGTCGATCCATAGGGAGTTTTTGGAAATAAGGACTCTTCAACTTGTTGCCTGTCCTAATTGGTAAATTACCTTATGTTAGACTTTCTAAATCTTAAGAAACTTTTCATTTTATGCATGAATTCGTCTATCCTAATGAAGCCTAAAATTAGGTTTATGTCTAGAATTAAAACTAGAATGATGAATGAATAAAAAAAGAAAGAAAAAAACTGCAAGCAAAAAATGATTTAAAAGGAATGAGATATGAATGCATGAACGTGACCTAAAAACAGAAATTCTGCACATAGGTGGGTCCAACCAACCAGGTTTGAGCCACTAGTTCTCCATCTTGCCAAAAACAATTTTGCTTGAAATTATTGGGTTTGAAAGTACACCATCTTTCCAAAAACAACTTTGATCATAGGGGATGTTTGGATAATTGCATAATATAATATCAACAAGTTTAAATATTGTAAGATTTCATTATCATATAATAAAATAGTGTCATATTATTATATTGTGTCACTTATGGTGTTTTGCAATCTTCATAGATTTTAATATACGTTTGAAGTGTTTTACAATTTATAAAAAAACCCACAAGATGATGTACAAATGGAGAGAATATAATCAATTAACCCAACACAGGGCCCACTAATTTGTGATCACATGTGTTAATAATCATGGCAGGAACCATCTATTGTAAAAAACTAAAAGATTAAATTTAAATCATGAGATCCAAGCAACATTGTTTAATTAAAGTGGGTCCACCTAACTTTGGTAACCATACTGTAGTACATCTAATGATGATTATCACAAATGGCCCTCACTAGCTTTTTTATGAGAAATCATTGTGGGGCCCATTTGATGTTGGTAGTCATATTAACACTAGGAGAGCTATCAAATAGTGGGACCCATTTATTGATAGCGAACTGATAATTGCAATCACACAATTCAATCTTGATAATCATGGAACCTAGCTAATTTTGGTAGTATGGGACTCACCTAATGTTGGTAATCACAATGAAAGCCCCGAGCGTGACATTTGTAGGACCCACCTAATATTGATAATTAACAAGGGCTATATAGTCATGATATTGCTATAGGACCCCACATTAAATTTGAAAACATTGTGGGGCCAATCTAATAGTGGGACACATAAATGTTAAAACATATAGTTGGCCATTATAATTAATAGTTGCCCATGAACTCTCCAATGGATTTTACTCAAAGTCTCCATTCGTATTTAGAAAATATTTTTCAAAGATTATTTTATACAACATATCCTTGAATACTGTAATGTAAAGGTTTTTAGAAGAAAGTGAGATATTGTCGGTTACTTTCTAAGTTATCAAAACACGTCCTTTTTAGGTGAATAGATTACATTCTAAACTCATAGATAATATAGTAAAATATCTTAAAACATCTTGTTTCCAAACACCCCCTTAATGTTTTTATCAAATTCGTTTTGGACTTCTTTTGCAAAGACTTTAAAACAATCTATGGCCTCATATTTGTGAGGAATAAAAAACACATGACCATAATAAGAGCAATCATCAATAAAAGAAACAAAATATTTTGTTCCTTATCTATTAGGTTCATTCATTGGTCCTCATATATCTGAGTGGATATATCTAAGTGGATGATTTCAAGGGTGGCTTTGAATCTTTCCCCCTAAGGAAAATGTTTTCTTGTCACCTTTTCTGTCACTGTTGACACAAAAAAAATGTCACTTTGCCTCTTCACACCCTTTCAAACATCAAGAAGCTACATGAAGCTATATCCAATCACAACAGGCAAAGCAACTTCAAGCATCAAATCTTGTCAGAATCATCCAAAAACTGCAAGATCCTATAAAACAGTCATAAGAAGAGTACACATGAAGTTTCAGGCCATTTCAACATCATTTGGCCTAACTTCGCTTCCAATAGCTGAACAGGAGTTCCTAGCAACGATGAAGCTGGAGACCTTGATTCAAAAATTAGAGCACACAGTTGACTTCAAAATTCCACTAAAAGGCTCTACATCAAATTTTAGGCCATTCTGACACCGTTTGGCCCAAAAAGCAAAAAGCCGTGAACAGTCAGCTCTCCCGGCAGCGACAGTGTCAAAGACATCAGATCTTCAACCACTGCTTATAGATGGTCTTAAAATACTACAAAGGGGCTCTATGTCAAATTTCAGGTCAAACCGACAACGTTTGGCCTTACATCAACCTTCAAACAGCAAAACCAAGCCTCTCGGGGGTAGAAACCACAGAGGCCATCACTCATCAAACATAGCACATGGATGGTCTCAAAATACTTCCAATGGCCTACATGTCAAGTTTCAGGTCATTTCAACAACATATGACCTCCCGGAAGCTAAATCAGGCATCCAGACGGCAGAGCCCCTTGGCACCATATTTCCAAATCAGAGCACATGGATCATCTTAAAATGATTCCAAGAGGCTCCCTGTCAAATTTCATGTCAATCGGACATCGTTTGACCGTACATCAAAGCGCGGCGTCTTCCATGCAACAGAGTCAAGTCTACTAGCGATAGGACCCCACACGGCTTCAAAACTCAAACGAAAGCAGGTGGTTGGTCTTATTTATTTCCACGAAGCTTCACCTCAGGTTTCAGGTCATTCCAACCTCAATCGGCACCTCTACGCGACAAAGTCTTCGGCTTCCCCGGAAAATCAGAAGCTTTGCCCTCTAATTTGCACTGCTTCTCATCAAATTTTTTGCAGGGAAATCATGCCAAAATATATATACAAATTACCAAGAAAAATGTCAAAAAGGAAAAAGAGGAAAAAACACAAGAAGGCTGAAAAACGACAACCAAAAGGGACAAAAAACCCCATGGTCGCCGGAGACCATTGGCGATCTTGCCCCATGGTCTCTGGAGACCTTGGGTGCATGGTTGCCAGAGATCCTGGAAATCTGGGTCTCCGAGTTTTTGCCGAAAATAAATTTTTGGTCCCTTTTCGTGTTTCCAGTTGTTTGGCCTCTGTGGTTTTCCAAAAATTTGATTTTCGGGGCACGAAATCCATCGATCTTTGACAATATCATGGATTTATGGTGAAAATCATGGGTTCATGATTGAAAGCTTTGAAATTGCAAACCGGCTGACCAAGAAAACACACTTTCTATCCGACCGATTAAGAAATCGACAAAACAGATGGTACCGCCCCACTGATAGGAAGTAACGTTTTAAATTGCATGATCATCCAACAACAATTGGCATGAAAAATCCACCGGCGATCAAGGATTCCTAAGTCGCGGGTAGAATTCCAAAAGACGTGGCACAGCTCGCGACTCTTCAAGTACTTTGGCGGCCATTTAATGCGGTTAATGACCAATTTTATGACAAATTAATTTGGTTGATTACCCATTCTTGTGGATGGCCCAATCAAAGGCCAAGGAGTGAGAGTTACAAGCCAACACAATAATGGCATTAAACCATGTAGCTCCTCTCATCATGGAGTTTAAATGCATCATATCTAGAAATTGCATTAGAAAAGGTATTGTTGCTGAAATCACAAAATTATCAACTGATAAGAAAGACTGAATTCGGACCTGGTATGTGAATAGTGAAAAATTCTGCACAGTTTCAACATAATTGATCCAACTGTTTTACAAAAGTGTGTGATTTAAAAACCAGGTAAACGTGAATATTTTGGTCCGAAAAATAGTAGATTTAAAGTATAATAATAGAAGTTTGAAACCTTAGAATTTCAGCCAAAAATAACCTCGGGAACCATATCAATCAGAGGCCCAAACAAGGGTAGTTGGACAGCCTGCGAACAGATTTCCAGCACAAAATAGTTCAACTAGGCATCTTTAGGTGATCATATCTTTTTCGTTTTAAGTCCTTTTTCGGTTCCTATTTTTTTGTTGTATTCATGCATCATCAGAGTATTGATCCCAACCATTAGATTTAGGTTCACATCATCTTAGGCCAGTCATGCAGTCCAGTGAAAACAGGCTTGTGCACAGTTTTTTTGTCCATACTTAGAGAATACTTAGAGATTTTCAGCATTCATCAGATTTTTAAAAACTTTTCCAGATTTGGATTGTTAGCATTTAGGGCATTATAGATCATTCATATTTGCATAAAAATTAATTTTGGTAAGTAGGATGTAATTTAGGAAACTTTGTTTTGGATTTTCTTATATTAAATTGGTTGTTTGATTTGTGTATTCTTTTGTAGGTTATCTTAGCTTAATTAGTATTTTCTAGATTAGGTTTCTTTATTTAGATTAGTTTTTTTATTTTTGGCAATTATTATATTCAAATTTTTTTACATTCAATTATTTTAGCAAAGTTGATGTAATTTAATTAGTTTCCATTTAGGTAAGATTTAGTGTTTATTTAGGATAGGTCAAAGTTGAAAGGTTTCTTAAAAAGCATTGCTCCCTGTGGATCGACCTGGATTTACCAGTTTATTACTACAATCGCACCCCACACTTGGGGTCCGAATAAGTTTTTGGCGCCGTTGCCGGGGAGCGCCATATAAGGTAACTTTTTTTACTTTCTCATTTACATTGCTTTATAGGTTTGGTATTTTTGGCATCCTTCTAGAATATAGGAGGTGCATGCATGGAATGTTGAAAATGCCCTAATTTGGATTAGGAATGTGCATGGAATGTTAGCAATTCACATCATTGATTTTTAGAAAGCTCCAAAAAAAGTTACCAAAAATTTCCAATTTTTAGGATTTATTTTCTTTGTAGTTAACTCCCTAAGGAAAAAAAGTGAAACTAAAACCCAAAGCTGCGTTCTTTGGTTAAGCTCGATGCCTAAGAAAAGCCTTGTCCCAAAAAGGGAAAAAGTCAAGCTATTCGAGGCAAGTGGTTTTTAAGTGGGATCGTTGTGACCTCACCACTTACCTAGGGGCTAACCTGGTCGAGTTAACTTCATAAGTTAGAGTTAAGGGCTAAGATGAATTTTTTTACCTTTAGTGAGGTTTGTTGTTGTTTTAAGTTAGTTTCTTTATTTCCATATCTTTTTAAAAAAAAATCAAGATTCCCTAAAAGAAGGATAGGCCCCCGCCAATTTGGCAAAGAGATTCAAGGCACAGATTAAGAAGGAAGGAGTCTCTAATTAAGAGCAATATTGAAAACTTTAAATCTCCAAATCCATCAAGTCCTCTGAGACCACCACCAATGGCCAGTGGGTCAGGTAGTGGCAACAACAATAATGACCGAAATGGGCGGAATGACAATGATAATAATGTGGAGGTCAATCAAAGGGCCAGGAGTTTACGAGAATACCTTCAACCCACACGGACAACCACACCTTCTTGCATGGTCGTCCCACCCAATGTGGGAAATTTTGAAATAAAACCGGGCGTGATACAATTACTTCCTAAGTGCCATGGCCTCGATTCAGAAAGTGCATACTCGCACTTAAGAGAATTTGAAGAAGTATATGCCACTTTACAATTCAATAATATTAGGGAGGACATAGTCAAATTCAGATTATTCCCTTTTTCACTGAAAGAGAAGACAAAAATATGGTTGCATTCCCTTAGGCCCAATTCGATTACCACTTGGAAAGTTATGGTGCGAGAATTCTTGAAAAAGTTTTTCCCGCTTCACAAAACCAACACTTTGAGAAGACACGTTATAATTTCAAACAAAAAGACAAAGAGTCTTTCTTCAAGTGCTGGGAACGCCACAAAGAGCTCTTGCAAGCCTGCCCACATCATGGATTCAAATCATGGCGCGTAATTAGTATGTTTTATGATGAGTTAACTTCTAAAATGCGCCAATTCGTTGAAACGATGTGTAATGGTGAGTTTTTTAGCAAAAACCCAGATGAAGCATGAGAATACTTAGATTCTCTTGCAGAAAGTGCCCAAAATTGGGACACTTCGGATGGAATTGATAATCCAAGGCAATCGAATAATCCTAAGGGAGGGGGAATATATCGACTTCAGGAAGATGAAATGGAACTCAATGCAAAAGTAGCCTCCCTAACCAAAAAAACTTGAAGCCATAGAAATGGGGAGGAGTAAACTGCCCATCACCATGTGTGGTATTTGTGACTATGACACTCATTCTTCGGCGGATTACCCAACAATCCCTGCCTTCAAAGAGGTGTTACAGGAACAGGCCAATGCTACCAATGCATATCAGAGGCCATTCAACAATTAACTCGGTAACTCGTACAACCCCACTTGGAGGAACCATCCCAATTTTAGTTGGAGGAATGGGCCTATTGCTAATTAGGAGCTGGTCACCCAAAGACCTACACAGCAAGGCGGTGACTTTAGGCCCTCACAAGGAGCCCAATACACACCACCCCCTCCACAGTCTCAAAATAGGTCTTTGGAGGATCTGCTGACAAATTTGATTCAAACTCAGAATTCCATCATCCAAAACAATCAACAATCTTTTCTAGACTTTCAAAAAGAGGTAAGAACCTCAATTGGCCAACTTAGAAATGCCCTTCAAAATAGGGAGAAGGGGGCTTTCCCAGCCCAACCACACCCAAACCCTAAGGGACAATATGAAGTGGCCAATGCAGGACCTTCTACCTCAAAGGAGCAGGTGCAAGCTGTGACCACTTTGTGGAGTGGTAAAGAAATTTTGAAAGATGATCCGAAAAAAAGAAAAGCACTTGCATGCTCGGATCAAAATGTTTCTTCAAATAAGTCTGAATCTAAAGAGGTCTTAGAAATGGTTGGTGATGACAAAGGAAAGGAACCCGAAATTTCTGAGTACAAGCCTGTGGCCCCATTTCCCCAACGATTGAGATCGCCAAAGCAGATGGTCCCAAATGAGGAGATTCTGGACATTTTCAAAGAAGTCAAGATTAATATCCCGCTTTTGGATGCCATCAAACAAATTCCATCTTACGCTAAGTTCCTCAAAGATTTATGCACAATCAAGCGTAAGATGCATGTTTCTAAGAAAGCTTTCTTGGCCGAGTAAGCAAGCTCGATTATAAGACAAGATGCTCTCCCAAAATATAAAGATCCGGGATGCCCCACAGTACCATGCATCATTGGAAATTTTCGGATCGAGCAAGCTTTACTCAACTTGGGGGCTAGTGTCAATCTACTTCCTTACTCGGTTTATCGACAGTTGGGGCTAGGTGAGTTGAAATCTACCCAGGTCACTCTTCAGCTCGCTGACAGATCAATAAAGAAACCGAGGGGGATGGTGGAAGATGTCTTAGTACAAATAGAGAAGTTCTACTTTCCAGTGGACTTCATCGTTTTACATACCCAACCCGTGGCAAACCCTAAAGCTTAAATTCCGGTAATATTGGGTAGACCCTTCCTAGCTACTTCAAATACACTGATCAATTGCCGAAACGGGGTAATGAAGCTTTCTTTTGGAAACATGACCATTGAGCTCAATGTTTTCAATGCGTGCAAACAAATGCGGGATGGTGTCCAGATTTTGAAAAGATTGACAAGATTGAGGCCATTGTTCAAGAATCTCTAGCGGAGTCCGCCAAGCCTAATTCTTTGGGCCCCTTTGAATCTGATTTGCCCAATTCTCCTAACATTGAGGATGATATTGTTCAGATGGCCATTAGTATGTAGAACCCGAAAAATGAGGTGCTAGTGCCATCTGGGTCCAAGTCTCTTCCCTCTCAGGTGAGGCCACCCAAATCTGAGTTAAAACCTCTGCCAGTTGACCTCAAATATGCATACCTAGGGGATGATGAAACATTCCCAATTGTAATTTATGCGCACCTAGACAAAGACCATGAGGTGCAATTAATGGAAATACTTAAGCAGCACAAGGGTGCAATAGCATAGACCGTGGCTGATATTAAAGACATTGACCCTTACATGTGTACCCACCATATTTACCTTGAAGAAAATGCAAAACCTCCCAGACAAATACAACGCCGGCTAAACCCCACCATGCAGGAGGTGGTTAAGGCTGCGGTTTTAAGACTTCTGGACGTGGGTATCATCTATGCGATCTCGGATAGTCAGTGGGTCAGCCCTACCCAAGTCGTACCCAAGAAAGCTAGCGTCACTGCAGTCAAGAATGTTAAGGATGAAATCATCCATACCCGGATACCCATAGGTTGCAGGGTATGTATTGACTACAAAAAGCTCAATGCGGTCACACGTAAAGACCATTTTCCACTACCTTTTTTGGACCAAATTTTGGAAAGGGTAGTAGGCCACCCATACTACTGCTTTTTGAATGGATACTCAGGATACAACCAGATAGAAATTGCCCCTGAGGACCAAGAGAAAACCACATTCACATGTCCCTTTGGAACTTTCGCCTACCGGCAAATGCCCTTTGGTCCGTGCAAGGCTCCCACTACTTTCCAACGCTGCATGCTGAGCATATTCAGCGACATGGTGGAGCGTTACCTCAAGGTCTTCATGGATGATTTCTCTGTTTTCGGTAATTCTTTCAAAGACTGCTTAAGTGATTTGGAAAAGGTCCTCGTTAGATGTGAAGAAAAGAACATGGTGTTAAATTGGGAGAAATGTCACTTCATGGTTCGCCAGGGAATAGTCCTTGGCCTCATTGTTTCATCCAAGGGAATGGAAGTTGACAAGTCAAAGATAGATCTGATCTCAAATCTGCCCGTCCCAAAAACCGTTAGAGATATCCGATCGTTCTTAGGTCATGCAGGCTTTTACAGAAGGTTTATAAAAGATTTCAGTGCTATCTCTAGACCACTGTGCAACCTTCTGTTGAAAGATACTCAATTTGAGTGGATTGAAGCATGCCACGAAGCTTTCACCAAGCTAAAAGGCATGATGACTTCCACTCCGATTATGCAACCGCCTGACTAGAGCCTGCCCTTTGAACTTATGTGCGATGCAAGTGATTATGCGTTTGGGGCCGTGTTAGGGCAACGTAAGGAAAAGAAACCTTACGTAATTTGTTATGCAAGCTAGACTTTGAATAGAGCACAGATCAATTATTCCACAACAAAGAAAGAATTATTGGCTGTGGTCTTTGCGCTCGACAAATTCTGCTCATACTTGCTAGGATCCAAGATCATTGTGTTCACCAATCATTCAGTGCTGAAATATCTTCTTTCTAAAAAGCATGCAAAACCACGCCTCATTCGTTGGATCCTTCTACTCTAGGAATTTGATATCGAAATCCGTGATAAAAAGGGAGTAGAAAATGTAGTTGTAGATCACCTATCACGACTTGTCATTTCTGAATCTTTGGAATCCACACCCATCCAGGACAACTTCCCTGACGAACAATTGTTCGCAATATCCCAGTTACCCTAGGATGCAGACATTGCCAACTATCTTACGACAGGCATAGTCCCAGAACATTGGAAAAAGAAAGATAGAAATAAATTCTTTTCTGAGGTCTGAAACTTTTTCTGGAATGACCCGTATTTGTTTAAATATTGCCCAGACCAAATCATTAGGAGGTGTGTGCCAAATGATGAGCAAAACAGTGTCATCTCCTTTTGTCATTCACAGGTCTGTGGGGGCCATTTCTCTTCTAAAAAGACCGCCTTTAAAATTCTACAATAATATTCTTACTGGCCCACCCTTTTTAGAGATGCCTATGAATATTGCAAGTCCTGTGAAAGTTGTCAAAAATTGGGTTCCATCTCAAAAAGGAGCATGATGCCCCTTAACCCAATTTTAATCATTGAGTTGTTTGATGTATGGGGTATAGATTTCATAGGACCGTTTCCCCTAAGTTTTGGTTATCTCTACATTTTAGTAGCTGTTGATTATGTATTCAGGTGGATTGAAGCTATCCCATGTCGAACAAATGATGCTAATGTTGTCAAAAAATTTCTGAAGGAACACATATTTTCTAGATTCGGGACCCCACGAGCCATCATTAGTGATGGTGGTACGCACTTATGTAATCGTGTAATCGAAGTGTTGTTAAAAAATACGGAATTACACATAAAGTGGCTACCCCCTATCACCCGTAGACCAGTCGGCAAGTTGAAGTCTCAAATCGAGAAATTAAATGTATATTGGAGACCATAGTAAACCCTTATCGTAAAGATTGGTCACTTGGACTAACCGACACGTTATGGGCTTACCGCACTGCATTCAAAACTCCAATAGGCATGTCTCCCTACAAACTAATTTATGGGAAAGCTTGCCATCTTCCGGTGGAATTGGAACATAGAGCATATTGGGCACTAAAACAGCTAAACTTTGATATGGAGAAAACAGGAATTAAGAGGAAATTCTAGATAAATGAATTGGAAGAGAAACGCAACGAGGCTTCTCAAAGTTCTCGTATTTACAAAGAAAGGACCAAGGTTTTCTATGATAAAAAAACATTCTTAGAAAAACTTTTCTCCCTTCACAAAAAGTCCTTCTTTACAATTCTCGTTTGCATCTCTTTCCTAAGAAGTTGAGATCTCGACGGAGTGGCCCCTTTGTTGTTAAGCATGTTTTTCCGCACAAGGCGGTTGAGTTGGAGAATCCCAAGGATGGTTCAGTTTTCAAAGTGAATGAGCAACGTCTAAAACCATTCTTGGAGCCATTTGATTCAGAGGACACTATTTTACCTCTGACTAGTCTTGACTATCAAGACTGACAAGCGTTGGATCTGACAGCATCCAACTTTGTGTACATATGTAAATAGATCTTGCTACTTTGTTTTGGTGTATTTTGCCTCACCTTGGATAGATTCACAGGAGATCTGCAGTATCCCAGGTGCTGTCTAAACTTTACCCTCTATTATTTTTACGTTCCTGATGTTTTGTATGTTCAATTCATATCATTCATTTACACATCGAGGACAATGATCATGATAGGTTGGGGGGTAGGGATACCCACACTTATCCATCGTTAGACAAAAGTTTCACACTCTTTTTATTTAATTGAAAAAAAAAAATTTTGTGGGTATATTCACTGCAAACCCTCACGAGGCACAACTCGTCCATTAGGGGGAACCTAGGGGTTCAAGGGCTTACTGCACATGCTAATTGCAGTCGAGAGTAAAAGCGAAAGTGGTGTTTTTCATTTATGTTTTCTGCATTAGTTTATTTTCTTTAGGATTAGTTTAGTGAGTTTTATTCCTTGTTGCTTATTTTACTAAGGGACTAGCAAAAAGCTGGTTGGGGTGTGATAAGTCCACAAAACTGGGTCAATAGGTCATCATTTCATTAGCATTTGTGACTTAATTAGGTTTAATTATACAAAATTGCACTTAATTTCATGATTACATGTATTTGGGGATATTTTTGGGAAAATAGTCAAAATTGGTCAAAATTCATTGAATTGCATGATTTTTGTGAAATTAAGTTTTTCTCATTAAGTTTTTGGTTTCATCAATGCATATCTTGCTATTCTGGCACCATGTGCTATTTTTTGGAAAGTTGGTCATTTTTGTGCATCACTAGGCATGTAGGGTCCCATACATGGTTCATAATTATTTTCTTACATATAATTAATGTTAAAATTGCCTCTTTCAATTTGTAGGAGAAAACAAGAAATGGGACACGCATTGAAAAGCAATTGAGTAGGGACCACACTACACGCCCAAGGAGGAGCCCCACTTTGTTAGCATGCAAGTTTCCAAGATTTTGAGAAATTCTTCTTTCTATGTGTTGCCAAAAATTGCGATTCTCTCCATCTCTAAGATTTGAATTCAAATTCAAATTCAAGAAGGAGATAAAGATCAAGAAGGAAAGTAAAATCAAGAAAGAAGGGAATCCAAGCAAGTATTGGACGTGCACTAGTGGTCCACAAGCCTTGGACGTCCCACATATGGGAGCAAAAAAAACAAAAAAACAAAAAGTTAGCACACAATCTGATTTTTTTTTTAATCTTTTTCATGTGCAATCTTAAAAACTTTTTTAGGAGTCCAAAGATGGAAAGAATGGGACCACAAGACTTTATCATTAGCAAGAAAAGTTGCCAAGATAGGAGGATTGCTTGGAGTTCAAGCCAAGATGGAAGAGGAGTCTTACCAAACAAGGAAAATAAAAAAAAAATTACAAAAAGGAAGCTAAGAAAGGGCTGGACGTCCAATGCATTATAGTTGAAAAACTTGGAGGCTCTCTTTCCATTCCATTCCAACTACCCTTTCTCTCTAATCCCTTTCTTCTTCTTCTCCCTTCTAATTCTTTAGACTTCGGTTGAGAGATCATGTTGAGAGAATGATGAAGAGAGGAGAATCTTAATTTTTTTGTATTTCAAGATCAAGGAATAAAGACACTACTTGAATTGATTCTGCGTGTTTATGTAAGTGGTTTAATTTTCTTTTTCTGGCTCTTTTATGTGTTTTGATTGGAGACAATCTTTCACATGCTTAGATCTAGGATTTTGAAAATAAAATAAACTGGTTAAAAGTCAAGAGACATCAAAAAATCACTTGTATAATTTTTTTCCTATTCTGAGAAGAGAGGACATCATCATTGCATGTCAATACTTGTAGGATTGTCCAGTTTCTAGATCTTTGGTACTACTTTTTCGCTTTATATTTTCCAACCCGTTTGTTTTTATTTAAGTTAATATTCTGATTATTTTTATTTACAAATTCTAGATTTAGTGATTACAACTTACATTTTTCTATGTTTAGTTGAAGCTTTCTCTTCTTGTTATTTGCATAACATATGGTTGGAAAGTGTCTTTTTGCATGCATCATATCTAGAAACTGCATTAGAAAAGGTTTTGTCGCTGAAATCACAATATTATCAACTGATGAGAAAGACTAAATTCGGACCTGGTATGTAAATAGTGAAAAATTATGCACAGTTTCAACATAATTGATCCAACTGTGTTACAAAAGTGCGCGACTTAAAAACCAGGTAAACGTGAATATTTTGGTCCGAAAAATAGTAGATTTAAAGTATGATAATAGTGTCGCGACCCCGGACCGGGGGCCCCGGGACCGCGACGGGGGCGGCGTGGAAGAACAACGAACCGCCCCTTTTTGTTAAATAGGGATTGTACATTCCCTTAATCTCCCACAGGTTTCCGCGGTGAGGAATCCACATTCACTCGTAGAACATTTATATAGGTGCGGAAGCGTGTAGCAAATCAAACTCTCAATCCCATCACATCAAATAAGACTGTTAATACACATGTATGACATGATGTCAGAGTGAGCAATGATCTCAATAGCATTCCCAAAATATGAAATTAAAGTTTATACAAAAGATCAAGTTAAGTTAATATTCCCCAAAAATAAAGGCCAACAAAGGCCAGTACAACCCAAAAAGTATAAAACAATGTCATCCTCAAAATTCCCAAATGTTCGCAGCTCCGAGCTAAACCGAATGTCTACATGACATCGTCAGCTTGCCACTCTACTAATCGTTGCGGTTCTCCGACCGCCTCCTCTGGCTCCTCCTCAAGGGCAAAGACAGGAGCTGGACCTGAGTACCACAAAAATGGGTCAGACACGACGGTCTGGCAGGTGGGTGAATAGATAATACCGAGAAAGGAATCAAAGCATATAATAGGCATAACGAAAACTGTCATAAAACAGGATGCATAGTTCATTTAAAGTAAAGATGCAATACAAATCATGCGGGGTAACCAAGGTACAGGAACTGACTAGGTGGCAACCACACTAAAGCTACATCCTCTCTATCACTAAAGTGATGAGAGCACATACAGTGCATTGGGCTCAATCACACGAAGTGACGAGAACCAATATTATAAACATATATATATACATATAGCTAGGCAGGACCACGGCCGCGAACCGGGTAACGGGACAGTACGGGATCCAAGTTGCAACTGGCGGGAGCACAGGGGGAGACCCAAGCCAGTTGATCAGACTGACAAGGATGTCCAAGCTTAGTGGTGCCGACTCTTAGGTTACATGATAAATCAAAACATTTACAAAACTATATCAATATAAAACATACGGGCAAGCGGGGCATGGTGCTCGAAGGCACACATTTCATATTATTTTCCGTACATGTATACACGGCTGGCAGGACATATCGGGTATACAAATCGGAATTTAGAGAAAGCCAGTAGATTCGGGTTACTATACCAATAACTGAATAAAACAATGCAATGAGTCCTTATATCATTAGGGACTATGTATTGGGGCATCCATATTCAAACGACATGTATAAGGATCTTGTATGTCTAAATTACCCTTAGTATGGTACTCGAATGATAGAGGACATACTACGTTTCCTTATGCACGTTAATGAATATAAAAGCCTCAATACCTTTTCCGAAATGATGTCTCTTTCTATATCATTCTCCTTATGTCATCCCCTGGGTCTTTCCAAGGTGGTAGGGCATCAGAACAACCCATCCAAACCTTTAAATACCATCACTGAAACCAATAGAAAAGACTCAGGAATTCTGGGTTAAACTCGGTCACCTGTCGGTCAGGTGGCGGTTAGCCGCTGATGTGATCGGCGGTTAGCCGCTTGCTGACCGCGGGGCTGACCGCGGTTCACCCTGCTAAAATGTAGCATTCTGTATTTCTAACCGCGCATCTCGGCTACCTGGCGGTCACTGGGTTTGGGATTGGCGGTTAGCCGCGAGCTGACCGCGCGGCTGACCGCGGTTCGCCTGTCAAAATGCAGCATTCTGTGTTTCTAACCGTATCTGGGTCGACTAGCCGCCGGTCACCTGTCGGCTAGCCGCCGAGGTGACCGCCCAGCTGCGGGAACCACACATCAGGTGCAGATTTCAGTCATTTCTTTCCCAAACCATTTCACCTCCATTCCAACCCTTTTCTGATGTGGAATGGGTCTACTCCCTTCCATTTAACATTTACTTCTTCCCACCAACCACCATTCCACCAATGCATTAATTCATCTACCAATCCAAATCTCATTTAATGCAAGTACAATACCATTTAAGAAGCTTATAATGACCCAAAATAAACTTTGATGAGGAATGCATTTATAATCATAAAGCTAAGGAAGAAACCATGTCAATAAATGCATTTCTAAAACATTATGGAATCATGATAAATCAATGACATAAGAATAGTAAAATCCACATTCTAGACAAAGTAGGAACTTATTCAATTTAAATCCATTCATCCACTTGCCTTGGTCTCCAAGAATGCTAATCAAGCTCTAATCCTTCAATCAAGCTCAAAATCTACAATTTACACAAAATCCCCAAAATACAACATTACAACCCTAGAATGTCAAAATCAAGAAATAGATGGAGATAACTTCCAATAATCAAGGTGAAGCACCTCCTAGGCTAGATGAACACACAATCAAGAGATGAGAAGAAGAACTTACATGGAAAGTCCTCTAATGGCAAGAGTTTTCTCAAAGGATAGCTTGGAATGGAAGATTCTCTCAAAAAAGGATATCAAGAGAAAGCTCTCATGGAGGGGAAGAAGACTACTACCCCCATTTTGCCTTTAGCAATAGATTGAGAGAGGTTAAGAAATGGAGGAGCAATGAGCAAAGAAGAAGAAGGAAAACTCTAGGGCTGGGCTGGGATTCCTCTTTCTCAAGGAGTTGCAAGAAGAGGAAGAAGAAGAAGACTTCCCCTTATATAGCTAAGGCAATGGGTCCCACAACTTAAAAGTCTAAAATGGGCTAGAACATCAATCTACGGGCTTCGGACGGATTCGACGAAGAAGGAAGAATCGATCGTCGAAATTTCTACTTTCCAAAAAGTATATATTTCACAAGTTTCGGAGACATTGAAAATAGTGTCCAGATTTTGTGTAAAAAGACTGTTTTACCCCTATCAATGGCAAAGTAGGGTTTAGAGGTCTCGAATCGAAACGGAGCAAATACAAAAGTTGTAGGGAATCATAGAATACATTCAACGGAGCAATCTACAAGTTTCCAGAATTAACAAATAAACCTCAAACTAATCAAGACACAAGAAAAGGAACCCCCAAAGGGCCCCACTAGATCCAAAGGAGTTCCCAAAATTATTCAAAGCTATAAAAAGCTATTCTAATCCAAATTTACTCAATTCCCACTAATCTCACTTATAACTAAAACACGTCTTAATTTACACTAATCGGAAACTCTCGGGGCGGGGTCTTACAAATAGGACTTTGAAACCCCAGAATTTCAGCCAAAAATAACCTCAGGAACGGAGTCAACAGAAGCCCAAACAGGGGTAGTTGGACAGCCTGTGAACAGATTTCCAGCATAAAACAGTTCAACTAGGCATCTTTAAGTGATCATATCTTTTTCATTTTAAGTCCTTTTTCGGTTTTTTTTTTTTTTTTTTTTGTTCATGCATCATCAGAGTATTGATCCCAGCCATTAGATTTAGGTTCACATTATCTTAGGCCAGTCGTGCAGTCCAGTGAAAATAGGCATGTGCACAGTTTTTTTGTCCATACTTAGAGATTTTCAGCATTCATCAGATTTTTAGAAACTTTTCCATATTTGGATTGTTAGCATTTAGGGCATTATAGATCATTCATATTTGCATAAAAATTAATTTTGGTAAGTAGGATGTAATTTAGGAAACTTTGTTTTGGATTTTCTTATATTAAATTGGTTGTTTGATTTGTGTATTCTTTTGTAGGTTTTCTTAGCTTAATTAGTATTTTCAAGATTAGGTTTCTTTATTTAGATTATTGTTTTTATTTTTGGCAATTATTGTATTTAAATTTTTTTACATTTAGTTATTTTAACAAAGTTGATGTAATTTAATTAGTTTCCATTTAGGCAAGATTTAGTGTTTATTTAGGATAGGTCAAAGTTGAAAGGTTTCTTAAAAAGCATTGCTCCCCATGGATCGACCTGGATTTACCAAATTATTACTACAATCGCACCCTACACTTGGGGTCCGAACAAGCGTCTTCTCCGTGGCCTTGTCCTTAATACAAAAACCAAAAGAGTCAATAATAAATGCACAATTATTATCATTTGCAAATCGATGCACAGAGATAAGATTGGTGGAAATGTCAGGAACAAATAACATGTTATTAAGGCAAAAATTTTAAGAAGCACTTGAGATATTATTGGATCCAACATGAGAAATACGCAAACCTATTCCATTGCCCACCGACACTTTCTTATGGCCATGATAGTCCGAACAGAGAGAGAGATTTCCAATGTCAGATGTGATGTGGTCAGTGGCACCGATATTAGTATACCATTTTTGCTCTGTTGGAAATTGATTCGATGCAACCATAGCAACAAGTTTATTTAGGGGGTGATGCCCTTGATACGCATGATCCATGCGATGGTAGCAATCTATTGCAGAGTGCCCAACTCTATTGCAAATCTGACAAGTAGTGCGAGGGGGTCCGCGATTTGAACTTGGACTAGCAACATTGTTGCTTTTATTAGACCCTTGAGATTGGGGAGATCCAAGACCTCCTTGTTGACTACGGCCCCGACCACGGCCTTGTCAACCACCACCATGTCCATAGCTAGTATTTGTGCCATTTTTAGGTGTAAATAGTGCAACGGCGGTTTGGTCGAAAGGCATAGAAGAAGAGGATTGATGATGAGCAATGCGCATCTCCATGTTTAAGAGTTGCCCATGAACATAGGCAACGGAGACTTGATCACTCAAATTAGTAGCTCCTATATTCATGACGACAGGGTCATATTCCTCAGGGAGGCCATCATCACATTCTTCTGCAGAATGTCCAACTGCAGAGAGTTCATCAACAATAGTTTTAATTTTCAAAAGGTAATCGAAGATAGATAGATTACCTTTCTGAATGTTTGGAGTTGATGCTTCAACTCTATTGTATGGGCGCGAGAAAGGGACGCAAATCAATGCTCAATAGCAGTCCAGACATCATGAGAGGTGCGCAGACCTACCACTTGAGATAAAACATTCTAAGAAAGTGTTGCACGAATCCAACTCAGTAAATTTTGGTCCTGTCGATTCCACTCAGTATACGTTTGAGCAACAACGAAGGTAGCCTTTTTGTCATTGTCACGAATAAATTTTTCGGGACGTGGATTTGATCCATCAGCAAAGCCCATAAGGTCATGACTGAGTAACGATGGTTCAAATTGAGATCTCCACAAGAGATAGTTGTGGCAATCAAGTTTGATGGACACTAAGTTTGAGATATTGGAAATCACAAACAAAGGTGTCTTTAATGTTGATTCCGATGCAGCCATAGCGAAGCACAAAAAAAATATATAGATATATATGGCAGAGAAAACGTAGAGAAAAGTGCAGCAGATCGATTGCACAGATGTGCAACAGCGACTTAACCAATACATGCAGGGACTTGCAAATCAATATTGCAAGTGATGAGAGAAAATGGTTCTATGCTTGTCGAAGAAGAGTGGGCAACGTGAGTCTACTCCTGCTCTGATACCATGTGAACAATGAAAGTATTCTATGAATCGTTGCTTGTATTCTCTACTTGTATAGAGACAAAACTTGTCTGTACAATATATAAAGTGAATCTTTAAATCTTTAAAGAATGGCAAGTGAGGTTGTATACAGGAGGCTGATGTCCAAAAGTATAGGCTCTAAGATCTTGAGTATTGGAAAGAGTCAACAGCCTTATCAGTGATGATAGCTGGGCAATGACTAGAATCCAACAATTTATCATCAGTTATGCGAATAATTGGAACATCTCAATTTAAAGTGTACTGCTATGTCAAAAGCCCTATCTTTTTTCTTGTCTTTTTCTTTTTTATATTGTTCTTCCACAACCACTTGATAATGGGCATTTGTATTCCTCTATTTTATGATACAACTATACTGTTCAACAAAGTGTGAATTTTTTAGTTTTTTTAAAGGTCTATAATATTTGGTAAGTTTTTATTTGATTTAATAATGTAAGGGATTTGGAAGAGGATATAAATGAAGGGTCGTGGGGAAGGTGGGTGTGTGGGTAAAACACCGTAATGACGAAATTAAGCAAGGACTATAGTACTTGCCGATCACCTCGGCCTCTGTGGTCATATCCCGTCAGCTCGGCAGCTCGGTCAAGAGTACCAGCACGGCAGGGCAGCTCGGCGTGAGTGCCAACTCAGCACAAAAGCACAGCACGGCCAAGCCATTCTTGGTCTCGGAACAAAATGCTAAAGGCAGAGTGGGCCGCCACCTTCCTCCAGGAAATACGGTGCGCCCTGTCAGATAGGAGCACTCATTTATGACGATATGATTGCTCATTTATGGCGATAAGAAGTTAGCTTTATCAGCCCTTAAAGTCAACTGACTGAAGGCATGGAAAGAGAGGATGGGACATTCCCTTTTCACCTACTGCTGCCGTCAGGGTAAGGGTCGATGGGACCTCATCCCACCTACTCCCACTGACAGAGAGAATGAAGGAGGAATGCCCCCATATAGGCACGGGGGATGACCCCATAGAGGTACGCGACTGGCAACTCACAACACATCATCTCATTCCCCTCTCCGTCCTCCTGCTGTTTAGCCTTTTTCAAGAACTAACTCAGGCATCGGAGCGCCTTCGGCTCATGGCAGCCAAGGGCTCTGACCCAAGCCTTTCTCCTTCTCTTTTCAGGTTCCTCAGCCCCGTGGGGGTTCCCGGCGTTCGGTCTTCCTTGATCTAAGAGGTTCATGTCCTCAATCTAAGTAGGTGTCATTTTCACCGCCTACAGTTTGGCGCCGTCTGTGGGAATCACTGAACCAAAAGCCTTCCAATACCATGCCTCCAAAAACCAGAAATGGCGAAGGACCCTCCAAGGGCAGGGGACCGACCATGCAGCCTGTGCTGGCACATGGTCCACCCCCTCAACAGAGAAGATCAGGAGGAAGGTCCCCTACAGTCCAATCGGTATCACAGTCTAGGGGATTGACGATGCCTTCCCTTCACAATGTCATGCCTCCAGAGCAGCCCCACCACAGCTATGAGCATGCCAGGCGAGGTGACAAGTCAGTCACCAAGCTGCGTGAAAAGTCAGCAAGGACTGGACCTCAGTCCCACCATCAGGCCAACCCTGAAGAAGACAAAGATCCTCACCTCGACGAGATCAGAGCGCAAAACCGCCTCATTCAAGAGCAGGACAAGCTCATCCTACGGCTCAAGCAGCAACTCCAGGAGAAGAGGAGGGCCCGGAGCCCACTCCATGGCGCAGCCACGCCTCCGGTCCTCCACCCAGGCAGAGCTAGGCTCCTCCGGGGCACGAGCTAGACTTGAGGCACGTCCTCGATGATAAAAGGCGTGATCGGATCCGCGGAGAAGAGGACTCTAGTAGCAGCCACGAGCGTGTGGAGCCAAAGAAGCGGCGGAGGACACCAGAAGACGAAGAGGAGCTCAAGTAAGGGATCGACCGGCAGGTCAAGCAAACCGTTCGCCAGAATATGGAGACTGCTGGTATCGATCGAGACCAATGCGGCGCCTTTGAAGCTGAAGACAGAAGCGCATCTCCTTTCTCCAGGGAGATCAAAAAGTACTCCCTCCCCGAGAAGTTCAACATCCCGAGGTTCACCTTGTATGATGGAAACTCGTACCCTGCGGCTCACCTCCGACATTATGTCCAGAGGATGTCGGTCTGGGGGGAGGACGATTTCCTGAACTGTCGAGTTTTTTCCTCCAGTCTGGGAGATCTCCCCCTACGATGGTTCTGCTCACTTCCAGGAGGCTCCATCTCCAGTTGGAGACTGCTTTGGACGTCCTTCCTGGAGAAGTTCCAGGCTCACCGCGTCATCCCTAAGACCGACGCCGACCTGATGGCCCTCCGGATGCGAAAGGACGAGAACGTCACCCAGTTCGCCCGTCGCTTCTGGACTGTTTACAACCAGATCGAGTGCGCCTCTGAAGAGATGGTGGTGAAATCCTTTCAGCTGGTCCTGCGCCCGGGCATCCAACTTCGGGCACAGTTGGTCATGTATCCCGTGGCCACCATGAAGGAGCTCATGGCCCGGGCAAATCGGTTCATCCGGGCGGAGGAGGACGAGGTCCGCAGGCGGGAGAACTTCGGCCTCTCCCAGAAGAGCCGACCACCCGAAGGGAAGACAGACAACAGGTCCTCCAGGAGGGAGAACCACCGCAGAGACCCGTCTCCGGATCGGCACGGGGCCCGGTCCTTAGATCGTCGACGGAACCCCTCCACCTCGGCCACAGCCTCGAGGAGCAGCAGGAGGGCCGGGAACGATGCCGCCACCTTCAAGGCGGTAAACACGATTATCAAGGAGCCCATCTATAAGCTCCTCTACAAGATAGAGTCACAGCCTTTCTTCAAATGGCTGCAGCCCATGAGAGGTGATCCCTCTTCCCGCGACCAAGGCAACTTCTGTGCTTATCATAAGCAGAATGGGCACAGGACTGATGAGTACAAAAGCTTCAAGTCCCATCTTGAGAGCCTTGTGAAAGAGGGGCACCTGAGGGGCTACGTCAAGAAGGAAGGACGCGGCAGCAGCTAACCTCCGCGCCGACATGATGGCGGACAGGATAGCGAGCCGAAAGGCATCATCAATGTCATCCACCTCGCTCCCTCGGCGAAGGGGATCTCCCAGGCCCGTGCCAAGGCCCGAAGAGCCTCCCATCAGAAGCAGGTGTAGACTGCGGCGCCGGGACCAACTGCAAAGAAGGCCAAGACAAAGGGTCCCAGAATATGGTTCTCCGACAAGGATCTAGAGGACGTAGAACTCCCACATAACGACCCTCTGGTGCTTACCTTGAAGCTGCAGAACTTCTTGGCCCAGAGAGTCCTGGTCGATCCAGGCAGCTCGTCCAAGATCCTGTACTATGATTGCTTTCAGAAGCTGAAACTCAAGGACAAGGACCTCCAAACTGCCCGAACTCCTCTCGTCGGCTTCAGCTCAAAACCAGTGTACCCGAAGGGGAAGATCTCCCTCAGAGTCCAAGTAAGAGACGCCACCAGGCAGGTTGACTTCCTGATCGTCGACGTCCCCTCCCCGTACAATGTCATAATGGGAAGGTCGTGGCTGCATGGCATGGAGGCTGTGCCCTCCACCCGTCACCAGAAGCTCAAGTTCCCCCTAGAGAACTCTTCCGGCCGGACCGACGTGATCACCATCAGAGGCGACCAGCACATGGCCAGACAATACTTGATGGCCATGTCGCCGGGAGAAGCCGAGTCATCCCAGGTCCATATGGCCAAGCTGGACAGGGAAGGCGAGCTCGGGGATGTTGGCAGGGCTGCAGTGCAGAAAAGCATCGAGGACCTCACCGAGGTCAGGATCGACCCCGCTGACCCGGACAGATTTTTTCTAGTCGGAAGCCAGCTCCCCGAGGACGAGAAGACACAGCTGCTAGACCTCCTCCTCAAGAGTAGAAAGATCTTTGCGTGGACGCCTTACGAGATGCCCGGCATCGACCCAACAGTCATGTGCCACAAGCTGAATGTGGACCCTAACCACAAGCCCGTAATCCAAAAAGCTCGCCGAACCGGGGTCCCACAGACTGAGGCCGTAGCGGAAGAGGTCGAAAAGCTGCTAGAAGCGCAGCGATTAAAGAGGTCCACTACCCGTAGTGGCTAGCCAACACAGTAGTGGTCAAGAAGAAGACGGGGAAGTGGAGGGTCTGTGTTGACTTCACTGACCTCAATGCAGCCTGTCCCAAAGACAGTTTCCCCCTTCCAAAGATCGACGAGCTCATTGATGCCACTGCAGGACACGACCGCATGAGTTTCTTCGACGCTTACCGAGGATACCACCAGATACCTCTGTTCGTACCTGACCAAGAGAAGACAGCCTTCATCACACCCCGGGGCACCTACTGTTATAAGGTGATGCCCTTCAGGCTGAAGAACGCAGGGGCGACTTACCAGCGGCTGGTGACCAAGATGTTTCGAGCATAGCTCGGGAGGACCGTGGAGGTTTACATCGACGACATGGTCAAGTCCAAAGAGTCGCAGGACCATTTGGCCGACCTCCGCCAGGTTTTCAGGGTCCTCCGCCAGTTCCAGCTGAAGCTGAACGCATCCAAATGCGCCTTCGGTGTCGGCTCCGAAAAGTTCCTAGGGAGCCTGGTCACGAGAAGGGGGATTGAAGCAAACCCTGACCAGATCTTGGCAATTCAGCAGCTCCAGAGCCCGACCTCGGCTAAACAAGTACAGAGGCTGACCGGCATGGCTGCCGCGCTCAATCGCTTCATCAGTCGAGCTTTCGACAGGTGCAGGCCGTTCTTCTAGCTCCTACACAAAGGTTCAAAATTCCAATGGACGCCGGAATGCAATCAGGCCCTGCAACAGCTCAAGTGCTACCTCACTTCACCTCCGCTACTGTCGACCCCAACCCATGGTGAAGCACTGCATCTGTACCTCGCGGTCTCGGACCACGCAATCAGCTCGGTGCTCATCAGATAAAAAGATGGCCAGCAGAGGCCTATCTATTACACCAGCAAGATCCTGCTCGACGCCGAGACCCGGTATTTACAGCTCGAGAAGCTTGCCCTGGCGCTAGTCAGCGCCTCACGGAAGCTCCCCCATTACTTCCAAACTTTCACTATCGTGGTCATGACCGAGCACCCACTGAAGGCTCTCTTTCGGAAGGCAGACTTCTCCGGTCGGATCTCCAAATGGGCTGTCGAACTGGGGCAATACGATATCAAGTATCAGCCCAGAACGGCCATCAAAGCCTAAGTTTTGGTAGAATTCATTGTCGAATTCACCTCTCAGAGTTCGGCACCGACCTTACTCGACACCGAACTAGGGGGCCATGAGGATACAGGGGCAACAACTGAGATAGAGCATCAACAGTCCTGGAAAGTCTTTGTCGACGGATCCTCAACATCCAAAAGAGCTGGCGCTGGCATAGTCCTCCTGTCTCCAGAGGGCCTCGTCATCGAACAAGCTGTGACACTCGGTTTCAAGGCATCAAATAACGAGGCCGAGTATGAAGCGCTCATCGTCGGACTTAGCAATGCCAAAATCTTAGAAGCTCGACGCATAATGGTTTTCAGCGATTCTCAGTTGGTGACAAGCAAGCTTAGCGCAGATTACCAAGCTCGGGACGATAGGATGGCGGCCTACCTAGCCCACGCCAAGGGACTTCTCTCCCAGTTTGAAAGGGCCAAGGTCCAGCAGATCAGAAGAGAATCCAATTCCCATGTGGACGCCCTTGCCAGCCTCGCTTCAGCTGTCGAAGCCGGTAATAAAAGAACTGTTGAAGTAGAGAGGCTACAAGAGCCTAGTATCGACCTCCATCGACCTCGGCAGCTCATGTGCCTTGATCTCGGTCCGAGCTGGATGGACCCCATCGTTGCATACTTGAAGGACGACCAGCTACCCGAGGACAAGACCGAAGCCCATAAGGTCAGGTTAAAGGCGACCCGGTTCTGGCTCTCCTCAGACGATCGGCTCTACAGGAAGTCATTCACCGGGCCCTACCTCCAGTGCGTTCACCCCAGCAAAGTCGACGATTTCCTCTACGAAATTCACGAAGGAGTCTGCGGTAGTCATATAGGAGGTCGGTCTCTTGCGTACCGAGCTATTAGCCAAAGTTACTGGTGGCCGTACATGCAGAAGGACGCCCAGCTCTATGCCAGAAAATGCGAAAAGTTCCAGAAGTTCTCTCACTCTCTCCACCAGCCGGCCTAGGACCTAAGTCCCCTCTCCAGTTCGTGGCCTTTCGCCCAGTGGGGCCTGGACATCGTCGGACCACTCCACCGAACTCCAGGGAACAAAAGATGGTTGATAGTGGCCACAGACTACTTCATAAAATGGGTTAAAGCCGAACCTCTGTCCTCCATCACTGGGTTAGACAAGAAGAACTTTGTGTGGAAGAACATCATCACGAGATTTGGAATCCCCCGAACTCTCGTTTCCGACAACGGAACGCAGTTCGATTCCAACTTCTTCAAGAGCTTCTGTCAGGAGTACGGCGTTCGAAATGTCTACTCCACCACGGCGTATCCACAAAGCAATGGTCAGGCTGAGATCTCGAACAAAGTGCTCCTCGACGGAACTAAAAAGAGACTCGACCAAGCCAAAGGAAGATGGGCAGAGGAGCTACCGAGTGTACTATGGGCCTACCGGACTACTCTAAGGCGCTCCACCTCGGCTACTCCGTTCTCCCTTGCCTACGGCATGGAAGCAGTTATTCCCCTTGAGGTTGGCCTCCCGACCTTGAGGTCGGAACTCTGTGACTAGGGCCTCAATGATCTGAACGTAGTGCGAGAGCTAGACTTGGCTGAAGAACGAAGAGAGGCGGCAGCTATCCGCCTGGCCGCCTATCAGCAACAGTTGGCCAGGGGATACAACCCGAAGGTCAAGGAGAGAAAAATTCGCGGTGGGAGAGCTAGTCCTAAAGAAAAATATTCCCGGCGACCGAGACCCAAACGAAAGCAAGCTGGCGCCCAACTGGCAGGGACCATTCAGAATAATTTCAACAGCTGGGAGATCTGCCTACTGACTCGAAAACATGGAGGGGAGGGAGATGCCACGACCATGGAATGTGACGCATCTCAAAAAGTTTTACTTTTGAAAACATGTACTGGAGGGTTCAAACAGCAATAAAGAGCAATATTCTTCAGCAGAACTTTTTTTTGAAAAATTGTTTCCAAGTTGCGCAATTCGGCCGCTGTACCAACTCCCTAAGGGTCTGGTGCCAGCACCACCCCGCGGCTCAGCGGCTCTGTTCAGAGCGCCAACCGTCCTCAGCTCGGTGCCCGCACCAGCTTTGGCGGCACAGCCATAAGCGTTCAAGGGTCCGGCGCCAGCACCACCCCGCGGCTCGGCGGCTCTGTTCAGAGCGCCAGCCCTCCTCAGCTTGGTGCCCGCACCAACTTTCGCGGCACAGCCATAAGCGTTCAAGGGTCCGGTGCCAGCACCACCCCGCGGCTCGGCAACTCTGTTCAGAGCGCCAACCGTCCTCAGCTCGGTGCCCACACCAGCTTTGGCGGCACAGCCATAAGCGTTCAAGGGTCCGGTGCTAGCACCACCCCGTGGCTCGGCGGCTCTGTTCAGAGCGCCAACCGTCCTCTGCTCGGTGCCCGCACCAGCTTTGGCGGCACATCCATAAGCGTTCAAGGGTCCGGCGCCAGCACCACCCCGCGGCTCGGCAGCTTTGTTCAGAGCGCCAGCCGTCCTCAGCTCGGTGCCCGCACCAGCTTTGGCGGCACAGCCATAAGCGTTCAAGGGTCCGGTGCCAGCACCACCCCGCGGCTTGGCGGCTTTGTTCAGAGTGCCAACCGTCCTCTGCTCGGTGCCCGCACCAGCTTTGGCGGCACAGCCATAAGCGTTCAAGGGTCCGGTGCCAGCACCACCCCGGGGCTCGGCGGCTCTATTCAGAGCGCCAACCGTCCTCTGTTCGGTGCCCGCACCAACTTTGGCGGCACAGCCATAAGCGTTCAAGGGTCCGGTGCCAGCACCACCCCGCGACTCGGCAGCTCTGTTCAGAGCGCCAACCGTCCTCAGCTCGGTGCCCGCACCAGCTTTGGAGGCACAGCCATAAGCGTTTAAGGGTCCAGTGCCAGCACCACCCCGCGGCTCGGCAGCTCTGTTCAGAGCGCCAACCATCCTCAGCTCGGTGCCCGCACCAGCTTTGGCGACACAGCCATAAGCGTTCAAGGGTCCGGTGCCAGCACCACCCCGCGGCTCGGCAGCTCTATTCAGAGCGCCAACCGTCCACAGCTCGGTGCCGCGCCAGCTTTGGCGGCATAGCCATAAGCGTCCAGGGGTTCGGTGCCAGCACCACCCCCGGCTCGACAGCTCAGTCGAGTGCCCGCCGTCCTGGCTCAATTCTAGCACCAGCTGCAGCGGTAAAGCAAAAACTTCCAAGAATACCTCGAGTTGCCTGCTTCTGCTCTCAAGGGTTATGGACGCCGATCAAGACCCCAGTTCATAAATTAAATCTCGGTCATGGGCAGATATCCAATTTTAAGAATCACAAGGAGTTCGGTTGTCCAGGCCAACTACTTAACAGATAAAGCATAGCAAGATGACGTCGACCACACACCCATTTCATCAGAGACAGGGTAAAAGAAAGCCAAAGAATTGCAAAGAAAGTTGTTTCATTGATCGAAATTCTGATTACAAGATGAATGGAAATACAATGAAAGAAAAATTACAAAAGGCACTCAGGGGGCTGCAGCTTCCACATTGCAGTCAATCTCTGGAGGAACCTCGGCCACAACCGCGCTGGCCTCGGGAGCGGTCGGGGTAGCTTCAGAGACGACCGCGCTTGCTTCAGGAACGCTAGCCTCAAGAGCGACGGCTTCGAAAGGGGCCTCGACGACTGTGGGTGCATGGGAGTCCTCAGGGTTGGCACTGACAGTTGGAGCCTCTGGGGCGCCTCGGGGGCGGCGCTAGCCTCCGGACAGGCTTGCGGAGGAAGGCAAGGGGAAGCCCGAGACACAACTATGAGTTTCGAGTCCGAGCAAGGGAACCTTGGGGGATTCTGGAGGAGAGGGCTATCTTCAAGGACCCCAGCCTTCTTCAAGGCTGCTTTCCATCCGAGCTCCTAGGCTCGGTCCCGGATCCCTGGCAGCTGAGCCTTGTAGTCAGCTGACAGTCTGTCGACCTCCTCCCCCATGATGGAGTCATGCTCAGCCAGGAACTCCTCCTTGAGCCTGGCCTCTTGTTTCGCTAGAGCAGACTCAATCTCAGCCGCCTTCCCCCTTAACGCCATCTCCAGGGAGCCTTGCGCCTGGTTCCGCTGAGAGAGGAGCCTCTTGCTTGTCCCCTTGGCATTCCGCAGGTCCTCTTCCAGCCGCCCCACCACGATCTAGAGGTCGTCAAGCTCGGAGGCAAGATGGAGGTTCTGGGTCTTCTCGTCCGTCAGCTCCTCCCTGAGGCGCTCGACCACGACCTGGGACTCCTCGAAATCGAAGACGAGGCCAGCATTTCTGCCCACCTCTTCTGCCAGCATCGCGTCCTTAGCCGCCAAGGACGCCCGCAGCTCGTCCCTCTCGACCACCCATTCCGCCTCCCTCGCCTCGGCTGCATCAAGCCTCACTATGCCCATCTGGCATTTCTGCAGCAGCTGCAAGAAGAGAACCAGAAGTCGAATGAAAGAACACCGAACTAAAAGCTCCAGGGGGCGGGAGGGGGTACTGCACTTACCGATACCAGAGAGCGCATCGAGGAGAGCAGGAGTGACTCGTTGTCCATCCCAGCCCACCTCGCCATGTCCTGAGGAAGGGCACAGGCGCGTCCCAGCGCTGCGACCACTTGGGGATCGGTCATGTGGTCTGTCTCGGGCAGCTGCCTCCCTAGAACTTCTTCGATGGCCGGCCTCCACGGAGCGAAGGGGGGGGCAAGATCGTTCCGCCAGCAGGCGGAGGCGAAGAGGGGCCAGGCGAGGCCTCAACCCCTGCTCTCTTCTTGGGTCGCCCCCCCTCAGTGACCTCGGCGGAGCGAGCCCGACCTCCAGCCCTTGCAGCGTGATCGGGGGGTGAGTCACCCACGACGATGGTCGGAGGCGGAGCCGAGGCGACCTCGGTCGCGGCAGACCAAGTGGCCTCGGTCGCGGCTGTACAGACCGTCTCGGCATCTGTACCTGGGGTTCCACCCGCATGGCCGGATGCGTCGCAGGCACTGCCTGATGAGGATCCCGGACCTCGCCTCCGATGTCCCCGAAGGCCGCCACGGACAAGTCTTCTGCAGCGTAGCGTTGCCAGTGCTGGCGGAGCATTTCTCCCTCTTCCTCTTCCTCGGAGCTGGGAGATGCCGAGCTCTCAGACGAACTGGAGGCTACTAGCCTCTTCCTTCGCGAAGGCCGAGGCTCGGCTCCCGAGTTCCTATCAGGCTCTGCGACTGGGAATGTCGGAGCGCGGTGTCCAGACTCAATCGGACGACCAGTTGGGATCACTACAGTCACTGCCGCCAAGCTGGGCGCCGCAATCGTCGCTGATCCTTGGCTATTGCCTTCCCCGCGCAGCACGGAGTCTATTCCCGACACCCTTCTGGAGGTGCTGAAGGATCTGTAGTGGGGCACATACCCCAGGAGAGACCACGTAGCACGGCAGTTGTGGTCGCGGTAGTTTCTCACCTTCTCGTGCCACGCGCAGTTCACCCTCCAGTGGTTTTTCCGGTGAGCTCCCTCTTTTCGCGAAAATCTGCATAGACAAAAAAAATTGTGTTAGGAGCCAGGCGTAGAAAAGAGAAAGAACTGCAAACCGAAAGGACTTCGGTCTTTACTTGGAGGAGTTCCTATTTTTCGAGGAATCCAGACCGTGGTGCCAGGCGCCACTTCACCAAACTCCCATCCTCCTCTGACAAGTACTCGGTCTTCGCCCGCGTACTTGTTGGAATCCTCCAGCGCGGTCACAAACCCAGTCCGGCGGACCCTCAGCCGGAGGTAATAGGTGTCCCCTTCTGCGGATTTGCAGAGGTCATACATGTCCTCTATGTCCGGGACACCGAGGCCGATTTCCAGAATCTCGTTCAGCCACATTACTCCCATTATGATTTTGTATCCATTAGGAAGTAGTTGGCATGGACACAACCTCCACTCCCGGAGGCAGTCCCGGACCAGTGGATGAAGGGGGAAGATGACCCCTCCTTCCACTACGGAGACCAGCCAGAACGGCATCCAGCCATTGCGGTAGGCGAGGCTGTCATCGGGGCCATCTGGTCTGACCTCTACATTGGCGGGGACCTTGTACGCATCCCTTAAAAAGGCTATGGAACCTGGGTCTCCTAACAGGTGTCTATAGATCCCCATTCTTAGCCCAGACAAGAGTCCACCTAAAAGAAAAGCCGAGGAAAATAGAAAGAAGTACTACGAAGGGGGACTGCACAAACAGGATCGTCGGAAGTTCGCGAACGTCGAAGAAGTTCTCTTGCAGAGCGCAGTAGAAATTTGAAGAAAGTAGAAGAAAATGAAGACGAAGGAGACGCCCTAATTTATAAGGACTAGAGACGTCGTTTCGGCTTTCGAGAAGAGCCTTTAAGAGGCGTCCCCTCAATCAGCCCTAACGTCCCAGTCCCATCTCACAGCGCTAACGTCTTCTCGAAGTAATTGCGTGGCAGCCAAAAGAGGCGACACGTGCCACCATCGGCGTGACATCTGAGGGCTATTAAATATCCTAGACAGGCAAAGAGACATCTTGAAAGGGACCGTACGTTAGCAACGGCCACCAGGCCCAGGAGGGACCCTCCTAATCTGAAGCTCCTCTGTCCCGGTAACTCCTTCCCACACATCGGTAACCCTCACTCAAGCTCGGTAGCGGAGCCCGCTGTACAGTCACCATGCTTCCGACCTCCTCGAGCTGGAGGACTCTCAGAAGTCAAAAGCTAGGGGGCAATTGTGTGGGTAAAACACCGTAATGACGAAATTAAGCAAGGACTATAGGACTCGCTGATCACCTCGGCCTCTGTGGTCATATCCCGTCAGCTCGGCAGCTCGGTCAAGAGTACCAGCACGGCAGGGCGGCTCGACAGCTTGGAGTGAGTGCCAGCTCAGCACAAAAGCACAGCACGGCCAAGCCATTCTTGGTCTCAGAACAAAATGCTGAAGGCAGAGTGGGCCGCCACCTTCCTCTAGGAAATACGGAGCGCCCTGTCAGATAGGAGCACTCATTTATGACGATAGGATTGCTCATGTATGGCGATAAGAAGTTAGCTTTATCAGCCCTTAAAGTCAACTGACTGAAGGCATGGAAAGAGAGGATGGGACATTCCCTTTTCACCTACTGCTGCCTGTCAGGGTAAGAGTTAATGGGACCTCATCCCACCTACTCCCACTGACAGAGAGAATGAATGAGGAATGCCCCCATATAGGCACGGGGGATGACCCCATAGAGGTACGCGACTAGCAACTCACAACACATCGTCTCATTCCCCTCTCCGGCCTCCTGCTATTTAGCCTTTTTTTCCAGAACTAACTCACGCATCGGAGCACCTTCGGATCACGGCAGCCAAGGGCTCTGACCCAAGCCTTTCTCCTTCTCTTTTCAGGTTCCTCAGCCCCGTGGGGGTTCCCGGCGTTCGGTCTTCCCTGATCTAAGAAGTTCATCTCCTCAATCTAAGTAGGTGTCATTTTTACCGCCTACAGTGGGGAAGAGGAAAAGGATTGTAGTGATGCATATTTTCTTAGGCGGAACTGTGGTTATTTCCACTACAAGTTGGTGCTAGCCCTCCCATGATAATGCAAGTCTTTTGTAGTGAGGAAAACAAAGAGTTTGGGGGAGGTTGGGTTTTCTTTTTCGTTTTTACGTAAACCCCCTCTTAAATTCTTAAAACTTAAAGTAGGCTGCACGGTGATTGAGCACTATCATAGATGAATTACACACGTTGCTCACCATGATTTGCTCACTCATGGTGAGCATATAATAGCTACGACTGAGGATCCGGACTCTTTGGGTGGTTGTATGGCTGTGCATAATCTTCTCTTTAGGGCCTATTTGGATAAATGAGGAGTGGAGTAAAATTAAGTGGATTTCACATGTGGAATGGAGTGGAAGAGAAGTAGGTTGAAGTTAAAGTAGAGTACTTCACTTCACTATATTTGGATGGTTATTTGAAATTAAGTTTTGGAGTAGATTACTCAAGGAAATGGAAGTATTTAGAGTTGAAGTGAAATGGAGTACATGTGGCTCATAACATTATTTTATCTATTGGGCCAGACTCATCCAAACAAGTTAGAGTTTAAACATTAGACTATTAGGGCCCATTTAACTTCACTCTACTCTAGATTTCAAGTTCACCGATCTTGTGGAGTTTGTGGGGCTAGTGATGTGGGACTTTGGATCTTTCTTAGCAGTGTATACCTTCCTACTCTATGCAAAAGGCGTCCATTTGTTTGAGTGCTCACCACTGTCATATCTTTTAAGTAATCATCTCCTAATGACACCTATTTACATTGTCTAAATCTCACCTCAAGACAGTAACAGCTCTAGAAGATAACACTACTACCTTTTGCTTTCTGTGTTGGAGATTCTGAATTGCTTCAATCTTCATAGATTCTCAACTGCCACTTTTTACATTGGTGTTTTGACATATTAGTCCTCTTTAAATTCATTTTTTTCCAATTCAAATAATGTCACCAGAGTCGCTTGACTCAAGTCAATATTATTTTTTGTTAACCTTTTTGCCCCGGATTCTATGATATCATGGGAATAGTGTATGTCACATAAACCGATAAATCTCACGATATCATGGGACTATCCCATGATGTCATTGCTTTTTTTTTGTAGCGTCTCAGGGAAGATTTTCTTCTAAATGATGGATCCTGATAAATGATGGTAGATTTGTATTTACTTTTAAAAAATGTCGTTTTTCTTGTTTTATAAAAAATGAATTCATTTGCTTGTTGTAGAAAATGTATGATACAAAAATGGATAAATGCCATGATATCATGGGATATAGTTTAAAAGAGTAAAAAATTTAATATTGACCAGAGTCAAACTACTATAGTACATTATCTGGATTTGAATTCTGAAATTGGGAAATCCGGATTTAAGGAGGACTAATATGTCAAAATCCCTATAAGAAGTGAGAAACTTGGCAAGTGGGCTCTTGACTCTGCCAAGTCACCCTCAACTCGCCTAGTCACCTTGTTTTGAACGACAAGACCGAGTCAACGAGCCACCTCATTTTGATCAATTGGATAAATTCTGAACTATTTTATGGGTAGATTTGACTTAAGTTAATTGATTTTTATTTTTGAGTAATTAAAGCTTGAGGTATGGAGTTGGTAGTTTAAAAGTGATTGATTGAAATGTGATTTGAGACCTATATTTGATCTTTTACATTTGATTTTTCACCTTGAAATTATGTAATGTGCATGATTTTTTTTTTACCTACATGGAGCTTGTCACGTGTAGTGCACTTGAACAATCTATTATTGACCCATTGAGGCTCATAAAAGTTACCATATATGTCGCTTCCCTGTAATAGTGCCAAAGTCTTGATCGTTCAGTGCTTCAATTGTAGAAAAATTGGTAAGACCAAGTTGATCCATAGGGAGCTTTTGAAAATAAGGACTCTTCAACTTGTTGCCTGCCATAATTTGTAAATTACCTTATGTTAGACTTTCTAAATCTTAAGAAACTTATCATTTTATACATGAATTCGTCTATCCTAATGCAACCTAAAATTAGGTTTATGTCTGGAATTAAAACTAGAATGATCAATGAATCAAAAAAAAAAAAAATGAAAAAAAAAAATGAAAGCAAAAAATGATTTAAAAGGAATGAGATATGAATGCATGAACGTAACCTAAAAACAGAAATTTTGCACACAGGTGGGTCCAACCAACCAGGTTTGAGCCACTGGTTCACCATCTTCCCAAAAACAATTTTGCTTGAAATTATGGCGTTTGAAAGTACACCTTCTTGCCAAAACAACTTTGATCTTAGGGGATGTTTGGATAAGTGAATAATATAATATCAACAAGTTTAAATATTGTAAGATTTCATTATCATAGAATAAAATAGTGTCATATTATTATATTGTATCATTTATGGTGTTTGACAATCTTCGTGGATTTTAATATACCTTTGAAGTTTTTTACAATTTATAAAAAAAACTCACAAGATGATGTACAAATGGAGAGAATATAATCAATTAACCCAACACAGGACCCACTAATTAGTGATCACATGTGTTAATAATCAAGGGAGGACCCATCTATTCTAAATAATAAAATAATAAATTTAAATCATGAGATCCAAGCAATATTGTTTAATTAAAGTGGGTCCATCAAATGTTGGTAACCATACTATAATACATCTAATGGTGATTATCACAAATGGCCTTAACTTGCTTTTTTATGAGAAATCATTGTGGGACCCATTTAATGTTGGTAGTCATATTAACATTATGAGAGATATGAAATAGTGGGACCCATTTAATGATGGCAAGCTGATAATTCCAGTCACACAATTCAATCTTGATAATCATGGGACCCAGCTAATTTTGGTAGTATGGGACTCACCTAATGCTGGTAATCACAATGAAAGCCCCGAGCATACCATTTGCAGGACCCCACCTAATATTGATAATTAACAAGGGCTATGTAGTCATGATATGGCTATAGGACCCCACATTAAATTTGAAAACATTGTGGGGCCAATCTAATAGTGGGACTCATAAATGTTAAAACTTACAGTTGGCCATTATAATTAATGGTTGCCCATGAACTCTCCAATGGCTTTTACTCGAACTCTCCATTTGTATTTAGAAAATAAATTTTAAAGATTATTTTATATAGCATATCCTTGAGTAATGTAATATGAGGGTTTTAGGAAGAAAGTGAGATATTGTAAGATACTTTCTGTGTTATCCAAATACCTCCTTTTAGGTGAATAGATTACATTCTAAGGGCCTGTTTGGATGTCTACAGAATAAAATATTTACACATTTAAATATTGCAAGAATAAAATAGTATAGAATACAATAATGCAATATTATAATAGTATAATATTTTTACTATTTGGTAATTTTTGAAGAATATTACAGATTTTAAATTGAGCAACTTGGAAGGTGATATGATTAAAGTAAATTACAATATAAGAATATTTTTTTATTAAATATTTTAATTTATATGTAATTGATCACATCTAGATAAAAATGTAATGTGGTAAAGTAAAGTTTAACTTTCATATTTTTACCATAAGTTACTTTTCTTTTATCACATAAAACCATGGTAAAGTATAGTAAAGTAAAGTCAATAAAAAAATAACTACGTACTTTATAACTCTCTCTCTCCCAGTTTACTTTACCACATACTTAATCTGACCTTACTTTACCTCACCTTTAACCATGATATGACATCAATCTTTAGTTTACTTTACCACACCCGTAAACAAGTCATTTTTTATTTTCCATATAAAATTACGATAAAATGTGATAAAGTAAAATAAAGAAAAGAAACTACATTACCATTCCTTCCCACTTTACTTCACCATTTACTTTATCTCACCTTTACTTTACCACAACTTTACCGTCCTGTGAGATTTACTTTTACGTTACTTTACCATATATGTATTCATACACATTATAATGGATTTGGTGACCTAAAATCTTTACTTTACTCTACCACTTTGTAATAGTTATTTTAAAATATTCTTATCTTATAGAAAGTTTTCTACAAGGGGGGAGCTGTAAGAGAGAATATTGAGCTTTTTGAAATAAAAGAATCTTTTGTTCGAATTTTTCTTGAGTTACCAAACGCACAAGATTTTCTTCTTTAAAAAATAAAAGATTATATTTTATAAAATATTATTTTCTTGTGTTTTCTTGTCCATCCAAACAGGCCCTAAACTAGTAGATAATTTAGTAAAATATAAATATCTTGTTTCCAAACACCCCCTTCATGATTTGATCAAATTCGTTTTGGACTTCTTTTGCAAAGACTTTAAAACAATCTATGGCTTCATATTTGTGAGGAATAAAAAACACACAACCATAATAAGAGAAATCATTAATAAAAGAAATGAAATATTTTGTTCCTTATCTATTAGGCTCATCCATTGGTCTGCATATATTTGAGTGGATGGTTTCAAGGGTGGCTTTGAATCTTTCCCCACTAAGGAAAATGTTTTCTTGTTGCCTTTCCTGTTACTGTTGACACAAAAAAAATGTCACTTTGCCTCTTTACTCCCTTTCAAACGTCAAGAAGCTACATGAAGCTGCATTCGATCACAACAAACAAAGCTACTTTAAGCATCAGATCTGGTCAGAAATCAAAAAACATCAAGATCCTTCAAAACAGCCATAAGAAAAGTACACATGAAGTTTCAGGCCATTTCGACATCATTTGGCCTAACTTCGCTCTTCCAGCAGCTGAACAGGAGCTCCTGCAGTGACAAAGCTGGAGAGCTTGACTCACAAAATAGAGCACATAGTTGACCTCAAAATGACATTAAATGGCTCTACATCAAATTTCATATCAGTCCGACACCGTTTGGCCCAAAAAGCAAAAAGTCGTAAAACAGTCAGCTCTCCTAACAGTGACAGTGTCGCAGACATCAGATCTTCAATCACAACCTATGGATGGTCTTAAAATACTTTAAATGTGCTCTATGTCAAACTTCAGGTCAAACCGACAATGTTTGGCCCTACATCAACCCTCAAACAGAAAAATCAAGCCTCTCAGAGGCCATCGCTCATCAAACAAAGCACATGGATGGTCTCAAAATACTTCCAAGGGCCTACATGTCAAAGTTTCAGGTCATCTCAACATTATTTGACCAGACTTTGACCTCTCGGAAGCTAAATTAGGTCTCCTGACGGTGGAGCCCCATGAGACCATGATTTCCAAATCATAGCAAATGGATCATCTTAAGATGATTCCAAGAGGCTCTCTATCAAATTTGAGGTCAATCGGACATCGTTTGACCGTACATCAAAGCACGGCGTCTTCCTCGCGACAAAATCAAGTCTACTAGCGTTAAGACGCCACACGACCTCAAAACTCAAAGGAAAGCATGTGGATGGTTTCAAATTACCTCCAAAAGGCTCCATGTCAAGTTTCAAGTCAAACTGACAACATTTGACCCTCCATCAACCCTCAAACAACAAAATCAAGCCTTTCTACAGCGAGAACCACCAAAGCCATCACATATCAAATAAAGCACATGGGTGAATTCAACGTGCTTCAAAAGGGCTGCACATCAAGTTTCAAGTCATTTCAACAACATTTGATCCAACTTTGATACTCGGAAGCTAAAATGGGCCTCCAGGAGGCAAAGCTCCCCGGGACCATGACTTCTGAATCAGAGCTAATGGATCGTCTCAAAACGACTCCAATAGGCTCCCTATCAAATTTCAGGTTAATCGAATATCGGTTGACCGTACATCAAAGCGCGGCATCTTCCTTGTGACGAAATCAAGTCTACCGGAGATGGTACCCCCACACGGGTTCAAAACTCAACCAAAAGCCCATGGTTGGTCCTATCTATCGCTCAGGAGACTTCACCTCAAAGTTCAGGTCATTCTGACATCATTTGACCTAGTTTTGGCTTCTAACGGAAAATCGACAAACTCCGCACAACCAAGTCTTCTGCTCTTCCAGAAAATCAAAAACTTTGCGCTCTGATATGCAAGAATTCTTGTTGAGTTTTCTCCAAGGAAATCAGGCCAATGCATGTGCGAAAATGTCAGAAGAAACACCGAAGAAATCCCCATGGTCGCCAGTGTCCCTGGAAATCCAAGCTGCCGGATTTTCACCGAAAGGGCTATTTTTTCGGTCCTTTTCGCATTTCGAGATGTTTGGCCCCTGTGGTTTTCTAAAAATCTAATTTTCGAGGCACAAAATTGATTGATCTTCATCAACATCTCGGATCCATCGTCAAAAGCACAGGATCATCATCGGATGCTTTGAAATCACCAACCGGCCGACTAAGAAAGCACACTTTCTGTCCGATCGATCAAGAAATCGACAGGACAGATGTTGCAGGCCCATTGATAACAATTAGTGTCTGAAGTTGCATGGTCATCAGACATCAAACAACATGAAGATCTATCGATGATCAAGCCCCCTACATCGCAAGAAGAATTCCAAAAGACAAGGTGCGGCCCGCGACTCTTCGAGTTCCTTAGCTACCACTTAATGTAGTTAAATGACTCGTTTTATAACAAATTAATGCGGTCATTCACTCATTATTTTGGATGGCCCAATCAGAAGCAAGGAAAAAGGAGTTACAAGTCCAATCAATCATGGCATTAAATCATGTAACTCCCCTCATCATGGAGCTTTAAGGCGATTAAATGTCCATTATTCTCCATCGGCCAATCAAAAGCTAAGAAAAAGGAGTTACAAAATCATGAATTAAAAACATGTAACAACTCTCATCATGGAGCATTTATGCAATCAATGCCCATAAACCCTCCTAAAGGCCACCAAAAGCCTATAAAAAGGGGATCAAAACCAAGAAATCAAGGTCTAGAAAAATCGGGAAAAAATCCAGAAGATCAATAACAAAACTTCTGTAATAGTTGTTGTAACAACCTCTCCTCCATCGAAGAAACTATGCAACAAACACCATAAGGTGACCGAAGTCCCTTGGTTTGGGGGGGGGGGGGGGGGGGCCACCCCCTCCCAAGGCCCTTTCCTTCTATCCACATGGCTAGACGTGGTTTTTCAGCCCGTCTACTCAGCTTTTTTATTGGATATAGGACCTCTCCTTGATCTTTATCCTCTAAAAATCTAAGGTCCAAGCCAAGCCAAGCAAATCAAAGCGTCATCTGTTCTCATCTGAAGGATGACGGCGAAGTCCATACATGACTCGCAACCGTCAATCTAAACGAGTTCCAGCAATCACTGAGAAGTTAGATTTCCTTTTCTTGCTTTTCGTTGTATTTTGTATTTTTCTAAAAAGACAAAAAAAATCACAACTGTTGTCTTTATATTTTGATGAGAATTGTAAATCCCCTTTCACGGCAAAATCGTCTTTCACATAAAAAAATCGCTTTTCACAGCGAAACAAAAGGAAATAACCTCTCACTACATTCAAAAAATCTTGTCTCTTTTCTTAAATGTATGTGCAATGGAAAACTAGAAAAAAAGTTGATTTCCTTTTCTACTTGTGAAGATGGATCTCCGGACCACTGCTTCTAAATTCTAAGTAGAAAAGAAAATCTGGTGTACCCATACAAAAAATGTTGATGCTCACTTTTCTCCACCCCCGGGCACGAAAGGGTTGGAACCCACGGACTCTCACGTCCGCCGACCCCGGTAGTCCAAGGACCGAAGAGAAAGCCGGATCCATCAAGTTGGCACACCAGGTGGGACTCGTTCATTTGAGAACATGATGCTTAGATTCTTTGGCTCCTTTCTAGTTGGTAGCCTATGTTGGATTTTGCATCTTAAAAAAACATGAGTAGGGATTTTTTGGAAATTTCTATCTTTGAGCTTATTTCCACTCTTTCTCGTTTCCAAAAAAAATTTGATTTCTCATTTTTTGATTCAATTTTGAGAAACCTTGATCGTTTCCTCTTCGGACTTGATAGCTCACAGAAATGTTTGCAGTTACCGTTCGTATCGGGGAATGGGCCATCTTTTCTCCTTAATGAGTCCAATAAGGATCTTTAAAAAAAATCTGATTTCAATCTTTTCAGATTTGAGAAACTTTGGTTCTTTCCTTTGTCGGACAATAGCTAGCGGAAATCGTTTCTAGCAAACGTGCGGATTGGGAGGGGCTATTCGCTCTTAAAAAAAAATTCTCTCTTTTGGATTCAAATTTTAGAAACTTTGGTTCTTTCCTTTTTCGGATAATAGCTCGCGGAAATCGTTTGTAGCTAACGTGCGGATTGGGAGGGGCCATTCGCTCTTAAAAAAAAAATTCTCTCTTTTGGATTCAAATTTGAGAAACTTTGGTTCTTTCATTTTCGGACAATAGCTCGCGAAAATCGTTTGTAGCTAATGTTCAGATCGGGAGGGGCCGTTTGCTCTCTTTGATGGGCAAGTTAGAGATCTTTCAAAAAAAAATTTCCCTCTTTTGGATTCAAATTTGAGAAACTTTGGTTCTTTCCTTTTCGGACAATACCTCGCGAAAATCGTTTGTAGCTAATGTTCGGATCGGGAGTGTCACGCCTCCGGACTGAGGCCCCGAAAATCAAGTCCTTAATCTGGGGTCACAGCGCGACCGGTCAGAAAATTCTGCCCGCCTATGCTAATTATTTTTCCACAGGATTCCGCGATGAGGATTCTCTGACAATCCATCACAACTATTACACAGATAACATCTATATGCAGAAGCCTGTAGCAAAATCAAATCCAATGTTCCATAATAAATAAGAGGACTTGTACCAAAAGGAGAAATATAATGTACCAAAAGGAGAAATATAATCAAAGCATAATCCCAAGGTTAGTTAAAGTTGTGAGGAACAAAAGAAAGTATGTTAAGGTTTACATCCCAAATAGCCAACAAAGGCTAATAATACAATTCCCAAAACAAAAGAAAATCATTTCCCATATGTGTTATCGAAACTCCAGACCCAACATGACGTCTACATGACATCATTTGTCTGCCACTCCCGCTCCACAGGAAGCTCTACTGCCTTAAACGCATGCTCCGACTCACCGGCTGCGGGTCCAACATCTGACACCAAACCGAAAAGTATCACTCGATGGTCTGGCAGGTGAATAAAACAGATGAAGTATACAAGTTTATCAATGCCATATTTAAATTAGAAAGCAATTTAAAACAAAATATGATTGAAGAAGAAACCAACTGAATCATTTCTATACAGAAGAAATTTCACATTTTCGCCTCTTAAACTGACGGATAAATAAACAGAACAACGGCAACCCACATATAGCTATATTCTCCTATTACTGAAGTAACGAGAGCAAACAGACAGAAACCGTTGCCATATAAAATGGCCGAATAAAATGCCATGCAAAATGGCCAGACAAAATCCGTTGCCAAACGCAGAGGCCGGAACAAACAGACAGAGGTCCCAAACTACAGCTGGTAGATAATTTAAAGATCCCAAGCCGGGTGATCAGCCCAACAAGGTGACCTAAGCTTAGTGGTGCCTTTCAAAACCAAAATCTGAATTGATACAAATCAAATCTTAATAATACATTTCCAAAGTCGATGAAAGAACTACTCTTAGCAAAGTACAAACGAACAAATACTAACAAATCAAATGAGTAGTTTTATCGATGATTTCAAACGTAACAAACCTTTCAAAATTCATACACCATACGCATACTAAGATTTCATCAATTGATCCTTGTGGATTTTTGGACTAGGATGCCGACGTTTATGTATATAGATTGGTGTCCCGAGGGTGGAACGACATTCCAGGTCCTAAATGCACATTATCAAATTGAAGGCTCTAAGAATATTCTGGGTTTTCAGTCCCATTAAAATCCCACAAAAAAAATTCTAATTTTTAAGTTCGGTCAGCTCTCAGTCACCTGTCGGCTAGCGGAGGTAGGGTATGTCGGCTAACCGCCACCTGACCGACGGCTGACCGTCAGATCTAAAAATCAGGAAGCGATGCATTCTGGAACTGAAACTAGACTAGAGGCCGGTCGGCCCTCGGTTGGCCTTCGGTTACCTATCGGCTAACCGATGCTAACCGAGGGATCTCCTAAAAAAATGTGCGATTCTGGATTTGCGACTAAACAAGGAACGGTCACCTATCGGCTAACCGAGCTGGCGTTCGGTCGCCACTTCGGTTAACCGACACCTGACCGCCTTGTTGCATGCAGGTTTCTTTCCAGTCAGATTTCTACTCTTTCTTCATGCATTCAGAACTTTTTCCTTCCAATAGCACAAAACTAAATCCAAGATATCTCCAGACAACTCCATTCATCCATCAACTTTTCCTCCATTCTAACCATCATTCAAAATCATAAACATAACCAAATCATAAAAATTTTAATAATTCTGGAGGGTGATTCCAATCCCATTGTAATAAAATAAATACTGACAAATTCACCTGGAAATGAAAGAACAACTTATGGAGGATATAATACAAACCATATCTCTAAAAACATTTCAAATGTTCAAACAATCGTATAAAAGAACCAAAATAGAGTGTTAGAGTTTCCAACTAAGAGTTCCTCTAAAAGAAACTGATTTTATCCAAAGCATGCATTGTTAAATCTGAATATTCACTTGCCTCAACTAGAATGGGTCTCAAGAACTCTCCAAAATCCCCTACACGGTCCAAGCTGCAATCCTACATCAAACCCCATGAAAGCTAGCTCAAATTCCTTGAGAAATCTGGAAAACAAAGGAGCTCTTCAAGAGACTCCTTGCATGCATGATAATGGGCTCCTTTAAGATCAAATAGACTCAAGGGTGGAAGGGGGAAGCCATTGCTTACCTTGAGAACCGCTAAACAAGGAGAGCTTGGAGAAGGTGAAGAAACCAGCTGAAATTCCACAAAAGTAGTGTCTTTGGAAAGCTTTGAAGATGAGAAGAAGGAAGGTGTGATTTGTTTTTAAATTTGGGTTTGTTTGCATAACATGCAAGAGGAGAGAAGGTGTGAAGAAGGCAAGACACTTCTCTGGTTCATTGTAGGAAAATGAAGGAAGAAGAAAGACTTCAACGTGGGCTGGTTCTCCTTTAAAATGAATGGGTTGTGGGCCCCAATGGCCCTAAAAACTTTGAGAGCTTAAACCTCCTATTTGTGGGTCCCGGATGACGTCGACGAAGAAGAGAAAAATGATCGTCGAAAAATCTAGTTTTCAAAAAGTATATGTTTCTCATGATTTCAAATTTCAAATTTTATGCACTGATCTGGGTGTGAAAAGGTTGTTTTGTCCTTTTTCTCGAAAAACACGATTTATGGAGTTCAAATGCAAATGAAGCGAACAAAAAAACTTGTTGTGCTTAAAATAGAACTTTCAAAAATACTGAAGTCAATATTTTTCAGAAATGAAGATCGAAAATCAAAACAAGTCAAATTCCCATGCTAACACACGTCACATGGGCCACCCCGGGCCCGATCAAACTAGACTCAACGCGCTCAAAATTTCCTGAAGCTATTCAAAATTCTAATTTGACTAAAAATCCAAGCTTAGCGTCCTCTAATCCCACTTAAAAAAAAAACTAATCACGAGTAAAGTAATAATAAAATATACTAGACCTGGAACGGGGCCTGACATCCTCCACCCCTTAAGGACATTTGGTCCTCCAAATGATCACTAGCCTCCGATAGCAAGTGTAGGTATTTCTTCTAAACTTGATCACGTAGCTCCCAGGTGGCTTCTTCTGGTTCGTGGCTCTCCTAAAGTATTTTTACCCAGTGAATTGTCCTGTTCCTCAATTCTTGCTCTTTCGTATCGATGATTCTAACTGGTTTTTCAACATATGTGACATCTTCCCAAATTTCCAATGGTTCACGTTTGAGCACATGTGATGGGTCTGAAACATATTTCTTCAACATCGATACATGAAACACGTTGTGCACACTAAAAAGTTCTGGTGGTAGAGCAAGTCTATAGGCCACTTCACCAATCCAACTCAAAATCTCGTACGGTCCAATGAATCTTCTCTATTGCTTACCCTTCTGGCAGAATCTCATTGTCCCTCTAGTTAGTGACACTTTCAAAAATACCTTGTCACCTTCTTGAAACTATAGGTCCTTCCTTTGAACATCGGCATAGCTTTTCTGGCAACTTCTAGCAGTTTTCAAACATTTGTGAATAAGCTTCACTTTCTCATTTGTTTCACCAATCAAGGTTGGTACGTGGAAGCTGCGTTCTCCAACTTCTTCCCAACACACTAGGGTTCTGCATCTCCTGCCATGTAGTGCTTCGAAAGGAGCCATACCTATGCTCGAGTGGTAACCATTGTTATATGGGAATTCGCAAAGAGGTAAGTTTTCATCCCACTAAGTCTTGAAGTCGAGTACACATGCCCTAAGCATGTCTTCCAACGTTTGGATGGTCCCTTCTGACTGTCCATTTGTTTGCGGGTGATACGTTGTGCTAAACTGAAGCTTGGTACCCATGGACTCATGCAAAGTTCTCCAAAATCTTAAGATAAACCTGTTGTCCCTGTCTGAGGTGATAGAAACGGGTTGACCCTGTCTGCTGACTATCGCATTAACAAACGTCTGTGCCAGTGATAACATTTGCATCTTCTTCCCCGTCTTCAATGGAATGAAATGTGCAGACTTTATTAGTCGGTCAACTATAACCCTTATGGCATTATTTCCTCTACTCGTAGTTGGCAAACTCAAGATAAAATCCATCGTGAGATGTTCCCATTTCCACTGTAGAATCTCTAAGGGGTGCAAAAAACCTAACGATTTCTGATACTCTGCCTTTATCAACTGACATGTCATGCATTTAGATACGAAGGCTACAATTTCTCTTTTCATATTATTCCACCAGAATCTACTCTTCAAATTTTGACACATCTTCGTACTCTCCGGGTGTATGGAATACTTGGTGCTATGGGCCTCAATCATAATTTCAGTTCTCAAGTCATCAATTTTTGGAACACACAATCGGTCACCAAAGTATAGTACTCCATCCACGATTCGGAAATCTGGGCGTTCTGATATATGCTCCACAATTTTTGCTAAGTTTGGATCTTGCAGCTATGTCTCCTTGATTTCCTAGATAAAAGTAGGTTCAGACACTATCATGTTTGCTAGCATAACACCTTGGTGCAATGGCTGAAAATCAACTCCTAATTCTTCAAACTATTGAAGTATACCCATGCCTCGCAAACCGGCCATACTTCCAGACTTCCTACTCAATGCGTCTGCTACTACGTTTACCTTTCCTGGATGGTATTTAATAGGGAAATCATAATCTTTAATATACTCCATCCATCTTCTCTGTCTCATATTCAATTCCTTCTGAGAGTACAAGTATTGGAGACTGCGGTGATCTGAATGGACTTCAAACTTTTCTCCATACAAGTAGTGTCTCCACATCTTTAAGGCAAATACCACTACTGCTAATTCCAAGTCATGCATTGCATAATTCTTCTCATGCTCCTTCAGTTGCCTTGAGCCATATGCAATGACCTTGCCATCTTGCATTAATACACACCCAAGTCCTACATGCGAAGCATCCGTATAGACTACGAAGCCATCCTGAAGGTAAGGTGAGAACTGGTGCTGTGGTTAACCATGTTTTCAATTCTTCAAAACTGGCTTCACACTGTTCGGTCCACACAAAGGGTATGTTCTTCCGGGTTAATTTGGTCGAAAGCGCTGCAATGGATGAAAATCCTTGAACGAACCTTCTATAGTAACCTACTAAACCCAGAAAGCTCCTGATTTCGGTCACATTCTTTGGCCTTTCCCATTTGATAACTGATTCTTTCTTTGCCGGATCAACTTTCAAACCATCTTTAGAAATAATATGACAAAGGAGTGAAACTTGTGTTAGCCAAAAGTCACACTTTTCAAGCTTTGCATACAACTTATTATCTCTCAACAGCTGTAGAGATGTCCTTAGGTGCTACTCATGTTCTTCTTTACATTCGGAGTACACCAAGATATCATCTATGAAGACAACGGTGAACTGGTCTAAATGCGGTGCAAGGATCTTGTTCATTAGGGCCATGAATATCACTGGTGCATTTGTTAACCCAAAGGGCATTACTAAAAATTCATATCTTGTCCGGAAGGCTGTCTTTGGTACATCTGATTCTCTGACTCTTAACTGGTAATATCCAGACCTCAAGTCAATCTTGGAGAAATACTCTACTCCTTGCAATTGATCAAATAGTTCATCTTTCCCTTGTAATGGGTATTTGTTCTTGATGGTTACTTGGTTTAGCATTCTGTAATCTATACACATTCTCAAGCTCCCATCCTTCTTCTTGACAAACAACACCGGAGCTCCCCACGGTGATATACTTGGTCTGATAAAACCCTTTTCCAATAACTCTTGCAACTGTGTTTTCAACTCACCCAATTCCGTAGGAGCCATTCTATACGGTGCAATGGAAATTGGAGCAGTTCCTGGCATGAGCTCTATAGTGAATTCAACCTCTCTGACTGGTGTTAACCTTGGAATTTCTCCTAGAAACACATCTGGGAATTCGCACACTACGGGGATCTGCTCCACCCATTGGGACTGTTTGTCCTCTGAAATAAATGCTATGAATCCTTCGCATCCACTTCTCAAAAGTTTAACTGCCAACAATGCTGAAATCACACTAGCCTGTGGAACCTTTTTTTTCTCCATGAAATTCCACTCCTTGCGATGACCCATCTATCTTAAGAGAAATGGTTTTATTAAAATAGTCCATAGTAACATGATATCTGAACAACCAATCCGTTCCTAGAATGACATCGAAGTCATGCATGTCTAAAAGAATGAGATTTGATGGCAAGGTAACATCACCTATCTTAACTGTACAACTAGGGTAATATGCAGTACACGCAACTTGTTTTCCCACTGGTGTCGTGACAATCAGGATAAAATCAAGTTCACTAACAAGCACATCAATCATTTTAGCAAACATAGAAAATAAGAAAGAGTGTGTGGATCGAGGATCAAACAATACTTTAGCTTTTATTCCACAAATAAGAAGTTTACCTTCTACCACGTTGCCTGCTGTATCCGCATCCACTTGATTTAGATGATATGCACGCCCTTGATGTTGGGGTCTATTTCAATTCTGGTTGTCTCCCTTGTTGTGCGTTCAGATTCTGCTAAGGTGGACGGGCATTCTGGTATTGAGGCTATTGGCAGAGCTGCTGTTGCTGGTTTTATTGTTGTGGCTGCCTAGGTTGGTCCTGGACTGCTTGCTGATTCTGTTGAGCTGGCCTATTGTCCTGGCTCCTATTGTTCGGGCAATCTTTCATCATATGATCTGTAAGGCCACATCTAAAACAACCACCCGTAACCCTGTAGCACAAGTGGGAAGGGTGATTCTTGCCACAATGCTCGCATCCCTCTTGCCTTGGGGGGTTCTGGTTTTGTCTTGGCTTCTTACCCTGATGAGACTTTTGCCCATGTTGTTGACGCTTCCTTTGAAGTTCCTGAATGACCTTGTTGTTTATGTCTTCAAATCTGTAAGCCCTCTTGACTGCTTCTTGGAAGGTCGTAGGCAATATTACACCAGTAGCATGTTGCTTAAGGATAGGGTTAAGTCCCTCCAAAAATTTAATAATCTTCTTCTCCTCGGTATCCACAAGCTTCGGGGCATATCGAGAAAGTCTCTCAAATTTGGTGACATATTGTAGAACGGTCATGTCACCTTGCTTAAGCAATTGGAATTCTACTATCATCTGTCTTTTAATGTGAGAAGGCACATACTTCTCGGTGAATTGGTCCTTGAAGGTAGCCCATGCAATGTCATTTGCGATGTCCTGGTAGCCATCCTTTAGTGTCTTCCACCATATGTCTGTGAAGCTGGTAAACATGGAGGCTGCCAAGTGGACTTGCTGTTTGCCTGTGCATTCAAAGAGATCAAAGATGTTCTCCATGTGAGCCAACCAATCGTTTGCAGTCAAAGGATCTTCCTTCCCTGTAAACTCCTTCGGGCCTCTCTTACGGAGGCGCTCAAACAACACATTCGGGTCCTTATCACGGTTGTTAATGACGATCTGAGGACCCGTATGCTGATGGTGTACCAGTTCTGGTATCCTCCCTAATACTTCCAATAGCTACCTCTGTACTTGAGCTAACTCTTCATCCTTCTTAGCCGTCTGCTCTTACAATCTAGCCTGATTCTTGTTAGCTGTCCTCTGTTGTTCCATCATCATCTCGCTAGTTCTCTGTTGCTATTCCATCATCATTTGCCTAAAATTCTGAAATTGATTGTCCTCTGAGGAGCCTACAGTATGAGCATTGCTGCTAGATGGATTTGCATTGGAGGGGTCTCTGCGTGGAGGCATTTTGCTACAAAACCACTTGTTAGTATAACAAAATATATCAAGTAAACGTACCATAATCCCCACACGACACTAACTAAAAAAATTCTAACGAATCCTCTCTACGTCCCTATGTTTCTAATGTCTTTTAATTGCCTGACATATTTCTCGCTCTGATACCAAAAAACCTGTCACACCCCCGGACCGAGGCCCTGAAAATAAAGTCTTAATCCGGGGTCACGGCGCGACGGGTAAGAAAATTCCGCCCACTGACGCTAATTATTTTCCCACAGGATTCCGCGATGAGGATTCTCTGACAATCCATCACAACTATTACACAGATAATATCTATATGCAGAAGGCTGTAGCAAAATCAAATCCAATGTTCCATAATAAATAAGAGGACTTGTACCAAAAGGAGAAATATAATCAAAGCATAATCCCAAGGTTAGTTAAAGTTGTGAGGAACAAAAGAAAGTATGTTAAGGTTTACATCCCAAATAGCCAACAAAGGCTAATAATACAATTCCCAAAACAAAAGAAAATCATTTCCCATATGTGTTATCGAAACTCCAGACCCAACATGACGTCTACATGACATCATTTGGCTGCCACTCCCGCTCCACAGTAGGCTCTACTGCCTCAAACGCATGCTCCGACTCACCGGCTGCGGGTCCAACATCTGACACCAAACCGAAAAGTATCACTCGATGGTCTGGCAGGTGAATAAAACAGATGAAGTATACAATTTTATCAGTGCCATATTTAAATTAGAAAGCGATTTAAAACAAAATATAATTGAAGAAGAAACCTACTGAATCATTTCTATACAGAAGAAATTTCACATTTTCGCCTCTTAAACTGACGGATAAATAAACAGAACAACGGCAACCCACATATAGCTATATTCTCCTATTACTGAAGTAACGAAAGCAAACAGACAGAAACCGTTGCCATATAAAATGGCCGAATAAAATGCCATGCAAAATGGCCAGACAAAATCCGTTGCCAAACGCAGAGGCCGGAACAAACAGACAGAGGTCCCAAACTACAGCTGGTAGATAATTTAAAGATCCCAAGCCGGGTGATCAGCCCAACAAGGTGACCTAAGCTTAGTGGTGCCTTTCAAAACCAAAATCTGAATTGATACAAATCAAATCTTAATAATACATTTCCAAAGTCGATGAAAGAACTACTCTTAGCAAAGTACAAACGAACAAATACTAACAAATCAAATGAGTAGTTTTATCGATGATTTCAAACGTAACAAACCTTTCAAAATTCATACACCATACGCATACTAAGATTTCATCAATTGATCCTTGTGGATTTTTGGACTAGGATGCCGACGTTTATGTATATAGATTGGTGTCCCGAGGGTGGAACGACATTCCAGGTCCTAAATGCACATTATCAAATTGAAGGCTCTAAGAATATTCTGGGTTTTCAGTCCCATTAAAATCCCACAAAAAAAATTCTAATTTTTAAGTTCGGTTAGCTCTCAGTCACCTGTCGGCTAGCCGAGGTAGGGTATGTCGGCTAACCGCCACCTGACCGACGGCTGACCGTCAGATCTAAAAATCAGGAAGCGATGCATTCTGGAACTGAAACCAAACTAGAGGTCGGTCGGCCCTCGGTTGGCCTTTGGTTACCTGTCGGCTAACCGATGCTAACCGAGGGATCTCCTGAAAAAATGTGCGACTTTGGATTTGCGACCGAACAAGGAACGGTCACCTATCGGCTAACCGAGCTGGCGTTCGATCGCCACTTCGGTTAACCGACACCTAACCGCCTTGTTGCATGCAGGTTTCTTTCCAGTCAGATTTCTACTCTTTCTTTTCCTTCTAATAGCACAAAACTGAATCCAAGATATCTCCAGACAACTCCACTCATCCATCAACTTTTCCTCCATTCTAACCATCATTCAAAATCATAAACATAACCAAATCATAAAAATTTTAATAATTCTGGAGGGTGATTCCAATCCCATTGTAATAAAATAAATACTGACAAATTCACCTGGAAATGAAAAAACAACTTATGGAGGATATAATACAAACCATATCTCTAAAAACATTTCAAATGTTCAAACAATCATATAAAAGAACCAAAATAGAGTGTTAGAGTTTCCAACTAAGAGTTCCTCTAAAAGAAACTGATTTTATCCAAAGCATGCATTCTTAAATCTGAATATTCACTTGCCTCAACTAGAATGGGTCTCAAGAACTCTCCAAAATCCCCTACACGGTCCAAGCTGCAATCCTACATCAAACCCCATGAAAGCTAGCTCAAATTCCTTGAGAAATCTGGAAAACAAAGGAGCTCTTCAAGAGACTCCTTGCATGCATGATAATGGGCTCCTTTAAGATCAAATAGACTCAAGGGTGGAAGGGGGAAGCCATTGCTTACCTTGAGAACCTCTAAACAAGGAGAGCTTGGAGAAGGTGAAGAAACCAGCTGAAATTCCACAAAAGTAGTGTCTTTGGAAAGCTTTGAAGATGAGAAGAAGGAAGGTGTGATTTGTTTCTAAATTTGGGTTTGTTTGCATAACATGCAAGAGGAGAGAAGGTGTGAAGAAGGCAAGACACTTCTCTGGTTCATTGTAGGAAAATGAAGGAAGAAGAAAGACTTCAACGTGGGCTGGTTCTCCTTTAAAACGAATGGGTTGTGGGCTCCAATGGCCCTAAAAACTTTGAGAGCTTAAAACTCCTATTTGTGGGTCCCGGATGACGTCGACGAAGAAGAGAAAAATGATCGTCGAAAAATCTAGTTTTTAAAAAGTATATTTTCCTCATGATTTCAAATTTCAAAATTTATGCACTGATCTGGGTGTGAAAAGGTTGTTTTGTCCTTTTTCTCGAAAAACACGATTTATGGAGTTCAAATGCAAATGAAGCGAACAAAAAAACTTTTTGTGCTTAAAATAGAAATTTCAAAAATACTGAAGTCAATATTTTTCGGAAACGAAGATCGAAAATCAAAACAAGTCAAATTCCCACGCTAACACACGTCACATGGGCCACCCCAGTCCCGGTCAAACTAGACTCAACGCGCTCAAAATTTCCTGAAGCTATTCAAAATTCTAATGTGACTAAAAAGCCAAGCTTAGCGTCCTCTAATCCCACTTAAAAAAAACTAATCACGAGTAAAGTAATAATAAAATATACTAGACCTGGAACGGGGCCTGACAGGGAGTGGCAATTCGCTATCTTTGATGGGTACATTAGTAATCTTTCATGAAAAAAGGGGGATGGCAAAGAACTCTAAGTTTGTACCAATTGCTTTTTTTACGAAAGTTGATCTATGAAAAGCCTTGTCCAGAGTGTGGAGACAGGTAAACTATTATGATGTGATCAATATCATTCATAAAATACCGCAAGTGCACGGGTGTCTAGATGAAATAATGGCAAGAACGGGTCGAACCCACAAAAAGCTAATTAAAGAAACTTTTAGATTAAGAAAACTAATTAACTAAATTTTGAGTATTTAGATTTAAAATCAAGCGACTAATTTAGAAAGATGAAAAACTATAATCTTTTTGTATTCTTCAGCATTCATGGCACAGGTTATGGCATTTAATGCCTTTGCATCATAGTCTCTCATAGCTTTTTGATTAGCTGTCTATCTGTCCTTTGGGAGAGGTTTGACAGTGCCATCATTAACTGTGAAGGAAGGAGGAGTCAATCCATCCTCAACAGCATCCCATATTTCTCCACTAAGAGATTTTAGAAACACGGGCATTCGGGCTTTCCAAAAGGCATAGTTAGTACCATTAAATAGTGGTGGTCTGTTTACAGCACTACCTTCTGGATTAGACATTGGCACAAGAAAAGAATAGATCAACTCCGAGTTGTAAAGCCAAAAGGAGTAACCAAGCTCTAATACCAATTGAAAGTTCACCTAGGGCCAATGTTCTCAACCTAGAGGGGGGGTGAATAGGTTTATCAAACTTTAAATCCATTTTTAACATATTAATTAAGATTTAAGAGAGATCAAGTGATATGTAGACTAAGTGTGATTATTTAGCAATGTTCAATGGAAAAGAAGGCATGTAAACTAGATCAAAACACTTAGACAAACAACATAAATAAATGCACAGAGAATTATAGTGGTTCGGACCATATGTCCTACATCCACTCACAAGGTCCACACAGTCCCTTGGTTCCACTATGATGAATCAAAACTACACAAGTAATGATTCTACATCAATTTTGTTCACGAGGTTCGATCACAAAGATCTACTCCCCTTTACAATTTTTATAGTGGTTAAATCACAAAGAAATAAGCCACTCTTACAATGCTCTAATTTTAATGAAGTGAGGGAGAAGAACACTTGCCTCTTTTGACAAAATCTGGAGGTTGCCACTTACCCTTTTGATGAAGTCCAGAGGATGCTTTTCGAAGCTTGTCACCATAGCTCCAAGCTTTTATGCCTTTTGCAATGCTTCCTTGATATTGATGATGATGCTCCAATGTTGTGCTCAATCAAGGGACAAGAGGTTGGGTTCTAGATTTTCCTAAATGTATATCATTTGAAAACAAACTAGAATCCTTTTTCCAAACACACTTTTCTAGAGACTAACATCTCTCATTCATTTTCTAGATTGGGTTAATAGTGTGTTTGGAAGATGGTTTAAAGGCTTAGGAAAGATGGGAAGAAGTGGGAAAGTAAGCTCTTCAAAAATGTACTTGCTACAGTGTAAAACGAGCTCCAGATATATATAGAGAAGTTCCCAACGGCTAGTTTTAGCGGCTAGCCTCTTGGTAGTTCGGCTAGCCTTATTTCAAATTCACTGAGGTAACGCTAGTTTTTCTAATTCGGTCAGCTCACGGTTAGCCGACGGTAGACATAGCGGCTAGCCGTGAGGTGACCGCATGGTGACCGAATCTGTACCTCAAAAACCTGTAGCGTTTTGGAAAGCTAACCAAGGCATTTCGATTACATGGAGGTTAGCCGCCAGCCCATATGGCGGTTAGCCGAAAGGTAACCGCGAAGTGACCGAACTTCCACAACAGTTGAGAAGTTTGTATTCTGGAAATGTAACCGTAAACCTCGGTTACCTGGCGGTTAGCCGTCAGTCCTCACTGCGGTTAGCCGAATGCTGACCCCAAGGTGGCCGAATCACTTTTTGACAGAGAACAGCATTCTAGAAAAGTAACTGTGATATTTCGGTTACCTGGCGGTTAGCCGCCAGTCCATAATGCGGTTAGCCGAATGCTGACCGCAAGGTGGCCGAATCATTTCTGACAGAGAACAGCATTCTGGAAATGTAACCGTGATATTTCGGTTACCTAGCGGTTAGCCGCTTTTTGCAAAGAGGCTAGCCGCCAGGTGACCGAAAGGTCGCCGAACCCCCTATTTCTGGACAGAACATAATGGAGATAACATTAAATGAAACACTTAATATAGGCTAAGGTAAGCAAGGCTCCTAGGGTCCAGGTAGGTAATGATTTTGGGTCCAAAATACCTGAGATGATTTGCACACAAGTGGAGTCTTCTTTGACACATCCAGGTCTTCCAAAAGCTTGAACAAATCCTTGAAGCAGATCATCCTTGAACCTTTTCGAGATGTAGGGTCTTCGGGACACAATGACACGGAATTGACAAACCAAAAATAGTGCTCACAGGAATGTGACACTAACAATCTTGACCTTTCAAAAAAAACTTCCGTCATTTTTGGGTTCAAATCTGATAAAATCTTGGTTCCTTCCCTTTCGAACAATAGCTCGCAGAAATCGTTTGTAACTTGCATTCAGATTGGAATACAATTTGCTCTCTTTTATGAATCAATCTTGTCCTTTCAGAAAATCTCATCTCGTGTCCATTCCAAGGATACGATTTGCAACATTTTTGCTTAACGATGCTAGTACGTCCTTTCGGGTTTATTGTATTCGCGACCAACACATTTGTACCTCCAACCTTATATCATCTTACCTCGAGTGAACCTTACTTCTCGATAATTTGAATTAAGGTTTATAATTGCTTCTAGCAATCACTGGGACGCTCATTCTGGGCCTCCCATACTTGTCATCAGAACAATTGTACCCTCTATGACTTTTTGCCTTCTTCACTTCACTTAGGTTAGGCCATGTCTTCTCGAGCAATTTGAAAAGACAAAACCATAGTTCTGTTTCCATTTATGATCATCATATTCTTGTGATTACTAATGGATGTGGTCTTGTTTCAGAAGTTTTTCCAAACTAACAATGGCAGCTTCATTGACCTTCACCTTCAATAATAACAAGTAGCAGCTCATGCTTCAAGAGAAGCAAAATAAGCGCACTCACAAGCTCCCTGCCAGCTGCCGAAACGTCATCTTCCTCGGCAACTCTCAGAACACCAGGTCGACCTCTACTTCCCGGACCATTGTCTTCAGGTCACTGGGACCATTCCCACTCCTCGTAGAAAAAATTGCACCTGCAAAGAAGCAGAAAACTGCCCTTGAACGTGTTACTGCCTAGACACCAAAGGCGGCGGTCAAGAAACCCGAGGCCCGCGGCAATCCCGCGAAGCCTCAACTTGCAAAGAACCAGGTCTATCCCAAGACTTGGTCCCCAAGACCTTCACCAAAGCAAAGGAGGTCCCAAGCATCTACAAAGTCAGTATACCTGGCCCCTCTCAAAGAGAACCGATTCTATCCTCTCGCCTACATGAAAAAGGAGAGACCTACCCTCCGCTAGACAAATAAGTCAACCTAACACAAACAGGCTTGCTCCTACAAACCCAAAATCAAATCGTTCATCACAAGGCCTCTGCAAGAACCTGCCAAGGCCTGCACTTCCGCAATTCGACCCTTTATCTCAACAAGGGCCAAACTCGCAAAATCCAAAGCCTCACTACGACAGGCAAAGGACCGCGTCCGGATCCTGTCTATGCCTAGCTTCAAAGAAGACAAGCTCAGCTGTTGTACTCGAGGGAGCACATCCTTCATTGCTAGAGCCAAGTCAGAGCTAACTAAAGCTTAAATTGCTTGTCGCATATGTCGCCGCGCGACATATCGACAAAAGAGACTAAAGAAGCAAAAAACCCAGCATTCTACACATTAAGTCTCTAAAAATGGGTCGAAAAAGAAAGACACGACCAAGTTGCTACTGTCCATATGGTTGGAAAAACCAGAAGGCGCTAGAAGTCAGCAACTAAAATTCATTTCAAATGATCGGTGACTTGCAACGTCTCCAGGACACGAAGACATCAAGAAGATTCTCCCACTGGTTCAAACCTAGGACACTGAAGTAACCATTCATCGGGCTCTTCATCTAAAAGAATGAGCTCCAGCTCAGTCACGAAGATGATATCCTCATTCGACACTACCTCCTCCACATGATGACGTGACTGCGTGCATCCAGCAGTTAGAGCAAGGTCGGTAGAAAATAGAGGCTCTAATGGAAAACCTCCTTCTCGCTTTCCAACGTCCACCAAATAATGAAGTCCCTCCAAATGATGAGACAAATGGTGGAGATGATGAGTCATACGCCCTTTCCAAAAAGGACGTTGTTGATATCCTCGCTAAAGCAAAAGAAAAGGATACACTTAAAGAGCTTGGAATCAAGCCACCATATCCCATATTGATGGACTCGGTTCCATTCCCTGCAAAATTCATTCAACCTACTCTCCAAACATATACGAAGAAAGATTCAGCCAGACAGCATGTCATCCACTTCAAGATCTTGACAAGAGCTATCACGGATCAAGATGCCCTCAAGATCCATCTCTTTGCAAGTACCCTAAAAGGTATGGCCTTTGATTGGTACTCCACTCTGCCGGAGGACTCCATCCGAAATTAGACCATGCTAGAGACAAACTTCCTGACCCACTTCAAAGGTGAGGATCATCCTGTTACTATGGCTCAGCTCCGCAACCTAAAACAAGGAGAGAATGAGTCAACATACAACTTTATTCACAAGTAGAAGACAATGGCGTATAAATGCTCAGACGTACTGCCACAAGCGTCGTTGGTCGACATTTGCCGTAACACCATGAGAGCAAGGATGCGCACCATGATCATCAGCAATAAATCAAAGAACATAGGAGAACTCCTAGAAACATCCATGGAGGCTGAAACGTTGATCAAAGACCTCAATAGTCAAAAATCATCAAAGAAAGAGCCGACCGCCATTACAACCTCAAAACCAAAGAAAAAAGAGGTTCTAAATGTGCAAACCAAGTCAGCTCCATAGCCGCCAAAGAAACCTGAAAACAAAGCTGCATGTAAGTAACCTAAACTCTCTGATGCCTTCAAAGAACGAATAGAGAAGAAATACCCATTCGATGAAGATGTTGGAGAATTTTTTTGGGCTCTCTTAGCAAACGGCAAACTCACCTTGTTGGACTCCAAAAGACCGGGAGATATTGGCAAAACCAATGATCCCCGGTATTGTCCATACCACCAAATGATCTCGTATCCTTTCAATCAATGCTTCGTTGGGAGAGAGAAGATTAACGAGAAGTGGAAAAATGGAGACATCACCTTTGGCAAAAACTACGGGTCTGCCTCCGTCAACATGGTATCATATGGACAAATACAAAAGTCACAAAACGAGAAGATCAGTACTTCATTCAAGGTGATAAAAAGAACTCAAAAGTCCCAAGAGTAAGTCCCTTACCCAACTCCAGACGGACAACCCATATGGGTGCATCCTGATCTCATGGATGATGAAAACTGGGAAGTTGTCAAAACAAAGCCGACCGCTCAACAACGAAGGCAAGCTAGGAGATAATTCAGCGAGCTTAAATAGCAAGAGAAGACTCAACCAAAACAAGAAGTCCATGAAAAGGTAGAGACCTCCTCTACCGTTTCACTGGGGGCAATAGAAAAGTCCCTTCCCGAGACTTCGAAGGTGGTAAGGAGATTCACTCTCAATGATTTCATGCCACCTCATTACAGAAATGAGACTACGCAGGGGGCATTATACTTTTGCAACTCAGTAGTTAGATTCTCCATGGACGGATACGAGTCCAGTGACACCGACGAGTGGGAGGAATCCCTTGAAACAAGGGAATACCTCTCCGATAAAAAATGGGTTCCTCAACCTTACCTCATACCAGTGATCTGGTATAACCCCTTACAGCCACAAGGATCCCGGTTTGATAATGAAGAAGACCAAGAGGCTGTTCAAGAAAATATTGTTGACCCAACACCCGCCAATGCTCCAGTGGAACCCAACAATGTTGAACCACAAGGAACAGACGAAGAAGAAGATTTGGCTCCTATACCCGATCTCAAAGAATATGCAATGATCTTGCAGCATCTTGCCATAGAACAAGAGCAAGATTGCATCAATCAGCTTCTTCGCAGTCAGACTCCAGACTCGGAAGTCCTTGAAAATTTACAGATACCTCTTCTGGTAACTCCAGAAAATAAAGAAGGCTGCTGGATTGCTAATCCTCCTACATCCGAGGATAAGTCCGATTCCCAACAGTCCATTCTAGGAATAGCTCCTATCGAAGCAACCTGCAATGTGATAATTCAGGATGATAGTTCCTTTGAAGCCTTATCTGCCAAAGACACATACTCTCAGACCACATATGATAGTATATCGCTTAAGTGTCTTCCATTGAGATATCACCTTCTCAGGCTTCGTCTCCTGAAACTGTGATATCGAAACTCATGTCCCTTCCTACTGATCACCTTGAAGAAGCTCCAGTTGATGAAGTCTTCTTCAAAGAAAACCATGTTAACTAGTCCCAGATACCTGACCTTATAGGTGATGTCTAGACTGATAAAATATTCAACAAGGAAGAAAAGTTGTTAGATGTTGTTCAGGACTTGTTCCCGGAAAATGTTTCGTGTAACACAATCATTGAGGACGGCAATGCTGACAGAGAAACGTCTTCAGCAAATAAGAATGATCAACCTCTTGATCCCGAGGGTGATCTTCCAAACGAAGAACCTTCTCCAGAAGCTCTTGAAGTTGGTAGAGGTACTCGCTCTGGCCGGGATTACCATAAAAATTACAACCAACCTTCTTCCTCTTATGTAAATCCTTCGGGAAAATAAGTTATAAACGCCCCAAGTGGCAACAATAATGAAAATGTAGGCCCCAAGAAGGCTTTCAAGTATGACTTGATTGAGCACTTCAAACGCATACTTGCACAACTGCACATCCTAGACTTATTACGAATGTCTCCACACACTCGTGATAATCTCATTTCAAAACTGTAAATGCTAAATGCGGATGTCGACAAACATGCCCCATAAGACCTACAAATTGAAATGAACTGCAAGGTCAAACAATCAAATACTTCCTCAAAGGGAGAAAATAAGAAAACCGAGGAATCTTGCATTGAATGCCTCTCGGTTCAAAAAGCAGCAAATGCAACCAACCATTGCCTTCAATAAGGAAGACCTCCTGCTAGGCGAGACAAAGCACAACCAACCCCTGTACTTCACAGGGTACATCAAAGAGTTGCCAATATATAGAGTTTAGATCAACACAAGTTCTGCACTCAACCTCATCTCTGCTTCGGTACTCGAAAAGCTGGGCATCTCACCTAGCAAGCTAAGTCACACGTCTGTATCCATCTTTGGATATGATGGGAGCACTCAAAGGCCTATTGGCAAAATCAGGTTCAAGTTGCAAATCAGTGATCTTATCTCTGAAGTCACTGTGTATGCAATAAAAACCCCGTCATGTTATAACATCCTTCTCGGACACCCCTGGATACACGAGTATGGTGTCGTCTCTTCAACTATACATCAGGGCATCAAGTTCATTGGCAACGACGGCTTGATACATTGAGTATTTACAGACAGAAAGCCCTTCAAAGGCAAAGAAGTTCATTTTGCAAATTCTCGGATGTATAAGGACGAAAAAGAAGAGGAGAAGGAAATAGCATCCTTTGCCAAAAATCTCCAGAAAGATAAAGACAATGCTCCTCAGCAATCACCAGTAGAGAACAAACCTTCCGGCAAATCCGAAGAGAGCAATCACTCTCCCTTCGTTGTTATTGACACCAAAAATGTCACTTTGCCTCTTCAACATCAAAAGCTACATGGAGCCGCATTCTACCACAAATTGGCAAATGTTACTTCAAGCATCAGATCTTGTCAGAATCAAACAAACACTGCAAGACCCTTCAAAGCAACCAAAAGAAAGGTACACATGAAGTTTCGGGGCCATTTCTACATCATTCGGCCTAACTTCAATCTTCCAGCAGCTGAGCATGAGCTCCCAGCGGCGGTGAAGTAAGAGACTCTGACACAAAACAGAGCAGACAGTTGGCCTCAAAATGCCACTAGGAGGTGTCGAATGTGAATTTTGACCCCCCCCCCCCTCTCCAAGAGAGACATGGTTTGGGGAAATCTCCATTCATCTATATGTGTTATTTAAATTTTAGATCAAAAATGAGGATTCTGACTACTCTTAAAATCGACAGGTCACGATTGCCAGCTACGGTAACGGTCATAACACCGTTCTTCGGTGAAAGCTGAAGAAATGTTGGGAGAAAAATAATAAGGTGGGTTCTTCCTCTTGTCTAATGTGTTGCCGGCAACATGATGGTTGTCCTGTCACATTAATTTGGGTCTTTTTGGGTCTCTTTAATTTTGGGTTAATTCAAGGTCATGAGTTAAAGTCGAAATAAGGTTAATCCTCACATAGCATAATTATATTGTATCCAGGTAAAATAAAATAAAATAAAAGGGGGGAGGTGTCAAATATTTAAGAAGAGAATCGGCCCTGTTCTCAGGTATCCCCTTCAGATCCCTTAGCAAAATAGGGTTTAAAGGCTGATTTTTCAAACCTAAATGATGATGTAAATGAGACTTTGACTTGTGATTTATATGTTTTTTATGTGCGATACATGAGTGATACAAGTGAAAGGCAGATGAGCCGTAATTGATTGGAGGTGGCCGATGGGCCAGTGTTTGTTTTAGGGTGGATAATGGGCCATAAATGTTTAAAAGTGTGTGCAAAATCACTCATCTCATCTCGTTATTCTCATTTATTTAATTTTAGAAATCAGTTCTTTTTTCCCTTTTATCATTAAGTTTGATTAAATATCTAACACCTGAGGTGGAGGAAGAAACAAAAGAAAAAATATTTTTGGGTTTATTTTGTTGGTTTTATAGTTTTTATGGCTTTTTGGTATGGGGCTAGAAGGGCCTAACTAGGGATTTTTACTTGGATTTACATGCTTAATGCTTTGTTACTGATCACCGGATTAACCCTAACCTAAGGTCCTAGACCGTCCACATTAGCTCTCCCAGTCCCCTAACGGAATAGGAAAAGTGATGGGACGGAGCCTAATGCCCTAATCTACCTGATGGGGAAATCCGATCTAATCCTAGGGTGTGGACAACCTAAGTTTGACGGTTTCAGCACCTAAGCAACTTGTTGGGTGCGACTTTAATTAGTTCGGTTTATTTTAAGTTATAAGTTGATTAAGAGTGATTTAGGGATGGATTAGGGGTGTCTTAGGGTTCTGATTATTGTGTTTTTAAATACTTTAGGGTTCTTGAATTTAGGGTTTAATTTAAAGGGTGAAATAATGTTGAAATTGGCGAAAATAGGTTTGCAAAAGACTTGGGCGCCCAGGGGGTGGCGTATAGGTCACTCTGGTGACATGGGCGCACAAGCAGTGGCGCCCAAGTGACTGATTCAAAGTGGTTTGGCTAGTGGTGCTGGTATCGGCGTTATTATCGGAATTCCGGGGGTTTTGAGGACTATGTTTTGGTCTAGGAATGTTTTAAGGTTCTGTGGTATTCTGTTAAAGTCAATTCTAAATCGGAATTCAAAACGTAATTGAGAGTCACGATTCGGTGTGTAAAGGTAAGGTAGGTGCCCAGGGGGTGGTGCCTATCCTAACAGTTTATGGTTTTTGTGACTTTTGGGATTATTCGCTTATATTTCAGTTTATAAAGGGCTTTGAATGGTGAATTTTAATATTTCAAAGTTTTTCAAGTCTCTGATGTCCTAATATCCAGGTGATTCGGATCCGAATCTTGAAACAAAATCAAGAATTCACATTTTAGCACAAGTGGGAGGATAGGCACCAAGAGGGTGGCGCCCAGGTGGATTTTCTATAATTTTCAGGTATTACGGATGGGTCTTGATTATTGGCCTTTGGGTCCAGGAATTATCATAAGTTCTGGTCTTATTTAATTTAAGTTATAAGGTGTTTAATTATTGATCCGTTGTCATGGTGGGGGAGTAGGGTTAGAGTGTAGGCTAGGCAACACGGGGTTGGTGCCTAAGTGATTGTTTGTTGGTTCATAAGTTTTGGATCTTAAAGTTATTTCCAGATTAAAACTTTATGAGATTGGATGTCTCAATGGAAAATGTATCTTCGTATTCAATTGGGATTTGTTCAAACGTCAATTAATTAGGCTAAGTTGTGAATTGGGTTTTTCTGAAAGCAGGGAAACTGGGTGCCCAGGGTGTGGTGCCCAGGTGGATTTGGCAGATGGGCACCAAAGGGTGGCGCCTAGGTGAACTGTCTTGTGGTTCGGGTCGGTTTCGTGTTTTTTAGGTTGATTTGAGGTTAAATTTTTATGGTTTGCTGTACTTGGATGAAAGGTGTTCTAATGTGTTGTGTTGATTAGGATTAAATTAGGTTTCAATTAATTAGGTTTCTTAATGATTGGGAGAGGCTGGGCTTCAAGAGGTTGGTGCCTAGGTGGATGTTTTTGTGGTTTGAGTTGGTTCGATGTTTTAGGTTAATTCAAGCTTCTGGTTTTAGTTGTTTTAAATCCCAAGGGTGTTATGGTGTGTTGATTTGGGTCGAGATTTGAAATTAATAGGAATTCGGTGGTCCCGAAGAATAAAATGTGACTTGGGCACACCTGTGGTGGCACCCAAGTAATTGGTTCATGGGTTTTGGTCGTTCTCGGGAATTCGTTTCCTTGGATTTTGAGTTTCAGGTGACCTATGTTAACAAGTATGATAGTGATTGGAGTTCGGCAGTCGAAACGCAACTGAAGCACATCCCATGGTTGGAATGAGACTTAGGCGAACTTGTAGTGGCGCCTAAGTGCTTCTGGATGACTTGGGCGCACTTGTAGCGGTGCCCAAGTGATTGGTTAATGGGTTTTGGTTATTTCCGAGATTCCTTCACTTAGGTATAGAGTTTCAGGTAGCTTATGTCAATAGATTTTGTGTTCTGGATTGGTTTTGAGTCTTTGGACCCTAAGTATAATAGTGATTGAAATTTAGAAGTCGAAACGTAATCGGGATACGTCTTGGGGTTTGACTAGTGAGTTGGCGCACCTGTGTGGGCGCCCAGGTGTGTGGGATGACTTGGGCGCACCTATGGTGGCACCCAAGTGTTAGTCTACTAGGGTAGCTTCTAGTCCGATGGTTTCTAGGCTATCTCTAAGTCGGTTCAAGGAATCTGACTCGTGTCTAGGTTGGGGGGGTGTTTTTGTTTTCTGGTTGTGGTCTGTCTATTGTTTTAATTAGGTCTTGATTTATGGTCTTGATTAATTAGGGATTAGGAGTCTGATTAATTAGAGTGTGATTAATTGGGGCTTTAGGTTAATGATTTCAATTATGGTGTCTTAATTAGGTGTTTCAAATTATGTGTTTTTAGATTAAGATAGATTAATTTTATTAATTTACTTAGACACGAATAGAATAACCTAAGATCCTCTACTTGGTGTCTACTCTTTTTTATGGATTTTTCTATTTCTTTTAATCTTTTTTTTTTTTTTTTGGTGTTCTCTCCTCTAATTACCAAAGAGAAAGATGAGAAGGGAAGAGTTTTATGATTTTATGATTTTTTTGGTATTTTATGAGATATCAATGCAATCTAACTAAACTGTGATGATACGATGATTCGAAGTCAAGAAATTCAACAATCAATCATGATCATCACATTGATACAGCAACAAGTTAAATGAAATGTGAAATGCTAAAAATGCGGGCCGAAAGATGAACTGGGGACTTGGGCGCACACACAGTGGCGCCCAAGTGTCTCCCCTGAGGCTTGTGATGCGCTGATAAAGACGGGTAGTTACTAAGAAAACTAGATCTAGAAATACCGGTTTGGAGTACGTCTTTCATGTCCTAGATCGTAGCTCTCACACAAATCCATGGCTTTTGGAAGCTTTCTCCATTGCTGATCTTAAGAACCAAAATGCTCCCTCTTCTTCTTCTAGATCTAAAGCTCTCTCTATGATGGCTACTCTATTTCTCTCTCTTTACTTCTATTTTTCTCTCTTTTTTTGGTAGCCTCCTCTTTTCAAACGGGGTTAAGAGATCTTTATATAAGGGTTTTAGACGTGCAAAAGGGGTTAGGGTTGCTGTTGGCATGAGTTTCTAGAAGCTTTAAGCACAGTAACGCGGATCTAGGGCTTCTCCGGCCTTGGGCGCACACATGGTGTCTCCCAAGTGGGTCCCATGAGTTGGGTGCATATGTGGTGACGCCCAGGTCTAGTTTTAGGGCTTAATGGGTGTCAGGTTCGGGTTCAGATTGTTTTCAGGCTAAGGTTGGGTCGAAATTGTGAAAGGTAAAGCGGGACACACCTAAGTACGTACCCGAGTGCATTTCTAAGGTGACTGGGGAGCTGGGCGAGCACACAGGCTGGGACATGGATGCATCCATGGTGGTGCCCAGGTTTGTTTCTAGTGGGGGCCGCTAGGGTAGTCTATTGGCGATCATATCTTTTGATCCGGCAGTCGGATTCATACACTTTACATATCGTTGGAAAGGTCTCAGGACATAGAACTCATTGGTCCATGTACCTCAGTGAGTAGTGGGTTTAACTCAGAGTCTTAACGCAATTCGCCTCTTTCTCTCACAAATTTCTAGAGATTGTTGAACTAAGTCTAAAATTATCAACAAGCATCTTCATTGTCATTAATTAATCTGAATTATGCCATTAATCATTCAATTTTTGGTGAAATAGGGGCACCGCTATATACGATATGTGTTCAAGGCTATCATAGGGGGCCAAATGAGTTTTTTATAGTATGCCCCTCTTTGGAGAACAACACGTGGAGAGTTGTGCTCCAAAGAAAGTAGACACGCCACTCATGACTTACGGGAGCTTTTGAGCTCACGGGAGTGGCCACCTACGGATGTATGCAATTGCAAACTCGTTCTAAAGGTGAGGTTCACTTTTCTAGGATCTATTCTGATTAAGGGGAAAGAGAAAAAAAAAGTTACGTACCTACTTATTTGATTGGAAACCAAAGATATGTGCCTCGGTGCCTATGGTATTGCCACGTGGCGGATTGGGAACTGTGCCCCAGTTGCTTAATTTGGAATGATGGTGGGAACTGTGTCCCGGTGGTCTGAATCAGAAATCGATCTTTCGATTGGCTAGGTCACTATTAGAATTTCATTTGTTCTTGCAATACAGTTTATTTCAAAGTATCATATATAACGTCTTTTAACTTTCATCCACAGTTGAATGTTCAACGCATAGTTGAAACTAACTAATACTAATGGGGATCTTGAAGGCATCATAAACATAGTTCAAGCAATAGTGTGAGTGCATGTGAGAATGAGATGCATTTTTTTAAAAGAAGATGTTTTATTTTGAAACTCGGGTATGCATTGAAAAAGTTAAATCAATGGAAGATGGTCACCGGAATAACCATCACTCTCCAGGGATCTTGGTCTTCACCCAAGCTTAAATAAGAACCTGGGATAGATTCAATCATCTTCTTGGTGCTTATCATGGAGAGTTTTGAATTGCACAGTTCCCATCTTCCAACATCAAGACTTGAGTCGGCAAACGCACAATTCATGAGAACATGGTATTGTGGTTGCCATACCGATTATAAGCGCTTAAGGGAGGCCTACGGCAACTCAATTTCCAGACGTGAGGTAAAATCATGAAAATCATAGTTAGGGGTACTTACCTCAAGAGCTTTCCATAAACTTAATGTTGAAGATCGTCGCTACTTCCCTTTGTTGTTTGTTTGCCGCAGCTTGTGAACTTGACTCCATCAGTGTGCTGGTAGGTCCTTCTCTTTTGGTGTTCTCATTTTTGTTTCGAGAACCTGCATTGAACAAACACTAAAAGATTCCGCATTTTGCCTCATTAGTATTCAGTTTCATAATTTGCAGAGGTAACTTTTCTAATTTGTATTGATGGAGATGCTATGGAATGCAATACACAATGGTTAAATGTACGCGTGATGGTACTAATGTGCATACTGCGAGATCTCATGTGATGGGATGGTGTTTGGTGTGCGAGCTTTTGCCATTTATTTTGTTTGATTGTTCTTTCTTTTGTTGTTTTGTCTTTTCTATTATATTTTTTATTATTTGTTTGTCTTTTATTATCAATCATCATCAAGTCATCTTGGTCTTAAATCCGCGCGTTGAGAGGCTCTTCGGACCAAGAGAAGGGCTGGGCGCATATGGAGGGGCGCCCATGTGCTCATGGGTACTTGGGCACGGCTGTGTGTGCATCCAAGTGGTCTCCTACTTGGGTTCGGATCTTTCGAGGCGGTTACACAAGGCAGTCCTGTGGGAGGCGAAATTAGAAAGTGGGGGACTTGGGTGCCACTGGGTGTGCGCCCAAGTGGTACTTCATCTCCTTTTCGAATTGGGACACTAACCTATATAAGGAAGTGCTGCCTGTAGGTCTTCTCACACTTTCTACTCTTCCAGATTCTGGATTTCAAGGTCTTTGGTCTCTCTCTTGCTCCCAAGTAAGCAGTCTTTCCTCTTTCTTGGCTCTAGTTCATGGAACATATCTTCTAGTTTATTTTGTTCTTTCTTTGGCATGATGTATTTGTTTTCATTATGCTTAAATCTCATATTGGTTTTGAGTTTGTCAAACTATGTTTTTTTCTTACTTGGGGTTAGATCATCTTTACTTATTCTTTTCCTCTTTTCCTTACAAGAAACAAAGATGTTTCTTTTCTTTATCGATGTTATGTAAGCTTCTTGTTGTTATATCATGTTCTCTAAGCTTCTGAAAATTTATGATGATATTAGATTGGTAATCCTTTGTTTTGCTTATTCTTAATTGGTGATGATCTTTTAATTTAATCCAAATTGGGTTCCAATGTGGTTTCAAGATTAGGATTTCACTATTTTGATCCTAGTACCATTAGGCCTTTGATTGGTTGTGATGTCATGTTATTTCTCTCATCTCATGAATTTCTCTTTTGCAAGTTTCAATGTCACTTTTTTTTTTTTTAAGATGTTGCATTACATGAGCATTTAGTTTAGACTTGTTTAAAAAAAGGGATCACGCTTTTGGCTTCCTAGAGATCTCAAAGTGACCTAACAGTACCCTTGGGGAATTTGTCTCACGGATTTCAAGAGACCTAGTGGGATGATCTAAGCTGAACCAGACCTACCCGAGATGGACCTCCCGGAATAGACATGAGCGCCGCCCCTGGTGCGCCCAACTAGTTTTCCTGCTTTCTTTTTTTTTTTTTTTTTCGTTTATGTTTGTTATAGGTGCTTGTTCAGCCCTCATTCTGTGCTTTCAGTTTGTTACTGTTGCATCGTTTTCAATCTTATGAAGTTTCTTTGTTGACATTGTGTTACCTCTTTTCTTTTCATGGGTGTGTCAAGACGTTGTATTATATGGGCGCATTATTTGGACTTTTGGGCTCTCAAAATGGCTTAGGATAGCCCTGGAGTGCTTCTGAAAGTATTTCCCACAGATTTGAGAAGGCCTAATAGAATTATCATGGCTGGACCCAGACTCTTCGGGGTGAATTCCTCGAAACATACCTGGACGCCAACCCTAGTGCGCCCAAGTGTCCCTTTTGTGTTTTTTTTCCTTTTTTTTTTTTTTTTTTTTTTTTTTTTGTGGGACTTCAATCCTATAACCTAAGCCTTTCTAGGTTGTTTTCATTCGGTGAGACCAATTTTATGACAATTTAATGTGGTTGATTATTATTGTGGATGGCCCAATCAAAAGCCAAGGAGTGAGAGTTACAAGTCAATACAATAATGGCATTAAACCATGTAACTCCTCTCATCATGGAGTTAAAATACAATTACAAGCCCATTATTCTCCAACAGCCAATCAAAACTCAAGAATAATGAGTTACAAAAGGAGTTACAAAAAACATTAATGAAAATGTGTAACTCCTCCCATCATGGAGCATTAATGCATTAATGCATTTAAAGCCAATAACTCACCCCATGGCCACCAAAAGCCTATAAAAGGAGGTCATTTCCACCATTCCAGGGACGAAAAAAAACAAGGTGAAAATCCTAGAAAAAAAAAAACTCTGCAACATTGCTAAGGTGCTCCAACGACGATCTCTCGTTCGTTGAAGAAGTTTTGCAGCGACTACCACTACAAGGTGACCAAAGTCCCTTGGGGGACTACGCCTCAAGGCCCTCTCCTTCTGCCTTCATGGCTTAGACATGTCTTTTCAGCTTGTCTATTTAGATTTTCATTGGATATAAGACCTCCCCTTGGTCCTTATTCTTTAAAAATCTGAGGTTCAAGCCGAGTCAAGAGGATCGAAGACATCCTCTGGTATCATCCAAAGGATGAAAGCGAAATCCAAACATGACTTGCAATCGTCAATCTGTACAAGTCCCCGCAATCTCCTATGAAGTTAGATTTTCCTTTCTTCCATTTCATTGTATATGTATTCTTTAAAGAGACATAAAAATCACAACTCTTGGCTTTCCTTTTGATGAGAATTATAAATTGCCTTTCACGGCAAAGACACCGCCTTTCACGGCATTTAAATTTAAATCATGTCTCTTTTATTAACACATGTGCAATGAAAGTTAGAAAAAAATTAATTTTCTTTTCTACTTGTGCAGGTGGATCTACGGACCACCACTTGTTAATTCCAAGTAGAGTAGAAAATTTGGCATACCCATATAAAAAAGTTGATGTTTTCTTTATCTCCTGTCACTAAAGAGTTGGACCCCATGGATTTTCACATCCACTAATGTTGGTAGTCCCGCGAGCGAAAAAGTGAGCCGATCAGTCACACATGTTTCACTTGGTGGCAACTCATTTTTTGTGAGAGATCCAAGGAAACCTTCCTTAGCCAATCTGATCATCCGATCTTTACTTATGTTGCCCAATCTAGTGTGCCATTTTATAGACTCGGAAGTCATATCACACACCATATAAGAGGTGAAAAACCAACAAGATAATTATGACAATCCAAAATATATAAGCCTCCTAAAATAGAACCCAATGCATAAATAAATTTATTTTTCCTAATATAAACTCTATTAAGCAGAAAGCAAAAATCAAAACCTCACAACACTACACCAAAATCAATGATTTGGAACAGTGTTTTAGATGCGGGTTTGAACTGTTATCAAGGTCAAAACCGTTCTGAAAGCGAGCCCGCCCACTCGAAACCATTGTTTAAAAAAAAAAAATCGTGCCAGCCTCAAAATGTTGTGCTTGAGTGGAAATAGAGAAGAGAACTCTTTCCCCTTGTGGATCTAACAGAGATTGGGTCTTTCGATTCAGTAGATTTGACGCCCAATCAACTCCAATTCGATGCCAGAATGTGAGGAAAATCGCTAGATGAAGAGTTGGTGATCGACAAAAATGACTGATTTGAGGTGTCTCATGTTGTTTGTAGGGTTTTCTTAGGGTTTCAGATCTCGATCTTTTGCTCTGGGAAACTGAGATTGGAATTAGGAATCTAATATATGAAGAAGAGAAAGATCGAGTTGAAGTTCTTTTAAGTGGTTTTTAGGGTTGTTTTTGGTTTTAGGGAGTTGAAATCCGATGAGTAGCTATGAATGGAAGAAGAGGAAGATCGAGCTCAGGCATTTATGGTGATTTTTTAATTAATTTTTGATTCGTAGGAGGGCAATGGAGGTAAAGGAATGGTTTAATAAAAAAAGATCACTAGAAACAAATCCACTTAGATTTAGTCTTCAAGGTGTCATAAGCTCGTGAGCCGATATTTTGAAAGGAGGTTTCGCCGCATGCCACGTACATACAGTGTCTCATGGAGATCCAAAGTCTTTCCAATATCGGCTGATCATAATTATTACCGTCTAACATATCACCTTTGTTAAGGCCCTTAATAACATTACACGATGCCATTTCACTGAAGAAAGAAAAAAAATGTGCTAATCAATTTGATGCACAACGTTGGCAACTGACACGTATTGATTGCCCTTTTTGCATTCAAATTAAACTGTAAATTAGGGTACGTATTGTAGTGAAAACCCTTCACACCTAGGGCTGCTTCGGGGCAGTCAAAAACAATAATCCTAGTTGCACAAGTGAGTTGATAGCATCATGCAAATCCAATATTTTGATCCTTATGCAATTATAAATATAAAAAAGCAGAAAGAACACATAGACAATACAATTCCTTTCATCTTATTAGTGACCATGTCTTGATCAATGCTCGGATGTGGAGGATTGAACCAAATCTAACAATTGATTGCCAAACAGATGATCCAAAAGGATGGATCAATTTGGATGGCATGGATCTTTCTAGAAAAAAGAAAAATAGTTGTTGAAAATCAATATAGTCAAATTGATTATCCCCCCACATATAATTTTTAAGGTCTTAAAAAAGGAGTATATTTTGCCCAAGATTAAATAAAAAAACCCAAGGATCGAAATAGGGTTCACTGGGGTTCATCACTTGAACCAAAATGGGCTCAAAGTATTACCAATATAGTTTATAACAGATCAGAAAGTTGATCCAAATCAGGCCATGACAACTGTCTCTGAATGGGCTTAAATCTATTGGACATTATGGGCCAGAAAAAGAAAAAACTGACGGGGCAATGCTCTCTTGCAATGCTCAAAGCATATCAAAACCGGCCTTTTAACAGGTATGAAAAATTGCCCCATATCAGGCCTAAATAGGGCTAACAACCTAATCTCAAAAATAGGTCCTCTGTGGCATAAATATGAGATGATTACATAACATCACATGAATCATATATGTGTATTGCTTTGTTCTGATAGGTCCTGTGTTGGATTGAATAATATCTGTGCTGGATCTGCAAATGGAATAGAAGATATATGTGAACTAAACAGTAGGCCATGATGTGATTTGCATGCCCCCATCAGAATTTCCTATATTACTAATATATGAGTAGTCAACATGATTCTAAAGGAGCCAGATTGTTTAATGAAAAAAATGGCTAAAAATGTAATAAAATATTTACACAATTTCATTATATTCTCGATATGGATGTTGGAAATGAACTCATGAACAGAATGGCTATTTTCCAAAAAGAATGAGGGGAACCAACATGGCTCATTGGATCAGAAGTCAAAACACCAGAGCCTAAAAAAGGACCCAAATACAAAATTTCCCAATACATGGTTTGGTCCAATAAACGGGGGCTTAAAATAGGTACAAATACCATATATCCCAAAGAAAATTATCATAATAAATTGTACAAAAATATTAATCAGATCAGAACAAAAAAAAAAAAAAACAAAAAACAGATTAGAAAATATGGTCTAGAAATATCCTATAAAACAGCCCAGAACGGTAACAAGATTTGGGCCACATCTGGATATTTATGATTAGTGGGAATAAGATGTTTATGATTAGGTGAAGGGGCTCGTCTAGCCAAAGCTGAAAAAACAAACGTTTTTTTTTTATTTATTTCTTGTCCAACAGCTCGAGGTTAAAGCATAGCTCCATTTCGAAAAGCCTACCACCCTGCGAGTCAGGCTAGCGAAAGACTCAACCCAGCTTGACCCTTTGATCCTTCGTGTTTGTATAAACAAATTATCATCATCATAGCGATGCCCCAACTATGTTTGGATTGGCTAATATATAGTATATAAAATATATATATTTTTTGTCCAATATGTATATGAGATGTGTGTATGAAATTAATCTTTAGGAGAATATTCTCCTTCGCACGGTCCACTAAAGCCATAGGGGGTTTTGCATCTGTGGGCCCCACCTTCTTAGTGGTCCATGCAAGAGAAAGCTTTCCTTAATTTTTATAGTTATATTTTAAAAATCAAGGATATTTTTTCATCTATATTTATCATTAATTTCAAGGCTAATTTAACAATGAATTCCTATCGGTTCCATTTAAGAAAATCATAATAATTTATATTCCAATTCTATACAAGCAACACAAGCCCATTTGAATGAATTACTTCTTATGCATTCCATTTCATTCACAACACATGATCGTCAAAATCAATTATTTCCTATGTAACCCAATTCCATACAAACAAATAAGCCGACTTAAAAATATTTTTTTACGTATTTCAATTCAATGCAAACAAACAAGCTTATTAGAATCAGTTACTTCCTATGTGTTTCAATTCTAGCTATGCGAACAAACATCCATTTGATATGCAAATAGACAACCACTTGAATTGGATACTTTATATGTATTCCAACTCCATGCGAACAAACAAGGCCATCCATCACTGAATTCCATGCAAATACATAGGCTCATAATCCATTAAAAAAAACAGAGCCCATTTCCATGAATTATTATCTATTCGATTATGTGCAAGCAAGCAAGCCATTTGAATATCATCATCAACATCAAAGGCTTGTCCCAGGAATGTTGGGGTTGGATTGTGACAAGATTTTATGCTAGCTGTCAACCTGCCTAATGCAACCCTCTTCCTTTACCCAAGCTTGGGACCGACAGTAAAAAGAATAGAGGATTTAAGCAAGCCATTTGAATATATAGGTTCCAATTTTATGTGCAACATAATGCCCATTTGACTACATAGATGATGCCCATTTGTATATTGTGGTTTTACTTTCTTCTGGCCTTGATCTAATGCTAGACCTTGAGGGAAGGAAAAGGGCTCGACTAATGTGGGTCCACCCTAAACCCAGCCCTACATATGTTGGGGTGGGATTAAGGATTAGGGCAGACCGTCCCCATGTTAACTAGATTATATTTCATCAACTCAATGGATGATGTGAATAAATTGGTTTATTCCCTTAATTAGTTTATTATTTTGTGCTTTATTCATATGATGAATGGGATATTTATTCTATGATTGCACATAACTAATACGAAATGATATGATGGTTCATGAAGTATATTAAATGTAATCTATGTGTGTGGATGAGATTTACATATGGGAGACATGGATCACAAAATCTTATACTTAAAGTATTTTCACAACCAATGAGACTAGCATTTCATCTTAAAAGATTGTAGCACTGCGTCACTATGAGATAGTGTGGCTTGTCTCAACCATCAGAGTGTAAGACTCTGGACTGCTATGCCAGTACATTGGATGTATTGAAGAACCATGAGAAGCAACTTATGCAAAAGTTGTCTCTAATTAAGGAATGCTCTCATAATTTTCAAGCAATAGGCTCTTAATCTTGAGAGATTAATAGGCTCAAGTTTCTGCTATACATTTACTTTGAGTAACCAATGAGTTAGGCTAATTATGGTTAAACACATCAGCATCTTGGGTACATGGTAATGGGACTGTGGAAACGTATAATTCTTAAGATGGAATATATCCTCTATGAGAGAAATATCCCCTTGAGCCAATTAATTAACAGATTTTATCATTGGTAAGTGAGAACCCGTCTTGATTAAGAGTTAATCAGATGGTATTGATGACCACTGTGATTAATTGGGTAACAAAGATCATAAAAGGTGGATCTAATTTGGTTGGACGGATTAATTCCAATGGATTCATGGATAAATTTGATGGAGGGGTCTACTTGTAGTAATTGAAAAATTAAGAGTCTTCTTGTAAATATTCCTAAGACTGAAGTGCAATTGCACTTATTTAGTGGAGTTATTTACAATTAATTGTAGGTCTATAATTCACATGAGATGTGAGGTCCATATGTTTCAGTTGGAGCCAAATGGTCCCCATGCTAGCCTTAAGAAGAAAAAGTTATATTCCAATTGGAACTCTTAAGGAAAAGAGAAGTAGGACAAATAATAGAAATAAAAGTGAGACTTCTAATTTTAGTCAGAGAGGAGGTGTGCCATATAAAAACTAAATAAGAAGAGAGGGCTAGAGATCACTCACACTTTCACATGCCCAAACCCACCCACCCACCCCCCCCCCCCCCCCCCCCCTAACCCCCGGTTTCCTTCCTAAGTGCCTAGGGTTTCTTCTTATTTGAAATCTCACCATTCTCTTTAAGAGGCTCTCTACAAGAGGGTTATAGCATGAAAGAACACAAGGCTAATGAGATCAAATTTGCGAAAGAGTTTCGTAGAACCAAGACATCAAGCTCTCGATTTGAGTACAACTAAGCTTCTCAGGTATAGATCTACAACTAGTTTGCTCCAGTAGATCTTTTGTTCGTGTTTGCTTTTCTTGATCTATCCTTTTGATGGATCTTTTGATCTTAATGCTTAATATTAGGGTTTTTAAATCCTGGGATTGGGTTCTTCGCCTTTTGGGTGTTTGATCCCTACTTCAAGTGGGTCAAAAGTCGTGAAAACCCATCTAAAAGGCCCACCTACTTCCAACACCTCATCCTTTGAGAGCCCTTGCCGTCTACGTGCTTCACACTGGCTTTATGCAAGTATAGACAATTATATTACAAAGAATGTTCTCCAACGACCATACGGGATTTGTAGTCTAACTCTATTGGGTCTGGGCCTACCTTTGATCAGTCAAGCCCCTCTCATACTCTTTTCATTCCATGATCTGGCATGATGATCAATTTCACACTCATGGAACCATCGCCCATTGTTGAACTAATTTTTTTTTTTTTAATCTATGATAAAAAGTCATCAAAATTGAGCATACCATCTATGATAGTGCTCATAGCATCTATTATATCCATCATATTAATCTATTTGACCCGTCTCCCACGGGTTGGGCTGTCTCAGTACCTCATAAGTACCTACTGTGCTCGCATAGCATCAATCATATCATCAAGTAATAATGTACCCGGTTCGGGCATCGGTTTTCTCAATACCCCATAGGTATCTACTGTACTCGCATATCATCCATACCACAAGGTCAAACCAGATCGCCTTCTTGTCTCCATGTGGGATGATATTAGTCAATGGTATGGTCCATGGAGTTTGGGTACCTCTATTTCTCCCTTAGGTCCTGAACAGTTAATAACGTATACTTTTATATACTCCACTTCTCTATACGCTTAATTAATATTATCCCGCTATTTAGTCATTCCATTAATATCCATCGTTATGTTCCTAATATTCTATATCAAAGCTTCATGTGCCATGCCCAGACTTTCTACCCAAATCCAAACTGTGCTTGTGCATCTGAGCCTAAGTGCAATGCCCCGATTTTTATTGCTCAGAGGGCTTACACCTTGCTTGTTAACAAACATGCTCTAAATGTTTAAAGCAGGTAGATGTTTGACAAATAAAAATGGTCAATACACAATCCTACCATCCATCTGCTTTAAAAAAGTAGAAGCAGATTTTTTAAAATAAAAAGCCCTAGTTCTGGGCTTCCGAAAATAAGAGCCATGGGGTTTCAATTTTTTTTTTTCAAGGTGAAATACAACCTCTGACTTTAGGGGGTGTTTGGATGGATGGTGAATTGAATTGAGGTATAGTAAAGCCTCCAATATCTATACAAGAAAAGATCAGGAGTCGTATTAAAAGTACACAAATTCAAAATTTCCTTCGTCTTTTTAAAAACAAAAGTAAAAAAAAAAAAACGTCATTTCTCTACTAAATGACCAAAAAAATCATTTTTTTTTACACAAAAGGTCAAAAGTATTCCCCATCAAACCACTAAAAATAAAAAACCAACATTAATTCCTTATAGATATATTTCCCTTTTGATTTGATCCAAACTAAGGCCATAACATGGCCCCAAGTAGGACTGCACAAAAAATCCGATATCACTGCAAAACCAGACCGAACCGAGCAGTTCAGATCGGTTTATAGTTGATCGGTTCGGTTAACGGTTTGAGAATCATAAAAACCGCTTACAATGGTTTGGTTAACGGTTTGGATATCATAAAAATCGCTTAAACAAAACCGTCCGTATACATTAATTTAAGTGTTGCATTTTTACTATTTTAGCCTTAGGGTTTTGTTCACTACTTTCATAGTTATAACCAACAACTCATTTTAATATGAACTCAATACTGCCTCAATACTTTCATAGTTTTTTTCCCGCTCTAGTTTCAGCTTTTGAGATTTTTTTTTCTTGGTTGGATTGTAGAATTTCTATTTTATAATATGATTGTGCGCTTGTATTTAGTCCAAACTCTCTTCTTGGAGTAGAATTATTTTTATATGAATCATTGGAATGTTGGATTATTATGTTTTCAGTAAACACTAGAATAAATGCAAAGGATGGGGTCTCATCATTTTGAAATTTTCAATATCGGGTTTTTTTATTTTTATTTTTAAAACAACGGTTTAGCTGACCGAACCGAACCGTTTGGTTCGGTTCGGTTTGGTTCGATTCAGTTTGATTTAAGTCCTCTCCATCGATTGAATCGGATCGGTTAATTAAAAAACTTACAAATTCAATTAAATTATTAATTTTAGTGTTAAACCGATTCGATGTACAACCCTAGCCCTGGAAGCCGGAGTGCATATCAACAATACACAGCGTGCTCGTTGGCGTAGGTGAACGTTTCCCCGTTATATTACAATTACAGCTCTCTCTCTCACTGTAGCACCCCATGGCTCATATAAAAGCGAGGGAATTGCATACGTGCGTATCGCTTCTGCCTATTTATAGACACTTTTACTTTCTTCGAGTTCGTCAACCCCCAACATCTGGCAACTGCGAAAAACCCTAAACCCTAACTCTCTCTCTCTCTTTCTGTGTTAACCTTCGTACGAGAATGGCGATCGTTCCATTGAATGAGGAGACTGTCAAAAACGTCATTAGACAGGCAACAAAAAAAAAAAAAAAAAAAATCAAATCTCTCTCTCTCTCTGCGTCTTGAGCTGGTGAAGTAATAGCTTTTTTTTTGCCCCTTTCTTTTCAGGTGGAGTTCTATTTCAGCGACAGCAATCTCCCTCGCGATAAGTTCCTGAAGAAGTCGATTGAGGAGAGCGATGATGGATGTATCCTTCTATTCTTCTTCTGTCTAATGTTTGTTGTAAGAGTCTGTAATTGATGCACTGAGAATAACCCATCTGTCTCTGTTTTTTTTTTTCTCTATGAATTTATTGCATTGGATGATAGTAGAATTGAATTTGGAGATAGTGGGGGTGTTGGTTTCCTTTCTGGGATATTGGAGAGTCTAACTTAGCAGAGGCAGGCAGTAAAGCTAGCCTTTTTACTTTGATTGATTGATAGAAAGATAACCTTGGGTTTGTTCCCCCAGTTTTCCGCTCTCTCTGCAATGGACCCTCTAAGTTGTAGTCACAAATAGTATGATATGAAGGGTATTGTATAAGTTAATTGATTACTTGTTTTGATTAATTCTGTTTTTTTTTTTATATGATAAAAAGGTCCTCATTGCTGTAGTTTGTAGAAAAGTTTTGATTTTTCAAGATGGATAACGGTGGGAATTAAGAATCTGAATCCAATGCAACATTGCTGCTCAACACTCCCATTTAATAATGGCGGGGCACGCCCTTCTTAGATGTGAACGAGGTAGCTCCCAATCTCACTTTGATTATATTGGCAGTCACTGTTGGATTTACAGTGTGTTAGAAAACATTACTTGCCCACTAACTGTCCGCCTGCTTTACCTGTTTATGTATCCAATGGTGACAATCACCCTGAGATTTTTTATTTTTTATTTTTTGGTTGGGGAGGGGGGTGGGGGGTTGTTCTATCATGCAATGGGGACCCTATTAGATTTGATGGTTTGGTTTTGAGAAGGACAGGGTCTGCCATCATGAATTGGAAGCAGCGGACTTGCTAGTTGCCTCTACCTGTCGGATCAAGATGTGGGAAGTAAGGCATTAGTTCTGGTTGGGGAGAAAGGGTGGAGACTAGACAGCTCCCTCGACTTGTTTTTTCCACCTTTATTCATCAAAATAATGTCTAATGTTGTTGCAGAATAAGAATGGTAGAATTTACAATTTAAATTCATTGAGTTTTTTTTTTCTTTTTTTTCTTTCGACCGTTGCCCTTCACATCTTATGCTTATATAGAATTATCTTTATTTTATTTTTTATGGGGTTATTTTGAATACATATGTTATGTCTATGGAATGAGAGAGTATAGGTGGTTCAGTCAATGTGGGTGGTTTGCTTCAATGACCCAAAGAGTTGAAAAATAGGGAACACTATAGACAAGCCCGTGGCACAGTAGAAGGCACTCACTGTTGCAACTTTTAGGTTGTGGGTTCAAGTTACGTTGCCAATAAAAGGAACAATTTAGGGCTCGCTGTAGACTAGATCCTATCTTAGATTGTGACAAAATTTTACACTAGCTGTCAACCTATTTAATGCAACCCTCCTTCCTTGGGATGAGGTTTTGGTGATGATATAGACTGCATGCTCTTAAAATGCAAATATTAAGTACAAATGTTCCTTGTTTATCTTTTAGGTTGTTATTGTGTTCCTTCTCAATGTCTATTCTTTTCTCTCTAATTAAAGGCATACAATCTTCCAATCAGGGATGCCTTTTAGGAATCCCAATCATCCTTGGAGCTTGTCATATTTGTTGGTGCAAATTAACAATATTGGCCCAACCTTGATGGAGCTGTGTCACAACCTCACTGGTAATATATATTAAGTTTTCTTAGCTAACCATTCCTACAAAAACCTTGAGGTTTTAGTAGAGACAACATAAATACTTTGTACTTTTCGATACTCCCCTTGGGTAGAGCCCACTCCTCAACACTCCACCTCGGGTCGAACCCAGTCGGCACACTTTTGGCGGCATATTTTTTTTTGCACTGAGTCGTTCCTCCTGGGATTTGAACTCGCAGCAGATTGACTCTGATACCATATTAAGTTTTCTTAGTTAACAATTCCTACCAAAACCTCGAGGTTTTAGTAGAGGCAACATAAATATTTTTCAGCCCCCTTAGGCGGAGCCCATTCCTCAACAATGTATTGTTTCTTGAGGCTTAGTACCCTATATGTGTCAATAGAACCAATACTATAGGCAAAATGGATTGCAATGGGATGATCTCCCAAGGATCGATTGATATCCATATATATTGATGTACAAACTTTGATTTAGGCTACAATTTTGTTATTGTCTGGTTAGCTATCTTCCTAAGATAGTATGTAGTATCTGTACAGTATATTACAGTTTGACTAAGTACATTAGTCGGGCTTTATGTTAGATTTGGCCCAATGGATTTAGAGTCATTAACACCCCCCTTCAAATTGATGCCGATGAATAAACCAGCATCAATTTGTCTGTCAAGAACTTATGACGTGGTCAAGGAAGTGCTTTGGTAAAAATATTAGCAATTTGAAGGCTGGAGGATATGAACAGGAGAGAAATAACATCGCTTAGATATTCATCCCTAATAAAGTGGCAAGCAACCTTGATGTGTTTAGTTCTCTTATGAAACACTGGATTTTCTGTAATCCGAGTGGCACTGGTGTGAGAGATGTTTGTGAGAAGCCAAGTTCCTCAAGGAGACCATGAAGCCATATAATTTCTGAGCATGCGGCAGACATGGCCCGGTATTCTGCCTCAGTTGATGATTTAGAAACTTTGTCCTGCTTTTTCACTTTCCATGAAATAAGAGCATCACCTAAGAACATGCACCAGCCCATTGTGAACCGACGAGTATCAGGACAACCTGCCCAATCATCATCAGAATAGGCAGTCAATGTCATTGGGGTGCCAACAAGAAAAAACAAGCTTCTGTGAGAAGTGCCAAGAAGATAACGAATAATTCGTCGAACAGCTGCTAAATGGAGATGATGGGGCTTGGTCATATACTGACTCATCAAGTTTACTGCATAACTGATGTCAGGCCGAGTAGTAGTCAAATATATAAGACTACCAACAAGCTGTCGATAATATGTCGGATCAGGAAAAGGATCACCACTGTCACTATGGAGTTTAAGATTTAGTTCTAGAGGAGTATCCACGGGTGTGGAGTTTTACAAGCTTGCCGATTCAATTAAATCCATAGTATACTTATTTTGATGCAATATCAACCCCTTCTCAGAGTGATGAACTTCCAATCCCAAAAAATATTGTAGAGGGCCAAGATCCTTCATTTGAAAAGATTGATGCAGAGAAAATTGGAGATCTTGAATCATGGCTGTATCTGTGCCAGTGATTATGATATCATCCACAGACTAGAAGAATGGTGATTCCTGTTGATTTTTGATGCAAAAACAATGATGGATCATAAGGACTCTGTTAAAACTGCAGCTTGAGTAAAACATTCTTGAATTTGTCAAACCATGCTCTTGGTGCTTGTTTTAGCCCATACAAGGACCGTTTCAAAAGAGCAGCTTGTCCTTCTGATGGTTTTGGGAAACCTTGAGGCAGTCGCATGTGAACTTCCTCTTTAAGATCACCATGAAGAAAGGCGTTTTTCACATCAAATTGGAAAAGGGGCCAGGATTGGGATGCAGCGATGCCAAGGATGGTGTGAACTGTGGTCATCTTTGCAACAGGCGCAAAAGTTTCTTTGTAGTTGATGCCATATTCTTGTTTGTTGCCAAGGGCCACAAGCCTTGCCTTGTATCTATCCAAAGTACCATCTGCCTTCAATTTGATAGAGTAAACCCATGTACTCCAAATAAGTTTAACAGAGGCTGGGCATGGAACAACAACCCCTGTTTGGTTTTGCTGTAGAACATCAAGTTCTTCTTCCATAGCCTTTCTCCAGCATTCCTGCTTTGCTGCTTGTGAATAAGAAGTAGGAATGGAAACAGATGATAACGTAGCAAAATATGAAGAATGAGAAAAACCGTATCGATCCGGTGGTTGAGAGATACGAGAAGAACGACGAATAGCAAGTTGAGGTGAATCTGATGCTGGAGCAGGATTCGGGGCTGGTTCTTGTAGAGAAGGCAAAGTAGTGGCATTTGTTCCTTGTCGACGAGGATACACCTTGTCCGGATGAAATCGCGGAGGTGAAGGAAGGCATTCATCATTAAAAGATGGTACTTTAGAAAAAGAAATTTCTGGAGATGAATCCGGATAAGACTTAAATAGGTACTGGTGTTAAAAGGGAAAAACAACATTTCTAGAAATCCGAATACGCTTGGATGTGGGGTCATAACAAATAAAACCTTTTTGTTGGGAAGCATAACCAAGAAAGGCACATTTTGCAGATTGTGCAGATAACTTGGAACGTTCATGGGTGGGAAGATGAGCAAAACAAACACAGCCAAAAGTGTGTAAATGTGTGTATTGTGGTTCAGTTTTGAAAAGACGGAAATGTGGAGATGTATTTTGAAGTTTTGGAGAAGGAAGGCGGTTGATGATATGAGTAGCAGTGGTTAATGCTTCTGGCCAAAATCTAGGTGGAACGGAGGATTCTAATAAAGAACACCTGACCATGTCTAGAAGATGGTGATTTTTCCGTTCTGCAACACCATTCTGTTGGGGGGTGTAGGGACAAGTCCGTTGGGATATAATCCCTTTGTCTTGTAAAAATGCCTGAAATTTCTTGGATACATATTCCGAGAAGAACCTTAATACATGTTGAAAATTGATTTTGAACATAATTCAAGAATTTTTTAAACACATCAAAGACTTCTGATTTGGCATGTAGAAAATAAACCATGTAAAATGGCTATAATCATTAATGAAAGTCACAAAATACTTATACTGTGAATGAGAAACAATTGGTGCAACACTCCAAACATCACTATGTCCTAAACCAAAACATTTGGTAGCAGAAGAAACGTGTAATGGAAAAGGCAAAGTTCTACTCTTTCCCACCTTACAAGTGGTGCAATCAAGAGCAACATCTGACGATAAAAACTTCATTTTATTAATATGACCAGAATTTAACAAAGATAACAAAACTGTGGAATTGGGATGGCCTAATCTATTGTGTCACAATTGCACATTATTCTTAGAGACAACTGATGAAGCAAACAAAAGACATATCTGGATTCAGTGTTACTATGTGAAGAGGAAATAAACGCCCACAGTTAGGCCCTTTCGGTAACACCTTGCCCGTCTCCTGATCCTACACCACACAACCAGAGGAGGAAAAAGAAACATTACAGTTACCATCAACCAATTGACCGACAAAGATTAAATTGGTAGTAAGATTTGGTGAACAGAAAACATCGTGTAAGGGTAGAGAATGAGAAATATCACCAAAAGAGGTAATTGGTATTGTTGTACCATTAGCAGCATGGACCTGAATCCGTCCATCATATGGTTTAATTGTGGAGAAGTTTTTTGATGATGATGTCATATGATTGGAGGCACAAGAATCAAAATACCAGTGAGAGAGTGATTTTTACCAGAGATACCGATAGTGGAAAAGGCCTGGAGGATCATCTGTTGGATCATGTCAAGGGTGACTGGACAGAAGCAGGGGAGAAGAAGATATAGAAGATGAATCAATAGTGCCAAAAGTAGCAGTAACAGCTTGGTAAACTTTTGGATTTCTGTTCTGAGGACGTTTGCGGCATTCATTGATTGAATGTCCAGATGCTTTGCAATAATTGTAGATCCTCTGCTTGCACTAATTTGCATAATGGCGGAAATTTTGGCACTTGAAGCACTGCACTTTACTAATATCTCTGCTTGGTTGCTTTCCCTTGGCAGTATAAATAACATTTATTGGTGAGTTTGGTGGTTGAGATGGAGTGGGTACACTATAGGCAACATCAATTGCACTAGGAGTGGCTTGTTGGAGCACACTATATTGAGTCAATTGTCTCTATTCCTCTCGCAGTAATTCATTGAGACACTCATCTAGTGTTGGAGAAGGTACCCCACTCATGAGATGAGATCTGACCGATTCATACTAAGGCCTTAATTTCGTGAGAAATTGATCCCGATGACTAGTCGCTAGTATTATTTGCAATTCAGGAAGAACCCGTGCAGAGATATTTGCATATTTGATTTCATCTAATTCTATCAATAAATTATGGAAACAAGAATAATATTCTTGAATGGAAGTCCCTCGCATATAATTTGCAATTTCAAATTCCAATTGATACAGTCGGGCAGAATTCCCTTGATGAGACACCTTTTTCAGATATTCGCACATATCTTTGGCACTTTTGTATGGTTTCAAATTCACGAAAAATTGTGGTTTCATGGACCCGAGAATCCAAGTTTTGATCTTAGCATCTTTTGTGTTCCAGGACACAATTTTCTCCTTATCTTCTGTTGGTTTTGGATTAGTTCCAGAGATATGGCCCCATAATTCTTTACCCTCTAGGTAAAGTTCAAATTGAAAGGCCCAAGATGGATAATTTTTACCATTAAACTTGATTGAGTTGATTTCAGATTTCTCCATTTATAACAACGATTCAGATGAACCAGCAGAATGATGAACAAACCAATCACAAAGCAATAAATCCTCTGATCAATATGTAAGGCAGCAGCCAAGATCTGATGAGACGAACTGTTTTTAAGAGTAAAAACAGAATCTGGATGCCAAGATCTGTGTTTGAAGATGCCCAGAATAGTTCCAGAGGCACAGGCTGAACAATGCACAAAAACAGTGCACAGAATGACACAGATGACCCTGTCGTCACTATGTAGTTCTGTATGTGGACCCACCAATTGATCTGTTGACAGATCTGAGGATGGGGATGGGTTAACAGCAGATTTATGCAACTATTGGAAGTGGTCCCAGGCAGAACGAATCCAAATCCAAAATTTTGGACGGCTGTGATGAAAACAAATGGCCAAAATTGATTTTCCACAAAAAATGGTAGAAGGCCTACCTCTGATGATCCATAAGTCTTGAGAAAATCTTCATAAATAAGTAGATATCCAGGCGACCAAGATGGGCTGATTCCGCTGAGATGGGGATGATGATCGCTGGTGGGCCACGTCTGATCTGAGATGATCAGGTTGAAGAAATGATCTCTGAATGGCTTCTAGATCTTGGAAGATGACTAGGAGGATCCACTAATCCTTGGATCTTGAAGAAGAAAAACAACTGAAGCACTAGTTGTCGACTCTGCTTTGATAACATGTCAATAGAACCAACACTATAGGCAAAATGGATTGCAGTGGGATGATCTCCCAAGGATTGATTGATATCCATATATATTGATGTACAAACCTTGATTTAGGCTACAATTTTGTTATTGTCTAGTCAGCTACCTTCCTAAGATAGTATGTAGTATATGTACAGTATATTATAGTTTGACTAAGTAAATGAGTCGGGCTTTATGCAAATGAGTCGGGCTTTATGTTGGATTCGGCCCAATGGATTTAGAGTCATTAACAATACGTCCTATTTGGAATAAGGTAAAAAAAAAAGAAAAGAAATGATGTAGAAAAGTTCATTCTATATGTGGTTTTAATGGAAGTATAAAAAACCATATTAGCAGCAGATATCTGAGATTGTATGCTATCATCCATCCCTGGATAGGTGATGTCTTTCTCGGAAACGTGTGTCTCTTCATTAGTTCCTAGTTCTTATTTGTGGTGCACACTTTTGTGGAATCTTGGTAGTGGTTGTGTTCAATTTGATAGGAAAGGAATATTTTTTAACTTTCATATTCAAAATATTGCTTTTGACGACCATTATATATTTTCATGACGTAAATTACTAGAGGGATTCCTATATTTTTCTATTCCATGTTTTATCTTGACCTAAACTTTTCAGTGGTTAGTTTGGCGTTGATCTGTTCATTTACTCGAATGAGAAATCATCTTGGCCTTGGTGATGTTAAACCTGATGAAGTGCCAGAAGAGACGCTGTTGGCTGTTGCAGAAACACTAAGGAAATCCTCTTTCCTCAAGATCTCTGAAGATGGTATGTGTTCTGTTTTTTGGGAAATTACATATACACCTGTCAGTCGTATGATGCAAAACGCCAGTCACCACTGCATGTGCTAACATTTCATGCATTCATGACACCTCATTCTTCATTAGAAGGTTTTGCCCTGTGTGTAGTTTGTTTATAAGATGTGCTGGAATTGTAAATTGAACATGTAATGTGGGATGAGGGACTTTAAGTCAATACTTTATCTTTGACCATCTGTAATCTCTAGGAATTTCCAGTGAGGGTAAACCATTGGACTCATCACCTATGGGTGTTCTGGAATCATCACCAGAGCCAAGCAGAAAGCACAGTTTCACAGAATAAGCTGTATGACAAAATATTCGACCACTCTTTATGTTTCCTATATGAAATGGGTGTATTAATATTAAGTTATGCAACCAGAAGAATTGGGTCTATTATCATTTTCTAGATTATAATGACGGGCCAAAAGTCCAAGACTGTTCTGCTAATGATAAAGACATGACACCTAATGAACTTGGATTATCCTTATCCTTCAAACACTCATAATATTAGGTTTCTTTAGCCAATATGCAAAACATACTGTTTTACTACTACAGAAATCGTAGCCGTGTGACTCAAGTTTACTTATTTGGTTCTGCCGACGCATGGGACCCCTTGCATTGCATAGGGGGCTTCCATTGGAACCTTCAAGCCTTGAATTTGCATCACCATTGATTGTTTGTTTTTAACCTCCTTTTGTGTGTCTTGAATGATGAGTTGACTCCCTCACTATCTAGACCAGGCCAGGCCAATTTCACGCTGCGGAATGTGCCTGTTCAACATCCATTCCTCATATATGCTGTATATGGTGGATGCACCCACTCGTTAGATATTTATGTTAGAAAATGAAAGGCTACATTCTTCTAATACCAAAGTTAGAATGAATATATCTATGCTGTGTTGGCATGATTCACAAATGTGGAATGGTTCTACAAGAAAGGTTTGGATGGTTGAAGTAGTTTTAGTGTTCTTTTTTTTTAAAAAGTTTGTGAATTTTATTTAACTATTAATAACATGTGTTTAGTTGCATCCTTGCCTTCTTGTTTTATTTTTTGATAACATTTTATTTTTTCTCTTTTTCAGGTAAGAGGGTTGGTAGGAGTACTGCGATGTTAAAACCAGAAGAAATTATAGAGCAAGTGGATACAAGGACAATTGCTGCATCACCTTTAGAGTACACTGTAAAGCTTGAAGATGTGGAGTCCTTTTTCGGTAAATATGGGAAGGTATGCAGTGCTGGTTTTTCAGTTTGGTTATTTTTGGAAGCAAGGTTTGTCTTCAATTCTTCATGTTCATACGTAATTATTACTCAGTAAGAAGGTTTGCAGTGCTGGTTTTTTCAGTTTGGTTATCTTTGGAAGCAAGGTTTGTCTTCAATTCTTCATGTTCATATGTAATTATTACTCAGTAAGAAAGAGTTTATCAAGGAAGGATGATAATTGATAACAGATACAAGGTGGTGCTTGTATCATCCACGCTGCTCTTAAAACTCAATTTTGACGGTTGTTCCATGGGGAGACTTAGGCCTACTAGGATTGGCAATTGGCACGATATTTGAATATGACAAAGTCCAGGTGCTTATGAGACTTTTTGGGATCAATTATTGAAAAGACCAGTTTGTAAGAAGCGGATTCTGGCCTTAGAATTTTTTTTTTCCTCCTTCCCTTCCTGTTCCCACTAGGCCTTTGATAGAAGGGAGTCTTCACAATTCACAAATGCAATACATTAGGGGTGTGTGTGTAACGAGAGGATTCCATGCTTCTAGGATTTCAGATTCTTTGGGAGAGATGAATCCTGCATTCCTACCTTTCTAGTAGGGAATCGAGATTCTTTTATTGATGCAGTTCGTTTCATTTTTTTCCCCTTTCCCGCACAGAGAGAGTGTTGCACTAAGTGATGGAAGAGTGGACTGCCAACTGCATCTGCATGGACAATCAGAAAGGTTTTCCTCTCACCATATCACGGAATCTTCTTATTACACCAATATACCCTAGGTGTCAACAGTCAGGATGGAGACTGGAGATTTCCTTTCTCTTCAAACATGTCTTGTTGATAGGTAATGGAATACATGCAGACTTCTTCATGTACCTTAGAGATGCAGGTGAAACTGTCAACTTGCTTATTAAAGATTCTTGATCGGCAACAGTGCAGCAGGGGCATTCAACCAAAAATATGTATTAGAGGATGTTAATGGCGTTTGGAAGTATAACACTAAACGGAAACAGAGGAAGGTCATTTTTTTTAACAAAGAAAGAATTCCAAATAACCCTTTTTTTTTCCCACAATAACTGCTGAACCCATTCAGCTTTTCCTACATGGGAGGTCTTCCAGTCAGTGCAGAATGACTTGATCTCGGTTGAAAAAAGTAGTTTTCTTTTTTAGACCTGTTTATGAGCACCAACACAATTGCATTTTTGAGGTTGTCTCAAAATGAAAATTTTGCCATGCTTTATTACTCAATGCCTCTCTAATTACCACCTGAAAAGAGAACAGTATATTGTTGTTACCGTAAATTGACCCCACACCAGTGTTTTCTATAAACAGATATCCTCTTTAATCGTAATGCCCTATCTGCATTGAAGTGGCAATAGTGATGACTCACTTTGTTGTATTCTCGTCTTCCCAACTAAGCTTATGAACTCCCAATTTCTAAAAGTCTCTCACCCCAAGCCTCTAAGCTCTTCGTTCTCCTAAAGCCATTCTTGCACTCTTAAGGTCAATGATATCCTTTACAAAAAAAGAAGTTTCAATGATCTCTCTTACAATTCCACCATTTAAGAAAGTTCCTTTTAGATTTTCAGTTACTTCTTGGTGCTTAAACACCCTAGTATTTGACAGAGTTGTTAGCCAGTAATCCCAAAGACAATTGGTGATAGGAAACTACACAAACAACTACTTAACACCTCCCATCGGGATGGAGACCGCCCGGAACTGAAGCACACACCCGCACAAGAACAGAACACGACATGAGATCTTCTTGTCCTATGCACTTGCGCCCGCACAAACACGAAACGCGGCATGGGGCATTTTTGCCTTGTGTAGTTTCGAACTCAAGACCTCTAGCTCTAATACCATGACAGAGTTGCTAGTTAGTAATCTCAAAAGCAATTGGTAATAGGAAACTGCACAAACAACTACTTAACAGTAATTTTTTCCCTTTATAACGAATGAATAATTGCCGTCACTATAATTCTGGCATTGGACACGCACATTCTTAAAAAGGTCCACTACAATCTACGAAAGGATTATCTAGTGTCCGTTGGAACTTGGAAGGTCCTCGTCAGAGAATCTCCACATACCATATTGGATGAAGAGGGTGGTGTATCAGTTTTTTAGTTGGTGCAGGACGAGCTAGGCCTAAGCCCGCTGGGCCAGACCCATGAGCTATACCGATAGCTCATGGGTCTGGCCCAGCGGGCTTAGGCCTAGCTCGTCCTGTACCATTAGTTCTCATGCATAGTTGATGGATGTCTTCTATGTACAAAACATGAAACAATACTACAAAAAGATTAAAAAAAAAAAATCATAAAGATGACACATCTATTACACAGTGTCAAATTTATTAAACATGGTGGTATTCAGTGTCACTTCTTGTTAATATGAGACAATATCACAATGTTATAACAATTTCTTAGAACAGTAGCTCCCAGTTACATCACAATATTTTCTAAGTATGCCAGAGTGAAAATGTGACAGTACTATTGAGATAAAATGTCAAAATATGGTACTTTTTCACTATTTATATATTTTATATATTATTGTATTAATTATTATTTTTAAACTTGGGTCTATTTCCGACAGAATTTTCCTAATAATCTCTGAGAAAACCTCAAACGATAAAAATAGTTAGGACAAAGCTTTGATGACGATGATAAAATTCCTTAGCACTAGATTTGTGATGCTGATTGTTAGGTTACTTACATACATTGGTTGGTTGTGGGTGATGCAATATGTTAGACAATAAATATAGGCATCATAGCAGGTATGAAATCTAAAATATGTTTTCATACTCTCAAAAAATGTAAAAAAGAACACTTGAGATCTATTTATTTCATTTTCTTACATCTAATTAGAATGGTGATTGCCTACACTAGATGGATGGGATACGGCTTTGGTGATGATGACAAATGAATGTTGATCCTGCGATTAGGATGTTATTCTAACTACATTGTCTTACGTAAAAGCACATAATAATCCTTGTTTCTTTTTTTCCTCTTTGAATGGTCATAGTATGTAGAGCTTTTGATTATTACCAACCTTTGAACGGGAGTTCCTGTGTGCTATTGTCTTGATGATGTTTGTGGGTCAGAGTGGCATTTGTTACTCCCAACATTTAGAAGTTATTGTGGTGTTTACTGTTTAACTCTTATATTTTTGTATGTATTATGAGCGCATTTTTTTTTGTTTGATCAGTAAATTATTTGTTCATATATTTAAGCTATTTGTATGACTTATCCCATCAATTTTATAGCTTGATGATTGAGATTCTCAACAGTAGTTACACATAAGACATTTTTTTATGTTGCATCTGATCAGGTGTTTATTCTTTATCTGACTTCATGTAGGTGAACAGTGTGAGACTTCCTCGGCATGTTGCTGACAAAAGACTATTTAGCGGCGCTGCTTTAATTGAGTTCTCAACTGAGGAAGATGCCAAAAATCTTTTGAAGCAAAATTTGGTTTATGCTGGAGTAGAATTAAAAATAAAACCAAAGTAAGTTATAGTTTTCTGTTAGTTGCACAATCACATTTTATCCCTTATACCATCCCCTTCCATTCTGCTTTCAGCTCCTGATCTCAATCCCTTGGCTTTCCTAATGATTACACTCCTAGACAGAATTCTGGTAATGGGAATCTATTGCATGGCAATAATATTGGCCGTTAATTGGAATCTGTTTTGGAGAAAAAGCAGTCTTTTTACCATTCAGAACAAAAGAAAAGAAAAAGAAAAAGAAAAAGACAAAAGAAAAGAAAAGGCTAATGCAAAGATGCCAGGTCTCTCTTGTGTTTGTGGGTGGTCTTTTGGGGTAAGGAGTGGGGATGGGTCATGTATTTTGAGTTTGGAAATAATGTGGATGATTATTATTCTTTTGGTATCCTGATTATTTCTTAATCAAGCTAGTGATAAACTGAGGAAAATGATCTAATTGATATTTATCATCTTTTGTTGAACCTAAGATAGCTTACTTGATGGAACTGCATTGAGAGTCAGCTGGATTGATAATTTTACATGGATATGAAGGAGATCGAAAATTTTATCTATTCGATTTGTTGAGAAAAAATAACTTGTATGGGAGTTTGATTTTGTTTTTTCATTCAAGGAAAAGGGTATGTTGGGTTTTGTTGATAGACCAAACCAAAACCTATTGATGAGTCTAAAGCCAAATTACCAAAATTTAGAGCAGCAAACAAGGAAAAATGAGCTGGATTCTTGACTCATAGGTCTGCAACTTGAGTTGGGTGGGAGCCAACCAGAGCCTGAACCTAGCATACATCCCCTCAACTCATAGCAAAAGCGTTGAAACACAGTCTCTGTTGGCAATGGTGTTGTGATACAATTTTGAATATCAATTGGCAATTTACTGCCCTGTTTGCAGGGTTATGCCTTTCTGAATCCTGCGCATTTAAATATTAATATTGTTTTTCCATTTTGATTTTCCTGATTTTGAATTTCTGTATTATTTGGGAACAACAATATGTTGATTTTAAAAGCCAACACTGGATGGCAACATTGTTATTACTTTTTTAATATAGTAGTTCATCATTTTTAATGTTTGAGCTCATTCTTTTATTAATTGTGACTCAGGAAAGACTTTGATTCTGTAAGGGAAAAAAAGATGGCAGAGTATGAGAAATCCCGTTCATCTTTGGGCGGAAACAATAAGAAAGGATCCCAGGTCAATGAGAGGTAGTTAAAATTTCATACTACGTGTATCACAGAGATCTTTCTTTAATAGTTTGCAATTTATATATGCATTGATACTCTTGTTTTTTTTTTTTTTTTTTTTTTCTCTGTGGTGGATCTGGTGGGGGATTTCTGATAACCGTAGTTATCCAAAAGGCTTAATTGTAGCATTTAAGTTGAAGCCTTTATCAAAGGAAGGATCAACAGAACAAAATGGCATCCATTTGGAGGAAGAAAATGTGGATGGGAACAAGACAGAAAGGTCAACTTCTCCGGGAAATGTTACCCTAGAGAGCGAACAAAAGGCCTCAGGAAATGATAATGATGGCGACAAAAAATCTTCAGAAGATGTCCTCACAATGGACAGGAAAAATCTTGCTGAAGATCTCTTGGACGGTATCAAGGAAAAGCCTGCGAAAGATGCCACTGAAGAGAGTGAAGATACGGTTACTGAAGATCCTCCCCCCGAAAATGAAGTGAAGCCTACCCATACTGAAGAAATAGTGACAAGAGAAGATCTAAAGCTTGCCTTACAAAAGTTCGGAGCTGTAATGGTATGGTGGAATTGAATCATTCATGATGAATTTTCTTTTTTTCTTGTTTGTTAAGCTGGTAATCAATGCCTTTCACTCTTGATCAATGCTTTGGAATCAAGTCATGCAAGATGAATTTTTTTTTTAATTTTTTTGACAGACAATCAAGGGATGCCTCTTGGTTGATGCTAGTTTCTTATGCATGTTATTCTTGTATCTGTCTTGTCTAGATCATAGCAATAATTTATTGCCTCATTGTACTTAATATATTGTTTGCATGCAATATATACTACTAAATAAGCGTAGCGTTTACTTGAAATCGGAGTTCCTTGCATGTGTTATATTTAATTTTAGTAAGTTCATAGGGTTGATACCCTCCTCTGCATATGCCAGAAAACTAGTTCGATATAGCCTAAAAAAGCTGTTTCAAAGCTATTGACGAATTTTCTTCTGAGAATCTGTCCATTCTTTACATGGTGGCATCAGGATAGTGTTTTCCAGTTTTTTTTATTTATTTGTCAGACGGGTATTTCAGAATCTCTCTTCCTGTAGAAGCTATTCAAGGTGGCATCCAAAAGAACTCATAAAAAATGAACAGAAAAGGAAGCTTTTCCTATAGAAGTAACTGTGAGAAAATTTTCACTTTAGCACTTCTGCTTCTGTAGTCTGCATTCTCTCTATCTCTATCTCTCTCTAAGTTTTTCATCCATCTCCCATTGCTTTCAGTACTCTTGCTGCGGCACTTTCTGATGTCCTGTTTGCCATGTCTCTTCCAAGTCTAGTTCATTAGTTCCCCCATCTTCTCTACAGCCTTTTCATTTCCTCTCGCGGCTTCTCTTGGTCCCTTCTATGCCCCTTGTTGGACTTTTCCACCCCCTACCCCTTTCATAACTTCTCTCTCTCTCTCTCTATATATATATATATATATATGGGAGATGCTCCTATAAGAGATATCTCTGACCTTATATGAGATATAGGGGTGGGGGCCCTCACATCTAAGTTGTTGGCATTGGATATGGATGTCAGGGCCCCCACCCAATCTCTTATTGGATATGGATGTTAGGGCCCCCACCACCCAATCTCTCATTGGATATGGATGTTAGGGCCCCCACCCAATCTCTCATTTAAGGTGAAAGATATCTATCATAGGAGCATCTCCATAGGGCCCTCACCCTATCTCTCATATAAGGTCAGAGATATCTCTCATAGGAGCATCTCCCATATATATATATATATATATATAGGGGGATATTCCTATACATCCTTCCCTCACCATATGGTGAGGGACAAACTTAATGGGGTCCACCCAGGGATCCACTGATCAGGGGACTTATGGGGGATGGGAAGAGACATCTTGGATGAGACCATACATCAAATTTGGGGTCAATCCCATGCCTCTAACCCCTTCATCCGTGGCCCACAAATTAAATGACTTTATATTAAAGGAAAAAAAAATTGAACTTCGATCCAATGGTCCAATCCATTTGGATAGGTGAAAATTCAACGAGTCTAGTGTACTTAAGGGAGTTCCATGTGTGTGGATAGTTTGGATGTGTTATAAAGTCAACCCTACTATGTTGTCCCTCACCATAACATAGTGAGGGATGGATGCATATGAATATTTCCCATTATATATATATATATATACTAGTAACAAAGGCCCGTGTTTAGCCCAGGCCCCAAAACCAAACATAATCTTTTATTAACTATAATTGGAAAGAAAATAAGGTGTACTAATTCTCAAGAAACAAGAGACACCCAAGAGGTTAATGTGTCTCATCTCACACAGTCGTCGAGGGGTCAAAATGTATGAAGGTTATCATAAAAAATGTAGTATTACTTACCTGTCTAGCATAAAATAAAAGTAGGCATATTAATTCTTAGTTTAAGGATGTTATCATTTGAGTCTTCCAATATGATATGAGTATTCCAGTATCTGTGTTGCAAACCATCTTCATGTGAGTGAACGGAGTGGGCCTCACAACATTTGACCCACTTTCATAGCAACTCTTGATCCTCTGAGGCCTTTCAATTTGTAGAGATCCTCTTCATACCTAAAGAAAATGCATAAAAGAATAATTACTTATAGTCCTCAGTTAGAGGAGTATGATTTTAGAATGGGACCAGCTAATGAGAATATTGCATAGAGAACATATTGTTACTGTAAAGTGGTTTTATATTTAATTAGAATTTAAGAATTTGATTAAACGCATTATGCAATTCAGCTTCTCAAGATTATCTCAACCTTTAAAGATGGTGCGTGGATCATTCGAGTGGGGCCCACTGGTGTCCACTTATTCTAGATATAATATAGCTGTCCAAGATTCAAATCAATTTGGAGTTTCGTACTTCTCGATATAATATTATGAGAAATCATTTTGAATATTAGATAAGTATGAGGTAATAGCTTTTATTAATAGGAGAGATTTTTGCACGCCATCTCTTCCTATCATTTTTTCTAAAAATACGAATAAACATTGATTGTAGATGGAAACACTCCTTTTTTTGTATGGCATAAAAAATAGGGACGATACTATATTATAGAAAGGGATTTTAAATGACAGTTCAAATGAGAGAGGTTTTAGGAGAGAAAAATTGTTCTGCCACATGACATCTATGAGAGATCTCCGTGGAGAGATTTAGGGAGGTTTGGGAGCTGTAGTGGCCCACATTAAACCCAAAGCTTTGTGTTTTTATAAGTATTTTCCTGAAAGGAGAACTCATGCGGGTGATGATGTGGCACCCCTCACAGCCCTCCTCCCCGTTTGCTTTAATATATATAATATAATAGATTGGAATTGCTCCTATGAGAGTAAGGGGGGACCCATTCGATCTATATCCAATGCCAACAGCCTATATATATATATATATATATATATGACACTATGGATAACTGTTTTTGACCATTTCCCTTTCCCTCTTCTTTTTGTTAAATCAAATATGCAAGTATGATTTATCATTCAGAAAAAAAAAATGCGAGAATGATTCTGGACTTTCAGTTAGAGTAGGCGAAGAATTTCATATTTTATGTTAAATATGGCTTTGTGTCAAAGACTAAAAAGGATTTGAGTTTAGAATGCAATATTCAAACATGGTCATGTATTCTCTTATGAGAATTATGAACCAGCATCTGTCAATCACTGCGTGTATCTGAATCCATGTCCTGAATTACAGGAAAAACATTAATGCTAAAATGGTGTAAAAGGGCCCATTTACATGCAAAGATTTTCACATATTCCACCCTGTGAATGTCCCCAGTCCTCATTTACATATGTAAATAATTGCACGTTTTGTCCTTCAAGTTTAGTCGTGTCTGCAGCTTTCCAATCTATGAATGCTGAAGTCTTCTAGAAAATGTGGTTTTGATCTTCTAAGATGATTGCAGAAGAACCCCAAAAGCCTTCAACATCATCTCACAATATGAGAATGGAGGAATAATATGCATGCAAAAAAACTTTTTTTCATTTTTCTATTTGGGTTGCCAGATTTGGGCAAGTTTTAGAACCATGTGCCCCACAGGTGTGGTGTTTAATCTAGCCAGCCCCTATATACTACCCAATAGTTCTAGTTTTTCGTTTGTCTTTTTTCTTTTGGGTTACTCTTGTGGGTCCATAATTTGTAATCTGAACCATTCAACATTTGCACATAGCTAATAAACCCTGAAATATGACATTGCTTATCTCATATCCTCATGGATTTTGCGAAATATGTGAAAAATGAAAGAACAATGTAATCCTAGTTTCTCATTTTTCTGCATTCACGTGGTCCCAATTCCTTATCCAAGCCGCTCAATATTCTCATAGAAATAAAAAAACCTTTAGGAGTAGAGTCAGATAGTAGATCCTCACAGATTATTAGAAACATGTGAAAAACACACAAAAAAAAAAAAGAGAGACTAAATCCCACTTTCCAGCATTCTGCACTTTTGTGGGCCACCAATTCACGATCCGAGCTGTTCAATATTCTTATATAATGATAAACCACAGTACATGAAGTGTCATCTCCCATCTTCATGTATTTTGAGAAATATGCAAAAAAAAAAAAAAAAGCTTTAGCCCACTTTCTAATGCTTGCAATTTTACGGGCCTTCAACTCATCATCTGAACTGTTCATTGTGTTTGAGACCGCTTCTTTCTCTGCAGAGTTTTGTTGTCCTTGAACCCCATTAATTTGTACAGAAACTGAGAGGTCCTTTCTTCCTCTTCCCTCCCCTATACACTAATTTCTTCTTCTTTTTTTGGGTATAATTTCACTTAGTTAAAACAAAAGTGTTAAACTAAATCACAGGTAAAAATGATTTGAAAATGGTGCCTCCAAACAAATGGTGTAATATGTTTTGCGCATGTAAATGTTGCATATGCAAAACTTACATGTGTAACATGTGGGGAAAACAAAAGGAAAAGGAAAAAAAGAACGATCCCTAAGGAGAGGATGAATATTTCATGATTACTTTGGACAAGGATTTGATTACAGTAAAATTATTCTTACATTTCTAGGGGACTTCATGCAGTGCCATTTCTTATGAATTATGATTGATTGTTGATTTATCCTACCTCTTTCATGATTGTGCCTTATTGGGAGTTCTATGTGATACTGTTGGCTTCTACGTCATTATTTGGGTTTCTTGCAGTAGGAACCTGATAACATTCTACCTGCTTTTGTGTTCTTTGTTTGAAGTTTGTTGACTTTAGAATGAGGGAAGAATCAGGATATATACGTTTTGAACAGCCAGAAGCTGCACAAAAAGCTCGTGCTGCAGCTGTGCTTCTTGAGGAAGGTGGCTTGATTGTGAAAAACTGCATTGTGTTTTTGGAAGCAGTAACTGGTACGTGACACCTGTTTGTGTTTGATCCATTTCTCTCTGCTAAGTTTCATTGCACCCTTATATTTCAAATCTGCATATGCATGCATTTTGATATTGGAAATTTTGTTACTTTTGCCTCCTGAATAATGATGCATATTTGTCATTATGAATGAACAAGAATTTGTTAGGATCAACTTCATTTATACCAATGCAGAAAAAAAAAAAAAAAAAAGCCTCATTTTATGCCAATGTTTCCATTTGTTCACACAAGTGAAATGGTAGTGTATTGTTGGCTTGAAGGGCTTGCAAATATCATGTTTATTGCATTATTTCTATGTTGATGGCCCACCAAGGGGAAGGGGTAGGCCGAAGAGGACGCGGATGGACGTAGTAAAAAGAGATATGAAGAAGTGCAGCTTATCTGAGGATTTGCCTCGGGATAGATCGGAATGGAGAAATAGAATGGATCTTCTTGTCGGACATAGTAAAAATAGATCTGAAGAAGTGTAGCCGACCCAAACATAACTGGGACAAGGCTTTGATGATGTGATGATGTTCTTCTTGTTGTTGCATTATTTCTATGTAATTAAGAAGTATGTCTTGGTACCATTTAAAAGAAAAATAAAGCATGTAATGGCGTTGGACATGGAAGCAAAAGGCCTGTTTCTTTGTAAGAATTCTGGAATTAATGTCTGACGGGTGTCGGAGAATTTGGATTTCTGGATTTTTTTAATTCCTAGAATTGTCATTTTTGATAAAGCAAAATAGGCTTGTGCTAAAAATAAAAATTAGATAGATTTTAATTTTTTGGTATAAATATTTTGAAAATATAAATCATTAAAAATTGACACCTATCGACGATGAATGCATATGGCATGGTCAAAATAAAATACTAAACAAAGCAATAGAATTGAAGATTTATAGAGATTAAAAAACTATCATTGGAAAGTGACATCAATTGTCATTAATCACATCTAGTAAAATGTAAAATTATATGTTCAAGAGCTTAACTAAAAGCACAAAAATAAAAATAAAAAAATTATTGCTTGGAAATAAATAAAGAAAAAATGATCATAGAAATCTATGAAAGATCCATCCATAAAGTAACAAATCCATGGACCTAAGGCCTTTTTATAATTTTATTGACTTAATAATCGTGACAGAGTGATACAGGCCTGACAATAGATCAGTCAACCCATTGGGTATTGCCTATAGGCCCAAAGGGACATCCATTTATTTAGTAGTAGTATTAAGTAGTTTAATTTGAATAGGATTAATATTAGTGAGTTTCCTATTTTTTTAGGCATTATTCAGATATTAGAAAGTATTGTTGCTTAGGGATCAAGCCTGCTCTGTATAAGGATGCTAAGGCCACATTGTATTTAGAATGCTTATTCCAAGTTAATCAAGATTTCTGAGTTTCTTCAGTTTATGGTTTGTTTCGTGGTTGTGATTGTGCCCTAGTGGCTGGAATCCATCTTTGGATTCGATGAATCCCTCGGGAGATTGATCTATTGGTTCGATCGTGGATTTGGGTTGCGCCCGAGACCCAAAGAGAAAAACCAATTATTTCAATAATTTTATTTATATTGGAGAGGACCCACAAATAAGATTACATGCATCCGGAACAAAATCTCTCTATGCAAAAAGATAGACTAATCCGGCCAATGAAAACTCCTGAAAGGAAAAAGTTTGTTGGCCCGCAGCTATGATCATTTTCGTCATCAAAGGAAAAAGAAGAAGCTGCAGCTGGGTGGATGATTGTCATTTGTTTTTTTATACAAGTCAGGATATGGGGTACAAATCATGGATGAAAATAGCGGTAGCGGCGGGTGTAGCGGCCCGCCGCCAAACCACTATAAAGTGGGCGATACGTAGCGTAGCGGGGATAGGTAGCGGTGTAGCGGTGCGATTTGAAAAAATCGCCCAAAAAATATGAAAAAATTTCAGAAAATCCAGAAAATTGTAAAATGAAAGAAAATGTGTTTCTTTTGCAAAAGTAAGTAAGGAAAGGGGGCGTAGCGGTGCTCTCAATATATGAGGTCCTGTATCGCTGTATAAATAGAAAATAATAGTAATGATTAGTTTTTTCACATGTATTCATGTTTCTTAGTCATGCTAGCTTAGAAAGTAATGTATAGCTTGTCAAAAAAAATTAGAACATGAAATAAAAGCATAAGACTTAAGAGTTAGGTCATTACTCATTAGCGAACATTGAACAATCAAATATCAATACTTCAACATTCAAGGTTCAAATTCAATCAAGTGAATGAACTATGAAGTGATCAACAATCAACATTCAACAATCAACACCAATTCAGAAATGACAGAGTAGAAACTAGAGAGTTAGTGAAGGAAATAGGAATACCTTAATCACCACCAAAAGGAATGTCTACCAAGATTCAAGGCGCCATGGTCATCCTCATCCCCATCATTGTTATCATTTCTGTTGGCACCATATTGAATTTGATATTGATGAGAATTGAGATCCACAAATCCAAACAAGGCAGCCGCATTATAGGAACTTACAGGAGGTGGAGGTGGATTTCTTTGCATTTCACCATAGTCACCATATGGTCCATATCCATATGAGTAGGACCCTAAAGTTGAAGACTCTTCTTCTCCTTGTTGCACTTGACCATATGGAAAATATTGTGAGAGTCCTTGTCCACCGTACCTAGGGTCCCACGAATCAGTCCATGATGCTGCTACTTGTCCACCAACCTCTCCACCCATATTTCCTTGCTCACTACTACGTCCAACCCCAGGTGGTGAGTTTCTTCGGCGCCGTTGATAAGCATGGCTTGGATCAAATCTTCCAGATTGAGGTAACTCATGCACTTCCTCTACAGGAACGACATCGGTCTTCATCATGTTGATAGTATTCACTAGTACCACCCGCCCCACTGTCTCCTCCTCCAGTTCCACCATGGCTACTCGAAGAGATGGTGGTGGAACTAGCTTTTTCAGAAGTTCCAATATGAGCAGGTTCTTTCCCACTCCTCCTAGTCCTACTGGTATCTTCTCCTTGAGGTGGCTGACCTTTTGTAGGTGCCTCACCTATATCCTCATCTATCAACTCTTGAATCGTTCCCTGAAAAACCGGATCTAAATCTAGAAGTGGATTCTCTATCTCGACTAGCCATGGGAGTAAGGGATCGTCATCTTTGAATATGTGATCCAAATTAATAAGACAATAAGCAGGATCATCCCTTGCCCTTCTCTCCCTAGTTCTGGTTCTCAACTTCATATTGTAATGACAGTATACAAGCTTATTGAGTTTGTGCATGGTAAGCCGATTCCTGGCCTTCGTGTGGATCAAGGAGAAAGTGCTCTAATTTCTCTCACAGTTGGAAGATGTTGTGGTCTGACTAAGGATGCGAATAGCCTCTTTCCTTAGATGTTGAGCACTCTCTTCATAATTCATCCACCAATCAGCTGAAATGCAAAAAATAAAAAAAGAAAATTAGATATTCGTAACCCTCAAGTCCTAATCAATTAAGATATATAGATCAAGACTATTGGGTGGGGTCTTTTGTTCATAGCCATACCAAGTGGCATCCTTCCAATCGATCGTTGCACAAGAGGGTCATCAAAGGTTCCTCTCCTTTGTGTATATATAGATATCTACGATGTGAAAATTAGAAATAAATCAGTAAATCCCTACTGCATGTATGGCAATTGGCACTTGGCAGCATAATTAAATTCTCTTAAGCAACCACCCACTCACCTCTTGTATGGCATCAATTTGATCATCTGGGTTTAACAATATCTTTAATACCTCCCGTAATCCTACCTGCAAGTCCGTATCTATTGCTTCGGTATGTAGTTCAGCATTGCGGTAATAGAATTTGGGATTTAAAAAATAACCTACATTAAAAATATGCAGAATGTACTGTGAGCAAACAAGACAATAAATACATTAGTTAGGAAAATAAAAGGTATCAAAGATATATATTAATTACATGCAGCATGCAATGGATGGTGTAACTGATCGTTCCAACAGGCATCAATAATTTTTATATATTTCTCGTGATATCTAACATTTCCCATAATGGCTTGCTTTGCCCGATCCATTACCTCATATAAAGCCCATTGTCGGCTTGTCATCACCATCTACAAGCCTCAACACTTTAACTAAAGGCTCAAAAACCTTTAATACCTTGCTCACTTTCTTCCAAAATTTATTGTCCCTCATCAGGTTTGGGACTTCAAACCCCGGACCGCTAGTTGCATTGCCCCATTTCGAAAGAAGTCATTCTTCTGATGCAAACATCTGAATTAGCTCCGTTCTAAACCTAACAAGGCTTTCCATAGCCAGAAAATGAGTTGCAAACCTAGTTAATCCTAGACGCACCAAGGCATGGTTATTTGCGTATCTTTTCATCAAGCCTAATACCCATGAATGATCATATATAAATCTTGTAATTCCTCTACATGCCTTGATCAGTGAAGCCACTTTTGTCTTCCTTCCAATTTCTTCAAAGATGAGATCTATGCAGTGTGCTGTACATGGGGTCCAGAATAAATGGGTCCTCTTGTCCATTAATAACTGACCTGCCTTCTTGAAATTGGCGCCATTGTCTTTAACAATCTGTACAATGTGCTCCTCTCCCACACTTTCTACAACTCTATCCGTAAGAGTATATATATATGTGGCTGTCTGTCTATGTTCAGTTACATCAACAGACTTCACAAAGACGGTCCCAGCAACTGAATACACCAAAAAGTTTATTAATTGTGTTTGGGTGCCGCTGGTCCTCCCGTCACACATGATGGTAACACCATTATGTTGCCACATGGGCTTAAACTGTTCCACCCAAGCCTTTATTTCTCTATATTCTTCTTCAAGGTATTTAGTGCCCACATCATATATGGAGGGCGCCTGTATACCCCGCCCAGCTTCGGCGGCAACATCGAAAATAGTCTGGAAATATGGGGAATCTATTGCTGTAGGTGGTATGTTATTATGAATTAGCCATTTTGCTGTAGCTTTGGCTAACGTATCTCTTGCAGCCTTCATTACCCCTTTCATAACACGATATTTTTTGTTGTTTATCTCCCTCTTTTCTATGTGCTAGAGGATCAACAGGTGGAGGAACTGCTCTTCTAGTAGAGATAATTTCTACATCAACACCCCATTTCCGGGTGCTAAATGCCCTACGTATGGCCCCTGCAATGCCCTTGCCCTTGCTTGGCTGCCTTGGCACAGTAGATGAGCTCCCTGCATCATAATATTTGCTTGCAACAAATGCACGACGTTCCTGTTCTTCTTGTTGACTCATGATGGACTCTCAGCGTGCAGCCTCCATCTGTGCATCTTCCTCATCAAAGTATTCATCCCCAAATACTTCATAACGGGTAGCATCAACATCTTGCCGCCTCTTTTCTTTTATCAATACTTTTCTAGCTTTGTTTTGGCCAACCAAAGCTTTCATTTGTTCCCTGACTTCCCTTGGTACTTCAGTACAGCCAGCAACATTCCCATAAATGTGGCCCAAGTGGTGCTTGAATCCTGTAATGCCCCCATTGGTCACTTTCCCGCAAAACTTGCATTTGATTTTCAACCTGTTATTCTCAATTGCCTCACCAAAACTCCATGCGGGATCAATATCACGAGGCATTGTAAGTTATCAATAGAAGATTGAATACCTGGCTATAAATAATTAAATATGAACAAGTAGTATGTTAAAAATTAAAAAAACAAAAAAACATGTTAGAGGAAACATATATCTAACGCTTAGGAATAATTCTCTTGACATTTAAGTGGTATTTCATTACTTAAATTATAAATTTTTTTTTAAAAATTTTCAAAATCCGAAAATAAAAAAATAAAATAGAATTAGGAAATGACAAACATATGTTGGATTGGTCTATGCCAAACATAGATATAACATTTAGGAGCATTTTTCAATACATTTTATTGGTATTCATATATTAAAAAAAATTTTTAAAAAATTAAAAAATCCGAAAATAAAAATTAGAGAAAAATCAGTAAACATTCAAAATGTGATGGATTGATCTATGGGAAACATAGATCTATCATTTAGAATGCATTTCCAAGTGGTTTCATGGGTTGTCCATGTGTATTAACATTTTTTCTTTTTAAATAAATAAATCCGAAAATAAAAAATAGTGAAAAATCAATAAACATTCAAAATTTGATGGATTGATCTATGGGAAACATGGATCTATCATTTAGAATGCATTTCCAAGTGGTTTCATGGGTTGTCCATGAGTATTCACATTTAAAAAAATAAATAAATAAATCCGAAAATAAAAAATAAAGAAAAAAAAAATATGTGCATCATCAAAGGAAAACATAGATCTAACAATATTACATGATGAGGAAGCATTTATAGTAGTTAGAGTCTTAGAGAAGAGAGAAATGAATTGATGATCTCAAAAGTCAACTACCAAAAATCTAAAAGAAAAAACATACCTATGAAATGGATTTAATGGAAGCTTGGATCTTGTAGTTATTTCCTTGTTTTGATGTTTGTAAGTTTGTTGTGGTGGTGGATTCTTGTCATCTCGTGGTAAAATCTTGATTTACAACTCTTGGGCACAGGTCACATCAAGAAGAATGAGTGAAAGAGAGAGGTGAAAAGTAAAAAGAATGGGCAAATGGGTCGGCTGGGAGGGTTTTTAAACCCTCCCGCTACGTGGTGGCCGCCATGCTTTGTACCGGCCGCTACGCAAGCATAGCGGCCGCTATGGCGGGAATCACGCTTTTTTCAAAAAAGCGTGGCAGCATCTGCCGCCACGGCCGATATATCGTAGCGGCCAATATTTTAATCTATGGTACAAATTATAGGATTCTAATAACTATGATTATGTACATGCAATAGATTAAACTTATAAACTTGCTATATTTCAAGACATGACAAGTGAGATTGAGAATAAGAAGGTTATGCAGAAGATTCATCATACTTAAAATGGACAAAAAAAAAAAAAAAAAAGAATCGATAGCAGTGAAGCATATTAACATTCTGGCCTGCTAACAATGCATGTCAATGCGTCCATTAATATGTTTGGCAAGCTGACAATGCATGACAATGCATCCATATAGGCAGATATAAACCTCTCTCTCTCTCTCTCTCTCTCTCTCTCTCTCAAAGTTAATAGACCCCTTTTAAACAAGATCATGCTGTTTATGACTGCTCTAACAGACCTTACCTGTTAATGATTAACCAGAGAACAAATTCATGCTATTCATGATTGCTCTAATAGACCTGACCTGTTAATATCCTGTGCAATCAGGCGATGCTGAAAGGGAATATTGGAGCTTGCTTCGTGGAAATCAGGAACGATACAGGGAAAACAAAGGCAACAGAGGAAGGTGCGTACGGTGCATGTGCCTTATACTTCTGAGTTCTGTGTATTTTTTGTAGCGAGATTAAATAACATTGTGATGCAGGACAAAACCATGGTCCCCATGTGTCGACCAGCCTTTGGGCCCAGCCCATGCATCTCGACCAGCTTTTGGGCCCTACGCATCTATTTCTATTTTTTTAGAGTTTTATTTATAGCTTAAGTTGTTTTTAGTTGGATGTTTTAATCTTGGCCGTCGATGTGTGTTTAATGGCCAAGATTAGTTTTTTATTTTTTATTTTCCTAATGTAATGAAGTAAAGCCTCTTGGCTTAGACAATGATGATTAATGAAAAAGAAAAGGAGTGAATATGCTCTCTTCCCTTTACCGTGAAAGGTCTAGCGTGGGGGGGCGTGACCGCGTGAGGCCTATCCTCCAGTTATTGGAGTTTGGTGTGGGGCCAAGTATTCGCTCTCTCTTCCATCTTCCCCTGCCTACCCTACAATCACGTACCCTGTCTGCATTATTTGATATCAAAGCCGGAGATTGATCCACCCAGATTTGAAAATCGGCTTATCAGTTAATCCTCCTTCCCCTTGTTCTTTCATTCCTTGTGCTGTTCCCGACATATGCAGAAACCCATTATTGCCGCACCTCTCCAAGTTCAAGATCCATCTGGGCGAATCCATCTCAGCCATCCCCCATTGGTACGATCATCATCCAACCCCAAATCCAGGAACCAAACATCCTCCAAACCCTAGATCCGCTTGCCCATCCCTTCCAAACATTCAATCGAACCCCATCCCTCAGTTCATCTTGCCCACTGTTCTTAGAAACCTTGCAACACCCAAACACCAAATCCGAGACTGCACCTCTACCAAAACCCTAATCCAGCACATCCCTTGCCTGCTCCGCATCTTGTATTTGGTCCGCATTACACTGAATAAGTAATTTTCATCTTCAGCCATAGGATTTCCTAGTGTTATCTAGTCTTCAGACTCGAAAGTTGGGCCTGTGGTTTTGTATTCAAGGCCATGGAGCTGTTGGGTTTCCATGGATTCTGACTCATGGCCCTACAGCTGGACATCTTTGGACTTAGGATCATATATTTTTCACTTAATCGCTAGTAAGCCTTGGTTATTCTCTGGACAGTTGATGAACATGACCTAGTTTGTACTTTTGCAGGGGTAGAAACAATAGAGGTGGGAGGCATTCTGGTGGCAAGCACACTCACTACAAGGAAAGGGACAGGTCTACTGAGCGTCCTAACAAAATTCAGAAAGTTGGTGCAGTCTAGGATTCTGAACTGCTTCAATCTGATTACCCATTTTTGTGAGGGATGTTTATGCTTCAAGGTCAAATGTGGAGTAGATAACAGACAAGTTCTTCTTCAGAGCGTTATAAGATCCTAGTAACCTGTATTTATCTTTTAATCGATTTTGTTGTCTCTGTAATAACTGAGCTCCACTGGATTGTTCCGTCTTCTCTGTTTATTTATTTATTCTGTTTTGAATGATTTCACAAGAACAACTGTCGTCTCTATGCTGTTTGCAAATCTTGCAGCTGCTTGAAAGTTGCAGTTGTATTGATCACTGCTACATGTTTAGCTTTCTTTTTATGGCATTTGCATATCTTTCTGTTTCTGGAAAGCTTGGAGATTTTTTTGTTTCCTTTGTTAAATACTCAACTCACACACAAACACCAACTAGGCAACGACCGTGGAACAGTCCCGTAGAAAGGGAGTTGCCTTATCACGGAATCATCTGTGGGAAAGCAGAAAGCTTGTAGTTGTATTTATTTCCCTTTGTTGAGCTTTTTGAGAAAATGTTTTTGGGTCTCTCTCCAAAACACCAAAAAACAGGTGTTGAAAAGGGTAGAATACATTGATCGCTTGTCCTCTAATTTCAATGTTGAACCTTCCACGTGCGGTTGATGCCTAATAGAAGGTATAAGGATTGATTACTAGAGCTGAAGCCTTGCATATTGACCCTTGTGTGTTCAAGAACTTAGATAAATGACCTTGAAGCATCCGTGATTTTGATAGGGAAGTATAATAGAGAGAGGTCCACGTCCCGTTCTTTCTTATGAACTGCAGACTGGAAATTTAAATTTTACTTGTAAGTAACTTAAGGGCTTTTTCCCCACTAGGATTCCAAAAAAAGTGCCTTCCTTGAATTAGAAACAGTATTTATTTGATGTGCACAACCAAAGGAGAGAACCCTTTGTGTGATTCTATGAGCAGCATACATGCTGGTGGGCCTCATTCAACGAGTGTGTTGTCTTTGTACTCAAGTTTTCCAACAGAATTGCGGATTGTGACTGCAGGCTTGGTTTTTTATGGAGGATGCTCATGTTAGGGGCCTCAATCAACCAATTGTCATATTTACCTTTTGGTTAGGTTTGGCGTGTGCCAGGTCAGGTGAAAAAAGGAAACGCTTTGTGAGGCCTCTTTGTAAGTCCTTGCTAGGTGGAGTGGTATGGTTACATGTACAACAAACGGGCTAAACATTTGCTTAAAAGTCTGAACTGGGAATGACATCGAGGGCTACAGGATCATCATCAATTAAGTCCCTCTTTTTCTATTTGGGTTTGTCTTTATTGTGTTTATGACGCACCCAGCTAGATATCACTGGCTGAGTATGCTCATCTAATGTTTAATGCACAACCTGGTGATCCTGGCTACTACACTCCATACCCAAGGTTCATCTTCCATACTTTTTCTTCTTCTGTTTTTATAATCCAAGGTATCCCTTGCCCAGCCCAACCTAGGAGCTTTCAGCCATTAGCGCGAGTGACACTTGATTCTAGACGGCCACATGGAAAACCTTCTATCCACATGCACTGGATAAAACTATAGAAGGTATTCATCTTTCATACTTAGATGTCTGGTTCCCCAGCTGGGTTGATGTAATATGAACCCATGGAATTTATGGGTCTAAATGACAACCCAAACAACTTCAGCATATGCATTTGCAAGTTTTCATTTGCTCTCTCTTGATGTTGTACGTTTTTCAAGTAGAACGCTGAAAAGGAAGATACAAATGCCGCCTCTACAGTAAAAAAGTTGTGTTTTGATTCTCTTAACTTTTTGACATTGGCATTATGTAATTGTTTGATTGGTTAATTAGGGGATATCAATTGTTGACTCAGCCTGCTATCCTGTTCTAGTAATTCAGGGATTGGATTGACCCCTTTTTTTTAATCTCAAGCTGGTTTTGGGTTGATATTTTTTATATGATTGGTAAAATCAGTTGGGGTGAATGCATTCTTAGCATTAGACACGCCAACTTGACCCAAACCTGACCCAATCTAGAGTAGTTGCACCATAACTCGCCAACTGGACTCACATTGGACCTGTGAATTACAGGTTCAGGCCAACCATTTTCCCCTATAGGATTTGGTTCGGATTTATATTTTCCTAATGAGTCCAGTTTGGATTAGCCTATACATCTAAGACCTGAACTTTAGGCTCAAACCTTAATGGACCGTTTCTTAATTGGGTTGAAAGATCAACCTTGACCATTAATTTAACAGTTTGGGTTTTGGTTGGTTAATCAGGTCATACTGTAATTATAATTGTTGGGTTCGGTCATATTGTAAGAATGAACTCTATCTAAACCCAACCCATTTGGTAATAAGGTTAGAATGTTGCCTTAACCCAAACCGAAATTAAAAATAAAGGTTCTGACTCTGATTACCCAGTCAAGTCAAGAATTCACCATCATTATCAAAGTCTGACCCCGTCAATCTAAGGTTGGGTCAAAATTTGACCCCATTGGTTCACACTATGCACACTGAATCTCAGAGGTTTGAAAAATAAAAGAATGTTTAAAAGGGCTAAACTTCTTTACCAGGGAGGGCCGGAGGACGGCCCTATTATGGTTCCATAAATTTCTCTGAAAGAAGAGAATGGCAAGGGAAGAATCCTCTTTTATATTAGTTATAATTGTCAAGTCGGCATGTGAAGTAAACAGTGCCTTCTAGTTTCAACTAAGGCTTCTTGTAACAGGTGCAGGTGGTTTCGGCATTTTTCCTTTTGTCCTCAGTTGCATTATCAAAGGTTCGATGACTTGCTCCTTTGGGTTTGTATGAAATCCCTTTCATGGAACCAATTATTGTCACTTTGACTATCCTATAGCCGTGATTGTACAAGGGTTAGTGGTGCCCATGAAATCTCATTTTAAGAAATCTCCCTACCTTTTCATTCCTCTTAGTTTGGTAATTTATAATTTCGGTTCAAGTATTCAAACTCACCCATGATTGATAGGATTATGCTTCGGTGACGATGAATCCCAAAATTTATAGAAACGTAAACCATGAATGCAAGTTTTTATGGTATGGTATTTGTTTTTCCTATCATATACTACTAGCTTACTAATGGTATTTAATTCCTAGTGTTATGGGCCATCTACTTATATCAAGGGGCCAATAGCTTTCGGATTGAGGGTAAACACATGCAAGGGTTGATTAGAATTTTTTAGGAGCCGCAGTCTGTAGTATGTCGGGCGAGGATCATTGAGGTAACATGTATTAGTCTTAATCTGAATTTAAAATTAAGCAGGCGAGGAATCCACAGATCTAAAGTTTCTTCATTCCTTCTAAAGACTAGAATTTCTCATTGAAAATTTGTATGATTGGGTTTCAAATGGTTGTAATATCATGATCCTACTATTGGCGGCAAAGTCGGGTTAGCAAGTCAAAGAATTTTAAGTTTGTACCTCTTTAAGTATTGCAATAATTCAAGAAGACGTCGTTGAAAACAGCATAATTTTCTAATAGTCAAGGGCTCATTTTTTTTAGAAGTGAGATGTCTATTTGGAAGTGTATTTCCTTTGCCATGCATTTGGAAGGAAAGAAAGGAGAGGTCTCCACTCCAGTAGCTCATATGACATTTTGGAGGGAGTGGCATTGAAAATTAGCAAATGGTGGGCTGTCAAAAGTAATTCACAAATCTAAAACTCGATTACATTATTTTGAATTGGGAGATGTGTTTGGGGTATGAGCCAGAACTTAAAAAAAGAGAAAGAAAGAAAGAAAGAAAAATTGTAGCCCACCTATGAAAGGTGTGCTAAAGTGTGGATGAGACAACTAGAGGTAAGTTGAGGAGAGGAGCATTGGAAGTGTGTCTCGTTATGACAAGGGGAGGTATTGCTTTCTTTCACGAAGCCAATTGGAATTCTAGACGCTAATGAGGTGAAGGTGCTTATCATTTTAGAAGCCTTGAGAATTTAATTCGGTTCTGTCCATTAACGTTTGATCTTTCTCTTTTATCTTCTTCTATTCAATGGAAGTTGTGTTACTGAAAAGAATAAATAATTAGGGTAATTTGTTTGGATGGAGGATTGAACTCCTATAAATTTACTGTAAAATGGGTTCCAAAAAGTGAGAAAAGCGGTGACGGTTAAGGGATATAACTACAAGGTGAAGATGTAAATGGACTTGGCCTTCCTAGGATTTTTTATTGCCATTTATGGATCTTAACCTTTGTTTCTTCCATTTTAGCCACATTAATAGAAATTCATTTCTTAGAATTTGTAGAATTTGCATTCCATGCAACGCGCCCTAAAAAAATTAAGACACTACATATTCGACTCTTTCCCAGAATTTCTATATTAGATCTGTCTAATTTTCACCGATCTGAATGTTCTGAACTGTTAGATCAAGGGTCAAATTTTTTATTGAATATAAAGTTATTAAACTTCTGGCCATGGATGAAGGAGTTGGAGGAATGGAATTAACCTCAGACTTGATATCTGGTCCCATCCAACATGGCTCTTTCCATCCTCCTCTGATCTTGTGATGATAAGGGGCTCAGGTGCCCCATCAAGCTACCTCTCACCGAGAGGTATATGCATAGGAGCATTGCACTACACACATATACGAGGAATTCTACATGATGAAGGAAGCATTTTTACCCCTCTTTTAACAGCCAGAGAAAGGGAGACACGCCATTTAGCAATGACTCATACCTCAAATACCCCATCTGTTCTGTGCACTTTCATTTACTCATCATTTGAGAATGTCAAGGAGAGACAGAATAGGATGAATGAGGCATGTTATGATATCAAGATATTAAGTAGGAGATTTGAATTTCAAAAACAATTAAGAGATTCATTCTCTTGATAGTGCATATAAGAAGTTTCCTGAGCATCATACTTCGTTCCTTGAAAATAGGAAGCTTTTAAAAACAGTTCTTATCTTACATTATTCTTACTTGCTAGAGGGAAAGGAGAAAAAATAGGGAAAAGGTGACAATAATAAAGTTTTCTTACCATTAGACATTTTCCCTTTAAATTAGGAAGTCTTTAAAAGTTGATCTTATCTTATTTTCTATAGGGAAAGGAAGATAAAAAATAAAATAAAATAAAAAAGAAAAGGAAAAAATGGACGTGAATAATTGCTTCATATAGACATTTAAATGTTTGACTTTTCTCCCTAAAGAATATTGTAGACAAAGAATAACCAAGCATCTTCATTCGCCAAAAAAAAAAGGGCATTCTTTCGTCCAAAACGCATGGGTTCCATACAACGCGCGTGTATATATATATATATATATATATAGGCACGAGAACAGGCCATAAATGACATATCCCTGCTGCATGCGTTCAATAACAAAGTTGTAAGCCGAAAGTTAGCGTGACAAGTCAATAGAACAATAGAGGCGAAGGTAAGAAAGAGTGTAAGGGAAAATGAGTGGGGGAATGGATGCCATGGTTAGTTTTGGATTTAGAAAGGAAAACTGATAATCTACTCCGGTAACACTAAAGTCCTTTCAAATAGCTTCCAGATAGTATTAGGGCAATGAGACTTGCTACACGATTGGGTTCTTCACTCAATCGGAACAAGGCTATGATTCCAGTAGGGGGAGAGTTGTTGGCAAAAGTTTGCAAGTGCATGAAAACTTTCGATGATCTTCATTCAACTGGACAGCTCTATAAATAGCGCATTGTAGTTACATCAGGACAAACATGGTACAATAATTGAAGTAGTGTACATTATTTACAATAATTCAATGTATAGAGAAAATAAGCAAACATCGTACAATAATTCAGCAGCTTATGGCAGACATGATGAACTGTGGTCATCGCAACTTTTGAGATGAGTCTCTTCAAGATTCTTCATGTTTCTTGATGTTAATCTCCACCCAAATTCTGTATAGCACCCAGATATGCCTTTTTATGATGCTGGTAAAGTCCTGTCAGCTTCTTTAGGCAATATTTGTATCCGCATGCTTCTTTCAATAATACTTCAAGCCTATCAAGGCATGTGGGCTGCTTCGCAAGGGCATCAATCTTTATCAAGATCTCATTTTGATAATATCAAATCTCTATGGGATCAATGTAGCTGATACAATGTAATTGCTGACAAAGGGCGTGTTCCCAATCACTGGATCCAAATAATTAAAAAAAAAAACCCTCTGGAGCAGGATTTGCATACAATTGCCTTCTAAACAGGAGAATATCATCAAGGACCCATTTAATTAGCAACAAGCCAATTGAGAATAGTGATTTCCAATTCGATCAATTTGAGATTATTGACAACTACACTAATTTTGCTAGAAGAAGTGTAGAAACAATCAATATTTGGGTACTCTCCTTGTAAAGCACTTGCATGTTAAAGATAAATATGCCTTATCCACTGGCACCATAATAGTCTCTCACGAGAGGAGTGGTTATAGCCCAATTTGTCCATACATATTTATGTGCCTTGAACATTTTCATTGGAAAGTGGAATGGAACCACAAATATTCATATTGTAAGTTTTGTAACTACTTTTTCAAAAAAGAGAAAAATCTAGAAAGGTGTTAGAAAAAGAGAAAGACTAAGAGAAAAAAGATTAGAGGGAGAAAGGAGAGCTATTCTATTATCTTATTATGTGTACAAATACAAAGGGGAGATGCCTACTTATAGGCAAAGTAACCTCATAAGAGAGGAACCCTAATTCTAACCCTAACTCATCTTAAATAGGCATCCACCCATGATCCATATCTTCTAACACTCCCCTTTGGATGACCACCATTCAAAGATAGTTGCCTCATTAAAAACCTTGCTAAGGAAAATCCAATGGGAAAAAACCAAAGTGAAGGGAAAAAGAGTACAACTTTCTTCAAGATCATTGAACCAGTGTTGGACGTGCATAATGCTGCTTCGTTAAAACCTTAACTAGGAAAACCCAGTGGGATAAAACCTACAAAAGGAAAAAGAGTACAGCGCACAAATGTCTTGGGTAGTATACTTCATGATGCCCCCCCTGATAAACCAATCCCCTTGAGAATAGCAATCATTCACATAGTTTGATGATGAATTCTACACATGCAAATCTCATATACAAACTTCTGGAATACTGATTTTGGCAAAGATGCGGTAAACAGGTCAGCCAGGTTGTTACTCGAACAAACTTGTTTGACTTCAATTTCATTGTTCTTCCGAAGTTCATGAGTGAAGAAGAGCTTCAGTTCTATATGCTTAGTCTTATCTCCTTTAATGAAACTTTCTCGAATCTATCTTATGCATGCTTCATTATCTTTATAGATAATATTTGGGATACCTGCAATAGATGGTAATTGATAAGAACTACGAACATGCTGAATCAAAGATCTTAGCTATATACATTCCCTACTGACTTCATGAAGGGCCAAAATCTCAGCATGGTTGGAGGAGGTAGCTACCAAAGTCTTTTTAGTAAAACGCCAAGAAATGGCGGCGTTCCCATTAAGAAACACGTAACCTATCTGTGATCGACTCTTATGAGGGTTAGAAAGATAACCCGAATCTACATATCCTACGAAACTGGAATCTCTACGATCATAAGAATAAAATATTCCTAAATCAATTGTTCCACGCAAATATCGTAGGATGTGTTTAATACCAATCCAGTGCCTTTGAGTTGACGCGGAGCTATACCTGGCAAGTAAATTAACAGAAAATGCAATATCCGGTCTAGTACATTGTGCCAAGTACATCAGGGCTCTAATAGCACTTAAGTATGGTACTACGGGACCCAATACCTTCTCATTTTCCAAGGTCTTTCATTTCAGATTCTTTATTTTAATAATCAGTAGTTTCTTCGAGCTCTTCTGGAGTCCCTATCAAATTTATATCATCTACATAAACTGCTAATATTGCAAATCCCTTCAAGAATTTTTTTTATAAATAGACACGGGCAAGTGAGATAATTTTCATAGCCCCTTTTAGATAAGTATTCACTAAGATGATTTACCAAATTCTTCCGAATTGCTTCGGGCCGTACAGTGATTGCCTTAATTGGATTGAGTACGTACTCCTTGACTTTGCATCAGGCAAAGGACATCCTTCCGAGATTTTCATGTGAATTTCTGTGTCTAGGTCCCCATACAAGTAAGCAGTTACAACATCTATGAGTCTTATTTTTAGATTTTGAGAAACTGCTAAACTTATCAGATATCTGAATGTTGTTGTATATATAATAGGGGAGTCTGTTTCCTCATAATCAATTCCAGGTTTCTGCACGAAAGCTTGTGCCACTAATCGTGCCTTATATTTGGTAATTTCATTCATTTTTCTTACAAACACTCACTCGTAACCTACATGGTTAACATCTTTTGGGGTTTGTACTATAGGTCCGAACACACCACGTTTGTTGAGAGACTCTAATTCTGCTCTGATGGCACTTTCTCATTTTGGCCAATCCTTTTGTTGTCGACATTCATTTATAGAATGTGGTCTTGTATCCCAATCATCATCATCATTTTCCTTTGATATTTTTGTAGCTACCGCATATGCAAATGCATCATTAATGATAATTTCATTTATATTCCATTTCTCTCTTGAATAATTGTAAAGTATAGAGATCTCTTCATTATCCGGTACCGGTGCCTCTTCAGGGGCTTCCAAAGTTTCATTAGGGGCTTCCATTATTCTAGAGAGAACGGATTTTGTCATAACCTCTTCAGGAGAGTTATAAGCCTTTTCTGGGGAGTTATAAGCGTTTTCCGGGGGAGGGGGGGGAGTGTGTGTGTGTGTGTGTGTGTGGGTGGGGGGGGGGGGGGGGGGGGGGTAAGGAAACTCTTCAGGAGCATTACGTGCATCTTCGAGAGGTTATGATGATGATTGCTAATTTCTTCTTTTCCACATAGCTGAGTCCTTTGAACCTATAGGTCTGCCACGCTTCTGGCATATCGCATATTCTTTTGTTGTCGTCTTTTGACTTTGTCCTACAGGGACATTAATCCTGGCAGGTGCATTTATAGCTGGCACGTGTAACTTCGTCACCTTTGCTGCATAGTTAAATGCATCAGGTAATCTACTTGCAATTTCTTGTAAGTGCACAAGTCTCCGTACTTATTCTCACATTGTGAAGTTCATATATCCAGATGAGACAGAGTGGAAGTATTCCATATTAATTCTTTCCTTTCTTCAGGAACGGGTTGTTCTATAAGAACAATACGTTCTTCAGGAATTATCATCCAAATGTTGGTTGTCCTCATCCTCAAGTTTGTAATGTCAATTTTAGCCTTCCAGATCATTTGTCTCTGTTGAATGAACAGAGGCCTTGTATGCTTTGTATTATTCCACCACTTTATTTGGTGCACGGCAAGTGTGGGGCCAATGCCCACTTCTTCCACATCTGTGGCACGTGTCATCAGGACGGTGGGAAGGATTAGTCGGTAGATTTTGGTTGTTCTTATACTGAGGGGCAGACCACTTCTGGTGATTTTTGAATTTTAGTGGATGACATTTAAAACCACCTTGCTTGGAGGAGTTATTTCGTCCACCTCTACTAGAGGATTTATGTCTTTCATTCCCCCTACCTCTACCTCCGTTTGGGCTAAGATTGGCATTTGCTTCAGAAATTGCCAAAGATTTAGTTGGTCTGGAGTTATAATTTTTCATCAATACTATGGAATTCTGTTCAGCTACTAAGAGACATGAGATAAGTTCTAAACATTTGGAGAAATGTAGCTCTCGATATTGCTGCTGCAGGAGCACATTCGAGGCATGAAAAGTGGATAACGTTTTCTCCAACATATGCTCCTCCGAAACTTTTTCACCATATAATCTTAATCTGGAGACAATATTGAATAGGGTAGAGTTGTATTTAAATACTATTTTACAATCCTGTAACCTTAGGTTTAACCATTCATTCTGGGCAGCTGGTAGTATGACCATCTTCTGGTGATCATACCTATCATTCAGGGATCTCCATAAGCCTGCTGGGTCTTCCTCAGTAAGGTATTCATTTTTTAGGTTGTCATGTATGTGATGGCGAAAGAAGATGAGGGCTAATGCTTTTTCCTCTGGGTACGTCTTGTTACCTTCCTTTATTGTCTCTCCCAGTTTTTTGATTTGCAAGTGGATTTTAGCATCCAATTGCCAAAATAAATAATTGTCCCCATTTATATTAAGTGTTTTAAAGTCAAGTTTAGCCAGATTTGACATTATGCAACAGCTATAATAAGAGATATATATGAAGTTAATCGTATGCAGATAATGAATAAAGTAAAAGAAAAAAAAATGAAAACTTAACATCAGAAATAAATTAAGGAAGGAATTAAATATAAAAAAAAAAAAAAAGGTTAGCCAATGAAAAGTTTAGAACATCAGGGTCTCAACTTTGAGAATCAAAACTGCCGGTTTTGTCAAGACTTCAAGCTTGATTTAGAACTTTAGGTTTATTAAAACTACAGGTTCTGTCAAATCTTCAGGTCTGAAGTAGAACTTCTGGTTCTAACAATTGATCAGAACTTCTGGTTCTATCAAAACTTCGGTTTAATTTCATGGCCTTATAATTTTATGGACATAAATCTACAGGTTCATATCAGTATTCCAACTTTTAGGACTGCCGGTCCATAGATAGGTGAACTTTAGGTTCAAATTTAGAACTTCTGATTTTATTTTGTGATCCATACATAGTATTAATGAATTTAAATTAAAAGAGAAAAAAATTGTCCAAAACGATGAAGAGTAACCAAACACTATACTTGCAGTAAATAAGTATCATAGACTAATTTTATGCATTCTAATAGATTTGAATTTAACTATGGTTTGAATACCACTTACCTTATTTGCAGTCTAAGGTGGTGTTTGGCATCTCTACTTTACACCTCTTATTCTCTTAAAACCGATTCAATCTGCTTTTAGTTTGTTTGGAAAGTGTTTTTCCCACATCCATTTCAAACCACCATAAGAGGAATTGCCTCTACTTGAAAAAACATCGGAAGCCGGCTCATTTGAATCAAACACAAAAGTCTGATGCGCATAGACGGTTACACTACAGTGAAACTAACGGTCATTTTAGGCAGACCGGTTTTTTCATTTTTCCAATGTTTATGGGACCCAAAATCATGATCCAGACCGCTAGAAATATTGAGACAGTCAAACACGGCCCCGTGTCCAAATTTCAACCGTTGGATTTTCATATATATATTGAGATATTTAAAAAATACTCCAGGACCTTTTATCAACTTTTTTTACTTTTGTGGGCCTATATGTAAGATCTGAACCATTTGTTCCCTTTGTAAGGTTAATCACTATTTGGCTGCCAAATTTTCATACTTGATTCCTCATAAATCTCAAGGAATTTAAGAAACATCATGGACCATTGGTTTACAAAATAATTGGTGGCTGAGTTTTGAAAGGGTCCACAGGCAGCCCCTTTTTTTATATATTTTATAAGTTGTGGGACTATAAATCATGATCCAAACAATTGGATATATTAAGAAGATCAGGCACGACTATGGGTCCAAATTCTAGCCGTTGGATTATTATGAATTATGAGATATTGCCAAAAAAATTCAGATATTTTGATATATTTTTAAAAAATCCATGGGCCTGAAATGCAAGATCCAAACCAGCAATTCTCTTTGTAAGACTAAACACAGCTACGACGTTCAATCTTAATGTTTGATTCCTTATATATCTCGAAATATTTATGAAAAACTTTCAACCATTGATTTAAAAAGATTTATTTCAATTAATTTTTTTATGTTACCAAATACATTATTTTTAAAATATTTATTTTAAATGGAGCCATTTGATACATATCTATTTCAATAAGATTTGCCAAACGGGGCCTAAAAATATTCGGGTCCACAGAAGATGAGACAAAGTCATTTGAATCACACGCTAACCGAGGCGTGGCAGGAAACCAAACTATAGCAGATCTTTTGAAACACACGCTTTCCGAGTTGAACCAAAAGTCCACGGCGGCTTGAAACGTGAGAGGTTTTGTTGTTGCACGCTTCTCGAATTGAGGCAATTGAAACAAAAGTCCATGCGGCTTAAAAAGTACGCAGGAAGAGGGATTGGAAGTCTTCCAAAAAAAAACGTGCCAGGCAGAAAATCAAAATCAAAGCAACTCAGAAGGCCTCGGTTCACACAAGCACTGATGTGATAAAGAGAAAAAAAAAAACCAAAGCAAGCCAATGGCTCTTCGGATTATGCACGCATACCGAGAGGCAGAAAATACATAAGGAGAGTAGTTTGCTTTCCACGAAAACGAGGACTGTGAGGATGGAAAAAAAAGGGAGGCAACTAGGGTTTTTTTTTTTTTTTTTTTTCCCCTCTTCGTCGTCTCGTAACATGCCAGAAAAAAAGAGACGAAAATTAGAGGGAGAAATAAGAGTTTTTCTATTATTTTAATGTATGTATAAAAAATATGAAGGGGAGATGCTTATTTATAAGTAAAGTACTATAATAAGAGAGGAATCCTGTTCTAACCCTAACCCATCTTAAATGAGTATTCATCCAAAATTCATATTTTATTATAAAAATTCATTACTTGTGAAAGATAGATAGTTATTGAAAACAAAAATCAACAATTGCTTTTTAGACGTCTACTGCTTTGAATAATATGAGTTGGCATGTACGATGTGGGCGTCATTATCTTTTTGGACAAATCAAGGTGGGCGTTTGGAGGGCTTTTGAGAATATGAGAGTATATATAGAAAACTTTTCAATGCACACATTGTATATAGAGCGCACTCCTAGTGGGGCCCACCAGATGGTAGGTAGGTTTGAGTGGACCAAACAAACTCTCTCCGCCTACAGTACACATGCCTCTTCGGCTTATATCCATCGGATTGAACTGTACCATTGGATCGATTGAATACGCATTCAAATGGGAAGTTCCTAAACAATAGGGTTAGGATAATTAGATCAGGCCATTCTTTGTACGCAGGAGGGATTCAGGTACATCTTCAAATCACCTCTTGTCCCATTCCAAAGTCGGCCAGCATGTGGGCCCCACAATGAGGTGCACATGGATTATACATTGGATAACGAATATATATATATATATATATATATGAGTATGGCTCTCCTAAATTGAAACTTACCTTATTCTAAACTGTAATAGTGCCGGTCTCCCAAAAAGAAGTTAATTAAATCTGTTTTTTACATGATGTAACTAGAAAATTTAATTATGATTAGATTTATCTTAATTTTGGAAACGATTGTCATGCAAAAAACAACGATAGTTGATTTTGATTTGTGGGACTAACACTATTTCAGCTTAAGATAAGATAAACTTTAGCTTAGGAGAGCTGACCCATATATATATATATTAACTTTGGTTTTAGTGATATGGGTGCTATGAATTTCTTCGAGGAGAAGAGTTAGGGATTCAAGCAGTTCGATATGATAGATCCAAACCTAGATCTATCCTTATAGATCAAGTTAGGGGTTTGATATGGAACCTAAGTGCTGTATCCGGATCCAAAATCTACTTAAGAGCTAGATCCGGATCCAACATCAACTAAAAAGAGTGGATCTGGATCTGAAATAAGATTTAAAATTCATTAGTATAATTAGATAAAAGAGCTTATTTTCTTTAAATATACAAGTGGGACTATTAATGGCATATGGTTAAAGCTAAGTCGACTCTCAAATATGAATATAAGTGAAGTTATTTAGACTCTTAAAACCCCTATATATTTTTAAAATATGAATGCAATTGTCCTGGATTCCGATCATTAGGTTGGAACATTGGAAGATTGGATTCGGAATAAAAATGTATTGGATTTTATATGCATGGATCCGAATTCAGTTTCAAATTTCTCTCGGATCTAAGAATTGGTTTCATACCCACTTTACTTGGAGTTGGAGACTTTTGTTGCTCAGATAAACCGATACCCATGTGCAACCCCTAAATAAGAGTTGAGTGGTGAAGTTAAGGACCGGTTTCTTTGCAGTGACTACTTTCTACAAGTTTTAAGCAATGGCTTTCTAACATAGAGGGAGTAACGGTAAAGATCCATAAATAACCATGGAAATAGTCTTCCTTTGACTGAAGATTTTACGTGAACCTCCTGGGCGAAGGTTCATTGGCATATGGTGTGGGTTTTCTCATCACTGTCTTATGTTTTTCCCACTCCAGACTTACCTCGTGCATATGTGATGTAGGGTTGTGCATGCATTCAAGGGAGTAGTCCTATTAGTAAAAATACACAAGTTATAAATAATTTTTTTATTACGTGCAAACATCACCTAGCAAATCAAGTCTATTTCCTTTCCACCTTTTAACTACGGCTGTTGACAAACGTTAAAATGGTGAGAGTTCGACCCAAGCAAACAAAACGCCAAATAATTTTACAACTTGGTGGGCCACATCATCAAGTGTTGATAAAGGCCCAATAAGCAATAATGAATGTTGGCCACAAGTAATCAACATGTACCAGACACACCTCACCCTAAAAACCCGGGTGTTTCATCACTTGATGAACCACAGGCAGAAGGGAAGAAAAATGGTGGATGGTTGAAATTGAGAGCAAAGACACAAATTGGACAAGAGATGATTGGACTGATCTTATTTTTAGTTAGTGATGTCTGTCTACAAGGTGGCCCACCCAAGATGAATGGCACATCTGAGTAGATGTGGCAAAACCATGCACGTTCAGCTGTTAGTGGTGGATAAGTTTGGAGCATAAATATCAACATACGGATGCATGTCCTGCCATCTGTCTCTTCACATAATATCTGAACTTGGATAATATCAAATATTTGTGCAATGAATGCCAAGTTTGGCTTTTACCATAAAAAGGCATGTCAATCACTTTACAATATGAGTTGGTAGATGTCGTCTTAAACCGAAAGAGTCTTCAATTATCTGTACAATCTTATATGAGAATTTTCTCCACTTCATTAGTCTTCTGCATCAAAAATCTTCATTAGTTTTCTGCACCTAAAATCTAATAGTTATAGAAGATTTTTCTTCAACACTGAACATTTTAGATCATGCTACTTGATATTGTGGAATTTTCCTCTTATACGTAGTACTTAAACCTAGTTAACATAATTAGAAACGGCTCAAGGCCAATATTTAGGACAATAAAGTTAATCACCCAGTGTGGTCCCGTTGAAGCAGTGTCATGGGAGGGTTTAGACTGGAGACAAATCTAAGCTTTTGTAATTTTGCACAAAGTTGCTGCCCGTATGCCTCCGATCTACATTATCACGTATGACATCCGAGACTTTTTATTGACGAATGAGTTTTAGATATAGGTCTGGCATTGACTCACAATCTGAAATTAAAGACCAGATGGACTGGCTCAGTCCATTGATGCCTGTCCCTGGCGAAATTTCTCATATACAATGTTGTCAAGGTCCAGGTCAGTTCAGCGGGATACCCAAGTCCAACCCTATTATTACTCGGAGCATGTATTACACCCGGACCAAATGTATGAAGATTATGATAAAATACATTATTATATGACAATAAATCATATAATACATTTTGTAATATGGAATATGTATGCATATAGAAATATTCACGTGAGAACGTCCACATGGTTCTTATCTGCAAAATGTACCCTTTTTTTTATAATTCACCTAGTCCATCTATAATCAAGTTACCTTCTTCATACTTACGCTGCCCGGCCACCCATGAATTTATAGGTTACGATCATCCTAAACTTACTCACTTTTGGACTAAAATTCAAATGATCATGCCTTCAAAACCCATAGATTTTCTTTTCTGTTAAAAAAAAAAAACCAATACTGTTGGAACTTGGATGATCTAATGGGGTTGATATTTTACAGGCTGTCATATTGAGACTTTCATGTCTCTTACTTCCATAATTAGCATGGTCCCAAATGAGCCCCACAAGCTAGTTCATGTAGTGTTATATCCTGAAAATATATGAGGGCTGATTATATGAATCAAATATATTTTAGTTGGATCCACCTTCCAAAGATCTGAAGCCTCCAAGTTGTGAGCTTACTCTTTTCTTTTTCTTTTTTAGCGTTTTTTTTTTTATTTTATTGGTAACTTGACTTCAACCCACAATCTCAAAATTGTAGAAGTGAGTACCTTCCACTGCCTCCGGGCTCATCTCGTGGCCTACTTTATTTGTTGATAGTATGGTTCAGATCATCTCCAAATGAAAAGATGGATCTTGTAAACTTATAAAACACAATTAAACCCTGTTTTTTTCACATGTATTCAATCTAATGTAAAGTAACGTGATTATCAATCCGGATCATAAATAAAGATCAAGGCTATGTTAGTGTGTACACACCCAAGGCTCTGAAGACTGAATGGAAGGATATTAAAAAAAAAAAAAAAAGACATTAGATATGGATTTTGATATCGATTTCAAGCGGTAGACATGTAGGTCATGTGGTGGTGGGGCCCACATTGCTGGGCCAGGAAAAAAGCACTGTCAGGATGAAAGCTTGTTCTTTGGTGCCACGTCATTTTGCCAAATCATCAGCTCCTGTCATCTCATCTATAACTTTCTTTGCTTTGTGGGGTTTCTTTTTTACATGGAAAAAGCAAAAAGACTTTTCTCTTATAGAAATTCTTGGAAAAGGATGGTAAAAGGGTCAACATAATTTGGAATTGGATTTGGACTTTTCTTTTTCCTTCTTTTCCACATTTCTCTATTCTCTGGGCGCACGTTTGTATAAAGTAAAAGATTTTCTTTTTTCCTGTTATTTTTCTCTAGTCATTCATACCTCCAATCCTTTCTCATTCCTTAAATAATAGTTTCAAAGATTTTTGTTTTGTTGTGTTTTGGAAAAGATGTTTCATGATTCTAGAGTGCACAAATAGTTGGAGTTACTTTTGTCTCTATTGTGAAATCTCAGGTCATGTAAAAGTGGAGAAATATATCTATTTTATTACTTTGAATGTAAATTATACTTTTATCTAGAATATAGAAGTTAAAGTAAAATTGAAAATATGTCTCTCTTTGTTTCTCTACAATTAGACTCGATAGGAGGGGGTAGGTAAGGTGTACTTATATACCAAGATAGAAGCTTTTCAGGGTTATTAAGTTTGTGGTTGTGGGTTTTTTTATTTTATTTTATGCAGAGTAGTATAGATTTCTTGTGACCTCAATTGAGTTTGGAATATGGGATTGAGTTTAGGGATGTCAAATGGGCCGGGCCGGGCCCATCAACTGCCCGTGGAACGGCCCGGCCGTGACACTGGCCGTGCTGGGCCGAGGACCCTTGGCCTGTTTGGCCCGGCCCGTCAAGCCGCCAGGATGGTGGGCTGCACCCAGCGGCCCGCCAAGCACTACAGGCCTGGCCGGCTAGGCACGGCCCACCTGGCCCACTCAAAAATGACAATTTTTTAAAAAATTATCTTTTTTACCCATATAAGGGGTATTTTGTGTTCCTTTTAATTTTACAAAGTCTATAAATACTCGAACCCTCACATTCTTCTCAGTGGAGTAGGTCGAGTTTGACTGAACCACTTAAATATCTTTGTCATTTTCCGTGCTTGGGTTCTAGTTTTTAATTTTAATACCGAAAATAAGAAAAAAATTAATAGAGAAAAAAATTAAAAGAGGCACGACGAACATGGCAGGCACGAAGGGCCAGCACGGCCCAACCTGCTCCATCTGGCAAGCTAGGCCGGCCCGGCCCGTTTCATCTGCCGGCCTGGCCCATGGCACAGGCGGGCTGGGATTGGGGCGGCCGGCACGGCCCGTTTGACATCTCTAACTGAGTTTCATCATTTTGCTCCATTCTATACATGTCATTTATATTTACTTTACATATTTTATATTCATCGAATACCATATGAAAGTCGACCAAGAGCTTGAGGGTAACTATTCCTTGAGAAATTATTTCAATCCAACCCATATCTGTCATGGGTTGGGCTTGGTATATATGTTAGAGCAATTTTTACTTACCTCTTGCATGTTTATGGTGATGGCCTCATGACACTATGAATTGGGTCATTTTCGATTGGACCACATCGCTTCGAAAAAGCCCAAAAACTTCCTAATCATGTTGCATGTGGCTGATTGGTTCCTCAAGGAACATTTGCATCAAACTGAAGTGAAGGATTATACATATTGGAGGCCAAATATGTGGAAAAAAAAAACCCCTTAAAATTAGGCTAAGTCCATATCAGTTGGGCCGTGTGTGCATTCAATTCGGACTATCAGTAACATTTCTGAACCGTAGATACTCATCAAGTAAATGTCGTGGTGTCGATTGAATTGATGCAACTATATGATCAGACCCACATTAAGGATGTTGTGGATCCAACATGTCTTTATGGATGTAGGTGGGTCGGTTTGCCCAGATCAAAAATGGTCCATGTCCATTTTTGTTTTTCAAGTCGAATCCTTCGTGTAGTTGGTTAAAATTGGGCCCATTGACATCTAAAAGGTGTAATGGCTAGGTCCACATGCAAGGTTGGGTACATTGAGATCCTCTTTTATATAAATTATCCATAGAATTGTCTGTCTGCAGCATCATACTCATCAGATATTTGCATGGTGATGCAAGGGAAAGGATATTCTCAAAATACAACTGTGGGTTTGTTTGCCAATCAACTAGTTAAAGTAAAGTAAAGGGAATCCAAACAAGAAATGACAAGGGTTATATAAAAAATACACAATTTCAAAATTCCCTCTGAATTTTTTTTTAAAAAAAAGTAAAAAAAACAACCTCCTTTTCTCCACTTAAAAAAAATAAAGAGAAAAAAAGAAAAAAAAAAAAAACTCTACTTCTCTATATAAAAAGTAAAAAAGATTTCATATCAAACAACTAAAAATAAAATATCATCATAACACCTTATATTTTATTCTCTCCTGATTTGATACTTCCCCTCACCCTACTTCAATTCACCTTACATCCAAATAGGCCAAGATCTAGCAAAAACACAGGCCCTGTATGTATCACAAGTCATTACTGTTGATAAGGACTGTTGATGAGGACACTTTATAAAAAAAAAAAAAAAAAAGCATTTAAAGAGAAAAGGTCAAATATTCTCAATGACATAAATACCCTTAAAGTTCCAACGGGGTGGAACTTACAATTTTGAGGGATTGGACTGAGCAAACTGCTTTTAGAATAAAATCCCTCCTCTACTTTCTGCCTCAATATCTTTAGGGAAATTCTAAATGCACCCACATATTTTCCTAAACTCACCCACTTGCTAAGCTGACCACACCCATTCTAATTTGGGCTTGATTTTGCTGAGCCCACCCACTTTAATACCCAAATTGCCCAACCAAGCTCACCACAGTCATTCCATTTCCTGAACACATTCCCGCGTGGAGAGTTTTTAAATTTCTGGCCATTTCGGAGTCGTCAACCTTCTACACTTCAGAGCTCTCATCACCATCGTGGAGAGTTGGTGAGCTACACTGCTTGTATCTATCGTCAGGGACACTCAAACAAGTGAGCCCTTCTTCTTCTTCTTCTTCTTCTTCTTCTTCTTCTTCATAGGTTTATTATTTTCACAAATTTGTTTAGGTTGTAATTTATGCATTAGAGAATATAATTGTGAGTATAGACGTTTGCAACAAATAGGAAAGTCCCTAATGAATGAGATGAATGGTAGTTTCGAACTCCAATGTTTTCCATTTTTGAAAACATGAGTCGTTGTTAGCGATTTGCTCGGCAATCCGGAGACGTGTAGGGATTATATGCACTCGGATTGAACCCGTGCAGGAACCATATATGCATGGCTTATATAAGCCGTGCATATCTATTTTTGCACGGCATGTAATGGCCGAACATATGAAATATGCACGGTTCCATATTACCGTGCAAACAAATTTTCACGGTTCCATTGCGCCGTGTAGAAGCATTTTGCACTGTCTATGTTAACCGAGCAGTACAAAAAAATATGATATCTTTTATTATGCCGTTTCCTCTTATCACTTTTCATTTTTAATAGATTGGAAGAAATGCCGAGAAGACCAGCTCGTTGTATTGGTGCCAGCTCACAGATGACAAGTGGACGGACTGGTTCTTCTAGTGAGCCATCGAGAGTGCGGACCAAGATTGGTTTTCCAAGATTGCGTCATTGAGGTGTGCATGAGAGTTCTTCGACCGCCGGCCGTCAACGGCCAACGGCGTCTGAACGAAGACGTCGATTGTAGCAGGATCCACTCCTGGAGCTGGTTGAGGAGGATGTTGATAGTTCTTCAAAGAATGATTCCTCAGACGAGGAGGGACAGCCGTCTAGTCCTCCTAGAGCGGCAGCAGGGGAGGGTCCTATTCCTAGTGGTCCAACGGATCTATTTGTCCTTATTAGTATTAGGACGCACAAAGCCATATCCATATGGAACGGGGAGGTACACTTGCATTCTTTTAATGTTTTAATTAATCATTTTTCAAATAAGATGTGTTGAAGCCTATAATAATAGATATTAGTGAAATATTTTACGTATAATGTGTAGGAATGTGACCCGCTCAAATGTATCAATCATTAGTTCAAGCTGAAGGATTGGGTCATACCTCAACGCGGGGATGGCGTTGATCTTCATGTTCCTCGGTTTTGTGCTATTATAGAAGAGTCTGGATTGGCAGACTTGAAGCGATTCTCCTACCAATATATCTCTGCCCTTTGGTATCTAGCTTTATAGAGAGATGGCAGCCTGAGACAAATACCTTCCACAATCATTTGGTAAGATGGCGATCGCCTTAGATGATGTCAGTACTCTCCTCGGCATCCCAGTAACGGGTATTCCTGTCCATGCATCAAAAAGTATGGAATTTACTGATCAAGTAGATTTACCTGAGCGTGGACTAGGTGTGGATAGGGCATCTGCGTCAGCTAAGTTGAGAGTAGCGCATGGTGGGGTTGTTAGGATGGGGTGAATCAAACAGGTGTGCGGCAATGTGACTCCTGCGTCGTCTGCTGAGCAGGTAGAGTGTGCAGCAAGAGGATATCTTCTGTATTTGTTAGGTTGCACACTCTTCACCGATAGGTCATCCACTGGAGTCCCCATCTACTACCTATCTTTACTAATGGACTTGGGACGGGACCGTCATTATGCATGGGGGGCTGCCGCACTGGCGTATCTATATCGCCAGTTGGGGACCGCCGTGAGGATAGATGTGAGACAGATTGCTGGATATCTGACGCTGCTCATGGTAAATGTGTATACCTTTTATATATGCATGTTTCCTCGTAATTGAACCTTTAAATTATATAATTAGTAATTGGTATCATTTGCAGGCTTAGGTGTACGAGCACTTCCCATTTGTCTGTCCTCTTGCACGGTGGGGATATACTACTAAGATGCCTCTAGTGAGCCGCTAGAATCCTGGTCAGGATTCCAGGATTCCGAGGGAGAACACACAGCTGTTGCGTGAGAGGTTGGACGACCTACATGCGAGTGAGGTGAGCACCCAATAAAGGTCTTCGTATATATTTTACATTTTTGGAACAAAATATAATTTCTTATATTAATGTATTGTTTCATTTACTTGGCACAGGTGGCTTGGGATCCGTACATTGCTGCTAGGGCTCAGCACCATTCCATCAGATATCTTTTTTCTGTGGTTGTTTTAGATCGCTAGATGTCATTGAACCCTACTACCCACACAGGGTTCTCCGATAGTTTGGCTATGTACAAACCATCCCACCCGCACCGCTCGCCCCCATTCGTGCATCTCGGGGATCTACTGCTGGAAAATACAAGATCTCCTACAGATTCTAGACTAGTACTAGGTTCCTTGGGAGGATCATGTATTATCTGTAGCGCACCGTGGCCATCGAGCGCAGCATGCATGGGAGTGTTCAGCCGACTACCTCGAGTGGTTTTCTAAGATTTCATACCCTCGATTACAAAACCCGGATCACAATTCCCACTATGACCCCAATGAGGGTAGAGATGACCTGACTCCAAGAACGGTGAGGGTGTGGACTTTTTTCCATACTTTATGGATCCATTTTTCCAAACTATTTTAAGTATTGACACATTTTATTGTTTCTTACAGATCCTTCGAGCGAAGGGACATTTTCATGCCACGATTGCCTGAACGAAGCAGCCTGCTGATTTCTATTACCGGGCATTGCAGACCACCCTCGAGATCCTGGAAGGCCTACCAGTTACATACCGACGACACATGCACCCTTGATGAGATGAAGGCTGTTGGATGGGGTTTTTTTTTTAGGATTTATATGAACTGGTTGATATGTGTAGTTTTATGTTAATGAATGTTACACTTCCCTTTTTTTTATGGGAATGTTGGACGGTCTGACTTTTTGATGAATGTTGGTGTATGAACTTGTATGATCTTGTTGGATTCATATAAAGTGGTTGATATGTGTACATTTTGGCTTGGAATTTGTATAATTTTGATCAGAATAGAATGAAACTATGTTCGGTAAGTATGAACACTGCATGACCAACAGGTTCCGAGCAAAACCATTCTGCACGGCACTATATTACTGTGCACATGATATATGCTCGGAACATGTTGGCTGTGCAGTGTTCATGTGCACGGCTCTGTGGAACTGAGCAAGGGTCTTAAAATTCTAGATAATGGAGTATTATTCATAAGATGGTTACCTTAGTCTAAGGATTCTTTATTTTTTAGATCAAAGTAGAAATAGTGATCTAAAATTTTTCACTAAAAATATAAAATAACATAACATTAAGCAGGCTACAAAGTAAAGATCTCGATTAGCCAATCGCTATCTAGATGAATCGTCTCCTGCATAGCAATAGAGTCCCCTATGATATCTGTGAACTGCTCGATGTTCGTGGTATAAGGAAGTTCCCATCCTGTTGCACATGGTTGATGGTATCTATTCTAATTTGTAGCAATGGGGGGCATGGGAGATCTGCTTGCGAAGAATACTTGGACAAAATGGTTTTCATTGACAAACCCAATTGCGGACACTTTGCGGGAAGGCACTGCAATCGGGGGTGACCTTAAGGAAAGTAAGGCGCTGATACAGGGATATGTGTATTAATACGACATTATAAAATGATGCTATCAAGTGACCCATATCTGACATTGACATCCAACGATCAAATAATGGATTGCTATCAAAGTATGACAATGTGTAATACATCTTACCAACCCTATGCTCTCCTCCATATACCAAGGCATAATATTCATAATTTCTCTGTAATTCATTGCTCATATCTTTCCTGACCTGAACCTAATTATCCTCACCCATGCCAAAAAGACCGACTACACATCTAAAGCCACAGTTACCATCAGCTGCAACATCCTTAATATGCTGGATAAATGGTCTGAGAGTCTGAGGGACCAAGTCAACATAAGACGTCGACAATCCCGATCGAGTCCGACGGACACCTAACTTCTCCTTTTTAAATGTCATCACCGTTTTGCTTATATTTGGTGCAGCAATAGCTTGAATAGGGTCTACATACTCAAAAGCAGATGGATCTCGAAGAGTAGAAGTAATGGACTTCTTCTTCTTCGATGTGGATCGACCCCAAGTATTCAACTTGGCATCCGGCTCAAGAAGATAGGTGGATGAAGGATTTGCCACTTCTTTCAATTTTTTCAATAGCTGTAATTTACCAAGTAGATCACTATCCTGAAATCTCTTTGCGATCATCTCAAACTCGACAGTAGTGGTCAATTCAGTGGGCTCCTCGTCCACAGTGGGTGTCAAATCAAGCTTCCTCCAATGGTTGTGTATACATGTCAAGGGTATGGGATGGCCAAAGAGTCGATACTCAGCAATCTCGTGTGCACATGGTAATCCATGAGTCCTTCGAATGACGCATCTACATGCAGCAAAGTTTGTACCAATATAATCAGCTCTCATTGACTCATTTAACACTATTTCCAAAGCATTCTTTGATATAAATCCTCTCAAGTCACCAAACAGGGCCGGTCTAAGCTTATGTTGCATGATATTCAAACTATTTTCAAAAGAAGCCTTTATCTCCATAAAGTGCAACTCAAGCAAGGCATGGATAGTCATCCAAGACGAATCCAAGTTGCAACTCGATGACCCTAAATGTATTTTCAACTTTGCATGTGCGCTCTCAACCCTGTTCGTAGTGACATTTCCAAAGTGCATATTCCCGTGTCCATGCAGCCACAAATTGTTCCTTATGGTTAATCAACCAGGATGTCTTCACATAATCAAGAGCATGTGAATACCCGCAGAAGTTCTTATTAAATGCACTTAGAAGTTGGATGTAGTCATCTTCGGTGGGAGATATTATTAACATGTTTCAGCTTGTAATAAATGCCTCCCATCTGTTCTTGGTTTCAAAAAACTTCTTACAATTAGCCAAGATGTTCCTTGAAATATACCACCTGCATAGCAAGTTTATAGCATTCAGAAATATATTCTTAATTGCATTCATCAGCGCCAGCTCTCCGTCTGTGACAATCACACGTGGTAACATACATCCATCCATTAATGACTTCAAGCTCTCCAAAGCCCAGGTATAGTTCTACTCCTTCTCCAATTCAAGGTACACAAAAGCAACCGAAAATGTCAACTGAGTAGACGTGAAACCAACAATCTCAAGTAAGGGTAGCCGATATCTGTTTGTCTTGTATGTAGAATCCATTATCAACACCTCGGGAAATGCTCGTAATAACTCAACGGATGAGGGGATGTGCCTAAAATAAGCTACTAACACAGTCTGTTGCATCGTTGCTAGTGTGTCATTCAATGTATCCGTTCTTCTCTAAATTCATTATGAGTTGCTGCATCTGTGATTTTCCGGCCATCTCTGCCACGCTGTACTTGTGACGAGCATTGTAGATAGTCTTCATTGTAGTGGTGTTGTTCAAATCTCTCTTCTTTAATGTGTGAAGAATGTTTCTCGGCTTCACTAAACTCTTCGACATATCAATCAAAAAGGTTAATTCTTCTTCGGAAAGCCTCCCGGCAAACGAGTGCCCCTCAAGATGTTATGCATTCGGATGATTATGCACCCCACAAATCACTGTTACCATTTAATCGTCATCAATTGCCAACTTTTGGCCTTTCAAAACAAAAGGGCCATTGCACTTACTCGTTTCCGTCACCTTATTCAGACATTTATTCTGAAATACCTTCGAAGAACCCCTATAAGTACCGCTTCTCTCACAAGAAAATACAATTCTGGGTTTCCTACCATCTACACCAGCATCTGACATTTTGATTATAATTACTAAGCCATGTTTTTTTTCTGACATCTCGTATCCATTGGATAAGCGCATCTTGGCTTCTGAATATAGTGTCGATGGTGAAAACGTTAGTAAAATCCAACCAGCACTCACTGACACATGTAGAATCAACATCCTGGAAAAAAAATCAGTGCCCCTGCTAAACTGCCCAATATCACATTGTTCGACCAATATTTGCCGAGCTTTATTGTCTTGCACGATTACTCATAGACGTGTAATGAAATTATGCATGGTGATATAGGCCGTGCAATAGACTAATGCACGGCTTAATTTTGCCGAGCATTATTGTAAGGCGTGGTTCTGAAAATCCGTGCAAGACACGAATGAAAGAAAAAATTTTAAATTTATCAAAAAAACGAAACCTTCTCTTCAAATATGGTCATTTGCTTGTCCATATTAGAGATGCCTTCTCTACAACACAATGTAGTGCCTAAGATTGGAGATGTGATAAGTTATGTGGGGAAATGGAGAGACGGGTGGGGAGATTCCTTCTTCCAAACTGTGAGCTTTATTTATGATGATGAGAAGAAGTGGAAAAAGAAGAATATGTTGTTGAAGGGAACCAATTGCAGGAAAAGTCAAGATGAATTTCTAAAGAGAGAAGGAAGATGAAGTGAAGAAGAAGAAGCCATCAGCTCAGCACAGATTGAACATATGCCGAAGAGGAAGATGAAGCCAAGGGTACCTTCGGAAATTCATTTATGGGTATTCTTGGAATAAAAAAATTAAAAAGTGGGTTGGCTAGCAAAATGGGAGGGTGTGTTTAGAATTTCTCGTATCTTTATCTCAATCTTTTAACATGATTGACTGCTTGAAAGGAGCTTATATGAGAGAGAGAGAGAGAGAGAGACTTGGATTCTCTACATTGGATTCTCTACATCTTTGGTAGGTTCTCTTTCATTCATAGAGAGAGAGAGAGAGAGAGACTTGGATTCTCTACATTGGATTCTCTACATCTTTGGTAGGTTCTCTTTCATGCATCAAATCCCTTTTTGAGTTTCCCCTGGACCTGAGGACCTGAGAGAGAGAGAGGGAGTGGGAGAGAGAGAACTTTACTTGCGTTTAGTCATTGTTTATGGAGATTTTCTGAAAGGGGTAACCAAAGTCCTAACTGGTTTTCCTTCTATATGAATTCTTTGGTTCTCATGTAAAAAAGGTGAAGTCTTTACAGGGTTTTGGTCAATAGAGAGAAAGACCCTTACAGGGTTTTGCTTATAGGTGAGTCCCTCGTTTAACATATAGAAAAGCTGAAGTTTTTGCTGGGTTTTGGTCACTTTACTGAGAGAGAGATGTTAGAAGGCAAAGCCATGATCCAAGACACCGATATGCCGGTGAAGATACAGATGGAGGCCATGAGCTCTGCCTCTCAGGCTCTTGATCTCTACGACGTCTCTGACTGCGAAAGCATAGCTGCTCACATCAAAAAGGTCTCAAACCATAAATCTATTTCATTTATTTCTTCCCTTTTCCACCCTTAATCTCATTTCCTGATATGTGGCAATTGCTTCAGGAATTCGATAAGATTTATGGGTCTGGATGGCAATGCGTTGTGGGGTCGAATTTTGGTTGCTTCTTCACACATACCCAAGGAACTTTCATCTACTTCTGCTTAGAGACTCTCAATTTCCTTCTCTTCAAAGCAGCCTCTGCATAATATCACACTATAGTGCTTTCTGTATTTCCTCTTTCTTGTTTTTTGGTCTTGCATGTAATTGATAGAATATCATAGAGAGTAGAAAGAAGAGAGAGAGAATCCAAGAAACCCATATGTCCATGTTTTTAGTTCTCCACATGGGTTTTCCTTTTTTGGATTCTTCTTCTATGTAGTCAATAATGTTTTGATGGAGCATTTTATATAAGCTCCATGTATATATTCCCATAAAGCAGTTGCAGTTGAAATCTTCTCATCCTCCCAGCTGCCACTTCTTATTGTTTACAATAAGAATTCATGGAATGGATTTGTACTCCATAACTAGGAATTGGGCTCTTTGTTATGTTTATTTATCTTATCCCATGATATCATTTTTGTTGAGGGGATGTTTTTTTTTTTTTTTTTTTTTTGAGATTCTGCGAAGTTTTTTTACTTTTGGGATGTCAAATTCCAGTCATCCTTTGCTGTACAGGTGTGGAATCGCTGATGGAAAATTCTCTTTTATGCGGATGTGGGATTCCACTCTTATCCTTTTGCGCGCGGGCGTGGAATCCCACTGATCTAGCCTTTGATCATACTTTATTCTACTTGTCAATGTAAAAATCATATTTAAATCTTCTTTTTCTTTCTTTCGGCAAAAGTGATATGCCTAACTAAGAGAATTTTGAGCTGCATGGAAAGTTCAGAGCATTTTCTTCTGTATAGAGAAATCTTCAACTGTATACAATAGATCAAGAAAAAATGAATTAATTTTCTTTGATAGAGAGGATTTTAATTTTCTATAAGTGGCGTAGGAGCAAAGGCGGTGTAAATAGAAATCTGGGAAGCAAGAGTTTGAGAAATTCTCTTGTTGTGCAAACAAACAAGTTTTTGCCTCATTTCCAAAGCCAATTTTGAAACAATATAATATCATAATATAATGAGCTTTAATTGTAATGATCAATTTTGGCCATGTGGGATGATTCTATAATTTCTGTTCCATCCAATCCCTATAACTCCTCAATCAGAGGTGTCAATGAAGAATTCAAGTTCACTTAAAAAGAAAATATAAATCTAGAACATTTTCCCTTGCTTGGATCTAATTTTGGGGCATGTTCGTAGAATATCATTAAAAAGCTATTTCAATCCTCCCTACTCCCAATGGGAAATAGTTTTTAGCATGATCCCAAAACATTGTGTTTTCTTATTAATTTATTTCTCAGAAAATACACAACGCACCAAACTATAAACAGGTGTAGCAGTGTGTGGATAAGAAAAACCTTGTCATCTACTCCAGAAATGAATGGTGTGACACAAACATGCATAGGTACAAGTTTCTCCATTTTAACTAACTCTGTCAAGAGTTAATTAGGAGAGAAGAATTTCCTCTTGAATGTAGAAAAGACTCTTTTCTCTAGTTAAATTAAATTTCTCATCAAACTAGTTGACACATTTATTTATATAATAACTTCTTTTTATGTATAAACATATCTAAAATAATTTTCTCACACAAATGCTTTATAATTTAATTCAAATATTGTGGAGAATCTTATATTAGAGAAAAGTGCTGGTTTTGAACAATTTTGCAACCCTACTTTCCTCTTCATTTCTCTGCATAGTTGGGATTCTCCAATTTCTCATTTTCTTTACATCTTAGAGGGTTTCCTCCTGCCAGAGCCTGCACCAGAAGTAGGACTCCTGAATTAAAGACTTATTTTTGCATGAATTAGACTGTTTCTTGCTCTGTACATTTTTATTTTTCTTTGGGCGAAAGAAATCTTGCATTCTTACTCCTTTCTTAGGAAATCGAATTGTCTTTATCAAAGAAAAGAAGTTGAACAAAAGTATTGCACTTTAAAAACTAAACAATGGACCGCACAAAAATGAAAATAATCATCTTCTCATTGTACAAACGCACCCAAAGGAGCACATCCCCACTTGGTGTTTTGGGATAATGAAGCGCCACTGTTTTTGTGTCATCAATGCATTACTGAAATTTGGATTGCTGACGCAAGTTTATTGGACTTGGAACTGCGTTGGCATGTATCTATTTGTTGATTATATCCCATGTATTTTTAAAGCATCTCTTAATCATACATTAAACCTGTTCTAGTAGCTTGAAGAATACCTGACCATTGCATTTTCACGTCTCCATCCTGCTTCGTTTGGTTCTTAAGAATTCTACTATAATAAGAGCATTTGGTCAAAAGTTTAGTTATAAGAAACCAGACACCTGTAACTGATGTTAGAGGTTTTTGCGTCGTAATGAACACGTTCATGGAAAATTAGAACTAGGGATGGCGAAGTGTTGGTTTGGCATGGAACGGAAGGTGTTGGTTGGTTTTCAGCGGGGCGCTCATGGACCAGGACTAGATCACCGCTTATGGCCACCAGGTATGGATACATAATTTGGGCCTATTTAATATTTGTGCTGAGCTCGGATTAAGTGATAAAAAGAGTCCAAAGCCCGGCTAGGCCTGGCACGAACAGGGAGTGATTGTAATTTAGAGATTATTTGTTCAAACTATTGCTAGAAAATGGGAACATATGTAATAGGCTGGCTCGGTCTGGCCCGTTTGACTAAATAGGCAAGGTTGGGCCTGACACTTAACAGCCCATGTTGGGTTTGCTCCGGATACAGGCTTATGTTTCTAAAATCGGGCCGGGCTTGGATATGCCTTAGCTATACTTTATGCGGCCACAAACACCCCTAGTTTTCAAATGGAGTAAATTCTGATATAGGTCTATCCCAAAATATAAATAACTTGTTTCCTAATAAATATTTGAATAATTGTTGGGCAAGTTGAGGCAGCTAAACTTCAAATTTATATAACATTTGGGGGTTCTCTGGAGTTCTTGTTGGAGGAGGGGTGCAGTTATATAGAATATAGGGAGTCCTCTGATTTTTTTATTTTTTTTTATTATTATTATTTTTGGGGTTGTGGGGGGGGTGGGGGGGGGCGGTGGGTTGGGGGGACTTTCCTCCGGTTTCATTACCTCTCATATTACTTCTTTTTTTACTTCATGGTTATGCCATTTAGGACTTGGAAACACTAAACATGTTGCGTTGGTATTGGTAATAAATCTCAAGGCACATTTGCCAAGAAATGAGGAATCAACAGCCGGGGATTTCTCACTACCCTTGGAACAAGGATTTTTCGCTGAAGATTTTGTATAACTGAGGATTCCATATCAATATCGATCTGTATTGATGCACATAAGTGGGAAAAAATGAATTTAAAGTGCAAATCCAAAATAATAAGGATTTCCATATCCTATGGGCACATGACAATTTCAATTTGCCCAAATCCTCCAAGATTTACAATTGGCAAATAAGGGTTTTCCACAGCTCTATGAAAGCAAACATCTTTCCTCCTAAGGATTTGGTTGCCAAACATGACCTCAATGTTTGATCTTTTCTTAAGTGCCGACGTTTTGGTAACCAATTGAATTGTGTTGGAACACAGTTGGTATTGATAATGTCATAACCAGGCAATTGACGATATCTTGTAGGGGTTTGTTCACAAGTCAAAGTCAACATCCTTACCATACAAGTTTCATGAAGATTATAATATGTTAAGAGCAAAGAGTCACAATAGAGGGAATCTTATGCATTTGCGTATCAGACTCATAAAAGAGTGTACAACATGTGACCGAGCCTTCTGGTCTTCCCAGACATGATTCTTTCCATTCCATCTCTCTAGAGTCTACAACATGAGACCTAAAATTCAGAGAATGCAAGAGAATCAATTTCTTCTCCATATGAATCATTTCAAAATGGGAAAGGCTGATATCATCCACCTGTAACATACCTATATAACCATTAAAGTTTGAGGCCCTAAAATAGATGGTAACAAAATACCTATATAACCATCCAAGTTTGAGGCCCTAAAATAGATGGTAACAAAAATGTAAGATCATGCCCATGTGGAGGCCATACATCATCCAGCATGCATCCTTTCAACACCCAGATTTACTAACCGGGTGTATATAAGCCAAAAGAGAGTTCCATCTGTTTGTCTGGGTCATGGTGAATAACAAGCTCACTCACATATGAGAAAAAAAAAAAGGCACCTTGGACATTCTTCTTTTACCTATCAAAATAAATTCAGGAGGGATTCAATGCAGCACATAATGTTTTTGAGAGTCGAGAAATCTTCACATGAATATCAAATGAAGCAATCTCAGTTATTACTAGAAACAATCCAAGAGGCCCCAGCCAACATACTTCTGTTGTGATGGGCCAATGCAATGAATATTGAATTAGAATTGTTCTCTCGTGAAGTGGGCTACATCTTATGATTCATCGCAAAGCTCCTTCCTAGCTGTCCGTTTTGTAGCAATATATGTGGCCGACCTGATGAGTGGACAAAAGAATTCAGGGCATCCAGCGGACACCACCTATCCACTACTTGAAGTGGGACATCTCAGCAACATCTGCTCACTGGCCGACACAAATAAGGTAGAGGAGACTGAAAGCCTGTTTGAGTCCCTTGGAATGCCCTTGTATAAATGTAAGCTGTAACTCCTTATCACCTCTATCTAACTCCTTATCACCTCTATCTTATAATGGAAAACAACAAAACAAACTGTGACTATAAAATGCACCCAGTTTGTGAAGATCCACCCATATGGGCGCTGGACAGAGGCACGTTGGACTGGAAAGCCTCTATTACAGGACAAACCACTCCAGCCAATTTAGCATAACCTTGTTTATCATCATAAAACTGGAGTTAACAGTGGTTTATTCAGAATATGCGCCTCCAAGTTTTCAATCACAAGGTCTGCCATTTCCTTGCAGGTTTCCCACGTGCTGCTTCCAACATGAGGTAAAAGCACCACATTGTCGAGCCCAAACAGCTGCTCAGGAGGCTCAGGCTCATGCTCAAATACGTCAAGCCCAGCTCCACCCAACCTGCCTTCAAGTAAGGCCGATACAAGCTCATGCTCATCAACAAGCGGGCCTCGTCCGATGTTGACAAGCACACCCTTTGGACCTAATGTTTCAATGACCTCACGGTTTATTATATGGTAAGTTTCTTCTGTTAATGGGCATGCGACCACAAGGACCTCACTGTTGGCTGCCAAAATGGTGATGCTTGGATAGTATCGATATTTTGAATTCAGCTTTTCTATTCTTGAATAGTAGCTGATGTGGCAGCTGAATGCTTCAGCTCTCTTTGCAATAGCTGATCCAATCCGGCCCAGCCCCACTATACCCACAGATTTCCCAGTGAACTGCAAGGATCAACCGTCAAGAATTAGCTCGTTCTTGGTTGGCTTTATATTTTACACACAGTTTGTCCAAATGTAAACAATAATGATAGTAACCTGATCTCGCAAAGTAAGAGTAAGCAGAAATTCTAGGGCTTAAAGATAAAAAGTTTGAAGCCGCCATTTGGAATTAGTGGGTGGTTCAATTTTAAGGAATTTTCAGTCTTGCTGTAAAGGCATTTATGAGAATTGATATTCATATGTTGGGGAAATATTTTCCTATGAGCATACTGCATACTATGAATATGTGGTCCAGCTCCTGGAGCCCACTTCAAAGCATTCCTATCATAGAGGGTAGGATGGATGAAAAGGTGGGCCCACTTCAAAGCATTCCTATCATAGAGGGTAGGATGGATGAAAAGGTCTCTTTTCAAATAAGGATCAGGCCAAAAATCAGCCCCATCGGATTATCGTAGCCCTTGACTAACTTCTCATTTGTGAAGGCGTTAGTGGCCCAATTAGGTCAACTAACACAACTATTTCTAAACACACTAGGCTTAAACATCTCTCTTATTTCTTTTTGGTTTGGTACATACTCACACCCCCACATGGCCACACCGTCTATCCAAGTCCCCTACCATCAGCACTACAACCAAAGATCGATCGATCCCTAGTTGTTTGTGGAAGGGAGGTGCCTCACCATTGAGCTACCAGTGGATTGGCAACATCTCTCTCATCCCATATATTATTATTATTGTTTTGAGATATCTCTAGCCTTAAGAAGATCACATCACTTCCTTTTTTTCTTTTTGTATTTTCATGAAGACCGTATCAACATATATTTGTTGGGTAGTACGATGAAAAAAATAAAATTTATTGGGATGCTAAGCATTGCCAATTTGTGAATTTTAAACCAAGATTTTTCTTAACCAATTATTTAATCACAAGTTTGTTATCAATAAACTAAACCATGAATAATTATCCATTAAAGCCATAGTTAATCAAACTACAATTGGCTATATGAGTTCTACTTTTTCACTCAACCTTATTTCAATGCTATATGAGTTCTTTATCTTTCCTATATTTTCTCTCTTTTCTATTATTTGAAAGAGTTCTCATCCTTCCAAGATTGTATCACAACAAATCAGTTAGGAATATGTGTTAAGTAGTTAGTTTGCTGCACCTTTAATGCCTAGACATTTTGGTTGCATTGGTTAGCAACTTAAGATGGTATCAGAGCCAACACGTCCTAGGTTCAAATCCACTCATGTGCGCAGGACAAAAAGGTCCCATGCCGTGTCTTAGGTGGGCATGTGCTTCGATTCCGGGCGGTCTCCCGCCCCGGGGGGGGGGGGGGGGGGGGGGGGGGGGGGGGGGGGGTGGTGTTTGTTAAGTGGTTAGTTTACCGCACCTTTAACGCCTATGCATTTTGGGTGCATTGGTTCACACCTTGAGAATATGATAACGAGAATCGAATTTACTTGGAATTTTAGCTTCTTTTTTTTTTTTTTTCTATCAAGTTCTTTTTTCTAAGTTATTTAATCTCAAGTTTCTAACTAAAAAAAAACAAACGATAAGTATCAGAGCCAACACGTCCTAGGTTTGAATCAGCGCATGTGCGCTGGGCAAAAAGGTCCCATGCCATGTCTTGGGCAGGCATGTGCTTCAATTCCGAGCGGTGTCCCGCCCAAGGGTGGGTGTTATATAATTAGCTTGCCGCACCTTTAACGCCTATGCATTTTGGGTGCATTGGTCAGCAACTTGAGAATATGATAACGAGAATCAAATTTACTAGGAATTTTAGCTGCTTTTTTTTTTATCAAGTTCTTTTTTTAAAGTTATTTAATCTCAAGTTTATTACTAAAAAACTAAACGATAAATTAACTATCATCATTAAATCCCATCAACCTAGAGTTGGCTATATGAGTTCTACTTTCCATTCCACCTTATTTAGAGATATGCTCTTTATTACTCCAAGATTTAATGTGGCATTTTGAGCAACTTGATTTCAAGTCTTCATCAGTCCCTCCTTGTTCTTAATGCTTGCAACCATAGCTTTGAAAATCAAAATCGTATCATGAATCATTTTAGGTGCCGAATCGTATATAATCAAATCGTGAATTGTAGGATTCATTCTATTTTTCCAAGATAATTTTAAAAAAAATAAAAAAATATATGTAAAAATAAGAAAAAAATATAGATGCATAACTCATCCATTTTCCACACATAGCAACATTTATATATATTGGAAAAAGGAAAAGATCCTGTCAACAAAACATGCTCATGCACTAATCTATGACCTAAACACAAAATATTTCATCCCAAAAACATCAAAAGATGCTCATGATCTGATCCATGATCTAAATACAAAATATTTATTCAAGTATTCTAAAACATCAATCTAAAAGCATATAAAGGTTTAGATTTCCAAATAATCAATCCATATCCCCATCATGGCCAATGACCATATCCACATCAACATCATCATCACCAAATGAAGATGATCCATCATCAAGACATAGAACTTGTTAGGTCCCTGGTACAACTGTCGTGGGCCTGTGTTGGGGCGAAGACCGGTACAACTTGAATGCATTCATAACAAAGACCATAAAAACATTGATTCTACCCTTCAAATCATGGGCCCGTTTGATAATTTTACTTGTCAAGTAAAGCCAAGTCAAGTAAAGTTAAGAATCAAATAAAAAACACTTTAATTCAAAACTCCCTCCTCCTTTTTCAAAAAAAGTCAAAAAGTAACTACCTTTATTCACTAAAAAACAAAAAATTCCATTTCCCCATACAAAACGTCAAAAATATTCCATCCCAAACAACTAAAAACAAAATACCATCATAATCCACTTATATTTTATTCCCTCTTTTTATTTCATTTCACTCCACTTTATTTTAAAAGTAAAATGCCAAACTGGAAGGTTTTGGGATAAGTGGCAGCTCAGTGGGGTCTAAGATCCTATAGGTGGTATCAGAGCCCAGTGAGATTGAGGGTTCGAGTCCCCGCTCGGGTGTGTAACCACTGTGGGGGGGATTGTTAGGTCCCTGATACAACCCTCACGGGCCTGTGTTGGGGCAAAGACCGGTACAACTCGAATGCCTTCCTAACACAACCAAAAAGACCATAAAACCATTGATTCTACCCTTCCTATCACCTTAAGGTTTTGGGATAAGTGGTAGCTCAGTGTGGTCTGAGATCCTACAAAACTTCCTCCCCTTCAATGTCAGATGAAGACACCAAAGCTTCTTCTTCCTCGAGCTAAGATACTTTCCTCTTTCCTTTATCATTTCTTCCAAATGTAAGTATTCTAGGCCCTAAAAAAGAAGATTAAAAAATTTAAGTTTACTAAAATAATAATAATAATAATAATAATAATAAATATTAATGTTTAGACTTTGACATTTGGTGAATTGGTAGTACCTTGTTGTCTATCTCTTCTACTCGTCCCTTCATTACCAAGATCGGCAAAGCATTTTCTAAGGTTCCTCCATAACATGTCATTATCTAAAACAAGATCTTTTTCAACGATCCACTCATCTTCAAAATCCATATCTAACAAGCAAATAGGATCAAGGACGGACTAAGAAATTTAGATTGTATTTAACGAAGACTAAAGAATTAAGACGTTGCTCTAGTATGTTTCTCCTCTTTGAGTGTATATATACAAAAGTTAGATCAAATCATTAAAGGTCAAGATTATACAATACATATAACTCGTTAACGAAAATAAATTTAACAAATCTCACCTTTTCAAATGAACTCCAATTCCTTTCACACCCCGATGAACTACACGTTAAACTTAATATGCGAATTGTAAGCTTTTGTAGTTCAGGGCAATGATCACCATAGCTCTTCCACCATCAAGCCAATTTATAAGAATAAAGTCAATGATTGTAAAAGAATAACATGGGAAAGAAAAACAATACGATTTAAAGTATATAAAAATTTAAGAATACATGTAGACAACCGGGTTGTTTTGTCTTGATCGTTAATTGTGTTGTTTCTCTTCCGAACATGCCGATTTTTCTCTTGAAATAATCAATTTGTTCATCCCGAGTTCTACTCTCTTGAACAAATCACTCCAATGTGATGCGCAAGCCTTTTTAAACTTCAAAAGCGGCATTAAATTTCTCATCATATTGGAATTTGGAACACGAGATTTAAAAAATATGCGGCCGCATACAAGGGGCAATGCAACTGTAGGTTCCATCTTGAATATATGATTCTCCATATGGAGTCATATTGCTTCTTCCCATTGTCAAAAATTTTTACAATAGCCTCTTTGGCCTGGTCCATTGCTTCGTAAATGTATCCCATTGGAGGTCTTTCATTGGAGTCAACCAAGCGAAGGACTTTTATTGAGGGAGTTACACATTTGATGCATTATTTTATGCAAACCGAAGATTCTTGGTCTGCAAAGATAATACCTCTCACTCTCATGCCATAAATATGTTTGGAGTATGAACTTTCTTCTCATTCCTTCGAAGCAAACATTGACCGCAATGCAACACTTTGTTCATGAATACTTTTTACGGTGAAGAAGTTTATAACAAAATGTAAGCTCTCTTCCCTTTGTATATTTTCTCATTAAATTTAACACCCATATATGTGTATAAATAAAAATAGCAATCTTCTTCGTCGTTGCAACTATTGTGGCATGAGTGGGCAATTTTCCAATATCAGCTACCATCAAATCAAGTAGATGTGCCGAACGTGGTGACCAAAATATGTTTTTCCTATTCTCTCCATTAAGAATTCACCTGCCTTCACTAAAGCTACAACGCTATCCATTACTAAAGCTGTAGCGCTATCCGTCGCCACTTGCACGACATGCTCTTCTTCAATTTATTCAACTACCGAATCTATCAAATCAAACATATTCCGTGCATTTCTACAAATTGAAGATGTACCTACAGATTTAATAAAAACAGTACGACGTGGGCTGTTAACCAAACAATTTGTGATGCTTCTATTCTTTCCATTGGTCCACCCATTTGTCATCAATGTGTGCCCATAATGACTCCACTCATTTCTATATTGATGATCCCGTGATTTTTCAATAAGTTGCACTTCCTATGGAGAAAAGTGTGCCTCACTTCATGACAACTTGGGAGTTTCAACCCCGGTCCAAATGAAGCCACTGTCTCCATCATCGGAGCAAAAAATGAACTTTTAACAACATTGAAAGGCAATGCATTAGCTTACAAAAATCTACATATTGTCAATACAACACTTTCCTGATGTTTTCTTTTCCAAATGTGATTAATTGTTGGTTATTTTGGATTTTTCCCTTTAACCACAAAGCCATCCATTGTGTTTTCTTTTACCTTTATCTTGTGGTGTTTCAATCACTTCATCATTATCTTGGAAAGAAATAATCCGATGAACACCCAATATCATACATGTCATCTTTTTTTCTCTCCTTATTCATCTTTGTTATCTTCTAATAACTTCTTAAACCGGTTTGTTACATCATCCTCAACTTGAGAGTGTGGCTTTATGTTTTCTTTTGTTCAGGCCAAACAACGTTTCATACGAAACACTCCATGGCACATCACTGTTCCACAAAAATTGCATATCCAATTCAAGTGATTATCCGGGTCAACCTTGGAACAATAAGGTCATCATCTGGTGGGCCTTTTCCTCTCCCTTTTCTTGCCATACCCATAACTGTAAAATCCAAAAAAAATTCTATTCAACCATCACCATAGTTTACATGGAAAAAAAAACATTAAATTCGTGAAAAAAGGTGATGGGAACTTGGAAGGCTATCATTATAGCAAGCCCAACGACGTATTCATGAAAATAAAACCATTAAACTTATATTTAGAAGAGAATCATATTTAGAAGATAACAAAGATGAAAAGGAGGGAAAAAAATGGCATGTATGATATTGGGTGTTCATCATATTATTTTTTCTAGGATAATGATGAAGTGATTGAAATACCACAAGGTAAAGGACAAAGAAAAAGCACAATGGATGGCTTTGTCGTTAAAGTGAAAAATCCAAAACAACCAACACTTGATCACATTTGAAAAAAAGGAGAACGGGAAAGTGTTGTATTGGCAATATATAGATTTTTGTATGCTAATGCATTGCCTTTCAATGTTGTTAAAAGCAAGGTTTAAAAACCTAGACTCAGGGCCCGACTCGCCCAAGGCCGAGTTCGAGTCGACTCGGCTGACTCAGGCGAGTCGGGTGGAACTCGGCCGAGTCGGGTTTGGTCCATTTTTTTATTAAAATTTAAAGAAAAAAAAAGGTAAGTATTCTCTTATAATTCACTTCCAATCCCCAACCAATTTAAGAAATAAAAAAGGGAAAAAAAAAACATAAAGAGAAGAAGATTAGAGGAGGGAAAGGGAGATGATAGGTGAGTCCAAGAAGAAGAAGAGGAGGAGGAGAGTACAGTGTAATAGCAACAACAGCTACACAACACAGCTAGACTGCTAGAGCAATAGCACAGCTACAGCAGGCAGGAGTCCATAAGAAAAGGCAACAAGCAACAACAATAGCAACAACAGCTACACAGCACAGCTAGACTGCTAGAGCAATAGCACAGCTACAGTAGTCAGCAGTCCACACCAAAAAGCAACAAGCAACAAGCAACAATAATAGCAATAACAACTACACAGCAGAGCTAGAACAATAGCACAACTACAGGCCTACAGCACTTAGCAGCACAGCTACAGGTATGCTTTTGGCAGCTAGAGCATCTTTTGGCAGACTTTTGACAGATACAGCTACAACATACAACTTTTTGGGCGCTTTTGGCAGACTGACCAGGTATGCCTTTTTTTTTTTTTTTTTTTTAATTTTTTATGAGGGATGCCCCTCTCTCTCCATTTTCTCTTTTTTTTTTTTTTTTTCAATGTTTCAAGCTAAGCTGGCCAACTCGGCCGAGTCCCACTACTCCGATACCGAGTCAGGCCGACCCGACTCGGCAGGTGCCGAGTCCGAGTTGGTTTTTAAACCAGGTTAAAAGTCCATTTTTTGCTCCGATGATGGAGACAGTGGCTTCATTTGGGCCGGGGATGAAACTCCCAAGTTGTCATGAAGCGAGGCACACTTTTATCCATAGGAAGTATAACTTATTGAGAAATCACTGGATCAATATAGAAAAGAGTGGAGTCAATATGAGCGCACATTGATGACAAATGGGTAGACCGATGGAAAGAACAGAAGCATCACAAATCTTTTGGTTAATAGCCCACGTCATACTGTTTTTATTAAATCTGTAGCTAAATCTTCAATTTGTAGAAATGCATAGAATATGTTTGATTTGATAGATTCGGTAGTTAAAGAAATTGGAGAAGAGCATGTCGTGCAAGTGGTGACGGATAGTGCTACAGCTTTAGTGAAGGCAAGTGAATTCTTAATGGAGAACAGGAAAAATATATTTTGGTCACCACGTTCACATCTACTTGATTTGATGGTAACTGATATTGAAAAATTGTCCACTCATGCCACAATAGTTGCAAAGACGAAGAAGATTACTATTTTCATTTATACACATATATGGGCATTAAATTTAACGAGAAAATATACAAAGGGAAGAGAGCTTATAAGAGCCGTTGTCACCTGTTTTGCTATAAACTTTTTCACCCTAAAAAGTATTCATGAACAAAGTGTTGCATTGCAATCAATGTTTGCTTCGAAGGAATGGGAAGAAAGTTCATACTCCAAACATATTAATGGCATGAGAGTGAGAGATATTATCTTTGCAGACCAAGAATCTTGGGCTTGAATAAAATAATGCATCAAATGTGTAACTCCACTAGCAAAAGTCCTTCGCTTGGTTGACTCCAATGAAAGACCGCCAATGAGATACATTTACGAAGCAATGGACCGGGCCAAAGAGGTTATTGCCAAAAATTTTGACAATGGGAAGAAGCAATATGATCCCATATGGAGAATCATATATTCAAGATGGAACCTATAGTTGCATCGCCCCTTGCATGTAGTTGCATATTTTGTATATCTCGGGTTCCAATATGATGAGAAATTTAATGCCGATTTTGAAGTTAAAAAGGGATAGCAATTTGTTCAATAGAGTAGAACTTGGGATGAACAAATTGATTATTTCAAGAGAAAGATCGTCATGTTTGGAAGAGAAACGGCACAATCAGCGATCAAGACAAAACAACCCAGTAATCTAATGTATTCTTAAATTTTTATATTCCTTAATTCGTATTTTTTTTTTCACTAAGTTATTCTTTTACAATCATTGGCTTTATGAAGGATCGGAGTGGATTCCAGGAGTTTTGATCCATGGATGTCGGTTGCAATAAGCTTTACAAGAGGAATAACAAATCTGAAGATGTGTTGAGAGTAGGCAATTATTTCCTTTCTACATCTGCTGGAAAGACTCTGGTGCTCTATGAGATGCTATTTGTACTTGGCATGCCACATGATTTCCTTTCATTGTATCGTCTTCCATGTGACGGTTTTGATCGTCAATTTTACACATGATATAGAGTCTAAGAAAAAATAATTTTTTTTTTTGCATGTGGTTCAACTTGAGGAGCCTTTATGTTTTGGATTGTAATAATTCAATGGTTAGATTTTCATCATCCTTTATGGTACATGATACGATTTATGAGTCTGTAAAATGGAATGCTAGATTGGGCCACATAGGCAAAGATTGGATGCTTTGATTGGCTAACAAAGGTTTCCATGGATCTCTTACTAAAATTAAGTCACCATCATGTGAATCATGTGTGATAGAAAAGGCAACAAGAAAACGATTTTCTAAAGCGGACAAATCCAAGGCTGCCCTAGAAATCATCCATTCCAATATATATGGACCAATGAATATGCCTAATTGACAAGGAAAAAGATATTTCAATACTTTTCTTAATGAATCCTCTCGTTATGGTTGTGGATTTTTCATTTCACACAAAACCCGAGGCCATAGATTGTTTTAAAATCTTTGCCAATAAAGTCGAAAACCAATTTCATAAAATATTAAGACCCTTAGGATCGACAAAGGTGGTGAGTACACCTCAGAGATTTTCAAATCTTTTGCATAAAAACGGGATTTCTCGCTAATTGACTATGGCCTTCACTCCACAACAAAATGAAGTTGCGGAAAGAAAGAATATGACTTCGTTAAAAACTGTTAAATCCATGATGTCACACACCAATTTACCCATTTCATTTTGGGGAGTTGCATTACTAAGCACGGTGTCCATCTTAAAAAGAGTCCCTTCCAAATCTATTTCAAAAACTCCATGAGTTGTGGACGGGTAGAAACTATCATTGGGAGATCTACGCCCTTGGGCTTCTACAGAGCATTTGTTGATCCCACATCCACATAAATTAGATCGTAAAATGATTCAATGTATCTTTGTGAGATGCTTTGGGTTATCCAAAGGTAACGTTTTAATTTATGAGGATGTAAACGGCAAATTAGTTGAAATAAAATCATGTGATGTAGATTTCTTCGAGTTCGATATCCTAAAAAGAGAAAGACAAGGGTCTCCATCGAACTACATGAAATGGATGATCCTCTCCAAATTGAGTAACCAACACCATGTATTGGACAGTCAGAGGTAAGTGAGAGTGAATTAAACGCCCTTCATCGTTTTTTTCGAGTATTGGTTCCAAAGAAATGCTTACAAATTGAAAGAACCACATACGTGAAAATTGTTGCTGATGAGGACAATCCATGTTTTTATCAAGACGCATTGGAATCTCTGAACTTGAAGGAATCGACGCTCGAGATGAATGATGAGATCAACTCCATACATAAGAATTATGTATGGGATCTTGTGGACCTTCCAAAGGAACAGAAAACCATATCAAATGAATGGGTATTAAAAATGAAACAAAAAGCCAACAGGTCCAATGATAAGTTCAAAGCTAGGCGTGTGGCTAAGGGTTCACACTGAAAGGTGTGGATTACGGGTAAACTTTCTCCCGTGCGGTGAGTTTTCCTTTTGTCCGCTTGATCTTATCAATTGTGGCCTACTTAGATCTAAAATCACACTAAATGAATATGAAGACCGCTTTCTTAAGCAAGGATCTCGATGAGGAGGCATGTATGAAACAACGAATAGGATTTGTTCAGAAATGCCATGAGATAAAGTTTGCGAACTTAATAAATTGATCTATGGCCTTAAACAATCCTCAAGACAATGGTACAAAAAAGTTACATGCTATCATCACATCGAATGGCTTCTCCATGTGTTATGAAGATCATTGTATTACTATTTACATTAAGCAATCTAAACATAAATTTGTGTCATTATCCATTTATGTAATGATATTTTGTTGGCCTTCAATGATGTTGATTTCTTGACCTAGGCCAAAGCTTGGTTATCAACCGGTTTTTAAATGAAAAATATATTGGCAACCCCATTAACTTCAAAGGTAAGAAGGGCAGGATATTTGAACCCATTTTAGATAAAGTAAGAAGCAAAATTAAGAGTTGGCAAGCCCCTCTCCTCTCCCAAGCGGGGAGAAATACCCTCATTAACTTCAAAGGTTAGGATGATGACAATGTTAGGGGTTAGGATGATCACAGAAAATGAAAAATATCTTGGCAACCCCATTAACTTCAAAGGTAAGAAGAGCAAGATATTTGAATCCATTTTAGATAAAGTATGAAGCAAAATTAAGAGATGGCAAGCCCCTCTCCTCTCTCAAGCGGGGAGAAATACCCTCATTAAGTCGGTAGCTCCATCTTTTTCGGTGTATAATATGTCGGTTTTAAGGCTTCCCAAATTAACCACTGAGGAGTTAGATAGGATTCATTGAAAATTTTGGCGGGGGATCTCAAGGACAAAAAATGTCCACACAATTAGCTGGAAGGAAATTTGTAAGCCAACTTAGTGTGGCGGGTTAGGGATTAGAGAGTCAGATAGTAACAATAAGGCTTTGTTGGTCCGAACATGTTGGAAGTCTCTCTAATCCAGATCAGCTTTGCACTTAAATCCTAAAAGCAAAATATTGTCCTAATATATCCCTTTGGGAAGCTAGTATGAAAAAAGGAGGGTCCTAGTTTTGGAAGGGGTTTGTTGAAACCTTAAATTAAAAAGAAAGAAAAAAAGGAAAACCAAACGGAACCCTAAAAACCAGCCAACTAAGGCCCTGCAAAAGAGAAGGCCACCTCTTTCCAATGATACACAATTTGATCTAAGGAGTAATCCTTAAAAGAAGGAAGAATAGACACCCAAAGAGCTACTAAAAACTTCGATTTCCCTACCAGTCTACTCTCGTTAGAAGCAATTCCTTCAAAACATCTTGAGTTCCTTTCCTTCCAAATCGTCTAAATCACCGCCAAAAAAGACAACCGCCCAATCACTTTGCCTCTAGGGTCCCCAATTGGGGCCTTCCAAGCTTGGAAAATCTCGGGGAGAGATTGAGGCAGGACCCAGCAGCAACCAAACCCTCCTATTATAGCCATCCAAATAGTCTGAGCTGATTTACAACTTAGCAAGAGATGGTCCATAGATTCTTCATCCCTAAAGCACATAGGGCAGCCATTCACTATCGTCATCCCTCTCCTCCTCAAGAGGTCCATATTAGGGATCCTTTTCCTAAGAGCAACCCACCCGAATACAAGCACCCCACCCTAGGAGGGGCTTTCAACTTCCAAATACCATATACCCCGCTCCTTTCCTTGGGATTGCTTAGGATTGCCTTAAAGAAAGAGGACATTGAAAAAGATCCATTCTTAGAGGCAAGCCACACCCTAGCATCTGCCCTACTGTTTTGAATGGTTAAGCTGTACAGGGAATTAAGGAGAGCAATGAACTGGGATTCTTCATTGTCTTTGAGGTTCCTTCTAAAAGGGGGACTCCAAACCATCTGGCCTCCAATTGTGCTAATATAGGAGCTGACCGATGCTTCCTTGTCTTGTTCACACCTAAACATGTCTGGGAATTGAGCACAGAACACCCTTTCACCTACCCACCTATCTTTCCAAAAAAGAGTCCTCTCCCCTTATCCAATTTGGTACTTGATGTTCTTCATGAAGAGTCTCTTTACCATTCTCTCCAACATCTGACCCAAATATTGTTATTAAGGGCCTTTTGGATGATAATAGAAGTTGGAATATGCAAAAAATAAAAGAAATATTCAGTGACCCTAGGGATATTGAGCAGTTTCTAGAATCTATATTTCTCGACTCTCTGTTGAGGATAAAAGAATCTGGCCTCATTCTAAGAGTGGGGAGGTTACCACTAAATCAGCCTTTAATATTATTAATAAAACCGAGGTTGACCCTCTTGTGGCTTCTACTAATAGAAAGCACTTTTGGAAGCTACCTCTTCCACAAAGAACTTGCTCTTTGAGTGGAAATGCTTAAGAGGCGCTATTCTGGTTAGATCTATTCTCAAATGTGTCATTGATGGAGAGATGAGATGTAGAACCATAAGAGAGAGATGGAGAATGATGTCGTATCCCTTAAGGGTTGACTGTGACTTATATATATAGAATATCAATCCCTGATTACATGCTAATCATTCTTATCAAGATAATACAAATATGGTATAGATCCATAATTACAGCTAACAGTTAAGGCATGTACACATGTACATTTAAATGGGCCTGCGATACTGGGCCTGGATTGACACCCCCCCTCAAATTGATGCGGGAGTCATAAAGCAGCAATTTGGAGACAAGAAATTGATGCCGAGGCCGAGGAAGTCCCTTAATGTAGATATTTGCAAACTGAAACTCAGTAGGGACATGAGGTAGACGGATAATATCACGCTTGTATTCATCTCGAATAAAGTGGCAATCAACTTCTACATGTTTTGTGCGTTCATAAAGAACAGGATTTTCAGTGATTCTGATTGCCCCAGTATTATCGGCATTCAAGGAAGTAGGAGAGGTCTGTGTAAATCCGAGTTCCGAAAGAAGTCCCCGAAGCCATAGGATTTCAGAACAAGCAGAGGACATGGCCCGATATTCAGCCTCTGTGGAAGATTTGGAGACCCGTTCTTGTTTCTTGCATTTCCAAGAAATTAGAGATTTACCGAGGTACATACACCAACCAGTGGTGGACCGTTTGGTATCCGGACAGCCTGCCCAATCAGCAACTGCATAAGTGGTCAGAAGTAGACGATTATCCTTTGGATAATATAAACCACGAGCTCTAGTGCCCAATAGATACCGGATAATTCGCTTCACGGCTGTCAGATGAAGGTGGCGAGGAGCCGTCATGAATTGGCTGACAAGATTGACAACATAAGATATGTCAAGCCTAGTGATGGTGAGATAGACAAGACTGCCAACGAATCTCCGGTATGTATGTGGATCAGGAAGAAGATCGTCATCATCTTTACTCAACTTAAGATTGACTTTGAGCGGCGTATCAATTGAGGAAGATTCATCGAGATCAGCAAGCTCAATAAGATCTTTTGCATATTTGTGTTGATTGATAAACAGGCCTTTGGGAGACTGATGTACCTCTAAGCCCAAAAAATAATGCAAAGGACCCAGATCCTTCATATGGAATGAATCTCGAAGAGAGGCTTCGAGGGATTTTATCATAGCATCATTAGTGCCGGTGATAATGATATCATCAACATATACGAGGAGAACAGTAAAGCCAGTAGATGTGTGGCTAAGAAAAAGAGACAGATCGTAAGGACTTTGAGTAAAACCAATCGTGCTTAAACAATCGCTGAATGTTTCAAACCACGCTCGGAGGAGCTTGCTTGAGACCGTAAAGAGATCTGCGTAAGTGACATACATACTTCTTAGACGAAGAGGTGACTCTTTGTGGTATCTGCATATAGACCTCCTCTTTCAAGTCTCCATGTAGAAAGGCATTATTGACATCCATTTGGTATAATAGCCAAGATTGAGAAGCAACAATGGCGAAAAGTAGCCGAATAGTTGTCATTTTTGCAACTGGCGCAAATGTCTCTTCATAATTAATGCCATACTCTTGTCGGTTGCCAAGTGTCACAAGTGGAGCTTTGTGTCTATCCAAGGAGCCATCAGATTTTAGTTTGATCGAGTAGATCCATTTGCAGCCAATGGGTTTAACGGAAGAAGGACAGTCCACAATATCCCAGATGTGATTCTGGGTCAATGCATCTTATTCTTCTTTCATGGCCTGGTTCCAACAATCATGTAGCACAGACTGCAAATAAGAACTTGGGATGGAAACAAATGATAGTGTTGTCAACAAGGAAGCATGGGTAAATCCATACCACAAAAGAGGTCGAGAAATTCTGGAGGAGTGACGCAAGATACCAGCAGATGTGGGACCATTTGCCGGAGGATCAGGAGGGTGGGCATCTGCAGCGACAGTTCTTTCCCTTCGATGATACACAAAATTAGGATTAAACCGTGTAATAGTTGTTTCTTCGGAAAACCCAGGTAACAAAATTGAGTTAGATGGAGAAGGACAATCCAAGTGGATTTGGAAAAAATATTGATTTTCAAAGAAAATAACATTACAAGAGATCCTAATGCGACAAGCCTTTGGATCATAGCAAACAAAACCCTTTTGGTTAGTTGCATATCCTAAAAAAACACACCTACTAGATTGGGCCATTAATTTTGTGCGCTCTGTGGGAGGCAGATGAATGAAGCAAACACACCTGAAGGTATGTAGATTTGGGGAGAGAAGAGCAGCTCATCAAGTTTGATCTCACTGTCTCATACTCAGGAAGAAGTTTCATAAGCAATTGGTCCCGATGGCTGTTCAGTTGTAAAGAAAGTAACTCGGGTAGCAGTGCTTCAAAGACAGTAGCAAACTTGATTTCATCATATTCTGACCATAGGATCAGAAATCCTGAGTAATAATCCCAGATGGAAAGCGTGCCTTGGGAGTAATTAGCAATTTCTAATTCTAGTTGAAATTGGCGAGCAGCATGATTTTGGTAATATACCTTTTTCAGATATTCCCACATGTCCTTGGAGGTTTCGCATGGTCTTAGATACAAAATAAAATTCGGTTCTACAGAAGAAAGAATCCAAGATTTTTATCTTTGCATCTTTAGTTTTCCAAGAAAGAATCTTCTTGGCATCATCAGTAGGGAGTGTTTTAGATCCATCAATATGGCCCCAAAGTTCTTTTCCTTCAAGGTATAAACGGAATTGAAAAGCCCAAGACGCATAGTTTTTGCCATTAAATCGAACAAGAGAAATGTCTACTTTTTCAGATTTATCCATGTGAGCAAATGAATATAGTTTCAGAAAAGCAGCAGCAGCAGGCAGTATAGCAGATGAACAAATCAATAAATCAACAACAGCAGTATTGCAGAGAAGTAGCAGTAGAATAGATTAATGAATCAACAACAACAGAAGTATAGTAGATGTAACAGTAGAAAACTAGTGTAGAGGCCACAAACTGCAAGAAGAATGAAAACAACAGCTAACAGCAAGCAGCAGCAGCAATCTGATATGAATCAGATGTTCACAGAGACCAAAAACAACCCAGGTGACCCCCTGGTTTGTGTTTGGATAAGCATGTGGGTCCCACAGAGGGATTGGAATGCAGATCAGGTGTAAGATCTGATTGCCAGTCGTAACTGTCTTCCGGGAGATGAAATCTGGTGTGCAGATTCCAAGGATCCAAACTTTTGGACAGTGGCTACTGCCAGAAATGGGAAAATCACGAGATTGAGCAAATGGCCTACCTCTGATTGGCGAAAAATTGTAAAAAAATCACCAAAAATCCCTCCTGCAGTGGTCGACCAAGACTGTCGAGGTTTCCAGTTGTGTCTGGATGATCACAAGTGGGCCACTGTTGAACGGCTATGATCAGCAGTGGATGATTTGGCTGAATAGACTCTGAGATGTTTGAAACAGATCCTAGATCTGTTCTTTACTGCGGGAGAGGTTGATTCCTCTCAGATCACTTGGAAGATTGCAAATCCTAGCTCTGATACCATGTCATTGATTGAGAGATGAGATATAGAACCATAAGAGAGAGATGGAGAATGAGGTCGTATCCCTTAAGGGTCGACTGTGACTTGTATATATAGGGGATCAATCCCTGATTACATGCTAATCATTCTTATCAAGATAATACAAATATGGTATAGATCCATAATTACAGCTAACAGTTAAGGCATGTGCACATGTACATTTAAATGGGCCCGCGATACTGGGCCTGAATTGACAAAATCAAGGTTTGTTTAGGATAGCTTTCCTTCTCAAAGCTCGTTTTGTGAAGAGAAAGAGGAAACCATTGACCACATCCTCTTCCATTGTGAATTTTCTAGGGCAGTTTGGTTTGGATCCCACTTGGGTGCATTGACTCATAGTTTCAACTACAATAATGTATTAGATTGGTGGAATTCTAAGACAAATCAAAGGAACCCAATCCATCCCCAGTTTTCAAATCATGTATCTCATGCCCATCTTCTTGCCTTGTGGTGGGGAATTTGGAGAGCGAGAAATGAATTGAGTGCCAAAGGGCATATCTTAACCCCAGAACAGGCTTTAACTATTGCTTACGGCATGAACTTGTTTAATAAACCTGAATGCGGGCTATAATTCAGAAAGGGGATCTAGAGTAAATCACCTCTCTCTTTAGCGATGCGGCCTTTGATGGTCATACAGGCCAATCGGCTTTTGGTTTTGCCGTGTTTTTTAACGGATCGCTTATGGCTGCAGGGGCTTCCAAAGGATCAAGAGTCATTTCCACTAAAGAGGCCAAAATGCGGGAGCTCCTCTTTGCGCTGGATGCTATCAAGGATTGTAGATTCTCGAGAGTTCGAGTTCATATGGATGCTCTAGAGGTTGTCAAAAGTATCAAAAGCAGCAAGGACTGGTCTATCCAGCCTCTCAGAGGAGATATTTTTAAGTGTTTGAAGCATTTTGGATCTTTTGAGCTAGTTTTCATTCCAAGAGATTTAAACATGGTTGCCCACTATCTGGCTAAATGTGGACAATCTGGGGTAAACTTAATATGGCCTCATTGTGGATAGGCCTCTGTTTGTTATTTTGTTGGGTTCAGGTGACGTGTTGTTAGTGTCTGAGTTTTTTATGTGTGTTGTAGCTTGTATATTGGCTTCCTCTTTTAATGAATCTCCCTTTTTTATACCAAAAAAACAAAAAAAAAAAAAACAGTTTTTAAATGAAAGATTTGAGAGAGGATGAGTTTATTCTAGGGATTAAAATCATGTAGAACCATAAGCATAAGGGAGGAGCTAAATTTCCAGAGGTGTTATATGTTGAAGGCATCAATCAAGAGAAAGTTGATAAAGCATATGGGAGGAGCTAAATTCCAAAGGTAGCATTATATGTATTGTCAGCTCTTCCCTCACAACTCACAAGCAAATGAGGCATGAATGTAGTTGGAGGACAAGAATCGTGTTGTCACGACAAGAGCATCTGGCATAGTGGAATGTATTCACTGTTGTAACCTTGAGGTTGTGGGTTCAAATCATGCTATTTGTCTCTCAATATTTCATTAAAGTTAAAAATTTGTGGAACAAGGTTACTCATCCACAATTAACAACATATTTTTGCGAGATTATCACTATGATCTATGGTTGGCCAAAACAAAACATTGGAAGTTGTTACAAATTATCGGAATAAAGAAGATTCAGATGATGGGGAATGGGACATGCAATCATTTGCTTATGACATAACAACAATTTAGATCATTAAATGCAATAATTTTGAAAGGAGTTTTTCCTCACTCTTGGTGTATCTGAATTCTTATCTCCCAACAGTGGAGTCAAGTTCTTCCCAAAATTTCTCCTCAGTGTTTTTATTTTCTTTTTAATTTTCCTCTTGTAATCAAGCTATCTCATAAAGCCTCCAAAAATTAAAATTCGTTAGAAGATGTTGCTTCTTCCTCCCTAAAGATAAAAATTCTTGTTAAGATGGATGCAATCTCTCACTCACACTTTCTTCCTTCACCACTTTCCCATATTCTTTTTATTAAAAACAAATTGAAGTTCCTATCACAACTCACAAGCACTTTGAGAGAGAGAGAGGAAGGAGGAATCTGAGTTTTATCTATGTTTCATGAACAGAAAGTAGCCAATTACAGCAAAAAAAAAAAAGAAAAGAAGATACAATAGCAATTAAGATAAACAAGGAAACTACTTGAATCAATTAAGATAATAAGGAAACTACTTATTGCAACTAAGATAACAGAGATTACTCAAACAGATAAGATCAAGCATAAGCATAAGATTCTGTGTGTGAATGACTGAGCAAGAGACTAATATCAAACACAATCATACCCGTTACAAAATCAAACAATCCTCAGATCAAAAAATAAAACAACACTAATCAGATTAAAACAATACGATGACAAAAAAAAAAAAAAAAAAAAAGAAGAAAAAAAAGAAAAGCCACCAAAAAATACAAAGCCTTCTAAAGATCCAAAAAAAAAAAAGCTCACCTTTGCAGTCAATTTGAAATCCCCAGACTCCTTCCACAACCCTCTCCTGACATACAAATCCGACGCGCAGATCTTCCTCAGCGTCGCCAGAATCAACCCGATGGCCAGATCGGCGACATCATCCGTCAGCACATTGGGCGTGTTCGTGACCCTAATCCCTCTATCCCTGCACTTGCAGAGATCGATCTTGTCCAATCCGACGCTAAAGCTCGAAACGATCTCCAGATTCGGGAGCGCATCGATCATCTCTGCATCCGCTCCGATCGAAGTGCTGCCTACAATCGCGCGAATCAAATGCGAGTGGTCTTTCAAGAACTGATTTTTATCGGTGGATTCCCAGAATCGGAAGAGGTTGAATCGCTTGTCGAGCTCCTGCTCGAGGTATGGCATCATTGGGTAGGTCAGAAGAACGCCTAGGGTTTCCATTTATGGAAATTCGAAGAAGAAGAAGAAGATTGAAGAAGTAGGACTATGGATAGGGTTTTTATTTCCTGTGGAAGTCGTGGCTTTTGTGGATTTTGATTTAAAAAGAGGTTTTGCGCGCTTCGGAACCGCTTTTAATTTTGATTTAAACTCGAACAATCGACGAAGAAGAAAGAAGATGAAAAGGTTAGCTCGGTTTAAGGGTGAAAAGTCAGAGTACTTCACCACAGAAAATGAGGTCATAAAAAAAAAAAAAAAAAAAGAGTAAAAAAAGTTACTCTTTCTTAACGGATTCCATATTTGGTGTGCTACCGGCTAAGAGCGTGTTTTAATATAAGGCAAAGTAGAATAGATTGGAATAGGCCGTACCCCAACATTTATTTTATTCACCCAACTGCGTTTGTCAACTTTAGTAAATATCGAGGTGACTTCCTCCTGCACAGTTGTCTCTAGAAAAAGGGGCATATCTCTTACCAAGCATTCACGTCAAAGGAAATACAACAGTGAGGGCTGCATCATCACCTCTTCTCTAGATTGACAGAGGACGAGAAGATCTTCATACGGATCCCCATCTACAACAACCTGGAATATAAAGACAAACCCCACTACTGTAATGAACGAAGGAGATCTTCCCCAGCGAAAAAATCAATCTAAAATCCTCTATCGCAAGCGTCTTTCAAATCAAGCTTACCTCCCTTAGACTTTGGCCATACGAGCGACGAGAGGATAGAGCAATCAACCTATAGGAAGTAGGAAGGTTATGTATGAAGGATTAAAAGAGCTGAGTGATGAACCCACCTACCGTTTGCAACTAATCGTCTATAAAATCCGATTTGGGAAAGGGCTGCACTCCGTGTAAGTAAGCAATACCCTATTCCGAGCAGTGGGAGGTCTACAGCGCAACTCTCTTGCTAGACTAGATTCAGGTATGGAGAACATTGTCTTTGCAGGGTCGGATTGACCCACCCCTCTGTTTTTTACGAGATGGTGCTTTCCATCATACCTTATACTGGAAAGCAGGCATACCCATACTAGATCATTATTTGTTTGTTTCCATGGTATATGTTTAGGGAATCCTTTGTAAAACCAAGGCCCTGAGTGTTGTTGAGTAGATGATTGTTTCTACTCATAACAACTACTAGGTCCCAGTACATAATCTAAGCATGTGGATATTATTTTCTTGTTAAAAAGCAGTCATCGTAACAAAAGAATCCGTCTTTGTAGATAATATATGCTTTGTCATGTAAATGTTGTATAAACACGATTTGGAATGCCTTTGACACTGTCTGTATCAGTACTGCCATAAGAAGGGGACTATCGAACCATAACATCAATACAATTAACTACTATGATGTAAATATTGGTTCGGCCACTCAGCATATATGTCAACACAGCGCAGTGGAATAATGCATCAACATGTTGGATTTTATGAACTACATATGACTATAGCTTGGTATGTCCCATTCTGACCTGTAAAAGGTATATACTCTTCCATATTATTAGAAATGCATGTTCGTGTGTGCCAAGTCAATAAGTGTTTACTACCCACTCAGAGGGTTCTGTTTTTACATACAATTGTACATGTTGTCTTTGAGTCTCAACTACTATTAAAACGTTGCCTTGTCACTGTTGTGAGCACTGGAAAATGATTATTTAGACGACACTGAAGGGTCGTCTGAGAAGGAAAAAGAGTAGTATGTTGTGCTCACTACCTTATCTGGTGTTGTTGCTTCATGGAGGCAGCAAATGTATCTACTTGCCTAATATTATGCCTTCAAAAAAAAAAAAAAACAAAAGCCAAAAGACTAAATAGGGATCTTGCAAGGGATCAATATATTCAGACCCTAATCAGTGGTAGAGAAGCAGAATGTATAAGCCAATTGAGAATGAAAACCAGTACTTTTCATTTGCTTTGCCACACTCTTCAAGAGAAAGGCCTATTGAATGACACACGTGACGTAACAGTAGAATAAGCTATTGCTGAATTCATGCACACTATAAGCCATATGTCTGAAATAGAACGAATAGTGTGCGGTTTTCAAGACCCAGGGAAACCATTAGCAGACACTTTCAAGCTGTGCTACATGCAATAAATCAACTAGCTCCTAACATGCTAACCCAAGCTGGATCTCACACACTGCCAGGGCCATATGGATTTGAGGTATTTGTTGTTGGCTTGTATCATCATTTCACCAATGGAGTTTCATAAAATTTAGTGGGTTTTTTTTCCTCTTTACGTACTTGTTAGGGGTGTGTTGGAGCGCTCAATGGAACGCATGTTCCCGTCCATGTCCCTCTGCAAAACCGTGGTGTGCTTCAAAACAGAAAGGGTTTCTTGTCTCAGAATGTCCTTGGTGCCTGTGGGTTTGATATGAATTTTCAATATATACTCCTGGGTTGGGAAGGATCCTCCACAGACGCACGGGTTTTGCATAGTGCATTGATATGCACTAACCCATTAATTGTCCCGCAAGGTAATATCATAATTACATTCATTACAGTTCTTTTGGTTTAATCTAAGTAGTACTGTGTTAATCTTTTAACTCATACATGCTCGTTACCTAGGTCGTTATTACTTAGTTGATGCCGGATATGCTAATGCTCCAGGATTCTTGGCTCCATGTCGTCGAGTGAGATGTCATCTAAGCGAATTCCGGGGTATAAACTCCCAAAATGAGAGGGAATTATATAACAGACGACACTCACAAGCTAGGAATGTAATAGAAAGGACATTCGGGGTATTAAAGAATCGATTTGCCATATTGAAGACTGCAACCCAGTACGCCTACAAAGACCAGGTCTCTATTGTAGTTGCATGTTGTGTGATGCACGACTACATACGCAAGAACAATGGGTGTGATGGGTACGATGAGGACGTCAGTATGGACAATGAAGTCGTAGCTAATTTGTCTGGTTTAGAAGCCCCAAATGAATGCACTGACAGAAATGAAGCCGGTAATTTTGGGACTCCTCAACTGTAAGGACCCATCCCTAGAAATACCTAGTGGGACCCAATTTGACCAAGCCAACCCTAAGTTATCCTATTTAATAGGTGATTAGCATGAGTAGTTAGTAATTTCCATTAATTTAGCCTAGATTATAAGATTAAAACCCTTGTGAGATTAATAGTGGTTCCTATAATTAATTTTCTAATTAAAGGCCTTAGTTGTAATCTTAACCATATATGGATTTTCCTTAGAGAGTTGTGCAATTTATCTTGGAATGACCCAACTACACATGGCCTAACCCATTTACCCATTTATTATATGAGGGTACTCTAGTCATTCCAACCACACATTTTCCCTCCTTTTTGAAAATCTCAATACTTTAAATGACCTTTGCCTCCTTTATTGTCAACCAAGTAAATATGGGCACTTTTATTATTATAAATAGCATATCTTTATTGCCCTTAGGCTCCTTTATTCACAACCACTCATTTGAGGATACTTTAGTAATTAAATGTGAGTACCTAAATAGCCCTAGTCCTTATCCTTTATTTCTATTAGCAACCAATGACCCTTTAGTCATTCCATTTTAACCTTCCCTAGATACCCCCATCCTTATCCTAAACTTACATTAGCAAGGGAGGGCACCTTGGACATCTTCCATTCCACTAATTCCTATGAAAGAAATATATTACAAACTTCCCAAACATTTCCTACACTTTCTTCCTCTCATTTCACTACAATTTCACTCCCATCTCTCTCTCTAAGTTAGAGATTAGGGTTTCTCTCTCTCTAGATCTTAGCCCTCTAATTACTAGAAGCAAGAGTTTCATCTACTTCTAGCCATCTACAAGCTTAGGAGCTCATCAGATCTCCTAGATCTCTCTTTCCTCTCTAAGTAAAGGTAACCGTCTTATCCCTTTTCAATTTCCTTATAAAATAGTCTTTCCTCCTAGATTTCTCTTCCTTATGCATTTCTCTCTTTGGGAATGGGTGTAGAGATTGTAGATTCAGCTATTGGGTTGATCTTAGAGCATTTGGAGTGAAGCCAAGCTATTTGAGGAGCTTTCTTCATAATTAGGCAAGTAGACATGTTTAGATTTCTTAATTAAATTGATTAATATGCTTAGATTGTTAATTATTGTTTTTTATGGTTATTTGGCATGATTTATGTATTTAAATGGTTGATTGGATGTTGTGATGTATGTGATTGCTATTCTAAGCTCTTTTATATGATTTTGGCCATTGATGGATGAGAATCCTCCATTTGGAAGATCAATGGCCCATTAGTGATGAGATCATGATGTGGGAGGTGTGTATGATGTTTGGAGATGATCAGTGTAGATCTGGGCTAGATTTGATGGAGTTTTGATAGAAAATGGAAGAGGACAGAATCTTGAAATTCATGGTTTCGTGTGTACCCGGTCAACCTGGTCACTTAGGATGTCGACCGGGCACACAGTGAACTGACGCACAACTGAGAGCAAAAAACCACATACAGGGTAAAGAACCTAGTGTACCCAGTCGACCGGCCACACTGAGGATCCCTTCACCTGCTAGATGTTTGTGAAAATGCCTGTAGTTCACCCAGTCGACCGAATGGCTCTCTAGGTCGACTGGAGACACTGCAAACTGTCTTTTCTGACTCCTAGTTAGCTGTCTATTTCCACAGAGTACCAGGTCGACCTGTGGACCCATGATGTTGACCCTGTACACTGTAAACAGTAATTTCCTAGATTTGGTCTTCTTTTATGATATGATCATGTGTGGGCCCCGTTGACCTTTCATTTGGACTGTTTGGGATACGCTAGACACGAGTTAAGGGCCAGGTTTAACCTTGGCCCATATAGCCACCTAAGTAGAGTCTAGGGTTGTGAAAAAAAACCCGATTCAATGGTTATGGATGTCCTATGATACTAAATACCTTCAGGAGCACCAAGGATACATAATAAGCATCTGGGACTCCATGATCACTGTCTTAGGTGAAGTGGGACCCTAGACCTGAATAGAGGGGCAGTGATCACCGATGGATTTGTGACATGTGGTACTTATGTTGATGAAACAGACATTGAGGCTGGCTGGTATGTCCGAACTTTGGATGTTGGTCTTGAGAGGTACTATAGACCAGGGCATTGCACTTAGGCTCTGATTCATGATCACGGTCTGTATTAAATGAAATGTCAGGACATTGCACTTGAAGTCTAGACTTGTAATATTGGGAACTTAACGGTAGATATTGATGGATGGACTGTATAATGAGATGATGTTAATTAAGCGTATCGAGAAGCGGAGTTTACAAGGATATGCATTATTAACTATTGGGAATCGTAAGGATGGATTACTTATACCTGAACTCCGTGCCTCATGCCCTTAACTAATATCGTCTCATTATAATTATGATAAGGCTATCCAGTTCGGAGTACCCCCACCTAGTGGTCTATACGATTTGTGGATGTACGATTGGTTTACCGAGGGTTATGATGCCAGCATGGACATTGATATTGAGATGTTGTTGGATGACACAGTAGGTAACGGTGTGGGGGGGGGGGGGGTCGCATTTGATATTCAGAAACATATGCCAAAACGAGAGAGAGAAAGTCTGTGAATTGCTTTCATTTGATCCCCCCGTCATCTTGGATTTCTTATCTTTAAATAGACTTTACAATGCCTAAGATTAGGCTACAAATCAAGGAATTAAAACTAATTAGATCAATTAGATCTCTAAAAAGGGAAAGACAACTTGGTATACACGGTTTTGCCTTGCTGTACATATTATGACTAAGTCTCCTCTTTATAAGTGGGCTGGGCTTTATTATCATACAAGTGGGCTGGGCCCCTGGGCCTATTATGATACAATATTACACTTTAACACCCCCCCTCAAATTGATGCTGGGAATCAACCAGCAACAATTTGCGAACCAGGAATTCATGCCGCGGCCGTGGAAGGCCCTTGGTGAAAATATCAGCAAGCTGGAACTCAGTGGAAATATGGGGAAGAGTAATTACTTTGCGATCATACTCGTCCCGAATGAAGTGACAGTCCACTTCAATATGCTTTGTCTGCTCATGAAACACAGGATTTTTAGTAATTCGAATGGCCCTGGTGTTGTCGGCATGAAGAGGAGTCGGTGTAGTCTGGTAGAATCCAAGCTCGGAGAGCAACCCGCGTAGCCATAGGATCTCAGAACAAGCAGAAGACATGGCTCGGTATTCGAATTCCGTAGAAGATTTTGAGACTTTATCTTGCTTTTTACATTTCCAGGATATCAAGGCGTCTCCCAAGTAAACACACCATCCTGTGGTAGAGCGACGTGTGTCCGGACAGCCGGCCCAATCCGCATCAGAATAAGCAGTGAGTGTAAGTGGTGTGCCAACTGGAAAAAATAAGCCGCGGGTCGAGGTACCAATGATATATCGAATAATTCGTTTGACTGCTGCCAAATGATGATGCCGTGGGGGGGTCATAAACTGACTAACCAGATTAACGGCATAAGAGAGATCTGGTCGAGTAATGGTTAGGTAGACAAGGCTACCAACCAAACGACGATAGAATGTAGGATCAGGAAGGAGATCGCCGTCTTGTTGACGAAGCTTGACATTTACTTCCAACGGTGTGTCCACTGGGCTAGAATCACCGAGATCGGCGAGATCCACTAGGTCAGTAGCATATTTGTGCTGATGAAGAAACAAGCCTTTCTTGGATTGATGAACTTCTAAACCCAAGAAATAATTCAAAGGTCCCAAATCCTTCATATGAAACTTATCTTGCAGAGAAGCATGTATCTGTCGAATCATATCACTGTGAGGGCCAGTAATAATGATATCATCGACATACACAAGAAGAATTGTGGATCCTCTGGATGAATGAAGTGTGAACATCGAAGGATCATATGGGCTCTGTATAAAAGAAAGCTGAAGGAGAGTGGTCCGGAACTTGTCGAACCAGGCTCGGGGTGCCTGTTTGAGGCCGTATAAGGAGCGTCGTAACCGAGCAACATTGGTCTTGGAAGAAGAAGGAATTCCATGAGGGAGACGCATGCAGACTTCCTCTTTAAGATCCCCATGAAGAAAAGCATTCTTCACATCCATTTGATATGAGGGCCAGGATTGAGATGCAGCTATTGCAAGAACTGTACGCACAGCTGTCATTTTGGCCACTGGAGCAAAAGTCTCCTCATAGTCGATACCGTACTCCTGCCTGTTTCCAAGTGCAACTAGACGAGCTTTGTAACGATCCAAGGATCCATCAGACTTTAATTTCACCGAGTATACCCACTTGCATCCAATTGGTTTGACAGATGAAGGATAGGGAACAATGTCCCATGTATGATTTTCTTGAAGAGCACTGAGTTCTTCCTGCATAGCCTGTATCCAACAATCATGCTGCACTGCCTGAGAGTACGAGTTAGGGATAGAAATAGAAGACAAAGTGGTTAATAATGAGGCATGAGTAAAGCCATAGCGATCAGGTGGCTTTATGTGGCGAATGGATCGGCGAAGAGCAACAGGAGCCGGAGGTGGATTAGGTGCAGGATCAGGAGCAGGAGGCGCCGGAGGTGGATCAGGTGCAGGATCAGGAGCAGTCAGGGTAGGCGTAGCGAGAGACCCAGAGCCAGGATCACCTGTAACATTCCGTCGTTTATACACAAAATCCGGCTTAAAACGAGTAACAGGTGGAGGCTTTGTATCTAAAAATGATGGTAAAAAAGAGAACGAGACAGAGTCATTTGAATCACCATGCCTTGGAAAGAAATATTGATTCTAAAAAAACACGACATTGCGAGACACTCTAATTCTTTTGGCATTAGAATCATAACATAGATAGCCTTTTTTATTAAGAGCATAACCAAGAAAGGCACAGAGGGAGGATTGAGCTGTTAACTTAGTGCGCTCAGTGGGAGGAAGAAGAACAAAACAAACACACCCAAAAGGACGAAGATGATTATAGAGTGGATTCTTTTGAAAAAGTCTAAAAAATGGTGTCTGGTTGTCTAATCTAGATGAAGGTAGGCGGTTGATGACATGCACAGCGGTTGAGAGGGCTTCGGGCCAAAACCTAGTTGGAACAGAAGATGCTAACAAAAGTGAACGAGCAATATCCAAGAGATGTCGGTTTTTCCGCTCAGACACACCATTTTGTTGGGGGGTGTAAGGACAAGATCGTTGAGAGATGATGCCTTTGGATTGTAAAAATGCTTGAAATTCCTTAGAAACATACTCCCCCCCTGAATCAGACCTAAGATTTTTAATGGTAGTGGAAAATTGATTCTCAACATAAAACAAGAAAACTTTAAAAACCGAGAAAACATCAGACTTAGCATGCAAAAAATAAATCCAAGTAAAACGACTATAATCATCAATGAATGTAACAAAGTATTTATAATGAGAATGAGAGATAACAGGTGCAATACCCCACACATCACTATGAACAATATCAAAACATTTCATTGCTAAAGAATCATGAAGGGGAAAAGGAAGGGTTTTCCCTTTTCCCATTTTGCAGCTATCACAACTAAAAGAAACATCCTTAAAAGAAACTTTATTATCATTAATTAAACCAGAATTTAATAAAAACATCAATGTTTTGGAATTAGGATGTCCTAAACGATTATGCCACAACTGACATTTATTATGACTAAAATGGGAAAACAAAGCAGACTCCGAAGGGAGCTTTTCGTTTGACGAGATCTGGAGGGGAAACAGTCGGCCCAGCTTAGGGCCCTTCGCTAGCACCTTCCCCGATGCTTGATCCTGCACAACACAACCAGAGCGAGAAAACATGATGGAGTAATTACTATCAACAAGTTGACCAACGGATAACAAATTTGTGGTTAAGCGAGGGGAATGAAAAACATTATGCAAGGGTAAGGAATGAGGAACCTTTCCAACAGCAGAAATGGGAATACTGCCACCATCAGCAGTATTAATGCAGAGGTCTCCATCATACTCCCTAATATGAGTCATATTGGCAGGAGAGTGTGTCATGTGATTTGAGGCCCCTGAATCAATATACCAGGTGGATGCTGAAGATTTTGGATTACCTGATAGGCCAAGGGCAGAGAAAGCATTTATGATCATTTGCTGGACTATTTCAGGAGTGAGGGTAGAAGAAGAAGAGGCAGCAGGTGGTGCAGGCATGATTGTTGAAGAAGCATCAGGAAGATGTGCAGAGTAGGCGCTCTGTTGCTGTGGTGGTGCAGGCATGACTGGTGAGGAAGCATCAGGAATATGTGCAGAGTAGGCTCTCTGTTGCGGTGCCCGATTCGCCTGATTCTGAGGTCACGTTCGGCATTCCGGAAGAACATGACCTTTGGTTTTGCAGTAGGAACAAAACTTCTGGTCGCACTGAGTGGAAACATGTTCGAGTTTGTGGCAGCAAAAACATTTGACCCTGCTCATGTCCCGGGTTTGAGGCTTACCCCTGGCAACATAAGCAACATCGATAGGAGCAGTCTGAGGAGTATTCTGTGTAAGTGCCGTCTGAGTCACCAAGCGTTGTTCCTCTCTAAGGAGTTCGCCCAAACATGATTCGAGTGAAGGGGATGGAACCCTGCTCATTAAGTTGGACCGGACATTTTCAAATTGTGGCCGTAACTTCATCAGAAATTGATCCCGCTGACTCGTCTGATGGATCTCTTGAATAGAGGCTAAGGAGACAGCAGGAAGGTCAGCATGAATAAGCTCAGCGTAATCAGTCCACAGACTAGTAAACTGAGAATAGTAATCCTGTATCGACAAGGTCCCTTGAACGAAATGCGAGATTTCATGTTCTAAATGAAACCTGCGAGTAGAATTTTCGAGTAGAATTTTCTTGCAAATATATCTTTTTTAAATAAAGCCACATTTCTTTGGCAGTCTTGTATGGACGAAGGTCAGGATAAACTGTGCATCGACGGACCCCAATATCCAGGTCATGATCTGCCAATCTTTAACCTCCCATTTAGGTAGGAGCTTTTCATCATTAGGTTTGGGATCGGAATCATCAATATGTCCCCAGAGTTCTTTACCCTTAAGGTAAATTTGAAATTGAAAAGCCCAAGTGGTATAGTTTTTACCATTAAATTTGATCAACGTGATATCACCTGTCTCCATAATAGCAATGCAGAGATATGCGTAGTAAAAACAGCAACAAGCAGCAATCCGACTACCAGCACAATAAATTTGCAACTCAAAAACACACTAACAGCCACAATAAAGAGTAGATTTCTACCAGACAGCACGAATCAGGAACAAGCAGCACTAATCAGAAGTACTAATAAAAACAATCAGTACTAATCAGATAGGCTAATTGTAGCAATTCCACAGAGCTAGGCAGATGGAGAGGCTGAGAAGGCATTCACATGAACAGTACACAAAAAAATGTAGAAATCCCCAAAAAAATAGTGCCAGACGAACTGGCTGTGGGATGAGAGAGCTGTGTGTGGGACCCACAGAGTGGCCGAATCACGGATCAAGACTGAGTGTCTTGAAGAAGATCAATTGGACTTCCTCCAGTCCAAGTTTGATGAGCAACAGGTACAGATCCACAAATCTGGACGGTATGGATGAAAACTATCTGATACTTAGAACTTAAAATCGACAGAGAAGAAGAAGCCTGAAACCAACCTTAAATGGTGAAGAAAAAATCCAGAAAAATCCTTAAAAAGATCCTTGAGGTCTGTCGATCATAACTGAGTGCATCGCTGGTGGACCAAAGTTTGATCAGTGGTTGGCCATTGTTGATCAGTGGTCAATCAGTCAGCAAGGAAGAAGAAGAGTCTCGCCAGAAGAGATTTGATCAATAAGGAGACTGATCAATTGTGATACTTCAATGAAAGGATTGGTCATAACCAAGCTCTGATACCATGACATTCAGAAACATATGCCAAAACGAGAGAGAGAGAGAGAGTCTGTGAATTGCTTTCATTTGATCCCCCCGTCATCTTGGATTTCTTATCTTTAAATAGACTTTACAATGCCTAAGATTAGGCTACAAATCAAGGAATTAAAACTAATTAGATCAATTAGATCTCTAAAAAGGGAAAGACAACTTGGTATACACGGTTTTGCCTTGCTGTACATATTATGACTAAGTCTCCTCTTTATAAGTGGGCTGGGCTTTATTATCATACAAGTGGGCTGGGCCCCTGTGCCTATTATGATACAATATTACACTTTAACAGCATTGAGACCACCGACGCTCGGACCGGGTGTGGATGGACGGTGATGTTGATCTAGCACGTAAGACCAATGGCTGGGACTTGGCTTTGGCTATGGATGAGTGATTTAGCACGTAAGACCAATGGCTGGGACTTGGTTGTGGCTATGGATGAGTGATTGAGCACGTAAGACCAATGGCTGGGACTTGGTTGTGGCTATGGATATTGATGGACTCTTTTACGCTCCTATTCGATGAGAGGACAGCGATGGGGGGCAATGACCCCCATGGTTGATGTCCATTGACAATTGTCGGGACGACGACGAAGGGCTGGCTTTGACCTCCCACGTCCCTTGTACTTCAACAGTCACGTCCCTTGTACTTCAACAGTGGATGTGCCCTTGTGTGATCCTATATTTGTATATTGGTTGAATGATTATTAATTATTATAGATGCTGTAGCTTAGTGTCTTTAACGGCCGACATTGTTACGAATGGATCTAGAGACAATGGTTGTGGATATGGTAGGGCTACTTCCCCCTATTGCTTCTATTACTAGTGACACGCTGTGCTTGTATGAATTATATAGTTTACTGATGATGATGGCTTCTCTTATCTACTTGATATGCTGTATTCAACATCTGTTATATTACTATCTTGATTATAGTTCAAGCACCACACTCCATACTGTTTCTGTTGCACTCTGATATTCTATATTATTATCAAGGTACTAATCATGTAGGTACAACTTGGATCAGGTATGGTCTTCTTCCTTATTTGTTAATATAATGTATTGCCATCTAAACATGCCTATTTGCCTAGCTCATCGAGCCCGACCCAATCTTTGGTGTTTTTAGGTATCTTCTCTTCCGCTTTCTTTGATTTTTAGAATTGCTTGGCGGCTAATTGTTAGAGATCGAAAGAACACAGGCACGATCTACGAGAAACAATCAATCAATCACACAGTCAATCCATGAGACACAGATTTACGTGGTTCGGCAAGATTGCCTACATCCACGGGAGATTCACGCCGTTCACTATTATTGGAGATTCCCACAAGAGTACAAGCACTCACTGTCTCTCTCGTTCTCTCTCAATTTCACCGGAATAACAATGCTCTCACCACCCAGTATAAATACATGAAACCCTAAACCTCTAGACAACCACAACCGTCGGATCTGGCCTCATAACAGATGGTCCAGATTAAACCGACACATTACAGATAAACCCCTGTAATTAAATAAGGTCTAAATCAGGCTTCACCAACCCATCAATCTCCCACTTGAAGACTGATCATACTGAATGGCTTTGACAATAACAGAACACGGCTAAGAATCTCGATACCTCATCTTCATGCTTGAAGACCAACTGAAGCTGAGCACAGCTTCAGTTTCTCTGTAGTTACCACCTTAGTGAACATATCTGCAGGATTCTCACTTGATAAAATCTTCTCCAGTTTCAACACTTTTTCTTCCAGAAGCCATCGTATGAAGTGATATCTGATCCGAATGTGTTTGGTTTTTGGATGAAAGGTTGAATTCTTTGCAAGATGGATGGCACTCTTACTGTCACTGTAAAGCCTGCTAGACTCTTGCTTCTTACCCAACTCTTCCATTAACTCCTGTAACCAAATCATTTCCTTACTAGCTTCTGTAGCGGCAACATACTCTGCTTCTGTGGTTGAAAGTGCAACAACATCCTGTAATTGAGATTTCCAACTGACTGCTGCACTACCCAATGTGAAGACATATCCTGTAGTGCTTCTGCTTCTATCAAGATCTCCTGCTAAGTCCGAATCAACATAGCCATGCAATTTAATCTCTGATCCTCCAAAATGCAATGCTGCCTTTGTGGTGCCTCTCAGATATCTGAGAATCCACTTAACTGCTTCCCAATACATTTTTCCCGGATTACTCATAAATCTGCTTACAACTCCCACTGCATGAGCAATGTCTGGTCTGGTGCAAACCATAGCATACATCAAGCTACCAACAGCTGAAGCATATGGGACCTTGGACATGTTCTCCTTCTCCTGTTCTGTTTTAGGAGACAACTCTTTTGAGAGTTTGAAGTGGCTGGCTAGCGGAGTGCTAACTGGCTTAGCACCATGCATGTTGAACTTGTTTAGAACCTTTTCAACATATTCTGCCTGAGACAACTTCAATGTGCGATTTTTCATGTCTCTACTAATTCTCATACCAAGAATCTGATTTGCAGCACCCAAATCCTTCATTTCAAATTCCTGTGACAACTGTTTCTTCAAATTATTTATCGCATGCATATTTGAACCTGCAACGAGCATATCATCTACGTACAAGAGTAGATTAATGTAACAGTCATCAAAACTTTTGAAATAACAGCAATGGTCTGCATGACATCGTTTGTAACCTGTGTTGTACATAAAACTGTCAAATTTAATATACCATTGTCTTGGGGCTTGCTTCAAACCGTATAAACTCTTTTTGAGCTTACACACCATTTCCTCCTTTCCTGGCACAGCATATCCTTGTGGCTGATGCATATAGATGTCTTCTTCCAAGTCACCATGGAGAAACGCAGTTTTCACATCTAATTGCTCAAGGTGTAAATTTTCTACCGCCACAATGCTCAACACACTTCTGATTGTGTTCAATTTAACCACAGGAGAAAATAACTCAGAGTAATCAATACCTGCCTTCTGCTGAAAGCCTTTTGCAACTAATCTGGCTTTGTATCGCTTGCTACCGTTATGTTCTTCCTTCAATTTGTACACCCACTTGTTGTGCAAAGCTTTCTTTCCGTTAGGCAACTGAACTAAGTCCCATGTCTGATTTGATGATAAAGATTTCATCTCATCTTCCATGGCTTGTTCCCACCTTGCCCGAGTTTCAACTTGCAATGCTTCTTCATAACATTCTGGCTCACCACCATCAGTTAACAACAAGTAAAACAAAGAAGGTGAATAGCGCTGTGTAGGCTTAGGAGTCCTAAATGACCTTCTTACTGGGGCAGGTGTTTGAGGGTCCACCTGCGGGTTTTCATTTCCATGTACTTCAGGTACATCATTTTCAGAAGTGTCATCCAGTTCTAAATATTCATTGCTGTCCTCATGCACCTTGTCCTTGTTTTTGTGCATCACTTTCTCATTGAATATAACATTTCTGCTTCTAATGATTTTTCTATTTTCTTCATCCCAGAAGCGGTAACCGAACTCATCAGAACCATATCCAATGAAAGTGCATTTCCTAGATTTAGAATCTAGTTTGTCTCTTTTTTCAGCATCAACATGAACATAAGAGATACAACCAAATACTTTTAAGTGTGAAAGGTTTACCTCTTTTCCGGTCCAAGCTTCCTCTGGTAGTCCACCATCCAAAGGTACTGAAGGCCCTCGATTGATCAAGTATGCAGCAGCATTCACTGCTTCCGCCCAAAACTGCTTGGGCAATCCAGCATGTAGCCTCATACTTCTGGCACGCTCAACAATTGTCCTGTTCATGCGCTCAGCCACACCATTTTGCTGTGGTGTATTGGGAATGGTCTTCTCTCGCTTAATGCCATTTTTTGCACAATACTCCTCAAATTCTTTGCTGCAGTACTCTCCCCCATTATCAGACCTTAGGCATTTCAGTTTCAAACCTGTTTCGTTTTCAACCAAAGCTTTCCACTTTTTGAAAACATCAAACACGTCAGACTTGTGTTTCATGGGATATACCCATAATTTCCTGGTAGCATCATCAATGAATGTAACAAAGTAAGAAGATCCACCAAGAGAAGGTACCTGAGTTTGTCCCCACACATCCGTGTGTACTAGTTCCAACCTTTCTCACTTCGGTGGCCTGCCTACTTTAGAGAATGTAACTTTCTTCTGCTTTTCGAAAACACAGTCTTCACAGAACTCTAAGTCCAAGGACTTGAGTCCTTCTAGCTTACCTTTAGAATGAAGAATCTTCATCCCTTTCTCACTCATGTGTCCGAGTCTATAGTGCCATGTGTTTGAGTCAATGCCTTTATCTGCAACTGTAATGGAACTTGTAGAGCTGTTAGTCAAATAAAGAGTTCCTTCTTTCTTACCGCGAGCAACAACCATACTCCCTTTTGTAACTTTCCAGAAATCATCTGCAAAAACAGTTACGTGACCAGAGCTAGCAAGCTGACCAACTGATATGAGGTTTCTCTTCAGGCTAGGTACATGCCTGACATCATTCAATTTCCATATACTACCATTTGGCAATTTAATCTGAACATCTCCCTTGCCAATTATGTCACAAGGTTCATCATCACCAAGATAGACTTTTCCAAAATCACCTTGTACATAATTTTTGAGATATTCTTTATGTGCAGTGGCATGAAAGGATGCACCCGAATCTATAACCCAAGATTCAGACTTATAATCAAAAGCAAGAATTAAGGCATCTTGAACAGCATCACCTGCGACATTTGCGAAAGCTTCGTTATCCTTATTACCGTTCTTTTGCTTATTCTTCTTTGGTGGAGCTCTGCAATCCTTTTTCAGATGTCCCTTTTTGCCACAATTCCAGCACTCGATTTTGCCTTTTGAAGATCTTGACTTACTCCGTGATTTTGATCTTCCATGACTTTGTTCTCTCTCAGATGACCTTCCTCTGTTTCCCACATTCAATACACTTCCTGATGATTCACCTGAAGGTTTCCTGCGAATTTCCTCATCGAGGATAGCACTCACAACATCATCAAATTTCAGTTTGGTTGATCCTGAAGAATTACTCAGTGATGTAACCATACCATTCCAGCTGTCTGGTAAAGAAGATAAGACCAACAAAGCCCAAATTTCATCTTCGAATTGTACGTTAACAGAGGATAACTGGCTCATGACCGTGTTAAGCTCGTTCAGGTGTTCAGCAACAACCCCACCTTCAACCATCTTCATGTTAAACAACTTTCTCATCAAGAAAACTTTATTTGAGGCGGAAGGTTTTTCATACATTCGAGATAGGGCATCCATAACATCTTTAGTGGTTTTCTCCTTAGATATATTGAATGTAACAGACTTTGATAGAGAGAGACGAACAGTACCTAAGGCTTTCCTGTCGAGTACCTCCCACTCTGCATCTGACATTGTTGTAGGTTTCTTGGCTTTTCCCCCAAGCGGCAGGTAGAAACTCTTCTGGTAGAGGAGATCTTCAATCTGCATCTTCCAGTACGCGAAGTTTGTGCCATTAAACTTCTCAATCGTGAGCTTCATGTCGTCCGTCATTGCTCCCACTCAAATCAAGCTCTATCTACTTGATATGAATTCTGCTAGTCAAACTATCAATCCGTTCCGTCTACCTTGTAGATCTCGTTGATACGAATCCAACAAAAAAAACGGAGCGCAATTCTGAGTCCGGATGGCTTCAGAAATCAAGAAACAATTCTGGTCCTTGAATCCGATCAAACTGGATTGTTGACCGTACTGCTTCAGAATGACGTCAGCGTCTGCTGACTACTGGGCTTCTCCTTCACGGACTGGGCCAGGTCAGACCTGACCTGGACTGGAACCTGGCCTGGACGCTGACCCAAGAACTGCTGGGCTTCTGGAGTGGGTCAGGTCGGACCTGACCTGAACCAACCTGGGCCCAACTGGGTCTTCTTCCTCACTTTCTCTGTTTCAGAACAGAGCTGTAGCCCATCGCTTTCTTCTTCTTCAGCGGCGACGACGGGCAGGTAGCCGGACTGCGAGGCGGCGACGACGGCACAGCGACGGAACAGCGGCGACGGCGATGACGGCAGCGTCCGACGATGACTGCGCAACAAGGCGGGCAGCGGCAGAACCCTTCTTCTCCTTTTCCTTCTCCGGTGTAGACGACAAGGGACGGCGATGGCAATTCTCTCCCTTCCGGTTCCGGCGAGTGCGCTGTGGCTGCGATTTCCTTCTTCTCCGGCAGCGACTGTGGCTGTGAAACCCTCTGCAAGGACGATCCTCCGTGCACAGTGGCCCACTGAGATTCAAATCGCCTTTGATCGTCAATCTGCAACCGTGCCCGAACCTTCTTTTTTTTTGTGATTACTGTGCTGCGAATCAAGAGATCAAGATGATCTCTTCTCCAATCTCGATCCTGATCGCGCGCGAAACCCTTGGCTCTGATACCAGTTGTTAGAGATCGAAAGAACACACGCACGATCTACGAGAAACAATCAATCAATCACACAGTCAATCCATGAGACACAGATTTACGTGGTTCGGCAAGATTGCCTACATCCACGGGAGATTCACGCCGTTCACTATTATTGGAGATTCCCACAAGAGTACAAGCACTCACTGTCTCTCTCGTTCTCTCTCAATTTCACCGTAATAACAATGCTCTCACCACCCAGTATAAATACATGAAACCCTAAACCTCTAGACAACCACAACCGTCGGATCTGGCCTTATAACAGATGGTCCAGATTAAACCGACACATTACAGATAAACCCCTGTAATTAAATAAGGTCTAAATCAGGCTTCACCAACCCATCACTAATCCGTTGCTGCAGGGTTCGAAAAGCGATGTAGTTGGTGCATCGAGAGGCGTCTATCATATAGATCTTTATCCTTTCCTTTTTCTTGTAGCTGGCCGTGTTGGCTTAGGATTGAATAGTTAATTTAATTACGGAAAGTACCTTGTAATCCCTTAAAGTGAAATAAAATTTTAGGGCTTCGTCCATTTACTTGCTCATATGAGATTTACACTTGATATATTATTGGATTTTCCGTATCTCTTGGTACTTTCTCGTAACGTCCCGAGATTCGAGGCGTCCGGATCTTGGGGCATTACATTCAACCTCTTCCCTTACATACTCAAAGACAGAGGGATGAATGGCATAGTTTTCGAGACAATATTGCTAAAAGGCTTTGGAATGATTACTGTGTAAATCAAACTTTGCAGTAGGTTGGCTATAATAAGCACCTTTTATGTATATCATTTGAATATTTCTAGAATGGTCAAATGTAATAACTATGATTTCAGTATGTAGTATAACTATTAATACAATGCCTATGGTTCATCGAATTGCTCTATCTTCGTGTCTTATCCTTGTCTTTATTCTGTTGTAGCAATGTTTATGGACAAGGAAGTTGCAATGTCTAAGGACAAGGAAGTATCAAAATCAAAGGGAAAGCAAGTTAAGAAGTACGTTACATTTGATGCATTAATGGACAAGGAGATGCTAGACCTAATGTTTGAGCAGGTCTTGCTAGGTCGAAAAGGGACCGTGGTTTCAAAGCTAAAGCATATGAGAGTGTTGCTACTGCAATGATCGAGAAAAGTAATGAGGAATATATGCTGAATGGCCATAGTATATTGAATAGGTGCAAACATCACAAGAAAAAAATACTCCATAGCAATTGAAATGTGAAATGCATCAGGATTTGGTTTTGATAACACAACGAAACGTTTTATTGCTTCATATGATGTTTGGAAAGCTTGGCTAGAGGTGAGTCTGCCATATAGATTGTCGGATAAAGTGAATTACGTTTCAATCAGTGTGTAGATATATAGAATCAACATACCACCTAACTGTTTCATTCATTACTGGAAACAAGGACACCCTGATGCGAAGCCATGGAAAAGAGCAAGATCATTGACTATGATAAGTTGACTTCGATATTTGGTAGCGATGTTGCCACAGGGCAGTACGCCAAACCTGCTACAGTTGCTCCCAGCCGTCAGTCAAGTGAGGGTTATATTGCTGGATACAACCCTTTCCAAGCAGACTCTAATGTTGGCGTAACCATTCAGTTTAATGGCTGTCAGATTCAGTCTAGTGGAGGGGAAACAAGTTCGAAGCGTAAAAATCCTCGGAAGAGGAATGCTGATTTCATAGAAATCATCTCCTGTATTGAAAAGTGTAATGTAGGTTTAAACCATGCCATACTAGATGTTGCTGATAGCATCAAGATGCCAAGGAAGCAAGCCGCTGATGCCATTTGAAGGAGTTAAGGAAAATCCCTAGCTGTCTGGTTTGGACATGCAACTTGCTAATGAATGGCTGATAATCCATCAAAACATGGCTAACGTTTTCTTAACGATAGACGACAAGCATGCTTGGATTGTGCGGCAGATGCCGAAGATTTGGGAGGGAAGGCTGTAGTAGTCTGCATGTTATGCCTGTGGTTCCTTATCACGATGACTCCTTACAAAGTGTCTGGATGGTTGTTTACTGTATTTGATACTGGATTTGCTATAGGATATGGGTGAACTTTATTATGCAATATATCGGATATAGAAGAAGTAGTCATGAATAGACATGCTAATGATTGGTACCTAGCACCTAAGGACTATGACCTATTTCAGCTGGTGTAATAGTTTACATTACAAAGTTGCTTTGCTTTTATTTTATGCTTGGTTTATTCTTTTTGTTGAAGCTTTTGCATCATGCTTATATAATTCTTCAATTCATTAATTGGTCTTCTACTACAAGCGTAGGTATCCGACCTCTACCATGGCTCGCTATCACTATTATGTTGTTCATAGGGGCCGTCGACCTGAAATATATCACAGCTGGAATGAATGCGAAGCTAATGTTCATGGGTACCCAAATGCCCGATACAAGGGGTTTATCACTTTGGAAGATGCTACTGACAGTTTCCATCGCTTCAGCGATTCCGAGACAAAAGTAGTTGGAAATGTGCCTCGAAGGAGCCCAAATGTGCAGGAGGCCCTTGTTATGAATCGTGCTGAATGTCTTTTATGGTCCATGATATTCGTTTTATGCGTTGTCATTTTAATGTGTGGTTTAGTTATCTACTTGCTTTCTCTATGTCCTAGTGATTCAATACAGGCACAGTTTCTTCATAGGGCTTACGGTCCTGTTTTGGCATATGCAATTAGTGCAGTTTCTGGACTTGCAGTTATGTATGAATATGTCAGACAAACTATATGTGCACTTTTCATATCTGTTTGCAGCTATGAGTTAGATGTCAATCTGGACTCTGTTGCATTTTGATGTATAAGGAATGTTTGTTCTATGATTGTCTTGCCTGCAGCATGAAGTGCCAGGTTACTCTGTGTTGATGATGCATTTGCAATGGAATGATTGTTCGTACATACACCATCAAGTATCTACTGCAGTTGTTGACTATCTGCTGCATGTTCTATTTTTCTATATATGTTCCAATCTTGCCATTTTGTAGAAAAGGCTGTCTGCAGGTGCCTGCTGCTGGCGACTTCCACCAAAGCACCAATCTTTTTGTTAACATACAGTGGGCCTTTCACACACAAGAAAGTGACCGGAGTCCCCAAGGTTGTGTTCATTGCTCCCATAGCCTATTACAACTTGATCAGTGCATGTTGTTTGCAAGGTCATTTTTCTTTTCCTGACCCACCTTTTATGCTTTTAGTAGTAATTACTTGTGCGTTAAGTGTGTGTGCGAGAGAGGGAGTGGTAACATAGTTGCCTTTTGTATTGGGTTTATTTTACCATAGTTTGCCTAACTTTTATGAGGCAAAGAAAAAGTGGCCTGTGGTTAACAAATAAAAGTAGCAGTTAGACTTTACATTTACGTCCATGGTTACTAAATGAACACGCTCTAGAAGAGCAGGCACTAGATGAAAAATGGTTTTGATCAGTTCCAATTACCACAGGCAGGCTTTCCATGTAGTTGAAATTGCAAGAGATAACTGATTCAAGTGTTGTATTTTATAAGATGACCATGTATTGATTTCTCATGCCTTGCAGGTGTATTTAAAATATTGCTGATCCAATCACCAAAATGCAGAAAGAGGAAGGACAGAACATGGATCTTTACATCCCCAGGAAACAGTATAAACTTCTATGCTTTTGGTTGTGTACAAAATGTTAGGAAATGTTTGTTCCAATTAGTGGGATGAAGGTTGGCCCCGAGAGTGGATTGGTAGAGCTACACCCACCCAGACTCTCTGTGGCTTTGATTGAGCAATTCTGCCATCTCCCCATGTCCCCAAGAGAGAATGTCAACAGATTTAGCAAATTGGGGCCTCAGGGATTCATGTGTGCATGGGTTTACCTCCAATGTCAGAGGTCTTCGAGGTTATCAGGTCGTGTATTGGAACGAAGCAGATGTTCGGTCCTTCACTAGTGATTCATTAACATTGTTTATTTCTCTTTTGTAGTATGGTCATGTAATGGAGTCTTGTACCCATTGTGTTTACCTTTGTTACAATTTAATACTAGTGCCGTGTTATGCTTCATTTGGATGACGAGTGTGCAATAATTTTTGCCTCATATATTACAAGGAATCTGTACATGCTGAACTTTACTTAACTTGACTATGTCAGGAAGCCTGATTTTGTATATTATGATCATGTTATAGTTGGTAAACATAACGTGGAACCTTGGTGTGCTACAGTATTTTACAATGAGAGGTAGATTCATTTGCAGCATAACCTTGCTGTTTCAGTCATGTGGGTCAATTAGAACAATCTTTGAGAACATTTTTTCTCCAGCTCCACATTGATTTTTGTCGATGTTAGCAGCAAGTTGTATATTTTATACGAGGACTGTATCTTTGCATGTGGAAGAAGACCACATTCCGAGTAGAAAAGTAGAACGTTTAGCTTCTAGTAAACATGACTTGTTACTGTACCTCGTAGACATTTAATTTGAATTTTCATCCGTCTCATATGCATCCAAATGGGTTTAAATAAGTGCCGTGAGTTCTTCAACTTGCTTCCAAATGCAGTACAACAATTTGTGGAAGTCAAACCACATTTATTTCAACCACATGGACTACTTGATGTGACAACTATCCACAAATCACTTAACGATAGGGGTATCCAAACACGCCCTAAAGTTCTCTGTTTGGTGCAGTGGTCACTTAAAGTGTTATTTGTTTGGCTCAATTGAATAAATAATAAATATACTGGGCCCCTGTATTGCCCATGTTCTACTGAGATTAGAAGTAGGTCTATTATCATAGGTCTACTGTGATTAGAAGTAGTGTTTGGGTGTAATTGGGTATTGGGCTGATATTATAAATAGAGACTTAGGGTCTCTATGATGTACACCTTCTTCTGATAATAAACTGAGTTCTCCCGTCTTCCCCGTGGACGTAGGCCAAAAGCCGAACCACGTAAATCTCCGTGTTCTTGTGTGTGATTGATCTCTTTCCATAGGCCCTAGATCACAACAAACTGGTATCAGAGCAAGTTGACGTGATTGGAGGAGATCTGCCGGATCAGATCTTCAGAGGGTTGATCAGAGAAGAGATCTTGAAGTGGGCCACGGACTGATCTTCTTGTCGCCTGAGTAACAACTCTCTCGTCGTCGTGCAGTGACCGGAGAAGAGAGGGGATCAGATTGATCCTTGGTGGGCCACATCGGGTTGCTTGAGATCAGAGCCGGAGAGAATCCATCAAGGATTCTCAATTTTTGATCTAGTGCGGCTCGCAGTTACCGGAAGGCGCCCGTCACTGACTGGAAGAAGAACGGAACCGAGTTTGTCTGTTCTGTTTCGGTGAAGCCCACGGTCGTCACGCCTCTTCACGTCGTCGTAGTCATCGTCGGAGTCACGAATCGGAGGAGCAGAAACAGCAGCGTGAAGAAGAAAAAAAAAAACTGCTGGAGCTTGTCGCCAGTGCTGATAAGACACAGAAGACACAGCGATTTGGATTGGTCTCTATTTCCGGTGGGCCCCGCGTCGCCGTCGCCGGAATCCTCGCTGCCGCCACCATCGCCGGAGAAGGGGGGTCGCCGCTGCTATCGCCGGTGTTGCTGTGCCGTTGACGTGGAAGAAGAATTCTGGTTCTGTGTTCTGTGTTGCAGAACAGGGCAGTTGAAGAAGAAGAAGAAGGTGGGCTTGGGTTCTGCAGTAGTTCCGGGTCGGGTGCAAGTCAGGTCCAACCTGACCCGCTTCAAAAGCCCATCCGCCAGTCCAGGTCGGGTTGGGCCAGGTCGACCTGACCCGCAAACTAGAAGCCCAGAATTAAAGCAGCAGTGACGTCAGCATCTCTGACGTCAGCAGATTCGTACAGTCAAAGGCAGATTTGACCAAATCAAAGGCTGAAATTGTTTTCGCGATATCTTGACGATCCGGAGTCCGATCGGAGATCCGTTTGAACCTGCGGACTCGTTGCGAGCAGATCTACGCTGTTGCGGAAGAAGATTGGCTGTTCAACGGTCAACAAAGAAGATTGACTGATCGGAGCGCAGAAACTTATTTCTGCGATATCTTAGCCGTCCAAAGTCGGATTTCAGATCCGTTTCTTCCAGCGTGCTCGTGGTGACCAGATCTACACAGTTCTAGTGAAAGATTTGCGGAATGGCTATGAAGTTTGACATTGAGAAATTCGATGGAAATAATGACTTCGGTCTTTGGCGTCTGAAGATGCATGCTTTGTTGGTCCAGAATGGGTTGCATAAAGCTTTGAGGGGAAAGAATGCTCTATCTGAAAAATTATCAGATGAAGAGAAGGATGAGTTGCTGGAAAAGGCGTATGGTCAGATTCTGCTGTTCTTGAGTGATGGTGTACTGCGAAAGGTTGTTCAAGAAAAAACTGCTGCTGGCATATGGCAAAAGTTGGAGAACTTGTACATCACGAAATCTCTCACGAATCGCTTGTATCTAAAGAAGCGGTTGTTCACGTTACAAATGCAGGAAGGTACGTCTGTTTCAACTCACATTGATTCTTTTACAAAAGCTATTATGGATCTGGAAAATATCAATGTTGAAATTGATGATGAGGACCAAGCTATTATGTTGCTGTGCTCGTTACCACCCTCATATGAGCATTTTGTTGATACCATGATGTATGGTAGAGATACTCTATCCAAAGAGGATGTAGAGGCAGCCTTGAATTCGAAAGAGTTGAAGAAAAAGGTTGCAGCTGACAATGATAGTTCGGGTGAGGGTTTGGTAGTACGAGGAAGAACAAAAGACTCCAGTAATAAGAGCAAACATAGATCCAACAGGAAAAACATTGAATGTTATTATTGCCATAAGAAAGGGCACATCAGGAAAAACTGTCCCGAAAGGCAGAGGAAAGGGAAAGAAATAGAAGATTCATCATCTGATGATAATTCAGTCAGTATTGCAGATGGAAGATCAGATTATGATTCCGACAATGCACTTTCTGTGATTGAAAATGGTATTCGTCCTAAGGATGAATGGATTCTTGATTCTGGTTGTTCTTACCATATGTGTCCCAATAGGGACTGGTTTACCACTTATAGAGAAATCAACGGTGGTAGTGTCTTGATGGGCAACAATGTTGCATGTAAGACGGTTGGAATTGGAACAGTTAAAATCAAGATGTATGATGGAATCGTCAGAACGTTGGCAGAAGTTCGGCATGTTCCTGATCTGAAAAAGAATCTTGTTTCTCTTGGTGCCTTAGACTCCGATGGTTGTAAGTTCTCAGCTGAAGGTGGAGTCATGAAGGTTGTAAAGGGTGCTCTGGTTCTTATGAGAGGCAATAGAGTTGGAAACTTATATGTTTTGTCTGGAAATACAGTTACAGGTGGAGCTGCAGTGTCTTCCTCAGATGACCATGAATCTGTCTCAACGCGCTTATGGCACTTGCGCCTGGGTCACATGAGTGAGAAGGGATTGACAATACTGAGCAATCGGAATTTGCTATGTGGCACAAAGACAAGCAAGTTGGATTTCTGTGAGAGATGCGTCTTCGGGAAGCATCGAAAGGTTAGTTTCAAGACAAGTATTCATCGCACGAAAGGTATCCTTAATTATGTTCATTCAGATGTATGGGGGCCGTCTAAGGTTTACTCCAAGGGCGGGTCCCGGTTTATGCTGACTTTTATTGATGATTATTCAAGGAAAGTCTGGGTTTATACTCTGAAGACGAAGGATCAGACCTTTGTTACATTCAAGCGATGGAAGGAAATGGTTGAGAAACAGACTGGCAGAAAGGTGAAGAAGTTGAAGACAGGTAATGGCAAGGAGTACAGCTCGACAGAGTTTGAGAACTATTGCACGGATCATAGCATAGTTCGGCATTACACCACTACAGAAACTCTGCAGCAGAATGGAGTTGCAAAGAGGATGAACAGAACGATCTTGGAAAGAGCTCGTTGTATGTTGTTTACTGCAGGATTGTCCAAGGAATTTTGGGCTGAGGCAGTAAATGCTGCAGGCTACTCGATAAATAGGTCTCCACACACAAAGATTGGTTGCAAAACACCGGAAGAAATGTGGTCAGGTAATCCAGCTGATTATTCTAACTTGAGGATCTTCGGTTGTCCGGCTTATGCTCGCGTGAAAACCGATAAGTTAGAACCAAGGGCTGTCAAGTGCATCTTTGTGGGATATGCTTCTGGGGAGAAAGGATACAGATTGTGGTGTACTGATCAAGATTCACCCAGATTTATCATCAGCAGGGATGTTACATTTCATGAGGATGCTTTACTCGAATCGAGAAAGCAGGTGGAGAGGACAGAAGTAGGTAGCAGCAGTGACACCGTTCAGGTGGAGTCCGACATCCTAGTGAGGAAGGAGAGTGCATCCGACTCCTCCCGAGATACAAGGGATCGTCAGACTGTGCAGCAGATGCAGCAGATAGAGCCGCAGATGCCGCAGACGGGTAGACCGCAGAGAGAAAGGAAACCGCCAGTTAGATACGGTTTCGAGGATATGACGACGTACGCGTCGACATCAGACAATGGCCGTGATGATGTGGTTGCATACGCATTGACGACTGAGTCTCTTGAATTAATGGAAGGGCTGGAAAGTAGTCAACAGGCAGCAACTATGACTGAAGAGATGGAGTCTCTTGATGAAGAAAATCAGGCCATCGGATGCAAGCGGTTCTACGAGGAAGATGAAGGAGCTTCCGGTGCAGGTAGAGTGCAGTTTAAGGTTCCTGATCATGTATGCAGTTTAAAGAAATCATTGTACGGGTCGAAGCAAGCTTCTAGACAATGATACAAGCGATTTGGTGCACTCATGAAGGAATGGTTTAAATCCAAGTTCAGGCATTGCTTGGACTTGATCGGTGTGCTCAGTACCTAAGTGCCCTAAGGGGCAGGTGGAGACGGTGAGACGTGTTTAGTGCATGAGGATCAGCTTCAATGTTCGTCAAGGTGGAGATTTGTTATTTGTTTGGCTCAATTGAATAAATAATAAATATACTGGGCCCCTGTATTGCCCATGTTCTACTGAGATTAGAAGTAGGTCTATTATCATAGGTCTACTGTGATTAGAAGTAGTGTTTGGGTGTAATTGGGTATTGGGCTGATATTATAAATAGAGACTTAGGGTCTCTATGATGTACACCTTCTTCTGATTATAAAGAGAGTTCTCCCGTCTTCCCCGTGGACGTAGGCCAAAAGCCGAACCACGTAAATCTCCGTGTTCTTGTGTGTGATTGATCTCTTTCTATAGGCCCTAGATCACAACATAAAGTTATTTTTTTGGTAAAATCCTCTAAAACCAATCTCGTTTCTATTTTTGGTGCAAGGGCCATCTAAGGGGTTTTTTACTGTAAAATTTCCAACGGCCATCTAAGGGGATTTTTTACCATAAAATTTTCAAAAATTAATGAACTCGGATCCAGAGAAAAATTGCGGAATTTGACAGTAGTGCGATACAACCGAACCGTTCAAATTAAATGCCCTTCTAGCATGTGGTGTTGCCTTGATTTTTATGTTGATAGGATTAGTGATTAACACAATATTATGCATCCTTATCATCACATTTTTTTTACCAAAGAATCAATCTAATGGTGAAAAGGACTTGATTGAGTTAATATTTGCGGCTACCCAACATATTTGGAGAGGTATTTATTTTGAATGGTTAGGATTTCAATAGAAGGGCCCAAATTCCACTCTTTTTAACTCAAGATCTCTTAGGTTATAAAGCCGAAATTAAAAAGCTCTTTGTAGGTGGTTTAAATTTAAAAGAGGTTTTGTGTGTTTATGTGATTTGATTTAAAAGAGGTTTTCATGCTTCAATTATAACCATTTTAGATCTTACTTTGCTGGACTGGCTTGTGTGCTTGCTTTCATAGCTGTGGTTTTTTTTTTTTTTTTTTTTTCATTGGTTCTAGGCTGCAGTTGGTTTGCTTGGCTTTTCTTTTCTTTTCTTTTCATGCATTGCTTGTGTACCTGTACATTTATGAAACAAAGAACACAACTCATTGATTAGTGTTTCGTCATCTTATCTAAGGTGACAAATGGGAGTTGTATGCAATATTAGATGCTGGCAGTTACAGCAATTGAACTGATACCTAACGTTTGATGAGGGATGTTTTTAGCAGAAGACGCCTATTCTTCAGCTCCCCTTCATAATACCAGCAGGCCTGATCAACATGTCAGGTCCAATCTATGAAGATTATATAAAGCTTGGTCTGGTTGTCTAGTATTTGTATGGGCCAAACCCATGGTTCTCAATGATTGATGCCCCCACCCACCCATTGTCTTGGATTGCCAATGCACATAAACTCTCTTCAATAGAGGGGTCCTAATCCTATCTCTTAACTGGTAGCAACCGTCTAATGTCAGCTAAAATAAAAGAAAAGCAAGATTGAATACGATAATCCAGAAATTAAAGAGGCTCATATACAATAATGAGAAATTTTTATTACAAAAAGCTGTCATAGTTTGCAATTTGCTAACCAGATATGGCCCATTTATTTGTATTAAAATACATTGGATTTAAATACATGGAATTTATGCCATAAGTAGTTAAAAATGAAGGTCATAGGTTAACTTTCAACATTAATCATCAAATAATCTTTCTTTTTAAGAATAGAATCAAATGAAGATGAGAAATGCGTAAGAATCCATTACTTTAGCTATTCAGTTCATATCTGATTTTGATTAGATCTTCATAAAAAGGAAACATTATTTGATGCTCGTTTTTTAAAATTTACATTTGGTCTTCATTTTTAACCAATTATGACATAAATCCAATGCATTCCATTCCTATGCATTCTACTGCAAACAAATAAGCCCTTAGTGGAGTTTGTTGATAAAGTAAAGCCCCACATCCCACAACCCACATCGCCTAAGTAATGCCTTTGACAAGGCTTCATATACCTTTTTGGGCTTCCACCTATTAGCTTAACCTTTTGGGTTGACACTTTGTTTCTTACAAGGTATCAGATCCAAGGGTCATCTATTCAATCCCTCGGGACGTATTCCATGGATTATAGGCGCTTGCGAAGGGTATGGTTCATCACAGGAGGGTCACATATAGTTGTTTCTAACTATTAACTTAGAGAATTCTAAAAATTTCTAATGCATAGGCTATTTCATAGCAGGTCCGTCACATTGGGCTCATTTGTACAATGTTGAACAAAGAACAAACTTACATATGCTGACTAAAATTCCCTTTATACAACAACATTTGTCAAGTACTTGGATAATGAACTTCGGCAAAATTGTTGTACATTAATACACCCTTACAACTAAAATTCTGATATTCCACAGCTAACGAGAATTAGTGATATGTATCTCCAAGATTAGTTTATACTTTAAAGTCCGAAATAACTTCCTCAATCAGACAGCTCAGAACATGCTTCTCCACCTCAACAATTACTTGTTCAGCATCTTCCATTGAATGTCCACTCACCCAACCCAGATCCCACACCCCATTCACCAACCTTCTCTTGCATCTAAGATCTTTTCCAAGTATGGTATAAAGACCATCTGTAGGAAGAACACCATCACCAGTCTTGTTATAACTCCTCAAATTCTCAATTTCATCAATCAGTTCCTCCACCAACTGATCTATAGATATGCTCACTTTTGGGCCCCACATGTAAGTCCATAACAACGAATGGCCCGCAAATTCCCTTTGGCAGCTTTTGCGTGTCATTAGTTCATGTGCACAGTCTAAAAAGAGTCTGGTATTCACAGTTCCAGATTCTAAGCCATTGAATTGGAAACACATAGGTTGGTTTATGTTGCAATCATAGAGCTCTTCTGCGCAATTGAGGAATGATGGGCTGCTCAGTAGCAACTTTGTCAGGTCCATTTCGGTTTTTATGGTATTCCTGATTGAATCTTTATCTTCATCAAGTTGGTTTGAATCTTTTGCACACTCAATAGTTACTCTACTTGGGGCAGGATCTGGTACAACGTTGGAAGCGGAATTTTGATTTTCTTGGCCACTGTCTGCAATCAACACTAGAAATAGAATTTGTTACATAGATAGTTTTTAACTGTCATTTCATGAGCAAGTTAAAATCAATAAAACAAATCATTAGAAAATAACATACTGTTAAATTCAGACACATACATAAACACATGTAGACATGACTCACCCACCCTTTTGAGACGGGTACAGAGATCTAATGAGAAAGAAGAGAACTAGAATATATACAAAAAAATTCCAAGACTGAATGTATCTTAGTAAATCTGTAATGAATGTGCATACTCAAAATTTGAGCATGAACAAAGAATATTGAAATCAACTAAACAAAGACACATAATCTTCACATCCTAGAGAGAGAAAAAATATTATTTTATATAAATGTAAGCCTTTTCCATATAGTTCATGCCATGAATATTCCTTAAATGAATTTGTTTCATATAATATTCCTCTTTTCTGAGTTTTCTACTCAAGCATGAAAACCTACCAAAAAAACTTCTGGGTTTGCCTTGAGAAACATGGCATGATGAAGTTTTTTTCTTCTTCGGAATTCTGAAGTCCAAAATTTAAATATCATTTAGGCACTTCCAAATTTATTTTGAAATTAATTATACTTCCAAATGATTGGAATATTAGCAGCCCTTACTTCCAGAATACATTATTTGAATATTTGTTTTTGGAACTTAGGATAACTAAACATGGCATTTGTAATTGCAAGACGTAGCAAATTTTCAACAACATAAACTACCCTTTTGCTATAATCATGAGCATATTTTCCAAGTAGGTACTATATGGAAACTCATATATGATATAATATTTTATTAGAAAGAGAATTATATTTATTACCATAGCCTGGACACTGGAGTCACTACCATGAAACATTTGTACAAAATAAACAAATGCTTGTACCAACATTGTAATTCAGAATGATTTTTGAGAAATAGCATGTGGGCTTTTTCCCCACAACTATCACATGTATAGTAAGAGTGCGGTAGGTAGAGAAGCAAGAAACCTAGAAGAACAACATTCTTGTTCCTTGTTTTCTACATTGGGAAGGAGGTGGAGGAAAAAGGGAGAGGAAAAAACAGAAAAATTGGAGAAGAATACAGGTTCTTGAGTGTTACAAGGGACTAGAGTGAAGGAGATGAGGAATCTTCACTCACTTTTGTCATGGTACTTCTTTTCTTTTGTTATAGTAGAAATTTTTTCCATTTACTGTTGTGGATATTTTCTGAATCCTGTGATTTACCATGTAAAAGAACTTCACTTGTGGGTGCAATTTTGTATGTGATTCTGGTTCAGTTTAGCTTACATAAATTATTATTGCTTGTTGGGAATTCATTCATGCACAAATTTGTTTGGCTCGATAATTTTACTAGCCCATATGACCACATAGTTTGATAAATATATGTACAGAACATTTAGAGAGACTCGAAATATCATTGCAACTCATGAGCTCTAGATGTGCAAATGGGTTACCCTGGTACGAATTTTAGTACTCAGGTTATTGAGCATTCATAAGAAGATCTATTGCTTACGTCCACATAATTCACTGTTGGTTTCATTATTTCCATACTGTCTATATGCACACAGACAAATGCATCAATATGCAGGTATATACCTGCTGTCCAAAAAATAAAGTATGCTGCTAATAATTGAAATCTGGTTAGTGAGGGCACTGCCCAAACAATTAATTTTGTTTTTTTTTTTTTTTTGTCATATGCAAAATCTAAATTAGCAGCACAAGATTTCATTATTGAACAAATGAACCACCTTTTATCTTCATGTCCTGCTTTATCTGAATAGGGAGTTGATCATCAAGCAAAGTTCTTGCTGTGTCGGAAATTTCAAGTGCTGAAACAGCTCCATCATCTTCGCTACCAGCCCTCAGAGTCTGCAAAAGATGCTCCAAATATATAAATAATCTGCTCTTAATAAATAACTTTAAATAATGTGGAATTACCACCAATGGAAGCATAGACTACTTGTAATCAAAGTTTAGTGTAAAATATCAAGAACTGTTCTTGCTGCTATTGGTTTTGACCTGGACAGTAAAGTTCTTTCTGAAATAAATCAATATATAATTTAGGGCATGTCTTGATGTATCACAAATCATGAGTTGCATATACAAATAAACAAGTATAGATATATATATATATATAGATAGATAAATATTTGAGTTCAATGTTCTGATATGTTTACGTCTCTGCTGTGATCTGGATTGTTATAAAAATTGGGGAAAACACAATGTGGAAACACTTTTTTCTGCCATCTTTCCCAATTGATAATCAACGAAGATCACGATAGTTGAAACAGAAAAATCAGATAAAAGACATCCCACCTAATATGATTTCGAATTGATGCTCGAACTCACAGTGCAATTAATAACCACCAATGGTATAAAAATATGTCGATGTTCTGTGCTAACAGTAATAGTTCTATGGAATATTTGTAACCATTAAAAAGCCATGTAGTGTTTGAGGTCCTGTTGTCAGCTCTCAGGATTCTCCTTGAGTTTTTGAGGGCATGTATTCCTAAGTGCAGCTAGGATCCAGTTCTTGTCAAATGTTTAAATGCTATTTACCCGATGAACCATTGAGTGAACTCTGGTGACGGATCCACCTGTACACTATCCCTTGAATCAGCCATACCCCCAAAATTGCACCTATTGAAAGCTCACAACTAAATCATTGCTCACTTATTTTTGCATTTGCATGAGAAGTTTAGAGCAATGGTCAGGAAGATGTTTGCTGATTAAATGGTAGCAAAAATCCATTACTCGTAGTCTTCTCCATTGTGCCATTCTGAGATAACCAGTCAGATTTTCTTTTCAGACAGATTAAAACATTCATAGACCTTAAGTTTATAGGTAAAAGCAGGTGGAAGGAGCTGCATTATCATCATGCATGAAATTGAAAGCTTCATTTTTTTTTTCCTTCTCTTCGGTGCCTAGAGGGGATAGGATGGGGGCAGCGGTGCAGGGTAGGGACTGGTTAGGGCAAATGAAAATTCCTTTTCTATAAGACAACATGGATCTATCACATAATTCTCTTTAAAGCAGACAATAAAAAAGTCAGTAGGTGGACTTAATAATCTTATATTTTTGTTCAAAATAGATTTAGTAATCAGTAGGTCTCATCTCTGATCAATTGTAGACCTATTGTATTCAGAAAAAAGAAGTACGAAGTGCTTTTTTTTTTTTTTCGATAAAGAAAAGTATGAAAGTAACTCACAACTGAATTCATAGCTGGAGATTCTCTATATTGTTTTTCTTTCCTTGTTTGATTTTTCACTGCCCGAGTCATGGATTGTTTTGAGCTTGTAGAATTTTGATTCTGCGCTGCACTTCTTTGGCAAGAAGCGTGGTTCTTCACTGGAATTGATACCTTTTTGGGCTGATTTGACTTTGTAGAGGTTGTCCTGACCTGAGATCTAGATGCTATCACAGACTTCGTATTCTCCTTCACTGGTTTTCTATCTGGTAATGCCTTTTGCACTTCATCAACTTTCTTGGATGCCTTGATTGCTTCCTTTTTCTTCTGTTTTTCAACAGCAGCCTTGATCTTGTTAGAAGATTCATCTGCAGTTTCGACAATCTTTTGCTCGCTCATTCCCAATTTTCTGAAAATCTGTTTTGTGTCTGATGCTCCATCTTCATAAACTATGGTTTCCTTGATCTGTTGTTCCTTAGCTTCTGTTTTTCCAACTATCCTAGAGTCTAAAACAATACTGTCCTCGACTACAGTTTCCAAGTTCTTCTGGTCCCTTCCTCCCAACTTTTCATGTATCTGCTTAGGATCTGAAATTCCTGGCCAGATCAACTCTTCTGGCTTGACATCTTCTCTGTTCATGAATGGAAAAGGAAGAGGTTTTATGATTACAATAGGTGGCAATTTTTCTCCAGGTCTCACCTTAGAAAAATCTCTGCTGTGTCTTTTCATTTGGTGTGACTCAATTTCATAGTCATTGTAATAGTTACTCTTCAAAAGCCCTTTAAATTGCATGGTGTCAAGGATCTCCTTCAGTGTCTTTCTCTCCTGATCAGTGTCGGGATTTTTGAATTGCAGCTTCCTTGTCTTGGGCATATCAATATTGAAATTGGGATGGTGTGGAGACAAGAATCTCTTACTTTCCATCTGTTTTGTTGTGGTTTGAACCTTCTCTGATGGCAAATCTTCCAGACCCATAAGCTTGGCAATCAAATTAGGTCTTTTTGGCTTGTGCAGTGATGTTGCAGGATTAGAATTACCCACACTGGGCTTTTGATCATAGCACATATTCTTACGTCTATCATTCAAAGGAACTGCATTTAATCGCCTTGAACTTTCCAGCAAGCCATCTGAAAGTGAATTGAGATTCTGTCCATCTGAAGAATTTTTCTCTTCGCCTGAAGGGACTGACAGCAAGTTTTGCCTGTACAGTCTATCTCTGATTACTTTCTTGAGCTCCTCCTCCATGTGGCTCTTCGAAGACCCATCTACAGAAACTCTTGGAGCTTGCCATATGTTCTGGTAATTACCATTTTGGAATCGTTCAGACCACACTTTTTCAACATCAATCTCCTTTTCTTTTCTGATGTTCGGCTTCTGTTTCTTCTTCCTTCTAGCCATTACAATGGAATCTTCTTGTAGCTTCCCAAGCATGATCAGGGACTCCTGAAGATCTGAAGCACCTCTTAACAGATCATTTGCAAAATGAGACGACCTCTTACCCAAAGACGGTCCCTCTGGCCATGAGTCAACCATCTGGTTTAAATTCTGAGCTCCCTCAGAAACCTGCCACAGTTGAGAGGAATGTATGCTGTCTAATTCACTAATTCCTGTAGAGGCCTTGGCCTTCTCTTCCTTGCCTCTCAAAGATGGGACTGGGTCTTTATCAGTCATTCTCTTCTCAATTATAATTGTCTTCACCATGGGAGAAGAGGTCTTGGATTTTCTGTTTGTCCCATGTGTATCAGTCTCATTTGATTCTCCATATGGGACATGACCACTCTTTTTCAATGATCTGTAAACAGCTGATTTTATGTTGTCTTGAGGCATATTCTATAAAAGAAAATTCCATTGACATGGTCAGTTACTACTGTTCTGGGAATCAAACTTCCCAGGCCCAACAGAATATTCAGAACAGTTAACATGTTTTAAACTTTGGAAAAATTGGCTAAAAAACGCGAAAAACACTCACATTAGTCTAATTAAAGAACAGGAGAAGGAGGATAGATAATGGATCATTTCCAACAGAAAAATATAAGAAGAAAAATGATAAAAGAAAAAAAATCTTCTTATCAAACCTGAGCTCATGGGTATGCTTGAATTCTGATTTTTTTAAGAAAATGACATTCTGTAGTTCTCTATTCAATTGATTTCCAACTTCACTTATGTAGCATATCTCTGATAACTCAACTACTCAAAGTGATTTTCCAGATTTTCAATAGAATAGAAAGGGAAGAGACTCACCTGAAAGTTTATAGGAAATCGGTTGAAGGGGTTGCAAGATCTAGTGAAGAAAATTGAAAACTGAACAGAGTTGGAGATTTCAAATCTGTATGATGCATTGGAAATGCAGATCTTTGGAAAGAAACTGATAAATGTTATAGTGACTTTCTAACCATCAATTCAATATATTCATTAAAAGAGGAGTTGAAAGAAGGGTTGGTTGGGTTTCTTGTAAATTGGATTTATCATTGAATTGGATGGTTGAATTTATGTGAATTTCGGTGTTAGCACGTGAATCTATCGATTGGACGCTTCAAAAATGACAGAAGACAATCCGAAGAGGATGTTTGCTTTATAACCCCCACAAAAATGTTGAATTACAATGAACTCCCTGATAGATAAAATTACGGAAAGCACCCTATTTCTTATTGATATTTACTTCATCAGACGGTTACGATGATTATTCAAGACTCTTATTTAGTAGGTCATTGTCTTAATCAAGGAAGGCCCATGGCGAACAATTATGCTTACCAACTGGATTTTTATCAATTTATGTGTGTTTGTTTTTTCATGAGTAGAAATCTTGTTATGATAGCGATGGCAGCTACGCACCCAATTCAAATTGTGTGGTGGACATGTTTGTTCTAATCTAAGCTGCTCATGTTTTATCCTCACATTTCTATAGAAAGCAGGAAATTTCATTCCAATCGGAGTAGTATATAATTTTGCTGCATAGATAACGCGTGGAGAATATAATTAGAGATTTTAGCATGACTTTGAGTAGAGTGAAATCGAACAATTGTCAATAAGTAGAGAGGTAGGAGAAATGCACAAAATAATTAATCCAAAGTAAAGATGGGCCTCACACAAATTAGTGTAAGCCACTGTGATGCAGTTGCGACAGTAGCAAGTTAGCATTTCTACTTTCTTATTTACCTGTAAATAAGGTGTGCGGTGCATAATCTAAAAGGCTAAAGCTCAGAAAGTTCATTCCAAACTACCGGCCAATTGGCCTTTTCCGCCCAATGTCAAGGAAGGGGGTATTGACGTTTGAGGGTGTTGGTCAGCTCGTTAAAAGACATGTGAAGCGTTAATAATAACACTAAAATGGTTGCGACACCTCTTTCCACTTGTGTGGGCTTTCTTCCCACTTGTGTGGGTTTTCTTCTCGCTTATGCGGGCTTCTTTCCCACCTGTGTTGGGCTTTTTCTTTTTGTACGGGCTCTCTCTTGGGTCCACCTCCCCAACTGGGTTACCCAAAAAAAAAAAAAAAAAAAAGACTAAATTGGATTGGAGGGTGCACTGAGACAGAAGTTGACAGTATAAGGGCTTTTTTGTAATTTTATTTTTCATTGGAGCTCCATGTAATTTTAAAATTTGTTGGAAGTAAAGTGAGATGTTCCCTGCTACTTTTTCATATGCATGCGTCCCGTGTGTTTTTATATTTTTATCACGTGTATGTGTAGGCACGGAGCAGTTTCTAATTTCTATCCTTCCACGTGATGAGGAAGCTTTCCTGCTGGCTAGGGGTGTTCATGGCCTTCGGCAGGACCAACTCACAGGGCCATATCCAGCCCACTTTCAAATGGGCCATAAGTCACTGGGTCGAGCCCAGCCCATTCCGGTCTAGTCAATTGGGAAAGACCGGGCCAGGCTTTCAATCACTAAACTACAAGTGCTACTTGTTTGGGTCAAGCCGAGCAAGGCTTCGAACCTTCTATCAATTAATCCCACTCCGACCCAATTACAGGTCCATATTTTAGTTCCAAACTCAACCTGGATGCTAAACCTAAGATCTAAACTTGGGCCAAAGCTGGCTGAGCTTGGTTTGGGGCCGGCCTGGCCTGAAACATGAGCGTCCCTGTTTCCTGCGGGTCGAGGAAAATGTTATGTTGCTTTGGGAAGGTAAGAGCAGTTTCTATAGTATTGTGGGCTCTTGGGCATAGTTGTCAATTCCATTTTAGTCATTATTTCTGTCTAGCATCCAAGGAGTATTTCGGAATTTCGGCAAAACTCTTCGGAGTAACTTTTTGAAATAATAAAAAACAAAAAACATATACATATAAATAAAATAAAAAATAAAAATAAAATATAAATTATGCATATTTCTTGATATGAATAGTGAGAAAAAATAAAATAAAATTGTGCTACAAACTGAAATTGACCAAAATTGACCAAAATGGACTGGAATGGACAACTAAAATGGACCAAAATGACCGGAATTCAAATTGAATCCTTTTGCCCTCATTTTGTTTCAGCCAAAGGATTGGAACGAAAAACTCCAGCCATTCCGACCGAAACGAAACGGAATTGACTACTATGATCTTGTGTGTTACATAAACGTAACATATATATACACAAATGCACACACATGCATCCAAACACACATGTATGTGATACGAGAGTAACATCTAATTGTGCATTGGTCCTTTATGATTCCCCTGATCCCAAATACCCTTTGTCGGATTTGGAAACCACGCCACCCCTCCATATTAACTTGCACCAATCTGTTGGTTTGATTCCAATCATTAGGTGGGCTCCATAGGGTTCTCACCCATGAGTCTATGATCACCTCCATGGATTGATGTATCGGGATGTGGAAGATTCTAACACGCGGCTGGGCATTTGTAGAGTTCTTGACGGTGGGAAGAATATGCGGATCTCCTACGTCTGGTTCTAAGCGAGATTCGATGTGTGTCTCATTAAGGGCTCCCATCTCCCTTATATAGTGATCATGAGGAGTTACGCTTGTTAAAGTCCTCTTCCGCCAAGAAACCGCGATCTATGAAGACCCATATCTTATCTACAATAGATAAAATCTTCTGATTATGGCGGGACTTTGTCTCTATTGGCAACCTCCATCTGCTTGATTTGACGTGGGAGCCATGGCATGCGGGCTACAGGGTTTCTAACAATCTCCCACTTGGTACGTATGCCACGTACGATATAACAATATTTATCTTTTCAACCTTCTCCTTTATACAATGATATTTTATCTCAACATGTTTGGATCGGTCGTTCAATTTATCCTCATCCACCATAGATATGGCTGATGTGCTATCACGTTCATTGGGACAGGCTCTTTTTCCTTGATCACATCTAAATCAAATAGAAAATATTTAAATCAAAGAGACTCCTGAACTATTGTACTGAGGCTTTATACTTTACTTCGGTTGTTGACATAGCTGTTGAAGTATGTTTCTTGCTACCCCAAGAAACAACACCTCCTCTAAGGGTAAACACATAACTAGTCGTGGACATTCTCTGGTCCAAATCACCGGCCCAATTAGCATCTGAGTACCCGCCCAGCTTTAAGACATCACCATGATAACACAAGTGAAGTTTCACAATTCCTTTGACGTACTGCAGAATCCTCTTAGCTGTGTATTAATATAGTAACCTCAAGTTATTTAGGAATTTGCTCACGAGACCCATGAAGAATGCAAGATGTGGTCTCATGCACAGCATCGCATACATGAAGCTTCCCACAATTTGAGCATAAGTCCCCCTTTTTTCTTTTTTTTTTTCATCATTGCCTTATTCTGCTTATTTGTGGGCCCCTGATTGTTGGACAATTTTACACTCTTATAGATGGGGGTACCCATTGTCTTATACGCCATCATATCAAACCGTATCAATATATTTTCTAAATACGATTCTTGTGGTAAAGTCAACAACCGATTCGGTCGATAACAGGTTATTTTTATTCCAAGCACATACTTTGCATCACCCATGTCTTTCATTTTGAATCTTGACTTTGACCTCTTTGATGGCTTCCAAGTTGTCACCAGCGATCAAAATGTCATCCACATATAAGGACAAGAATAAGAAAAAAATACCTCCATTGTGTTTAATATAGAAACATGTGTCTGCACTATTGGGGACAAATCTTAATTCATCTATGGCCTGGTGAAATTTCATATACCACTGTCTTGAGGCTTGTTTTTGGCCATACAATACCCTCTTAAGTTTGTATACCTTGTCCTCGTGACCTTGCACTACAAAATCCTCGGGTTTTTTCATATATATTTCATCTTCTAATTCATTGTTTAGAAAAGCTGTTTTTACATCCAACTGGTGCACCTCTAGGTCATGACATGCCACCATTGCCGCTAAGATTCTTATGGATTAAAACTTTAGGGCTAGAGAAAATGTCTCCTTCTAGTCTATTCCTTCCACTTGTGTGAATTCTTTAGCTGCCAAACCTGCCTTATATTTGTCTAAGGATCCACCCAACTTGAACTTTTTCTTAAGAACTTATTTACATCCAATGGCTTTCTAATCTTTGGGTAGATCGACTAACTGCCATACTTGGTTCTTATCAATTGATTATATCTCCTCTCTCATAGAATTTAGCCAATTCTGCACATCATTCGTATTGACCGCTTGAGAGATGGATGTCGGATCCAAATCCTCCACGGTTTTCATTAAACTGCAATAATCATTTAGATATGCCAGTTGTTTCCTTGTCAAGAACTTTACCTATTAAGTTGAAAACTGTTCTTCCTTAAGTGGACCTAGCCAGGGCTTTCGTCTCAAGCGGTGCTTATGCCGGAACCTCCACTTGCTAGAAAACCCTTATCCTTAGAGATCTCATACAATTCCACATGTCGTGGTTAATCTCTAGGATTAATCGCCGGATCCTCAAGAAAAATGCATCCTGACATTCCATGATTATCCGATTATCGTGATCATACACACGATATCCCTTAGAATGTAATGGGTAGCCAACGAATGAACAATTCATCTTCGTTTTTTTTATATTATAGTTTAAGTCTCTCTTGTGGTGGTAACAGGACATGTACAAGACATCTCGAAACTCTCACACGTTCTAATTTTGATTTGGCTCTAGTCCATAACTCATATGAGGTCTTGGGCGCATTCTTGGAGGGTATTCTGTTTAGAATGTATTGTCTCTCCCCACAAGAATAGCTGAAGTCTCGCGTGGCTCCTCATGGACCTAACCATATCCATTAAGGTATGGTTCCTCCTTTCAACCACACCATTTTATTGTGGGGTATACTCAATTGCATGCACATGTATGATTCCCTCACGCACACAATATTCTTTGAATAGTTCTAAGGTGTACTCACCCCACTATCAGATCTGATCCGTTTTATTTTTTTGCCCAATTGGTTCTAGACTTCAGTAGCATATGTTTGAAAATTTTTTAATGCTTCATGCTTGTTTTTTTATCAAGCACACATAACTATATCTACTGTAGTGATCAATAAATGTAATCAAGTATTCCTTCCCTTTGAGTTTGGACATTTAATGGTCCATAAATATTGGAGGAATTATATTTAGGGTATCTACACTTCTAGTTCCACTTTATCTAAGTTTCGTAAGAGTCCATCCTTAACCATTCTATTTATTCTGTTTTTATTAATGTGGCACAATCGCATATGCCATAATATTCCCAAACCATCCATGCACAACACACACACACACATAGAATAATCAAAAATAGATTTTATTCCATTATCAACAGTGTTTAGCAAGTACAATTTCTCATGAAGCGAGCCAAAAACTAAGACCTCAACGCGCATCCCAATGGTAACTTTGTTCTTCCTGAATTTGACTTCGAGTCCATTCAATGCAAACTGGCTAACGAAGATGACGCTCCTTCTCATGGCGGGAGCAAAAAACACATTAGAGAGGTATATGGATTTTCCTGTTGGTAAGGGAATTTTGACTTTCCTTACTCTCAACACGTCCGAGAACATTTCATTCTCCATGTATATGCTCTGTTCCCCTGATTTCATCTCCTTGAATTTGATAAATCCAGCCTTGGTCCTCAATATGTGTCGAGTGGCTCTTGAGTCAATCAACCAGTTTTTCTCATTAGTGTCCTCCATCATAGACTCCATGACTATTTTGACATAATCATTTTGTCCTTTGGTCACCTTGCTTTGATGGTCATTCTCACCCTTTCTCTTCTTGCATTATGAATGAAAATATCTAGGTTTTCCGCAATTGAAGCAAGCCCTAGAATTGGGTCCTTTCCATTTTTGATTGCCTTTGAATCTTTCTTTGTTTTTCACTTTGATGGTTGACACACTAGCATTAGTTTTTGTATGGCCAATCAGAACAGAATTCGCTGATGTTATGTCGCAAGCGGTTCAACACTGTCCTTCAACGAGTAATTTTGCTTCAACTTCATTGAAGTTTAACCCTGCTTGAAGACTTAAGGTTTGAGAGACATCCTCCCATGAAGGTGGGAGACTCATCAACAAGTACATCTTTTGGTATTCTTGGTCCATCTCTCTCCATAAGGTAACCGAATTACTATGCCTCGGCGGCTTCTCATTAATGTGATCTCTGATTGATGTCTCTTCAGGCGTTTTATAGTTGGCATATGCGCTAAAAGCCTTTATGAAGCGAGACTTGGTGGTCTAGTCATATTCCGCCATTGCATATTCACAGATCACTTTTGTTGTAGCGAATGACTCAAATTGTTTCACGAGATCCATGCATATGGATCCAAGGAATGAGAGTCTGCTGATTTATTATCATACTCCTGCTAAGAATATATTTCCCTCTTTTATCCAGTAGATTTATTAGTGGGTTAAATGAGCAGGTCGAGTTCAATAATGGGTCTTGTCCAGGTCCAGTATGGTTTGCCCAAAACTATCCTATTTGCAACCCTACCACCAAGCATAACTCTTTTGAGACTTGTCCATATAAGGATTAGAGAGCTCTATGGTTGGACATTCTATATCCCCATACATAGGACAAGAGACAGAGATCCGCGGAGCTTCCCAATCACTGGAACACACATGGATCTCTGATCATGTCTCGGAGTCTCTGCATCCAAATCCATAACAATTTACCATAACTAGTAAAAAGAAAAAATAATCTTGACGGGAGGAAACTACTCTTCTGAAAGATAAAATGACAATTTCTACAACAAGAAAGCCGAAAAGTATTTATACTACCTCTATTAAAGCCTTGAGGTTTTTGGCAGGAATGTTTAACCAAGGAAACCTTCTAGGTTTTGGTAGGAATGGTTAGCTAAAGAAACTAAAAGCTAACCATCGCTACAAAAACCAGGCAGCCCTCTACTATAGCCTCAAGGTTTTGGTAGCATCAGTCCCTCGTGTGTAGCCCACCCCTCAACAATCCCCCTTAGGTGGAACCCGGTCTATACATTTTGGCAATACACATTTTTCCCATGCCGAGTTGTTCCTCCTAGGATATGAACTTGAACAATTCCACGTTAGGGAATGTTAAAAAATAGCATTGATGGAGTTCCATCCTATGAGAAATGTTGAACAAAATCGGATTCCACTCGAAGGGGAGTATTAAAAAGTATCTCCACTGCCTCTACTAAAGCCTTGAGGTTTTGGTAAGAATAGTTAGCTGAAAAAACTTAAAAAGCACAAAGTAGTAATAATAAAAATTGAAGATGAAAACATCTTAATATTACGGATAATTCATTGAAACAAGAAACATATAACTTGGACACCCAAGAAAATCACCATATGCCCTCTCTGAAGACATTCAAATTTCCTGCAATTAGGATACAATCAAATACATCCAACTTCATATAAAAAAGCTAGATCCATCATTAAAATCTTATTATCCAAAATCAATGCTTATGAATATTGACTTTCATTTTATAAAAAATATTAAAGAAAATAAAAAATAAAAATCAAAGTAAAATAATTACCTTCCTAGAATCGAGGAAGCTGGTAGTGATAACTATTGAAGGAGCGCGATTATTGATATTGAGTGTGACTGTAAACACAACTTCTTATATATTTTTTAGTATTTTTTTTTTTTGTATAAACCCCCCTAAAGTTTCTAAGATTTGTCAATAGGCCCCTGAGGTTTTAGTATTTGCAATTAAGCCTTTGCATTTTCATTTTAATACCTTTCATGTCCCTAAAAGCAATAGCGTTCCAACCGCCATAGGTTATTTTAGTGAAATGACACTTTTACCCATCTATTTTCTCATTATATGCATAATTCCAAAAGCTTGGACTTAATTTTTTTATAAAGCATGTAACATTAACAATCGCACTTAGTGGGAGAGAATAACCTTACATAAATCCATTTTTATCAATACACGGCTCATTTCAAAAACTCTAAATCGATCGTAATGATAATCAACACATGTACTTATATATAATCGGTTATGATTTATCCAATCCATACATAACCCGCCGCTGGATTGATGAAAATTTCAAAATACATGATTAGGCTTCATGTGTAGGAGAGAGTTACTGAGAGAAACCATTGAAACTTAAGATAAAATAATTGTTTTTCGTAAATTGTAATATACTCACTTTTGTTTAATGAATGCATGGGCAAAGCTGTCATTTGTATAAAAATCTATCACAAACCTCACGGTGGCTGTCCACATTCTCATTAGGAAAACTGATTTTGGGGATATGAAATGTATTAAAATGAAAAATCAGAGACCTCATGGGCCTATTTACAGATCCTAAAAACTTAAGGGGTATATACAAGAAGAGGATTTTACTTGAAAAATCCTCTTAGATTGAGTGGAGACCAAAAAGGATCCAATGTATAGTTATCCACCATAGTGTCCTAGGGGCCCTTTCTAGACTTTTTTTTTTTTTATAATTTTCTAAGCGAGGACATCCCCACTCCTGTGTTGATTAAAACCCACCCAAAGCTCTTCGTCTCCATGAGCTTTCTTCTTTCTCCTCCTCTTTTCTCCTCCACAATCTTTCTTCTTCCTCCTCTACTATTATCCTCCACGAGCTTCCCTCTTTTCTTCTTCTTCCTCTTCTCTTCTCCTCCACAAGTTTTCCTTTTCTTCTTCCTCTCATTAATCCGTTCATCTTTAATCTCTGCTCTCCTCCATCAATGGCGAGCACCGGCCTCTACAAAAGTGACCCCAAGTTACTTCTGTTTCCTTCCTCTTTCTCCCTCAATCATGGCCATTCCCAACTCCCTACACCAAATCAAAATTCTTTGTCTGACTTAATAATGAATTTGTAGTGCAGTTCTTCCAACAAATGGAATTTCCTCTTACTTAAAACTTTTTAAATCCTTTTAATCAGTTTGAGAGGTACTGATAAAGATTGAGATGGAAGAAGAAAAAAATAGCATTCCACCTGATATTCCTTGGATAGCACATACATTTAGCATACTCAGTTAAGGAGGGATATCTCCGCCCAACATAATCAAAACACTTAGTTAGGCGAGTGTTTAAATTCTGATGAGTGGGGATATCCCTGTCCACTCGTGAAAGGCTGAACGGGGACATCCCCACTCACCGAAAAAGCATTAAAACAATAAAAGTGGTATCCCCTCTCATGTATAAATTAGTGGGGATATCGCTACTCAACGAAAATGCAGGAAAAAGGACAAAGAAGTGCGGGAGGACCCGTATGGTCTATATTAAGATTTGAAGGCATTTTTCGTCTTTAATGAGTCGAAGGGGATTTTTCCGGTAAAATCCTCTAAAAAAACTCCTTTTTTTAGAAACTCGAGTGTGCGGGCATGCCAGCGCTGATCACAAGTTATTTTATCTCTGCATTTACAAGTGAGGGGGCAATTTAACCTCGGCAGTGTGGGGGCGACCAAACCATGAGAGGCAGTCTCTCAATATTTCCCGCCAGGCTCTGAACTTCAAAACAGAACCCAGACCATTCAATCCTCCTGGCCTTAAAAACTATCCTAGAATAATGGCTCTCTTTAATCTTCCTATCCCACCTTCTCAATTTCCACACCATCTTTTTCTTTCTCAATCTCCCCAAAACCTGGGGCATTCCACCTCCCATCGATTCACAAAAGGAAAAAGAAAAACAAACAAACAAACAAAATCCACAAAAGAATCACCATCTTGGCAGGAAATCCCATAACCATTTCTTTCAGTCTCTAGACCTCATTGGAGAGATGTATTTCATCTCTTTCTCCATTTCTCTCTCGAGTCCTATCCTTTCTCCCATATCTATCTAGATCTCAGTGGTGACATGGTTCTTTTCCGTTCCTTCTGCTGTATTACTTAATGCATCCCATTTCTACAATGGTTCAAGCCCTCCATTGCAATTACAGTGTTAATAAAAGGTTAAGTTTTAGTGGAAGATGTGTGATCTTCCAGGGCACCAGACGCAGAGCATGATATTGGAGAGTGGGAGTGGTGATTGGGCTTTTAATGGAGAACCAACAGATCGGTTGGGCCCTTGGACGGGCAGAGAACAAGTCGTGTTTGAGCAAGGAGGGGGGCCCTGTAGGCAAAGAGCGGCACCTGTCGGGCAAGTCACGTTCTTCTCTTGCATGCATTATATTCATACTTCACAAATGCAACTTATTTGCTTCAAAGATATATCACCACCATCACCATCATCTTAGCTTTATTCCATCTATTTATGGCAAGTTTAAAAGAGTTAAACTAATTAACTACAGAGAAACTATATCATCTTTTTTTTTTACTTTATGACTGTATATGTATATATATATTTATAAACAAAGAGAGAGATAGAGAGAGAGAAAGCGAGAGAGATGATGGACGTATCTAAGAAAAGTTTATAGGGCCCACCTAGATGTGTGCCAACCATGAAGGGCAAAGGGGATTGAGAAATCTTGATGGAGGTACGTGCAAAATATCATTTCCATCCAATCATCCTAGGCCTTTCAACTTAACCATCAACCTTAGCAATTAACGTGAATGATTAAGATGAAAGGCACAGGATGATTGAATAGGGCTAATTTATTGCACATACCTAGCTCCATCAAGATCTCTCAATCCCCCATGCGCTTTATGATTGACACACATTTAGGTGGGCCCATAAAGTTTTCTCACATACGGCATCATCTTGCTAGACAGACTCTCTCTCTCTCTCTCTATATATATATATATTTCTATATTCTACTAAGAAGTACCTTTCACGGATAGCATTATGGTGTTTTAATGTGGTGTGATGGGCTTATGGTTTTATGGGTGCGTTGAACTGACCATGGGCCCAAATGGGCTCATGAAAATCATGATGGAGGCGCGGATGAAAAGGTCTTAATTAGACATATCATTTGATAAATATCAACCCCATTAGAATGTCCTAAGCCCTTTGATCTATGACCCTTGATCTTTATGGTTTTACAAGGTATCTTTTTTTTTTTTTCTTTTCAATCCGACAGTGAGTAACAGTAGGATGAGTATCAAATTTGGGCTTGTAGCATATCATGGGCGGGGTGGGGGATTGAAAGATCTGTTGAGAAGAAGCTTGTGCAACCTTTAAACAAGACATTGCATTTAAGCGTATCTTTCCACTTTGGAAGCTTGGACAAACCATATGAAATTCAATTGCATACAGCTTGTAAGAAATTGTATTTGGTGATATAGACTTTTGTAAGTAAGTCAGTCAAACCTTGGCCTTGAATTATGCCCAATCCTTTTAGAAGAACTACATGTAATTCAAATGCTAAATATCTCATGTGCTTCACCGTCATATCGAGCTGAAGCAGCTATGACCTTGGAATTTGCCTCTGTTCTATGATAAAATCATAGAAGATGGTCAATCCAACCATGAAGTATCATTCTTCTTTGTCGTTGAACCCATCTCCATCAATTATACTGCCTAAATGTGTAGCACACAGAGAATAATGCTTGCATTTTCATACAAAATACATTGATATATAGGCCTGAAAACTGTCAAGTTTTTACATGGCTATTTGTATGACCATTTTGCAGCCAAAAGGATTCAGAGTGTTTGCCTATTTATTTTAGATACAGGGGTGCTCTGTAATTTTCCCATCTTCATGTTTTTCATGTAATTTTAGCATTTTTTTTAATGTTGATATTAGCTATAATTTCTTGGGTCCTGCATTCAGACATGGAGCTGATGAAGGAAAGGTTCGCAAAGCTTCTTCTGGGTGAAGATATGTCCGGTGGAGGGAAGGGTGTGTCATCAACTTTGGCTTTGTCCAATGCTATTACCAACCTTGCAGGTTTTTGTGGACCCTCTGTTAATTTCTACTGCATATAACTGTGTTATTTACCTTTCTTTTAACCATTGGAAATAATTCAGTGAAAAAGAAAAGACTATTTCTCAGTTAAAGAAGGATGCAAGATAAAGGCTATTAGTTGCTGAATTTTCAAATTTGGCTGGGGCAAAGTGGCTTTGTAGTCTGTTGAGCCACAACTTGGTGATCTGAATTCGAAACCACTTATCTGGTGAGCCCATTAAAGTGAGTCATGTTCTGAGAAACACCATCTGGAATTCTTACCCATACATTCATCGAATCTTTTGCTCTCCAATATGGACCATTACCTAAACTCTCCATTTTCAGGCCAGAAACTGGACAATTAAAATCATCCGTTGGAAAAACTTCTAGGCATTATACATCGATATGGATCTATCTGGCTTCTATCATTCATTTCTCTAATTCAAAACTTTTTTTTAGTCTGCGTTTTAACTAAATGTTTAGTATAATGCCTTTTATCTATCTGTATGGACCCAAATTTGGAGAACCTTTCATTGACTGTTTCTGATGTTCATTTCTAATCTTATGCAGCTTCTGTCTTTGGTGAGCAATGGTGCCTGGAACCCATGTCAGCTGAGAGGAAGGCAAGGTGGAGAAAAGAAGTTGACTGGCTTTTATCCGTTAACAGATCACATTGTTGAATTTGTTTCTTCCCAACAGAAAACAAAGGATGGAGTAAATATGGAGGTAAAAATAATATGATTTCATGTTCCGTTCTTAATATTTATATAGCTTCTATTTTGATAAACCCAGGTAATCCATGAAATTCATAACCTTATATGTACCTTTCTTGCACATTTGGATTTGAATTCCACCATCTCAAAGCTCAGAACAATCCTTATCTTACAGATAATGGTCACCCGTCAACGCGCAGATCTTCTCATGAACAACCCTGCACTGCGTAAGCTTGATGGCATGCTCATTGTAAGTTAATTGCTTTTCAAACGAGTGTACACTCTTAGGTCCAAGTCTACGTGTTTGTAGCATCCTTGTGATTTGGTTATGTATAAAATGGGGTCCATAGTTTGGGACCCAGATGTTGCCTAGAAAACCTCCATGTTAGGACAAGTGTAGCTTTTTAATCTATAAACACCAAACAGAAGTCATGATTGACCTGTGTTTATTCTCATCAGATACATGGACTTTGGTTTGTTTTTCTTTTCCGTGATTTCTTTTAAGTAATATTGTGAAATGCTGGAGTCCCTATGTCACGTCCCCAAAATAAGAATTAGGGGAAAACGTGAAAAATAAATTAAATTCAAATTTCTGTGTTTAATACAACACAAGCTTTCAAAAGTGGACCAACAAAAAATTTCAATATGTGGTGAGTCAAAATAAATTTCATTAAATGCAGCGGAAGCTTTATTCAATTGGTAATCAATGTTCATAAATGAAACCCAACACAAAAATCAAATAAACATTAATAGTTAAAATTGTTGAATTATAAAATTTCTAAAAGAGGTCTCAACACTAAAAGAAAGTTCATTTATATAATTCTAAGATAATGTTCTCTCTTGTGCTGGCTCAGACGGCTCCAAAGCCATCTCCGGCATCCCACTCGGGTTCATCAGTTGGCTCAAACGTTTGAAACGCTTGATCCTCCTCCGTCTCCTTAGTAAAGTAGGGCTCGGTACCTATGTACCAAATATTACAAAGTAAATAGGAAGAACATAATCATAATTCGAAATTTAATACGATAACGAGAAGAATATAAACAAGTGTGATTATAATAAAACAATGACAGAGATAATAATGAGAAAGAATGTAAAACAAAAGTCTAACGATACAAATGGAGCAATATAGAATCACACGGTGACAAGTGTCCCCGTTGTGGGTGGTCAGCCCTAAATAAATCGGGAAAGCCCGTCCATAACGTCGGTGGTCATAAACCGATCAAAATAAAATCAAGATAACCTGTGCATAAACAAAGCGCATTATAAGTGATCCGGTCACATCGGTGATCAACCGTCCATATATCGATCTGCAGTCGTCCATAAAATGACCCACATATATACATAAATATATATTTATAATAGACCTGATTAATAATGCTCCGACACAAGAATCCTAAGTCATATTCAAATAGCCACTCATGTATACAAACCCGAAGGTCGAAGAATAATCACAAACAAATCCTAAGGTCAAACATAAGGTCTCGTACCCAATAACCACATGAATCTCTAATTGACAAAAGATCAACGCATCCCTTCTCCATCAATGGTCCATAGACCTAATTAAGGGTTTTCCAATAGAGATGGGTTGAGCTCGAATCTATCAGGATTCCCCGAGGTCATACAAAGCACTAGACCCTATGTTAGTAAGATACCGTGTGCCCATACGGTATTTACTCGGTCCAAAGATCCAAATAATAAGGTACAAAAATATAACTTTAACACATTAAAAATCAAAGATATCATTCAAGATTAATTTTTAAATAATTTAGTTTGTAATTTTAGAAAACCCTAACAACCCTATCTAAAACATTTTCCACCTTCAAAATAAGTCAAAGGGGCTAATTTGAGTTTATAAAACCATTAGGGCCTTTTTCCTAATTTTCAGGAACTAAAAGGACAATCTACACAGTTTAACGTAACTTTAAAGTCAAATCTGTAACATGGGTAATGGCTACATGTTTTCCCATACACTCCCAAAACACCATATTCCACCTTTCCAGTCATCCCATCAATTTTGTACGAAAGTCATATGGGAGTGACATGGGATGACATCATCGCCATCTCCATTCACTTATTCATATCAGAGAACCGAGTTCTGTAATGGGTGAAACGACGCAGAAGCATCTTGACCCTCTGGAAAGTGGACCACACCGTTTCCAACCCCAGGTCAACTCCATCATTTGGGTCGCTCAGATCTACACGGCTACAAGATCGGGCCTGATCATGGATCAGGTCATCAAGTGGGTCCCATAACATGATTGACGCCAAACCAGCTTTCCCCTCATTCACAGCCTCTCTAATCAACCCATTGGATGGTGGGCCATGGGTATCCATTGCCTACAAGGCCAGCCCCACTGAAGTTGCCCGTGGGTCCTTCTTCGGATCAACAGATCAGATTCATCATCATATGGCCCACCTGGGCCCATAATCCAACACATGGTTACAGTCTCCAACGATACCAGTCACAGATGTGGTTTTATTGGTGGATTTGCCATAAAACATAGGTAAAGTTAGTATCTCCTAACAGAATCTCAGATGAAGAAAAGAAAAAGGGATTTTTGAAACCCATTAACATAAAAAATTGGAATTGAGCAACAGTAAAACTGAAAACAGAATCGCAACCACATTATAATATAAAAGGGGCATCACAGGTTTCTACATGCATTGACATGCCAATCAAGAAGAAAACAAGTATTAAATTTATAAATCATAATTAGGTACTTGCCTTTTACCGGGGTTGAAGAAAAATGCACAAATCCTAACCAATACCCAAATCGTGATTCCCACAGCGCTTGAGAATAATCCTATCACTGACCTGACAAAGAATATGGGAAAGAAATGCTCAGATGAACAGATCTATGGTATTCCTACCCAAAACCTAACATTGGAAAGAATAGGAAGATAACCTAAGAATATAGATCTACTCCTAATGATTTGAGGAGAAGGTTACCTGAGATAAGAAAGTTGAACCAAGAATGCTGGTATCTTCTGATCTTGATTCTGATGGCTGGATTCTAAAGCTGGTATGACTTGGGAAGTTGAAAGAGGAAGAAGATGAAGATAACCGGGAGGAGTTGCAGAGATTAGTGGGGAGAGATAAGAAGGGTTTCGTTAAAAAAAGGGATTAGGTTAAAAAGAATACTACTGGGCTTAAGTCATTGGGTCAAAACTACGGGTCAGGCCATCTACCCATTAACCAAACTCATCAATCTACGCATCTAATCTAATGTGTGCCCCACTTAATCCTACCCACTTAAATAACTAAAATACATTCAATTAAAATAATAATATTTAATTAAAATATAATAAAATATTATATGTGGGACCGGGATCTTACACCCTAGACAACTTCAAAGATTAGAATGAGTTCTGGTATGTGAAAAGAGATGCTAGGGAGGCTGAGAAAGGGAGAGCTCAGAAAGGTGACATGGCTCCCTACTGTTAAGGTCCCCCCAGAGGGCCTCTCTTATGTCTAAAAAAAATGGCTGCAGTTTCAGAAGGAATCTGTGAGGCAAGTGCTGAAAGCTGCCATGGCTATTAATGGTGAGGTCTTGGCAGAGATGCAGGTGCCTGAAAACTATGTTTTAAGACCTTTTATCCTTTGTATTATCACTACACCAAAAAAGGGAAATTGGAACGGATTTCCGTTCCTGATTCGCCCGTTCCTAATCTGTTAAACCATTCCCAAACCGTTCCAATTTCCTATTTTTGGAACGGATTAACGGATTAGGAACGGAAAACAGGAAATTGGAACGCATTACCGTTCCTAATCCGTCCGTTCCTAATCCGTTAAACCGTTCCCAAACCGTTCCAAATTCCCGTTTTTGGTGTAGTGTATCTTGGACATAATCTTACTTCTCTAAATATTTCATCCTCTTATAAAGTCTAAAGATCGAATGAGATTTTACCCGAGTAAGAGAATATAGTATTTTGACTTTGATGCATCATACATCGTTTATGATCTCTGCCCCTGCATTGGAATCTTGTTTGTATTCCATAAAAAACTGTCATCCATCAACTTACTGGGAACAGGATCACATGTTTGTTATTTAGTTCCACATTAGTTATAGGCTCTTATCACTTTAACTGGGCATATTTACTTTATGCGATAACTTTCCACATTTTCAACTGCTACTAACTTGGATGGTACATCAGAAAGTCCACAACAACCTGTCATTTCTGGCACTGTAAATGCGACAGTTAAGATCTGGCTCTCAGGGTTTTTTTTCTACGTTGCATTGAGTCACTTTACCTCATCCTCTCTTGAGCAAAAGAAAGCAACAGGTCTGAAATCTGAATGTTTGGCAGGATGGATGATTACAATTGCAAATATATACCGTACAATTTTAACTAAGATTGATACTTTCATCTATAAAATTCATCTCCTTGGTGCTTTGAACAGGTTAACAAAACACCAACCAGAAAGAGTTAAAAATTATGCCCATATATGATTGCGCGCTACTTAACTCATATACAATCACCTGTTTGTTTTAGAAGTTCATCCAGTTTCTTTTCATGATTCATGTTTAATTAGTCAAAGAGCATGTCTCCATGCTATGATTTATTTATGAAAATGATCATATTGTCGTTTCTATGGTTGTTATGTGGATTATCTCAACGTTGAATTATTTAATAACACCTATGGTTGTCTTTTCCCTGTTGATTTCTTCTTCACAGAATGGGAGAGCAAGCCTCGGTGATTCAATCTACAGGAGTATTACAGTTGAATTCTTTGATCCCAAGCAATTCCTTTCGACTCTTTACCTGTCGACAGAACACAAGATTCTTGAAATGAAGAACCGGATCGAGGCTTCTATTGTCATTTGGAAGAGGAAGACGTACAACAAAGATGCAAAATCTTCATGGGGTTCAGCAGTGAGCATAGAGAAGAGGGAGCAATTTGAAGAATGAGCAGAAACTATTTTGCTGCTTCTGAAGCACAGATTTCCTGGCATTCCTCAATCCGCCCTTGACATAAGCAAGATTCAATACAATGGGGTAAGCAGAAATTTTGTAATCATTTCTTTAAATTGGAGACAGTTCATACTTCAACCTTAATGACGTGAAAAATATACTCACAAATGGTCAGTATTTGCAGACCCATTGGTGGAAATTGTTAGGACATCCCTATGAATTGTGTGGGTCACCAAGTTACCAACCAATGGAGTTCAAGGACTACTAGTATGTGCACAAGTCCAGCCCTTACGTGTGTTATTTATATTTAGTTTTAGACCATTAGAAAGCAGTAAGCATTAAGCTTAGGAAAGACTTCCATGTCCAAGTATTTGTGCAATGTAGAATCCAATAACAGCTTTATGATACAAGTGAAATTTTCTTACATCTCTTGTTTTCCCTTTTTCTCCCTTTTATGATTTACAAGAGACTCATATTCACAAACCCATGCAATCTATACGAAGTCCCTAACTAACTGAGCAACAGCAGAGAACTTTTCTTACATCTATGTTCATTCCTATACAACACTTGTTATTTTGTTAATTACATAAAGAAATGTAAGCAATGCAACAATAAGAACTTTTTTTTAACGGTAACGACAAATTATATTAAAGATTTAAAGAAGTACAAAATATAGAAAAAATACAAGAAAATACATGCGAAGTTATAAGAGCTAAATACCAACACATAGAAAGACAATTACAAAGTAGCAAAAAAAGGAACATATCTCTCTACTCCCAACTTAGGCAAAGCATCCGCCATGCCATTTGTTGACCGATACACATGATGAAACCCAACATTCATAGACGAAGATAAGGTCTTGATGTCATTGAAAAGGAAATGAAATTTCCAAGGACCCTTATCTAAAGAAGACATCCATGATATTGCATTTGAAGAATTTCTTTCCACTAATATATTTTGATAACCATGAGATGCACAAATCCTTATGGCTTTCAAAATAGCCAACTCTTCCGACTCATTGGAATCTTGAATGCCTACATGTTTAGAGAAAATAAACAACACCTATCCTTTGTAGTTTCTTAAGACACCACCAACACCTGCAAGACCCGGCTTTCCTCTTGCCGCACCATCCACATTAGATTTAAGAACATTTTGAGAAGGGGGAGACCAAGCGACTTTAGGGTTCTTCTTAGTATGACTACACCCCAAACAAGCTTCTGAATATCTAAAGAAATTATCCATACTCAAGTGCTATAACTCTTTCCTAATGCTTGGCCATTTAGCTATCGTAAAGAAATATAGCGAAGATGATATCCTCCTTGGTCTTCGACTCGCCTTTGAAGATCCTATCATTTCTCTCCTTCCAAACTGACCAAAGAATAGAGAAGGGGATCAACCTCCAAAGGATTGAACCACCCTCAACCTCCAAAGGATTGAACCACCCCACCCCACACCAACCCCAACACACCCACCCCCCCCCCCCCCCCCCCCCCCCCCCCCCCCCCCAACCTCCATTAACTCACTAAGATCTCTTGGTATACACCATGAAATTGAGCATTTATTGACAAAAATCTCCGAAACATAATAAGCAAAATCACAATGCACAAAAAAGTGATTGATAGATTCTTCTTCCTTCCCACATAAAACGGAGCCTCCATTAACTCACTAAGATCTCTTGGCATACACCATGAAATTGAGCATTTCTTGACAAAAATCCCCAAAACATAATAAGTGAAATCACAATGCACAAACAAGTGATTGATAGATTCTTCTTCCTTCCCACCTAAAACAAAAAATGCCTGAAATGCCTTGTCTTCTAAGATTATCCACAGTAGAAATTTTACTAGCAGCCTTCAACCAGAAGAAGACCTCAACCCTTGGGGGAACCATGCCACACCACACAAGGGATAGGTGAGATGGACTCCCCGAAGGCAAGGAGGAAACCTCATAAAAGTACCTAACAGAGAAACTCCCTGAAGGGGAAGGCTTCCAAATATGAATATCTTCCTCATCCCTGCAAAGAAAAACATTAGCAAGAATACTTCATAAAGACTTGTACTCCAATTCCTCGGATTGACGAAACACTCTCCTACAAGAAACATGCCATGGCACCTTAGACCCATCCAAAAAATAACAATCTTTCACAGACGCCTCTTTATTACACAACTCTAAACAACCTAGTGAGAAGAGACCACAATTGCCCTATCCCGACCCAATCATCAAACAAAAAATGAACACTTTTTCCCTCCCCAACTCTAAAACCCACACCTTTATTGAAAACTTTCCCCCTTGTATTGGGCTACACCCCAAACTAAGAAATGACCCTCCCCAACCGGACGCCTAGTACTTAGGGACAAATCTAGGAATCTAGCCCTACTTATCATCACCATACTTAGAAGCAATAAATTTTCTCCACAAAGTGTCTTTTTCTTCATTAAACCTCCACCACCACTTTGCTAGCAATGCTTAATTTTTAAGCTATAAATTATCAATGCCTAAATCTCTGCAAGATTTAGGTTTTACCACTTCGCTCCATTTCAAGAGATGGATCTTCTTTTTGTTGCCCTTGCCTTTCTAAAGGAAATTCCTTCCAATACGATCCAATCTTGAAGCGGAGCGGGGTGCCAGAAGCGGGGTGGGTAGAGATGGAGGGGTAAGAGATGCAAGGTGGAAAGGATAGGTCAGGCTTTGCCTAAAAATTGACCTCACACCAGACTCCCCATCGCGGGCAAAGAAGAAGAGAGAACTTGGGAAACCCCAAAACCATCCAATAAAATTTTCATTAATCATTAATTGAATAGTCTAGGAGACTTTACAATGCTTAAATATGTGAAAACACAACCCTAAAACTAATCTGGACCATCCAAATACAATGATGGCCAGGATTAAAACATCCATCTATATACAACTTAAAACATAAATAAGTAAATAAAACTCTAAGTAGACTAAGATAATTGGGCTCAGCCCAAAAGACTGGTTGAGATAGATGGGCTCGGCCCATTTACGGGTCGACCCATGGAGACCTTAGGTTTGTCCTGCATCAAATCTATTTCTAATTGATGTTGCCATCTTGAACAATGACATATAACAGACTAGAGCATTAGACAAGGAAGCTTTGATGAGCGCTATCCTTCCTCCCAAAGATAAGTATTGTCTTTACTACATACTTAACTTCTTCTCAACTTTTTCTATAACTGGATTCCACATTGCCTTCAATCTAGGATTTGCTCCAATAGATAACCCAAGTTATTGTAATGGCAATTGACCAACCCTGCAGTGCAGAAAATTAGCTATTGGCCTTAAGATCTCTTCAAGACAACTCACCTCCCACCAAAGTGCTTTTTTGTAGATTGTTTTTCAAACCCGAGGCCAATTCAAAGCATCTTAGAATTTTTTTCAACACTACTATCTCCTCCCATCTAGAAGAGCTAAAGAGAATTGTATCATCTGCAAATTGAAGATGAGTAATGGCTTCACTCCCTCTTCCCACTTCAAAATCCCCTATAAGCTCAATATCTTTGGCTTTCAAAAGAAGAGCAATGATAGCTTCCGCAACCATTGTAAATAAAAAAGGGGATAACGGATCTCCTTCTCTTAGACCTCTAGAAGCTTTAAACAAAAGAGAAGGAGAGCCATTCACTAGGACAGAAAAGGTAGAAGAAACACTCCTTTATCCACATCCTCCATTTCTCACCAAAGCCAAATCTACCCATCATATAGTCCACAAACCTCCAATTAACATGTTTATATGCCTTTTCCAAATCAATTTTGAAGATGACCCCCTCCTTATGTGATTGCTTTCTTGAGTGAATAAGTTCATTAGCTGTAAGAATACCATCAACAATCTGCCTACTATTTATGAATGCTCCCTGAAATGGGCTAATGATTTGATGAAGAACCACTTTCAATCTATTTGCTAGTATCTTGACCAAAAGCTTGTGGACACAACCCACCAAACTAATGGGCCTAAAATCTTTCAAGTCAACTGGATTAAGAACTTTAGGGTCTAGTGGGAGGAAAGTGGCATTTATCTCTTCGTGAAGTTGACCTCTTCTATGGAATTCTAAAAGCATATCACAAAAGTCCTGACGAAGAAACTCCCATCCGGCCTTAATGAAAGAAAAACTAAAACCATCTGGACCTGGTTCTTTAACCCTTGCACAATCATTCAAGGCTTTGAAGATTTTTCCTTTTCAAATCTCCTTTCCATCCACAGCTTCATTTCTAAGGAAATAGAAGGGAAATGAAGTCCCTCCAACGTGGGTCTACGAAAGTCTTCCTTAGTGTAAAGACTTAAAAAAAAAACTTGCAATCGCCTCTCTCACTTCCCCTGGGATCTCAACAAACCTTTCTCCTCTCATAATCTTACCAATGTAGTTGATTCTTCTAATGGCATTTGCCATTCTAAGAAAGAATTAGTGTTTCTGTCACCCTCCTTAAGCCACAAGACTCTAGATTTTTGCCTCCATGATGTTTCCTCCATGTGGTTTACCTCCCATAGCGTTCTTATTGCTTCCCCTCCTGTCCTTTTCTCAATTTCAAATAAAAGGAGATTTTCCTGTATTCTATCATAGACCACCAGTTCTACGACAATAACATTTCTACTATAGTCCAGTTTACTAAAGACTACCTTGGAAATTTTACGAAAACCGTAATCTTTCCAATTACAACAAGCGGGTCCCTCTATCAATTATATCCATTGATCCATTGGAATTAAATTGTCTAACCAAATTGGATCTACGTCTTATTATCCTTGTGACCCAATTAATCACACTGATCGTTGATACTATTTGATTAACTCTTAATCAAAATGAGTGCGCACTTACCGATGATGAATTTCATTAATCTAACCAATTGGATATTTCTCTTGTAGATGATAGATTCCATCTTGAGAATATATATTCTTACAATGCCACTACCATCTACCTAAGATACCGAGGTGTTAACCTATAGTTAGCTTCACTTATTTGTAAGTTAAAGTAAGCGTATGGCATAAACTTGAGTACATTACTCACTTAGGATTGAGAGCCTATTGCTTGAAAATTATGAGAACATTCCTTAATTGGAGATAATATTTTGTATAAGGTGCTATTTATGGTCCTTTAGTACGTCCATTGCACTAGCACAATAATTCAGAGTCTTCCACTTTGATAATCGAGACAAACCATACTATCTCATAGCAATGCTACAAACCTTTTCGGGTGAGATGCCCGGTTTCATCACTGGTTGTGAAATGCTCTAAGTATAAGGATTGTGATCAATGTCCTGCATGTGAATCTCATCCACACGCATGGATCACATTTACTATACTTAAGGGAACTTGTTCATCTCATGAACAATCTTATCGCTTTGTATTAATTATATGTGCAACCATTAATCAAATCACATCCATCTCATAGATAAAAACATGAATTTATAAATCAGTTACGATAATAAAAGAATTTGTTTATACCATCCATTGGATTGAGAAGCTAAAATCTAACATCTTTATCATTCTGAAAGTTTTCAACGGGGCTACCTCCCCCTCTCTATAACTAGCTCATCTACTAAGAGTTCTCTATTTCCTATGCTACAGATAAATGGAGGATTGGTATTAATTATGTTCATTTTCCTCTTGCTCTGTTTTTATGTTGTAGAGCTTTCTCTTTCAAGCTTCTTCTTTCGTTAATATATACTTTTGCCCCCCCCCGCCCCCCCCCCCAAAAAAAAGCCAAAATAGCTCTCAGCTGTTATTCAAAATATAGGAGGAGCTCTCTCTCTCTCTCTCTCTCTCAAGCCTCTTCTTTCATTAATATATATACTTTTGCCTTCAGCCCAAAAGAAAAGGCCGAAAGAGCTCCCAGCTGTTATTCAAAATAAAGGAGAAGTGTATCGAATACTAAGATCAGGATTATTGAGGCTATAAACTCAATTGTGTCATTTGTGTCCAACTGGAGAAAATGTTCTACTCATTTGTGTCATAATAGTAGCAGAACCTATGTAACAGTTCTGCGAATTACCTGGGGGTGAAGAACGCAAATTCAAAGATGCCACATAGAGAGACTATTGGTGCAAGATCATGGAATGCAAAATTAGGAAAATTGTGTAGCCCGACTACCATTGGGCCCATGCCATATCGAGCCCAGTTGTGTGCCGTAGATGAACTCCCAACAAGTCTTAATCTAGTTGAGTCAGATAAGCATCAAACTCTTCGTGGTAGAGTTTGGATCAAGTTTAGACTCTCGGTTGGCAAGATTCTCACACTGGTTTAGGAGATGTAGGATTCCAGGAGGGGTAGAATCCGTAATAGTCGTGACTTCTAAGGATTGCTCTATATAGGAGAGATGGAAACCCTTGCTTGATTATCCAGTAGATCTTAGAGCATGCGTACAGCACCGAGTTTGCAGGTCTATCCCACATCGGAACGCACAAGATTCTCGGCGGGTTCGATTCCAACACCCATCTGGACCAGCTAGTTCTTTCAATATATATTCATGGGAATGGTTTGAGTCCTTAGACAAATTTGGAATTATAGGGTGGCAATTTATATTTTAGTTTTTCTTATCCGTGGTGGCTTCTAGTTGTAGAATTGATGGGAAACAGCCTCAGTGCATTGCATACAAATATGCCGCATAAATGAAGGGAAATGAGACTAAATGCCCCTGTTAAGGTCCCATGCTTAAACAATACAACCCTGTTTAAGACGGTTAATGAGCCCAAATCCTTAGGAGCCTTGATGCTTGTATTGTTTCAGATCCCATACGCATGGATCCGGATCCAGATCCGAATTTCTACTGGACTCAAAAACAGGTTCATTGCCACCCTACATATATTTAGGTCTGACCCCTATATATGTATCTAGGTCTGACCTACCATACCCATAAGGATGCCTGGGCTTGACTAAAATTGTCTCGAATCCATTCAGGCATAGGTCGGGCAGGATTTGGGCTTTTTAACAGCCTTTTTTAAAACCATGCTGCTAATGCCACTGCATGTAATCTAAGCTTTTCTTTACAGGAAAAAAAAAAAAAAAGAAAAAACATACATACATCCTTTTAACTTAGTACTATTTTCCACTTATACACCATATTTACACTGCTTATTTACATAATCTCTTGAGTAGCACCAACTTCACATGGTTTTGTGACCCTTGACATCTAATTTCCTAGCAGTGTAACCCACATTTGGAGCAATGTCATTTGTTTTGGAGGGTGGTATGATCAGACCCGGCCCAAAGACCACACCCGGGTAAATGGCATCGGATTCTCCGATCTGGACCGAAACTAGGAAGCCCATGTCGAACATTCCGTCCACAACACCGGTCACTTGCCGTCCGATCGGTGTCGTCGCTTTTCCGACCTTCTGTTTTGATCCCTCTCCAATGGCAGTACTCTTTGTGCCCACAATGTGGTCGCCGGAAGGCGGTGGGAACACCGATCTTCGACGCTTCTTGGCCGCCGATTTCGGGTCGGATTCCGGGCAGTTTGGCACCTCCATAATCTTGAGTTTGCAGAAGAACAATACAAAGAATAAGTGTGAGGCCCATTTTTTTCTTTTTAGAGAATAGTAGAGATGCGCGCAACTCGGTGGGAGGTAAAGTTTTGGGCCTCACTAAATTTGAGGTGAGTTCAGAATGGCTAAACTGAACTTGGATTTCATCCTGGATGGACCCAACCTGTATCTGACCCGGTCTGAACACGACTAAGGGTCCAATGGGTCGGGTCGGGCAATGTTGAGCACATTGGGCTACATGTATATGTTCAACCCGAAAATCCAACCTGGAAATAAAATTAAAAAAAATCAACCTGAACTCTTTAATTAATGACTCGGGTTCTGTTGGGTTGGCAGGTTAAAGAGCAATTAATTGTGTTTGGGGGCATGTTGATGGGTTGAATAGAATGAATGGGCATCAACTGAACCCAACTTATTTATTAATCGGGTCAGCAATGTCCACTTAGACCCAACGCAAAAAAAAAAAAAAATACCTAGGCTTACATGTTACAGTTTTTTCACTCCTAACAAAATCAAATCAATCCTGACCTGAATTCAGAACAGGCTCTAATTTTTACCTGACCTAAGCTTAAAACATGTCCACCCAAAATATTGGTTTTGGGCGGGTCAGCTCAGTCCGAGTCGGGTTGACTCGGCCGCATGCACTGCAGTTCTCCAGGTTGAATCCACATTGATACAAATTCAACTAAATTTGGAGGGTCCATAATACAAAGCTGTCCAAATTGGTGTAATTTTAGCATTGGCCATACTCTATGGATCAAACCTGATAGATAGTCATAAATCATCAATACATGTAAATGGTGTTTGGATGATGCCCCAAGCAAAGGCAAACAAGGAATTAAGGAGACTCGAAGCAAAATCAATGAAGAAAAGGGGTTTTAACTCTTAAAATTTTCCTTTAAAACATAGTCCCAAACACCCAAATTTACACTAGAGAAATGGGAAAGAAGAAGACAACACATCACATTCAAAAGGGTGTTTTCTTTTTTAAGAAATTGAAAAGATTGTTAAAAGGACTAGCAAGAGAAAAGCCAAAGAGTCAAGAGTCTTGAAAAGGAATGTGGAAGAAATGAACATGACCAGAACAAATGTTATGTAAAGATAAGAGATAAAAGGAAGCTCTAACAAACAAATGTTATGTAAAGATACGAGATGAAAGGAAGCTCTAACCTTGTTAATGATGCAAATTTAGCAAAATGAACAGAAGACCCCACAAAGAGAGGTGAATTCTGGCCTTTAGTGGGTTTCTTTTGGAATGAGTTGAAAGGGAAAGAAGACAGCAGAGGAATTTATAGAAGGAGAAAGTAAATTCATGACAGGAGTTTTGCTACAAGTGTCGGTGGCCTTTTCTTGCTGGGAATCCCACAGAAGTAGAATTCTTCCTGGTGTAATTAGATGCACAACTGTCAATCTCTTGATGCAGTAAGGAAAGCAACCGGATCCGATGTGGGGCCCACAATGTTGATTTTTTTGTTGTTTTAAAAAACTCAAAGGTTTTGACTTTACTTTTTTTTGGTAGAAGGTTTTAGGGTGCAAATCTAGCCAGATCTGGTCTGGAGGGACACATATTTCAAAATAGAATTGTCAATTTATTATTATTATTTTATTTATTTAAATTTATTTTTAAATGTTGTATTTAATGTGGATTAAAACATTGTAATTTAATTGTTTTTAACATTGTGGGATTAATAGCCTCAATGGTTTTTAATGTTGAGGATTAATACCCAACGGACATTAATCTCACTATATCAGGGCCACCTTTTTCTAGTTTTTTTTTTTTTTTTTTTAAAGAGAAAACGAAATCCTCCTTGCTCTTCTCCTATGTTCTTCTACTTTTCATCCAATTGGAGTCTTGAGTTCGGACTGCGTGTGTGACCGGACCTAAACAGGAAAGCTGTTGTATGCTAGGGGCGGTTATGCTTAGAACCTTCCCATTTGGGTTCATCTAATAAAGGAGCGGAACTTGTCCTATAGAGAGCGTCATCAGACGTGCCTGGCCATATATCTGTTGCCGTTGTTGCTTTTCGACTTCCACCAATCGACCACAGTTGCAAGATTCAACAATCGGGTATTATTGTTTGATTTAAAATTTAATTGACAGCAGATCCTTTTCTGTAGCATTTCCAACAATTTTAGGACGATCATGGCTACTTCCGCTGTCAAATTCATGCATCAGGACCTAGTTTAGTTGGACAGTTTTGATGGATCTAATTTCCGCCCTTGGTAGCAGAAAGTGCTATTTCTATTGACCTCTTTGAAAATTGTTTATGTCTTGACCAAACCATGCCCTGAACATGAAGAAGGACTAGGCGGCTCATATGCACGGAAGAAATGGAAATAGAAATGATTATTTGTGCAAAAGCCATTTACTGAACCTGACAGCAGACAACATTTATAATATGTATTCTGATGCTTGAACTACTAAAGACCTTTGGAGAGCTTTTGATAAAAATATTTAATAGAGGAGCCTCGGGCTATTAAGTATGTAGTTGGTTGCTGTTTTAATTTTAAGATGTAAATGACAAGCAGTGACTGAGACATGATTTTCTTCTAGTGGGGGCAAGCAGTAATTGACTAAAAATTATGCAGTCAATTTTTTTTAGAGGAGATTGACAATATTTTTCCACTTATCATTTAAAATTATATATTTACTTATTTAAGAATAGTTAAAATACAAAAGTATGGCTCACCAAAATGAATCCAAACGGCTCAAGATAATCATTTACTCAATTAGAACTAAGAATTGTATCTCGCTCGAGTTAAAGTAAGGCCTATGGCACATTGATCACTTGTAAACAAATCCATCCATAATTAATTAATAAATTGATTGGTTAGTCAAGATCGTTTAATTTGCTACAACACCTATTATAGATGTGAATGATAGAAAACCCATTGATTGATTACTTTTAATCTTTTGATGGACCATGATGCTTGCATTGTCATAGATGATTGAGAGCGTACCATCAAGGTGTAATATCCTTGCTACTCATAATAAATGTATTCCCCTTAAGCGCTTTTCCCAAACTTTCCTCCAATAGAAGTTAGCCCCACCATAAGATTGAGCATATGATATTTTTAATCATATGCTCAATAACGTGGGACCAACTCCTATTTGAGTAAAATTTGGAAAAAAAAAATTTACACATCAGATTTTTGTTGAGATTATCTTGTTAGCCCTTGATTCAATAGCCATCCAATTTAGTAGTCCTTTAATAACAGATTTCTTTGTTATTCAATCGTGGATAAGGCTTTCAAATTCAATCTAGAAAAGAATCCAAGATGACCAAATCTATTTACAATGAAAGACTTCACCAAAAATGTCGTGGAGGAGGAATATTTGGGAGAGAAAGGGGAAAGAAAAGATTTAGTTGATTGATTGCAACTTGAAACCTATCCTAAAAATTTGGGGAATGATTTAATTTCTTTTTTTAAACCAAGTAAAAGACAAAAGCATCCTCAAGACCTTTTTAAATTCTCTCATTGTGTAAAAGAAAAAAAAGTAAATTATGAAAGGTCCCTCAACACGGTCTTGTAAAGCCTCCAGTCTAACAACTCTTTCTCTAAGGCCTACAGTCCAAATAGCTGGACATATTTTGGCGAGAGGTCCCTAGATACGCCACATCAAACGTTTTCATGATTTGCCCTTTCAACTGTTTAGCCATGAAATTTTGAATTTTAAAATTTCAAACCTTCCATTCCCCTCATTCCTAGGGTAAGCAGATGAGGTTTTTGAATCCCTTTCGGCGATGGGCAACCTAGGTACCAAAATGTTCCTTCCTTCTTCTTCGACAGACCCAGATTCGAACTCGCTTGATCCCAGTGGACCACTGGTGTAGATTGAAGTGGGTGTTGTCGGATGCTGCACAGAACCACGCTGTAGAGGAAACAAAGTTCTTCATTTTCTTCTAAAGAGGAGAAAATAAAACGAGCCAGGGACTTGGTTTGCAAATCCCAGAAGTGGATTTTTCGATTTTGGTTCCAAGGGCATAAAGTTGCAAAAAAATAAAATAAAAATAGGGCTGTGTTGTTCAAAACATAGTCGCCGGAAACTAGTTGTCGATATCACTATGCTTGGTGACAAATTGATAGATCCGGACTTCCTTCACCGCCGGAGAAAGTACAGTCCAAATAGAGCATCCTAATGATGTTTGAAGAAGCTTGTAGAATCCAGAATCGTTCACTGGCGAGGTATTGAAAGAGACAAATCTCCCTAATTTTTGGGTTGAGTCTGGGTTGATAGGAGCAATGATTGGACATTGATAGAAGCTCGTCGCAATTAAAAAGAAGATCAGCAGAGGCGCTGCCGAGTTCGTTGTAGTGAAGAAGAAGATCAGTAGAGGGGCGCAACTGTAGTTTTCGATCGTCGTCGACAGCAATTGACGGTGCTGCACCATTGTCAGAGAAGAGAAGCAAGGCTCTGTTGCGTCCAAGGTTTTGAAGCAAAACCCCAATTGAAGAAAGAAGACCCAGTTGGGTTTGCTCCAAGGTCAGGTTCATTTTGGGCCAGGGCTGATCTGCCCAGCCCAACGCAGTGCGGTCCTATTTATGTAACATGCGCTAGGGGTTTATTTGAGTTTATATAACTAGCGCTAGCGGTCCTATTTATCTAAGCTTTTGATAAATTTAACTAAGTTTTTGGAACAAATTTGTCTGAGTTTTTGACCAATCTATCTGAGTTTCGGCAAATTTATATGAGTTTCTGGCAAACTTATTTGAGTTTCTAGCAAATTTATATGAGTTTTTAGCAAATTTATTTGAGTTTCTGAAAAATTTAACTGAGTTTTTGAACAAATCTTTTTGTGTTTTTGCAAATTTATTTAAGTTTTTTTTAAAAACTTATTTGAGCCTTTGAGAAATCTACCTGAGTTTTTTGGAAAATTTATTTGCGTTTTTTGAAATCTATTTCTATTTTTTAATTTTATTTGTGTCTTTTAAAAATTATTTATGTTTTTCAAATTTATTTGAATTTTTTGAAATAAATTTAACTGAGTTTTGGAAAAAATACTTGAGTTTTTGGAAAAAAATTTCTGAATTTTGAAAAATTATCTTAGTTTTGGCAAATGTTTTTGCATTTTTTTAAAATTTATTTGCATTTTTGAATTTCATTTATGTCTTTTGAAATTTTTCTGCATTTTTGAAGTTTATTTACATTTTTTGAAACTTACTTTAGTCTATTGAAATTTATTTGCATCTTTTTAAATTTATCTACGTTCTTTAAAAATTTATTTACGTCTTTAGAAATTTATTTACATTTTTTTAATCTTATTTAAATTTATTTGCGCCTTTTAAGACTAGGATTGCATCAGAACCTTCTTCATCCAAAAGAGTTCTAGGAATTTCTGAGAAAGATGAGTCTCAACCTAGAAGGAGCAAGAGACTTAGTATTGCTACTAGTTTTCGTCCTGACTTTGAAACCTATCTAGTAGAAAAGGACCCATCTACTTTTAAGGAGGCTATGGCCGTCCATGATGATGTCTTTTGGAAGGAAGCATTAGATGATGAGATGGAATATATTTTAGCAAATAATACCTGAAAATTTGTTGACTTACCTTTGGGTACTAAACCATTAAGGTGGAAGTGGGTTCTTAAGAAAAAAAAACTTGGGCGTGATGGATCAATAGAGAAATATAATGCTAGGCTACTAGCCAAAGGCTTTAGACAAAAAGAGGGAATAGATTTCTTTGATACTTATTCACATGTGTCAAGAATAAGCTCTATTAGATTTTCGATTGCCATTGTTGTGGTTCATAATTTGATAATACATCAGATGGGTGTTAAAATTGCTTTTTTTAAAATAGAGATTCAGAAGAGGAAATTTATATGGAATGACCAGAAGGTTATGTCATAAAAGGACAAGAACACAAGGTGTGTAAATTGGTAAAGTCCTTATATGGACTAAAACAAGCACATAAGCAGTGGAATAAGAAGTTTGATGAGGTTATTCTTTCTAATGGCTTCAAAATAGATGAGGCTGAAAAATATATTTATTACAAATTTGATGCTTGTTCAACAATAATAATATGCTTGTATGTTGATGATTTACTAATATCTGGATCTAGCTTAGAATGCGTAGAAGAAACAAAAACTCTTCTCTCCCACAAATTTCATATGAAAGACTTGGGAGAAGCAAGTATTATATTGGGAATTAAAATCATCAGGGATGATTCTGGAACTAAATTATCTCAATCACATTACATTGAAAAAGTATTGAGAAAATATGAAAATTTTGATTGTAAACATGTGTCTACTCCTTTTGATCCACGTATTAAATTAGTACAAAATGATGGTGAATGTGTATTTCAACTTATTTATGTTAGTGTAATTGGTTGCTTAATGTATGCTATGAATTGCACTCGCCCTGATAGAGCTTATGCAGTGAGTAAGTTGAGTAGATATGCTAGAAATCCTGGTGTTGAGCATTGGAATGTTGTATATAGAGTACTTAAGTATTTAAAGCATACCATAGACTATGCATTGTGTTATTCTAGTTATCCAGCTGCACTTGAGTGTTACAGTGATGTTGATTGGAATTCAAACTTGGAGGACTCTAAGTGTACTAGTGGATATATTTTCACTTTGGGAGGTGCTGTAGTATCTTGGAAATCAAAGAAACAAACTGCAGTTTCTCTTTCCAGTAAGGATTAAGAATTCCTAGCTCTAGGACCTCCTACGATGGAATCTAAATATATTAGAAATTTATTAGATGCTATTCCTTTGTGGACTAAACCAATTCCTCATATTATTATTCATTGTGATATCACTTTAACAATTATTACTGCAAACAGTGTCATGTACAATGAAAAGTCTAAACAAGTGCGATTGTAACATAGCTATATGAGACAATTACTCGGTGGAGGATAATTTCAATTGATTATGTGAGATCAAAAGATAATTTAGTAGATGCTTTGATAAAAGGCCTTGCAAGGGAGAAAAATAAAAACAACAACTAAAGGGGTGGATCTTAAGCCCATAAATCATCAATAGTGGGAACCCAACCTAATGACCGGAGATCCCGAGAATTAGGTTCAATTGGAAAAACAATCTATCCCGATGATGTGAAGTACTGACATATATAGCATGTTTACTCAGTACTCATCCCTGTTGTGTGAGATTACTTGTTGGTACATAACCTGTAGCGAATAAGGTTGGATTTAATCTTTAATAAGATATATAGCCTATATAGTGGGGCGCACAGCTGCAGAAGCACTCTTGATAGACTCACCTATATGAGTGAGGAAGTGGAGCCGCTTTGTCAAACCCCGACCCAGGATTAGCGCGATTAGTACCAACTAAGTGTGTGTTTAGTTATAATGTGGGTTTAGGGTTCGTTGGGTTAGAATTTAGTTCGATTTAGTTTTGGAATTAGCTTTGGGGAATTTTTTAGAGCACTTTGTGTTCTTTAGACAAGCTCAGGGGTGCCCTGAGTGTGCGTGTAAGCTTGGGAGGAAATTCTAGTTTACCGATTTTAATCGTGATTTCGATCTCTTTTGGATGATTTTATTTAATCTTTCAACTTTTGTGTTCAGCCTGTCTGTATTTGAGGCCCAGAAACCCAAGTTTTTGCCCAAACAGGTAAAACAATCATTTCACACCAAATTTGGACCTAAATTTTGAAATCTCAAAACTATGCTAAATTTATACTTTTTGGAAACTAGATTTTTCGGTGATCATTTTAGTCTTCTTCGTCGTTTTCATCCAGTGTCCGTAAATCGATGTTTTAATTGTTGCAAGCTTCAGAGTCAATGGGGCCCACAAACCCATTTGACTTAAGTCCCTCTTCTCCCTCATTCCCACTCACGTTCAGAACCTCCTCTTGTTTCCTGCAACTTTCTTCAAACCCAGCTGAGAGGAACTGCTTCTTCTTCTCCTCTTTCTCTCTTTGCATGCCATAGTTAGAGACCTCCAACTCAAAATCTGAGAGTATCCTCTTCTTCCTCTCAGCTCAAGGATTCCATTGCTACCATTTTCTTGAAGATCCCAACTGGATAGCCCCTTCATTTTCGTCCTTGCTTCTTGTTCAGCAAGCTCCAGGTTGGGCTTCATCTTCTCCCTTTTAATGTAGTCTTTTGAGCTCCTTAGGAATCCATTCCTATAACATGCAAACCCATTTTCGAAATGGGGGTTTTGGTTGACAAAAAAATAAAATAAAAAATGGTGATTTTTGAATGGTTTCATGGGGTTTCTTGTAGATTTCGTAGCTCAGCTTTGGGTAGGATTTTTGAGAGATCTTTGGGCTTAGCAATTATCAAGGCAAATGATCATTTTAGCTCGATGCATGTCATGTTTGAATGTTTTAGCTTCAATGGTTTGGTTCTTTTCCATTTTCAGTTTGAGCAATGTATTGTTTCAAATATATGTTATGGTTTGAAATCTTGTCTTAGTTTGAAATGCATGTGTAAATGGTTCCATTTTGATGCTTTTTACTCAATTTAAGTGACTGTTATCTTGCCTAAATGTTTTGTGAATGGATGAGAGAATTGAGGGATAAGTTGTGAAATGTATGATTGAGTTGATTGTTAAAATTGTATGGAAATGGCCCCTTGGAGAGCATGGAGGCTCAGGGGATGTGTAGGGATTTGACAAAGAAGGAAATGAAGTGGAATAATAAGAGATTGGAGGAAGGAAGAACAGAAATTCTGACTTGAACTGAGCTGTCGTGCACAGTCGGTCAGCTGGCGGTCAGTTGTCGGCTAGCCGACATGTTCACTTCGGTCAGCCGACAGCCAACCGAATTCAGTTTGGTTCCATTTCCAGCATCCTGTTTTCCAACAGAGGATTTTCGATCAGCTGTCGGCTAGCCGACATGGTCACTTCGATCAGCCGACAGCCAACCGAGCCCTATTCGGTTCCAATTACAGAATGATGTTTTTCCTGTCAGGAGACCTGGCGGTTAGCCGTCGGTCAGCTGGCGACTAGCCGACAGGTGACCGAGAGCTGACCAAGTTTTTCAAAATAGACCTGTTTTGTGAGATTTTCTTGGGGATGAAAACCTGAATATGATTAGAAACTTTTAACTTGAATTTGTGTGCTTGAGGCCTTAAAATGTCTTTTAACTTTCGGAACACCTATCTCTTTTTCACTAAGACATTTGGGTCTCAACCACATGAAGATCAAATGAAATGTCTTAACGTATACTTGACAATTTCGCTTTGGGATCGTGATTTGATACGATGAATATCGTTTTAGTACTTGCTTTGTTTTACGAGTATAAGTTTCACTTTGAATTGTTCAAGAACTCTATTGGGGAACACTTTTCAGTTTCATTTTGTTATGGCTTATGCCACTCTTGTTTAGTTTCGATTGTCTTGTCTTGATGAGTGTATTTCCCCTATTTTCGATAAGTTTTGTACAAGTATCGATAAGTTTTGTGCATACATGAATATCATTGAATACCGCTGAGCTTGGACTGCCCTCTCAGTTTGATCCACTAGTTAGGGGCTCCTTAAACATAAGGACAATCTGCAGATTAGTCGTGTATTTATACACATCTTTGTTTTGTCCAGTTCCGTGGCCGGTTTTCCCGCCCACATTGTGTGGCTTCGGCTTTCGTTTCGTTTTGTTTCCTTTTTGCTTGCTCTTGTCATCATGTATAACGGAGAAAGGATGAGCTCAATGTGGATTAACGAATTATGATGTTTTCTTGAAGTCATGCCAGTTTTGCTTTGTACATCATACAGGTTTCGTTCAGAACTTGTAACGCCCCAATTCTGATTACCGAAATTAACGCTAAAGTACCCAAAGTTGGCGAGCTACTTCACGAAAAATCCGAGAACTTTCAAGATCGTAGTCTGCAGTGAGGTCAAATTTTAAAACTTTTGACACAATAACATAATCAACAGTTGTAATGCGGAAGCGTAATAAAAGATAGCGGAAGCAATAGTATCATGTAATAATCAGATGTAACAATGTGGAAGTTTAATGTAAATCTCAAGTGTAGTTATCAAAGTGTTTATACAAATCATACTATCTGCCCATGTCTCACTGCAAAATACTTTCAAATCCCAAAATAAGCTGCACTCAGTTCCCCTGTGCAGGCGCTCCGTCTTCTGGCTCAACCACTTGGTCGGCCGGCCCCCACCCGTAGTCACCTACTATAGGCGTCTCATAGATCGCGTTGTCCACGGGCTCAAGGTTGGGACCTAATCACCAAAGATGGGTCAGATCCAAGGATCTGGCAAGGCACCATATGTAGATAACAGAAGATGTATACAACAAAAGAGAGTAATGACATGTACGTAATCATAAGAGTAATGAGAAAACATGATCTAGGCAATTGAGCAGTAATAAACAGTTTAGAGTCAGAAAGATAAAGTATCTAATCTAATTAGACAACAAAGGGCACATTCACACAAGCTAAATACACCACGTGATATTATGTCGCTGCCTTCCCGTACTGTAAACGTCCCACACCATAAACAGTTTGCGATGGGAAAAGGGTAATAACCATGCAAGGGATAACAACCCTGATAATAATAACATACAATATATAACACCGATCACACCCCTTTATCAGATTAACCCGGACGCGGTATCATATCATCCGTCTAATCACAGCTCATCATGATAGCTCTAAGTAACCAATATAGCCCCTACCAGCGATGATCAGTCAACTGGCTGAGCTTAGAACAACTGAGTGAATGTTTAGTGCCGACTCGGGAAACAAGAACGGGTCTATGTCTGTTTAGGCTTATCTTACGTGAGTAAGGTCCTAACCAAGTCTCTAAGAGGTTAAGGTATAACAACATGGAACACAGTCCAATATCCAAGTCCAACATCATTGGATCCACTCCAAGGCTCACAACCTTGGTTTGAGGCAACACAAGTACTATACCATATTCATTCCACAAGTATTCATCCCATGCTCATACACAATGAGCTAACCAACCATTTATCCTAACTTCTTCATGCTATGGTTTCACATCCCCAACCTTAGGCCGTATAAGGGCCCGCCTAGCCACAGACACGGGTCATTTATCTCCAAACACCACATAGGGTTACCACTAAGTAATCCTAGGTTCAGGTCCTCCAAATTCCATTAATTAACAGGTTTAAGACAACAATAAGGATAAGAGAGAAGAACAACACAAAAATCCTCCAAACATGGAATCAAGTGGAAACAGACAAAGGACCAATCCTAGGTAATGGTCCACTCTTGGTTTAGGCCTCATCGCATGATGGATCCTTAACGGTAGTCTCAGGTGTCAAAAATGGTAATTCTGGTGCTCCTGAAGTTGTAGACACCATGGACTACAATTAAGGGTCGAATTATTGACGATTCGAATCCCAAAACCTCAATTGGTGGACCCCACGAGTCAAGGCTGAGCCATGCCATTGATTCGTGTGTGGCACACTTGATGGAAGGCTATTTGGATGGTCAATGGACCCCACAATGATCAAACATAAAAAACATAGAAATCTGGAAAACTCACTAATCACAGTTTACTCGGTCGACATCATCACCAGGGATGTCAACCGGGTGAACTTGATGTTGACCTCCCAGGTCGACATCCTGTAGTGTCCCCGGTCGACATCATGGCCGTGATGTTGACCGGGTCCATTGGGACCTGGAGTCAAGTAGCTGGGGGGTCTCACAGGTTTCCCTGTGTATCCGGTCGACATCATGGCCGTGATGTCGACCGGGTACACTGGGTTCCTGACTGTCTGAGAATTATTAGGTCTCAGCTATCTCTGTAGAGTCCTGTGTATCCGGTTGACCGGTACACTGCCTGTGCATTTTTACAGAGGCTAACTAGGACTTGACTTTCTCAGTATTTAGTGTGCCCGGTCGACCGAGACATGGTCCGGTCGACCGGGTACACGCAGAGAGCTGCAAGTCCAGAATTCTGATACTCTTCCTTCTCAATCCATTTTTCACCCAAATCACTCCAAACTCCTTCCATTTATCACACAAACAAAGATAAACACAAAAATCACTTCTAAGGTCTCCATCCATTAACCAATCGGGCCATTGATCTTCCAAATGGGAGAACCCATCCATCAATGACCATTTTCCATGAAAATAGGCTCAAAAGAAGATCTAATCATGCATTATCATCTAATAGAACTGAAATTACAGAAACAAGGAAGAAAGCATGCATCTAGTGAAATTGCATAGGGTACTTTCCTCAATTCAGAATTTGTGATAGTGTAGAGAGAGAGAAGAGAATTTCAAGCTTCTACTAGTGTTGTAGCTGAAATTGGGGTGGTCTCTAGCCTCCTTGTGCTGAGATTTTGGGGAATTAGGGTTGCTTGGGGAAGAAGATAGGGTAATTGAGAGAGATGAGTGGAAATTAGGGTTTTTGGGCTAAGGTTTGCAATAGCTTGGGTTTAATAACTTAGGGTTTAGGCTAATTACCAAAAGGGCAATTTGGTTGTAAATGAAAATGAAATGGGGCCATGGGTATTTGGGTAATTAGGTGAGCTCTAGAATGTTCTAACTCTCAAAGCCCTTCCCATTAGTGCTAATGATAATCAAATCCTAATCTAATCAAAACCTATTAAAATTAAATAAAAGCTACATTCTAAGACTTAGGAACATTAGAAACTATACTACTAATTCCTAATAATTAGCATATTAAAGTAGAAAATACCATATTAATTATTATTTAATTCAAATTGAGGGCCCACAAAGGGTGGGGCCTCACAGAACTCATGTCATGTTTTAAGCATTGATTATTTCAGATTTTTAAACGATTTATATTATACCTAAATTGATCACCTGCCAGACCGTCGTGTCTGATCCTTTTGCTTTGGTGTTCAGATGCATGCGCCGATGCCATTGTGAAGGAGCGCCCGGAGGAGGCTTTTGAGCCACCCCAGCCCGTGAGTGGCAACCCGACGATGTCCTCTAGACGTCGGGTGGGGTCTTGAGTACGACACACTTGGATGGGATTGTCTTTGTTATTTTGGGATGTATGGCCTTTGTTGGCCCTTTTTACTCTTGGGAGATGTAAACTTAAACTTAACTTACTTTGGTCACTTGAAGCTTGAAGTTTAATCTATGGATATGCTATGTTACACATTCTCTCTCTCAATGTTTATGTCCTTTGATTTATTTAATTTATGCATCTTGGAATCATCGGATTTGTATTGTTAAGTTGTGATTGAGATTATTTGCACGCTTCCGCAAATCATCATTCATGTGAGATGATTCTATGTTTGTTTTGGGAATCGTCACCGTGGGCACAATAGTGCCCACTTCGAACGGCCATAACTTTTAATCCGTACGTCAAATTTTGGAGTTCCACATACCATTGGAAAGCTCTTGAAACATAGAATCCAGTATATGCATCTTAATGATCAAAAAGTTGAATGATAAAGTGACTATTTGGATCAATGAACTAGGCCCTGTCTCTTTTGGAAAAAAAAGGGACTTTGAACCTAGTTTGGACCCTATTGGAACCTATTGACTATTTAGGGAGTTAACTCCACTTCAAAAGGGCCAAAAACCTTCCATAATCAATCCCTAAGGATGACTGTGACACAAACACTAAACCAATTAGATTGTAGGACATGGAAAGACCATGTAAGACCTTAGACCGGAACCCTGAACCTTCCACATGCCTAATGGAAGATTATAAATCCCATGAATGTTCTTTAGAGGCTAAGATCGGTTCATGAACTCTCTTCATTAGTCTATCACCACACCATGGGTGTTGATTTAGGAATTCAATGTACCTTGCTCATACAATGTAGCACCAAATTAAGATAGTAGTACATTGCCATTCTAAACTACATCGGATTGGATGGGGAGATACGGTGGATAGATAGATTAGGGTTGGCTACTAATCTACCTTGATTCTTTTAAATTTATTGCATTTTCATATTGAAATGGATTTCATCGTTGACCTCAAATTATGATTTAGTAATTAATTATATAAATGGCATTATTTCCAATTCAATTAGTTACTCCAAATTCGTTCTGACTGAGATTTCAATTGAGCAAGCATGCATATTAATAATTATGATTCGATTCGATTAGAGTTGAAATAAAATAGAAATCTCATTCAAACTCGATTACTTTTCGATTCTATTGGGTTGGCACTGCTTAGCTTCGATCGTGTGATACCCGACGGGGTTAAACTTGGTTTAGTTACTCGAGACTACTATAGTAAGTCGTCTGGAGCACCGAAACTTCAGAATCGGGTAGTCAGGAGAACCTTTGGCAAGGTCACTGGTGACAACCCATCTAGATTCGCTCTCTATCGAAGACGATGAGCATAATATAGTAGCCCATTAGTAAAGTTAATTCTTGATTTGATTCTTAAAGCATAAGTTACTCATTATTTGACAATTGCCTAGTTTAACTTAATTTTGATCTCTCTTTTAATCACTTGTCATTAATTTGGTTTTGTTACAACACGTGATGAACTATTATTGCTTATACTTGCTGAATTGTCATATTCACAGTACTATCACTTAGTGTCACAGACGTAGGTGTAGCTCCTGATCCTAAGGAGACCCAGGAAAAAGAGGAGGAGACCGAGGAGGTTTCTCCCGAATTAGAGGAATGGGCAGCTGAAGGCCCTATCTAGTTTCTTTCACCGGAGAGTGATGCTTGTGATACTTTTTGGGATATTTTGATACTAGTGTAGATGATGTTATAGTTGGTGTGATCACCCCTTTTTGTGGGATATACTTGGTATACTTTTGGTTATACTTTTATTTAACTATGTAGGGTGTATATTTGTAATCCCTACGTATGTAGTTAATTGTAAATATCTTTTTGTGTAAATATAGAATGTTAGATGGCATGATCATGAAATGATACCAACTTTGAGAATATTTGAGATGCTTCCACTATAATTTGTGAATTGACAGGTGTTAGTAAGTACGTCTCACATGTGGAAATCGAAATTCTATACTTCGTGATTCTCTGCTTGACTTGAGACAGGTGCGATTTCACGGGAGTATGCGTGTCACACCTCGGGGGTTACCCTTGGCCAGGTAATCTCGGGACTGGGATGTGGCACTTCAGCTAAATCATGAGTCATTACTAACATTTTATTGACACGGTTTGTAACTCTCTTCGTCTTTCATTTTACAGGAGTTATATTGTTCTAAAAGAAATTGAATATGAGTGTCAGAAGTAGTGTCGTATTTTTGTGTAAGTGCCTCCATTATTTCTTTTGTAGTTGTATATTTTTCACAAAATTTAATCAAATCATTTTGCATAAAAGCTAGTAAGGAACTATGTCAAATTTGATCATCTTCTTCAAAGTTTCCCAATTTCTTAACTTCAATTTTAGTGGGATTTTCACTTAATATGAGTTTGTCTGATTTTAGGACATACTGAATCCTATCTTGAATTAAGATGTATTCTATTTTCCTTCTCCATATGTAAAAGCTCAGTTCATTCAATTTTTCAATCTTAGTATGGCTCAAAATGCAATATATATATATATATATAGAGAGAGAGAGAGAGAGGATGTCTCCCCTAATTAGCTCAAGCTTAGGGGAGCATATGCTCAGTCGTGCGAACTGCACGTGTGCATTTAATTTTAAACAATGTTCTTAGATAATAGTTAGAGAAATCATACAAGAACTTATTGCAAATATTTTTGGACTAGCAAATCATTCAATAATGAAATATGTAATAAATCCAACTAACAATAGAGCAATATGTAAGCAGCAAATATAAAAAAAATTATGTAAAATCAATGGGCTTTAATTTCATAGTCCTCAGTCACAGTTTCTTATATACCAAATATTATCTTAGATTAAATTAGTTAGTCAAACTACAGTGCACTAGATAAGGTCATTACTTATAATTTACATATGAGATTTCATTATAATTAGTAAAGTGGTTGAGAGTATTAACCCAAAACAATAACTGACCCAAATCTCTAATTTCCTCTAGTTGTTTCACATGTCCCTAACCAGCTAAGCTACAACCGGCCGGTCGAGACGATAAAAATGACATTCAAAGAGTATGTACAAATTATAAAATCCCCTCACTCTTCTACAAACACTTTTTGGCATTGAATAAAACAACCATATAACCATCAACTATCCTCACACTGTAGACTAGTCTTAATGTTTTGAATAGTACATGATATAAGGGTGTTAGTAGTCTCCATGGAGTCTGTGGTTAGCTTTGCTGTTGGTGATGGATTGGCAAGTATTTGGAATGCTACAGTCAGTAGAGATCCACCTTCCATGCTCCTCTCTTCTGGCTTAGAGCTGATCACTAAAGGTCTCGTCTCGAGTCCATCTGGTAGAATCGAGAAACCCGAGGACAGTATGGCAATGTTGCTTGAGTCGACCCCTGTCATCACTGATTGCATCCCAGTGATGTCCACAGCTGCACGGACTACCATTGACTCGAATGCATTTGTGCAGCTATCTTGGAGAATCCACAAGTTGGTCTCTTTTGATTTTGTAGCCTAAAAGGTGAAGGCAAACATGAGTTAAGTTATAAGGTAGATGATGTCTCCCCCTCTAATTTTCACAAAGGAACACCAAAAAAGAGGAGAGTGAAAGGTGGGGTGTTTTCCAAATAGTTCCCTGCATTTGAAATCCATTTAAGAGTGTGTCAAGTGTGCGTCAAGTGTGCTGATGAAGGCAACTTACATGGAGTGTAACTGAGTTCCCACGATCCTGCCCTTTGGCTAAGTTGGCAATGGTCTGGGCTTGGCCTCCAGTCAACATAATGTCCCACTAGAATTTACATGAGAAAAGAAGTTAATGGTATTAACTACAGGTGAGACTAGAGTGAAGGGAATATCAATTAACCTTAATTACCTCGCTCCATCTAGCATCATCCCTTATGAAATCAAACAAGGGATGTGGAGACACAGGCAACCATATAGATGCAACTGCGCATAGGATCAACCCTTGAGGTTCCCCGGGGTCATTCACATTCCTTCTAGAGGCTACCCTTATGCCATCTCCACCTTTTGTTGAGAGCTTAGTCCATGTGTGGTAGCTTGATGCACCAATAGCGCGAGAAAAGCTCCATGTCATTCGCTGCGCTAACTTTAAAACGCTCTTCCTGCCTGCTAGTGTGGCGATCCCTGAATATGTCATAAAATTCACATATGAGCTAGAATTCAATATTACCATATGGGATTGCGATTGCAAAAGATGAGATGGAATACTGTAAAGATAGATCCTCATAGGAGTATAATCTATGGACCTTCGAAACTTCAAGACAGAGGAGATTTCATTTCTATGGTCAGTCTTAGATTATACTCCCCTATCTCAGTAGTCCAAGGGTCTATCTCTGCAGATACAAGCGCAACGCACCGCTAGAATCCTTGGTTGGAACATTGGTGGCCATGAAGAAAACAAGCCTCTCACACTGGAGTTGCAATGTTGCCATCCAATGTTTTGCACCGAATGCTAGACCACTGTTGACAAGCGACCTGTACAATGTATGTACCGTAGCCTTTTGGCATTCCAGATGTTCTACCCAAATCACCTGAAAACCATCACAATCAAGAAGTCATGTACTAGTGTATAAGAACAGTCTAAATCATACTATAGTCTGGCAAAATGAGCTTAGGGCTCCAAAATACTAAGCATCTCGTCCAAGCGTCCTATTTTACGGCTTATGATAGTGCAAGCCAATGCAAATGAAATCCATTCATTGATCGGGTTGGAAATTCTTAACCCAAACTAAATAAAGGGTCAACCCAAACATTGAATTACCAGGGTCTAGATTGGATTAGCGGGTTGGGTCAGGAATCACCACCTCCTACCTAGATTGCTTAACAAGAGATGAGACTGCTTAGCAAGAGATGACAAAAACTTTTACCCCACTCCAAAAAAAAAAAAGAAGCAAAATAGATGACAAAAACGCACCTTGCAATGACCATTGCATTTGTCCTGGATGATGCAACCTGAAGGGCGTTTCCGGCATTTTCCAATGGAGGTGTCGGTGTTATCTTCGACTCTGTCGATGGAGACGTCAACAATTGCCCAACTATCAGGGCTCAGCTGCTTGCATTGTCGAATGAAGTATACTTCTCTTGTGGTAACCATAGGTGTAAGCATCTGGAGCTCTGCAAACATCTGCCATTCCTCTCAAAGATTAGCAAGAGTTGTGTAGTGAAAACTAACTATGACAGTAATATATCCATGTGACACTGCTGGGATCAGACCCCGTCAAAAATTAAGGAATGATCAATAGAGGTGTCTGTATGTTCCAATCAATGTTTTTGAAACAGTAACCTAAGCAATGAGCATCGACATAACTCGTTGAAATGCCATGCATTGTTTATGTAGCGTTTGAGCCTGTGTGTCACATTTGAGACAACCAATGATCAATCTAACCTTTCCCCTTAAATTGACATCCACCCCAATTTGGCACTCATTTGACCTATATTCATTCACCTTTAGAGTGAATCTAAAGAAAAACACTAAATAGTTCTTTAAAAAAATTTGTGAAACTTAGAAGGCAATAAATGAAGGGTGTGGACAATCTAATGCAGCTGATGTTGCCCAATCCTATTCTATGATCAGACCTTTGTGTGCCCATACAGCCAATGATTGTCATGCATCCAAATAGGTCATTCAGATGGTCCACATATATATAAGCAATGTGTGAAAGCATAATAATTAGTAGTTTAGTACACATATATAACCAGATTTCACGGAATATATCAATTGCTTACCAATTGTATGGCACAATTTCTGTTGTCACCTTCACCATTGCTAATGACATCAACAGTAGCTGCCTTGGCAACCATGCAAGAAAACATTTCCTTCCATTGATTCTACAAACAACAGAAAATAAGCTGATGAGTACTCTAATCCAATTGGAAATTGACCATAAAATGTTTGTTTGTTTTTGGAAAGAATTGGGTTGAAGGCCCATGTCCCTGATGGCCCATATACTAATGACAAGCTTGAATCAAATCGAATATTACAATGCCATTGTTTCATTGTAGTCTTTAAGACTTTTCATAATATTTGTATACACTATTTTGGTTATAACATGGTCTAGCTTTGGTTATGGACCAACAAGAGTGAACTGGACTGATCCAATAACGTTAATATAATTGGCCTGATCAGCTCAACCCATTAACAACCTTATGTAGAGTTTCAAAGACAAGACATACAGCAATTTGCACCAAGAAGAGTTACAGAGAACATACCACATCCATGAAAGCTTGAACTAGTCTGGGCATGTCAAGGAAGACTACCCCCGTCTCTCTGGACACCTCGATGGATCGCTTTATCTGCCCACCACCGCTGCTTGAACCCTCTGGCAGGAACTCTCGTGCATATTCATCGTAATTCAGAATCTCCCGGCCAGTCTCGACGCTCCTCACCCACAATGGATCTCCTGCTGTGGCCATCTTTGTAAGTTCGCTCATAGCCCGGTTCGCAATCTCTGAAATTCTCGACTTCTCGAGCCCGAAGAATCCAGTGTAGAAATCTAATGAACTCCTGTTTTCTTGGTCGTTGCCGCCGGAGCATGATGAGCTGGGTGACGTGGTCCCGCCTGGGAATTTTCCGATGGTTGTCCGTAATTTTTCAACCTGTATGTTTGGATGGCACCATTGAAAGTATTAGGACTTGTGACTACACTCAGTCTATATGCCATTTTGATGCATGTTACAGTAATTAGTGGTAGCAAAGATAAGGGCTGTTATTAGGCTGGGCTGGCCCATTGAGCCTTACCCAGTCCGCTTTCTCAACAGCCGTATTAGGTTATGACCGCAGGCATGGGCCAGGCCTCAAAAAAAATAAAAATAAACTGACTTCCAACGGTAATGGTTGTAATACACAGCTTGATCTGTTTACACCCAATACCAACATATTAAACGATCCTTCATCCTCCTACCTACCCAATTACTGGCCATAAAAGGGATTGTTATGGAAGAAGGTCTAGCAGCAGTCCAATGTAATGGAAAGTAATTAAACTTTGTGATTATTGTTAGGTTTGGGCCCGGCTTAACACTTTTTCACGGCCTGGGCTAGCGCCTGAAACCATACCTACAGGATGGGCCACGTTCATGAGCAGCGCTAGGACTTTGCATTGTAGTGACAGGCCAGATGTGCTTAATACTAGGTCCAGATACCTTAAATGCTAGGTTTTGTAAGGTTCACAGGATGACACATTGGATGAGCTGTCTTGATCATTTGGTATATGACATATTTATTGTGTCTATATGTTGCTTGGGGTGAGATTCACTGAGTCACTTGTGGGCCTGAGATTTTGGCCTGATTGCCTATTGAACAAGCTTTATACCAACCTCTAATGACCCATGAGCTTTATCTGACCATAGTATGCAGAATGCAATTAAACAGATCAGATTTTAGTAGGGTGTAGGCTGGAAGTTGTTTAAGGATCTGGGCCCAGCCTTATATTCAAATCTTGGAATGAAGCGAGGACCTTAGGCCCCCAAGTTTTTGCTGCAAGCTGAATTGAGGCCGAGGTTCAACTGTTTCGCTGGGCTTGGACACGCATCATCCATCCTGGCCCGTCACAGCCCTATGATTAGCAGTTATAATCACAGTTCAAAATTTTCAAAAAACATTATTTTGACTCGCATTAACTCGTCCAAGTCGACCCGGCTTGATAGGTAAACGAGTCAGTTGAGAAGAATGAGTCTGACCGAGTATTAGCGACAAAATACAGCGATTTCTGCTGAGTTTGATTGACAAACCTCAGCCTTGAGTCTGGCGTTCTCTAACCGCAGCTGTTGTTCTTCAGTGGTCATCATCGTAGAGTCTTTGTTTGAAGTAGCAAAACCACAATTAGGGCAGCAAGCCTTCTTAATTGTCTGCCTCATGCACTTGTTCTCCTCGCGTAGTTTCTCCATTTCTGTCTTTAACAGCGAATTCTCATGGCGCTCCTGAATTGCCTGCACAGCCATTGCCAGTCACTGAGTTCCATGGGCTGACCCAAAGGGTGAACCCAGCATGGATCCACCACTCTATTGTCTAAAAAGTTGTTGTTAAGTCACAAAGTTTGAGAGAGTCAACTTGGCTCGGTAGGTCACTGAGTCAGATGTGTCGAATGAGTATGAATGAGTCGGCATGCTTACCCGAGTCACTCAGCCTGGTGACCTTCTGAGTCAAGTCTCGAGTTGAATTTTCAAGTATTTAACATTTAGCATTATTAGTGGTGTTCTTAGAGATGAGCACAATTAGGTCTGCTCAACTGGGTTTGAGTACTTTGGACCATTGCTTAAAAACTCAGTATTTAACTCAGTTTGGAATGCCGCTGAGTCAAGTTACTCAGACAAGCGTGAAAGAGCTCATTTACTTGCAACACTTAATCTTCTGGCCCGAGTCAAGCCCACTGCCCAAATGTCAGGCCGAGGACCCGCCTCATTAGCAATCTATTAGGCATTTAAACCTAGGCCCATGCCAAGCCCATTTCGTGATCTATATTCCAACAATTGTGCTAGGCCCAACTGACAAATATCATATCCTACCCGGACCATGGTATAAAGAGATCACAAACCTGACTTGATTCTGAAGGTGACCTTAATCTAGTCACTTTGGGCGAGTCGGACTGAATATTTAGTGGGACTCAGCCAGGCTCATTCAACTCACCCAACTTGATGGCTTACAAGCCAAGTGGACTTGGGCATGTTAGGACAAAGCCCAAATGAGTTTATTTCCTAATCAAGACAAAGTACGATGGGCCTTGGATCAGCCGGACTATCCGTGATCCAAGGTCTGGCTCTGGTTTATAAGTAGTACCTTGATTTGAGTTCGCCGGTTCTGGAACCAGAACTTGACTTGCCTTGGATTCAGGCCCAATTTCTTACTCAGTTGCTGCCTCTGCTTCTCATCTGGGTGAGGTGATTCTTTGAATAGCCTGCACAATGCCATGTTGGTCCACAGATCATGTTAAACCTTCATAGGGTCTCTTAACTTGGCAACCCAGCTCATCACTCACTTGAGTCGACTCAAATCAGTTAGATTTTGTTTGTTCAATAAATTTTTTATTAGAATTGTTAATAAATTCGGTCCAAATAACAACAATATTTGGTAGTTTACAACCATTTCAAAGTGAAAAAAAAAAAAAATAAGAAGAAGAAGAAGATAGCCCATCAACAACAAGGCCCATCAGACCAATGAACAGGATTTGCCAAGACATGGATTAACTTGAACAAATACATGGAAAGGGATTTTAGGGTATGAATCGTTTGTAAATATTAAAACTTACCGACAGGAATATGATCCTAACCACATTTATGACCATCAAAATCTGAAGCTCATCAGGGTCTTATACATGAATCAAACAGTGTAGATAACTTACCCACTCTTAATCCTCACTAGGACCTTCCTAAACCAGTCTACCCTTTGATTGGCATTCATTGAGATGGGCCCGCAGTGCCATTCACATATTTTGTTACTCTAGCTAAATTATAGCAGTATGACTTCTTTTTTTTTTCTTTTTTTTTTCACTTGCTCTGTTTTTAGAAGGTAATTTTTCCCAACTGAGTTTTTACTGACCGTTATCTATAAAGTGACATTTGCATAGACCCTCCCCAATGATGATAGGCATGTTTTAAGGGGCCCCATGACCTTGACTACATATGAACAATATGCAATTTGCTAGTAGGGTAAGTTTTCGCGTATGTATATATATATATATATATAGAGAGAGAGAGAGAGAGATTTGAGACCACCACCCTTCCTCATATATACCGTGAAACTAATATATATCATTTAATCGACCTAAAGTTACAGAGGCCCGTTACAAAGGCCCGGAAAAAGCCTCTTTGTTTAATTAAAATTGAATTCTTAGAATTCCCGAGCAATACTTTTCGTGCACAGGCTACGAGTGAAAAATTAAAGGAATATATAAACAAGTGCTCTTGATAATATGCCCTCAAGGGAGATAGGATCCTCAGATAATGTTTCCTTGTTCATTATGAAATCCTTAGGAATTCAATTCATAGTAGGCAAAAGGCCCTTGAAAAACCCGAAATTACAAGCAAGAGCAGCTTGACTAGGGGATGACTTGACTGGTGAATTCCTACAAATCCCAAAAAAGAGAGAACCTACTATAAAATTAAATAAAAACTCACGTTTCCATTTCTCTGATCTGCTCAGCTGTATGCCTGTGATATTTCTTTCTCTTCTTCTTCCCCCTCTCATCAACCTCCTCCTCTTGCAGCTCCATGGCATCGGGGTCTTCGTCGGACCTCCCGGGGCCGGTGTTTTCGCTACTAATGTCGACAGCTTCTTCTCTTCCTCCTCCACTCTCTTCATCTCCTTCTTCCACCTCCTCGACCGGTCCCGTCGCCCCTCGGAAAACACCCGCCTGTAAAAAGAGAAGGGAATTGTTAGAAACAGAGGTGAAGATGATAGTAAAACAAGAGAAGAGAGGAAAGAAGGTGATGGGTATTTCTTACAAGGGAGAGGGAGAGAGCAGGAGAAGCAAAAAAGTCCTTGGTGCGAGAGTTGGGAGGATTAGACATGTCAAGGTTCATTCTTGTATGAGGTTTGCTTCACAAGGGGGTCTATTTTAATGGAGGAGATGGCCAACAATCAGCAATGCTAGCTGGTTCATGAGAGAGAGAGAGAGAGAGAGATGGGAGGGTTTGTAAATTAAAGGATATAAAACAAACAAAAGGAATTCTAAGTAAAAGAGTGTAGGAGAGAGAGCATCAGGCCGTTAGGTGTTGAATGTTAGATATATCAGAGAAGGTAGTGTGGTGCAGCAAGCGCACTCTCACGCATTCATGTCCACTGTTTTAGTTGTATGATTGCAGAAGATTGGCTCAGCCCTCTTTGGCTTGGCTAACCTACCTACCTTCCTCTCTCTCTCTCCCCCTCTCCCTCTCCCTCTCCCTCTCTCTCATTTGACCCGGTTATGTTTTTTTCCAGGGAAGCTTAGAAATCCAAACGCCCAAGATAATGTTCCCCCATGTATTGAAATTGGACAAGATCTCACACTAAATTGGAGTTGGGCCCACAATGACAGATTTGTTATGTGTACAAGTAATTAGACTCTGGGATTTTCATTAGGAAGATAAGAGAAAATTTACTGAGGATTAGAACAAATTAATTGAATTAGATTGCTTTTACAACGCCAATATTTATAGTGATTTGATCCGGTGAGAACTGCTCTCATGGAGCTACAGTGAGAACTTTTTTGTGAAGCCCATTGGGAGCCCCATTTTGGGATGGGACCGATGGTGATTGCAAAATCTATATGAGACCACCCTAAATATCAAGTTTGGCCTCTATCGTATGCTCATGACCCTTTCATCTATGGCTAACAAGCCCAGTCCATACCCTAGGGCATGTGACTATCAAGGGAGTCCCTATCCATTGCAAGGTTTTAAATTGGGTGACAGGTGGGCCCCACCCATAGTTTTCACCGTTTGAATCGTGAGAACAGTTCTCTCTCTATCATTTCTCATATTTATAATCACAGGGACTTTTGATTCGAAATTAATTCGACCTACTAAAAATAATAATAAATGCTTATCTAGACTCAGAATCACAATAAGTACAAAATTAATGCCTCCTCATGACTCAACTTACGAACACGCTTCGTTTGACCAAACCAATGAGAATTCAAAACTTACAGTAAATAGAAGGTTTGATTAAAAAAATATAAAAATTTTTGACCTAAGATGATAAAATTTTGTAACGTAAGCACCCACGACAATTTTTCGCATTGGGATTTGACCGTTGGATCAAAAGAAAGAGGCTTCGGGGATGATATGTGGGTCAGTTCCATTGGTTTGATTTCGATTCATGTTGATGCTGAATAAAGTTATTGCACACCTCTGTATGTATAAAAGAAGGCCCCAAATTTAGTCAAACCAGAGTGAAAGATACTTATAATATGCATAAGTAGGTCCTGTCTAAAATGCATGCTGACGGTAAAAATTGATCAGCTAGTTCCTAATACATAGAGGGAAGAGTTTGAAACTGCTTATCCATGATACGAGAGATTTTATATGCAGGGAGATGCTCTTGTGCTAGTTACTTTCATGGTACTGTGCCCACCCCTTACTCTTATTGTTCCATGAGAGTAACTCTTATAAAAGAATCGCACTTGGGCAAGGCTCTTATATATATATATATATATATATAGAAAAAGAGAGAGAGAGCACGAGTGCCAAGCTCTTTTAAGCTTAAGCTTAGAATAAAATTTCGTAAACGGACTCTTTTAGGGGCCACCCTTAGTCCATTCAAATGGACCAAACACACGACTCTCTTACATTGTACACGTCCACCAATTTTTGATCAAATCCTAATTTACTGGACCGTTAGATCAACTGTGTACCGATCTGAATAGACTGTTGACTATTAAACTTTTGGTGCATAAATTGAGATGATAGAGACTACGGTTCAGGCTAATTTTCTGTAAGGAGGAGGGCCCCAAGGAGTCCTCGAAATTTCCCCATTCCCCATCCCCATGTGGGCCCCTTTACACAATTGAGCTTACCTCACATTTCGTAATCCTAAGCTTTAGCTTAGAAGAGCTGAGGTAAGCTCAATAAGATAAGATCTACTTTTAAAGAAAGAAGTGTGACGGTTAGAAAACTTTCTTGGTAGTCATTTTTTTCCTTTTTTTTTCCTCCTTTCCCTCTAGCAAATAAGATAAGAACCATTTTAATGGCTTCCTATTTTCAACTAAAGAAGTATAAAATGGTTATGAAATTTCCAATAAACATGATCCAAATGAATGAATCTTGTTTTGTCTTTGAAATTAGAATCTCCTATTTAATAGCTGTGCACGGAATGGCTGGGATAGATGGGCATTTAAGGTATGAGTCATTGCTAAATGAGGCATCTTACTCTTTTTGGCTATTAACATAGGGGGCAAAAACCCCCCTTTCAAATAAGGGCACACATACTCTCTCTCTCTCTATATATATATATAGGGAGATGCTCCTATGAAAGTTACTCTTACGGTACTAAGAGAGTAAGGGTGGGGGCCCTTGCATTCATATTCAATGCCAACAGCATAAATGCGAGGGCCCCCACCCCTTACTCTCATAATACCGTGAAAGTAACTCTTAGAAAAGCATTACACACACAAAAAAAAAAAAAACACATGTATATACATATATATTGGAGTGCTACACTTTGCCACGCCCCTCCTAGTTTGGCCCTATTAGGATGCATGATGATCATGGAAGTCCATCGAATGGTAAGATTCAGATGAGGCCTACCTACATGCAAAATCTTGAGCCCATAAGATCATCCTAACCTTGTGATCCATGCCCCTAAAATTTAATGGTTTAGAGGCATCATTTTATTATAATTCCAATCCAACGGTGAAGAAAAGTTAGATGAATGTTAAATTTGGACTTGTGACTATTCATTTGGTGGTAGTGTGTGCGAAAAGACTTGATTAACATAATATGGGCCCAATGACCAAAAAAAGAGGGGCGCAAAAACGAGCCTTTTTAAAGTGGGGCGTTTTTGAGAATTTGCCATATCATAAATCCATCCTTGGGATCACTTCTGAATCCAAACCTAACAAAGTTAATGTCCTCATCTATATTGATGTTGCACCAAATTCCACCCAAATGGGTATAGACCCTACTATTAGATTGATCATGTTTAAAATGTGTGATTTAAAATATGTGAAACAAAGGAAGTGAAACATCTTTAACATGTGATTAATCTGATGGTTGAACAATGCCAATTAGCGTGGCATTTGTCCCCCCTTTTGATTTGGGAGAGGATATTGATTTTGAGCGGTTTGACTATTAGTGAACCCACTGCTAAAAATTTATATGTAGGCAGCTTGAACCAACCATTTGCCTTGCCTTGAATCACATGGTGAGATCATGTGATATTAGCCGCTTGAACCACAGTAATTAAGGTTGTCATCGGACTGGACTCCAAGTCCATTCACTTTTGAAGAGTCCAAGTACAAATCCGGGTCCACGTCCATGTGGACCACAAGAGCCTAGATTTAAATCTACCCTTTCAAAGCACTTTAGTACATTCTTTTTCTATGACATGTTTTATATTAGTATTATTTTATTGATGTATGTATATGTTGTACATAGCTCAACCTCTCCTTAGCTCATGCACCCATCGGCTCCACCTGAGCTAGTGGGGCCAATCTGATGATCCATCTGACTGGACTATAAAATGGGGATCCCCCTAACAATCATTGGCCCTTTATTTGGCACCCATCCAAATGACTGCAATATTGGATGGACTGTACGTTGATTTTGGAAGGTGAAACTTTGGCCATTGATAAGGGGTTAGGATGATGAGTCGAACCTCTGTTACTTACTATACACAAGTAATAGGGTCAGGCAGGATCTTTTGATCCTCCAGTCCACCCCCATGTGGGGTTTGAGGTGGAGCCCACATGCATAAAACATGTGGGTGCATACATCATACATGATATGTACATATAAGATAAAGGGGCAATTTTCACCTACTGTACTTTCGAGAGCCTTTAAATGCCAGGTGGGGAGTGCAGAGTGGTACAAAAATGGTGAGACAACCTAGCAGCCATGAGTTTAGATGCACTTGTCACTGAGGTGTCTCTTGTTTTTGATCCATACCAGTTTTATGTTGTAGCAAACGAATTGGATTAAGTTTTGAATGGGATACGCCCAGATCCGGTTCTTTTGTGGGTGGTTGGCAATGGGTTATAGTTGGGTATAGGTTTTTATAATCTGAGTAAGGTTTAAGGCATGTTTAAGTTTTAGCTGCTCTTGATGTAGTACCATATTTATTAATTTTGTATTGTTTTGGTCGAAATGGCCGAAATTTTTCGTTTGGGTCAAGTGGCTGAAATAAAGTTTTACATAAAACTTTTTGGTTTAAATTTCGGTCCATTTCGACCGAAATTTTGAATGTCAATCAATTTCGGTTGAGATCCTGAATTTCGGAAAAAATGATATTTACATAATTAATTATTTCTATTATTTTTTTATTTTTTATACATATATATTCTTTGTATTTCTTATATTTTCCCAAAATGCAATTCCAAAAAAGTTTTACATATTTCTTGTTTTATTTTTTTACTTTCTTATTTTTCTACATATATATAAATATATTATTTTTATATTTCCCCAAAAATGTGATTCCAAAAAGTTTCGTCGAAACTCTGAATCAACCAAAACTTTTTATTTTGAAGGCCAAACTGAAACGGGCTCCAAAGCGATATTAACAACTATGTGCATTGAGCCCTATTCTAATATATATATATATATATATTTATATATCCATTAGTCTTGACCTATATTTATATTTGTCAGAGTACAAATTTGGTGTGGAGAGTGGGTCAGTTTAAATCCAAATCCAACCCGGCATATTGTCATCTTAATATTGAAGTGAGGTGAAGGGTAAAATTAAGAGACAAGAAAAGAAGAGGGGGCCAAGTTAAAAAGTGATGCCTTTTTGTCATTTAGTGAAACGAGAATGTAATTTTTTTAACTTTTTCTAAAGATGGTTTTTTTATCATTTAATAACATGGAAAAGTAGCTTTTATTGTTTTTCGTAAAAAAAAGAAATACGTGTTTTTTGAAATGTAGTAGTGTTTTTTTTTTAATTTGACCCCACTTCTTTTAGCATATCTTGAAATGATCAATCTCCACACTTCACTAGTAAATAGAATTTACCAAACAGGCCGTGTAAAAATTTTCCTAATATATAGATGAGCCCAAGAAGCAGAGTAATGCGCTATCCTACCCATGAGAAGGTTCCAAACCGTATATCATATGGGTTTAGCATGTTGAACCCACGTGCATGCTTAGGCCCACCTAAACAGATTCGGGTTAGGTTGTGTTAAGGTCAAAGTTTGGTCAAACAGTTGTAGTTTTAGTTATCCATTTAAATACTATTCCAGGAGGGTTGCTAATAGGATGAAAGCAGCTAGGCCGGGCCGGGAAGGGCCGAGCCGAGCCGAGCCGAAGGGAGAGATAACTGGTGGCTCCGGTGCAACCGTACAAGCGTTACCGGACAAAATGGGCAATAAAACAAAAGCCTTCGAGAAATGAATGCAATTAATGGGTTTGCCTCCAAAATTTACCAATTTCTCCTCTTCTAGAAATGTTTGCAGATTGACAGTTTCCTCCTTTTTTATCCATTTTCCTCTCAAGAAATATTATTTCTTTTGCTAGGATATTTTAGATACAAATAAATAAATGTAAATTAATTAAGAAATGTCAAATGTTGTTGATGATGGTACACTCATCATGCATATTTGTGGTGTGGAGTGGAATGAAATACAATTAAAGATCAAATCAAGAGAAGAGAAAAAGTGGATGGAGCTAGGAGTAAAAGTACAAAATGATAAAAAAAAAGATTTTTTTAAAAGAAATAAAATAACTAAAATGGTAAGTTTAAAAGTCACAAAATGTCAAAAAAAAAAAAAAGAATCTTAAAAGACACAAAATGATGTTCTTTTACTCTCAACTCTCTCTTCTTTCTTTCTTTTTTTTTTTATATTTGACCCTTGATTTTATTCTATTCCGCTCCACACTACAAACAACAAGTAGCAAGGGCGACCCAGGAAATTTTACTTGTGGTGGCTCTATGTAAAAAAATTCTTGGGGGAGGCGGTGAATATTATGTAAACAAAAACTGTGGACTCTATAGAATTTTGTACCTTTTTTTTTTCAGGACTACGTGGGAGACCCTTGTACTTGGGTCAGCCGTTGACAGGCTGGGCCTATTTATGTGGCAAAAGGAATCCATAATCAGATAAATCACTCCTTATTTTGTAAAACTTTTTTTTATTAAGCAAATAATTTTTCCTTGTGGAAGAGGAATGAGCTGGTTTTATATAGAAAAGAAGATCCCGGTTGGAACATGGAAAATTGCATTCCTTTCTAACTCGGAATCCTTTTGTTATACAAATACACAATTGTGAATTGTGGGCTTCTCCTCTTCCCACTTGTGTGGGCTTTTTTGGGTCTCATCCCTACAAGCTGGCATTCCAAAAACAAAACAAAAAAAAAAAAAAAAAAAAAAAAAGGGAAAAGAAAGAAAGAAAGCAAGCAAGCTTAACTTTTGTGTGTTATCCAGGTGGATCATGCCAAATGTCTTTACATGAATGGCTCTAAATATGTTGTTGAACTAAAATTAAAACCTGAGAGTTATCTAAAATAGTTAATTTTACCGGAGCATATATTTTTTTTTATTTACATGTAAAGTAACATAAAAATAAATATCAAATTTGGTGTGAATTTTTTTTGATTGGTTTATTTTTGGAAGATATATCCTTTAAATGCATTGAATCAAGCAAAGGTGCAATAAATGACCAAAAAAATATGCTAGCATGGAAAGCCCATGCAAGCATCAACATTATTGTCATGATTTCTCTGTATGAAATATGGATGCTTAAATGCACCAGAGATCCAAACCTACAACACCCCACCACTGATGGCGGGGTATTCATCTCTTTGACAATATGGAAGTATAACAAATGGAAATTGAAGAATGAGTACCATGTGATTATTGCAGTCGACCTTTCCCCGTCGTCATCATCATCATTGAAGTTTTTCTTCCATCTCGATTTAATTTTGAACTCATCCCTAAACCATAGTACTTGTGATTGATCAGTCTAAATAAATGTTACCTGGCCACACGCTAATCGTGGGGGATAGGGGATAACAAAGTCACATCCATAGAATAGAAATGCCCTAAACATCTGGTTTTTTTTTATCACATATCACCAAATGATTTTTAGAGACCTAGAGATCTAATGGTGAAGTTGTAACATTATTAAATTCTTCGCAATAGAATTATTTAGATGAGTGTTAAATTGGAGTGAGCCCTACTTCAAACGAGAGGTGATGCTAGGGTTTCCTGATAAGAGGCCACAAGAATTCTCAAAGAAAACCTGTGGCCTTTATATCACAATTAGTAAGAAGAAATCATGCAAAATTCTGGAATAAACATACTCATTTAGAAATCTCTCTCTCACGTGATCTACCAACAAATCACTCCCTCCATTCTATGCAGGTATGCATGTCACTGTAGAGTATCTTCCGACTAAAACATCATAGTGAACGGTCATAGATAACGGCTTTAACAACAACAATATTATGAGAAATTATGTTCTAATGCAAGACATAATTGCGTGTTTTCTGGAACTCTCTTAAGCTACATTCCTACATGTAGTGATAATTCATCCTGCAAAAGCTGGAATCCTTCATACAAAAAAAAAAAAAAAGAAGCTTGAGTCCTGGATAAAAGCAATCCCTGCACAAGCAAAGGTTTGAGAAGTTGTGAATTGGGGTAGTTGTGGAATGGTAGGCAGAGTGTATAAATCACATGCATCGAAGCATAGCGGAAATTTAGGATCCAATTACAATTCTTTTTCGCTTTGTTCGAGTAAGTTTCTTTTCTTTTGGACTCTATTCTTCTTCAACATGATATGGGGAAAGCAATGGAGAGAGCAAAGAATCTGTGACAATAACGTCATTCAGATATTGTAAGCTTTTATGCCAAAGGGATGGTGATTTCCTATCCACCTTGTTCTTAATATATTAAAAAACTACAAAAGTTAACATAAATACTCTTCCCTCTCTCCCTCTCTCTCTCTCTCTGAGGTCGATATTTGAACAACGAACAACAGCAATAATTTGCTTTGCAAAATGCTGTAGTATTGTCTTACAAAAGGTAGAGAAATGATTATATGTTGCCAATAAAACTGTAAAAAGATAATACCGAAATTCCAACCTCACTTTCTCAATTCTGTCTTATCTACTGTTTAATCATACCCCCACACTAGTGGATTGGGAGGGGTGTTGAGAGTTAGTCACATTCTTTTCATGTGTTCAATGCAACAATTAATATCACTTCCATTAGCGTCAAATTTGAGTGCCTTTCAGACTCAACAATGGACTCATTGGATTCATGAATAGAGGGACTGACGGTCATCGTTTCAAGGAGAATGTTGAATACATTCAAGAATCTTTACCAATGAGAAGATCAGCATTTCTCCTTAGTAAATTAGTATCAATAATTTCCATATGAAGTCTTGTAGGAAAGAAGCAAAAGCTTTGCTCACACAAGATTAGGGTTTATGCAAGACATATCACACATTTCTCTTTTTGAATAGAATGGTGCCTTATAGGTAATCATCCATGAATTGTTGTAGATTACAACCTATCTTCTTTAGAGTAACTACCATTTTTTGGTAGTTCTGTTTCTTATATAGCCATATATCCTTGATTGGAGAAAGTCAGATACAACCCTACGGAAGCAGTAAACGATAGGATGCAAACCCTATAGGTAGCAATCAATTGACAATATTAGAAAGCTAGAAGTAGTTGGTATGTGACCTTTTATCCTTTTATATTATTGCGTAGACGATATTTTGGAAGAAAAGTTCTGGGTCCAAGTGCAATCTCCCCAATCATGAATTAGTTGTAAACAAACAGATCAATAAATCCAATCTCAGTTTTAACAAAAAAACGAAAATAAAGATTCAGTTACTAAAAATCTTTTTGAGAAAACAAGAAATGATACTTGAAACCATAATCGCTCAAATTGCTTTTGTTAAAGACCTAATTACCCTCACTTCAGACAACTTAAAAAAAACAAAAAAAAAAAACAAAAGAATTGTTGTAATTTTAGTTAGTTTCTGATTGATTATTGATCGAAGAACTAATCTCAATATAAAACAAAAGTACCAGATATACTTTTTCAACAAGTCAAAATAAATGGAATTAACACAGATTCAAACTCGTGCAAGTAATAAACAATTTGACTAACTTGATGCATGAAATGAATCTACTAACAAGCAGAATTCATGGTTCTATCTACCAGTCTAAGTGGTTGCTTTCATAATTTATTTCTCAAGAACAATTGCGGGTCCAAGTTTTCGGTGGCTTCCTAACAATGAACCAGGTTATCGTGCATTTGATATTCTTATCGCATTACTATTCTCATGACTTGGAAATTTTTGTCTTTATATCATTCAAGATTATGTTAGTTAAAATTTATATACATAACTATTCATAATTTTCTGAACAATGTAAACAAGAATTACCATGAGACTTATGAAGAAGAGAGCTACTGTACTGTCAGTTTTAATAAAAACCTTATCCATGTTTCTCACATAATTTTTGTGAATGGTTTCTTATTTCTAAAGCATGAAAGAATTCCTTTGAAAGTTGAATCCTATGAAGAACAAAATAGTGTTGATTAAATTTCTACAAACCTCAGTAATTCAGTAAATTAGGGTTTCTCTAAAAGACATGCCAAACTCTTCTTTTAAAAGTAAAATATCCAATACTTTGGAATCCATCTGCCAGTCTGCGTTGTTTGGTTTACAATATTTTCCCAGAACCATTCTAGGTCCATGCTTATGAAAGCCGCCAACCATGAACCAATCTAGACCATGTGCCGAATGTGCTGGCAATTCAGTCACAGGCAGCCAATGGAAACGTGCAGTTCATTAGCTTTGATTAAATTCAAAGGTATCATTAGTAAATTGCCAATCACCAGGCAAATCCGACATCGCCCAACATGGCGTGCTGCCGGAAAGGTGCAGAGTGCAAAGAAGACGGCAAACCGGTCTCATGTCAGCCACTTGATTTGTTCCACAGGGAATCTTTTGTCTTCTCTTTTATCCTTTAGTTGATTGTTGGTGAGGATATGCTTAGATGACTAGTTGTGGAAATGATTTCTGCTCTTTTTGATGGGTAGATGTGGAATGGTAGATGAGAAGATGACCATTTGGAGCATGGTGAGGGATACCACCAAACTTCTCCAGATGGTAATAGATTGGAAAAAAACAGTTTGGAGTGAATGCTTATGGAATTGCATGGAGGAGATTTTTAAGAGATATGATGGATATGTGTACAGTTGAGAGAGAATATCAATGTCAGGGCATTTCCTTCATGAATGCCCATCACTTGATAATGGGGTCATTGCATTTTTGTTTGTCTTTGTCCCTTCTAAGTAATTGAACTTGAAGTAGTTGAAAAGTTAGAGCTTATATCCTTCTTATTTAGCAGGTAAGCTCAAATTCAAATGGTGACCTCAACGTTGTTCTTTGGTGCTAATGGCCTCCCAAAAGCCATGATCTCACTTGCTTACGTTCTAACAAATTTTCTCCTAGCTACATTAATGAAACTATGACTTGAGTGAAACAACGATTAGGATTTAATTAGTACTCTCTCTCGTGACCTTCATCAAGTTAATTGTGGCTAGGCCTCCAATCCGGGCATGTTTTACTTGTGCGGTGACCTGGATGGGTGAATGATCAAGAGTTTGAGAGGGATGGGAAGGTATAATCATGTGGATTAGGGGTATGATATTAAGTGTGAGTAGGTTGGGTTGATCCTAGGTGGGCCTTAATTAGCTAAAAATCCTCTAAATGAACTGTTAGAACTTTTTTGAAAATTATGGGGCCCACTTGGGTCCATCGATATCCTTCCTCTAATTACTTGCTCTTTCCTCTAGTTTCTTGCTCTTGACTCTGTTTGGACATTAGAAGCAAAGATATTTGGGCTCCCAAATGTTTATGTGGGACTTTAAGATTCGGAACTAGTTGGGTTGTGCTTTTGGATTGGGCCCGCAAAAGATTTAGATTTTCCCATGCCCAAGGTTGCCCAATTGACAACCCTAACAACTAACATCATCTGATTAAGTTGAATTTTGGGACTACGAATTTAAGCTTTACCAAGTTACCTGTTGCTAAATAGGCACCCAGTCCATAAATGTATTGCTGGTAGTCTGGTGACCCCAACTGTTTTGACATATTGGATGGCTGGGGGCTGGGAATGGCCGGGAAGGTAATAATGTGGATAAGGGTTACATTACTGAGTGTGAGTAGGTTAGATACTGAGATTGATCATGGGTAGGCCCTAAATAGAAGTTCTCTGTTGTGATTTGTTCCCACTTTGCGAACTTTGTAGGGCCCACGTTAGGCCCATCTCTCTCTCTCTCTCTCTCTCTCTCTCTCTCTCTCTCTCTCTCTCAACCATGACTATTTTGCAACCCGCTTTGATCTGGATCGGAGCAACAAAAAATCACAGTCAACAACAAAATTAAAAAGATCCAACTCCTGTTTACATAAGAAGTATTTATATGATCCCATGCATTTGCTAAACTACTTTCTTCAAAAGTTTTTCTACCTTCTTGACTGACTGAATCTGCTACCAAAAAAGCCAGCCTTGCAGTATCATTCATCACTTCCCGCATATAAGTCTGTTGAGCATCAATAGGTAGAGAATTCCTGAAAATCATCTGCATTGGAGGTCTAATTCTTGCCAGATGAACCGCGACTTTTATTGCACTCCCATGGACAGAAAGAAATATGCCGTGAGAGAGAAGTTTTCAACTTCCCCTTTAGAAATTCATTTTAGTGACCATGACAAATTCAAGTCCCGATCCAAGGCTTTGATTATGATGAAGGAGTCCCCCCTCCATCAATAAGTTCTGGACCACTGATACTTAGGTCCACGTATAAAGCCTTCAATTCAGCTTCGGGAGCATGAGAAGTCACAATTTGTTTGGCGAAGGCACACAGCGTAAGTCCATTATTATTCCGGAAAATGTTGGGAATGGGACCAATAATCCAAACCGGGTTAAAAACCTTTCCGAACCATTTCCTATCACCAATTGATTTTGGAATTACTAGCTAGGTGAGGAGGTGTGGTCCTGACAAAAAATGTCCTCAATGCCTATTGTTCTACCTTCATTTCGAAAGGATCCATCAAAGTCAAGCTTAATTATATGTACGTAATGGATGGACGGAGGGAGTCCATTTGGATGGAGATTGTTATTTCGTGGACGGGATGAGATTCAGGGTACTCACAGCATTCCAATGATGCCATTACTTGAGTGATTTTGTCATGATAGCTTTAGGTTGGATGGGATGCATTCCAAAAATGTAGTCCTCTCTTCGGCCATTAACTTGATATTAGGGCTCCCAAAATGTGTCTATATGACCTGGATTTGAAATGTAAGAAGTTAATGGCTCAGAAAATAGAGGCCCAATCGGGCACGGCTTTTATTTATCAAGTGTGTTGGATGTTGGTCCTTAAGATTCAATTTGGTCACTTTTAGAGTTGAACTATTACTATGTTAGATATGTTGTGCATGTGTGTACGGAATCATGAGATCTACAATCGACCATCAAAACACACAAGAAGAAGATTGAAAATCATACAAGAGATTTATGTGGTTCGGAGAAAATGCCTACGTTAATGGAAAAGAAATTTGATTTTCCTTTTACTTGGTTCTATCTTAGTTTTACGGGTTACAGATTACGTCAGTATATTATTTATGCTTTCTTAACCCCTAAGAAAACGCTTGTAAAATTACCAAAATACCTTTAACCCTAAACTTGCTTGGTTTAGACCCTTGGCCAATAACTTTCCCTCTGAACCATGGGGAAGATTCTTCGAACCCCCTTACAGAGAGTTTAATTGTACCAACTCTAAACATAACTTCATTTTGCCCTTAGACATGACCTCTGTATCATGTCAAAGAGACTTTTGTTAGTATGAATCTTCTCAAGCTTCATGACCTTCTTGTCGATGACCTCACGAATCCTTGACTTTTTTCCGTATCTTATATTGTATCAAGGGATTTGTGTTCTCTCCAATCAAATATGAGACTAATAAGTCAACACAAATAGTAGGGTCTCAATGAATGCTATCACTAAATACATGTCAAGCACCAAAGATAAGAAAACAAGGAAGAAAGGACCACCTATTACAGAGTTGTGAAGCAGATAATTGAGTTGGATTATATTGATTTTCGTCAAATAGTATTTTCTTGTGATTGGTTCAAAGTAGAGGATATGACCAATGGGTGCATTGTTAATCCTAAGACAAATTTGACAACGGTGAACATGGATCAAATTAAAGGAAAAGAAAAGGAAGGAGACGAGTCATTCATATTATCATGTCAAGCAAGTTAGGTGTTTTGCTCCAAAGATCATATGAGGTCTGGATGGTCTATTGTTCTAATGCCCCTAAAGAGATTAACAAAGGCTGTTGATGCACTTGAAGATTCTAATCTCCTTTCTTCATTTGGGAGTGAAAATGAAAATTTATAAAGTATCCTAAAAGAAATTGACTATGAATTGTAGAGCTGGACAAAAAAAAAAAAAAAAAAAAAAAAATGACTTCCAAAATTATTTGATTCATGGTTTTGTTGACACATTGATTCCTTGATACATGCACTTTATGCTTACACTCGTGCTTATGCTTATGGAGCCTTGATTATACTCATGCTTATGTTCCCTTGATTATGCTCATGCTCAAATATTTCATTCTTCATTTTATACATTTTTGTTGTTAATTTTAGCATTTCTTTATGACAATGAATTGATGATGCTAAGTGTCATCAAGTCATTTGAGACGCGGGTGCTCTAATGGCGGGGGAACACAATGCAAGCTCATTGAATGCAAGTTAGAAAAAAGGCTGATTTCATGCTTTAATTTGAATAGTATTTGTTTTATATAACTATCATTTTTTTCTATTTTTTAGAAACGTCCTTCTTGTCATAACTAAAGTCAGTGATCACTTAAAATGCATTCGGGCTACCCGTGGGCGAGCATTCAACCCAGCTGGCCTGAAGGTGTGGTGAGATTGTTCGCACTGTTGTTCCTATTTCCATTATGGACTAGCGTTCGGTGCCTAAGAACCTAAAAGATGAACTATGGAAACTCGTCCAAGTATGAAATCTTAGCATATCTCTACTATAAATGGATGCAATATTTATCTTATCAAATACTTAGTTCATAATCCTAAAAGGAAATCATTTTTTTTTTTTCAGGAAGACTATATTGTTCCTCAATCTTAGAAAGCTAAATACCTTAAGGGCCTGTGTGATATGATGAGAAAGCATGCAACTCTTGAAGATAAATTGAATAATCGTCCTCCATGAGTTAGACCTGAAGATTGGGAGGCTTTTATCGAAGATAATTTGAGTCCCAAAACAATAGAACAACGGAAAAAAAAAAAAAAAAACACAGAAGTGAAGAAGAAACTTAACATTGGCCATACGAGTGGTAGATATGCCCACGTGAGACTGGAGGAGAAAATGGTAAGTATTGGCATATGTATATAAAGTATGTCACATTGCTTTGTCATTTAAAACTGATAATCTGAAATTTGTGCAAATATAAAAATGCCAAAAGGAGGAGGATTACCCCTTGCTTATTAGGGCCAAAGTGTGGATAGAAGCCTATACAAGGAAAGACAGTTCTACACCTAGTAGCGTGTCCTCACATGTGGTTAGTTCTCTATCTTATACTTCAGTTAATATAGTAGAAAACAACTTAAAACTTTCCTTAACTAATGATTGCAAGTGATCGACGAGAAAGAGTAAAAGAATTGTTGTCCAGCCAAGATGAAGTAGATTCCCACGACATCCTCAACGATCCATTGACTCAGGTATTTGGTGTTGGGACTGTCATATCAAGAAGTTAAATATAGGGTCCTCTCCAGCAATTGAAAAACTAGCTATCAAGGAAAAGCAAGTTATTGAGCAATCGTCCTCAATTAAAAATTTAGAGTCCCAAGCTGACCACATACTTGAAGAAAAAAAAAATGTTCTAAGATCTGGGTGGTATAAAACAAATGATTGAGGTAAAGTCATATTGAAATTATTGAATTCTTTTAAAAATGCTTTAATAATATTAGATTTGTTATACTTGTATTGAAAGAACAAGAACAACAAGTTCTTTGGAACATTATTATAGGGGTGCATGCATTTAGGATCCCAATCATGCCCGTTGTTCCCACCGAAGAAGACAGAGTTGGTTGCAATTTCCAACACAATAGTGGGTGCTAAACCTTCAATGAAAATGTGGCTGTGCAAATTGATGACTTGGCGTCAAGAGGTTGTCGTTCTTCAAAGGGCTCATATCGGGAATGGTACCTAACATATTCATTGTAATGCTCTTTCAGAACATGCATATAAAGTTACGGTTGATGTTATTGAGAAAGGAGATGTTGACCTACCCTATCCAGATGGTTATCATTCAACTTTGGACGAAGTTGGAAATGTGTCCTTTGTAGCATGACCTAAGGCATTTAGCACATTCATTGACTAGACTTAGGGGAAGGGCATTTTGTTAAACTTTGATTATCTTCAACATGTTTTTTTTTTTTTGTTTTTTTGTTTTTTTGGCTTTAAGGCAAATTTGAATTAAGAGAAAAGAGGGAACAGGGCAAAGAGCCCCAAAAAAACAGGGAAGAACAAAAAAGGGAGGCTAACAAAAAGGGCCATCCCAAGGAGATCAAAGGCTACAAAAAATGCAACCCAAAAAAACACAAAAAGGCCATAAAGAATTGAAAGAGAGCAGGCAGATCTTAAGGATCCAGGAAAAAAGAAAACACCCCACGTCGCCTAACAAGCACAAGAAGCTTCAAAGCATAGCACAAACGGACATAGGCAATCACTGCATAAATGGCACACTTCAGCAAGAATATCAAACTCTGCTTGGAGTAGCAAAAAACATACGAAATTAACGAAGAGTCCCACCAGAAAATTGCTTGTCCATCTGACTGAGAGAGAAAGAATAGAGTTCAAACAGGTAAGCTTTCGCCTTCATCTGAGAGGCTCTAGCATCTCTGAAGATTTGGTTGTTTCTACATTTCCAAATAGTAAAAATAATGGATAAGAAAATTGATGAGACACCTTTGCATGCTGGCTTGTCACAGTTAGAGGAGAGCTTGTTCCAAATCCAAGAAGGTGAGAAAAAGAAAGGAGGCATGACGCCCACTGCAGCCAATATCCAAGACCATAAAGAGGAAGCAAAAGGGCAGTAGAAAAAAAGATGCGGATTTGATTCAGTGCTACTCTTACAAAGACTGCATCTTGGAGCAAGACTGATGCCAAGAGATTGAACCCAGGATAGAGTTGGAGTCCTTCGGTGCATCATTCTCTAAGCAAAGAAAGAGATCCTAGGCTGCATCAGGGAATTCCAGATTAGGGGAGCCCAGTCCACTCTCCAACTACGACTGCGGATGATCTGCCAAGTCTTTTTGAAAGAAAGAGATTGAGAAGAATTTCCTTTCCAGAAGGTCTTGTCATCCTGAAGCGGATTGAGAGCTAAGATATGAAGGGATTGGTGAAGGAAATCTATAACATTTTATGGCAAGTTCACGGGGAGCGTCCAGCCATTCTGATTCCAAAGAGAATCTACTTTTTGATTATGTAGGAAGGGAACAAAGGGAAATTTCGCTGCCAGGCTAATGTCATCTGCCCATGAGTCAAACCATAAATCAGCAGTCATACCATTACCAGTTTTCCATCTACAGCCAGACTAAATATGATGAGCATATTTTATGATTTTCCGCCAAATGCAAGAGCCGGATTTTGGAGTAAAGGAGTTCCATATCGCTTTATTTTTGAAAAATCTGGCCTTCACCCAATCTGCCCAAAGGGAGGAAGAAGCAGAACCTGCCCAGCCTAGCTTTAGAAAGGAAGCATTATTCTTCTCTTGAAAATGCCTGACACCTAGAACTCCTTCAGAAGTAGGAAGGCAAACAGTGTCTCAGCGAATGTGATGTCTCTTCGAAAAGGAAGCTTCAGCTGACCAAAGGAAATTCCTTATGATGCGATCCATGGAGTTGATCACAGATTTAGGAAGAGGGAAGACTGTTAACACCAAAAATGTCACTTTGCCTCTTTATACACTCTCAGCATAAAAAAGCTACATAAAGTTGCATCCTACCAAAAAACAGGCAATGCTGCTTTAAGCATCAAGTCTTATTAGAATGAATAAAAAACCAGACGATCCTTCAAGACAGCCATGAGAAGAGTACACATGAAGTTTCAGGTCATTTCAACATTATTTGGCCTAACTTCACTCTTCCAGCAGCTGAACAGGAGCACCCTGCGGCGGTGAAGCCAGAGACCCTGATCCAAAAAATACAGCACATGGTTGGACTCAAAATGTCATTAGAAGACTGTACATCAAATTTCAGGCCATTTTGATGTCGATTGGCCCAAAAAAGAAACAGCTGTAGCAAACTCTCCCGGCGGCGACGACACCAAAGAAATTAGGTCTTCGATCAGAGCCTATGGATAGTCTCAAAATACTTCCAAAAGACTCTGCGTCAAATTTCAGGTTGAACCGACAACATTTGACCTTCCATCAATCCTCAAACAACAAAGCCAAGGCTTTCGGCGGTGGGAAGCACCGAGGCCATCACTCATTAAGCAAAGCATATGGATCGTTTCAAGGTACTTCCAAAGGTCTACTTATTAAGTTTCAGGCCATTTCGACAACATTTGACCAAACTTTGACTCTCGAAAGCTGACATTGTTTGACCTAGTTTTGACTTCTGACGGGGAATCGGCGACAAAGTCTTCGGCTTTTCTGGAAAATCAAAAACTTTGCACTCTGATTTGCATGGCTTCTTATCAAGTTTTCTTCAGGGAAATAAGGCCAATAAATGTGCAAAACTGTCAAGAAAAATACCAGAGGAAAAAGAATCGGAAAAAATCGAGAAACAGCCAAAAACCGACAACCAAAAGGGACAAAAGTCCCCATGGTTGCCGGCAACCATGTGTAAGGATCTGTCCCTAGAAATACCTAGTGGGACCCAATTTGACTAAGTCAACCCTAGGTTATCTTATTTAATAGGTGATTAACATGTGTATTTAGTAATTCCTATTAATTTAGCCTAGATTATAAGATTAAGACCCTTGTGAGATTAATAGTCCTAGAATTAATTTTCTAATTAGAAGCCTTAATTGTAATCTTAACCATGTATAGGTTTTCCTTAGAGAGTTGTGCAATTTATCTTAGAATGACCCAACTACCCATGGCCTAACCCATTAACCCATTTAGTATATGTGGATACTCTAGCCCTTCCAACTACACATTTCCCCTCTTTTTTGGAAATCCCAATACCTTAAATGACATTGGCCTCCTTTATTGTCAACCAAGTAAATATTGGCACTTTTATCATTATAAATGGCCTACCTTTATTGCCCTTAAGCTCCATTATTCACAACCACTCATTTGAGAATACTTTAGTCATTAAATGTGAATACCTAAGCTACCCTAGTCCTTATCCTTTTTTTTTTATTAGCAACGAAGGACCCTTTGGTCATTCCATTTTAACCTTCCTCAAATACCACCATCCTTATCCTAAACTTACACTAGCAAGGGAGGGCACTTTGGACATCTTCCATTCCACTAATTTCTATAAAAGAAATACACTACAAACTTCTCAAACATTTCCTACACTCTCTTCCTCTCATTTCACTACAATTTCACTCCCATCTCTCTCTCTCTTTAAGTTAGAGATTAGAGTTTCCCTCTCTCTAGATCTTAGCCTTCCAAATACTAGAAGCAAGAGCCTCATCTACATCTAGCCATCTACAAGCTAAGGAGCTCATCTTGCCTCCTAGATCTCTCTTTCCTCTCCAAGCAAAGGTAACATTCTTCTCCCTTTTCAATTTCCTTATAAAATAGTCATTTCTCCTAAATTTCTCTTCCTTATGCATTTTCTCTTTGGGAATGGGTGTAGAGATTGTAGATTCAGCTATTGGGGTGATTTTAGAGCATTTGGAGTGAAGCCAAGCTATTTGAGGAGCTTTCTTCTTAATTAGGCAAGTATACATGTTTCGATTTCTTAATTAAATTGATTAATATGCTTAGATTGTTAATTATTGTCTTTAATGGGTATTTGGCATGATTTCTGTATTTAAATGGTTGATTGGATGATATGATGTATGTGATTATTATTCTAGGCTCTTTTATGTGATTTTGGCTATTGATGGATGGGAATCCCCCATTTGGAAGATCAATGGCCCATTTGTGATGAGATCATGATGTGGGAGGTGTGTATGATGTTTGGAGATGATCAGTGTAGATCTTGGATGAATTTGATGGAGTTTTGATAAAAAAAAAAAAAAGAAAGATGGCAGAATGTTGAAAATAGGAATTTCGTATGTACCTGATCAACCTGGTCACCCAGGATGTCAACCGGGCACACAGGGGACTCCCCCACAACTGAGAGCAGAAAACCACACTCAGGGTATAGAACCAGTGTACCCGGCGGCCAAGAGGCCCGGTCGACCAGCCACACTCCAGTTTCCCCCACCTGTCAGATTTTTGTGGAAATGCCTGTAGTTCACCCGGTGGACCAAAGGACCCTCCAGGTCGACCGGGGACACTGCAGGCTATGTTTCTTGACTCTCAGTTAGTTGTCCACTTCCACAAAGTACCAGGTCGACCTGTGGACCCATGGTGTAGACTCAGTACACTGTAAACAGTAATTTCCTAGATTTGGTTTCCTTTAATGATCTGATCATGTGTGAGCCCCGTTGACCTTTTATTTGGACTGTTTCGAATACACTAAACACGAGTCAAGGGCTGGGCTTAACCTTGACCCGTGTAGCCACCTAAGTAGGGCTAGGGTTATAAACGGAATCTGATTCAATAGTTATGGATGTCTTATAATGCTAAAAACCTTCAGGAGAACCAATGATACATAATAAGCATCTAAGACTCTGTGATCACTGTCTTAGGAGAAGTGAGACCCTAGACCTAAATAAAAGAGCAACGATCATCAATGGATTTGTGACATGCGGTACTTATGTTGATGAAACAGACACTGAGGATGTCATCTGCATAAAACAAGTGATACGGAGTGCTTTGAACATTTGAGATTGGAAAATCAGATTATTGGACATCAAGTTTTGGATGTGCAGACTCGGGATTTCTTCAGCTAGGATGAAAAGGTAAGGGGACAGGGGGTCACCTTGCCTTAGCCTACAGCTAAAGCCAAAAAATCCACAGGGGCTCCTATGAATTAGGACCGAACCCTTAGGAGTGCAAATGCATTGGATGATGAGGTTGATCCATTGAGGAGATAAGCCAAAGAAAGAAAAAGCTTTAAAGAGAAAGGGTCAGTTAAGTGTATCAAAAGCCTTGGAGATGTCCAGTTGCATACATAGGGAGCCGCCGACAATTTTGGAATGAAGATCTGGAAGAGTTCATGAGCTAGAGCTATATGGTGTTGAATTGATCTACCTTCCACGAAGGTAGCCTGATTATGGGGAATGAGGGAGAGGAGGATCAGAGATAGTCTGGTAGAAAGGATTTTTGAGATAATTTTATAGGAAAAATCAAAGAGACTAATATGTTTGAAGTATGCCCAAGAGGTAGCAGGGAGGGAATTGGTAATCAAGGTGAGGAAATAGGCATTTGAGGCTTTATAGATTTAACCAGATGTGAAAAAATGCTAGACAGATTTGGCGACAGAGAGGCCTATGATATCCCATGTAGTTGTGAAGAAATAACCAGAGAATCCATTAGGACTTGTAGAGCTGTCCCTCTTCAGCGAGAAGACAGCAGCTTTGATCTCTTGCTCATCAGGGCATTTTGTTAGAAAGAGGTTTTGATCTGGAGATACTTTCCTGCTAGCCAGCTGGAACAAATTATCTTCCGGATTTGGATGAGAAGACTGGGCTATTTTGGAGAAATGAGAGACTGTCAGTAGTTGAATTTGGACAAGGTCCTTAATCTAGTCACCATTTAAAGAGATCTTGTCAATGCGATTTGAAACTCCTAGCTTTGGCGTAAGCATAGAAGAATTTACTGTTTTTGTCCCCTTCCTGTAACCAACGGATTCTGGATTTCTGGCTCCAATGGGTTTCCTTTTGCTTCAAACGATCATGGAGAAGAGCTTTAGCCTTAAGAAGATCAATGTGAAAAGAGTCTAACGGGCCTGCATCTAGATTATCCTGAAGAGTTAGAACCAGGGATTCAGCTTCTTTCACTTTCAGGTTGATCTCTCCAAATATACTTTTATTCCACACCTTGACAACTTGTTTCATAGCTTTCAACTTCTAAGCTAAGACAGACTAAGGACTCCCTATAAAGTCTTAGCTCCAAGTTTGAGCAACTAATTTGAGGAAATCCGGATGCTGAATCGACATATTTTCAAACTTGAAAGGGGCGTTTGATGAGGTAGGGTCCTACTTGTGGGAGAGGAAGAGAGGCCAGTGGTCAAAAAGGACCTTAGACAGATGAGCAAGGACCGGATCATTGAAGGAAGAATACCACTTAGAGCTGCAAAGAGTAGTATCCAATCTTGCAGCCACACAAGCTCTTCCTTTACGGTTGTTAGACCAGGTAAATATGTTGCCAGTGAATCCCATATCTTGGAGACCTGAGGAGAGAATTAGATGCTGGAAGTCTTGAACAAACCAAGAATGCTTGAAGCTGAGTTGCTCAGATGCCAGAAGAATAGCATTGAAGTCTCCCAAAATGCACCAGCGAAGCTTAGTATCATAATTGGTGGAAAGATAGTGCCATAGCTCTCTTATCTGAATGTAGTTGGTCGAACCATATATGCCGAAGAGAAGGCCTTTGCAGCCATCTGCTGGGTTGGTGAAATAGATGGTCAGGAACTGAGAGGAAAACTAAAGCAAGGTTATGCTGAGATTAGAGGTGGTCTTAAATAAACACCAAAGCGTAGCAATAGAGAGAGGGTTGTTTGAGATGAGACCATCATAGCCCAAAGAAGAAATCAAGGAGGGAGGAGGAAGAAGGGTCATGGGCTCAGAGAGAAAAATGATATTAGGAGAGTTGGGAACTCCCCCACAGTTCCAGTAGAGGACTTTGATCGTGAAGAGGGTGGAAAGGGAGGTTTGCTAGCAGAGCTCCTAGTTTTGGGGTGGGAGGAGGAGGAGGAAGCCTTTTAAGGGGCTCTTTTTTGTTGTTTTTCTTTTCCTTAGAATAGGGAGAGAGGTCAACTACTAGAGAGATTCTAGCAATGGTAGTATTAACCTGGGTCTGAATTGGAGGTTGGGAGGGGGTGTTTTTTTCGGGTGCGTCCAGAGTTTGATGGAGGACAAGAGAGGAGAAAGGAGTGGTATAAGTAAGGTCTAGAAAAGAGCAGTTTTCTAGAATAGAGAAGGGTTGGAGGTGTCTAGGGCAGGAGGAGGGATTTTGTCTAGAATTTCAAAATAACATCATGAGGTAAATCAAGCAAACTAGTGCTAGAGATAAATCCCTGAGCTTAAGAGTGAGAAGAGGCAGTGAGCTCTGCCTAGCTCGCTAAAGCTTGGGAGAGGGCCTCCAATGTGTGGTTAGTTTGAGCAATGGCAAAAATAGCAACTATTGGGGCAGCTGCAGAACCATCTGCTAAGGACCGAGATGAAAGAGGGTCCTTAGTAGAGAGAGGTACATTATCAGTAAGGCTGGCCGGATTGTTGGACTGGGGGGGGGGGGGGGGGGGGTGTTGGAGGACAGGTGGGGACTGTTGATTTTGGAACTTATCTAGGATGCCTACACTAGTCTGAACTTCTAAAGGGATCGAAAAAGAGGGATGGGGAGGGGTAGATTTGCACATTTCCTCTTGATGACCAAAGGAAAGGCATTTTGGAAAGTGCAAATTCTCGTAAGTGATAGTCAAAAGGACCTCTGATTTCCCTTCTAAGTCTACTCAGATGTGTTGAGGCTTTGGTTTGGAAATGTCGAGGTTAACCAAAATTCTGGCAAAGGTAAGGATTTTTTGGGAAGCTGTGATTTCATCAAGTTTGAGAGGGTAACCAACATAGTTGGCGATGGAAAGGAGAATGTTACTTCTCCAACAATGGTAGGGGATGCCCTGGATCCTAATCCAAACTGGGTGAAGAGATGGCCACTCAAAAGGACCTTGGCCTGGGGACCAAGGTAGGATATGCAATTTCTTATTTTACAAAGTAAGAGGAGATTGAGAGAGATAAAAATCTTTTTCCTCTGAGGAGCCTAATCAAAGAGAAAATGGCCCTTATCAGTTAGGGAGATGAGACAGGGTTTGGAAAGGTTCCAGTTGGTATTGGTGTAGTGGGACAGCCATTCTATGGAGGGTCTTCTACCTAAGAATCTACCAATTGCAGCATGAGAGAATGAATTCTTGCTTGGTTCAATCATAAAGGTGGGGATTTTCATAGAGTTTACCCTCTTTCTAAGAAGAGGGATGATATTCAGCAGCGGATAGAGGCTTGGAACCCGGGAAAAGATCTAACTAGGATTTGGAGGGAAGAGGAGAAGGACCTTTTAAGACTAACTTTGGAGCTCACCATATTGGGGAAATCTACTGGTTGAGCTGTCAAGAAAACTAGAGATGCTGGTGGGGGATCGAGAGGTTTATAAGCAATAGGAAAAGCTTGGCCAGAGGAGTGGGTGTGAATAACTGAATTGTGAGGGGCTATAGACAGAGATGTTGATTCCTGCCTTAGGTCACCTAGGGGCTGATCTGGTGGGGAGCTAAGAAGGTCATCTAAATGTTTACGCAGTACTTAAGTTCGACGAAGTTCCAGTTCAAGAAAAGGACAGGAAAAGTGGAGGGTAATGGAAGCCTGGAAGGCAAAGAGGGGAGAGAAAGACAGCTTGGCATACCTGTACCAAGGGCAATAGCTGAGTTGGATTGATTTGACAGGGGGGAAGGATGAAGGATGTTCGCCTGGTGGCTAGGTTGCCAGCAGAGGGGAGGGAAATTGTTGCCATTTAGGATATGCACCAGGTTTTGAAAAGGGACAAAGGCGAGAACAGAGACGGTAGCAGAGGTAGAGGCAGAGGCAAGAGGATTCCAAGGAGGAAGCTAGAGTAGAGGTGGGCGGAAGCAAGGGGTTAGGAGGGAAGAGAAAGGTAGTGGCAGGGGCAGTGACGAGTTGATCCTGGGAGGAGGCAGAGGCAGGAACGAGAGGATTCCGGTAGGAAGCTGGGGCAAAGGCGGGTGCATACTAGGAGGGAAACTGGGAAGGAGCTGGGGCAGAGGGGGGAGGAAATTGGGAGGGAAACTGGGAGGGAGTGGGGGTTTGAGGGGAGAAAAGGATGGCAGTAGGGGTGGCGGCGAGTTGCTCTTGGGACAAGCTAGGGCTCATTACTATATCTTTCATTGTATAATTAGTGGGTTGTGCTAGTTGTTAAACTTAGTAAGTTAGTTTTTTTTGAGCTGTGCTGTTTGGTGAACTTATTCATACAGTTTTTTTGTTCTCTTCCTTTTTCTCATTTCTATTGAGATGGGGCTAATGTGATCTAGAGTTTTTTTTTCTTTCTTTATATTATTTTCAGATCTATGTTTTTTCTTTTCTTTGTTCAAAATGTTTTTGGCTATTTCAATGGCGGCTTGTGAACAGGATCTACACACTATCAGGCATTTGTATAGTATGGGTTAGTATTTCCACACCCTTAAAGTTTTCAGCGCAGTAATGCTTTTCTTTGGTGCTTACAGATTGCTCTATTTCTTCATCTTTTTTCTATTCTCTTTTCCTATGTGTTGATCTTATTTTAGATGCATTTGTTGTTTGTAGCTATGGGTTCTTTTAATCAGAATCAGACTCATCCACTGGATATGTTGAAGATGCCATGACACGAAAAGAATTTCTAAATGAAAACAACTCGAGAGAAAAGTAGTTTATCTTCATCTAATGCGAATTGAATCATAGGAGATGTAATCCCTTTCTTTGGTGTGTGTTTATAATTTTTAAATTTTACAGGGAGATGTAAAATATAGAGATGTTTACAGTTAGATTTTTCCTTTCTTGCCTTTGTTTGCATAGTTAAAAATGCATACCCATGTGCAGATTTTTTTCTGTTAACCTGACTACCCACATTTCATAATCTTAAAACATTTTTAGGTGTGAGTCTTCCTCTGAGAAAGAATCACAAAATAAGATACATTACTATCATTCTAGCATAAATACATGAACATGGTCTACTTCTTGCAGTGAGTCAATTTTCCACATTAATTCTTACACTAATCATAAATTGCCTTTTATCATCTTATTGAACCAAACCAGGACAACACAAATGAAATTGCAGAAGTGACGCATTTTGCAAAGTGGAGAAAAGGGAACCATGAACAAAGCAAGGAAGAACAACTTTTCACAGAGTCATCTTTGTTTAAGTTTGTTGGTGCTGCAAATGTGTACGATTTAAAGGTAAAATGGCAGTAATGTTATTCCTTTTCTCTTCTTTTGCTTTAAATAAATAGATTTTGGTTTATTACAATTATTGCCTTCTATCTTCTTCAATTATTGCCAGTGATCTATGCCCTCTCCTCTAGTGAGGACCCAATCTATCTCCCCGGTTCTTGTCCACTATATGTCCCAAACTTATGATTTCTGCACCTAGGTTTGGAAGTTTATATTTTTTTTCTTTATTATTTTCTCTGCTCATGAATTCGAAAGATTGAGATCTTCCAGGTTGTTTTTTCATGTTATTGCCTTTCTCACCCTCTATCAATCAAAGCCATTGGGCCATGGTTGTATGTAAATGCTTCCTTTTGTCATCTTTACATTTCGTTCAAAGTATACATTAAATTCTGAGTTTTTTTGCTCCTTGATTTTCTGCATATTATTCACAATCTGCTACCCGATTCCCTATTGTGAGTTTTGAGTTACAAACATTCCATGCATCATAAAAGCCACAAGTTGAGTAGTTTCTAAGTTATGAATCTCCAATGATCTGAATTATCCTTCAAAGCTTGGGTTTGGAATATCTACTTGATTCTTTCCATCAAAGCTAAACTGTTACCCCTTACAGGTGTTGCTTACAACTTTACTCATTTTCTAGAACTTGATATACATATTTGAAGTACATGTGATTAGCTATGGTATGACTAACAATGGCGGTTTATCTCTGGAACGATCACTTCTTAAATGGTTGTTTCTTCATTTGCAGCTAAACAAATCCATTGGTGTATGTTGAAGTTCTCATTGATTCCATTAACAAGGAGAAGAGATAAGCGAAATGGAATGGGAATGGGCGGTTACACAGGAGCAATGAATCGATCACAATGGAAATTTTACCAATGCTTAACATTTCTGTATAAGAGTTGATTAAGTCAACTTGGAGGTAAATGGTCGGGTGCTGCAGCCTGCATTTGTTGATAGTTGGTTGGACCCTGCTGGGTCTCGTTTGGTTTCGATGGTCTATTGCTACTCTAGCTTTTGGATGCAATGTTGGTGCAGTGTTTCATGAAGCTCCGCAATAATACGTAAGCTCTATTCCAGATTCTGTCACTCACTTCATGTCTAAGTTTTAGTGAAAATATGTAAACTTATGAGTTTTTTTTTATTTGTGTGCTTGCTTAAAACTACAAGAAATCATTTGGAATGTTGGTGTTATCGCACAACCACTCCATATTGTGTTAATCGATGATATACACTCCAGCTTTCAGGTGAAGGTAGTTACATCTGATAGTTATGTAAAGTGCAGCTTGGGACTTATATATCTGGATATATAAGTTGGTAAATAGGACTAGGGTTATTTACTCTTTTAAAGAAAAGTGGTATGGGGTTATTTACTTGTCTATAAGAGATTCAGTTATCCCCTGTAGTTCCACATGGTTTTATTGGGTTTTTCTTATCATTTCCGGAATTTTCTACATGAGCATAGACTACATTCCTTAATCTTGGTGCCTTGGATGAGAGGTGACATTTCATTACGTAGGATATAATGAATCGGGCCTTCGTATTGATAGCACATACCTACAAGGAACTCCAATCAAGATCCAAATAGGCACAAATTCAATGGTTCCAGGTGAAATTATTAGTTGCAAAAGCTATATTCTAATTTGATGTGATGCTATTATGTTATTCAATGATGTATAACATCAATTCAGTCTTGAGGAAGGAATACAAGACTAGTGGGAGTTGGATGTTTCTATCAGTCATGTCCTTAGAGGAAAATGGTGAGGCTTACTTTCTTTATAAATAGGGGGTCCTTGGCTCTAGTTTTTGGTTTATGGACAGTACGCTCATTATGTGTGTGTGTGTTTTTTTTCCCCCTTGTTGTAGGGTGTTTGAGATTTGTTGTGATTAGGGGTATTATGGGGCATCCTCTGTGACTTGGTCTTTGCTAAGGACTGCAAATGATTGCCACCCAATTTCCCACTGGCCTATTATTGGTTGTATGATTGTTTTGTTTATTTTAATATATCCAATAATGAACAAAGGAAGAAATGCTATTAGTCTTTGTATATATGCATGGTTCCGTTCAAATATTTCTCTGTGATCCTCTTTTAACCAGCTTTGAGCATTTTGCTTGTATGCTGCAAGAAAACTACAAGAGAATGTTGAGTGTGGAAATGATATAAATAATTGGGTTATTCACTTCAGTGATTCATTGCATACTACCGCGGTACGAATCCAATGAGAGTATCGTGGTTGGAAGGGTAGAAAAGAATTTTAATAGATATGAAACGGAATCATGAAAATTCAGGTACAAAATTACCTAGCACTTGAAAAATGACACATTTATTTGCATTGATAAACTCTCATTTTTAAATTCTAAAAGAAGATCTTTCTAACTGTTTGTTTCATCATTCCCGTTGTAAATATTTTCCTGAAATTCAGTCTTAGAAAAATTGTCAATCATGTAGTGCTAACGAATTCCACTTCAGGCACATGTGAGGGAACATCAAGTGCGTAAGCAATACAAGAAGGTTATCTGGTCTGCTGCCATCATTGAAAATGATATTTTGTGTTGGAGGAGGAAAAGAGCTGGCTTGCAAGGCTTTCAAGCAGACAAGGCTATCAGGAATAGAACTAGAGATTGGGAAGAGCTCCTATCTGGTTTCATGCAGATCCTTTTTTTTTGTTTGGTTTGGTTGGTTTAATTTGTAGTCGATTAATGTTGCTTGTTGAAGTTTCGTACCAATTACATGTCATGGGTTAATTTTTTAATGAATGTTGTTTCATTTAATAAAGGTATGTTATTTTATGACTTTTGTTGTAGATTATTAATCATGATAAAAAAAATTTACTATTGATGAAATTGTTTAATATTATGTATGGGTGATTTGTGACCAATTATAAACCAGTATTTTCAATGCAAGTAAAATAAAAGCGTTCCCAAGTTTTTTAAAACAGTTTCGATTTGTTTAAGAACGGTCTCTTTTTTAAATCATTCCAAAAAGGGAAAAAAACTTTAAATAGGTTTTAATAGTTGATAAAAATATCAGGAATGGATGCAAAGCCTTTCAAAATTAATGGAAAATCGTTCCTAATTCCTATTTTTGGAACGAATATAAACCATTCCAATGTTATAGTTTTGGAATGGTTATGAATCATTCCTAATTTATGTTTTTTAGGAACAGTTAAGATCTATTCCTACAAATTCGGAACAGCCTAAAATGGACAGGATTTTAACTGTTTCAGATTAAATTCGGAAAGGGTGAAAACTATTCTAGATTACAGTTTTTTTCCTAAGTTTCTTGAATTTTCTTTGTGTGTTGATGAATGGTGGTGTCTTTGAGTTTTTAGTTTTCTTGGGGTTTATGTTTGTTTGTTGGGATTCTTAGAATCTCTTTCTTTGTGAAATTGCGATTTCCTAGGGGGGAGTCAGATAGGCATGATTATACTCTTAACTGATATTTTACTTCTTGTTGGCAATGCGACCTAATTGGTGGGATACTCTTCATAAAGAACAACCTGCCTAACTATCGTTGATTAGTTTATTTGTTGAGAATCATCGGTGGAGAGTTAAGAACTACTTGTTATTTGGACCTACCAATGACAGATGAGGGAATCCACTTTCCTAGAGGTCGATGCAAGAGTTTTAATCCACCAATTCAAATTCAAATTGACATTTTCCTCTTTTTAGTTGTAGTGGTGGGGGTGGGGGGTAATTGTTTACAATCCTTACGAATTACAACACATGTTTTATACACACCTTTTTGGTTGGTGGCACCACTAGGGATAATGTCATTTATCCCATTTAACTACTAGAAAGCTTATCTATTGTCACATGGACCCGAGAATCCCCTGATTATGGTGGTTCCAGAGGTATGACACGTGTACTCCCGTGAACTCGCACATGTTCCGGATCAATTCCGAATTCACAAAGGAGAAAATTCCACTTTGCACATGTGAGGATTACTCACCAACATCTGTCAATGTACAGTTAATTGCAGAAGCATTCACATTCTTAATATCAAAGCTTGAACAATCCATTAAGGCTTGAATAATACACTTACAATTATCATTAACAAACTAATAATGTAACATTCGTATGCATTTTACTCAAGGTACTCTAATAATAGAAACTACTAGATGCTTTATCTTAATGGAACATGATCCAAATACAAATGCAATCATAACTAAACACATGCAAACCAAATCTTAGTGCAAGATGCAATATCTAATCTCAGACCCAAAGCTACCACACTTATACGTACTCCGGCAATCAAAGCTAACCATTATCCTTACCGATTAAATCTTTAATCTGGAGAACTATCTATTATTCTCTTCAGTATCTTGGATTCTTATAACACTAAATGTAGCACCATGAATACAGCGATTCAACAATGTATGAGCAATTAAAATTTAATACATGTTATTCTAATTAAAATTTAAAGACAAATAAATTCAAGGGGTCAAATAATCATCCTCTCAATTAGAGAGGGAATCATGTTGGGATGTCACCAGTGGCCCGGGTTCTGGAGTTCTACTTCTCCAGACTATCTACTACGCAAAGACATTCAATTCTAAACCAAGCTTCAACCCCGTCGAGTATTGTCCGGTCAAAGCTCAGTAGTATCGAATCATTCGATTCAATCAATAGGATTTGAGTAAGACTTTTACACTCAATTAGTGACTCGAGCACCCAACCTACCAGCCTGTGATACCACTTGTAGGATCTTACACCCCATTGAGCTACCACTTATCCCAAAACCAATTGAGGATGGAAAACTGCATAACAATGGTTTTATGGTGAGGGCTCGGTTTCGACAACAATTATGTTAGCTCAGAAGTGAGAGTGAACGTTAACCTTAACAAAACAAAACTACAAAAAGATAATCAAACACATAAAAAAATGCCCAAATGAAAATGAACATGACTCAAAACCATTTCATCAACAGAAATATGGAACCCATTCAATGTAAAATGCATAGTGGACATATGCACTGTATACAAACAACCAGTTGACTATATGCACAAAATCCACTATGAATTGAACACGTGTATTAGAAAATATTTCCATAGTTATGGAAAATTTTTTTATTTTTTTATAGAGAGATTGGTGTGATCATCTTGATTCTGCAGTTCCCAAAACACAACCATGAACTGGCCAAATTACACATGGTAAAATATATTGGTATGGTTTAAACTCAAGCTTATTTTTTATACGAACCCAGTACACAAGTCATGTCTTCTTGATTAAGGAACTAATGTCAATTCAGGGGATTTTGGTCTTTTTTTTAATTTAAATTGGTTTCATTATAAATGAAACTGAAGGAATAGGCGAGATTGTGGGACAAATAAAGGCATGAACAGGGACGGAGCTACATTAAGGCTAGGGCCACCGGCCCGCCCGCCCCCGCCCCCCCCCCCCCCCCCCTCTCAAGGTTTTTGAAGTAAGATTCCTGCCAATGAGGATTCAAAGTATCTAAATGAACCCATCTTGAAAGCAATAGGCAAAGACACAGGTGATAGGTGATGGATAAATAACATGGATAGTTTGAAAGTCTCTTTGTAAGAGTATGTATGGATCAAATTCAAATCTCTCTTGCACCATTCATTCCCTCCATTGTGTGTAACTATTAAACAGTGGCAATTCCCATCACAAAATAGAAGAAAAAAAGAATCACTCTCTACTTGAGTTTTTACCTCATAAGTTCTCCGTAAAAAAGCCAGTCTGGAAAGATTGGGCTTCCGACCTTATAATCGTTGAGATGAAGAGTGTCCATTTTGGGTACAAAGAAAAGTGAAAAAGCTCTAACCACTGTAACCCCAAAATCACATAAACCAAGCATGTATCATGTATGTAAAAGAGATCTTCTTACATACCATGTATTTATTGAGTTGTTTGATGAATGATTCATATTTTGAGACAATGAATACTTTTTATTTGATTTTGGACATAAAATAAATGTGGCTTTTATTTGATTTGTAGATGGGAAAAATCATCTACAATTGATGGATTTTTTTAAAGAAAAAAATCCTCAAAACTTAGAAGCTGATGACTGAGTTGAAATGTATTAAGAAACAATTATTTTACAACTTTTCTTTGCTTATATTTTGTTAAGGCTGAATAGAAACTGGTTTTATTTTTCATGTAAAATTTAAACTTGAATAGTAATATATTTTTCATGCTTAAACTTACAACTCTGTCGAATTTTTTTTTAAAAAATATGATAGTTATAATAATTGGTGAAATAAAAATTTATTCAAGTTTTGCCTAAATCCTTAGGTCTGGGCCATCTCGAATAGAATAATATTAATCACTTTATTTGGATGAATGCACTTTGGGTGTTTTAGACAAACCCATTCAGAAATGAAAAGAAAAGAAAATAATAAGACCACAATCTCAAGATCATCTAAAATTTTAAAAACCACCCATTTCAGAATACATGAATTAGTAGGAAAAAAAAAAAAAAAAAAGAAGAAGAAGAAGAAGTTTTAAGGGGCCAAGATAACAAAAGAAGAGAAAATCACAAGTCTGCATTGGAATATACTTCAACTATATTATCATACTACTCGCACAATCCCCACTGTAACTGCACTTGCTAAGCGCAAAGAAAAATACCCTTTTTCAAATAATATATATAATCTAGTAAAGGCAAACATGCATGAAACGGATCAAATGATTAAAAAAATAGGTAGTTTGCACAAGACTAAACCAATGCCAAACAAAAAAACAGAAAAACTCAATGCATATGGGAACAACAATATTAATAAAAATTACTAGTGAAGGGTTTTGGAACCTCAAACCAATCCAAACGAATGAAGTGAAAAACCCATCCCATGCAATCAATGACAAATGGCACATTTAGCACGAATACTAACAACATCACCATCATGAGCATTGTGTGGGTAAAACACTATAATGACGAGATTAAGCGAGGATTACAGTAGTACCTGTTGTCCACCTCGGCCTTTGTAATCACAGCTCGGCAGCTCTGTTAGGAGTGCCAGCTCGGCAGCTCGGCGTGAGTGCCAGCTCGGCACAAATGCCCAGCGCGGCCAAGCCATTCTCGGTCTCGGAACAAAACACTGAAGGCAGAATGGGCCGTCACCTTCCTCTGGGAAGTACGGCGCGCCCTGACAGATAGGAGCATTCATTTATGACGATAAGATTGCTCATTTATGGCGATAAGAAGTTAGCTTTATCATCCCTTAACATCAACTGACTGAAGGCATGGAAAGTTCGGATGGGATGTTCCCTTTTTACCTACCGCTGAATGTCAGGGTAAGGACCGATGGGACCTCACCCCACCTACCCCCACTCACAGAGAGAATGAACGAGGAGTGTCCACATATATACATGGGGTCAGCCCCATAGAAAAAAAAGACAATACACAATGCGGACTCTCTCATTCTCCTCCTCCGCCTCCTCATCCTGCTTAGTTTTCTCAGAACTAACTCAGGCATCGGAGTGCCTTCGGCTCACGGCAGCCAGGGGCTCTGACCCAAGCCTTTTCCTTCCCTTTTCAAGTTCTTGGTGTTCAGTGGCGTTCGGTCTTCCCTGATCTAAGAAGTTCATCTCGATCTAAGTAGGTGTCATTTTTACCGACTACAGTTTGGCGCTGTCCGTGGGAGTCACTGAACAAAAAGCCTTCCAACACCATGCCTCCGAAAACCAGAAATGGTGAAGGACCCTCCAAGGGCAAGGGACCAACCATGTAGCCTGTGCTGGTAGAAGGTCCACCCCCTCGACAAAGAAGATCAGGAGGAAGGTCCCCTACAGTCTAGTCGGTATCACAGTCTAGGGGATTGACAATACCTTCCTTTCACAATGTTACGCCTTCAGAGCAGCCCCACCATAGTAATGAGCACGCCATGCGAGGTGACAAGTCAGTCACCAAGCTGCGTGAGAAGTCAGCAAGGGCTGGACCTCAGTCCCACCATCAGGTCAACCCTGACGAAGACGAAGACCCTCGCCTGGATGAGATCAGAGCTCAAAACCGCCTCATTCAGGAGCAAGATGAGCTTATCCTACGGCTCAAACAGCAGCTCCAGGAGAAGAGAGGGGCTCGGAGCCCACTTAACGAGCGCAGCCATGCCTCGGGTCCTCCACCCAGGCACAGCCAGGCTCCTCCGGGCCACGGGCGGGACCTGAGGCACGTCATCGACAATAAGAGGCGTGATCGGGTCCACAGAGAAGAAGACTCCAGCAGCAGTCACGAGCATGTAGAGCCAAAGAAGCAGTGGAGGATACCAGAAGACGAGGAGGAGCTCAAGCAGTGGATTGACCAACGGGTCAAGAAGGCTGTTCGCCAGAATATGGAGACTGCTGGAATCGCCCGAGACCAGTGCAGCGCCTTTGAAACTGAAGATACAGGCGTATCTCCTTTCTCCAGGGAGATCAGAAAGTACTCCCTCCCCGAGAAGTTCAACATCCCGAGGTTCACCCTGTATGATGGAACCTCGGACCCTGTGGCTCACCTCCGACATTACATCCAGAGGATGTCGGTCTGGGGGGACGACGATTTCCTGAACTGTCGAGTTTTTTCCTCCAGTATGGGAGATCTCCCCCTCCGATGGTTCTGCTCACTCCCTGGCGGCTCTATCTCTAGTTGGCGACTGCTTCGGACATCTTTCCTGGAGAAGTTCTAGGCCCACCGCGTCATCCCAAAGACCGATGTTGACCTGATGGCACTCCAGATGCGAGAGGACGAGAACGTCACCCAGTTCGCCCGTCGCTTCTAGACTGTTTACAGCCAGATTGAGTGTGCTTCTGAGGAGATGGTAGTGAAATCCTTTCAGCTGGCCCTGCGCCCGGGTATCCAGCTTCGGGCGCAGCTGGTCATGTACCCCATAGCCACCATGAAGGAGCTCATGACCCGGGCAAACCGGTTCATCCGGGCAGAAGAGGACGAGGTCCAAGGGCGGGAGAACTTCGGCCTCTCCCAGAAGGACCCACCATCCAAAGGAGACAGAGATAACAGGTCCTCCAGGAAGGAGGACCGCCGCAGAGACCCGTCTCCGGATCGGCACAGGGCCCAGTCCTCAGATCGTCGACCGAACCCCTCCACCTCCGTCGCAGCCTCAGGGAGCAGCAGGAGGACCGGAAACAATGCCGCCACCTTCAAAGTGGTAAACACAATCTTCAAGGAGCCCATCTATAAGCTCCTCCACAAAATAAAGGCACAGCCCTTCTTCAAGTGGCCGCAGCCGATGAAAGGTGACCCCTCCTCCCGGGACCAGGGCAAGCTACGTGCTTATCACAGACAGAGTGGGCACAGAACTGATGAGTGCAAAAGCTTCAAGTCCCACCTCGAGAACCTTGTGAAAGAGGGGCACCTGAGGGACTATGTCAAGGAGGAAGGCCGGGACAACAGCCGACCTCCACGCCGAGATGATGACGGCCAGGATAGCGAGCCGAAGGGCATCATCAACGCCATCCACCTCGCTCCTCCGCTTAAGGGGAGATCCCAGGCCCGTGTCGAGGCCAGAAGAGCCTCCCATCAGAAGCAGGTGTTGACCGCGGCGTAGGAACCAGCTGCAAAGAAGGTCAAGACAGAGGGGCCCAGAATCTGGTTCTCCGACAGGGATCTAGAGGACGTAGCACTCCCACAAAACGACCCTCTAGTGCTCACCTTGAAGCTGCAAAACTTCTTGGTTCAGAGAGTCCTTGTCGACCCAGGCAGCTCGTCCGAGATCATGTACTACGATTGCTTTCAGAAGCTGAAACTCAAGGACGAAGACCTCCAAACTGCCCGAACTCCTCTCGCCGGCTTCAGCTCGAAACCGGTGTACCCGAAGGGGAAGATCTCCCTCAGAGTCCAAGTAAGAGGCGCCTCCAGGCAGGTTGACTTCCTAGTCGTCGACGTCCCCTCCCCATACAATGTCATAATGCGAAGGACGTGGCTGCATGGCATGGAGGCTGTGCCCTCCACCCGTTATCAGAAGCTCAAGTTCCCCCTAGAAAACCAGTCTGGCTGGACCGACGTGATCACTATAAAAGGCAACCAGCACATGGCCAGGCAATGCTTGATGGCCGTGTTGCTTGGAGAAGCCGAATCGTCCCCGGTCCATGTGGCCAAGCTGGACAGAGAAGTCGAGCTCAGGGATGTTGGCAGGGCCCCGGCGCAGAAGAGCATCGAGGACCTCACCAAGGTCAGGATTGACCCCGCCGACCTGGACAGATTTTTCCTAGTTGGAAGCCAACTCCCTGAGCCCGAAAAGACACAGCTGTTAGACCTCCTCCTCGAAAATAGAGAGGTCTTTGCGTGGACGCCTTACGAGATGCCTGGCATCGACCCAACTGTCATGTGCCACAAGCTGAATGTGGACCCTAACCATAAGCTCGTGATTCAAAAAGCACGCCGAGCTGGGATCCCACAAGCTGAGGCCGTAAAGGAAAAGGTTGAAGAGCTGCTCGAAGCGCAAGCGATAAAGGAGGTCCACTATCCGCAGTGGCTAGCCAACACAATAGTGGTTAAGAAGAAGACGGGGAAGTGGAGGGTCTGTGTCGACTTCACCGACCTCAATACAGCCTGTCCCAAGGATAGTTTCCCCCTTCCAAAGATCGACCAGCTCATTGACGTCACTGCCGGACATGACCGTATGAGTTTCCTCGACGCTTACCGAGGATACCACCAGATACCTCTGTTCGTACCTGACCAAGAGAAGACAGCCTTCATCACACCCCAGGGCACCTACTATTATAAGGCAATGCCCTTCGGGCTGAAGAATGCAGGGGCGACATGCCAGCGGCTAGTGACCAAGATGTTTCAAGCGCAGCTTGGGAAGACAGTGGAGGTCTACATCGACGATATGGTCGTCAAGTCTAGAGAATCGTAGGACCACTTGGCCAACCTCCGCCAGGTTTTCGGCATCCTCCGCCAGTTCCAGTTGAAGCTAAATGCATCTAAATGCACCTTCGGTGTCGGTTCTGAAAAGTTCTTGGGGAGCTTCATCACGAGAAGGGGAATTGAAGCAAACCTTGATCAGATCACGGCGATCCAAGAGCTCTAGAGCCCAACCTCGGCTAAACAAGTTCAGAGGCTAACCGGCATAGTTGCCGCTCTCAATCGCTTCATCAGCCGAGCTTCCGACAAGGGCAGGCCTTTCTTCCAGCTCCTACACAAAGGCTCAAAATTCCAATGGACGCCGGACTGCGATCAGGCCCTGCAACAGCTCAAGCGCTTCCTCTCTTCACCTCCGCTACTGTCGACCCCAACCCATGGCGAAGCACTGTACTTGTACCTGGCAGTCTCGGACCACACAGTGAGCTCGGTGCTCATCAGAGAAGAAGACGGCCAGCAGAGGCCTATATATTACACCAGCAAGATCCTGCTCGACGCTGAGACCCGGTATTTGCAGCTCGAAAAGCTTGCCCTAGCGCTCGTCAGCGCATCGCGAAAGCTCTTCCATTACTTCCAAACTTTCACTATCGTGGTCGTGACCAAGCACCCACTGAAGGCTCTCTTCCGGAAGGCAGACTTCTCCGGTCGAATCTCCAAATGGGTTGTTGAACTGGGGCAATACGATATCAAGTATCAACCCAGAACGGCCATCAAAGCCCAAGTTTTAGCAGACTTCATTGTCGAATTCACTTCTCAGAGTTCGGCGCCGACCCTGCTCGACACCAAACTGGGGGGCTATAAGGATACAGAGGCAGCAACCGAGACAATGCAAGAGCAGACCTGGAAAGTCTTCGTCGATGGATCCTCAACGTCCAATAGGGCTGGCGCTGGCATAGTCCTCCAGTATCCAGAAGGCCTCGTCATCGAGCAAGCTCTAACATTCGGCTTCAAGGCATCCAATAATGAGGCTGAGTACAAAGCACTCATCGACGGGCTAAACAGTGCCAAAATCTTGGAAGCTCGACACATTGTGGTTTTCAGTGACTCCCAACTAGTAACGAACCAGCTCAACGGAGACTACCAGGCTCGGGACGACAGAATGGCGGCTTACTTAGCTCATACGAAGGAACTTCTCTCCCAGGTCGAAAGGACCGAGATCCGACAGGTCGGCAGAGAGTCCAATTCCATTGCCGACGCCCTTGCCAACCTCGCCTCAGCGGTCGAAACCTGTAATAGAAGAACTATCAAAGTAGAGACGCTACGCGAGCCCAGCATCGAACTACAGCGATCTCGGCAACTCATGTGCGTGGACCTCGGTCCCAGCTGGATGGATCCGGTCATTGCCTACTTGAAGGACGACCTACTGCCCGAAGACAGGATGGAGACACAGAAGATTAGGCTGAAAGCAGCTCGGTTTTGGCTCTCCCTAGATGGCAGGCTCTACAGGAAATCGTTCACCGGACCCTAAGTCCAGTGCGTCCACCCAAACAAAGTCGACGACTTCCTTTACGAAATTCATGAGGGGATCTGCGGCAGCCACATCAGAGGTCGGTCGCTTGCCTACCGTGCAATCAGCCAAGGATACTGGTGGCCGTACATGCAGAAGGACGCCCAAGTCTATGCTAGGAAATGCGAAAAGTGCCAGAAGTTCTCACACTCTCTCCACCAGCCAGCGCAGGACCTAAGCCCTCTATCCAGCCCGTGGCCTTTCGCTCAGTGGGGTCTGGACATCGTCGGTCCACTACACCGAACTCCAGGGAACAAAAGATGGTTGATAGTAGCTACAGACTACTTCACAAAGTGGGTCGAAGCGGAGCCTCTATCCTCCATCACCGAGCAAGACACGAAGAACTTTGTATGGAAGAACATCATCAGGAGATTTGGAATCCCTCGAACTCTCATCTCCGACAATGGGACCCAGTTCGATTCCAACTTCTTCAAAAGCTTTTGCCAAGAGTACGGCATCCGAAACGTCTACTCCACCCCGGCGTACCCAAAAAGCCATGGCCAGGCCGAGATCTCAAACAAAGTGATCTTTGACGGACTCAAGAAGAGACTCGACCGAGCGAAGGGGAGGTGGGCAGAAAAGCTTCCTAGTGTTCTATGGGCGTACAGGACAACTCCAAGGCGCTCCACCTCGGCTACACCATTCTCCCTTGCCTACGACATGGAAGCTGTCATTCCCCTTGAGGTCGGAACTCTGTGACCAGGGGCTGAATGACTTGAACGTAGCTCGAGAGCTAGATTTCGTTGAAGAACGAAGAGTGACAACAGCTATCCGCTTGGCTGCTTATCAACAGCAGTTGGCCAGGGGATACAACCAGAAGGTCAGACCAAGCAGATTCGCGGTGGGAGAACTAGTCCTAAAGAAAACGCTTCCTCGCGACCGAGATCCTAATGAAGGGAAATTAGCACCCAACTAGCAGGGGCCATATAAAGTGCTATCAACAGCGGGAAGGGCCGCGTACAGGCTCGAGGACATGGAAGGCAAGGAGTTGCCGCGACCATGGAACACAATGCATCTCAAAAAGTTTTACTTCTGAAAACATGTATTTAAGGGTTCAAACATCAATAAAAAGGGACATTCTTGAGCAGATCTCTTTCAAAATTGCTTCCAAGTTATGCAGCTCAGCCGCAATGCCAGCTTCCTCAGGGTCCAGTGACAGCACCACCCCTGCGGCTCGGCAGCTATGTTCAGAGTGCCAACCGTCCTCAGCTCGGTGCCTGCACTAGCTTTGGCGGCACAGCCACAAGCATCTCAGGGTCCGGTGACAGCACCACCCCCGAGGCTCAGCAGCTATATTCAGAGTGTCAACCGTCCTCAGCTCGGTGCCTGTACCAGCTTTGGCGGCACAGCCACAAGCATCTCAAGGTCCGGTGACAGCACCACCCTCGCAGCTCAGCAGCTCTGTTCAGAGTGCCAACCGTCCTCAGCTCGGTGCCTGCACCAGCTTTGGCGGCACCGCCATAAGCATCTCAAGGTCCGGTGACAGCACCACCCCCGGTTCGGCAGTTCAGTCAGAGTGCCAGCCGTCCTAGCTCAGTCCCAGCACCAGCTACGGCGGTAAAGCCAAAAATGTCCAAGAACGTTGACTTCGGCGCTCACAAACACCTTGAGTTCCGGCAGTTCTGCTCTCAAGGGTTATGGATGCGGATTAGGACCACGATTTATAAACTAAATCTCAGTCAAGGCAGACATCCAATTTTAACTTTTAAAGACTTGTGAAGAATTCGGTTATTCAGACCAACCACTTAGCAAATGAAGCATAAAAAGGCACACGTCATCTGCGCACTCATTCCATCAAAGAAGAAAAAAGAAAGCCAGGGGGTTCAAAGAAAATTGTTGTTCCATTGACAGAGTTCGGATTACAAGGATAAAAGGAATACAATGAAAGAAAGGAAAAATACAATGGGGGCTCAAGGGGCTACAGCTTCTACATTGCAGTCGATCTCTGGAGCAGCCTCGGCCACGACTGCGCTGGCCTCGGGCACGGTTGAGGTGGCTTTAGAAACGACCGCGCTCGCTTCGGGAAAGCTAGCCTCAGGAGCACGGCTTCAAAAGGGGCCTGGACGACCGCGGGCGCAAGGGAGTCTTGAAGCTCGGCGCTGGTAGTTGGAGGGGCCTCTGAAGGCGCCTCGGGGGCGGCGCTCGCCTCCGGGCAGGCTTACGGAGGAAGGCAAGGGGAAGCCAGAGATATGGCTATAAGTTCCGAGTCCGAGCGAGGGAACTTTGGGGGATACCTGAGGAGAGGGCTATCCTCAAGAACCCCAGCCTTCTTCAAGGTTGCTTTCCATCCAAGCTCCCAGGCTCGGTCTCAAATCCCTAGTAGCTGAGCCTTGTAGTCAGCTGTCAGTTTGCCAACCTCCTCCCCAATAATGGAGTTATGCTCAGCCAAGAACTCCTCCTTGAGCCTGGCTTCTTGTCTTGCCAGAGCATACTTGATCTCGGCCGCTTTCCCCCTCAAGGCCATCTCCAGGGAGCCTTGCGCCAAGTTCTGCTGGGAGAGGAGCCTCTTGTTTGTCCCTCTGGCGTCCCGCAGGTCCTCTTCCAGCCGCACCACCTCGGTCCGGAGATCGTCGAGCTCAGAGACGAGATGGAGGTTCTGGGTCCCCTTATCATTCAGCTCTTCCCTGAGATGCTCCACCAGGACCTGGGACTCTTCAAGGTCGGAGACGAGGCCAGCATTCCTGCCCACCTCTTCTACCAGCATCGCCTCCTTAGCAGCTATGGACGCCTGCAGCTCCTCCCTCTCGGCCACCCATTCAGCCTCCCTGGCCTCGGCTGCGTCCAGCCTCTCTATGCCCATCTGGCATTTCTGCAACAGCTGCAAGAAGAAAACCAGACATCAATAAAAGAATACCGAACTAAAGGCTCTGGAGAAATACTACACTTACCGCTTCCAGCGAGCGCATCGAGGAGAGCAGGAGTGACTCGTTGTCCATCTCAGCCCACCTCGCCATGTCTTGAGGAAGGGCGCAGGCGCATCCCAGCGCGGCGACCACTTGGGGATCGGTCGCACGGTCTGTTTCGGTTAGCTACCTCCCCAGTACTTCCTCAATGGCCGGCCTCCACGGAGAAAGTGGAGGGGGCGAGATCGTTCTGCCAGCTGGCGGAGGTGACGAGGGGCCAGGCAAGGCCTCAACCCTTGCTCTCTTCTCGGGTCGACCCCCCTCAGCGACCTCGGCGGAGCGGGCCTGACCTCCAGCCCTTATAACATGGTCTGGGGGTGAGTCGTTTATGACGATAGTCGCTGAAGGCAAAGCCGAGGCGACCTCGATCGCGGTGGACTAAGTGGCCTCGGTCGCGGCTGCTCGGACCGTCTCGGCAACCGGGGCAGTAGGAGTTCCGCCCGCAGTAACCGAAGGCGTCGCAGCCACGGCCTGAAGGGGATCCCGGGCCTCGCCCCCAATGTCCCCGAAGGTCGCGGCAGACAGGTCTTCTGCAGCGTAGCGTTGCCCGCGCTGGTGTAGTATCTCTCCCTCCTCTTCCTCTTCCTCCGAGCTGGAAGACGTCGAGCTCTCGGACGAGCTGGAAGCTACTAGCCTCTTCCTTCGCGAAGGCCGGGGCTCGGCTCCCGAGGTCCTGTTAGGCTCTGGGACTGGAAGTGCTAAAGTGCGGTGTCCGGACTCAACCAGACGCCCAGTAGGTATCGCGACAGTCACTGCCGCCGAGCTAGGCACCACGGTCGTCGCTGACCTTGAGCTGACGCCTTCCCCGCTCAACACGGAGTCTATTCCTGACACCCTTCTCGAGGTGTTGAAGGATCTGTAGTGGGCGTATACCCAGGAGGCACCACGCAGCACAGCAGTTGTGGTCGCGGTAGTTTCTCACCTTCTCGTGCCACTCACTATTCACCCTCCAACGGTTTTTCCTGGCAAACTCTCTCCTTTCGTAAAAATCTGCATAAACAGGAAAAATTGTTTTAGTCAGGCATAGAAGAGAGAAAAAACTACAAACCGAAAAGACTTCGGTCTTTACTTGGTGGAGTTCCTATTTTTCGAGGAATCCGGACCGTGGTGCTAGGCTCCACTTCACCGAACTCCGATCCTCCTCTGACGAGTACTCGGTCTTCACCCGCGTATTTGTTGAAATCCTCCAGCGCGGTTACAAATCCAACCCGGCAGACCCTCAGCCGGAGGTAATGGGTGTTCCCTTCTACGGATTTACAGAGGTCATACGTATCCTCGATGTCCGGGACACCGACGCTGTCCCTAGGATCTCGTTCAGCCGCACTACTCCCATGATAATTTTGTATCCTTTGGGAAGTAACTGGCATGGGCACAACCTCCAGTCCCGGAAGCAGTCCTTAACCAGTGGATGAAAGGGGAAGCGGACCCCTCCCTCCACAACGGAGACCAGCCAGAACGGCATCCAGCCATCGCGGTAGGCGAGGCCATCATTAGAGCCATCTGGTCTGACCTCCACATTGTTTGGGATCTTGTACGTATCCTTAAAATAGGCTATGGAACCCGGGTCTCCTAACAGATGTCTATAGATCCCCATTCTCAACCCAGACGAAAGTCTACCCAGAAGAAAAGACAAGAAAAGCAGAAAGAAGCCCTACGAAAGGGGACTGCACAGACAGGATCATCGGAAACTTGTAGACGTTGAAGAAGTTCTCTTGCAGGGTGTAGTAGAAATTCGAAATGAGTAAAAGAAGGTGGAGACGAAGGAGAAACCCTGATTTTTAAGGGCCAGAGACACCGTTTCGGCTTTCGAGAAGAGCCTTTAAAGAGGCGTCCCCTCAGCCAGCCCTAACGTCGCATCTCGCAGCCCTGACGTCTTTTCAGAGTAATTGTGTGGCAACCAAAGAGGCGACACGTGCCACCATCAGCGCAATATCAGAGGGCTATTAAATATCCTGGATAGGCGAAGAGACATCTTGAAAGGGGCCCTACGTCAGCGACAGTCATCAGGCTCAGGAGGGGTCCCCTCTGATCCAAAGCTTTTCTATCTCCATAACCTCTTCCCACACTTCGGTGACCCTCTCTCGAGCTCGGTAGCGGTGCCGGCTGGACAGTTACTAAGCTTCCGACCTCCTCGAGCTAGAGGACTCTCAGAGGTCAAAAGCTAGGGGGCAATTGTGTGGGTAAAACACCGTAATGATGAGATTAAGCGAGGATTACAGTAGTACCTGCTGTCCACCTCGGCCTCTGTAATCACAGCCCGGCACCTCGGCGGCTCAGTTAGGAGTGCCAACATGGCAGGCAGCTCTGCGTGAGTGCCAGCTCAGCATAAATGCCCAGCGCGGCCAAGCCATTCTCGGTCTCGGAACAAAAGGCTGAAGGCAGAATCGGCCGTCACCTTCCTCCGGGAAGTACAGCGCTCCCTGACAGATAGGAGCATTTATTTATGACGATAGGATTGCTCATTTATAGCGATAAGAAGTTAGCTTTATCATCCCTTAACATCAACTGACTGAAGGCATGGAAGGTTCGGATGGGATGTTCCCTTTTTACCTACCGCTGAATATCAGGGTAAGGACCGATGGGACCTCACCCCACCTACCCCCACTCACAGAGAGAATGAACGAGGAGTGTCCACATATACACATGGGGTCAGCCCCATAGAAAAAAGAGACAATACACAATGCGGACTCTCTCATTCTCCTCCTCCGCCTCCTCTTACTTAGTTTTCTCAGAACTAACTCAGGCATTGGAGCGCCTTCGGCTCACGGCAGCCAGGGGCTCTGACCCAAGCCTTTTTCCTTCCCTTTTCAGGTTCTTGGCGTTCAGTGGCGTTCGGTCTTCCCTGATTTAAGTTTATCTCGATCTAAGTAGGTATCGTTTTTACCGCCCACAAGCATAGATTGGAAACTCTGCTCGTACAAACAAAAACACCCCAAAATCTCATAAAGAAGACCCAAAAAGGGGAAGACAATCCTTGAAATGAAAATCCTAAAACTCATTCTAAAGACTAACAACCTTCTAAAAACCAAAATTTTAGATTCATGAAAAAAAAAAACACTAAACTTGGAAGAACGACTTGCCTGGAAAGGGAGAGAAGATGAACGAAGACCGAGCCAAAGGAGAAGACAAGATCGAGCGAATGCCAAACAAGTGGGGTTGAGGGAGGTATGCCGATTTGGAGAAGGTTTTACGTATTTGAGGGAAAACCTACAGAGGACAACTTGAGCCGTCACCTATAGCGGCGTTGTTGACCAACCGCCGCTAAAAGTATCTTTTCTGGTTCATACCTATAAACCTATTACGACCATCTATTGGCTCTCTAATCTTACTCTTTCCCCCTTTTTCAACGAAAGGGTTGGTGCATTATCTGTTCAAGCAGTTTTCCTTCTTCTTTCTACATTTAACAAGCAGCTAATAACCTAACTAATAGACAACACATCATCTAGAGTAGAGTTACTCACAGAAATAACCAATATTTCTCATGTATCTAATAAAGAATTCAAAAGCAACAAAGTTTGCATCTCATCTTCAAGGGCGATCTTCATTGTGACAAACTGATTTACAATACTTTAGAACTCATTCAAGTAATGTGGACCAATGTTTGTACATTCAAAAGAATAGGAATGATTGGGCTCACCTGGCTTGGGCTTTATTTTTTAATCCAGTGTAAGCTTGTTCCATAAACTTCCTTTTACGGACACAACATTTGAAAATAAGATGGGTGTGGATCTAAGATTGTGACCCAGTTTAGATTTGGATCCTCGTTGAGATGCCCTACATGTCTACATTGCCCCAGTAAAAGACCGGTTCAAATCCCTGTCTACGTTCGGGTTTATAATTGGTTTCATATTTGAGGACCTCATGCTCGAATGCAAACATTGAATATTAAGGGTCCGTTTGGTAACTCTAAAAAGCAGCACTAACTTAAACATTCAGAGCTTATTAATAGTTTAGAGTGTTAGATGAACAATAATTACATTTCATGTTTCAAAATTATCTTTAGCAATAAGTAGTTTTAGGGTCATTTTTTTTTTTTTTTTTTTTGGTACCCATTTTAGGGTCTGTTTGGTTACTCTAAAAATAAGCACTAATTATTTAAACATTCAGAGCTTATTAATAATTCAGAGTGTTTGATGAAACACTAATTGCATTTCATGTTTAAAACCTATCTTTAGCAATAAGTGGTTTTAATAAGTACTCAAGGTCACAATTTGGGCCTAGCTTTAGGCCCTCTACTTGGGTCCGGTCTAGATCAGGCTTTGGTCCTCGTGATAATGTTGATAATGTCGAATATAAGATATGTGGTAAGGATATGTGACACAAAGACTCCAACACGGAAACAAGATCGAGTTTATGGAAAAGCTGCATATAAAAAGTCAAATATTATTGGACATTGTCAACTATTTGCTTAATGATTCTGAACTATTCACTCTATCCACATTTAGTTTTTTATAAACTAGCTAATATTATTTTACCAAACTAATTGGTTATGCATTGCAATTTAATAAACCTCTTTTTTTACTATTGCAGAGACGACACGTGTCCCACATTTGGCATTGACACTTGGACAGTCAGGTGTTGAAGTCGTCATTGACTCAATACATGCGCCCGAAGGTTTAGGCCACTAATGCTAATCAGATTAGGGTTATGATTACTTTTCTTATGTAATTAGGTTTCCTTATTTGATTAGGGTCGTATTTCCTATTTTGTTTAGGAGTTTGTTTTAGCAGATTTAATGTTTTTATAAATATATTGGTTGATGTAATTCAGGCTACACCCTCACATCAGTTAGGCCTATTTTATAAGGAATCTGGTCCGCAGATTTTTTTTTAAGATTGTAACATATGGTCGACGTCTTAACGCCCATTGGCCCTACTTTTTTTTAAGAGAACATTAAAGATTTGTTGTCTACAACAATTCAAATCTAACTAATGTTTCTAGGTGTCCAATATAATGCCATACAAGGGATTTTCAAAATTTCTAATTTTTCTATATATCCCTTTCAAGGCCAAATAGAGCAGACAAATGGCAGCATCTAACCGGCCTAGTTTCTTTGTATTAGTTATATTCTATATTTATCTCATATTTGGCATGCGACTAAGCCTAAAAAATAGGCTTATAAATGGGTATCTGATTCTATGATTACTTGGAAGTTCCAACTCGCAAAAAATCGGGTTTAGAACCTATTTTAGGTCTCGATTCATAAACGGGTCCAGGTCTGCGTTTGTAACCCGATTTATGTTTCAATTGATGAACAGGTTCGGTTCTGAGTCCATATAAGTTCCAGCCCATAGACCTAGGACTCGACCTTTGAGTCTTTGATATTACAAATTATATCTCAAAATTAACTTTTTCTTTGATATTTTAGTATATAATATTGGAGGTAGTAAGCTTAATGTATTGTTATAAGTTGAATGATATGCTTATTTTAAGAAAATATTAAAAAATAAAGAGAAATTAGAACCAATTTTGAAACTAGATCCTAGTCCTCTAGGTGGACCCGGTTCTGAAACAAAATCCGAGTTTTTTTATCGGAACTGTGTCTAAAACTAACGAAATAGGTTCTAAGTCAAAACCAGATCCGTAAACATTATTTAGAAATGGGTCCAGATCCAGTATGGTTCCGACTAGGAACCGTTCCGTTTGCAACACTACTAAAAAACTATGTCAGATATCCTAATTTACAATGTTATAGGAAACTTATTATTGTCCGTATTGTAGATGATTAGGTTCCTTAGAGGATTTTTGCTTGGACCACGTATTGTGTTTTGGGGCACTTGCTGCAGTGAAATTGGAAAAACCTAAAAGGAGCATTGTGCCAAACTATCCAAGCCCAATCAAAATTAAGCTCTCATCCCTCTCAAACAATAAAATAATGAAGAAACTAACATTATAGCCATTGTCCATGTCCTAAATGAAAATCTTGAGTCTGCCACTATTTGCTGATAAGAACTACTCGTAACCTCTGGTGTACCTGACAGGTTATATTCTTATCCTTACCTTAACCACAAATTAAAATGAAATGATATCATATTCATGAGGATTTGAACTCCTAATAATATCTGGATGCTATGGTCCGGCTGGTCGTTGACTCTAGACCCTGAGGGTTCAGATCCAGGCTCTGTGTCCCCCAATTCAGTATTCATGTCGTGTTCCGGTTAACTACACCATGTCATGCAATGAGAAAGATACAAACTATCATGTAATTGGAAGTGTGGATAATCTGGAAAAGCCTCCACATGTCATAAATTTAATGGCACAAAAGATCCAAAGAAGATCATGAAAAAACAAACCATTAGGAAAACAAAAAAGAGTCGCAACATGTACCCTATCTTCACATTTATGTAGTAGTTTATAGCATTCTTTTGATCTTGCTCGAGACTGATGCTTTCTTGCTTTTCTCATTTCTAACAAGCTGATGTTCACCCTGCAAGAATTCCATATTTCTTTGTCTTAAGCATTGTAATGTCACTCAAAAAGAAAGTTTTGGGTTTTTCTTCTATTTAGCTAAAAAAGAACCTACCTTTATATCAATTAGCAAGACCACTTCTAACTACTTAATTCCAACACAAAAAAAGAAATTTAAAATAAAATAATGCCTTTTCAATTGTGTGGGTAAAATATCATAATGCCGAGATTAAGGAGAACTGCGGTAACAATACTAGCTGTTTACCTTGATCTCGGTAAACACAACTCTGTAGCTCGGCAGCTTGGTAAAGAGTGCCAGCTCGGAGGGTATCAGTTCGGCGTAAGTACTAGCTCGGCAAAGTACTAGCTCAGCGAGACCCTTCCTGGTCTCTGTAAAGGTACTATGGGCTAGGAATGGACCATCATACTCCTATGAGAAGTACATGCGTGCTCTGAGAGATAGGGTGGCTCATTTATGGAGATAAGAAGTTGGCTTTATCATCCCATCACGGCAGTTGTGCAAGGGGATGGAAGCTTCTGATGGGACGTGCCCTTTTTACCTACCACTGGATGACAGGGTAAGGTCCGATGAGACCTTACCCACCAATCTCCACTCACTAAGAGAATGAACGAGGAATCATCTACAAATATACATGGGATCAGCCCCACGAAGGTATGCAACATACAGCACGTAAACCCTTGCACCAACTCTCTCCGCTTCTCCACTCATCTCCTACTTAGTCTCCAGAACTAACTCAAGCATCGGAGTGCCTTCGGCTGACTGCAGCCAGGGCCTCTTACCCCATCTCCTTTCCTTCCCTTTCAAGTCTCCGGCGTTCGGTCTTTTCCGATCATCAAGTTCTACTTCCTCCTAATTAAGTGGGTGTCGTTTTTACCACCTACATCAATTGTATCATTAACGGGCCAAATTTCACTTCACTTAGAGCGGGGCATATTTTAGTTTATTCATTGCGTGTAAGTATACAATTTACACGTGATTCGCTCCCTTTGGTTTATGGTAGCCCTTTTTGTTCTAATCTTGTACATGAGTTACATCTTACTGAGTTCATGGTGGGCCTAACCTCAATTAATAAATATGAAAATCGAGGTTTAATTTGACAATCTATTCAATTTCACTGTCGGTATATACTTTATTCTGACTTTACCTTCTGTAAAAGTCCTGCACGATCTAGATTCTTTAATAGAAAAAGACATATTTTATATTTAATCTCTTTTTTTTTTTTCAAATTAACTCGTAGCTTCCTAAATTCTCTCCATAGCTTCTTCCTAGAATGTCACGTCGAGAATGGTGTAACACAGAATTGTGTGAGAGTTAGCCTTTTAATAACCACATGAGGCACCCAATGACAAGTATTATCCCCTCATACTCACTAACCTCCAATGAATTAGCACCTAACCTAATTTGGAACTAATATGAATAATAATCACTTGTCGTACCAGATTTCATAAAAAACCATAACTTAAGAACCATTGGAGTTTAATCTGATGATGAATATTATTCATATTGGTGTCAAATTAGAGTGAGTGCTAATTCATGAGGGGTGTAATGAGTGTCAAATGGCTAAGTTTATCATGGAATGTGCCATGTAAGTGGTGGTAAAGAGGTTACCTCTCATGCAAATGCATAGATTATTTACCTCAAGGAGGTGGGGCTATATATGTTGATTGAATTCTCTGTTTCATGTGTTGTGTTCATAGGATGCAGGTTTTAAAGAAAAAAACTGCAAGATTACATGCTTGCTGTGAGGCGAAATATATTAGTGATATATATATATATATATATATTGCCCTAGAATGGGCGATGCTCTTGTGCATATGTCTCTCTCATAGGAGCCTGTGAGAAAAAGTCATTGGGGTCAACCTGGGGCCTCCAACATCAGTGCACAATGTGAATCAAAAAAGAAAGGAGGGACCACCCTAAATATGAAATTTTAAGTGAACCAATGGTCATAATGCCTTGATCCATGGCCTACAAACTTAACAATTAAAAAAAAATAGTTTTCAAATTAATCCAACAGTCCAGTCCATGTACATGTACATGTATATGTATATCAACCCCATGAGATCTGTGACATTTGGAAGGGCAGGCTGTCTCACACAGTATCTCCATGCGTAATTAGATGGCGGGTTCATCGAATATCAACTACACTGGATAAATATAAATGAGTTTAAAAAATTAGTCCTCTAGTATATTGACTTTGTCAAAATTGAACGCTCATTTCATGGCAATAGATTGGATGAAAAGAATATAATGTGGTACTAATTTGGGCGTTCATGGACTGGGCGGATTAGGCATGGCCTGCTTTAAATTGGTTTGGGACGTAGTTTTTAGTACTCAGGCCGAACATGGATCAAATATTTGGGCCAGGGTTGGACCTAGCTGTAGAAAGATCAAGGACTGATTTAGCTGAGAACAAGGGATATAACCATGGATTTTAAGGTTTTCTGGTGCACTCCTAATCATAGATGTATTGTACAGCTATCAATTGTCTAAGAGAGATGTTTATATTCTTATATATACATATATTTGGATTTAATATTTTTTTATATTTGAATTTTTAGATCTTTATGTTATTTCTATTGTTAGTATTAATCATTATTTAATCGTACTTGAGCCCGATTGACTAAATGGGCAGGTTCAAACTTGGCATGTTTGAGGCAGATTAGGCTCAGGCCTGACATTTATTGCCAATATTGGGCCTGGGCAGGATATGGGTCTTTGTTTCTAAAGTTATTTTAAGCCTGAAAATCCTTCAGCTCAAACTGGCTCCTCAACTTTGGTAATAATATTCATATATTGACAATAAAAAAAAGAAAAACATTTACCATACTAGAAGACATCATTTAACATTAAAAAGATATATGATACGAATATTTGTATAAAAACTTTGTGAGAATTGAGATAATTACCGATGGGAAAGAAAAATTACGTGGCCTCCAAAGGATAGATGGCCCTTCAGATACAGGTAATGCCTTAGACAGCTCAAAGCCTGTAATAAAGTATCACAAGATAGTATCCGAATAAGATAAACATTAAAACCATCACATAGAACTCAAAAAGTTCAACTGAACTCCAAAAGTCAACAAGTAAAGTAATATGGGTGAGTGAGCCGTCTGATATAGCTCAGTGCTAAGGCATCTCCCTCTCCATGAAAACAGTCAAGAATCTAGGGATGTAAATGGGTCCCCGATTCTCCGATTACCCGAAGGTTCCGACTTGTTAAAAACAGGGTCTGGGTCCTTATTTAGGCCCCGAAAAGTAAATGGGTCCGGGTCTGGTTCCACCTTGATTCGGACCGTGGACCCAAGACCCGACATATTACCTCAATTTTTAAAAATCTCTCATCAAAATCATATTTTTAAAAAAAATATCATTCTCCATCTAGACCCGGATCCGGATCCAAACCCGTCTCATATAAGGCTCTAGTTCCGGTTCCGGGGCCTCCAAAATGGTTCTGGGACGTGATCCACTTCCACCTTCGTCTTAACTATTTTGGTTCTGAGTCCACCATGGACCCGAACCGGAACCGACCCATTTACAGCCCTAAGGATCCTGTCCCGATTGTGCTCTATTTTTTAGTGACTTGATTAGTGTGTTTTGAATGTGTAAGTATTTATTAGAATAGGAAAAAAACTTGGGTCAGCGAGTGAATTATCAGTCAGATTTTGTTAATAACAATTCGACCTGCCTAAGTAACTAATGTATTAAGTCAACTCACCAATCTCTATGCCTTACTAAATCATTACCTGAAGTTAATTGCGTATCGAAGTTCTTAATGTTGACAACAAAATCTGTTTGTGTGCCTTGCCTCACTTTCTCATCTACTACGCTGAACTTCAGAGGATACCTGGATTGAAAACAACCATCATCATTAGCTTTCCTAGCTACATTCAAATCATAGTTGGAGAACTTGACTCTTAAGTAGATGTCTAAAGCAAGTTTGTCCATTTATGGACCCAAAAGAGTTGAGGGGTCAACTCAAAGATCCATGTGGGTCTTCCAATGAGATTGTTAAAGCTGCTAGTGGACTTTCATTTACTTGACCAAATGAAGGACTCAACCCAAAAACAAAGTTTATGGTCTCATTTGGTTCCCATTTTAGGTAGGTTAGCCAACTAGGAATGGTGACCCGTCTAGTGTCCAGCCAGCTCTTTATGATATAATTACCAGAATACCCAAATGGAGACGAATCTATACTTTTTGACCAAAGATATATATAGGGTGGAAGAGGGGAAACCCTGTTTGGTCCAATCAGAGGATGCCACATGGGGAGAAAAAAAAAATTTTCATTGGAGAGATGGGATGTGTTGATGGGACATCTTTCCCCCATGTGGCACCCCCCGATTGGACCAAATAGGGTTTCCTGTTTGGTCCAAACTGGGGATCCTCTTCCTCATTGTCCAAGAGGCCCAACCCACACTCACTTCAGTCCAATCAATGTCAATGAGGATCAATTTAGGTAGAATCATATTTGGACCTGTCATTGTTCATTGGATGGGAAGAGGATTCGATCCAGCAGTTTATCATGATTAGAAGTGGACATAAAGTTAATGCAGTACAAAGGGATCATTGGGATTGTATGCAGAGACAAGTTGGAAAAACTATTCACAAACCAAATTTGAGCTGCCAGCAGTTTTCTTGTCATCTTCAAGTTAATATTTAGATTTGCAAAGACAAGTTGAAAAAACTATTCACAAACCAAATTTGAGCTGCCAGCAGTTTTCTTGTCATCTTCGAGTTAATATTTAGATTTAAAAAAAAAAAAAAAAAGAACATTGAAATTCTTAACTGAAGCATCTTTTCCCAAAGAAAAAAATGAATATAAATACTACAAAATAAAAAGTAAACATAAAGAATTGCTAAACTTGATTAAATTGGAATATATAGATTTTGGTTACATCCCATTAAAGTCTTTTAAAAGACCAATTGATTCCAACATTTGAGTTATTTAAGAAGAAAAAAGACTACTAGCAACTTTTCAAATTTTTATGAATTCTCATGAAAAACTTGTGTTGTTTCAAAAGATTGCAATTTTTTGCGATAGAAAAGTGAGATTTGTTAGAACAGTGTCTATCGTGATGGATGAAATGAGGCAAGAATGGCGATGATGTCAAGGATCTCTAAAAAGGGTATCAATGTCAGAGATAAGGGTCCCTTTGCCTGAGCCAAAAGGGTAGATAAGCATCCAGATGGCTAGCATTTTCATTTAAAGAGTTACCTCTATGTCTTCTGAAAAAAAGGTTCGTTGAAAAAGACATGAATAGAAGTAGTAAAGACGGATTTAAAGAAGTACAATCTGTTAGATGATTAAGTCCAAGATAGATTCAAATGACGAAATAGATTCATATGGTTGATACTAACATTGTCGAAACAAGTCTTTGATGATAATGATAAGTTACCTTCCTGTCTTTATCTTCACTTACATTTTTTTTTGTTAAAGGTCCCTTCGTTTGCATAGAATTGCATTCATAACCGTTATTAGAAATGTCTACCTAATGGTTAAAATTGGAGAAACAAAGGAGGTGATTCACAAGCAGCTATCAATTAATCTTCCCTTAATGAAAAATGAAAAAAGGGAGATGGTAAATGAATAATACATCACCATCACCCTAGTAATTCAAATAAAATTCAAGGTTCAATCTATATCTCCACCTTCTTCTCTTACCCGATCACATCTTTAATAATCCTTTTTGCAACTGATCTAACCATAAATATCTATGTATTCAATTCTGTGAAAACAAATAGACTCTAAGGGTACGTTTGTGTACAAAGTTTTTCATGAAAAATCCATCGAAAGCAAAGCAAAGCAAATTTATTTTTCACTTTATGGTAAATTTCATTTTTGGTTTGTTCGCTTTTCCACGAAGAAAAACAGAAAAATGAATCGAGTTTTCTGTGATTCCACAAGTCGGACTTGGTTCTTTTCCACAGAATATGGATACATGGCACTACACAAACTCCAGCACACAATTCATATGAAGTGTTAAGACGGACATCAACAGATCAATCACATTTCTCAGTATTAAATGTTAATGAGACTGGCTAAGAGACGGACATCAACAGATCAACTACATTTATCTGTGTTAGATGTTACATGAGAATGGCTAAGACAATGGGTGGAACAAACATATGAACTTTAGTTATCTCGAGTCAATATTTGCAAATATGAAGATGATAAATCTCAAACATCAGGTGACAGGAGAGAAAGAGTACCTCTTCGCTCCATCTGGTCTTCCATGCTGTGCAATAACCTTTTGAGCTGTTGGGGGCAATATGTGACAAGAGTGTGAGCACACCATACACATTTTCTACATGACTGTTAATGGGCCAGATTTTGGTTGGACTTACCTAAAGTTAGGGTATGGTCTATTAACAATTGAAGATTCAGGCCTGGATCTGAATAAATCTGACACATACTCTAATGCTTTGACCATTTGAAAAATAAGCAAGCCTGAGTCCACCCATTTAAAAGCTCAATAGTGTACTTGGATCCCGATTTCTATACTCAGGGTGGAGCCAGATTTCGAAGAGTATGTAATATGTTAATATTAGTATATTATATCATATGATGGAGAATATAAGGCGAATTTTCAAAAAGTCCTTATGTTTTTTGTATCATTCAAAAAAGGATAGAAAGAATTTAGTTTTTCAAAATAAGGTTGCAAATGCTATTGTTAGTGGCTATTGAGGTCAGTGATGAAGGAGAAGAGGTGGGGATGAAGGTAAGAGAAGGAAGAAAGGGGAAAGTAAATGAAAGGGATCAATAGGGGTTTAATGAGGGCGAGTGGGTTTTGCAGGAAGAGCCTAATTGAAAGTTCAATGGAAAACTTAGACCCTAATTTGAAAAACTAAGTTTTTTTGTCCTTTTCTAAAACTGCAAAAAACATAGGGGTCTTTTTGAAGATTTCCCTAAATATAATAACATTTGCCCATAATTGTGCAAATTTGTTGTAACTACCTATCTCAAACCCAAATAAAGGAGGTGCATTAGGTAGGTTGATCGGTTGCATGAAACAACAACTGAATAGAATGGCATGTAGCTTACACCTGGCATGTAGCTAACACCTACATAGTTGGGATAAGTATTTGATGATAATGGTGATAATAATATAATACCAATACAAAATACAAATGGGCCTAAAAGGAGTATTTTAGGACCTTTTATTGTTTCCTATAAGTGGAATCAAAGGTTAATATAAAAAAATGACCATAAATAACCTCTCATTTTATGGAAATTGAATCAAGTGAAGATAAGAAATGAATACCCACCGATTACCTTTGTAATTCACATCGCAGGAAAATAAAGTCCCCTCTATATAATTACATTGTATCCTTAACTCCTCCCTTCGTATCTTTAATAATCCTTCAGTGGAATTTATTTTACCAGGAATTCCTTTATATTTTATAGGGGTGTTCATGGACCGGGCTAAGGCATATCCAGGCCTAGCCTGGCTTCAAAAACATTGGCCCATGCCCGGCCCTGCCCAACTCGGCACGGGCTATAAAAGTTAGGCCTGAGCCCGCCCATTTAATCAATTGGGCCGGGCTGAACCAGGCTTTTCATCACTTTTGTGGGCATTAGAGCACTAATTAAGTTACATTTCATGCATTTCTCACACAAGCCGGGCTGGGCCGGACTATGGGCTTTCCATCACTTAATCCAAGCGTGGCCCAGAGCAAGCTAGGCCCGGATAGGGCTCGGGCTGGCCCAGCCCATGAGCACCCCTACTATTTTATGCTAACAAACACTCCCTTAGACTCAAGACCTTCTGTGTGATTTCGGCCTATTAAAGGTTTTAGACCCTAAAAATGGATATAAGTCGAGCCCAGCAGACCTACATCATCTCCAGGGCCCATGAAATTTATACATCCACAGAGTCCATTGGCCTAATAGCCTGTTGAGGGGTTTTGGAACTTTGTTTAGCCCCTTGGACCCAGGTGGATGTCCTGGCTTATTTAAACAGACCCGAGTTTAGGTTATAGCCTTAAGATTGAGGTTGTAGGAGAGATGAATTGGACCAGACAGAAGCTTATCCATTCTAGTATTCGTAGACTATGGACTTAAAGTTTAGTCCCAAAGAGTTCTATTGTGGAAGTCAGACCCAAACCCAGCCCATCAGTGAGATATTAAGCCCACGTTTGTGTTGAATTTGTTGAGTCAAACTAGGACATCTAGTCAGACCTTTAAGAAGTGGCCCCTACAACACAGACAGACAAGAGCATCAGCACAGCTGCACAGGTCATGCCCATACTGGCTTAAAGTGTCAGTCCATAATTAGCCTAAAGTGGGCAGAGCTTGGGGCAGGAAGGCTGTGCAGGCCCATTTGCAGTAAAATCATATAATATACAGCAGGACTTACCACAAGTTGTGAATAATTCATCAAAAGTCAAAAACCATTTCCAAGCAAGAAGGAGGCTAAAGTTCAATAGTTTTCTCCATAAGGAGGAAATCAAGGTTTTGCTGAATCACTTCAATAAGTTTAAAGTGCATCATATGGGAAGAGATGGGGAATGTAGCTGCCCATAAATTAGCTAGGTATGCCCCATATGTGGATAACATGGTGATTTGGTGGCATTCAACTCCAGACCTAATCAAGCAATATGTAAGTGTTAATGCGACGTTGGATTTTTAATATTATTTTATAGAATCTTTTTATTAAATTAAAAAAAAATTAAAAAGGTTCCGTACAACTCAAAATGCTTTAGATAGTAACCTCTTCCTCTTCCTCTTCCTCTTCCCTTGTTTTTTGTTTTTTTTTTTCACTTGTTGGTAATGGGCCAGAAAGCATAATGATCAGTGTGGCATTTACTATTAGTGCTGGATATTTATAAATTGATCTTATGAGACGTGTGATGACACTTGATGGCTAACATAAGTGCATAAGATGCATGGGGACCATTTCAATAGTTGGTCATTGAAGTTTCACCTTATCCAGAAACCTTTAAACCTTGTGATTTATATACATGCATATTATATGTATGAGAAATGGTTTGATCAGATGGTACTGTATTTGAGCAAAATTTATAGGACCCTGCTGGATGTGTGTGATCTAAAAGATCTTGATAGGGCTAAATACATTTTTTTTAAAGTAACCCTTTGTAATCATCATAGTCCCTTCATTTTAACAGTTATCTATATTTGTATGGATATGATATGATAAGAATTAAGAGAGAGATCTTACATTGAGTAATATTGTAATGGCCGTGATGCCTTGGGAGCTCGGTGCTCCAATGAGCTTGATCGAGGTTGAGCTTGCTCGTATACATTTGACAAGTGAGGAGCCTCTGTCATTGGCACATACAAATTAACAATCTAATTTCACACACATGCACGCAAAGGGATTGATGAATATTACACAAATGTAATGCTTAGTTACGTAATCACCTTTTGATAGGATTGACTTAGATGCATGATAATTACAGTTAGGTGTATGTGCATTTTAGGCAATGAATTGGTCTATTAGTTATCTTAAGTATTGGTTTTTATTGGAATTAAAGTTCATCAAATTACTTTATTTTAATTGGGAAACGCGTCAAGTTAGTAGTAGTTTTATAAAAATTCAAGCCTACAGTGTACCTAGGTTGGATGAGTATCAATTTGGGTGGTGTGCAAGGGACAGGGGTTAGTGGAATGAGCACTATGAGCATCCATGTTACGAACGGCATATATAGAGGGTCCAACGGATGACCACCCCTTACCTCCTCTTATTAGGTTTAGGTTCGATTGTATTTTTGCTCTTTACCTTCACGGAGGTTAGGAGTGGATCTAGATTTATAGATTTTGACTCTAAAAGGGTCGGTTTCGATCCGGTTCCACTCCGAAACCTTCTTAGGACCAGTTTCTTGATTCTGAATCCAAAACCGTTAAGGGGAAGGTGGAACTGAACCCGGAACTAGAACCATATATGGGGCGGGTCTGGGTCCAGGTCTAGGTAGAGAACGGTATAGAAAAAAAAAAAAAACTAATTTTAAGGGGAGATTCTCTAAAACTGAGGTAATGTGTCGGGTCCATGGGTCCGAACTAAAGTAGAACCGGAGCCGGACCCATTTAAGTCACAGGTCCAAAAAAAGACTCAAACCCATTTACTTAGCGGGGCCTAAATAAAGACCCAAACCCTGTTTTTAATGGGTCGGTACCTCCGGATAATCGGAAAATCAGGGACCCATTTACATCCTTAAGTCGAATGCGGGGTGGGTTCAAGCCGTGACTACCTCACTCCGTCTATGTCATGACTATCTTATATATTTTCTAGTGAGGTCTCATGATTGTAAGGAATTTAAAGGGCAGTTTCTTTAAAAATTCTAAAATTTCTGTCAAAAATTTCCTTTTTGAGACTTTTATGAATAAATTATGTTTGGACTCATAACTCAAGGACCAATTTAAGAATTTTAGAAAGAGAGCTACTAATGCCACATCCCTAAAAAATTTAGAAAGAGTACTGGCATAATTATTCCGTAATAATCTCTTCCTCTCCTTTAGGAAGTTTAGAGATTCATAAAACTTCAGAATTTCTAAATGCCGTAATTAAGAATTTCCAAAATCCTAGCAACCATTGAGTTTTTCAAAATGTTTCAATTCCACCACTATCCAACGCCCTCATTTTCTAAGGTTGGGTTCCACTTGCAACAATTTCTAAAAGTGGATCCATGTTGTAATTTCTAATTAAGTTTGGCCCCAACTTGTAATTGCTACAATTTTTAGAAGGCAGGTCCGTAGGGTAATTTTTTAATAGTGGGCCCCATGTACCATTTTTTCTAAGGGTGGGTCTATATAATTTCTAAAAGTGGTCCCCAGTATAATTTCTAAAGGTGGGACTACATAATTTCTAAAATTGTGCCTCAAGGTTTCTAAAAGTTAGCCTGCATTATAATTTCTAAATCTGGGTCCCATGTTCTGATTTCTAAATGTTAGCCCCACATCGTAATTTCTAAATGAGGGCCCTGCAGTTTAATTCCTAAAGCCGTACCCCGCCTACCAGAATTTCAAAAGGGGTCCCACATTATATTTTCTAAATATGAGGGCCACATACTATAATTTCTAAAATACGGGCCTCAAGTTATAATTTCAAAGGTGGGCTTTACGTTAAAATTCCCAAAGGGGGCACTCCATGTTACAATTTCTAAATGTGGGCCCCAAATACCACAGTTTCCCAAGATGAGCCCCATATTTATTATAGTTCTTAAAGCCGATTCCTGCATTGTAAAGATAGGCCCTGAGTACCACAATGCAAACACTTGTATTATTCCAATCAGAAATTTGAATGGCTATAAATTAGGAGATTTATAAATTTAGGATACATGTTGAAATTTCCAAACATTCGTCATGCATGAATTCCAAAAGTTTTAGGCCTTGCTTGGCAAATCTTATATTTATGAAGAATAAAAAAACGCCGCTAAATGCCAATTTTCCATCGCTAAAATGGGCGGAAACTCTTAGACGATAGGAGGGTGTGGAAAATGGCAGTTTAAGTGGTGGGGGTGGAAAAAAAAAAAATCCGCCTCTAAAGTCCAATTTTTCCGCCGCTAAAAGTTACATTTTTTGTAGTGATTGTTTCAAATTTATTTCCAAATCCAACTAGATACATACCTTTCACAAGGGAAATTTTGGTTTCGTAAACCATAAATCCATCGGCTATATATTGAGTTGGGACTGATCCAAATTTAGCCCAAACCAACATGTTGCAAGTGTGGGGCAGATCCAAATTTAGCCCAAACCAACATGTTGCATTCTTAATTTAATTATGGTGAGACCGTACTAGAGATTAAAAGGAAAACATATTGGCATATTGGTATATAATTTGTTCAATATACTGACTTGTTTCAAGCTGTCAATCCGAAGGTCAGTAAGGGAGGAATCAACACCTCCTTCGATCAGATTGTCGAGATTTGCAGAGGCGCTCCCAAGATGATCCACAACTGTAACCATGGCCTTGCATATGTACTTCTTTGTATTCTCCACCACCCTATTAAAAGAAGGAAAAAAGAAAGGCAGCCAATTTAATCTATAATGACAAGGATGATATTATTACCTTCATTTATCTCTATCAAAGGGGGTTTATTTAGCCTCGTATGAGATGGATTTGGACCTTGAACAAGCTATTTGAGCTCAATCTAATTAGCGAGCTGAGCCATGCTTTGGGTTGAATTAACAAAATATTTTCTATGTAGTTTTGGTATCATGGATTCTAATGAAGCGGAAGCCTTTGCTATTTTGGAAGGTCACCATTGCTTTTTTAGAGATTTCCATGGTGACATTATTGTGGAGAGCGATTCCTCCAATGCAATCACTTGAGTGACTAATGGAAAGAATAATCAATCTATAAAAGTTTCAGTTCTTCTTTAATGAAATCCGGGTCTTATCTATCTTTATCGACACTGTCTTCCGCCCTGAGCCTAGGTCAACCAACTCTTTGGCCGATGCTTCACCCAAACAGGGATTGAGAGGTCGTATCCTTGGGAGGGCCTTTTTTTCCTAATTGGTCTTTTATTGAGGTACAATTCTCTTATACCTCTTTGCTCTTTTCTCTCTCTCTTTACTTTTTCGGCTTCTTTGTTCTTCTTTCCTTCACCTTGTAAGCTCTTGGTGTAAGCTTTTTCTTTTCTAATGATAGTCGCTGTTAGCCTGCTACCGTTAACAAAAAAAAAAGTTTTGGTACCCGAGGCTCAAACTTGACTTGAGTTTCAAAATACAAATCTCAGTTCAAGCCGAATTTGATTTTCATGGGATCGGGTTTGGCCCGACCCAAGTTGAGAGAGAGAGAGAGAGAGAGAGAGAGAGAGAGAAATGTTGTCGTCTTCTCTTTGTACTGTTTATCCACTCTCTATCATGAAACAAAGGAGTCCACCAATGCGTCTTTTCCCTTTATCTTCTACCAAAGGAGCTCACAATGCCTTTAGAAAGAAGAGTGGGGACGTGGGTACGTTCCAACTTTGAAAGGGCAATTCAGATAAACCAGAAGAGCATCCAGGAAACCATATTCCCCAGATATCCTCTCGATGCAACTCAATATCTTCTTGAAGATCGATTTCTCAGTTCCAATGCAATTCAAACCTATCATGCATGTGTAGAACCAAAATGCATTTGGTGCTTGGAAAGAGAAAAAATGGACTTACTTTTTCTTCTGTTTGGCAGCCAGAAATGTCGTTTCGCAGTAATCTGCCGCATAATGGAGTTGTGAACGCAAAGCTTTGAGTTCCTGAAATCACCCCAACAAACCCAAGTGAGATTATAAATAAAACTCAAGATATATATATATATATATATATATATAGAGAGAGAGAGAGAGAGAGAGAGGAATGAGTAAGTACTTGAAGTGATTTGTCAAATCGAGCAATGTAGTTGGGTTCGGTTGTTGGATCCTGAAGAGAAGATGATTTAGAGTCCTGCATTGTGGAATTCATCCCCTCTCTCTCTCTCTCTCTCTCTCTCTCTCTCTCTCGTTTCAACAGATGTAGTACTTCGTCTGTGTTTATGGCTACACTCCAGGGTCCAAACAAAGCATAGCTTTTTCTATATCCACAGGTGTGAATGGGCCGAGCCACTGAAATGGGCTGGGCTTAGCCCAACATTTCTAAACTATTCTATGGCCTTAGAGAGCTTGCTTGGAAGGTCTAAATGCGTCCGTTGAATAGACCTGAATAGCCACAAGTGGGTCGACAAATAGCCGGACGAAACAAATTGGAAAAATCAGTATGAGTCCAGTATTTGGATCCATTTTTATTCCAAATGTGAGTTTGGGCCTTTGAATAGACCTGAATAACATTTGGGTCCATGAGTTTGTACATACCCAATGACATGAGAATATTTTACAGATGTATAAATGCATAATACGTACACCATATCAGTAGATGAGTATCTGGTTTCAATTCTGGTACAGGCCTTTAAGTTTTGTTTTCTTTGAGTGGGTTCTATAAGGCAAGCTGGAACTTTTGAGCATATGTAGAAATTCCACCAAAAAGTAAAGGGGCTCGGAATATTCCAAGAATCCAATATGTCATCTGATGCCTTTAGGTGGCTGGAACTTTGGATATTTGGCGAAGAATATCGTAAATGTCAGCAACAAGCCATCACATCATGTCATGAATTCTCCAAACACACCAAATTCTTGTTATAAAAAGTCTTAAATGACCTTTTAATCTGTTTGATTAGAAGAATTGTGAGAATTCTTGTCTAGGGGAAATCTGAGAATTTCAAATGCTGTCCCCAAAGTAAAATTTCAAATGCTCAACCCCCATCTAGCATTTGAATTAAGAAATTATGGGCATTCGTAAGGCTAAAAGTGTCTTTTTCAAATGGTTTGGAATTCTAATTCTTGCATCAAACAGAGCATTTGGAATACCGAGGGAGCAAGATGTCACATCAAGTCATAAATCCCCAACAAGCCCAATTCCTTATCAGAAATGCCTCTACCCAAACAAGTCCTTTGGGATTCCTAAAATTCCAACTTCTTTGCTTTTTGTTGGAATTTCTAGATGCTCAAATACAGAGGATGATTCAAGAATTCCTCCGGATGGGAATTATTTGAATTCCAGCAAACAGATTTTCTAATTATAATTTATAATATTGGCAATTCATAGACATGATGTGATGGCTTCCCCTTCGCATTTTGAAAATGTTATGTTTCTTTGCTATAATTCTAAATTCCGGCCATTTGAAAAGTGTCACTTAAACCTTTGGAATTATCAAAATTCCAACCTCCTAAGCAATTGCAAATCCTCTACCGAAGAGGAGGATTTAGGACTTCCACCTCGGGAACAACTTTTGGGGAATTTTAATTTTTGCATGGAAAAGAAAAGACAACTAAGTGGAATTTATTAACCCCACCCCAAAAAAAAAAAAAAAAAAAAAGGTAACTTTTGATAGGGTCCTCTTGTGATGCATCCAAATCTTTGTGTCCCATTACAAAAATTGATTCATATAAAGCTCCTCGGCAATTGGCATAAATGGAGATGCCCCCCACACCAAGGGTTTTAACTGAAACTTTTGTGGCTACGTCTTTATGGAATTCTTACACAATATCCATACCCAATGCCCTAAAACACAATGAGTAATCACAAATTTATTCCAATGGAGTGAAATATTGCCAATTGACCGAGGCATTTGATTTGATGTGAATGTCCTAGGGGTTTACAAAAAATCCGTCAATCCTCAATTCGACCCGATCCAATCCGATCCACAGATTTTGATCTAATCCGAAGGCCAACGGATTGGAAATTGTGTAATCTGTTAGCAACGGATCGATGACGGATTTTACCCTTAATCTGCGGATTCAATCCGATCCGATCCGTTGTCATTAAATATAAATAAAAAATATATATAAATAATAAGAAAAATAAATGTAAAGAGTCACTAACCTTATGAATAGAATAGGTATACAGCTCTCAATTCATGCCCCTTTAATTCAATGGCTTCAAAATTATGGGTTTTTTCTTCTTTCTTTTTCCATGCAATGTATAGGAACGGATTGAACGGATTAATCCGATCCGATCCGATCCCCGATTTTAACAACAACGGATTGGTGACGGATTTCAAATCCGTCAATCCGTAAGCAACAGATTGATGACGGATTTGGCTCAATCCGCACCAATCCGATCCGTGTACACCCATAGAATGTCCTGTTTCAAGCAAAGATGGCCCCACATTGCTTGCTTGGAGTTGTCTAGGGCCAATGCTTATAGATGGTAGGAGACAATTTTCTCCTCCAAGGGGACTGCAGCTGCAGTCCAGCTATATAGGGCCCCTTGGGGCCATCTTTGATCAGTGCAATTGCTTTTCTACTCTCTCAATTTTATATTCATCAAACCTTTACTTATATTGGGTTGAATCTCAAGAATTTATATCATTAAAAGACTAATAAATTTTAGGCTGTTTATTCAAGGGCTAGTATAACCTGATAGGGCTGATTTTTTGCATAACACATATCCCTTAAATGGGACCATTCACATGATAGGAATGCGAATGCATCTAAGTGGGCCCATAAGGTAGACCGTATATACACAATGTGCAACGTACTGGTTCATCATGAGAATTTTCCTATCGTGTGAGGGTTGTCAAATGATCAAGAAAACTTTGGGTCCACATTGTTAAATCAAGTGGTTAAGATCAACCAAACAGCATCACTAAAAGCAAAAATGCTAATCAAACACAAGCTTTGTGATGCTTGTCTTTACCCATGTTTCTCGGTTCAAGTCTCTACGACTCTTCCTCTGTGATTTGCATTTCACATGCCTCTTATTGCTGAGTATTATAGTTATGATGATTCCATGTCATTGTAAGAGTACAAGAATTATTTGACCATAGGAGAAACCAATAATCATATGTTATAAAGTAGGCGATTATTCAGATGCCATGGAAGATTATGACCTCACGGTCTAAAGTACTAAAGGCATATTGGCATATATTTTAATAAAGATGAAATGCTACCTTTGCTCCTTTCTTCTACCCTTTTCATGCAAGAAAGATATTCCATGACTGGGGGTGTAAAATAAAATCGAAAAACCGTTTAACCGACCGAATCAAACCAAACTGACGGATAATAACCGTATTTCACGGTTTCAGTTAGAGTTACGGTTATTAAAATCGAAAAGCCGTGTTTCACGGTTTAACTTCGGTTTTCAGCCTCGATTCATGGTTATGAACCGAACCAAACTATAAAATACGATTTGGTAAACCGTTTTTCCAAAACACACGATTAACCAAGCCGAAACACCCCAATTTAAAAGAAGAAAGGGGGTATTGTGTAATTTTATAACTTAAATAATCCCTTTTAACTTTTGAGCTCTAATCGTTGGAACAAAAAACAAAAAAGGAAAAAGTGAAGGATCAATGATATGTTTGCTGGAAAAATGCACTTTACTATTTCATTTGTCTATGTGAACATTTTAATGCTACTTTAGTATTTTGGAATTATGTAATTTGTTATTTAAAATATTTGGTTTTGGCTTTTGAATGTGTATTTTGCATTCAGACAAAAAAAAAATGTATTTAAAGTGATAATTAACTGTAACCAAACCATCTAATACGGTTAACTGCGGTTTGGTTTTTTAACAGTTTTTTAGGGTATGATTACAGTTACAATTTTTAAAAACTGAAAATCGTAAAATATGTTTCGGTTAACAGTTGTATCAAAACACACGGTTAACCGAACTGTTACAACTCTCTCCATGACTTAAAGCTTGCGGAAATACTAAGAATATAAGCCTATTGAGAACGGCTCCTTAGTTCTTACCTTTTTGGTAAGGAGGGGCAATTCTCATTGGTAAGGTTGTATAACCTCACATGTGTGAGTTGTGTCTTCTCACATGAGTGAGTTGTATCTCCTTGCATGTGTGAGTTCCCATCACCTTAAATGTGTGATTCTCGCAGGGTCCCTGCCCCTTAGCTGGGATACCAAAAAAAGAAAAAGGAAAAAGGAGAATGTAAGCTTGTTGTTTACCATAAGAGATTGTAAGCTTGCGTTGAGAGTAAGAGAGACTCACATTGAATCATTCCAATCACCCGGAAAAGGTGTATTGGAAGGTCTCAACATGGATTAAGATTAATGCCGTCAATAAGCCCACGTTTGTCTCACATTTAGTTTGCATCCAACTCAATTTAAGCTGGATTGGATAAGCAATTGGATTCAACGTAAGAGACTCATTCATATTTAGGGTCCACAACCCTAAATGACCTGGATTTAGGCCTAGGATCGCAACCATGTTGAATTCTTATTAGACTCTTAGGCTCATTTGTATATTATACATCCACGGCAGCTATCAAGTGTGCCCAGTGCGCATGTTGTGCGCTAGCAATGGGGCCCAATTGGGGGGCCATCCAAGTGGACGAAATCAACCACATCACGCCCCGCGCCCCCCCCCCCCCCCCCCCCCCAGTGCACTATATAGTGCACACTTCCCCCCATATTTGGACGGCCGGGCTGTACACTACACTATTGGATCAATTGCACATCCATGCGATTGGTTGTACACCGTTAAATTTATGGGGCCCAGATGAAGATGATAGAATGATTAGATGGGGCCGAAAGTTGGTAGGTAGATAGATTCCACGAAGATCTTGAAATCCCCTCGGTCCCAGCCCCATGTGTTCACGCACACATAGTGCAAGTATTGCACACATGATAGCTACTATATACATACATACATATATATTGTAGCGCTCCCACTAGGATACATGGCGATCATCGAATTTCGTTGGATGGAAACATCTATACGAGACCTACCTATGTGCAAAATTTAGATTTCATAAGATCATTATATCCCTTTGATCCATGACCCTAAAATCTAATGATTTTAGATTAGATTTTAGAGGCATAATTTTCTTACAATTTCAATCCAATGGTTAAGAAATGTTGGATGAGTGTGTCAGACTTGGACTTTGCGACTATTCATTTGGAGCGAGGTGGGGGTCCGTGTGTATGAAAAGACTAGATTAGCTCAAGTGAGCCCCATGTCCAACAAAAAAGGGTGGAACTGGCATGGTTTTAAAGTGGGGTGTTTTGGAGAATTACCCTATATATATTATAGGGTAAATTAGCGAGACATCCCTGAGTAACGTGTTATAAAGTCTCTAGTACATAGCTTTAATGTTTAAAGCATAGGAGTCCCCTGCGTATGAGATTAATTCAGGCGGTGGTCCCTAAGTATGCCACATCAAATTTTTTTTTTATGACTGATTTGCCCTTCTAACCGTTTGAATGTGTGTCATGCAATTTAATCCTGGTTTTTAGCTCCAACTTATCATCTTTTCCGAATTATTTTCCAATTAAAATATAGTAAGATGAGTTTTCGATCAGATTTTAAATTTTAAATTGATGAGTTTTCGATCAGATTTTAAATTTTAAATTGGAGGAAATGACAATTGATGGAATTTTGCTTAGTGTAGCTTGCTTGGTGCTGCTTTTTTGGGTCATCTTCCCTTGAGTGCTTTTGGTTGTCCACATACACATACAACTTAGATAAATTGATATCAAACTCATCCCAGTCCAAAACAAAATCAAATAAAATCATAACAAAGCCATATAAAATCATAAAAAATTCATTTGAATTCACTTCAAACACATCTAAACTCATATTAGATTCACATAAATTTTTATCAAAGCTAGATAAATTCAAACCAAATCTAGTCAGATAATTTTATATCAAATATAGATAAATTCATATCAAAGTGACATAACTTGTTTTTAAACTGGTTATGATTTCAAACGTAGATAAATTCATATAAACTCACATTAAAGTCAGATAAGTTCACATCAAGGTCAGATAAATTCACACCAAACTCAGATAAATTATTTTCAATCCAATTTAATTCATACCACACTCAGATTAATTCAAAGGAAACACATATAAATTCATATCAAACTTAGATAAATTCAAACCAAATACAGATAATTTTATGTCAAAGTTGGATAACTCATACAAAACTTAGATAAATTCACAATAAACTCAAAAAAACTCATTTAAAACCAAGTTGAATACATTTTAAAGTCAAATAAAATCATGTGAAATTCAGTTAATTTCATGTCAAACTTATATTATTTAATAAGAAACTTAGATAAATTCAGTAAAAACTCAAATAAAATCGTGTCAAAGTCACATAAATTCATTTGAAACCATGTTTAATTGATAACAAACGTAGTTAAATTTAAATCAAACTTAGACAAATCAAGTATTATACAGATAGATTCATTTAAAGTCCTGTTTAATTGATTATAGACTAAGATAACTTCACAACAAGCTTAGATAAATACATGTCAAAGTCAAATAACTTCATAACAAACTCAGATAAATTAAAACCAAAACTCAGATAAATTTATGTCAAACTCAATTAAGTTCAAATCAAGATGATTCGGTTGCTCGAGGTCACCGATGAGTTGATTTTGCTTCTTTCCACAGTTTCCTTTGCCTTTGCTTTTCAAAATCTTTATTTTGCTTAGGTTTCCGAGTGTATGACGGTCTCAATATTTTAAGCTAAGCGTGTTTGGTGGTGACGTATAGAATATATAAAGAGAGGGCATTTTTGTCCTTTTGACTCATTCAATGTTAAAAGATGACCGCTGCCGCTATGAGAAAATGTCCTGTACCCCAGGCTATGAAATGTAATGTTGAGGGACCTGCTGCCAAACGCCGCTATATTATATGCAGTGCGAGTACCCGAGCATTTGTTAGGAGAAAAATGCCCCTCTTTGTTTGCCCATTGGTATGGATGATGGTCATGGAAGTGCCTCCCTATGTTGGGTAATCGATTTCCAACAATTTCAACTGATATTGAGAATGATTAAGTGTCTCCCTATGCTGTGAAAGACCATTGTTGTTTAAAATAAAAACAACTTATCCCGCTAATAGGCAATACTAATAATTAAATATAATTTTTGCACTAATACTAATGTTGATCGATGATTTCATTAATATCACCTTTTTTAAACTCTTCATTACAGATTATTGAGCTTTCACCGATCAAAGTTTTTTTTTATTGAGCTTTCTTTTTGATAAATGACAATTTCAAAAACAATAGAACTCGAAAGAAACTCAGGTTTTCTGTTTTTTTTTTTTTTTTTTTTTCAATCAAAGGGCCTCATCTACGACCAATCCAAACCCTCACACATCCACCAAGCTTAGTGATTCCGCATCCATCCCAATTTTACACTGGCCCTATCATTATCCCTTGTTGGATTAAATAGGGGAAAAAAAAAAAAAAGTTGCACTAATCAAGCCCACCATGTTACCAACAAATCTGACCATATGACGAGTCCGGCTTCATTTGCAAATTAAGCAAAGTAGAAATGTATACTTCTATTAAATCCTAGGCACAACTCATTTAACTATCAAGCTGAAAAAAAAGGCAAGCCCCACGTCTAGAACATGTGCCTAGTGCCTACACACATAGAACCCAAATCTAGCCCATCGGGTAAGGCTTAGGTTGAGCCTGGGCCTAACCAACCTAGAAGCGCGCATTCCTATCCACTAGGCTAAGAAGATCAGCTGGAGACCATGAAGGAGCCCAAGTATATGGAATGGAAATGGTCTTCTTCTAGTTTTATCCTTAATCACATTGTCAGTACTTTCAGAGGAGAAAAAACTGCACCCAATGATCAGTAATGAGATTGTTAAGTGTAGAAACAAACAAAGTAGTCAACTTTTCTTTATTGCACCTTTTGGTAAATGACAACTATAAAACTAATATTTCTACCAGAAAACCTATAAAATTAATATAATGTTATTAAATATATATATATATATATATATGTCATTCTTAAGAAGCTTGTGTTCTTAAAATGGTTTTGAATGTTTCATGAAAATAGAGTTCTTATAAGTTTTTCTCTTTTTTTTTTCTTAATTTTTACAAGTGAGCTAATGTATTTTTTTTGTTTCATGCCAAAGAGGTCAACGACGGAAACTATTCTTCTCTCTTAAAATCATTAATGAAAAATACCAAAGAAGATAAAAAAAAAAAAAAAAAACACCCTTCTTTTGGTCTTTTATCCATTTAAAGAATGACTACGATAGGAAATTTAGAGATTTGGCTTGGCCAATTTTAGATATAATGAGTGTCCAAGGAGGTTATAGAACCAAAGGGTTTTAAAATAAGTTGTATAAAAACAAAATATATGAACTACAATATCAAAATACATGTGCATAAAAATGTAGGCAGGAGGGAATTGAAGCTCAATAGTTACCACAAGGAGAGTTTTTTTATGGAACCTTGACTCTAATTAGTGAGAAGAGATACCACAAGGAGATTTTCTCTAGAACCTTGACTTTAGTTAGTCATGAGGATGGAGAGATGGAGAATATTTGAACATAGGATGAGAGGTAGATGGTGGAAGTGGAATCTTACTTGTTAAATACTTTGTAATTGGCTTATATAAATAAGATTGAAGGGAAGATTTTACAAAATAACAATTAAACCAACTTTAACTTATAGAATAAAATATTGGCCAATTAGGAAATAATACAAGCGAAAAATGATTATAGTATATATGGAAATATTGAGGTGGATGCATGGTTAAACTAGAAGATATATAATAAAAAAAAATAAGAGCATTTGTGAGCATTTAGTGATTGCATCAATCACTGAAAAACTAAGTGAATTTTGTATCCATGCCGATGGCCCCTCAATAAAAAAAAAAAAAAATAAGCCCAAAAAGGATATGGATGGAAGTAGTGAAGATAGATTTAGATAAGTAAAATTCGTTTGAGGATTTGGCCCAAAATAGATTAAAATAGAGAAACAACGTGCAGTTGAACCCATCAAAGTTGGAACGTACACTTTAATGGTGACGATGAAGTAAACCAAAGATATGATAATATATGCCAAAAGCCATCCATTCTCATGTGCATGGTAGAAAAACAAACTTTAGGTAGGATATTGCTTTTCAGCTTTTTTTTTTTTTATCTTTTTTGTCCAAAATGAAGAATCAATGATATAAAAGAAGGAAAGTAGAAAACAACATCCCACCTAATATACTTAATAGTTCCAAAGACAAGGATCTATTGTGCCAAAATATTTTAACTACTTATGTTTTATTATCCTCATACAGATGGTTTTGTTAGCTTTGTAAGTTTGATTATTGATTTTTAGTATGACAAAAGTAGAGTCCTAGACTCTAGCAAAGTATATATGTCCCTAAACTAATACAACAAGTATCGTGAGGCCCAAAATGGTCAGTGATTATCTAGGACAAAGTTAAAAACTCATTGAAAAGGGGCCACATATATCCCGTTTTCATGAAACCGATTTTTGTTTTTAGCTCCAATTTCATTGCGTTAGATTAGATGGCTAACAATGACAAACATAACTCATTTTGTTACATGAATAATTTACAAAATATTTTAGTTGATGGGTTTTGCGGCTTGTACAATCTGCCAACTCAATGCATTATGGTAAAATGAGTCCAAATTTGCTTTTGCCATCAAAATGCCTCCACAGGTATATTGGATTGAAACATGTGACAACTTTATAAGGCTTATTGTTGCACCCAGGTCCCCAACCAAATGCAAGAGGGCCTTACAAATTAAGAAATTAACCATTATATGAAGTAAACGAGCAAACGTTATTACTGACTCAATCTAAGGTCATTAAATGAATAAGATTGGATATGTGACAATATACAATGAGTTTTGTTTTTATTTATTTATTTATTTATTTTGTCTAATCCTCAAAGCCTTCTAAGGGCCACAAAAACTTCTAGGCCGCTCTCTTTTAAACTTTACTATAAAAAAAGTTAACATAGAATTAATGTTGTATAAGATGGAGAGCAGAGAACAACGCCCCACTCACTTAATAGTTCCAAAAAAGCAGTGATCCCCAGAATATTGAAAACATTCCTTACCACAGAAAATTTTGTTATGAATCATGAAAAACCTAGTTTTCATCTCCCAATTATTTTAAGTACTGATCTTTAAGTATGGTGAGGCTTACAATGAACTTAGAGTCATTTCCAACAAAGTTAAGCATTTCTAGCTAACGTGGATGAACTCTTGCAATGTCTATCATCTTGAAGCCTACAAATCCATCAAGGTGGGCCCCCATATAACTTTGCTCATGTTAGATTCTTACTCCTAAAATGGTGGCACCGCGATGTGGGGGATCAAAAGATCTAATTAAGACCTAGGGGTATAGAAATTATCGACCCTATTAGGGTATCCTATCCCTCTAATCTATGGCTTTCTAAGGCCATGTTTGGCATCTTTACTCATTTTCTGACAGACTATTTAAAATAGAGTCAGTAAAAAAAGAGCTATAAAAAAAAGAGGGCATTTTAATTTTAGAGGATTTGCCTCTACGTTTTTTAGAGCCTATGTCTCTATTTTTCACATGCCCAGAAAGTGGGCATTTCAATTTTAGAGGATTTGCCTCTACTCTTCTAAAATATGAAGAGGATAAAGTCATTTACCAAACGCTCTAATTTTTCTAACCTCTGTCTGATTTAGACAAATAGACAAATAGAGGTGAAAAATAGAGATACCAAACATGTACTAAGTTCCATGGTTTTAGAAGCATCATTTTACTTGAGTTTAATCCAACGGTGACTAATAATTGGATGAGTGTCAAATTTGGGCTGTTGCCAATTCATGGATGAGTATCAAGTGTGAGAGGGTTAGATTTATCATAACCGGTCCCATATGGTAGAAGTAGGAAGGTGCTCATGGATGGTGCTCATATAAAGGAACTTGGGTGAAGATTTTCCAAATTTGTATATTTGTTAGGATTGTGGCATTATATTGTATTAGATGGATAACAATGACAAATATAACTCATGTTACTACACGATAACATTACAAAACCTTTTTTATGGGGCCCACCAACATGCCAATTGTGCAATCTGCTATTGCAAGATTAGTCCATCTTATTTTTCGATCGGAATGTTTCTACAGCTTTCAGAGATCACGAGGGAAGTGACCACCTTACAAGAGAGTCTGGTAAATTAATTATTTTAAAAAAATTCATGGAAATGAAATAGAAGTCGTCAATTGTTTAGTCTGAGGTTATGAAATAGATAAGATTAGTTGGCTAATAATATCAAATACATCTCCCTTTCTTTTGTAAATGACCTTCCCGTGGTAGGTATATGGGCCCTCTAGCTTGTCATGTGTCCTTCATTTATTTATTTTATGTTAAAAATATTTATGCATGGAAATTCACTAGATTCGAGGCAAGACTCATCCATTGAGAAGGAGAGAGAGAGAGAGAGAGAGAGAGAGTCATATCTCAATATTTTCAAAATCAGGTCAAATTTTAAAATATTGTAAATATATAATATAATTAAGATAAATTAATTATTGGTGAGTGATTGCATAAGATTAACCTTTTTGTAGCCGAGTTAGCTCAAGTTGTGCCCATGAACTTTGGACACACCTTCTGGAGATATAAAATTCTTGAGGAAATATTTACTTGTGTTTATGTACATGAATATAAGTCTATTTTGGATATCACTGCAGAATTGATCACGTCATAAAATGAAAAAAAGAAAAAGAAAAGAAACTGTGGTCGAGTCTGACCATACATGACTATCTTTCAAAGACTTAAAATCTTTAGAAAATGACAGAATTACCTCATGATTATTGAAACTACTCATTCAAATATCAACCTTATAGATGCATAAAATTTCACTTCATTATAAGAAATATAATCATTTTCATCCAAAGCATTTCAAGAAAGAAATCCAATGGTGAATATTATCGATATCGAAGTGGAAGTCCATTCAATCAAGCAGCATATCAACTTAGTATAGGTTTGAATTTGTAAAAAGTTGATTTAATTGTACGGAAGATTGCGATCTATTGAAAAATAATCATTTATTAATAGTTTGATAATAAAGTTTTCTCAATCTTATGGTGAAATCATTCCAATGAAATGGATATCCTGGATAATAAGAGCATAAATGGGTTGAAATATCATGTTAATTACAATTTAGATCTTTGAGAGGTGGCTCCAACATGTACAAATTTAATTTGGAATAACTTAGTTTTTTGGTAGTTGAACCAGGCTCAACTAGAACTATTACCTTTACTAATCTAATTTGATAATAATGAGGATACTGATAAAAGGTAGTTAAATTTGGTAATAGCTAGCATTTGAACCAATCGGACTAGGCCTATCATTCTGGCCTTCTAATAAGGATACTCGGCTTGGCCCAACCAAATCCCATAAAAATAGAGACATTGTTCTAATTTTCTAAAGTCCGAAGATAGGATAAGGCCCAATTTTTAAAAGCTTGGCCACCTTGGCCTTACCCTTCACTTTTGATGTATCCATTAATATATAGAATGCATACATATTCATTCATATTTCTGCTGTGCTCATCACCTGTAATGTAATGGTTAGGTTGTGAGGATATATTATTTGTTTGTTTTATATGCACATAATCCATATAATATAAAGTATAAGCGAGCAAAATAGGAGTTCAGTTGCAACTTTTGACCTAAGAATCAACAACCTAATAGAGACTGGGTCAAGCTCATTTAATCCATTTGCATGTCCATGCTTGCCTAAAAAGACTTTAAAGACTCTGTCCTAATTAGGTTGGATTCAGCTCTGTTACATCCTTTGATTGGACGCATGCATTTATCATATCATGTGATCCAGTCTTTCCCTGCGGCCCCAAAATCTCATATTGTTCATCAAACTGCTCAATATCACAATCCAATCCAAATATGATTTTTCCATACTTCATCTATCCAATATCATCATCCCATCTTTATACAATCAAAATCCCCTATCATGAGAGTTTTCAATCAAGTTTTGCAATGTCATTCTCTCACATTATTCAAATCATGAGACTGAACAATCTTTAAATTCTCAATTTTCACTTTATCCAAATCAATCAGAAGTGTTCAGGCCACAGGGAAACTTTGAAAAAGTTGAGGGAACAATTACCTCCCCTCAGTCCCCAAACTCTACCCTTGGGTTAAAGTCAGATTGACGACAATTGGTAATACGATAGCGTAGAGCAAATAAAAATAAAAAACTCCCAACCACTGAGGGTAAGATAAGAGCATAGTAGGGGTGCTCATGGCCTAGGCCAGCCAGCTTTGGGTTGGGCCTGAATATGTAATTAGGGACCGCTTAATAATTGGGCCAGGCTTGGATTAGGTGATAGAAAATCCAAAGCCCGGCCTGGCCCGTGTAAGAAATACATGTCATTTAATTTAATGGGAAATAATCAGGTGGGGACTGTGCTCACGGATCAAACCGTGAAAACTATGGGTGGGGCCCACCTATCACCTAATCCAAACCATGCAATGGACAAGAATCCCCTTGTTAGTCACACCCACAAGGGTTTGGTACCAATGCGAATGAACTGTGTCATTGAATCGACTATATATCCATATGAGTGGACTGGGTTTGTCGGTCATGGATGAAGGGGTTAGGAGCATAGAACTGGCGCCAAACTTGATATTCGGGGTGGTCCCATATAGATCTTTCAATCCCTACCAGTCCCACTCCAAAATGGGGCCCCTAGTGGCCCCTCCAAAAAAAGTTTCCACAGTGACTCTGCGAGAACAATTCTCACCAGATCAAATCCCTAATGTATAATTAGTCCAGGCAATTGACCAAATGCCCACAAAAGTGATAAGAAAAGCCTGATTCGGCCCGACGCAATTGATTAAATGGGCGGGCTCGAGCTTGACTTTTCAACCTGTGTCGGGCTTGTGCCAGGCCGAGCCTGGCCTAAATATGTCATAGCCCTCTCCGTGCCACGAACACCCCTAGAGCCTAGCTCGTTCAGGCCCTCAAAGGGCTTAGCACAAGACCCACATGAATGAGAGCAGTTTAGGGCCTAAGGAAAACACCCATATGGACCAGGCCTAGCCCTTTGACAGCCCTAAAATAGATCCATCATTTTTTTAACATTTAAAAAAGAAATTATATTAGATTTCTTAATTTTCTTTTACATTTATTACACAACATGACTCGTCCAACTTTTAGAACATTGAATTGAATGAAATTGAGATTGAGTGAGATTAGATTATAAATTGAGATTGGACTACAAGCGAAGGTACAATTCAACAACTGCACTCAATCCGAATCCAAAACTCTTATATCTCGGAGTCTCATCAAGTCATCATCCCTACAATACAAGTATATAATATATAAATAACAAAATACAAACCCGATACAAAACGGATTTCGGTTGAGAAAAGGACACGCCGCGTCATAAAAAAACCAAAGATTTTCAGCTCTCTCTCTCTCTAGAAATTCTCCCCAAATCTCTGACCTTCGATTCCCGTCTCGATCTCCTGGTGATTCCTCTTCTGATTTTTCATTCTAGGGTTTTGGATTTGCCGATCTCTAATCGCCTCCGGGAAAGAGGGTTTTTCGCCGGAGTCCGACTAGATCCAGCCGTCGGAAAACCCACGATCTTCTATCGAGAATCGTTTGCAGTTTCAGCGATGGTGCATTCGATGGTATCGCGCGCCACCAGCGACTTGCTGATTGGTCCCGACTGGGCAATGAACATCGAGATCTGTGACATCCTCAATCGCGATCCCGGGTATTTGCCGATTTCTCTTCTTTTTGTATTATTTGTTTTGATTCTAAGTCGGACTTGGTTGGTTGATTTTTTAGTATGTCGGATTTTTGTTTTTGGGGGAATTGGATTCGGTATTCTGTGATTTGTAGGTTTGCTTTGAATTTTGAGTAATTAGCATTTGGATTAGAAAGGGCAAAGCTCGCAATGAAGTGCTTAATTAATCAGTTAATTATATAAAGATTTTATTTTTTCTGGGTTTTGCTTCGTGTGGTTGGTCAATCAAATGGTAATTTGGAGAAGGAAAGCGAAAATATTTGATTTTGATGCAGAAAAAGAAGGTTTGGGAGAGGTTTTCGTACCCGAATTGAACTATGTAGCCTATGAATCTTCGCCAATCATGTTGAATTATGTACCCAAATCAGGTTTCCGAATTTGTTCTACTATAAATTAAGCGAATCGGAAAACGAATTCGGGTAAGCATCCCTCACCGAATTATCTAATTGGATTAGTTACCAAACTACAAACTATGAACTCAAATACGAATCAGTTGAATTTCAAATTAGGTAATTATGATTATGACAGTGTATAGAACAGTACAATGCAAAAGAGAACAGTTCATTTATTTTTAGAATTATCAATGTTGGCAGTCATGTATAAAGGTTTTTTCCTTGAGGTTGGGGGTTGGATTACCTAGTAAAACCTGTAAAAGGCTTATCTTAAGGAGCAGCAACCAATAAGTGAACGTGGTCGCTTCTGGGAATTGATTTGCATCACAAAAGGATGGATGATGCCTGAGTATTGGGGCATTTTGTCTTGGACATGTTTAACAAATCAAACTACCAATATTAGGACTTACTGGAAAGCATAGTTGAGGGTCAGTTCCATTAAAGAATTAACTGTTCAAGAACCAATAATGAAGGGGAATAACATCCTTGAACATAATGTTTGTGTCTCTATATATATGTGTTATCATCACTGACGTTCTCCAATGAAACTGTTATTAAAATCTTATTTTGGCCAATGGCTGTTGTTGGTTGCAAATTATCTTTTGTCTAGTTGTGTGATGCTGTGAAGACACCATGCTCTTTGGAAAGTTTTCTAAATCCAATATATGTATATGTATTTATTTGTTGCATTGCTTCTGAAGTCAGTACTCCTACATTTACTTCTATTTCTGATACAATTATTAGTGAAAAGGCACATCAATACTACGTTGCTGTTGTTGTTGTGCGTGTGTGGGTGTTTTTTTTTTTTCTGATCATTCTTCTGTTGGTTTTGGACCACCAGGCAGGCAAAGGATGTTATTAAAGGCCTTAAAAAGCGCATTGGAAATAAGAATCCAAAGATTCAACTTCTTGCTTTCACGGTAAGCAGCAGATGTAATTGGAATTTACTAGTTAAAATATAGGTATAATTTCCCTCTGACTCTATCAGCTTCCACAGGTTACAAATTCCGATTAATCACCAGCTTCTAATTTCTACCTAAAATCTTTTTCCTTTTTATTTGATGCAACTTCTAAATGAATTATATGGTCCCCTCCTATCACCAAGGATATAATCATTGCATTTATAATAAAAATCCTTGAACAACTAGATGGTAATTCATTGGTACTCCTTGTTTGTTATTTATCTGGTCATTAATTGTTAGTGTGTGGAACCAGTCCTTTTATCAGCAGCTGTCTCTCAGCTCCTTTTGGATCTTAGTTAATTTCAAATCACTTATTCAATGACCATATCTATTTGCTCTTATCCTTTGATCGCTGGATGCTAAAATCTCAAATCAATGTGCCAAAGAATATTGTTTTTCTAAACCAAATCATGGTTTAAAATAATGGCCTTTTCATATCTGTTTCACCTGTTACACATCGGCTTTAGTAATCTCCATTACTTTTACATGGATGTAAATGTAATAGATTTTATTTCAATCAAAACTCTCTAAAACAACCATAATAATTTAAAATTTCGAATATTTTTTTTGTAGAAATTTTTTATTCTATAATTTTCAATGAAAGGATACAGAGAAAACTGATAAAATAAATTAGTTATTTTACCGGAATTTCCATTAGAGTTTTTTGCCCTGGCTATCATGGCTATGGAACTATGACATTGAATATGGAACTGGATAGACTAGAAAGCTATGGGTAATGATAACAACTGGGGAGTGCTAGCAATTAATAAGTCCTCTTTTCTTTTTGGTACGTGGACTCTATAATATAAAACTGGTTCCCAACTTTTCCATTACTCCTTTTGGAGGTAATATCTTCTCTGAATATTACTACTATATTCTGTAAGGTCATGAAGCCATTTTCGACTGTTTGCCTTTTTTACTGCATTCTCAGCGGTTCTGCTTTTCTCCACTTGCAGCTGTTGGAGACGGTAATAAAAAATTGCGGAGACGTTGTTCATATGCATGTTGCAGAGAAAGATGTCCTGCATGAGATGGTGAAGATAGTGAAAAAGAAGGTTGTAATAACATGTGCATTTCTTTTTTTTCAGTCAATCTTCTTTCCTTTCCTGGTGAAGATCTCTTATGTTCTTGTTTCTGTGTGCATACAGCCTGATGTTCATGTAAAGGAGAAGATATTGATTCTAATAGATACTTGGCAAGAAGCTTTTGGTGGGCCCAGGGCAAGATATCCTCAATACTATGCTGCATACCAGGAATTATTGGTAAGCAATAATTTTGCCATTGAGAAGAGTGTCCCTTTTTTTTTTTTCTGTATTTTCTGAGATACACAGGGAGTTGCATACTGAGTTGGTGAAATTCATGATTTTATTTCACCGTTTTTTGGGAAACATTTTGTGAGGTACCAGTGTAGGGCTATAGTACTTATGCTGGGTTGTTTTCCTGACTTGGGTAATCACACCTATAATAAAATGGTGAAAGTGTGTTATAAAAAAATAAAAAATAAAGTGGTGAAAGTGATATTTTTCTTTTCCATCCCTCACAACTGCTGTCACTACTTTAGATAGATTTATGTTTCCGCATCCCCACCCCAAATAAAAAATATTACTTTTTTGGTGTATCAGCGTGCTGGAGCAGTATTTCCTCAAAGATCCGAGAGGTCTGTTCCTGTATTGACCCCTCCACAGACGCAGCCTTTGGCATCATATTCCCAACCTTCACGTAATTCTGATTCCCGGCAAGAGGCACCTGAGTCTTCCATGGGTTCTGATTTACCTGATTTGAGGTACATTGATCCACTGCTTTCTTCTCAATGTGCTTTACTTAGGCTTATGGTCTTCATGCAGTTTAAACTATATGTTAATGTTTCATGTATCTTTACTGTGATTCTCTGCTTCCTTCATAATTTTAAGGTCAAAATGAGAGTCTGAACAATACAGATTTCCTTTGCCACTCCCAATCAGTTGTGTTTGAACTTTTTTTGTTTTTATAATTCTTTGGGATTTCCGTCATGTTTTCCGACCAAGATATGTATCTGGGATTTTAATAGTTTGAACTTTGATATCTCTTTGCGCAAACGTTCTTTGAAACATACCCAATATTAGCTTTAAAGTAGCATAAAATAATAATTTTGCTAGATGAGTCAGATCCAGTTTAACAATTTTGATACTTGACACTTCACAATATCCATTAAAAACTTTTTCTGCAATTAAACTTGCTTCTGGAAACTGTCTGCCCTTCAGATGAAATTAACTGAAAATTACAGATTGCAATAAGTAGCTCTTATTTTAATGGATGCAGTGGTAGGAAAAGTATCTGGACACTGGAGAGATTCTCTACATATTTTTGGTACTTCCACTAGGGAAAAAAATGGCCAGAAAAGAATATTACTCCACACAGCAATAACATAGAAGGGATTTGACTGTGAACAGAAAATCCAGCATCCAGATATGTGAAATTACTCCCCTTAACATAAGAAGCTGAAATATAATATCTAGTCTTACTTCCCTGCAGTTATTAACACCTATAATCTTCAATTGCTCCAGTGCTTCATATTGTGCACCATTGCAGCAATGTGTTACAAAGATCATGAGTTTGGAGGAAGAATACCCATAAATCTTGCTGATCATTTGCCAATTCACAGGCCCAAAAATGAAAACTCATGCTGCACCCCATTCCATAAAGGTTGCACACCTTAACTACTATTTTCTCAAAATTTTAGTAAGGAATCACGACTACCATTGGGAATATAGCTCTACGTCATCACTATGTTTCAAATGAAGCCCTAAAGTAATCATTGTAGTGATCAAATGTAGATTTGATTGTTTCAAGATGTTAATACTTCCGTCGTCAAACCTGATAAATGGGAAAAACACCAACATAGCCTTAACCCCCCACAAAAAAAAAAAAAAAAAAAAAAAAAAAAAAAGTTCTAAAATAGGACCCATTCTCAATATGATGTCACAAACAATAGAAAAAGAAACAGGATATGAGTTTGGGATAGTTGTTTATTTAATATTGGACCCAATTAGGTTTGCCTCCAAATTGAAGTGTTTCACACCCCATTTCAATTTCGCTCCAAACAGAAGTTTCAGACAATTAGGAATTTCGGTGATCCATTCGGAGTTTCATTTCAGAAAATAGAAAAAACATTTAACGTAGGTGTAGAAAAAATAAAAATATAGGAAATATAAAAAATTATAAATTATATAAATTTGATTTATTCTACTAAATCAATGATGCAATATGTTATCTCTTCATGTCAATTGTCAAGCGAAAATAACTTATAAGTGATGTGCACTTGACAATGTGAAATTGGACATAAGTGATGTGTACTTGACAATGTGAAATTGGACATGCACTCTCAAATCTCAACTTGTAACCTCGCATGGAAATTATTTTGTAGTTTGCATCTGAAGCTTTACATAAAATTTATAAAAAGACTCATGCTCTTTATTAAAAACAAAAAGACTTAAGAAATTTGGACAAAATTGCCAAAATGGACCAAAATCAACCGAGGTTCAGGACAAAACTCATACATGGAATTTGATTTGGCCTGTGGTCCAAACCAAAATTATTAGGCCATCTCGGCCAAACCGAACTGAAATTGACAACTATGGGTTTGGGACATCTCCCATAATGTGGATAATTGTTCTGAAAATCGGAATCGTTTTGCAAATCATTCATACCCATGTCGTATCACGAATTGTAGTTTTTTAAAAATTTTCTAATAAAAATTAAAAGGAAACATAAAAAACTAGTTATTCATAATCTATCCATTTTTTAATCCATAATAGTGTAAATGCAATGACAAATAAGTATGTAATACAATCATATGAAAAACAACATGACATATATTAATATATAATAAATGATTTGTAAATAGTTAACATGAGTTTAAGATATCAATGTTAAATTTCTAATACTTATTCTTTGTGTTGTCTTTAAATCAAAATATAAAATTAAAAAGAAAATCAAATCATCAATTTTACACAGTATACTATCTCTTGAAGTTAAGCTAGTATTCTTGAAGAAAAAATAAAAAAAGTATTATAAAAATAGATAGGACATATGTCTAGTTAAATGCAAGTTCCTCATTTATCTCTAAAACCTTTCCAAAATCTCAAAAATTCTAAAGAGGTTTCGTTAACCACTATATAACCTTTTAAAGGAGAAATGCTAAAAAAAAGAAAGAAAGAGCGAAAAAAGTATAAATTTATTAATATTTACCTTTTGGTCATAGCTATTCTTGCTTAGTCAAATCGTAAGATTTGATGAAATGAGTATCTAATCATAGGATGCACACTTGAATCCTGTGGTTCATCTGTGAATGGGATTTGTTACACAGACACAAATCGTTTTCCTTAGGATTCATACGAATCGGAGGATTCTAACAACAATGTGTCGATTAATTATTTCAAACCATGATGCTGGTGGCCATGTGGGGCCCGCTAGGATGCATGCTTGTGAAGGCCTCACTAGGGCTCGGAATTAAAAAACAGCTCACCATATTATCATAAGTCATGGTTTAAGAACTCAAAGTCTAATGGTTTAAAATGTTCATTTTTTTTTGCTCAATCCAATAGTGAATGTCAGCGAGATGAGTGAAGTCACGGGCCACCTGCAAGTACAATGTTCATGTTTGTTGATCGTAGCTGGACTGACCTATGATGGGCTGTGTCACTGAACGACTCACGCACCTGGTGATTGGGCTGCACCTGCACGTGCACAAAGGACCGATTATATTTACTCAACTGTATGGAAGGGTTCCCATAAGTTCAACTGTTAACTAAGGTTTGACATCTGGGCCGCCCACCTATTGGGACAAAAGATGCACCCCACCTACTTACCTCTAGTGGGCCTTGCTTTTATCGGAGCAAATTTATAGCGAGGTTGAACGAAATGTGAATTAATCCCATGAAAAATAATTTTTTTATAAGCATTTTCCAGACACTGGCAACAATTTGGGAATTCAAATCCTCCTGATGCTCAATTATTTCCTTATTAATGTCTGAAAATTTGATCCATTCAGAATGATATTCATCACTGGAAAAAGTAATCACAAATTTAGGCATTTGTCCCCTAATAAAAGTGTGCCCAGCCCAACAATTCAATTTACTCCTACTAAAGTGGAATTTCTGTGTTCCAATTTGTACAGGGTGATTCTAATAGTTAGGTCTCGTTATAGAAGAAACTGAAATTTGTTGAGCCATCTTTTGTTATCAATATACTGAGATTATCACTTGGATGAAAGTGAAACTTGGGCCTATTATGTGTAAGCATGGGGGCTGATCGGTTCTAATCTATGATGCCCGGATACGGATAGGAGTGTCCTAATTTTTTCCTTAAATCGCTTTTGAATTAATGAAATTTTCATTGTTATGTTCCTTTCTAACATTTTCTCTGTTGAGAAGTGAGAAAATTTAAAGAATTAAATGAAATAATGGACTTGCTAGGTAGGATATGCTAAACTTATACCCTAGAAGTATCGGGGCAGTATCGGGTACTAATACAAGTGTTGTTTCGGTCCAACACAGATATACATTGGGCAAGTATCTGGTTATCATAGGTTCTTATCTTTGAAAGGTGGACCCCAAATGTATGGATATGACTATTCGAGCCAATTGCTTGGAACCCCCTCCATATGGTTGACCATATATAATCAACGTCTCACCCCTGCCCCTCCCATCTAGCAATGATCATTTGTGCACCAAGTACTCCTGCTTAAGTGCACAGCTTCCATTTGGTGCCTAACTTGATGCTTGCCAATTGTAAAAGTAGGGTAATGGTATGGCTGAATTGTAGATTTATTTAGGTAAAGCTAAAAAGTGAACGTCATTGTGGATTGCTGTGGTGTGTGTGGGCAAGAAAGGAGAGACGGGTGTAAGGTGCTGAACCGAGTCACTGATCACAGGTTGTCCAGGTTGGCCAAAGAACAAGGGTCAACATCATACTTATGGCGGTGAATGGTGATCGGCTGATTAAAATTGTGTACGTACATATGAGAATTGATAATTTATTATATTGACCAGTTGAGCAACTACAACAAGAAAGGGTAGGTTGATGCTGGTGCATTTAGGAGTTGGTTGGGATTTGGTTTGGAGATCATTGGATTGAGAAGGTGGCCTTAACATGTCTGCAGGTTAAAGTTGCGTGATCTGTGGGCTGTAGGACAGATGGGTCTGAGCAATGAAGATTAGGACATGGCTGCCAAGAGCAGTGGCTGGGATTGCGTGGTACCCAAGGACTTGCATGTGCCTAGCTTACCGGTGCACTTGGCAGTACTGCACCTACACATGTATGATACAATCCAGTACATCCTGCCTTACTAATTTCATTATATCATAGAGTTCTATTAGTTTTTTATTAGTTCAAACATAAGAAGTGTTTGAAAAGGACCTTAAGTGGTCACAATTTGTCAATTTAGAAATGTCTATAAGAGAAAAGTAATATTTCATAAAAAAAATCTAAATATGAAATATAAATTTCATGTTACGGGTAGGATAGTTGTATCCACATGTGTATCCTAGGTTTCAAAAAGTGCAGTCATACCTCAAACCTGTACCTATGCCCATATCCATGCTCGTATCTAGGCATCATAGTAAAGATCATGCCATAGTGGGAGGCTGCATTAGTTAGGGAAGGTGGTGGAGGGTTTGTTGTTTGGTTGTGTATTGGTGATATTCAGGTTGCATTGGTTTGAGAATTGAAACGATGAAGCTGAAAAGCAAGGACGACTGGTGACGGTCTTATTTGCAGGTTTCAATTGGCTGCTTCGGGATCAATGCTGTATGGCAAACTAGTACATTAGTAGGTGGTATTTGGGTTGGCTATAGCACACCCTGATAAAACAACACGCGGGCCTTTTTATTTTAGGCATGGTGGTCATTGGTGAATCTCTAACTAGCGAAAAGGCAGGAGGAGAGTTTGGTGAGTTACAAAATTGGGCATTGGAAAGAAATTGGGCGGTTGGTACTCTGTGGTCGGCCTGTAGTAATGACTCGCAACTAATTCAGCAAGAGATGGGAAGAGCAAACAATGTTTATTCTCTAAGACGAAGCCTAAAAGGATAAACACATCCACATGTTTAGATCTTACTCCATTAGACATGCTACATTAAAGTAGCGAGAGAACCTAGGAAGCACGAACACCTCTCCGGGGCCGGTGTGTCAGTGTCCGACACGTGTCGGACATGGACACGCCCAGACATGTGTCCGACACACCAAAAATGGTGTCCTGCTTATTTTTTATATTTTATTTCCCGAACATGCTGGTTTAACGATTATGAATTATGTTTTAGTTTTGTATTGTTATTTGATAATTTGATATGTTTGTTAGTTGGTACAGTGGTACATTGGTACTTGAATTTTTATTTATTTGATTGCTAAATTGATTACAAAGTTAAAATGATATTATCTTTTAGTATATGATTATATATTATTATTATTATTATTATTATTAAATATTAACGTGTCTTTTTTGAGAAATGCGTGTCCGTGTCCCGTGACCGTGCTTCTTTGGAGAGAACTATTGCATTTCATTGAATGCATTTGAAAGAAAAAGAGTACATGCTTTGATTGATTTATCCTCTTAATAGATTGGGCCTTATGGGCCTCCTTTGGTATACGGCTAGGTCAAATCGGCCTTTAGCTTGTCCCATGGCCTCCGGATGGATCTGGCCTATGATCCAAAACCCCTTTTGGGGCAGTCCCTCATTGGTGGCATAAAAAATGGAGAAAAAATGAGTGAAAAAGTAGAAATCATTGATTGTAGATGGGATTCACCTTAGGCGATGATGGTAATCATGTAGGCATTGAGATCATTATGTGTGTTTTGACAAATAGTTTTTAATTAAATATATTTTGGTAATTTTCCTTTAAAGCCACGAGTGTTCCTTCTCCTTTTGTTCTTCGATAACCTTTTTGTAAATTAAATAATCTAAAATAATAATCCTTCTGCTGATCTTCTCTTCGCCATAGTAGTCTACAATATTAATGAATACAATTAAAATACATCATGAATGGTATTTTAAATGTACCTAACCTAACTACTTTTTTTAGCTGCAGGGGCCAGGGAGAGGGAATAAATCTTCACCATGTGTAAATTCAATTCTAAGAAAGTGCGAAAAAGAATTTCATTCACTGTTTTTCTAGTTCATTACTGAAAGGATAATTACAAGGATCTTTTTGGAGGATTAAGAGGGCGTGCTTTGTTCGACTTTCTAAAAGTGTTTTTTTGGGCTTTTGGATTTTGAAAAGTTCAAAAGCCTTCAAAAGCTCGTCAGTTATTAGACTTTTAAAAGAGCTTTCTTAAAAAATAAAAGTCAATTAGCTTTTTGAGAGAGGAAATGTTGGCTGACTTCGCTTTCGAAAAACACTTTTTCATTTTCACAGATAGTGAGCATAAGTATGGCAGGAAGCGTTGGTTTTTTCTTTTCCTCCTTTTTTAATCCATCTCTAAGGTCTACCTATGAAATCAAGCGCTCAAGATCAAGATCATCTCGTTATTGGTGTAGGGTTATATTTCACTGCAATGTAAGTTAGTCCAATCATAAGAATGGCCAATTGTTAAATGTGATTAAAATGCACAAATCTGAGTAAAATGATAGTGTTTTACATGTGATAAATCTAATGGTGGACCAAACTTTGATTGGAGTGATTTGGATTTTGTAGATGGCCCTACTAAAAAATTTATATGCTTGAACATGGGGAACCAAATGATGCAGAGCCTGAGTCATATCTCATTTTTATGAGATAATGATAGTGATGATGCCACATAACATATGCCCTGTGACACATAGGATTTTGTGCCGCCGTCGTCATCAACATCGTCAAAGCCTTGTCCCAACTATGTTGGGGTCGGCTACTTGTATTCTGTTTCTCCATTCCGATCTATCCTGAGTGAAATCCTTAGATAAGTTGAACTTCTTCAGATCTATTTTTACTACCTCCATCCACATCCTCTTCGGGCTACCCCTTCCTTTGGGTGGGCCATCAAATTCCATAGCTAAGCTTTTCCTTACCGGCGCTGTTGCCAGCTTGCGTTGGACATGCAAAACCATTGCAAACGGGTTTATCTAAAGCTTAAAATGCTCTCGAAAGCGCTCATTTCATCGACCTCAACATTCTCATCTCTGCTAGACTGCTACATCCATTTTGTGCATATGTTGCTTCTTGATAGGCCAACATTCTACTCCATAGGTCATAGTTGTTCTAATCATTGTCATGTAAAAAAATTCGCTTCAATCTTGTTGGCGCATTCGTCAGTCACAAAGCACTCCAGAAGTAAGTCTCCACTTCAACCATCCCGTTTTTATCCTATGTTCGATATCTTCATCAATCTCCCCTTCCTTATTAACTATCTAGCCAAGGTAATGGAAAGAATATCATTTTGGTATCTCTTGGGCTTCAATTCCCACAATAGTTTCAGCTCTTTGTATTTGCCCACCAAAATTGAAATGCGTATATTCTGTCTTTGTATGGCTTATATTAAATTCTTTGGATTCTAAGCCTCCCGCCATCTCTCAAGTTTTGCATTCACACCGTCTCTTGATTCATCCACCAACACTATATCATCTGCAAACAACATACACTAAGGTACCCCCTCTTGAATATGAGCAACTCTTCCATAATTAGCGCAAAGAGATAAGGGCCTAGGGCTGACCCCTAATGCAAACCTATGGCCATTAAGAACTCACCTGTCAGTCAATAGGTAGTTCTGACACTCGTTACCGCCTCTTCATATGTTTTTGATAATTTCAATACAACCTCTTGGAACATTCCTTTTATTTAAAATTTGTCAAATTAAATCTCTAGGTACCCTATCGTAAGCTTTTTCTAAATTGATGAAGACCATATGCAGATTTTTCTTCTTCGCTTGATATTTTTCCATTAATTGCCTTAGTGAGAATATAACTTCCATAGTTGACCCCCCTTGCATAAAACCATATTGATTTTGAGATATCTTAGTCTTTTGTCCAAGTGTTTTTTCCATCACTTTCCCATAGCTTCATACATAAGGTTTTGTATGAGACCATTTTATACCTATAAGGGATTTATATATTGTGTAATTATTAATTTTTATTATAAATATTTTATTATATTATTAGTTAGATGGAACAGTGCGCCAGGGGCATCCAACAGGTGGGACCCACCTACCAGGGAACCTGCAATGGTCTCCTATGCACGGTTCCCATGTGAATTGCGCACCAGAGACCATTCTCCTTTAGTTATAAAATTCTAAAAACTGTTTTATAATATCATAATAAAAAAAATTGGGTGCTTTTGCTATTAAAATGCATAGACAAAATTTGCACTAACCAGCCAACCTCAGCATGTTACTTTAAAAAAGTAGTATCTAGCCAACTAGTTTTAAGAAAGTACTTTTGACTTTTAAGAAGCCCAGCCATACACACCCTTAGAAGATGAAACAAAGGTGGCAAAACGTGGTTGTTTGAAGGATAATATTCTCTTCTGTGTGTGTGTGTGTGTGTGAGAGAGAGAGAGAGAGAGAGAGAGATGAATGCCCGCCCTTTCCAAGTTGATCTTACATCCCCTGGTAGATTAGCGATTGCTTCAGGTTTTGTGTTCATTTCAGATGTATTCAAATTGTCTATTAAATGGGAACATGACTGTTCATTTCAGATGTATTCAATTGTCTGTTAAATGGGAACATGACCTATTTTTGCAACTACAGGCAATTCTTTGTTGATTTTTCTGTCTCATTTGTTTTATGCCTTATGATCAGTTACTTGTTAAGAGAGTTTTCCTAAATGAAGCTTATGGCTAGGGTGGGCGATGGATTGGGTTTGGCGCCAGTCAGGGTAAGCCCCTATCTGCCTTGACTCGCACCTATCCACTCCATACCCAACCAAACATGCCCTGTGGCAGGTTTAGGATATGTGATGCCGAACCCCTCATGATGGGCATGGGTAGAAATGTGAGCATGGCGTGTTTGGGTTGGGCCATGGTTGATCTAGCCATTGACCTGGCTTCAATGATACCTGACCTGATTGCAACCATAGTAAAGATGTGAATATTATATCAATTATAATATGGTTTCAACATTAGCTACAAGTTTAGAACCTATGCCCTTTTGATTGTGAGTACAAGTAATTGCAATGTGTGCTGTTGGACATTGGTAGGTTCATTTTTGTATAATATTATATTAAGATGATATTAATTTTTGTTTTATATATTATAGTATTTAATATATATCACCCAGGTACTCGGGTATTTAGATGTGGACACGACTAGGCCGGACCCAGATCCAGTTCAAAATTGCCAATTGGTTCTGAAAAGAGTGTCCATACCAGAATATTTGGGTTGGGTCCTTCAGTTAACTGGTTAATTGGAGGTCCATTGACATCCCTGGGTATGAGTATGGTGCGATGCAGATTATCCCATGCTGCTCTTGATTTAGAAGATACATTAGACACTTTAACTTGAACTGCTAATGGCTCACTAATTGTTATGGGCACTTCTGTCTTATGGAATATAACTTGAATACTTTTGCCCAGCTTGTCAGAAATTCAGAATGCGCGAGGTATCGTCGATGTCCTTGCCGAAATGCTAACTGCTTTAGATCCAGGGAATAAGGAGGTATTTTTCCATATTACATGTAGATAATTTGAATTTTCAAATGCTTCTGACACAATATCTTTTTGTAACTCATCATTGATTTCCTGTTAATTTGCTATCAGAGCCATTACTTAAAAATCCACTTTGAGTACTTTCTAAAGCCAGACTCCTTAAATATTAAATTAAGAATCAGGTTAAGTTTATGGGTAACCTTCTGAAAAATTTTGTGAGACACTCGTTTAGTATTGCGAAGTCTTCGATACCCCAAAAACTCTTAAAAGGCATGTTTGTCGTTATCTGCATTTCTGAGACCTCCCTTTCCTTGCCTTTTCCTGATTTCTGTGTTTGCTTTGTCTCAGAAGCCAGCTTCTGTAAATCAAGGTTTGCCTTCTAATATTACATTTCGGAAGAATGACAATGTGTGTCTGGCTGCTACTCACTGATTGGAAATACAAAGTGAAGTCCTATCCTGAAAATATTGGCCTTTGCAAACAAATTAAACGGTTGCCTGCCCAAAAAAATGAATTTTCCTTAAGCTTTAGAATTCTTTCTCTTTAAAGATGGATAGCGGTTGGGAAAAAACTCAATTTTGGCTTTAGGAGAAGCCATGTCAGCTTCTTGGGTCCCATTTGTGAATGTGTCTTTCCAAAAACACATGTGTCTTTTCAATAAAATGTGTCCCTTCTTGGAGCCCATTTGTGAACTTTGTCTTTTTAAAAATACATATGTGCCTTTTTAATAAAATGTATCTCTTGGGCCCATTTGTGTGGTTGTGACCCAATTCAAAGGGATGCCTTCGAACTCTATAAATTAAGGTGATTTTCAAAGTTTTTATATAGTATTCAAAATGAGAGCAGAAATGTATGCGAATCATTTGTTTTTAAAATGAAACGTGTATGCTGACATGGATTAAGGGAAGAAAGAGGTTTGATTTTCTTAATTTTTTGGTTGATTTAATTTAAATTTTTTTATAACTGGAATATATAAAAGGGATATTAGTTTTAATATGTTATTCAAGTTGCATAAGACTTAATCTGTGCATTGCACAGGGGCTTCATGCTAGTATAACAAATGGCTAGAAAACTGTTTCAACTTACAATCCCATGTATATAAGTTACATTTGCAAAATCTACTCTTCCCTGAATTACTGTCAGATATAAATATTATTCATAATTATCATTAATTAAATACCAGGAAGGATGCAAATCCTATATTAAAATGCTGAGCCATCTTTATGCTGATTTTCAGGGACTCAGGCAGGAGGTTATTGTTGACCTTGTTGAACAGTGTCGTGCTTACAAGATGAGAGTAGTCCGCCTTGTGAACACAACTTCGTAAGTCCTCTTGTCACTTTCTTTCTCGTCCACTCCTCACTGGTTTAGTGTATCAAAAGGGATATAGCATCTGACCTTTGTGATCCAACTGTTTATGAATATAGGCATTCTTTTGCTTATTGGTAAATGCTGTACCTGACAGGGCTATAAACAACAAATGCATTTCAATTGTTTTCTTCAATTCCAGTTGTTTTCCCCCTTTCTCTTTTTGCATACACATATTGATATGTTCTTGTGGAGGCACGAGTATGCTGCCTCACATGCTGTCCCAACACCAGCTAGTGTGAAGACGGTAGCCATTATTATAACCATGACAGAAAATGTCTTGACCATTCCGTGCAAAACACACCATCCATGATAAAATTTAGGAAACATGACAAGAAACTTTTGTTTTCTTTTTTACATCCTGGTGTGTGTTGCAGAGAGAAATGAAAATTTGCAAAGATGCTTCCATGGGATGGTAAGAGTGATTGAATGTCATATGTTTCATTGTGTCAGTGCACCCAATGTCTGCAATGGAAGCTAGAACGTTCTGTTCAGCCTAAAACATAAGGTTAACCCGACAAACTCAATAGAGGGTCCACACGTTGCTTGAGCCCCATGAGAATATGAGAGCTCAAGTGGGCCATTCGCAATATGAGAGTCCAAATCCCATGTTCTTGAAAGATAGGCATATCTTGAGCATCAAAAAAACATCTGATCAACATGAAAATTGTTCTGCTTTAGAAGTTCTTCAGTTGCCTACACAACGAACTCAAGATTGTGTATTTTGACATGATCTGGAAAAGTTACAGCCCTTTTACTGATGGTGCACTGTCTTGTCACCAGAGTGAGTTAAGTACAGTTTAACAACTTTAGATTCAAATGGGAGATGAATGTGTAAACTTGGAGGTGAAGTCAATTCAGTCATCCAAAAGAGTCTTTATATATTCATGAATTTGCTCTCTGGTAAATTAAGGATTATGCAGTTTTCTTTGTGTTTTGGTGAGAGCAAGAAACCTTGTGGAAAGTTATGGTGGATAATCAAATATTGAAATGGCTTATTCTGCATACTTCATAGAGCTAAGGGGCCTTGGAGAAGTATTCAAGACTATTGAAAAAATTGAAGTGCAAACGTTTCACAGTTGTCAATTTCCATTCTGGCAAATTCCGTTCAAAACATTCTAGAATTGGGTTTGGGAAAAACAGAAACTCCTTGAACTTTCTGGCCCAAAGTTCGGTAGGTTACAGAATCCGGCCAGAACAACCCTATTCTGTCAATTCCACTGGGAATCAACCAAAATGACCCAGCAAACATTAAGTTTTCTCCCTCAAAAACCCCTCTATATAAGTGGAGGTGCTTTATTGTTAGGGCTCTATTCTCTCTCTCTATATATGCGCACGCGCGCGCGTGATGCCCCTATGAGAGCATCTCTCACCTTACTTTGAGAGATAGGGTGGGGACCCTCACATCCATATCCAATGCCAACAACTTAAATGTGAGGGTCCCCGCCCTAAATAAGTAAGGTGAGAGATCCTCTCATAGGAGCATCTCCCTATATATATATATATATATCCCAGCTGCTTAATGATAAGAAAGAAGTAGAAAATGAAGAAGAGGAGTTGTACCTCCAGTAGCAGCAACCGGTATGTCCATCTCTCTCTCTATCCCCTTTTTCTCCTTCTCCTTATTCTTCCCTCTTCTTTCATTATCTCTAGATAAAAGGGGAGAAAGGGGGCTTCTTTCTTCGCTGTTCTTTTGTTGCCTCTAGATAAAAGGGGCGAAAGGGCCTTTTGTGGAGTCCATACCCTTTGAGTCACTGACTTAGAGAATTCCTGTGTGGAAGGAGTGCAACCCACAGTGGGGCCCACGCCTTTGAAAATCTGAGTTATCTAAAAAAAATCTAAACCATGTGACTAGCCACTCATACATGGGCCCTAGCCATAGTTCACCCTAATTGGGCCCATTGAAAATCTGCAGTGGGGCCTATCTATTAAAATTGAAACCATCTAAAATAAGCATTTCACTCGTATATGGGGCCCAACCACTTCAATTGTATCTTTTCCAGAATGGAACACCGGAATTGACTTAAACGCCAGGAGCATTCCACTAGCGGCTAAGCTGAAATAGTAACCATAATTGAATTGACAACTATGAAATGTGCAGGGGAGAAAGATGATCACATTCTCTTATTGAGATGATGTGCAAGTTGGTAAAGGGCATATTACTTGTCCCTTTCCTACTATTTTCAATATCTTTTTGGTTAAGTATGCATGCAAAGGATATACGAAATCCAAGATTCAACTGTTCTTTTTTTACTTGAAAGTGGCCACATTTCTTCTTAACTTGATATGTGAAGGATTTGGTTAAGAAGAGTGGGTGCCTTTTTACCAAAAGAGAAGGCTTGTGGATGGAAAAGTTGAACAAGTTCCTCTAATGCGCTGGTAGGTGCCTCATTATAGAAAAACATATTTTCTGTGTCTAAGAGTCATGCTTCCCTTGAGGTTGCTGCCTTTACTTGGTTGGGGGCCACTGAAAGTATTCTTGCCTTTGAGCACTCCATTGTGGGGAGGTGAGGCATGAGACTCTCTTATTCAATGTGTCTAGAGTCAAGACTCTTGAGTCTGAATGGTCACAACCATATCAATGTATCAACATTGGGCCAACGTGTGGCAAGTCTCTTCATTATGCGAGGAGAGGAGAACCTTTCAAAGGGAATGCCAAAATGGAATTGCTATACATTTTAATGATGTCAGTTTCTTCTTTTCCTCTGTCGATTTCCATGATTGAAGTGTTTTAGGTGCGCATTGTGTGATGGGAATTTGTTTTCTGTCCTTTACGATACATTAGGCTGTTAGATTGATTTCTCAATTTTCCATGATGAACAAACTATTCCCAATATGGAGCATCCTGGCCTGTGGGCCCACCCTATGATCAATCTACACCCCTCCCCCTCCTTTCCACCCCCAAAACAGCCATTGTGGTTAGCACTTACTCAAATTTGTAGGCCCTTGGATTGATCATACCTGACTTTATGTAATGGTGACGATTTGGACAACTTTGAGGCCCTCATAATATTACCTTGTGTTAAAACCACACACAGCCCACCCCCACCCCGCCCCCCGCCCCCCCCAACCCCACTCTCTTTTTGTTGTTGCATGAGGTAGGTGATGGGAGACCTCTAAACCTCCCCTACCCATCCATGGTTATTATGCTTGCAAGTACACCACACATGCCATGTCATTCTTTAAAATGATATAGATTTTTGTTTATTGTTTGCTTTTTATTTCTTGGATGTTACTCATTCTCTATGTATTATTGGCTTCCTGTATCATCTTTCATTTTGACTAAATTCTTCATTGCTTATAGGATAATTTTTAAGTAGGGGATGTTCAAGTCAACATACAATTGTCCACCGTGGTGGCCCACTTTTCACCAATCTATAACTTCCAAGGTTTTAAATCTTGGACCAAGGGGCTACTTGAATCCCCTTCAAGTTGAGTCGACTTGGCCGAGCTGGACCGAGTGTTATCTTAGAGCGTAAGAGCCCTTAAAATTTGTGTAAATAGAAAATGGTGTCCTGTGAATCTAAAATTTAAATTCACATGTTTTAACTATTAAGAATTATTTTTATCATCATCATCATCATCATAGCAGCCTATCCAAGGATTTGGCTCAAGATAGATCGGAATGGAGAAACAAAATTCATATAGTCGACCCCAACATAATTGCATCAAAGCATTGTCCCAACTATGCTGGGTCAGTTTCATGAATTTTATTTCGCCATTTTAGTCTATATTCTGGGCTGAATCCTTGGATAGGTTGCACTTTGGACATATTCTTACTACATCCATTCATGTCCTTACGGCCTAACCCTTTTTCCTCGAGGTGCCATCAACCTTCACAGAAAAAATTTTCATCATCGGCATTGTTGTTGGCCTACATTAGACATTTCCAAACCATCTCAAATGAATCTCTCTTAATTTATCACCGGTGGATGCTACTCATCAACGGCATAGTTCTCACTCTTGTTATTGTTCCCTCGTACATGTCTTTAATGATGTCAATATAACCTCTTAGGATGCTCCTTTTATAAAAAAAAAAAAAGAACAAAAACAAAAACAAAATAAAACAAAAAAAACGAAATCAAATCTCCAAGTACCATGTCGTAGTCTTTCTCTTGATTAAGGAAAACCATATGAAGATTTTTCCTATTCTCTCGGTATGTTTTCCTTAATTGTATAAGTAAAAGTATAGGTCCATAGTTGATCTCCATGTTATGAAACCAAACTGATTTTAAAATATCTCGGTCTTTTGTCTAAGTCTTTACTTTTTTTATTCTCTCCCATAGTTTCATAGTGTAACTCATAACTTTAATCCCACAATAACAGATGGAACATTTGTTTATCTCCTTTATTCTTGATATAGCTATGACAACACTTCTTATTTCATGACTCAGAACCCGGGGCCCTCGCAAGCCGCCACCATGATGCATCTATTTTTCATATGCATAAGTCAAATACATAAGCAAGAATTCAGGGAATAAATTAAATAAATTAAATTTATAAAGAAATTGTAATGCAAGAAAAATGAAACCTTTACTTTTTAAACATTATGTGACTAGAATACTAGATTCTTTATTGTCATGCTGCCTTTCCTCTCAACGCATATGCCAAAATTCTAGAGCATCTTGTTCGCCACAAGTTCATTCTCGAGGCTCTCGCTACCTGGATTGGTGCGAAAAACAACAATCAGTATTACTAAGTGAATAGAGTTGTAAGTCAACATGTGTGTGCAATATCATAAAAATAGAGAAGATTTCTACAATTAAAACATATCAATTGCCTTTTCTTTTAAAATCAGATTAAGATTTCTAATACCAGCCTTAGGACAATCACCTAACCATACAGCATGGGCTCATAAATCATACATCTCATGGATGCCTCATATCACCAATAAGGGGGCTGACCTATTGTCAGGTGTGCCTCACATCACCAATAAGGGGGCTGACCTATAGTCAGGTGATTGACATAAGTGATCTGAGAGCCAGGGAATATATCCAACCTATGAGTCAGGGAATAACATATCTCACTTGTAAGTCAGGGAATAACATACCTGATCTATGAGTTAGGGACTAACGGATCTGACCTATGAGTCGGGGAGTAACATATTTGACCTACGAGTTACGGAATAACGAATTTGACCTATGAGTCAGGGAATAACACTTATTCATGGCCTTGTATGTGCTAGTGGTCTAGGGAAGTCCAATGGGTCGGTCCCAATTAATCCAATTATACCATGTTACTTCATTCTTAGAGTCCACAAACACAACTCAAACAGAACTTCTTATTGCTTTCAACCCTTATAACAAGGTAGCTTGAAATCAGCCCTTAAAAAAAGAGTTTTGGGTTTAACATGCCCATTCGTTTCAGAACTGGTGCTTGACTGTGTAAAAGCACTTGCATAATTAACCCTGCTAAGTTTGAGATTCTTCCACAAACAACCAAAAGTTAACTTATACCAATGATAAGTGATAAGTAACATGTGAAACAATTAGAATTCATTAACCATCTTAGAATCGTGTAATATCACATTCACAAGTAGCATAATAGAGCCACCATTTAGGACCATTTAGGAATGTCATAGAAATTACATCACATGCAAATGGGGACATGTAGAATAAAAAATGAACTTGTACTTCAACTCTAAGATTGTTACTGTAGCATGAATAGTGACGGCCAGCTATGTTATGCTTAAATAACACTCAAAACATTCTTAATTACATCTCTTTAACATCAAAACTTTGAGTCATTTTGGAATCGGGATTCAGTTCTCTGGTCTCTGGGCACGTCGGAACCGCATGAGTTCACCGGGGTGGAGCACAGTCCACCAAAATCGGCATAGGTTAGGTGCTATTGATGGAACACCGTATAATAGGTTGGAAATGGGAAGGAAAGGATGGGAGTTTGAGATCGATCGCAAGCACTTCTGTATTCCCCTTCCTGAGCCACAAACTAAAAAGTTTGACTAGAAGTGCTACTCCTTTTAGCATAGTGTATTCTTATGTTAGAATGTCTACTCAGCTTTGCATAGAAAACTGTGGCCTTAGTGATGTGTGGTCGACTAAAGGACATCAATCAATCTTCCTTTTGCTAGTTCTTCCCTAGGGTTGTAGTTGATTGGAATGCTAGAGAGAGATTTTGTGGAGGCTTCTCTTGTGGAGGCATGTATATATAATTTAGGTCTACCTCTCACTTTACTAATTCAAACTCTACTAGGAAAGTCTTCTTTCTAATTTGTCTTAGGAGTATTTTTGGCAACAATGTTGACTTTCTAATTCTTATAGAATACATAAGCAGTCCTCCTTCCTAATCGAAGTCAACTACATCTTTATAATTCATGATCCTTTCTTCTCATGAGAATATAATTCCTATTAAATCACTTCTCATGGTCCCACTAATGTCTCTCAATCCCCAAAATAGAAGTCCACCAATAAATACAAACTATTTAATAGACAAAGGGTCCCACCAATAATTCTAAATGACTTGATCTTATTATCTTAAAATCAATGGGTCCTACAATGCCAATGATCTATTTAAAAGACAATTCTATGCTAAACAAAAGGGGTCCCACATACTTATATATATATACATTTATATAAGAAATCATCATTCGCCAAATAAAATATATAATTATTCAAGACAAATCATAAATCCAAAAAAATAAAAAAAATCAAGGGAATTAAACATAGAAAATATTAGATAAAATTCTATCCCCCTATAACAGGGTCTAGGGTATTACATCTTCTCCATTCATCTGGCATTTCTTTGTCCTTAATATTTTATTGAAGAACCTAGCTAACTAAATCCATCCAATTTCTCTTAAGCATTTCTAAGCCTTTATCAAGGCTCTATAACCTTTTATGTCTTCATTCTTTCTTATGCTTGTTCATTTCTGCTACCTGAATTATGTGGTAGAAGGTATGTATGTCTTGCTAATGAAGCATCCACTCCACTCTCATTCATGAGCATCCTATAGAATCTTCATCTACATGTTTGTTAAAATATTCAATCCACCTTTCTTTAATATCATTGTCCTTCACTAATTTTTTTTTTATTGCTCTTTATATATTTAATATGATCTAAGTCCGTACTTTTCCTTTCCCTTGTTTGTCTCAAGCACCCCTTAATTAAAGCGTGCTGCGCCCTGGGGGGGCCTACACTTGTTGCCGTAGCTTGCTGCGCTCTTAATTTTGAATCCAATAATGTTGGCATTGTATTAATGGGTGATGGTTTGATGATACAAGAGGGAAGTTCTGTAAAAGCAACTGGAAGAATTTCTCAGATACCAGTGAGTGAGGCTTATTTGGGTCGTGTTATAAATGCTATGGCTAAACCTATTGATGGGAGAGGTTAAATTTCAACTTCTGAATCTCGGTTAATTGAATCTCCCGCTCCAAGCATTCTTTCGAGACGTTCCATATATGAGCCTCTTCAAATGGGTCTTATTGCTATTGATTTGATGATCCCTATAGGATGCGGTCAGCGAGAATTCATTATTGGGGACAGACAGACCGGGAAAACCATAGTAGCCACAGATACTATTCTCAAATAGGGGAAAATGGTTTATATGTTTATGTAGCTATTGGTCAAAAAACATCTTCCGTGGCCCAGGTAGTGACTACTTTCTAGGAACAAGGGGCGATGGAATACACTATTGTGGTAGCCGAAACGGCGGATTCACCTGCTACATTACAATACCTCACTCCTTATAGAGGAGCGGCTCTGGCTGAATATTTTATGTACCGTGAACAACATACTTCAATAATTTATGATGATCCCTCCAAACAAGCACAAGCTTATCGCCCAATGTCCCTTCTATTAAGAAGACCACCCACTCGCGAAGCTTATCCATGAGATGTTTTTTATTTGCGTTCTCGCCTTTTGGAAAGAGTCTTCATTTACATGTTTGTTAAAATATTCAATCCACCTTTATTTAATATCATTGTCCTTCACAAAAACGTTTTTTCTTGCTCTTTATATATTTAATATGATCTAAGTCCGTACTTTTCCTTTGCCTTATTCTTACAAACTTGAAAATATCTCTCCTTTATTCCCAACTTCTTAAATAGGTCATCCGTTATATACTTTGGAAATTGCTTCACTTACCACTGTCTTAAGTTCTTTGCCTTCTTATACATTTCATAATTTTTCGTAACTTTAGTACATTGCCAAATTTTCTAGCAACATTTTTTTTTCTCTCGAACAGCGTTTTGAACCTTTACACTCCATCATCAAGTTTCTTTGTTGGAATATCTTTTCCATTTCTACTCTTTAAAAACCTCTTTGGCAACCCTTCTAATGTAGTCAACCATTTGGTTCCACATCACTATAGTTTCTCCCTCCAAATTCTATTCTCTCCCCTTGTGATTTTATGCTTAACTGTTATATCCCTTTCCCCTTTCAAATCCCCCACCTCGTTTTAGGGGACTTGTTATTTACTATCCTCCTTTTTACTTCTAATGCAAACGTCTAAAATTATGATCCTATGTTTTTGCGTTCAAACTCTCTCCAGGTATAGTCTTACAAATTTATTATAGTGGCCCCACTATAATTCTTAAAGTTGACGGCTCTTATAGTAGTCCTACTCTGACTGTCCCCCACTATAATTTTTAACATTGATGGTTCTTATAGTTGATGGCTCTTGTAGTAGTCCTACTTTGACTGTCAATATTAGATAGGCCCCACAATGTTTACAAAGTTTATGGTAGGTCCTATTGCCCTATCATGATTACATAGTCCCCTTATTGATTACTAACTTTAGGTGGCCCCTACAAATGTCACACTAGGTGGCTTCCACTGTGCTTACTAACATTAGGTGGATCCCATACTACCAACATTAGATAGGTCCCATACTAGTTACGAAGATTGGATTGTGTGACTATAATGATCAGTTAGCTATCATTAAATGAATTCCTTCATCCATTCATTTGATGTCTCCCTTAGTGATTACTATATTAGCTTCTTTTTTTTAGAATAATTAGCTTGGTTAATATTTATATGACTACCAACATCAAATAGGTCTCACAATGATTTCTCATAAATGTATTCCTCAATGATGTCTAATACTAGATAGGGCCCTTTGTGATAATCACCATTTCATTTATTACACTGGTTTCCAACATTTGATGGGTCCACCTTGTTTAAACAAGTTTTTTTACATTTAATCCAATGATTTTCTAACATTAGATAGGTCTTGCCATGATCACCAACACGCGATGCATCCTATCATTGTTTCAAATGTTATGTAGAATCCACTGTGATTAGAGTCGTTTACCTTGTTCATTGTGATTTCAAACATTAAACAACTAAAAACTCCTAATATGATTACTAACATTGGGTGGGTTCCATCGAAATTTCCATCAAACGATGAATTATGTTATTTTTTGAATTAGATGATTTCCATCTTAATCAAGGTTGGAAAGCTCGTGACTCAGACTCAACTCGTTTAATGAAAAAAAAAATTCACTTAGATAGAGTCAACACGAAGACTCAGGAGAGTCGTGTTTTTATAAAAATAATTTAAAAATGAATCCATTACTTATAAAATAGAGAAATACATTTATTTACATGCATTCCTGATAATCAATTCAAATTAATAAATTTATATATGCAATAAAATTACTATAATAAGGAAAATAGAAGAAAAATATTGCATATTATATAATTTATTAGTTCAAATATTAAATGTAAAAGATCAAATATAAGTTTCAAATACATTCTGGTCATTATTTTTAAATTACTAACTCGAAACCTCATGCATAATTACTTATAAATAAACTTTAATTGTTTAAAATTGGATCTGCCTATTAAATGGTTCGAAATGCAAACAACTTATTAAACTCTGATGACTCGGCTGAGTCTCCCCTATTTTTGACTCGGTCCTCCATCAAAAAGAGATGACTCGAGAGAATTAAGACTCAACTTGGAGAGTTTTCCAACCATGATCTTAATTACCAATTTAAATCACTCCACTCTGGTTACTAATTAGTGGGTCCCGCATGGGGTCGTCTCTATTTCTCTCCATTTCTTGTTTAGCTATATCATCTGAGTGAAATTTTAATGAATTGCACCAATAAAAAAATTATAAATTGCCAAACACTTTAAAGGTATATTGAAATTTGTAGAAATTTCCAAACACCACAAGTGACACAATGTTATAATATGACACTATTTTGTTCTATGCTAATAAAATCTTACGTTATTAGTATTTAATAATATTATTTTCTGCTTTAATCCGAACACCCCCTAAATGTGGAAAACAGCTTTTCGTATTGATATTGTTATATCTTACAGTGATGAAGAGCTGTTGTGTCAAGGGCTGGCATTGAATGATGACTTGCAACGAATTCTGACCAAGCACGATGCCATTTCTTCAGGAGCTGTTGTTCAAGCAGAAAACCCGAAATCTCTTCAGGCCCTTGTTGATGTTGATGATACTGTGACAATTCAAGATAACAATAACACACACCAAAATGGGAGGTAATTTAGTTATTTTCCTTGCAGATATGAAAGAATAGTCATTGATACTGTGACAATTCAAGATAACAATAACACACACCAAAATGGGAGGTAATTTAGTTATTTTCCTTGCAGATATGAAAGAATAGTCATTTTACTTTCATTACTCTGGCATATTTGGTTGAATGAAATTACCTGTTTTGTCTTGCAAGAATGCACTTTTTGGAGTTGACGGCAGTTTGAGTTTCTGAATTATTTTTACATGGACAATTTTATGCATTCAACGCACAGTCAATTTTATTTTAAATATATAATCTATACCTGTCAAGGTTCAGAAACTCAAATTCAAGGGTAATTATCTGACAGAATCTGATGTCTAAAGAAAAAAAATCTGAAGAATGACATTTTGAATCTATTGGAAATGACATTTGAATGTGTTGGAACTGTATATGAAATCTCTAAGTTTTAAAAGAGAGAAAATAATTAAACTATTTTGCTTACAGATATGTCAACATGTCTAGAATATAGAGATTCTGCCTTGGACTGCCAGATATTTTGCAAATAGATACTACATTTCCATATTTAATGCACTGGATTCATTAGTTTGATACCCTTAGCTTTTCAACCATAAGTGTTTGAACAGATTGTAAATAGCACTACCATGACTAAATTGTGGAGAGCATGATAATAATTCATATGGATAAACTAAAATCTGTATCATGACGTGAACCATATTTTGTGGATATGAGATATCAATATCTTTATCCTTGTCGTGGATTTCAGAAAATGTGGAGCTGTATCTATCCCAATTCCCCATCATTTTTGTCCATATTTGTATCTCTATTCATATCAGATATTCATAGATAGGCTATATTGGAGGTCCAACTCCAACACTATTTAGTATCTTTTCATTATGTAGAATGTTGGACAACAACGTCTTTCAGTTATTGTTGATTTCCTTTTGCCGATGTCATCATCATTATCATTTGCCTATGCAACGGAGGTTTTATGCTAGTTTCTGTTAGGGGGTCATTTATTTGCAGTATTTTGCGTTTGTAATTATTACTCACATGAAAATTTTACATGTGTACATTTGGCTAATGGAATTTACACATGTAAAAAGTGATGTAAAAGGGTCCATTTTCATGTAAAATTTTTCACTTTCTCCTATTGTAAAATCATTTACATATGTAAATGGCATGAATCCATTACAGACCAGGTGCAAAGTCGGTAGTAATTGCAGGTTCCGTCCAATTGGTCTGGGGATCAAATACTGTCAAGCCTGATTTTTATGCACATATTAAAAATGCAAATGGTCTATCCCATTTTATTAATATTAATATTTTTTATTTTTTCACTCTTGTGGGCCCCCCACTTATTATCATAACCGTTCGATATTTTCATAGAACTAATAATCCCTTTTAGTGTAAACTTTTATATCTTATATCCTCATGGATTTTGAGAAATATGTGAAAAATAATAAATAATAATAAATAAAAAAACTCATCCTATTTTTGTGCACACATTTGGGCCCTCAATTCATGATCAAAACTGGTCAATACTCTCATAGAAATGATAAACCCCTAGGTGTGAAGTTTAACACCTTAGATCCTCATGGATTTTGAGAAATTTGCGAAAAACGCAAAAACAAATTAAATCTGCTTTTTTATTTTCTGCATTTTTGTGGGCCTCCATACATGAGTAAGCAGTATTGTGTTTGTGAGACCCACTGTTTCCTCTGTAGAAAAGTTTTGGTGTCCTAGATCTCACTAAACTGTACAAAAATTGAGATTGATCCTTTCTTCCTTTTTCTGCCCCCATACATTAATTTCTTACTTTTTGTATATTTACACATCTAGTTAAAACAAATGTTGTAAAACGAATAATGCGTTAAAATGAACAAATGTTGTGATATGTTCAAAATATGTAAATTGTACACATGTGAATTTGATTTACATATCCCATGCGAAAAAAGACCCCGTAAAATAAAATGTCTGATTTTGAGATGCAGGTCCACTTCAAGTCCTGGATATCAACGACCTCTGCAGCAATCATTGCTCGCTGCACCTCCAGCCCCAAATGGCCCTTCAAACCCTTCTGCCAAGATGGAACCCCACATAGACCTTCTTAGTGGTGATGCTTTAGCACTTGTTCCCATCAGCCAACCAACTGCCAGTCCTCCCTCCAATCAGCACAACATGTTAGAGCTAGCTCTTGTAGACATGTTTACCGAGAACAACAATGCACCCACTCTTGATACTCAGGCGGTTGCTCCAGGAGCACAAACCACGCCTTCAACACCTCAATTTCAGCAGCAGCAGCCACCTCAGCCTCTAGAGTCTAATATTTATTCAAATGGTGTACTGAACACAATGCAACCTCAGTATGAACAGACACCATACATGCAAACTGCATATTTGAACCACAGCTCAGAGTCTACATGGAATCGTCAGGGTGCTCAGAATTCAGACCCACAGCAGCAAGCACTTGCCTATGGTACATTTTTGTTCTAACTGCTCTTCTGGAATACACCTGCATTCTCATTTGGCCCAGTCCTATATGAATTTGCATGGTACCCCAGTTTTCTGGACCTTTTTTATATCTAATTTCTGTTTCTATCCCAATTGAAAGATTTGTCTTGCTAATGCCCTTGGAGTACCCATGTTGGATATGGTAGGCCAATCTCATATGGTCCAACTGGCTCAGAATATTTTTATTAGTAAGTACTTTAGGCTTTCACATAATTATTTTTTAAAAATAAAAAAGTTTAAAGAATTTTTATAATTCTTTGCCATTTCATTGCAAATCCCATTAATTTGGGGACAGCTGTATGACTTCTACTGTTGAACTCAAAGAAAAGGCTGGCCAAAATTCATACGTATTTATTATATAACCATGGATGAGTTTTTTTTTTTTTTTTGGATGAGTAGTTGTTAAAGATAACAAAGGAGACTTGATGGTGACAGTGAGAGAAGGAGAAATATTTTTGTGATTTAAAGTTAATATCCGCATGTGTTTTAAGATATGTTGTCTCAAGTTGCTAGCCAATACACCCAAAATGCCTAGGCGTTAAAGGTGTGGCAAACAAACTACTTAACAACCCCCTCGGGTGGGACACCGCCCGGACTCAAAGCACACACCCACACAAGATGCGGCATGGGGCCTTTTTTTGCCTTGTGTGGATTCAAACCCAGGACGTGTTGGCTCTGATACCATCTCAAGTTGCTAACCAATACACCCAAAATGCCTAGGCATTAAAGGTGCGGCAAACTAACTACTTAACATGTTGGAATGTTTAGGATAATAAGGAGACTCTAACTGATCCTAACATTATGAATCTCTATTCCTTAAGATTTGGCCATCGAGCATGGATCAGACGACAGATTCTGGTTGGCCTTAGAGCCCTTCTGAAGTTTTAAAAATTACACGAAATAGAAGGAATTGGAAACAGAAGTGCATTAAGAGTTGCACATGTGAAAGAAGACTTATTAACTATAACTTTGAATGCTTTTCTAGAACAGATGATCAGAACACATTTAATGATCCATAATCAAATTAAATGATATTCCTTTCTCAACAGATGCAAACACTCAAAGCAATGGTGCCTTGCCACCACCCCCTTGGGAAGCCCAGCCAATGCAGAGCAGCTATGAGGGCACTGAACACGTCCAACCGACTCAGGTCATGCCTTCCCCGCAAACAATGCAAAGCAGTCAGTTCATGGGCATGCCTCCTTCCCAACCAATGCAGAGCAGCCATCTGCAGCCTCCTCCAATGCAGAATGGCCAGCTAGCAGTCATGCACTCTCAACCAGCACCAAATGGGGGCTTGTATCCTCAGCAGATGCAGAATGGCCCATCAGGTGGCATGTACCCTCAACAGATGCAGAGCGGTTCACTGGGTGGAATGTACCCTCAACAGATACAGAATAGTCCACACGGTGGAATGTACTCCCCACAGATGCAGAGCAGTTCACCAGGTGGAATGTACCCTCAACAGATGCAGAATAGTCAACATGGTGGAATGTACTACCAACAGATGCAGAGTGGGCAGCAGACGAGCATGTATCCTCAGCCAATGCATGGTGTTCCACAGATGCCTATATATTCGCAGCCTGGCTACTCATATGGCCAGGTACCAGGGGCTCAGTTCCTTGAGCAGAGAATGCACGGACTTTCCATGCAAGATGGCAATAGATACATGAACCCTTCATATCAGACGCCTTCATCTAGCTATCTACAGAGCAGTATGCCAGCCAAGCCAGAGGATAAGCTATTTGGAGATCTTGTGGACATTGCCAAGTTAAAGCCCAACAAACCTGATGCCAGTAAAGTTGGAAGCTAGCCAAATCAGCGATTGGTCTTGCTTGTGTTATTTCTTTCATTTTTTTAATTTTTTTTTAACCTCTTTTTCTTTCCTGATTGCATGCTTTATTTTTTATTTCTACCATTTAATCTTCCTTTTTTATATACGCCTATTTTTTTTCTCTTTGGCGACCGTAATTTAGTTTTGTCAGCTGATTGAATCATGTATATTCCATATAGGGAAAAAGGAAAGGTATATATTAAGTGTGGAAACTTTAGACATTTGTTTGTGGATGTTGAATTCCATAGGATGCAAATGGGGAGTTTCCAGTTTTGGAATTCCAGGAGTTGTAGATCAAAACAATGTTTTAAGGGCATCAGATTGGTCTCCCCCAACATTTCGGATGTCGTGCACAGTGCACATGATTAGATTAAATTGAGGATTACATCACATCTTTGCGATGAGAAAATCATCAGATCCTTCAGCTGATTGCCTGACATCAGATTGAGTAGATTTTTTTTTTATTGTTCCAGTTACTTTTAAGGAACAAATGGATAGTTATCAAGTTGAGAACAGTCAAGTGACAGGCAGTTATTCCAGGCCTGTTTATCAACAGTTGCTGCAGTTGCCATCTGATCTTTCCTCTCCTATTGTACTGTTTGTTGGTCACTGGAGTGTTTAGGACCTTAATGAGACTTATAAGATCAAGAGGGGGTTAGCTAAGTTGGATTATTTTTGTATAAAACTAACAGTAACTGATGCTTTCTTCACTATGTTTTGCGCCCCTCCAGTTACACGGTGGTTCAAACACATATATTACATTTAATTGAATGACCAAAAAAGGAATCAACAATTTATTCTCTTTTACTATTGGTGAGCAGGTGGATTACGATCTTCTGATAGGGTCCCACGTAAAAACCATAGATGGGTTGAAGTAAATCCTTAACCACTTATGGCCCTCTCCAGGGGACATCTAAGCTTTGGAATGGAAGACAATGGGCAAACCAATTAGGTTCTTGTCATTATAATTTTGTTGGGCATGTTTGCATCCCTGCAACTTGAAACCTGGTAAAACTGATTTCCTGAGACTTTGCTCCCTTTGGATCTCCTCTTACCTGTAGCTGAGTGGACCTGTTTGGATGCTTGTGACCCTAATTAAAAGTCTGGGGTTTACATAACTGCTGGCCAAATAGCAGACTACTTTCCTCCGACTTTCTTTTAGACGAATTTGATCATACAGGCACTAAAAATAATCCTGCATTATCACTTGATTAATCCAATGGAGTTTATTGCACTTGGGAGTACATTTGGGTGAAAGGTGGGCAGGGCGTTGGTCAACTGAAGCTGAGTGATTGGAACTCCAATGGGCCAGCAGCACGTGATCATCCTTCATTCTTTTATAATAGATTTATTTTTATTGGGTCTGTCCATGGGGCCTTGGGTTTGGCCGGACCCAGGGTGCCATTTGAGAATTTTTGAGTAAAGGAGCATTTCAGATGACAAAAAACATGTTTTTAATCACTTTCGAAGGGCAACAGGAAAGGGATATCATTAAGATGAGATCAGAATGATCCAAAAATGGGCCTAGGCACTTCAGTTCAGGGACGTCAGAGTCCCCCCTGGGACCACAGGATTTAGCCTTGGTAGTAGAGAATTATTGTGAGTGCCCTCCTGAAAAGGTAAGGATGGATTAGGTTTACTTCCCAGTTAACCACCCTACCCATTAGGGGAGGGACTAGGGGGCAACGGTCCATCCATTAGAGATGACAGGGAAAAACACAGAATATGATCCAATGGTTACACCCAGTCACATATTATGCCTAGGCTCATTAACGAGGAGTAGAACAGTCGAACACTTTCTAAAATTCGGTTCATTACAACACTTTCTAATGAGTCAATATACAGTAATGAGTAACCCAAAAGTGTTATTTTGCTCTCCTTTTCTTTAAAAACACAGTAGGGAAAATAAAGTAGAGACATATTACAATGATAAAACACTTTTCTTCCTCAGATTATTAACAACTCTATGTCACTCACAACTCACAAGTATGAGACCAATCCAATATTGGATGAGCCATAGCCTAAACAATGGTTAGACAATACTCACCATCTGGTTGAAGAGGAAAGAAAACAGATAGTTAAGATTTTTGGACTATATGGTTAGACAATACTCACCCTGAACCAATTACTTGAAGGGCTTTTTGGACTATATGGTGCATCCTTGTAGGACCTGTGGGATGAATAATAGTTCAGATTTCATACATCTCAGCCATGAAGATTAAGAAGATAATTGACAAAGAATGAAAAGTGAGTCACATCTCACATCACAGATTTTTAATGTGTCAACACATCAGCAGGAATGGTATGCAAAATGCTGATACTAACCTGAATTACAACAGAAGAAAGAGGCATGTAAACTCAGGACTGTTGGAAAGACTCCTTGTTGGAGTCACTGCCTGCAAATTGTTTAAAGAAGCACAAAATGCCATGTCACGATCTAGATAATGGGAGAATTGTCTCAGCGACAAACTATTAGAGTGTTACAGTAAAGACAAGGTGAGAATATACAGGTGGCCTACAACAATCAGATCACATATACACACTCACATTTTGAAGAATGGCATGCCAATTCGGCAGAAGGGAGGCCACAGCCTGGAACATAGGTGATAGGTTGAGAATTATGCATCTGATCTGATGGGTCCCACTCATATTGCAAAACTAGTATTGATAATCTGATCTGGAAAACCATGTCTGTACAAGGAAAAAAAAAAGATCATCCCATTGACAATCTGCTCTAGTAAATTTGCTCAAGTCACAGCAATGCAGATTGTCAACAATAAAATGCCAAAAGGTATTCATTTTCTATTAATTTAACCCATTAGCTCTTCGTTATCTTTTCTTTTACAGGATGTGAAAAAAATCTCCCATGAACAACTCAGACTGTTACCTTCACACCATCACCCAACTATTTCCAGGATTCTTCCTGACTCCTACTTCCGCCATTTTCTGCCTCAAATTCAATGCTTCCTCCCATCTTCCAGCCTCTGAGTAGATATTGGACAGAAGAACATAAGGAGCATGATCACCAGGCTCCAATTGCATTGCTTTCAATGCCGATTTCTCCCCAATACTTACATTACCATATTTCCGACAACTGCTCAGCAGCGTTCTCCAAACAGAGCTGCCCAGATCAGTTCCAGTTCCAGCAATGATTCTATAAGCTTCTTCAAGTCGTCCTGCACGCCCGAAAACATCAACCAAGCAACAATAGTGTTCCAATTCCGGTTCAATGCCATAGTTTTGACGCATTGAATCGAAGAAGAACATGCTCTCTTCTAGAAGACCCACATGGCTGCATGCTAATAGGACAGCGAGGAAGGTGATATTGTTTGGAGTGATGTTCATGTTTTCCAGCTCCTCGAATGCTTGGATCGCTTCATGAGCCTTTCCATGTTGCGCAAATCCAGATATCAGAGCATTAAATGTCACTATGTTAGGGTTCTGTAATTCATGGAAAGCTTTAGCCGAATCCTCAATGTTTCCACATTTGGCATACATGTTTATCACTGAGCTACCAACATAGACTTCTTTGGAAAAACCAGATTTAATAATCAATGAATGGAACAGTCTTCCCGCATCTATAGCTTCAAGGCCTGAACAAGCAGCAAGACATGATGAGAAACTGAACTGATTTAGACCGAAACCAGCAATCAACATTTCTTTAAAATTTTTCAGAGCTTCGAATTCAAGCCCATTTTGCACATAACTTGCAATCATAGAGCCCCATGAGATCTCATCTCTGAAAATAATCTCATCAAAGGCTAAACGAGCGTCATCCAGAGCATCACACTTGGAATACATATTGATAACGGCATTCCCAACATGGGTTCCTAAATCATGGCCCAATTTCAAGATCTGGGTGTGGATCTGACGGCCTGCATCAAGAACATGTTTACTTTGACAAGATTTTAGGACAGCGGCGAAGGTGAATCCATCAGGCTTCATTGTAGCTGTTTGCAGGAACTCACATAAAAGATTGAAGCAAGATGAGGTAAGTTCCATCTGAGCATATCCCATGATCATAGAATTCCAAGAGACCAAGTCCTTATCAGATATCCTTCTAAAAACTTTTTCCGCCTCAGCCATTTCCCCAAAATCAGAATACAAATCTATAAGAACACTTGCTACAAAGCAGTCTCCATGGTAACCAGTTTTTATCATTTGGTTATGGATTTGAATCCCTGCTTCTATTTCATCAATCCAAATACATGCCTTCAAAACACTAGACAATGCATGCTGATCAGGTTTCTTCCCTTCCCTACACATTTCTTTGAACAAAACCACAGATTTTTCTCCATTTCCATTTCTAGCATATCCTGAAATTGCTGCACTCCAAGCAAAGTCATCTTTGATGGCCATGGCATCGAGAATTCTCTGGCTTGAGTTCATATTCCCACACTTTCCATACATATCAACAAGTGTGCAGCCCACAACAGTATTAGATTCAATTGCAGATTTTAAAACAAACCCATGGATCTGCTCGACTTCTTTCAAACAACGGCAGCATTTGAGCAGGCTTGTGAAAGTAAAACCATTCGGAACCAGACCATCAGCTTGCATCTCTGAAAACGACTGAAGAACTTCATCCAACTCTCCACCCTGAGCAAACCCAGATATCATAGCATTCCAACAAACAGTATCTCTACAAAACAAGCCTTGAAAAACCTTCCACGCGTCATCCAAACAACCCAGTTTAGAATACATGTCCACAAGAGAGCTACCTGCAAATTGATCTCTTTCAAGCCCAAAACATACAATCAAGCGATGAACTTGAAGACCCAATTCAAGAAAACCGAGATTGATGCAAGCATGAACTGCAATAGAGAAAGTGAACTGATTTGGCTTCTCACCCATTTCAATCATCTGTTTAAATAGTCCAATTCCCATTTCAAATGATCCGCAACGAATGTAAGCGGTGATCATCGAAGTCCAAGTCACAACATTCTTCTTGGACATTGTTTCAAACAGTAGGCGGGTGTGGTATAAATCACCACATCTAGAGTAGAAATTTAGCACATTGTTTGCAGAGTATGTGTCAGAAACAGTCCCTGTGATTATCAGCTTCGAGTGGATCGTCTTACAAACCTCAATTGAGTTCGATTCAGAATGCTTTTTTAATAGTAAAGAGACATTTGTTGGATCAACGGGTCCGGTGGTGATGAAACGAATTGAACGGTGCCGGAGAGGGAACCGCCGAAAACAGAGAACTGGGTGATGAAGCATTCCTATCCAGCATCCAATCCAATGGCATAGACTTCATTTCCAGTGTATGGTTAAATTACTTGAAAGCTGAAACCCGACTATTTCTTTAGGAAGAATGATTACAATTCCTATGTAAGTTGAATGTCAATACTACTAGTCTAAATTCAATAGAGAAGCAATGCTGGAAGCTTGAAACCCATGGAAATGAATAAAAGAACCTTACTGTGTTCATGTCTTCTCTAGCATTTATCTTAGCAACTATACTAGAGAAAATGAAGAGAATTTGAAGGGGTTGGAGACTAAAAACTCATGGTATGGGGAAAAGGTGATTCTGATGTAGTGAATCCATTAATGGCAGCTGCAACTAGGTTAAATTGTCTGCCTAATGGCCCCCATCAAATAAATCTATTGAAGTTATAAATTTTGTTAGTATTAGGCATTTTTATATACAGATCTAAAACTATAAAATGAATAGTAAAATCTATAAATAATCAATTTGAACTCCATAGACTCGTTAGATTCAAATAGTTAGATAGGATTGGATTCATATCGAGTTACCGCAGGTCGAGGAAAAAATGGGTTCAAACCAACTAGATCCATTTTTATTTTTTTTACTCCACCCAAGGAGGCTGATATCCAAAAAGAGCCCACCGACATACGGAAAGGTAGCCCACTCAAGTGCAAATGACTCCCCACTGGCAGCCAAGTGAGAACGACACTCCTTATTACTCGGGTAAGAAGCAGTTCTTGTTAAAAAAACTGGTTAGAACTGTCATCTAATACCCAACTTAAAACTAAGAAAAGGTCAACCGGAGCCCTGAATTATCAGGTGGGATTCTGGTCACTTGGTGGGTTGGGCCTGGATTGCCAACTCAATGAATCCAAAGACTCTTTTTTTTTTTTATCTGGTGGGGCTAGGAGACCCAAGAAAACATATTAAAGTGTCAGGATAAGGACGAAGCTAAAGAGAAAGTAAAGGAGTTCCAGAATCCTGATTTCCGCCTCTTAAGTTTATGGTCAACAATTTATTAGGGTCAAAGTATTGTGATTCTTGTGATCATCTATTGGGGTCAATGATCTAGGATTTATTGACTCAGATATCAAGCTTCTAGTGGGGAAATCTGACCATCAGATTTGGAAAATCGCCCAGTATTAACTGTTAAAAGGTCCTCCCCTAACCCTGGGTCTCTAGGTGTATCACTTTGCTTGGAAATCCCCTATGAGACCCAGAGCTAAGGGTGCTCATAGGCCAGGCTAGCCCGAGCCCGATCCATGCCTAGTCTCCTTTGGGCTGTGTTTGGATGTAAAGTGTTAGGCCCGGCCTGGATATGCTTGGCCTGGCACAACGCGGCCCATGAACACCCCTAGCTGGTCTACTTGATACTTCGGCCATGAGTGTTAGAAACATTGGATCAAACTCCTGGGTCAGGCCAGCCTGAGCCTGACAAGAACTCGGCCTGCATTGGGCTGGAAATGGGCGGCTGCCCTTTTAGGCCTGTGGGTTTATCCAACCATTACTATTGGATTTGGAATCCGAACAACTTTAAGAGCCATAGATCAAGGGGTACGAAAATCCAATAGGGTTGATATTTGGCATACATTTAGGTTTTGTAATAATTTTGACTGATTTTATTATTTTCTACTTCACTATTAATTTTGACTGTGTAATTATGAACCATTGTTTCAACCATTTTAGGACATGAACTGTTCCTCATTTATGGTCCCAAACTCTAAAATCTATTTTCACCACTGATCTCAAATTTCACTCCTTCACATGTCAGGACTTTTTATTATCAGAGACAATCTCACTCTGATAGAAGCGCAGATAATCAGACCATTCACCTATCATGGTAGGAGTTTGACATCCAACGGTTAACTGTCAAGAATGATGGGCCCCACAGTCTAAAGGACAGACAGATATGAAAGGATATATGGATATGTACAGATACATACAATGGCTGATTTCTGCACTCTCATATAACAATCTGTGATAGTCTATGTTGACAGTATGTGAATAGGCAAAAGTTTTGTTCTGCATGTATCATAACAGATAAGAAGAAAAGTAATGGCAATGATTATGATGATGATGAGATTTCCTAAATTTTAAAAAGAAAACCATTTTTTTCATTTAAGTCATGAATTTTGAATGGTTCTCCAATTATTCATAAACTGATAATGATAAACGAATGGTGACCAACCACATTGTTAATCTATAAATATAAATATTTGGTCAATCTTTATATATTACTTATTTATTCTTTATCCTTAATTATTATAAGATTTTATTTTCTAGATTTGTCAAACCCAAGCCCAGGAAAGGGTTGCATTGAGGGATGCAATCGATTGTAAAAGACGACAAACCAAATTTCGAGTCTACTCAACATTAAGATTGGCCCCCATAGCCAAGAAAAAAAAAATTTCCTAGCTGATGATTATGACAATGATGGTGGCGGCGGCAGTGGCATGGGTGGTGATGTGGATAGTCCGCCATTGATGACCAAAAGGAAATCACTCACAATACTCCATTGTGGATAATGAAAAAACAAGGAGACATGTTCCTTGGCTTCTATTAAAGTTCCCATTTACAGGCAGCCATCAGACTCTCCGATCTCCTTGGTTTAAACATGTCAAATCTTAAAACAAAAAAGATATACAACTGAATTTCCACGTTGCCGCTGCATTGAAGTGAAAGCCACAAATAACTTTGAGAACTTACAACAATGTTAAATTAGCCACAATGCCCGCATGGCAAAATTCTACAATAAGATAGAAATAAATGAATTATCTGTCACTGATGGCACCAAAACCACAGCTGGTTGATGGGGTTTGAAGGGTTCTGCTGTAATACTCCACAGGTAGAGTCGTTCAAATCAGGCGCATATGGTGTCTGAAATTGCCCTTGGGGCCTCATCAAAGTGAGGAAGATGCCTGTTAGAGATGTGTTCATCATCCACTTCATTTAGATTTGAAAATCGATGACACGGCCAGCGAGCTTCTCTGCAGCCTCAATGTCAGATATGATGGATTGATAGATGGGAAACTTGGCAGTTGGTGGAACTTTTCTGGGATTTCTGCACATTTTCTGATTTGGGTATGAGCCTTTTGGATGAGGCTTTTCTCTGTTGGCATGATCAGATGGTAAGACCTTCATTCTGCTGCTGGTTGAAGCATCCAAACCTGTAGTTTCCATCCTATTCTGAGGAAGTGTTTCTGCTGCAACTAGTTGAAGTGCAATAGATAAGGTTTAAGACAGTTTTAGTAAAACAAAGTGCAATAAAGAATAAATGACTGAAAAAGGACCATAAAAGGAAGAGTAAAAGCAATGTAATAGTGAAAAGAACTTCCCACTTGAATCCCTGTGACTTTGGTTACCAGTAAATGTGACAACCTGGAAGTCAAATACAAGTAAAAGGAGTTACAGGTAACCCTATGCTGTTGGATTCCTTGATAGTATGATTATGCGGAGAGTTCCTGACTTTTCTCTGTATAACTTCCTAGGTTTTGATTCAGCAAAAAAAAAAAAAAAAATCCTAGCTTTTGAAAGTGTGTTCTGAGGATTTTGTTACAACCTAGTTAACAGGTAACTCTGTCTACACGTAAATGGAGACATGTAAATGCTTGAACTCCCAATTTGTGCATAAGCCAAGTTACCTGCACCTAGTTTGGATTGATACAAATGGGCTCTAACAAATATAACTACTTTTTTTTTTTGTCGGTAATTGAAACTTTCATTAAGAGAAGGAGAGAATACAAAAGGACAAACAACAATGAGGCAAGAACACAGGGAAAGAAAGAGAAAAGAAAATCAAACTAAAGGGAACAAGAGCATTGTACCCCACCCAACCCCAATTACATAATAAAACCCTCCCAAGGATAGCTTCTCTCCACCCCTTGCTTGGTTAAAGCATCAGCCATACCGTTGGCTGTTCTAAGCTCGTGACGGAAGACAACATTAATGGTAGTAGTGAAAGATCGAATTTCGTTAAAGAGGAATTGAAATTTCCAAGGAAAAGGCTTCCTATTAGACACCCAAGCAATCGCATTAGAGTAATCACTCTCCACCATAAGATCACCTTGGAAGCGTCTAGAAAAGCATCGGAGGGCTTCCAAAATAGCCAAAACCTCCGCTTCATTAGAATTGCAAACACCCACATGCTTTGAAAACATAAACAAGACCTCCCCTTTGCTATACCGAAGAACACCTCCAATTCCCGCCAACCCCAAGTTACCTCTCACAACACCATCCATATTAAACTTAAAACACACCAGGAGAGGGTGGAGACCAAAGAACAACTCTCCTCATTTTACTTGGTCCACAACCCATGCACGCTTCCCAATTTAGAAGGATATCATTAAGACTAAAATTGGAGCACTCTTTTCTGATCAAAGCCCACTTAGCGATCCTCATAGTTATTCTATCGATCAACACCGGAAGGGAAGAAAAGTCACCCTTAAAAATCCTATCATTCCCTTTCCTCCAAATGGACCATAAAATAACAAAGGGAAGCATCCTCCGAAGAGTACGACCACAACCAAGAAAATGTATACTTCAAATCCAGACTACTAATATCTTGAGCTTCATTACAGATAGAAGACAACTGAGATGCGAGAGCTCAATGTACATGATAAGATTCAATCAGCCAATTATGGACAGCATGAGAAGACTGAGTACATGCCCTTGAAGATATAACTGTTTCAAATCTAAATGCTTGAACTCCCCACTTATGCATAAACCAAGTTACCAGCATTTGGTTTACATTGATCCAAACAGACCCTTGCAAATACAAACTAATGCAAACCTAGACTGTTGAAATCATGATATTCTTTTCTTCTTCTTTTTCTAAAAGGTAAGTATATTATTAACATTAAAAGATACAACAGCAACACAGATGAAACGAAACAGAACACAACCAAAACAAAGCCAACCAGGACATCAACTGTACAGAGCATTTACATTATTATGCACATCAAAAGCAGACCCTGACACCGTAGACGAGACAATTCCAACCATAAAACATCAAAACCAATTTCATGCAGTCGAATATTCTGCAAATAAAACTGCTGGATGTGAGAATGCAATGAGTTCCTAAAAACAATTAACTGTACAGCAAAAATCTTTGCAAGTTGGTCTGCTACTTGGTTGCACTGACACCGCAAAAGGAGACCATCCAAGAGAAACTACCCTTCAGTAAAGGGGTTGATTTTCCTCCAGATTTTCATGAAACTCCAAGACAGATACTGAGCCTTATCCAAGGCTTGAGTGATAATAGGAGAGTCTCCTGTGATGAGATTCCGAAATGCTTCTTTTGGGACAAAGGAGCAGGCCCTCATAAAAAGCTAATAGCTCAGCTTCAAGAGAATTGATAGCAATTACTTTCGTTTAGAAAAAGCTAAGATCATATGGCCTTTTTTATTCCTTCTGATTCCACCAATCCCTGCTACAGAATCCTCTTGGATGAAAGACCCATTTGGGGGGTGGGGTGGGATCAGTGACCACATCCCAATGGTGAATCAAGTTAACTGCTTTACCCATCACCGCATTTGGGTTCAGAGGATTTGAATTAAAAATATACTCATTTCTAGCTTTCCAAATATACCAGGTCACAACCAAACCAGTGTTACGGTCCCAATCTGAGGATCCCCAGAACCATTGACCAAACTTTTCAAATTGGAAAGGACTGGTAGATGGACCCAACTGCATGAAAGAATAGACCACACTGACTGGGCGAAGGAATAAGAAGAGAACAGATGATCAATGGTTTCATCCCCTTGACGACAACAAACACATGGGGTAGTGGAGATAATATTTATACTAGAGAGGAAGTCATTTTTCATGAGGCGTCCCCTAAGAGCGTTCCAAGCAAATAATTTTATTTTTTGATGGAATAGAGAGTTTCCATAATCTACCCCACACGAGATGAGGACCCATCAGGCTGGCCTGAATGCTGTTATACATTTCTTGAAGAGAGCATGAGCCAGCTGGGCATTGGTTCCAACGGGGAGTATCCAAGCTTCCCAGTGGTATATACAGAATTCAATTTGCTAGATTCTCCTCCCATATCCCTCTAATTTTATCCTCATCCCATGCATGAGCATTGTTATCCTAGTTTGTAAGAATTAGATCTTTTACCAAAATTGGAATTTCAACCTGTGACTCTCCCTCTCTCAAAGGCATGTCCCAAAGAAGTCCAACTTCTGGGATCCATCCATCGTATAATACAATCATTCGTTCCCTGTTCCCTACAGCCCACTGAAAGTTATCAAGGACCCAGGTTTTATGTTTGAGCAAATTTTGCCAAAATGGTGAATCCGATGACTTGGATGAACATGAAGAGAGAGAGAGTTTTGTTTTAAATGTTACTAATGTAGATCATTGAGACTCAATGTGTTTTGATCACCCAATGATAGGCAGTAGATAGGTGGGAAACAAGATATAAAATGAATCCAAAGTCAACAGAAAAATTCAGGTTGCACGTATCATTCCATCAAATTATGTTGAGGCTATGACCTATAAAGGCAGACAGCAGAACTTGCAATTTGGATGGACCAGATTGCAATATGCCACATGTCATGTGGATGAGTTACCATAAAACTTTGCTCAAAGGTGGGGAATAAAATTTGATAACAAAGGAATATACAATGCTTGGACTGGGAAGGGTACTATTCATTTAAGATCACAGATCACATAGGCGGGGTACACTGTTCAATTGACCTAAAATTATCAGAAAAAGGGTCCACTTTTATGCAATGGAATTGGTTTTTTTATTGAATTTTCCATAAATATAAAGGACAAGTAGAAAGCTTATTTACCCAGAAGACAAATCGCCATCATCAGAGCCTTATCCTATCAATCTATATTCTATAACCCAAAAATAAGAAAGCAAAAAACAGAAATGAAAGCAACTATTTTTCTACAGATTGTGTGGGTTTCAGTTGTACAAGAGGAAGCTATGTTTCATATGATCGTAAGTATTGATAGAATTACCCACGTGCCACTGTGGATGGCTCATGGACAGGAAATCATCTAGATGGAAGGGCCCTAACGGCCTAACCCCTCAAGTAGTGGCAGAAATATTTGATGGTTATGAAGAGAATACTGCAGCTCTCCGAGTTAAAAGAAAGCCAGAGGTTGGAAGGCTCTAGATGGACCCTGACGGCTTAAACCGTCAAAACATTCTAGTTCAAGTTCTACTAAAATTACCTCTCCTTGTACTTGAGTATCACCATTACTCATATTGGCATAATTTACTGTCTTTCTGCTGGTCTTAATAATTTTTTCCTTTTTTTATTTTGTATACTTTTGTATGAACTAATAACTAAAACTAAGAAGATATCTTTCAGGATGTGTATTAGGTTCACATAGTTGACATGTCAGACACCAACGAGACTCCATGTTTTATCGAATTGTTCAACCACAGTTACTCAAAAACACCTACAAAGATATACTGACTGGATAGTAAATAGAACATACCTTTTGGTTTGATGGATGGTTCAAGCATTTCAGTGTGCAAAGATGCACGTGTCACACATAACCATGTGCCCTCTCTCTTGGATTCTTGTTCTGATGCAATCGGGACGTGCCAATGGCCTTTCTCTGATTCCTGTAGTTTGACACAAACAAAAAAGTAAATGAGGCATACAGAGGAAAACCACACGACCGAACTCTCTCTGAATTCAACTTAAAAACAGCAAAGCTGAAAACAAGGGAATGGTTAGTCATCTAGTAAAGAGAAGATACAGTAATGAGTAACCCCAAATTTTACTTCTTTTTAGTGATCCTCGAGGAAGAATACAATGTTAACAACTTCTTATCAGTGACTACCATGACACATTTGTACAAGATCTGAACCAATCACCCATCAGGAAATCAACCTTGGACGAGCCATAAATGATTGGACAATACTATCTGGTTGGATGACATTTCAGGAAGTAAAACAAATAGTTATGAAAGAAGTCAACCACTCGAAAGGATTTCTGGAATACAGCCCATCCTTGTAGAACTTGGCAGGATGAATGATTCACTCATGCATAAAAGCTATTCAAACGGATAGGTTCATTGATAAGGATCAAAAAGTGTTAACACATAGGTCAAAGTTATCAAAAAGTGCTAAACACCTAGTTCTTCAATTTTACTACTGCTATGATATGCAAAGTCCTGATACAAACCTGAATAACAACAGAACAAGGAGGTGGCATCTCAAATTCAGGACTACCATCACGAAAGCTGAAACGGACCTTCCACAAATATCAGAAACTCTTGTCAGAGCCACATTACATGCAAGTTACTTGCAAAAATAGAAATGCCTTGTTAAAAGCATTTGGGACAAGACCTAATGAATTGCAAGTTATAACAATCAGTCCCCAGAAAATTAGTCGGGAACTCAAGTTTAAAACTTGAATTTGAATGAGAATGTTAATCTGATTGCCAAAATAAGAATAATAAAGTTCCTGAGTTTCACAGTTTGGAGCCCACATCAAAACTGGATGTTTATGTGATGTAAACTTCTTGAAGAGAGCAGCTTAAACCCTTTTCAATAAATAATAACATTAAAGACACATTTCATTGTAATTCAGGAGCGGACCCAGGTACAGGTTTCTGGGGGCTGAAGCCCCCACCAAACCTGAAAAAGTTAAAAAATTTAAAAAAACCCCCTGTAGGTTCTGAGAATTATTGTGCAGTTTTCTTTTACATTTGCCCCTTTCCCCAATATTTCTTTTACATAACCACCGCCACCCCCCGGTTCCACCCTTGGTATCAAGATAAACTTTGGAATCAGTATATAAATGATCTATAAATTTTCACTTATACCACTAATAAGGCAATTCAAAAGGCTCCAAGCATCAAGGTTACATACCTGATGTCTTTCTTTCCATTTGGGGAAAAAATCATTCCCAAGAGTCTGGAATATATGATCTCTCATCTCATCATTGGTCACAATCAAGCACTTAAACTTTACAGCTGCATACAACCAGTACCTAAAGCACAGGTTATTTACCTATGGTGGCTTAATGTCATTAAAAGAAAAGGAACATAAGATTATACAACAAAGTCACACAATCCAAAAGACAAAAGTAATAATAACAATACTCAGAAGAACTGGAGAATATATAAGTTGATTATAATAATCTGCCTTTCTAAGATAGTTCCATCAGGACATGGAATCATGTCATGGATAAAACTGAGCATATGAAATTTGCAATGACAACTAATAGAATTGAAAAACTAAGAATACTGACTGTACAGTTTACAACAAAACAATCAGAAAAACCAAGTTGAGCACATCCCTCAAACTGCATTGTTTGGTACTTTGCAAATCAAAAATGATGCAGCAAGGAACATAAAGTTCAGGTCAACACATGAAGCCCACTTAAACCAGCCCACAAGTCCATGCACAATATTTAGTTAAATTTCCATTTTTCAGTTTACTTTCTCTAAAATAACCATTCTTTATTTGCTCAAAGTTTGATAGATTCTCCTTTTAGCCCATACCATTTTCTCATTTTACTCAGATTGCAACACATGTATAAATACAAATCGAGGAATGAAATGAAATAGCTGTTCTCATTAGTTGTTGAGTTAGAGAAGTTTTTTCTTCCTTGGGTTGAGGATTCCCCATCTTCAATCCAGCATGTGGCTTAGCATTGCCGAGGATTTTGATCAACGCCCTCTCCAGACCTAAAGAGGGTATCGACCAGATAAACAAATGAGTTTTCATAACCCTGATTTCGGACCTCTTCTTCATCCTTCAACATGTGCTCTCATGGAACAGCAAAGCAGTAGCTTCCCTCGTCTTTGTACTACAGAGACATCCAAACTGCAGGGAATGGTGAACCAGTTAAGGAGTATGTAAGGGCCAAAATTGTTGTCAGGGCCATATTTCCCAAGAGAGCTCTCACTATAGCGAGATGCTGCTCGCTTTTGCCTTGTTGGATCCAGATTCTAACGAAAAGTTTGAGACGACTTGATATTCTTAGTGGATTATGATTAGAAGTCTCTTGCATAGATTTAGGGCTATATATTGGGTGTTTCTCTCAACCCAAAGACATACAAGAAGTTAATTCTCTCCTTTGATCTGAGATTAGAATCCCTTATGAGAGATTTTATTGTTTCTCTAGAGCCATTGAGAGATTGTTTTGAAAGGCTGCTCTAAAAGGTTTTATTGCTTCTACTCTCTTGTAGAAGTTTGATCATCTAGGTTGCAAGGTGCGATGAGATCAAGTAAGGAGAACGGTGCATGGCGGGGAAGTCGTGGCAGCGGAAGTTGTGTAAGAACAATTACAGTCCTTAGGTCAAGGTACCGATTGAGGTAAAGGAGCTGTGAGTATATCTTGTAACTGTTCATGAGTTCTTGATTTCTGAATCATGGCTTTTCGCTATAGAAAGGGTTTCCAAGTTAAATTTGTGTCTGTCCTCTTGTGGTGTGTGATTGGTAGATTTATTTGCTAGTTTTATCTTGTTTGATTGGTTACGTCCGCTGCATTGGTTTAATTAATTAGACTAGCATCCATTCTAGTAGGTTCTACGGAACTCTCAGTGTACATATGAAATAGCTGTCAGTGTACAAGAAGGAAAGCTCATATGTCTAATCCCTACCATTGCAGCCTAACATTTAGCTGCTTACACATGACATTTTTAACCTTGAAGCGAGCATGATACACATGCTTGTCACTTAAATAATACATTAAATAGCACAGCAATCATGAGACAGTCTCAATCTCATTGAGCAGTGTAAAACAACAGCATACTCTTCTTTGTTCTTTTAGTGGCAACGAAAAAATTAATTAAAAGCTAAACGAGGGAAACAAAGCTAAAATAGTAAAAGAGAAAATACCAGAAAGAGCAAGAAAAAGAACAAGGGAAAAATAACAGCAAGGGACCCATTCACAACAATTCTCTGTCCACCCCTTAATCCAGCTAAACTTCTCTACCATAATATGTTTATGTTCTTTATATATTTATTAATTGAACAGACTCATAAGAAATCTTAAATTTTATGATCTTGTATAGAGAATTGAATTCACCCATTTGCAAACACCGGTACAACTATTGCAAGCTCCAAATTTAACAAGATGATCAGAAGGAAAATTCTCAATTCTCAAGAGTCAAATGAGGAGATGAGACATTGGAGAGCAATGCTAAGGGTACATTGGAGAGCAATGCTAAGTGTTTCTCTTACCCCGGGGGTGGTTCAACATTGTACTATTTCAGTCTAGTTTTGTTTCTGTTTGTCCTGCCTTTTGATGTACCTCCTTTTTCTTGCTAATATAGTTATCACAAATTGAGAGAGAGAGAGAGAGACTCCTCACCAATCATCATTTGATCCAGTAGGAGTTGCATAAAGGGCATCAGCATTTTTCCACTTCTCGATCAACATCTTGTTTGGTGGTTCATTCATCTTGCCTCCATTGATGCGTTTGTTATGAAGAATGATCAACGGCCATTTCTTTGATGGGAGTTGTTGGCGTATACCGTTTACCACAGCATTTACCTAAATTCATTAAGTGAAAATAAATACAAAAAGAAATATTAATAAGAAAAGAGTTATGGAGCTGCTTTTGGTTCAATCACATCCATCAAATTCCACCGGATCACATAATAACTCGCCTTAGATAGTAAGAATCTCCTTCGACTGAAAAGACCCACATTTGCAGCATCAACAACAGCTTCAAAAGGGCCATAGTAGTCCAACCATTTCTGTAGATGAAAATTTCTTTCTCATGATTTCTGTATTATTGAGTAATATAAACTACAGAAAGACAACATAGAAAAAGGGACAAGAAACAACCAAAGAATAATCTAAATCGATATTAGTTGAGGTAGTATCAAATACATATACTATTTGAAGGTCAGTCAAGAGAAACAACATTTTTTGCTTGCCCAGGAACAGTATGGGTGTCACACCCACCTTTCAGTACCCTGTTCCATTCAGATGGTGGATTCCTATCAGATAAAACCACTATCCAATCATTCATTTGCAAATGGCCAGCTGCAGCAATTGGTAACCTATAATTAGGGAAAACAGGATGGTCAAGATTATCACATGGATTTTTTCAGGTAGCTCCCATCCTTACTGGGGTCTGTCTTATTAATCGTTTAAACCACAAAGTGGATCCCAAATGTAGAAGCAATAGAGTTGCAAATGAGTATCCGTTTACCCAAGTATCCGAAGTCTTTGGTTCTGAATAAAGTAGGTATGGAACCTATTTTTGGACCCGGGAGAAATTCAGATTCTGATCCCGGTCCATGCATATAGTATCCGAAGCATTTGGATCCAGAACGGGATCCATGTATGTTCAACCTAAGGTTCCAGATCAAAGACGATTACATTCACATAGTAAAGAAATATTTAGGTTTTAACTTTTAAGGGCCGACATAGATTGAGTTATATTCAAATTTGAGAGTCTACTTAGCTTTAATCATATGACCATTTAATTGCCTTTACTTGTATATTTAAAAACCTTGGTTGAAGCTCTTTTATCCAATTATACTAATACACTCCACATCATATTTCAGACCTGGATCCGGAATCGGATCTTTCTTTTAGGTTGCTGCTGGATCCGGATGCAACTATAGGTTCTGTGTTGGAAAAGGATGCAAAACCGGATCTGGATCTATAAGGACAGATTCCAGTCCAGATCCACCATGGTTCTGCCCCGGATCCAGCCCATTTTCATCCCTATCTAATCTACCATTATATATTTCCACTATAGGCTAAGCTACACTGTATACCAAAAGAAATCATACTTGAAAAGTCTGAAAGCTTGAATTCCGCTCCCTCTTTGCAGCCAAAGCCACAACTGATTGGGCAAAGTTTTCAGTCTCAACTGGGTCAAGGTCTATGGTAGCTAATTTCTCTCCACAGCACATACAAACACCATCAGATCCAACAGTTGTGCGTGCAACAGTCCATTTTCCTTTACCCAACCACCCCAGCCCATGCCAACCCCCTCCACCATTTTCCATAGCTTGCAATATTAACGCTACATTCCACTTTCTTTTTCCCACTCTTGAAGCAGATGTGCTTTCAAACCAATTCTCAATTAGATGAGCTGTAGATGGAGACACCTGCCTCACACTCTTTCTCAGCTTGTGCAGCAGATAATAAACTTTCTCTCCTCTTCCAGCTGATATACATAGTCGCAATAGTGCCTCAAGTTCAGGCTCTTCTGGGTAGACTCCGGACTCCAACATATGTTGCTCAACCTCAAATGCTTTCTTGATATCTCCACTAGTGCAGAAAGCAAATAACGCAGGGCCATAGGACCTTAATCTGGGGTTTATGCCCAACGCCTTCATTTGTTTTACCATCTCGAATGCCATGTCTCCATTTCCCATTGACATTGCCATTCGAGCAACTGAGGTTAAAGCTGCTTCACTCAAAGGGATTTTCTCTAAACACATCTTCTCATAGATTTCAAATCCTCTTGCAAGTGCATACCTTTTGACATTGTCACTAACTTGGATTTTGTTATCAACTTTAGAGTCTGATTCATAAGTTGCATTCTTAGAATCGCCTTTATTCATGCCCACACCAAATCCATTTGAAAACAGAGTATTCTGATCCATTTCATTTAAAACATCCTCTCTTTTGGGTTCACTGGAGCCTACAGCTAACCCATCGGAACTGGATGATATTTTGTCAGAATAGCATCTACTGTCACTTCTATTTTCTCTCAATTCTTGTGAAAAAATGTCAGGGAATGATGGATCAGAACTCTTTCCATCAGAACCAGCACCAGAATTGTTAATCAATTCATCAGAAAACACATTGGAAATCATAAAATTCAGCTTCCTACTGTCAAAACCTCCAGTACCAATCTGCCTATTTTCACTAGAATCTAGCAAATGTTTGCTTGAAAGTTCATTAGTTGAGTCCATTTTATCAAAACTCCGGCTGCTGCTACTTGTACCACTTTTTGCAGGTTGAATGATTCCCACAGCTGCAGAAGCAGTAAGGTACAGAAGCACATTATAATGGTACTGCCCCAACTTGATGCCTTCCTTCAATGCCGAGTCATAGAGTGATATTGCCTCCATCACATCTCCTTTCTTAGAGCACATATCCAACCCAACCCTCAACTGAAATTCTGTTGAATTAACCTTTTTTTTCTTAGACCTTCTCTCTATCTTTTCATCCACTACTGGACTAGTCATCTTGTTCTTTAATTTTTTATCAACCCTTTTAATTTTGGACCACAGAGCAGAAGAGCCATCTCCCATCTCCTCATGACTTTTAAAATCTAACTGATTTGTTGTATCTAAATGATTTTTCTTGCCCTTCTTGTCATCTGCTGTTTTACCATTCTCAGCCTTATTTAGATTCCTAGTTACCCTATCATCTCTAGATCTCACAGAAGCAAAAACCCCTCTCATTTCTCTATGCTCCCCATTATCCATAGTTCTTGTTTGATGGATGTGTCTTCTGAACTTCCTTTCCATCTTCCCATCCAGATTACTCTCATTTTTCTTGGATTTTTCTTCTACCCACTCATCTTTATCACTCAAAGAAGAAGAATCATTCCTGTAAATTCTAGTATAATCCCTTATACTCCTACGCATATTTTTCTTGGATTTTCTCTCTGTCCCTACCAACCTTTCATCTTCAAATGAAGAGACAAAGTAAGAAGACTCAGAACCCATTTCTCCACTAGTAGTAGAATCCACAGACTTTGTAGCTTTACCATCAATTCTCATGGACCTTTTAACCACCCATTTGTCCTTGGAGCTTAAAGAAGAAAACCCAGAACCCATTTCTCTAGAACTAGTAGAATCCTTAGATTCTGTTGCCCTCCCATCATTTTTCTTGGATTTTCTCACTCCCCATTTGTCCATAGACCTTAAAGACGAAAACCCAGAGCCCATTTCCTCAGAAACTTTAGAATCTGTATCTTTTTCACTCTGTTCTGCTGTGTTAGTCGTGGCACCTATTGGATGGGGTCTTAGTTCATAAAATGGAGAGAATTCCTGAGGGGGTTTGAGTCTGAGTCTTGAGATGGTGAAGAGAGGAGGAGAAGAAGAAAGGATTGGGTACTTACAGAGAGGGAGGGAGGAGACATGGCTATGTTGCAGCAGAGTGTTGAAGGTAGAGGAAGCCATGGATGATGGCCTTCCCATTATCTGCATGAGAGAGAGAGAGAGAGAGAGAGAGAGAGAAAGACAACTGAGACGGGCCGCCTAATAACGGGCGTTGGTAGCGGATAAGACCAAATTACTTTTATACCCTCATGTTTTAAACGCAATGACTTGCCGCCACGTCTCTTCATTCGCCTGAGAACTTGATTGAAAAAAAAAAAAAAAAAAAACCTTTTAAAAAGATATTTTCTTATTTTATGTGTTTGATATTTGTTTTTAAATAATTGATGTTATGGAGTTGTGTGGTTGGGATATAATCTGAACATATATATGATCTTTTGCATTCGATTTTTGGACTTAGAAATTATGTAATATGTAAGATTACCTTCATTTTATTTTTCTTATTTTAGTGTTTTTCATGGATATATGAATTTATTAATTTGAGTCTATTATCATGAATACATCCCGATAAATTTATATATATATATATATTGTTTTTCAACCTTTTTAAATCTATCCTAAAACAGTTGGCACAAGGCTACGATATCTATTTTTAAATATTTTAAAAATTATTTTTAAGAAAAACATGACTCTCTTAAGCCGCTGTGTTGACTTTCTAAGTTAATTTTTTTGAATTAGACGAATAGGATCCAAATCACTAGTTTTCCGGCCTTTCTTTTATACTAGAGACCAAGATATCCATTCACATATATAGTTCAAGCCCATGTATATGGGGTTGATTACAAGGACATTCACAATGTACATCTAGGCGTGGAACATGGGGGCTGGTAGAGCCATAGCCCCACCTAAATTTCAAAAAACCTTTTAGATTCTAAATTTTCTCTTCCTTGCTTCACTACGGTACTAAAAACAAGCTTCATGTCTAATGTAGAATAAATTTCTCATACATGATACATCACTATACTCAATGCCCATTATTTTCTCTTTTTATCATCTTTCCTTTACCAACCGAGAAATCTTCTGCAACGGACATGAAGGATTGGTAAAGGCATCCAATCCAAGGACAAGTCAGTCAATGAATCTAAAACTTTTCTCTTTGTGATTTTATAGTCCACTATGTAAGTACAAACAGTATTTGAGAAGCAAAACCTAAAAATCTCATGACATTACACAATTAATTTAAATTATTTAAGTATTTCTTCATATTATTTGAATATCAACTATAAGGAATATCACAATTATTTATTATAAATTATAGCGAAAAGTTCTGAATTCAATTCATAGACACCCAATTTTGACTTTTAAAGTAGTTTCCTTTATCTTTTAAGATTAATATTAGTTCACTATTTTTAATAATTTGTACTATTGTAAAGTTTAGATTAATCTTTAAGCATTTTAGAATCCTTTTCTTAAACCTTAAATGTGTTAATAATTATTATATATAATTTCTTTCATAAAAATAACTATTAATCTTAAAATCTAAATATTGTAGAATACCTTCCTCAATCGTTAAAGATTAGAATAATTATATTTTTTTAACAAGAATAACTATTAATCTTAAGGTCTAAGTATATTACATAGTGTTAATAACTCATCACCAAAATTATAAAATAATACATCAAGATTCATCATAATTAGACAACTGAAATTGGACAACTAACCAAGTTTTCTTAGAACATATTATTTTTTATGTTGGATGGCCTATTAAAAATATTTAACTTCAGTGGACGCCACAAACATGCCAAATGTCCTCTTTTTTCTTAGTTAAAAAAATACAAATAATCTTATGGTAAAATTTGCATTGTATCAATGTGAACATTTATTTTTAACATTAGAAACAACATCCCATGGCCAGAGACATCTCACCACATCTTGGAAAAGGCCACCGGGGGTCCCCATTGAGGGATATTTTTTACTGTCTAATAAAAGGCTTTTGAATAAATAGTTAGATAAAAAACATAACGTGCATCTAATTAGAGTGAGCCTTATAATAAATACACTAGCACAGTAACCCGTTCAAATCAAATATTCATACAATTGGAAAATAAGCATTGACTTGAATAACAATCCATAAACAATGCACAAAAGTAAATTTTTAGAAATAAAAAAGGAAACATATGACCGTAATCACAATTGAGAATAGGTAGAGTATAAAAAGAATATCAGACATGAAGTAGAACAAAATAGGAGGATCTACAGAAATTGAATAGGAGATGTGGACAGAAATAGATTTTACCAAAATCAAAAAGAGGAAAAGTAGGGAATAGATATAGGTAGTTATATGAGATAACATAGGTGTTGTATCGGATAAGAAATGGGTAATTGTGAGAGATAATGGAGGAGAGAAGAATAACTGACCGTCAAAATTACAATCAACAATCCAAATCACCTCAAAAATCCTTCAGCTTAATATATTATAATGGTTTCCACGTATATTGGTCAGGGTCATACATCTTGTGGGCTACAATCCAGTTAATTGGTCCCACAATGGTCTACTACTAGTGGGGTCCACTAGATGGCAATTTCCGGCCCTTATGAGAATTGTCAAAAGGTGTACTATGCAATTTTATTATATGAAAGTGGATGGTCCACAAAACTAAAAAGGGACAATTTTTTTACTATACTTCATGTTATCCAAACACACAAAGAGTACATTCATTTTACTTTACCCCAATCATTCAAACACAATAAAAATAACTCGTTGCTCATTTATTTCAACCCACTCCTCTTTAACTTTCTATGCATGTGATATTTCACTCTTCTTTTACTCCCCCACCCACACAAACAAACGGGTCTCGAGGGAAATTATATCCTCCTATTATTTGACAAGGAAGTAATTTAGACCAGGTGCCCTTTTTTCATTAAAAACCCACTTAAATACATTTATACACGGTATAAGACTGTTTCTACTACTTCACACTATACCACTCTCGTAGACATGTACATAAATTAGTAACTACAAATACACACTAATCCTAAACTACCCATTTAACAACTGCGGAAAACAGGCAGACACGTGCATGGGACGTGCACGTATCATCCTCTCTCTCTCTCTCTCATCCAAGAAGGCCTCTATGTCTCTCATGCTTATGCCTTGACTTTGGATATATTTTCTCCCTTACCTGTGAAGGTATGGATTTCTTGTTTCTATGCTATGTTATTATAGCATTCTACACCTCAATAAAAACTATGTGGTTTTAATTGTTTTTATCAAGGGTTTCTATTTAGATTTGGAATTTATCTAGTGTTATTTTTCTTTTAACCAATTGAAAAGGCTCTTAAGTGGCTAACAGATCAAAAGATGAAAACCACAACTGAAGAACAAAAGTCACAACCAAGTTCGTTCTCTGTCATTCACAACCAAGTCTTTGTGATCTATTGATTCATTTCTTTTTTATTGTTTTCTACTTAAAAATGGTGCTACAGATTCTCGATTAATGGAGAAACATACTAAAATGGTCCTACAAATTCTAACTTAATGGAGAAATGAACTATATCTTCTTCCTCCACATACTATATATTTTTGAATCTGTAGCACCATTTTTTTGTTGAGAATATAAATGAAATATGTCATGATTTAGGGCTTACGAGAAGAGATCAAGCACGCACACAAGAACATGGAGATTTACGGAGAAAACTGGAGAATTTACTATGCAACAGATGAGGTGTACATCATAAAAACTCTTAGTCTTTATTTATAATATCAGCCCCAAAACCCTGTTACACCAAAACACTACTCCTAATCACAATAGACTTATGATAATAGACCTTCTTCTAATCACAATAGAACATGGGCAATGCAGGCCCAGTTTATCAAATTTATTATTTCAATTGAACCATACAACCTAACAGAATAGTATTTGAAAGAGACTATAGAAAAGAAGTGGTAAAAGCATTGATCTAACAGTATTTGATAGAAACAATCAATTCTTTCTCTTTAAAGCTGAATATTAGTTGAGAAGAAAAAAAAACCCTTCAATTTTGGCCTTAAGAAAAGCCACATCAGCTTATTGGAGCCCATTTGTGAATGTGTCCTTTTAAAAACACATAATATGTGCATTTTCAATAAAATGTGTCTCCTGAGCTCATTTGTGTGGATGTGGCCCAATATAAAAGTTTGCCTACCAACTCTATAAATTAAGTTTATTTTCAAAGTTTTTATATAGTATTCAAAATGAGCAAAAACGTATACGAATCCTTTATTTTTAAGATGAAACGTGTATGCTGACGTGAATTAAAGGAAGAATGTTTGGTTTTCATAATTTTTTGGTTGATTTGAAATTTCTAATTATTTTGTTATAAATGAATTTATATGAAAGGAAAATTAGTTTTAAGATATTATTCAGGTTGCACGTGACTTAACCTTCATGCTAGTTTGCTTAAATGGAATAGTATGCAAGAAAAGGAGAAGAAATGGATTGATGTGTGGAAATTCTAGGCCTCCAACAATGAGGGTGGCGCCAGAACTTTTCATTAATTTTCATTTTCCAAAATTAAATAGTTAGGAGCATTCTACATGTCAGATCTCCTAATTTTTAAAACCATATGCTCTATAATTTTTAAATAGTTAGAAGCATTCTATATATGGAAGATCTAGAGTATAATCAAATATTTCTGTCTCTAGGGAAATGGGTCCCTAAATCCCATCTTAGTGAGAAAAGTGTGGTTGCAGTGTTTTGGTGTTCCCCTTCATAGGTGGAGTGTGGAGATCTTTGAGGCTATTGGTAGGAAGTTTGGGGAGGTCGTGGAAATTGCTAAAGGGACATTAGATAGTTCCATTTTGGAAGTTGGGAGGATTTGTATCAAAACTGAAGATTTATCTTTCATTAATAAGGAGTTGAACATCAATATCTTTAATCATCTGTTCAAGGTGGTGGTGAGGGAGGAGTTAGGGATGCAAGGTTCTCTGAATATGAACGAAGTGGCGTATTCAAGGGTTTCTGGGGAAAGGCAGATAGGGAGGAGGCATCACACATTAAAGAATAAAGGAAAACAAGTTATTGAGGAAGCAAACTTAAACTTGGATGGCGGAAACGAGAAACTCTACGATGGGGAAGATGGCCGAAACGGGATGATTTAGATGGGTGTGTTGGGCGAGGTGGCCGGGCACGATCTCTGCCAATCTATTGACGCAGCATTGCAGGATTGGAGTACGTCTCCTCAAAGTAGTATTGGCAGGGTGCAACAGTGTGCACCAGCTTTGCACCTTAGAGAGGACATTGTCGTTTCAAATTTTTTCCCCTTAAAGGAAGCAAATAAGAAAAAGGAGGAGGTCAAAACGTTCTGCTACACTCAATTGCTGTTTGGGGGAAAACCCTATGTCAAATGGTCTCTTTCCTGATTTCGATGTACTGGTCGATAGAGGTCTCAAACAGAAAATGATTAGTCTGGAGGGGGCTCACAAAAGTCACCTAGGCATATTTCTGAGACCTCAGTTCGGCTATATAATAAGGAGGTAGTGGGTGGGGCTCCCTCTGTTGGGTCTTCAAAGATGGCTTCAGATTCGGCCCAGGTGGCTAGGCTTGTTGAAACCTTTTATTCTATGAACATCCATGGTCCTCACTCTCATGGAGCTGATGTGGTGGGCTCTCATTCTAGTGGGGTCCCTCCTCATATGTAGGGCTCTAATAGCTCTATTCCATCAGGTGTTGCCTTGAGCATCATATTAAATAAGCATATTCATTTTATACGTGCTGCTAGATTGAAGAACAAGGGAGTGGATAGGAGAAGGTGGAAGAAGTCCACCTTAGCAATTTCCAATGGGGAAATCAATGATGACAAGCTGCAGAAAGATAATGAGGGATTTGTGCATACTTCTCATAGTGATGAGGATATTTTTGTTGCAGCTGAGGAGGAAGCTAATCAGGCTATCAAAGTGGGCAAAAGTTTGGGGGTCTCTATTGATGATGAAACCCAAGTTATGCAGAAGCTCATTGAAGTGGAGGTGCTTGAGGTGGGCGGTAAGTCAGTTGTTTCTTGACATTGATCATTTTTCTTCTTTAGGTGCTTCTATTTCAATTTCTATGAGTATTGTCAGTCTGAATCTGAGAGGGCTTGGTAGGCCTGAGAAAAGGTTGGCCATTAGAAAGCTAGTAAAAAAAAAAAAAGTAGATTGTTTGATTTTGCAAGAGACTAAAGTGGCTTCTAATATTAATAGTGTTATTCGGGAAGTGTGGGCAGTTGTAATTGTGCTTGGAATTGGGTTCCTTCAACTGGGGCTTCAGGTGGCCTGATTTCTATATGGAATGAGGATGTGTTACTAGTGGAAGATGTTTTCTTGGCAAAGAGGGTTCAGGCTATCAAACTCCGTGGGGTTAGTGATGGGTTTGTTTGGGCTATTGCTAATGTATATGGGCCAAATGTTCTGTCAGATAGAAGTGAGTTTTTGGAGGAACTATCTAACATCATATCTCTTTGGCCTGTCCCTTGGGTGTTTGGGGGTGATTTTAATATGATTAGATATCCTTACGAGAAGAAAGGGGGGTCATCCATTTCTCACTCTATGGATTATTCTCCAAATTCTTCAATGATAATGAGTTGATTGATCTTCCTCTTCAAGGTAGAAGGTACACGTGGTCTAAAAACAGAGAGCAAGAGGCTATGAAAGGGATTGACAAATTTTTATTATCTAAGGAGTGGGATGAGCATTTTATTTGGGTTATTTATGAAGCACTCCCAAGATTAATTTAAGATCAATGCCCTATCAAATTGAGCTCTAATTATTTTGATTGGGGGCCTAAACCGTTCCAGTTTGAGAATTGCTAGTTAGAGAATAAAGACTTTTTGGTTTTAGCATGTTTTTGGTGGAGTCAAGTGGAAGTTAGAGGCTACGCTAACTATAGGGTTTGGAAGAAGCTATGTGTCATCAAACATTATATCAAAAGTTGGAACAAAGAGGTCTTTGGTCGCATTGAAGATTCTAAAGAAGCATTCTCTATAGTTATGGAAGATCTGGATAAAGTTGGTGAGAATCGGGAGCTGAGCCCAAAGGAAGTTGCTGCTAAGCAGAGAGCTGTCAAGAGGATTTGGAGTTTAAATTGTATGAGGAAATATCTTAGAGACAAAAATCCAGGATCACTTGACTAAGGAGGGTGATAGAAACACTAGTTTCTTTCATCGGATGGCTACTATGAGAAATAGAGTGAATTTCATTGGGAAGGTGCGACGAGATGGTAGAGTTCTTGATAGTCCTCCTGAGATCAAGGAGAGGTTGCGAAGACCTTTACAAGGGTGAGAATTTCACTAGGCCTAAACTTGATGGTGTTTCTTTTCCAATAATTCCTTTGGAGGTTAAAAATTGGTTGGAAGAGAGTTTGAGGAAGAGGAGGTGTCTAAAGCATTAAAGGAATGCGATGGACATAAAGCCCGGGTCCGTACGGCTTCAATTTTTCATTCATTAAAGCTAGTTGGGTGTTCCTCAAGGCGGATGTTAGAGATATGCTCTAAGTTTTATAAGAGAGGTAGAATTAATAGAGAGATGAATGCAACTTTTATAACCCTTATTCCTAAAGTGCCAAATCCGGTAGAGTTACATGATTATAGACCTATTAGTCTTGTGGGTTGTCTTTATAAATTATTGGCAAAGATCTTGGCTAATCGGCTTAAGACAGTTCTCCCGTCATCATCAGTCCTACTCAAGGGGCTTTCGTGGCAAAGAGGCAAATTCTTGATGGTGTGTTGGTTGCTAATAAGCCCATTGATTCACGAAAGGGGTCTAAAGCTGAGGGTGTTATTTTCAAAATTGATTTGAAGAAAGCTTACGACCATGTGGAGTGGAGTTTTATTGATTACATGCTTTTTCAAATTTGGTTTTGGAGAAACATGGAGAGGGTGGATGAGGGAGTGTATTTCTACTACTTCTTTCTCGGTTTTAGTCAATGGCTCTCCTTTAAAGTTGTTTAAAGTCTCCAGAGGCATTCGCTAAGTTGATCCCCTTTCTCCTTTTCTTTTTACAATTGTGGTGGAGTCCTTGGGTGCGCTTTTGACGGAAGCAAAAGTAATATGATTGATTGAGGGCTTCATAGCTTATAGAAATTGAGAGGCAACTTCTCACTTACAACTTGCGAATGACACTATTCTATTCAGCTCAACTAGGAGGGAAGAAGTTATGGCTCTAAAAAGAATTTTAAGGTGCTTTTAGATGGTCTTTGGTCTAAAGATTAATATTTCCAAGAGTAAGCTGGTTGGGGTTGGGTTTGGGTGTTCCCAAGAGATTACTCAGTCATTGGCAGCCATGATCTGATGTAAATCAGGAAGTCTCCCTTTCATGTATCTTGGTCTTCCTATTGGGGCGAAGCAGAATTCAAGGTTATTATGGGATCCCGTTATTGATACAGTTGAAAAGAAGTTGTCGTCTTAGAAGAAACATCACCTATCCGTTGGAGGTAGAATCACGTTGATAAGAGCATGCATATCTAACATTCCCATCTATTTTATGTCACTTTTCAAAATGTCGAAGGAAGTGGTGAATAGATTAGATCGCATCCAAAGGAGATTTTTATGGGAGGGTCGGCGTGATAAGAAGAAATTACATTTAGTTAAGTGGAGTGAGGTGATTAAGCCAAAATGTAGCGGGGGGCTGGGTCTTGGTAGTTTAGAGATCAAGAACAGGGCTTTATTAGCTAAGTGGTGGTGGAGATTTGGGGATGAGAGGGAGGCTCTTTAGAGGAGAGTCATTACCGTTAAGTATGGTGAGGACCAATTGGGGTGGTGGCCTATTCTTGGTCCAAGGTACCACAGGTCAGCTTTGTGGTGTGCTATTGCTTCGGTTGGAGATTCTTCTTCTGTTAGTGGGGAAATGTTGTCCAAAGGTATTGATTTTGTTGTGGGGGAAGGGAGGTTTGTTAGATTTTGGTTGGATGACTGGGTCGGGATGGGTCTCTTGTGTTAGTTATTCCCAAGAGTCTTTAGAGTGATATCCAACAAGGAGGCTAATGTTAGTTATTGCTATGAGGTGAGGGAGGGTTGTACTTTGTAGGGTGTGTCTTTTTAGAGAAGTCTTCGTTCTTCTAAAGAAGTGCAGTATCGGGAGTTGTTGAGTCTTCTTTCTAACGTATTTTTGTGTCGGAACTATAAGGATTCTCGAATTTGGAAGCCTTCCATATCCGGGGAGTTCTCAGTGAAGGCCTTTTACATGGCATTAGAGGGGAACCTATCATTTACTACCTCTTTTCCTCAAACTTGGTTAGAAATTGGTTCCTCCTCTGGTGGGTGTCTTTTGTTGATCAGCAATCTCAGGAAAGGTTTCTACAATAGACAACTTGAGAAGAAGAGGGCTAACGTCGTCTAGTATCTCATATCTCTATGTGATGTGTCAAAAGAAAAAGGAATCAGTTAACCGAGGTGGCGGCGGGTGTTTGGGGTCACTTCATTGGCAAGTGCGGTGTTGCTTGGTGTTGCCCGGATAAGATTGCAAAGGCAGCGGAGGCATGGATGTGAGGACATTTTCTTGGTAGTGGTTGTACTCTTTGGAGGATGATTCCCTTTGTTATTTTATGATCCATTTGGAGGGAAAGGAATGATAGGAATTTTAAGGGTGACTTTTCTTCCCTTCCGGTGTTGATCGATAGAATAACTATGACGATCGCTGAGTGGGCTTTGAATAGATAAGAGTACTCCAATTTTAGTCTTAATGATATCCTTCTAAATTTGGAAGCGTGCATGGGTTACAGACCAAGTATAGTGAGGAGAGTTGTTCTTTGGTCTCCAACCTCTCCTGGTGTGTTTAAATTTAATGTGGATGGTACTGCGAGAGGTAACGGGGTTGGTGGGAATTGGAGGTGTTCTTCGGAATAGTGAAGGGGAGGTCTTGTTTATGTTTTCAAAGCATGTGGGTGTTTGCAATTCTAATGAAGCGGAGGTTTTGGCCATTTTGGAAGCCCTCCGATGCTTTTCAAGACACTTTCAAGGTGATCTTATGGTGGAGAGTGATTCCTCTAATGCAATTGCTTGGGCGTCTAATAGGAAGCCTTTTCCTTGGAAATTTCAATTCCTCTTTAACAAAATTCGATCTTTCACTACTACCATTAATATTGTCTTCCATCACGAGCTTAGAACAGCCAACAGTATGGCTGATGCTTTAGCCAAGCAAGGGGTGGAGCGAAGCTATCCTTGGGAGGGTTTTATTAGTAACTGGGGTTGAGTGGGATACAATGCCTTGTACCCTTTAGTTTGATTTTCTTTTCTCTTTCTTTTCTTGTGTTCTTGCCTCATTGTTGTTTGTCCTTTTGTATTCTCTCCTTTTCTTAATGAAAGTTTTAGTTACCGATCAAATTTTTTTTTTTTTTGAGGTAGATTAATGTAATGGATCAGTACCAACTTAGTCCCGCATATACAAAGCCAAAGACTTGGAAACTATGCAATTCCTCAAATCACACATCATTCATTACCGATCAAAGTCCACATGTGTAAGGTATTATTAATGAGGAAATATTTATAATAGAAGATGATCACGTGTAGATATTCTCATTGCCTTTTTTTTTTATGTGATAGTTGTCACAGCCCCGCCTAACTCAATGAATGGTGGGCATACTGAATTTTAACCAAATTTGCCAGTGATTCAACTAACTGTGGAATGCACAAACCCAAACCATCGCTTGAACGTACTCTACCATCCCATACATCATCATCATACACTCAGACCACCGCCTTCCTCTTCTATCTCACTCGCCTACAAACCACAACGGTACTCAAACCACTTGAACCAAGCAACAAGCCAACTTTCCACCATCAGACCCACCAGTCAAGGGCGAACACACATATAGGGGTCTAGGGCTGAAACCCCCACTCAACTGGGAAAACGCCCATGATGTCTTTAAAGCCCAACCAGCCCAACCCCCACTTAAAAAGTTGTCTAGCCCCATTTGTTTCCTCAAACTCTCTCTTCCTCTCAACAATCCTCAAATTGGAAAAGACCCTCATATCACACTCCATATCCGAATTAGCACCACTTTCGTTTCTCTCTAGGTAGGTATTCCTTGTGATGCGATCTGGCACCGCTTCCCATTTTTCCTTTTGTTATCGAAAACTCCTCTCTAGGTAGGTACCCTTATTTGTTTAATTTCTCTGCTTTCTTGTACTAATTGCCAATTTGCTTATATTTTGCTGGATCATTTTTATCTTCTAAACATCTAGATATTTCTTAATGTCTAGCATTTTCTTCCTTGCAATTTCATATTTTGCCTAACACCATCTCATGACACTATACTGGTGGAGTCTTTGGGTGCACATATGCCTAATATGAGGAAAATCACTCGAATTTTCTATGTGGCTGATTTTCCACTGGTTGGTGCAATAATTTTCTGCACAGAAAAGACACTTTTTAAAATGATTGTCTACAATAGAAAACAAACAATTGTAGACAATTGTAGATGAGTGCAAACTGGGTGGCTCACTTCAAGATCAACAAAAGATCTCTATCGACATCTCTCTAATTCACTGTAGGACCTAACTAAAGCAGTGTTATTTTTCCTTTTATTCTTTTAATTCCAAAACAATAATTTGGAATTTGGGATCGTTCAACACTTTATCAACTTTCTCAAAATTGTCATTTTCATGTTTCAAATGATTTAAAGTACATTAAGTGGTTTAAATGTATTTGGATTATTTGGATGTATTTCATAATATTCTCAAAACTTATTAAAATGTAAAAGATATGAAATTGAACGTATTGATGATTATAATGAGTCTAAGAATATTATTGATATGGATCATAAAATTGTAATCCGCAGATTTATTGGTTGGATCTTTTATAATATATATATATATATTTATATATATCACAAATTACTCAAAATCCACAATCTATGACAATCATATTCAACTAATCAAAATAGTGCAAATACATCCATTAGGCAGGATATGGTTACCATACCATGCTCATTTAGATTAGTTACCTTTTGATATATTTGAAAAATATGGCCTCTACTAATCAGAACGAACTCTTGATGAGCGATGAGTGAATATTTTGTTACCAACACGACTATGCTTCTTAGTTTCTAGGCTTACAATGGAATGTGATTCAGCTCATGGGGTCAACCTAGCATCTTTTTTAAGCCTAATTTTTAACTCAAGTCGAAGCCTATTTAGATTCATGTCGCAAACTTTATTTTTATTAATATAATGGAACTTAAGTTCAAGTGGATTTGAATAGTGGAGACGTTCTTTATTTTTATTTAGTTATATAAAATTGCTACGAAGAGCAGCCGGGCCAGTTGTTGTCTTGGGTTCATTCACTTCAAAAGGACAGCTTCGTTTTAGAAGGATAGAAGAACGAGAATAGAGGAACTTGATATAGTGTTGGCTCTTTATCTTATAAGGTGTTATAAAAAACTTGTATGTTTTTTTAACGGCTCTTAAAACACGGGTGACGCGTACATATCAATTTGGCCGTCACTAAAACTCATTTTTCAAGCTATTGTTTTGAATTAAGAAAAAATTATTTTTTCAAGCCCCCCTCGAACGAAAATCCTGGGTCTTCCACTGCACACCCGCCCACTCGCATACACTAGGATCCTGTATCAACCTAGCCATTGGTCTTGCCACCACTGACCCATCCACTTGTGATCACCACTCTTATGGTTTTTGAAAACGGAAAAGAAGAAGTGGTGCCTACTACTTTTCTCTTCTCAAAAATCATAAAAGTACTAGCAGATGACCTGGGCACACTTGTGGGGGCGCCCAAGTGGAATTCTCAACATGGGCACCAAGTGTTCTTCTAGTGGGGCCTTAGGGCAAACTTCAGATTGTCATATCTCTTGATCCGTTAGTCGGATTTTGACACTCCATATACCGTCAGAAAGCTCTCGGAATATAGAATCAAATGGCCCATACATCCTAATGATCAGATGGCAGGACAAGGAAGGTATATTTAGATCAATGATTCTAGCCTCCTAACTCATGCTAATCATATCATACTTCGGTAAACTATGTGTGGTCTTTGCTATGACTAACCTAAGTGCACTCTAGGTGGTCTAAAAAGTGTTTGAATAGTACCGTGGTCCATTCCTAATGCAAGTGGTGAGTGGGACTCCAAATCTTAATGCGAGTCGACTTTTCTCATGAATTTCTAGAAATCATTGAACTAAGTGTAAAACCATCAACAAACATCTTCATCATCGTTAATTAATCTGAATTATACCATTGATCATTCAGTTATGGGTGAAATGGGGGCATCGCTACATATAACAGGTATTTAAGGCTATCATCAGAGGCCAAATGAGGTGTCGACAGTCCCACATAGATCTTTTCATCCCCGAGTCCCATCCCAGGATGGAACTCATTGTGGGCCCCACAGAAAAGTTCGAATGGTTACTTTGTGTTTATCGTATGCACATCGTGTGCAAAGTGTGTATCCATAGTGGGGCCCACTTGATGGGACCACACATACATAACCTTCAAGATCAAAATGCCCATTCTTTCTTCTTCTTTCCTTCCTCTTTCATTATCTCCTCTCCTTCTGCTAGCAACCACCTGCAAAACATCACCTACAACAAGCACTCACTAAGCCAAGCCAACTAAACACCTTCCCACCTGTCATCTCACAACCTCCATCCCAACGCTTGCAAACACTACCTAAACCTTTCGTTGAATAACGGTGTTACGGCCGTTACCGTAGCTGGCTATCGTGATTCGTCAATTTTAAGAATAGTCGAAATCCTCATTTTCGATGTACAAATTTAAATAGCACATATAAAAGAATAGAGATTTCTCAAGCCACATCCTTGTGTGTGTGTGTGGGGGGGGGGGGGGGGGGGGGGGGGGGATGTTTCAAAATTCACGTCCGACGAGGACCACCCTAGATATCAAATTTGGCCCTAATCCCATACCCCTACCCCTGTCATCCATGGCCGACAAGTCCTGTCTATTCACATCGGTGTACAATTGATCCAGTGGCCTAGTCCCTTCGCATAGGTGCCAAACCCTGAAGACTAGGGCGTGTCTCTATAAGGGGGTTCCTTGTCCATTGCAAGTTTTGGATTAGGTCCATAGTTTTCAAGGTTTGAACTGTGTCAACAGTTCTCAACTGATTATTTTCATATATATGTGTGCATGCCCTAGATGGGTGAGTGTTGTGCTTCTTGTGAGACAACCTATATGCCCATGGATCGATCCCTGGGCAATTGTGTGAGATGAGACACCATTGCTTGTATTTCTCTTGTATATATTCATTTTGAAGGAGGGTACATTGTTGAAGAAGAATGGAACATTGGTAGGTATTATTAAGGAATTTAAATGTTAATGCTCACCCTTTTTTGAGTTAAAAAGAAGTTATTGTATTAATGAGTCTCTTAATATTCAAAATATTTTTCATAATTAGTTAGAATCCTTATAGTCGGTTGATGTAGATATAACAAGACAAGAAAACTGGCACGAGTAATAGCCTTTAACAATAGACAATTTTTTCACCTTCATTTTCTCTGCCCTTTATCCCTTGTGTTTTAAAATGTCCTGCTCTTTCATGAAAACTAAAAAACTCAAAGGAATTGCACCTTTTTTTCATGGACAATTGGAAAGGGCAATGCTTTAATCCTTGCATGATGATGATTTATACATTCATTTATGATTATTAGGCGAATGCTTCGCAATCCCTCATTTTTTTTTCGGTTTTGGCCCACCAGATAAAAAATAGAGCTTGAATTTTCGGATTGAATTAGACCATGCAGGGGAAGCTGACATTGCTAGTAAATAGCAGAGCGGAATAAAACCCCACAAAACACACAAAATCGAGAACTTAATGACGATCATCAAGACTAGCTAAAAACCCCAAACCTGTAATCCTTGGGGACAGTATTATCAGGTGCAGAAAAATAGGTTTCTTCTTCTGGAGCCTACCTTAGCAGTAGGAAGATGCAGATGGGTGATGGGGTGTCCTATTGGAGGTGGGGAATTGGAAGTAAACTGAGGCAATACTAAAGACAACCATAATGCAGCACTCTCAACATAAGAGGCCGTGAAAAAAAAAATGTATTTATAAATACATTGATTAAGAGAAAAAAATTGAACCAATCATGATCAATTAGCTCACGATTGGATGTCATGGGAATAATGTTGGCTTACTCTGCCAAATCGAACCAAGGCCAAAAATTACAGAGGAAGAAATCATCATGCTGATAGGCCCATATGTTCTACGTCTCCACATTCTCAGTCTTCAATTTGAACTGTCCATTTTCGACAGGGTGTCCAACCTTTGGAGGCAAGCTATTAGAAGTGACCACATTTGCAACCTGAGAAGCCTCTGCTGCAGCTGTGGCCATAGCCTTTGCTTCACTGTTTCCAGTTAGCTCTGAATGAGACGTTTCTGTTTGTGCAGCCAATGAAGAGAACTGACTGCCTGTGATGGAAAAGGAGAAAATGAAGAGCGATCAATTCTAAGAATACTCGCAAGACTGGAAAAGGAAGTTGTATCGAAAGAGAGTTATGATATTTTTTCTGTGGTCCGTCTTAGAATAAGGTGGACCATCAGATAGCATTGGCTCCATCATAGGTTAGCATTGGCCAAATCATAGGTATACTAGTGTCCCTCTGTCAACTGTTTAATGGACTAGGATCAATCAACCAAGCAGGTTGCCTAAAAATCATTTTTGTTTCTCTGTTTTGAGAGGTTAATGCATGTAAGCCTAGAGATCCATTGTAATTTGCAGGCCCCTCCAACATAATGGTTACTGTAGGTGGCCCCACTAATGTGCGGAGGTGTTTACAGCATAATATGACACTAGGGACTTTCACATGATCTATTATTCTCTGCAGGAGGATGGCTTCGGTAAAATGCTTCCTAACAGACATTTCAATATTACTTCCACAGTTACACTGCCCTCAGCTCCTCGAGGAACTCAAGAAAGGTGGGAAAAAAAAATTCTCAGACTTAGCCAAAAAAAAAAAGAGAGATGACTGATAGCAATCACTTATGATTTGGGAATTGGGAGGTAAGAAACATAGCTGAGGGGTTTACCTTTTAAATTTCCTAGAGTGATGAGATGCTGGAGAGTCTCCCTAAACTTGGTCAACACGCGCCTTTCCTGCTCTGCATAGATTTCTGTCATTCCCTGTCCAAATGGCGACCGAAGTGGAGTACCTCGGCCCAGGCCTGCAGCCCCAGATGGAGATGCTGATGCCATGAATGATGTGTCTTGCTCATCACACATCAGCGCGAGCGTTCCTGGAGACATCGGCCTTCCTTTCTGCACATCAGCACCATCAGACCCAAACTCATCAGTACACATTTTATCTGTCTGGTTTACATTTGAACGGTCATCAACTTCTGTTTTCTGAACATCTAGTTCTCTCTGGCAATCATTCCCTTCTCTAGTTGAAGAAGCAAGTGAAACTTCCATCTGATCTTTACCCCCTTGATTCTCTTCCAGAACTTTCCTCTCTGCAAAAATTCAATCACATCAACAAAATAATCAGAAATCATATTATGTTGACTTCTTAAACAAGATTTGAACCTTTTTTTTTTTTTTTTTAAACTTGGGTCACTTTCCATCAGTGAGTGCATGAAAAACGTGAAGTCAACCTGAATTAGTTCAAAACTATGATGCCCAGATACGGCATGGATACGGTAGGGACACACCATGGACATGGCAGGGACACGGATTTTATTCATAAAAAGTTAAGTATCGGATGCAGTACAACACAATACGTTGCCCTTTTGAAGTATCTGTGCATCATAGGTTCAAAATTCAGGTCAAGCAAAATGGGGTAATTATGTTCCACGGAAACAGAAAATACTTCACCGCTGGGGAACCAGGGGTATGTTTGGATGAGGAAAACAGGCAGAGAAAATGCAGGTGGAGGCAGTTGTCCATAGTTCAAAAAAGATGTCCATATTTCAATTTTTCGGAACCCTAGTTCTAGGAAAATTGGGGAAAACAGATTTGGAGGTGGATTTGAGCTTAAAGTGGTTCGATTGGAACGATTTAGCTAATTTCTTGGTAGATCTGCAAGTATCTCACTAAGATTCAATAAAAGGCAAGTACACAAGTTAAAAACTTCATAACATGTTTGTGATTTTGATTGATTCTTGGATACTCTAAGTTTAGATAACCCTTGTTAGATCCCAATGATGTTTAATATTGAGACCAATGATTGTCCAGAAAGCATGCTTAGGACATCTCTACGTCAACAGTATGATTGGGTAAGACCTTGGGTGCCAATCACCATCAGAAGCACCAACAGAATAGTATTCTAAACCAAGCTTGGACATCATTAAGTTCGTTCAAGTTGGGTTTAGGGCTAACTAAGGACATCCAGAATACTATCCGATCATAGATTTGAATATGCACCGTTTCTAGCATGAAGACAGCAATCCAAAGACTTAGGCTGGATATTGTAACTGTTCCTTGATTTGCAGTTCGATCATGATGTAGGCATATTTTCTTGCACTTTCTCATCTACATATCATGTGCATGTATCTTTGCTTGTGTGGTTATTTATCAGTTCCATACCATGTTCCTTACCAGACCATTTGACAGATTTCAAGTTGGTCTTTATGGGATAGCCCACATTTGATGGCCTGCTTTCACCTTTAGACTTGACAGCATGCAAAGTAAGGGTCAACTTGATTGGCAAGCTCGCAATCCTTTGATACTAGCCTTCTATGTTTGAATGGATCTGACCCACTTTCTCACCCATTTTGGGGAAAACTCTTTGGTACTGAAATACTACCTGATTTGGGTTGGATTTGGTATGATTGAGATAGTTTTTCTAAAACCATATTTAGGCCCATAGTTTTCAGAATCCAACGATTCATATCCCGAATCTTAAGAAAAACGATTCGTATCTATGTAATGAATCCCATTTACAAATGAATCTTTGGATTCAGGTGTGAATCATACGATTCGATACTCGTTTTATCAAATCTTACAAATCAAGTGATTTGGCTAAGCGAGAATGGCTATAGCCAATAAGTTAATATTAATAATCTTTGACCTTTTTTATTTTTTTATTCTCTCTTTCTTTTATCGCTTGTATTTTTAAAAGGTTATTTAGTAGTTAACGAAACCTTGTAAGAATTTTTTGCGGCTTTGATGAGGTTTTAAAGATGAATAAAGAAATGCATTTAACTAAAGCATTCGACTATGCGTACGGTGCTTGTCTATATCTTCTTCTTTTTTTAATCTATTTTGGTTTTTTTTCTTCATGAACACTTTCTTTACTTTAAGAGATATTCTATTGTGTAAGATTGATGGTTTTGATTTGATTTGATTTTTCTATTTTGATTTAACGATAATAAAAAATACATGTTGATACTTTAAACTTATTTAACTATTTACACATCATTTATTATATATATATATATATGTCATGAAGTTCTTAATATGATTGTATGATAGACTTACTTGTTATTATATTTATACTACTATAAATGAGAAAATAGATGGTTATGAATAATTATTTTTTTATTTGTCTTTTAATTTTTAATTATTTTTTATTTTTATTTAAAAAATAAAAAATCCTACGATTCATGATACAATTCGATTCATGGGTATGAACGAATTGCGATACGATTCCGATTTCGAAAACTATGTTTAGGCCCCTTAGTGTAACGTCTTGTTTTGTTTAGTCTTATCATTTCATATCGTTAGCTGGTTGTGTCTTGTCTTCTTCATGAGTATCAGTTACGCGATAAAGAGGTTGGAAAGGACTACTCATTCTGAAATGTCAAGTTCGATGACATCTTGTGCTTGGAGTAGTTCCTTTAGTAATTCTCATTGGTCTAGGAGTAAGTCTAGCTGGAATCCTTTTCCCTTGAAATCCTTGAGTCGGCACCACTCGGTTGTTGCCGCATAAGTGGTACGCTACTGTGTGAGGTTATTGTTCTATATTATATCTAGCTGCAGTGTAGTCTTGCTTGGGAGCGACTGGGATGTCACTTCGGTATTATATCACAATATTGTCTTGAAAGGCTGGGATGCTACTGTGTGAGGTTATTGTTCTATATAATATCTACCTGCAGTGTAGTCTTGCTGGGGAGTGACTGGGATGTCACTTCGGTATCATATCACAATCTCGTCTTTAAGGACAAATATACTAAATATCCTCAAAGGAGTCTTGCAGTACCAATGCTTTATCTTGTTCAATGGTACATTATCTTGCTTGCTTGCTACAACGTCATCCTTGAGTTGAAAGTGGTTTTGGGAGGATATAGGCTATGTGGTCTGCCATTTTGTTTAGGATGTTGTTGGATGGATCTAGAATTACATTTTAAATGATTCTTGGGGTCATGTCTTTATTCTTGCATAACCCTTCCTAGTTGTTCATATCATTGCCCTACTTTAATTTCATTGTCTTTAATTCTATATTAACGCATCATGGGAATGTGATTTATCCATGCTTACTTGCTAGGTTATCATAAACCTAATACTACACTTGGTGCTATAGGTAGCGAATCCGACGAGGTTGACCCGAGGGGCGAGGCGGTTATTGAGGAACTGTTAAGTTTTACAGAGTGGAGTGCAGATGATATCATTTAGATGCATCGTGTTGTAAAGTGTTGGTCATATACTTTTGAGTCGTACTCAGCATACTATTGGATATGACTCATGTTTATAGTCATAGTCTTTTGGGTTGTCATTAATACTTTGTAAATGCTCAATTTTAACAACTTAAAGATATCCTGGAATTTTGCAGATACTTTGATGTATGCCGTCTTGTATAGCATCTGCAATTGTGTTTTAAATGTCTGGTTGATGGTTTATACAGACTTCCGCTATTGGATTTAGGAATTTGACATCACCTCACATTCGCGGAACATATGGTTAATTACATTTAACCGATCGCAACCCAAAGACTTGGGCTCCTTAACCTTCTTGATGAAATCCTGATTTTGGGCTCATGACACCCCTTCGTGTGTGTGCCCTTAACAAATTTTACTCAAATAAGAGTTGAGCCCAATGAATTAATCACTTATAAGACATGTAGAGTAATGGTCCTAATCATGTAGCATGACCAATTCAATTGTGGCCCTACCATGATTCGAGTAAAATTTTTACAAAGTTACTACAAGAAGTGATAGTTATATTTAATGGTTGTGATTTTAGATATGGCTACATTACTAGATTAAACATTATAACATGATATCATAGTTATCAAAATCCTACGATTCGAATCCTGAATCTTAAGGAAAACAATTCGTATCTATGCAATGAATCCTATATACAAATGAATCTAAGGATTCGGGTGTGAATCCTACGATTCGATACTCGTTTCATCAAATCTTACGATTCAAGCGATTCGGCTAAGCGACAATAACTACAACCTATAAGTTAATATTAATAATCCTTTACTTTTTTTCTTTCTTTATTCTTTTTTTCTTTTAGCGCTTTTATTTATAAAATGTTATTTAGCAATTAATGAAGACTCCTCCTAAGAATTTTTTGCAGCTTTGATAAGGTTTTAAAAATGAATAAAGAACATGCATTTAAATAAAGCATTCGACTGTACGTATAGTGTTTGTCTATATCTTCTTCTATTTTCAATCTATTTTGGTTTTTTCTTCATGAAAACTTTTTTAACTTCAAGAGATATTCTACTGTATAAGATTGATGGTTTGGATTTTATTTTTACTTTTATATTTAGATTTAAAGATAATAAAAAAAAATATTGATACTTTAAACTTATTTAATTATTTACACATCATTTTTTTTCATTTATATACATGTCATGATGCTCTTGATATGATTGTATGATAGACTTACTTGTTATTACACTTATACTGCTATAAATGGGAGAATGGATGGTTATGAATAATTACTTTTTTCTTTTTCTTTTAAATTTTATTTTTTTTTATTTTTATTAGAAAAATAAAAAAGCCTACATTCGCAATTAGATTCAATTTATGGATATGAACGATTTGCAATACAATTCTGATTTTGAAAACTATGCATGATATATTTAAAAATTAATGATTAAACAGCAATACAGGATCTTGTGACATAAGGGGGCCGGTATTTTTATTTATTGTTGTTACTAATGGGGAAAAAACATTGTTTTCTTGCATTTTATAATATTCTGGATTGTTTGGATATTACTTTTAAAAAAATTTGGGCTAAAAAAAAAATTCACGCCGCGACAACCGCAACAGACCGTGACCAATACCATAACGGTATTAGTTTTTGGGGTCAACCGATACTATTAAGTAGTTGTTTGTGCAATTTCCTATCACCAATTAGTTTTGGGATTACTGGCTAGCAATTCTGTCATAGTATCTCAAAGCCATAGGTCTCGAGTTCAAAACCACGCAAGGCAAAAATGCCCCATACCGCGTTGTGTGTTTGTGCTGGTGCAGGCGCGGAGGGCAAGAAGGCCACATGCCGTGTTATGGTCATGCGCGGGCGTGTGCTTCGGATTAGGGGTGGCTTCCCCCCCAGTGCAATTTTTTTTTATCACCAATTGGTTTTGGGATTACTGGCTAGCTACTCTGTCAGATACTGCGATTTTAATCATGTTTGCTACCAACTAACGTAGCAAAAAAAATTATTCCCGATTGTTTATGAAACAAAACACCCAAATCCTCAAACAAACAACAATCACGCACAATGAGAAGGAGAAAAGTAGAAATTTTATTTAATAAGAAGAGTCAAAATCACCATGGCCATCAATCCTATGGGAATAATCTCAAAACCCAAAAGCACATATCCTTCAATCATATGGGAATAATCTCAAATTCCAAGGAGAGAATTGCAAAAGTTCTAAGAATAACTCTAATTGAAAATAAAAAGAATCATAAAAAGTTTAGAACTACATGTCCCCTAGAATTGCTTAAATATTACTCCTAAGCATAAAATCTCATCCAATCATTCAAATTCAAATTCAGACTCACACTCGAAGTCAAATTGAAGTTTAACTTCAAGTTCATATTCAAACTCAATGCAAATTTAAAATTCAAATTCAAAGGAGGTCCCATATGAGGTTTCCATGACAAGATCCTACTGTCTATGCTTTTCCTCTTCGATCCCCACCATAGATCTTCAGATCCACACCCTGGGTCTTTTAGATCTGACCTTTATTAAGATGGATCAAGACCACAGTAGCTTGACCAAATTTTCTACATAATCCAGCATTTGATCTAACACATCATCCTCATTGATGGGGCCTCTTGAGCCTACATCAACCACCAAGTCATTATGATCCCATGAGTGCATCTAAGGGCGATCAGAGCCTCAAAAGAGGTAGGTACGACCATTAATATACCACTTGCACAAAAAAAAAAAAATACCTCTCATTATATGGTACAAATTAAAAATCAACAATCAACAAACAATTAAAAACATAAAATGGTCAAACGGGGCCACAACTATGAACAGTTCTAAACAACATTACAATTTACATGTGCTCCAATGTAGAAGCATGATCAAATTTATACCAGTTTTTTTTTTTCTTCTTTTTTTATCATTAATGGATTTATTTTTTTACTTTTCCACAGCAGAAATCCGAACAAATGAGTTTTTGATACTTGATGCCATGATCCTGGCCAAGCTATAACACGTTGCCAATTCCAACTCTTTGTTATACAGTTTTCTTAATATTTATGCATGTTCTTGAGATTAAGGAACCTGCAATACCATATGTAAATTAAAATGCTTCACACACCCGCATTGCACTTAATCATGTCTTTATTTAATCAAATACCTGATAATGTCTTGGCAGCCTCTACCGATGCAACCACTAAACGTCTGCATAGATCCGTTACGTCCTCTGGTTGGACAATGTCCGCCAATAAAGACCTTTAGCACAAACAAATTCGGTTAAGTTTTTTCAAGAAAAGACATGAGGCTAACTCTTATGCCATGTTTCTTCACAAGAATTCCAAAAGTCCAGCCACCTAAAAGGTCCCAAATGACATTTGGAATTCCTGGAATTCCAACCTCTTTGCTTTTGGTGGAATTTCTGGATGCTCAAGTACAAAGGAGGATTCAGGAATTCCACTATGATGGAGAATTCAGAAATTCTCCCGACAAGAATTCCTTAAATTCTAGTAAAGAAACAGGCCCCCGATGAGGCTCATGAGGACTGAGGTCAGCCAGTTGGGGTTGGCCCATTTATTAGTTGGCAAAATTCCATCCAAAGAAAAAATCTTGCCCCAAACGCATCATGTTTATTAATCAGGTCAAAAATCAAGAAATGGTCATAAAACAGCTTAAACCCAGGAGTAGGCTGAGCTACAGAAAGAATACTGTCAAAACTGGACCAATGGCCGTTCCTTTTGTTAACCTTGCCTAAATTCAGCCCACATCACTAACAGCCACAAAAGATTCCCAAGCATGACTTTTAGTGGGTCAGTCCTGGAAGCCCAATGAGACAGATCATCACAGCCCATTTGCCAGTCCTAAAAGTTCACATCAGAAAATAATTACAGAGTCATAAGAAGCTTGAGGAATTGTATAATACGATGGATACCTGTAGGTGACTTTCGAAGATCCTGCAACTGCAGGGTTAACAACACGAGCAGAAGGAACAGATGTCAAGGAAGTGGAAGGTGCATTGGTCTTCATATTTGCCTGGAACACAGCAAATCCAGAATGCTTGTCTTAGTGCATCAATTCATAATCGTGATGTGTCAGGAACAAGAGACACTGATATCAATTGCTAGCCTATGAAAAGGATAATGGGAAACTTTGGCTTCTGTTTTAATTCTCATGGACACACTGCCACATAATCATGCATGGAACCATGCATGCTGAAAATGGGTTTCGATGTCAGCACCTTAGCTGAAGGCACGGCCATAGAATTAGTGTGTTTGTGAGTGTATTTACAAGTTCGCAGCAGCAATCATTGTCAAATAAAATAGTAATGAACTTTACAGGGAGATGCATTAAAACGGTTACAAGAAATGAAAGTAATTCTTTACAAAAAATATCATGGCAACAACACACTGAATTCTTAGAATAATATTTTTTTTATCCTTATTCTCACAAAGATGGGCCCATAACCCATGGAAATGTTTTCCATAGGCATTTTTAAATAATTACAACTAATTTGAGCAATAAAAAATGCTTTTCCAAACCATTTTGAATCAACTATGGTTTAAGAATTAAGAAAGTAATCATCATTCATAAACGTTGATAAGGCAGCCAAATAAAAGGCGCCTTTTCTGATCAAGGGGATCAGATGATACCTGTGGGAATTGGCCAGGCCGGTGAACAGATGGATCCTTGATTGTCCCAAAAAATATATCCTGCATTTTTCTCCGCTTGAGAGTTGGAGATGAGGCATAGCCAGAGGTTCCAATAGCCCCAGTAAGGGCGGCATTAGCAGCTTGCTGGATGTAGGTCAAGGTGCTGCCATGGTCTACATGGAATAGAGCCCTCCTCTCTTCACTGCCTTCAAAATTTTTGCACTCCAAGCATTTACAATTTTCAGAGCAGAGAATGTTGGCTTGGAAGCATTCACAGTACTTCTTGAGGCACCCAGATTTCTTGCAGTGACATCCCTTGTTGTGCTTGCCTATCAGTGGGAGCTCTCCTGACTCATCCTGTATTTATTTTAATGAAGTCCATAAGAATGCTTTTAGTGACCATGTAACCATGCAAATGGTTTAAGATGAATTCAGCAATAATGAAGATTGGCAGTTCAGTGTGGTATTAGGATGTGTTAGATCAAAAAGAATCTGTTAATGAAAAGCTAAAGAAAAGACTGCAAAACAATCATAATATTTGTATTTCCTTGAGTACATCGATGTTACATACAAAGGTAAACTAAACTTTTCGAAGAATATCTAAACTACACTTACTATAGATGTAGAAGTACAATCATGTACAAGTAAAATACCTAGATTACCCAAAACAGCGAAGCTTCACATATGTACACTACTAGAATGAGAATCAATGGGTCCAGGCATGGGAAGTTTAATTTCAGGCACTCAGTGTAACTTGGATCCTTTGAAAATGTTGGGATGAAGTAATAATAAAATGTTCTCCATTATTCCTCTGAACCAAAAGGCCAAAACCCTAAGAAAAGTTATTTTCAAGAAAAAATATAAAGAAAAAAAATGATTCAGGCTCATTTTGATTATTAAAAACCACAACTTGTCATTCCTACTCAAGGTTCCTCAAACTGGTGCCTTTCTACTTGAGTGAATTTAGGTCAAGAATAAGCATAATATAGAAGGAGGACTTTGGTATATGTTCCATAGGAATGCTTTATCTTTGTTATATGTTTTAGTCTTCCTTTGAGCCATGAAGTTGTACGTTGCCCAAGTACGATACCTTCTGTCAATAACAATTCAACTAAGAAAAATACTCGGCAACAAACTTGTCTCCCATCTGATGATTAGCAATGTTCTGAAATAGCTGATGAATTCTTGCCATATTGTCTCTATCTGATAATAGATCATATACAGTATCTAACCTCCTTGGCTGTTCACAAAATATACAGGCCCCACCGAGGTCAGATTCCATGGCATTCCATAACCAAGACATGATCAACATGATATTTGCCTGCCATTCATCATCCTTGAGATTGTCAACTCTACAGTTCTACACTTTCATCAACGATGCCAACTTGTACTTGCCTCCTAAAAGCATCTGCACTGCCCTCAATCAATATAAAGTAATTTGCAGCCTTTAGCATGGCAGAGTGATTTGGAAGTTGGGATTTCCAGTACTAGTATTCCATGCATTCCTATTATCCAAACTTTCGTCACCAGACAGAGGATGCAGACATCTTAATATTTATCTGACTTTCAGCGGCCAGTATCTCAAAACTGATAAACAACTAACTCCTATCAACACACAAGGGGATCATGGTCCAACCAAAATGAGTATATGGATTGGCACAGTGTTCAAACAACAGATGACACAAAAAAACGACCAATGATTGATTCTCATACATGAATCAATGTTGAAGGAGGTCCATACACATCAAGGAGCATTTGAAACCTTATCAAAAGGATTAGTAGAGACAGTGCTAGGCTGTCTGGTAGTTTGGATGTAGGCGTTTTCTTTGAAGAGTATTCCTTTTGTTGTTCTATAGTCAGTTTGGAAGGAGAGAAATGATATAATTTTCAGAGGCTCATCATCTTCTATTGAAGATCTTGTCTCGGCAATCAACCTGAAGGCAGCTAGTGTTGGAGAGAAAAGAGTTTATTAATATTAAGATGAATGACATTCACTTTAATTGGGAAGATTGCATTGGGAGTGGTTCTTTTAAGAAGAGGAGGGCGGTTTCTTGGTCCCCTCCTCCTGGTGTGCTAAAATTTAATGTAGATGGAGAGTTGCTAGAGGAAAGTAGGGTCCAGCTCGAATAGCAAGGGGGCCTTGCAATGATAGGGGGAGATCTTTGATGCTATTCTCTCAAAGGATAGGAATTAAGGACTAATAAAGCAGACAGGTTGGCATAGTTCTCGTGTTGTACCCAATTTTGTGCTCAAATTAGTTTGTGTTGAGATCAGGCTGTGCCGAGGCTATACTATGCAAAACTTCCTTAGCAACATTATGTTAGATCATTCTGCTCAGAATATCTGTACAAACTTGTTTGGTAACATTATAAAAACTTTATTCTAAGAACCAAAAGAAAGAGAATTATAAGATTTCCAATGTGGGACTCACCTATTTATTGCTTGCGGGCCCTTATTATTGTCATACATGGGACCCACCTTTAGAAATTACAACATGGTAACCAACTTTATAAAGTAGAACATGTGGCCTACATTCATAGGATTTACAATGTGGGCCTACCTTTTGTGATTGTGACCATGTGACCCACTTTTGGGAATTACAAAGTGGGGTCACCTTTTCTGTGATTGTAGACACAGAACCAGCCTTTAGAAATTACAATGTGGTACCCACCTGTAAAAATTAGAACATGGAGCCCACATTCAAAGGATTTACTATGTGGGCCCATCTTTATAGGAATTATATTGTAGGGCCACTTTTGTGATTGTGAATACTGGACCCACCTTTAGAAATTAGAAAATCTGGCCCACATTCATAGCATTTACAATGTGGGTCCACCTTTTGTGCTTGTGACGTGACCATGTGACCCACCTTTAGGAATGAATTACAAAGTGGGGTCGCCTTTTTGTGATTGTGGACACGGGACCCACCTTCAAAAATTATAATGTGGGGTTCACTTTTTAAAACTAGAAGATGAGGCCCACCTTAAAAAATTACAAGTAGGGTAACCTTCTATGAGATTGTGAATACAATACCTTTAGGATGAGTGATAGGATTCGGAGTACTCTCTAAATGGGCTACTTTAGATGGTAGGACATAAGTAGGAAACAATTATGCCGGCAAGTTGTTTCTTATAAAAATAAAAAAAAAGCAAAGTTCTTTTGTTCCCACTTTCCTATGCTAGTGAGTTAAGATTTTGGAATTCCTTATAGCAAGATCAAAATTAGAAACAGTGACTTACACCTACCAAACATGTTTTCCGTCATCTCCTCCCATGGGAACATAGGAACATCCAAATGGCACGATGCCAAACACACCCTTAGAAGCCCAGAGGATATTTGGATTCATTTTTTAGGTAGGTTGATCGTGTAGTGTGATTCAGCTAATGAGATTTCTTGGGTATCCCACAATGATTTTTGGCTTTGGAAGTTGCAATTTTCCTTCTCTAAGATCAAGGTTTTGTCGACTTTAGGTGGTGTTTCATTATGAGATTGTTAGATCAGCTAATGGGTTTTGGCAGATTCCTTGGCTTAACATGGGGTGGATTGAATGTTGCCATGGGTGGCTTTCACTATGTAATTGTTTGTTTGGCCTGGGTTTAATTCTTTTATACCAAGATTTTATTTTATTATTATTATTTTTTTTTGGATGATCTTTGTTTGTACTTTCCATTTTCTTAATAAATTTTACAGTTAACGATCAAAAAAATAAAAAATACAGTGCTAGGCAGTAGTTTATAGAGGGAAAATGATGACAACTTCCTCAAATCATTACCAATTTGATTGAAACAACTTCCAATAATTAATGACCATGGAAACACACCTTCCATATCCAAGGAACAGACTGCAAGTAGATCTGAATACCATACTCTTCAAATCTTCAAACGAGGAATGATTTGAAATTTGCATTGTCGATGGCCTATATCTCCTCTTCCCCATAGAAGCCAAAACTCAGATAAAACCATAAAAATAAAATCCCTCATTAAATCTTGCTCTATCAGAAGTTGTATTTGCTGAACCAAGGGTATTATTCCTTTTAAAACCACGTGTGACTGGGACCACCATGTATGAAAATCAGTTGTGAATTGTGATCTATGCATAATCTCTAGGATTAGGTTAAGACCTCAATTAGAGGAAATCCCTCCCATTTAAGGGATTCAATAATTGTATACTTTCTGTAATGAGCCTCACCATGAGCCTGCAGAAGTAAACTGCATAGTACACGTGGACCCCACTAACCTCCTCTAGATGTTGATCAGAAAGTAACAAAAGAAAAGGATGCAACTGCAGAGAATAAGAAGAGGAAAGAGGAGAAGATGGGAACAAGAGAAGGAAGAAATTAAGCGCAAACCAAGATTACTCAGATATCATGTTATGTGAGACTCGCACAGTGATGGGGATAAATACCACACTTACGCATGAGAGAGTTAAGTTATACTATGGTGCAATCATACAGTTTACATCAAATGCCAAATGCCCTTTACTTGAACATATAATAAGTACTTCTATGGACCACATAAGAAAGTAATTTAAGAATAGGACTTGATAGTCACATATGATGTTTTCCTTGAATGCAATAACTGCAACATGCCAATATCAAACAAAATAAATCACTGTTTAGAAACTGCAGCTACAAAATTAACTAAGTTGGAATAATTTTAGTTTGAGAACATGAGAAAGATACATACCTTCCTATCACGAGTTGCATTTGGACTACTAGCGATCTTTGGTCTGAACGCATTTGGGTTACGCTCTAGGGTAAGTCCAATAGCCTCTTGTCTTGCAGCATCATTGTCAGCATTATTGTAGCAGTTCACACAATTGCATCCATCACAGTAAATTCCAGATGCAAAGCATTCACAATACCTGGCCATGCAAACCATAATTGAGAGGATTACAATCTTCAAATGTAGCATGTAAAGGCGTATCTTACTATTAGCATCAATTAGTATTTCTTACGAGAAAGATTTATGCAGTCATTTTCACTAACGACCAGACCATTCCTAGCTTAAGAACAATCCATCTTTTGTTTGGCCCCCCTAGAAGCATGAAATCATGGGGGCTTAGGCTTTGATAAAAAAAATTTAGTCTTACGACCTTTCAATCTGCAAAAAAAAAAAAAATGGGAACCATCGGATGAGGAGAGGTACTGTTTTGATAGCTTCAAAGTCCATCAGATAAAGTGGGATGAGATGCAAGAGCAAATGGCCTGGATTTGATAGATCATGTGATGGAGATCAGGCCCTCGATTATTTGGATCACTTTGATTGATTACGAGGGATTTTTTATCCTTTTCTCTCAGAGCAGAATTAAGAAAAGGGCAATCATAACTTGGCCCAAAACCTGAACTAGCCCAGATGGACAGACCTCATTCAGGTCATACAGTTCTAGTACATCCCCCCAGCAGTCCAACAGATGCAGTAAATGGGCCCCACAGTAAAAAAATGCAAGGAACACTCAAAACATGTGCGAGTTTATATATTTCATTGCTCAGGTTGCATTGAATTTGATTTTCTTCCTTATTTTTAGATGGAATCGGATTCTTTTCTTTATAAGTTGCTGGTGTTAAGATGGATCAAGAGGAATGCTTCACAAGAGGAACCACGTGGAGGGACCCACATTCTAATTCCAAGGGCGCTCAAAAAATCTCTCCTCCCCAATCACTTGCAATCTTTTCTTTCATTGGTCTCTTTCTTATTTCTCTCCTCATTTTTAGGACTTTATGTAAGTTAGGGATTTGTATCGTTTAATGTATTGACAAGTGGCTAGGATTTCTCCTAGAGTTTAGAGAGTTTTGGATAATATTTAAGCACTCTTGAGTTTAGAGAGTTTGGGGTGATATTTAAGCACTATGTAAGGGATGATCTCTTTGTTTTTCTTTTACATATTGTATTCAATGAAAGTTGCTTTAGCACTTTATCTTCATCTTCTCCATTGGATTTGAGGATATGAATTTCAGTGGCTTTGTGATCAAAGTTAAGCAATCTATTGTTTCTTATTGATTTGCTTAAGCTTTTCTGTTCAATTGAATAATGGGGGTCTCTGGGTAAAAAAACGATCAGGTGATCACTTACTTGGCTGTGTCAGGTGGGTGACAAATTTTGCATGATCAATCGGAGAGTCTACACACAACTCAGATGAGTATCAAATTTGGGTCAGTGCTAAAACACGCAGGATGGGAGAGTGGGGCCCACAGCCTAGACCATTCCTGAGCTAGAAACATTCTGGTTGATATTGTTGGGAGATTCTTGAAGCAAAGAAATTGAGCATCTAAATGACCATGTCAAAAGAACAACAGAAAAGGTCGAGTACACAAACGAGGGAATATAATCCAAATGGGTCATTATGGGGTATGAGTAGTGGTTGTTGCCATTGTTGTTGGAAGCTCAAGATAGTGTACAAAATGAATAAACTTCATAGGTATTTGACGTATTTTCAAGTGGATGTCATTGTGGTTCCAACTTCATACGTATCCAGCCTGTTTTAAATACATTTCAGAACAGGTTAATCTTGGACAGCAACTCATCTAATGCTATGGCATATTCTCTTCCAAAGCATTAAGACCATGGAAGTTCCAGTTTCATTTAGTAAGATGATCAGCAAATATTATGGTAGATGCTTTAGCAAAATAAGGGTGGACCGGTGGAGTTTCATCTTTGGTAGCTTAAATGGTGTAATTTTGGGCATAATGCTCTTATACCCCTTTCTGGGGGTCCTTATTTCCATATGGATCTTTTTAAGCAATCAATATTTATACATAAAAAGATAAAGACTAAAAGCCTACTTCCAAGTTGGAAGCTCAAGATTGTATGCACAATGGATCAACTTGTTATAAGTCATCTTTCCAACAGGCAAAGTGGGGCCATCATCTGCATAATGGCACTCACAGACCAGGCCCTCGAGCCCATCTCAAGTTTAGCCATATTGGAGTGGATTTAGGTGTTGTAGGCTCATGGGCTAGACTAGGGCGTAAATTTCTAGATCAGTAGTTAAATGGACCGGGCCTGGCTGTACATGCCAAAAGGACCTGGCTTGGCGCAACAAATGAGCAAGAAGTGTATACAATTTACATATTGGCCAGATTGAGCTTAGGCATGGACCTAACCATTAGGCCGAAGCTGGACCCAGGTCTGAATATTGGACCTAATAAGTAATAACTAGATGGGCTGAGCTTGGACAAGCTCCAGCTAATCCAACCTGGCCCATGACACCACCAATAGTGCATGTCCCAGAAAAAGAGCTGTCACACTTTTGAGCACTTCAATATTTTGTCAAGATGTGTGGCTGTTTTCAAGCGTCTTAATTTATCATAGTGGGCATACTCAAAGTACATTGCCGGCTTTTGGATCCACTGGAAATTACCTTGGGGGGAAAAAACAGGTTCAAACCTATTTGAGCAATCACACCAGTCTCTATTTGCAAAGTCACTGTATATGTATAGACCAATACATAGTTTACTAAGATAAATAAAGAGGAGTTGTTGGTCAGCTTTCAGATTATGTTGGGCCCCATGTGATGTGATGATGGCCATGCCCCAACACTTTACTTGAGTGTCTCCTCTACTCTTGGTTCCAGATTCGTTGAAATTGCAACCATCCTAGAGAAGAACTGTGTGGGCTACTTACCTGCACCTCTGATAGGAAGCAGCAAAAGCTTGGCATTGATGGCAGGTCCTCTACTGGATGTAATAGATGTTCTTGCGTCAATGTAGTTCTACCATCCAGCAACTGAAGATATTCTATCTGTTTTTGTTCAATGGGACTCTCAAGGTGACCACATTCATTGGGAAAACTTCAGCTCTTTTGATGACATTCTGAATAGGATTTAACTTATCCAGCATACTTTTAATACAGGCATGTACATTAGTTTATGAGCCTCTGCAGTTTATCTGAGAGTCCCACTCGTATGTATATTCCTTAGGTCCAAAAAAGCTTCATATTTTTGAAACATTCGAAACATTTTCACAAACATATAACCAGAAAGGGAATGCCAAATAGATTAACACACTATAATTAAGATACACATTCACTTCAATTACGATAAAAATTCAAGGATTTCCAAATAATTCTCTCTGGTCAATATGCATGCAATGAGGTGATGCACTTACAACTTCAAGCATCGTGAGTGTTTGCAATTGCATTGTTTCGGTTTCTTCGGAGTTACATCCTTTACTTCAAAGGGTGGTCTTGGCCGTGATCTCGGAGACTCAACCTTTCTGAAGAAAAAAGGCACAAGACTAATACAGTTAGATACCTAAACAAATATCTAAAATCGAAATACCTCAGATTGGTTACAGAGGTTCCAATGAGGTACACAATAGCACATACATATACCTACAAGTACTAGCTACAACCATTCATGCATCAATGGGCTCAATAGCTATTGAATAATTCGATAAAAAAAAAAAAATCAAGGCATGTATCAAATAGTTTATTCTTTAAACTTCAAGTTACATATGGCTAATCCCTAAAAGAGAATATTCTGTTTGAGTTGAACTGATCAGGATCCGCCGAGACAAGAACTGTTTGTTTTTCTCAAAAATTGAAATGAAATGCGGATTAAATATGTGAAAAATACTAAACAATCTCTAGAAACAGGATCAATTACTTTAAAGAAGACGAAAATATACTAGAGCCCATACTTCCATTTAAGCTTGCAAAACCATTTAAAGCAATTGATACACTGCCTACAGGCTACAATTACAAGTCTACTTTTACCCAGTCAAATGCCATCTACTTCACAGAAATCACTTCACTGTTTAGTTTCCCTAATACCATGAAACAAAATTATCAAACAGAGAAACCTTAAAAGAAGGAAATGCAATCATTTCACCAGCATCTGATCTCCCACTTGCAACTCTCCCAAAATTCTTTAAAAATCCAAAAAACAACAGATTAGATTACCAATTGATTAGAATTACTCATTACATTCTCTCACCAATCCAGTGATCTATTTGTTATCAAACTTTAAAAATTAAATGAATAAACCATTCCTCCATCATCCATTCATTGCATCTACAAAATAAACAAAGCAAGGAAAAACACCAACAAATAGATAATTGAGCTCTTCAAAACCATAGTTTGAATTCAAATTCCATGAAAACACAAGATCACAGAAAAAAACACCGCGAACGAACTCACACGACAGTCGACAAAGAAGGCCGGAGAGTCAGTGGCTGAGGGACTGGCATCGCCGTCTCCAACGCGGCCGCAGCAGTCGTCGCCGTGCCGCAGAGCGCCGTCGTGAAATCCAGCTGCCGTGCTAGCTTCTTCGCGGGGAAATCCGGCGGCGCTGGGACGGGTGCCGATACAGCCACCGGCGACGCCACCGGTGCAGATACAGACGCCGGCGCCGCTGCCGATTGAAGCCCTTGCTCCATTAAAAACTCGAATTCAAAAGCAGAAAAAAAAAATCAAATGAAGTCTCGATCAAGAGATCTCGCTCCGGCAGCAGTAAAAACCATCGCCGCCACAAGCCACCTCATCTCCGACAGGAATTCCGAGGAAAATCGATGGCCGCCAGATCGGAGATCGACGGAGGAGCGACGGAGAGAGAAAAGGGGCAAGGCGGCCGTCTCCCTCGAGATGGCTGCCGGAATCCTGCAAATGACGGCCGGAAATCCTCGAGCGGCGACTGAATCCGGCAACGTCGATCCGTACGGTCGGAGAGAAGTCGAAAGATTCGATCTTTGCTGCGAAATTGAGAGAGAGAGACAGAGAGGAATGAAGAAAAGAGAAGGACTCTCTGAGCTTTCTTACCTCCCTCTTCGTGTTTTTGAAATTCAATTGGAATATTCGGACGGTCGGATAGGACTCGTACTCAGATCTGACGGTTGTGGTAAGGTGGAAAATTGCACGGGTAGAATTCATAGGGGATGGTGAGATGGTGGCTTGCTGGTCGTTGGATCTGGGAAGGATAAAAAGGGTGATTTGTGAGTGGAAGTGGAGAGGGAATTTTTGTTTTCGGATGATTGGAGTTGTGTTGTTGATCGCAAAATGGAAGCTTCTTCCAAAGATTTTCATGAGCTCTTGGTTTGGTTTATTGACACGTGGCATGAAATGGCATGTGGTCCACCAACGCATGGCTGGGATCTACCGGAGCATGGAGATGATGATCGAATCGGAGAAGTCCAAGTTTCCTGAGTTTATAGGTTTGTTCTTGAGACCTATTTATAAAAAATCTAAACCATTCAACATAATTATATTATACTAATTTTTAAAAGTTTTCATTTTCTACTGTGCATTTGGATAGAGCACATTTAAATTTTGCATAATATGTTTATGTGACATGGGATGTGGGACTTTCGAACAAGATTTAAGGTCAGAAAAATTTCTTTAATACAATTCATTAAACTTATGGGTCATATATAAAGGGGTTAAAGGCATGGGTTTAAACTCAAATTTGATAGCTGAGTCCATCAAAAATGACTCTTTTTAATACCCCTGGACCCATGATATATAGGGGCCCGAGTGGGCCCCATCAAGGTGTCTCCAACCATCTCTCCCACTGTAAGACGGTGAGAGCTCTCTCTCACACGAGCATTTACCCTTTCCCTCTTTATTGATAGGTTTTTGAGCAATAAAATTTACATAGGCCTATCATTTCCAAATGACATTTATTTTGAACTTTTGAATCTTTTTATATATATATATATATGTGGCCCCACTGAGGAGGCTCACGAATTTATCGTGAGTGAGAACCTCAGAGGATCTAGAGTCCAGAAATAAAGTGGAGATTTCATAATATATGGTAGTTAAGAATCATAAGGTGGAGAACTGGTTAGGTTGGGATTAGGTCAGAAGGTTGAACCCATACCTAAGTCGAGCCATATATTAAACTGGTTGGATACCACCAACCTACTAAGCCCATGACCACTTAGCAGTTAGCACTAGCCTTTTGCCAAAAAGGCGGGTTAACCTGTGGCCCATGTCAAAATGGGACAGGTTTTTCTGACCCGTATTGGACCTGCAAATGAAGGAAGTTAGGTACGGCAGGTCGAGTGCAGGTGAGGTTAGCGGATCGGGTCAGTAGTCATGGAAACTATTAGAACAACGGGACCCAGTGTCAATGAAACTATTCTTAGAAATCAGAGAATTCATAATCATAATTATTTAGCCAAAGACCCTTTTGTTTGTTGGATTTGGAGGGTTGCCTGTTTTTCGGGCATGCGTTCTTGGGCCAGCCTGCACATAAAATACTGAAGATGGGAGAATCCCAAGGCTGTTCCAACTCTAACAATTGGACCCACATATTAAATCATTCAAAATTATGGGTCTGCTTGGGTATTCTCTTTGGGCCAAAATTTCAATAAAATTGGAGCTGGATCCACCATATACACCCTTTTTTTTATTTTAATCACATGATCAACCTAGAAGTGGGCCAACCCCAATTGAAATAAAATTTGGTTCACAAATACCTCAATTTAGCTAAAAAAAAAGGGCTCAACACCAATTTAAAGGGCACACTAGGGCCTGTCTGGCATCGTGACAATGGGACATTCCCATGTTTAGGGTGATCATGGGTCGGGCCAGCCCAATCTCATTCTGGACCAAGCCATGTTGGGACCGGGCTTGGGTAAATAATTTGGGCCAGGCTTGAATTAAGTGATAGAAGGATAGAAGCCCGGACTGGCCCAGACAACTATTGAGTGCATGTAATACGGTGTAGTTCCAAACATTTGTTGGAAAGCCCAATTTTGCTTGGCTAGGCCCGGCCCAATTGTTTGAATGGGCAGGCTTGGACCTGAATTTTAAAGCCCATGCTGGGCTTGGGCCTATGTTTTAAATTTAGGAGGGCCTGAATATGCCTCAGACTGACCCGGCCCATGAACACCCCTATCCATATTTCCGTGAGCTAAAAGGCCAATGGGAATGTGTTTGGTTAAGGGCATCTTGGATGCACAAGAAAATACAAGAAAGTAATATTTTATGGAATATAATCTTTCATTTTCTAAAGAAAAATATCTTGTGCATTTGGTGATCCAATAAAAATATGAGGAAAATATCATTTTCTTTCAAAAAGCTCAATATTTTTTCCTACAGCTTTCCCCTAAACAAAACTTTCTACATTATTTTTTCAAACTCTTGTTTTCACTGGCACAATCCATAGAAACAAGGCCCGCTGGAGTACGAAATAAAAAGCAATCCTATTTTTGAGTTGTTAGGAGAAGGCCCCTGTATTTTTTAGAAACCTCAAAAAAGCCCATAAGTTTTATTCTTCACAACCAAGGTTAATAAAAGCAATTGAGAGCAGCTAAATGCACACTAAAAATAATTTGTCTTTGCACATTAAATTCTTTAAACCAAAATACTCATGTACGAAATTACCTAAAAGGACATCTATCGAACCCTCTACATCCCCAACTTCTTTCTACACACACACACACACACTCTCCCGCCCCAGCTAGTAGCACCGGGGGCGAGGGGGGCAGAAGGCGACAGCTGGTTGCAGGTGGGCAGGGAGAGGGGGAAAGGAGAGACGGAAAGGGAGAAAGAGGGAAAGGGTGGAGAGAAAGAGGGAGAGGAGTGGGAGGCGGGGAGGGAGAACGGGAGAGAGACAAGTGGGGGGGGAGACTGGGAGAGGGAGAGCGGGCAACGGGCGAAGGCTAGCAGGGAGAGGGAGGGAAGGGGAGACAAGGAGAGAGATAGGGAGGAACGAGAGGGAGAAAGACCGAGAGAGGGAGAGCGGGCTGTTAGAGATTTTATGTTTTGCAATTTGATGAATGCATTATCATTTTAGCATCATTTGAATTTCACATGAGCATTGATTTTGAAAAACTTAAAATCTTGATTTTCACAAGCATTGTTTTAATACTTTTAAAACTTATGTTAGATGCATGTTTTGGATTTTGTACTTGGATGCATTAAGTTTTTGAAAAAAAAAAGATTTTTGAATCATGTAAGCCTTTGGACCTAGATTTGTAAATCATTTTCGGCATGATAGGTTCATGTTTTGGAAAACACTTTTGGATTGATTTTAACATGAGTCTAAGCATGATTTCTATGGCCCAGAACTCTCACCAGCAAAATACTTTGAAGTAGCTTTTTGCTTAATCTTTTTAGATTGCAAAACTTTTTTGGTACTATAGTAATTTTGCTACAGTGTTTTGCTATAGTAACGTCGGTTAACCAAACCTCGACCGAACCCACTTCGATTCAAGTTCTAGAATGGTCAAAACTAGCCCTTTTTTTACCGTGGGGAGTTCGGTTAACCAAACTTGAAGTAGGTTAACCGACCAGATAGCCGTAGGAAAACTTTTTCTAAATAAACAGCTCATTCCAAAGCCAGAATTGAGGAACAAAGGGGTACTCCTTGAGACGTTTTAAGGCCAAATAAAGGGGAATGAGCTAAGAAAGGCTAGAGGGTCATAAAGATAAGTTAAAGCTTGGAATCATTAGTAAATCATCTAAGTAAGCTTAGTTTTCCTTATCATATGTTTTCATGCTTTGTTTAAATATTTTGTAAATTTATTTTAAACATGCTAACTATGATTTGATGAATCCATTACATATATTTCACTTTAAATTGCTTTGTTGTTTTGAATTCTTCATTTAGATTCAAACCAAATTTGTTTTAACTTTCATATCATAATGGTTTCATGCTTTGTTAAAACGTAGATTTCTCTCATAGCATGAATCTCATACGTGGTTGAATCTCTAGCTAGTTGTTTTCATTCCATGAACACATAAGCAAACTAATTTATTTTGAAAACAACTATGCCCATGCATCACATGTTTTAGATTTAAAATTCTAATACAACTTGTATAACTTGATAATTCATATCATTACAAGTTGTTTATTCAAAGAATATATGATTAGCATTTTCACTTCAGTCAAAACATTTGTAATTTAAACTTTCAGAAGCTTTAAGCTTATATTCATTAAGCTATCATTTTTAAACTTGATTGAAGTTTTTCATTCATACACATTGAGCATTCCTCTTTGCATTCATATAGTGTATATTTGTGTGTGTGTGTGTGTTAGATTTACACTTTTATATCCGCCTAAGTTAGAGGCATTGTAATATAGCTTAAATTGTATCTCCATCAAGTGTGCTTGAGACACTACTTGGAGAGAAAACATTTTGGTTGCATAGGTTATTGCTTAGACTCAGAAAAGCATAAGTGCATGGTTAGAGGTGAACCACAAAACCCAAGAGGTAATTGCTTAGCTTTGAAAAGCATATTGTAGAGGTTATTGCTAAGCTTTTAAAAGTATTTTGTAAGGGTTATTGCTTAGCCTATTCAAAAGCATAGAAAGTAGGAATCCGGTGGGGTGTACGATCACAAGCTGGGGGTGAATGTAGGCATCGAAGCCAAACCATTATAAATCATGATGTTATGGTGAATGTTTTTGTCGGATGTGAATTTCGACCTCCCCAGAAAGGAATGACATGGCTTAAGGAGATCTCCATTCATCTATATATGTTATTTAAATTTTACATCGAAAATGAGGATTCCGACTACCCTCAAAATCCACGGATCATGATCACCAGCTACAGTACGGCCGTAACATCGTTCTTCAACAAAAGCCGAAGAAATATGGAGAGAAAAATAATAAGGTGGGTTCTTCCTCTTGTCTAATGTGCTGTCGGCAACACACGACGGTTTTCCTGTCATGTTAATTTGGGTCTCTTTAGGTCTCTTTAATTTTGAGCCAATTCAGGGTCATGAGTTAAAGTCCAAATAAGGGTTAATCCTCACATAGCATAATCATAGTATATCCAAGTAAAATAAAATAACTAAAATAAAGACAATAAAAAGGAGGAGGTGCCAAATATTTAAGAAGAGGGTTGGCCCCGTTCCCGGGTACCCCCTTCAAATCCCTTGGTAAAATAAGGTTTAAAGGTTGATTTTTCAAACAAAAATGATGATGCAAATGAGACTTTGACTTGTGGTATCTGTGTTTTTCGTGTGCGATGCACGAGTGATAAAAGTGAAAGGCTGATGGGCCGTAATTGATTGGAGGTGGCCCATGGGCCGGTATTTGTTTTAGGGTGGCTGATGGGCAGTGATTGTTTAAAAGTGTGTGCGAAATCACTCATTTCATCTCGTTATTCTCATTTATTCAATTTTAGAAATCAGTTCTTTATTCCCTTTTATCATTAAGTTCAATTAAATATATGGCACCTAAGGTGGAGGAAGAAAGAAAAGAAAAAAGAAAAGAAAAATCTTTTTGGATTTATTTTGTTGGTTTTATAGTTTTTATGGATTTTTGATATTGGGGCTAGACGAGCCTAATTAAAGCACTTTACTTGGATTTACGTGATTAATGCTTTATTACTAATCATTGGATTAACCCTAACCTAAAGTCTTAGACCGCCCACATCAGCTCTCTCAATCCCCTAAAGGTACAAGAAAAGTGACGGGACGAAGCCTAATGCTCTAAGCTACCTAACCAGGCAATCCGATCTAAATCTATGGTGCAAATAACCTAAGTCTGGTAGTTTCAGCGTCTAAGCAGTTGGTTGGGTGTGACTTTGTTAGTTCGGTTTATATTAAGTTGAAGGTTGATTAAGAAGTGGATTAGAGGTATATTTAGGGTTTTGTTTAAGTTATTTAAGGTTCTGGAATTTAGGGTTTTAATTTAAAGGGTGAAATAATGTCGAAATCGGCAAAACGGTGTTCGCAGAGGACTTAGGCCCCCAGGGGATGTCGCCTAGGTCACTCTGGTGACTTGGACGCATAAGCAGTGGCGCCCAAGTGACTGGTTCGGACTGGTTTGGCTAGTGGCGATGGTATCGACGTTATTTTCAGAATTCTGGGGGTTTTGAGGACTATGTTTTGGTTTGGGAATGTGTTTAAGGTCCTGTGGTATTCTGTTAAAGTCAATTTTAAATTGAAATTCGAAACATAATTGAAAATCATGGTTGAAAGCAAGGTAGGTGCCCAGGGGGTGGTGCCTATCCTAATAGTTTATGTTTTTTTGTGATTCCCAGGATAATTCACTTATGTTCCGATTTCCAATGGGCTTCGATGGGTGAATTTCAGGTCTCTAATGTTCAAATGTCAAAGTGGCTCAGATCCGGATTTTGAAACAAAATCGAGAATTCATGTTTTAGTGCAAGTGAAAGGATAGGCGCCAAGGGGGTGGCACCCAGCTGAATTATCTGTGATTTTCAACTATTTCGGATGGGACTTGATTATTGGTCTTTGGGTCCAAGGATTATTTTAGATTCTTGTCTTAATTAATTTAAGTGGTAAGGTGTTTAGTTATTCATTTTTAGTTGAGGCGGTGAATTGGGGTTGAAGTGTAGGCTAGGCGCCACAGGAGTGGTGCCTAGGTAGTCGTTCGTCGGTTCGTAAGCACTTTGGGTGCTAAGTCTGAATCGATTAGAGTTTTAAGTATTTTAAGTTAAAAGTGTTTTAATATGTGGATTGGGATTGGTTTGAATGTTAATTAATTATGTTAAGTTGTTGGTTGGGGATTTTATGAAAACGGATAGACTGGGTACCCAGGGTGTGGTGCCCAGGTGACTGTATTACAGCTTTTGGTTGGTTTGATGACTCTTAGGCCAATTCGGGTTTGAAATGGTCAAAGGGCTTAATATGTTTGGACGAAGAGTGTTTATTCGTATTCAACTAGGATGGAATTGGATTTTGATTAATTGGGCTTAATTGTTTTAATCGATGTTTTCAAGGGAATTGGACAGGATAGGCGCCCAAGGGATGGTGCCTAGGTGGGTTGACAGGCTGGGCGCCCAAGGGGTAACGCCCAGGTGGACAGTTTGACGCTCGGGTCGATTTCGTGTTTTTTAGGTTGATTTGAGGTTGAACTTTTATGGTTTGAGGTACTTTAAATTAAAAGTGTTTTACTGCGTTGTTTTGATTAAGATTAAGTTAGGTCCAATTAGTTAAGTTTTAGTGATTGGAGAGACTGGGCATCCAGAGGTTGGCGCCCAAGTGGATGTGGCAGGATGGGCACCTAGGGGGTGGCGCCCTTGTGGCTATTTTTTGGTTTAGGGTTGTTGTTAGTTTTGGGTTTTTGAGTTAATTCAAGTCTAAATTGATTAAGGTTTCAGGGACTTTTAGGTTAGTAGTGTTTTAATGTGTTAATTCAGGTTCGGATTAAGGTCTTAATTAATTAAATTAAGTTTAATTTTAAGTGATGGTCTCCAAGGGAATGGCTTGAACATGATAGGCACCCAGGGGGTGGTGCCTAAGTGGATTGACAGGCTGGGCGCCCAGGGGGTGGTGCCCAAGTGTCTGCTTTGTGATTCAGGTTGGTTCCATAATCTTTAGGTTAATTCGAGGTAGAATTGCTTAGGGTTTCAGGTTTCTTAAATCTAAAAGTGTTTAATTATGTTGATTATGATTAAATTTGGGTTGTGATTAATTAGAAGTTTTAATTAGGAATTCCTTAGTGATGGGATAGGATGGACGCCAAGAGGGTGGTGCCTAGGTGGACTTGGCAGGCTGGGCACCCAGGGGGTGGCGCCCAAATGGACTTGGCAGGCCGGGCACCTAGGGGGTGGCGCCGAGGTGGATTGTTTTGGAGTTTTATTGGTTTTGTGCTTTTAAGTTGATTCAATTCTAAATTGATTGAGGTTTTAGTTATTTCAGGTTTAAAATGTTTTAATCTGTTAATTTGGATTGGTCTAAGGTCTGAACTAATTAGCTTAAGCTTTAACCGGGGTATCTTAGGGAATAAACAGGCTGGGCGCCCAGGGGGTGGTGCCCAGATGGTCTTGGAAGGATGGGCGCCCAGGGGGTGGCGCCCAGGTGGCTGTGTTTTAGGTTTTTTAGGTGTTTTGTGTTTCTTAAGGTCCTTAGTTACTTTTAATCCAAATTAATTAGGGTCTTAAGGGGACTAAAGGTGTTCATGTTCCAATTAATCTTAGGATTTATCCTACTTAGGTTTTAAATTCAATAACCTAAACTATCTACCTATTATTTTTGGGTTTTCTGGATATCTTTTAATTTTATTTATTTTTTATTTCTCCTCTAATTTACTAGAGAGTAAGGAAATAGAAGAAGTGATTTTATGTTTTATGATTTTTTTGGGTTTTCTGTATGACTTTATGATTCAAACGATATGATGTGAAGTGTGGTAAAAATGATAATTCGAAGTTCAAAAAACGTCAAACAACCAAACACATCATTATCATGCAATTTCTAAATGAACTAAATGCGGAGGATCGGAAGTTGTGCACGAAGGTGGAAAATTCCACTTGGGCGCCACACCTGTGGTGCCTACCCTGTTCAGTCAGGGTTTTCAACGAACTACAAGGAAGGCACAAGAGTCTTAGGATTTTCAACACAACTCCCGATATTCAGCAATAGATGCGAATGTCCTAATGCGAACTATTAATGATGTAGCTAACAAATCTACGAGAAAACGATGCAACGGGCGAAGATTTAAAACCTGGACCCTATCTCATAAAGGTAGGCACCCATGGGGTGGCGCCTAGCCTATCCGGGAGAGGGTAGGAGCCCAACGGGTGGCGCCTAGCCTTTTTGCCAAGGGCTTTTCACGATCTCTTCGATGTAAATGATGATGATGATGATGTTGTTAATCTGAGATCCAATCTAGTTATGCAATTAGAACTACAAAGCCTGTAACGCCCCAATTCCGAATACCGAAGTTACCACTAAGGTTCCGAATTTGGCGCTCTACTTCCCAAAAAATCCGAGAACTTCCAAGATCATAGTTCGCAGTAAGGTCAAATTTTTAAAACTTTTTAAACAATAATATAATCAACAGTTGTATTGCGGAAGCATAAGAAAAGATAGCGGAAGCAATAAGTATCATATAAATGAGTCAAATATAACAGGGCCGAAGTCTAATAAAATATCAAAGTATAGTTATCAAAAGTTTATACAATATTGACTATCTCCCTGCTCACTACAAATCCACTCAAAAACTCAGAAATAAACTGCACTCAATCCCCCTGTGTATGCGCTCCATCATTCGGTTCGACCACCTCGTCAACCGGTCCCCACCCGTAGTCACCGCTACAGGCACCTTGTGGTACGCATCACCCGCGGGGTCAAGGTCGAGACCTAAGCACCAAAGACAGATCCAAGGATCTGGCAAGACACCATATACAGATAGCACAGGATGTATACAACAGGAGAATAGAGACGAGTATGTAATCATCATAATAACAAGGGAACATAAACTAGGCAATTGAGCAGCAAATATCAGTTTATAATCAGAAATATAAGTAATCTAATCTAATCAGGTAACAATATGGCACATTCATACAAGCTGGATATACCGCGGGATATTATACCGTAACCCTCCCATACTGCAAACAGTTGCGCGGGGAAAGGTAAGGTAACCATGCAAGGGATAATAGCCCTGCTAATCACAATATATAAATATAACACCGATCACACCCCTTTATCGCACCAATCACACCCCTTTACCAGATTAGACGGGACCTGGTATCACACCATCCGTCTAATCACAGCTCATCATGATAGCTTTAGTCACAACCAATATAGATATAGCTCCTACCAGTGATGATCAGTCAACAGGCTGAGCTTAGATCAACTAAGTGAATGTTTAGTGCCAAGTCATAGGAACAAATACAAGTCTGTGTCTGTCTAGGCTTGTCTTGCGTAAGCAAGGTCCTAACCAAGTCTCTAAGAGGTTAAAGTACAATATCATGGAACACAGTCCAATATCCAAGTCCAAGTCCAACATCATTGGATCCATACTAAGCCCACAACCATGACCTTAGTCTAAAACAATGTAAGTAACCAATTCATACTCATACACAACTCATTATAACCAACCTCTCCATTCTTAGGTTCCACACACCCAATCTTAGGCCGTATGAAGGACCGTCTAACCACAGACACGGGTTGTTTATCTCCAAATACATCATTGAGTCACCACTAAGTAGTCCTAGGTTCAGGTCCTCTAATTTCCCTTTAATTAACAGGTTTATAACAATAATAAAGATAGGAGAGAAGAACAATACATAAAATCCTCCAAATAATAGAACCAAGTGGAATAGACAAGGGTCCAACCTAAGTAATGGTCCACTCTTGGTTCAAGACCTCATCATGTAATTGGATCCCTAACTGTAGTCTCAGATGTCAAAAGATGATGTATCCGGAGCTCCTGAAGTTACGGACATCATTGACTACATTTAAGGGTCTAATCATTGACAACTCAAATCCCAAAAACCCATTTGGTGGACCACATGAGTCAAGGCTGGGCCATGCCATTGATTCGTGCTTGGCACATTAATGGAGGCCTATTTGGATGGTCAATGGGCCCCACAGTTGATCAAACATCAGAAGAACTGAAATATGGAAAAATCATTGTACACAGTATGCCCGGTCGACATCATCCCCAAGGATGTCGATCTGGTACACTGGATGTTGACCCCTAGGTCGACATCCTGGCAGTGTCCCCGGTCGACATCATGGCTATGATGTCGACCGGGTCTACATGGACTTGCAATCAAGCAGCTGGGGTGTAGTCTCTCTGGTCCTCGGAATTCACAGTGTATTCGGTCGACATCGTGGCCTGGATGTCGACCGGGAACACAGAATTCTTGAACTGTCTGAGGAATTTCAAGTCTCAGTTATTTCTACATAAACATGTGTATCCGGTCGACCGAGCACAGGGTTCGGTCGACTGGGTATACTGGACTGTAAATTTACAAGAAACATTAACTAGGACTTGAACTTCTCCGTTTTTAGTGTGCCCGGTCGACCGAGCTACAGGCCGGTCGACCGGGTACACGCTCTACTGGAAATTTCCGGATTTCTGCAATCTCCTTTCTCAAATCTGAATTCCAACCAAATCACTTCTAATCATCATAGAAACATTACTAAACAAGGAAAACACTTCTATAACCATCCACCCATCATTCCACCGTGCCATTGATCTTCCAAATGGGAGAACCCATCCATCAAATGGCCAACATCCATAATACAAAGCTCAAATGGTAGATCTAGCATGCATATATACACAACTGAATTGAATTTCAGAATCAAGAGAAGAAAATCATGCATTCTGTGATATTAGCATAGGGTACTTGCCTCAACTCGAAATTGCAAATAAAGTTGAGAAAGAGATAAGAAACCCAAGCTCTTAAAAGGTTGACAGTATAATTGGGGGTGATCTTTAACTTCTTCTTGTGCTGGAATTTGGGGAATTAGGGTTTCTTAGGGAGAGATGAAGAAGATGAGAGTGAATTAGGTTTAGGGTTCATGTTATTGCAATAGTTAGAATATATATATGTTAGGGTTTAGGATAATTACCAAAAGGGTATTTTAGTTTTAAATGGGGAAGAGATAAGGCCATGGGTAAATGGGTCTTTAAGTAGGGATTCTAGAAGTTTCCTTAACTCATAATACCCCTCCTATTAAGACTAATTATTAGCTAAGTCCTAATCTCACTAAAACCCTACTAAATTTACAATGAACACCCTATATCTATAAAGAAATATATAAAAGCCAAATCCTAAAACTTAGGAACATTAATAAACTATTCTACTAAACCCTATTAATTAGCATATTAAGATAGATACTATTATATTAATAATTATTCAAATCAAATTGAGGGCTCACAAGGGGTGGGGCCTCACAAAACCAACGCAGATCTACCCTACTAGAATGAACCTAAACATGTTCCTAATATGATGAGATGCTTCTATCAATTTTACCATAAGCTAATGCAGATCTACGATGCTCAAATGGTCCTAAGCATGTTTCTAAGCATATATGGCAATGAAATGCATTAAGAGAGAGAGAGAGAGAGATCTAGGAATACCGGTATAATGACGCGCTTCTCAAGTTCGTAGAACGAAGCTTTCGTGAAGACCTATAGCTCCGGTTGAAGATATGGAAGCCTGTCGCGACCCCAAAACCGGACTCCCGCAACTGTCCTACCTCGGGGACGCAACTTGGGAAGTAGGTGATAAATATATTTCTCCCCAAGGATCCGTGTGTGGGAGGAAGACAAAAACTCCAAACACATCGAGAACATTTCGCGGAAGCTTACGTGGCATTGCGACCCGGAGCCCATGGCTATCGGATTTCGTGTCGCACTCAACCCGTCAGCATAATGCTGTCGTACAATTCTCATACTTAGACTGGAATAAAACATGTTATCAAAATATACAGAGCTGACAGTAACAGACTTAACATTACCCAAGCATATTCAAGTTATAATTTAACAAGTACATTAATTACAATCCCAAGGGAAAATAGGCTAGCAAAAGCCTTACAAGACAACAAGCTAAAACGACACTACCCAGGTGTGCAACCAATCTCCGGAGTCACGCACGACGTCTACATGACATCACCAAAAATAACAACCTGCAAACTCGTGGCTCTACAGCCCTCTGCACCCGTTCTAGCTCAAGACGAGAACCTGCTATCTAAGGCACCAAACAAACGGGGTCAGACACGACGGTCTGGCAGGTGGTCAATTTAGGCATCAGTATGAATCATTTAAAATCTATAAGAAACCATATATTGAATTTAAAACAGTTTACAAAACTTGAAACAATGCTTGAACGATATACATGTCAAGAAAACAAAAGTCCACGAACGAGATATGAGGCAAAACTAGCATGAGTATGCATGATCTAGTGTTTAAAGTCATTTAATGAATTTAAAACAATACATGAACAAAAGCAAGACAAGTTAGCATGATTACGAGAAAACATCATCATTCATGAATCTACATTGAGCTCATCCTTTCTCCGTCATACGTGATGATAGGAGCAAGCAAAACGAAACAAAACGAAAGCCCGAGCCACACAAGGTGGGCGGGAAAACCGGCCGCGGAACCGGATAAAACAAGAATGTGTATAAATACACGACTAATCTGCAGATTGTCCTTATGATTAAGGACCCCTAACTAGTGGATTAGACTGAGATGACAGCCCAAGCTCAACGATATTCAATTATATTTATGTATGCACAAAAACATCGATACTTGTACAAAACTTATTAAAAATGGGGAAAAACACTTATCAAAACAAAGCAAAGCGAAACAAAACTAAAGTGGCATAAGCCATAGCGAAATAAGGCTGAAAAGTGCTCCCCAACATAGTTCTTGAACAATTCAAAACACAGCTGATACTTGTAGATCACAACAAGTGCAAATCAATACCCAAAACAAAATTGATACTTGTAGGTCAAAACAAGTGCAATACGATACCCGATCAAAACCAATGCTTGTAAGTCAAAACAAGTGCAGTACGATACCCGAGCAAAACCAATGCTTGTAAATCAAAACAAGTGCAGTACGATACCCGAGCAAAACCAATGCTTGTAAATCAAAACAAGTGCAAAACGATACCCAAGCAAAACCAATGCTTGTAAATCAAAACAAGTGCAAAACGAGATCCGGGACAAAAACAATGCTTGTAAGTCAAAACAAATACAAAATGATATTCTTCATGTTAAGACTAAGTTTTTCCAAAACAGACCTTCAAGTATATGCTAAGACCCTTCGTTTGATCATCGTGCACTTGAAACCCAAATATCGATGTTCAAAGATAATTTGGTGCTCCGAAGTTATTAGATATTTCAAGTTTCATGTGCACAATACCAAGATATAAGTCTCTCAACATATTCTGGTTTTCAGTTCCCAAGAAATTCTCATTAAACAGGTCGGGTTCAAAAACTCGGTTGGGTCTCGGTCACCTGTCGGCTAGCCGAGTAGGTGACTGTCGGCTAGCCGTCAGTTGACTGACGGCTGACCGCCATGTCTCCTGACAGGCAAGATCACATTCGAGAAATGGAACCGAACTGGACTCGGTTGGCTGTCGGTCGACTGAGGTTGTGCATGTCGGTTGGCCGATAGCTGATCGACGATTCACTGTCACCAAGTACGCTTCTGGAAGTGGAACCGAACTCAACTCGGTTGGCTGTCGGCTAGCCGACAGTTGACTACCAACTGACCGACTGAGCGCGGCAGCCCAGTTCAAGTCAAATTTCCCCAATTCTTTCTTCTTCCCTTCTCTTCCCATTCCACTTCCTTTCCTTCTTTGTCAAATCCCTATGCATCCCCTGAGCCTCCATGCTCTCCAAGGGCCATTTGCATACAATTTTAATAATCAAACATTCGTACATTCCACAACATGCTCCTAAATCTTTCATCCATTTCCAAGACATTTAACCATGGTAAAATCATCTAAATTGAGTGGAAGCCATCAGAAACTAAACCATTAACACATGTATTTCAAACTAAACAAGATTTCAAACCATAATACATATTTGAAACAAAAACTTGCTCAAACAAAAATGGAAAAAGAGCCAAACCATTGAAACTAAACATTCAAACATTGCATGCATCAAGAAAAGCTAAGTTGATCACTTGCCTTAGACCCAAAAGCTAATCCAAGAACTCCTCAAGAATCCTACCCACGAGCTGAGCCAAACTCTACAAAAACCCCATGAAAAGAACTTCAAAAGCCAATAGATTTTGAAATCAAAAGACCCATTTCGAAAATGGGTTTGTATGTTTGGGAAACACAATCCTTATGGGCTCAAAAGACTCCATTAAAAGGGAGAAAAAGAAGCCTAACCTGGAGCTTGCTGAACAAGAAGCAAGGACGAGAATGAAGGGGCCATCTAGCTAGGATTCTCAAGAAAAAGGTGACAATGGAAAGCTTGGGAGGAGAGGAAGAGGGAGATGAGATCAGATTTTTATTTGGAAGCCTAGAGGTGAGGCATACAAGGGGAAGAAGTAGAGGAGAAAAGCTCTCTCTCAGTTCTCTCTTGAAGAAAAAATTGTATGAGCAAATGAGTTCTTGAACGTGGGTGATGAAGGAGATGACTTAAGTGGGAAAGTGGAAAATGTGGGGCCCAATACAACTGAAATTTAAAATGGCTAAATCATGGTCTTGCGGGCCCCGGATGAAATTGATGAAGAAGACAAAATCGATCATCGAAATATCTAATTTCCGAAAAGTATAAATTTGGCCTAGTTTTGAAATTTCAAAATTTGGGCTCAAATTTAATGTAACAAGACTGTTTTGCCCTCCGGGCTGAAAAACTGATTTTCTGAGTCTCGAATGGGGTAGGTTTAAATACAAATTGTTGGGTCTAATTTGACCTATTAAAAGAAACCAAAATTGCAATTTTTCAAAATCAAGAACAATCCCCCACGCTGACACGTACAACCCAAGGCACTCCCGAGCTGTCAAATCGGATCCAACTGCTCTCAAAATTCCCCAAAGCTATGGAAAACCATTCTAAATCACAATCTAACTCAATTAGGCTCAAATCTCACTTAGGGAACTAAACCACGGCTAGAAACACACTAATCACGAAAATTAGGGGTCGGGGTCTTACAAAGCCTCCTCCTCTATTTCCTCCTCCTCTTCTCTAGATCTGAAGCTCTCTCTAATAGTGGCTACTTTTCTTCTTCTTGTTTATTCTCTCTTTTTTCTCTCTTTTTAGGGTAGCTCCTCTTGTAAATGAAGTTAAGAGGGATTATATAGAGGTTTGGGCCGAGTTTAGGAGGGCTAGGGCATCATTATTTCGTCCTTCTAGAAGGTCTCATGCATCCCAGGGCAGCTTCAGTTGTTTTAGGGCAAATTAGGGTTTGAGGGAGGATGGCCGCCCATGGGGTGGCGCCCACATGGCCTGCGTAGGCGCCCAGGTGGTCCTGGAGGGTGTAGGCGTCCACAGGGTGGCGCCCAGATGGTTTGGGTTTCACTTTTGGAACTTGGTCCCATTTCGAGTCGGGATTAAACGGCTAGATCTTTAGCTGGGGGGGAACCTGAACTAGCATTTAACGAAGTGAGCGCCACAGGAGTGGTGCCTAGGTGGATTTCAAGGCTGGGCGGCACATGGGTGGAGCCTAGGTGGTTCGGTTCGTCTTCGGAGCTTGGTCCCTATGTTTAAGTGGTCTCGGGCTACTTTCAGGCCAAACTAATAAATTTAGAGGTGGGTGCCCATGAGGTGGTACCTACGTGCTTCTGGGCAGTGTGGATGCCCCAGGGCTAGTGCCTAGATGAATTTCAATAGGGTAGACGCCACATGGGTGGTGCCTATGTGGAATCAATATGGTGAGCACCACATGGGTGGTGCCTAGATGAAGTAGATTTATTTTCGAAGTTTGGTCCCTAATTGAGCTGTCCCGGGCTACTTTTAAGCCATCTAGTGGAATATGGAGGGTGGGCACCCACCACGGGGTGCCTAGGTGGTCTTGGGTTGTGTAGGCACCCAGCATGGGGCGCCTAGATGAATTCCAATAGGTGGGCGCCACTTGGGTGGTGCCCAGATGGAGTCTCGTCATTTTTTCTAAGGCAAACTTCGAAAACTCATAACTTTTGATTCGCTTATCGGATTTGGATGTTCTACATATCGTCAGAAAGCTCTCAAAGTGAGGAATCCAAAGGTCTATTTGTCATGATGATTAGGGGCTAATAAAAAGGGGGACCTCTGGACCAATGGATCCAGTTTCCTTAGGCTAATCGGGTGACATTTTGGCAAACTAAGTACGGTCTTCGTAGGAATTGACGTAAGCATGCCTTAAGTGGTTCTAAAAAGGCTTGAATAGTGTCGTGGTCTGCTCCTTGTGTAAGTAGTGAATTGGGCTCGAGATCTTGACGTGACTTGGCTTTTTTCTTACAAATGTCTAGAAATCGTCGAACTAAGTCTAAAATTATCAACAAGCATCTTCATTGTCAATAATTAATCTGAATTTTTCCATTAATCATTCAATTGTGGGTCAAATGGGGGCACCGCTGTATATGACAAGTGTTTAAGGCTATCATAGGGGGCCAAATGAGGTGTCTACAATATGCCCTTCTTTGGAGAGCAACACGTGGAGAGTTGTGCTCCAAAGAAAGTAGACACACCACTCATGACCCACGAGAGCTTTTGAGCTTGCGGAGTGGCCACCTATGGATGTACGCAATTGCAAACTCGTTCTAAAGGTGAGGTTCACTTTTTATAGGATCGATTCTGATTCAGGGGGAAAAAGAAAAAAGAAGAAGTTACATGCCTACTGATTTGATTGGAAACCCGAGATCTGTGCCTCGGTGCCCGTGGCATCGCCACCTGGCGGGTTGAGAACTATGCCCTGGTTGCTTAATTTAAGATGATGGTGGGAACTATGCTCCAGTGGTCTCAATCAGAAGTTGATCTTTCGATTAGCTAGGTGACTATTAGAATTTTATTTGTTCATGTAGTAGAGTTCATTTCAAATGGTCATATATAGCGTCTTTTAACTTTCATCCACAGTTCAATGTTCAAGGCATAGTTGAAACTAACTAGCAATAATGGGGATCTTGAAGGCAATCACAAATATAGTTCAAGCAATAGTGTGAGGTGCATATGAGAATGAGATGCATTTTTGAAAAAAATGTTTGATTTTGAAACTCAGGTATGCATCGAAAAAGATAAATCAATGGAAGATGGTCACTGGAATAACCGTCCTCTCTAGGAATCTTGGTCTTCACCCAAGCTTAAACGAGAACCTGGGATAGATTCGATCGTCTCTTTGGTGCTTATCATGGAGAGTTTCGAATTACACGGTTTCCATCTTCCAACGTCAAGATTTGAGTCGGCAAACACATAATTCGTGAGAACACAGTATTATGGTCGCCGTACCAATCATTAGCACTTAAGGGAGGCCTATGGCGACTCAATTTCCATACGCGAGGTAAAATCACGAAAATCATAATTAGGGGTATTTACCTCAAGAGCTTTCCATAAGTCCAACATTGGGGATCATTGCCACTTTCTTTTGTTGTTTGTTTTCCGAAGCTTGCTCGTTCATCCTCATCAGTGTGCTTGAAGGTCCTTTACCTTTGGTGTTTTTGCTTTTGCTTTGGGAACCTATATTGAACAAACACTAAAAGACTCTGCATTTTTTGTCATTAGTATTAAGTCACAGCATTTCGTAGAAATATTACTTCAATTTTATCAATGGAGAGGACATGAGGTGTAATGCACGATGATGGATGTATGCGTGATGGGACTAATGTGCATGTAATGGGGTGTTATGTGATGGGACAATGTTTGGTTTGACAATGTGCCATTCTTTTGTGCATGTGCCTCTCTTAACTTCCTTTCTCTTTCTTTTTGTTTTATTTTTTTATTATTTTTTATTATTTTTTTGTTTTTCTTTTTTTTTTCTCTCTTTTGTTTTTTTATGTTGTTTTTTTTTTTTTGTTTTTTCTTTTTTTTTATATCATCATTATTATTATTATTATCATCGATCATCATCAATTCTTGTTCGGGTTCGACCTGATTGACCCAAATCAATCGTGTCCGGTAACAAGGTTGGCAAATATAGACTGCATTGTGAAGTCAAATCGGTTTTTATGACTCATATTACAGTGCTGAATTATTTTCTGCTGAACTTTTCAATTTAGATTTTGTAATAAAGTGCTAAAAAGTGTGGGGATGCACAAACATTCAACAAAATTTATTGTACCCATGACCTTTTATTCAGACTTTCTTTATTCCTATAGCTCTATGTTATCCTGGCCACGCATAAACTCTTTATATATATTCCAAGATTAAGCAATCAATTACAATCTATGGAGTCTTTATATTCATATTGATATATATATATATATATATATGTATATATCTATTTGATGTTTATCACGATTGTGTTCTTGCATACTTGAATCACAACTATAATTATGTGATGAAAATTGTTGGAAGTTAATGGGCCTTCTAGATGGGTTTTCAAAAACTTTTGACCCACTTTAAGCAGTGATCAAACACCCAAAAGGCCAAGAACCCAATCCCATTCTTGTTAGGATAATAAACTTCTCCTTTTTCACTTATTTTGCTCGAGGACTAGCAAAAAGCTGGTTTCGGGGTGTGATAAGTCCACAAAATTATAGCTTTCATTCATCATTTCATATGCATTTGTGGACTTAATTATGTTAATTGCATAGAATTACACTTAATTTCATAATTTCATGCATTTGAACATCAAAGTTGGAACCTTAGTCAAATTTAGTCAAAATTCATTAAATTGCATGACTTTTGTGAAATTAGGGATTTTCATCTTATTCATCACCCCAAAAATTAGTTCTTTTGGCTTCATTAATGCATACCTTTTAATTTTGACACCATGTGTTAGTTTTGAAAAGTTGGGTAATTTTTGTGCATTAAGTAGGCATTAGGGTCCCATGCATAGTCCATCTAAATTCCTTACACTTGATTATTATTGACATTATTTAATTTTATTTATGTAGGAGAAATCAAGAATGGGACCTTCTTTGATAAAATTTGAGAGAGATCAAAGGCGGGACACCCTTCATGGTGGGCCTACATATCTTGACATCTTGATAGAGTTGGAAAGATTGGAAATTCTCAAAGATGAAAGAAGAAGCTCAAATTTGGAAAGATGATGTTGACTTGCTAAATTTGGAAACCAAAATCAAGAAAGAGAGAGAAAATTAGAAACTTTGCAAGGGGAGTTGGCTAGTCAAAGTTGCAAGTGAGGAAGCGGGCCAACCATGGGAAGTGAATCAAATAAGAAAGCAAATAAAGAGTCCAAGCATGCTTTGGAAGTCCAACATGGGTCCCACACATCCCATAGCATGCCAAATATAGAAGCTTCCATGTGTGCAAATTATTCCCGAATTTTTCAGGGACAGCAAATGGAAATTGTCATAACTTTCAACCTAAGTGTTAGATTGGTGCAATCTACATATCATTGGAAATGTCTTTTAGAGTAGATATCCGTGGAGTCCAAGATTGTGTCAATCGGAGCTATATTGAGGGAAATATGACCTCGGGAAGTTACATGTTATAATTCTATACAGGAATTGCAAAAAGTTTCAAAATTGGCAACATTAGAGATCTTTGAGGAGTTCAATTTTCCAAGACTTGGAGCCCAAGAGACCACACTTAGTAACAAATCCTCTCCAATTCAAATTGTTGCCTAAGTGAGAAGCTTTGGTTAAAAGCTAAGCTAAGAATCATCTCTAAAAGGAAACAACTCTTAACCAAAAGAGGAGTGCAAAACTATAAAAGGAGGCCAGTAGTGTAAGAAAAAAGATAAACCTATTCTCATTCAAAAAGTGGCCAAGCCATTCTCTCTCTCCATTCTCTCTCTTCTTCTTCTTTTCCCTCTTCTAGTTCTAGTTCTAGTTCTCCATATTTTTTTTATTTTGGGTAGCTTTGGGCCTTGTCCAAGCAAGTACTTGAAAGAGAAGTTATAAAGACGCAATCTTTAATGACAAATCAAGAAGTCTTCTTTGCAATGGCGTGCTAATTTTGATTAGAGCGATGGATGAAGATAAGTGATTGCTTTTTTATTTATTTAGTTATTCTAATTTAGTTCCATATGTTGTGTTCTTAATGATTAGTAGATTTGTCTTCGTGCCATAGGAAAACTTCCATTCTTAATTTCTGAAAATAAAAATTAATTTTTGACTATTTATGCTTAGGTTTGATAGCTCGTGCTTATGATTTAGATCTTTTAATGGTTTATGCTTACTTTTGATGGGTAGTGCTTAGATTATTTTTATTCTTTTATGAGGTGAAGGAAGTCGTGGATTTTGAGGGTTTTCAAAGTTAGATTTTTCAAATTAAAAATATTGATTTGTCTTTGATTTGAAGTAAAAATTGAAACAAGTAAGGGTTACTTGATAAATAATTTGCGGATGCTTATTGGATTCCTATGCTCTTTCATTAATTGGTAGATTTCGAATTTCTAAATTGGTTGCTTTCTTTTATTTCTAAATACTCAAAACTTTCCTTAATTGTTAGTTAATTAGTTTTCTTAATCTAAAAGTCTCTTTAATTAGCTCGCTGTGGGTTTGACCCGTTCTTGCCACTGTCTCATCTAAACACCCATGCATTTGCGACATTTTATAATTAATATTGATCACATCACTTCCTAAAGATAATGGTGGGATCTCTAAGAAGAAGAAACCCTAGGCAATCACAAAATAAAACTAGAGGGAGAGAAAAGGAGGAAAGAGAAGGAGACTTGGACATCCAAGTGTTGGGTGTGCAATGCATTGGACGTCCAAGCCCTATGCTCCCATATATATATATATATATATATAGGTTTTAGAACACCTCTTTTTCTAAATTAGAAGTCTTTCTTCTATTTCTATTCTTTGTCCTACTCTTCATTTCATTAAGAGTTCCAATTGGAATAGAACTCTCTTCTTGAGGCTAGCATGGGATTCTTTAGAATCTAGCTCCAACTGCAACATCTGGACCCAACATCTCACGTAAACTTCAGACCCACAATTAATTGCAAATAACTCCACTAAATAAATGCAATTGTACTCCAGTCTTAGAAATGTTTACAAAAAGACCATAAACTTTTAAATTATTGCAAGTAGGGCCCTTCATCAATTATATCCATAGATCTATTGGAATTAATCTATCCAACTAAATTGGATCCACATCTTACCATGGATCTATTGGAATTAATCTATCCAACTAAATTGGAGCCAAATCTTATTATCCTTGTGACCCAATTAATCACAGTGATCATCAATACTATCTGATTAACTCTTAATCAAGATGGGTGCGCACTTACCAATGATAAATTTCATCAATTGACACAAAGGGATATTTCTTATTTAGAGGATAAATTTCATCTCAAAAATTATATGTTCCCACAGTCTTACTCTCTCGTACTCAAGATATTGAGCTATTGACATACAACTGGCCTCACTCATTGGTAACTCAAAGTAAATGTGTAGTGAACTTGAGTTCATTAATCTCTCAGATTGAGAACTTATTACTTGGAAATTACGAGAGTGGTCCTTAATCCAAGACAAATTTGCATAAGGTTCTACTCATGGTCCTTTAGTACATTCAATGTACTAGCACAACAATCCAGAGTCTTACACTCTGATGGTTAAGACAAACTACGCTATCTCATAGTGATTGTAGTGCTACAACCTTTTTCAGATGAGATGCCCAGTCTCATCACTGGCTGTGAAAATACTTCAAGTATAAGAGTTGTGATCTATGTCTCCTGTATGTGAATCTCATCCACACACATGGATCACATTTAATATACTTGTGGACTTCGATTCATCTCATAAACCATCATGTCATTTTGTATTAGTTATGTGCAATCAAATGATAAAATACCATCCATCACATGAATAAAGCAAGAAATTATAAATCAATTAGGATAATAAATAAATTTATTCACATCATCCACCAGATTGAAGACAGATAATCTAACAAAAATATCATCGTACCTATCATAACTTTCTACATTGTCTCTATACTTATGGCTTTTTCTCTTTTTTCTGATGCATATCATATCTTTATTTTTTTTTTCTAATGTTTATGGTTCATCTATGGATTGGTAGGCATCCAATGAATTATCTATGTTTATCATGGATTCTGAGGGTCAGATCTTACAGATGAGATTGCTATGTTACAAAACATATAAAAAAAAGTGTACTAATCCATAGGATGCATTAATCTTCTAAGGAAAAAAAATACAAATCTTCATTAACTTCTATAAACACATTGCTTCCAAATATTAGAAATTACAGGGTTAATTCCATATCGTTTCTCCCTATTTTTTACTTGTGCATGTATCTTCATCAGTTATGTTATTCTTGTGAAATTAATCACTTGCTTAAAGTAGAAAATCTAGAGTTTTGTGTTATAGGTTGTTATGGTAGTCCTTTAGAATTCAGAATATATTTAATATTGACAATACATGTTTTAAAACTGAGTTTATTGCACCAAAGCATAATTTTTATTTTATAATATTTTTTTAATATTTTATACCATAAAACACCCTGCTAGTGCTTATCACGGGGGCTTTTCACTAGTTATAATATATTAGTTGAGAGTTTTGGCTTCAATTTTAACCGTCGGTTATGATTTTGACAGTAAGTTACTCTCTCTTTTTTATTTTAGAATCTTTTCAATTTTCTCCACACTTATTTTATATAAACTACCTTTGAAACCACCATTCACGTTTGCTCCCACTTTTCCTCTCTTGAAATTTCCACATTTTCTTTTCTAAAACTCCTCCCTTTCTATCCAAAACTCAATCATTCCCTTTCTTCTCCAATTCTTCTCTTTTCTTTCTACCCCATTAGCTCATAGATTACAATGCCATTTGGTAAGTTTGTTTCTAACCTCCTTTTGACTTAAGATTGGTCGAAGTTGGAGTTTTTAGTGTTTTAGACCGTTTGTCAACCTCAAAGTAAATATATAATTAAAATGGTTTTAAAATGAATTTCCTACATTTAAAGAAGTTATATTTTGGGTGAGAATTCAATCAAAAAATCTGAAGCAGAAAGACAAACCATATTTTTTTTGGACAAATTTACCCTCGTTTGTTTTTTCATATGACAATAATACCCTTATAAAAGCACACCACTTCCCATCTCACCTCTTCATTTTCACGAGAAAACCCTAGTGAAGTGAAGAGTTACACATCTGCTTCAAACCTTGTTGATCTGTTCAATGTCGATCGCTTCTATTTTCTTGTTTCTCTATTTTCTTTTTTCACCATCTCTTTTTTTGACACTGTTCTTAATGTCGTTGATTTGATGGACCATGCCTTTAATATAAGATTTTGAGGTGTATGTTTCTGAAATAGAGAAGATCCTCTTGGAAGATAGGCTTCTACCTAGAGAAGTGAAGTTTCTTAAAGAGGAATTTTGGGTCACCATCTCCATCTACAGAGAAGATAGCTTAAATCTCTACATCCTAATTTTGACATTTTGAATCACCGTCTTGGAGAGAAGTTTTCTCTTTTGAGTAGATCATGCCTAGATGTATGATCGTAAGTTGGGGCAAGAAATTGATGATCCCATCGTGAAAAATGGTTCTGAAAAAAAAAAGCCTCATTCTGCTCATTGTATTTGACGATTTGATGAAACATGGCACGTAGGTCTGATAAAAAAAACTCATTTCTACTCATCAGATTTGATGAGTAATTGGATTTGATCTCTTAATTATGTGATTGAGTTATAACATTTTGGTTTTTAGTTTCTACTCATTTTTTGTTCGTTTTTTTTTTTTTAGATTTGGATACATTTTCCTAAGTGATGCGAAATTGGATATGATTATTATTATTATTATTAGAGGGGACCGTTGTCTCTAACCGAATGAAATGTCTCACTCCTGCGTTGATGAACATCATTCCTAGTACAGGGCAATGCTTTTATTGTCGTCATATGGCCGAAAATGTCAAAAGCGACTTCAAAGGCGGTGCTACTGTTCGAAAGTTCTGGTGTACTGCAAAGACCTACAGATCCTATAAGTATGAGGCATTTTTAAATCATATCTGGGATGTTGACGTTTTAGCATACAACTACATCAAGGCAATTGGAAAATAGCATTGGTCAAATGCATTTGTAGAAGGTGTCGCTATGATATGCTCACCAGCAACGCCACTGAATGCACAAATAGCCTACTTAAAGACACCAAAATGCTATCTGTAACAAAGCAGGTTAAGGAGATACATACAAAATTGATGGAGTTCTACCAAAGGCAAAGTCTACATTCAAAAGCTATTAATTCTCGGTTAACTCCTTACGCAGAAAGGACTCTTAGTCAAGGGTTCGAGGAATCTCATAGGCTTCATGTCCGTGTTGCCGGACTTGTCGAATTCCAGGTTCAATCAGCAGAACTTAGTGATGTAGTACATCTTGATCAAAGAACATGCACATGCCGCCAATGGCAGATATTGGGTTTCCCATGCTCACACGCAATAGCCGCAATGCAGTTGAGAAACAAGTGCCTGTCTGACTTTTGTGAGCATTGGTTCCTGGTAGAAGCCTATTGACTCACGTACAATGAAGCTTTGCATGCGATTCGAGACATAAGATAATGGGATCATATGCCAGTTGAAATGGTATTGTCTCCACATGCATCCAAGAAACCTAGGCGACAAAAAAAAATAGAATTCGCACAGAGGATAAGGACAGGCAACATAGGCAAGTAACATGCTCTAATTGTAAAGAGAGGGAACACAATCGACAGAGACGTCGCAATCCACTAGTGCAGTACTGTTTTGAAAACCAAACTACCTAGCATGTGTCTTCTTTTGTGTGATGTTTAGATCCTCTAATGTAGGCAAGTAACATGTCTCAAACTGTAAAGAGAGAGGACACGTGTTTAGAGATGTCATAATCTACCAGTGAGTATTGTTTTGCCATCCAAACAACCTAGCATGTATCTTTTGTTTTGGGCAATGCTTTGATGTTCTTGAAAAAACTTGAGTTTTGTATGCACAATTGTTAATGCTACTTAACATATTTTTGGTGTTAATGGATGTTTCTGATAACATATTTTTTGTGTTGATGGATATTTTTTATATTTATTTCTTGACTTGATGGATGTTTCTGATAATACACATTGATGTAGTACCCAATAGTGTTGATGAATGTTTCTAATACATATTTTTGGGCTTGATGGATGTTTCTGATAATACACAATGATGTAATACCTAATGGCTTGATATCAAGGAATATATTCACCTACACAAATTCATTATACATTTAGGGGAAATTGGCCTTATAGGCATAATATAAAAATTGAATACTAGAAAGGAATATGGATGTACATGTTCATTTAATGGTCCTGCTCCTGGCGATGGTGAAGCTTCCTATTGAGGAATGTTCGGTTTCGCTTTCCTCTCATATTCTGAATTGGGTTCTCGCCTATGGTGGCCTATACGCATGCGCGTATTGGGGATATACCATAAGAAATATCCATCTGTATGAGTTGGGGATGTATCCTTCTGTTCTTATAAGATCACATCTACTCTTGCGTCCCACCTAAAAGGATATTTTAGGCGAGATATGTGTATAGTTCCTAGACATCCTTTCAACCTTTTCCACCCTTAGGAGAAGCATCTGAAAAGTTGGAGGTGCCACTTAACTCAACCCAAATTGTTTCATGACACGATTAGAGTTATGGTACTCCATGATCCAATAATGAATCAAGATTGTATTCGACATGAACAATTGCCAATCAACATCTGATACATTTTGAGTAAATTTCTTCCCATAAGTAGGATATGGCATCCAAGTAAACTGCAACAAATAAATATGAAACTTAATAGATCAAATGAAGTTTTAGTACTTATTGTTTGCACATTAACAACTAAACATGTTCATTTGTGATAGATCAATTTTCGAGTCTGATTTCATATTGTCCAATTGACGACAAACATATTTTATAGTAGTCAAAGCTTTATATCAATCCAACCTAGCCTCCCATGTTTTGTACAGAGGAAATTTAATCTCTTTTCCAACTATCCTTTGAGGTAGGACACCAACCAATGGACATGTGGGAGTAGGCCCATATCTACCATGCACATTATGTAAATAATTAGCATGAGTAGTTTTAAATAAGACAACACATTGCACAAGGTTAAGAGTTATTGAATTATACCTATAAAAGCTGCAATGGTCCAGTTAGGGCCTTCAAGTGGGCGGTGGAAGCCTTTTATTTTTATTTTTGTCATTCCCATCAGGTGTAGCTACATATTCTCCATCCTCATTTCTATCATCTGTCCACTTTATAGCCATTGTTAGTATTTTGTACAGGTTACCAAGACCTGCCGGGCCCTAAGCATATGGCTTGAACTTTCTAAATAGTTCGAGTAGATAAGCTGGTCCTCTAATGCTTGATCCGTTCATAAAAATTTGTCCAGCTACGAAATGAAACAAGAAGGCCCTTGTGTTGCAAATCTAAACTTCTTTCGACAATTTTGCCTTCTTCTCCGGAGGCAAGAAATTATCCTTTATCCACTTTAATTTTATACATAGCCCCTATGTGTCCACCTCTGGATGGGGTGACATTGTAAGGAGATTTTCAAATAAACTCACCACCTTCACATTGGGGTGAGTCCATCCAACAACTGGTTCACCATTGATGGACAAACCATTTATGTAGGTCACATCTTCTAAGGTAATTGTGGCCTTTCTGAAAAGAAAATGAAACGTATTTGTCTCGGGTCTCCACCTTTCTATAAAAGTTGTTATTAATGCATGGTCTATTCTCATCTCATCTATCTCTGTAAGATGATGCAAACCGGTCTGCCTCACATATGTTTCGCCCAAAATGGAGATGAGTAACTGAGAAGTGAAAAAGTATTTGCATAAGTTTTACTTCTCATTTCATCTTTTGAACGTTACAGAAAGGCATGGAGACAACTTCATAACATAAATAAAAGGTCATCTCCACTTTTATTTTACATGGGTTCTTTATTGTTTCACCTTTTGAGTGCAGGTTATTTACATATGTTTTTTTTTTTTTTTTTTACAACCCCCTCAATAGGTTTAGGAGATCAAGTTAATGAAAGACTTGGGATGAAGAAAGAGAAAAGATAGTTGTTATCTTCGAGGATTTGCTGGAGAAAGGATTGGAGAAGTCTGCCATTAAGCTTCTTCAATCAGTCTTTGTAATTCATCATCATTGATGGGGAAGAAGGATTAATCAGAGAAGTCTACTTCAGAAAAGCAGAGGCAATCTTTGTCATTCCTCCCTGGTGAGAAGAACAAAGGATGACCTCCAGAGGCTATCGCCTAGGTCCCAGAAGAGAGACGCCAATCACTACTTAATTCTCACTTGATGGATGAAGGAGAGAGTTTTCACAATGACAGAGTTTCTAGACTTCTTGATGTCGGATCTGAGAGACAACGGTCTTTTTGCACCAAAGGTATTTGTTTTCCCACCCTTCCTCTCTGTTTTTCTAAGTTCTCATTTTATAGCCTTTTGGGGGCCATAACTACTGGAGATCATAAGGGAGTGGAGCTAGTTTTGAAACCGCCATGATGGATGTGTAACTATTCCCTTTTTGTAGGTCCAGCGGTCATTGGATAACTGGCAATGAACCAGGAGTGACATACAGTGCAGGAAGAAGGAATTCAGCGAGCAATGCGTGGAATCATGTAGCATCCAGCGGCCAGTCCTGCATTGTTGAGTGTTGCATCCAGTGGCTAGTCTTGCAACGTTGAGCGGCTAGTTTTTTAGAGGAAGTCAGCGGCCACTTCACTGTAGCGACCGGTTACATTTTACAGATAGTAGCCATTGGAGAGTTTCTGTTATAGCCGGTCATATTCTAGTAGCCACCAAATGTCATCATATTTTTATGAAAAGCGTGTAGTTTGCCGTGGGTAATGTTATGTATGGGTAGATGGATTGTTTGTGTGACAACAAACCCCCCTCCCCCCCGAGGTACAATGATTGGAACTTGTTATGGTAATCATTGTGCCTCGGGAATTTCACAAATCTGTACTTTTGATGGAGAAGTATAGAAAATTTATTTTAAAGGCTGCTCATGCCCTGCTTTTCGTAAATATCAATTATTTGCATATGTGTAGGGGTTATGGGAATAGGCCCAAGGAAGGATCCCTAAGGTATAGAATAATCCTTCGCTTGTAAATTTTCTCTTTGGAGATGAAAAGGTAGGCTGATTTTGTCAGAATTTGGGATTTTATGTGTTGATTTGTGTTTTTGGCGGGATTTGGGCTATTGGGTAGGCACTTGCGAGAATCGAGGCGTCGGATAATTTGTGACCGACGACCTTTGAGAAAACCGAGGCGCCGGATGTCTTGTAAAAGGCTTGATCATCTCTTTCTTCTTTATTTCACTTTTCGCATTCCAGAGCTTTTAGAAGTTTTTCGAGTCCAACCCTTCTCTAGTTTCTCCTTTTTCTTCTTCGAGCATTCTTTTGCGGTTTCTTCATTTTCGGAAACTATGGCTGTTAAACTCTTTTTCTGGACTGCTTTGAATACATAGTATAAGTTTGTGTGCTTCTATTTGCTTCTTCCCTTATTCTTTCTTTCTCTGTTTTTTTTTTTTTTTTTTTTTCACCGTGTCTGCTTGCTTTCTTGTCAATGTTTGCCAGAGTGAAATTGGCCTCGACCATGAATCATCCGAAAGGGTTTCCCAGTCATCTTCTTCTTCTTGTCTTTCCTTTTTTTCCTCCTTTTTTTTTTCAATGGAGACAAAGATTTTCCTTTTAGGGTTTACTGCATCTGGAATTCTGAACTCGGTATGTAAGAGAAATGGCCAGGGTTTCAGGGTTTTTCCTTTCAAATTTCACGAAGCATAACCATAATGGATGAAATTCAGTTGGCTGCAAATAACATTAAGTGGTCGCCCACTTTTGGACACCGACTGTTAAACCCTGGAAAATTAGGGCTTTGTCGTTATGAAAATTTTAGGGGTTTAATGAGCAGACGCCGGCCGCTACTAAATTTCAGCCGCTCGAAGAAGGATTTGGGCTTGGCCACCAATGGATTTGACTTAGCCGCTGGATGCTGTGAATGATAGCAGTCATTTGGATACCAGCCAACCAACCCTGACAATTAGAAACCCATGGCCGCAAGGAATTTAGGGCTTTTACTGCCATAGGACTCGGCTTCAGTCGTAGAGTGTTGAAGATCAGCAGCCATTGGGTGGGAAGTTTCTAGTTGCTGAAGACTTAGGGTTTTACACTTGACCGCCAAAGAAAAATTTGGGTTTAGCCATTGGGCACTGAGGATGAATGGCTGTCAAGCATGGGAATTTCGTTTCAGTCGTCGAACGCGCTAAGTGTTGTCCACTGAAGGGCTTAGCCGCTAGGTACTGTTCTGGATTTTATCCGTCAGGCGAAGAAGAATCCTGCCTTGGCTGTCAAGCGCTTGAGGGGTTCTGGCTTTTAGCCACTGGGTGTTAAGGCAAGAAGATAGCGGCCGTTACGGATTTGCAAAGCAAATAAGAGAGCGGCTGTCAAGGCAGAACTTTAGCCGTTAGCCACCCAGGAAATAGCCATTGAGTGCTAAAATGAGAGGATTATATAGCCATTGACACGAAAACTTACTAAGTGCACTTCCCTGTTGCATTCATTCATCTTTTGCATGTCTCCTATGGTCTTTAGCGCGCACCTAGCTGCCTTACTTGACCGGATACCTTGGTTCGAAAACCATTAAGCGTGCACTTGTTGCCCTGCCAAGGTTGAGAATTAAGTATATTATTTCATTCTGGGTTTTCTGCCCATCTTTAAAACAAGAGGAAATGCTGCCAAAATTTTTTTAGATTCTAACAGCCTTTCTTTTCTTTTCTTTTCCTTTTCTTTGATAGACGAGAATGCTGCTTTTTCGTCTTTTGTCACTGCCAATGCTTTTGTAGCTGCTAAGGGCAAGTAGCCAGCCGTTGAGGCTTCACAAATTGAAGGAGGCCTGATTATGGAGGGCGCCAGCTAGTTGAATACGTTGTTTCCTTGTTTACTAATGTTAGTGGAGATGTTATCACGGTTCCCACTGATTATGCCTGTAGAGAGGATTTTTCTGCTTCACCTCTCAGGTTAACTGCATTAGCTGGGATGACAGCAGACAAGTGCCCTTGATGTGCAGAGGAAATTACAGAAACAGACCGAGTGCACTTGGCATATGTGTAGCACAAATTATTAGTCAAAATTTGCAATGCATATGAAGGAAATTTGTTTTCATCCAACGGGACATGGTAATGTGTGGGCCGACTAGTTCCCTGTATGCATGTATGGATGCCCTGCAGACTCACATTGCTTTTGGCTAACATGCCCTTATAAAATAAGATACGTTGGGGTTTGTGCTCAATTGTTTTTCGGAAAGAAAGAAGAAGCTCATTGATCATGCTTCACGTTGAGCTTGTGCACAAACCAAACCAGCATATGTGGTGATCTCTGGCCAATCCATTAGGGCCACAACCGCTGCTATCGATGGGCTAGAATCCTCCTCAAGTGAGGGATGTATGACATCAACTCCGAATGTAGGGATATATTGCTATAAGATAGGAAGCTTTGAAAAGGCATATGAAGGATTTTGACGCCAAGTGTCGAGCTTCCTGTAGCAACTAGATTGTCTTCTCTCTTTTTGGTCACCCATTGATGTAACTGGATGTGTAAATGTAATTTCTTTTGAAAATATTATCAATAAAAGCGACGATTTTGTGCATATGTCTTCATGGCCTTTTGGAATGGAAGGAATGCATGATTTTGATTTTCAAATTCAATAACTCTCTAATTCTTAATTGAAAGAATAGTAAATCATGGTGAAGTGGGCTGAAAATCGACATTAGCCGGGGTCTAGTAAAGACATTAGCCGAGGTCTTGATTTGATAGGTATTGACTCTGAAGTTAGCTAAGTAGAATGAACATTAGCTGGGGCCTTATATGGGCATTAGCCCGGGTTCGGCCATGGCTTTTCATAATCAAATAAAGGAAATTTTGAAGGTCAAATGAGGTCTGTGTTTATAGAGGCCAAATGACGAATGAGAATTTGGTTAGGGAGGTTTAAGGTACCGTACATGGGTGAGAACAGCATATGCACCATTTGAATAGACTTTGTTGATGACGTAAGGCCCTTCACACTTGGGTTCAAGCTTTCCCTTAGACTTATGAGTGAGGATCATAGGTCTTCGAATTTCAAGAACTAGATCTCCCTTCTTGAAAGCTCTTTCTCGCACCTTCTTATCAAATGAATCCGCCATCCTAGCTTGGTAAATTCCAATACATTGTTTGGCTGCAAGTTTTTTTTCATCGAGACTTTCTTGTTCTTGAAGTCTCAACTTAGCATTTTGATCATCTACGATCTTTTCTGCAATCACCACCCTGAGTGAAGGTAACTGGATTTCTATAGGCACGACAGCTTCGCACCCATAGACAAGAAAAAACGGAGTTGATTTAGTCGGACCTCTGGCTGTGGTCCTGTAAGCCCAGAGAGCTTCATGAAGTCTTGTTCCCCATGACTTCTTGTTGTTAGACACCATCTTTTTTAGGATTTTGCAAATAGTTTTGTTGAAAGCACCTACTAGTCCATTTGCCACATGATTATATGCGGTGGAAGGACAACCGTGAATGCCATACTTGTCGCAGAATCTGTAGAATTTGTCATTGCTGAACTGGGGTCCATTGTCGTATATAAGCGCTTAGGCAAGCCGAAATGACAGATGATATAATTTTTGATAAAGTTAATCACAATATCAGCTTTTACTTCAACTAGTGGAACCGCTTCAAATCATTTAGAGAAATAATCCGTGGCTGCCAATATGAAGTGGTGACCTTCGTCCAATGGAAGATATTTCTTTCCGATGATATCCATACTCCAAGCTTCAAATGGCTAAGATACGGTTGTAGGATGCAAATAAGTTGGTGGTTGATGTATATAATTACCATGAATTTGACATTCTCTACACTTTTTGGCAGATTACATGGAATCTGCAATCATTGTAGATCAATAGTATCCCAACCTCCGCATTTGGTCATGCAATTTTGGTCCGGCTTGATGAGCACCACATAGCCCTACATGGACCTCTTTTAGTGTATCTTCTGCTTCTTTCTGAGATAAGTACCATAGCAAAACTCCATCGAACGACCTTCGATATAGAGTTTTAGATGGAAGATCATAATAGAATCTGGGCGCGCGCCTTTGAATGCTAGTCCGATCTTTGATGTCATCGGGTAGAATGCCATGTAGGATGTAGTCAATGAAGGGTTCTTTCCAGTCACTAAATGAATTTTCATAAGAAGAAACTTTGCTTCCTAAGACTTGGAAACAATCTACTTACAGCCTAATGTGTATCAAGAGGTGGTAATAGTTCCCGTTCTGTGATGGTAATTGTCACCTTATCATTCTCTCGTAAGGCCTCAAAGTAGCTAGTTTTGTTAGAGCATCTGTCTTGACATTTACACATCTTGGTACATGGTGGAATTCTATCAATGTGAACTGGCTTTTGAGTCTTTGAGCTTTGTTGAAATAAGGAACCAAGTTTGGCTTTCTCACTTTATATTCGAGATTCATCGTCTTATAATCAATTGGGAATCTTCATATACCGCCAATATGTCAATACCGGACTCTAGTGCCAATTCCAACCCCATGATCAAGGCTGTATATTCTACTACGTTGTTGGAGTATGGTTCCAACAATAAGAAAGAATAAGGTATACATTCTTTCTGGGCTACAAAAGATAATTCCCACCCCTGACACTGTTTCTCCAAATTCATTAGTTCGTGTAGCTCCGTCGAAATGCATGATCAAATGAAGATCAAGATCGACGGTATGTTTAATGATCTTTTCGGTGAAGAAAATTGGTTCGTCCATAAGATCATCTCTGTTCTCTGAATCTTCTAATAGGGGATGTCCAACCAGGAAATCTGCTAAAGCCTGTCCCTTGATTGCTTTTGCTGGTGTATATCTTATATCATAGCATGATAATAGTATAGACCATTTAACTAGTCGATCGTTCAAAGAGCCAGTCTTCGTCATCAATACTTTGAGTGGATTTATCCAGGACAATAGGTATACTGTGTTTGACAGTAAATAGTATCGGAGTTTTTGCACTGCGAACATAAGAGCTAAGAACTCTTTTTCAACTGGTTTGTACTCGTGTTCTGTCCCCACTAACATTCGAGATAGGTAATAGAGAGCCACTTCTTTGCCATCACCATTACTTTGAGCTAACATTGCACCCAAAGAATGATCCAGTGCCCTTGTATACAAGATGAATGGTTTGTTGGACATTGGAGCTACGAGTACAAGAGGATTGGTCAGGTACCTCTTGATGTCTTTGAAGGCTTCATCACATTCTTTATCCCAGATGAAATTAATTCCATTTTTTATCAGGCGAGAGAAGGGTATGCACTTGCCAGATAAATTAGAGATGAATCTCCTAATATAGGCCAATCTGCCCTGGATACCTCTAAGTTCTTTAAGAGTTTTTGGTGAAGGCATCTCTAATATCGCCTTGACTTTGACTGGATCAAGCTCGATCCCTCCTTTGCATACAAAAAATCAAAGGAATTTTCCCAATGATACTCCGAAGAAGCTTTTGAGGGGTTTCATACGCAACTTGAATTTTCACAATCGTTTAAAGACTTTGCGCAGATCATCAAGATGGGTATCTTTCTTCTTGTTTTTTTCAGCTAGGTCATCTGCATAACATTCGATCGTCTTATGTTGGATGTCTTGAAAGATTTTCATCATGGATCTTTGATATGTGGCTCCTACATTCTTGAGACCGAAAGCCATGACTGTATAACAGTATACTCCAAATGGGGTTCTGAATGAAGTGTGCTTCTCATCTTCTGAGAACATCTTGATTTGGTTGTACCCTGAGAATCCATCCATTAATGACATTCTTTCATACCTGGATATGTTGTCAATCATGATCTTGGGGATGAGCAACGGAAAATCATCCTTGGGACAAGCCTTATTCAAATCTCGGAAGTCAATACGCACCCTGATTTGTCTGTTCTTTTTTGTAATAGGGACAATGTTAGCAAACTAGTTTGGGTGTTCCTCTCTGATAAACTGAACATCTCAAAGCTTTTGCACTTCTTTTTCAATCTTCTCCATGATCTTTGGCTTTGTGCGTCATTGGTCTTGTTTTACTGGCCTAACATCTTTTGAGATATTCAATTTATACACAGCTATTTCTGGGTCTAACCCTTGCATTTTTACATAAGTCCATGCAAAACAATCTACAAATTCACGTAAGAAATACACAAAATCATCTAGCTCCTTTCCTTTAATATGGGCATTTACAAAGATAGGATGAGGATTGTTCGAAGTCCCCATGTTTACTTCTTGTACTTGATCTTCAACTGGGGGATTAGGAAGAGGCTCTTCCACATTATTTTTGGAAGCTTCTAACTCCACAAATCCCTTTGGTATATCATCTAGAGATTAAAACCAAGGCCTGATCTCTTTCCAACGATTCGGTTTTGAATGCTCATTGGTTTGTATATTTAGAACCGAATGGTCCCAAGAGCATGCCTCGTACGAATTTTGATTTTCATCGAGCTCTAGATGCCACTGGTCAGTAGCTTGAGGTGCTGTGTCATCATCATCGCATGCTCCTTCCGGGTGCTGGAAGATGGCCCAGTCCGCTGGATCTTGCATATTTGTTTCCAAAGAATCGTCGGAATCATATTCTGTGGAATATGCCACTATTTTCCCCCTGAAGTTTTTTGTAACTCGAGAAAATCAACTTAACTCCCTTAATTTTACTATTATGTATTTTTTATTTTCTTTTTCAGATAAATCATAGAAATGAGTATACAGATCATTGAGCTTGTCACATGTGTTGTGTTCTTCACTTATAAGTTCTACACATTTTCTTACTAGATCTTCTCATATAACTCATATGATTTTGGGTGTAGAAAAATATTTTTTTAGATCTTGAATTTCACAACTTATTTGCTGATTGAGTTAATATTAAATAATGATTGATTTGTTATCTTTATTTTCTTATAATTTACACTAATAAATTGATTATGAGCATCAATAATGGTTGCATTATATGAAATACTGGAGAAGACAGCGAACTGCGAGACAAACATGACTTATAACTTAAGGTGACCGATATTTTGATTTATTGTTGCTACTAATGGAAAAAATATTGTTTTCCAGTATTTTCTAATATTTTGGATTTTTTGGATATTTTTGCGATTTTTTTTATTTAAAAAAAATTCATAATGAGACGACCGTGACAAACCGATATCGGCTATCGATATCGTTTTCATATTGGTTTTTCGGCCCGGGTGATACCACGACCGAAACCATGGTTTAAAATCTCAGTTTTGGTCGCGGTATCGGCCGGGCAGAAAAACCGGTATGAAAACGGTATCAGTCGCAGATATCGGTTCGTCGCAGTGTGAAATTTTTTTAAATCTAGAATAATTTGAAAAAATATCCAAAAAAATCCAAAATATTAGAAAACGCTGAAAATGATTTTTTTCATTAGCAACAATAATAAATCAAAATATTGGTCACCTTAAATTATGAGTCATGTCTGTATCGTAGTTCGCTGTCTTCTCCAGTATTTCATTTAATGCAACAATTATTGATGCTTGTGATCATTTTATCAGTGTAAAATATAAGAAAATAAAGATAACATATCAATCATCATTTAATACTAACTCAATCAGCAAATAAGTTGTGAAATTCAAAACCATGAAGATAGCATATTAAGATCTGACATATGATAGTGAAATAGATAAATCATAAAGCACTTAGGTATCAAAAGGTTCATGGTCTACCTGAAATTAGAGGGGACTAGAGAGTAGAGATTAGAGAGAGAGAGATTGATGAGTATGAGTGTATGATAGATTGACAGCCTAATTTCAAGCGGAGTGTCGTCCAGGCTCGATATCATCATCATCATTTCTTCGATATTGGTTAAAAAGATATGCTCCATACTGTTGCGCAGCACTATCATACCCATGACCATATTAAGATTGTTCTTGAAAAGATGTTGAACTATGTTGATCCCCTGTAGATTGGGATGGCTAGTTGTAATTAAATGGCATGAAATAGCAATGAGGGGCATGAATAGGTGATTGGGGAAGTCGTGGGGTAGCCTCCCTTGCTCAATTAATATCTGTTCGATAGAAAGTATCGGTGTTGGTGAGGGGGGTACCCAATTAGGGTTATATGAATAATTCTTATACTGTCCATAAATGGCATCTTGTTGGCCAACATAACCTCCATAATGACCATGAGTACTTTCCCCCACTCGTTGTCCAACGGCGCCACTACTACTCCCTGTCTCGATCCCTCCAACATGTCTGACATAGCCACGGCGATTATCTAACTCAGTAGCCCCACGAAAATGCTCAACTATCTCCTAAGTGACAAGCTTATCATATCTATAATGACCCTCATCCCCGGGAGAGTCACGTGGAATTCTTGCTGATAATGATGAAGTAGAAATATTTGACTCACTCTCCTCGTCTACCTCCTTTCCCCATGGTTCACTTGTATCAGGTGCGCACCCCTGTTGCATTGTCAAGTTTATTTCTTCCATCCTTTCTGAGGCCCTCACTGGCTCAAGCCTATCCCCAATCAATTCCTCTATTAACTCCTCAAAAGCTGGGTCTTGGTCTAACACCGGTTCTTCTTGTTCCTCCAACCATTCACCTAACATTGTATCCTCTTTTGAAAAGATATAGTCCAAATTAATTGGATAAAAATAATCCCATTGATCCTCAAACTGTCTTGTCTTTCTATTTCTACTCCGGAGTTTGAGGTTGTAGTGGATGTAAAACCAATTTATTTAGCTTATGCATTGTTAATCTATTTCTTGGTCTTGTGTGGATAAACGAGAAGGTGCTCTAATTTCTTTCATAATTAGAAGGCGATGTAGTTTGACTAAGGACTTTAATAGTAATCGTCATTAGTGCAGGAGCACTGTCTCAATAATTCAACCACCATTCAGCTAAAAATAAAACTAAAAATTATATTAGAGTCAATAAAATAATAATAAGTCCTTCAAAAAGATAGAAATGACATTGCAATCAATACCATGATTGGTCTGTGTGATAGCTCTCCGTACAGTCATCGTTCCAAAGCTTCAGCCACGTACATTGTATATGTCAATCTAAAGACATTAACGTAGAAAAATAAATTGGAGAACTTACAATGTTATATACTTTTTCTCTTAATTAGCCTATTGCCTACCTGATTAGTAGCCCAAATTGCTTCATTTGTACTCTCTGCCAATCTTTCAATTACATTTTTTAGTCCAAAACGGATTTCATCAGATATGTGTCCATCCATAAATTGTGGATTAAAGAAGTATCTTGTAAAGGTGTAAAATCAATGAATTTTAGTCAATGATAAATTAACATAGTGAGGAGAATTGAATACAACAATTCAAGTATTAAAGGAAATAGCCTTCACTTACCAGCAGTGTGTGAATCATGTTTCAATTGTCATCCCATCGATTGTCAATGATCTTCCAAAACTTTTTATAATATCTACATCTGCTTGAATAGCCAACTTTGATCTCTCCATGGCCTCATGTAAGAAGCCTATTGTTGGCTTATCATCGCCATCAACCAATCAAAGAACCTTTATTAAGGGATCAAAAACATTCAAAACTCCCTTCACATCAGGCCAAAATTTGTTGGACTCAATTATTTTACATACTTCTTTTGTATTGAGACTTGGCTTCTTTCCCCATTTTGAATTAATGAACTCCTGTGATTTTATTAATTGGAGAAGTCCTTCTCTATACTTGTAAACACTTTCAATGACAATGAAATGGGTGGCAAATCTAGTGATGCCAAGCCGTAGTAGTTCATGGTTGTTTGTATGCATTTTCATCATGGAAATGAGTTTATATGACTGATAAAAAAAAATTGATGATCTTCTTTATCTTACCAATCACTTGCACCATGACATTTTCTTTTGTAATATCTTCAAGCATTAAATACAGGCAATGTGTTGCACATGAAGACCAGAAAATCCTTGGCCTTTGTTTCAGAAGCAACATTCTTGCAGCCTTCATGTTTGTAGCATTGTCAGTAACAACCTGAACTACACAATCTACCCCAATTTCTTCAATCACCTCATTCAATAACCTACTAATATATTTTGTATCTTGAATGTAATCAGTTGCATCAACTGATTTGATAAACACCGTGCCCATAGAAGAGTAGACTAGAAAATTCAAGAGACAACGATGTGTGATGGTCGTCCACCCATCGCACATTAGCGTGCAACCTCTTTTCCTCCATGCCCATTTGAAAGTTTGCACCCAAGCCTGCAACTCCTCATACTCTTTCTCAACACAAACATGCTCAATCTCATAAGGAGTGGGTGCCTTTATACTTGGATCATGTTCTACAGCTGCATCTAACATTGTGGTGAAATAAGGAGAAGATGCCTTGTTGGGTGGAATGCCTTCATCCAAAAAAAACTTTCCAGTTGCTCTCACTAGATGTTCTCTTGCTTTACCAAACTTGCCCTTTCGAGCTTTCATGATGCCGGGCTGCTTTGAAGTCGGTTTTTTATAAGCAAATGGGTCAGTTGGCTCCACCACATCCGGCCTATGAGATGCATATGTTGGACGTCTTTCAATCTCCTCAATGTCTGGATCTTCACAGGGTTGTTTTTTATAACTGTCCAACGCAAACTCGCTCCCCTTGGTCTGGATGACCCACCACCCTGCTCATATTGGCTACCTCTAGCGGCTGCTTCATACTGCATTCTTCTCCTCTCTCCATTCTCCTAAAGTGACCTCACACCTTCTCTCCTAGCCGTCCTCATTTCCGGGTCTTCATCGTCATCATCGGAGGAACCAAATACTTCTTCTCTGCATGCATCAAGTTCCTCAGTTCTTTCTCTTGCTTGTACACCTTTTTTTTCAAATGCATTAATGAGTTCCTGCATTTCAGCCCTCACATTTGGTGGCACTTTATGACATTTTGTCATCTATCCTGATACATGTGCCAAATGTTGTTTCAATCGGGTAATCCCCCCATTGAGCACTCGTCCACAATAATTACATTTTACTTTACTTTTGGTTTCGACTGCTTCACCGTGGCTCCATGTCGGATCTATGTCACGCACCATTGTTCCTATAAAATAAGAAATTCATGTAATAGTAATACTCTAACCATAATTATTTTTAGAAAAAGTAGAAGATTTAAAAAAATCATTTTGAAAACCCTAAACATATAGATCTAGTATAAAAGTTTGTAGATCAATCATTTACACACCATACAATGATTATTAATCATTAAAACAACATATTTACTATGAAATCCCCCAAAATGATATATTATAATTCAAATATTAGAAAATCCAAAAATAAAATAATTAAAATAAAAAACTAAATCATGTTTATGACTATGAGTAGATGTAGATCTATCATCTACACACTATTAATAAGCCTTTGGTAGTTAAAAAAAGTATCATGACATAAATACACTTGAACAACTTTTTTTACAAAAAAATTAAGGTTTAATAAAATCATTTTCAAATACCTAAATATATAGATCTAGCATAAAAGTATGTAAATCAATCATTTACACACCACGCAATGATCATGAATCATTAAAACAACAAATTTATGATGAAATCACCAAAAAATGACATATTATAATTCAAATATTAGAAAATCTAAAAATAAAATAATTAAAATAAAAATCTAAATAATGTTTATGACTATGAGTAGATGTAGATCTATCATCTATACACTATTAATAAACCTTTGGTATTATAAATACTCTAATAAGTAACAACAATTATTTTTAGAAAAAATAAAGATTTAATAAAATAATTTTCAAAATCCTAAATATAAAGATCTAGCATAAAAGTATGTAGATCAAACATTTACACACCATACAATGATCATGAATCAGTAAAAGAACATATTTATGATGAAATTCCAAAAAAATGATATATTATAATTCAAATATTAAAAAATCCAAAAATAAAAGAATTGAAAAAATAAATAAAAATCATGTGTATGAGTAGATCTTGCATGAAAGTATGTAGATCTACTTCTAAGTGAAGAGCAAAACCAAAGTGACAAACCCAATGATTTCTATGCTTCATCTAAAAATTAAAAAAACACATAATAAAATGCTTTAAGTTGATTTTCTCTTACCTTGAATAATATTTTCTTTAAGAAATATATGTGGGATTTGAAAATATGCAAGAGGAATGCCAAATGGAGTATGGTTGCTGCTTTAAGGAGTAAGGAGTTGAGAGGAAGGAGAAAAAGATGAAGAAAAGAGAAAAAGATGGAAAAAGTAGGGTTTTTAGGGATTTTATTCATCTCGGCCGATATTTTGGAAAATATCGGCCGAGAAATCGGAAAGAGCGAGATGACTAGATTTTTTCCCTGCGATACAGATATCGATATCGTAGGGAAAATATCGGCCTGGTATGGGTCGATACCGGTTCATATCGATATCGCAAGGATAATATCGGCCCGGTATGGGCCAACATCAATTCATATCGGCCGATATGAACTGGTATCGGCCGATTTTTTTCATCCATGCTTGTAATGCTGTGACGGTAATAAGATTAAGAGCTGATCCCGAATCCACCTGTACCCTGGGAAATGGCATCTATTTGATATATGCTGTGAAATATAAAGGCCTCGTATGATTGACATAGCCCAACAACAAATCCTCCTTAGAGAAGGAAATAGTAGCTTTAGAAGCATTTTGGATGGAGTAACACTCTTCACATTGCTTCTGAGGTCTTTTAGATTTGGCTACTTGGTGCTTCTTTTCTATTTGTTGCACTTGAGCCACACCCACTTGATTACTATGATCCAGTACTTACAACTCCTTGATGAACCTGTCTCGAGTTTCTTTTGACATCTATAGCAAATCAAGAATGTGTAATCATGCAGGTATGTGTTTCAGGTGCTCAATAAGTTCATACTTCAATGGCTTTATTGGCATTTCATTAACATCTGCATTTACATCCTCAGGATTTACATCTTGCCCCTTGGGAACTACAAGGGAAGGAGAAGCAGGAGGAAGAGCAGAAGGAGCTGGGGTGGCAAGTTTGTCATAATTGAACTTATAACCTCTTTTGGATTTGAGGCCACTCCCGTACCCTTTTGGATAGCCATCACTTCTTATTGCTGGGAGAAGAGATTTTCCATTCTTTCGACCATGTCATCCACATCAACAAATGTAAAGGATATGGTGATTTCCTTTCTCATATCAGTACCTGCGTGACATGATGCCACTTTAGGTTCGCTCCCAGGATCTGTTGGTTCAACTTCCAAGGTAAACCCATGTGTTTATGTGATGAACGAGTCCAAGGAACTGACTGTTACATTGTCGGGAGCGTCTTCCAACTCTGCTTGATGATCCCCATAAGATCCTGAGGATGTACCCTTGATTGAAGTAACTAGCGTATCCTCCAGCGAAGTATTTTGCCAATCATTTTTTATTTCTAATGAAGAGATCCCCAGGATGGAAGAACCCCTAGGAGTAGAGATCATAAGGATATCTTGCTTGGTAATTAGGCAGTTGTCCTTCTTTGAGTCACCACCTTGACTATTTTTAAACCTGATTCGCATTGGAGAGTGAGAAGCATCTTGTATCGTAAATGCTTTTACGGATGCCTGACGACAGGGTTCGTTATCATCTATGATGAGTAGAGGATCTGGATAAACTTCTGGAGGCATGGGAAACAAAGGAGGATCCACTGGCCAATCGCTAGGTTGAGGGAGTCTTGGATTGTAGATTCGAACTTCTATCTTCGGGATGTGTTAGGGTGTTCTTGTGTTTGCAATTTGATGTCAACTATGCATATCATGTTTAATTTTTTACACATGCACAACCTTCTTGAAAATCATGAAAATCATGTTTCTAAAAAATCCTTTCTTGAGGTGTATTTATCATGTTTCATCTAAACATCTTTTAATTGTTTTTATCTTTATTTCAAACATGGTTTTATGGTTAAAACTATGTGTTTTACTTGGTTGCATAAAAGAGTTTTAAATTAAACCTTCAGATTTTCTAGATTCAGTTTAGTTTTCATTGTTGGTCAGCCTGTCGGTCAGGTGTCGGCGAACCGAAGTGGAACCGTGCTTAACCGAACTTCCTTCGGTTCCATTTCCAGAATGGTGTTTTGTTTGTCGGTCACCTGTCGGTCGACCAAACAAGTTCGGTGAACTGACAGTGAAAATGGTCAGGAAAAATATGATCGTTAGAAATATAGCCGTTGAGTTTGGCTGATTGAACCCTGTATGTCGGTCGACCGACAGTATATCCGTTGGATGATATTTTACTTATAAAAAGAGCTCTTCCTTGGGTTCTTAAGTCACTTCCTAGAAGTTTGAAAAACCAACTCTTTGGGGATTATTGAAGAGCATTCAGACCAAGGATTGGACACAACCTAAGGAAGCAAAGGAATCATCTTGGGAAGCAAAGGCTTGATCTCATTGGTTAAACACTTTAGTAAGCCTTGCTTTTCTCAATATCATCAGTTCATGCTTGTTTAAATTATTGGTAAACTAATTCTAGCATGATAACTATGATATAATCCATTACTTTCATTATCTATTTATATTGGATTCCTTATCATGAGTCAAACCAAGTTATTATCAATTTGATAGAAAATGCTATGCTTAAATCTTTGATGTCTTTAAAAGCATGACTCATTCACTTGGTTGCATCTCTAGCTAGTTGTTTTCATTCCATGAACACATAGGAAAATATTTTGTTTTGAAAACAACTATGCTCTTGGATGACATGTTTTAGATTTGGAATTTCAAAACAACTTATGAGTCATTGTTTGTCATATCATCAACAAGTTATTTTTATACATGTGATTAACATTAGACTTCAATCAAAACATTTATGATTTAAACTTTCAAAAGCTTTAAGCTTATGTTCATTGAGCTATCTTTATTAAACTTGATTGAAGTTTCTCATGCATATACATAAAGCATTTATCTTTGCATTTATAGAGTATATGTGTAGAGCTGGATTTACATTTTCATATCCGCCTATTTTAGAGGCATTGTAATTGAGCTTAAACTATATCTCTTTTAGTGTTTGTGTAGACACTACTTTGAGAAAATATTCATCTTGTAAAGGTTATTGCCTAGCCTAAGAAAAGCATCTTGTTAAGGTTATTGCTAAGCCTATGAAAAGCATCTTGTTAAGGTTATTGCTAAGCTTAGAAAAGCATATTGATAGGTTGTTGTTTAGCCTAGAAAAACATCATTGTAAAGGTTTTTGCTTAGCCTATTGAAAATCATAAATAGTGAAAATCCGGTGGGGTGTGGGATCACAAGCTGGTAGTGGATGTAAGCATTGAAGCCGAACCACTATAAATCTTTGTCTTGTGGTTGAGTTGTGGTGATTTTTATTGATATATTCCGTATTGTGTTTTATAATCACCATTAGTGACTAAGTTAACTCTAAGAAATTAAAATTGTCAAAATTGGTCACTATACTAGAAGCTCACCCTACTCACCCCCACTCTAGGGTTCGGATCCCAAACTTTTAGGATGATCTCCTGATAGAAGTAAGGATTAGTGATGAAATCATTTTCATCCAATACCTCATCCGAAAGGTATTCTTTTTCATCAGGATCTGACTCTGGATCATTGTCTTGCTCATCGTCATCCCTGGGTAGTGGCATTGTAAGAGGGACCTACCCACCATTCGAATCTTCTGAGTGTGAGGGAGAATAGTGTCTTGATCTGGAGACTCGATTGCAATTTGAAATCTGTAACTCATCTTCTTCCTCAGAGAGAGAGAGAATGAAATCTGCCGAGGTGATGTGTTTTGTCATTAATTTGGAAGATTCTGCTGGCGCCTTTTTTCTTGGTGCAGGCTCCATCTCCTTCCTTACTTCTTTTATAGGCCGTACCCTGACTGTTAGGCTGGAGTTGAGAGACGATTTTTTCATTTTCCTCCTCTTTTCGGAAGTAGACTTCGACTTCACTGTCTCCCAACTGTCATCATTTATGAGATTAGGATGTACTTGTATTATTTCCTCAGATGTTGTGGTAACCGAGACAAGTCCATCATTGCCTTCGATTATATTAATTAGCTGAAACTCGACCGTTTTTTATCTGATAGACCCGATGTTGATAGGTTTAAATGATCCGAATGCCACCATGTTGAATGATGTCGTATCATATTTCTGATCGAGCTGTATAACTCCTTTGGTCAACATGTCTTGTATTTTCTCCTTCAGGATAAAATATTCTTTCAAAGGATGGGAAATCATCCGATGGTAGGGGCAGTAGTTTGGATTATCTATTTTGCATTCTTGGCTAGGCCTTTTGGAAGGAGGTAGTTCTAGCTTTCCATGCTCCAGTAGAGTCTTGAAGATCTCTTCAATGTTTTCGTTAAAGGAATACTTGATACCTTTTGCTTCTTTCATATTCCTCTGTCCTGGCTACTTTTTTCTTAGGATCTTGAGCCTTTCTAGGAGCCTTTGAAGTCTGGATATTAAAGACTTCCTATTTTTTCTTTCCTTTGGTTGTAGAAGATGCAGGAGCTTGAGTTCTCCCGGACCTATCCTTCTAATCAAGTTCCTTACGACAGTCTTCTGCATCGATGGCTCCTTCTAGTAGTTTAGACATGGATTTAGTCTTAACACTAGTTACCATCTGTTTAGTCTCAAGTTTGAGGTTGGCCTTGTTCATATCTACTGCTGATTTTTGAGAGATGGGTTCTTTGCATCTGTACACTAGTGCCCTCCATCTATTTATAAAGCCTTGAATAGACTCATTCTCTCCTTGTTTGGTTTAGTGAATGAGTTCAGACTAACTAGTTTATCTTCTTCTTAAAAGTACGGTAAGAACTTTTCTTCTAGGACCGCCCATGAAGTGATAGAATTCTCCGACAATTGTTTGTACCAGTCAAAGGTAGTTCATTTCAGGGTACCGATGAATGATCTGATCTTTAAGGCATCTATGTTAGGCATGCCCCCGAGTTAAGATTTGAAATGGACTATATGTTGGTAAGCAAAGCTTTTGTCCATGTAAGACTAGAAGGTCGGAGGCTTATATTTAGGTAGATAGGGAACCAAATCCAATTCAGGTGGATTTTTCGACATAATCCCTTTCTTCCTGAGTCTGCCTTTGTCCCTTGTCTTGGTCATCATATCTACAACCTCTCTGTAAGTCATGGGTTTATCCAGATCTACTTGGTGACTATTATCTGCAGATTGACCTCCTTGCCTTGAAAGCCTTTGTGAAAGTTGTTACATTTGTGCAGCAATTTGATCAATTCTTATTCTAGATGTAGGTGGGTCATTTCTATTTGAAGAAGATGGGGTCACCGCTAGCGGGTGATCATTTGGACCAGCCATTCGCTCCATGAGGAATTGCAACTGAGTGGCGATTTGGTTAATTTTGTCATACTATTGTTTAACCAAATCGTGCATGTTTTCTGTCGGGTCTTCACCTCCATCTTGTTCTTCCACATTTATTGGTTCGCTTGTTTCCCCGACCATGAAAACAGGGTAATTGCCCGACTATGAAAACAGGGTATTTACTTGGCCCAGTATGGGGTGAAGGGCTGCTTTCAAGACTTCGGGTGGTTAATGAAATATTGTCATCAATGGCTTGAAGTACGAGAGAATCCATGCCTCTCGTGTTTTTATTGACTGGAGTTGCATCTTCATCTATAACTGGAGTTTCATGGCCTTCAGAGGAGTTATTTGATTCTTCACTTTTGGCGGGGTTTGAACTTCGGGTTGTGAGACTAGCAGAGTGCCTGTCATGACTAGCCCTGGTCATGTAGACCATAGCAATATTAGGGTCTTCTTCTTTCACTGCCCATTGCTGAGTAATCTTCCTTTGAACCTAACTTTTCTTTCCATCGTTCCTTCTCACAACCATGGGTATGGAGTGATCAGTGATGGGGTCCACCTTTTATGGATGATGAATTGGCAATGTGAGGATATCTACCTCACTCCTTTGTTTTTTCAAGAGGTATTTGAACTGTGCGAGCTCTGTAGCATTGTTGACAGGGAAATGCTAGTCTCTTCTTTAGATGTTTTGCATGTACTATTGGGGGGGTGTGGTGTGGGCCCTACTATGATTGAAGAGATATGCCTTCTTCCATACTTACTTCCCTCCTTCTGAGTAAGATGATATAAGGTATTTTCTTCAAGTGGTACCAAGGTTATATCCTGGCAAGCTTTCTTTTTTAGTTTTCGTGGCTTTGGAGACCTCGTTGTGCAACCAGGAATCGTTTCCTTTTGCTGCAACTTCTTCTTTTCCAGCATTTGGCGTAAGTCTTTACCCTTATTGCCATCCGCTGTTATGCGATGATGGATATTGCTATTTGATACTCTCATTGTCTCATGCCCGCTTTTGGTGATGCAGAGGTGTTTTGGTGTAGTCTTCTTTGGATTGTGGTGTTCTCTAAGATGTACACAAAAAGGATTTTGAACGTATTTGGACATCCACGATCTGCACGGTGTGGCATTTTTAGAAGACTTAGACATTATTGGGGAGGCATTGATAGTTGGAGTAGCAAGAGTTATCCGTTGAAAAATAGAGACTCGAATTGGGAGCTCGTTTTCAACTCGGGCTCTTTTCTGGCCCTTGGGAGTCATGTTTTCTTGAATGGACACCATGTATAGGCGTTCCTTGCTTTCATCAACGGTGATGGCAAAAGAATTCATATTTGATCTGCAGCATGAAAAGACCAACAATAAATGAGCAATAGGAGAGCATGTGCTCAATCCTATATCAATTTTTCTTGTTTTCTACTTCTATGTTTTATGGACATGCTACTGATAAACGGACAGCACTTCAGTATAATAAACATAGTCCCAAAATGGGTGAGGAAGTAATTTGATCCAATCATGTTCATGGTGATGTATTTAGCTTTTGATCGACATACACCAATAAGCTGATTCAACTAGAATCTTGTCAAGTCTCATAAGTCATAAGCTGGGCAATAAATGCTCGCTACGGACCAAAATGAAACTGATTTCGTATAGAATAGATTGATTAATATGTGCTTAAATTGAGACAACTTTGTAAAAAGAGTCTACTAGCCATATCATTTTGTGACATATTTAATTTCTGTCACCATTTTCTGATTCTCCATTCGAATTTCGGAGAGTCTTGGACAACAATGAATATTCTATTAGCACATAGGCCTAGAACTTCATGACAGAGAATCTAAGAAGAGAAAAAATGTACAAGGACTCCAGCGGCCACTTTTCACGTGGACTGGCCGGTAAAAGCTGTAGGTATTAGCCGGTGGTTGCTGCTAGTTGGCCGCTGGGTGCAAAGCACTCTAAACTGACCACACAGGCTTTACATCTTACGATCGCTGAGGGAATAACACCTTAAGTCACAATCCACTGGCCGCGAGACTTAGTCAATTGTTGTAGCCATTTTGGGACGTATTGACCTTCTAAAAGACATCTGCTATTTTGATTTGCATTAGCCGTTGGGCGCGAGTAAAGGGCCATTCAGCACCAGCCTTAATGGCCGACACGCCTTTTTGCACTAACCGATGGGCGCTGTGCGTCTCCAATTCGTTCGTCAGCTTTTCCACTGATCTATCATTATTTCTCCTTCTTTTCTTTTCTTTTTTTTTTTTTATAACAGCAACAACTGAGTGATTTCCTTCAAACTCTACTTAAGCATCTTGATCAACGAAACACTACTAATAACTTCAAATTCCCCATAGACGGCGCCAATCTTCTGTTTCGCCCAAAATGGAGATGAGTAACTGAGAAGTGAAAGTCTTTGCGAAAGTTTTATTTATCATCTCATCTTCTGAACGTTACAGAGAGACATGGAGACACCCTCATTACATAAAAAAGAGGTCATCTCTACTTTTAGTTTACATGGGCTCTTTATTGTTTCACCTTTTGAGTGCAGATTGTTTACATATCTTTCTTTCTTGTTTTTTTTTACAACCCCCTCATCAGGTTAGAAGATCAAGATAATGAAAAACTTGGGTTTAAAGGAAGAGATAGTTGCTGTCTGCGATGATTTGTTGGAGACAGGATTGGAGAAGTCTGCCATTAAGCTTCTTCAATCATTCTTTATAATTCATCACCATTGATAGGGAAGAAGGATTAATTAGAAATGTGCTTCAGAACGACAGATGCAATCTCTGTCTTTCCTCCCTGGTGAGAAGAATAAAGGCTGACCTTCATAGGCTATTGCCCAGGTCCCAGAAGAGAGACGCCTATCACTACTTGATTCTCACCTAGTGGATGAAGGAGAGAGTTTTCACAATGACAGAGTTTCTAGACTTCATGATGTCGGATCTGAGAGACAATTGTCTTTTTGCACCAAAGGTAATTGTTTCCCACCCTTCGACTCTATTCTTTTGAGTCTTCATTTAATAGGCTTTTTGGGGCCATAATTGCTGAAAATCATGGAGGAGTGGAGGTAGTTTTGAAACTGTCATTGATAGATGTGTAACTGTTCCCTTTTTGCAAGTCCAGCGGTCATTGGAAGAAGTAACTGACCATGATTCGTGAGCGATATGCAGCTGAGGAAGAAGGAATTCAGCAACCTATGCGCGAAGTTATGTAGTGTTTAGTGGCCAGTCTTGCATCGTTGAGTGTCCAGTTTTTGAGTAGAAGTCAGTGGCCACTTTACTATGTTGGTCGGCCTGTATTTTGAACACTGTAGCAGCCGGTGACATTTTATAGATAGTAGCCGTTGGAGAGTTTCTGTTATAGCCAGCGAAATTCTAGTAGCCACCAAATGTCATCATGTTTTTATAAAAAGCATGTATTTTGCCTCGGGAAATGTTATGCATTGGCAGATAGATTTTTTGTGTGCCAACAACTTAACCCAACCGTGTTTTATTCAATTTCTATATTGACTTTTTTAGGTTAGAAGTGATACATCAATAGCGCCCAGTTCCTATCAACATCAATAATGTGAAAGAGAAAGATAGTGAATAAGGACAAATATTATATCTAATCACGTATCAATATAATGAGATAAACATTCATGATATAACACTCCGTGCGAGATCCCTTCAAATATGTGATTCTGTTGTTCATATAGAAGGATGTTTTTTCAGATCCTTAAGGTCCTTTTTCTTCCTTCTGTATGTATGAAACATCAGTTATATAGTGCATGATAATAAAACAAGTCTCCTAAAAGCAGTTCATCATTGTGTTGCAAATGGCACAACATACAATTGTTGCACTATGTAGATAAAGGGATTTCTAACATCTAGAACACACAAGTTGCCTCTTCACAGCTAAGTAGTAAGCAGATCCTGCATAAAATGCCATAGTGCTTAATATGTTCATGACTACTTCTTAAGAACAAATTGAATCAATAAAACCAAACATCTCAAGATTATTAGCTAAAGAAACACACTTTTAATAACCAATAACAAAGCATAATAGGGGAAACTAATTGGCATTTGTAAATTTCTATAAGGCATGGAGTAATATTTTTCTATAAAAAGTCATCAAATTTTCAACAATTTAAAGAGACCACCAACAAAGGAGAAAATTTTAAGAGATCCATTTAAAAGATGAAAAGGGCAAACAATTTGAAGAATTCCCTACACCTAAAATAGCACTTGATAGGATTTTCCTTGTGCAAAATAACAACCCAAATATAAATCTCTTTGCTAACTACTTATCCTTCTCAAAATGGAGATGTTAATGCTCTATACAACTCCTTCCTCCAGAGCCGGCATTGGGCTAAAGCCCAGGAAACCGCCGCTTTAGGCCCCCAATTTTTGTCCATTTTTGGAGGCCCCGAATTTCTTTAGCCCATATAATATATAGGTCTGTAAAAAATAAAAAAAAGGATGCCCAAGATATGAGAAATGGCCCAATTTCTAAACAACCCATTACAAAAAGGCCCTAAATTAATGGTTTTGTGTTATATTTAAAAGTAAAAAAATGGAAAAAAGAGTATGAAACTTTGGAAATTGGAAAAGATTAGGTCGGCTATTATAGAGTAGTTTTGGATGCCGATTCACTTTTGACTTTGGAGATCAAATACACCCCGTCTCTCTCTCTCTCTCTCTCTCTCTCTCTCTCTCTCTCTCTCTCTCTCTCCTTATTCACAATCAAAACTGGGTCTCCTAATTCCCAATTAAAATTGAGTTTTTGGATTGCAAAACCGTTTTCGACTTTCCGTTTATGTGTTTCACCGCTTTGTGCCGACGAGCTGTGAAGAGAATCAGGTGATTGAACATTCTCCCATTTCCAAGTTTCAAAGAATATTTTAAAAATGAGCCATTATTTTTTTTATCTATTATTTTAATCTTTTTGAGTTTTAAGGGGACAAGACTATTGATTAACATAATTTTTTTTTGTTATATAAAACTTTTTTATATACATAAACTCAATATAAAAATAAAAAGATAAGAAAAGGTATAAGTAAGTTTAACCACAACATCAATTGAATCAAATGATCGTTCGCTTATTATGAAGAAAAAAAATCAGCTGAATCATCACATTATGAAAATAAAAATAATTTGTAGATGGGTTATGTTTGGCAAATTTGTTGATTTATTTATTTGATTTAATGATTTACAAATACTCTTATGGTGTTGATTGAGTCATTGATGCTGGCCTAGAACTCTATCGTTTCACAACCTCGGTAATTTTACCTAAATTTGAAGCTTTTGAATTTGGATTGATCGTTAGTTCTTGAGTTCTGCATTAGATTGTTTTCATGTATCCTAGAAAGTGCCTCTCAGGGCCTCAAAAAAGAAAAGAAAAAACGAAAAGTTGATGCACTTATTCAATCTCAATAAGGAGGTCTTGATAAGTTTGTTATTGCTAAGAAACAAACAGATGATTCAGTTCTAGTTGAAAATTTTGAGGATGAAAATTTTATAGATTCAGTAAATGAAGAGCATGAAGAGACACTTGATGAGGAAATTAATCAACGGATTAATGAAAATGACAATGAGAATGATGGTAGTCAACATAAAGACCAAAATGTAGAATTTCAGCCTTCAAATGTTGATGATCCGAGTAATTGGGATAAGATGGATCAGAATTTATGAGACTTTTTAGTAGAAAGGGGTCCTAAAAGAAGAGTTGACGATGTCAATTATCCTAAAGATTATCTTAATAGACACTTCTCTTCCACACAATACATCCGACATTTATCCAATGGAGAGAAACATGATAGAAAGTGGCTTGTATATTCAGATGTTTTGGATAAAGTATTTTGTTTTTGTTGTAAGTTGTTTAAGGAAGAGGGGAACAAGACTTTATTGGCTAATGATCGATGGACTTGGAGATTGGAGAAATATTGGTAAAAGGTTAAAAAGTCATGAAAGTAGTAATGAGCATCTCATGTGCATGAGTAAATGGATTGAATTAGATATGAGATTGCAAAAGAATGAAACCATTGATAAAAGCGTGCAAGAACAAATCAATAGAAAGAAAGAACATTGAAAAAGGGTGTTACAAAGGATAATGGTTGTGGTGAAAATACTAGCAAAAAATAGTTTAGCTTTTCATGGGGACAATGAGAATATTTATCAAGAGAGTAATAGAATTTTTTTAAGCATAATTGAAATGATTGCCGAATTTGATCCAACAATGCAAGAGCACCTTTGGCGAATTGGAAGTGGTGAGGCTCATTACCATTATCTTAGCCACAAATTTCAAAATGAATTGATACAATTGTTAGCGTGTGAGATTAAGAATGCAATCATTGCAAGAATCAAAGAAGCAAAATATTTCTCGATTATACTTGATTGTACTCCGGATGTAAGCCATGAAGAACAAATGTCTCTTGTGATTCGCTGTGTGGATGTTTCAACAAGTCCAATAAAGGTGGAAGAATTCTTTTTAGAATTTTTAAAGGTGGAAGATACAACGGGGTTAGGGCTTTTCAATGTACTTCAAGAAGCGTTGAGTACTCTTAAACTTGGTTTTGATAATATAAGAGGACAAGGATATGACAATGGATCTAATATGAAAGGAAAACACAATGGTATACAAAATAGGGTACTCAACATAAATCCTAGAGCATTCTATACACCTTGTGGTTGTCATAGTCTTAACCTTGCACTTTGTGATATTGCTAACTCTTGTCCTAAGGCTACATCTTTCTTTGGAGTGGTACAACGAATATGCTTGTTGTTTTTATCTTCGCCAAAGAGGTGGAAAGTGTTGAAAGATAATGTAGAAAGTCTCATGGTCAAGCAATTGTCGAAAACACATTGGGAAAGTCGTGTGAAAAGTGTTAAAGTTATAAGATACCAAGCCCCACAAATAAAAGATGCTTTAGTTGAATTGGCCCACACTACTGAAGATCCGAAAACAAAGAATGGTGCGGAGTACTCAGCGGAACATGGAATTGGTAGTTTTGAGTTTTTATTTGGCACGATTATTTGGCACAATCTATTATTTGTTGTAAATTCCGTTAGTAAGGTTTTTCAAAACGAAGACATGCACATAGATGTTGCTGTTGATCAGTTGAAAGGGCTTATTGCATTTGTTGAAAAGTATAGAGAAACTGGATTTGTAGAGGCCATGATTGAAGCTAAAGAGGTTGCAGCTAGAATGAATGTTGAGCTGGCATTCCAAGAAAAACGAATCATATATACAAAGAAGCAATTTGACGAGAACAATAGTGAAGAGGCGACACAGTCAGCTAAAGAATCTTTTAGAGTGAAATATTTCTTATATATTGTAGATCAAGCTCTTTCATCACTTCAAAGCCGGTTCGAACAATTTCAAGTATATGAGAAAACTTTTGCATTTTTGTTTGATTTGAAGGATTTAGATGCTACCGATAATGAAGTTTTGATATCCTATTGTGCTAATCTTGAAAGTTTTTTTTTATAGCAAGGATGCCCTTTCTGATATTAATGGGAGAGAGTTATTTTCAGAATTGAAAGTGTTGAAAGAAGTTTTGCCGAAAGAAACAACAAAGCCAATTGATGTGCTCAATTATTTGAAGGTGATGGATGTTGTTTTCCCAATACATGGATTACATACAGAATATTGCTAACTATACCAGTTACAATTGCCCCTGGGGAAAGAAATTTTTTAAAGTTAAAGTTGATCAAGTCTTAACTTTAGTCAACCATGTCACAAGAAAGATTGAATGGATTAGCTATGTTGTCAATTGAGAAGGCCATGATTGATAAGATTGATTACGCAGCTTTGATTAGTACATTTGCAGCAAAAAATACTAGAAGAGTAGTGTTTAAATGAATTTGAAGTGATGTAATTACTATTGATTTTTCTATATATATGTTTGAATTTTGGTAATGATTAATTTATGACCCATTTTTTTAAGCTAATTTTCATAAACAATATATAAGGGGGCCCCCTTCGAAATCTTTGCTTTAGGCCCCAAAAATCTCAGGGCCAGCGCTGCCTTCCTCCTATGAAGTTGGTCCTCCAATTAGATTGGTGTTATATGTTGTTTCATCGTCCATCCATACCAATGAATTGGATATGCAAAAGATGAGTCTCAAAATGAAAATACGCAAACTATTGGTGATGTATTGCATATAGCCTTAACATAACATATAAACAAGGAGATAAATAGAGACGAACTGTAAACAGAGAGAGTGTCTACAATTACAGTTTAATTACTTACAATCAATACTCAAATCAAATACCTAACGACTTCATTTAAAGCCTGGCCATCTACACATCTGCTTACAAACCTAACCTTACCATGGGGTTAAAACTCAGCCAAAACCAATTTTAAAAGTCCATAGTCCAAAATGTAAAATATATTTATAACTCTATCGCTGCCACTTTATATTCTATTTTTTTCTTATACGTATTATTTAAACATTCTTAAACTTCCATAAAAAAACAAGGGCTAGTAGAAATGACCATAAATACCAAGATACCAGCCGCCCTGGACAAACACATCCGATGACAACTTGTAAAGGTTTGGGATTTCACCAATACATTGAAAGAAACCATGTATTATAGTACATGATGCACAAGATAACACACGAGCACGTGCATTTTTGTCACAATCTTTGCTCAAAAGAACACACAGCATAAAAAGAAAGAAAAAAGTTCCTTAATAAAAATATAAAAGTAGTAAAATATAACTGCTACAACTCATCCAAATCCTTGCCACTACATGTTTAAAACAAAGACAGCCAACACAGAGAGAACATCAAATGGACAAAATAAAACCAACAAACAATCTAAAGTTCCAATGCAACAACTGAGAAATCAAAATCATAACGGATAAAGGAAAATCTGAAAACAAGACGAGAAGTTAGGGATTGGTACCAGCGGTGAGGAAGAAATGTAGGTGGGGAGGAGAGGAGAGGAAGAATTGTTGTTGTGTTGATCTATGTTGCCGATGCTGGCCGATTGAGAGAGAAAGGAAGATAGATGGAGGGAGAGAGAAGAAGTCGAATAGGAGGTTGGTTTTTGATGTAGTGAGTCTTGCTGCTGCTTCTCTTCTTCGATGAGTCTATTGTGTTCTCTTGGAAAGGAGAAGAACGAAAATGGGGAAAAGGATTTTGGGATCTTTTTAAGGTAAAAGAAGCAGGGATATCTCTGCTTAGAGAAGAAATTAAAAAAAATATATATATCAAAAGGGGCCTTTGGGACTACTATGGTCTTTATAAGATGTTGATGGTGTTTTTTGGCTTATAACGAGTCTTAAGAGATTTTTCGGGTAAAATCCTCAAATTATTATGATTATTATTATTATTATGTGACTGAAATATTGCATACGAGTTTTATTTCCTACTCATTTTTGTATTCTATTGTTCAAATTTTTATACATTTTCTTGATTGAATCCAATGGTGTGTAAATCCAATGGTCTGAAATGTCTTAATCATAAATTGATGGATAGACTCATTGGGGCATTGGATGGGGGCATTGATGGATGAACATTAGACCGGTGGAGAAGTGAAATTTCTTAGAGTAACTATGAAATTATTGAGGGGTGGGCATTGAGTTCTTTTCTTTATTTTTGAGTGAAAGTGAAGCCTGAATATGCATGGAAGATGTTGCATATGTGTTTTTCATGAGAATTGATGGATGAAGCTTGCATCTTTCATTGCGGGTGGGCACTAGATCATTTTACATGTGACATATTGCATTTTCTTTTCTTTTCTCATGTCCATTGATTGCAATTGAATATAAATAATTGTGTATAATCCTTGGATTACTAAATTATCACTCTAACTTTATGTAAGTATTTTTTTTCAAAAAAGACAAGAAATGCCTTGTAACAAGTTCTTATTTGTATATTTACCAAGCAAGTTTTTTTTTTTTTTTTTTTTTCTAATAGATCTAATCGGATTAGATACTACTACATGCCTTACCAAAGGGTCGGTTTGTAAAATGGTCTATTTGGAACGGATCTATTTCAAATAGATCTATCTGATAAGACGTGCCAAAAAGACCCTATGTAAACAGGTACTTCATGATAATCTTTTATTCTTTTATTTCTTTCTACAATTTATGGATATTTTTAATTCATAAATGCTGGCCTTACAAGTGTTGATCAGGGGTTATTATTCTAGTGACCTAATTAAACATAATTGGGTTTCTTTTATGTATATGGATTTTGTGCAAGATCACTATTGATCATATTTAAATTAGATTATTCTTACCTAATGAAATAATAATTTAGATTAGAAATTAATGTGATGCAAGATTTTAACATGGTCGTTCCTTACCTCAACGAATATAGGGATAGATCACGCCTACATTTACAAACATACAAACATGTAAAGGCCACTTCATCTATTGTCCACTAATTAGTTGAAAATGCCTTGATAAAAAATAAAATATGAATATAATTAAATGATGGTTTTGATCTCACCTTAGTAAAATAAAAAAAAGAAAAATACAAATACAAATATAATATTAAAATGGGTTTGACCTCACCTCGATAAATGACATAAAAAAAATATAAATGATAAGGTGCGCACACATTCTAAATCTTATAAAGATGGGCGACATTGAGAATCTCATAATAGTGGGCGCATGCTCTAACTCTTAAAGATGGGTTCAATGTTGCAAGTCCAAAGCGGGTCATGACTTCTACATTGGTTGTAATTCCTATACGTGGGCCCACATTGTAATTTCTAAATGAGTGCTCATGTTATATCCTATAAGAGTGGGCCCTAATATTTTTAATATTTAAAATAAATTTGTGAAATTTATAATAGATTTAAATTCAATAAACTTACCAAATATGATTTTGTTTCCTATAACAAAACTGTCATATTATTATCAAATAAGTTCCAAACAACATATTCTAAATGGAATAATTTAACATGAGTTTACTAAACAAGTTCTGCACAGAACAGTCCCAGCACAACCCATTTCAACACAGAACCTAAAATAAAATAGGAACAATGCCAAACGGACCCATAGTTTGGGCAGTCCATATTCAGATGTGGGCCCCAGTGATAGATTTCCACGGCTTGAATCCGGGTGTATCATCAAATCTGTCTTCTTATAGGGGATGTTCTCAGAGATAGCTGGAACACCAAAAATATATATATATATATATATATATATATTATCTAGTTGGGTAATCACAATGGTACATTCAGGCTAGCTCTCTCTCTGCAAAAATGGATGGCTGAAAGAACTCTGTTTGACTTTTTTAAATGCAAAGTGCGTATATATGTTTGGCCACATGATGTAGTCAAATCCAATCATATAAACACGTCGAGTTTATACGTCTAAATTAACGTCTCATTGTTTTTACTTACGAGAATACTAGACTATTCCGTTCATGATTGGGGTCACACAAAAGTATAGAAAATTAAATTAAGAAGTTTAGAATTTTTCACACATTACTCAAAATTTACGAAGATCTAAGATAATCAACTTCAATATCTTGGAGTCTAGAGTTTAATAAACAAAGTGAAAACGGTGGATCACAAAAGGAAGCCCACAGAAATGACAAAAAATAAAGGTGGTTAATGGGCCCCGTAAAAATACAATCACCCTATAAAAAGGGCATTGACCTCTTTTTTTTTTTTTTTTTTTTTTTGCAAAATCAGTGTGAATTACTTTTATACTTGTTATAAAATCACAGTTTTTGGTGTGTAAATAACCTTATTTACACTCCATTCACATACCTCAATTATACTTTATATATATAAATGAGCACAAACAAACGTGATTGTACATAATCCTTATGTGAACCATTTACCTATGTAAATGACGGCAAACAAATGACCCCTTAAAATTGATTTACATGCATAAATGTTATGCATTGTTACATTTTTTTGCACTTATGCATGTGGCCAGCAAATGAGGTGTTAAAATTACACACCAAAAAATTTACACCTTCGTAGGTGTGAAAGTGAGTTACATCTAATCCAAAAAGGTAAATCAAGTGGTTAGGATCACGGTTCTTCCCTCCTTCAAATCTAGAGGTTTTAGTATAATTTTTCGGAATTAAGTCTACTTGTGCTACAACCTATGGTCAATAGGATTTTACTCTATTTTTCTCTTACCCTAAAAGTATTAACGTAGATAAGACTTGCTAAACAAGCTCTTAATGTGGTTTGTAGAGTTAAAATCTCCCTTGGGAAAAAATGAAAAAAAGAAAAGAAAAGAAAAGTGATTCACACTCCCCTCGTACAGAAGGACAGCCAGCACACATTTCACATTCTATTATGGGTCGTCCCATCAACGGCCGATAACATGTATAAAGACGGGGCACTGACCCTGAGCCAGAGTCGCTAGGTAGGGGTGTGGATCACCGTTTGGTGGCTAGTGACGGTTCATCTACCTCTTTTATCAAAAATTAATGAGGAAATAAAACACCAGCGACCGCAACAGGCATGTGCTACTTTCCACTTCAACTGCACACGTGGTAAAAGATCAACGGTCCCAAATCCCCATCACAGATCATCCCACGCCATCTTCCTGTCCCACGAGAATTATAGTGCTATAAAACGTATCCCTCTGCTGCCGTCTCTGGATTCGAGGGGAAATGTAATCCACGTGACTGTGTTGACTATGTATGCGTAGGCTTAGGCTCGACCGCTTGAGCATGAGGAGGAGGAAATTAGTGGGGCTCCTCAGTGGCTCATCTTCTGACAAATCCAGACCGTTAAAAATAAATACTCCCATCTCTTAAACCAATTCTCACCAAATTTAAGTCCAATAACAGTTAGGCCCATCTGATATTTGTCCATAACTGTAAATTCCATTTCGGTCTGACCCAAGATAAAATATTTAGGTATTTCATAAAAAAAATTTAAAAATAACTTTTAGAAATAATAAATTTTTAAAAAATATATATATAAAATAAAATAAATATAAATTATGTATGTTTCTTGATATGAATGTTGAGAAAGAAGAATAAAAAAAACTAGTAAAAATTGTACTACAAATTAAAATGGACCAAAAATGACAACCAAAATGGACTGAAATGATTGCAATGGGCTGAAATTCAAATCAAAATTTTTTTTAACCCCCAATCTAACGAAAAATTTCAATCATTTCGGGTGAAATGAAATGGAAGTAACTACTACCACAAAACGTTTAAATTTTTTAATCATATTTTAATCGCCTGTGTTAAAAGTGGTGGTGATAGATCTAGTGATGCCTCAATTCAGTTAATCATATTTTATTTACCCACTTCACCTAATGAACTCTTTATATTTTGCCAAATTAGATCCTATGCGCCAACTTTTAATCCACCTCAATCTCCAAAGAGAGAATCCAAATGGTTTAGAACGAATGTCATTCCATCCACTTATTTGTTTATAAATTTTACTTAAAGAGCCATTCCCACTCTATGATTGAGTACGAGAGGAAGATGGAATCCTCCTATCAAAAATGAAAATTCAGCTAGAACTGTTTAGAACTTTGAACTGTCTCTACGTAAGGCCTGCGGTGAAATACGGTTTCATTACAATAGCTGCGACTACCTTGGCCACGGTGACGAGCCTCACAAATATCTCGTAAAGTCCGAAACTGAGACAAGCCATATTAAGAGACAACGAAGAAGGACATCTAGACCCTTCTTTCTTCCCGGTTCCTGTCGGTTGCCGTGAAATGAAAAGGCCAGGTCTCACTGCGCACGCTAGCGAAGACCCGCGCGTCAATCTCTCTATCAGATAGACTTCTCGCATCCTTTTCTTCGAATCCTTCCACGCAACGAATAGTGTTTTGATTGATAGCAAAAACACCTTCGAAAAGCCTTCCATTTCCTCCTTACATTACATGGAAACCATTGCTTGAAAAACAAACAAATTCCCCGAGATCTCGCGGCTTTCTCCGCTGCGCACATTAGCACATGTCCTTCTAGAGTCGTTTTGAAGTCGGTATCTCGTTTTCTCTTTCCCTGCGTTTGCGCCGTAGAGATCGAACTGGAAAAGGTAAAAATGCCTTGGAAATCTGCGGAATTCTCTCTCTCTTTGCATCTCTCTCTCTCTCTCTCGCCTTCTCCTCTTTATTGCTATAAAAAGCCAACGTACCGGCGCACATTAGCGCATACCAGTCTCCTCTTTCTTCGATCTCTGATGATTGTTTGCCTCCGCATTTCAGTTCGCGAGTGCAGAAACTGATTTGGAAAAGAAGAAGAAAAAAAAAAAAAAGAGTTTCTTGCCATAGAGATTTGGACAAATCTAGAAGTCATTTTACGTTTTTTCAGGATTCCGATCTGAAACGTGGATTTGAAAAGGAAATCTACTGATTTTTGTTGGATCTTCTGGTGAAAAGCTTCGATTTGATTTCTGAATTTGAGTTCCAGATCGTAAAACATGCAGTTTCAGCTGTAGTTTCTTGTTTTCCTAGCTTCTTTTGGAAATCTCGGTTTGTGAAACTTCCGATCTGGAAAAGTCTTCGTATTTGTCTCTCTTATGCTGGGATTTTTACTCGAATCCGACAGAAATCCTGCTATTTGATCCCCATTTTAAGTTGGCGACAGCAAACACTAAGATTTTGAGGGGATCTTTGTCATTTTCTTTTTCGAGTTCAAGAATCCGGTTCTGATTTTGATTCTCACGTGGAAAGGAAACTGACTGTTATTTCATACCTTATCTATGTGAGAAGTTATGATTTCACCACTTAATTTTGGTTCCAGATTGTAAAAGATGCATTTTCAGTTACAGATTCCTTCTTTTAAAGTTTAAAGCTTCGAATTCTTTTGGGAATTCGGTATTGCAGTAGTCCCGATTTGGAAAGCAGTCGTCTTTATCTTTCTTCTGCTGAGACTTTGTTTGAAATGATGATTTAGGTTTAGATTTCATGTTGTTAATGCTCTTATTTGGTAATTACAGAGAGATTTTTGAATTAAGCCAGTTTTGGGTTTGAATTTGGGATGAAAAGGGAGAAGAATGGGTGCAATGAAGATATAGAGTTTTAGAATTGGGAATTGGTGGAAATGCGGTTGGATTGAGGTTTCAATTTCAAGTTGTGGATCAGTGTGTGCTTCTTTTTGTCTGATCTGGGGTTTTTTGTGTCAAGGCTGTTTGGTTTTGGGCATGCGGGGTCGATCTGCTCTGCGTGAATCTTCTTCGATGCACAAACGTGTGCCATCTAAGGAACATTTGAGTCTTCTTGATAGAGAAGACAATCCAGGTGCTTGGAGAATCTTTCCCACTTTTATTTTCAAGTTAGTTCTAGGTACACTTTATTTGGTTGGAGTTGGTATGGGTGCATTTGGATCTAACTAAATTGCAAGTGGTTTGAATATTTTTGGTTATACTTTTAGAGAGTGCATACTGGGATCAAGGGCGGTATAGAAGTTGGCACTGCTTTTCTGCCTTTGAACACTTTAAATAAATTTTATTGGCAACCTTTTATATTGATCTAGGGTTGGAAAGTTGGGGATATCCCACCTAAGGTGACTTCCTATTTTCTTATATATTGCAACTGATTGCACATTTTTTACGTCCAAATACGTCCTCGAGAAATCCGGTTCTTATGAATTGAATGCTTTGCTGTTGTGTATGTGGACTGTGGAGGTGAATATATTGCGGTTGATTGCCTTTTAGACGGAGAGAAATTTCAGTTAGTTGTGGAATTTACCCATTGTGTTCCATTTGGTCATTTTGATTTTTGAGTGATTGAATGAGTCGGATTCATATTAATTTGTATAAACAGTTTGTGATCATTTATGGGCTAAATGCTGTTTCATGGTTTTAGGCCATTTGCTGAACGGCATGGGGCATGATGATGCTGCAAACCCTTCTTGGAGGCTCTCTTTGCCACATATATGCGTGGCTATCATATCTTCATTCTTATTTGGCTATCATATTGGGTGTGTTCTGCATCTTCCCCACTTTCTTTTTCAATTTTTTTTTTTTTTTAAATATCTCCTGAAACCTATAGCATGTGAAAATTGATGTATGGTCTCGTTTGTTTGTTTACATGCAGAGTTGTTAATGAACCTCTTGAAAGCATTGCATTGGATTTGGGGTTTGGTGGGAATACATTGGCTGAAGGTGGTTCTTGTTATAATGAAATTCCCTGTCTTGTTTTTTCAGTTGTTTATGTTCTATAGTGTATTGATATTTTAGTGGCATTATTTATTTTATGTTGGATGTAGGTCTTGTGGTTAGTATGTGTTTGGGAGGTGCCTTCATTGGATGTCTGCTCAGTGGCTGGATTGCAGATGGGATTGGACGTCGCAGGTCATTCCAATTAAGTGCATTACCAATGATTATTGGAGCTTCTATTAGGTATGTAGTTTAACTGACTTGCGATAATCTTCCTTTATTAACTAACCTTTACCCTTTTTGAAGTCCCTTATGATTCTTAATATTTTTGAGGTGGCCTTTGATTTTGTCCACCTATAACATATCTTATGTGAAGAAGTTTGTGTAGTTTTATGAGAAACTTGCTGTTTGATGAGCTTCATTTTTTCTATACCATATTTTTCAAAATCTTGCAATTTACTATTTGAGTATTATGACTTATGGTGTGAATGAAATCTGGTTAAATATTATTTGCATTCCATGCTTGATTTTCTTTTCTAAGATCCTACCAATTTCTGTACTGATTCTCGTGACTTCTCGCTTGAATGTAGTCAAAATCATGAGTCTCTTCAGCAAATTTCATTACTTAGTACAAAACTACAATTAATAGAATTGGATTTTTTTCTTTTCCTCTTTTTCTTTGTTTTTGTTTTCAAATTTATGAGGCCTTTTAACCCAAAAAAATATTCATTATCATCATCTTCATTATCAGTTTTTCCCACTGTTCAACAAAGAAAAAATTGCAACCCAAGGACTTTCCAAAAGCTCATACATCCTAGTAGTACTCTCACTCAAGCACGTGAAAGGTGGAAACCAGAAGTCAATGTCGAAGAAACTAATGCGTAATATTGTATGGAATAAGGATTTAATAACGATGGTGCAGTGTGTTTTAATAAATAAACAAATAATGATGCTGCAGTGTGTATTTTTTTCTGAATGGTTACTTTCATTTAAAAAAAAAAAAAAAAAAAAAAAAAAACCGACAGTGTATCTAGCTTTTGAAACCTTAAAATGTTGCGGTTTATGGCTTCAGGTGTCTTAAAAGCTTAAAGTCTGACATGATTTACCAAATATTGGTTCCATTTTTCTCCAATATGAAGTGTTTTTTTTAAATTCGTAAGTGGAGTTGGTTGGAATGGGTTCCTTCTTGTATAAGTCTAGTACTGGTAACATGACTTCTCATTTGTTTTGTCGGTAAACATTCTTCACACATCTTTCTGCAGTGCAACAACAAAAAATTTGGAGGGTATGCTTCTTGGACGGTTCTTAGTTGGAACAGGAATGGGTTTGGGACCCGCTGTTGCTTCACTCTATGTAACAGAGGTAAGAAAAATGGGAGCTTTCTTATCTTCTTATGATTTTCGAGAAGTCTAGCTTAGTTTTTATCATTTTTGTTAATTTTTATAATTCTATTTTTCATCCCTTCTTATCTTGATGAGCAGGTTTCACCTGCTTTTGTGAGGGGTACTTATGGAAGCTTTATTCAAATTGCAACCTGTCTAGGACTTCTAGGGGCTCTATTCATTGGAGCCCCTTCAAAGGGGATATTTGGTTGGTGAGAATGATGAACAGTATCCTGGAATTATTGGAATTGAGATCTCATATTTGTTGCCCTTTCCTTTCAGCTGAATGATTCATTGTAACCCCTCTATAAACTTTTGTTAACTAATGTAGCTAACAGGTGGCGTGTGTGCTTTTGGGTCTCTACCGTTCCTGCTGCATTGCTTGCTCTTGGCATGGAGTTCTGTGTAGAGAGTCCTCATTGGCTTTACAAGGTTGTTTGTTTTCTCTTATAGTCTTCTCCCTTGTATTTCCATAATTCATTTATTTTATCTTTTGGTGATGAATTGATTGTGGATCGAAATTCTGAGCTGGCAGAAGCATTCATGGAGCAATTTGATCATGACAAGAAAGCCCGCAAGGGATTAATTAAGAATTAATCGAGATTGTCCCAAACAGTCCTGATTTTATTAAATAAAAAATGAAGTCAGGGACTGTTGGATCCAGGACAGATCCATGGTAACGATGGGTCAACCAGCCAATAGGCCCAACTCATCTATCTCGACCAACCAATGGGCCCAGGCCACCTACCAGCCCATTTATTTTTTGTCATGTAGAGTTTTAATTATGTTTTAAGTTGTTTTTAGTCAAATGTTTTAATCCTGGCCATCAAAGTGTTTAGATAATCCAGATTAGTTTTAGGGTTATTTCTTTTCCTATACTTTGATGTAAAGCCTCTTGGCTTAGAATATTGGTCGATGATAATGAAAATTGAAGCTTTTGGGATCTTCCCCAAGTTTTCTTGGAGTTCTCTTTTGTCTCCTGGATTGGAGTTTGGCATGAGGCTAATTTTCCCCCTATCTCTTCGTCTTTATCCTTGCCCGCCCCGCATCTCCTCTTCGTTCTGCATTATTTGGTATCAGAGTTGAAGATCGATCCAACCCGGATTTGATAGTCGTTGTCCCATCCTTATCGAATCATCACCATCTTTGCATTCAGATCCAATTGTGACATATCACCAATCCCGAACCTCATCAAATCCACAGTCGCAGAACCCAATTCCCAACCCCATATGCCCATTGAACTCTAAACCCACTCCCTCAAAAACCCTAGTCCCGAAATCCTCAACTCACAGTCCCGAAGAACCATAGTCCATGTTAGTCGAAACTATAAATCCAAAACTCCAATTTTCCCTAAATCTCAGAACCCCTCATCAGATTCCAACCCCAATCTAAAAGCCTTAAAATCCCAAAATTTCGATGCCCACAAACCCCAGACCCCTAGCTTTCCCTGGCTGAATCCCTTACTCCATCAGATCTCACAACCAAACCATTCCATCTCCACCAATTCCCTGCACTCAACCAAGCCCAGTCGAATTTAGTCGCCTGCACAAAAAGCCGAATCCCCAAAAAGCCCTATATTTTCGAAACCCTAAAACCCTAACCCATCCCAGATCCCACATCACCTCTAAAACCCTAAACCGTTGAAATTTCTTAACTTCCCAAAGCCTAATATCTGAAACCCCTAAAATCCTGGAACCCGTCTTCATTCAGACCTTCGGAACCCACAATTTCCTTTCAAATCCCATTCCCAGAAAAGGAGGAAGAAAAGGAGGAAAAATAATGAGAACCAGAGGAGAGACTATAGTGAAGCATATCTGGCACCCAAGATCACCATCGACCATCGTCACCGTAGCATTGCCGTCCATCATCACCACCTCGAAGCATATCTGACACCTCAACCCTCGACCACCAACATCTGTCATCGCTCCCCAAGCACTGCTAGCGCCATCGCACTTCTTGCCTTCCCTCTCCGTGCCACCTTCGTTGTCGATTAAGCAAAGGCAATTGAAAACAAAAGAGGGTTCTCCACACTCATCTCCCCCTTGTTGGCACTAGGAGGGCAGGACCGAAGGAGCCTGCACTTGGCTTCCTGGGCAACACGTGTAGAGCGGTGTTCTTTGTTGGACCTGAGTTCAGTTTGGGTTAGGCCCAAACCCTAGGGCAGTAACATAAAGAAAAAGCACCACTCGCAACAATTTAGCAGACACTAGCACTGGGCCCATAACCCACAGATCCAATCCGATATCCAATTGCAACCAGCTGCATTAGTTTCATTAAATTACTGCCGTCAATCGATCGATTTCCGCATTATTATATCAGGACCATCTGATTGATGATTTGTCCTGCATACTCCTATCAAGAAGATTTACACATCAGGTTAGTTGAATTTTTAGAGCATTAAATTTGGCGTTCCTTTGTGCATCAAGTTAATTTGAAGTTGCAAATTGATGACTACATTGATCTACTTAAAAGGGTTCTGTATAAAAAGAAATATGGAACTTGTTCACTGGCAGAACCAGGCCCTCCCAAAATTTCAGAAAGCCCCTTGAGGTTTTAAAGAATTTTATAGTTTTTTTTCTACTTATGGCCCCCCAAAGTTTTCAAAAACACCCTTTTATGTTTGCTAAATTGTTTGGATGGATTGTTCAATCAATAGTTTAAATTCATGTTTCTATAGGGGCTTGGTACTGTACACCAATCGATGTTCAGATGTCATAAAATTGGACTTGTTGGATGGCTCTTTGAATTAGCTTTCAATGAGCTCAAGTTAGTGCAATTTCAACAAGTATTTAAATATATGATAAGATGAAGGGAGTCCCTAATTTAGAATATTTAAGCATGGTCTTTTTTGTTTTATTATGTCTGAAGGATCAAGATTAGAACAAACTATATTAAATAATTGAGATTTTGTTTAGGGTGATTTTTTTGTATGTTAAATTATGTTATTGCAGTGCATTAATGGTAAATCTTAAATTAAGTTAGTTTAGATTTTGATAAACTAGCTTAGAAAAGTATCATAAAAGTTCAAATTGCATCAATCTGTGTCAGAAAGTTTTTTGTGGAAATGAATCTAGAGATTTCCTACTAGGTCACCCATGTGGAAGTTTCCATCTGTAACATAAGTCTTTTGCTAAGTGGATATACAGTCCTTGATGCTTCACATTTCCTTTTCCATTAGCAATCACAAAAAAATACGAATCTATTATTCTTTTATAACCAAGGTATTAATTGATATTTATGAAACAGGATAGATTAAGAATTCTCACTAGACGAAAGATGTACAAAAATAGCAAGCCCTGTAACCATAGCCAGCTGTACACTAATACACAGAGTAAAAAAATAATAATAAAAAGTAAAAAAATAAGAAGATTATATAATCTAGATCCTTTAGATCTATAGCCTTTTCCTTTATCATAATATTTTACTTGAACTAGATCCTCTAGCGTCTATAGCATTGATCAGCTGAATGTTACAAGTCATCTTGTAAAATATTTCAGGTCCATTGAAGGGCCACATCATAATTATATATAGATCTATCGGCCCATCAAGCAAAGGAACATTGGCAATTATGGATAAAGCATTAAAGAACATTGGCAATTGTGGATAAGGCATTTACTGGGAATTAACCTCAGTCGTTTCATCACTAATTTGCACAATGTTCATCACAACCTTGTAGTAAAGAATTCCTAAGAGGGATACAAAATGTCCTCATTTGCTTTCTTTGATTGGAACAAAAAGACAAATTTTGAGGAGGGGCATTTAAGGAAGTGACCAAAATACCCATAACATTTTCAGAATTCCATAACTACGACCAAATCCAATGTCGTTCTTTGCCTGAAGCAGAAATTGAGGATGGGCATTTAATGAAGTGACAGATACCCATAAAAACTTTCAAATTTCCCCAACTATGACAAACCAAAATGAAAGTTGGCCCTCTTCGACCACCCCAAACACCCCCCCTCCTCTTCCCCCTTCCCTTCCTCTTCCTTCTTCCGCCACTGCTTTGGCTGATAGCTCGACAAAATCTTGAGTTACAGCAGCATCTTTCATTTACTGTATTGATGGATTGTCATTGCAGAGTTGACTCTCTAGTATTTGGGTTTATAGCTATTTGTTACTGTTTCACTGTTATTCTATCTTTACCATACATAAGCTTTGAATTCTTTGATCTCCTTGTGCTCAGGCTTCCATGTTCACTTGTAATGTGACCAGAATTTCATTAATGTTCACTATTTATATTTTAAACGTAAGGCCTGAGTACGATAGCACTGTTCACATTACAGAAAGGAAGACTTGGTGAAGTTGAAGCTGCATTTGAAAGACTCTTAGGAGTGTCTCATGTCAAATTTGCAATATCTGAACTAACACGTTCTGATAGGGGGGATGACACAGAAAGTGTACGGTTTTCTGATCTTTTGTATGGTCGCCATTTCAAAGGTAACAAATATGGTTTTTTTATGCATACTAGTCTTTTAATTTTAAATGCTCCATTTTTTCCATGGAAATATTCCAATACTTCATTGTTCCATTTTGCAGTTGTTTTTATTGGATCAGGGCTATTCGCATTACAACAGTTGTCTGGCATAAATGCTGTGTTCTATTTCTCTTCGACTGTCTTTAAAAGTGCAGGGGTGCCTTCTGACGTGGCTAACATCTGTGTTGGATTTGCAAATTTGTCAGGTATATGCAACTAGCTTTTAACTGTCACTGGAACACACACTGTAATCAACATTTGGAATTAAAATCTTGACACAATGGTGGATTGAAACTCAGATGAGAATTGAGTTTCTCAAATTCTCAACTAAGCCATTTGATTGCTTGACTTACTGATAAAGAGTGTGATTGAACTTGTATCCACTTCTTTTTTTTTTTTTTGGAAAAAAAAAATCTCTCTTAATGGATTTATGTTTACTGGTGAGTGTCTTTTTCCTTTAAGTGAATCTGATACTGAATTTTCAAGAAACTACTGGAATGAAAGACGGCTTTTCTGACACTGATTCATCTTCAGGATCGGTTATTGCAATGTTTTTAATGGATAAAGCAGGAAGAAAGGGACTTCTTTTGGGGAGTTTCCTGGGCATGGTAATATTGGAAACTATTATTGCATATTTTCTTTTAAGCGATTATCTTTTTTCATTTGTCAACATGTACAATTGTTAAACAATGGAAATCTGACCTTTTATATGGATATGTTTGATTGATACAGGCTATTGCAATGGGTTTACAGGTCACTGCAGCAAGACTTCCTAAAATAGGCTCTGGATCTTTGTATATGTCTGTTGGTGGGATGTTAATGTGAGTGGTACACTCCTTGGTTTGGAGAATTAATGATTTTAAGTATACCTGAGAGTTAAATTCATATACTGAAAATTTAAATAGCATTTTTCTTCTTGTCGTTTTAAGTGAAAGGAAAATTTATTTGCATTTTCTGAGACTTTCTGGTGCGGATATCCCAAAGAGCTCAAGAGATCAGGAGAATAATTCCCCACTATGAACATGTAAAGGACACAAACCTTAGAGTTACTTAACTACTAGATTAAAAAAAATTCCATGCAGATGGAAAAGCTTCATATGTCCTTTGTCAAAGGCGTCTCTTTGCAACAAACTTGACCATGCTAATGACTCATTTATTAATAAGTGGAGTTTGAACGTATCATCACCATCATCATAGCCTTGTTCCAACTATGTTGGGGTCAGCTACATGAATTGTGTCCCGCTATTGCAGTTTATCCTAGCCAAATCTTTGGATAGGTTGCACTTCAAATATATATCCTTATTACCTCCATCCATATCATCTTCGGCTTACCCATTTTTACTTGAGGGGCCATTAGCCTGCATAGAGAAACTCCTCATCGGCGCCGTTGTTAGCTTGCATTAGACATGTTAAATCCATCTTAAATGAGTCTCTTAATCTATGACATTGATGCTACCCTAAATGCTTTTGAATGTGCTCATTTTTTAAATTATTGCCTAATTCTACCACACATTCATGACAACATTCTTATCTGTAGTACACATTTTTTTGCGTGTACTTGTTTTCAAAGTGGCTGACATTTTGCTCCATAGGTCGTAGCTAGTCTAACGGCACGCTTGGTAAGCAGAGAGGATTCCTTCGTTCCCATGGAACCACGCTATTCTCTTTGAGGATTTCCAAGGGAAGAAATCAATGCATTCCAGGTTTGGGAAGCACTTAAGAGGCGTCACTCTTTGTAACTCAAGTACTTCTTGCTTCTGTGGATTTACAAGATTCGATGGGGGAAGGTGGAGACCGTGGAATCGGTGGAAGAGAGGATTTTTTTTTGGGGTTGGAGCATTTGGAAAATCCTCACTTGTCCTCTCTTCACCCAAATGTGGGTTTTCTTCATAATCGAGGAAAACCATAGAGGATTCCTCTCCGAGGACATTACCCAAACATGCCCTAATTGTTATCTTGTAAAAGTTTTCCTTCAATCTTGTTGGTATGTTTCACAGAGTACTCCAGAAGCAAGTCTCCACTTCAACCGCCCAAGTCTTGTCTTATCCTATTTTTGGTTCAATCTCGCTTTCGTTACTAATTATAGAGCAAGTTATAAGAAGGAATCTATTTGTAGCATCTCTTGAGCCTCAATTCTCGTAGGAGTTGCATCTCTTTTCACATCTTCATTGAGGTTGCAATTCATATATTTTGTCTATGTAGACTTGTTTTTTTAGAGCCTTTGGATTCTGTAGCCTTTTTTCATCTCTGAAGTTTTGCATTCATGCCATCTCTTGATCCATCTACTAACACTATACTATTTGACAAACAACATACAAAAAGGTACTTTCTATTGAATGAGCAATTAATTCCTTCATAATCAGTGCAAAAGGATAAGATCTTAAAGTTGACCCCTAATGGAAACTCTCTCGTCTCTCTGCAAATAGTTCCTGTACTGGTTACCCCTCTCGTATGTCTTTACTGATGTCAATATAATCTCTTTGGACACCCAAATTTTATCAAAACTCACCTAATGAAACCTTTGGGTATCTTGCCGTGGTCTTTCTCTAGACCGATGATGACCATATGAAGGTTTATCTTGTTCTGTCGATATTTTTTCATTAAATGAGTAAGTGAGAAGATAGCTTCCATAGTTTGTCAATCCTGGGCCTCCAGGCCCAATATATTAGGCCCATTTGTATACTAGTTGTTAGCTATTAGTATGGATCTGATACCATGTCATTAAAGGAGAAGTGATACAAACATGAGAGAGAGAGAGAGAGAGAGAGAGAGAGAGAGAGAGAGAGAAGTGGAGATGAATGTCCCCCCTTGCATCGTCGACTGAGATCTATATTTAAAGGGTTTAATCCCTGTAATCTCTCTCTCTCATGTCAGTATCACTTCTCCTTTAATGACATAGTTGACATCCCTTGCATGAAATCAAATTGATTTTCAGATATCTTGGTCTTTTATCTAAACCTTTGCCCCATTGCTCTCTCCTATAATTTTATAGTGTGACTCATAAGTTTAATTCTATGATAATTGGTGCCACTATATATATGTATACGTATATGTATATGCCCAAGTATACGTATAATATACTGATATACATGCGTATATGTATACATATATATATATGTATGTATGTATACATATATATCCGTTGTTCTTATATATGGATACTAGAACACTTTTTCTGCATTTATCCATCATTTTCTTTATCATTAATATCTTATTGAAGAGCCTAGTTAACCAAACTCATTTCTTTTCAACTAAGTATTTTCAAGCCTCTATCAGAATGCCATTTGGCTTGGTAACCTTTCCTGTTTCCATCCTTGCGAATGTTTTCTTAACTTTTTCTATCCTAATTTTGTGGTTGAAGTCATGTCCTGCTAAATTAGTACCCTCTCTCGTCCCAAGCATTTTATGGGATTTTCATTTAAATGTTTATTAAGATATTCTCACTACCTTTCTTTAATATCATTGTCCTTTACTAAAACCTTTTGATTGTCTCTCGTTTCTTTTCCATTATTCTTTTGAGCTTGATTAGTATCTCTCCCCTTTTCTTGCTCCCAACTTATTATATAGGACTTATTATATAGGTCATCATATGTTTTTGACTTTGCATTGCTTACTACTTTTTGGAATAATGATAAATATCCCATTTATCATCATTCAAGAGCTTGACCAACCTAGTTGGTGTAGCTAAATTCTGAGTTGATCAATAAGCTTTTGAACATTCTTTAAAAAATAAAAAATAATGAATAAAAAGTGGTGTCTATAATCTTTTACAACAATTTGGCAGGCTTTTTTCTTATATTTTGAAAGCTTGGGGCTATGAACAGTCTATGGATTGTAGATTTTTGGTGCCATTTCTATGATCTATTTACAACAATTTGCTACGTCTTCTCTGCTATTTCTGAAATAATGGTAAATGGGTTCACACTCTATACTGTATACAAACTGTGATTATTAGTTTAGTCAAATCTGACACATAATTGTACCTTTCACAGAGGACATCTGAAAGCTTTTCCATATGCATGGAATTTTCCTTTAAATTAGCAACTAACATCCAAGCTGTGCGTGGATCTGTTGTTTTTGAAAACTTAGGGCTTTGAACAGTCTGGATGCATCATAATTTAATAAGTTACTGTATGGAACTATGGAAGCCTCCTTATTTTAAAATGTCTGATACATCAATGGATGGATTCATATCTTTTGAATATGTATTCGTTTCAAAGCTGATGTCTCTAGAGAGACCTTTGAAGATGTATTATTAGGACATCTGTTCCAGTAGTTTTGGTTTCTTATGTTACGTGCGTAATTTTAGCATCATAGAGACCGACTTTGCAGTAGTGCTGCTGATTTCTTTGAAAATGTCTCAGCTTTGTTAATGTTAAAGAAAAGAATTTTAAAAAATAAAAAAATAATAAAAACAAAAAGTAAAAAAAAACTTGCTTGCCCTTGTGATTATTTAGTGGTCCTTTTCTTGAATTTCCTCTTAGCTCTGTAGTGCCGTAATGGCCATATCAATGGGTAAACTCTGTTCTAAAACAATCTGGCGTGGAACACAAGGTCTGTGTGGAGATGGGCATCCAGACTCTGTCCAAGTTTCTGTGTGGGTGGCTGGGTGCAGGCACACTTGTGAGTGAATGGGAGTGTGGTGGGCAGTTGGTTGTGTGTGCGCACGTGAACTTGGTAGGAGTGTGTGTGTGTGTGTGAGTGCGCAAAGCACCACTTAGTCAAAACTTTTATTAAAAGTTTTTAAATGGGTGTGCGTGTGTTTGTGGACCACTTTGTTTTTAAATGGGAACATTTATGGTACAAGTTGTCTTATTTTTATTTGAAAATTTTATTTTGGTTTTGAAAGTAGTTTTGGTTATTAATGCACGATTTGTAACATGGATATTGACAGTACTAACTTGAAGGGTGCCTTATGGTAGCAAGGATCATCAAAATAGAGGCTGCGGCGGGTGTAGTGGCCAATGGCTAAAACGCTATGTAGCAGGCCGGTTGTGGCGATATGTAGTGGCATACCGGTGTGAATTTTTTAAGCAGTTAAAAGAATTCAAATATTGTGTAGCAATTGATCTTGTGTTTTTTTTTTTTTTTTTTTAGTGATTTGGAACCATATAGGGGGAGAGACAGCTTAGGAAAGGCTATTGAAGAGAAGAAATAAGAAAAAAAAAAAAAAAATTTAATTATAACTCATGGGCTCTAATAGGTTTTAGACCGTAGTGTTGCTATTTTCAAAACAGTGTAGCGGCCTTAACCGCTAGGGCTGATAGTGCGGCTGCTACTATTTTGAGCCATGGATGGTAGTGCGCAAAAGAACAAAAATATAACCAATTTTGGTTACAGATATTATAAAAAATCAGTGATCTAAAAATGAAATAAGATTGTTCATTATGAATTTTCTATGTTTGAAGAAACCAAATCAATTAAAACAAAAATGTGGAATCGGGTGTTTCAGGCTGGGTTTGGTACATGGGGCTTTGTAAAAGCATGAATGCATTTCCGGGCTTTTTTTTTTTTTTTTCCCTTTGAGCTCACTGTAAATTCTTTAGTTAGCAACAGTACTGAGATTGAGGGTGGTTTTAACTTTATGCTGATTTATGAGTTATTATTTATTTATTTTGGTTGTGAGCATGAATTGGTGGTTCATGTCATATATTACACATGAGTAATATATAAAGATATATTGTTGGGTAAACATAAATATGGTAAAAACTGGTTCATCAGTTTACAGACTACTGGACCTTGCATATCATGGGTACATCTGCATTGTTGTGTGCTTGGGGACTTCTGCATATCATAGGGAGGTCCTGTCATTTCAGGGGTGATCACATCACTGCCATTGAATGGAGTTTCTATTCCACTTGACTATTTTCCAATACAAAGTTGCTCATATGATTTGTTGGGCTCCAGTAGGTAGCTATATATTTTGGTTTCTGTATTAAATGTGAACTTCCCTTTGCAGGTTTGTCTTAATGTTTGCACTAGGCGCTGGTCCAGTCCCTGGTCTCCTCCTACCGGAAATTTTTCCTAGCCGTATTCGAGCAAAGGCTATGGCAATCTGTATGTGTGTACATTGGGTAATAATCTACTGCCTACATTGTCTTCATTTAGAAGCTGTGAAGGGGGATTAGTTTCACATTCTAGAGACAGAACTTGCAATGAGCTAGCTTAAAGCCATGTTGTGAAGTATGACCCATGTGATCCTGTAAGATGATATAGGTTCAATAAACTATTGACAAACAGTACACAAACTAGTGTCCAACACTGTATGTGCACTCTGGTTTTCAAGCTAGAAGGCTGTCAGCCTTCATTTGCAGCTTGAAAGCTAAGCTGTAGTTTGCAGCTTCGGCCCCACTTTTTTTGGGGGCTTGCCTTTGTTGCTCCTGCGTACGTAGGCTTTGAAGGGAAGCTGATGTTTTCTCCCTAGGGGTCACCTGCCAAAACTGGAACCTTTATTCCAAAACTGGAGAAAACTGCTTTATTGCTGTAAAAATTCCCACCAAAGAAGATATTAGGGCCTGTTTGGCATCATTCTGGGAATGTTTCATTCTGAGAATGAATGAAGAAAAACTTGTTTGGCAAGCATTCTCTCCATGTGCGTATCTATAAAATCTCTCCCTCTAGATTCTCTCTCTCACCAAATGCCTGCCAGAAGTTTTTCTTCACTCATTCTCAGAATGAAACATTCCCAGAATGATGCCAAACATGCCAAGCTCAATTTGACAATGTGGCTGCCAATTCCTCTCAGAACTTGAAGATTAAGAGGCTGTGTGCCTGTGACTCTTTTCTTTTGAATTGCGGGCAAGAAGATTGTGATGTGGTTTTTACTCTCATCAGAGTGAGCCCTTGCCTGATTGGCTGAGCAACCTGACACGGCACTTAAGTTTTTTTAAGGATCTGAGTGTCAGCCACCTGGGAAACACTTAAGTTGCCCATTATAGTGTAGTTGATGAGATCCATGACAATCAACAACAATATTGTTTTATTTTTCCTTTGGTTATATAGGTCCTTTGTGATTCAGATTCATTTCTGCGAGTAACACCTGCGGCTTCGATAAAAATCGGCTGAAGGGTTGGATACTACCTAAAGATTTGGAAGAAAACACTAATAGTTGTCTGAATCTCGGTTAGATGTAAGATGGCCTTTCGGTCGGATTCTTTTTCTTGCCAGCTATATGGTCTTGTGGTGAGGTCTTTTTCTTGTCAACTACCCAAAGGATTAAGAAACATCAGCGTCTTGAGCAGGACTCAGAAGATGTCTGCTGATTTTTCTCAGGGGCAACCGTCTAGACTGTCTTATAGCTGTTGATTTCAAAAATCTATTGCAAACTGGACATTGTAATTGTCAGATTATCAAGTCTTTTAAATGGTTGGATCCTTGCGGCTTTCAGGTGGTGAATTTCTTTGTGGGCTTGCTCTTCTTGCGATTGTTGGAGAAACTTGGACCTCAATTGTTGTACTCGATCTGTGCTTCTTTTTGCTTGGCGGCAGTTATATTTGTAAAGAAGAATGTGATTGAAACAAAAGGAAGGTCTCTCCAGGAAATTGAGATTTCACTTCTCTCACCAGAAGAATAGAGGTAATGTTTGTTATAGGTAATTTGCTATATATACTGCTCTGTTTTTCTTGATGGTGAACCTTTTTCTTTCTCACCTGAACTATAATAGTGAGTTGGATCTGGAATTTTTTCCATTTGAGAATATGATTTCATGTTGCTGTTTTTCTGGTATCCATTGTGAAAACTTGTTACGCAATGTTGTTTGAGCACTGATTAGAAATGGCAGTCAGAGGAAACCAAGGCCCATTTTGCGATTTTCCAAGGGTGTCTTTCACCGAATAATTTCCCTTTGTTGTGCCATATGCACAACAGATCTATCATGTATTGTCTACTAAACATAAATGTCCTTGGTTGGTGCGCATCCCAATTGAGGAGCTTTTCTCTTACCATATTTATGCCAACTCAGCATTGTTTGATCAGACTTCATTTTGGACAATTGTTTCATGAGTCTGGAACAGTTGGCCAGACATCAAATTGATTAACATGGGAAAGCATCGACTCAGCTTTTGCATGCTTTCTGCTAGTGTTCATATAATACTTCTGTTTCCATTTGTATCTCAGTTTCTTTAATTTATGTGCAGCTTTAGTGTAGACAATTCGGCGGCATGTGGAGTTCCTGTGGATGATGTGACCATATATCTGACCTGATTTCACACCTGCTCAATCAAGCGGGTGTAAATATGAGTGCAAGAATATTAGTGATAATTACGCTCTTTCCATTGGAAATGCTTCTATATTGTGGCAAGCATTTCTCTCTATATCCTTGTGGCAAGCATTTCTCTCTATATCCTTTTGAGTATATTTTAGTTGGGTCAGGGATTATTACCAATAAAATAGCTTCCAATAGAACATGACGTGTTATAATGGTACCACTATGCAGAGCAGCATGGAAACAGTCTCTTCTCAATGTGCCATTGTATTTTTCAAAATCAATTCATGCAGAGCAAAAATGTTGAATGAGAAATTTATGCCTGTCTGAGTGTTTATTGCAGTTGCTTTTACATATAAATTTATTTGCACTAGAGGCATATTATGTAAGCTAGAACAAACTAGGCATGATGGTGCATCTTGTGCTTATTTTATACTTGTCTCTTGCTACCTGGTCCAGTGATGCAATATCCTATCAGACGGTTGGGAGTAGCACCTTAGTTCGCCGATCTCTACCTTGTGATAATGGTGGTTGAAACCTATGGTTTTACATCATTAGGTCATGGGTTCGAGATATGGCACCAACAGAGAGAGGCAAAGCACCTTAGTTCACTAATATGAAGAGACAACTCTGGTGCCTCTCTTGACAGGCTAGCTTGACATGTCCAACAGGAAAGCTGCATTGCGGTGTTGCTCACAAACGGTTGATCAGTCAGGTTCTGGTGATTGGAAATCCTTGGCTGATTGGACCATCCAATTGTCTTGAGCACCAATTAAGTGGTTGGATTTATGCTACTGAATTTCATTTGAAAACATAGTGATCAACTGCCATACCTTTCTTCGTGTGAAGGTGTGGTAGGTTGAGTACTACTGCATCCAAAAGTAGGCTAAAATTTGGTTCGAGATGAGATTTATTAACAATTGAATATAATGAACAAATGTAGTATCAGTAATTCTCATTTTCTGTCTTTAGGTGGTCAGAACGCATTTCTTTTCTGGTGTTCACTTTAGTACTTGTTTGCACAATAAACTAATGTGTGTAAGCCAGTTCCGAGCGTGACCTGCTACTTCATGAAAGATAATGGACAGTGCTTTGGAAAGTGTGCAGGCATGTGTAACTATGTTCAATCAAAATCAGTGTGCCTATGCTGGTGTCTGGTCAGGTCCACATCTGGTGGTGTTTAGTGATCAAAATCAGTAAGAATTGGTCAATGCCTTTTAAAATGGGTGAAACTGGTGTCAGAACTATGTGAAACTAGGGGTCAAACCAGGTGGGTCCAGCATTATTATTGTTGCCCGTTTTTTGTTTTTCATCATTATCTAGTTTGTGTTCGAGATTTCAGACTTGGAACTCCAATCAAGATCAGTGGTTGAACCAGTTTGTACTATACCGTCCCTTTGACCGGTTTGGATTCCCATGCGGTTTTAAAAACAGAGATGTAGTGAGCGTTGATTAGAGTCACTGTACTGCTGCCATTGTTTTTAGAATTCACATCGGACAAACAGCCATCTGTATCTGTGGCCTTTGATCGTTCAGGGAGAGCACTGAAATTCATTCAAACTTGGTTACGGCCTGTGGTTACTTCAATGAACCATTTTCCTACTGGTGTTGCCCAAAATCTAGTGATTGAATGGTTGTAGATAAGACCACTGATCAGAGGCATGCAACATGGATCCTCATGAAAAAGGTTGGGGATTCTGTGGCCAATCAAATGAAATAGCGGGTCACTTGGCTTGCATCCAATTCAGCCGGATAAAGAGCCTTTGGGTTACGCACCTAATAAATTCCAGCCCTATTAGGTGAATGTTGCGGGCAACCTTACTAGGTGAGTTTCTACGTTGGCTATAACTATATTGAAAGACTATTAAAGAGGTGTTTGGAGAGTGGAATGGGAAGATACGCGATAATAAAGAAACCTGGCGATGGAGTGTTGAGGTTCAAGAAATGTTGTTACAAAGTTTGATTGAGTACTAGGAATTTGGAGAACTATGAGTTGTATAAGGAGGCAAAGAAAGAAGCTAAGAAAGTAGTTAAGTGATGCAAAGTACAAAGCATATGATGACCTATATAATGGGTTGGGAATAATAGAATGAGAGAATAATATTTTTAAGCTTGCAAAGACTAGAGAAAGGAAAAGTAGTGACTTAGATCATGTCAAATGTATTAAGAGCAATGACCAAAATGTTCTACTCAAAGATAACAATATCAAAGAAAAGTGGAAGGAATATTTTAGCATACTTTTAAATGAAGACTATATAGGAGACATAAGAACAAAAGATGATACTTCATAAGCAAATTATTTTTTTTTTCGTAGAATTAGGGTAGTGGAAGGTAAGCATAAAAATAAATGAAGGCATGAAAGGGTACAAGTCTTAGATGACATCCCTATTGAGGCTTGGAATTGCTTAGGAGAAGTTGAGGAGATTTGGTTAACTAGACTCTTCATAAAATATTAATAACAAAGAAAATGTCAGATAAATGGAGAAGAAGTGTTCAAGTACCAATATATAAAAACAAGAGAGATATACAAAACTATACCAACTATCGTAAGATTAAACTTATAAGTCATACTATGAAGCTATTGGAGATAATAATGGAGCATAGACTTACACAAAAGATCAAGAAGTCTGGAAATCAATTTGGTTTTATGTCAGGGAGGTCACTGATATGAAAGCTATCTTCTTACTTAGGCAATTAACGAAAAAATATCGAGCGAAGAGGAAAAATATGCATATGGTCTTCATCGATCTAGAAAGGCCTATGACAAGGTACTTAGAGATTTAATTGGGTATGTTTAAAATAAATGGAATGTTCCAAGAGGTTATATCGAGATTATTAAAGACACGTATGAAGCAGCAGTAATAAGTGTGAGAACTACTTGTGGAGAGACATGGGAGTTTTTAATGACCATAGGTTTGCATCAGGGTCAGTCCTAAGTCTTTATCTCTTTGCATTGATTATGGATGTGTTAACTGCTCATATTCAAAAAGAGGTACATCGGTGTATATTATTAGCAAATGATATTGTGTTGGTAGATAAATCAAGAGATGGTGTGAATGCAAAACTCGAGAGATGACGGGAAGCTTTACAATCCAAAGGCTTTAAAATAAGCCGTACAAAGATGGAATATATAGATTGTGACTTCAGTAGACATATAAAAAGAGTTGAAACTACCGTGAGAATTGAAGACCAGGAGATGCCACAAAATAATTCTTTCCGCCACCTTGGCTCTATAATTAGTAAGGATGGTGAGATTGATGAAGATGTCAAGCATAGGATAAAAGCAGATGGTTGAATTCGAGAGTTGCTTTTGGAATGTCACTGATGAATGCCAAAAAGATTGCAGGAAGAATTTTACACGATAGCGATTAGACCAGCTATGACCTATGGAGCAGAATGTTAGCCAATCAAGAAGGAACATGTGCACTAAATGGATGTAGCAAAGATGAAAATGTTGAGGTGCATGTGTGGTAAAAATAAGAAAGATAAAATTAGAAATGAACGCTTTCAAGAGCATTTAGGGATAGCAACAACATGGGATAAAATTAGAGAGACCCTTTTGAGATGGTTTGAGCATATTCAACGTAAGCTGACAATGGCGCCAATAAGAAAAAAGTTTGGTTATGAAGGTTGATGGCCCACCAATGGGAATGAGTAGGCCAAATAGAATATAAATGGATGTAGTAAACATAGATATGAAATGCGTAACTTATATGAGGATTTGATTTAAGATAGACCGGAATGGAGAAATAGAATTTGTGTAGCCGACCCCAACATAGTTGAAACAAGGCTTTGATGATGATGATTATATATGCCCATGTAATGAGCTTTCAGTAGATTAAGGAAAGTATAGAATTCAAACATTTATTTTATGAGGCCAGGTGATGGACACTTAGTAGATTATGCGAGAATTTGCAGCAGCTTTGGCACCAAATTTGTCTCGGGCTGCTGCTTAGCTGGTTTGGCGACGCGTGTGGGTGCTGAGTTGAGGTCCCTTGGAATGCATAAAAATGATAAGGGAGCCCTAACGATCGGTGAAAATGAAGATAAAAAATGGAGATAAGGATTCTTATAAGGTTTCAGTATCAGATGTTCATGTCATGGACTGCAATTGAGCTCATGCAAACATTCAATGGGGTCCTAGACTTCTAGGGCACGTTTGCGTAGACGATTTTTGTGGACTAAGTGACGATTGAGGAAATGGTCTTCTACGCTTTCCTCACGGATAGTGTAAATGAAAATCTATGTTTGGTGCAACTGCCTTTCCTCGCAGAAAAGTGCAAATAACGGGAAAAATCTTCTACAATTCCTCATAAGATAAATTAGGCTAAATTGACCAATTTGAGGTCCATAACCCTTTTTGTGGTTTTCGGCCATTGAAGTGAAAGTGTTAAAGTGAATAAAATATTGGAGTTTTCGAACATTTTCAGCTTAAAAATCGCAATTTCATGCTGTTTTAAGTTTTTGCCATTTCAATTGAATTATCATAATTCCGTTAAATCTCCATCAACAGTGGAGTTTAATTACCTCTGAAACTGGAATTTCATACTATTTAAGTTCCTTACTTATCAGTGAATCATCAAAATCTCTCTATAATTTTCATCAGCAATGCTGCGAAACCATCCGAGTGGCATTTCAATGAAAACCGCACAAATTCACTATTTACAAAAAAAAAAAAAAAAAAAAGGTGCAATTGATCCAACCTAAGAGCCCTAAAGACATGCTCTATGGTTTTGAGAAATAATCCTGTGATACTAAGGGAAGCAAACAACTGGTTTACCCATTTTTGACTTTTGGTGGGGTCGGATAATAAGGTTCAAATGTGGCTCAGCCAACGCAATAACAAGAGCAACAAGCTACAATTACAGTACCTATGGATCAATCTATGAGGTACTAATGTTATAGGATTCTAGATCTTATTAAAATTTATGAGGGTCGTACTTGTACCCCAAATTTGTGCTATCTAGTACTTCATATTATTAAACACTGAAGACTGGTAACAAGATTTGATACTTTGCACAGTACCTTCAATCCTTGAGTCTGCTTGTGGGGCCCATGGGTGATCTAGATGCATGAGCTACAACACCTCAAAGATCTCAACTTATCCAAAATTGCGACCATTTTGATCAATAGCCTCCAAATTTACAATAAAAAGGTTTGGTGTTCCAAATACATGATGAATCAACTCCTGGATAGAGTATCCAGAACTAGCCCATTATGGAAGGCCATAACCACTCCATTATTAGACCTCATTAAACAGATTTTGGATTATTGATCTGATTTGGTGTAATTTGAAACCTCATTGAGAGAATCACATAATTTGTTGTTAAAACAAAGCAAATCCATTTTACATTTATAGCAGTCTTGCTCTTCCAGTAGTGTTGTTAATTGTTATGCCCCTTTGGGTTTGATCCTACAAAAATATATACAACCCTTCATTCATGTTAGACAGACATCTCCTCATGTCGTATGCGTTGAAATGGGTCTAAAAGCAATCGTGCATTTCAATCTTTATACATCTTAATAAAATGGGTATAGTTAGTCATGTATAGCATTGTCAATCCAGTCACATCCTCTTCAAAATAGGTTGGTCTTTGTCCTACTTGCATGTGACATGGTCATATACATATAGGTTTCACTTTTCTTGTTAAAATATATTTAATTGTGTACATAAAGCATAGCTCCACATTCACATGTCATCAAGTCCCTATTTGATTCCCTCATTCTGATGTTACTTGATCATGTTGTATTGTTAAAAAAGGATTGACTCCCACATCAAAGTGAGTTCAACCCTTTTCTTGTATTCTTCTTTAAGGTTTAGTTCCTAATCTCACATGCTTATGCTTATCAACTTAGTCGTTTTCCTTGGAAGGTGGGATTAACCACATGCATATGCATCTTATCCTTCTCTCTGTGTTGTTAAAATTAGGTTTATGTCTATTCAGAACTCTATAGCTGCCTTACCTTGTTTCATTGAATCTTCCATTCTGCTTTTATCTTAAAGATTTACTCATGCAAAATGAAAAAAGACAG